>OV179154.1:5000000-10000000 GCA_921972225.1 Euplexia lucipara | reverse complement strand
CGATACTGAGACTATTTTACCATTGTGGAGGAGTTTGAATGCTTTGTCACCCCTCTCTAATACTTTATGCGGACCTGTGTATGCGGGCTTGAATGAACCGGATGATGCGTTATCCCGTAGAAAGACATGCGTCGCTGTGGCAAGGTCCTTGAACACAAATATTGCCCGACTATTAGAATGCCGAGATGCTGCAGCCGGTTGTATGTTCTTGGCGAACATGCGTAATCTTGCTATGTAGTCGGTAACGTCTGTATCGCAAGTCGCTTCTGGATCGAAGAAATCTCCTGGTAGGCGCAGTGTCTCACCGTAAACCAATTCAGCCGGCGTAGCCTGTAAATCTTCCTTTTGAGCACTTCGTATTCCTAGAAGAACTAGTGGTAGAGATTCTACCCAGTTGTTATTACTGTGGCAGGTTATTGCTGTTTTCAACTGTCTGTGGAACCGCTCAACTATACCGTTACAGGCAGGGTAGTAAGCAGTTGTCTTTCTGTGCTCAAATCCAGCTATCTCCGATAGACGCTTGAATAGAGTCGACTCAAACTGTCTGCCGCGATCCGTCACAATTTTTATGGGACAGCCAAAACGTGCGATCCATCCATACAGAAGGGCATTTGCCACTGTTTCGGCTGTGATATTTTTAATTGGTATTGCCTCAGGCCATCGCGTAAAACGATCTACAGCGGTGAGACAATACCGGAAACCGTGTGAGATTGGAAGTGGTCCAATCATGTCAATATGGATGTGCATAAAACGTGATCGTGGTAGTTTGAAGTTGCCTAGAGGTGCGCTGACATGGCGAGTGATTTTTGCACGCTGGCATGCCAAGCAATTTCGCGTCCATTCTCTGCAGTCTTTCCTTACTTCGGGCCACACGTAACGCTCTGCTACCAACTTGGCACTGGCGTTGGCTCCTGGGTGGCTCAAAGAGTGCAGGGAGTCAAAGACTTGACGGCGATATTCCTTCGAGACATATGGTCTCGGTATCTTCCCACTATCATCGCAATATAATTCAGACATTGTACCTGGTATTGTGATTTTTTTAAGACGCAGCGATGTTGTTCCGTCGAGTAGCTTTTTGAGTTCTGTATCGCAACTCTGGGACTTAGCTAGCACGTTCAAGTCGATGGGTTGGACAATCTCCTCTACTCTTGACAGGGCATCGGCGACAACGTTGTTTTTACCCGAAATGTGTCTAATGTCTGTGGAAAACTGAGAGATTAAATCTAGATGCCTAAACTGTCGTGGTGAGCAGTTTTCCTTACGTGATTGGAATGCGTAACAGATGGGTTTGTGATCGGTGTATATTACAAACTCTCTAGCCTCGACCATGTGTCTGAAGTATTTAATCGCTTCATATATCGCGAGCAATTCACGGTCATACGGTGAGTACTTTCGCTGACTTGTAGTTAGTTTACGAGAAAAGAAAGCTAGGGGTTGCCATTCCCCATCCTTCAGTTGTTGAAGCACTGCTCCCACTGCGACATCCGAGGCGTCTGTCACCAGAGCTAGCTTTGCTCCGCAAAAGGGGTGTGCGAGCATTGTTGCCTCGCATAGACCTCTTTTGCTGGCCATAAATGCATCATGTTCCTCTGCTGTGAAATTGACAGGGTGTGAGCCTTTTACCGAGCCTTCTAAAAGCTTGTTGAGCGGTGCGTGTTGTTGAGCTGCCTCTGGGATAAACCTCCTATAAAAGTTTACCATCCCTAAAAACCTCTTTAGTTCCCGCACAGTCTTCGGGGGTGGGTAGCTGTTGATGGCTTCTACCTTTTCTGGTAATGGTTTAGTGCCGCTCGATGTTATTAAGTAACCTAAAAATGTTACCTCTTTGGCTCCAAATACGCATTTTGACGTGTTTATCACCATCCCATACTCTCGCAATCTTGTAAACAGCTGTCGCAGGTGGTCTTCGTGTTCTTTTTGATCTTTAGAATAGACCAGGAAGTCATCTAAGTAACCAAAACAAAAGTGTAATGAGTAGAAAATAATACACTTACGCACTTCTTGAATTATCACAACTATTTATTTATAGAGTAAATACTATTAGTTTACAAACTTGGACAGAGTTTCGACTTATTTCGTCTCATGTATTTTCAAAATTGCGCGCTCAGTACTTTTTGTTTTCATGAACTCCGACTGTCAGATCTGACGTCTATGACATCAAAATTGGCGGGCTTAACTGACAACTCTCGCTCCAAATTGTCGTTGGCTTGGCTTGGCTTGGCTTTGGCGTAGGCTGAACATATAGGCATCAATGGCATGGCGTTACAATCGGCCATTCTGTAACAATTGCTCCCGCAATGGAGCATACGATTTCATTAGCTTTCTAATAAATCAATTAAGTCTTCAGTCTCCAGTTGGTCATCAGAACTGCTGGCACTGTCAGTTACAGGAGCTATGCTACGATAAGGTCGCAAAGAGTCTGCTGAAACAAGCCCCGTAAAGTTTTTGTAACCCCTTGAACCCTTAATGCTCCTGATCCTGTATCTGTCATTGCCAACCACTTTAGTTATTATATAAGGGCCTGAATACAAATCATCGAGCTTTGTGTTGACTTTAGCAGCACTACTAGTAGGCGCCTGTCTCCATAAAACTAAGTCCCCTTTCTTATAAACATGAGAATTTTTGCGACGCTTATCAAAGTTATGTTTCATTCTCGCGCTAGCTTTAACGATACGTGCACTGGCCTTATTGCGCCTGTCCTGAATTGGTTCAGATATACGGTCTGGGATGCTTACATCACACACTGCCCTACCACTGCGCGCAAACATTAAATCGTAGGGTTTAAATCCGGTAGTCTCATTTAAAGTGTTATTTATTCCCCAAATCACATCGGGGAGACGGTCAGACCAACTATTAGCTGCCTCACTAGGGTCTGTCGCCCGTAGGGCATTTAGTATGGTACGATTAGTGCGCTCAACTTGCCCATTGGCACGCGGACAGGCAATTGCATTCAACGTATGTTTAAATTGTTTGTCTGCCGCAAATTTCTTAAAATATCTACTGGTAAATGCTTTGCCATGGTCAGTTACTACTCTATCCGGATAACCAAATAATGAAAACATTCTTTTAAGTATTCTTATGGTTTCTACTGAATTAACTGATCGACTACACTCTGCAATAACAAATTTTGAGAACGCGTCAGTTATTACTAACATATATTCATAACCCTTCTTTGTCCTACAAAACGGACCTAAATGGTCGACATGTATCATTCTAAACGGCTCATTTGGTTTAGGAATCGGATGCAATTTGCCTTCTTTCATGCCGTGATCTCCTTTGCCATAGGCACAACTCAAACAAGAAGTTACATATTTACGAATAAACCGTGTCATTTTAGGGAACCAAAAATCACTTTTAATCAGATCTGTGCATCGTTTTAGTCCGACATGCCCTATTTCATCATGATGCATTTGAACAATTTTCCATCTAGCTGCCCCAGGCACTACGAGTCGATTACCACTAAGAGTCTTTCTATACAACCTATCATCTATTAACACGTAGTTATTTATTACATCGCGTTCAGTCGACCCGGCTTTTAATTGTTCAATAATATTCTTTAATTTATCATCTTGGTATTGAACCGTATAAAACCAATCAGTCACTTCTAAACGATTAATATTTACAGCATCGATTGGGTTCCTACTTAGTGCATCGACATGTTTCATTCGCTCACCAGGCCTATATTCTACACTGATATCGTATTCCTGAATTAATAGCCACCATCTTGCGATACGCGGTATAATATCGCGTTTAGTTAGAGTGGCTCGGACGGCGGTACAGTCGGTGACTATCTTCACGTGTTTACCTATTATGTACACCCGAAATTTACGCAACGATTCTACAACTGCTAAAGTTTCCAACTCGTAGCTATGGTACATAGTTTCCTCCTTAGATGTCACTCGGCTAAAATACATAACGGGGCGCAAAGTACCGTCAGTCTGGTTTTGTAATAAAATTCCTGCTACTCCTAATTTGCATGCATCGGTATGAATTTCTATATTTAATGTAGGGTCATACAAAGCTAACACTGGTTTGGAGCATAAACATGTTTTTAACTCGTTAAAACTATCGACCTGTTTATCACTCCATACCCACGGTACATTTTTCTTAGTCAATTCGGTTAACGGGCGAGCTATAACTGCGAATCTATATATAAATTTTCGGAAGTAACTGCAAAGGCCTATAAATTGACGTATCTCATGTACATTCCTTGGTGCAGGGAAATGCGAAACTGCAATTAATTTGGGTTCTGCCGGTCGCACACCTTCATAAGAAATTTCATGTCCTAAATAGGTCACCCTCTCTTGTAGAAAAGAACACTTTTTCATATTTAATTTTAGATTTTCCGATTCAAACTTTTGCAACACCGATTCTAGCGTTTTTATACCAGAACTAAAATCATCCGAGGGTAGTAACAAGTCATCTAAGAATGCAAGAATTTCACTAGATGAACAGCTGTTGGTTTGTGACGTTTGAGAACGAATCGAACTGACAATTTTACTAATCATTCGCATGAATACTGAGGGTGCATTTGCTAAACCAAACGGGACGCGCATATATTCATAATGGCCTTGAGGTGTTATAAACGCAGTTTTGTGGGTGTCCTCGGGCACAATTTGAAGCTGATGATAACCTTGAGCCATATCAAGACTCGTAAAGTATTTCTTACCGGCTAACTTTGAAACCTGATCGTCGATATTTGGCAAAGGATATCTATCTTTAATGGTGATCAAGTTAAGGGCACGATAATCAACACATAACCGATAATCACCGTTTTTTTTCTTTACCAAGATAACTGGAGAGGCATAATCAGACTCTGATTCTTTAACAATACCGGCTTCTAGTAACTCACGAACTTTAGAATTAACTATTTGTTGTTCAGTGTGCGATAACCGATAAGGTTGACGATATATTGGCTGCTGTGTGTTAAGTTTTATTTTCATATGTAACAAATTGGTGCAACCGAGATCTTTTGTGTTAATTGCAAAGGTGTGTTTATATTGTAATAATAAATGTATTAAACTATCACGTTCGTTTTTATTTAAATTTCCTATACTAATGTCGGAAATACGTACTCCGCCTATACTATCGTCTGTGTTTTTAGTAGTCATTAAAACAGAAGCAGACGAGACAATACGGCCACATGGATTAGAGAAATGAGAGCTTAGCTTATTTGGCGAAATGTTAGGTAAGTGAGATGGTAATGGCTTGGCTGAACTCACTTGGCTTGGCTGGACTGCCGATTCGTCGCAGCTATCTCCTCGTGCGAGAATCTGGCCGGCTTCCCATTCGATGTCTTTGGTGCCGGTGTTGATGACCTTCATGAAGCCACTTCCACCTCGTAGTAACATGGCCGGTAGCGAGTAGGAAACTCCCTGCAGTTCATAGTGACGCGGCGCTGTGCAGACATCATCTTCCTCGGCATTGCCCAGCACTCGAACTTTGATGATAGAGGCACCAGGAGGCAAAGATTCCTTGCTTGATGTCACTACGTTGAATTTCTGATTATCTTTGACTACCTGAAGTTCAGCAAAAGGGTTAGGATCCAATCTTAAAGTAGCAGTTTTATTTGTCACTTCAAGCGACATACGATCAGCGTTGATAACTGGCTGACCAACAAGTAAATGAATATCCTGCATGTCTGCCTCCGTCACGTGCGCAGTACATGTCACATGAATGTCATCAATTTCCAGGTCGAATTCTACTTCTCCGCGGCTTGTAAGTAAGCCACCAGAAAAGCCCTTTAGGATAGTGCTTGTAGGTATAACTTTGAGTTCTAAAAGACCAGCAATATGTGCATTTATAACATTTACCTGGCTTCCTGTATCAATGTAAGATTTCAAAAAAATTCCGTTGACCCTTACGACTTTTTTGTAAATTTCATTATAATTTTGCACCAGCTTAATTTCCTTAATGTTGCTATTCAATGCGGCAGACGACTTGGAGTTTATAGTTGAAGAGCCAGAGCAGCGTGTGGCAATATGACCTTGCAAACCACACTTGAAACAAATGCGTTGATCAGGTAATGAGCAATTCCGCAGGATGTGGCCAGTCTTCTTACAACGCGGACAGGGGTCAGTATCAGGGTTCACTTTCTTATCCGGGTTTGGCAGCTGTCTAGAATCTTTATTGGGCTTGTCACGAACTTCGAACATCGGTACACGATAATCATCGAGGGCACAGAGAAAGGCCTCGTAGAGTTCATCTGGACGCTGGCATTGGAAAGCCCGTGCATTTGGTTGTAATGAGGGCGGTAACCCTCTGATTATACATGAAACACTAGCAACGTCAGACAGGTTACAACGAAAACACATGGCTATTTTATCCTGGTAATATTTAGTCATTGTTTCGTTCGGCAACTTCTTCCTGTTCATCATCTCGTCTAACAAAGCACTGTAGTCACGGTGTTTGGGAAATGCTCTCACGATCAAGCATTTCCATTCGTGCCAGGAATAGTCATAATCATCGAGTCTATTGTACCACTTACGTGCTTGACCCCGGAGTTTATCTTGTAGGTGAAATGATTTTACTTGGTCGCTCCAACCATGTATGTCTCCCAACTGGTCAATTTTTCTTAACCATACAGACACTGTGCAATCTTCTCCATCGGGGTCAAATTCCGGGATAAGAGACGCCGCACGATGGCCTTTGAAGTGGTTGAGCGGCAAGGTTTCTTCATTGAGTTCGTGTATCGCCCTACTTACTTCGTTTTCCAGCATACTCTTGAGCATTTTTCTAGCTGGTATTGGCGGGAATTCTTCATCATCACTAATACGGCCTTGCTTTTCTTCAATCCAGCCCGGTGGGCGGACTCTACGGCCAACAAATGTAGTAGGGTGATTACGCTTCATATCACACTTCTGAGTGTAATGAGTAGAAAATAATACACTTACGCACTTCTTGAATTATCACAACTATTTATTTATAGAGTAAATACTATTAGTTTACAAACTTGGACAGAGTTTCGACTTATTTCGTCTCATGTATTTTCAAAATTGCGCGCTCTGATCTGACGTCTATGACATCAAAATTGGCGGGCTTAACTGACAACTCTCGCTCCAAATTGTCGTTGGCTTGGCTTGGCTTGGCTTTGGCGTAGGCTGAACATATAGGCATCAATGGCATGGCGTTACAAAAGTCAAGACCTCGTAGCATTTCATCGACAAACCGTTGGAATGTTTGCCCTGCATTGCGTAATCCAAACGTCATGAACGGGAATTCATAAAGTCCAAAGGGTGTGGTGATGGCTGTTTTTGGTATATCATCTGGATTGACGCGTATTTGGTTATATGCTTTTACCAAATCGATTGTTGAGAATACTTGACATCCAGAAAGATTGTGGGCGAAGTCATGTATGTGACGAATAGGGTACCGATCTGGTATAGTTCGAGCGTTTAGCATCCTAAAATCGCCACACGGTCGCCACCCATTATCCTTCTTAGGTGCCAGGTGCAAGGGTGAAGCCCAGGGTGAGTCAGAGGGTCTGGCTGTGCCACACATGAGCATAGATTCAAACTCCTCTTTAGCAATTTTTAGTTTATCTGGGGCCAACCGACGCGGTGTGCAAGACACGGGAGGTCCCGGTGTTGTACGTATGTAGTGTAAGGTGTTGTGTTTAGGTGCACAATGTATACCCGACGGCCGGGTTATATCTATAAACTCCCGGAGGATGTCGTGGTATGTGGTGTCACCAATTCTTACCTTTACCGAAGAAACCGCATCAAAAGAAAGAGCAGGCGAAGCAGGGGTCACGAGCGTAGTATTTGCATCGATTAGGCGCTGCATTCTAACATCTACAATCAAGTTATAATAAGACAATAAATCAACTCCTATTATTGGTTTTGTTACATCTGCTACTATAAATCTCCAAGGAAAGTCACGGCGTAAACCTATATTTAATTTTAAGTAAGCGTAACCGTATGTATTTATTACACTGCCGTTAGCCGCACAAAGTTCGAAGGTACTTTTATTACGGCGCTCTTTGAGTGATGACCTTGGGAAGACGCAGACGTCGCTACCGGTGTCGACGAGAAATTGCATCTTCGTGTTTTGGTCAGTCACAAATAAGCGACCATTGCTACGACAGTCGTCGGTCGCCTCTACCGACTGCCCGTCTCGTTTCCCGACTGGTCACAAGGCTTAATGCACTTCGTTGCTCTGTCGCCAAACTTGTAATGGTACCAACATGTTGGAAACTTCCTATAGTTGGAGTTGGACCGTCTGGAAGTCGATCGACCGCGACTGTTGGACTTCTGTCTTGGCCGCGAGAGTCTGTTGACATGTGAAGTGAGCGTTTGCATTTGTCTTGTGAGTTCCGCTATTTGACTGGTCACCTGGTCAACGCTGCTACACGGCGACGTCATCGGGGCTGTCATCACTGCTATTTGCGAGCTAGCTGGCACCACATCGTGGATCCTATCAGCTAATTCAGCTACCTCTTCCAGGGTCACATTAGCTTGAGACGCGATGATGGTCTGCGTACTGCTAGGTAGGCGGCTGGTCCAGATTGTACGCAGAAACTCCTCTGGTACAGTCGGTCCCGCCAGGTGGCGCAAATGTCGTAAAAACTGCGTGGGCTTGCGGTCACCAAGCTCTTCATGAGTTAAAAGTTGCTGTACCTTTTTCTCTCTGGACGCCGATAATCTTTTTACCAGTTCGGTTTTGAGCCTCGCATATTTGTCCGGTGCTGGTGGAGCTATGATTATATCTTCAACCTCTGATGCATATGTCGGGTCCAGACTTCCAATAGCGTGGTGAAATTTGGTGGAGTCAGTAGTGATATTTGCTAGTACAAACTGACTTTCCAGCTGCGCGAACCACAACGCCGGTTTTTCGGGATAAAACGGTGGTACACGCACGCCAACGCGAAAAACATCGTAGCTTAGGGCGTCACTTTAAGGGTTCGTCTCACTTTTATTAGCTTCTTGTCCTTGTTGCTGAATCATAGTGTCCTTCAGGGGTCACCAGTGTAGAAGTTATTGGGTAGAGTGAGTATCCACACTCTTGGAAAATACTTTTATAAAATAGTAGGAGAAATCAGCGGACAGAAGAACAGTTGAGATATATACACTTTTATTTACATAGGTACAAGTAACATTGTATTCAGCTTATTTAAGCGAGCCACGATAAAAATATAATTAATATATAAAACAGAAAACGTGACAACAGGAAAAATCTAAGTGACATAATATATTTTACTTTTTCTCTATTTGAAATATTAAATGGCATTACGCTACACACGATAATAGGTACCGGGTAAAATGGGGTGATTAGATACTTAAGGGTGAATAGAATCAAAATTTTCAGGAGGTTACTCACGTAAGTTAAAAGTTGTTTGTTATAAACGAGGACTGTAATGATTTTAAATGATTTAGCTAAATAGTTTCGACACCTTGATAATATCAAACAATGTTAAACTAGCGTGGAAATACTCCTCAAAGTTTTGTTTCTATTCACCCTTAAGTTTCTATTCACCCCTTTTTACGGTAATTTAAAAATAAAACATTTGTTGTAATATACATTTTCATCTGGTAAATATGAATCAGCTGTTTTTCATAACATTTCAGGGTCTCATAGTAAAAGTTGTTTATAATAATGAGTACTTTCACTCTTCTGAAAGGATTTTATTGAACTGTCAATTATCTTGATTATACCTACTAATATAATATCTACTATAAAGTTATAATCTAAGCTAAGAGCCCCATAGTTCTTTGACCCAAACCTCTCAGATTTTTTAAACTTTCTAATCATAAATAAACAGTTAATTTTAAGTAATTGGTGTTCTAACCATTAATTTCAATGTTAATATATTATCGCCCGATTGCCAAGGAAGGGTTTTTTTCTAATATTATGGTGTGAGCCACTTTGTTCTAACAACAGCTTAGAACACTGAGACGGCAGTCGTTGCCAGAAACTTTCCATACAAACCAAGCGTGTCACTGAGTGTCACCGTGTTACTCATTGAAACTGACAGCCCATGACAAGTTAAACTATTGCTTTGCAGCCGAAACTTAAGGTCTGTGCACACTGCGCGGGTAAAACAACGACTAAGATTTGGCACTCACAAATAATCTTGACAGATACAGTGCAGTGATAATCTTTTCACACTTGTGTTAAGAACGACCTTCATCGAGCTGGTTAATGGATGAAACCAATTTTATATGTAATTTAATATGTCAATAAATATATTACATGGGTTGTCTAAAAAAATTCAGTCCAGGATATTTATTTTATTATTATTTCACTGGTTTGGTTAATAGACAAATTCCTTACCAATTGAAAGTATGCAGTCCATAGAATATGTAAACGTTAGGTTGTCTATTTATAATAGGCAGGTATAAATTGATACTAGTAATTTGCACCGGTTTGGATAATGAATGAAAGTTAAATGAAAATTAAGATTTCAGACAAATTCCATGACAATCGAAAATTGGTAAAAAACCTATGGAATTTGTCCATTAACCAAACAGGTGAACATTCTTTTTTTTAATTAATAATACATCATAAAATATCCTGGACTGAATTTTTTTAGGCAACCCATACGCAATATATTTATTGACATATTAAATTTAATATAAAATAGGTTTCATTCATTAACCAGCTCGGTGAAGGTCGTTCTTAACGGGATCTTCTATACTAATATTATGAAGAGGAAAGGTTTGATTGTTTGTTTGTTTGCATTGAATATTCTCTGAAACTACTGGACCGATTTCAAAAATTCTTTCACCGTTGTGAAGCTACACTATCCCCGGGTGACATAGGCTACTTTTTATCCCTGTATTCCCACGGGACCGGGAACTACGCGGGTGAAACCGCGTGAATATTTTATTTTTGTCTGGTATTTTTTATGTCGGGTTTATCGGCCAGTTTGAGTTGTACAATGACCTTCCACGGAGCGCCACAGGTTCAGAGCGGGAGACACATCGTCGTATACATGTCCCTTGATGTCTCCCTTGTCATAACCTTGCTTCCAAATGAGCCCCTGCAACTGCTTGAGTACATGTAAATTGCACCATCTTAGAGTTATCTTAGTTTTGGCTTTAAACTATAAATTAACGAGACATTTAGCCACTCAGTTACCCAGATTAGCGATGTACCTAAATCATTTTTATCTGAATTATAGTTTAAATATTTGAGCGTTCTAACAACAAGGTCAATATACTGTTTTATTGCCAACTTTTATATCCTTCATTTTTATTTATAAAAAAGACTCGTTATGATTTTTATCCTAAGATAATAAATTAATTTTAATCCTAAAAGGCAGGACACATTTAGGTAAAATTTTATCTAAGTATGCTATATGTCTAAACTACAAAATATATACTATAATGAAGAGGAAAAGTTTTTGACTTAGTGAGGTTGTAGGGGTAATCTCTTGATCTAAAGAATCGATTTAAAAAATGCTTTTACCAATAGCAAACCACATTATCTATTTATGTCTTTTGCTATATTTAATTTTAATAAAACTAAAAGGGAATGGAGAAAATATTTAAGTACGGAGTGTAGGTACGAAGTCGAAAGTAATGTCTTATATTCATTTGTATTTAATCATTAAATGCGAAAATAAAGAACGCATTCGATTTCCAGAAAATAAGATCGCATGGACAGAAATTCAATATTTTAACAATTGGAAAAGCGGTAGAAATTAATATTTAGATCCTTTTTCATTATTACCAAGACAATCTATATGTATGTGTAAAAACGATTATTATAATATAGTAAATACATAGGATAATATTATTGCTGTCGAGAAATAACAGTTAAGTGAAATCTGAAAATAACTTTACGGCGGCGGTTAAACCTAATATCTATATGTATAAAAGAAAGTCGTGTTAGTTACACCATTTATAAGTCAAAAACGGCTGGACCAATTTTTATGATTTGTGTGTTTTTTGGATTTGTCTTGGACCGGAATAGGATAATAACTAATTAAAAACATGAAAAGTCCTCGAAAAAATTATATCAAGAATATTCGTTTTCTTAAACACTTTTCAAAAACAGAATTACACTTAAAAAATTGGTTTTAATGAGTCAAAAATAGGTTTTAATATGATATTAATAGCAGGTATCTATAATTATTATAAATAATGATAAATATTCCTTTAATACTTTTAAAGCAGTATAAAATATTATACTAAAGTAATACCAAAGTAATATACCGGTGTGCGACTGTGCGTAGTAGACCACCTAATGAATAAATAGCCAATAAGTTAACTTCGCTTATGTATGGAAAATACTGGACCCATTCTGTTTGTCAACTTCCTGTATTTATACGAACATATTATAGAAGCGTAGGACGTTGGCGGTCAGAGGGCCGAGTGCGAGTTTTTATAATTGACTTAAGTCAAATTGTAAAAAATAATTGTTTCCTATGATTGTCGGTAGATGGCGCTTATTTAGGTAAGGTACAAATTGAAGTTTATATTAAACACTAACACCGCAGTTAATTTGTACAATATAACTTTTATTATAGTTTTAATTTTATGTTATAACGTACCTACATAATTACCTTACTGCCCCGTAAAACCATTTGATTACTATTAAACTTTCATGAAAATTACAGTTCATTTCAAATTTCAGAACCTTAATTTAGGAAACCATCGTAACACAGACACGGGATTTTTGATTTAAAGCACAGCATAGAATGTTTCTTTTTTATCTCGGTTTGTATTAAAAAGGTTTCAACTAAAACGAATTCAAACTGTCTGGTCGGCTGGTTTTCAATGTCATGACCTACCTTTTATTTAAATTATGGATAGGTAAAAGGCATATAAAAGGTAGTTTATTTGCAGCCGTAACTAGGCTAGTTAATGTAATAATTATGCTGTTTTGTCTCAAATCAATTTAGTAATTGATTGCATGTTCTGACTAGCTTCAAATGAATTCAAACCAGTTTTCGTTTTAAGTAATAATTAGGTTTTGATCACCAACCGCCTAAGGGTTAATGATAAAACTATCTGTTTATTCGTCATTTTTTATCTCAGGAATACAACCAACGCTTGAATAATTGTTTTTAATAGAGTTTTTCATTCAAAATTCACTAAACTTTAATTACTATAGATGTGCTTAGGTAGGTGTGTGGGTAGGTAGATTTCTATTCAATTTAATTTATTATGTATTTATTTATATTACTTATAGTATATTATTTATTTTACCTAATGCCTAAGTATTACCCATTTGCGTCAGTTACTCATAAAACTATAATTATTTTATTAATAAATTGTATACGATACATATATATACAATAATAATAATGTATGTATATTATTATACTGTAATTGTCCTTAGCTTTTATATTAGGAATCGTTGGACGCAACATAACATCATGCCTGTAATCCCCTAAGGATTGGGCAGAGGCGTAAGTATAATAGGTACACCCACATTTCGCCATTTCGGTACCTATATTTAAGTTCCATGTAATAGGTGAGCCTATTTCCATCAACTGAGCACAAATTCAGACTCTGAACATGCGGGGTTTTCCTCAATGCCCAAATATTTTTAAGTTTAACCATCTAAGCCCAATTACTCCTTTGAGGAATTATTTGATATTACTTTTTTCACTAAGTCACACTTTGAGGAATAAACATAATATGTTTATTTTTCAAAGCACAACTATGGTGAGATGAAAGAGGGGGATGATAGATTCATTAATGGTAACGATATACAGTTTCAAATCAACTGGCCTAATTGTTCATTTATTAAAACGGACTACCAGACAACAGAAATTAACTGGAACAAAGCGTTGCAACTTTTGGTCAACAATACAATAGGTTCATTAGATTTAATTATGTCAGTGTAAGTTTTGAAAATTACCAGGATAACAGAAATGAACAGAAGCAATCTGGTTAAAAAGTTATCAATCAGCATAGACACTTCAAGGGCATAAGTAAAAAGGACAACCTACATGCATAAACTTTGAATGTGTGGCCTAGTGTTAGAGAAAACCGTTAAAAATAATATAGAAATCCTATGGACATCTAGTGAGTCAACATCAACGTACCAATCGTTAAATGTGCGGTTTCATTCTTAAGTACCTAGATGTAAATCATAAACCGCAACAGTTACTACCTCTCAATTCCAATTAACGTTTTATATGCAATAAATCAATAAAGCAGATAAAATAAATTAGGAGTTGCAATCTAATAGCAGTGACGCTCTTAATTTACTTAGCCTTCTTTTATACTTAATAGCCTCCCTGTGAAAATAGGGATAAGCTGACTGGCTTCACTTTGATTACTGTATGCTGATATTAAGATTAAAGATAAAAGATACCGGGCCGGTATCCGGAACTCCACGTCAAAGCGCGTCTTTTGCGTATGGGCTATAATCTACCACGCGGGCCCAGTGCGAATTGGTAGATGTCACATGTCTTCGAACTTTTTGGTTCTAGTACATGCCGGTTTCCTCACGATGTTTTCCTTCACCGTTTTTGAGAGCAGTGGTGATGAAATAAATTTACACAAAGTAACGCGCCTGCCTGGGTTTGAACCCACGACTTACTGTTCGTAAGTCGGGGCCGCCACCAGTGGGCCACCGCTGCTCTCAATGGAATAATGAGAATGGATATACAGGGTGTCTCATTCAAATCGGTCAGTATGGGAAAGTCTGAAACTATAAGACATACGAAGATCTGTTCTGAGGAACCATGTCATCGATTTTAATAACAAGAAAAACTGCATTCATACATTTTAAAAAACATCTGTACTCCGTTCGGGAATCGAACCCAGTTATTTTGAAAAAAAAAACCTGCACTATTTCTATTTAGATATCGATTGTATAGGTCTTAGCAGTAAATGTCTGTATGAAACATGATGTCTAAAATGAATAAAATGCATTGTTTCCACATACCTACTTTAATTTATTTTAGTAGGTGCTCGAAGTGACCACCAGACCAGACCCATTCAATACCTATAGACCGGACATCACGAACAAAATATATAATGTCCAAAAAAGTGAGTGACACAAGTCTATGAGTTTTTTTTAGTACGCTTCGCTGCCACTCCAATATTCATATATTATTCTAGATGGCGTTACTGAGACATGGGATCAAAGTTTTTCTATGACATTTCCTCGCGTGTCCGCTCTATAGTCTTTTAAATCTCTTTGACGTAGACAGAACTTGACAGAACAACTTTCACTGGCAGATAGCAGATACTATAAGGAGTAATAATAGGAATACATTCTTTATTATGGACAACGTATAATCCGCAGTACCTATTAGTGCCTTAATTAATTAGAGTTCCGCAAAAAAATATAAATTTAAAATATCCGAAGACAAAATCGCGGGCAACAGCTAGTTAAATAATAAAATGATGTAGGTAGGTATTCGAGCAGCCTCCTCATAACATCACAGCTGTAGAACAAACGAACACGTTTACGATGTAGCCGGTCTTGTTGCTAAAACAATACAAATTTCTTATTGTTTCTCATGATAATTATTACCACTACATTACTTTTTATTCAGGTAACATTGAAGTAAAATGGACTATATGTTTACAACAACTACGATACAGAATTTTCGGAGTATTCCCGTTTGAGCACCTATTTATTGAGCACCTATGCATTAACCTATGGGAAATGGGAATACCTTTGGTGCTAAATGCAAAGGTGCTCAAAAAATTGGTGCTCAGACGGGAATACTCCGAATTTTCACTTGGAAAATAAACAACTTTTTCTCAAAAGTAAAGGCAGACAGAGCTGCGGTATTTATCTTTTTTAAATATCGTAGCTAATGCTGAGATTATTGGCCTCGCACAGGTATTTTTTTAAATTTTCATTATTTATGACTATGTTTTTGCCTGTTTGTATTATGTTTTTTTTTTTAAAGTATTTTTTTTTTCTGTGAATCCAAACTCTTCTTTCGTTTTTTATTTTTTTTCGTTTTAATATATTCACTGTGGATGGAACACCGTCACACTTGAAACCATGAGTTCAGTCCTACCTACATTGTACATGATTGTGGAATACGGCGTTAGACATGTTCGGTTCTCTTTCCATTTCTTACTTTATTCATCATTGCTATCAAGCCTAAAGAGATTTTTATTACAAAGTAAATAATTTTCTCCCTCAAAAAAGAATCTACGTCCGGGAAGTCCCTTTTACTTTTTTTGTGTTGTTTTTTATGGAGTAGCTGCAAAAGTTTTATATTGTGATTGGGCCGTTAACTGGCTTCTAAAAAGAAGTTCTAAAGTATGTTTTCTTTTCATCGATCAAAAGTTTTTTCGCCCTATTGTTTGTCGTGAAAACACTCAGTCGAACTCATATGCATCGAGCTGTCGTGCTGTCGCACTAGTGGCTACTACATGATATGTCGATCACCTAACATTTGTCGCAACATTGATGCTAAGTCCAGAGCGATATTACCTCACCTTAACATTAGAATGTATGTTTATATTAGTTTACAACTTTACACCTACTAAATAACTTATTGCCTTTTAAAACAAAAAACAAAACATAAAAGGAAAGTAACAATTACAATTACGGCGTACAAAAATAAAGAACAGTATATTTAAAAAATCTGGCTTAACAGGTTTATCGGCCTTACTATCTGTTTAACCAAAATAAACACAAAGATAAATTTATGAATTAAGTAATCACTTTTGATGCTTTTGAAAATATACTGTTTAACCAGAATATTTATGGGTCATCCTTAGATTTTACGGGGATTCAACAATACTACCTACTTATTCATCAAAATATCTGGGTATCCACCTATAACGTCGACCATTCTTAATTAGCCATCGTTCAATTGACATACAGGTTTACAAAACTTCCCCGTGCACATTCGGTGGGAATCTTAAGTCTTTTCCTTTACACCTACTTTGTATATAATGATATCTACATCTTCTTTTTCCACAAATTTGCATACTAAGATACCGATATGTCACGCTGTTTCACGGAATCCTACTAGGTACATTATTATTAAAAGACAAGACCGGTATTTATTAGTCCTTAGTGCTTCCATATTGATGCTTAAATAAAAGAAACCATTAAATATAAGTATGTTCCTAAAGTGTGGTCAGTCTAACATTATTTTATGTTAATAACTAACTTGGCTGTGGCACATTCACGAAACTCGCGCGAACTGATTAGCATAGTAAATATTGACAGAAGTTCATGTCTTGTCAAACATGTCTCGAAAAATTATATATTCATTAACACGTTCAACGTGACGTTCGAGAGTTCCGTAAACTTCCGTAGTAAAACAAGATATATTTTCGTTATGTTCATTTATCTCCAAAATTAATTACTTTTGGGTATAGGTAAATAAAGTACTAAATAATAACTAATCATTTTATCGTTCATCAGTATAAACGGGATTAACTCTAAGTTTACAATTTTCTACATAAAAATACATAAGTAGGTATGTATTTAAAAATTGCTATCTTCTTAAAGAACGTGATTGCATTGCGGTGCAGTTAAAGTTTAAAGATGAATAGGTATTATTAATAGGTGAGGTTAATCAATTATTGTATAAAGAAATGGAAATATATTCATTACAAAACCTCAAATCGCTTTTTTTAGTTAATACCCTGTTCATTTGAACCAGTTTATAGGCAAAGTGGAGTCGCCGAATTCCTTCCAAAATGTATTTTATTTTTTTGTTCAAATTTATTCGTAGTCTGACCTCTGCAGCTTATTATTATTGCACTCTAACGTGTAAAGAATCAACGTTATATAAGAAAAAGTCTAATATTTTTCCTATGCGTAAAGCTGTAAAGATTTTATTTACTCAACCATGAAGAAGTTTCAGTGCTTGTTTTTTTCTCATCGATTCGTTTACACATAGGTGACCTACAAACAATATTATCGCCAAAAGAGGCTGGCATCCGAATGACTCAAGTTATTTCCACTGTTCGCTGTAGATTACTTTCAGTAACGCATCCTTATTGGGTCCTATTCTGCGATGTTTAGACCCTGCTCCTGTTTGGAACAGGTATGTTTTAACTTCAAATATTTGTGTACTACACTAGTACGACTACTATGAAGAAGTCAGCACATCAAGCTATTCCAAACTGTCAAATTTTCCCAATTGAACATGAACCTTATTCTGTTTGCAATAAAGTAGAAAAACTATCAAAGGTATTTGACACATTGGGGCAACTTGATGTGCTGGCCTCTGTACATTAAAATTATACAGCTTACATACATACATACATACATACATAAACTCACGCCTTTTTCCCATGGGGGTAGGCAGAAACTACAGAGCGCCATATGCTACGATTCTTACATACTTCTTTTGCTTCGTTTACATTCATACATGTTGTCATACACACACGCCGGTTGCGAGTACTACGCACCTGACCTTTCTGAAGAACATCACCAATAAGGTCTATGTATGTCCTTCTTGGGCGTCCCTTCCCGGCGTTCCCACTTACATCTGCCTTGTAAATACCTTTCGTTAGTCGCCTTTCATTCATCCTTTCAACGTGACCAAACCATCTAAGCATACTCTTTTCAATTTTTGTTACTACATCTTCTTTTAAACCACAACGTTGCTTTATATCATCATTCCTCAATCTGTCATTAATTGTTACACCACACATACTTCGCAAGGAACGCATTTCTACAGCATTTATTCTACTTTCATGTCTCTTTTGCCACACCCAACATTCACTTCCATACGTTAGTGTAGGCACCAGCACACCATTGTGAACAGCCAGTCGTGCCTTTTCGGACATAGACTGGCTGGTCACAACGCCATGTATAGCGCCATTCACTTTATTTCCTGCATTCACTCTCCTTTCCACATCCGCCTCAATCTTTCCATCCCTTGTAAACAGACTTCCCAGATATACAAAGTCATTCACTTGTTCTACACTCATATCGTTTATTTTCACATTGCACAACGACACGTTTTCGTCTCTTTCAAACACCATGACTTTCGTCTTATTCACATTGATGTTCATCCCTTTCATCTTATATGCTTCATTCATCTTGGTCACCATGTCTTGCAACTGTTCCGCTGACGATGCAAGAAGAACTTGATCGTCTGCGTAGAGGAGGCATTTGACAGGCAACTCATTCATCCTCAATCCACACTCACTCTCTTTTAAATCTGTCAGACAACTATCCATGTATAAGTTGAACAGCCAAGGTGACGCTACACAGCCCTGTCTAACTCCCCTAGAGATGTTAAACCAGTCTGTGTATGCCCCGTTTATCCTGACACAGGCACTGGAATCCCTATATAAAGATTTCAGTGCCCGTACCAAGCACCAGTCCACACCATACATGGATAGTGTCGACCACAGCTCATCCCTCCACACACTATCATAGGCCTTCTCCAAGTCAACGAAAGCACAGTAAACTTTCTTGTGCTTAGCCAGATATTTTTCGGCTATGCACCTCAAGGAGAAGATCTGATCCATACTTCCCATTCCCTCTCTAAACCCTGCCTGCACGTCCCATAATTTCTCGTCTGTCAGTCTGATCACTCTTTTAATCAAAACCTTTGCATACAGTTTACCAACTACGCTTAAAAGGCTAATGCCGCGGTAGTTTTTACACTCCTGCTGTGAGCCTTTTCCTTTATACAGTGGTACGATTACAGCCTTGCACCAGTCATCTGGGACTCGACCATATCTCCAACACATATTAAAGATCCGGCACAACAGGCTTGCTACTACCCCGTCACCGCCCTTCAGCATTTCAGCGGACAATCTATCATACCCTGCAGCTTTTCCAACTTTCATTTCTCTTAATGATCTTACGATCTCATCCATTCCTATTTCATTCTCTTCATCTACATCCGGGTTTGGGTTTTCACCACTCTCCTCTGCCCAGTTACCCACTCCTTGCACACTATCCTGAAAACTAAATAAACTTTCAAAATATCCTTTCCAGCGTTCCAAGACATCACATTCTTCGCTTATCAAACAACCATCCTCTGCTCTTATAACATTCATACTCGAAGTCTTTGTCACTCCACGAGCCAATCTTACCTGTTTCCAAAACATCTTAACATTGGCCCTGAAGTTATCCGAGAACTTCCTGTTATACTCTTCATCTTTTTCATCCTTCTTCTTTTTTACCACTTCTTTCACTCTCGCTTTCATTTCGGTGTAACTTTTCTTCACTCTCTCTAAATCATCTATTCTATTTACATTTGTTGCCAGATTCACTCTATTTTGGGCCTTACAGGCTAGCACGTTAAGCCAGGCCTCTTTCTTCTTTCTCACAACCTCTTTAACTTCACCATCTACCCAAGAATCATTCGTTTTACTACCACATTTCCTTCGTGCTAGGCCACATACTTTTGTAGCCGCTTGCACCATACTATCTTTCATTATATCCCATACTTCTTCTAAACTATAATCATTCATCTCATCAAATAATTTATCCGTCTCTTCTTTTACTTCCCTCTTATATTCCTCTTTTACTTTGACTTCTTGCAGTCTTTCTACTTTTATCCTTTCTAGAGCAGTCACAGGTACTCGAACTCGATGGCGCCAATGCTTGAATAAACCATGCACCCGACACATTACCAGATGATGATCAGTACCTACATTAGCTCCCCGATAAGCTCTTGTATCCGTAACTTTACTCTTTAACCTTTCATCTACAATCACAAAATCTATCATACTTTTACTATCTTGCCTTTCCCACGTATACCTGTGAATCTTTCTATGATTAAACATAGTATTCATAACACACAATCTTTTTTCTATACATATTTCTAATAAACTTAACCCATTCTCATTCACTCTATCATCTCCAAATGCACCTAATACTTGTTCATACCCATCTCTCTTCACACCAACCCAACCATTAAAGTCTCCAAGCATAACAATCTTCTCGTTTGCGGTACATCCTTTCATAACATCTCTTAAACTGTCCCAAAATTCTTCTCTCTCCAAGGGGGAGCTTCCCATATCAGGTGCATAAACGCACAAGAAAAAAATACGGTTTAAGCCTACCTTGGTTCTCACCCAAAGAATTCACCAAAAGAATTCCCAAAGAATTATACAGCTTCCTTATTAAAAAAAAGTTTGAGTTACAAATATACGTGAAGGCGGGTAATACCTACTATGTTTACCTATTCGGCCCACTAGCGTTGGGCTCAGAATATTAAACAAGTGATATGGGTTAGTCATAATCGTCTTAAATATTTTCCAAACAAAATAAAAGAACATTTTAGCTGTTTGGGTTTCTACGCTCTCAGTATTTCTCAGGAAAAATAACTTAAATCAACTTTACATAAAACACGTGTGTAGCTTATGTACAATTTCATTTATGCAACAAATATTTATTTTTCTTCTATCGTACTAGTATTATAAATATCAAAGCTTTTGATGATGCATGTGTGTGAGCTTAGATGTTTGGCACTCTATAACGTGAAAAATAATGAATGGATTTTAATTTTATTAAACTACTTTTTTTGTAATTTTTAATAATTTAAGTACAACAACTTTCAAAACAACGCCATCTAGTCCCAAGCTAAGCAGAGCTTGTGTTATGGGTACTAATCAGCTGATAAACATACTTATATATTTCTAAATACATATCTACAAATTGTAGACAAATTACGCCCAGACACAGAACAAATGATCGTGCTCATCACACAAACATTTGCCCTGGGTGGGAATCGAACCCAAATTGTTAAGTAACTAATACACCAGTAAACATAATATCTAATAGGCTTTATAAAAATATTGTTTTAGAAAGCCTCAAATTGTAAATTTATTTTAAGCTATTTAGAGTCCTACATATTTATTCGTTTGGATTTATTTCCATTAATTTGCAATTAAAAGTAGTTTTAAACCCTGTTTTTTTTCTTAATGTGTTAAACATTGTTTAAAACAAGTTTTAAACTGTGTTTTGCAACACTTAATAAAAAGCATAGTTTTATATCAAACTGTTTTAAACACGTGTTTTAAATAAACTTGTTTAAATCATGCCAACCCTGTCAACGAAATATTTTGGAGTGAGCTGTGAAAACCGTAAGAGTTACACGAATTGCGGGTGACACCTCAAGACACAGCTCGTGGGGTATAATATGGAAATAGGTATCTAGTTTAACTGAAAGTATTCTGGGTCCAAGTGTGCAGATTTAAGCATTTAAACTTAGAAAACACTATTGCTTCAGCCGGGAAATAAAATAAACACAATAACATGATTCCCGTGTTCTTTAATAGGTTGAAATAGATCAACACATTCAGGGTAACTTTAACACACGACGCCGAAGATTTAACCGATGATTTTTGAAAGTTTTGAAAATGAAACTTTCTATGCGTTAAAAATGCCGTATAATGGCCAAAAGCATCAAAGGGGTCTGATATTATAGTTCCGGATTACGATTTTGCTTTTGCAATTATAACTTACTTAGGTATCAATAATAAGTAGATACGTACACATTCGGTAAATATACAGAGAACCTATCAGAATTTATTTAAGCATATTATGCACAGGTTTAAAGGAATGCATAATTAATTTTGTTGCAAAATATCAATTCTGCTACTTGGTATAAGTACTCTTTAATATTAACGAGTCTTAGATAAGGCTGTATGTTTAGATTTCAGGCTTTAATAATTAAACAAGTCTTTAAAGTTTAAATATTAACCGAACGTCATAATTGTCTAAAGTTGCTATAGTAAAGATAAAACTTGCTATGCCGTTTATTTACGCATTCATAAATGTATATGTACTTGAAAACTTGATAGAAATGTAGGTAAGTTGTAATGTTTTTTTATTTGTGTATGTACCTTTCTTATCGCAGTTTCGAGTCACGAAACTGCGACCTTTTTCCTCCTATAATAAAAAATAAAGTCAGTACTTCGAATTGACTGACCTGTTGGTCTAGTAGTTAGTGCAACTGACTGCTTTGCCAGAGGACGTGGGTTCGATTCCCACCCAGGACAAATATTTGTGTCGACATGTTTGCACGATCATTTGTTCTGTGTCTGGGTGTAATTTATCTATAATATGTTTGTATTTAGAAATATATAAGTATGTTTATCAGCTGATTAGTACCCATAACACAAGCTCTTAGCTTAGCTTGGGACTAAATGGCGTTAAGTGAAAAAGTTGTGGAATATTTATTTTATTTATTTATTTAATTGTACTGGTTGTCGAAAAGACATGACTGTGTTAAAAATAACCAGCATGATTTTTCAGCTATTCAACTACATATCTACCTTTGTTTGTGCGAGTATTCAGAAACCCCAAAAGTCTGAAAAAGAGTTTAACCTAGGATTATCTTGTTACCCAGTAATAGTTCCACGTTAAACCACTGGGTATTCAGCTACATTTGGGACGACTGGAAGAAGACTAAGAATTTTAAAAATAAAGGAAGAGATGAAACCCTTTCGTAATTTTTGCACCACATTGTAGAAAAAAATACTAATACAGGGGATAAAGTTAGGTAACGCAACGTCATAATAAAGGGTATTAAACCGATACCTAAATTGGACGATATTGGGCGTGCAGTTGCTTGAGTAGGTTCGCAGTAAACGTTACAAGATTTTTTCGCTATCTTACTCTATCCCCCGCGAGTATTTACTGTGTATTTAAATACCTACTGTGTAATACGTATCTGTTACGAGCTGCAAAGAAAAAGACCTTGTGACTCATTCATTCATTCGTAAGTTTGACGAAGCATAATTTTTATGACGTACGTACATTGTGCTGTTCTTTTTAAATCAAATGTCAGTGAACGCATTACAAAAGCACTAAAGCGTCAACTTACGTGGCCAGTTACTTAAGCAAGCGCTTGCTTACCTTATTGTGACCTAAGATTATATTTGCATCTGAGATATTATTGACCAGAATAGCTATAAGTTCAACTAGCAGGTAGGTACTACATTCCATTCATAAATAAAATCTCTAGTAGGACTTGGCTTTAATTTAGCTCTCGCATTAAGTCCGTCTTAGTACAGCTTTTTGTAAAGCCGTCGTAAGTCCGTCTTTGTGCTGTACAGCCAAAGATTTCTAGCAAATTGACAGATACTGAATTTGTTATTAAAAAAACCACGGAGAAGTGTCAAAAAATGAAGATTACGAAGCTAACCAGTTGCCTACTGAGACACGAATGTTCAAACGGGAGTATTTGCCAGTTTCCTAGTCTATTACTTATCATCGTGAAGTGAACTGTAAATCCCTTGCATTAAATATGGAATAACAGCTCACTTCTCTTTCACTTCACCTGCTTTCTGTTGGTTGGTACTATATTATTTCTTTTATTTATTTCACATAAATACAAGAAAAAAAAACGTTTTAAAAATTGATCTACAAAGCATATAATAGCAGTAAAGTATGTGTATTGTCAACAATCTAAACTAACTTGCAAACTTTTCCCTTATTTAGAAAAGTAGGTCTGAAACAGGAAAAGCAGCGTAGCGCTACGTGGGCTACGCCGCGCTGCCCTGCGCCCGCGTTTCTCTGCGCGTAGCAATATTGAATAGTGTTATACAAAATCAATTAAAGATTTTTCGAGTTAGTGATTATTAAATATTTATAGCAGTGTAGGTGTTAGAAAAAGTTTTCAAGATTATTGTTAAACATTTAACTAACACCGGCTTTACAATATTATCGACGCGTTTGAGTACTGGCTGTTGATACATTATTAAACCAATGATAATAATGTTACACATAAATTAGTAAGAAAATTGTCACGCCAATTTGTCAGCAAATGTTTGTTATATTGATTTTAGTTCTAGAAATCGAGAATCGGCGTTAGTATATTTACCACGAGCTAAGACTATGTTTCACTATTTATGTTTTAATTAACATTATTGCATCTAGATTGTTGATTAAATTTACATTATTTAAATCTGTATAGGCAATCTGACTTCAGCATCGTATAAAACAAAATTCGCACTGTATGTCGCTTGTTTACGTCACAAAATCTAAATTAAGTGTTATTCTTATTAGTTCCGCTCCTTTTGATAGCTCTGTATTTATTTATTCTTTATCTTATAATCAAACATTCTTTAATATTATAATTCGTTATTAATGCTTAATACCAAAACAAGAAGTTTTTTTTATTACTTAGCGACTGTTTCTCTGATAGATTAATTTGACGGATAATAAAACCTTATTAGTTTGTGCACAAATTAATCAACTCAACCATATATTTTATACTAAGATAATTTTATTCATATATGATTTAAGTATAATTCGTACCTTCGGAAAATAGAGGTTTGTCTTAGATACAGTATGTTTCTTTACACTTCTTTAATGTGGTACCTACCGAGATTATGTATTTGTGATTTCTTAAACCAATTATCAATAACAGTATATAATATCAGCTTTGTAATTATTTTATTTTGTTTAGCTTTTGTGTAATATAGTTAAGGTGTACATACAATAAACATATTACTATTATCAATATAAATATATTAAAACAATATATCACGCCGCGTGTATAACAAGTCCGACAACCAGCGGTCTAATCTCATGTTACCCAGTTACTGGGTTGTGGAGGTCTGACAGGCAGTAACAGCTGCACCCGGTTAAACTGGAAGCCGGCCCCAGCATAGTTGGGAAAATACTATATTAAACAATATATCACACCTGTAATCGGCGCGGGCACTGGTGTACCTGTAATACACCAGTTATGTTTAAGTCCCATGTAATTTGGACCAGCTTATTCCTATCTATTGACCAAACAAACAAAGTAATCAAGTAATTGATAATCATTTCTATATGATACTGTGGTGCAGTAAGCATGTGAACCTTCTTGAATAGTTATTCGTTTATGGAACCTACATCAAAAAAAAAAAACACTAATTCATATTTAGAAGAGATTAAACAGCCTTTGTCTGACAGGCGGTTTGGAATGTAATAAAAATTAATCTAGTCAATAAATCCTAATATTAATATCTGTGTCTTTTAACAATAACCCGCGGCTTCTAGAACCAGTTAGGTTACTAGAATACCTAGTGTCCAGTAAAACTATTCTATATCAATAAGAAGTAATAACAAACAACTCACACTCTACCTAATAAATAATTACCACCGCATTAAATAAACTTCGTATTAACTAAGTACCTAAAGTTTACAGTTTAATGTGTGAATTAAAACATGTATCATAATTAAGTGTAAATGATCGCCATTCAATTGTACCAACATCTAAAGATTACGCCGCGTCAGATTTGTATCAACAGACTCATTACTCAACTTGATTGATGGTCGACGTTTAGAAACAAACACTTTTGTTTATGTTATAAATCTAATCCTATTCTAAGGCAGATTACCTCCGCATACTAAAAGCCTGGATTATTCGTCTCGCAGTCCGACAATCTAGGTAGCTATAATAATAACTAGCACTTAACTCACGACTTCGTTCAAACTTAAACATTAACTCACCCCTTTTGTCGGCATTAACAAAAATATATACAATGTTTTACCGTGACAATTTAGCTTTCTATTAATGAAAAATGGTTAAAATCAGTCTAGCAGTTTCAAGCTTGTTCAGTACTCTTTATAATATTAGTATGTTACTATCCCACCAAGTAAAAGGCCTCTTCTCATACAGAGAAGGTACGGTCATTAATCACCACGTTTACTAGGTATGCTAGGAAAAAACTGTGAGCCAATAGCAAGGGCAGGAAGAACAGAAAGCAGTCGATCGTTACCGGGGACTATTATAACATCGTGTAATTTATTTCACTACTGTTCTTAAAATGGCGAAGGAGAGCATTAGAATTAAATTCAAGAACTGGTCTATTCACACCAATCCTTACCACTACCGCGTAGTCTACTCTTCCTCACAGAGATAAGGGTAAGGGTTAACGTTATAGGCTGACTGCCTCAAATGCACCGGTTGTCGTTTATGTGTGTCCTCCAATAAAAACCTATCAAGGAAGCCTTATAAAGCCCTGGGTCAATAACCTAGCGGTCTAATCTCATGTCAGCAGTCTTGCGAGTGATTGACCAAAAACAAATGAAACTAGGTATTTAATTTCGTTTTTAAAAGAAGGTCGTAATTTACGCAACCAATCATGTTAATCTTTGAAAAGTCTGAGACCAAACTGGCATTTAAGGATTATTCAGTTATCGAGTATTTTAAAGATTAATTGCTACCGGATTTTTATTTTTCGACTTAATATGTGGCTCAAAACATAAAGAATATGTTAATTAAGTCACCAGATAAGAATAGATGTTTCTAACTCTCTAAAATAACAAATGTTTTGCCAGTTGCATCTATAGAATGGTTACGGAGGACTCTTTTCTTCTATTGTTTCCAAGAAAAATCCCAGTTGTTTTCTATGATTTCTCTCTATGGTAAAGTAGGCAATGAAACTAGAATACTGGGCTGACATCTAAAATAAGTTTCGAATTGGAAAGCTTTACTTTTAAGCCTGCTTATTGCTATTATTTTATAACAGAAAGTGAAAAGGTGAAAATGAGTATATCTAAAATATCATAAAATTCAATCTTCCATATAAAATTCTGCTATATACAAGTACTAGCAGACGTCCCGCGGTTTCACCCGCGTCCCGTTCTCGTGGGAATATAGGAATAAAAAGTAGCCCGTGTGTTAATCCAAGGTGTCAGCTAACTCCATACCAAATTTTATTAAAATTCATTCAGCAGTTTTTACGTGAAAGAGTAACAAACATCCATCCATCCATCCTCACAAACTTTCGTGTTTATAATATTAGTAGGATAGGATAGTAGGATATCGTCAAATGTGGTTTCGTCGTCATCGTTCCTCTACAAGTGCAAATCGGTCCCTTATTTCAGTTAATGCATGATAATGCACGACCGCACTCCGCAAGAGTTGTAAGACAGACTCTCGCCGCAGCTAACATCAATGTCCTGCCCTGGCCTGCTCAGTCGCCAGACTTGAACCCGATTGAGCATGCATGGGATATGCTACAGAGAAGAGCTCTGCCGAATATGGAGGGTATCCAGTCGCAAGAAGACCTTTTTTTGTTGTTGCAACGAACATGGGCGGCCATTCCACAGCGTGATTTGGATGAACTCATTTTGAGTATGCCAAACCGATGTTCTTGTGTTGTTAGTGTTCGCGGTAAAAACACGGATTATTAATTGTTTAAGTTACCCAATAAAATTTTAAAGAAAACTGTTATTTCAGTCTTTTTTTCGAACTTTAATGTTAGTGGTTCAAATGTCAAAAATCCCTTTATTAGGAAAATGGCAAATTTCTTTATTAATGCAAAGGTGACTTGGTTTATCGTTACTGTGACAAACGAAAACACTTTATTTGATGAATCCTTAAAGAAAATTTTAATTAATATCAATCAGGAGAAAAGTTATTGCAAAAATATATGTTGATCCCTAGACACTTTTGATGTGTGTATATAATAGTTAATATAGTTAATATCTGTGACTCAGCAATTGGTTAGTTCTCGGCCATAGATATGAAGAGTTCCTTTCTACGATTACAAAAGATCTTGATACTGAAAAGCCTTTTCACAAATCTGTAGTCTGGATTTATATTTATATATTATATGTGAAATATACTCTGCAGTAAATCACCTCAATAAGGGCAGAGGAAAGACCTCACTAGTAAGTGGAATAAGTTGAATAACTGGTTATTTAGGTGAACAGCCTGAGAGCGACTTGAGATCAGCCCTCGAGTTGGACCTATATAGGTTATTGATCGACTCACTGGTCCCAACATCTCCGTACTAATATTAAAAACAGAAAAGTTTTTTTTTTACGACTCAAAAACCACATATCCGATTTTAAAAATGCTTTTACCTGTAAAAAGCTACATTATCAGCGAGTAATATAGGCTATATTTTTTTTTCAAAGGTGCGAAGGGTGTATAGGATTTAAAGTTTGAAGGGGATCCGTAATCGACGCGGACAAAGTCGCAAGCAAAGTGCTAGTTATTGAATACGTTGGTACAATACGTTTTTAAATGCACATTTCGAGTTCAGCTGTATAAGGGGAAAGTCAACCAAAATCTAATACCAAAAAATGTATGACTTGGCTGTTTCGTTACTTAGTACTTCAGAAACTAAATATTCGCATCACCTCCACGACGGTAGCGAAACGGTGATGCCATACATTTTTACTGATAATGTAGAATTTGTGAAGTTAGGGTTGGTAGGTTAGGCCGTGTAGATTCAGAAGCTTGACTCTACATGAGATCTGATATCTTTTTCACAAGGCAAACCTTATTTAGTAGTCTTGGCAACATTTTACATCAAATGTTTTGGTGGGATTATGGGTTTTAAGTATTAGGTCTAAACACACACTTTCCAGGAAAGTCTGTCAACGGAAAGGAAGATAGAAAAAACATTTTACTAGGTTCATACATAGGTGGTAAACACCAAAAATATTTCCAGAAAGACAGTTAAAAAATAATAAAACTAAGTATGATTTTGTTGCCACAATGCACATTATTGAATGCCTCACTTAGTATCTGTGGATGGTTTTCAACTGGACATGGGTTTCTATCTATAATAATGGTTTCCGTTACTAACTAAATCCTTCCCGGAATGTCACGTTGTGGTTCTACGGGTCTTTTTGCGCAAGTTCGACTCGCACTTGGCGTGTTTTCCATACGATAAACTCAAGCTTAATCGATATAATAATATGTAATTATTAGATACTTATTAAAACAACTCGCTTTTCATGTTTGTTAGTGTGAACGCTTATATCTTTTTAACTTTACAATGAATTAATTTTGAATATGTATTTATTTCGGAAGTTTTGTGTGTTTAAAATGATTTTACACTAATATTTAGCTTAGACACCGGCGGCATCGGGGTTTAGAAGCTTTTATATGTGAATCTTCGACAATCGTTACAGGTAGTCAGAAGCCTGATAGTCTGACATCCAGTTTAACCAAGGGGTATCGTGTTACTGCTTTTTGGAGGTCTGACAGGCAGTTGCTCCGTGTAAAAGACTGGTATTCAGCGACATGCAGTTAGACTCGAAGCCGACCCAAACATAGTTGGATAAAGGCTAGGTAAATGGTTGGATAGATTTAGCTTAGATATAACATATTTTATACAGGTTGTTATATCTAAACAATTTTCATTATGTAAACAACCCGGAAATCGCGATTTCCGGGTTGTTCCCATAATGAAAGTTGTTCATATTCACGAGTAGAACAGCCTGTGAAAATATTGCCCACGATTTCAAAAACACCCTGTATAAATGTCGTAAAAGCGTCTACCTCTCATGCACGGGGTTGTCGTTCGAATCCGGGCAAGTACTAATGTGACTTTTTCAATTCATTTGTAGTATTATCAATTTATCTTAGACATCATTGCCAAACGCGGATCCTCCCTTGTGGGTACTGTGGGCATGCCCACAACCCTCATCACAGAAACATTTGGTTTGGGTGGGAATCGGACCCACGACCTCCGGCATAGCAGTCCGGGACAATCAGTCAGATCAACAGGTCAGTCAAAGTAGTACTTTATGTATGAATGATATTCAATCAAGTTAATTTTTTACTTCCCTTACTGCTGCTATTACTTCAAATACTACTTACTACCTATTCTAATATTGTATGTTACATAGAGACACGCAGAACAGTAGTTAAGCCTAAAATTGTGATTTTGTATTTTTAAAAATCATTGCACTTTAGTAAGGTAGTTAGGTTAGGGAGTTAGGTTAGCTATATGATAGGTATGGTAAGTTAGGTTAGGTTATATGTATATATGTTGTCATTCTAATTCTATCTAACACAAAAGGTTTAAAGAGCACATTGGAAACCCGTAATAATTTAATATGCATACCTATTCAGTAGGTCTGACAATCGGCTACTATCTATTTTGAATACCCCGAAGTGAAGTGATAACAGTGGCCACCCCAACTTAAATTGCCTCTAATGCAGAACGAAGTTTGCAGGAGCAGCCTGCTAGTGATATATAAAATTGTCGTGTCGCAGTGTTTGTTACCAAACTCCTCAGGAACGGCTGAGCCGATTAGTGTGTCATTTTGTGTGTATATTTAGTAGGTCCGAGAAAATAGGACGTAAACTAATAAAACGAATAAATTGATTCTAAGGCGAACTGAAGTTTCCCGGTCATGGTCCATGGCCACCCAAAAGTTCGTCGGACTAAGTATGATGTCTACGATCGATCACAAAAATGTTTTCAGCGCCACAAGATTATGGCACTTAATTGTTCTGTACTTAAATGCATTTACAAATTATAGCAATCTTATGCATAAGCATGTAAATATTACAAACCTAAATGTTAGCCGTTACTGATTGAAAATTTAGCTTGCGAGTACCTACCTTGAATCTAATAGATTAGTGAACACTAGGAACAACGTTTTACAAACAGAACACTAGGCATATCATCCTAACAATCAAAATCAAAGACATTCAATAAATTCTCTTTGATCAAAATACTGCTTAGTAAAATTAACATCTACCTACCGAAAAAACCTGCTCTCAACTTTTAGTTTTCCAATCTACTAAGATCATTTTATAAACTTTACATTGTTTACTTATTTATTTAAATATTATGCACAAGTCGTAAATATAACGGCGCATACAAAGACGGACCTAATGTCTTAGGCATTTTCTGCCAGTCTACCTAAGTGCAGAGACAGAACACGGTAAAAAATAGACTTGAAAATAATTATGTCGAAATTTTGTTGAAAAAGGTGTTATTTTATGTACAAGTTAATTAACCAGGTAATATGATGAATGCAAATTCATGATATACCCACACTTTGTATTTACGTTGTCTGAACTTCATAACGATTTGCTACGGGCGGACGCGACGGCTACGGCCCTGTACGAATACACACATAATACATAATGTATGTATACAAACGTCACATCACATTTTTAGCGACATTTTGTAGTTTTTAATAAACTATAATTAAACTAATTAGATGGACAGTTAACATAAAGATGTTTTAATTACATTTAACAATGATGTAAGTATTTATTATCGAGTACTAATGATGTTATCATTGCTCACATACCACGCACTATGTGACATAATACGCATTAATAAAATTAATAAATATCAGGCATAGATTTTCATATGGTTTAAAAATGTTGTGCAATAATAAATAGGTTTATGTATATTTTAGTGGCTACCTTCTAATATTATTGTATCCGGCACGGAAATGCCGCCAGTGACGTACGACACTATGAACTATGTATCTATTCCCTAACAACATAGTCTTATTTTCTTTAAACATATAATGAACAGCTATATAATATTGATCTGCGAATATTAATGTTGAACTAATAGCGGAAATTATCGTATTCAAATTAAAGTTGGGACTTGTGCCGACACGATTAAATACACGCGTGACTATAAATTAGGCATGTTATAATTTTTTGTATTTATTTAATGAATCAATTGAGGCCTAATCTCAATAACGCATACACGATGACACTGGACAAACATTGAGCTCAATGACATCGAACTAAAGACACTGTTTGGTTCTACTTTTGCTTTTATTTGCAAGGACAAGTTTATTTACTTCCTCTCTTAGATCAAGTCCTCTCATAACAGGCTTTGCAGGTGCAAATTAAATACACACATAAACGTAATGTAATCATCAAAGTCATTCTTTTGTTATTGTTAAAAGATGTGTAACTGCGAATAACACTTATTAAAAATATTAATTTAAAATTTTGTCAATAATGACTAGGTAGCTAATTGTTATGCGTGATTTACTACATACGTCCATTCACCGGAACGGACGCTATTGAGACGTCACTCTATTACTTTAAAACATTGACTGAAAGCTACGAAAATAAGAACGTACTTGTTGCGCGTTTGCCGTCAGCGATCAGCGTCAGGCTGTGAGGCTTCTGGAGCAGTTCCTGCAGCTCCGGCTGGGGGTCCGACGAGTTCTTCCTGGACTTCATGTTGATAATAATAGTTCACTTGCACAGAAGTCAATTATTGCATTACACCTCCTAAGAGTGAATTAAGCACTTTTGGAAAACAATGATAGTTGACGATATGCACGTCCGATGCTTCATCCGTGGGTCGGGGCGCATGGCTCGAGTTGCGAGTGTGCCGGGAGCGAGGGTGAGCGGCTATATAGTGCTGCGGAGCACGAGACGCGAGGATACGAACAGAGCCGCGCCGCGACTGAGCTGAGCGCCGGCATCCGGTCAAGGGTATAACACCTCGCGGACGCACACCTACTACCTAGCGGCAGCGGCGCCATCGCAGCACACGCTGTGCACACATTGTTTATTGTTATTGATTAGAGTGTTAAGAAAAAAAAACGTATTAAGTATGATTTATTATGCACTAACGCTATAAGGCAACAGCAAATAAAATCTGTCAAAATTAAATCAAACATTAATCAAAGTTATCAAGCAAAGGATTGCATGCAATCCTCAAATAAATTAATCTAAATAACTAATCAGCTACGAGAGGGAGTGGGGAAATATTTAACATCTTTCGCAATTTGTAAACTAACTAAGCAATGAATACCTGACTGCAAGTATTGTAAAGGTGAATGACACTAAAAGTAAAGGGCTCTAGGAAGTAGTTTTCAAGTCTGAAACAACACTTTAAAGAACTTATTTATATTATCAACAGTAAACATAAATAGTTGAATAACTGTGTAGACAATCAATTATGATTCGCTTGATTAATACCTATCTACGTATTAATTGTGTTAGAGTAGAGGTATACGGACCATTTTTAAATTAAATTGGAACTACCCCTCAATTTGACAACATTGTCAAACACATTAAAATAGGTCGTAAGCTTAGAGCTATTTTAGTGCAATAATCATGTAAGATGTGGTATAAAATCTAAAAGAACATGGTACCTCGCTACTAGCAATTTCAGGTGCTCAATCGATTAAATAAATTACGATGAAATCGTTAACGGTTATACAGAAACCGATACGATAAGAAGATCATTATACGGTAGACTATTACAAAAATCAGGAAAACTTATAGAAATTAGATTCGCAACGTGTTAGAATTATTACCCACGACACGTATGTACACACTTGGTCATTTTAAACATTACAAGCTTCTTATTATGTACTTATTGGTTTTTGCTTACAGCTTGGTATTATTTTTAAACTAGATTGTGCTTCTTATTTTATAATGAGTTCTTCTAATCGTCAGGTTTCTCAAAAGTGTTGCACATTGAGGTATAGGCATATGTTGAACACTGGACTTTTCGGCCAAAATTGCCGAGTAAATAGGCTCGCAAAGGAAACTTCCACTTCGAGGTAAGCAGCATGGAAAAAAGTCAGCTTCACAAGAAAACTTTCACAATAGTTCCAATACTTAACACTTTTCAGAGCTTAGGATAAACCGAAAGACTAACACTCCACAAGTTCAACGAGGCAATTGGATTGCAATCGTCGAATAAAATAATAAAAAATAATAACCCTATCTTATTTTCATATCTGTCTGGAGGCCACTCAGTCGTGTAATAGTTGAATAGCAGGATGATGAGAGTAAAGTAATCGATTTAGTCTTGATCACGTATTCGATTAAGAATCGATACTGAGTCATAGGTGCGGACGGACAAACAGAAGGACAAGCTCCACCTCGTCGTTACATATCTTACGTTCCAGTTTTATAACCTTACGTCAAGTAACAGACAGAACGAGGAACTTCGTACTTACGTGACATGTGGTAATCAATTTTATATTGTGATTTGTAACAAGTTTTAAATAAGCCTGCATCAGTTGCACTAGTTTCAATCGCTACCCATAGGAGGATCACTAAAGCTCAGCAGATTAAACATTAATAGTTTCATATAACTTCACTAATGCTCTAACTAATCCTATCCATACATTAGACTAATATTAAAAATGAGAAAGTAACTCTGTATGTCTGTTTGTTTATTTGTCGGCTTTTTACGACTAAACGGCAATACGGATCATAATGAATTTTGGCAAGGAGAAAGATAACATTCCGGAGACGGACATAGTCTATCTTTGGTCTATTAAAAACAATGAAAAATTCACGGAAAATTAATTTGAAGTTCGTTTTCTTGAGCATTTTTAAAATACAGCTCCATTTTGGATACATGACAGGAGACAAATGTCTTCCCAGTCCATTAGGTGACAATTTGACATTTGACAAATCTTAACAGAAAAATAAGAAGGTAAAACAACATTAATTGATTCGAAGGTGGTGCGAAGTTTGCCGGGGCAGCCAGTATTTCCATAATTCACAATGTAAACAATGGATTAGTGCAAGAATGAGGTACGATTTTTTTTGACAATTTCTAATGCACGGAAAAGGTCCCTCATCATCTGCCTAACTGTTTCTGAGCTGTATATTGGGGACGGCTACCAGTCTAACCGAATAGAGCTGAAAATAAAACAAAAGGAAAAAGAACAACTTAGGTAAAATAACCGACCATCGCAGTTTTCACTAGTTTTACCTTAGTAAAAATAGGTTTACTTAATAGCTATTGGTAATAGTAATTTATTGTAATTGAATCGTCTTAAAAGGAAAAATTGCTTGACAGTTTTATCTAAAGAGGTTTCACCAAGATTCAAGAGGAAAATATTTATGTTTTATTTTCTTTGTAACTTATCCTGAGAATGGGCACCGAATACTAATCCTATCAAAGATTCGCTGTACCCGTACAAACGTTCTTAGTCATAGTCAAATAGTCATATCCACAACATAATAAAGAATTTAACTTCGAATGCCTTGGTATAGTCGCAAGAGCTACTGCTGAGCATAAAGGATGGGCATTTGGGATTTCTCGGTAGTAGCCCAGAGTCTGAATTTGTGCCCAATTTATGGCGATTGGCTCGCCCCCTATTACATGAGATTTAAACATAACTGACCAAATGTGGGTGAACTATTACAGGCACTTACACCTCTGCCTAACCCTTCGGGGATTACAGGCGTGATGTTATGTTAACTTCCCCGTTAATTTTGTGCTCGGTCGTCCCACCTGCTGAGCGTTTATAAAAGTTTTATTCCCTGCCCTGATGGGGTACTTACTGTTCGTAAAATTACTATAGTTTCAAAAGTCCGTGGCAAAAATGAGTCCAACATAACAACTAAAGCCACTGCTTCCGAAACTATGTACTTATAATCTTTTCCACCTTTACGACGTTTTTATGAAGTCTGTTGTGTACATGCAGCTTGGCACTTTGGCAGCCATGATAAAGCGGCTATGGCTACTTAATGGCCATCCATATCATATCTCCGTTGAGAATTTGAGATTGACCGCCGCCGTAACTAAAATTCGGTTGGGAGGCTATTTTTGTTTAGATATTAAACTATGTTTTAGCTTCCGCGGTACAGGGAGAGGATAGAAAAAATGCAAACGAAAAATAGAGTAAAATAAAATGCGGGTTTAAGACTTGAAAAGGGAAAATGGTTCGACAGCGAAGACTCATGATCTTTTTACTGCTCGTTCAAAAGTTCTCCACGGGTAATTTAAATGTATACCTACTGAAGAGGAAGCTTTGTACGTAACGAATAAACTTAAAAACTACTAGAACGATTTGAAAAGTTCTTATCCCTGTATTTCCACAGGAGCGGAGCTACGCAGGTAAAACCACGTGATTGACTTTAAAGGCTGCTAAAAAATATACCTAGTATTTTAGTATGTAACTAAAGTACCAGGCATGTTTTCTAAAGAGATATTTGATAACACATACAAAGTCGTAGGCTACTTTTAAACTACATACCTACTTAAATATTGATAATACTTAGATCTTATTTATAGGGTCATTGTTTCAAACACGGTCTTCAATACCATCTATTATATTCAAAATATCGATAAACACATGGTTTCCATTCCTGTCACCTTTAAATCATGCATAAAATTATCCTAAATATCTGAAGTGGATAATAAGGTAACAGGTATTCTTGAATGTCAAACGATTGATTTGGCATTCATATATTGCGGCCTTTGGGTACCTAAACAACATGGGTTTTGCATAATATAGGCATTTTACATACATACCTAGGGACTTTTTTTGTTAGTCTATTTAAAGAATGAGTTGTTTGTTACATACCTAAGTATCCGAGTGCATTTTATCACGACCCAAAGATTTAGTGCTTAGCATGGGCTTTAGAATAAACGATTTTAGCTTTAAGCTAACCAAAAACTGGACAAGTGCCAATCACACTCGCCCACCAAGGGTTCCGTACGTGCAGTTTTTTCCGAGCTTTTCCTGAGTGAATTTAACTACATTATGTATAGTTTTGAGTTCTTTTTTTTTGTATTTGTGGTTTATTATGATGTTACTTGGCTAATTTGATAGTTCTAAGTTAACGGGAAGTACCCTATGAATTTCGATTGCCTTGTGAGTGTCGAAATATGCGATTATTGCTAAATAAACCGCCCCGGCCGACGGTCGTTTCACGTAAATTTAAAAGTTTGATTCTTTCATAACTTCATAGGACCATAGACCTGAGTACCCATATGCTTCAAATTTAAACTTGATACCTCCACGCATTGCCGAAATAAAAGGTCTTTAAAGACAGACAAAAACAAAGTAATCTTATAAGAGTTCTGTTTTTTCCTTTAGAGGTACGTAACCCTTAAAATGACACAACTCTTATCTTGTATTGTCAGGAGGACTTATCTTCTTAGGTACCTACTGGTAATCACGTTGGCGAATATCGATACCTCTTTTTATCAAAATCCCGCTATTTATGACTCCCCGAAGTGTGGATTAAGGATAAACTTAAAAGAAATAATGTCAGACTCCCAAAGTCTTTCCATTTGTATTTTTTTAATAACTGACATTGCATAAATAAACTCAATTACTTTAGCACCTTGTAAAACCCAACCTGCAGGTGTCAAGAATTATAAAAAATATTTTAATCGCAATGACCATCTCCATTCATGCATACACAAGTAATTGTTTTAGAATCAAAGAATACTTTGTACACTCTGAGAACTGCAGTGCCCATGACCTGACCTGGGACTTGAACCAAACAATAAAGGCATTGCTATCGGCGGGTCATTAACATTCAAAATTAACGATTCACAGATTAGCTTTTAATTTGATATTAATTAGCGTGTAATTAAACTAAGAGCAGTCACTTGGTATTCATGTCACATCGGTTGTATAAAAGGAATTAAATCACGTGATTTTGAACATCATCCGTTTTAATAATTTTAATGATTTATTTAAATACCTATAAAAAAAACATATTTTTATTAAATTGCTTTCACCCGAATATTCGTGTAAGTACTTAACTCTTACGGTTTTCGTTGCGCACGCCAAAATATCCTGTTATTTATTGTAATATTTTGGCCATTACATGTTATTCTGAAGTGTAAGCTACCTAACTGTAAAGTTTCATTAAAATCCATTCAGTAGTTTTTGCTTGAAGGAGTAACCAAACAACTTTGACATTTGTAATATTATTCTAAATAGATAGAAGGATATTAAAATAGAATAGTCATGTCCGTCTACTGGTCGCAAGCGCTGCTACCACAGTATAAATATTAATACAGTAGGACGACGCCTTTGATCTCTAGAAACCGACAACGTCTACACGCGTTAGCCCTGAATAATAACCTCCCGAACTACGAACATAGTTTTGTTCGCTGTCTGGCATTCCCGCGTCTCGCCCCTCACACCCCGCACGATTGCCCGGTCAAGACGGCTTCGTCGGACGACTGTAGGTTTTTAGACTGTGCTACTACTAAGAACGATGTCTTAGTTTCGAATCCCGGGTCGGGAAAAGTTCCATTGGGTTTTTCTGTTTGTGATTTCTCAGTATTAGTCACAGATTGGATTTTTGCTCTGGAGGCCCGCTAGGAATTCAAACATAACTGGCGAAATGTGGGTGTACCTATCTACTATATTATAAGTAGAATACAGGAGTGGTGCTTTTAATATCATAAGAATGCCACAATTACTTATATACAAATCTACATAATTATTATTAAAACAAAAAAAAAAACCTCTAAAAATGATTTATTGTCGCATTATCATGTTGGCAATAAAAAACAATTCGTAATAGAACATAGTTTATGTTACCAATACAATTTCTTGAAACAGGTCCTGCTGTGACTAAAGCACATAGACACATTAATAATATGTTACGTTGCCATTAATTAATCGACCTCTTAAACAAGATCAGATTGCGTAGATAGCTTTGTTGTTTTACCTGGTTTCACTCTAAATGTACAGAGATTCTAAACATTTTCATAACTAATATTAATTAATCTATGTCTATATTTCTATAACTAAACATATAATAAAACAGTAAAAAATCTGTGTCTGTACATTGAATATATTTAAAAAAAAATTGAGGGGGGCTTAGAAACAGTAATAGAGCACGTACCAAAAAAAAATCTGTCTTTTTGTCTGTTTGTCTGTGTCTGTTTGTTTGTACACGCTAATCTTCGGAACAACTGGACGGATTGGAAATATTTTTTCTTTGTTGTATAGGTATTAAGTCTGGGCAACATATAGGCTATAATTTATCTTGGAAACTTGAACACCTGATGCAGAACCGCAACAGGCCAGCTAAACTATAAGAGATACAAAAATGGTACCATAGCAAAAATTGTTCCACGTGATTTCTGCTGAGAGAATAAATTTGAAGATCTGGAACACCTGATGTGGAACTCCTAGAGCCGAGCTACACTATAACATATATAGGAATGACGTCTTAGCAAAAGTGGTTTGTCTGATGGGTAGGTATTTCCTGTTGACTTACAAAAATGAAAGATCTCGAACGTCTCGAATCGTCTCGTTGTTTTCCCGTCCCCGGGCTCTTAGAATTCGACATCAGACGTTTCGTTCTTCGATTTTGACGACCCCGTTGTCGCAGGCATAAGCAACAGGATCCGCGTACTGTTATAACAAATTAGCTGATTTGGGAATTTGTATAATATATAAAACTGCTCGCCATGCAAGCAGCGGCAGTCAACCTACAAAATTCATTCTTACCACATATTTTTTCCGACTAATGTAATTTTGGTGTGTAATTTAAAATAAATTCAGTGTAGTAGTAAATACGTGTTTCAATTAAAGGACCCACGGAGCGCCATCCTAACAAATTGGTGTCAGAAGTGAGATATATAGGTGTAGGCGTCGCGATTCGTTGCCACTCGTCTGCACCATATTATTTGTTGGCTCCGTGGCTTAGCAGTCCTTTCGGTGAGTAGTCGACGATAAGCCTTGGGTTCCCCAAAAGCCTAAGCCCGCGCTACTGCATTCCACGTGATCGACGATCAGCCTCCGCTTTTAGCGTGAGCCCGCGTCACTCCGGAAACCTGCATTCCACGTGATCGACGATTAGCCTCCGCTATTCAGCGTGAGCCCGCGTCACCCTGAAACACCTCCTGCTACCCGTGATCGACGATAAGCCTCCGCTATTAAGCGAGAGCCCGCATCACCCCGGAATATCTCCTACTGCCTTGCGGTCGACGGTCAGTCTCCACTTCCGAGTGCAAGCTCGCATCACAAGAGGACCCTCCGTCGAGGTCTCGCTGACGACCTCCAATCGCACACCATCCATCATCCGTCATCACTTCATCAGCAACGTGGTCGCACCGCGTGCCTGCTGAACGCAACGTGTCGTGTCATCGACCTGCAATACGATTCGCTGAATCGCCAGGTCGCCACGTCGTGTCACGCCACACTACGTGTATGTGTCATCATCCTTCCAGAATGTTCGCGTGCACTGCTGCCATATCCCTATTACTGTGAGTTTTCCCTATCCATTTATCTAGTGAAAGTGATCAAGTTAATTACAGTGAAGTGATTTTTTTTCAAAATTTTCAAAATAATTTTAATATTTTTCTAGAACTCTTTTAAAGTAGATTTATTCCATTTTTTGTATACAATATTACTTTCATATTTTTCTTGTGTTTTGTGTTTCTGATGTTCTGTAGTGCTTTAATGCGATAACTATATCATCATTATTTTAATGCCTCTAAAAAAGGAGATTTCCGAAGAAATTGCGTCTTCATCTAATTCAGATTATTCAGAGGATAGTCCGCCACCAAAAATAAAAGAAAAAATGGCAGACAAAATCACGCTCTCTGTCCTCACAAAATTCATCAAACCCTTTAACGGGGACCGTGAGTCATTGCCCGCGTTTTTAACAAATTGCGAAAATGCAATTTCTCTAGCAACTACAGAACAGCAGAACGTTTTATGTAAATATGTCATCTCGCAATTGGAAGGTAAAGCCCAATTGGCTTGTTGCTTAAAACAATTCAATAGTTGGTCAGAAATTAAACAGTTCCTTAGAACCACTTTTGGAGAGAAAAAACATTCCACTCATTTACTATTAGATTTACAACAATGCAAACAGTTGCCTTCCGAAGACGTGATGCAATTTTCTATCCGCATTGAATCATGTTTAACACGACTACAAGCTGACATCCATTATAGCTGCCAAAATGATAAAGAACTTATAGGTCGTATAGCCGCAATGGAAGATTTGGCTCTTAATACGTTTTTGTTAGGGTTAAACTCTAATTTTTCCCATATTGTGCGGTGTAGAAATCCAAAGGCCTTGTCAGAATCTATCACAATAGCTATTGAAGAAGAAAAATTATATAATTTATCGAAACTATCTACTCGTCGTGATAAACAATGCACAATATGTAATAAGAGCGGCCATGTCGCTTCCGAGTGTTATAAAAATAAAAATAAGCTTTCTTCGCCTAAATTATATCACGTTAATACGGCTAATAATAACGAGCAAAATATTATTCATACTAATCAATATCATAACTCTAATTTTTATACAAATAAATTTTGTGCTTATTGTAAGAAACGTGGTCATTTAATAGGCGAATGTCGTAAACTTAAAGCAAAAGCCAATAACAGTAATTCGCCTACCGATCCACGTAACTCTACACTATCCAGTGCAACTGCACCGAGTTCAAGTAACGTGTCGAGCAATAATCGCTCTAATGTACATCATGTTGACACTTCTAATGAAAATGCTGGTTTAAACTAAATAGGGTTTCGGTTCCGTGTCTGCCGAAACCTAATGTTCACAATTTAATTGACACGAAAAACGTTTTTATTCAACCCTGTGTTCCTACATTATTTCCAACACAGGTTAGTGCTACTAAAGGTAATTTAAATCCTTCAAACTGTGTTCCTAATTTTTCTCAAACACAGGTTAGTGCACATACAGAGACTTCCAAGTCTCTTAATAAAGATTTTAAATACAGTTCCTCATTTCTCGAAAATCCGAATCTTTTACGTGAAAAAACATTTACCATTAACAACATTAATGACAGAGTTTCGGTCGTTTCGGACTACGAGATTATTTACAAGCCTGGTCGAGTAAATTCAAATGCAGATGCTTTATCTCGCTATCCAGTAAATTCAATTGTTCATTCCAATTTAAATAAAACTACCTATGAAGAATATACGAAAAAACAATTTACTAAAACCATCTCTAGTGATACGAAGATTGAAGAACACAATGCAAGTTTACATTTATCGAAACAAAATATAATTGCGTGTCCCGTTTCACTTGACTTCGACAACACTATGCCGCACTGCGAACAGCTGTTGTCAATGATACCAAATTCTGCTGAGTTGCAATCAGCTGAGCGTGAACTTGAAACCGTACAGTCGGTCGATGCAAATAATAAAACGATCTATTTCTTATTTACTAAAGTTCATCATTACGAAGAAACTTCTTACAAAACAATTTACAATCTATTACTAAAATTAAGGGATCAAATTATAACACACAAGGAAATTGAAGAGTTATCTGTTTCAGATTTTACAGAACCCTTCACTAAATTAGTTTATGTAAAAATATATAACATGATATCGTATATTTTCCACGGCACTAACATTAAAATTCATGTTTATAAAAACCAAATTCGATATCCAAATCCTGCTGAAGTCCCTAATATCCTTCAAGAAAACCACGGGACTACCGTAGCTGGTCACCCAGGTTTCAAAAGAATGTATAACAGGATTAAAACGTCGTACTATTGGAAAAGTATGCAATCTGACATTCAACGTTTTGTTAAAGATTGTAAACTCTGCCAAGTGAATAAACCATTGCGTAGTTCTAATAAGGCCCCCATGGTTATAACTTCATCAAGTACTAAACCATTCGAAAGATTAGCATTAGACATTGTAGGTCCTTTACCTGAAGCTGGTCTTCAGAAATTTAAATACATTTTAACTCTTCAAGATGATTTAACTAAATTCTCATCTGCATATCCTATGGTAACTTCTGCAACAGATGAAGTTGCACGTAGTCTAATTCATTTCATTTCTCTATTTGGGTTTCCAAAAACAATTCTTACCGATCAAGGTACATGTTTTACATCCGAATTGTTTCGGCAATTAACCGAGATCCTTAAAATAAAAAAAATATTTTCTTCCCCTTACCATCCTCAAACAAACGGTGCGCTAGAGCGTAGCCATGCAACACTTAAGGAATACCTTAAGTCTTTTGTCAATGACGATCACGATGACTGGCATTCCTATCTAGCAACCGCAATTTTGTCGTATAACACAACTCCTCATTGTACTACTGAATTTACCCCTTATGAGTTATTATACGGGTACAAACCCACTATTCCCAGTAGTTTTCCTGAATCCTATAATAATGCCACTTACCACGAGTATATCCGCGCTTTACAGTATAGAATGAAATTCTCGCGAGAAAGAGCTTTGGAAAACATTAACAAAAGCAAAGAGCAATCAAAAAGGTATTACGATATTTCTGCTAATAAAGGAAAAAACTACAAAACTGGAGATATGGTGTATTTAAAACAGCATCATAGATTGCGTAAGGCTTTGTCCCCAATCTGGAAGGGACCCTATAAAATTATGAAGACGCACGGAAAAACGAATGTCACCCTATGTGTAAATAGAAAACGTATAAAATATCACGTTAATGAAATAAAACCAGCCTAAATAAATTATCCCTGTTTAAGTAACATAATTTTATTATTTAAATGTATTTTTGCTTTGTACTTGTGTAACTTAATTATTTTTGTTATATCTAAGTTTTCCTTTAAGTTCAATTACTCTTGTTACTTATTTGAATTGGTTTTCATTTATACTAATTTGTGTATAATTTTAACTATTTTTTCCATTAATTTTGTAATGTTTTAATTTACTCTAGTTGTACTTTTATTTTTGTGAAAATATTTACTCTACCATTCCCTTTCCGTTTGGAACAATTTTATTCTTGTATTTAAATTTTATCCTTCGCTTAATTTTTTATTATAAAGCTCCGTCTTAAGGGGGGAGATGTTATAACAAATTAGCTGATTTGGGAATTTGTATAATATATAAAACTGCTCGCCATGCAAGCAGCGGCAGTCAACCTACAAAATTCATTCTTACCACATATTTTTTCCGACTAATGTAATTTTGGTGTGTAATTTAAAATAAATTCAGTGTAGTAGTAAATACGTGTTTCAATTAAAGGACCCACGGAGCGCCATCCTAACAGTACGAAGGGGGCAGAAGCTAGTTATTATATTAATAAGAATTTTTATTTTTCTGTTTGTAATTAATAACTAGGTAGATTATTTCATCACACAACCAGCCTTCTTTTACACTTACTCCAACAATATTATAATTATGTAGTTCTCTGTTACTGGTTTGGGGGGCTTGGTGACCCATTACACAGGTTGGTATTTTATACCTATCTCTGGCACCAGTCTCTCACAAATGTGTTAGCTCTTAAATTCAGTTAAGTTTCCATTTGAGTTAGAAAATAAATTTGAATTTTATTTATTTTATTATTTATTAGTAGCTACCCGCGACATCGGTTGAGTATTAGTATCTTCATATACATATATTATATTCTCGTGTCACAGTGTTTGTTACCAAATTCCTTCGAAACGGCTTGACCGATTCTTATGAAATATAATATTCAGGTCTGAAATTAGGTCGTCAACTATTTTTTTTTTAAAGGCGGAACAAAGTGTTTTAGGGCAGTTAGTATATTCCTAGATTACAGCCTATGATAGAGATATCCTTATATTAAATCGCTGTGCTAAGCACTATGGAATCCTTTTCAGGAAAATAGCTCGCACGCAAAGAGATTTAAGATGTCTACCTACTTGTCTTTGCGCGCTCGGAGGAGTGTTAGATTTGGTATAGATAAAATGTATTTACAGAAACAAAAAAATAAAACGGACATACTACTTTTCTTCTTTCCTAAATACTATTGAGACCGAAGAATGCAACAAGTGTTATGTTTAACGAGATAAAATAATTTTAAAATAGTTGGAATATAAACAATATCTAGGAACCGACACATCAATCCCCTAGTTAACATACTAATTACGGAAAAAGATGGTATTATTAGGACGACACATATTGCAAAAATACAAGTGACCAAAAAATAAAGGTCAGTTGGGGCAGAAACATAATTACGTAGTGACCGACCGAAAGTTCGATTTCGGGTAATTTCGGCAAAAATATCCTATTTCGGTTGAACACTATAAATTTGATAAGCCTACTGGTAGAAATGCATAAATCCGACACTGTATGACGATGTAGGCCAAGGACAGCGATTAATCAAGACCGCAATAAGTTTATAAATGTATCAGCGGACCGACCCCGAGTGCCTATGGAAAGCGCCCGCGCAAGAAGAATGATGATGAGTACAGAATGAGTGCAGAAAGCTAAAATGGCCGAATTTTGATCACTAGGTAAGTTTTATCAAAATCCGTTCAGTTGTGTTCGTTTATAAGAGTAACAAACATACAACAATACATCCTCACAGCTTTTCATTTTCATAATATGTTATTTCTAATTTCCAATTTGTTAAATTTGCTTAGTTACTGTGTTAGTTGTTAAAGATTTACAATATCTGGAGAACTTATTTGCTTAGTAAGTTCTTTACGTATGAACAGATCAATACTTTACTTAAGTATCTTGATCGGAAGTGTGTTGGTAGTAATAGTTATACCTATATACTTATTGTAAACAACTTCGCAAGAAAAACTATAAAATATAATATTAAATTAAAATTAAGTGTTACAACTCGGAACTTTAACACGCTTTTAATTTACTATGCCATTTAACTTAACGCTCAAGTAAATATAATACAATTGTAGGTAGTATCTCTTATATTGTAAATAATTATTAGAATAAAAAAAAAAAATAATAACACCTAAATAATAATAATAATACCTATTAAGAAACAGGAAGGAAGAGTTTGTGACAACGCGAACGTAGCACTTTGATTGCTCGTTATATTCGGACGACGGACAGCTTTCCTTTTATTTGCATATAAATATGTATCAAACGATAGACGGATCTAAGTAAAAGTCATGTGATTATATGGCAGGTTTACAACCATTTGATTAGTTTGTTATGCCTTGTTTTGCTTATTTATTTATGCTCAGTAATAATTTGCTTCTGTACTTATTTATTGAATTCTTTCAAATAGGAATGAGCCTGGTCTCAATCCTGCTAAGTACCTACTCATTTATTTATTAAAACTTAATGCACTAGTAAAATAAACTGTACAAAGGCGGACTTAATGTCTTACGCATTTTCTACCAGTCTACCTTAATGTGATGCAAAGACAGAACATGGTAGGCGCAAGAAGGTAACAAAAACCTGAAAGTCTATTAAATTATCAATTAGAATGAATACATAATACACATACATCTATACATATAATAAAACAGTAACGACAGAAAAACTGTACATTGAGAATTTTCAAGAAAAAATAAGTGGGTTTTGTTAGAAAAACGTAACTGGTGACAAAAAGTGACTTTTTAGAATTTTTGTCTGTTTGTCTGTTTGTCTGTTTGTCTGTTTGTCTGTTTGTCTGTTTGTCTGTATGTATGTCCGGGGTGAACTCAAAAAGTACTGCATGGATTTACTTCAAATTTTGCATGAATATTACTAAGAGGTCGGGTCAACACATAGGCTATATATTATCACGCTATCACCTACGGGGGAGGAGCAGTGAATCTTTATTCTTCTTACTCATTCTGTGGAAGCGTGTAATCAAAGGACGCATATTTAAATGTTGGTTTTGTGTAAGCTATGCTATTATCTAGCTTTACACTATAAAAACTTCGCCATTTAAGTAACTTTGGCAGAGAAACATAGTTTAATGAATGTTAGTAGTATAAAGACAATTTGGTATCAGCGCCATCTATGAGAATGTATAAAAATCAAATCAAGTAACACATGAACACTTTTTGAAAATTAATTTTAATTTTGATCGTGTTGGTGAGGTTAGTAGTTAGTTATTCTTTAAATTCATAGATGGCATTGTACATTTTTTTCATCTACATATAATAAAACAGTAACGAAAGAAAAACTGTACATTGAGAATTTTCAAGAAAAAATAAGTTGGTTTTGTTAGAAAAACGTACCTAACTGGTGACAAAAAGTGACTTTTTGGAATTTTTGTCTGTTTGTCTGTTTGCTATCACCTACGGGGGAGGAGCAGTGAATCTTTATTCTTCTAACTCATTCTGTGGAAGCGTGTAATCAAAGGACGCATATTTAAATGTTGGTTTTAAGTAAGCTATGCTATTATCTAGCTTTACACTATAAAAACTACGCCATATAAGTAACTTTTACAGAGAAACAAAGTTTAATGAATGTAAGTAGCATAAAGACAATTTGGAATCAGCGCCATCTATGAGAATGTATAAAAATCAAATCAAGTAACACATAAACACTTTTTGAAAATTAATTTAAATTTTGATCGTGTTGATGAGGTTAGTAGTTAGTTATTCTTAAAATTCATAGATGGCATTGTGCATTTTTTTCATAAAAGTTGTATCGTATAATTCGTTTTGACAAATTGAAGTTCCAACAAAACCCTCAAAATCTTGAGCAGAGTTCGGATCGTATCATATGGGATCGTATCAGTGTACGATTTTCAAAGGGAAGGCAGTTGAGGCCGTGGACAGAACCCTGCAGGGCATCTGCAGGAACGAACATTTGATGGGTAGTGTCACAGTTCTACTCAGTGGCGATTTCAGGCAAACGCTTCCCGAGTTGACGCGGGGATCGAGGGCTGACGAGATGAATGCTTCGGTGAAACGATCTTCGTTGTGGTCACAAGTTCGTACGCTGCGCTTGACCATTAATATAAGAGCTCGGCTCGGCGGCATTGCACGCGCTCAAGAATTCTCCGATGTCCTTCTAAGTCTTGGCAAAGGCACTTTACCAGAAGAGAAAAGTGGACAGGCGGTGCTTTCAGAGTCTCTCGGTAGAGTGGTATCCAGCTTCGAAGAACTCATTCGCTGTGTGTACGTGGACATCAGTCGTATAGCGCACCAGCAGAATTCGTGTGAGAGGGCCATTTTGGCGCCCAAAAATGATCATGCTGCAGCAGTTAACGAATGCATTCTCTCGGACATTGAGGGGAATGAAGTGGTCTATACGTCGATAAGCACTGTCGTCGAGCAAGATGACGCCACACATTATCCCGAATTTTTGAACTTCCTGTCAGCAAGTTGACTTCCAGCGCATACCATCAAGCTGAATGAAGGTCGGCGTCCCGATTATGCTTTATAGGAACAAATCTCCTCCAAAGTTGTGTAACGGGTGGTGCCTTAAAGTCATCTCTCTTCACAGACACCATTGAGGTGGAAATTATTACGGGTTGTGGCGTCGGCAAGGCAGTATTTATACAACGCTTTCCCCTTATACTTCATAGCTTCCCGATCCAGTTCGAGCGCGTACAGTTCCCCGTGAGTGTTATTAGTGATGACAATCAATAAATCGCAGGAGCCGATACTCAGAGCAGCGGGTGTAGATCTCAGGACGAGTTGCTTCTCACACGGGCACCTGTACGTCGCTTGCTCCCGCGCCACCAGTCCTGACTATCTTTACATTTTGGCTCCTGGCAGTATAATTATCAACGTAGTTTATAGGGAAGTGTTATAAGGTATATACCTTTGAACGTATTTTTAACCGACTTAAAAAAAAAGAGGAGGTTCTCAATTCGACGGTGTTTTTTTTTGTGTGTTTGTTACGCGATTACTCCGCCATTTATGGAACGATTTTCTAAAATCTTTTTTTTATTTGATAGGGTGTACTACCAGGTTGGTCCCATTAGTATTGAACCTCAGATCTGATGAGGGATCTTCGAGGAATTGAGGGAACTCCTCAAATAATATAGGAAAACATGTACCAATTTTTACATTTTTTTTTTGGTGACAAATCAAGCATTTACATTTAGCAAGTATCATTTCGTGAAGAAATACTGATGAAGAAGACAGGCGATGGAACTCTTCAACGCATAACAACAAATTACTCGCAATAGCTACAGTCACATGTCTGTGCATGGTTTATGTATTTCCCATAACATTACGCCTGTCTATTTTAAAAGGTTTAGAAAGAACTTCTTTTGCAATTGTTAACCGATTTCAATGATTCTTTCAAGTTTTGAAAGACTTTTTTTACATTACAAGAAACTAAAAATTGCAAAATAAAAAAAAAAATACAAAAACTTCATGTAACTTATATTTTAATGCTATTTTAAAAGTTGTTAACTTATAATGCTATAGCCACACTGGAATCTTAGGTAGGTATATTTGGTGCTGTAGAACCTTCACGCAGACGACGTCGCGGGCAGCAGCTAGTACTATATAAAATCCAGAGATAAGCGAAGTGAAGAGAAAAAATAACTACTTACTTAGAAAAGAAAGAAAGACTTATGTAAGTACTCAATATTTCTCTTTTAGATGTTTAGATATATTTTATATAAGAAGATACTTACTAAGACAACCTTAATTTATGTCTGAAAAATCTTGGTCCCTGTGACAAAAAGATGGATCTGGCAACCAACGAAGTAGGTGTCAGTAAGTAGGTTTATTTAACTAACAAAAATTGTCTTGTCTTTCCAGGCACTAACACCTACTTACCACAAAGTTCAAAGTTCGACGGCTCATTTGATTTATCTGCCGTCAATAAGAGACGCTTGCAGAATAGTCGAGATCGGCTCAGTTGCCAATAAAGAAAAAAACAAGTATGTTTATGAAAAAATGGATAGAAGAAACAAAACACAATAAGTTAGTAGTGGGAATGGATATAAGCTTTTACCCAGAAGGGAGTTAGCATAAGTAGGTAGGGCGTACTAAACAAGACTAATCGACTTGTGCCCACTATATAGGACACAAGTATCGGATAGAAATTTTGTTCGTTTTTTTTTTTGATAGGGGGCGTCTCGTAATGTACCCTACTGAGGGGTGGCGCTGCTATCTGCTCAACCGGTCAAACCTGTGGACGACCTCAATACACAAGGCGTCCAGCCAGGAGCATTACGTCAGAATTTAAGTGACACTCGCAAAGAGCGCCCCCTGTGAGGCTCGGACCTCGTAACTGACTGCAGCAGTTATAAGTGGGTTGGGGTGATTGGAGGCACAATCAAAATAGCGCTTGGAAAGGCGCTTCACGGCTTCATGAACTGTTGGATGGTCGGATGTCCCGTCTATATTTATAATGATAAGTATTGAATGTCTTTGTTACTTGATGTAACTTATCTACGAGACTCGCCCCTGGTCTGCTGCCCCAGGCTGGCGAGAGACTCGCCCCTGGTCTGCTGCCCCTGGTCTGCTGCCCCTGGTCTGCTGCCCCTGGTCTGCTACCCCTGGTCTGCTCGCCTGACTGCAGGATTATTTGTGTGTGTCTGTGACTTTATAGTAGAGCGTGTTAGGTCTGTGTTTTTATACCTTTTTTTTTTGTATTTTTTACCTTTCTTTTCCTTTTATTAAAATTATAAAATTGTATTTATTACTTACCTTTTTATAAAAATCCACTAAGGGTAAGTAATACGACAACTTCACAAATGAAAAAAAAAACAAAGCTGGTTTTCCATTATCCAATATTGTACCTACCTACTTAAATCAACACGTGACAAAGATTTATTGCCTTTTTTGTTTTAAATGATGTACCAAAGTTTATACCATATATAAATTAATGGCCGTAATTTATCATAACATTGATTAGCAATTAAAATTGCTTTAAATTGACCTTATCCGTCCATAGTTTTGAATCATTCCTTTACGCTTCATTTTGAACTACATAATAATGACATAATGCGTTCCAGTAAATTGATGAAGTACCATTAGAAGGATAACTGTAAGTAACTATTGTTTGAAGACAACCGCAAACCCAGTTATTCTTATTACCTACCAACATTGTTTACCTTGCAGTCATTTATCTATTAACTTTACATGACATTAAATCACATTGTGGCGATATTAAGGACACCGCGAGATCATAAAAAATAATTGTATTCTTATCAATTAAATTATCTGAGTTAACCGGCAGGTAGACGCGGATCAGGCGTAGGTGGTAATTATTTGTAAAGGCGCGGCGGTGTTACACACGTTTAGTTAGAGTCAACGTAGGGAACTTGCGGCAACTTTGTTACTGTTTGACAACGTGAACGTGTTAATTATGTTCCATGATAATTGCTGTATTTTTTGCATTTTGTTTTTATTTTTAACCAAGTTTTTACACGGTACACACTCATTATTATGACCTTCTTCAACTATGGGACCAACTCTACATATAATATTATAAAAAAACTAGTTTTATCCAAAAGTGTAATAAGTAGGAATTTACTTTAACTGTTTTAAACAGCTGAATTTTTTTCCGTGAATTCTGAGTTAGTCTCTAATTGAAATATGCATAGTGTAGGTTCCTGTGCATAAAAAATAAGATTGATTAAAAAATATCCGGTCTATAGTTGAATTGTTCATGCAACTTTAAATCTTGATTTCTTCCATTTATTAAATAATAATAATAATAATAAATTCGTTTAGACAGATACCTAAATGAAAAAGTAAATTCAAATATATTCATTTAGATTTTTTTTATTTTTCTGACAGATTTATTAAGACATAGGTATACTGCATATAGGTACTTAGCACACATTAATTTTTTTTATGCTTCGTTCTACACAATTTACTATACTATGAACCTATCTAAGGCTGTGTGTACCATGTCAAACATATCTTTAACCCGGGACCACCTGCTGCAGCTTTCGACTTCAATGTGTGTGTCAACACACACATAGGGTTTACCACATGACAAGGACGTCCAATACTCGTAGCAACAGTTCCTAATTTGTACTTCTAGATAAGGTAAAGAAACGACCTTCATGAATGCACGACTATTTATATCAACCTACGTAGGTACCTACTTACAATTTAAATTTCCTTCGTTTTCCATTAAGCTTTCATTTTGTTTGTACGAAAACTTAACCCTTACCTAATACCTAAGACCTCGAAATGATTTTACTAACAATAACATAGATGTTTACTGTCGGCTAAATAGTAGTAACAGCCGAATACGTCGGCCGATGGGTAACCAAGTAACCATTCATTACATTAGACCCGTCCGTGCCTCAGAAAGCACGTTTAGCCGATGGTCAGCGGCTGTTATATGTAGATCTTTAATAGCTTAGTCGTTACGGTTAGTCAGTACTCCGAAAATTTGTTCACACACTGTGAACACAACAGCACAGAGCTGGTGCCCTGAGACAGAAAGACGGGGTCGCGGCAGGCCACGATGGAGATGTCGACTGTCGGGAGGACACAGCGCGGCATACGCTGGCAGAGTGTGCCCGCTCCACTCACCCTGCCCGCAGCAGGCGCACCGGGCGTAGGTGGAGGGCGGACAACGACCTCTTCCAGCCCCCCTGAATGGGTCCGGGGACGCGGGGATGTCCGCCGCCCCCCACGTACATGGACCCGAGGTGGCGGCGCGTCGTATTCACGCGCGCCGATCTTAGACGTCGCGAGGAGAGTCTAACACCTCACTCCCCTCGCCTAATCAGCGGACTAGGCGAGGCCCTCGGGGCCGGCACCAGTCGGGGGTCGCGGAAGTATCTTCCGTTCCCGTGACCCCCGGCGTAGGTGTGAGAAGGAACACGGGGTGGTTTTTAGTCAGTAAGAGTCTGACAGACCCCTCCGCCCTCCCCGGGGCGGGGGACATCCATGAGGGTTTTCCAACCCTAAAAAAAAAAGGCCACGATGGAGATGGCGGGACGAACAGGTTACATTTCTACTTACCTCAAAAGACCAAGAGCGAAATCGCGAAAGGTGGAAAGAGTGCCGGGGGGAGGCCTTTGCCTACTCGTAGGAGTGGGACAGAACAGAGAACAGCGAGCTATATACCTACTTAAATAAAAACATGTAGGTATCTAAGTACCTACCTTCTTACAAACAACAGCTTATGTAAATTGACACCCATGTAAATAGTACCTACATACCAAACAACAAATACCTATCGAATACGCACGCAATGTAAAGTGCTTAATTCAAAACTTCATAAACAAACAACGTTTTAAGAGCTAAGTAGACAGCATGCCTAGATGTGACTAGTGTTCATTCATAACCTTCCTACTTACAACTGTTACCTACAACCGCATCATGGCGTAACGTTTAAACAACAAAATTAAATTACACCATAACTAAATAAATTCCATTCATATGACTAACTAGGTACTAGAACATTCTAGTTGTATTGTGGTTTTTCGATGTAACATAACATTAAGCCTGTTAACCGCGACTGGTTAAGAAGAGATGTACCTACCTTTTAGTACATCCACATTTCACAACTTATGTTTAATACCTATGAAATAGGGCTGAGCCTATCAACCTGAACCCAAATCAAAGGCGCCGGCTTCTACTGAGCAATTCGAAACGGATTTAGACCTATTAATATAAACCACTTATTTCAGGTAACAAAGACCCATAGATAAATACCTTAACCTAAAAATAAAAATAGGTACCTTTAAGCAACTTAAAAAAGATAATTATGTTGGTAACACTTCAACTACACTTGCTTGTTTTGTGCGTTCTTATGTGGAATTTGTCCGCGGAAGCGACGGAACACCACATCCTGCGGCCAAAAACTTACTTCCAGCACCAAATGGAGCATACACGATGAGATGCGCACCACAAACGCCTTGATATGGGTTATTTGACGAAATTTTAATTTTTAGTCCCTCATCTAGAAAACAAGAAAATATGCGACACATATTTTTTCTTTTTTCACGTAATGAAATAATAACGGTGATACATCGAGTCTAAATGTCGCTGGACGTCACTAGCCAGTACCTACATTTTATATACTAGATAATGACATTACAAGCCCTCTTCTCAACTTTAATGTGCTTAATCTAAGCAGTTTTCCATCAATTTGAAAAAAAAAAAAATGAATCGAAAACTTTCTTGTAATCCAGATGAGGGTCTAAAATTTTGTCAAATAGCCCATTGACGGTGCGGCGCGACTCCAGTAGTTGCAGGTACTCTTGGCGTGTTCTTCTAATAACGCACTGCCTGACCCAGGAATCAATATCAGGGGACTCTTTGCCCGGTCCTTTTACTATAGAAATAATAAAGTTATGGTCACTCACATCGTGGTATGTAAAAATGTTCAAACTGAAAAGAGTTAAGTTAACTGTAAAAAACGACTATAAAAAATAAAAAAAGTAAGTGAGTGTAAGGTAGTCTCATGAACCCATGACTCATATTGCATCATAACTGACGTGATCAATCCACCGTAAGTACAAACAAATACGACATTGATAAACAACGGAAATTAACAATCACTGATTGACGTTCAAAACGTTAACTTTACCAGCTTATAAAACCCTTTCCAATTTGCACAGAATATTATAAGACTAAACTTATTACGTACAATAAGACTGATCATTGTAAAAGGGCGTAACGTATGTACAAAGGGCCACGCTTCAACCTTTTTGTTCATTTCCTATTCACATTATTAAAGCACTTCTGGTCAAGATAAGCAAAGTTAATGTAGGTAGAGGTACCTTATAACCCATTTTGTACAAGTAGGTAGATAACTAATTAGCTACGTACAGTACCTTAGGATCGACTGACATAAATGCGCTGCGATGCGGAAGTCTCAATGGAATAACTTCGGGCATTTCCGTATGAAACTCTTCGGAGTCTACCTACCCATATAGTGCGATCAACGACCATACAGCCCTGTGGTGCTATGTCGCAAAGCTTTATTTAAGTAGATCGTCCCGTAGATGTGGTTGAAGATGTCTGATGTGTTACTAACCTCAGACCAAAAATATTGGTCTGAGTTACTAACTTATAAAAAGTACTAGAAATTCAAATCATGAACTATAGGATTAGGGTTCCATTCTATAGCCCATGATTTGAAAATCAAGTAGGTAAGTAGGTACCTTATTTTTGTTGTTTAACTTGTGTTTACTTACCCCTTTTGGAAAAGCAGTCGTATTTAACAGAGTAGGTGCCTACAAACTCAGGTCATTTATATCAATTAAGTAGTATTATAGTTTAAGTATATTCACTCACTAAACTAATATTTATAATTCTATTAGCCAGTATTTATAAGAACATATTTATTTTTTCTTTCAAGAAAGTCCTACGGTACGATTATGGGTAGTTATACCTAATTCGTAGATACTAGCTTCAAAAACACCACCGAAAAACTGAGAGTGTAGGTAATTAGATCTCATTTGAATATGGCGCAGCGCCCGCTCCGTCGCTGTGGTTAACGGCCCAGTGCGTTTTATACCACACGCAAGGCCAGGGGTTCCCTAGTCGGGATGAATATTTACGCATGATGACGCACGGAGCACGGACGATACATTCGACCACCGTCGTCATCCAAAGGTACTTTCCCGTATTTACTTTTCTGAGCATGTGTTTCATAGGAATATAGGTAAACAACCTTATCTAAAAAATACCCTCTAAGCGAGTATGAGCAAGCGTTTAAAGAATTTACGAACATTTACGCATAAGACTGACAAATATGTACATATAATGAGTGAACATCATGAAGGCTTGTATAATGAATACCTACTTACATGAGTTCTTAATTATCTGCCGATTTTGTGTAACTACATTTAAGGTGGCCCACGCAAATTATTTGTATCAGGATATAGTTTAAGTAGGTAGGTACCTACCTATGTAAAATCTTTTGTTGTATTAACTTAACTTACCTAAGTACTTACCTAGGTGAAAGGTGGCCAGTGTCACACAATATGTATTTAAAAATTTAAAGTAAGTAAGTAGAAGTCGTAATAACGGAAGGTGAGGGAATTATAGTAAATAAGCTAAGCGATGAATTTGGTTCCATTTTAAAGAATAGTGGGCGCGCGGAGTAGTACGGAGAATTGGCTAGTGAAATTTATATTATGAAGAAGTGCATATATTTAAATAGGCCGAGAGCTCAGTTGAAAAAAACACAAATATAATGAAGAGGGAGAATGAGTAGAGAAAGCTAATACCGATCAACTTGCGACATCTACTAGGCGGCCAGTTGTTTTAAATTTTAAGTTTATTTAGCAGGCAAGCGCGGATCTACCGTTGTGGGCACTGTGGGCATGCCCACAACCCTAAACGGGGTCAATTTTACCTGTCACACAAACATTTGTTTTGGTTGGATTCGAACCCACTACGCCCGGGTCACTAACAACTGGATCAACAGGCCAGTCAAAGTACCTAGTACTTAGGTGCTTTATGTATGGATGATATACCATACGAGTTAAATTATCACCTCCTACTACTAGGTACTACTTCAATAGTACATTATGATATAAGTGCGGTTAGTTACAAATCACAGCCGAGGCGATATTGCCAGCCCGAGCCGTGGGCGAGGGCTACAAGAAAGAAGAGGCTGTAATTATCAAAGCGCACATCGTGTATGTCATACGACGCACGTTTTATAACATATTTGCGAGAAAAAAAATAAAACAAAAAAAATACAGCAAAAATAAAAAGCGCGCGGAATAATATTTGTAAGGTTAAATAAGGCACAATAACAGCCAGTTTTACTAATACCTACATATTTTTTTACAAATTTACTGTCATAATTTTATAGATTAGATAAACGAATTTTAAAAATGTTTCTTCTTTACAAAGTGATTTAAAATACTATAGAGCGGGCATGTCAAGGAAATGTCATAGAAAAACTTTGATCCCATGTCTCAGTAACGCCATCTAGAATAATATATGAATATTGGAGCGGCAGCGGAGCGTAGGTACTACAAAAAACTCATAGACTTGTATCCAGCAGGACACACTTTTTCGGGCGAAAATTTTGTTCGTGATGTCCGGTCTATAGGTATTGAATGTCTTTGATTTTTTATATTTACCTACCTCCCAAAATAATTTTATTCATAAAAAGTTGACCATTTTTCTGAAATAAAAACTCTTTGCTAAGATTTAAAGAAGTATTTCTTTCAATCTTAGCAAAGAGTTTTTATGTTTATGTAAGTAGGTATGTTTTTATGTTTATGTATGTTCGTTTTAGACGGAGCATCTTGATAAACTGTGCGTTTTACATTACGATAACCCACAAATACTAACGTAACGAGATAGGCACATTACAATATTGAAATTGGTGAAATAAGAGACCCTTAATAACGAGCAAATGTGTTATAATAATAATAATAATAATAATATTACTACTATAAAAAATTACTATTATAAATACTATCTACTAGATACTGCGTGACACTATGTAACATAGTGCCACGCAGCGCAAAGTTTAAAATGATCTATTTTGTGTCTTTTAAATGTTTGAAAATCAATGCATTACAGTAAGGTACTTAGGTTAGGTAGTTAGGTTAGCTATAGAATAGGTATGGTAAGTTAGGTTAGGTTATATGTTTAAATAGTAGGAATTTTGTCATTCTGATTACTTACAAAATGTTTAAAGAGCACATTAGAGACTTGCTAAATATAAAGTAGTAGTACCTAGTTATTATTGTTTTCGATCTGTTTGTTGTCATCTTATCAAAAGTATATCACTAATCACTAATATACAAAATTCTCGTGTCAGTGTTACCAAACTCCACCGAAACCGCTTGACCGAGTCTTATAAAATTTTGATTCTTATTAGATTTGCCGTATAGACGTCTAATTAATAATTAATATTTTGTAGATGCATTCATGTAGGTACCTACAGGACGATTAAGTGCGTTAGTCTTGTTATAGCCTTATAGCGCTATAAACATTTACTTTGTATGAATGCAATGTTTGAATGACCGTAGGTACGTAAGTCATGACCACAACCATTTTTGCCTGGATCCGCACCTGTACGTGCATGCAGTTGTATCGAAGGCATCCCCATACATAAATAGGTACCCATCCATACCCTACCTAGGTAGGTACTGATTAAAACAGTGCTCCATCATAGTTATAATGTGATTAACTTCACTATCCGGTATACCTAGTTCATGGCAAATATTATCACCGTATCGTCATACATAGTTAACAAACTTAGTGTATGGAAATCAGCAACATAATGTAGGTACCTATAGGTACCTACCTAATCACCTTATCAATAGAGCACTGGGATCAACATTATGCTATAGTTTTCCTACCGCTATGGTACCTACCTCTTATATATAATTAATAAACTCGAGGACATCTAAAATAAAAGGAAGGAAAATTGGAAACGGCAGATAAACAATAATATTATCTAGTAACATTATTCAAAACTTTGAATACCGGTAGGTATTCAAAGTTTTTGAATAATGTTATCTTTCAATTTTATCTTTCTTCTAGTAATTATTATCTTTCAAGTTCATCACTTATTTAAATTGTCGTAAATTAAATAACGGATATGGTGATTTACCATTTCCCTCGTAAAATTAATGAAATAGTAAATTATATCAACTGCGTATTACATAAAGGTACTTTTGTAAGTACCTACTTAACAACTGATTGTAGGTAAATAGACGTATTTCCGCAAAATATTAGGTAGGTAGGTATACCTCGCTAACAAAAGGCTTGATGACTTGTCATACAGTGCCGGAAAACTCCAGAAGTACCTACCTACCTAAATAAAGTTAACCAATTGACAACATTTTAAAATTTTAACCTGCATGTTTTATTACGTTATACATATAAAAGTAAATCAAAAACTAGAAGACCCATATTGTTTGGTTTTTCAAAATCATTTACTAAGTATTCATTCTTAATTTTAACTTTGAAATTCGGTGCATTCTAAAAAGACGTAAGCGCCAAATGACGTCATTCGTACGGTGGAATGGCGATATATCCTTTGCTTTAGTGTGATACTTAAAAAAATAGCTGTTAGGTAAGTAGTTACTTAGATGTCACTTTCACTTAGCAGTTGCCAATGTCACACATTGATATTAGATATGTCTTGTTTGACATTAGATATGTCATTTTTGACATTAGATATGTCATTTTTGACATCAGATATGTCATTTTGACATTAGATATGTCTTGTTTGACATTATGGTTTTCATCTTAAAATTAGTTTGCTTACGCAAAGGTAACCACCTCATTCCACGTACCTAAGTGACGTAATCGCAAGTTTTTTTGGTTTTTATTTTTTATCTTAGAGATTAAGCAATAAAAAAAATAAAAAAATATATTTGAGCTCAGCATACAAAAATGAAGAAACGGTATTTTTATTATAGGATCATGTCAATTTTGAAATGTTGTCAATTGCTTCAGGCACCACATCTTGGAGAGCTACCATCCGCTTTTAGTACAGACGCCAGTACATCAAGTTACCCCAATGTGTCAAATTTTTTTGATCGTTTTTCAACTTTATGGCAAACAGAATAAGGTTCATATTCAATTGGGAAATTTGACACATTGGGGTAACTTGATGTGCTGGCGTCTGTAGGTACATAAATGAGTGCTACCTATTATTTATCTATTTCGAGAAAACTAACAGAAGTATAGCAATAACATTGTCTTAAAAATAAACTTAACAAATATAGGTACCTACTTACTAGGTATCCACAGCATTTTCCACAGATAACAATTTAAGTATTCATGTATTGATTCTAAATTATTATTGATTTGACTTTCTAGTTTTTGTAACCATCTTGCACCTACCATGGTCTGTCTCTGCATCACCTTATGGTAAAAAAAAACTGACTGACTGTTTGAGACTGGTAGAAAATGCCTATGGCATTAAGTTTGCCTTTGTACAGTGTCTTTTACTAGTGCATTAAGATTTTTTAATATTATAAATATAAAATAATAAAAACAACAGCTACAGCTATAACTATAAACAGCCGGGGGCATTGCCAGGCTGGGATTTTTCTAACTTACTCGTAGGTATCTGAAGTGGAGTGTCAAAACATTCGACTGGCCTGTTGTTCTTCTAGTTAGTGGTCCTAACTGCTATGTCGGAGGTCGTGGGTTCGATTCCCACCCGAGACAAATGTTTGTCTGATGAGCACGATCATTTGTTCTGTGTCAGGATTTATCTATAATATTATAATATTATTTGCATTTAGAAATACATGTGTAGGATGTTTATCAGCTGTTCAGTAAGCTCGGCTTAGCTTAGGACTAGATGGCGTTCCCTGAATGTTGTGGAATATTATTATTACTCGAGCTCGCTTTGTTTGCTGATATTCTTTTCCATTGCTGGTGCGTCATGTTGGCACTTCTTCAAGTTGGAGAAAATCAATGGGCCCTGAAGGTAAACAACTTTTAATTCTTGAGATAGCTTCGTGAGATATGTAAAGGTAACTTTCCTTTTTTTTTTAAATATTATAGGTAACTGCATTCAGATTTCTCGACAAGCTAACCTAAACCGGCTAGCCTTTTCTAGCCTAGCAGGCGGAGGGCGTTATCCGCCCTCCGTCTGCGCCCGGTGCGTCTGCTGCGGGCCGGGTGAGTGTAGGCAATCTCGCTCTCCCTTTCCGCAGCCTCCTTCTGCGAGATGACTGTTTCGCAGAAGAACACCACCACGTCCCAGGACTCGACGCTGCCGACAATCCTCTCGACCACGGCCGGCTGCGACAAGTCATTGCACTGCCTACTCCAGAGACGAGGGCACGGCGCGGCTCCTCCCAAGCGGCACACTACCCTGCGTATGCCGCGCGGTGTCCTCCCGACAGTCGACGCAGTGGTGACACCGGGCGTCCGGCTCCCTGTTTATGCGACACAGGTACTTCCCGAAGCAACCGTGCCCGGTAAGCATCTGTGTCACCCGAAACGACAGGGAGCCGTGCCGTGTACACACATACATACAGTCACACCTTTTTCCCATGGGGGTAGGCAGAAACTACAGAGCGCCATATGGTTAGGTTAGGTTAGGTTAGGTTTAACGGGCAGGTGTCCGCAACTCCACGACCAAGCGCGTATTTTGCGTACGGGTGGGAATGTGCCCTATTCCATCCATCCTAGCTCCTCGAAGAAGGCCAGCAGCGGTTTAACGCTACTGGCGATCTCTCGGAGGGTACCTGGGTTTCCGAAGAACTTAGCCCTGTATGCGGCAACCACTGGGCAGTTGAGCAGCACGTGCGATGCCGTCTCGTCCTCCTCGACACATGCTCTGCACAGTGGGCTGTCTGTAACACCTAATATAAAGAGGTGTTTGTTAAATGGCCCGTGGCCTGTTATGGCAGCTGTGAGTATTCGCAGCTGCTGCTTAGTCAGCCGGAGAACCTGTCTCGTGAAACGGCTATCAATTGTGGGAAGTGCTTCCCTGGCTTGCCTGCACTCACTTTGGTCCGACCATAGCTTGCCGTGTTGATCCCTGGTGCGTTTCCTTACCAGGGTGCGTAGGTATCCGAAGGGGAGTGGTACAACAGGTTCAGGTCCCATTGCCACCATGCTTGAACCCCTTCTGGCGAGTTCATCAGCGGCGTCATTGCCGCGAGAGTCGCTGTGTCCTTTGATCCATTGAATGGTTACTTTATTGAAGGTACCCACCTGATTTAGTCGGTGATGGCATTCGTTTAAGAGTCCCGAGTTGGTTGTGTGACTGTTTAGGGCTTGCAGGACTGACATGCTGTCCGACAGTATGCGGATCGAATGGTCCTGTACCTTCCTTGCTGTGATAGCTGTGGCCGCCAATGAAATGCCCAAGCATTCGGCCTGGAAGACCGTGTTGTGGGCCCCCAACGGTGTAGCTATGTGTATGTTGAAATCCTCCGAGAAGATACCAGCACCCGTACCAGTACCTGTCTTGGATCCATCCGTGAAGATTCGCAGCTCTGTAGGGCGTAACCCCTCACACCTGCGATCCTCGTGGAGTTGAATTTTGTATTTTTTATCAAACATGAATTGCTTGGGAATACGATCGTTTATGGCTTTAGTCATGGGGAGTTCAGTATTGAGCTCTTCCAATAACCTGGTATGCTGCGTCTCTTTCTTACCCCAAAGATTTAGTGTATTGAGGCGTACTGCCGCCATCGTCGCTTCTTGTTTTATGAACAGATGAAGCGGCGGAAGTCCCAACATGGCTTCGAGTGCTGCGGTCGGAGTAGTCCTCATGCAACCTGTGATAGCCATACAAGCTAACCTCTGTGTTTGTTGTAATTTGTTTGAGGCTGTGACTAGGTTAGTTCGGGGCCACCAGACCACGGCCCCGTAGGCTATCATTGGCCGGATAACCGTATTGTACAGCCAGAGTATGATTTTGGGGGATAGGCCCCACTTCTTACCTATCATTTTCCTGCACTGCCAGAAGGTGATACAGGCCCTGTTTAGTTTATTGTCTAAATGATTACTCCAGTTTAACTTACTGTCAAGGATGACCCCCAGGTACTTGACTTCGGTGGCCAACTGTAGTTCTGTATTAAAAAGTTTGGGTAGGCAAAAAGGGCCTAGAGCTCGCTTATGGGTAAACATGACTAGTTCAGTTTTTGTGGGGTTCACTGACAGGTCAAATTCTCTACACCATCGTTCTACAATTCGTAGTGCTTGTTGGGTAAGGTTGCAGAGCGCCATATGCTACGATTCTTACATACTTCTTTTGCTTCGTTTACATTCATACATGTTGTCATACACACACTATAACATAAAAGTACAATACATTTTTATTAGGGGTATACTTTTACTATGGGACCAAACCCGAAATCGCGAAAAAAAAATCAGCTGTTCCCTACATTTATGTGCGCGTAACTCGTTAAAATGTAGGGAACAGCTGATTATTTTTCCGTGATTTCGGGTTTGGTCCCATAGTAAAAGTTGTTCACAATTGGCATTCATTGACAATGATTAGTACAATGACCCCTGAAGAGGATTAAAACGACTTAAATTTAACCGTGTATAATAAACTAAGCCTAGTAGCAGTATCTTGTTTAAAACAATAAAACACCTTGAGAAACTGTTCCGTATCTCAGTTTTACCTAACTTACAAATACAGAACTTCAACTGTCTCGAGACTCGTATTTACTAAGATACTGCTTCTATGTTTAGTTGGGCAAAAGATTTCTAAAAAAACAAACATTAAGGGAAGTAATCATGTTTCTTTATTCTGCACTTGCATTCTGGGCTTGTCTCGCCGCCTGTCTTTCTTTCTTCCTCTTCACGAGGAACTTCTTTTTCTCTTCTGGAGTCTTCTTCAATCCCTTCATCTTGCGAGTCTGTAGTCTGTTGATGTCCTGCTTGCCCATATGCACGCGACCCATCTTAGAACCAAATGCATCCCTGGATATGTTCTTCTTTGTGATTGGTTTGAGTTCTCTAGGAACCCTGCAAGCCTCCTTAAACAGATCATCTGATCCTAGCCTGGTTCTTCTCAGTTTGAAATCTATTGAAGGACCTGAAAGCGGAAAAGTCTTAGATCATTTCTGTTTCACATTTTGACAGAGTGTGCTTAAATGGTTTGGTCAAGCTGAGAGGATGAATGAAAGGAGACTGGCAAAAGGTATAAGACATGTGAAAGGTGGCGCCGGGAGGGGACGCCCTAAAAGGACATACACAGACTCTCTTCAGCAAGTTAAGGTGCATAGTATATAGGTACTTGCGACCGGCGTACTTATATGACCTGATATCAAAACGTAAACAATCATGTCCTGTTGTTTATGCCTAACCCATGGCAAAAAAGTGAACTGTGTATGTAAGTATGTATTATAGAGCAAATTATTCTTTTATTTTCGTGAAGTTTTTCAGTTGGTCGACCTAAAGATGAATCCAGGAGTTTGGCAATGGAGGAAAACTTCACTTACATCGAAAACAGCGATGATTGTCAGTTCCCTCTGAACGAATTGAGAAATGTTTGCGAAACTACTACGCTTAAGATTTAATTGAGCGAAAAAGCGAAACTACTATGCTTAAGATTAAATCCGAGTTGAGCTCACGATTACTGACAAATGCTTGCACTGACTAATCTGGTCCCCTCATTCTGTGTGGTTCTTTCCTCAAAAGACCATCTCAGACACTAATCTGCGTGGATCTTACATGATTTGACCAAGATAATGTCTGGACTTTAAAAGAGACTATGACCTCTGAGTTTCTTTCGGTGTTTCTTCTCAGAGTAGTCAAATAGTGAAATACCGATCCCATTTACTAAAAAAGGCGACGCAAAAGTGTTTGTAAAAACCTATTTACAAAATAAATATCATTTATCATTTAATTAAAAATGAGACATGGTGAAAAAGTTATTAGGAGGAAACCACGCTACAAAAAACGCGCTAAGTACACTACCTCATAGGTAGCGTGGAAACGTGCATATTATAACAACAACAACTTTTACAACTTATTGAATTATTATATCTCAGAAAACGAAATCTTAGAAAGTACAATGTTTGTCTAGGGTACAAGTTATCGTTTTGCTGAAAATCGTGAAAAACTAATTTTTGACCTTTAACCTGGAGTATTTTTTTTTCCACACACGGGATTTATAGAGAACTTAAAAGTTTTATATAAGTATATTTTTTTAATTATAATAATTATGTTTCGAATAGTTTTACCTTGCGGCTTCGTCCTAGATTGACCAGACTATATGCAAGATAATTTATTTTTAACATATAGTCTACTGTATTTTAAAAGACTTTTTTATTTTCATATTAATGTTAACAATATGTACTGCCAGTAACACATACCTATTTCCTCTAGCTCGATCCTAGGTACCCTCTGACCACTCTTTTTCAGCTGTATTTTGTAAGATCTGAAGTAAATGTTGCCGTCTTCAGTAGCTGTAAAACTGATGACATGCTCCAATCCTTGCAGTCTAATTGTTTCCACCTGAAATTTAAATAATATGACACTTTGTAAACATATACAGATTCCTTTTTACGGCTAAGATATAATGATAAAAGTAATCTCAAAATATGTGCTAGAGTAGTGGACACAACATCAAAATATAATACAATAGTCAGTTGACTGAAAAAGATACCTATTAATTAATATTTTTCATTGAAGGTGTATTGGAATAATCCAAATCTAATTTCACACTGGGATAATCATCCTTTCGATTAAAGTATAAGTAGTAAAAGGCTACTGTTCCATGCATTAATACATTTTTCATAGATATATTAACAACTCTATACATACCTTTTCCCTATAAAAGAAATCAGTGAAAAGTGATTTTAATCTCTTCAAGTCTTGGTTCAAGTCCCAAGCTGGCCCATTGAACACCAAACAAGGTTTTATGCCAGCCAGCACTTTCATATTATGGAAGTCTGACATAGCTTTATAGTTCTCTGCACCAAGTTCTATCATGTCTAAGATGCCATAGTCGAATGTGCGGCCAAGTACTATATTGTGAGGCCTCTTCTTTGAGTTAGAGCCAACACCAAAAATTGCTGCTTCTTTCTTGTAGCATAATCTGTAATAATTCATAAAGATGTTAGAAATTCTTCTACTTGCTTTCTTTGAATGTGATAAATTAATTTATTTCTGCAAATAGGTATGAACCTATGGTACAGACACTTTTAAATGTATTTTTTAACTAGTAGTTTCACTATCTGACTACTGCTCTGAGAAGAAACACCGAAAGAAACTCAGAGTATATGATGATCAAATCATAGTAGTATATATAAAGATAATGTCTGGACTTTAACGCATCCAGTGCCGACGACGAGCATGCGCGTTTTTCGGACTTTTGCCATGTGCTTGCGACGCCTATGCGCGTCCACCCAATTTACCTAACTTTCTTGAAATGCGGCGCGCCGCACCTGTGCGTCCATTGTTCATTTCTTGTTTCGGAAACATCATAATAAAAGGGTCAATAAAGGTGTCTACTAACTAAAGTGTTAGAAAGGTGTATATTTCAATTGTTACATACAATAATTTACCCTATCCCACTCCACAACTGAGACGAACTCTATAACACCTCATAGGTATGTCGAAATCCGTTATACGGTTTGGGCTGTAGAGCGTACCAAAGAATGAGACATACATTCAAATGATACAGTCAGCCTCATAAGTCGATGAACGTATCCATATTTCCTAAACTCATGAACACCTTAGCTTACACAAATTGCTAAACAAGACTAGTGAATTTTGAACCTTTAAGATGTTAATTATATCCTGACACCTTTACATGTACCCTAATTATTTTATGACTGTCATAAAACTCGCAAAATTTTCAAACTCACATAAGCGTTGTGCGGCACTTGGACAAAGTATTGAAGGCCGCATTAATGTTTCCAGCCGCACAGGGTAGACTTCCTTCAACCGCGCATAAGCGTTCATAGCACTATACGAAATATTTTATTGAATGTGAATGAGCATTTGCCGCACAGGGTTAGTGAGCTAGTAATTAGCATTTGCGCAATGTTTGCTAAAAATTCAGCAGGAAACGTGTTAAAATAGGTCACAGTCTTTAATAAAGTCCAGACATTATCTTTGTCAAATCATGTAAAAACTATGTAGTTTAGTGTCTGAAATGGTCTGAATGAAATGGTGGAATGGAGGAAAGAACCACACAAATATGATGGGATCATATGCAGATCAGGCAGTGCAAGCATAATCTTATTTCAACAACTGTCCCACATTAGGAATGACTAATTCATGGGTGCATTTACAGATCCTCAAATTCAACACATAAACACCGAGACCCGGAACAACTACCGGTAGGTAACCTGCCACACAAATGTTCTATGTGGGAATTAAAAGAAGGGTACAAACAACACAAATACCAAGAACTTAGCCCCTCCACTAACCATGATAAGAAAGAAAGATTGTGCCTTTTATGATACAGTTACTTACATTTATTGGATTAGAATAGTTGAGAATACTCTTTATTGTACACCATAAAATCTTTCAAATTACAATAAGGGCAACATAAGGTGATACATGGCCTTATCACTAAAAACAGTCTCTTACTGACAAGCTTTGGATGGACTTGATAGTAAAAGAGAAAAGATGAGCAGGTAGTTTGTGGTGCAATTTACAACTTAGTAGCAGCATGTCTTCTGATCCTCTCTTTAAATCTCTTTGACTCATACGTAATGATTGATTGTTGCTCAATTTTAAGCAACTGTATAATTAGGTTATTATAAGCATTCTGACGATTTGCAAACTGTGTTGTTATTACTTACTTCTCAATAAGCGTCGGATCTTCAAAAGGAACAAAATCATTTTTGCGGCTGAGGTAAGCTGCATCTGGTTTCTTCAAATCATATATGTCTTTTAATAATTTCCTCGTGCGCTCTGAAGGGTTCCGTCCCTGAAGAAAGAGTGCTTGTTTGGGCCCTTCAATAGGTTTTGGTTCCTTAGACTGCAAGACTTTTTTGCCCTTCCTTGTTGTAGGTTTCCTGTAAAACAAAATGATAAATCATGTTAGTGATTCGTTTAAGAAAAGAACAGACCTGTTTTTAATAAAGTTTTCTTACTTTACTCTTTGTATTATACCCATTTTGGGAATTTATTTCTAAAACTTGTGAACCATAAACTGTAAACACGCACGTGGTGTTCTAAAAAGACAGCACTTGGCAGCAATGTCTTGTCACTTGTATCAGTCAATTATTCTCAAAATGTCAATATGTGAGTGTTTCATCCCCGATTTTAACATTTATAAAGCATTGGTCTTCACTACACTCTTCTAACAAAACAGTGGGCTTCTTTCTTTCTTCTTCTCGGGTAACAACAGCGTGCCAAAAGTAAATGCTTTGATTGTACTGGAGTCTGGAACGAATATTTGTGACTGTCAATGTCAAGAAACTGTCATTCATTCAAGTGTCAAATGTCAACTTCACGCTTAACTTCAAGAGACATTTACTATTTCTTCATTTTATGCAGAATAATAATTTGTAATAACTGGTGTTACAAAAAAAGTGATAAAATCAAAGACATTCAATACCTATATATACATCACGAACAAAATTTTCGTCCAAAAAAGTGTGTCCTGCTGGATACACTATGAGTTTTTTGTAGTACGCTCCGCTGCCGCTCCAATATTCAAATATTATTCTAGATGGCGTTACTGAAACATGGGATCAAAGTTTTTCTATGACATTTCCTTGACATACCCGCTCTATAGTATTTTAAATCTCTTTGGATAAAATGAACATGAACTTTGTCAATTCTCAGAAGAACACTGTTGTATTTATTTTAATGCAAAGAGATTTAAAAGACTATAGAGCGGGCATGTCAAGGAATTGTCATAATAATAAATAAAATATAAATAATAATAATATAACATAACAAATATACTCTGGCTGTCATAAGACACTCATTGAAAATTCTCTTCAATAATATTTGATAAAACAGTTTATTTGCAAAATTACAACAAAACAAACAAAAACTACTATTATTTAAAACGAAATACTATTCAACAAAAATATATCCAGAACTCCGGGCTTTATAAAATATTCGACATGAAATTTTATGGAAAATCAGTTAGAACAATGTCAAGGACGGGTGACACATGTCACATACTGAGAAGAAGAAATTTGCAATAAAAATGAGAAAATAAATATGATCACTAGAGCAGCTTCAAGACGCGCACGCCTACCACCTCCGGACTCGCCGCTCAGCTCCGCCTCGCCGCCGCCGGACATCGGGTCACCTGTGTCACCGGCGGTTGCAGTAGCGTCGAGCTCCAGCAGCGACGAGTATTTTTCCCCGCCGACGTCGCCAACACCTGTACGTCGGCCGGGGAGAGGCCGGCCACCGAAGAGCTTAGGACCCAGGAGCCAACCAGCCCCGAGCCAGGTCCCCGCTATCGGTGGTTGTGTGCAGCGCATGAGATGGACTCAGTCTATGAACGAGAACGTCATGCGCGCATACTACGGGTCTACAGAGGGGGGAACTAACCTCACTGCGTACCGTGTTAGGATGCTGTCTCTGTTTCAGGAATTGGAACCAACCGTAAACGTCTCGGGCCAACGACTGTCGGATCAGGTGCGGGTTATCCAACGTAACCACAGGTTGGACGAAGCCGCACTTGATAGGCTGCGCTCAGACGTACTGAACAACCATATCGTCTCGACTTTGACACAGACCGTGGTACCAGCTGTAAATGCAACCCCACCACGGCCCAATCCTATTAGTGACGAAGTGGATGATAGGGTTGTCACAGTAAGTAGCCAGTGCAATAACCAACTGAGGAGAGCACTGGAAGATGCGCTTCGTGAGTATAGGTCAACACCAACCGAACTTAGACCGCGTTTACCGCGGTTGCCGATGCACAAAAAAAATAGGGCGCTGGTGTGTGCCCTGGATTCGCTGCTTGAGAATTTCTTCGAAAGCAGCAAGGACCTCATTGATACGCACTCAATCCTGTATTGCGCGGCTGTTGCAGCATGTCGTTTAGCTAACGTCAAGTTCCCAAATGTTGACGTAGCTATCCGACCGAAGCCAGCTGTACCAGCCTGGCAGGGCAGGATTGAACGCCGTATCGATGAGGCCAGGGTGCTCATCGGCAAACTATACTGCTTCAGGGAGGGTAATACACGGCCACGAGTGATGCGCTTTGTGAGGCGGGCGTTCTCGGGGACTGAAATCAGTCCTCGCGAATACATGTCCCGTACCACAGAGCGCATCGACTTCCTGAGGCAGAAAGTTTGTGCATGGGCAAACCGTATTCGGCGGTATAAACGGCGGGTTGACCGGTACTCACAGAATCGCATGTTCCAGAGCGATGAGAGGTGGGTATACAGAGCTTGGGAGCGACCTGAACAAAATGTGACGGACGTCCGCCGTCCGGATGATGCCGCCACGAGTGAATTCTGGCGTGGCATCTGGTCGAAGCCCGTCCGTCATGTTGAGGCTCGCTGGATATGCGATGTCGAGCGCGCGTGTGAAACTATACCAGAAATGAATAAAATTAACATCTGTCCATCAGAAATAGCCAAAGCAGTTCGTCCGTTACCTAATTGGAAGTCACCGGGACCGGACGGACTGCACAATTTTTGGCTAAAATGGTTAGGTAGTTCGCACTCGCGCTTGGCGTCGCAGTTCCAGTCATCCTTAGAGTCTGGGTCGCTGCCACAGTTTCTTACAACTGGCGTTACTCACCTGCTTCATAAGTCAGGTAGTGCCACGGAACCCAAGAATTATAGACCGATCACATGCTTGTCGACGGTATATAAACTTCTTACATCCATTTTGAGAACTAAAATTACTGAGCACATAGACAGTAACTCTATTATGTCTGCTTCTCAAAATGGATGTAGGAATGGGTCCCGTGGCACTAAGGAGCTACTCCTCATAGACATGGCCATAAGCCAACAGGTTCGTCGATCCCACAAGGATCTGTCGACATGCTGGATAGATTACAAGAAGGCCTACGACTCCGTGCCACATTCATGGCTCGTGAGGGTGCTGGAGTTGTACAAAATAGATGCAACTCTACGCACCTTCCTTGAGTCTTGTATGAGGCAGTGGAGGACGGTCCTTCGCTATCCAGGATGTCGACAAATCCAAGGGAATGATGAACCTATTTGGATTAAGCGGGGAATATTTCAGGGTGACAGTTTGAGCCCCTTATGGTTCTGCTTAGCCCTGAATCCTCTAAGCACATTGCTGGAGGATTCAGGTCTAGGCTATCGACTGAGAAGAGATGGTCAGGTCATATCTCACCTACTTTACATGGATGACCTAAAACTCTTTGCCCCCAACAATTTACAACTAATGGAGCTACTGAGGGTAACTGAAACTTTCAGTAGCGCCATCAGGATGGAATTTGGTGTGGACAAATGTGCGGTCATGCATGTAAAGCGAGGGGAGATTATGGAATCCCAGGGAATTCAACTCTCGGATTCCATACACCTCAGATCCCTCTCCTCATCCGAGAGCTATAAATATTTGGGTATGTCGGAAGCGTTAGGTATCAATATTACTGACATGAAGCAATCGTTGAAGGAGCGTTTCTTTGGTCGCCTGAAAAAAGTGTTAAACAGTCTTCTTTCAGGTGGAAACAAGGTACGCGCCTTCAACGGTTGGGTCATGCCGGTTTTGATGTACTCTTTCGGCATACTTAAATGGACTCAAACTGAACTTGACACCCTGGATAGGAGAGTCCGTACACTGCTGACCGCAAATCGGATGCATCACCCACGTTCTTCGGTTATGAGGTTGTACATTCCGCGGAAGTGTGGGGGTCGAGGCTTTCTAAATGCTAAGACTCTCCACAACCGCGAAGTGTACAGCCTCAGGGATTATTTCTTAAAAACCGAAGTGGGTATGCACCGAGATGTGGTCGCCGTGGATAAAGGGCTCACCCCGCTTTCCATGGCTAACGAGAACTGGCGCAAACCTGTAGTGCTTAGTACAGATGACCGCAGGCGGGTATGGCAAAGCAAAGAGCTTCACGGCCGCTTCTACCGGGCTCTTCATGGGCCCGACGTAGATTTACTTGCGTCGGTATCCTGGCTACGTTTTGGTGACCATTTCGGGGAAACTGAAGGTTTTGTTTGTGCAATTATGGACGAAGTTATCCTAACGAACAACTACCGGAGACATATTATGAAGGACGGGACGGTTGACGTGTGTCGGGCATGTCACCGCCCTGGCGAATCCATCAGACATATAATCTCTGGTTGTTCTCGTCTGGCTAACGGCGAATACTTGCACAGGCATAATCAAGTAGCCAGGATTATTCACCAGCAACTTGCTTTGAGATACCAGCTTGTGGACACTGAGGTACCGTACTACAAGTATGTGCCCGACCCAGTTCTCGAAAATGACCATGCCACATTGTACTGGGATCGGTCTATCATTACTGATAGGACTATTGTTGCCAATAAGCCGGATATAGTAGTGATAGACCGATTAGCGCGCCGCACAATGATAGTTGATATTACCATCCCACATGACGAAAATCTCGTGAAAGCTGAGAAAGAAAAACAAATAAAATATCTTGACCTAGCCCACGAGATTGTCGACATGTGGGATGTGGATTCTGCTGTCATTGTGCCGATAGTTGTGACGGCCAATGGTCTTATTGCAAAAAGCCTCGACGACCATCTGTCGAGGCTTTCGTTACGCGGTTGGGTCAAAGGCCTGATACAGAAGGCAGTACTCCTCGATACGGCTCGCATTGTGAGGAGGTTCCTGTCTCTGAGACCCTAACCACCGATAGCTTGGACCCTGCTCCCGCCGTCGGTGGCCTACTATTTTTTATATTTTTAAATGTTTTTATTTTTATATTAATATTTAAAAATGTAATTTATAAGAATTTTAAATGAATATACGAAATAATAATAATAATAATAAATTTATTTGTAAGAATATTGTTATACAAGATGTTACACGCAATTTTATGTCCAAAATATTCTGCTGTTTCCAGCGTACAAATATTTTTCAAGGATTAAATCAATTTGAAGGAATTACATAGGTACATGTCAAATGCATACTAATTAAAATGTCAAGAGTTATCGAATACAATATTAACGGAATACTAGATAATTATGTCAGGAGTTATTAAATACAATGTCAAGGCAATCTAAATTATAATATCAAGAGTTCTCAGATAAAATGTCAAGGAATATAAAATATGTCAGGAATGAGTAAATACAATATATAAAGTAAGTAATTCAAAACAATGTCACATAGGTATTAAATTAAATTCAATGATTATAAGTATAAGGGCAAGTCGTCGTCCAATTTAAATTTAGAGTCAAACTTTTCATTGAAGAACTCATCAGTTGAGTAATAACACTTAAACAATAGGAAGTCAAATAATTTCTTTTTAAAATTCAAGAAATTTAGATCTTTAAAAACATTGGGTAATCTATACATATAATAAAACAGTAACGACAGAAAAACTGTACATTGAGAATTTTTAAGAAAAAATAAGTGGGTTTTGTTAGAAAAACGTAACTGGTAACAAAAAGTGACTTTTTAGAATTTTTGTCTGTTTGTCTGTTTGTCTGTTTGTCTGTATGTATGTCCGGGGTGAACTCAAAAAGTACTGCATGGATTTACTTCAAATTTTGCATGAATATTACTAAGAGGTCGGGTCAACACATAGGCTATACAGGGTGGCAGGGACATCGACGCGCAAACGTCGTGAAAAGGTTGCACCTGATGCCATAAATGAAATTACGAAGGTCATTCATCTCGGAAATGGCTGGTTAAAAAAATATCGTACAGACTAGACCGCGCGCCGCCCGGTGCGGTGGCGTCCTTTGTGGCCGACAATAGAATGTTGGCATTAGGTAGAAAGCGAAAAGCGAAGGCACCTACTATGCTAGTGTTGACCTCGCATTTGAACTTTAGAAAAACAGCTGATCAGGTAGCCCTTTCCTGTTTTACTTTCATTGCTGGTTTAAGTGAAACAAGTGAATTTACAAAATCTCATTGGAATAGGTAAAAATAATGTTTATATACAGTTTACAGTAAAAAAAAATGCAGAAAAAAACGTAAAATTTAAGGAAAAGCCGACGAAAAATTTCAACGCAGGGGGGTCCAGAATCATGTACTGAATCCATGGTAAGCGGATGTGCGTCGATGTCCCTGCCACCCTGTATACTATCACGCTATCACCTACGGGGGAGGAGCAGTGAATCTTTATTCTTCTTACTCATTCTGTGGAAGCGTGTAATCAAAGGACGCATATTTAAATGTTGGTTTTGTGTAAGCTATGCTATTATCTAGCTTTACACTATAAAAACTTCGCCATTTAAGTAACTTTGGCAGAGAAACATAGTTTAATGAATGTTAGTAGTATAAAGACAATTTGGAATCAGCGCCATCTATGAGAATGTATAAAAATCAAATCAAGTAACACATGAACACTTTTTGAAAATTAATTTAAATTTTGATCGTGTTGGTGAGGTTAGTAGTTAGTTATTCTTTAAATTCATAGATGACATTGTGCATTTTTTTCATCTACATATAATAAAACAGTAACGAAAGAAAAACTGTACATTGAGAATTTTCAAGAAAAAATAAGTGGGTTTTGTTAGAAAAACGTAACTGGTGACAAAAAGTGACTTTTTGGATTTTTTTTCTGTTTGTCTGTTTGCTATCACCTACGGGGGAGGAGCAGTGAATCTTTATTCTTCTAACTCATTCTGTGGAAGCGTGTAATCAAAGGACGCATATTTAAATGTTGGTTTTAAGTAAGCTATGCTATTATCTAGCTTTACACTATAAAAACTACGCCATTTAAGTAACTTTGGCAGAGAAACAAAGTTTAATGAATGTTAGTAGCATAAAGACAATTTGGAATCAGCGCCATCTATGAGAATGTATAAAAATCAAATCAAGTAACACATAAACACTTTTTGAAAATTAATTTAAATTTTGATCGTGTTGATGAGGTTAGTAGTTAGTTATTCTTAAAATTCATAGATGGCATTGTGAATTTTTTTCATAAAAGTTGTATCGTATAATTCGTTTTGACAAATTGAAGTTCCAACAAAACCCTCAAAATCGTGAGCAGAGTTCGGATCGTATCACATGGGATCGTATCAGTGTACGATTTTCAAAAAGAAGGCAGTTGAGGCCGTGGACAGAACCCTGCAGGGCATCTGCAGGAACGAACATTTGATGGATAGTGTCACAGTTCTGCTCAGTGGCGATTTCAGGCAAACGCTTCCCGAGTTGACGCGGGGATCGAGGGCTGACGAGATGAATGCTTCGGTGACAAGATCTTCGTTGTGGTCACAAGTTCGTACGCTGCGCTTGACCATTAATGTAAGAGCTCGGCTCGGCGGCATTGCACGCGCTCAAGAATTCTCCGATGTCCTTCTAAGTCTTGGCAAAGGCACTCTACCAGAAGAGAGAAGTGGAAAGGCGGTGCTTTCAGAGTCTCTCGGTAGAGTGGTATCCAGCTTCGAAGAACTCATTCGCTGTGTGTACGTGGACATCAGTCGTATAACGCACCAGCAGAATTCGTGTGAGAGAGCCATTTTGGCGCCCAAAAATGATCATGCTGCAGCAATTAACGAATGCATTCTCTCGGACATTGAGGGGAATGAAGTGGTCTATACGTCGATAAGCACTGTCGTCGAGCAAGATGACGCCACACATTATCCCGTGGAATTTTTGAACTTCCTGTCAGCAAGTTGACTTCCAGCGCATACCATCAAGCTGAATGAAGGTCGGCGTCCCGATTATGCTTTTTAGGAACAAATCTCCTCCGAAGTGGTGTAACGGGTGGTGCCTTAAAGTCATCTCTCTCCACAGACACCATTGAGGTGGAAATTATTACGGGTTGTGGCGTCGGCAAGGCAGTATTTATACAACGCATTCCCCTTATACTTCATAGCTTCCCGATCCAGTTCGAGCGCGTACAGTTCCCCGTGAGTGTTTGCTTAGTGATGACAATCAATAAATCGCAGGAGCCGATACTCAGAGCAGCGGGTGTAGATCTCAGGACGAGTTGCTTCTCACACGGGCACCTGTACGTCGCTTGCTCCCGCGCCACCAGTCCTGACTATTTTACATTTTGGCTCCTGGCAGTATAATTATCAACGTAGTTTATAGGGAAGTGTTATAAAGTATATACCTTTGAACGTATTTTTAACACACTTTTAAAAAAAGAGGAGGTTCTCAATTCGACGGTGTTTTTTTATGTGTGTTTGTTACGCGATTACTCCGCCATTTATGGACCGATTTTCAAAAATCTTTTTTTTATTTGATAGGGTATACTACCAGGTTGGTCCCATTAGTATTAAACCTCAGATCTGATGAGGGATCTTCGAGGAATTGAGGGAACTCCTCAAATAATATAGGAAAACATGTACCAATTTTTACATTTTTTTTTTGGTGACTAATCAAGCATTTACATTTAGCAAGTATCATTTCGTGAAGAAAAACTGATGAAGAAGACAGGCGATGGAACTCTTCAACGCATAACAACAAATTACTCGCAATAGCTACAGTCACATGTCTGTGCATGGTTTATGTATTTCCCATAACATTACGCCTGTCTATTTTAAAAGGTTTAGAAAGAACTTTTTTTGCAATTGTTAACCGATTTCAATGATTCTTTCAAGTTTTGAAAGACTTTCTTTACATACAAAGAAACTAAAAATTGCAAAATAAAAAAAAAAAATACAAAAAAACTCTCTTCATGTAACTTATATTTTAATGCTATTTTTAAAGGTGTTAACTTATAATGCTATAGCGACACTGGAATCTTAGGTAGGTATATTTGGTGCTGTAGAACCTTCACGCAGACGACGTCGCGGGCAGCAGCTAGTTTATTATAAATACGAATAGCCATACAGTAAACGTTATTTGAAAATAGTTTAATTCTTTGTTGGGGTACACATAATTTGTGGATATCTCTACTTTTTCTTATTACAACATTATTATGTAATTTGAATAAACCTATGTTCCTACGCACAAAGATACAAAGTTCAAATATATATAATGATGGTAGTGGTAGTATTTTTAAACTTTTAAACAGTGGAACACAGCTGTCCAACGGTTGGGCTTTGGTTATTGAACGAATACATTTTTTTTGGGCTCGGAATGCTTTAATAATATCAACAGAATTGCCCCATATGATAACACCGTAACGAAGAATTGAAGCTACGTAACCATGATACGCATAAAGTGCTGCGTTGATACCAGCTATGTGAGTTATTCTGCCTAAAACAAACACAAATCTTTGCAGTTTAGTACATAATTTGTCAATATGTTCTTTCCAGTTGCAATGTTTACCCAAAGTTATACCTAAGAAAGTAGCATTTTCAACCTCTTCTATAGTGTCATTTTCATATCTTATTTTTAATCCGTGATGTTTGCTATTATACGTTTGGAACTGAATAAGTTTGGTTTTCCCAATATTGACATGTAAATTGTTGTCTTTTAACCATTCTATTATTTTATTAATTGTGTCATTTATCAGTTTTTCGTATTTGGGAATATTTTTATCAGTGAGTTCAATATTAAGAGTTGTATCGTCGGCGTATAGAATGCATGAATATGGAGTCACGTTGGGCAAATCATTAATATACAGTAAGAACAAAAAAGGTCCTAATATACTGCCTTGGGGAACGCCACAGGAGTTTTGACGATAGGCAGATCTATGTATATTTTTTTCTGATATATCATGTCTAGTTATCTCACTCAACACATTGCTGACGATTATGCAAATAAGTTTTTATCCAATGTAACGCATTTCCCCTAATACCATAGCGATTCAGTTTGTAAAGAAGCAGATTATGATCAACGAAGTCAAAAGCTTTTGACATATCAAGAAATATTGATGCTATAGACTTTTTCTCGTTAAGACTTGATGTGATCATTTTCACAAGAGAAAAACATGCGAGAGTTGTTGATTTACCCTTTCTGAAACCAAATTGTTCCTCTTTTAAGATTGAATGTTTTATTGTAAAGGAGTGCAATTTAACGTACATAATTCTTTCAAAAATTTTGGAAATTACGGGTATTAAAGTAATTGGACGATAATTGTTCATATCATTTTTTTCTCCTTTTTTATATAATGGTTTGACAACAGAAAATTTTAGTTTTGTGGGAAATAAACCTTGAAACAGTGATAAATTAATAATGTGAGCCAGTGGCCGAGATATATATTTAGAGCAACGTTTAAGAATTTTGGTATTAATATTGTCATAGCCAGTTGAGTTTGTTGAATTTAAGGAATTAATAACTTTATACACGGAATCTTCGTCAGTTGGTGTCAAAAAAATGCTATCCGATATGTTAGTAATGGTATGTTGGTAGTCAATTGGTGCTTCAGAATTAGGAATTTTTGGTTTGTTTGTCATTTTAATAAAAAAGTCATTAAATTGGTTGGCAATTGTATCGCCGTCAGTGTATGTGCACTGATCAATCTTGATAGAGGTAATTTCAGCGTTACTATCGATATCTGCACTATTCTTTTTTATTATATCCCAGGCGGCTTTACAAGTATTGTTCGATTTAAGTAAATAGCGAGTGTTATCAATTTTCTGAGCCTGTAATATACATCGTCTCAATATTTTACTGTAAGTGTGGTATTTCCTTAAGTGTTGGTTTTTGTTAGAATTTAAAAGTCTATATTTTAGGTACATACCTCTTTTCTTAATGCAACATCTTTTTATTCCTTTTGTAATCCATTTAGTTTTTACCGGTTTGTTAGTAATTTTTACTTTTAGGAGGGGGAAACAGAGATCGTAAAATAGGGATAGTGTATCATGAAGGTGATTGAATGCTGGATCAGTATCATCAGATTCATATATTTCTGAAAATGAGAGAGACGATATGCATGATACAAACTTTTCAATGTTGTTTTGACTTAGATCTCTTCTTTTTTCAAACCAAAACTGTTTTCTGCATTTTGTAGTATCTACAAATGAATCAAAGCTAATGGATTGACCTGTCTCATGGTCAGATAATGCAAGGATATGTACCTGAGGTAGAACCTCAGGTACATCGCTAGCGATGAGATCTATACATGATGATTTTCTCGTGGGTTTTGTTATATGGTTGGAGATATTAAAGTTATGCAAGATAAGTTCTAATACTTTATAATTATTATTCCGCTTTAACGCGTCAATATTCCAGTCACCGCACAGTATTATATTATTTTTATTTTGTTTTGTTATTTTTCTTAAAATATTCTCTAGGTTTTTTAAAAACAGACATAAATTTGAATTTGGAGTACGGTAAATACAGACAACAATGAGTTTAAGAGTGATTATTTCTATAGCACTATATTCGAAGTCATACAATAAAGGTGTAACTAAGTTAGGGATACGTTTACATTCGAGGTTCTTTTTAACCATTATGCATGTTCCGCCGCGTCGTTGGTGAGGTCTGGAAAAAGATGAGACTAACTTGTAATTTTTTAGTATTATGTTACTTTCTGATCCTTTTTTTATGAATGTTTCTGAGAAACATAAGATATCAAAATCTGTACCTCTTTCAAGCAGTTCTTGTAAAGTAATTTCTAATACATCTGTTTTGTTTATGCCGGCAATGTTTTGGTGAAAAAGAGTGCATTTACATTTAGATTCGAAAAAAAGTGGATTTACTAGCTATATTTTGGTTTAGCATAATTGCAGAGGTTTCATTAGCATTTAAGGGCTGAAGGGGGGATTTTTTTTGTACCTTAAAATAATAGGGGATGGTTCCTTTTTTATTAACGCATATACTGCTATTTATGTTTGAGCTCGAGGAATTGCGAGTGTGTTTTAATGTACAGGCTATGTCCATAATTCTACCAAGGTTAATATTATCAATTTCTATATTTAGTTTATGACACAGCATTTCCTTGGATATATAATTATAATTGTTATATCTATATATATTCTCAGTTGTATCAATGAACTTACAGTTAGGAAAATTTTGCAGGAATAATTTAATATTTGAGTTTAATAACTTAACATTTAAATAGGGATTATTAATAATATTTAATACAAATACTTTGTTATTTTTTAGTTTATAAAAGGTTGGAATCAACTCTGACAGTAATTTGTAAGGGTTTCTGTCATTACTGCCAATACCCAATATTATTATGACATCATTATGCAAGTTTTTTATATAATCGTCCATTTTACATAATATTTGTGTACTAGTTGAGTTTGGGTTTGAGTATCCTGAAACAGAATATACGTTATTCCACTTGTTTGCGTCCCTCTGTAACTTTATTTCACTGGCAAAGCCTCGTACTTGTTGGTCACCTAATATGGTAATTTTTGGAACTGTTTTTGAAATGCAGACTTTCGAGCTATCTACAACTTGTTTATTGGTTTTATTCAGTACTTTGAACGAAGTTTGAGCACATGGAATCTCTATACTGTGTTCAAATGATTGTCTGTCTTGTGGATTCATAAAACTGTTTCATTTTTCTCAGAACAGCCCAGTTCTGTTACTGGTTGATCAATTTGAGACTTTTCTTCTTGAACTGTTGACTTAGTGTGAGTAGACAGTTTTTCTATACTAGGTGAGCTTGGCGTCATGAGAAGAGAGTCTCCGAATGACTCAGTAAGACGTCGCTTGACATTATGTTTCTGTCCGATTGACTGCCGTAAAGTTGTTCGTGGACTTCGGCAAATCTGTTTCAGTATTTCAACTTCCTGAGATAGTTGGGCAATTTGTTTTTTCTGTTCTATATTTTCGAGAATAATATTTTCAAATTCATGTTGCGTTGATTGTAACTCCGCCTTTAGTGTGTTTATTTCGGTGTGCATTTCATCTCGGCATAATGCTGTTATATGTGAAGAAACGTCTAGTCTTCTACTCAAGAATTCGTCAGAATAAGATGAGTTGATGGAGATGCTCATATCCATTCTTTCTAGTGATTTACACTTTTGTAAAGGTCTTCTATGAGTTACATTATTTATGTCATCCATTGTTTTGCGTCCTCTATGTTAAAGTTGTGTAGTTAATTCAGTGCAGTGTAATGGACACTTATAAATAGTTATCCTATTTTTCAGTAGATGTCGTGTTAAATATAGGTAATCGATGAAGAATATAGTGCCCTCTATGCAATATCCATGTGAAGTTAAAGATGCGTTAGTAGTACTGCTATCCAGCAATAGATATCGTTTCCTGGATCGTCGTGAATTAACTAAGAAAGTAATGCCCTCTATTAGCGACTTTCATCAAACTTAAGTAACAATGTAGTGCCCTCTATTGGTTGGTCTTCAATTACTTGCAATATTAGGTTGCGTAATTAGTTTCGCTATTCAACAATAGATGTCATTTTTCGGATTGGCGTTAATCAATGAAGAAAGTAGTGCCATCTGTTAGCGAAAATTATCAAGACTAAGTGCCAACGGATGAAATTTTGAATTAATGTTTTCGCTATTGCGCACTAGTGGCGTTATATATTTTCACCTCAATTATAATTAACATAACATAACATAACATAACGTCACGCCTGTAATCCCCGAAGGGCTAGGCAGAGGTGTACCTGGTAGTACACCCACATTTCGCCAGTTATGTTTAAGTCCCATGTAATAGGGGGCGAGCCTATTGCCATCAATCGGACACAAATCCAGACTCCGGGCTGCTACTGAGAAATCCCAGATGGAAAAACTCATTAACACTTTGCCCGACCCGGGGAGCGAACCCGGGACCTCATGCACAGCAGTAGCGCTTGCGACCACTAGACCAACGAGGCAGTCAATTATAATTAAGTTTTTGATTATTTCACCATTTATGAATTGCTTACGCAATATTTGCAATTATTTTTAGACAATAATCTTGATGTCACTGCTATTAACAACAGAAAGTACATACAGATTCCGATGTCACTGGACAGATGTCGAGTCATTACTTTTAACTCCACATATTTAGTTCACAAGCACATCAAAGTAAAAATAACACTTTCACAGACAGATTAGTTTATAATGTTCACTTTTCGACACTTTTCATAGCTTTTATTGAACTAATTATATTTTAAAAGATTTATTAATATGGAGCTAGTAGAACTTGAATATTTACAGTAGAGCGCCCTCTACCGGACCTTAAAATAAAACATAGAAAAACTTTGATCCCTTAATATGTCTTAGTAACGGCATCTAGAATAATATATGAATATTGAAGCGGTAGCAGAGCGTACTAAAAAAATCTCATAGACTTGTGTCCGCCAGGACAAACTTCTTCGGACGAAAATTTTGTTCGTGATGTCCGGTCTATAGGTATCGAATGTCTTTGTTTTTATGTGTCACTTTTTGTCCTTAATTTTTACCCTGTTGCACCTACCTCGTTCCATCTCTGCACCACCTTAAGGTAGACTGGTAGAAAATGCCTAAGGCATTAAATCCGCCTTTGTACAGTTTTTTTTACTTGTGCATAATAAATAAATAAACACAGATAGTGCTACGCGTGCATTATACTATTAACTCTCTCTGTTTCGCTAGAAAGGACGTAAAAAGCATTGCACTTAGTTTTGGGCTGGCTATAACATAATATCACGCCTGTAAGCCCTGAAGACTTAAACCCCTGAAGCTATAGCGAAAAATTGTAGGTATATTCTAGCATTTTGTTTATTAAAGTAGATTAATTAGCGTTACGACAGCATTATTTTTATAATGGTAACCTTTAGCTTAGCTAATCCCGAGTTTATCAACGCTAAAGGAGCGACCTTGTGGCTTCTTTTAGAATTATCACCACTTAACACAGATGTGTTAATTCAGTTCATGAAATTAAATTTTAATTATAGCTTGCGTTTGTTTGTAAAGTTTGTTTTAGAGGTACCTAGTCATTCCACTTACGCCATAAACGTTCAGATGGAATCAATACAGCTAGAAGCTCGCTCGCTTTTTGCTGTTAGTTGTCAGCTTGTTAGGAATCAAACCCGCGACACACAGGGCAGCAATCAAGCTTAACCACTGCGCCAACTACTCCGACCAGGCGTCCAGTCCATTATGTCGGTACACGTACCTACCGCATCGTGGTGAGATTTGATGCAGATTAGAGTTGGTATCGGCAGTTACTCAGGCCTTCTCGGCCTTCTCGGCAGACCTTCTGTGTTTGAGAAGAGGCCCTTGCCCCGCGGTGGGACAGTGACAGGCTGGTATTGTGGTATTATTTTATTAAGTACTAGCTTTTGCCCGCGGCTTCGCCCGCGTGGATGTCGAACTTCCGTCCCCTATGTTTTCCCTTTAAGGGTTGAATTTTCAAAAATCGTTTTTTATGGAAGACTTACTCTTCACTAAGAACACCCCTTCAAGTTTCATGTCTCTAATACCAGCGGTTGGGGCTGTGCGTTGATATATAAACGTAATAATTTTAGCATAATACTTCCGGATAGACTACTTTCAAAGTTGATCATTCCGATATGTATGCATAAAGATTTCTGGAACTTCTGACCCGGGAAAGAGCGCCGTACAACTGACCATGTGTAAAACAACTGATACTAAGATCAACCTGCCCAGGCGTATTGATTACCTACCGTACCAAGTTTGGTTAAAATCGCTATAATAGTTTTTGAACTATGCGTGCACATACAGACAGAAAGACAAAACATTCACTAATTGCATTTTTGGCATCAGTATCGATCACCAATCATCCTCCAATATTAATTTTGAATAGATATTCAATGTGCATAAATTATCTTCATAGTGTGTGATAGTCCATTGAATTGTATGGCGAGCGATATTGTATCTTAAGATTAAATATTATAATATCTTAGCCGTGTGCAGCGCCCTTTGGTGAACTCCACTGCGGGTGACGTAACCTACGACAAACTTATTATTTGCGGTTGGTACAGTAGTCGGGTCTAGGGATTGAACCGCAAAATTAAGTTTGTTTTTTATTGTATATACTTTTCCGGGATAAAAAGTACCCAGTGTGGTGCCCAGGATATCAAAGAATAAGTATACCAAGTTTCATCGTAATCGAACCGGTAGTTTTTGCGTGATACCTGAACATACAGACAGACAGACAGACAGACAGACAGACAGACAGACAGACAAAAATTTTTTTAATCATATTTTTGGGTTCGGTGTCAGTCTAGTAACACCCCCTGCTATTTATTTTTTTGATATTTTCAATGTACAGAAATTTTACTTCTACAGATTTATTATAAGTATAGATTATCATTATCGGCAGTTAGGCACAATATACCTACTTAGGTAATAGTTGTTAAACGTCAGGGTAAAATATACCAAGATAAGCATTATGCCTGATGGTGAACCACTCAAGGGGGCAGAATTAGTAGACAATCATGAAAGGCGTTGTTCAGTTAGATCAGCTTTTAGTAGATTTTTAATTTGTTTGATTGATGATTTTTTGTAATGTTGTTATTTTTTATTAAAAGAAAATCATGTATGTACCTACCTATCTTTTTTATCTTCTTTAGAAATGTTCCCCACTCTAACAATTTCTTCTAGGTAGATAAATGTCATGGGTGCGTTTACAAACATTTATAATCACTACCTCAAATAGAGACCAGACCCGAAGCAACAATCTCTAGGCCATATAAATATATTTTTAACTAGCTGCTGCCCGCGACGTCGTCTGCGTGAAGGTTCTACAGCACCAAATATACCTACCTAAGATTCCAGTGTCGCTATAGCATTATAAGTTAACACCTTTAAAAATAGCATTAAAATATAAGTTACATGAAGAGAGTTTTTTTGTATTTTTTTTTTTTATTTTGCAATTTTTAGTTTCTTTGTATGTAAAGAAAGTCTTTCAAAACTTGAAAGAATCATTGAAATCGGTTAACAATTGCAAAAAAAGTTCTTTCTAAACCTTTTAAAATAGACAGGCGTAATGTTATGGGAAATACATAAACCATGCACAGACATGTGACTGTAGCTATTGCGAGTAATTTGTTGTTATGCGTTGAAGAGTTCCATCGCCTGTCTTCTTCATCAGTTTTTCTTCACGAAATGATACTTGCTAAATTTAAATGCTTGATTAGTCACCAAAAAAAAAATGTAAAAATTGGTACATGTTTTCCTATATTATTTGAGGAGTTCCCTCAATTCCTCGAAGATCCCTCATCAGATCTGAGGTTTAATACTAATGGGACCAACCTGGTAGTATACCCTATCAAATAAAAAAAAGATTTTTGAAAATCGGTCCATAAATGGCGGAGTAATCGCGTAACAAACACACATAAAAAAACACCGTCGAATTGAGAACCTCCTCTTTTTTTAAAAGTGTGTTAAAAATACGTTCAAAGGTATATACTTTATAACACTTCCCTATAAACTACGTTGATAATTAGGTATACTGCCAGGAGCCAAAATGTAAAATAGTCAGGACTGGTGGCGCGGGAGCAAGCGACGTACAGGTGCCCGTGTGAGAAGCAACTCGTCCTGAGATCTACACCCGCTGCTCTGAGTATCGGCTCCTGCGATTTATTGATTGTCATCACTAAGCAAACACTCACGGGGAACTGTACGCGCTCGAACTGGATCGGGAAGCTATGAAGTATAAGGGGAATGCGTTGTATAAATACTGCCTTGCCGACGCCACAACCCGTAATAATTTCCACCTCAATGGTGTCTGTGGAGAGAGATGACTTTAAGGCACCACCCGTTACACCACTTCGGAGGAGATTTGTTCCTAAAAAGCATAATCGGGACGCCGACCTTCATTCAGCTTGATGGTATGCGCTGGAAGTCAACTTGCTGACAGGAAGTTCAAAAATTCCACGGGATAATGTGTGGCGTCATCATGCTCGACGACAGTGCTTATCGACGTATAGACCACTTCATTCCCCTCAATGTCCGAGAGAATGCATTCGTTAATTGCTGCAGCATGATCATTTTTGGGCGCCAAAATGGCTCTCTCACACGAATTCTGCTGGTGCGTTATACGACTGATGTCCACGTACACACAGCGAATGAGTTCTTCGAAGCTGGATACCACTCTACCGAGAGACTCTGAAAGCACCGCCTTTCCACTTCTCTCTTCTGGTAGAGTGCCTTTGCCAAGACTTAGAAGGACATCGGAGAATTCTTGAGCGCGTGCAATGCCGCCGAGCCGAGCTCTTACATTAATGGTCAAGCGCAGCGTACGAACTTGTGACCACAACGAAGATCTTGTCACCGAAGCATTCATCTCGTCAGCCCTCGATCCCCGCGTCAACTCGGGAAGCGTTTGCCTGAAATCGCCACTGAGCAGAACTGTGACACTATCCATCAAATGTTCGTTCCTGCAGATGCCCTGCAGGGTTCTGTCCACGGCCTCAACTGCCTTCTTTTTGAAAATCGTACACTGATACGATCCCATGTGATACGATCCGAACTCTGCTCACGATTTTGAGGGTTTTGTTGGAACTTCAATTTGTCAAAACGAATTATACGATACAACTTTTATGAAAAAAATTCACAATGCCATCTATGAATTTTAAGAATAACTAACTACTAACCTCATCAACACGATCAAAATTTAAATTAATTTTCAAAAAGTGTTTATGTGTTACTTGATTTGATTTTTATACATTCTCATAGATGGCGCTGATTCCAAATTGTCTTTATGCTACTAACATTCATTAAACTTTGTTTCTCTGCCAAAGTTACTTAAATGGCGTAGTTTTTATAGTGTAAAGCTAGATAATAGCATAGCTTACTTAAAACCAACATTTAAATATGCGTCCTTTGATTACACGCTTCCACAGAATGAGTTAGAAGAATAAAGATTCACTGCTCCTCCCCCGTAGGTGATAGCAAACAGACAAACAGAAAAAAAATCCAAAAAGTCACTTTTTGTCACCAGTTACGTTTTTCTAACAAAACCCACTTATTTTTTCTTGAAAATTCTCAATGTACAGTTTTTCTTTCGTTACTGTTTTATTATATGTAGATGAAAAAAATGCACAATGTCATCTATGAATTTAAAGAATAACTAACTACTAACCTCACCAACACGATCAAAATTTAAATTAATTTTCAAAAAGTGTTCATGTGTTACTTGATTTGATTTTTATACATTCTCATAGATGGCGCTGATTCCAAATTGTCTTTATACTACTAACATTCATTAAACTATGTTTCTCTGCCAAAGTTACTTAAATGGCGAAGTTTTTATAGTGTAAAGCTAGATAATAGCATAGCTTACACAAAACCAACATTTAAATATGCGTCCTTTGATTACACGCTTCCACAGAATGAGTAAGAAGAATAAAGATTCACTGCTCCTCCCCCGTAGGTGATAGCGTGATAGTATATAGCCTATGTGTTGACCCGACCTCTTAGTAATATTCATGCAAAATTTGAAGTAAATCCATGCAGTACTTTTTGAGTTCACCCCGGACATACATACAGACAAACAGACAAACAGACAAACAGACAAAAATTCTAAAAAGTCACTTTTTGTTACCAGTTACGTTTTTCTAACAAAACCCACTTATTTTTTCTTAAAAATTCTCAATGTACAGTTTTTCTGTCGTTACTGTTTTATTATATGTATAGATGCGGGGATCAAACCCACGCACAACACTCAGCGCAGCAGCAGCCATTGCTCAGCCTCTGCGCCAACCACGCCGTTAAATAGTTTTAAAAAGCTGCTTTAAACAGAAAAGAAAACTATATGAAAAAAAATAATGCCGACAAATTGCACTGCAGTTTGGCAGATGCTATGTTATGTTTTAAGTCTGTAGTAGGCATGGGCGTACCCAGCTCTTGATTCAAGGGGGGAGGGCAGCTCAGTTTTATTTTGGTCGTAATTTCTAAGACCTTATTGATAGTTGCTTTCATAGACGTACCCCGCTTTTGGTCCGAAGAAGACGGGTCGGGGCGGGGAGGCAGCCATATTGAACGTGTTTTTCAGTTTCATGAATGTAGGTAGGTACTATTTTATGTGGGGGTGCGAGGTTCACTTCTGTACTTCGCTATGTTAATTGGAAGCAATTAACATTTATGTCACACTTAAGTTAGCCCAAGAAAAAGAGAACGAATAACAATTTGAGCGAGCGAAGCGAGCTCGAAATTTTGATCACTCCACCTCAGACAAGATAGGGGAAGGATGCCTCTACGAACTTGGTTCACCGTGCGTCTGTTCCGTTTGCCCCCAAAACTCCCTAGTAAGGGAAGGGCTCCACAATTAAATTAAATCTTATTTAGTATTTTTGGGGAAATACATTGTAACAGTAATACAAAAGAATCCTAGCGAGCGCAGCGAGCTTGAAAATATAACATGATACACGTAACTTGATGATATGTCACTGCCAAGGTTAACAAGTAAAGCTGGAAGTGCCACAATGATGAAAAGCGTGCAGAAAAGAAGCTGTGCGAGCAAAGCGAGCCCGAATTTTTTTCAGCACTTCTGCTCAGATAGATTTAGAAAAGTGTGCCATTACTGAATTGGCAACCTGTACTGGTTACCCAGTTCTCCTAAAGCTGACACTGGCTGTAAGCATGTGTGGCTTTGATATTATCAATTGTTCACTGATAAGGACTTCACATTTATTTTAAAATGTTGTTTTATTTAGGAAAAAGAAAAAGAGATTGATTGAGAAAAAATAAGCGAGCGAAGCGATCTCGAAATTTTCGTTACTTTGCCTCAGACAAGTTTGGAAAAGGATGTGTTTATGGTTTTGGCGCTTTGCGGCGGTCCCAGTTACCCGAATTCCTAAAGTTAGTTTTTTTCTCTTATCAGGCTTCCACAATCATTTAAAGTGTAATATAATATTTTTGGGCACATACATTGCAAATAAATTAATCAATAATTTCCATGGATATACTGAAGAACCTGAGCGAGCGAAGCGAGTTCGAAAATGTCTAGCACTCTACCGCAGATATAGTTTTAAAGAATGGCGTCTATACAGACTTGCAGCTATGGGCGACGCGACGGTCCCAGTTGCCCAATATCCTTACCCTCTATTGGCACTGGCTCTAGGCATAAGCACAGTTTTGTTTCATGTGAAAACCGTACCAAATCAAAGTACCTTTATATTTAAAACGTTATGCTATAATTTTGAAGACTTAAATTGCTGGGGCAATTTATAGCACCACTTAGGTAAAAAAAAAAGTCGCTACACTGAGATTCCAGGGGGGGGGCAACGGCGCTCCCCTGCATGGGTACGGCTATGTCGTATATATGATTGCGTCATTGTGGGGTTTATTAGTAACACAAAATTCAACAAAACTGAGTTTGGTGTCATAAGTTTGCCATCGACAGGCTAAGAAGAAGATGAAATTATTTCTTCAACGTTTGATCTTGGTAATCATGGTCTGAGAGGATTACTACCTACCAAATTATTGCAGTATTGAATTTTGGTGTTATATGGATACTCCGTTTGAATAAGCTTCCTTATACCTATCTGAAACAGGTATCAAAGGCAACTACGGCCCATTATTATTTTTAGAGGGTTTATTATTATTGGGTAGCTTTTTAAAGTTTCTGGTTTTCCTCAAGGCACAGGTAACCCGTAATCGGTTATTCCTAAGTGTTGTGCGATACGCTCGGAAAACCAGTAATACGAGTCTGTCTCAACGTATCATAATTGTATGCTACTTAGAAATTTCTGATGGACTCGGTACACACGGGTGCTTCGGCACTGGCACACTATCAGGGTAACTATAGCTTCCTACTACCTATGTTGATGTTTTAAACAATATTTTTTTGTGTCTCACATTTGCTAGTAACGTTTTACCTGTCGATAAACTGCAATAGTTAAATAAACACCTTGTAGTATATTAAGTACTTATATATAATAGTAAGTATGTAATAATTATTTTCGACGCTATGTCGTCTGAGTGGTACTTATTGTTTTTTTTTCTACCTAATTACGCTTCAAATTCAGGATTTACCGGTTTGATGATCAAAACCAAGAGGAGTTATATATACACACATCAAAAGTGTCTAGGGATCAACATATATTTTTGCAATAACTTTTCTCCTGATTGATATTCATTAAAATTTTCTTTAAGGATTCATCAAATAAAGTGTTTTCGTTTGTCACAGTAACGATAAACCAAGTCACCTTTGCATTAATAAAGAAATTTGCCGTTTTCCTAATAAAGGGATTTTTGACATTTGAACCACTAACATTAAAGTTCGAAAAAAAGACTGAAATAACAGTTTTCTTTAAAATTTTATTGGGTAACTTAAACAATTAATAATCCGTGTTTCTACCGCGAACACTAACAACACAAGAACATCGGTTTGGCATACTCAAAATGAGTTCATCCAAATCACGCTGTGGAATGGCCGCCCATGTTCGTTGCAACAACAAAAAAAGGTCTTCTTGCGACTGGATACCCTCCATATTCGGCAGAGCTCTTCTCTGTAGCATATCCCATGCATGCTCAATGCTCACCACACGGAGACAAGACCGATACATTCAAATCTTAACTCGAAGAGCTCCAACAATAACCGCCATGATGTTAGCCGTGAGGCTTCATCACTCTTCAGGGAACTTAATTAGCGACCAAACAGTCAGAAACCGCTTGCATGAAGTGAACCTTCATTCCCGAAGACCGCTACGGGTACCACCTATAGCAATGCACAATCGTAGGATTCGATATCAATGGGCTCTTGAACACAGAAATTGGGCAGAAGAACAATGGCGTTTCGTGTGCTTTTCTGATGAGTCTCGTTTTGGTATGAGACCGGATACAAGACGTATACGACACTGGAGAACCCCTGGACGCCAACAGCGATTAAAATCCTGCCAGGAAGTCCATCCTTATAGTGGTGGAACCATCATGTTATGGGCGGGTATTTGGATCGGCGGAAGAACTGAGTTGATTTGGATCAGAGGCAACCTCAACGCTCAAATTTATGCTGAGACGATTGTATCAGACGTCATCGTTCCTCTACAAGTGCAAATCGGTCCCTTATTTCAGTTAATGCATGATAATGCACGACCGCACACCGCAAGAGTTGTAAGACAGACTCTCGCCGCAGCTAACATCAATGTCCTGCCCTGGCCTGCTCAGTCGCCAGACTTGAACCCGATTGAGCATGCATGGGATATGCTACAGAGAAGAGCTCTGCCGAATATGGAGGGTATCCAGTCGCAAGAAGACCTTTTTTTGTTGTTGCAACGAACATGGGCGGCCATTCCACAGCGTGATTTGGATGAACTCATTTTGAGTATGCCAAACCGATGTTCTTGTGTTGTTAGTGTTCGCGGTAGAAACACGGGTTATTAATTGTTTAAGTTACCCAATAAAATTTTAAAGAAAACTGTTATTTCAGTCTTTTTTTCGAACTTTAATGTTAGTGGTTCAAATGTCAAAAATCCCTTTATTAGGAAAATGGCAAATTTCTTTATTAATGCAAAGGTGACTTGGTTTATCGTTACTGTGACAAACGAAAACACTTTATTTGATGAATCCTTAAAGAAAATTTTAATTAATATCAATCAGGAGAAAAGTTATTGCAAAAATATATGTTGATCCCTAGACACTTTTGATGTGTGTATGACGTCAGGTTCACGTGACGTGACCGGTAATAAAACACAAAAATGTAGAAACGCAAGCACACAAAAAATCGTTAGCATTTACTTTTATGGCATTAAAAACAAAACAACTAAAAACCTGACAAGTACAAGTAACCGTCGCGCCCCGCGCCCGTGGTGTTCCGTCTCAAAGTTGTGCCTAGTTGCCCGGGACAGATCACGGCCTAAGTACGTTGCAATCCCAGGTTGTAGGACAAACTAACCTTTTACCTTACAGTTAAAAACACACTTTTGACCTATGGCAAAAGCGGCTCTCTGCTTATTCGAAATTTAAGAACAAACGATAAACGATAACGAAGTTCGATTAATCCGAAATAGTAATTACTTATGTGGAATTGAGTGCTTTGAAAGCTTATGTCAATTCCATACGTTTCGAATTAATAGAACTTTGTTAACGTATATATTATTCCCATGAGGAAGCAACTACAGTCGTTTAAATTCATACATGTTGTCATACACACGCGCCGTTTGCGAGTAGGGTACGCACCTAACTTTTCTCACGAAGAAAGTTAAATCTGATTTTGTCTAAGCGCCCTGACACAACGTTGTAGTTAAAGATATAATTCTTACGTACAGTGTTCTACGTTACGGTCTATTATACACAACCAACTGGAAATCTAATTTAACAACCATATATACACATTTTAAATTTGAGATACATACAGCGGCTAATTACCGATTCCATTATCATTTATTTTCTTACTTGTACATACATACATACATAACGTCACGCCTGTAATCCCCGAAGGGCTAGGCAGTTGGTGTACCTGGTAGTACACCCACATTTCGCCAGTTATGTTAAGTCCCATGTAATAGGTGGCGAGCCTATTGCCATCAATCGGGCACAAATCCAGACTCCGGGCTGCTACTGAGAAATTTCAGATAGAAAAACTCAATAACACTTTGCCCGACCTGGGAATCGAACCCGGGACCTCGTGCTCAGCAATAGTGCTTGCGACCACTAGACCAACGAGGTAGTAACTTTCTTACTTGTATTGCAGACATTGCAGTGAAACCTTTGTGACCAAATGACACTGTTAGGATAGTTTTGTTCGTACTCGTCATGTCCTGGATAAAAGGGCATTCCACAAACCAGTTGTAGGAATAAGATTATTTCTTTTTGACATAAGGAACTCTAAACGCATATCAAGTTCACTATTAATCTGTGTGAAAATGTTTAAAAAAAATCAACCATATGTTTTTTTTTGGAATCGGATTTTATAATATTGTGTTGTTGCAATTTGTTTTTTGTCAAAGTATTTTCCATCACACTTGTCGATAGCACGGTATGAGAAGATGGATGCCACGACTTATTTTGCTCGTTGTCATTCGGTGGTGATTTCTATAACTTAACGCATATATCAATCCTGTATTATGTTACGACGCACAGGAACAGTCATTGCGGCGACACTTGGGGAGGCCTATATAAACTCATGCCATGGGGGTAGGAAGAAACTACAGAGCGCCATATGCTACACACTTCTTTTGCTTCGTTTACATTCATACATGTTGTGATACACATACGCCGGTTGCGAGTAGGTAGGTACTACGCACCTGTCCACCTGACATTTCTGAAGAACCTCACCAATAAGGTATGTCCTTCTAATCTAGAGCGTCCCCTCACGGCGCGTCGGCGCGGTTTTTCCATCTGCCTTATAAATAAATACCTACCTTTCGTTAGTCACCTTTCATGCATCCTTTCAACGGGACCAAACCACCTAACCATAGGTAGGTACACTTTTAAATTTTCGTAACAAGAGTACCTACGTCATCTTTTAAACCACAACGTTGCTTTCCTGAAATGATGATTAAGTATATAACACAGTCTTGAAACCTGCTTAGGTTCACAAAAACCCTGTTCTGAATTAACTGAAGAGGAAGGAGTTTGTAATTTAACTGTTTTTAGATGGTTGAATGCCAAAAATCTAAAAATTAATTTGACTAAAACTAAAATAATGGATTTTAAACTTTGACAGAGAAAACCGACACAATACAAAATCAGGTACAAAGGAGACGCAGTCCTAGAATCGAACACTACAAAGTTTTTAGGATTGCATATTGACAATGATATGACATTGAAAACTCAAATTGACAGTGTTTGTATGAGACTTTACCGATTCTCTTATGCCCTCTAAGTTAGGTAAAATTGTAATTAAAACTGCCCTGGTAACGGCATACCACGGGTATGTAGCTTCCACTTTAAGGTATGGACTCATATTTTGGGGTAATGCTTCAAATGTATCCTTCCGTGCTTTTGGCACAAAAAAGATGCATCCGAGCCATCTGTAAGTTAAAAACAACAGATATGTGTAAGCCACACTTTAGAGATTTAAATATTCTGACAGTAGGTACCGTCGCTGTATATCTATGAGGTTCTGATGTTTGTAAAAACGAATATACATACACTTCTTTAGTCATATAGAAAGTCAACGTCGCTCCAGATAAGTTAAAAACAATGGTCACCAAACAAAACTGCTTTTGCTTATAAAAGTATTTATGCAATGACACCTAAATTGTAAAATAAATTACCTTGTCATATTAGAAATAGTAAGAATAATTATGAATTTAGAAGTGATTCGAGCTCTTTAAGCTACTAAATGACAAGGTATACTATTCTGCGAAGGAGTATCTGGATGACAAATTTTAATGACAATTTTTACATATTTTTTATTTTTTATTCTTTTGACATGGTCCATGTATTTTTTTTATTTTATTTTTATTTCATCCTATCTTCATGGCATTTTACATATTTTAATGAAACAATTTAATAATTTGACTTGCATGTTTACTTATCTTTGACATTGTCAATTCTTTTAAAGCATACCTACATGGATAAGTTCTACTAGACACAAATTTTATAAGACCGATTTTGTATGCCTATCGGCGGTACATTGTTTGTACAATTAAAACTTAAAATATTGAAAAACACGTGTAATCACCTATGTTCACAAAATGAATAAATGAATCTGAATCTGAAATTAATCTGAAAGATTTTGCAATGAGGTAATCCCAAGTGATCACTAAACATCTTCACAAACCAACAATAAGATGTGAACAGACGACAAAAACAAACCTGTGATTATACCTATGTCAACATCAAATTATTAGCAACTATAAACTATGTATGTCGGTATATAAGTTGTTCGTGAATCAAACCTGTTTGTTAGGTAGGTACTATGAAGATGCTTTTTGGCAGCCGATCCGTTACTAGTTGGTATCTTATTATTTGCAAACCGATTTTGCTTAATTCATTTTATTGGCCTCGAATCCAATCACAAACCTGCCTCAAAGTATAATCTAATCTAGAGAATAAAAATTACTATTCTTTATTTTTTTTTCAACAAAATGTTGTTCCACATTTTATAAAAAAATAGAAAAAATAAACCGTTTTCTTATTAATGGTCAACAAATAAATACCTATAATCTTATGAATGCAAAAGGGAGTAGGTAAGTATAGGATAGATGCAACTTCTACTCTAATTACAGAGTTTATTTCTGATAAACGGAGATACGAGGTTCCGACTTGCTGAATCAAATACCTACCTACACTAATAATTTTGTTTGTTAATTCGTTATGAATGTGACATATTATTTTATTTTATTGACATTCGACGACATATTAACTGTATGTTGTGTCCAGGGCATAGCTGTTAATAACAAAAATAAGTGGATGTACCTAGTAGGTATTCGAGAGAATCGATTTTTTGAGAGAGCGTTCTTGTGTATTTAGTCAATTTTAAAGTTTATTTGCAAAATAATATGTTACGACAGCCCAGACTGTTTTAGTCGGTCAGTTATACAATAGTCATCCATTTATAATCAGAAACATGACTCTAATAATGCCGTAAATGTTAATAGAATTCATAATTTAGACAACATTCCTTATTTGGACTTAAATAGTTTTTTTCGAATTGATTATTCTTCATAGTCGATAATTAGATTGTATTTTAACCCTAATAGGTATATTTACTCAAATGCGCGTTGTTAGTGTAAACTCATCATGTGTCCAAAAGCCTGCTGAAATTTGTTTCAGGGGTGCAAAGGTGCATGGAATCAGGCATACAATTGTTTTTAATATTTATTACTTATTTTAGTGTATTTATATTGTGATTTTTGTTTTTAATACGCATTACACATGCTAGGTAGTTTCAAGGAAACAACCTCATCTGTTAAGTACTTTTTAATGAATGAATGAACAATTATAAAATACATACCTACATATATGCATACCTATAAGGTATAGTGCAAACTCAGCATAATGATGAGTTATACATATAGGAGCATATACTCACTTAGGTACTAAAGCTCCTTTAAGATTACATGATACATTCTTACACTTTAATATGTAGGTATCATCTTATTGCACCTATTGTATAACATCGTGTTGTAATTATGTAAGATCTTGTACTATTATTAGTGTGTGAGTAAATAATAAAAAAATCAGCCTCCTTTATCCGAATTTTGTTCGAGTCATACTTAGGTACATACTATTTACCGTCATCTTACATACAATCTGTCGATGTTTTCTTTAGTCTTCCAGTCACTCTTGTTATCTCCCACAACCCATACTGAAAACTTTTGTCACGAAGTTATGCGGAGGATTATAACCTCTACATCACATACCAATAACGTAAGAATCGCTTGCAATATCACCTGCACCACTCTCAGACTTGCTTTTACAAACCCATTTCTTATTCTTGTTGGTAGATATATTGCGTTGTAACGAATTTCCATAATACATATATTACCGATCACCACTAGTTTTGATAAATACTTAGGTACAGGCGTCAGCCCATCAAGCTTCCCCTAACTGTCAAATTTTCCCAATTGAACATGAATCTTATTCAAATTGAGATAAAGTTGAAATACAATCTCAGAAATTTGACACATTATGGAAGCTTGATGTGCTGTCTTCTGTACCTACATTCTCAAATGTCAAGAAGAAAAAAATGGTAGAATATTAATGATAAAAACAAAGCTGTAAGGAGTGTAAGGTATTAATAATAAGTCTACGGAAACAATATCCACCACTAAAAGCGAAATTCGAAATTAGAATGAAAAAAATACAAAATCATATAGGTAGGTAAATACAAAATTGTACATAAAAAAAAAGTAAAAAAAAAAAAAAATGGAAAATATTAATAGTATAGTTTTCGAATTCAGTTACTTACTTAAGTACATACTTTAGGACATACGAAACTGTTTCCATAGTTTAAAATACTTGTCTACAAATACGTATGATCGCTATCATAACAATAATCTTGGAAAACATCATCGCAGGCATTTTATACATTAACATTAATTTAATTACTTGTGATGAATAATCACAGTATTTTACCTCGTCTAAAAGATTCCCGCAAACTGGTTCACAAGAATCACGTTTTCCTTTAACTCTTATGCTTGGCACACTAAGATCGAGATTAGCGATTGTCTTCTCGTCTCTAATCGAGTTGTGCTTGTGTTGTGACGGTGCATTCAAGCTTTTGACAGGGTTTTACGAGTATACGTCAGAGTGTCGTCACAGCCTCAGAGCCTCGACTATCTATATACTTACACACGTGCCTCTGTTTGTCAATTCGTGTTGGAGCGTGGCGCTGAACGCTGCTGCTACGGTGCGACCGCTCGCCACTCATACATCTCGCCGTTTGTGTGACATCCTTTTGAAACATCCCTACACTGAAGATCACACAAAAGTAAGTGGATTTAATTCATATTTTAATGGCTACGCCAATTAGCGTATGTTTAGGTTCGACTTGACTTGTCTAGGAATGGAAGTAATTGAAAATCCATTAGGTAATTGAGCAATTGAATGAAATTACTGGTTAAACTAATTGCAATAATGTCTGGCTTCTAAAACACTCTAATTAATTGTTTGATAAATATTTTTGCCGAACTAATTAAATTATTTTTCCAATCTAAAGATTAAATATAATAATTAATACGTAAACAAGTACGGTTTGTGGAAAGTTCTATTTCTACCTACATTGTATGCAACTATAATAAAGTTTTTGGTAACCTACATTGGCACTTGTGCTTCTAGGTATTTAGAAATACTAAAGTATCTTAAAGTTGACACTTAAATTTTCCATGTGACCATTTCCTGAATATTAATTGAATAATAGCTTCGCGTTTATCAACAAAGTGTGGATACAATTTAACCCGAATCCTTTTCATCTGATATTAAGCAGAAACAAAATTTTTATAATGTCTCAGAAAGAGTTTTCAAAAGTATCTAATATATTTATTCGGCCTGCACATTTATTTGAAACGTTGCTTTGGACCAAAATGAGCACATTAGGCGCCGTCCTATATGCGTCTAAAACAAAGAGATTTAAAATGTCTTTGGTAAGAACTGGAAACACATTCATTGTGCGAACAGCCAAAGAGTGGAATTCCCTGCCGGTGTCGGTGTTTCCTGATAGCTACAACCTAGGGGTCTTCAAGTCAAGAGTGAACAGGTTGCTTCTAGGCAAGCGTGCTTCATCGTCGACCACATCATCGCTTACCATCAGGTGAGATAGTGGTCAAACGCGTGCCTATCAGTAATAAAAAAAAAAAAAAAAACTTAAAAGTTAGACCAAATTATTAGTAGGTATACGATCGTAATAAACTTACTACGATCCTAATAAAAACAAAGACCAGTTAGCTGGCACATTCTTAGGCCAAAAAATTAGCATTGCCATCAAACGTGGGAATGTCCGTCCGCGGGTAGGATTCCGCATGACATCCATGCGAAGGAGAATTTTGACAGTAATTATGGTTTTTGGGTCCTTTTTTATGATTTCAATTTTATGTAGGTAATTTTAATAATACCTATGAATAGTCTTCTTGTAAGACTGTAAGCCAACCCCAATATAGTTGGGAAAAGGCTAGGCAGACGATGATTTGGTTGTATCTGTATGTCTTATAATATTTTACTGTGATATCGGAATCAAATCTAATTATCAGCAGTCATAAATTAAACACAATCATTGAAGGTTGTCCTTGCTCTTATGCATCCCAGGAAATGTTCCTGTACACATTACACCGAGGCAGTTTCCGCAAAATATCCGCGAATGCCGACTTGTTTTTGCTACCTGTTAAATACCTGGGTCGCTATTATTGGCTTGAGTGGTAGAATTCAACAATAAGAACTACTGACTTCCGAGATATTAAATACAGTCTAAAGATCAAATTAATTTGACCTGTTAATTAGTTACTGATGAGAAACACTGACACTACATTACATCATTACAGACCATGTGAATGTATCGTTAAGATTAAATACAAAACATTGGACTTATTGTTTGATTACAACGATCAAAGGCTAGGTGGCTAATAAATGCACGGAAGAATTTATTATTGATAAACATTTTCGTCTAACTGTCCATATTTTTTTTAAATCTACAGTTAAATTACTTTTAAGTCATTATCTGTAATCTTTGTCGAAAAAAGTAGTCAGACAGCTTGCCCTCAATTACTGGTCATAAAAGTTTGCGTGAATAATTTTGAAAATGGACATTTATTGGAGAAAAAAGTAATTTGTTTCGAGATTGCACTTAATGACTCCCTCCTCGAAGGGGTGATTGGCCTCATTGTAGTTTTCCATCCCGACACGCACTACGCAGGCTCGCCGAGTGGCGACTGTGTTCAAAGCTAACATTGATTAATCGTCTGCATAGGTTCAGCAAATATGCTCGTAAGTAGCTACGTAACTGTTGACGTTTGTTTTTATTAGTATATATCCGTTATGTTTTTTTTTCTTTTTTTTTAATATTATAAACCAGTGCTTGACTGCAATCCCACCTGATGGTAAGCGGAGATGCAATCAGTGATGGTAAAGCGCACTAGTTTATTAAGAGCCTATTCACTCTAGCCTTGAAGATACCTAAATTATAATCGGACGGGAAGACCGCAGCAGGCAACTTGTTCCAGTCCTTCGATGTACGCGGTATAAACGACGAAGCGAAACGCTTTGTCCGAATCGTGGGAGTGCCAACGATGATGGCACTTAAAACTTCATTTACACATTATTTAATTGTAATTTTTAAATCAACACCAACGATGGCAACAATCAATTCGCTCGCTAATTATCTTTTATAACGGTCGAATACAACAATGGTTGTTATAACTGAAAGCTGCTCAGCATATCATGTTCAGTAAACCAATTGAATAATTACAGTACATGGTATGTCTGCCCTTTCGGGTATATTATACTAAACATAATGTTGCATAGCTTTCCAGGAAAATCTTATCTTTGTAGTTTCATTATTGTCTGCAACTACCCTCATTGTCAAGTACTAGGTCCAGGTATATAGTGCTTACTATGCACGGGCAAGTTCCGACCCTAAAGATCACAATCCCATAAAGTTATTCCAACGTGCTATATACATGATTGTTACGTGCTTAGACTTTCCATTAGCTGATAATGTGGTAATAGTATGTGTTCTTCTTTCTGTTTTGTGTGGCTAATAAGTAACACGGTGTTTCGTTTTTATTTCTCCCATGAGTACTATGGGCCTCACTTTTCGTAGAAAATTAATGTCTCTCAAGCATGCCGGTTTCCTTGCGATGTTCTCCACCGTTCACTCTTCTTCACTGTTTTTAAAGCAGATAATAATTTATACAATACGCACATGAATCCGAAAAAACAAAGATGCGTGCCTTGAGTTCGAACTATCGAGTAAGTATTTAATCATGCATGAGAACGATCATTGATTGCCAAGCAGTTCTATTCGTAGTAGTAACTATTTTAAATTGCGGTTAGATTCCGAATAGCTACGTGCTTTTGCAAACCACGAAGTCTTAATGGACTAGAGAAACTCGCTGAAGTGCCTCCCTGTAACTTTAATTTACATAATGATACAGAAGTAACAGAAATACGGACTGGCTCTGATTGACTGGTAGAAAATGTCCATGCCATTAATTCCGCCTCTGTACATTAGCATGCTTGTAGTATTAAATAAATTTAAATATAAGACATGAGATAAATTATAAATACTTCAAACTTTCCTGTTATAAGAAATTTGCGGAACTAAACGGGTTTAAAAATGTCAAGATTTGCTACGTCTACAGTGCAGTATGATAATTTCAATTAACTTAACAGGATACAAATAAATCATTCACGCTACCTATTCACAAAAAAATGGATTCGATGACAAACAAATGAGTAAATTCACAAAAGGTATTTTTTTCAAACGAATTCATCTTTATATCTTTTAGAATTAAATAAAAAGTACTACTATTACGAATCTGTCCGACTATTATATCCAACCAATGTGCTAGTTATTTTTAATGTACACGTCTTAGCTTTCTTTCTCTATATCTCCGGTTCTCATTGTAATATGCGGTTACTTTTTGTCTAAGAACACAGACCTAAACTAACCGGAACGATTTCTTTCATTTACCTAAAATTGGTTTAATTGTGAAGTGAAACAAGAGTAAATATTATTTATAATTTTTCATCCCTGTACAACGGTTACAATTATTTATGGGCGTATTTTTTTATTATAAGTATTAAAAATTCCATAGAATGCTGCAAAGCATAACTACTAGACTAATGGTTTATGGTTAGTCTTTTAATGTAAAGTTTTGAGTTGTTTATTCGTGTTGCAGGCAAAAAACTTACGAGCAAAACCAAAAAAAATAAACAACACGTGTTTTTACCTCAATAATTATCTAAGTAGTTTTCCTCAAAGGAGGTGAATAGACTCCGCCTTCAGTCTGCAAAAGATTGAAAACGTGTTATACAATATAGCGTTAAGCTTTAAGAGGATGTCGATTTGGGGTCGTGCGAAAAAGCTGAATGTTCTTTACAAAATTAGAATTCTAATTTATAGATACCGAAAGTTTTGTACTTTGGATGGATTTAGCCGTGCCACAAAGTTAGGATCTACAATAAAGTAGCATTTTTGCAAAACCAGTAGGTAATAAAATCTATAATTTTATGATTTTCATAGCATGTTTATGGTTTAAATCTAGGTAAGGTAAATACCTAGATAACTAAGTACTTCATAGTCGGTAACGAGTAATGGCAAATTAATAGTTATTTTGTAGCTATGTAAATGACTACGACGCGACGTATGAGTCAATGTTGTCATATCGACGAGTACTTATTAATTGTTTATTTTATCTGGTGTCGCGTGGAGGCTTGTCCCCTTGTTTCTCTGATAACGAAGATTGACGCGCCGTGTGCCGCACAGACTTCTCTCTGATAGTGCGTATAGACAGCACAAAGGTCAAATAAATTATATATTTCAAATAAACACTCCGAGTTCGGGTGAAACGGAAGATCGTGAGATAAAAATATCAAAACAACCAATTAGATACAACTTTGGGATAACATACAAAAGTTCTACTGCCTAATACAAACAAAACAAATTGGTCAAACGGGTTATCATTTTGACAAGTTTTCCTTAATTGTGTAGGACTATAAAACACGGAATTACCCTATCTACAACAGCGGAAACTAAATATTGCACATCTTGCTGTAGGTATATATTACTCTAACCTGTAATTTTGTTTTTTCATGGTCTGATGGATGATCGTTGTTGAAAAAAGTACTTAATACAAAAACGTCCTACAATTTATCTTTTATTTTTGATTAATCGTTCATCATGGCACGTGCATGATTCTCAGTTACACGTGTAAAGAAATATGATAATATAAAGACGTTTTAGCTTGGATGTTTTATCGTATGATTTGTATGACATCGTTTCATGCACTGAAGCGTAGAGATGGCCCTGACGTGATCAAGTAAACAGATTAACCTTTCGGTAGAAAACAGGAGAGAGAAGGGAATGTATCTAATGCAGTTTAACAGGCACTAAATATGAGATAAGGCTGTTTTTGTTTGTGATTCGCGCGCGATTAAATTTACTTATTAAGCAAATAACATACATACAAACATAAACTCACGCCTTTGTCCCATGGAGAAAGGCAGAAATTATACAGAACGCCACATGCTACGATTCTTACATACTTCTTTGCTTCGTTTGCGTTCATCCATGTTGTCATACACACACGCAAAAGCAAATAACATCCTCTTCTTACGAAGTTGGTTAAAAAAATGACACACCTAGCTATGGTATTTTATTGCATATTATTTATTTACAAGTGGCTACCCAGTGGCTGAAATTCGTCCGTTTTAGTTTTTTGCACTCCTTCTTCATCCATATAGTGATGATGATTACCTATTTTGTTTCGACCGGCTCCAAAACCTAGAGATTATTATTTAGCTAAACAAATGTTTGTTTTACTATGGACAGATACTTGAAACTAAAATTATTCATATAGAGGAATAATTTCAGTGCATTTGCAGTTTTTATGTAACTCTGATTGCATGTTTTAATAAAGATTTTAATACTTTTTCTTATTATGAATCGACCTCGTGCAAAAGATTTTATCAAATAACATTTAATTTAAAAAAATATATAATTGACGGACGAGCTCTGTCACCACAAAATGTACTCATGCAGAAGCTTCTTAAATGTGAGTACCTATTATTTAATAAATATTGGTACGTAAATATCAAGTGTCTTCTATGTTACACTTATTAATAGGTTTCGAACTGTGAATACTTTATATATAAAAGTTGGAATGGCTTAAAAACTTTATTACAATAATATTGAAGCACTTCCTCAAAACATTTTTCGTAAAATTTGTCCCAATGTCTGCATCTATGTATTGTGTATAATATATTAATTTATTGGTACCAAAATACCAAGATAAACTTGTTCTTATGACAACTGTTGGGAAATTATAAAATATTGGTCCATAGGTTATCGATTTGTCGCCCAGTCATTATAATAATGGGGAGCGTGTTTCTGGCGGCTTGTGCCCGTAAAATGATCTCTTATCCACTTTTTCAGACAGACAATGTCCAAATTGGGGTGACGGAATTGACACTCGCACTATTAATGAGTAGGCAGTATCTGCTTCTCTTATTATTTTGCAGTTCACGCGAAGTGTCGGAACTAGTCGGGAGCCGTTTTAATTTTATTTTTTAATAGGGACATAATTTATTTAAGAAAAATGACTTCTAAAAGCGAATTAGTTTTGTGTCACAATACCATAACTGTAATATGTAAGTTATTTGAAAATATTTGGGAGAAGCTTTACTAAAATTTGTTTCCTGCCGTTAAACTAGTTTATTGAATAACAAATTATTAGTAATCGAGTATTTATTTTCTTCTACTTAAGTATACCTATATTCTACCTGAGTATTATATCTACTAATAGAATTTCGTTATAGTTCTATGGTCAGCTCATATCGTTAGTATGAGTATGAGCTCAACATAATATCTAACTACTAAGTTTTATAATTATCTACTTATAATCAAGTAAGTACCAAACCAAGCAAGGTTATATGTTAATATCGGATAGATGGTATTAAATTCTACCAAACAAAGTCTTGTTTAAAAACAATTAAAAACAAAAATTTTCCCACGACCGGTAGCACCTTAGACGCCCAACGCTGACATAAATATTTTAGAATTTAATCATAGATTTTTATTTGTTTTCAGTGTTGGAGAACGAAAAGAAAGACGTTGAAAATCAAAAAGAAGAAGAGGACCCTCTGACGAAAGCCATCGGAGCACTCGGAAAATGGCAAATATGGATATGCTTAGTCGTATTCCTAGTCAAATTCCCTGTGGCCTGGCATCAGATGAGCATCATATTCCTTGCGCCGCCGATGAACTTCACCTGCCCCTCGCAAGAAGACAATGGTTTCAGTAATGTCTGCCACGCTAACTGCTCACAGTACTCATATGACCGCAGTGTTTTCCAAGAAACGATCGTGTCACAGTGGGACCTGATTTGCGACAAACAATGGCTCAAAAACCTCACGCAAACTATCTTCATGCTGGGCATTCTCGTCGGCAACATGATGTTCGGCCATCTGTCTGACAGGTCAGTTACAGTTTATTGGATCACATGTTTGAACCGCACTTGGTATCAATCTTCCACCAATTGGCACATCCTGCACTTATTGTTGCATGTCGTAGTGAGATCGCTGGGATCCGGATGAGATTAGTTTAGCGAACATCGTTTGAGAGTTCGTTGTGCTATTGTGTATAAAACCTACATTGGGATGCATTTAAGTGCATCCTCTGTGTACAAAAGAAAACAATTTATCGTTGATATAAGAACTTCACGGGTGATCTGTAATCTGCATACTTAGGTCAATACCAAGTTTATTGATAACCCTACCGTGGAATCCTTGGACGAAACTGCTTCCTATATATATACCTACACAGCTACGCCTTAGTCACGTTTCTAAACATGAGAAACATGCATGTGTTAGAATCATTGTTAAAAAAAGACTTGCCCCAAACATGTTTAACTTGGTTGGTTGTATTTTAATGCAACCAATAAAAAAAGCTATTTGTTGTTATTCTTGTTCAATTTATTCATCTCTCTCACGTTATTCATTAAAATATATTTTGACAATAACAGCCAACATTTCAAAATATTTTATTGTATCTTTTAAAAACAGAACCTTTTTATTCTTCTTTGTTTTGTAAATGTTTGAAATTAGTACGGTAGTGCCTAATGGAAGCTGTGTTTTTTCCCTAGATTCGGCCGGCGCAACCCATTCCTGGCAGCAGTATTCCTTCAACTTATATCAGGAGTGACCACAGCATATTCTGTGAACTGGTATATGTTCACGACACTCCGGTTCTTCCTGGCAGTCGCAACGGGTGGCACCATGGTCACCAGCTTTGTCCTAACAATGGAACTGATTGGAGCCAAATACAGAGACACTGTGGGAATTTTGTACCAGATACCATTCAACTTGGGACATCTGACACTTCCCTTATTTGGCTACTACCTCCGAGATTGGAGCACTTTTCAACTTGCTATTTCTCTGCCATCTGTGGTGTTCCTGAGCTACTATTTCTTGCTTCCTGAATCTCCGAGATGGCTCCTGACCTCTGGAAGAACTGAAGAAGCCATTAAGATCATGGAAGTTGCGGCGAAAAGGTGAGGAAAATATTTCGCGATACTTATGTTCTAAAACAAACGTATACGTACTCGTACAAAGAGATAAAGTGTATATTTGACTTAAAAGATTAGTTCAAATAGCAAATATAGATGAATAATTAAAAAGGTATGCGATCAAGTAATAAAAATTACTTTCGCATATATTATACAGAAATAGGAAGTTAGTCCGTAGTGTTGTCCTAGCAATTGAATTAATCATTTTCAAGTACCTATGTAACAGAAATGTCGTTGTCTTAAATTAAAAAACGATTACGTCAAAACGATTGTTTCGCAGTTAGAAAGCCGTACTATTTTCTTTTATTTGTTGCCATAACCGCGCACAGAACGTTAATTAAAATCTTTATCAATTATAACTCATCTCGTTGCTTGAATCAAAAGGTGTAATAAGCTGTTTTTTTTATATAAGTAGTATGTTTGAGGCTGACATTCGATTTTTATCCGATACGGAAAGTCAAACAACTAGTATTTCTGGAAATAGTGTTTGTTACCAAGTAACTGGGTCGGGGAGATCATACCTGTTGTATATTGAATCTGTGGATCGAAATGATTATACTTGTGGGTACTTGGATAATAAATAGTTTATGCTTCAATCTCGAACTGCTTGTATCTTTTATTGGCGACTTCGGAAAATTAATGTATTATCAGTGGAAAAATGGCGTGTAACTTAACAAATATTGTATTTCCCGGACAGTTTAACCCCAGGACTGATAAATGGTGTGAATATAAAGAACGATTATTGTGCTCATTGGATGTGGCGGGTGTGAACAATGACGAACTTGAAAAGGCGCGATCTATATTTTTATCTCAGTGTGGAAAAGATACTTATTCATTGATTGTATCACTTTTAGTGCCAAAACGACCAACTGAGGTCTCATTTAAAGACATTCTTGTGGTGTTGGACCAGTTTTATGAACCAGAATTGAATGAAATACTTCAAGCTGGGAAATTTCATACACGTAAACAAACTGATAGTGAAAGCGTGCAAGACTTTGTGGCGGCCATTGGTTTATTAGGGGCCAAGTGCAATTTTGTCGACCTGAAGCGTCAGTTACGAGACCGTTTAGTGTTGGGTGTGCGCGACCAGCGCTTGCGTCGGGAGCTGTTAAAAACTAAAAATTTAACATACGCAATAGCAGTACAGTTGTGCCTTAACCATCAGGCAATTGTACAAGATATTTACCCGGACCCTAAACTCTGTACGAAGCAAACTCATTTGGATGTGGCCGAGGCGATGGATATTGATAAGATTAGTGCTGCGAAGTGTCGGCATTGTGTGCGACATCACAAAGAAGGCGAACGATGTCCATTTGTGAAGGCTAGGTGTTTTTATTGCAAACGCCTGGGGCATATCGCGTCGGCTTGTGATAGGAAGAGTAAGAAGCAGCACCAGGTAGCAGATCTCGCAGAAGAGGCTAAGACAGGAAATGCCGAAGATATGATGGGTGTCTATGTGTGTTCAGAAAGTCACGCACCTCCTATAAAGGCAGAAGTAAGAATAAATGGCGCTGCAGTTACAATGGAGGTCGACTCTGGAGCATCTCGAACAATTATTTCGGCAGCTACATATCGACGCCTGTGGATTAAACCTCCACTTCTGCGACCTACAAATGTTAAATTGGTGACATATTCTCGTGAGGCCTTGCAAGTTCTTGGCGCCATGTATGTTCATGTCACGTTGGGCAACAAGGAGGCTCAATGTGAGCTGTTTGTGGTGTCAGGGGAGGGACCCAGCCTTCTTGGTCGAAGTTGGTTTAAAGCTTTAGACCTGCAAGTAACTGGAATCTGTTGGGCACAAGCAGAAGTCAATAATGACTTGTTGAAGCAGTTTCCTGAGTTATTTAAGGATACTCTGGGAGATTACAAGGGACCTGAGGTGTCCCTGCATGTACGTGCGGATGCCAGGCCGCGTTTCTTAAAGGCTCGTCCTGTACCATTTCCTTTGAAAAAACAAGTAGAAGAGCAATTGACTCAGATGATCAATGAGAAAATATTAACTCCTGTAAGATATTCCAAATGGGCTACACCGCTAAGGATAGTGAAGAAAGACGATGGTTCCCTTCGGATTTGTGGAGATTATCGATCAACAGTGAATATGGCGATTGATGTCGATACATACCCCTTGCCTGCAGCCACGGAAAGTTTTGTAAAGCTCAGTGGAGGGCGAATCTTTAGTAAATTGGACTTAAAACAAGCCTATATGCAATTAAGGGTAGATGACGACACAGCTATGCTGTTGACACTAAATACGCCTCTAGGACTCATGAGGATGAACAGACTAGCCTTTGGAGTGAATGCGGCACCTGGCATTTTTCAAAGAGTAATGTCATCAGCGCTAGCAGGAATGGATGGCGTGGCATGTTTGCTGGATGATATTGCCGTGTCTGGAAGGACAACAGAGGAACATGATACAAGGTTACAGGCAGTTCTACACAAATTAAATGAAATGGGTCTTAGACTAAAATTAGATAAATGTATCTTTGCTTCAAACAGTATTAATTTCTTGGGACATATGATAGATGCCGAGGGGCTACATCCATCCCCCAATAAAGTGAAAGAAATTAAGGAAAAACCAGCACCAACAAACAAGCAGGCTTTGCGTGCATTCCTAGGCTTATATAATTTCTATGAAAAATTTTTGCCTGACAAAGCAACTTTGTTGGAGCCTTTGTACCGTCTTTTGGAGACTAAGAAGCCATGGCATTGGGGCCAGGTTGAGCAAACAGCATTTGATAAGGCAAAAGATCTATTGGCTTCTGATCTGACGTTAATAGGCTATGAAGTAGACCGAGAGTTATTGCTTATTTGTGATTCATCTGACTATGGACTAGGCGCAGTTATAGTACATGTGATGGATGATGGATGTGAAAAACCTATCATGATGGCTTCACGAACTTTACAACCTCATGAAAGAAGATATGGACAAATAGATAAGGAGGCTTTAGCGATCATGTTTGGATTAAAGAAGTTTCATGAATTTCTATCAGGTCGCTCATTTTCTATTTTAACTGATCACAAACCTTTGGTGAGTCTTTTTAACCCTAACAAACAAATTCCTGATCAAATTTCCCCTAGAATGTTACGATGGTCTCTGAAACTAGCTTGTTATAGCTACCAGATCAAGTATAGAGCTGGAAAGTTGATTGGCAATGCAGATGCACTTAGTAGGTGGACTGAGCTCGAGACTTCTGAACTAACAGTGAAACCACTCAGAGATGTGTTGTTATTAGAGGAACAACCTGACGGCTGGAACTTAGATGTATCTAAATTAGCCACAGAAACAGGTAGAGATCAAGTGTTAAAGCGGGTTTTGTTTCACATACTTCATGGCTGGCCTAATAAATCCCCGGACACCACCCTGCAGCCATATTGGACACGCCGAGAGGCTCTTTCACACAATAAAGGTTGTTTATTGTGGAGCAACAGAGTCATTATTCCTGCTAGTTTACAACAGGAAGTACTTAGATTATTGCATGCACCGCATGCTGGTGTAGTCCAGACAAAGGCTTATGCAAGAGGATATGTGTGGTGGCCAGGAATGGACACACAAATTGAGAGTATAGTGGGAAGCTGTGAGGCATGCCAAGCTGTTAGAAATAATCCACCCAGAGATCCGCAAGCGTGGATCGTTACTGAGAAGCCATGGAGTCGGGTACATGTGGACTTTGCAGGCCCATTCCAGGGCAAAACTTTTCTTGTTATGATAGACAGTTACAGTAAGTGGTTTGAAGCAGAGATAGTTTCTTCCATGTCTAGCGAGGGAGTGATAACAGTGTGTAGGAAGATATTTGCATCACAAGGTATACCTGATATTCTTGTGTCAGATAATGGCAGAGCATTTACTTCAAGTGAATTTAATATATTTCTGAAGAATAATGGCATAAAGCATTTGTATTCGCCGCCTTATCATCCAGCATCGAATGGACGGATTGAACGGGCAATACAAACTTTTAAAAATAAATTAAAGAAAATGTCCCTAAGCCACCTACCATGGAGTGAGAAGCTTCCTAGAGCACTGTACTCACTTAGAACAGTACCAAATAGTTCTAGTAATAAAACTCCTGCAGAGATGTTAAATGGACGTAAATATAGAACAGCTGTATCAAGATTGCATCCTGATAATGCTCCAAGCCGACAGGAACAACAGCTAGAGGATAGAGCTCAACAACAGGCTGTAAGGAAATTTACAGTGGACCAGCCAGTTTTGATTCGCAACTATGGATCAGGGGAGAAGTGGAATAGAGCCACTGTAGAAATGGTAGAAGGTCCTAGCTCATATATGGTGAGGACGGAGGATGGTGAGCTACACAGACGTCATGCTGATCAAATACTTGCTCGTAGACTAACGGAATCAGCCGATAGAGAAGTACTTGCAGACCATTCACGGTCAAGTTCGTGTTCACCAGAGCCACCAATAGAGATACCTCCTCCAGAATTATGGCCAGACATAATTGGTATACCTAATACGGCCGGATCATAAGTTTTAAGATTAATATCAGTTCTGTGAAAGTTATTGCTCATTATTTAATCATATTTAGTTTGTTCATAAGATTGTTGTTAGTGACTGTTGTTACTTAATGATTATGAGGGGAAGGTATGTTGTATATTGAATCTGTGGATCGAAATGATTATACTTGTGGGTACTTGGATAATAAATAGTTTATGCTTCAATCTCGAACTGCTTGTATCTTTTAATACCTATAGGACTATTTAAGTCCACCCTTCTAAAAGCCCCTATTAGTTGAGAAAAGGTTAAAGTTATAATTGAATAATATTAAAGAAATATGGTATCAGCATCAGAAATCCTTTAGACCACCTCCCTCCCTCCTCCCTACCTCCTTTTTCCTTTTCCTACTCACCAACCAATTTATTAAATCATCCTCATAAATTTCAGGAACGGCCGACCAACAGAAGATATTGCGTCGTTCACTCAAAAGGCGGTGGTAGACATCGGCGGCAAACAAGATGAACACGTATCCTTCTTCGCGTTGTTTCGCACACCGAAGCTGCGCGCACGCACCATCGCCATCTGCTTCAACTGGTTCGTCTGCGGACTGTGCTTCTTCGGCGTCTCGCAGTACATGAGCCATATCTCTGGAAATATCTTCACTAATGTTGCCATTTCTGCAGCTATTCAGGTAACTTTTCATTTTATTAAGTGTACACTGCCTACTGATGTTTGCCTTAAGGTAAAACTCTAAGGTGGGCTGCAACCGCATACGGCAACCGTAAAGTACACGGGTTTTTATGAATCTCTATGAAATTGATTTCGAACGCAGCAACATCGCAGTCGCAGGCAGCGCGCCGCGGTTGCAGCCCTCAATATCATAAAGATTCATTGAAACTTGGGCAGTTTGCAAGTGCAGCTGCCAGTTTGAGTACTATAAGGTTCTCATATGACCTGACTATTGCAACAAAATTTTAGTTTCTTTAAAAGTGTGTGTTTTTTTATCAATTTTTTTTTTTAATGTTTATTATCAGCTTAGATAACATTACGCTAGTTACAATGAGGAGCCACCTTTTAAGTAATTAATTTACTTGTGTTAGGGTGCCTTCCCAAGTTACATTATTTGTTAAAAAGAAAGAAACATGAGTACCTATACATAATTTGCAGCCTTAAACTTAATAAAAATCCAAAATGGTAACCGTTTCAGCAGTACTAGCACATAATATACTTTTCATCGTTCCTATTTAACAGAATCACAACTTATTAAGTATAAAGTCTAAAGTCGAATTTATTTCAATTGGACCTTTAAACGGTACTTTTGGAGTCAGAATAATAAGTTTTAAAAAAAATAAGAACAGTATTCCAATTGCACATTCCAAAAGATAGTTCCATACGCAGAATTTCTTTCGAATAGGCCAAAAACCACTTCTATTAAAATGTTATTTGCATTAATCTATACTTATATTATAAAGAGGAAAAGTTTGATTGTTTGTTTGTTTGAATTGAATAGGCTCCGAACCTACTGGACCGATTTCAAAAATTCTTTCACCGTTGGGAAGCTACACTATCCCCGGATGACATAGGCTACTTTGTATCCCTGTATTCCCACGGGAACGGGAACAACGTGGGTGAAACCGCGTGACATCTGCTAGTCTAGTTTGAATATTATATGTGAGGTCGATGTACCTAGAGTAAAAGCTACTATACTGAGATAGATATGAGGTGATAGAAAAAAAGCGACGCAACTGTTCATTAAATTTGTATGTTGTAAAATGTTGGTAGATACATGATGCACCCATATTAACAAATATTTTAACACTAGGTTGAGAGTTAAGTTTAGAGGAAAAGCAAACAATCATTAATTTCATTACTTTAGCAACGAGTTTCAGTTGTCAAAAAACTTTTTTTTTTTTCCTATAGAGCAGGACCAGCATACTCTATACTCAATACGTTTGTTGCATTCAACAATGTGAACTAAGGTGGTAGGTACATAAGGATACATGCATTAGTTTTGGATCATGGGCCCTGTCGTGTATAACAATATAAGAATTAGGAGGAGGGTTATTATAAATATTTACAATTTTAACATTAATCTACTCTTTTGTTTAGTGTAGGTAGGCTTATAAATAATTGTATAGGTACATATAATTTTACCACACATGTTTCCAAGCATTTTTCCCCTAATTCATTTATATTACAATATTCCTGTTTACAAAGTGTACTTATAATGTAATAGAACCCTGCACAAAATATAAGCTCTCTTCACTTATTTACGTTCTTTTCTTTGATTTAATAATAGACAATATTATAATTATTCGTGTCAGTTCACATAGTGATAAGCTATCCCCGATAGTCCAACGAGTTCACTGGAAAATTATTTACATTATTATCAATACGAAAACCAGTTACATCCGAAGTCATCTTGTGGACACTACTTATCTGAATGACAATCACTCATTAAACTTTATGCTAGACATCACACCGTTATCCGGCACGAAACACGCACATAATACTGTAATCACTGATCAACCTTTATTCACAAAACGTTTTTCTAATATATTGACCTAATTATCTTTAGCACAAATTCAATTGCGAAGACCGTTAGGTATATCTTAGTAGCACTTCAAATTATATTTAAGTACCTAATAGAGTGTAGGTGCTTGTTTCTTTACAATGTTAGGTACTTTAGTTTATGTGCTTGTCAAATAGATTATCATTTTACTGGCCTGTTGGTCTAGTAGTGGCCCTGACTGCTATGAGTTCGTGGGTTCGATTCCCACCCAGGGCAAAAGTATGTGTGATGAGTTTGATCTTTGTTGTGTCTGGGTATGATTTAACTACAATATGTTTAATTAAAAAATATATTGAAGTATGTTTATCAGTTGTTTAGTATCCATAACACAAGCTCTGCTTGGCTTGGGACTAGATGGCGTTGTGTGAAAGCAAGAAAATAATATTTATTTATTTAAATTAAATAACTAAATGTTTTTTTTTCAGGTACCTGGAACGATAATATCTGTCTACTTAAACAGACTTCTTGGCCGGAAAGTCACACTGATCAGCGCAAACTGTGTGACTGGCCTCAGCTGCCTCCTCATCATTGTCGTTCCGTCGTCTGGAGTCAGCCATTTAACACTCGGCTGCACCGGACTATGGGGAATGAGCATAGCCTTCGCCACTGTCTACTTATATGCAGGAGAACTCTTCCCAACTGTAGTCAGGAACTCTGGTGTCGGGCTCTCTTCGACTGTGGCTAGAATAGGTTCCATGGTAGCCCCGTTCGTTGCTACTCTTGCGCACACTAGCGCATGGTTGCCACCTCTAGCCTTCGGAATAGTACCATTAATAGGTGCTGGACTTTGTTTCCTATTACCCGACACTCGCGGAAGAAAACTTCCTGACACTTTAGAAGAAGGAGAGGCGTAAGATGCCATGACTTTAAAAAGTATTCATATTTTTGTATATGTGTGATGTTGTTGTATGTAAGTTGTATCTATAAATGCCGAGTGTAAGTGCATGTGAGCAATACCTACCTAATTTAAAGACTATTTAATTTTTAGTTTTAGTGTTCTCGACATTATATTGTAAATGATTGATATTTGCAAAAATGTATTTCTGAAAACAATATAGATAAGGCTAGACTATAAAAGTTCTATTTTTATAGGCTGTGATGAATTATGAATTTGTTAATTAAACAAAAAAATGTATTAAATGACTTGTTTTATTCAATTGTGTTTCTCTTAAACTTACATTATCTTCTAGGGTTAATTAATCGGAGATGCCAAAAGTAATAAACCAGGATGATGTAGGCTATATGGTAGGTAAATCGATAGTATTAGTGTAACCATAGATATCCGAGTGAAGCTGATGAACTAAACTAAAATAATATTGAACTAATCATACCTGGACACATCAAAATATGCTGATCCAATTGTATTATAATAAAATATTACTCCTGAGTCCTGAATATCGAAAGCAAAGTACAAGTATAACAAGAGACAGGACGTATTTTATGCTTTTATACGTTTACTGTTATAATCAGCACATCATATAGGTACTACATTTTTTTTATTAAATGTAAATAAAATAAAGCAGATGTCACATTTCGTCGTCATTCGCTTGACTTGTAATCGCCCTGTACATGCAAATAAATTAAGAAACAGTTTTATGTAATAAGCATAAAGGCATTAATATACTAGTTGAGATAACAATATAATCAGCAGGGATAACTAATATGACTGATACCTACTGATACTGTATACATTTTATTTGTTTGAGTTCTCTTGAACGCTAAGCTAGTTTGTAGCCAGTTTAAAATTTAATGTAAAATGTTTTAAAAAAATATTTCGTTTGTAGAACTTTCCTAGACATCATCCTGTAGAATTGTGATAGATTAAAAATTAGTAGCATGTGGGTGTTTAAAAATACGATAAATGGCAAGTAACGGTAGTACCCATTGTATACAACAGTCAGCTGCGAATTCCTCTTAGAAATACACAAGGTAAGGCCATAAATGCTTTATACAGTCTCCCACCCAAAAAACAATAAGTTTCGTACTTTTAGGTAGGGTCTACCATTTGAAACATTTATTTCTTTACGTGCCTACTTTCAGAGCAAATAAAGTATTATTATTATTATTGATCAACTCGTCAGTTTCTGTATAAAATTGTAAATTTTGAATTTCAGTAAATCGAAATGGATGAAGATCACATAGAGACAGCAATTGGTCGCTTTGGAAGATATCAAACGTGGATTTTATTTTTAATAACAATAGGTAGATTCCCATCAGAGTTTCAGCTGAATAATGTAGTATTTCTAATACCCAGTGTTGAGTACAAGTGCTTAGACAACAATGTGACGAACTACTGTCCTTGTGAGAACCCGGAATATGACACGAGCACTATCGTAAGTTCAGTCACAAGTGAATGGGACCTCATATGTGACAAGACATATTTGGCGAGCTTATCCCAATCGATAGTGCAAATTGGTATTTTAGCAGGCAGCATATTCTTTGGACACATTTCCGATAGGTAATAGAATTTAATATTTACATTAAACTCCATCCAATTAGGTAGTTAACTAAAGGTAAACAGTCTTGACAAGTCTTTTTACATAAACGCTTATTAATTAAATACAACTTCTGTTAAAGCAAATTGTTTAATTGATCATGTAATCGTTTTTGTTGTATCTAAATTTGTTTTCAGCTGCATTTTATTTTTAACTGTGTTATTAACTAAAAATACATGTCAAAATTGTTTACCTTTTGTTAACTACCTAATCGCATGGAGTATAGCTGTCCCAACAAACTTTTTATCGCCTTCGAATCGACTTAAGTATTAGTATTTATTAGTATGCGTCCGATTCTCAGACCAGAATACACAAAAAAAAACATGAGATAAGGAAGGGGTTTTGTTACAAACACTGTGACACAAGTATTTTATATATTAGATTGTAGGATGTCACCATTTATTATTACTGGAATTCAGTCGGGTAACTACAACATACCTAAGCTATTCCACAACACTGGTAAGGCCAAAGTTCATTGTAGGAAGGTGTTCATTTTTATTGTTACATTTGGTTGTGGCTTATATTTTATATCTTTGGCACATATGACGGATGTTCAGAGTTTTTACGACTTTATTCACAGAGTGCTCTACACTCTGTGAATAAATTCGTACTAACTCTTTTTCTATAAAGTACACCAAAAGTATTTTCCGAAAAGTAATAGCAGATTTTTTACACAGTACCTACAAAAGCATTTCGTTTAAGGATCATCTACATATAATATATAATATAATATGTAGCCTGTAGTCTTGTCCCCAAGCTGCTATAAAAGCGTTATTAGTAAAAAACCAGGTAACTGTTTTCCCGACCATAATTGCCACCACTTTTTTATAATCTCGGGGTGGAAAATTCACAAGGATGCCCTCCGCCCTAGGGAAACGGCGGGGTCAGCCATACTTACTCTCTAAAACCCACTCCCGCGTTCCGTCCCAAACCAGCGCTGAGGGTCGTGGAAATAAATAAATATTAAAATAAAAAAATATTAATAAATATATTTATCTAAATAAATAAATAAATAAATGCACCAGCCCGGGGTTGCGCAAGAATACGCAACCCCGGGCTTATACTTGCGACCACCGCAACAGTTTAACAGTCAACGACACAGTTAACTAAATCTAGATACTGTTTTCTTTACAGGTATGGCCGGAAACCTGTGGTGTTATTGACTCTTGTTTTGGATGTAGTAATCGTAGCCATCTCGGCCATCGTACCACATTTATGGATGTTCTTAACTTGTCGATTTTTAAATGGAGTGTCAATGGGCGGATCTATGTTGAGTTGCTACATATTAGTCGTGGAATTATGTGGAAAATCCTTTAGACCCCATGTTTCAGGACTTCAGCAAATAACATTGTTAACGGCATACTTGACAGTTCCCATCATAGCATACTTTATAAGAGAATGGAGAGACTTACAATTAGTGACGTCAGTGCCATGGGTCATAGTCATCTTGTATTACTGGCTACTACCCGAATCTCCTCGATGGCTGATTACGGTAGGAAGAAAGAAGGAAGCTATTGACATCCTTACCCATATAGCAAAAAGGTAATTGTACATACACAACATTAAACATAACAATTATAGTTTTCTAATAATGATACTATAATTATATATTTTTATCATTTGCAGAAACAGTCGACCAACAGACAATATAGAAGCATTGGTTGAAAAAATAGAATTATTAAATCAAAATCAGAAAAAGACTGGAACTTATATGGACCTATTTAGAACTCCAAAAATAAGAACGTATACTCTAATAACTGCATTAGTTTGGATGTTTTGTTCCCATACATTTTATGGTCTTAACCAATACATAGGCCGCCTTGAAGGAAACATATATCTGAATGTAATGCTGTCTGCAGCTTGTCTCGTGCCAGGTTTAATCTTAGTCGTTATTGCCACTTTGTATTTTAGGAGAAAAGTAACCATAATAACAAGTTTTGTAACGGCAGCAGTATCATTGTTAGTGTTCATTGTCGTTCCAAGTGATTCAAGAGCTGCATCATTAGCATTTGCTATAATAGGTTTGACAGGAGCATATACTGCTTTCGTTCAAGCCTACTTATTTACATCTGAAGTGTTTCCTACGGTCATTCGTAATATAGCAATAGGTTTTGCTTCAATGTTCGCAAGGTTTGGAGGATTTATTGCACCTTTCGTCGTAAACATAGGAATAGAATGGGTATCTATACTTATTTTTAGTGGTATAGCATTGAGTGCTGCGATACTTTGCTATTTTCTTCCCGAAACGAAGGCAACTACACTTCCAAATACAATTGAGCAAAGAGAACATGCAAAGGCGTAAGATGTTGATCGTTTGCTATTTACATTAATGAAGTAAGTTGCTTCACATAAAACAAAACAGATGGCGCTCTTGTTAGCATAAAGTAATCTTCATTTTATTAAATTCATGAATGTGACAGAATGTCCTTGTTTGTAATTACTAGTCAGTCTATCTGATCCATTGGTGAAAATGAGAGTTTAGTACCTTAACTATTATTTTTGCATAGCCGCTGCAAATCCGTAGCATAGGTATAAAAGTTAGTGACATAGTAGGTAATACACAATAAATCATCGACAGCGAATACGTTTTTGTCTTCTTTAAACCTACCCAAGACTTTGTCCTATTTTCATTAGTAGTCCTTAATAGTACAAGGATAACATTCTATGAAATAATTCTTAGAACATAAGTTGTTATTATTAAGTTTGCTTCACTTTTGCACTGGGTTCTACCTGTAATAATAGTTGTAAGTGGTTACAAAAATGTAAGATATAGGTACCTAAACGCAATTACGACATCTTCACAAATTTTGTTGAATTTTCAATTAAAGTAAATGTAAAAGATAGGTACTCATTTCGACAGTCACCTCCACATTTGCTTTTCGCTAGCCTTGATTTGATTTCTTGCATTTTACAACAGCATAGAAGGCAAGAAATCCAATGAAGGTTAACGTTAGCCAGCGTTTGCTAATAAACTTAACGCCAGTGTCGTGTTACAAGAAAGATGTTTTAGAATTTTAGAAAATCTCCGCAACGACAACCAATTTGTACTCCACAACCCAATAACTGGGTAACACGATATTCGATACCCATTAATAAAAAAACTTTTTTACAAAAAATAAAACCGACTTCAAAAATAACACTAAACGGTGTAAAATAACTCTAAATTAGGAAGTCTGTGGCTTTGGTACTTTTGTCTTATTCTTGATGGGCCACCGACTTCCGGTTTTATTTTTTGTAAAAAAGTTTTTTATTTTTCCATTTTTAGTTGATCCCATACAAACATTTGCCATGAATTCATTTTATATTGTTAATTGTTAACAATACATGTCATTATAATAGGGTTATCCACCTTACCCTAATAAATGAAACTTAACATACCTAACTGTCGAAATCTAGGTATATTGAACACATCTGCCTACCCCTCTGAGCATACAGGCTTGATGATACGTCATGATGTTGTATAAACAATAAACATCCAAGCGATTCCAGCAATCACGATAGATTTGCCGTCTATTTTTGAAGAGTTCCGTTGTATATCTCCGAAGATCAGCACCAGATCTTCACCAAATTAAAATGGGACCACCTCAGGAGTCTATTCTTTCAAACAAAAAAAAAAATTCGAGAATCGGTCCACAAATGGCGGAGAAATCAGGTAACATACATAAAAAAAAAAAAAAAAAAAAAAATACATACACACGAACATAGAACCTCCTCCTTTTTTGAAAGTCGGTTAAAAACTGGCTGTCATACTTTCGGGTTCAGACTATCCGTAACAACCTGTCGAAAAATTAACGCTGCTTAACGTGCTTTTTGAGGCATGAAATGTAATAGTTGCGGACCCACGAACAGACCTAGGTAAGCCTTTCATTTAGCCCACCTCGTGCATCTGCAATTACTTTAAAATGATTTACCAACGACATGAAATTCATGCAAACAAGGTAAGTTTGACCTTGATTTTCAGGCAAATATAACGCTACTCCATCTGTGATAGCATGTGCCATCCGACCAGTCATTTTCGTCACGCTATAAATAATATGATCAATTGGCCATTTATTTGCGACGTGACATCAGATGATACAAAACAATAACATTTCAATAGTTGATTGAACATCTTGACCGAACCGTGAAGAATGTTGAATGAAATTTAAGGCCCTTGAACGCAATAGCCACTGAAAACTATTTGTACAAAACAAAATCATCTGCCATTAGCGAGTCTCACATACTGAAGTGGTTCTAGAATTTAAACACAATATTTCTTAATTTTCTGTCAAACTAGATAGCACAGTACCTACATTTTATAAAATATATTAACCTTAAATATTGCAGGATAGCTATCTCATATAATGCTCTATTTTTTTAGGTTTTCTTCTTTTCGTCTTTAATATATAAAATTCTCATGTCACGGTGTTTGTTACAACACTCCTCCGAAAAGCCTAGACCGATTTTTATGAAATTTTGTATGTATATTATTTTGGTGTGAGGGTAAGTTGTAACCTATTTTTGTTAAAAAAAAAAATGCGGTTTGAAGTTTGGCGAGGCAGCTAGTACCTTTGTATAAACAAAAGTTAATCGCCAAAATGTATGTACCCGCATAACTTCCGAATGGCTGCACCAAATTGTATAATTCTTCATTTGTTGTAATTGATCCATGAATAGAATAGAATAGAATAGAATACTCTTTATTGTATACCATGGAATGGTTTAGATTTATAATTGGACCCTTTAGGTCGCGGTGCGATCGGGTCGCACTCATACACGACTAAGTGGTAGCGCCGCAGAGAGTCCAGCAGTGCGATTCTAGTCAAATCACCACGTGAAAATGTAGGTGTAGTGAGGGCGAATTGAGCTGTCATTCCATACTGATGCTAGGCAGGTCACTTCAATCAAGTTTTCACTGCGTGACTTTTACGAAATCGACCGTTTGATCTAGCTCTGGTGGCGGACACACGTACCCGTTGAGTCGTAGTGTGCTTACTAATAATTTGGTTGTTTAAATATAAACCCGAAATCCTAACTAGTGATCCTTATTGAACCAGGACAAAGTCTGTCGTGTGACCAGCTAGTATACATATATACATATATGTACCTATAAGTTCTTTGAACGATGCTTTCGATCAAGTACATCGTGACCGAAGTATATTTAGGAATACACAGCGTATCAACCTAACCTCATCAATGGATTTATTTTAATAAAATCTTTCTGATTTATATTTTTTTATTCTCTGTTGTTGTAATACATACTAGAAGACAATGTTTATTTTTTATTAGGCGTTCTAGTGCGAGGATAAATAAATAATTAAGTATTATGGCCGACTGTGCTCCCTAATTTTGTCAATTATTTTTTTTTCTTTAGCGTATTATTGATGATCACTTAATGTTAATGGCAACTAATGAAGTTGCCATTTACATTACAAATTATAAACTTATTTATAAAATATATACTACTCTACGACCGACCGTTTACATTGTGTTTACTTGAAAATACGACTACTAATGTATTTTCGTTGCTAATTTTTACTGAAGGAACCCTAAAAATAAGTGTTCATAACGCCACGGAAATTGTAACGTGCCTAATTTGCCGCTGGTAAATTGACCGATTGCCGGCACGCGACATAAGTACAAGATTGCGGCTGTAGCACTTATTCACTAAATTTAATGAAAAAAGCAACACGCGATATCTTTATCTCTTTCTCGATTTCAAACAGATAAGTAAATGTCTGCAAACAATATCCTTTAACTTGCTTTAAGATAACAATTTAAGCTGTTAATCTGCCGACGCGCCTGAATGTGATAAATATTTTATGAGATAGCCATGCCACCACATTTTGTGTGATCACAGCGTGAGTATGCATCATTCCGTAAGCAGCGGTAGACGGTTTTAATGTTAACAAGAAACAAATTAAATATCTATTAAATTGTCGATTGAGTCGTCCATGAGTTAAAGACTGGACAATACGCACAAATATGTATGTGTAGTGGTGATTAAATTGTGGGGTAAGTGCGCTAAGTATTCCAACCTAGTCCACATAGTTATTCACCGTCAAAAAATAATTCTCTTTCTTATTTCAGTCATACAAAATGGACGAAGATCATATAGAAACGGCAATCGGTCGATTTGGAAAATATCAATCATGGGTTTTGTTCTTAATCACAATTGGAAGGTTTCCAGCCGAATACCAATTGAATAATGTTGTATTTATCATACCGAGTGTTGAGTACAAGTGCTTAGACAACAATGTGACGAACTACTGTCCTTGTGAGAACCCGGAATATGACACGAGCACTATCGTAAGTTCTGTCACAAGTGAATGGAACCTCATATGTGACAAGACATATTTAGCGAGTTTGGCTCAATCAATGATACAAATTGGAATATTAGCAGGCAGTTTACTTTTTGGATACCTCTCCGACAGGTATCTGAATGATTTTAAGTATTTATATCGAAAGGAGTTATTGTATTTTGTTAGACATTATTATTTTTATGTGTAACAAGACTACAAGCCATCAACCTAGATCCATACCTTTTGGCAGTGTTTATTTAAATATTCTATTTTTTTTTTAAATAATACTCTCCCTTGCATTTCAGGTACGGTCGAAAATCTGTTGTGTTGATCTCGCTGTTCTTTGAAGTAGTATTCGTGGCTGTCTCGGCCTTTGTTCCACACTTTTGGATGTTTCTAATTTGCCGATTCCTGATTGGAGTAACTCTCGGCGGAGTTATGTTGTGTTGCTACATACTACTCATTGAATTGTGTGGGAAGTCGTTTAGACCATACGCGGCTGGACTTCAGGAAATGCCATTCTTAATCTCATACTTTACGCTTCCAATCATAGCATACTTTGTAAGAGAATGGAGACAATTACAGTTGGTAACCTCGGTGCCATGGGTCATAGTTGTCGTATATTACTGGTTGTTACCTGAATCCCCGCGTTGGCTCATTACAGTGGGAAGAAAGAAGGAAGCAATTGATATCCTAACGCGTATTGCTAAAAGGTAAGTGCAAACATGCAAACAAAATCTCTAATTATTTATTGACAATTAATAATAACTACCTATTCGTTTTAATACATTATTTCTCCTTTCTTCTACAGGAATAATCGCCCGACAGACAATATAGAAGCTATTGTTGAAAAATTAGAATTGTTAAACAAAAATCAGCAAAAAACTGGAAATTTTATAGATCTATTCAAAACTCCAAAAATCAGAGTGTACACAATGATAACTGCGTTAATATGGATGTTTTGTTCACATACGTTCTTCGGCATCAATCAATATATAGGCCGCCTCCAAGGGAACTTATACTTGAACGTGCTGCTGTCTGCAGCGTGTCTCACACCAGGTTTAATAATAGTCATCATTGCTACATTACATTTAAGAAGAAAAGTGAGCGTGATATCAAGTTTCACTACAGCAGCAGTGTCTTTATTAGTTTTCATTATCATTCCAAGTGATTTAAGAGCAGCGACGTTAGCATTTGCGATAATAGGTTTAATAGGAGCGTATACATCTTTTGTCCAAATTTATTTATACTCATCTGAAATATTTCCGACAGTAATCAGGAATACAGCGATAGGTTTCGCTTCAATGTTCGCAAGGTTTGGAGGTTTTGTTGCTCCTTTTGTTGTGAATATAGGAATAGAGTGGGTATCTATACTAATATTTAGCGGTGTAGCGTTCAGCGCTGCCATACTTTGTTACTTCCTTCCTGAAACTAAAGCGACTACTCTTCCAAATACAATTGAGCAAAGAGAGCAGGCTAAGACGTAGCAAAATAGCAAAATGATCGTATGTGACTACTTACGTACAGACGCCAGCACATCAAGCTACCCAAAACGGTAAAACTTTCCCAATTAAACATAAACTTTATACTTTTTGCAATAAAGTTGAAAAATTTTCACAGAAATGACATATTGGGGTAGCTTGATGTGCCCTGCACCTATATTAAATTTTATGATTAAAGTTATATGTATATATATTTTTAAGTAGGTACACCACGCACGTATTCGTATGTCATAAATACATTTAAAATATAGGTAGGTATAATTTTGTATCGTATAATTTATTGCAACTAATGTTCTAAGGATTACCATGTCTAGTATCTGTAAGTATATATACTAATATAGCTTTGGCATTCATGAGAACTCACAGTTGTATTTGAGTATATCTAAAGTCTATAAATTACATAATTATAATTAAGTTATGCTACATTGCTTTTAAATTATTAATTTCTCGAGAAGTTTGTACTGAATATTATGGAATCCTCCAAAATACCAAGTAATGAACACGAAAAGTAAGCAGTGATATAGGACCCAAAATTGGAACAAAACGCTATTGATGAGGGAATATAGGAAAATTATATCAATAATGGTCCAGAACAGTAATCCTAATCTTGCTGCTGAAAGTGATCTTGGAGATCTATGTGGTGGTGCTCTGTTGTATTGTGGATCGATGAAATTACCTGAAAATAAACAAAAATAGCTATGAACATTTTTCACAAATCTATATCATCATATGTTTTGGATATAGGTGCCGATAATGTCTTTTCGATACTACGGACAAGCCTAAAGCAAATTGTACAAAGCAATTGTTAGTCACCCACCATTCTTAACAATGAATCGTGTTGGAAATTATGGATAGTAACAGAGCAGACTGAGTCTAAGTAACAGCATCCTTTTAGTGACGTTGGTATACCTGCTAAGTTTCTTACCATTTCGTGATATTTTACGACAAAAACAAAAAAAAAACACATGGTAATATAAAGCCTTCCTTGGACACACACCTTTTGGGCAAATTTCTGTGTCAATGGCCCTTTCTCTTTTTATTTTAATCATCGTTCTTTAAACCGGTTTTTTACCCAACAAAATAAACAACAAATGGACCGAGTGCCTTTTAAAAAGGATGATATTGTAAAACACTATTGTATAAGTGGTAACTCACCATCATTGTGAAATCTTCGAAGACTGTACTCTTTCTCCCTCCATCGGTCACCGAGCCAAGTTTTGAGTTCTTCATCTCCCTGAGGAAGTTTTCCAATAGGGTACCTGCAACAAATGAAATGAAATGAAATGAATTTAGGTAGTGACTCCTGCTTACCGAAACTTTACTAGGTACTTTATTTTCTCAGTAACTAGAACTTGTATTGTGCTAATATGTCCACATTCATCATCTTTCTGCACTTGTCCCGTGATGTTTGGGGTCGGCGCAACACGTTTTTCCCATTCTATCCTGTCACCCGTCATGCTATCACTAACTTCCTTTTCTTTCATATCACTCTTCACAATCCATCCATCTTTTCTTTGGGCTCCCTCTCCCTCTCCACCCCCTATTGCATTACAATTAATCATAAATGAGAAAAGTACACCTCTGCCTAACCTTCGAGGAATGCAAGCATGTTGTTATGTTTTTTATGACTTAACAGTGCGTTTGTGTAAATTACACCTACATTTCGCCCGATATGTTGAATTCCCATGTAATAGGGGCCTATTGCCACAGCACAACATAATTTATGAAATGCTTACTACCTTAATAAGACCGCTGACGTAGGTTGTTATTTTTGATTAAGTACCTATATTACGAATATTTTAGTTTAGCAACATACCTTTTAAAGTAGAAAGAGACATGCATGGGTAGTTTTCCTCGAAACAAATCCATTTCAGTTTGAGCTGGAGTATCGTAGGCCACGGTGACGTCATAGATTGATGCAAGACCTGACTCCCGAAGTCGAGAACACAATGCTACCCAACCAGTGGTCCGTGGATGTAACACATACTCGTAATGCTGTAACAGTTAATAAAAATACATTTAATAAAATTGTAATCCCAACATCATTGTTCATTCATCGATTCACATTAAAAACACTGTAATTTCGATCAACAATGGCCTCCGTCAATAATAACTACCTACTGCTCTCGTCCAATCTATCACGAGATACTTACTGAACACTGGTTATTACTAGACTGAATTGTTAAGTATTTATATGGTCAAATATCGATCCAGTGTCACAGTTCCGGCACTAGAATGAGAAACTGGATCAAAGTAGTTCAGCCAAAGTATCGTTTGAGATCCGTGACGAACAAAAGACCAAATCTTATTAAAGCATATACTACTTTATCTGCTATCAATCCATTTCAAAGAAGCCAATATCAATAATACCAATGGACGACTACAGGAAGAAAAAAAATATATTTAAGTACAACTTTAGTTTTTGTTAATTATAAACTTTTATGGGATCAACTTTTACTTTAGTCTATTAAAATTTATGTGCACAACAATAGACAAAATGTATAGTATACGTGATTTTTTTACGTTTTGAGTTTGCCACAACATAAAATTTACCATTTTTATGAGGTGACAAACTGACATGACATTAACAAGAACCAAGAAAGTATATCATTACACATTTTCTTGTAGCTGCTTATGTTAATGGAGTACTTAACTATATGTCCAATGAGGTGATTAAAGGGAAATCATGCTGATGAAACACGCACAATTATTACTCAATAACTATGTAGTGCACTGAGAATGGTAATAGATAGGTAGTGGATACTTGGATTGCCTGTCACTTCGCAGTAACCGCTGAGGTAACAGCCTATGTGACTCTGAGTGACGTGATTGAACAAGTTATTGAAATATGACTTCCAGTTAACAATATCAAGTAGGTAAAATGCACAATTAAATTCTAGCTTTATTAGATGATATAGCGGTTGAGAAATGGTTGCAGATTAGAAATATTTAAAGAATATATGATATAACATGGGACTCATTGAGAGCGTCTGATATTGTACCTTTCTGCTTAGTCTTTCGTAAAATCTAAGATATAAACACAATTATAGAATAGAATAGAATAGAATAGAATATATTTTATTGTAAAACACGAGTATACAGCAAGACAATTATGTTTAAGGTCTTAAATTTAACAGATAGATCTGCGTGTTCTGCCATTTATGGCGTACAAAATAATAGTAAGATTGGTTTTTACCCAACCAACGTTTGAGTCTATACATTAAATATTGGAAAAGAGAAACAAACAAAATAAGGTAAAAATAAAAATAAGATATTTGATGGTGATAATGTGAAAATATCGTAATTGTAAGAAACCATTTAAAAAATATTAATTGCGGTCATTTAAGAATTCCGATATAGTGTAGTAACATTAAAAAAAAAAAATTAGTAATAAATAAATTAGTAGATATAGTAATAATATCTAAAAATAACACATCGTTTTACAACCAAAATTAAGCGAAAGACCTACTGGACCTTGGCAAACTGTGGATCTATCGAACCGGAAAAATGATTGCCCTCATTGAAAACGAATACAAATAAGTTAGTGTTAATTGTCATGGCCAACTAGAAGATAGAGTTAGAATATTTAATACCTGCATGTTATTAGCATGTGCGAATTTTTCGCTGCGACGAATATTCTCTTCACTTAGGTCTGTTCCTTCAGGGAATAAAACTAGCCTGTAGTCGTAATCCAGTTTTTGATAGTAATCTACAAATTGAGACAGATTTACTTGATCTTCACGCCAATTCCTCTTTACGTACAGGAAAAAGTTAAGTTGCATAATCCAACCTGCAAGGTTTCACAAAGTCAGTAAGGTCACGTCTATAAAACCAACAACACATAACCAACTGATACATTTAAAAGAAACAACTACACATTTAGATATACAATCGGAATTCATTATTTTTCATAAACAGCTGTTATACCGCGTCATGCTATGGCAATGAATATATAGAAGTGGAAGGTTTTACGCATAACTTAACTCACCCATTCCAGGAATGTTTTTTATTTCATCCTTTAAAACAAATTTTATTTTAGATTTGCCTCCAAGTTCCAAAGCACTGTTAGATTCACTGTGATTTTGAACTGTTTGTTTACAGGAGCACAATTCTCCAGAAGGATTTTGCGTTGCGTGGTATAGAGCTATCCATACATAGTTCCAGTCAATTCTGGTGCGATGGTTCATCACAATAATGGTCTTTTCATCAGGATTTACATAATCACCGAAATGATGCAATTGAGTGTTACAGCAACATTGAAACAGCGCCTGAAATAATTTTAACAGATAGTAGTTAACGTTGCGCTGTTAATTGTTCATTAAATATTTCGTAGGATAACGTCTTACCACAGGATATAGTTCCCACAATGAAAATAATGTATCAACTAATTTTCTATATAATCTATGACTAAAAAACATCAGGTACATAACAGGACAGTAAAGAATGAAGAAGCCTGAAATCAGAATATAAGAAGAAACAAGATGCTTTTAATAGGTAGACAGTATTACTTAAAACAAATCAATTATAAGACGTACCAGCAAGAATGGTGTAATACCAAGCAGTGCAGAGCAGGAAGCCGACCGCCATGGTGCCGCGGCCTGCGATCCTGCACTGACGTGACGCGCCCAGGAAGCCATGTTGGTGCCGATGTCATCGTTAGATTAGAACCCCTACGTGATCTACTAAGCCTTATTACATGACACCTTGCCATGGTACAGTGTTCTATATTATTAAGGTAAGTTATTCTATTATTTTTCTATGTTACACATGAAGTCAAATCGTTTTGGTAATACAATAAAAAAAATACAACACAAATACAAATACAATCAATTTATTTCTTTACACTTCTCTTTCTGTAATATTGACATCATTTCTTCTCCGTGGGTTTGGCGAGTTTTTTCTACCTAAGGCTTCAGCTTCCTCTATCGTATTTGATAGTTCACAGTCTTTAGTTTCTGGTAATAACAAACATAGCAGTCCTGCTAACATTGGAAAAATACCAAATGCAACGGGCGCACACCATTTTCCATAGGGTCTTAAGCCAGCTGCGAAAGGTGCAATCATAGCTCCTACTCGAGCCATCATTGAGCAAATTCCTATTGCTGCGTTTCTTACTACTGTTGGAAACATTTCTGTACAATATAAATATATCACAATAAAAATAATATAGCAAAGCAATTCACCGACACACCCGATAACCACTGACGCTTTGCCTTCAGGGACAAAGCCAATTATAAATAAGCATAAACTGCATAAAGTGTTACCAGCAATAACGACGGTTTTACGCTTGGAGAACTTAATTAAAGGAATGCAAATAATACACCCGCACAGACACATGCTGCCAGTGGCCACGACGTTGATAAAAACGTCGCCAGTTAAATGACTGATATAATAAGTGACCCCGTAGAAACAGTAGCTGCAGACGAGCCAAGCGAATGACATTATAATGATATTGGCTCTTATGTTGGGACTGCGAAACAGATCTAACACTGTGCTCTTTGGTTTAGTTCGTCTGTGTTCTAATTGATATAATTCGATTTTCTGTCTTATTTGTTCCGTTGGTAGTTTATTACTGTAAATAAATATTTTAATGTAAGACGTTCGACGTAAAACATTTTATATTGTTAAACCAGGCCGTGCTTGTAAAACACGTATAGAATGCACTTACATTTTTGCTACTCGTTCCATTAAACTAACTGCCTGCTCCGTTTTGTTCATAACTAATAACCATCTTGGAGTTTCTGGCAATAAACAAATATAAAACAGCAGAAAAACGTTTGAGAGTGAAATAAAAAGTTGAAAGTAGGTATAATCTCTTATAAGATAGCCAACCGCTGCAAGTAAGATGTGACCAGTAGTAAAGGGTATGTGAAACAAAGCAGATATCACGTCTCTATTCGCACTTCCTACATATTCCATGACAATCACAAATGATATGATCATGATACCACCATTTGCAAACCCGACCAACATTCTGACCAATGTAAAACTCCAATAATCTGGCATAAAAGATGACATTATTCCGGCGAATATCTCTATTATCACTGATATTATTAATGTCGGTTTTCTACCATATCTGAAATTAAACAAGCCTTATTATGTACCCACATAGTTTTCAGTATAAATGTAATGGGTTATAAGTGAAGAGGAAGACCAAAGAAACGATGGATACATTGTGTGACAAAATGGTATGCCAAGAAATGGGATGAATATTTAGGTGACGCCAAATTGGAATTGGGAAGGAATGTACAAGACCCGATTGATGATGATTATGTATACTCGTAAATGTTGTTTATTATTAAATAATGTTTAAATAAAAATGACGACACTCACTTATCTGATGCAATTCCAAATAATAAACTTCCACTGAGGACGCCAAATTGAAAAATTGTTTGAGTTAAATCTTTGAGCCAAGCATTTTCGCATATCAGATTCCATTCGGTGACTATAGTCTTCGTAAATATAGATTTGTCGTACACTGGGAAATCGCAACATGTCGCGTTTGTTCCTGGACAGTAGTAGCGCGCTGGTGGAGCCAGGAAAATTATAGCCATTTGGTGAAACGCCACCCCGAATTTGCTCATAAACACAATAAAACATAGCCAATAATGATAGCGCCCAAAGTTTCCAATTAATTCATTGATAAGTGCCATTATTTCAGAATGTGCATGTTTGGATCAAAGTTGGAAACTACAAATCCCATTACTATGTGTTACAAATAAAATATTTAAATAAAGATCACTGTTTATGTGCAAATTGCAACGTCGTTTATTGCTATGCAAGTAAAAACGGGTTGGTCTTGCTCAAGGTTGGTTTTCACTGCGAAGCGTACTATAATATTTTTTAAATGAGTTCATTTGATGATAACTATAAGGTAGTACGGGAGCTATTTACGTGGCGAGGTCGTGCACTTATACAAAGGCTTGAATGCGCACATTGTTGGCACAAAATGTAATCTATCACAAAACAGACTAACACTTATTTTCTGCTTGGTTTCTCAGTGCAAGCCAATTGGTATGCATTGATCAGTACCTAAGCTTTCTCGTTACACATCCTCCTAGATTCGATAGTTTACAAATTGTAAAAATAAATAGGAGACAATAAACAAACACATGTAAGTAGGTACCTTATGTTTTTAACTATCAGGACCTGAGAAAAATGCACGGTTTCAAAGTTCAAAGAATCTCTGACTTTAGTTCGAGGCCATCAATTACTTAAATAGATATTGGAAGAATTTCCGAGTCCTCCGTTTGGTATCCTCTCATGAATGTAGGCTGGCTAAATTGGACTTCACAGTCCGAATGAGTGCGAGCATTTTTATCTATACTACTAATATTAAACGGAGGAAAGGTGTTTGTATTTTTGTATGTAACGAATAAACTTATAAACTTCTGGAACGATTTGAAAAAACTTTTTAGCGTTGAGAAGCTACACTATCCCCGGGTGACATAGGCTAGTTTTTATCGCAGTATTCCCTCGGGATCGGGAACTACGCGGGTGAACGTCCGCTAGTTACTCTATAAACTAAGTACAGTGCCACGATGTCTACTGGTACCTAAGTAACGTGACAATTTCATGGCGTTATTGACAAGTATTTTATTATTAAACACGAACTATAATAGACGCTAATGTGACTAATGGAGCGAACAAATTCAACGGCATGTTCTGCAATGGGTAATCTGTCATTTAGTTTAAAACAAACATGACGTCATTCTAAAAAACATTGCCTCACTATCATGTTCTTGTATCTATTGTTACCTATTAAATTATGGTTTGGCTGTCAGAAAGTCGTAAAATATACAATTATCCTAAACATAAATCTGTGGTCAGACCTCGTGTATTAGTTAGTTATAATTATTTGATAAATATAACATTACGCCTGTTATCCCCGAAGAGTGAGGAAGAGATGTAGCTGTAATCCACCCACACTTTGCCAGCTATGTTAAATCCAACGATATAGGGGACGAGTCTATTGCCATTGATCCGGCACTTACATTACATGTCGATAAAAAGTGCAATCTTTCTGCGTAAGATCTAATGTTGCTCAATAATCAATTATATATTATAATAGTACTGGCTACTCCGGTAAACTTCGTTCCGCCTTTGAATCAATTTGTTAGTTTCTTTATTTTACATCCTATTCTCAGACAGGACCTACTGAATATATTCACAATATTTCAAAAGAATCGGTCAAGGCATTTCGGAGGATGCCATCCTATCTTACTGCACGGAAGCATGGTGGTCAACATCTCCGCTATGAGGACGTGCTCAAGAGGCACCTTAACGCTCGCGCTATTTATCACAAGGTTTGGGAAAGGCTCGCTTTGCACAGGTCGTCTTGGCGCTCTACTATTTTCAAAAATATTAAAAGTTCCAAAAACACGCGACTCGATACATTAAGTGAAAAGCGCCAAAATCGTAATGAGAGATGCTATTCTTACACCTAAAACTCTGCCGGCGGACTCTACTGCTTTACTTGTGACGGGGTATTCAAAAGCAAGTTCGGTCTGGCCAGTCACATCAGGGCACACGAAATAGAAAATAGCTGCAAGTGTCGCCGTTATCGAAATCGGTAAGGACTATAATGTATCCTACTGCAATTCCACTGAAACGTGTTTCTCACCTTTGTCTCTGGTCAGTTAATAACAGAAACGCTTCACGAGAAACAATTTGATACTGGTAAAAGTATTTTAATAGAAGTTAGTGAACGTGCCGTACGCTCAAAAGCTGATTGATTCATTTACAAATGGCCTTTCTAACTTTCTATAATGCCAGTCAAGTTTTAAATCCTATATCTAACGAGACAAGATAGGAACAATTCAACCTCAACATTGAAATCGAGTTCACCTTGTTCATCTCTATTTAAGTATTTAAGAGCCTTGCGTTTTATCCTACACAGAAATGAATAGTAGTAAGATAGTATAATCATAAGCTAACGACAACTGTATGTTTACGCGACATTCGAGATAATGCTATGCTATTTTCTTGAATTATATTAGTACTTTATATACTTTATACATATATCTAACCGGAAATAAGAAAATATAATGAAGTGGGTTTTGTTTATGTTATTTATTCATACTTATTACTTAATTCATTAAACCCCAAGCGGACGCCGGGCGTCCGCGCTGTCATCGTCTTTCTATTGGGTCTCTAATTGACACGATTAAAAGGTTACCTAATTCTGCATATTAATCGCAAGATATCTTTCTGTCTAGATCTGTTATGCAAGATGCCTAAAATATGTAGCTTTTCCAACTAAGAAACTTATAATATACTTTATAGATAAGGCGTTTTAACATGATGATTAGTAAGAGGAAAAAATATAATTTATTTTATTACCTACTTACATTTGTTTAGAGATAAGTAGGCATGAGAAGAGAAAAACAGATCATGTGATAGTTACTTATCAAGAACCTTGGACGAGGCACTAGTTTGGCAGAAAATTTTATTAATATTCTTACTTATTTACATGTCACTTTTAGATACACAATACACATAAAATTTGAATTAAGTACCTAATTAAATCCAACGTGGCAATACTGCCAGTCTTCTAGACACATTTTCGGATGACAACGACTCAGAGGAGCGTTTTGAAGCCAAAGTGTTTCATTAGTTATCCCCTTATTTTAATTTGTTTTGTAGTTAGTATAGATGACTTCCAATAGTTGCCAGTTAGATACTTTGCATATTTTATTAGTTGGTGGAAGGCATTGAGAAAAATTTAAGTTGGCTGGAAGTGCCGGTCGTACTGTTTCGTATGTCGTAAGCCTAAAATTTTACCATCTGCTTCCAAGTCAGTATAGGTATTGACTTTGCCTTTAACTACTATCACCTATAGACATCGACGGAGAGGACAAGGGATCATATCGAGAGGAATGACGACGGTACTCACTGATAACGTGTGACAGGTAAGTATCAATTTTATTGTGATAATGGTTTATATAATACTCGACTTTATCCCCAATATTTATACCCATATTGGGTATATGTACAGATCTAGACACTATGGTTTTATTGCCTTATTTTGCGACGGGATTCCATTTCATCAATATAATATTGTTTTTACCATTATTTAATCGAATACATATAGATGGTGACAATTCTGCAATAAATTGTATGTCCCTAATCTGTACCGTTTCTCTCAATGCTACGGTCACATTGATCATTTATTACAAGGCCGATGCCCACTATTAGCTAACATGAATTGCCTCAACTTATCATTTAACTGATGATTCTACTTATTAGCTACCTGTGACAATAAGGTCTAAGTAAATACTGGTAGATACAGTAGGTCCAATATTAGTGGCATCTGACCTAGTATAGTACAGCGTTTCAATAGTACAAGAGACCAACTTATAGTGGACTTTATTGTTTCCAGCCTACCGTACTATAATCTTGTACCTATAACGTTTATCTTACCTGCCACTTAACATTTTGATAGAACTGAAAACTAACAAGATTAACGTTCATTTGGAAAATTCAGCTCTTAAGTTGCTTACTTCAGGCTTATGAAAGATAATAATACCCATATCTCGTTTTATCTATTTCACGCAAACACTAATGAAATGAAGCCAAACATAAGAGTAATGTTCATAATTATGTAAATAAATTAAATATGGCATTACTTTAATAAGGAACCGTAATTATTTAGTTAAACTAAATGAGAAATGAAACAGTTCGCTTGTTCTCAACATACAACTATTTTACTTCTCATTTAGTCTTTATCGTTCATTAAAAAGAAAAAAAAAGACATCAAAGTGCAGTTAAATGTCTTGATTTTACTGCTGTAAATCGAATTCAGTGTCAAGCACTAGTTGTCTGGCATTTTTGCTGAAATGGACCTATTTGGCGCAGCCGCAAGGCACATAATTCTTTATTTTGTTTTTTTCTTTAGTTTAATTATTTACTTTTGTATTTTTATTTATTATCGTGTGCCTGTGTCGTGCGAAATAAAATGCTTTTTCTTTCAATTCTTTCATGAAATGTATTGGAGGTTTTTTTAATCATTCTTTTGCCAGTGGAACTGTGACTCCTCCCTTCTTGCGGAATATAAACTCTTCAAGTAATAGGAAGTATACAGTATGCAGTGAGATAATCATTTGTGTGTACCTACTACTGAAAGAGTCTCCTCATTTCTTTCCCCTAAAAGGGTCTTCACAGGCGGATCTTTTTAAGGTTCCATACCAAAATAGAATATGAGAACCCTTATGGCGGGATTTATCTAAAGAATCTGTCTGTCTGTCACAGCTTCTTGTTACAGAAATGACCATAATGCTATCTACTTGAAGCTTCCGTTAGTTATAAAAAGTGCTTATCGACTTAGGGCATAGAGTCTAAACCAGATTAAAAGAGAATTACGTTTTCATTGCAGCACTGGTTATAATAAATTTTAAAGAAGGGTAACTTAGTGAAGTGGAATAAAAGACTTCACACATTAGAAATCACATTTTTATTCGTATTTCGCATTGTATTTACTTAAAAATATGCTTAAGTTGTATTTTTCCTTCAAGTCTATAATATCTACTATTGTTTGAAATTATAAACGCATTGCTTTTTATTATATACCTACACGAGGGTTTCATACTTAACATTCACAAAAAAAAAACAATCAGTAGGTGCTTAAATACTCCGCTGTACCCACTGATTTCAAATTATGTTTCTTGTGTTAAAATTTTAGTTTTATCCCTAATTAATTTGGCTAACTAAATAAATATGAGGCATTTAACATACTTTAAGGTAAGTAATATTACCTCAGCACAAGATATAAAATGATTTACTGTTAATAATCGTAAAGACATTGCCATATAATAATTATTTCGTATCTACTCCATTACTACTAAAATTCGAATGTCTCTGTACAACAAAAAATGAGGACAAGATCTTTAATATGTACAAAACTTTTCCTGTCGTTCATGAAATACCTAATATTAACTAAACAATGAGGTTACCTACATACCACATAGGTAACTTGTGTATACAATTACTAACTTGGTATTAATAATTTAGGCATCAATTTCCTTAAGCTAGACCACAATCTATAACATCCTAAAATTAAATTAAAAATTTAAAAAACCCCCATCGCAAAAAAGTAAGACATTTAAAAAGTTAAAAATAACACTTTAGCCATGAAATTTTACTTCACGTCGGGGTACCGCTTAAGTAAGGAATGTTCCTAATACTTGTAGGTATGTAGGTACTTATTTCAACGGTACCCCGACGTTACGTAAAATTTCATGGCTAAAGTGTTATTTTTAACTTTTTAAATGTCTTACTTTTTTGCGATGGGGGTTTTTTAAATTTTTAATTTAATTTTTATTTTATATTTTTTAAACGCATTAATTTTGTTTTATAGAATTTACAGTTATGAGAATTTTTCAGTGCATTGTATGTAGAGTCAAATGCTGGTTAAAACGAATCCAAACACGACACATCTAATATTATTTTGTCAAGGGTCTACCTACTGGTGTGCTGGATAGCCTGGCTGCAGCATCAGCTCACCCTGTTGCCATCCGTGCATTGGGTTTAGAATCAAATGCTGGTTGAAATGAATCCAAACACGACATATCTGCTATTATTTTGTCAAGAGTCTACCTACTGGTGTGCTGGGAAGTCTGGCTGCAGCATCAGCTCATCCAGTTGCCATCAGTGCATTGTGTGCAGAATCAAATGCTGGTTAAAATGAATCCAAACACGACATATCTGCTGTTATTTTTCCAAGAGTGTATTAGTCTCCTAGATATCCTGGCTGCATCAGACCAAATACACCACAATGTTGCTTATTAATATTACACACATGGGTGTTTGAAATTTTAAGACACACATATGTTTGTAAGTAAAGTATAGACGTCTAAAATAGCAACGGTGGCTAACACAAAAGAGCTGATAACCTTGAAACGGCTGAACCGATTTTGATGAATTATGTCTAAGAACCATCGCAAGAAACCCTGCTTTCAAATAAAAAAAACCGCATCTAAATCGGTTCACCCGTTCGGGCGCTACGGTGCCACAGACAGACAGACAGACAGACAGACAGACACACACACATAGCGGTGAAACTTATAACACCCCTCTTTTTGCGTCGGGGGTTAAAAAATAACTTGCGATATTCAAAATAGTATTTCCCACTAAGTTATTTCGTGACCAACAGTCAAGTCCACAAGTGACTGTCAATGACGTGCAAATCAACACGCTTCTAATAATATTTACAATATCTTACATTTTATTGTTTTATTTTGTATTATTTTACTTGCTTGCAGTTTTTGTCTTCTTTCCAAACGCTTCTCCCTCTTCTATTGTGGTTGTAAGTTCGCAACCTTTAGTTTCGGGAAGAACTATGGTTATACAAGCTGCTATCAGCGGCAACACCGCAAACGCAACCGGAGGAATCCACAACGCCTTAGCTCTAGTTTCTATCACAAAAGGCGCTATCATAGAGCCGATACGAGCTGTCATTGATGAGACACCGAGAGCAGCGTTTCGTACCACAGTAGGAAATAACTCTGTACAATACAAATATACAACTACAAAAACAATAAAACTAGCGACAACACCAATGCTAGCACAAATCACAGAACCCACACCCTCAGGTATTACTGCTAAAATTAATAAACAAACGGCACATATGAGGTGAAATATAATCACAATAGACTTTCTTCCTATAAATTTCATAAGAGGTATAGACATGAATGTACCGAGCAAGGTGACGCTGGCACTGCATGCTACATTGATGAAAGCATTACCGCTAAGCTGACCTACATACTGGGAAACACCATAAAAACAGTAACTACACGTCAGCCAGTTGAATGCCATGGCTATGATGTTTTTCCTAAGGTTTGGCGTTCGAAACAGATCTAAAATATTTCCTTTCTTCAATTGGTGCTTCTCAAGAGATGCTTGGTACGCCTCGATGTCTGCTCTTATGTTTTCTGTAGGGCGGTTGTTTCTGAAATAAATTGACATGATTTAAAAGATGTTCTTTTTCGCATTTAAATCAAATAAGATTTGCAGTCGGAGGTACTTACATCTTGGCAACACGTTCCAGTACATCAATAGCCTCATCCGTCCGTTTTACGGCTATCAACCACCTCGGCGTTTCAGGCACCAAGAAGAAATATGACAGTAGGATAATGACCGGAGCAGATATCGATAATTGGAAATCTGAATAGTCTCTGAAGAAGTAGGCGAACGCTGGCAGCAGCATGTGGCCCAAATTGAATGGTACTTGATAAAGAGCTGAGATTACATCTCTGTACTGTGTTCCGACGAATTCCATCACAATTACAAATCCAGTAACCATAGTGCCGCCCACAGACATGCCGACGAAGAATCGTAAGAATGTGAACGTCCAAAAATCTGGTACGAACGCAGCTGCCACTCCACATGTTACTTGGATAACCACAGCAACTAGAAGCGGATATTTCCTCCCAAACCTTAAAAACAAACACATTGTTTATAATTAGGTACCTAGGTTAAAGAATCCAACAATAATTTGTAGTAACTATAATAATTAAGCATATTGATAACTAAGTTAAATTTAGAAGTTCGGTCATAAATATAAGCTGACATTTACCTGTCAGAAGCCATCCCAAAAAATACACTGCCTACTAATGTTCCTAACTGGAACAAGGTCTGTGTAAAACTGGTGAGCCATCTCCTGTCGCATATTAAATCCCATTCCATTATAATGGTTCTCGAGAATATCGACGTATCGTACGTTGGGTCTGGACAGGGGCATGTATTATTAATTTCTGATTCGCCACAGCTATATGAAACTTTTGGAGACAAAAACAGAATGGCCATCTGATGAAAAGCTACCGGAAATTTTGTTAAAAATATTAAAAGGCAAAGCCAAAGGTGATATTTCCCGAATGACCCAATCACTTTTTGGATCAAATCTTGTGTAACTGGACTGGGTTGTTTTACCCCTGAAACAATGAAAAACATGTTTACATTGACAGTAAAATAAATTGACCCATATCAATTGATCCCGGCCGTTTATATTGTACACATTGCTAAATAATTGACAACTCTACAAAATGTTAACATACAGCTATAGGTATATTCATCCTATATTAAATAGCGTTTGGTGTGAACGTTTCTACTTAATGTACAGACGCCAGCACATCAAGTTACCCCAATGTGTCAAATTTTCCCAATTGAATATGGACCTTATTCTCTTTGACATTAAGTGCTGGCGTCTGTACCTACCTACGACTGACCCACAAGACTTCGTTGTTGTTTGCTTTAACAACATTAGGGCACTCCAATATAAATGAAGAACTAAATAAAAAAAATCCACAACTTTTACACAACGCCATCTAGTCCCAAGCTAAGTAGAGCTTGTGTTATGGGTACTAAACAACTAATCATCAACATATATACAAGTATTTCTAAATACATACGTATTATAGACAAATTACACCCAGACACAGAAAAAATCATCGTGCTCATCACACAAACATTTGTCCTGGGTGGGAATCAAACCCACGACCTCCGGCATAGCAGTCAGGGCCACTAACTAGTAGACCAACAGACCAGTCAAATGTTGCATCTGAATAAAATGCACTGCTTGCCGAAATATAGAAACATTACATTATTAATTAGTTTATTGATAAGTACGATATAGGTGATACGATGGGTAAATAATAGTAACAGCCTAATTACTGTCCCACTGCATTGTAAAGGCAGGGAAAGCATAAAAAAATTGAGTAATAAAATTATTGAGTAATTAATATCACTGTATTGTGAGTTAATTGAATTATATTGTTATTGTGATGAATTGTATTGTTATTGTATTGAATTGGGATTGTATTAAATTATTGTAATTGATTTCAAATTGACTTCTCTTGTTTGGCTATTGCTTTTTTGTGTGTAAATATATTGATTAGAATTTTGTAACAATTTATATTATATTGTATATTTGTACGCCTGAAAGGCGAAACATGACAGATCTTCTATAAACTGACCCATCTTGCATGCTCTGTATGTACACTCATGTTTATACAAATAAAAATATCTTGAATCTTGAATCTTGAAAGGCCCTTTTGCATACAGAGAAGGCATGAACATTAATTACAACGCTTTTTCAAGGTGGGTTGGTGAATTGAGACTTATATTAATTATTTGTCCAGGTTTTCTCGCAATGTTTTCCTTTAGCAATGTCAGTAATGTCTAAGATTAACTTAGAACGCACGGGTTAAAAAGTCGCTTTAGAAAGCTCTTGCCCGGATTTGAATTAACAACTGGCATTTACCTACGTTTGTATTTAATATAAGTAAACAACAGTGACAGTAACAGTAAAGAGTAAATAAAACACTGTTCTTGTTAATCATCATCCTCGTGCCCTGATCCTAATTGACATTCTTCTAAGTATTGTCATCGAAGTCTACTGTTTTTGTTGTTGCGCAGAGCCACGTCACTTGCACTTGATCAACTAGATTGCCCATGACCGAAGCTTACCAACTGCTATAAACCTACTTGCTATACAAATCGGACGTTGATTTCAATACCTCTTTCAGACTAATTACTACTGACTACACAAACCATCTAGGAAATAAACAGGCAATAAACGTTATTTTTTAAATGAAATTTTCTATAAAGGAGAATTTACTTTTAATGACGTGTAAAAGTGTTTGTGAAAACCTATTTACAGAAATGTTTCCCCGGCTGGTATTTCTTTTTATTATTTTTTTTGTAGTCAGGTAAAGGTTTCTTATTGGACGGTACCTAACGTTATGTCACATTCGATAATCATTAAATAACAGTCTCTAAAGAGCATAAACCTACATAGATTCTAGTTTCAACTACTTGTTGCCGTGAAACCTAAAAATATTTTGTATGTTATTAGTACCTACAAAGTCATTACACATTTAAATATTGATAAGTAAATTTTTTTTTGGTATGGTAGAGCAAGTTCAATAACAAACTTTATGATCAAATACACTGGGTTTTCCCTAAAACAATTATTCCTTTATCGTTTATCATTACACTGGTCAGTGGCTGTAGCCCTTTGACCTGCTATTAACAGGGGCGTTGCCGCGTCATTGGTATTGCCTATAGATATAACTAAAGTAAAAGTATTGTGTCACAATATTTGCATCAGTTCCATCTTTCATTATTATAATAGTACCTATTTAGGAAACATTAAACACTGGATACATAATAATAGCATGACACTCAATAAATTGATCACTTAAGACTCGTTAGTTCGAGACATTAATTAAGTTTATCGTGTCTCAGTATGCTCTTTCATTTCACTCATACGGCTTTTACGTTTGTTTTATTTAAACCACTTCAAAATAAGGAGGTTATAGATTTTTCATTTTGTACAATAAAGGTACGATAGTCATATATTTTTAATCTTGTTCATCTACGTTGATAATCTATCTATACATATAATAAAATTGTAGAAAAGTGGTGTCTGTACAATGGAAATATATAAAAATAAAGTAGCAGGGGTTGTTATTATATCGGTGCCGAACACGAAATTGTAATTTTTTTTTTTTGTCTGTTTGTCGGTATGTTTGTGCACGCTAATATCAGAAACGGCTCATCCGATTTAGATGCGGTTTTCACTAATATATTGTTGTAAGCTTCACTTAACATTTAGTGTTTATTTCATGTTGATCGGTTCATAAATAAAAAAGTTATGTCAATTTAAAGAATCACGGCGAACATTTGTTAAGGTATTCTATCAGAGTACGTAAACGCCTCGCGCCTGCGGGTCGGTGGCTATATAAAGCGCGCTGAGAGCCGCGCCGCTGCCATTGGCTGGAGATCTTAATTTTTTAAGTCATCTCCACAGGAATGCCTGGTTAAGCTGTACACGTCCTCTTCTACGACTCGACAGCGAGATGCCCCTCAAATAAAAAAGTAAAAAAAAACGCGCCGCTGCCATTAGGATTCAGTTATTCGTAGCGAACGCACGTATCCTGGAGACTATTATCATCTATGTATGGAAACGCAACGCAAATACCAACTTGCGAAAGTCCAAGCAGCAACAATAAACGCTGAAATTTTGAGCTATGTTCCGGGGGATTATGTTGAGTAAATCTCCATCCAACAGAGTCATGGAAGAAGGAGAATCTACAAGCTACCCAGTAGAATTTTTAGAATCCCTCAATGCTCCTGGACTACCAGCAAATAAAATAAAATTAAAAGTAGGCGTACCCATAATGCTTCTTAGAAATTTAAGTCCCCCAAAACTTTGCAATGGCACCAGGTTAAAAGTGACCAATTTACAACGAAATCTGATAGAAGCAGAGATTTTAACAGGGTGGGGAAAAGGTGAAAATGTTTTCATTCCTCGGATTCCTCTCATTCCAAACAATTTTCCTTTTAGTTTTAAACGAGTCCAGTTTCCAGTCAGCCTTTGTTTCGCGATAACAATTAATAAAGCCTAAGGTCAGACGCTGAAAGTTGTGGGTGTAGATCTAAGTATCAGCTGTTTCTCGCACGATCAGTTGTACGTGGCTCTGTCACGGGTTAGCAATCCAAGGAGCCTGTATGCTTTCATCCCCGATGGCCATACGTCAAATATCATGTACAGAGAAGCATTACTGTAAAGTAAATTTTTAGCTACCCAAACGACGGTCTATGTAATTCAAAATATGCCTGAATATTCCCGAAAAGTCACTATTCCACGTGGACGAAGTCGCGGGCACAGCTAGTTATTAATATTTTGACACATTAGTCTGGTACAAGAGTTTGTGTAAGCTAAACTTTGTACAAAAAATAGATATCTAATTAATAAAAGTGATTTAGCCATCTGTGACAAAGAAAGCTGTGACAATTTACATGGGCACTAAAAACATACAAAATCAATCAACAAACAAAATACAGTGACGATATAAAAAAAATACAAATTAAACAAAAATCCACAAGAGGGATCATAGTAGATCTACATCCATCAAACAAAAAAATATAGTGGTGCACTCTTGTTCAACGGATGAAGCCACAACGTAAATGAACACCGGTATAGTTATGACACATTACAAAATGTGCATTCCTACCTAATTTATCATCTAATAAGGGCAAACTGTCATACAGTGCCCTATTTAAACTAGGTAGCTATATAGCTTTAAATACATCTCTGCAGTTTATGTAGGTATACGGTGTAGATGGCTAACTTATTGTTTGGATTGTTGGGCATCTTCTTAACAATCAACACTTTACACGACAAACAAGGCCAATATTTTCAGAGATCACAGTCTCATTTTCAATCCAGATATTATGTCAGTGTTATATTGGAACTTTATTTGCATTTTGTTTTTACTATCTTTACACCTTAACTATATTATACACAAAATAAACCTATAAAAAGTAAACTTAAAGCAAGCAAGTGAGCAATAAATAATTATAAAGGCGTCGAAAAACTCATTCACATCGCAGCCGGCTGGTAAACTGCACAAAAGACTGGCTGCATTGCCACGTTGAATAAGTAGTCTCTGGCTTAAGTAGAGGTTTAGTTGACGCTTCTCCTGACCCTAGGGCAGCCTAGGGGCACGGGAAGCGTCAACTAAACGTCTTGACCGTCTGACGAGCACTCGGACCCCACGGCCCAAGAGTTTCAACCCCAAACAGCTCGGAAATATATACATAGTTATAGTTAGTTAGTTTAAATCATGTGGTAATTATTGATCAGATTAGTATCTGAAACGGTCTATTGAGACAAGAACTACAGAAATGTAGGGAGGAAGGAATATCGGCGCATATCTAGGCACTATTAGTTCTTAAAATCATTCTAGACTACCCAGCGTTGACATTTTTCGTCGGGTTTCCCTTACTTCTAAGTTTTTTCTTATTCATTTGAACAGAAATCGCAATTAAAGTAAATACTTTTATTGAGTGATTTTATGTCTTAATTAATAAGACTTTATAATAACAATTAAAAGTAATAATCCTTCATTACAATTTGTAAAAGAACAGAATAAAATTTCATCTTATACTTAAATCTTCTTCTCATGTTAGGTATATGATTAAAAAAAAAAAGATTAAAAAAATTAAAAAGATTTATAACATGAAATTATAACCAATCGCGATCGTGTGTGAGCGAGTTACAAATATGGTTCCCTATCCCTTTATCCTCTAATTTTGTATTTTGAAATTTAAAATAATTTAATATTTATTTTTTACCTTGGATCTAGACGTACTTTTTATTTCTCCTAACAACACCTGAATATTCTAATAATTTTCAAATCAAGTAACTTTTTCGTGTAAAGGCTGGCTTTTTCATAGTCACTGCTACCCAAGCTAAGATTGAATTTTTGTGTTATGGGTAAAATAAAAAAATAAAACTTACATATTTATAAGGAAAATCTCATTATTTTAGATAGGAACAACGATTTGTTGATGGTTCTTTACAGTTTTAAACTAAAATAACAAAGGAAAAAACATAAAACATGGGAAAACCTAGGCTCCAGAATCATGTACAAAACTAAATGGTGTCCAGATGCCTCCTTCCATCCTGTATAAGGAAACCTGTCCAGTTAGTGCACATATTTATGGAGCCGTAAGTAGTTATCGAGAACTCAACTCGGAACTTAGGAAACTCAACCACTCGAAGAACAATACCAAAGAAATAACACATGTGTAGGCCGCATAAAGTGCCAAACAAAATTTCATAATACCTACTTAGAGCGTAAAAGACATAAAAAAAATACACACAGTCCTTACAAAACAATAGTTAGTTAGAATAATAAATACTGTGTTGTAGGTACAGCCTGCCAAGTATCGATAGATTTAATAGATATTTTTTTTGTCATTGGTCACGTTTGGATAAAAATACCTAAAAGTTACTGGAAACTGAATGAAAATATAAATAATTATATTTCATTTAATTTTCAAAACCATTTTATATAACGCCTCGAGCAAGCTAGCTAGGTATGACACTCGTACCAATGACTACAAAAATAAAATAAACAATACAGAATGATATAATTCAAGAATTTGCAAACTAAAACCATTTTGTCAGTGTCAATGCTAATTCGCCAAGGCCTATAATATCGGGGTCAACACACCATGTAAAAGTCAATACACTCACTTTCACCACAATTCATTAGCTTACCGTTTCGCTCCTGCATTTCCATTTTATTATTGTATTATTTTGTATTGACACCACTTAATAAATATCACTCCGTGGTTGGATGGTTAACTCTCACGTTGTTTGCATAGACACTTTGACTTGTTGATGCGGTGTTCTACACTACGCGGCCCACTGCTGAAGACTAACGACACTGGTTTTATGAGCCCTGAGTTGCGCCCGCGCCGCAGAACGCAGCCGCACCGCACGCCATGCGCCGTTCTCTTCGCTATCAATGTTATTGTATGTAAGGAAATGTCAGTTTATCGATACTATTGTGACAGCGAGAAACTAGAAAGATAACAACAATGAACTGACGTGTTGACAATGGTTTTAGTAAAATGTGGAGGTACTTATATTATTGATCCTTATATCTGCAGGCGAACATTTTGGGTTACCATACACATGACAGCATCACGCTTGTACCTATTACTCACAGGATCAGTCAGAGGTATAAGTACCAATAATGAACGCACGTTTCGCGAGCGAAGTTTAAGTTATTATGCAATAGAGGGCTAACCTTCTGCCAACAATCAGGGACAATTTCAGTCTCCAGGCTGCTATTAAGAAATCCCTGAAGTAATAACCCAATATTTTACTTTGCCAGATTCTAGAGGAATTGTACCTAGGAGTAGACCTTGTGCTCAGCAAAAGCGCTTGCATTTGTTGCAAATAATAAACGAAACAAAACCACCTTATGCCATAGATTACCAAAAACAGAGCTATTGTACACCTTTTAGTGTTTTTTATTGTGTCAGTTGTAGATATCTATGTGTAAAAATTTTGTCTGAGCTAAGTTTTATTAATTTATAGCACTTACTTCCATTTGAAAGAGTCTTTACAAAATCTGAATTTTTATGAGACACGGAAAACGATGTTACATAAACATGTCAAGAAAACATTTCATTAAAATTATTAACCCTGTCTGTCTGTCTGTGGCACCGTAGCGCCCAAACGGGTGAACCGATATAGATGCGGTTTTTTTATTTGAAAGCAGGGCTTCTTGCGATGGTTCTTAGACATAATTCATCAAAATCGGTTAAGCCGTTTCAAGGTTATTAGCTCTTTTGTGTTAGCTACCGTTGCTATTTTAGACGTCTATGGGTATTAACTTTACTTAAAAACATGTGTGTCTTAAAATTTCAAACACCCATATGTGTAATATTAATAAGAAACATTATGGTGTATTTGGTCTGATGCAGCCAGGATATCTAGCAGACTTATACACTCTTGGGAAAATAATAGCAGATATGTCGTGTTTGGATTCATTTCAAGCAGCATTTGATTCTGCACACAATGCACAGATGGCAACTGGATGAGCTGATGCTGCAGCCAGGCTATCCAGCACACCAGTAGGTAGACTTTTGACAAAATAATGTCAGATATGTCGTGTTTGGATTCATTTTAACCAGCATTTGATTCTAAACACAATGCACTAATGGCAACAGGATGAGCTGGTGCTGCAGCCAGGCTATCCAGCACACCAGTAGGTAGACTCTTGACAAAATAATAGCAGATATGTCGTGTTTAGATTCGTTTTAACCAGCATTTGACTCTACATACAATGCACTGAAAAAATCTTATAAATGTAAACTCTATAAAACAAAATTAATGCGTTTAATAATTATAAAATAAAAATTAAATTAAAAATTTAAAAAAATACATACACACGAACATAGAACCTCCTCCTTTTTTTGAAGTCGGTTAAAAAACCCCCACCGCAAAAAAGTGAAACATTTAAAAAGTTAAAAATAACACTTTAGCCACGAAATTTTACGTAACGTCGGGGTACCGTTAAAATAAGTACCTACATACCTACAAGTACTAGGAACATTCCTTACTTAAGCGTTCTACTAGTTCTTACTGGGCCTTCCCTTTGGTTTTTAACATAGAAAACCCGTCTTTTTAATGTGTTCTAAGTGAAAGTTATGAAAACTTTTAAAAAGTCGTAAGTATATGTATAGTATATGCGAGAGTGTACTAAAAAAAAAAACTTTAGGAAGTCTAAGGATTCGGAAGTCGGTGGCCCATCCTAAATAAAAAAAAACCACCAAAGCCACAGACTTCCTAATTTAGAGTTATTTTACACCGTTTAGTGTTTTTTTTAAGTCGGTTTTATTTTTTGCAAAAAAGTTTTTTATTTTTCCATTTTTAGTTGTTCCCATACATATATTTGCCATGAATTTATTTTATATTGTTAATTGTTAACAATACATGTCATGATAAACAGGTTATCCATTATCCCTAATAAATTAAAATTAATATACCTAACTTCGAAATCTAGATATATTGTACACATCTGCGTACCCCTCAGAGCATACAAGCGTGATGATAAGTCATGATGTTCTATAAACAATAAACATCCAAGCGATTCCAGCAATCACGACAAATTTGCCGTCTATTTTTGAAGAGTTCCGTTGCATATCTCCGAAGATCAGCACCAGATCTTAACCAAATTAAAATGGGACCACCTCGGGAGTATACTCTTTCAAATAAAAAAAGAATTTTGAGAATCGGTTCACAAATGGGGGAGAAATCAGGTAAAATACATAAAAAAAAAAAAAACACACACGAACATAGAACCTCCTCCTTTCTTTGAAGTCGGTTAATGATCAAGCTCGTTTCGGTCGCTCAGATTCTTTTTGTTAAAAGTTACAATATATGTCTCCAAAAATATAGAATGAATTTATAAATGTATGTAGAGTCCTACTTAAAGAAAATTGGTCGGTAGTATTAGAGCCAAATTTACCTACCGGTTACAGCCAGTGCCGGTTTTAGGGTTCATGAAAGTCAGTAGACAATTGCTGTTGCTAACAATTTAAGATTATACTTTTCAGTAGCCGCTACGTCTTGGAGGCACTTCCACCTGCACTGTCTTGTGTTTGCATTATATACCAAAATGGATTCATAAAATGATTAAAATTCAACATTGTGAAGTAAGTCATTTATTTAAATATTGCTTAAAATGAAAAACACTAAAATAACTGTTATATAAGAATAATACAATCTCTGTTTTATAAATATCTCGCTTCTGCCCTTAGCTCCGCCCCCCCCCCCCCCCCCCCCCCCCGTCAAAAGAAACTTCCCATGATTCTCCTATAGTTATCGGAAAGTAAGTAGGTAGGTATGTAATGGTAGCCTTTAATCTGGTAATCCAGATGTGCCAATTTTCATTCAAATTTGGTCAACGGTTTACGCAAGATTGAGTAATAAACATCTGAACATTAAAACATCTTCACAAACTTTCAACATTTATAATATTTTCACATTCACATTTCACTTTTTTTGCTGCTACAAAATGTTATTCCACTAAATAACACAAAATGTATCTTGAAAATGATATGCTTTTAAATGTACACAGGCCAGCACGTCAAGCTAGCCAAGTGAGTCAAATATCTTTGTTAGTTTCAACTTTATTACAAACTAGCAGACGTCTCGCTCGCGTTTCACCCGCGTAGGTCCCGTTCCCGTAGTAATACAGGGATAAAAAGTAGCCTATGTGTTAATCAAGGGTGTCAGCTAACTCCATACTAAATTTTATTAAAAATCCATTCAGTAGTTTTTACGTGAAAGACTAACAAACATCCATCCATCCATCTATTCATACTCACTAACTTTCCCGTTTATAATATTAGTAGGGTTGAATGAGGTCCATGTTCAATTGGGAAAATTTGGCAGTTTAAGGTATCTTGATGTGCTAGCGTCTGTACCTACCAGACCTTGCTGTGAATAGCAATGAATTTACGTCTATTTTCAGATTTTACTTTGTAGGTACTTCACATTATTATTATGGTCCTACTTTATCAGTTTAAGCACCGTAAAAAAGTGAATATAACAATTAAATAAATTTACATAAAAAGTCAAAATTCGTCAAAAGTCCACCCGTTTATCCACACCAGAGATCTTCCACACCCGTATTTTTGGCTCTATATTCACGCAGTTGCTGCACGTGTTTTCTTCTTACCAAAGGCCTCGCCCTCCTCTATTGTAGTTGTTAGTTCGCAACCTTTGGTTTCGGGCAGAAGCATCGTTACAAAAAAGGCAACAAATGGTACCACAGCGAATCCGATCGGAGACATCCACGGCCTTACATCTTTTAAATCGACAATAAATGGTGCTATCATGGAACCGACACGAGCCGACATTGATGAAAACCCGACAGCAGCGTTTCGGACGACAGTAGGGAACATCTCTCCACAATACAAATAAACAACAACAAACACCACAAAGGCAGTTACGACACCAATACTCGCACACACTACCGACAATGTACCTTCTGAAAATGCTAAAATAACTAAGCAAAAAGTACATATGAAATGACATATTAATAAAATAGTTTTCCTCCCGAACATCTTCAGAATAGGTATGGACACAAATGTGCCAACTGTGACTAAGCTAGAACTAGCCGCCACGTTGATAAATATATCACCACTAAGCTGTCCAACATATTGCGATATACCATAAAAACAGTAGGAACACATCAACCAATTAAACGCCATAGCTAAGATATTCTTTCTAAGATTAGGTGTACGAAAAAGATCAAGCGTAGTCCCTGTTATTAATTTATTTTTTGCTGCATTTGCTTGAAATGCTTCTACATTTCCTCGTATATTGCTGGTTGGGCGGTTGTTCCTGCAAATAATTTGAAAAACTTAAATATATCGAATGATATGGTCGGTACATATTTTCTAACGGAAAATGCGTCGCGTATTGTCGGTCGCGTAACGCTAGAAATGACAAATAATAATGACATTAAAATCTTTCACACTCAACCGAAGATGCGTTAGTGCAGCGTCGAGGTACAGCGTCGCATACGCTCGGCGCATTTTCAGTCAAATACTCGTATGTCGACGTACCGACCCTAAGCCGTTTTTCAGTCAAGAGTATAAAATCATTTTTTAGTAGAAGAATGTGCTTTTTGACAAATTTGCTACGAAATTATAATAAAAAGGATTTAGTGTAGTAACTTAAACAATTACTCTTAAAATACACTTACATTTTAGCTGTGTGCGTCAAAATTGTAATTGCCTTTTCAGTTTGCTTCTTTGTAATTAACCATCTTGGTGTTTCAGGCACAGAATAGAAATAAATGGCAAATATAGCGGTGGGTACAGAAATAGCCAACTGAAAATCTCTAAAATCTCTCAAATTATAGGAAATTAAAGGTAGCAATACGCATCCCAAATTAAATGGCACTTGATACAAAGCTGAGATGACTTCTCTGTGTTCTGGGCCAATAAATTCCATGATAATAACAAATCCAATAACCATTGTTCCGCCCACCGACAGTCCGACAATGAATCGGAAAAAGGTAAACGACCAATAACTTGGTAGCCAAGCACCAGTTACTCCACACACAAATTGCATCACGCAAGCCGCAAGAAAGGGCTTTCTTCTGCCATACCTGAATAAAATACATATTATCAATAAATGGTAGTTTTTTATTCGTTTTTAAGACAAGGCAGGTAATTGTCTCCTAAAGATGTGTTCCTTATCAATGTACCATTTTGAATTACCGCCGCTACAGATCTCAGCTTAGAAATATAAACACATGATGATAAAATCTTACAGAGAATAATTACCACCATGAGAGTACTTTCCGATTTTGTGTTACCTACCATAGTTATAAAATAGGGAGCAAAACCTATTCTCATTTGCTTTTCTTCTCTAAGTATTATAACACTGAGAGCAGCAGTGGCTCAATGGTGGTGTCCCCGACTTACGAACAGTAGGTAAGTCGTGGGTTTGAACTCAGGCAGACGCATTACTTTGTGTAATTTATTTCATCACCACTGCTCTCAAAAACGTTGAAGGAAAACATCGTGAGGAAACCGGCATGTCCTAGAACCAAAAAATCGAAGACATTTAACATCTACCTATCGCACTGGGCCCGCGTGGTATAGATTATGGCCCATACGCAAAAGACGCACATTGACGTGGAGTTGCGGATACCAGCCCAGTATCTTTGTCTTTTAATATAACACTGCAACTCACTTGTCTGAAATCGCTCCAAAACCTACGCTACCAACAAGCGTTCCTCCCTGAAATACCATCTGTAGTAAACTTGCTAGCCATTTCCGTTCACAAATCAAACCCCATTCCGTGATTATGGTACTAGAGAATATTGTAGTGTTGTATGTTGGATTCTCGCACGGGCAGGGATTTCCTTCTTTTTCACCACATGAAAACATTACTGGAGGCGCATAAAAAACAATGGCCAATTGATTGAATGCAATAGCGAACTTCGATAAAAATATTAAAAAACAAAGCCATAATTGATATTTTCCAAATGAGCCAGTGATGTCAAGAATCAAATCCCGGGGTCTTTCTCGTACACCACTAAAACAAGAAAAATATTTCAAACATTAGTAAATACGATTAATAATAAAGATTAGAAAGCCGCAACCCTATTCTCTATTGATACTCACTAGAGATTAGGGTTGCGGCTTTCTAATCTTTTCAGACACGTATTTTTTAAGATTAATAGTGGTGAAAATTCGTTTCAAGTTTTTCGAAAGATTATAATGGTGATGCCCTGTTACATGGACATTTCTTTTAGAAGTAAGATTACATCGATAAACTCCTAGATCCTAATTTGGTGCATGAGTTGACACTTCATTATTTCTACTACCATCGATGGTCTCAATAGTGTGCAAAGATATGATGTGTTTTTTTTTTCACGTTTTCTTTAGGTACCTACGTATGCATGCATAATTAATGATAGAACAGCACAGCTTCCGGCAGATCATCAGTTCAGCACTGAGATAAAAAAGGAAAACTGAAATTAAGTAAGTAGGTACGAGGTAGGTACCTAAGTGGATCACACTGTGATCGCAACCGTTGCGAATTTAAACGAAGCAAAAGAAGTAGATAGGATGTAAGTTTTTGCCTACGGCGTATATAGTAGCGTGCGAGTAGATATCTACCTATGAGATTATAGCGACCAAACTTAAAACCAATAACTCTCTTGGCTTAAAACACATATTTTTTTTCCTCCTTAGAAACAAAAAAAGAAAGAAAAATATTTAGGTAGGTATTCGGGACAAGCACAGGAACTACAAAAATGATAATACCAAAAATGAATATAAAACTAAATAATAAAAGAGAACACCTGTGCGAGGCCAAAAAGGCTCCTATCTTAGCATGATAAGCCCAAATAATTGTTTGCTTACCTTAAAGATTGCCTTAAATACGACAAAATCCACATTTTGAACTATTTTGGACCGTGTTTATAGTCTTTCAACATCAATCATAAAACTTTTCATTAAACCCTTTTAATCAATGACATAGGTGCCTATTAAATCATTGATTTCAATATTCAATTTAATATTGATTGGCTCAGTCAGCATAGCGTTCATGACGTTACGTCAATAAGTTTTGAAAATTGTTGTCAACCATTGCATTTAGGTAGGCTTAGGTATTTCAATACTTCATAGAGAAAAGTATTAGTACCTATATTTATTCTCTTTGTTGTTAATCAACATTAAAAGTAAATTACTTGCATTACCTAATTACCTTCAATAACTTACTCTTGCATATGAATAAAAAGAACGTGGGTACCTACCTATGTTATTTGTTTCAAAACCCGATAGTTACTTACCTGCTTGTGTGCGTGTAGTCCATCTGCTCGTAATTTAATTAAAATCTAATTCCTGATAGAAGTAAAATCTAGAAATGTTACTTAACGAATGTCTTTGGACTTAACCAACTGTGATAGATAAACGAGAAAAACACTCACGACACGGTAGGTACGGACGTAAGTTCAAAGTTGTTCAGAAAACTATGGATGGATAAAGCTATCCTTGGAGTCTCTTTGAGTCATCGAATTCGGAATGAGGTGAAAAACCAGTACCTATTCAAAAATACTCACATAATAAGCTCACTGAAAAGGTAAGGAGCCGGCCGGCCTTGACGTTTTCTTGGGTGGTATGTATATAATAAGGTGGCCTAATAGGGTGGCTGGTAAGCCGAGAATCTAAGTAAGTATAAGGTAAATGGCCTGTCTTCAAACCAGGAATTTTTCCTGTAGGTAAATACCTACCTATGGCTAATTTATTAAATACACAATCACAAACGGACAGACCCGGAACAACTAAGTAGGTACATGCAGGTCAAACTAAAGATTTTCAATACCTACAGACCGGACATCACGAAAAAAATTTTTATCCGAAACTTGGGTCCCGCTGCACAAGTCTATGAGTTTTTTAGTACGCTCCGCTGCCGCTCCAATATTCATATATTATTCTAGATGGCGTTACTGAGACATGGGATCAAAGTTTTTCTATGACATTTCCTCGCATGTCCTGTCCGCTCTATAGTATTTTAAATCTCTTTGATCATTGACGTAGGCCATACAAATCTTTGTTCCGTGCGGTAATCGAACCCGCGACACGCAGCGCAGCTTGTCAAGAGGCATTAGACAATGTGCCTTTTAAACTTGTTGAAAGGAAACAGTTCCAGTCTAGGTAATCTAGTGTACCTACTATATATATTAGATTTCATGGATATATCTGGTATGGCACCGAGTGTCGAAGTCCTTGGAGGAAATTTTATCTTTAACATTGACTGTACCATTTGTGAAATAAAATAGGTAGTGTTTTTCTGAATTTTTAACTGGTTCGATTTCCGGTGTTTGTAAGCTTGTTAATTTTTTTTTAAATAGTTTAGTATCTTTTAAAAATATGATAAAATAATAAAACATGAAGATGAAAGAAGCAATCACGTACCTAGGGAATCCGTCTTGGGAATAACGAACAAAACTTAAAATCATGTCAAAAGCTGGTTGACTTAACTACCTTTAAAAAATATACAATCCTAATTGGCAAAATATACTTTATGTAGGTATGGATGATAAACTACTAAATCGAGTTAAATTATTATCTACCTCTTACTACTACTACCTGCTTCAAATACTACCTAGTCTAGTAGATACGAGGGGTGATCCAAAAGTAATTATAATCGGGTATTTCTAAACCGTAAAAAATCTAAAAAAAATTGAGTTGGTTGCTCATACATCCACAAGGTGCGCGTGAAAAATTGTAAAAAAAGACCATGATTCCAGGGAGATACATTCTTTTGAATACTGAAAACTGGAGTGATAACATCAAAATGGAGAAAAACGAAATCAGACCTGTCATCAAATGTCTCTGTCTGAAAAAAATGTCTACCAAAAACATACACAACGACTTGGTGCAAACATTGGGGGACTCTGCCCCTCCATATTCCACGATTGCACGCCAAGCAAGGAGTTTAAGCTGGGTAGAACATCCACGGCTGATGAACATCGCGAAGGACACGCATCCACGTCCACCACTGAAGACAATGTCAAAAAGATAGAGCATATCGTGATGGCAGATCAAAGAGTGACCATCAGGCACGTAGCTGAGATGACAGCGATCTCTTATGGCAGCGTTTAAAGAATTTTGACCAACGAATTGAACATGAAGGTGTCTGCGCGTTGTGTAGGTACCGAGAATGTTAACAGACGAGCAAAAGAAAAAACGAGTTGACATTTCAAGGGTTAATCTCGAGAAGTTACAAGTCAAAGACATTTTTAAATCTCTTTGTTACAAGCCGATAAAGATTTTTTTTGTCACGTTTCGTGATCATGGACGAGACCTGGGTCCACCATTTTGACCCGAAAACCAAAAAGCAGTCAATGTCTTGGAAACGAACGTCCTCACCGACGCCGAAAAAACTGCTTGAACACCCTCTCTATTTGCTAGATCGACACCCCAGTGACTTCTATCTCTTTCTTCGGCTCAAAGAACATCTCCGAGGCCAGACATTTGAAGATGATAGTGAAGTGAAGGCACCTGCCGAGGCATTTTGGGAGAGTCAAGATAAATATTTTTTTTCTAAGGGAATCCTAGGTTTAGGTAAAAGTTTAACTAAATGTATTGACTTGTTATGAGACTATGTAGAAAAACAAATTATTTTTGTAACTTTAACTACTGTGTATTATTTTGATTATCATTACTTTTGGATCACCCCTCGTATTGTATGTAAATAGACACACGTAGCGCAGTAGGTATATCATTTTAAAATTTTGTATTTTTTATCTTTCAAAATCTATGCATTTCAGTAAGGATAGTTAGGTTAGCAATAGGATAGGTATGGTAAGTTAGGTTAGGTTATTTAAGTTGTCATATTCTAATTCTTTAATGAACATGAAAAGGTTTAAACTGCACATTGGAGATTCGCTTATTAAGAAGTAGTAAAAGTTATTATTGTTTTGGATATATTTGTTGTCATTTTATTACATACTTTTACTAAGATTACAAAAAGTAGATCCAAAACAACAATAATAAGTAGGTACCTACCTCATATATTATAAAAAAATCTCGCGTCAGTGTTTTTACCAAAATCTTCCGAAACGGCTTGACCCATTCGAATAAAATTTTGTGTATTTTAAATTTTCCTATATTCAGTATGCATGCCCACAACCCGAATTGAGGTCAATATGCCAAAGTTTAACCCATAGTTATAAAAAATCATTATTTGACTCCTGCAAGCGGTACATTTCCCGTTTAGACGTCTAAATAATAATAATGTTATAGCCGAAGACATTCAATACCTATTAGACCGGACATAATTTTCACAAACAAAATTTTCGTCTAAAACTTACCTATGTCCTGGCTAGATGGCGTTACTGAGACATGGGATCACAGTTTTTCTATGACATTTCCTGACATGACCGCTCTATAGTAATTGAATCTCTTTGATTACCTAAAGCACTTGTGTATTATGGGTGTTGCCCCATAATGCTCAATTTACCTGGTTTGGTTTAGAGAAGCGCCCTGGGCGACGATAAAAATGGCTACTTTGGGGTAGGCAATAAGGACAACTGAAAAACTAAGAAAACTCTTCTGAATCTTAAGTCTAACAGGAGCTGAGTTGAATAGAATAGGTACCTACATAAAAATAATTTGCGGATAGAGCTTTTGTTTTTTTAGTAATAATGTTTCTTCCCTACAACAACAACATAATAATTGGGGTAGAGCTCATTGACATCATTTTACTTTATGTTATTCGGCACGTCTTTAGTAAAGTTATTAGATATGTATCTATCAAGAATCTTTAAATCAATCAGTCCTTGTAGATCGTTTAGTTAGTTACGATCGAATGTAAATTATCTAATATTATCAATTCAAGTATTGAATAAAAGCCATAAAATTTATAACTTTTGCGTTTTATTTAATTTATAATACACATTTTGTTTCCAATTATTCGCCTATTTACATCATATTATTAAAAAGAACTAGTAATAAAATAAAGAATTGATGTGCAGAAAGCATGTTCTATATCATTAGAATGGTTTCATTCATAAGCAGTGTGGGTTTTAACAGGAATTTGACAGCCATGCTAACTATTATGGCTACGACAAACAAACACAACACCTATCGATCAGGTCAGACGATTCCGAGACATATCGGATGCGTGTAACCACCAAACAATCACATCAGTTCCAACGATTCACATCAGGCAGTGGTTGTACATCAAGTAAATTAGATCAATATTTTCTGTAAAGCTATCTTGATCTCGATACTGTAAGTTGCTATTCAGTACTGTCGAAAAGTGAAACATTCCAATTTTGAGAAGACCGTTTGTTACTCCATGTCGTAATACTGCTCCCCGCTCCGCCTTGATAGAGTGTCAGCCATTCCGTAAGCACGGCTACAACAGTAATCCCTGTTAACTCCTCAACTGAGACAAAACGCACTCGGTAAGAATACAATATCGTACTCGCATAGCATAAATTGATGTGTGTGCCAGGAACATTAATTATAAATGTGTCCATGATCAGTTGGATCGAAGAGGTACAAGATAATCATACATTGAAAAAGTCAATTAATTTAACGACGTCTCAAGTCCCAATTAATACAAATGATATACTTAGTTCAGTATTTTCTTTACAATAATTATGTAATAGACCTACGCCAGTGGATAACTCCCTCCTAAAATAAAATTATCTATTACCAAAATATTTACATCAACAAAATAGGAAAATTTAATAACTACTTCACTTATTTACTTTATGTCATGTGGAAACTTAAATATACATCACGTAATTATCATAGCAACATATCGATATTTTATTAATAATATTATTTATTACTTTAACAGATAACATTGAAATATCACATGATGAAATGTTATAACATAATAACGCATGATAATGGCAAAATTAAATACCATAGCTTTATAAATAAAATACGTCTTCATCGCTACCGTTACAAATTATATTAATATTCTTTAAAGGAACAATCAATAAAACGCACATATTAAAAAGAAATCAAACCATAGCTGAACGACATACAAAATAATAGTTTACATTTTTGTGAAAGATAATAATTCATATTACGAACACTAAATCGTCATAAAAATCACAGCTTCTATTGGTGTCATTGAGCGCTATTTTGTCTAACAGGATATATTTATTTGGATATTTTTAAGTACACCTATTAATTTATTGAAAGGCACTAAGACCCTAATCTACAATAAAATTTCTGTACACTGTATTGAATGTGAGTTTGTTATTAAATTGTATGTACTTATAGCGTTCAGGCAACATTTGACGCACGACTAGCCGATATTTATGTACAATTAATTTAAAACCTAAATAGTACAGCCAGATAATAACTTTTTTTAAGAATTTAATGGAATAATATGAAAGATGAGCTCTTACTACATTAAATGCAATTTTACTCAGTGAAATACTTATTTACATGACTAAATTAATATTATAAGGAAAACCTATTTGGAAAGAAGTCTCAAGTGTAAACTGCACCTTATTATTTATAATTTTATAATATACGTATTTATATTTGGACAAAAATGAAAAGATTTTTTAGGATTATGAATGATAATTACAAATTATCTTTCAGAATTTCTTGCAAAGTAGAGGACTACTAAGAATAATTATATTAAGACAAAAAAAATAGCCTTTTATCGGTTTCTGTAAGGGTGAGTTTCCACTGAAGCAGAGCTTTGCAGGAATAGATCAAATTCAGATAGTCTCTTCTGTAATTGGTCAATTCCTGCACGTTTCTGCTCCTATCTGCCTGTCTCTGTATCTGTATGTCCTCTAATGTTCATATAATTGTAACTTAACATAATTAAGGGCAAAGATAATATTATATTATATCAAGTTCGGGGTATCCTAAATTGGGGTGAATAGGGACTCAAGAGTGAATAGAAACTAACTTTGAGGAGGATTTTCACGTTATTTAAAGGTTGTTACATACGAGGACTCTAATACTTTTAAATAATTTGAGATAAATAGTTTCGACCCTTGTTAGTATCAAATAATATTAAACTAGCGTGAGTATTATATACTCCTCAGAGTTTTGTTTCTATTCACCCTTGAGTCCTTATTCAACCCATCTTACCAGCACATTTTGTTTTTAGAAATAGGTACATCAATTATTTCGGAAACCAATTATTGATGACATTTTAATTAATTGTATGTACCAGAGGACTGCCAGGTTGTTATAGCTGCATAGTAGTTACACTTATAGTACTTTAATAAATTATATTAGGTAACAGTCAATTGCATATCTATCTATGGCAACAGTGCTTGACTCGTGACAATTGACTAATATGCGGTTGACCATGCGTCTGTATTCGGTGTGGGTATTCCATCGTCGCATTGTCGACACTATACTTGGACTCTTAATCGTACTCTTAACTACACAGAAAACAGATCACTGAAAAAAAATCTTTTTATGTAGGTACTTAAGTTTGTCGTTCAAAAATGCCGATTCTCGGCCGAATTTGAACAAATAAAATTTGATTTCGATTCTTAAAATGCAAAAAAATATTTACGTTAATTCAATAGAACAAACACATTTTTTTTATATATTATGATTCAAATATTTGTACTATTAAAGTCCAAGTATTGTTAAGTAAAGAATGTCGGTTCCTACTGCAGTTCACAGCAACATTACAGGGGGTCGAGTCTGCTATTGCAATCGTATCTCAATGACCGGTCAATGATCGATTTTTGACGTATAACGTCAAACTTATGACACATTTCCCATACAAAAACTGACAAAATTTTCAAATATCCGGTCATTGAGACACGATTGCAATAGCAGACTCGAGCCCCAGGTTAGCATGAACTGCATCTGAAACCGGCATGTACTGTATGCACCAAACGCAAGCGCAAGCGCATCCTAACATGGTAAGTTATTGAGATGGACTTCAGAGCGAACACAGTAAGATCAGTAATGTCACTTAAATTAGAAGCTTGTTAAATGAAAATACGATTAAAACCATTTTCTTTAAAACAAACTCATCTTTGACTACCACTTATAGTCCTGCATGCCCTGGCGTCTCATTCATCAATAACTCCCATATAATAGTGCCGATAAAATACATTAAAAGAACTATTGTAACAATAACAACATTATGTATGATACTAGTTTTAGCATTATTTGTCATAAAATTTAACTGCAACAAGTTTGTACTAAGAACTCGTAAACTGAAATTAAATGTCGGTTGGTTTACCAAAAACAAATAATCACAAACAAATAATGACAAGCCGCGGTGATGTGATGATAATCACGCCTTGTTGATGATGCCTTTACCATTTCTAGAATATCTTTAGGAAATCTCTTGCTTTGCTTTCAGTTGTTTCGTCCTCAAAACTTAAATTATTGTTTGGCATTATTTATTTATCTCTAATAGAATACTAAGAAACCAACCAATAATTTAAAAATTCAGTGATCCATACTAATACGATACGTTACATCCACACGGTCAGACTACTTCTCGCTCAATAGCTCAGATGTAACTTACTATAGAATTCATATAATTTTAAATGTTTTTAAAGATATAGTTTACACTATAGTTCATAGTTTACACTATCCAATTGTTGATTAAATTGCTTTAGAATCACATATACAAGTAACTCGACACAAATACTCAATTCTATATAATCCATGTACCAGTTATAGCCCGATTTTAATTAGAACACGTCTTCTCTTGTTAAAACTTTTTAAAACTTTACTGCCAGTAAAAATAAACGTGTTTTGACTATATCCTACTAGAAAATAGAAACAAAGGCATTTTTACTGCAGAAAATGTATTCTAATTAAAAAAGAGTTTTTACTGTAACACGTTTTATGAGTTCAATGATTTCTCGCGAAAAATTACATGGTTTTTCAGTGCCTACTAAAAGAAATTATATTTTAATACGACGACGATACTGACCGAAAAAACAGGCGCTTAAGAATTATTTTTTGCGTTTGCATACAATTTTATATTATAGCTGGAACAAATCTATTTTACAAAAGTATTATACGCAGTTTCAAAAAACTTTCGATTGATTTCCAACAATCACAATTTCTATTCCTATCAGTTTCTACAGATGCCTCATTGATCCTTGTTTAAAATAACTCATTCTGTATCAATATACAAAAAATAAATTAAGCAATTTTAAAAATCACACTAGGCCAATAAAAATCCTGGCTCAGTTCCAGAACATTTGAATCGAATATAACATGTCACTGAATACTTTACAATATATATTACCTTGGATCATAGAACAGTAACACAATAAAACCCTCTTTTTTGAGATTCAAAAAAAGCAGATTCTAATTATTGAAAAAAATAAAAAGTGTTTCAAGATTTCAGAGAAACGCTTAATAAAAAAAAAGAAACTTATAGTTTCAAACTCTAAGAGCGAATTATTGTAATATTATTATTGAATATCTAGTACATAGTTGCTGTACACACTTAGGTACTATAATGTCGGCGATTTTTTATTTTTGATACAAGATTGCAAATTTTTAAAGCAGGGCCTAGCTTTAAACCCATATATTTCATCATCATGTCAGAGTTCAACAATAACAATGCTTTGCCATCTATTTCCTGTAACAAAAGAAAAAGTCAAATTAGTAGGTATACACTATACAACAGTGTATGGTTTTTTTGATTTGTTCATCAAAACTAGATATCATCTCAGTTGGTTAGTTCATCCATTTATACAATAATATGCAAAGGAGAATGTTAGGTACAAGACCAGCTTCTCAAATAAGTTGTTGATATGACATTACATTATACTGAAATCATAATAATAAAATTTTAAATATATTTTTTTAAATTGTTTCCAAATTTTTAACAGAGACGAAAGTAAAAAGATGTAAGTAATTATAAAACATATTTTTACGAAAGACAGGTCCCGTCGTTCTTTTAGGAACGAGTCCTTTATTTGACCAGCTATTTCTTTTGAACTTGCCGCACTTTCGATGTTATTTAGATGCACAATAAGCCACTGGTGATTTTCGCCTATAGTAACTTAGGTTCGGGATGGACGGACAAACAAACACGATCGAAGAAAGCAGAACTCAAAAGGTTCCCAGTCAATACCAGTTTTCGTACTCACATGCTTCCTAAACAAATCGGCGTGAGCGGCAAGGGCTTGATCGGCGGCTGCAATAAATCCGATGACGTCTTCAACGGACCAGTCGGCAGGAGGAGCGGCGGGGGAAGGGGGTGGGGGCGCACCCGTGGTGGACGAGGCGGGCTCGGGCCGTTCAGGCGACACGCGCGCCAGCTTGCCACTCGAGCACTCGCCCGACCCATTTACACTGCCGCCCGTCGAGCTCTCTTCCTATAACGAAATAGCTCAAACCATTAATGCATGGAAAGGTGTACACCATAGATTTGTTTGGTTTTCATACAGATAGTATAAAGCTGCAGTAACAATATCATTATCATTGTACTCGATTGTAACACCATTGGCCACCATTGCAAAACAGACCACAATAAAGGAGAAATTTAAATTGTAAAAAAATGATGTTAGTCATGTAAAAGCAATATCAATTTTTATTGGACAACTGCGTGTAGTATGACACATTTCTTGTTTTGTGAACCGTACTTGACTCTTTCCTCTTATATCAATCAACTAAAATTGACGGTCAAGGCCGTCAAAATCAGACACACTTTAAAGAGTTTCCTGATTTAGAATTTGTAGAAAACAAATTTGACACTAAGATATATGTATGTACTCACACTGTTAGGTCTTTTGACACCTGATGTAACATTGTTAGAAGTGGACTCGCCACAGAGTGTGCAAGGCCGACCAGCAGCCTCACCTGTGTCAACCTCAATCATACCAATACAGCTGCCAACACCACTAGATACTGCTTTTAGCCAGTTCTTAAGTTCCTCTATTGTCAGCTCTGATGGAACTTTCACTGGATAGTTTTTACTTCCTGATGATACCTACAAAACAGTACAAATAATTATTGACACAAATCTAAACATACATACTATGCATAATTGCATAATGATAATCTAATTGTAGAAACAATTGATTTCAATGAGAATAGAGACACCTGTTTTACTCTTAATAAGTGTGTTTGAGCACAAAATGTACTACGATTAAATTGTTGTCTTACCTGTACATTAGTTATATTAGAATAGCTACTAGATGCTGTAAGAATTGCTCTTGTCAGCCTTTGCGGGTCTGGGTGGACACTAAGCAACTCCTTTACCAGTGCTTCAGCAGCACCAGATGGACCAGAGCCTGATACGGAACTAGGTAAAGAGCTACTGCCACCTGTGCAACTACTACGAATGCGTAGAGAGACTGTAGCAACCGGTGTGGGTGTTACAGAGCTATTGGAGTTTCCAGCACCAGTAGATCCACCTTCTGGTAAAGCCGGGTTGGGCATACCACTTGGCCTCATTTTGAATCTGTAAGATTTATAATATTCATTAATAATCCCCAATCCAAAATCCAATAAAGAAACTTTAATATGACTAACAAGGTAGACAGATTGATCTGACTTACAGGCATAATTCTAGACGACTTTCAGAAGTGATTTTATCTTACTGTGTAAATAGTAATTGATAAGAACAAAGTATTTTGGAGCCCATAATATTGTGAAATAGGTCTTATCTAAAATTTGGCATTCCTGTATCATCAGTAAATTGCTTGTGACGACATTTGAGTGCTTGTGACTGCTCTGCACTATAGTGCATTAAAATAAAATGTTACTTTATAATGAAAGTAATAAATAAACTTAGTCATTTGTGAGCGGTAATATACCTCGGCAAATTAATCTAAAGGGTAATTTGAAAAAGAACCTTCATTTATAAAGTCTAGCAAAAGAAACTACTGAATGGTAAAAGCTTTTATTACCTTGAAGGAGTTGTAGCACTTTTCTGACCAGGAGGTGCGAGGAGATGTCCAGCTCTAGCACACCAACCAACTGGGAATATATCTCTCGAGTCATATCTGCACCAGTAATCAAACGCACCCCTCCAACCATCAAATGTTACATGTATTTGATCACTTTTCACGGCACTGACAGTAGCACAACAGATTAACTGTGGATTTTTCTTATCTACCGCCTCTAACTTCTGACCAACAACAAACAAATTTGACTTAGGAGTAGGAGGTTCAGGTAGGAAAACCTTGGCAGGAGCCATATCTGCACCATTTAGAGTTTTGAGTAAAAACATGGGCCAGCTACTAGCATTCATACGAAATCCTAGAGGTGGCTGCAACATACCATCATTTCTTTCACAATGACCAATAGGATGAATGTCACCTGCATCAACAAGACGCCAGAAGTCATTTTTGTTATCACTGCCATCAAGCCTTAGCCTTAATCTAGGGCCAAGAACCCCAACAACAGTTGCAATACAGGTAGATGTTAAATTCCGGGGATCTAGAGCCTCTAATTTCATTCCCACTTTGAAGTCATTTACTGGAGGCATAGGAGCCTGTTTAAAACATTCTTGAGGTGCTGCGACACTATTTGTATCCTTCATGTACTCATTCCAATCAAAATCTTGGTAAATATCATAAAAGGAACCTGTAGAATTATTGTTTGCATGGTTTTCTGATCCATTAGCTCCATTTCCAGATTGTGGGGATGTTGTACGTTTCTCGTTTTTCTTTTGATACTTGTTTAAACAATATGTGGAACAAAAATTTTTGCTACTGGAAGGTGCGTTTCCCCGAATAACATTATCACAGTGAAGGCAAGCGCCTTTGCTATAAGCTTGTCTAAATTCAGACAAACACGTTTCTGAACAGAACTCTTTTTTCCCATTCTCTGTAGGCAAAACATACTTCAGTGGTGTTTTACTTTGAGCACACCAAGTGCATGTACGTTTTGGAGGTCTTCCAGGTCCACGTATTTTGCCGGGAGCAGGCCCCGATGAGCCGACAGTGTTGTTTGACATCGTTCCGTGTGTAGGTTTAATACATTATAGTACTCCGACTTGAAATGTTTAGGATTATCCACTTACATTATACTCAACACAGACACAAAATCAAGCAAAGTTAATATTACTAAATAATATAATTTTGCGCAAATATAAACAACGTCAGTCGCGTATTTATGACGCGCTTCTAACGGCCATCTTTGTTCTCTTTTTGTTTTTTTAAGTTTTTTTTTTGCTTTATAGTAATAATAACAACTGGCAATACAATGATAGGGAATCGCTCGAACCGACTGAAGGACTTTGTATCCATGGTCATGAACTAAATAAAAAAAAATAATCACTCGAAATCACTGATGAATGTAACTGTGCCTTTAGATTTAAGAATATTTAAACTTGGAGGATGGATCAATTTTTTATCGTATAGTCAGAGTCAGGGCTTAAAGGGCTGGGTTAACTAAAATGAATGACAGTTCAATATGTCCTGCCCACATATACTTAGGTTTCTATTTTTTTTCCGAAATGGTCCCGTTTTCTTAACGGCAAAGTGTACTTAATTTAGGCTATTTTCATCTTATCCTTTCTGCGGCATTTCAAATGCATCAAACAAAAAACATCGCAAAGCTCAAGGAAAAAACTAATTTGACATCTCTAGCTTAGTACAAGCTTGGCAAAAAAGAGTGTGGAATAAATGAGGTCGCTAGTATCGCGCATGTGGTCACCCTGAATAGTACGACCTAACAGGTTCGACACTTGTTATTTTTTTTCCAAAGTTAAGTGGGTGGTTCTGTCTGTCGGATGCTATGCAAACACCATGGAAGGCTTCAATGTCCAGTATTAACACTATTAATAGTGGGCAAATGTACACACACGAAGCATAAGAACTATGTAAGAATGCATATGCATATGCTACGATTCTTACATACTTCTTTTGCTTCGTATGCAATCTCTAGTTTCTGCCTACCAGCGTAGGAAAGAGGCGAGAGTTAATATACCTATGTATGTTATAGTGGGCACTGAAGCCTTGCACGAAAGTGATGCATAAGTTATACACAGACAGATAATAATCATGCCCTCGAGAGCAGTCTAACCGTAAGGTTGTTAGGAATTAACGACAATAGTTTGTTTACAGGGATAAGATAATGAAAGAACACTTTTTTTTAGTTTTATTTTAATGCCAAAAATTTAATCAGACGAATCGAACACAGTACCATCAAATATTCGGATCCCGGAAAAGCTCAAATGTTGGCTAGAGCTTCCTGCAACTTCTGAAACACTAGTATTTTCTAATTTTGATAAATCACTGCTACTGTCATCTGTGAGATTTATTACTGTCATGATATTATTTTTCGATTTTCATTACAATATCGTTGCATGATTTTTTCCAATCTTAGTAATGTTTGCAAATGCTTGTTCAGCAGCCACCTTTAAAAACAAAAAATAATCATAAACAATGGTTCTAACATAGCAAATTTAAATATGTATAAACTAGGCTACATACCTTTATATCAATGGATCCAACATTGATTGAAGCAATTTAATGTTTTGCAATGCCCCATATTAATTCAAGTAGATTCACGTCACAATGATAAGGTGGTAACTTTCTTCGAGCGACCTTTGAAGTTTTCCCGGTGTTTAAAAATATCTTATTTTTTACCTTCCATAAACATTTTTCTTACTGTGTTGACAGATTTACCTAAAACAAAAAGATACGGTACCTACTTTATTATTAATTCCCTATTCTTTATCTTCAAGTATCAAATATGGGTATACGAGGCTCTTTAAACTACAAAACATAACCTTAAATTTCAATTTCTGTAAACAAGACAAATAGCTACTTAAATCTGTATATCAACAAAACTACGCATTGAAAACATTTAGAAAAACTTATTTAATGTACAATGATTTAATTAGGGTAGATAAATACCTGTCCTAGCGGCAGTTCTTCGATAAACATTCCCGATATCAGACAAAACTTGTCGTGCTTCAGATTTGGCCAAACACCACAAAAATACGAAGTAAATCACTGCTCTGATACAACTACGAATGGTTTTATTAACTTTTAATCGTTAATTTTGCAACGAAACTTAATAATTTTGTTAAATTTATGAAAAACGACGAAGATTTACGCACTTTTGACACATGATGTACTAGCACTAGACAAATAAATCAATGTTGCCACAATCATCCACTTTTAGTTTCAACTGTCACCGCGTCAGACTCTTTTTTGCCAAGCTGTAATTCATATTGTAGGTTGAAATAGGTTCTTATCTGTCACCATCTGTCTTGGCTGAGCGATTGACTGCTGCGCTATGTGCCACGGGTTCGATAAGCGCTCGGAACAAATAGATTTGTAAAAATTAAATAACGAAATTTCTATTCTCTACCTACGAGAAGCTAAGCAATGATATACTTAAAAAAAGGTCAATCAAGATAGGATTACTCTTTTTTATAGTTGCAATATTTTTAAATGATTCCCTGTTTCGGGATTATAACAAAATAATTGACTGTCGATGTCGTATTATAATATTATGTATGGTTAATAATTTGAAACCTCTTTACTGTAGATACTAATCAAAGTACTGTCCAGTTTTGTAAGTTTTATTCGTTTTAAATATTTTTACAAAACTGTCACATATTTTTCTCTTCTATTAGTGTTCTATTATTACATTGTTTTTTCTCCTCCAACAAACACCTATTTTATTTATTATTTTCTTGCTTAGACTATATACCTCTAGACGTAGCCCAATTTACAGTGTCAAGTGTGGAAGTGAGACGCAATAATACAAAGTTCGTAGGAAAATTGAGACAAAGCATCGTACCTTCTATCCCTTACGGCGTGCCGGATTTTTGCATGGCTAACTTTTGAATGTTAGCCAAACAAAGTGCTGTCACTGTCACGTATATTATTATGCTCGATTTAATTTAAGTTTTCGGATGGTTTTTGCAATTTTTGTAATAGTTTAAGTCATTTAATGAGAAATAGACTCCATTAGATAAGTGTTTAGTGTATGGTGAATGCGCTACGATGGGAGGATGCAGTATAATAGGCTGTAAAAGCCGCTCAGAAAAGGCCAATAACAAAATCTCTTTTCATTCGTAAGTATTCAATACTGTTTGTGTTATTGTATGATTATTGAATTTATACATTTGTGCGCTTTTATTGTCATAGGTTTCAGACCAAAATATGGAAGATTTCATAAAGTAAACTTAATTTCATAAACCACATAACCTAGGAATACTTACTTACAGTGTTGCTACACGTTTCACATATTTTCCCAAAAACAGGCGTAATGTTCAAAAGGTAGGTCAAATAAATCGATGGTCGCTAAACACACACAATTACCTTAATGTGGTATCAAAATCTTATGAAACACGGTATCAGAATTCAGTATACCTACCTAAGTATCTCGATGCCGATTTGTGTGCTCTCACTAAATAATAATTGATGTCGAACTATTTTATTTATGTATTGTGAGTGATGAGTGCTAATACAAACCAGAATAATAATTATTACTTAATTGGCAAGAATAACAAGACTATTATATAAGAATGCCTTTGGTTTAAACAAACAAAAAATGATTTAAGGTTTCCTAAAGAAAACAATATAAAAAAAGTTTGGATTAATGCTTCTGGCCGACAGAATTGGCAGCCTAACAGTACATCCAAACTTTGTTCCATGCATTTTGATGATGATGCAATCAGGATTGTGAACAAAATCAAAAGAATAAAGCCTGAAGCAATACCAGTAAAAAATGTTCATGTAAGTTGGTTACTGTAGTTACTTTTAGAATTGCAGAACATAGCTTACAGTCATTACAAAAAATAACAATAGAATAAATTCGTAATAACAAATACAGTAGGTAGTAGTAGTACAGTAGTAGTAGATACATTATGATATAAGTGCGGTAAGTTGATAATTACAGGCGAGGCAATATTGCTGCAAGAAATCAGAGGCTGTAATTATCAAAGCGCACGTATGTCATTCGGTGTTTTATAACATATTTACCCCACACATCCCACACATGGATACTTCTACTTTCATACCTACTACCACGTTGAATACGTAAATTATAATTTATAATAGTGCTAAAATTGGAACCCTCAATTAAGTATAATTTTGCTCGTATTTTGGGACTTTTTTAAGGAATAGCAACACTGAACTTTTATATTGCTGTCGCATGTGCGGCCACGCGGTAGCTCGATCTAGAGGTATATTATCTAAGTTTTCTTGTTTGGTTGGTCCGCTTACCTCTCCCACAGGTTCCATCTTAGATAATATACCTCTAGATCGAGCTACCGCGTGGCCGCTTATGCGACAGCAATATAAAAGTTCAGTGTTGCTATTCCTTAAAAAAGTCCCAAAATACGAGCAAAATTATACTTAATTGAGGGTTCCAATTTTAGCACTATTATAAATTATAATTTACGTATTCAACGTGGTAGTAGGTATGAAAGTAGAAGTATCCATGTGTGGGATGTGTGGGGTAAATATGTTATAAAACACCGAATGACATACGTGCGCTTTGATAATTACAGCCTCTGATTTCTTGCAGCAATATTGCCTCGCCTGTAATTATCAACTTACCGCACTTATATCATAATGTATCTACTACTACTGTACTACTACTACCTACTGTATTTGTTATTACGAATTTATTCTATTGTTATTTTTTGTAATGACTGTAAGCTATGTTCTGCAATTCTAAAAGTAACTACAGTAACCAACTTACATGAACATTTTTTACTGGTATTGCTTCAGGCTTTATTCTTTTGATTTTGTTCACAATCCTGATTGCATCATCATCAAAATGCATGGAACAAAGTTTGGATGTACTGTTAGGCTGCCAATTCTGTCGGCCAGAAGCATTAATCCAAACTTTTTTTATATTGTTTTCTTTAGGAAACCTTAAATCATTTTTTGTTTGTTTAAACCAAAGGCATTCTTATATAATAGTCTTGTTATTCTTGCCAATTAAGTAATAATTATTATTCTGGTTTGTATTAGCACTCATCACTCACAATACATAAATAAAATAGTTCGACATCAATTATTATTTAGTGAGAGCACACAAATCGGCATCGAGATACTTAGGTAGGTATACTGAATTCTGATACCGTGTTTCATAAGATTTTGATACCACATTAAGGTAATTGTGTGTGTTTAGCGACCATCGATTTATTTGACCTACCTTTTGAACATTACGCCTGTTTTTGGGAAAATATGTGAAACGTGTAGCAACACTGTAAGTAAGTATTCCTAGGTTATGTGGTTTATGAAATTAAGTTTACTTTATGAAATCTTCCATATTTTGGTCTGAAACCTATGACAATAAAAGCGCACAAATGTATAAATTCAATAATCATACAATAACACAAACAGTATTGAATACTTACGAATGAAAAGAGATTTTGTTATTGGCCTTTTCTGAGCGGCTTTTACAGCCTATTATACTGCATCCTCCCATCGTAGCGCATTCACCATACACTAAACACTTATCTAATGGAGTCTATTTCTCATTAAATGACTTAAACTATTACAAAAATTGCAAAAACCATCCGAAAACTTAAATTAAATCGAGCATAATAATATACGTGACAGTGACAGCACTTTGTTTGGCTAACATTCAAAAGTTAGCCATGCAAAAATCCGGCACGCCGTAAGGGACAGAAGATACGATGCTTTGTCTCAATTTTCCTACGAACTTTGTATTATTGCGTCTCACTTCCACACTTGACACTGTAAATTGGGCTACGTCTAGAGGTATATATAGTCTAAGGGTTCCATAGTCAGTGCCAGTAACACAACACGTCACTGTCAAAAGTGTCAGTGTCAACTTCATTAAAAATTGTCATGAAGTAAAGCAGAAGGGATGTCAGAAGAAAATAATCGATAATCTTAGTGATGTTTCGATTTTTAAATTTAAACAAATTGAAAAAATTGAGTGACGATACGTAAATATTTTATGAACAAGTCTTGTGAGTGTGTGCCCACTTTTTTTAAGAATCTGCTATACTAATTTACTGGCTACTCCAGACACTCCACCAGTCTTCAAGCGAAAATTCATGGCAAAACACCTATTGAAAAAAACGTATTATTTTGATATCGATAAATTATATTGGTGCATCGATTTCTTCCGTCAAACCTAGAACCGTCATCACTCATCATTATTCGTCCGTCAGACGTCAGTTCACGTCAGTCAGTGTGGCGAACAAGTGACACCCTCGAAAGTCCTGAAAAAATAACCTCTTCTTTCAGAGCTTTAATTTCGATGATATCACGTTTATTAAAGAGAACCATGTCTCAAAATACTGTCAATAGAATTATAAACAATGCTGAAACAGCTGAAAAGAGACTGGCAGAATTAAGGAGCAAGGTAATCCTCATCTAACATCGTACGGTAAAGCAAAGACCTTTCGTCGTTAGGTCAATTGTTTTAAATGAAAACAAATGCTGGTTACTTATTCTTAAACTAATACTACACGTTTTACCTTTCAGTTAGATGATATTAAAAAAGTTAAAATTGAAGAAAAAATAAATGAACTGACAGAGGAAAATAAAATTCTAGCTGCTAAAGTGGAAACAGCTAAGGCTGAATTAATAAGGTTGGAAACATCGAACGGTAAGAAGCAGTACCCTATACCAGGTAAGGTTTCAGTGCCATCTGTTACTACAAGTCAAACAGAGGATGTAACCATTAAATCGGAAAAGCAGCCAGCTGTAAAGAAAGCAAAAGATGCTGCTAACAAGAAAATCAAAGAGAAACCAGAGTCTACCAATGAAACTATAGTAGACATTAGGAAATTGGATTTCAGAATTGGAAAGATTATTGATATAAATAAACATCCTGATGCTGATTCATTATATGTGGAAAAAATTGACTGTGGTGAAGATCAACCTAGAACTGTGGTGTCGGGTCTTGTAAATCATGTCCCAATTGAAGAGATGCAAAACAGGATCGTCATGATACTTGCTAACTTGAAACCAGTCAAGGTATAAAATAATTGCTGTCAGTTCATTATGCTGTATATTTCACAAAAACCAAAAATTGCAGGGCTCTTACCTGGAGGGAATTCTTACCTGCTAGACTCCCTCATTGGTCTAGTGGTTGCAAGCGCTACTACTGAGCATGAGGTACTGGGTTCGATCCCCGGGTCAGGCAAAGTGTTATTGAGTTTGCCATCTGGAATTCTCAGCAGCAGCCTAGAGTCTGGATTTGTGCCTGATTGATGGCAATAGACTTGCCCCCTATTACATGGGACTTAAACATAACTGGCAAAATGTGGGTGTTACTGCCAGGTACACCTCTGCCTAGCTTTTCGGGGATTCCAGGCCTGATGTTATGTTTATGTTAATAATTCTTATAATTTTCAGATGAGGGGAGTGACTTCTGAAGCAATGGTAATGTGTGCTTCATCTCCTGAAAAAGTAGAAGTTCTTGTACCACCTAGTGGAGCAGCTCCTGGCGATTTGGTTGAATGTGAAGGCTACCCACGAGAGCCAGAAACCATACTTAACCCCAAGAAAAAGATATTTGAGATCTGTGCCCCTGACCTTTTAACAAATAATGACAGAGTTGCATGCTATAAAGGAAGCCCGTTAATGATTCCAGGCAAAGGTGTAATAGTGGCACCAACTCTAAAAGGAGTTAATGTAAAATAATAATAAATAATATATATATGTATATATTTTAAATTGCTCTATTTTCATTTAAATTCCATTGTCGTCTTTAGTACAGCTGTAGAAATACACCTTGGTTACTTTTTGGTTAGTTTGTTTTACCATGCTGCATAAGTGGGAGAACTTTCTCCTTTCAAACAAAATTTTTTTTTAAACCGGATGAAGTCCTGTTTGAACAGTGCCATATAACAGATTCAATTGTATTTCCAACCAACTAGGACTCTAAATACTTACACAAAATTTCAACTAAATCAGTCTGGCTATTTAAGAGGAGTTAGATGACAAACACATACAGAAGAAATTATATCCTAAATGTGAAGATGTTTGGCTGTTTGGATATTTTTAAGCTACTGCATAGCTTCTATCGCGGGCCTTGAGCGCGGGGACCGAATCCAGAATTTCCGTAACGAAAAAACCTCACGCTCCCCACTCCGACGGGCAAGGAGGTGTGGCTTGAAGGCCGTGAATCGTCTAACGTCGTTTCAGTTCGGCAGTCTTCGACACGGCGTTGTGTGCGATTAGACGTATTGTATACACGTATTGGATAGTGGGGAGGGGAAAGGGGAGGGGAGGGGGGAGATTGTGGGAAGAGGGTATTGTGAGTGGGGACGGAGGGGCAGGGGAGGGATGTGGAGGGAAGAGGCAGGGGACGGGAGGGGAATGTGAGGGAGGGGTGGGGGAGAGGGAGGGAGGGGGAGGGGAGGAATGGGGAGGGGGAGAGGAGAGGAGTAGATAAAAATGCTATGCAATAGCTTTACCGCGGCAGTCTCCGAGTGCCACACGTCATTTTTTTATTACTAAAGCATAAGGTTCAAAACCGATTGGAGAAATTTGACAGTTTCAGAAGCTAGTATAACATAAAGAAGATTAGACAAAATTAACCAAGGGTTCTTTTTCAAATTTATTAACTGAAAGATTTTAATCCACTTTGGGTAGTGACGAAGGAACAGAAGAAAGGAATCAGTTTATATAACTAAGTACCAGTAAGGCGGTTATCACACTGCACCGGAAGCCGCTCCAGAATCTCGATTTGCATACAAAAACCGTAGGATAAAACACACTCACAACAATAGTAATCTTCTTATCGTGTGGTTAGTAACTAACCTGGTGTCAGAGTTTTTAATGCCGCCCATGGGCCTCTGACATGGCATCACATGCACAATAGTAATGGTAGGTAGGTAGGTAAAGATTCGTCTCCGCAGTGGGATGCGGCGAAAATGTGATAATCGCAAACGCTAGGTACAGACGCAAGCACATCAAGTTACCCCAATGTGTCAAATTTCTTTGATCGTTTTTCAACTTTATGTCAAACAGAATAAGGTTCATATTCAATTGGGAAAATTTGACACACTGCAGCATTGGGGTAACTTGTTGTGCTGGCGTCTGTACTATATTTAAAAAAAAAATGTAGGTAGGTATAGTAGAGTTGTTTGTGGAGTAGTAGTAAGTATTTGTGTAGTCGTTAAGTCGACAAGAGTAAGACACATCCTGTCTTGACTCTTGTGCGAAATATGCAAATAATACTTTTTCTAAATCGCATGCTCGTTCATACTAATCGTTCTTAGTTTCGTCAAAAAAAAGTAGGTACAGCTATTATTTTTTTTTAGGAAGGTTGTCGTGCCATTCAGTATTTCGTACTTTTCCCTTAGAACTTTAACGGTTACCCTTCCCATAGTTGTGAAAATAAATAATACTGGCCTAGGTATGTTACTTCCTGATAAATTGCTTTTCTATTGGTGAAGAAATGGTTAAAATCGGACAAACAAACAAAAAATCCTTCGTCTTTATAATATTAGTACCTACTTATAGATGAATCCTTGAAATGCGATTGTCCTGTTGGTCTAGTAGTTAGTGTTCCCTGACTGCTATGCCGGAGGTCGTGCGTTCGATTCCCACCCAGGACAAATGTTGTGTGGTGAGCACGATCATTTGTTCTGTGTCTGGGTGTAATTTTATCTATACTAATATTATAAAGAGGTAAAATTTGTAAGTTTGTATGTTTGTAAGTTTGTATGTAGGGGGTAATCTTCGGAACTAAAAATCCAACTTTAAAAATTATTGTACTGGTGGAAAGCTACACTATTCCCGGTGGACATAGGCTACTTTTTATTCCCGTATTCCCACGGGAACGGAAACTACGCGGGTGAAACTGCGTGACGTCTGCTAGTCTCTAATATGTAGGTATGTATTTAGAAATATATGTGTTATGGGTACTAAACAGCTGATAAACATACCAACTGTTTAGTACCCATAACACAAGCTCTCAAGCTTAAATTGGGATCATTTAGTCCCAATTTAAGCTTGAGAGCTTGTGTTATGGGTTGTGTGAAAAGTTGTGGAATATTTATTATTATTTATCTATTGCCGTACCAACAGCCAAGCCACGAGATTACGTGCCATAACCAGCGTTCAATCGGCGTCAGTCTCATTCATGCAGTTAGTGAAAACGGGCATTGCTGAACTTATTATTTTTTAGCTGGCTGTGCTCGCGTGTAGGTATGTTGGAAAAGAACAATGTGTCGAATAGGGAGAGAACCACTTCCTGTAATGAAAAGGAAGGACCTACCAACCAAGTTAAGTAGAGCTGTAGGTAATGAAGGTAGGACCAAATAAAAACATGAACTATGTACCTAGTTTGTGTTGTTAGGTAACTAAGTGGTAATAAACACAAATAAAACTACATTATAAGCAATATCAACAATATTTATATTACATATCTATATGATTTCTATGCAACAATTTGATGTCATTAATCACTACGTAGAAATTTAATTTCAGATAGAAAAATAGATGTGACACAACATTAACATCCAAGACCACAAAAACTACTCTTTTTAAGTCTTTACGCTAATGGGGCGAATGAAAAGTTATAATTCTCTCATTGTTCTATTCAATTCCTTTGATTTGTGGTCTTGTTAGTAATATTTAATTTGCATTATAAACTGGCATCAGTTAACGGTTAAGTAAATTTTAACAAATTGTGTAACTTTAATCTTTGTAGGCTACATTTTGAAGTGTTCTTGAAAAACTACCTACTTCAACATCAACATATTATTATGAGCCATTAGGAAAATATTTCTTTATAATTAATTAACAAATGTGCAGGCAAGCTCGGTCCAAAGTGAATGAACATACATCAATTTATTTAATCTATTACAGTAATATTAATATTACCGTCTAATATTATCAGTATTAAGTACTTATTATATTCAGTATTATTGGTGAAGTTTAGCTTACGTTATTATGTATACAAAGATTTATTAAAAAGAAGCTAACATACATAAATTCATTTAACTTCTTTAAAATAAATAGACATTTGTTAAGTTTTTTGTAGGTTCCGCACCAGTAGGTAAGAGATTGAGACATCTGTTGCAAAGCAATTTTTGGAAAAACATTTTTATTTCTTTTTTGCACTACAATGCCATTTATATTATATTTATTTGACGTATTATACTAAGTACCCAAAATTAAGAATGATTTGGATTTGTCCCGTCATAGTCTAGCTTTATTGCAAAACGGCACAGTTCGAAATGGTCAAGTTGGTCCTAGCGGGATGCCCACACTCGCTAAAAATATAAGATAGCTCTATATTAAAATATTGGAACAATCGAAGGTGATTTTCTCGTTAGATCTCCTTTTTGAATTTATAATGTTTTTTTTGTTGATTAGCCAACAAATTGTTTGAGAAGGTACAGACGCCAGCACATCAACCTACTACAATCTGTCAAATTTCTTTAATAAATTTTCAACTTTATTACTAAAGCATAAGGTTCAAAATTGATTGGGGAAATTCGTCAGTTTCGGGTAGGTTGATGTGCTGGCGTCTGTACATAACATTACTGAATTGTGATTGCAATACAATTCAGGTGCAACAGTCACTTTAAGCTAACACCGATTGCACAAAAAACGGCTTAAATATACAGAAGGATAATAAATTAATCATTTAATTGAGTTATTTTAAAGTCAAGAATTTTGATATGGAAATATCAATGCCACTAAGCAATGTAAGTAACTTATTCTGCTACTGGTGGTTTGGATAGCTGATTTGGGAACTGTACACAGGCCGGCTGTTGCTTAGTGTGCGCTTTCATGTATCTTGGCCGATGGTAGCGACTTCAGAATTGTGCGTCAAGTGTGCGCAGAGATAAAATGTGTAGGTACAATAATTATTTCGGACGCAGCTTGTGCATGTCGATCAATCACTAGACACAGTTTTAGGGCAGCCAATTGTGTTAGACTTATTAATAAAGATAGGCGAATTTAAGAACTGTCTCGCAGGAACCAGTGTAGTTGGCAGATTTTTAAATACAATAATGTTGTAGGTACAAGGCTACAACACGATTTGCATAATGCAAGCTAGCGATGCAAGCAAAAATATTTTTCGATCGACATAATTTAATAATTCAAAACAACAAACGTGCATTACCTAAACGTAAATGAGCAAGTCAGTTTTTATCAGAAATTTCTTGAAAACTTTGTTGAAACTTTGATAATGAGTCTATGATGAAAATAGAAAAGATATTGCTGTGAATGTTGATCCGAAACTTATAAAAATTACAGTCTATCGTAAAAAAGAATCCTGCTTGCGCCGCATAGATTCATCCTGGATTCAATCGTGCATTCAAGATAACCCGAAATTTGTTACTTACTGGCCACGGATTCATACGGTGCCGGTGCTTATAAGTAGGTTTTGCAACCAAATGTGTAAGCGAAAGGACACAAATAATGTACACAACTTTAGAAATATTACGGAAAATATGTTTTTAAATTGTTCACTATTCGTGCTCTCTGTAGAAAGGGGACGAGGAAAATAAAGAACGTCAGAAATCTGGCAAACCTATAGGCACTTTTACTGATAATAAACTGCAATCACACGACGATCCCACGGACCAAGGTAAAAAAATATAATACGTTGCGTTATTATTTAATGCAACATGTATTGTAACTATGTACTTATTTGTTAAATATGTGAACGAGTAGATACACTACTTTCTATGAAGGAACAAGTGCTTCACATTAGAGGTGAATTAATTTTTCAGTGTCAAAATATTGTACTTTAAATGCATATCTGAAATATCAGTATGTTGAACGATGATAAACTACGTTTATATATTAAAATATAGCCAATCCTTTGTGCGATGATTAGAATATAATGTAATAGGTACCTACTACTGTAAAGTGGTTTTTGAACTACGACACGTTTAAAATGTCGCCTGTCAAATAATTAATTTATGCTCAAGTATATACTACTAATTAAATAGTCCTCCGTTACTTTGCTATTAAATTTTATATCTCATTGTTTACATTGATGCATGGATAGTATACCTAGAATTTCAAGTTTGTACTTTAATGTGGAGGAACCTCTCTAGTCGGGGAACTCAAATTGTATGTAAAAATAACCTAACAACTATTTTGAGAGCCGTGGCATATACGAGACAAGAATCTAAGACTTCACGAACATTTTACGGGTATGAAGCAGCTAATGCTATACCGTTCCAAGTCGGTGTCCGAATCGAAAAGACGCAGACGCTGCTGCACCCGACACGGTATAATAACTAGATGTCACACTGTTTTGACCCACTTACGTGTGACTAAAATTTAATGGATGGCCCCTAACACGGCAAATTGGCGTAGTCTGTCGATCTTCTCAACAATCAAGTTCCCCGACTGTCAGGCAGGGCCTATGTTATTACCGCATATATATTATATTACTTCGCATTATATGAAAGGTAAATTTCACGTACACCTTACAGATACATACATAATAAACGTATTATATAACTAGTGATCCCAAGAGGTATTAATTATTTTGACAAAACTGTCAGTTTAGTGTAAAATACAATAAAGAACTATGTACCCAGTCCAAGACAGCAACAGTACCTACATCAAAGTTGAACTAAACGATGAGTAAGGGCGCCCGGAAACCAATGAAGTCATTAACAATTTGACTGCTATTTAGTTAACATGAACTTCAGCGCCAACAATGCGACATAATATTTTCGGTCAATCGTTTTATGCGACAATTAAAAAAATATTTCGCAACAGTAAAAAGGTTTTTTGTATTTTAAGTTGAAATACGTAAATCGTCTTTCTCGGCAAGGATTCCACCCGCAGGCTGACCTTGTGAAGCGTAGCATAACCTACGATTTCCCGAACAGCTGTTACTCAAATACGAATAAACTGTTGCGTTGTTTGATAGTCAAATGTCTGCGAACGCCCTTAAGACCAAACTAAAAAAAAACTGAAATTAAAATATTATGCAATATTACTGGTAAGTGCTATTTATAAAACTACATAATTACGAGATAAATTTGGTCAATAAAGTGATAAAGAACGATTTTTTTTGCGATGGAACGGGCGGTGGTTGTTAATTTACACATAACGTCACGCCTGTAATCCCCGAAGGGCTAGGCAGAGGTGTACCTGGTAGTACACCCACATTTCGCCAGTTATGTTTAAGTCCCATGTAATAGGGGGCGAGCCTATTGCCATCAATCGGGCACAAATCCAGACTCCGGGCTGCTACTGAGAAATCCCAGATGGAAAAACACAATAACACTGTTGTTAATTTAATAGAGCAATATTATCAAAAGAACCATGAGCTCGATTTAGAGAGAAAATTAATACTGTTTTTTTTTATGTTTATGGATTATCTTGAACACCGACTATCTTCAAAGTTATTCTGTCAAAAATATAAGATCAAACACAGCAAGCAAGAAAATGCTTTGTGAGGTTTCACTAGAAACAGATATAAAAACGAGGCTCATACTCGGAAGTTTTACTTTTGTCGCAAACCTCATGGTTCCTGTATTTTTATCTACTATCATTAAACAACCACCTTTATCTCCATAGAAGAAGCAGACGTGTAATACACTAGTCATGTAAGAAAAGGCTCACCCTGTATACAAGTTGAGCGTTTTTCTACATTACAATATCCGGACTCCGGGTTTTTACTAAGACAGAAATAAGTAGACGTTACTTAGCTACACTACATGCTACGGCTAAGCAGTATCCCTGTCACTGTCACTCACCTTCCACAAGAATAGAAGAGAAAGAGACGGGATCATCTAAACTCAGCCAAAGCACAAGCTAAGTTTCCAAAAAGAATTTCCGTACGTTAAAACCTAAGCACCACCAGCATACTAAGTTTAGGGGAGCCCATATTTAATATATTATGCTTTTGTCTGTCTCTCTTATTGTTTATGTTACTTTAATGCTTCCTTAAAATATTTACATTATATTACAGTGCCTATATGAAAGCAGGTGTCTGATCATAATACATAATAATTGTACGCCGCACCAATTTACATGCACATTTTACTTTTTCAGATATGTTTGATGTTGAAATTGTCAGAATGTTACAAATTCTTAAAATCTTAACTTTAATTTACTTATTAAGATTTATATTTTATTTAATATCAATTCCTTCAGTTGATAACACTGTAGTCAAAAGAATTACATTTAAATTTGGTAAAACATGACGATGTACTGCAAGCACTGAGCGGTCATAATATTTACCATAACCATAAATATAATATTAGGGCAATGTTAGAAAATCTCTGTTACGTTAATGATTTTGGTAAATACATTTACCGGTGTTGCTGTGTACTTTTTAAATATTATGCTAAATACACCTTATAGTTCTAAGATGAAGATAAATCTACACAATCCTAAGTTTTTCCACGATTTTTAAGAATATTAAGTTAAGAATAAAACCTTCTAATCTTTGGTAGAAAACCAATCACCATATCATATTTTCTATACTATTTATTTACTGTAGTAAAATTATAATACAACATGTATAAAAATATATGAATATAGATGACAGCCACCTTAGAATGAAAAAAAATACAGATTTGTATAATTAATTATGTAGATAGTTGTATGCAAATAATATTATTATAGAAGGTATTATTTTCTTATATTAGTAATTATTATTAAATAGTTTGGCATAGGGACTCGCTTGATCTACTGTCTAATACTGAATAGATGTTGGTATGGAAGAAACTTAGTCAGTGTCAGTTGATAGCAGTTAGTCCAGTAAGTTGTTGTCTTACAGAATATAAAATGGAAGAACAGTAATTATGGAATTACACTTTAGGAATTCATTTTCGGTTTTGGTAAAAGAAATAATGTCGTATACAGGTCACATTTTAAATATTTGTTTACTAATTAAAGCAACTGATTATTAAAGTTAAATTTCATAAATAGAAAGTAAAGCACAGGGAATGGCACAGTAAGGTTAGGGCAAAAACTACAACATAATAATTGTTTTATAAAAAATCTTATTACATACTTAAGTATAAAGTTATCTAACACAAATACAACAAAAATAAATGAAAAATGTTTTTCTTATTCTACATCATAATAATACTAAGTGACATTCTACATGACAGTAACTTAAATAACAACATTGAGTGTAATTGAAATATGAATTATGCTTTCAACAGCAATTTAGGCCTTATTGATGTGAAATTATTGATTTCAAGTAAAACACCACTTTTAGAAAAATAAAATACTGGATTTGTTCGACAAAATATCTCATCATCAATTTGATTAAAGTTAATGAACGTAAAACACAAAAAAATCAGGCGCTGAAATACAGATATGGTAAGGTGATTAGGATGACGCGACGAAGTAAATACATGATTTTCTATAAAAATAGATTAAAATTGATTTTTGTATTGATTTATACATAATTATAAATAGCTTAAACGCATCAAAAAATTGAAGGTAGGTAATATAGATAGAAATATAATAATTGTTTCCTTTACGTATCTCTGAATGGCAGAAAGATGGAAGTAATTTGTGGTGTCGCTGTCTTTTAATCTTTCCTTTTTAAGTCAGTCACTTACATTAAACTTCTACGCTTAAATCGAATGATACTGTCTTATAAAAATATAAACAATTTTTTCCATTATAAGAACAACATCAAAATAAAATAAATTTGAAACAACTAATGACTATGAGTATCTATAAAGATAGATTTATTACGAGAAATACTTATAGAGGATAATACTTTATAAAAAAATAAATATCATTGCTAATAAGTTTAATATGAGGGAGAAAATAACAATATTGCACTTTAGCAAGCTTAAGAATGATAACGTAATGGCACGGAGAAGTGTTAAAAGTAAGAGTAATTTACAGGTGGGCTAGTTATTCCTCCTATATGCCCATGTGAGGCCAACCGCACGACAGAAGTAACAATTGGACTGCTAAAACCGTCCTTACTGCTTAGACATAAAGGCGCTGTAAATATTAAATTAATGCCCTGGACGTGCGGTTCATTATTACCTGCCTTCTACAATAAATATTTCTCAGGAAGACGACTTTCATTTGTCACAACAGTAAAGCTCTTTTCCGCACATTTTTATGAAATGCAGCTGATTTAAATGTTTACTATATGCTTACTCTTAGTAGAAAAATATCGTACGTAAAAGAGCAAAATAAAAGTTATATTACATATCCACAACACCAAATATTACTAATGAATGATAGATGTGGAATGTCTTATCTATTATGACTTCATTCTTGATGACATACAAAATTAAATACTCTTTTGCAGAAAGGTGTGAGCTGTCGATGAAAAATTATGTAAACAAAACGATAACCATTGAACCTACCGCTTACCTGAGTTGGTGTCATCGGTAGCTGCGTCGCCGGAGTGGTGTGGTGAAATGTCTCAAACACGTTAAGGGGTAACACCAGCCCTCCCACCTCGCAGTGGCTCAGGCGCAAAACGTCTCTTTCGCAAAATGTCCCCTGGTCGCAAAACGTCTCTTTCGCAGAATGTCTCTTTCGTAAAATGTCTCTTTCGCAGAATGTCTCTTTCGCAGAATGTCTCTTTTGCAAAATGTCTCTTTCGCAGAATGTCTCTTTCGCAAAATGTCGCGCCAGGGACTTAAGAATAAAATTTTGATTTTCAAAACAAAAAGTCATTTATTAAAATTATAGTGCAATTATGATGTAAAAATTTTGGTACTTAAATTTACTTAAGAATGTATTCCAAATAAAAAAAAATATTTTGATACAGTTAAAAATAATATTTTGGTACAATTTAAAGTTCAGTGATTAAAAAAATATATATTTTCATTTGCAATACTTAGTTAATGTTTAGTTACTATTAGTAATAGCTCCTATTATATTATCTGTGGATATGTTTACTAACAGTATTGATTCTTATGATCGAAATTTTTAATGTTTGTTTAATGTTTGATACCTATTGATATTTTTTTTATTTTGAATACATACTTAAGTAAATTTAAGTACCAAAATTTTTACATCATAATTGCACTATAATTTTAATAAATGACTATTTGTTTTGAAAATCTAAATTTTATTCTTAAGTCCCTGGCGCGACATTTTGCGAAAGAGACATTCTGCGAAAGAGACATTCTGCGAAAGAGACATTCTGCGAAAGAGACATTTTACGAAAGAGACATTCTGCGAAAGAGACGTTTTGCGACCAGGGGACATTTTGCGAAAGAGACGTTTTGCGCCTGAGCCCTCGCAGTTACCATAGGTTCGTAGTTTAACAATAGGTCTAAAATACTTTAGTGAGTTTCAACCCAACACAATTTACCTTTCAAACTGTTTATTAATTGGGGAAACATAACATTATGGACTTTATGGAACTCGGCGCGAGTTTCATTGGGTTATGTTATGAAATATGTACTTACATTATCATCTATAATATGTATACTATTGACGTCTTGCGTTTCATAATACGTACGACTGAAGGTACTTTAAAGTTGAGTCGGTGGGAAACGTCGCTGAGGTTTACTGCGACGCTGCGCGAGAGTTGACTGTGATACGGGGCCCAAAACTTGCGGTGTCAGTGGCGAAGCTGTCATTACCTGGAAAGGAAACATAAATAGTGTTGAAGTCAGTTCTATAAATACGCTGAGCGAGTGCGGGGGCGGCGGCGCACAGATCGACGGCTCGCGCACGAGCTCGGCGGCGCGCGGACGTTGCGCGGGCTCCAGCTGCAGCATGCGCCGCACGCACACACATACCTGGAAGGTGAGGTCGACGGCGCGACGCAGGTCGGCGGCGGGCGGGTCGTGGTCGGGCGCGGGCGGCGCGGGCGGGTGCGGGGGCGGCGGCGCACAGATCCACGGCTCGCGCACGAGCTCGGCGGCGCGCGGACGTTGCGCGGGCTCCAGCTGCAGCATGCGCCGCACGCACACACATACCTGGAAGGTGAGGTCGACGGCGCGACGCAGGTCGGCGGCGGGCGGGTCGTGGTCGGGCGCGGGCGGCGCGGGCGGGTGCGGGGGCGGCGGCGCACAGATCCACGGCTCGCGCACGAGCTCGGCGGCGCGCGGACGTTGCGCGGGCTCCAGCTGCAGCATGCGCCGCACGCACACACATACCTGGAAGGTGAGGTCGACGGCGCGACGCAGGTCGGCGGCGGGCGGGTCGTGGTCGGGCGCGGGCGGCGCGGGCGGGTGCGGGGGCGGCGGCGCACAGATCCACGGCTCGCGCACGAGCTCGGCGGCGCGCGGACGTTGCGCGGGCTCCAGCTGCAGCATGCGCCGCACGCACACACATACCTGGAAGGTGAGGTCGACGGCGCGACGCAGGTCGGCGGCGGGCGGGTCGTGGTCGGGCGCGGGCGGCGCGGGCGGGTGCGGGGGCGGCGGCGCACAGATCCACGGCTCGCGCACGAGCTCGGCGGCGCGCGGACGTTGCGCGGGCTCCAGCTGCAGCATGCGTCGCACGCAACCGCGTGCACCCGACGACACGTGGCGCCAAACGCCGGTAGATAGCTCGACCTAACATGCCAATATCACAGTCAAGCTTCCATACAGACAAAACAGGATGGAGGAAGATCCCTTACGGGAAGCATGTTTTATTTCTGTGTCATGAAATTTTAATGCATGCCTAATATCCAGACATGCTGTCATGTTTTACATGTCACAAATAAATAAATATTTAAGTTACTGAATAAGTATACTTGTAATGTAGTGTCATGTTTTTCTCATCTATGTAATAATTGTTGGGAAAAACATGGCAAGAAATGGGCATTTTCCTGTATAATATTTCCTAGCCTCTTAGCGTTCTTAACCAAGCAAAGTTAACGTGGAAATTATGCCAATAGATAACTTACCTTTCCTGATTCGATTCTCGCTAAAATGGCTTCCGGAGTATCATCGCCAGTGGAAGCAAACGGTGTTCTACCAGATAGCATTATATAAGCTAGCACACCTGAAATCGACAAATAAACGAACTCTTTTACTGTTTTCTTTTTTTTTTCGCATTCTTATTCCTATCAACGTGGTTGACGTGGTGCATCGAAATCGTTTTATTTAGGCTCTGTAGGGAGTCGTCTGCACCACTTAGGTGGGTCAACGTAAGCCAACACCGACTACTAGTTCCGATCGGTACACAAGTGTAGAACGACACAGTACGACCGGAACTAGTAACTGGTGTAACCGATTTCGATGCACCACGTCATATTTTATTATGCGTATGCTGACTTCTTAGACTGATTATCAACTATTAGAATAATGATAGCCTTGCATCTTAAAGGTCAGTTGCAACAATATTATATCTTTACTGATAACCCTTTACTAGATTGCCCCATTGCATTGGCGTGAGTTCCGCTTTTTCAAGACGCTCATCGTCATTTACTATTTTTCTCTAAAGGCGGAATGAAGCAAGAATGGGTCCACCGTTGTGGGCACCGTGGGGATGCCCACAACCCTAATGGGTTACTTGACAAAATTCTAGTTTTTAGTCCCATATCTAGATTACAAGAAAATATTCGACATATATTTTTTCTTTTTTCACGTACCTAAATAATCAAAACACAACGGCGATACATCGACTCAAAATGTCGCATGACGTCACTAGCCAGTACAGTTTATACAGTGTGTCTGGGAGTAATTTATCTATAATATGTATGTATTTAGAAATATACAAACTGTATGTTTATCAGCTGTTTAGATGGCTTTGTGTGAAAGTTGTGGAATTTTGATTTTATTTATTTATTTATATTTAGGGTGACTGGTAATTAGTGACCAATACTTAAAGACGTTATTGTATTCATGATTTCAATCAACTTTTTCAAAGAAACTTTTTTTTATACACATAAACTTATAACACAATAAACCACAAAACGCTGTTTGAAATGACCGCGCGCGCGCCTGTGATCTATCACAGTAGGCACGAATCGGCATGATCTATCAGCTGATAGTTTGACCTCGGGAAGGGCGAAATGTACTAGTAGTAGTAGCGTCATACGCTCCCAGCTGATCGATCCGAGGCGCGCGCGCGAATTACTGCTTTTGGGTTATTGTGAATAAAAAAAATGAGTAGGTATAACAAAAAAGTTTCTTTGAGAAAGTTATTCGTATTCATAAAAACAATCACGTGTTTAAGTATCGGTCACTAATTACAAGTCACCCTATATACAGCTGCGAATATCATACAATATACCTAAGCTCCATATGTCACAGGCAGCATCGTATCCAGCTCGCTTTAGCACCTCGGGAGCTACAAAGTTGGCAGTGTAGCAAGGCGTCATCAGTAGGCCGTTTTCAGCGCGCAACTGTTTCGCCAAACCAAAGTCTACCAGACGAATGTCCTCAGGCCTCTTCTCTGCCGTTGCAAATAATATGTTCGAAGGTTTAATATCTCTGTAAAAATTGAGATAATTAGAGACACAATAGAAAGACAATGACAGGCGAACACCCCTGTCCTTCCGACGTTTAACGAATAAATATACAGACGCCAGCACGTCAAGTTACCCCACTGTGTCTAAATTTCTTTGATCGTTTTTCAACTTTATGACAAACATAATAAGGTTCATAATCAATTGGGAAAATTTTACACATTGGGGTAACTTGATGTGCTGGCGTCTGTACTTACCTTTTTACGCAAAAACATAGTTGCACATATTTAAAGAAGCAGGAAATAGGGTAACGCAACTGTTTCCAATGAATACATTACTTAATCACTTGGAAAAGTAATTAAATAAATTATTAATCCATAATTTATCTTGTGTCGTGATGGGTTACAGACATTTAAAGTCCATACATAAACAGCCAGAACCAATAGAAATATTTGTTCCATGCGGGAATCGAACCCACGGCACGCAGCGCAGCAAATAATCACTGAGCCACTACGCCAACCGTGCAGTAGTTTTAGAAATAATAATTTAGAAAGTAATTGTTGTATAAACACAAATTATACAAGATTGCAATTGCAATCACTGACGATGCTTATGACACAAGTAGTCTATACTATAATCTATACTAATAATAGTATTATAAAGAGGAAATGTTTGATTGTTTGTTTGCATTGAATAGGCTCCGAAACTAATGGACCGATTTGGAAAATTCTTTCACCGTTGGGAAGCTATACTATTCCCGGGCGACATAGGCTACTTTTTATCCCTGTAATCTCCCGGGAACCGAAACTACGCGGGTGAAACCGCGTGACGTCTGCTAGTTTATAATAAATTCCACATAAATTTTACCTATTCATTATTGATGGATATCTCACAAGTATAGGAAAAGGAATAAATATTGGTAGATAAGTAGAGTGTAGAGATAAAATAACATGGAACAGTATAATGACGTATAGACATTACCTACGTAGAAACATTTTATAAACAGATTAACATTCAAAACAAAAATAAACTTGAAAAAATATTGTTTCCTCAACATTATCTGTAAGGCGATAAAAAAAACGTGTTAGCATAGAACCCATTTCTTTTTATGACGAAAATTACTATAAACGGCTTACCTATGCACGACGGTGTGTCTATGTAGATAATGTATGGCGTGCAGGACATTCCTCAGTATGGGTGCTGCCTCATGTTCGGGGAGGTAGCGGCGTTGTGTGATGTGTTCGAGCAACTCGCCGCCGCGACAGAGCTCCGTCACGGCGAGTATCCGGCCGCCCTCTTCGTAGACACCTCGCAAGGTTATTATGTGAGGATGTTGACTGTATCTGTTTGGAAAGAACGTAACATCACACCTGGGGCTCGAGTCTGCTATTGCAATTGTGGCTCAATGACCAGTCATTGATCGAATATCTAACACCTTTGACAGTTTTTGTATGGGAAATGTGTCATAAGGTTGACGTTATACGTCAAAAATCGATCATTGACCGGTCATTGTGACACTATTGCAATAGCAGACTCGACCCCCTGTTTAGCAGATTTAAATACAAACGGCACGAATTTCCGGACGGAATTCTCTGCAATCCTACTAATATTATAAACGCGAAAATTTGTGAGGATGCATAGATGGATGGATGGATGGATGGATGGATGGGAGGATGGATGGATGTTTGTTACTCTTTCACGTGAAAACTACAAAATGGATTTTAATAAAATTTGGTAAGGAATTAGCTGACACCCTGGATTAATACATAGGCTACTTTTTATCCCTGTATTTCCACGGGAACGGGACCTACGCGGGTGAAACCGCGGGACGTCTGCTAGTGATTTTATATAACCCTCAACAAATGTACCAAATAAAAAGTCATTACGCGTCAATAGCCCTATGGTTAAGGCGTCGGCCTGGCGATCGAGAAGTCGTGAGTTCGATTACCACCCATTGCACTATTGGCGTGAACCCATAATAATGGAACTAATGGTGATTTAAAAAAACATCAATAGTTCCATCATGGAACTGTTAATGGTACTAGTGGCAACGAAGCGGTCACCAGTAGTTCCATTATTTTCAAATTTTCTAAAAATGGAACTAGTGATTAAAAAAAACATCAGTAGTTCCATCATGGAACTGTTGATGGTACTAGTGGCAACGAAGCTACACAAGCATGTTTATCTTACTAGTAATGCTCAACTTACATAACCAGTAATCATTATAAAAAATAAAAAGAAAAAAAAAACTGACGAATCTTTCGTGTAGCCATTTTGTTCGTAATGAAAGAAAGTCGTCTATAATATGACCAACACCGGCCAAACCCACCATTTTAGTGACTAGTCATCTAATTTAGCCTAAAAAGTATTTATATACCTACAGAACAAAAACAAATGCACAATCCTCCGCCTCCTTGTTGATTACTAAGTCTACACATTGACCTAATATTGAATCATTGTACGGCTTCGGACTTCTAACGCTTCAAAGTTCTAGGTCCCAGGTCATTAGGTCTTGTATTATCGCAAAACATGTGTGTTCCTTTATCTGGTTCTACATATAGTATTAGCGAATATGAAGAAAGATAATGTTTTCTAAATGGTGCACACGTCAGTAGATACTAAGAGTAACAAAAAGTACTGTTACCTTTAATTTAATTTCAAAGGAAGTACTTACCCTATGAGTTTTTTTTCCCTTGAGTGTCAGAATTTTTTATTGAATAAACTCCCTTACCTTTTTTAACATAAACTTAAAAGTTTGTTTTTTTTTTACAATTTCATAGGGCCGTAGATCTGAGTATAGGTACGGTTTAAATTTCAACTTGATACCTCCACGCACTCCCGATAAAGGGTCTTGACAAACAGACAGACAGATAGACGGACAAGAAAGTTATCTTATTAGGGTTCCGTTTTTCCTTTTGAGGTATTTTTAATTTTGAGTTGTTTTGATTCCCGATTTAGATACCTACGCTTATCAAGAAATTTGTAAATACAGTTTAGCTTTATTTGAATAAAACACTGTCCTTTTAGTAAAAAAAAATCAATTTTAAGGATTTAAAGTTATTCCCTTCAGGGCCCATTTATTCCACCCTGTGTAAGCCGTAAAAGTAGGTAATATTTAAAACAATTTACTCATTATTTATTTCAAGTGACACCCAATTTACTTTACCTAGGTATATAATATGTGTAATAATAATAGCCAACAAGTTGCGGATTTCCCGTAATTTATTTTATTTCAAAACATACCTCAAAAGTATTTCAATTTCCTCACGAGGGTCATACTGCAACTTGTCCATGATTTTAACTGCATACTGCACTTTAGAGGTTTTGTGTTCACAAAGGCGGACAACTGAAAACGATCCAGTGCCTAGCTCTCCCATTAACCTGAAAAAAAAACATTAGTAACTAAATATTACCATTTCACCTTTTGTTGTGAGCCTTATTGGTTAGTGGTCTCGCAAGTGACTGCTAGAGGACTTAAATTCGATCACCTAGGTCTGGCAAAATGATATTTTTGTAACAGTTTTTTTGTTGTTATGATTATTGGAAAGAATATTTTAATAAACGGTAAGCCATTTAGTGTGAGCCTTTTCGCGTTTCTTGGTACATAAATCATGGTTGGTAAAACCCTGATTGTTACTGCTGTTAGACTCAGATCTGGACAACAAATATGCCTTCATGATGACAAAAATCGCTTCACCCAATCGTGATGAATGTGGAGCGGTTGAGGACCTAACACATTTGGTAATAGGATGTGAGTCAAAGGGCACATTGACGCATAACCCTTTACCATCAGTTCATTGACAATGTATGATTATAGACAAGCGCGGATCCACCGTTGTGGGCGCTGTGGGCATGCCCACAACCCTAATCGAGGTCAGACAAACAAATGATTGTGCTCATCACACAAACATTTGTCTTGGGTGGGAATCTAAGCCACGACCTCCGGGATAGCAGTCAGGGTCACTAACCACTGGATCAACAGACCAGTCAAAGTAGTACTTTATGTATGGATGATATACCAATCGAGTTAAATTATTACCTCCTACTAGTACCACTTCAAATACTACCACCTACTCTAGTATTGTATGCAACATAGAGACACGCAGCAAAGTAGTTCAGTTTAAAATTTTGTATTTTGTATCTTTCAAAATCTATGCATTTCAGTCAGGTAGTTAGGTTAGGTAGTTAGGTTAGCTATATGATAGGTTTGGTAAGTTAGGTTAGGTTATATGTATATATATGGTGACATTCTAATTCTACAGGTTTAAAGAGCACATTAGAGACCCGCTTAGTAAAAAGCAGAAATGGGTTTTATTGTTTTGGATCTATATGTTGTCATCTTATTATAAGTAAGTATGTAGGATTGTAGGTATATCTCTCTTATTATATACAATTGTTAAATTTAGATGTCGATTAATTGTGTTTGTGCAGGCTTTCAGTTCTTTCAGTGGCCTGTTGGTCTAGTAGTTAGTGACCCTGACTGCTATGCCGGAGGTCGTGGGTTCGATTCCCACCCAGGACAAATGTTTGTGTGATGAGCACGATCATTTGTTCTGTCTCTGGGTGTAATTTATCTATAATATGTATGTATTTAAAAGTATTTAAGTATGTTTATCAGCTGTTTAGTACCCATAACACAAGTTCTCAAGCTTAACTTGGGACTAAATGGCGTTGTGTGAAAAGTTGTGGAATATTTATTTATTTATTTATTTATAATATTGTGAAGTAGGTACAGTGATGTCCTCGATATGTATAGTTCGATATTGATACATTTCTTCCCTGTAAAAAAATACATGTAAATACCCGTCGCCTACCTGTATTCATCAAAGAAGTTATTTCTGTTGACAAATCCAGCCCAAAACTCCTCAGTGGACGTCTTATTGTTCGTGGCCACATGGTTCTGGTTCTGATTAGTAACCGTTTTGTTACTATCGTCGTTAAGTAAACAGGGTGCGACGAAACTGAACCCGCTGAAATAATAACATTAACGATTTATTCGCTGCGAAGGTTACATGCGTGACAAATGACTTATTATCTTATCATTAGACAATCCAATGATAATATGATAAGCAGGTTTATTAACTTATTATGCAAGTGCTATCGTAAACAGTACTGCAAATATTGATGCCCATATTCATCCACAGTAGGCGAGGCTAAAAAATGCGCTGTCATATTTTCAGCGCTCAGCTAAACGTCGAGAGTTGATCGACAGTGCAATTTCAATAATGTGACGTCTGGTGTTGGTCAAAAGATGCATTTTTGTACAGACGCCAGCACGTCAAGTTACCCCAATGTGTCAAATTTCTTAGAACGTTTTTCAACGTTATGTCAAACAGAATAAGAAAATAAATTCAATTGGGAAAATTTGGCTCATTGGGGTAGCTTGATGTGCTGGCGTCTGTACACCAATGTGTGAGAATTTCAATTTTTTTACAACCTATGTACAGACGCCAGCACATCAAGTTACCCCAATGTGTCAAATTTTCCCAATTGAATATGAACCTTATTCTGTTTAACATAAAGTTGAAAAACGATCAAAGAAATTTGACACATTGGGGTAACTTGATGTGCTGGCGTCTGTACCTACATAAACTTACGCCCTTTCCTCATTTGGCATTTTTGTAATACTATTTTTGTTTACTATTTGTTTAAATTATTAATAAGTACAGTAGGCCACATGTCAGTGGTAACATTATGACCTTATGATAACCTAGTGTACTTTAAGCAACGATAAATAGAAATGGATGGTATTTTTGGCCTCAACTTGGCTTCAGTTGGCATTTTCTATATCTAATCTCGTAGAATGCCATGAAACTTATTATTTAGTAGATATATAGTAGATAGAGTTGAGGGTGTGGTCTTATGGCTTGCAAAACATCCAAGCAAAATATATATTATATTTATTTTAATTGCAGGTAGCTGCATTGCAAATTGCAGATATGCAGGTAGGTACAGACAGTAGTTTCTTCAGAGGTTACCAGTTGAAGACGCCTTTTGTACAGCTACTTGACAAACAAGTACACTTGTTCAAAGTGGTTTTTAAAGCGTAAAGGATAACCACATCATACGTAAATAAAATAAATAGATGGAAATAAATCACTGAACGAGATAAGAAGCGGTGATCAAAGAAAACCTACAAACGGAATTTCATTTTTTTCGATAGAGCGTTCGATTTTGCAGCCATAATTTCATAGATGATGATCATAATTATCTTACCGGAATAATTCATGTGCATTCGCCGAAGCGGGTACACCCGGCGAGTCTCGCGGCGTGCGACACGTAAACTCTGAATCAAAGTAGAACGCGTCGTCGGCCCGAGAGACAGCCGGCCGGAATGGAGGCACCACCTGCCGACAATGTCTCAATTAAGAATAATGTGTCTTAATTGGCATTATTTTAGCCAAGATGCTAAGACTGTTGTTTTGAGGAGCTTGTGGCTAAATTATAACAGCCGCAGGGGTCGATCGAAGGTTAAGCTACGCTTGACGAGGTCGGTCCGTGGATGGGTGACCATTTACTAAATGTATACCAAGACTCCTCCGTAACTCCGAAAGCACGTTAAGCCGTTGGTCCCGGCTGTCATTTGTAGATCTTTGACAGTTGTCCGAAGCCCGAAAGTCTGACAACCAGTTTAACCAAGGGGTAACATGTTACCCAGTTACTGGGTTGTGGAGGTCTCTCCATTTAAAACAATGGTATTCAGCTGCATCCGGTTAAACTGGAAGCCGACCCCAACATAGTTGGGGAAAGTCTAGACAGATTGATTGATTGCTAAGACAGCAGTTTTAATGAACTTGTCCTGAATATCGCTCCTGTACGAATAGCAAGATAGGGTTGTTACTTCTGACAGAGAATACTATATAAACATTACGTATTAAGCCCAGTCGAATTAGATCAAAAAACGGATTGGAAAAATAAGTACAGAATTTCCTTCTAAAAATGTTAAAGGGTTAGCATGATAAACATAGACTACCAGTGACTACTCCTAACGATTTTCAAAGGAAATTTGCTATTAAAAATTATTTCCGTGCCAAGTCGTGATTTGACAGGGCTAATGTTTACGTCCTCGTTCTGTGATTCCGATTAGAATTTCTAGTTATTCCAATCTAGTTGTTGTTGGTTTCTAGTTGTTCCAATTCTACTAAAAAGTGATCAGTTACAAAATAAACAGTTACAAACAAGTATCCTAGTTTACATGCACAACTAATACAAGGTGAATAAACTGCAATTGTAGAAAAAAATACAAAAATGTTATGAATAAAATAGTTGACGGAACACATTTAGGACGTACATTTTGAGCAGTAGGAATGGGCTATTTGACAAAATTTTACTTTTTAGTCCCTCATCTAGATTACAAGAAAATATTTGACACAAATATTTTTTCTTTTTCAAATTAATGGAAAATTGCTTATATAAGGGTCAACTCACACCAAAAGAGCGTCGAAGCGCAGCGCAGTTTCAGTGTCATATGAATTTTAACTTTATTTTCATTACTATAATACTTAATACCGCATGAGAAATTCGAACGAGTCACGCGGATGCCCGCGGCGCCACAGGAATTCCGGCGAATTCCGTAAACGGTGCATGGCATGCGATAATAAGTATTATAGTAATGAAAATAAAGTTAAAATTCATATGACACTGAAACTGCGCTGCGCTTCGACGCTCTTTTGGTGTGAGTTGACCCTTAAGGGCTTGTAAGGTCATTATCTAGTATAAACTGTACTGGCTAGAGGCGTCATGCGACATTTTGACTCAATGTATAGACGTTATTTTTTTTTTACCTACGTGGAAAAATGAAAAGATATGTGTCGAATATTTTCTTTTAATCTAGATGAGGGAGTAAACACTAAAACTTTGTCAAAGAGCTCATACCTTGTATGGTCTGAATCGTCAGGAAATCTATGATAGTAGATTCATAGGAGCCTAACTACTTACACATATTCATTACGTATGAATATGTGTTCGTTTTATAATCGCGTCGATGGTATGCTATTTCATTAATTTAGCCTAATATGACTGTGACCACACCAATTGCGGTATCAGTGGCCTTGTTGAGGAGCCTCTTCGAATGACGTTAATAGTATCGTCAACTTTGTACAGGTACAGTCAAGAGCATAAATACGTTGCACCTGGGCCAAACTGGAGTATCGATTTAAATTTTGAAAAGGGATCTAGGATACACGGGAGTGTGTCAAGCCAAGTTCGAGCTAACAGAACTGGCGAGCAGCACCGTGTGTAATTTTACACGAACCATTTGGAGCCACTTTTGACCCCGTGGTAACTCAAAAACTATTTCACTTAATTCATTCTACAATATTAAAGTTTCGAAGATAATTATGTGGATCGTAGCTCTATAAATACAATATTTCTATCATTTAGGAAAAATGGATTTTGAATCTTATGTAACTGTTACGAATGCACGTGACTGTACTGTGCAACTTGGGCGGCCGACCTTCGAAATCAATCAATTGACATCTATCTATTAATAATGATTTTGAACAGATTATTTAGATTTATTTGCGTCGTAATTAGACTAGTAAAAGTTAACGTAAAAGGAGCATGCAAAATAACATTATTGCATAACTCTAGGAAATTATTAGCCAGACATGCATGACAATGTATTATACCAAATAAATGATTGTCTTCTATAGCGGTAAATAAATTGTTTAGCTTTAAACCTGTGGGTGACACAATAAAACCCACAGAAACAGGAAAATGTTGTCAGTAGGACACTGAAAAGTACCATAATTGAAAGATAACAAAAATACTTATAAGGTAAATGTATAAGTAGGGACTTTAAAATTTCAATTTGCTTAAAAAAAACCAGATAAGTCATAGTAAATAGATAGGTAGATCATTTTTAAAGTTCCGTACGTTAAAAATGGATCCTGCATAATTTGGTTCTGTTATGTCCGTTTACTCTAAGGCTATGGGCACTATTTCGATGTAAATTGAAAGGAATATGTGTGTATTTCGGATGGACAATGGTTTAGTGAAGAAATCAAATAAATAGTTAGGGATGGCATGTTTCTCATCCCTAAGTTCCGGGCGCCATCGCCATGCTTATAACCAAAGGATCAAAAAATACCCATAAATAAATACTACGTATAGGTGTGTGCTGTAGAACACCGAAAATTTAAACAATGTACTCGTAAGGTTTATAGGTGCCTTTTTACTGTGTATGCCAACAGTTGGTAATATATATTATGGCGTTTTCAGTTTTAACAACAATGATTATAACTTGGCTTTTCATAGTTCCTTAAAGAAATACTATGAAATATAAATTTACTTTTACTGCTGATAAAATCATGATTGAGCATCCGTAAGTACCTACTCATCTCAACAAGGTACGGAAACCATCACTGTGCATGGTCGACGTACACTTGTTCGATTATAGATTTTTTTATAAAATAACCTCCATAAAAGAACATTATGTCTTTAACATTGTATAACGTAAATAGATGAACTTAATGCTAATAGATATAATACCTCTTTTTTACAAAGCGCTTCCCATTCTATGTTTGCAAAAAATTCATGATTCTTAATGTCCTCAATACCATTTGTTCCGGCTCCCAATCTACAAATAGGCAAGAAACAGTTATTTTAATAACAAGCTAGAATTGATAGTTAACGCTTTGACCGCCACATGTAGAGATGACAAACCAAAATGTGACCAACACGCCACGCGCCATGATTACATGACGAATTTAAAGGACTAATTCCTAGTTTGGCGCCCAGGGCACATTTTTGAAGTGGCGGTCAAGACGTTAATTTAATGTTTTGTTTTAAACCAACCTATTTTGAGGGTTTCTTTTGAATAAGGCTCTCAATAGAGACTGCGCCTCTTCACTAAGATTTGATGGCATCCCAAGTTTTGCTTTTAATATTTGTGTCATAGTTTCATGTCGAGTCGAACCATGGAAAGGTAGATTTCCTGTGAGCATTTCAAACTGAAAGAAAAACACAGTTTCATTAGAAGGTCTAAAATTTTGTTTAATTTGAATATGAGTGTGTTGTAAGCATACCATAAGTACACCAAAAGACCACCAGTCTGCCGCAAATGTATGTCCTCTCCTGTTGACTACTTCCGGCGCCATATATTCCACTGTGCCACAAAAGCTATAAGCTTTATCGCTAGTTGGAGGGAGTTTTGACAAGCCAAAGTCTGTAAGTGCTATATGGCCGTCAGCATCTAATAAAATGTTTTCTGGTTTGAGATCCCTGTATATTATTCCCAATTTGTGTACATGCTCTAATGCTAAAGCTAGTTCAGCTAGGTAAAATTTAACATCCTCCTCAGTAAACATTACCTAGAAATAAATAAAATGTATTGTGAAGTAAAATAATGCTTCAATTAGATGTTACAATGTGCTACCTTATGGCGAAATTATGACATACACATTCGTAAACATAAAAATTAGGTAGTAAAACTTACCTCTTTACTGAGTCGTGAAAACAAATCACCGCCACGCAGGAAGTCTAGTATTAAATATAATTTACCAGCAGTTTGAAATGCATAATGTAATTTAACAATAAATGGATGGCCCATTTCAACTAGAATATTTCTCTCCATTTTTGTACGTTCTCTATCTCTGACTTTTAAAGTAGCCTTTTTAAGTACCTTAAAAAATATAATAAGATTGAATTATAGTTTTGTATGTAATCAAATGACAGATATTATTTACATACATTTAAACTTCAACAAAGCTAAATAAAAATATAAGGAATATCACCTTCATGGCGTAAAGAGTGCCCGCATCAGCACCAGTAACTTTCCGTACTAAAAATACTTTGCCAAAAGAACCTTCACCAAGAACTTTGAGCAATTCAAACTGTGACGGGTCTGCCTTATCATGTCCTTCTTTAACCACATCTTGTATCTCAACCTCCCTTTCTTCACTGATATCAACAGAAGTATCTAGACTCTCAGTTGTAGATGCTTGACGAGACTCCCCAGAGTTTTCAACCACTATTGGAAGACTGTTAGCTGGCTGTGCAGATGTACCAAGCTAAAAATATAGTAAAACATTCATTTTTGTCAACTTCAGATGATTGGCACCCCCAATATCCGTAAGAGGAGCTTCTGTGTTTAATAATAGAGACACACTGCACATCACTTCAGTAAAATAAAATTAACATCTAGAGTTTGATCATAAATCTTATGACACTTGTTCAAACACTATTATTATTGTTTAAGGGAAATTCATAGAAATTGAAGTCAATCTGTCCTTTAAACATTTTTTACAGACCTATTTACAAAGCAGAACCCCTAAGACTACCCACTGACCCTTTTCATTCTTTATAAAAACAAGCACAAAACACAAACAGTAAGTCTAGTAACAAGGATATATTTTGTTATTATTATTACATTATTGGGAATATAGCCCAATTGGAATCATTAAAGACAGATACCTGTTTCATTTTTTAAACTAATTTCATTACTACACACAGTCAAAATTTTATTTAAATTTTTAAAACCCTAATAGGTATATTAGGTATTTATGGTTTTAAAGCAACACTTTTCATGGAATTTATAATTCAATAACAAGATACATGTTCAACCTATGACTACTGCATTAATATTATATATTTCATAAAAGTAAATGAATCATAGAATATAAGCAGTATACTTAATGTATCTTAACATTTTTCCTTAATAGTTGGCACTGACATGGTTTACGAATTTATTATTAAACGATTTTGAAATCGGAATAGAAATCAGTGAACCAAAAGATGTTTAATCAAAACCTTTAATCAGAATCTCGTGCAAATAATTCTGAGAAACTACAATAAGTGGGCGTAAAAAGGATATTTTCCAAAGATAATGTAAGTTATATTCAGTCCATGTATATACTTTGGGTAGTAAAGAAAATATAAATAATAAAAGAAAAGATCAGGAAATAACACAAAATACAATGACTACGCAAACAAAATCTAAATATACCGTGTTATCTCCAACATTCTGCATTCGCCAAGGATCGGAGGATGAGGTGTTAGCCAAAGGCATGATTTATCACTATTGCACTTGAACATTCACTGTAAAATACTTTAACAATTTAATAAAAGCAATTAAAACTTAACTACTCTCTAATCCATTTCTCATTCATAAACCACGAATATCGTGAAACCACGAATACACACAATCATTGACAGCTCAGCTCACAGCAGCAGACATGATATAAAATTAAGACAGACGAGGCTGACTGTGGTAACACTACCTGGGTTCCGTGGAATTAACGTACAGCCGAGCGAGCGTAACATGTCAGCGAATTAAGGTGGGGACATTTTATAAAAAAAAGGTGATTTATAACACATAAAGCAAATTCATCTATACTATGACAAAATAATAAACGAAATGGCACCAAAAGAACGAGCTATGTAACTTTCACGATTTATAAACAATGTAAGGAACCCTAAAATATCACGATAGCGTTCCAGATAAGACACAAAACAAGATCTTTTACTTTGACGTAGATGATATTCTCGATAGTTATACCGAGTAGGTACCTATTCCACGATTACAATGACAGTTCAAAACAAAAAAAAATACCAATGAATTTTTATTGGGAACCAAGTCGGTTAAAATAAAAAGGAGTTCGCGCTACGATTGAGTAGAATTTATTTTCGTTTTGAAAAAGTTTAAGTATGTGTATGCCTGGGGAAAATACTGTATTTTTTTCCACACGCTACAAAATATTTTAAAAAGGATGGCCTTTAGTAAAATTAGGTACTTCACTTTAGAAGCATAATATATGAGCAGAGGAGCAGGGTTATACAGAAAAAAATCCGATCGAAGTGAGAGTTCGTGGGTGTACGTGTGCGGGCAGCGCCCTGCTTCCTGTTCGATCTTAACAAAAAAAATGTTTGGCGTAGTTGTTAGGCTGACATATTTGACAAGAAATGTCGAGAAAACAACATTTATTAAAAATATTTGAAGACTTTGGATAATATTTTGTTATCACATTGGATTGAATTTCTTAACGTTTCTATTAAACTACTATATAGAGATTTGTGCAGAAATAATAAATGGTTTCGCATGGCATTGATAAGAATGTTCAAGTTGGTCCCATTTGGAAACAACTAAGTAGGTATTTAAGCATAGTAGATAGTGTTAGCTTAATAATATTTAGTCAATTTATTTCTCACGTTGGTAACATTTGAATTGATTGTTGGTAATTTATATTGTCACTTTTGATGTCTGTGGACATCAATGTGACAACTAGAAAATACTTAACGGCCATATTTGAACTGAGTGACAGACTTGAGATTCAGCCGTCGAACTGTACGGATTAAATCCAATTATATATACGTAATCTGTATTTTATTCGAGCGAACCTGCACTGATCCTTCATCTCAGAAGTGGGATAGACAGGCTAGCTTTGTATTTCTAGCAAAACGCCCACAAATCAGAGTTTTGCTACACGTGCGTTTTCGATTCATTTAACGCAACAAAATGGACGATGGAAACGGGACACCTACTGAGATATTGGACCATCGCAAATCCTCTTCAAGAAAAAGAAAACGAAACGATCACAAGAACAAAATAAAACGACGCAGAAGCAGATCAAAAACTGAGGATGAATCGCTAACGGACTCGATTGTTTCTATGCGAAGAAGCCGTTCTCGGGAGCGTCGTGAGCATCGTCGTCACCGACGCAAGGCTGTCAGCAGTGAAAGTAGTGATCGTGACCATCACAGACGTCGCCAGAAAAATAGCAGGAGTCGAAGCAATCGCCGTGAGCGTCATGGGCAGCGCCGTAGGAGTGGAAGCATTCGCCGCAGCCGCAGGCAGGTCAGCAGGAATGCGGGTGCACGTGGCAGCAGGAGCGGCTCGAGATCGTCGCGTCATGGTGGACGCTTATCTTCCCCGGTAAGACGTTCCAATAATAGTACTGACAACTTGACACATGAATTGTTGACTAGATTGGTGAATACCTTAGTAAATACTCGTCCTGAAGGTAACAAATTTCCAATGTTAGGTAATGTCATACCTGATTTTGATCCGATGGTTAAGGGGCAAACTATACAAATGTGGCTTAGTAAAGTAGATGAGTGTGCGAAATTGTATAAATGGGGTAACGATCAGGTTATACATTACGCCTTACCCAAACTAGCGGGTGTCGCAAAAACGTGGTACCAAGCTTTACCTACTATGTCATTTTCGTGGCCTGAATGGAAACAAAAATTGTTAGAATCATTCCCTAGTAGTGACGATTATGCCGAGTTACTTACAGAAATGTTGTCTAAACGCGTAAAATATAATGAATCGCTAGAACTGTATTATTTCGAGAAAATCAATTTGCTGAATCGCTGTAATATTATGAGTAAGAGGGCAGTCGATTGTATATTGTACGGAATCGAAGATCGTTCATTAAGATTAGGCGCGAAAGCATTGAAGTGTCAGGAACCGGAACAAGTACTAGAATATTTTCAGTCTATCAAACAACAACCACGTGAAACAGATAAGTCACGTCCTTATGGAGATAAAAGACCTAACCCTCCGTCAAATGCAAAACCTGCCAGCAATGAGACAAATACTAAAAGTAGTAGTAATTCTATTGTTTGCTATAATTGTAATGAACCAGGACATTTTAGTTTTAAATGTACAAAAAAAATACTCAAATGTAATATTTGTAACAGACTTGGACATACTACTTTAAATTGTTCAAAACTACTCTCCGATAATAATAATACCGATAAAGTGGGTCAAGGTCAAAAGGATATATAGATGCCGAGAGCACCGCCTGAAATGACTGTAAGTACATCATGCAGTTGATGCTCAACGGTCAGTCGGTTTTAGGTTATGTCGATCTTGGCAGCCAATGCACTTTAATTCGCTGCAGTGATGCTAGAAAACTAGGAATTAGTTGGTTGAATAATCTGGATCTTCCCACGATGAAAGGTATTGGGAACAACATAGTGCTACCTTTAGGGCTCGCCACTGTTACAATACAGATACAAAGTGTTATGGAAAAAGTAGATGTTTTGGTTGTAGAAGACAACATTATTAAATACCCTGTACTTATTAATCGGACTTAGTTTTACAGAAAAGCCTGGTATTATCATAACTTAAACTTACGATTCGGTGATATTTACACGGGAACTTACGAACAAATTGTATCTCGAATTAGTCTCAGACACATCAATACCGGCTAAGGAAATGTGCTTAGTTGAAGTTAGTTGCACCGGCGATTATTCAGGAACTGTATACGTGCGCGGTTCACTTCTTCGAGTTTTATCTTCTACCAGGAGAGTATGAAATAGATAATGGTCGTGGTCGTTTATTGATTCAAAATGTATCTGATAAAGTAGTGTTACTAAAAAAAGATTCATTGATAACTCGTGCTCTTAAAACAAACGGTTGTTATGACGTAAATGTTTTGGATATCAACGCTAGTAATTTTTGCTCAGAATTTACTTATGACTCGAATTTAACTAGTTACCAAGTAGATCAATTAAAAAGGCTATTAAATAGATACAAGGAATGTTTTTCGAATAACTTAAACGATTTGGGTTTCACTAACATAGTTAAGATGGAAATTGAGTTAAATGACACTAAACCAGTCGTATACCGAAAAAAAAAAAAAAAAAAAAAAATCTGAAGCAAAAACTTGTTGAACGCCCTATTTAGCCTTGTACGATTCGAGTTATGAAACTGAATTACACACTGATGCATCTAAGTTAGGGATTGCTGGTATTTTGATGCAAAGACATAGCGACGGAATGTTTAGGCCCGTGGCGTATTACAGTCGGAAAACAACCAAAGATGAACAAAATTTACATTCGTTTGAACTGGAAACGTTAGCAGTGATAGCCTCTCTTAAACGTTTCCGTGTTTACTTGCTGGGATTAAAATTTAAGGTTATAACTGACTGTAATGCGCTACGCACGACACTTACCAAACGTGACCTTATACCGAGGATAGCTCGGTGGTGGGTGCAGTTCCAGGAGTACGACTGCGAAATTGAATACAGATCTGGGGCTCGCATGGCACATGTAGATGCTCTCAGTCGTGCTCCTGTGACTGAGCCCGTTACGGGTGATGATGAGACACACGTACTCGATGTTCTAAATATAAATATTAAAGATTGGATTTCCACAGTCCAAAGTAATGATGAAGAAATTGGAAGAATTAGGGGCATTCTACGTGACAAAAACACGAATTATATAGCAGATGTGTATAAAAACTATCAATTAAAAGGGGATCATGTGTTTAAGATTGTTGGCGATAAAATAAAATGTGTAGTTCCTAGAGCAGTCAGGTGGCAAGTTTTAAGAATGAATCACGACAATGTAGGCCATTTCGGCTATGAGAAAACTCTAAGTCGCCTACGCGAAACATTTTGGTTTTCTAAGATGCGCCGTTTTACCAAAAAGTACGTTTCGGCATGCCTTGAATGTGCTCATCATAAGGCTCCGGGTGGTCGTAGGGAAGGAATGCTTCACCCTATACCAAAAGCAGATATTCCCTTTCATACGGTTCACGCCGATCATTTAGGCCCGTTCGTTCGCTCTAAGAGAGGAAACACTTATATTCTTGCGATTATCGATTCTTTTACAAAATTTATAAGTATAAGCGCTGTACGGGATACAAAAAGTACCACAGCCATAAGAATTTTTAGGGACCATTTTAGTACTTTTGGTACTCCAACACGTCTTATCACTGATCGGGGTACTTGTTTTACAAGCTCAAAATTTAAATCTTTCATGGAGAGTACAAATGTTAAGCATATACTTAATGCAGTTGCAACCCCAAGAGCGAACAGACGAATAGAACGCTATAATAGAACCATATTAGATGCTTTGAGTACGAAATGCCACGATAAGGGTGATAACACTTGGGATGTACACGTCGGTAACATCCAGCTAGGTATAAACACGACAATGAACAAAGCAACGGGTAAGAGCCCATCAGAGTTGCTTTTTGGCTTTAAAGTTTTGAATCCATCAGAAAATATAATAAATGAGGTGTTAAATGAAGTTATATGTCGAGTTAGTGATAATGAGTTAGTAAGGATAAGAACAGAAGCTAAATCTACAATAGAAAAACAGCAGTTTAATTCAAAGAAGGCATTTGATAGGCAAAGAAAAAGGGTGACGTCATATAATATCGGCGACTTAGTTAGGGTTGAAAGAACAATGATAGATAAAGAACACGTGGGTAAATCAAAGAAGCTTATATCTAAGTTTCATGGCCCATATAGAATAACAAAAGTTCTAGGAAGTGACAGGTTTTTGATTGAGGATACTCCTCTGACTAGGCGAGGTAATAAAAAGTATGAAAATGTAGTGGCAGTGGATAAGATACGCCCCTGGCTAAATTATACAAATATGTCCAGTGACGGTAGCGAAAGTGATAACAGTGGTGATGAATAAAATTTACCAGTCCAGATTAGAATCTGAATAATTATATTGCTATACTGTGAAATGGAATTTCGTAAAGAAAAAATAAATTAACGAAAAAAAAAGCTATCAATTATAATTTGAATTGAATAATAACATGAGATAGTGAATAAGAGTTATTGTTAGTGAGAGTATTGGATTAGTAAGGGACGATTAGATTTGCTGAGGTATTGACTTAATCATGGACTAGACAAGAGACTTGATGACGCGATGCTTGGGCTATGAGCAATCAGTGCAGAAAGTGATGGATATTGGGGACCGATATTGCACAGATGATTGTAGATCATAGCAGACTAAGTATCGCGAAGTCTAGGGGCATGGGCTATGAGCTTCCAGTGCAGAATGCGAAAGGTGATGGAAATCATCGCACAGATGGTCGCAGATCATAGCAGACTATGCCACTAGATGACTGAGATATAGAGCACGAGTTGTGAGCGGTCAGTGCATACTGCGAATGATGTCAAGCAATTGATATCGCACAGATGACCGTAGATCACAACAGATTGTGCATGACGATAATGAAATGAACTGAATGAGAATGGAACGATTTATTACATAAGGATATTAGAATTATATTATTTAAGTTATTGATAAAGTTATAACGATTGTGTGTAAATTAATTAACTGAAGAATGTATTTTTTTTCTTTATCTTATTTTATTTAATGTTATTTAAGTGAGAGGACTCACTTCAAAAGGATGGCCGAGCTGTTAGCTTAATAATATTTAGTCAATTTATTTCTCACGTTGGTAACATTTGAATTGATTGTTGGTAATTTATATTGTCACTTTTGATGTCTGTGGACATCAATGTGACAACTAGAAAATACTTAACGGCCATATTTGAACTGAGTGACAGACTTGAGATTCAGCCGTCGAACTGTACGGATTAAATCCAATTATATATACGTAATCTGTATTTTATTCGAGCGAACCTGCACTGATCCTTCAATAGGTACTTGGTCACTTAGGCACAGATTGATACTTTTAATTCACTACTGTAGGTTACAGAAGTGAGTTAAGAATAACCATTCATAATTATTTTAGGAAAGCCGAAAATGAGAGATACGGCTCTTCTCACCAGCGTGGATGTGACGTCAAAAATCATTGGTGATTTCGGAAAGTGGCAACTAAAAATCAGTATACTGATGGCACTCTTGAAATTACCCATCGCTTATTACCAATTAAATATAATCTTTATGGCTCCACAACAAGATTTTTGGTGTAGTAAACCAGCAAGCTTTGCTAAGTACAGTGTTGAAGAGTGGAGAAAAATGTGTGCACCAGTAAGCTAATTTGTCTTGAAAAAACACTAACGCACATTACATACATTCATTATAAAACCATAATAGTTTCGTAAAAATAGGGTGCATGCTAAAATATAATTGCACGAATCTCGGATCTGGGTCACTTTACTTTCATATAGAGGTCGTGGGTTCGATACTCACCCAAGCCAAATGTTAGTGCGATGAGCGCGCTTATCGCACAAACATTTGGATTGGATGGAATTGAAACATTTGAAATGGATGGAATTTATCATGTAGCTACTTAAGTATATATTTATCAGTTGTATAGTACCCATAACTTAAGCTTCGCTTAACTTGGGACTAGATGGCGTTATGTGAAAGTTGTGGCATATTATTATTATTTTAGAAAAGAGTTTCTTCTTCTCAGCACTTTGGCTGGTTTTGGCTACGTTTACGTGTCGAAACCAAGTACCTAAATGCGTGTGGTGTATTATGTTAAGGTCGTGTTGTGATGAGGGCCTACTACGATTCCACATGACAAGTGTTTAGGATTTTGATTTTTGTAGAGAAATAGGTATACTTACAGGATTTCTTTTAAATTTAACAATTTTAGACTATGTGGTTGATGATTTGCTGTGGAGGTGATGAAGCAGGGAGGTCACGACCCTCAGCATTGAGGAGTACGACGCAAGGAGAGGGGGGGGGGGAGGGGGGAAGATGATTTGGGATAACGCCTGTTGTGGAGAGAACTACTGGGACTACATAAACCTTTTCTTGTAGTCATATATTACTATAGGGAATATTAGGGAATCTTTGTTTGAAATGGGTAAGGGAAGTTGCAGCCTCTAAATGGCCGTGTCTGGAGTCAACTCCTAAACTTCAAACCTCGGAAGTTCAGCCCTGGTATACTTAGTGTATTTATTTTTTTTCTTACATCATGGCAAATTTTCAAAAAAACATACTATTAAAAGTACCCACTTACCTAATATTTAATGATGCTGCTACTGATTATTAATAGGCTCTATAAAAACCAGAATAATATGCTTCAGTCATTTCTAACTACTTAATATAAAGTAAGTAGGTACTTTATAACATATTATGTTTCAGCATGTAGAGGAACATCCGTGCTTAATCTATGATCCAGATTTACTTTTAATTGACCCAAAAATGGACAAGACTCTGATTCCGCTAGTGCCGTGTGAACATTTTGAATATGACAAAAGTGTGTTTTCACGAACAATCACGTCTGAGTGGAATTTGGTATGCTCTCGACATTGGCAGGCTCATGTACGTATCAACAATGATTTAAAATTCGTTCAAGTTTACTTTGGACGACTAGTTCTGTTGAAAACTCTAACGATGAGTAGGTAGAATAGAGATTTCTCAATAGAAATTCAGGTACCTATAACTTACCTATGTGCAATTGGGTGGCAAACAAGTCAATCTCCCATTGCACACTTTAGCAGAAACTTCGTACCTGGTCTTAAAACAACCCCATTAAAAAAAGTATATATTAAGTACCTACCTTAGAAAAGTCTTTTAATCCATTAAATATGGGTGTAGGTATGGTGCATGCTTACTAACACGTCTGCTTACCCCTTTTGAAATGATATGGTAGACTTATACGTTGCATTTTATTCGCAGGAACAAGTCAACGTTATTATAGTGTTTGTGTGTGACATAAATAACATTATTAATCCTTGCAGGTGTGTCAGTGCGTAATGATGTGGGGGATTGTATTAGGAGGTATTGTTTTCGGCTCTTGGGCAGACAAACATGGTCGTCGAAAGCCACTTGCGACTGCATTAGTTATTCAAGGCATTGCTAGTATTACTGCCAGTGTCATTCCGTTGTACCCGGTGTTTCTGGTCAACTGGTTCATTCTAGCATTAGCGTCTGGTGGTGTTGGAATTATATCCTTCGTTATTTGTATGGAGGTAAATCTAACTCAAAATACTTAAATAAATTTGCTTAGGCGGCGCACACCACAATTTTTTAATTAGTACAAATAGGTACATAAAGGGCTTATTCTAGACGGTCTTCTCATTATATTTGTAAACGTATCAATACATAATATTCATAAACAGCAAAGTTATTAGCGTTTGTTTATTTTCTAAAAAGTCACCCAATTTATGGAAATGTTGTACAGGCTATTCATGACATATTAGTAATTCATTAATTGTCATCTCTCGCTCACGTTCGCGTGATCTCGGTCAAGCATGCCCCGTCTCCAACAGCTGGTACACAGCCCACTTTTTTTGTACTAATAAAAAAATAGTGGTGTATATTTATTTAGTTCTGACAACATGATTCAATATGTTAGTAGCCGTATCACTAGGCTTAGTAGCTGGTGGCAGCAAGATGTGCAGAGAATGACAAAGCAAGAATTTGCTAAGCAACCATCATTCTCTCTACATAGTGCCTCAGAAAAGGCAAGTTCAATACTCAATACTCAATACCTTTATTGCTTTCCATATGTATTCTTAGGTGGTAGGGATATAAATGAGATCATTATGGACCCTGTAGGGCACAGCAAAAAAATGGTAGGAGAGAGGAAGCCTTGCTTAACGTGATCATTTCATTGTAATAGAAGAATTATTTAAATATTAAGACCATGAACAAATTAACTATTCTCAAATATTTGGGGTTTATTAAAATTCCATTTATTTATTTGACATTACCCTCGATATTATTGATTTATTGTTACCTACATTATTTACTGAATATTAGTAGTATTGTTATATTTAATAGATATTAATTGTATTATTGTTATTTATGATTTATTAATTATGATTAAGTATTCATTTATTTATTTTGACATTAATATATTGAAATTGGTGCGTTTGAATAATTTATTTAGAAATTCAAATAATTTTATATTCATAAATATATTATTGTAACTCTTATTATTTAAGTTTATCAATTAAATATTCATTTATAGAGTAATAACATTTATTTATCAGGAAATTTTTCAGCTTTTTCATAAATATATTTAGTTTTTCTTCTCTCTTTATTATGTCAGGCAGTTTGTTATATATTTTTATCGACATTACGTAGGGGCTTGTAGAGTGCATTTTAAGTTTAGATGTCGGTATGTTCAACCTGGTTCGGTGTCTGAGTGTGAAACGAGATTGGATATCTTCACGTGTTGTGTAGAATTCTTTATGCTTGCGCACAAATTTGCATATTTCTAAAATGTAGATACTCGGGAGGGTCAAAATGTTGAGCTCTACAAAATAAGGTTATAGAGCTCTCCACCACTGTTTTCAGGATGCTATTACCTTTCACTGACCCGCGTCCCATGCGTGTTCAGCGTGTTATCCCATTAACTTGTTTTTAATTTTAGGTGGTAAGCGGCAAGTGGCGCACCTTAATTCCAGTCATTTATCAACTACCCTTTGGTATTGGTAATGCAATAATGGCAGGATTAGCATATTGGCTTCGGGACTGGAGACAGCTTGAGTTTGCATTGGGTTTTTTTTCTTCATTGTTCATACTATATTGGTTTTGGGTACCAGAATCGCCGAGATGGTTACTGGCAACTGGACATAGGGAGGAAGCTGCCGGTAAGTTAAACAATAATAATAATACTTAAACGGAATTCTTTGCGTGCGTTTATTTAGGCATTGACTAGGTACATACCTGAGCCGAAGAAGTATGTACCTAAGCATTAGATATACCTACCTACGTAGGTATACCGTACTTTAAATTAAAGCTAATACAATATTAATAATGATTGAGGCCTAGACTAATAACGCAAAGAAAGTTAGTAAGAGTGCAAGTGAGGCGACTAAAACTGAGCCAGAATTGGGTCTGCTCGGCGAGCCGTGTTAGTAGGTAGGTAATAAAAGTCACGTTCCGTCGAACACAGCTCGCGAGTAAACACATTGAGCTCATGCACACAAAGATATTAAAGTAGATACACGACTTCGCCCGTGTTTTATACTAAACGCGGCTTCTATGAGTTATTATTCTAAGGCTTGAGGAGGTAGGTTATATCTGTAATATTGGCCTTAATAAAACGCCGGGCCAGGATAGGTATTTAATTTATTTATTTTAGTACCGACTTGATTACAGTTATTCTAAAGGCTATCACTAGACAGAACGGAAGACATGTCAGTTCAAAAACCATTCGAGAATTGTTGAATGCGCATGAATTTCACAAACATAAGGACCCAGATTTTATTACGTTCTTGAAAACGAAAAATATGAGAAGGAAAACTATTTTGCTTTCGATGAATTGGTATGATTTTTTACATGACTATATAGTACAAAGAGACCTTCAGTCAGTAGACGAATTGGTATGAATTACCAAATTCAGTGTTAGAGCGGTTTTGCACTGGGCAGTGGGCATGTCCGATTCGAATCCGATCTGTTAAATTACGGTCCGGAGTTGTCATAGGATTAAAGAAAGAAAGAAAACATATTTATTTGGCACATGCCACAAGTGCACAACAGAAAGTAAAAAAATAATAATAAAAAACTAAGAACTAGGTAAACACGAAAAAGAGTGTGTATCTCACGGCTGCGCCAAATAGGACCATTGCAGTACCTACCTAATAGGATTAGTTGTTATGGTAGTTTACTCACTAGGTAACCTAACATAGCAATGGTTCTTCGACTACCTACTTTGGACCGTATTTTCACGGATTCGGATTGGACGTACCTATCTAGTGCGAACCGCTCTTACCCCCCCCCCCCCCCTTTTTATAAATCTCTTCCAGAAAAAACGTAGTGATGTGAAGGCCAAAGTGCCTCTATGGCTCTACTAATGATAGAGATTGGCAGTTCACCAAACTTTTCGCAGGGAGATTTTTACAGACTTGATTTTAAATTATTCAATTAGTAGGTAACATGACTTACCAACCAATGTGTTTTCCAGGTTTTGTACTGGATTGGCTTTTTATACATTCTCACAATACTTAGGTTCTATAGGCGGAGACATATTCGTTGCTGTATCAGTAACTGGAATAATTTCAACATTTGGAGGGTTGACATGCATTTTTATAATAACGAGAGTCGGAAGAAAGACAACAGTCGTTATATACCAGATAGTCACAGCCTCGTGCTTCATTTTAATATTGATGATACCGAAGGGCATGTATTTAAACGACTTTCCGAGACTATTGTTTGCGGGAGTAGGTTTTGCAGGAATGGCGGTAAGTCAGTGATGTGCGAAATTGAATCGTTGAACTGTAACTTAGGTGTGAGTGAGAATATTTTTCTTTGTTGCATTAATGTAGTTCATATTCATACCTTAGGATCTAGAATGAACCAGAGGTAGCCCATCATAGCCTTGCCTACATTGTGGCCGAAATAAATAAAACATTTTTCATTTAGAATGATATTATTTTAAGATTTTTCATGGAGTACCTATTACCTAGTAGTTAGAATTTGACGGCACGGTTGGAGCAGCGGTTGAGCGATTGGCTGCTGCGCCGCGTAGCTTGGGTTCGATTCCCGTACAGAACAAAAAGGTATTTGCATGGCCTACAGGTAGGTACTTGCTCCAGGTCTGGTTGATTTTGTATGTGAGTTTAAATATTATGTAAGTAAAGTGTAAACATGCATCCTCGACACAGGAGACATTTAAAGTGAACAACGATTTTAAAAAAGGGTAACTAATTTGAGTAGGTATTACCAGAAGGGTTAGATTAAGGTGTAGGAACCTATAGGTACTTACTCCCATATTTCGCCGGTTGCCTATGTAGGTAAGTCCTGCGTAATTGGTGTACCTAGGTAAGTCTATTGCTGATATAGGGCAAAGTTTAATACTCCGGGTTGCTGTTATAAAATCCAGGGATCAAAGGACCTCATAGTCGGCAATAGCGCTTAGGACCAACAAAGCAGAAAATTTTTTTGGTCGTGCCTCTAACTATCTCAACATCTTCCTGCCCTTGTCCCGTGTTATTTGGAGTCTGTTCAACACGTTTTTTTCTTCCATTCTATCCTGTCACCCGTCATATCAATAACTTCCTTTTCTTTCATATCACTCTTAACACAATCCATCCATCTTTTCTTTGGCCTCCCTCTTCCTCTCCACCCATCCAAATTTATAGGTAGGTACTCATCTCTCTCTCGCCTCTAACTATCTGTGAAGGAAAATTGCGACTAAACATTTCTTCCGTGCTAAATCTTAATTCGACTGGGCAAAATTATGGAATTTACATTCTTTGTTACAAATATTGTTATTATTTCAGGGCACGATACCAGCGTTATATTTATTTTCGGGAGAATTATATCCAACATTGGGAAGGAACGTTGGTGTCAGCGGAGTAACAACTTTTGCTCGCATTGCGTCCATGGTCGCACCAGCCGTTGTTAGTTTGGACAGCATACTTGTGAATCTTCCAATCACCATATTGGCGGTCATTTCTTTTGCACAAATATTTATGATATTACCTTTACCAGAAACAAAAGATTCCCCATTGCCAGAATTTATAGAGGAAGCTGAAAGATTTAGATAGAGTTCAGTTTGGTTAGGGATCAACCATTGAACACGTGAGGCTTATAAGGTGGGAAGGGAGGTGTAGCAAATTGTAGTGTAATACATCATGTAAAATTATTAAGGTACCTACTTTGTACCAGAATTATACGCGTGATTATGGTTGGGGGAGGGGATGGAGGAGACTTAGGACCGTCTATGTTGTATGACCATTGCAGAGGGCAGTTGAAACTAGGGGGAAGTTAAAAGTTGCTAAAACCATTACGTGATTAATTAAAGGACGACCCCTTAGCTACCGGTGGAAGTTGACTCTAAATGTCGGGGAATAATGTTCGGTTGCGAATACAGTATGGTGGTGAATAAATAGATATCTTTTAGGCACTACATATTGGTATTTATTTAAAAAAAACAGACATTGTGTAAAATAAAATGAATTACAACTTTGTACGCATTACCTACCTAATTACGTAGGCAGCCTTTGAAAATTTGTGTCAGTCAACGAAAAAAGGTACCACGAAGTATTAATATTTAGTAAATCTGTTTTAGGATGTTATTTTTGTAGCCCACTATGTTACTTTTAACAATAACTTAGTAATTTGTGTGAATACACTTAAATGAGTTATGAGAGAAATTGTTTTATTTAATGTCTCCATTATTCTCCATAGTTATTATTTAAGAAGGTTGAAATCTGTTTTAAATCAATAGTTATAAATTGATAATTTTTCCCTGTTTAATATGAATCTTATTATCTCTATTGTTATAAAGTTGGAAAACTATCAAAGCTATTAGAAAGATTGGAGTAACTTGATATGCTGGCCTCTGAATATAGGAATAGGCATAACTCCATGCTAGCCATACAGTATCTTTTCATGTGGACTGACACATAATATACATTAAATTACAGATAAATGCCAAGTGCATAAATGCGGTTCAATGGCAATCTTGCATGTATCATTCATTATTGATAGATTATAATTATTTTCACCTTACTGGTAAAACCTTCAAGATTGGATTAGTTACTTTTGAACTTACATTTTAGGGATGTGCACTTGTGGATTTTAAAAAGCATCAAGATCGAAAAATAAAAAGACTGGACTAGAATATACTACAAAATGCAATTCACAATTACACAGAAGTATATTTTTTACTTGTACTGTTAAAAATGTATTGACATTATAAAAATTGTACATTCTAAATAATATACCTTAACAATATTATTCCTTTTTGTCATTAGAAATTTGGTTCCTTATATTTTCAATTCTGTGTAACAGTGTTGGATGTGAGTGGTACCAACTTGAATATAACTTATCATAAATTGGATAATCCAAGTTGTCTTTTCCTAACTTTATGAGAGCAGACCTCAGCTCATTAGGATAAGAGAGTGAAACAGCAAAATTGTCTGCTTCAAATTCGAATTTTCTAGACAGAGCCGTGGCAAAGAAAGATAACACTGAATTGTATGGTGCAAGGATCATCTGCAAAACCACAATCAAGCCAATAATGATTGGTTGTTGACCAGCAGGGAAGCCAAGGGAGGTATACAACATGGAATATTTGAACAACACTCCAAATGCAGTGAACAATAGAAGCAAGTTCACTTCAGTCAGGGCAATTGATTTGTAAATATGACTGCAGCTCCAGTGACCAAGCTCATGAGCCAACACTCCCAATATTTCATTATCAGTACACCCTGTGGTGACTTTCTTTTCTTCATCAAATTTCTCTAATAATGTATCAAATAAAACTATCCTCTTGGCACCAAACAAACCACTGAAGTATGCATTGCTGTGTGCTGACCTTTTAGATCCTTCAACAATGTATACTTGAGATAAAGGGAATTTAAGCCTTGTAGCTAGATTTTCAATTCCTTTTCTTAGAGAGCCATCAGGTAGAGGTACAAACTTATCAAATAGTGGAGCAATAACCGACGGATATATTGTCAACAATAACACTGTTGCCACCGTGGTGAACAACCATAGCCACACAACAAACATGTTTCCTCCAAGCATTATGATGAATATAGCAATAGATATGATTGGAAGTGTAATTACAAGACTAAGACCTAATGATTTCAACTGATCCTTTACAAAGAAACCTGCAGTCTGCTTATTGAATCCGTGTTTTTGTTCTAATACAAATGTTCCATAAATAGTAAATGGCATGTTGACAACAAAATTAAACAGCGTTACAAATGTCATGAATATGCAACTGACTATAATTTCTCTCTCAGGAGCAATGTTTAAGCCAATTGCAATATTTTCTGATTTGTGCCATGCAATGTATATCCACCGATTATATAAAATCACAGATGTTAATGCTATGCTGTAAAATTCCTTCACTATCCTAAACTGCGATTTGTCTATCCCATAGAGCCGAGCCTTTTTGAAAGATTCTTCATTTAGCATTTCTTTCAAATCATTTGGTATGGTGTTATTAGTCTTGTATATTTTCAACTGGAACAAAAAGACATGATTATTGGGATTGTAAATTAGTCAAGTTTTTGATTAAGAAGCAAGTACAGTGGACACTGGTAAGTGGTACTTTGACCTTGAGCTGGCCTAGCTTATAACATTTTCAATAGGACACAAGGTCAGCTTATACTGGTTCTACTACTATAGACATGCTGCATAACGTACATGGCGTCATGTTAACATTGTAAGTGTGTAAGAATGCTTGTGTAAGCTTATCACCGCAATAAACCGTACTACTCATTTATAGGGAAATAAAACGGATATCTACAAAAATATAGTACTGAGACAAACCTATAACGATCGCATTAGCGTATCGACTATACTCTATTGATAAAGCTATGAGAAAGTAGAGAATACATGCAAACGCCGCACAAGATAACAAAACATAATTACCTGCCGCAAAGACAGATATAACTCCCACAGATATTCTCCCCATGAGAATACTAGAATCAGAAACACAATGCAATCTTCATCGAATTTCATTTTGACGCTATTCTAACGTATACAAAATCCTTATGACCACGTTAATCTCAATAAAAATAGTTTTTTTTTGTTCTTGAACCAACCGGACAGAACTTGACAGATTTATGCCGCGTTTGACATTATGACTTTGCACAGGTAATAAATTAAGAAAAAACAACACAACACATTTGAAAATTGCTATTCAAACATTGATCACTAAAAATCTCTTTGATCACTAATAATAAACTATTAAAATAATCAAATAGAGTGACAATATTATTATTCTAGTAAAAACTGTACTCACAAAATTTGAAAAACTATTATTTCTCCCTGAAAAATATACCAACTCACCCTCACAACACGTTTACAAGATATTTCAATTAGGTCTGCGATGACCCGCTGATAAATCTTGCCTCCGGTCCCCATCCCATTGTACAGAAGCGGGAACTCGGATTTATATAAAAGGGCAACAGAGTAAAGAGAAATTATATTACAGCTTCAAACACGACAAGCAACAACATGTCTGCAACCAGTTTTAAAATTCTATCAATTTTTGCTATTCAAGTATTGTTCCTAGTCATTATAAAATGTGCTGCAGAAGAAGCTTGTGAAACAGTTCCATCTGAAATACACGTAACGAAAGGTACGAAGCTGTATTTGAAAAAATAATAGTTAATATTAAGCAAATGTTGCCAGTGTTAACCAATTCTAGACCCCACAGCGTAGAAGTTTTTCATCGACTTTCCCTACTTTCCCTACTTTCTACTTTTACAACTATTGTTTTTTTTATTGAAAAGTGTTAACAGATAAGATTTGTACATCTATCCCATTATGGTTTTTAATATAAAGAAATAAACTATGGTTTTAAATTAAGGTAGAAAGAATGATTTTTGGCAATAATTATTCCTAATTGAATTGCTATTTACTTACTTCAAAAATACTCAATAATAATTGTATTATTTTCAACTTTTCAGAGGAATATGACGATATGGGTAGATTAGTAAGATCATGTAGCGGGGAGGTTAGTGTTAACAAATGTGAGGGGATGTGCAGCAGTCAAGTGCGACCATCAATTTCTGCTCCGACGGGGTTTTCAAAGGTACCTTTTTAATTTATTTGAAAGATTCTGAGTCTATTAGGCAGATCACTTCCTGCACAAATATTTTTACTTAGGTACTTAATTAAGGATTCTTTTTTTGCACCACTTGGTAAACGAATGGATCCGAGCGCATACATTGTAGTTTCTGCCAGCAAGACACGCATAGTCAGTCACAGTAACTTCCCGAAAATTACTCTAAGTTTTTGCAGTCATTACTATGAGAGAGCTGGTATTGTTTACATATTGGTAAATAGTAGAAACTTATTCCTAAAGGAAATGTTATGCTTACTCTAAATGATATTTTTCATTTTGCAGGACTGCTTCTGCTGTCGAGAGAACTACTTGCGTGAACGTATAGTGACACTGACCCACTGCTACGACCCTGATGGTGTTAGGCTGGAAGACGAAGATAGTGCCATCATGGAAATTCGCCTGCGCGAGCCAGATGACTGCAAATGTTACAAATGCGGAGACTATAGCCGTTAGCTTTTATTTTGTAGACCTAAACGATATAAAATCTGGAAAAAAGGACGAAAATCATTTTAAAAACGACGTTATAAATATTTACTTATTTTTATTACGAGGTAGATAAAAATGGTCAAGGGTTTTAAGTATAAAAATAAATGATATAATAACTTAGGTTAAATTCATCGGTGCCTGTGTATTTTATAATAAAAATATTATAATCTCTTAAGTGTCAAAATGTTGAAATAAATTTATTTTAATGAAGTTAAACCCAAATTTTATTCAACCTGCTACTGGCATTGGCAACCCATATAGGTAATTTACTAAGAGATGATTTTTCAGTCATCAGACTTCAAAAGAATTAAAACACCCCTCTTTTTGCGTCGGGGGTTAAAAATAGTGGATTATTTAATTTTTAGAAGTACGAAAGCTGTCAAACTTCCTGAATTTCCTCAGATAAAACATGTACTAAACAGAACACGATGTTGATACAATGCTGAATAAAATTAAAATCGGTCTTTCCACAAGTGGGACAGTCCTGGGTAATAGACATGGAATAAACTAGTACTTTTGACTGGCCTGTTGGTATAGTAGTTAGTGACCATGACTGCTATGCCGGAGCTCGTGGGTTCGATTCCCACCCAGGACAAATGTTTGTGTGATGAGCACGATCATTTGTTCTGTGTCTGGGTGTAATTTATCTATAATATGTATGTATTTAGAAATATATAAGTATGTTTATCAGCTGTTTAGTACCCATAACACAAGCTCTCAAGCTTAACTTGGGACTAAATGGCGTTGTGTGAAAAGTTGTGGAATATTTATTTATTTATTTATATTTACTTTTTTATGTACCTACCAAATTACTTACACAAAGTGGTTACTTTATTTTAGTGCGGTATAATAAGTAGATATGCTTCTAAGGTTTGTTTTGTAATGTAGGTGTCGTTTGATGGAGAGGTCGAGCGCATAATAGAGTGGAAAAAATAAATGGGCTCTAAAGGATTTCACACTTAGGAAACTTTTTCATTGGCAAACATACCTACCTAAACCGGGAATCGAACCGGCTAAAAATTGAAAATACTGACTATTTACCCGACTAGGTACCTACGGCACGCGAGGAACTATTAAGAGGGAGGAATTGTTCCACTAGACTACTTAAGATTTTCTTCGGTTGGTTTATTAATCTAGCCAAAATTTCTATAAGAAACATTTACTCTTAGAAATAAAATAAAACATGGGAAATACTTATGAACGTCCACACCGACCCACTGACGGGTCAGTCAGGGCAGTAGGTACTGCAGTGCGATTCTGGTTAAATCACCGCGTGAAAATGAAGGCGTAGTGAAGGCGATTTCGATGTCACTCCATACTAAAGCAAGACATTGACAGTTCACTTCACTCAAGTTTTCACAGCGTGACTTTTACTGAATCGACCGGCTGGACTCTACAAAATCTGTCAAAGCACCATTTTTACCAGACTACAGCGAAGCAAAAAGGAGGGTTATGATTTTGACAGCGATGTATGTATGTAGGTATGTGTCATACGTATGTAATTATGTATGTATTTGTATACATATATTATGTTCATCCCTAACCTCATTACTTGTAAACTGTTGATCGTAGTTTGACGAATGAGGCATTGTTGGAAGCGTCTATAGGCGCTTACTACAACTACTTACTCGATTACTACTAAAGAAAGAAAGAATGAAATAATATAATTATGTGCAACAGGTAAAAAATGCACACACTGTAAAAACATGAACATAACAAAAAAAAACATTAAAAAAAAATGGCATGTCTCACGGCTGCGCCAAAAGGTTCATTTCAGCGGTAATGCCAGACAGATGCTGTCTGACGCTGGTTTTCAAATGCACCTGGGACGAGTGACGGTTGAGTAACACATAATATCATACCTACATTACTTATACTAATATTGTACGGTACCTAAAACTAAAAATAAATATAACAGACATGCTCTACTACTACTTCTAGGTAGGTACCTACTTGATCTCAGATTAGAACATCATCGAGACAGAAAGGTTAAGATAGGTATCTACTTAGGATTGAACTTTAAAATTAAAGTTACAGTCATAGTAAAGTGAGAGATCAACTCGCGCATCTTCCAAATGAAATATCAAAAGACTTGGCTAGGACCAAGCTAGGACGGATAAATAAAAACATGAATGCTAAATGCTTTTAAGTTACAATGTGTGTAGGTACAGACGCCAGCACGACAAGTTACCCAAATGTGTCAAATTTCTTCGATCGTTTTTCAACTTTATTCGAAACAGAATAAGGTTCATATTCAACTGGGAAAATTTGACACATAGGGGTAACCTGATGTGCGTGTCTGTACGTGAAACCATAAAATTTTTTTTTTAGGTAATTAGTTAATAACAAAAAGTAAGTATACCTAGGTACAGTCAGTGAGCGGAGTTGCCTGACCCATCTTCCCCTTAGGTACATTTTTTTCTATGATGGATCAGATAACGCAGAGACCGGACATGTTATGGTCAATTTACAAACCATTTTGTGGTTTATAAAATCTAAGTAGGTACTTAGCTAATTATTCCTCGTAAAATATTTTTTTTTGTAGATAGATATTTAAGTAATTCGTAAGTTAAATGAATTTTGTTCAACACACACCGCAGACAGAAGCGATGACAAAAAAACGATGGTTGAAACTATGAATACTTACTCATAATCAATGATTTATAATAAGTTAATGCCATTTTCAACATTTAGTTAGTCTCGCTCTCGTTTTTAGGTACCTAGGTACCTACCAGTTAAATAAGGTATAAGGTTTCAGCTTACTAAACGTAAAGTGACACCTAATAATATAATTTTTCGAGTTCTAAGTTTGGTATAATTTCACAAGGCTTAGTACTTATGGTCGTAGTTTAATCTTTTAGGCCACCGAAAATAATTCTTAGTAATTACATATTTACCTAATTACTATTAATATTTCTTTAGCTAAAACTTTTGATGCGATCGTATTGTCATTTTTTTAATTAATGCTTAGGTAAAGACGTCCATCGTTCAAGCGCGGATCCACCGCTGCACCGCCGTGGCGTCGGTTGTGTGCACAACCCTCATTGAGGTAAGACAAAACAAATAATCGTGCTTATCACAAAAAACATTTGTCTTGGGTGGGAAACGAACCCACGACAGGGCACTATTATAACCACTATTAACAGGCCAGTGAAAGAAGTACTTTATGTATGGGTCATATAGGTACCAATCAAGTTAAATTTATTATCTCTAATATCTACTAATGCTTCAAATATGTACTACCACATAGGTACTCTAGTATTGTACGTAACCTAAAAACACGCAGCGCAGTAGTTCAGTTTAAAATGATGTATTTTGTATCTTTCAAAATCTAATTAAATCTATGCATTTCAGTAAGGTAGTTAGGTTAGCTATAAGATAGGTATAATAAGTTAGGTTAGGTTATATGTATATATAAACAAGCTTTATTGATATAATAGTAATCTAAAATACAGAAAACACAATAAAACTAATTCAAATATATTAAATATGTATATAATTATGTTGTTAATCTAATTCTATTCTATCTAACACAAAAGGTTTAAAGAGCACAATAGACACTCTAAATAAAAGTATTAGTAAGTAAGTAGTTATTTGGAGTATATGAAATTTTAAATATGAATTTATAAATAGTTTGTCGATACATATTCATGTCCAGAACAATTAGGTGCCATAATCTTGTAGTGCTAAAAACATTTCCTTTGTATGTAGGTATGCAATATATTGATCGTCATTCGTAGGGAATACTTACCTACTTAGTCGCATGCCGAATTTTTGAGGGGCGTGGGCAGTGACCACTACCTTTTTTGAAGCCTGGATCCGCGCCTGCCATCGTTAGGGCTTCCCTAACCGTCACCAGATGGCTTAGACTATTGGGTTGGTAGTGTGCTTTTTGCCAATTCTAACAACTAGAGTTTCCCCCTAACTTACTATTAGGAACATTATTATGTCGACTGTATTAACTCCTGCTGTGTATCCATTTAAAGATCGATTTAATATTGTCGCCACAGTTGGGTCCCCATGTTCACTCGCAAACGGAGATGTATTCGCTAAAATGGATTTCATGTAAAGTCACAAGTCTTAGCGTTTTGTATTAATGGACAATGCCTTTATATACTGCCACAATTTTCCAATATTTCACACAACACTTTCTTCCGTCAAAGGATTAAGACCAGCTAAAAGTTTAGTTTTTAATTTGTTTCAAAATGTTTCGTTTCGAGATTATTTCTTTATGTTTGGTATTTATGGCTGTTTGGCAGCTACATGCACCAGTAAGAGCCCAGTCAGTAGAAGTACAACTGCCTCCAGGTAAATGCTTTCAATGCCTTCATTTTTCTTTCCTCTATCCAACTACAATCGATTCTAGTCACATAATTTTCAATTAAAAAAAAATCATGGTCATTTGAATTAACTGAAATATTTACCGCTCTTTTTTCCAGAGCTTGAATTAAAGTTTGTTGCGATTACCAACAGGTTCCTAGTTTATTAGTTGCCTGTAGTACGCCTTCCAAACAAACTACTGAACAAAATAATATTTTACGTACCTAATGTAATAACAATTTATGTAAAATTAAATTAAGTACTTAATGCTAAATGCAATTTAAAAGTGTTTTAATTGCCTAAGATTCAATTCATTTTACGTAGCATTATTTTTTCAATAAGTACTACATAATACGTTTTTTTATAGGACAAGAATGCCAAATGACACCTGTGATCCACATTCTTAAACATCCTGGATGCATACCTAAAGCAATACCCTCCTTCGCGTGTATTGGCAAGTGCTCAAGTTATGTCCAGGTAACTAAAACAAAGCTTGCGTTTGTTTTGGTGTCATAATAAGTATATTAGCCAATATATCTTTTCTAATGGTTTGTAGGTGTCTGGCAGCAAAATCTGGCAAATGGAACGAACTTGCAATTGTTGTCAAGAATCTGGTGAACGAGAAGCTACTGTGGTTCTATTATGCCCTAAAGCAAAAAGCGAAGATAGAAAGTTGAGAAAGGTACGTGTTTCTATCAAATACTGATCTATGAATCTTTTGACTCAAAATTTTCAATGGTTAGATATATGATTAGTCTTAAGTAAACTGATATAAAAGGGCTATGTTTATGGACATACTAAAATAATACCTAGGTACTGTTATAAAACACGAAAGACAGAATTTATACTTGCAAGTCGTTTTTACTAGAACAAATCACTACCTACCTACAGCGGTTGCCTAGGTAGGTATTTGTCTAAATCACAATTTGTGTAGGCTGGTCTTCCAAGCAAAAACTGGACAGTAGGTACCTACTGTATGCTGCTAAGTGCTCATCAACGAAACCTAATATTATTTTTCTTTTATTAGGTAATCAAAACTGAAAATAGGCTCAGAGAACTCTCCTTCCTAGTTTCCTTATCATGTAGATCATATTTAACTAATTTTTTATTACAGATCACGACCAAAGCCCCTCTGGAATGTATGTGCCGTCCTTGTGGTAGCATTGATGAGAGTTCCATAATTCCTCAAGAAGTTGCTGGATATGCTGACGAGGGACCCCTTTACAATCATTTCAGGAAATCACTCTAAGCATCTAATGACTGTTATGTTACTGATTGTTGCGTTACAAAGTGTTTAATTGTGTTGAATATTTGAAAACAAATTATTAAAAACCCTTTGACCAGTTTTGTTTTTTATTTAGAAAACAAAAAGGTATTTTTTAAGAGCTAACAGTTGTATAATCAGGTAGCCTAATGTAGGCAGTTTTTGCCATCCCCACTTAAAAACAAAGCTCATAAACGTAGCGTGCGTGTTTGTGTCAGTCTATTCTGTGAGTCCGTATGTTTGGTGGTTTTCATTTTCAGTTTTCACAGATCGATCTGTTGGAAGTTTATAGAATAGAATACTCTTTTTAGTACACAAAGCGATTTCAAATATGTCTTTGATTGTTCACCATAAAAACTTATACTTAAATTATCTTAAAATCTGGTAAACGGTCCAGTTTAAACCAGCTAGGGACAAAGTTATTAGGTGTACAGTTTTTTTTTAATTGGGAGAAATTGGCATCAGTAGGATTTTTATTATCCAAACAATTTTACAATATTCCATTATTGGTTGTTGTTTGAGTTGTCTACGAAAATAAGTAAAAACGGCATTTTTTACATTTTAGTATGAGTTAAGGCAAAACCCATTTGATTGCCAATTTATTTTATTCACAATACTTAACTTTATACACTAGAAATGAAAATACAATCTAAAAACTAAAAACTAAATCTAAAATATGGCGTCAAAAAACTCATCCGCATCGCTGTCCACGGGAAGTGTACCCAAAAGACTGGCAGCATTGCCACGTTGTATGGCAATGCTTATCCTTTGACTAAGGTAAAAACCAGCCCTTGGGTCACGCGAAGTGTCAATTAAGCGTCTTGCAAGATCTTTGTACAAGCTATGAGCACTCGGACCCCACGACCCGAGAGTTTCAACCCCAAACGGCTCGAAAATATAATTCCCAACAAGGTTCTTATATTTCTGCCGCTTGAGGTTCTCCGCAGCCGCAGCAGCAGCGCCAGCACAGCACGAAGAACTAGGAAGATGGGATGGCGCAAGAGTATCGACGCAAGTAGCGTCCCACACTAAAGGCCTACCCATCTTCCATGGAAACAACGACATACCGTCCGGTCTCTTACCATCGTCGCGTGCCAAGCCATTGGGCTCTAACACAGCCGGAACGCCGACGGTGACAAGAGCTCGTCGGATAATGTCGTTAATATTTGCTTGCCGCGCCATGCGTCCCGCGCTACGGCTGCATGACAAGCCGTGGTGTCCGAGGCTGTTGACAACTTCGCCACAGTGGCAGCGATGCGGAGAACAACAAGGAGCGCCAAGACGCAGGCAGACAGCGAGGCGGAAAGTAGTATCGTCAAACAAGGTGCCAATGTTTGACGATGGTAGAGCGTGAAGCCAGAGACCCGACTCTCACTCACCCACAGCCAGCAGGCGCGCACGTTCTGCAGTTCTCGTTGAAGTGCCAATAAGATTATTGAAAAAATAAATGGAAAGTCGTTGGATACAGTTGTAGAATGTTTTATTTTACCCCAAACACAGAAGAACAATATTTAATTATTTTACCTTTATTATTATAAGAAAACACGTATCCTTTTTAATGGCAGACAGGCAGAGAGAGAAAGCACAGACAAGACAAAAAGACTTATGTCAAACAAAACATAGACAATGAATTTTTAGTTTTCTTGTGTTGTCATCAAGGTTTATTCCCGCTGTCCCCGTACACCGTGTCCCCGTCCTACGGGGACAGCGGTACTTCAATTAAATATTTAAAAATACTTCCCGTTGTCCCCGTACACTGTCCCCGTCCTACGGGGACAGCGGTACTTCAATTAAATATTTAAAAATACTTCCCGTTGTCCCCTCCCCGTACACTGTCCCCGTTAATATAGTTGAATAAAATAAGTAAATTGCCCACAGTCCCCGTTTTTTCATTTTTCTGTAGTATTATGAATGTGTGCGTTGGCATCTTTTACCCAACAAACAAAGTGTATGGAAATATTGGTAGATTGGTCTTGGTACGCGGTAGATTAATATTAGGGATTTAGACCTTGTTTTCAAGTAGTATTTTTTTATAAAAATAATCGATTTAATTACATGTTTATTGTTTTAAATGTATCGTACATTCCAAATTAAGTTTTCTAGTAACTATGATAAACGGAGCGACCTTGAAAAGGATGCGCCGGCGGCGGCGCGCGGCGTCGCGCGCGCCCTTGCAGCTGCGGAACAAAAGCGCAGATAACATTGTTTTTGTCGAGCTCTCATTGGCTCATGCAAAATCCCACTCCAGAATTCGACAAAGGGATCTACTTAGTTATTGTAGTTGCTTGTGAACTTCATATTGAGAACTGGTGATGTGTGATAGTGTAAATGGGAGCACATGTAAGTAGTTTATTTTTAATATCTAACTAAAACAATAATATTTTATGTACAGCATTTATAGGATGCTTAGAATGTTAAAAAATAATTAAGTATGTACTTGCAGAAAAACTAATAACCATTAGGGTAGAGAGAAAAAAATGTTTGGAAGTCATCAATTTAATGTTTCGTTTTTTCCAATAGTGATCAACAATGTCCGGAAACTCTCAGCCAGGTCCTTCAGGAAGTAGTGATTTAAAACAAATACACAGAAAGGGAGGCACAATACTTCTACATGCTGGACACCAATTTACAAAAAAGTCTACGTGTAAAAGTGGAGCAGAAGTGTGGGAATGTCACTTGAGAAAGAAAAATAAGTGCCCTGGAACCATAAAGATTAAAGTAAGTAATTTCAAAAAGTACTTCAGAATATCGATTTAACTTCTAAGTTACAATCAGGAGGTACTTAATCAATAGCAACCACTTAGATCAAATCAGAAATGAAATCATCTGTCCTAAAAAACAAAACTCGTTCCTATTGATTGCGAGCAACCCCGAAGTATCGTATCTAGAAGTAGATTTTTATTTGTCGCATTAATCTCGCTTTATTTTATTTTTTCCGATACTCGCAAAAATATTATAGGTATATCTTTATACAAATACTATACATTTTTTTTAAATTCTTTGCTAGCATTATCATTTTCGATGTTCGATGGTTAAAATTATGTTTTTTTTTATATTTATAGGATAGTCAGGTTTTAAGGGAGACTTCCCACGCTTGCACTCCAAATTTTAATAAAAACCTACTTGATTGTTATATGGAAGACTGCAAGAAAAAAATCATCTCAGCTGATGTACCTGCCATACCCACAGCTTTCAGTGAAACAATAACAGAAATTAAGGACTTAGGACTAGACAAGGTAATTTCAATTCCTACATTTGAAAGTAAGAAAAGTTCTTTGTATCGTCACAGAAATTCATCTTTTAGCGTTGATAAAACTGTTTTTGACGAGGTGAAAAATGTTAAAATACCTCCAAAATTTGAAAAATTTGTGCTGGCGGACTATTGTGAGGGTAATAGACGAATTATCCTATTTTGTTCCGAAGAGGCAAGAAATAAAATGACAGTTTTTAAGGATTATTTTGGTGATGGAACCTTCAAAAGTTGTCCAAATTTATTTAGCCAGATTTTTACAATCCATGCCGATTTAGGAAGCAATATTAACAGCACTGCACTAACTCCCTTAGTGTATGCCTTAATGACAGACAGAAAAAAAGAGAGCTATGAAATTCTTTACAGTCTAATTAAGTCTCAAATTCCCGACTGGAATCCATCTTCTTTCACTTGTGATTTTGAAGAAGCAACCATGTCTGCAATAATGGAAGTTTTTCCAGAGGTAGATCTCCATGGTTGTTATTACCACTTTAATAAAGCTGTATGGAGGAAGGGACGTGATTTAGGCCTTACTAAATCTAAAATCCTGCGCCGTCAGGTCGCCCTTAGTGCAGTACTTCCGTTACTGCCCGAGAACAAAATAATTGAAGGGTAGTTTTATATTGGCGATCAAAGTCCTGATGACAGTAAAAGTGCTCAATTTAAAAAATACATGCTGTCACAATGGCTTCGACCGAAGTTTATTAAAGTATGGTGCAGTTTTGGCAAACGTCACCGAACTAACAACTTCGCAGAAGGTTGGCACCATAAATTAAATAGCGCAGTAGGCAGAAAAAACCCCACCATATTGAAACTCCTTACAGTTTTACATCAAGATGCCAATTTATTCAGCGTTAAAGCTGACCAGCCATCAAAACGCCGCACCCAAAATTCGATTGAGATCGACGATTTTATTAGGGAGTGCCAAATGAAACTTACTAACGGCGAAATTACTGTAGGACATTTTCTTGAAACAATGCGCTAATAAATTCTTCAATTATTTGTTTAAAAGTACCATGTTGATTATATTGGAGTATAATATAAGTAAATTTTTGTAACGTATTTTGGAGGTATGAAACTATTTACTGTGTTGATTATTTTTTAGACAAGTGATTGTGATATTTTTTGTAGTATGTAGCTACTTACCATGTTAATTTTTTTTAGGCAAAGACAAAAAAGCTATTTACTATGATTATTATTTTTAAGCAAATGATTGTGATATTTTTTGTAATTACATATGTATCTATTTACTATGATTTTTATTTTTAGGCAAATGATTGTGATATTTTTTGTAGTAAGATGTATGTAGCTACTTACCATGTTGATTTTTTTTAGGCAAAGGCAAAAAAGCTATTTACTATGATTATTATTTTTAAGCAAATGATTGTGATATTTTTTGTAATTACATATGTATCTATTTACTATGATTTTTATTTTTAGGCAAGTGATTGTGATATTTTTGTTGATTTTTTTTTTGTAGTAGTAGTAACTACTACTATATTTATAATGCTCAAGTTGTGTTATTTGTGTAAATTTAATAATTGTTTTTTTTACCTCAAATTAAAATTCGAATACAAATAAATAAATTTTGTTTTATTCCCCTTTTCTTTTTCCCATGCTAAAAAACTAAGCTTAAACAATGCAGATTTAAGAGGACAACGACTCGTGAAAAGTTTACTTCCCGTTGTCCCCGTTAGCCGAATGTACGTTACGGGGACAATTGGAAATAAATTTAATCACGTCCCGCTGTCCCCGTGACGGGGATATGGCATACGGGGACAACGGGAATAAACGGTCATCAACACCGTCCCTCAACACAAGAAACATATTTAAAAAAACTTTGAATTACTTACTCAAAACAAGATACACTATACTACTTTATTGCCTGTACTTACATACAAAGAAAAATATCAATTTTTAACTCGTATATCTACCAAAAATATTATGAATTTATGTCATATACAGTTTTACATCTTAATTTTTACAAGATAACAACAATGTCATTCTCAACACCTATGAACTGTGCTCACTTTCATTTATTTAACTTAATCCTATACAATTTCTTAGAATTCAATCAAAAACTTATAATTAAAAAGTTATAAATCTATGTTAACTTCAAGTAACCCCTTAATTTAATAAATGTAGGGCCTGACAAAGGTTTGGTTAGCAAATCAGCTATTTGTTCCGACGTTCCTATATAATTTAACATTATTGTACCATCTACAATTTTTTCACGAATAAAATGGTGTTTAATGTCAATATGTTTCATTCTTTTGTGTAGAACTGGATTTTTAGCTACTCTAATGGAACTTTGGTTATCCTCATACATTAATACATAATCAATATCAAATGAAAAATCCCTTAAAAGTTGTTTGAGCCAACAAGCTTCTGCAGTAGCCATGCTGAGTGCCATGTACTCTGCTTCAGTTGAAGACATGGCTACAGAAGGTTGCTTTCTCGTACACCATGAAACAGGACAACCAAATACTTTAAAAATAAATCCAGCTGTTGACCGTCTGTCAACTAAATCACCTCCCCAGTCAGAATCTACATAGCCAACAATGATAGCATCATTAGTATTATTTCTTTCAAAGACTAAACTTAAATCTAATGTACCCTTAATATACCTAAGTATCCTTTTTAACATATTCCACAACTCTTCACTAGCACATTTTTGAAAGCGACTTAATATTGAAACACTTGCACATAAATCAGGTCTACTACCTAATACTGCATACAATAAACAACCAATTAATTGTCTGCATCTTGTTTCTAACTCTTGGGTTTCTGACTTTTCTCTTTTAAGACTATCAGTTTTAAATTTTGAATCCATGGGTGTAGCAATACTGTTACAATCTGACATATTATATTTTTGTAAAATCTGTTTTAAGAATGCTTCTTGATTAATTTTTAAGACACCATTAATTACATCCTGTTTGATAGCAATACCTAAAAAGTAAGTTGCTAAACCCAAGTCTTTCATACAAAAATGTTTCTTTAACAAGTTCTTAGTATTATTCACACATTCAATATCCGTCCCTGCGAGCAATAAGTCATCGACATACAGTAATAAATAAACCATCTGTCCATTATATTGTTTTACATAAAGACCATAATCTGTTTTACATTGTTTGAAACCTTCAGACAATATGACTGAGTTAAATTTGTCATTCCAGTTTTTGGGTGAGCTCTTTAGCCCATACAAAGATTTTTTAAGTTTACACATCATATCACCATTAGAACATCCTTCTGGTAATGACAAATATATCTCATCTTTAATATCGCCATGAAGAAAAGCACTTTTGACATCCATTTGGTGTACTGACATAGCTTTTTGATTACATATTGCCAATAGAGTACGGACAGTTGGAAGTTTAGCTACTGGCGCAAATAGATCATCATCAATAAAATCAGTTTGCTGAAAGCCCCTAGCCACAAGTCTAGCCTTGTAACTAGTAATATTACCTTGATCATCAAGTTTTCTTTTAAAAACCCATTTGCTATCAATAACCTTACAATCCACTGGTTTTGGCACTAATTCCCATGTATTGTTTTGATTTAAACTATCTATCTCCTCGTCCATAGCTCTTTTCCAATTCATTCTGTCTGCACTATTCATGGCTTCTTCATATGTTTTAGGATTATCTTCAATGTAACCTAATAAGCATGTATAATCTGTACTGTAATACTTATGCCATTCAGGCTGTTTAATCTGGTTTCTTGGTCTTAAATTTCTTATTTGTTCTACCTGAGTTTGAACTTCATTTATTTGAACTGTATTTGTATCATGAAACTCTTCTTCGGATTCATTATATGACTCGACACTTGGAGTATTACTTAAGTTTTGACTTGACTCTTCATCAATAACTGATACCTCACTCTGTATTGACCTATCCATACTATTTTCATCCTGTGCAACCCTATCAACATCATTTATTTCTACCAATGGTTTTTCATTATTATTTTCTACTAATATTTCTATTTTACTATCAGGTATTTTATGTTTAGAGTTACTATCACTATATTTAATAAAAACTACATCTCTTCTAATTTTTATTTTATTTTCCTCTTTGTAATAAATCCTATAACCTTTTGTTTCCTCGCTGTAACCAACAAAATATCCCTTCTTTCCTTTCGGGTCCAATTTTCTTCTTATCTCTTTAGGCACATGACAGACTACCATACTACCAAATTTATGTAAATTATTTATGTCAAACTTCTTATCCCACCAACATTCATAAGGTGTTTTACCAGTATTTTTATTTTTAACATAAGTTCTATTTAGAGTATACACGGCTGTGCTAACAGCTTCAGCCCATAAGCTTTTATCTAGGTTAGACTGAATCAACATTGTTCTAGCAGCTTCTATAATAGTTCGCATTTCCCTTTCGACCTTACCGTTTTGTTCCGGTGTATAGACTACTGTAGTTTGATGTTGTATGCCTTTATTATTTAAAAATGACTCTAATGTTTTATTTAAAAATTCTGTCCCATTATCTGTCCTTAAAACCTTTACTTTATTATTAGTTGTTACTTCAGCATGATTAATGAAATCTTTTATTTTACTTGGCACTTCGGATTTATGTTGCACAAAATAAACTTTCCTATATTTAGAGAAATCATCTTTAATAACCAATATGTACCTTGAACCACCAACAGAAGGCACTTCCAACGGTCCACAAACATCAGCATGTAAGATTTCACAACACATACTTGTTTTAGTTATACTCTGAGGGAAAGGTAAGCGATGACATTTTCCTTCTATACATGCAATACATGAATCATCAGAATCAATAAATTCTATATTATTGTTTTTTAGCACTGACCGACAATAATCATAATTTTGGTGAGCCAACTTCTCATGCCAATCATTAAGGGTATTATAAGTTTTAACCTGAGTGACATTTACGTTGCCTGGAGAGTCAAAGATAAACTGCATTACATATAACTTATCTACACATTTACCAATTGAACACACTACATTATTTTTAATAAATTCACATTTTTTACCCGTAATGTTAAACATGTAACCATTTTTCACAGCTTTAGTAACAGAGAATAAATTTACCTTAAGTTCAGGAACATATAGTACGCTATTTAGTGAAGACACAACATATTCATTACCATCATAAGCCTTCAAGAGTATTAGTCCAATACCTTCAACTTTTAATTTCCTTCCATCTCCGACTATGACATATCTATCGGTATTGATACCTGAAAAGCTAGAAAAGAGAGATTGATTATGGGTCATGTGGTCACTCGCACCACTGTCCACTATCCATTCATGTTTGTTGGAGTTATGTCCAATAAAAGCGCTTGAGATGTAAGCATTTCCTTTTGTATCCTTTGAACTATTTCCTTTATTTTCCCTTGAATTATTACACTTATTTTCTTTGCAATTATTTCCTTTATTTTCTTTTGAGCTATTTCCTTTTTCTTTGTTCTTCTTAAAGTAACACTGTTCTATTGTATGTCCAGCCTTTTTGCAGTAAGAACATGTATTATTATATCTACAGTTACTCTTTTTGTGGCCAGTTTTACCACATTTATAACACTTCATATTTTTCACCGATAAGGCAACGGGTTCCTCCATTTCTTTCATGCGTTCTTCTTCAATGAGTAACCTTGCTTGCAAGTCATTTAATGTTTGGGATTCTTGAGGAACACTTTCCCATGCCGAAATAAAGTATTTGTATTGAGGTGGTAGTGCCATTAGTATCTTAGTAATAATCATCTTGTCAGACATAGATTCGCCTAGCTGTTTTAGTTGATTTGCCATTTGTTCTACTGTACTAAATAACTTGGCAATACTACCATCTTCATATTTATATTTCATGAACCTTTCATGCACCAGGTGAACGCTCGTTGAGCTTTTAAGTTCGTAAATGCTCGATAATTTGTTCCACATTTCTGCCGCCGAGCAACATGTTACCAAATGTTGCATTACGTTTTCTGTAACCCTCGACACAATATGTGTTTGTGCTTTAGCGTCTTGTTGCTCCCATTCGTTTGGTTTTAAGCCGGCATCGTTTTTCTTTACCGACCCGTCAACGACCCCTAACAGGCCGAGACCATTTAACAAAATCTTGGTCTGGAACTTCCATAACAACCAATTTTCACCCCCAGTAAGCTTCACTACTGTAACCCCAGAAGCCGAAGTAGAATCCATGATGGCTTCGCTTCGCCCCGAGTTTTATTTTCCAAGTACAATCTGTATCCACGTTAATCTTTGTAATAGGAGGGTCTGGGCCCATAACCTATTGAAAAATAAATGGAAAGTCGTTGGATACAGTTGTAGAATGTTTTATTTTACCCCAAACACAGAAGAACAATATTTAATTATTTTACCTTTATTATTATAAGAAAACACGTATCCTTTTAATGGCAGACAGGCAGAGAGAGAAAGCACAGACAAGACAAAAAGACTTATGTCAAACAAAACATAGACAATGAATTTTTAGTTTTCTTGTGTTGTCATCAACAAAGATTTTTCTGAACTTGTCTGCAGAGCGGCTCATCCCATCGTCTCTGGGATGAAGGATAGTCGGGTAGATTTGAGTTCGGGCAAGTGAGTCTCCAGGCCTGTACAGCCTCGGTGAAGCACGGCACATCCAAATTAATCAGTGTAGAAGCTAGAATATTCCTGATTAATTTATCAGTGCTGTGAACCGAGGATATAAAGGCCGGTAAACTAATACTGCAAATTTTGCGGAATGTTAATGTGTTTCCGAACTTGTCTTTTGACGTCTTATTAACGTCAATGTCACTGTCATACTGTTATTCATTTTGTCAATCCAATGTCAATATTTCTTGACTTTCTTGATAATAGTTTTTGTAGGGCTGTACTCCCGCCGGCAGCCGACTTCGTTGATTATGTTTTGTTTTCATCAAGTTTAAGGAGATCCTGTATTTATCAGTTAAAAATTGTTTCAAAAGTAATACCTCTTCAAGATGAGTCGCAGAAAACGTGTTCGGGTATACTACTGATATTAAAATTCAACGAAATTCTTGTATCTTTTCTATTTGTTTGTTTTGATGACAGCTTAAATTTATCGATCGTAGGTTGAAACCCGGGAATTAGATGAGAAATTGAAACAAGATGATTCTGAGTCTGATCAGTCAGAAAAGAGTAAGGTCACCTCGTCAAGTCCCACTTCAGTTGGCGGTCGAAGAGAGTCTTCATCGAGCCGTACCGCCGAATTTATTAAAGATATTAAAGAAAAAAAGGATGACGTTAAAATTGATGATTCTAAGAATGACGATATCGAGGAAATTAACTATAAAGAAATGCTTAACAGGTAGGCCAAACCAACCATGCTAATGCAGGTTTTCTTACCATCTTTGGTTTTTAGCAACTAAGTCTCTTTGTTGTTTTTTTAATCCAGCCTCTAATAAAATTTTAGTATAATAAAAGTTATAATAGCCCCAACATTTCTTTCCAAAATTTAAGAAACATTTGTTATTTTACAGTTTAGAGGGAGCAGCATTCCAATCTCGGTTGCCGTTTGATAAGATGTCATCGTTAGAAGCAGAATGTTTCTCTGACCTGCAAGGTTCCTCAAGCAATACATTTGTTCAAATAAGGAACCGCATATTGAAACTTTGGTTTGAAGATCCAAAAAAACAATTGACTCAAGAAATATCTGTGCAGAAAATGGAGGTAAGTTGCAACATTTTCTAAGTCATGGTGCCATCAAAGAATTTTTGATTACCTATGTTGAGTTGTTGTTGTTGCCTGGTGTAACGCTTTCGTACCCTGTAGTAGTAGTAGTAGACATTGTTACTCAGGATGGAGACTGGTGTCCTAAAACACAGGTTTTGGCCTATCACCAGTCTTCCTCAAAATTGTATTGTGTAATATTGGCTTATTACTAAGCAATTTGTATTATGTTGACAAATATAATTTATCACTGTTTGTATTGATGACATATTGATAATGAATGCTATTGGAAACTTCGGTAAAGCATTGTCCAGCATGTCAGATCTGATGCAAAAGTAAATAATACTTCTAGAGGACTGAAAACTTGGCAGTCTCATACAGTCTTTAATCCTTTTGAAAAGTAGGATTGATTGATTTTTAACATGTTGCCTACTTTGCTCTAAACAAACATCAACTTAAAAATGTTGTATGATTTCAATTTTGAATATTGCACATGAAGTGCTTTTATTTAATGCTAGCTGCCCCAGCACACATTATCTGCATTAAAATAAATTTAATTTGGATCACTTTGCCACTGTGCGGAAATGTTGAAACAAACTTGTCCCAGTCTACTGAGTCCAGACATTATACCTATCGTTTTTAATTAAGTTCATTAATTTATAAAATATAAGAATATATTTTTGCTGTTCAAACATTTCTTAGACTTCCACGAATATTTCAAGACCTTCGAGTTTTAGTGTAACTAATAAAGTCGTTTTATATTTAAACATAGATAGTGTTTATAATATTATTATATCCTTACCACATAGATCCTCACATATCCTCAATGTACTCTCTAAAATAATGCTTATAAATATTATTTCAGGCTCCATACAATGGTGATCCTGCATTAGTGATGAGAACTCATGCATTTTTAGATAGACATGGTTTTATAAACTACGGTATCTATGAACGAACTACACCGATTCCAGCACCACCGAAAGGAAAGCCGAGGCCAAAAGTCATCATCATTGGAGCAGGTATAATTTTATTATAATAATTTTATTGTCCTAGTCTGTTCTTAATTTAATTCAATAAAATAGCCAGCAAAGCGAATCTTGAAGCAAAACATAATGATATAAAAATTTTACTTTAATGTAACTTTTATTTATTTATGTAATACTTCAAGCACACTAATGTGCAGAGGCGGACCTAATGCCATAGGCATTTTCTACCAGTCAACCATTATGTGATGCAGAGAAAATTTATGCTATTTACTGACCATTTTATTGTATCAATCAAATTCTTCAAACAAATCAGATAGACATGTTGCTGGGGAGGTAGTTCCGCCACTTCTTCCCAGCAAAAACACTAGCAAGTGGTGAAAGCCGTGAAGGGTGGACGTTTTGGGGGACTGTCTTATGTTATTTTGACACTCAAAAGTACTGATTCTCAGCATAATTTAAATAAATGAGTTTTGATTTGATTTGATTTACAATATGGTAAATCTTCGCAGTAAAGGACATCGAAATTTAAAACTTTTGCAGCAACGAATTGCGCGATTTTAACGGGCCGTGCATAAAATTCGCTCGCTGGAGTCTAGTTTCATTGCGATGCTATATTTGTGTGTACCGTTCACGAACACACGCGTAAAGCTCGAGCGTAGTGATCGCTTAAACTGTTTTAATATTTTATATCATATTTTGAGTTTCTAAGTAAACGGTTGAGAAATAAATCTCCGGAATGTTTGTGTATACATATTTGTTTACTATGTTGGTACACATGTTAAAGTTCACAAGTTAAAAAATAGTACGAATATATAATAAACTGAAGATTAATATGTTGCTTTTAAAATTTCTTAAAAGTGATTCAAACAATAGAAAAAATATACTGATTAGTCTTGAAATATCCGGAAAGTAACGACATTGTTTTTTTTTTTCCGTATGTTTAGTAAAAATTAAAAAAGTGGTTCCCTCACGTGCAAGTAGACTATATACTGGTGTTGGTAAGATTTATTAATTTTCAAAATCTATTGTAGTTTCTTGTAAATAAATGATCAAACGTCAGTCTCGCGTCATTTTTGGAAAACATGTGGGTGAATTTTAGTGATTTTCAGTGACTACGTACTTAATTTATTTCCAAAATTTAATTCCTCAACATGCAAAGCAAGGAACTCGTCTTCTCAAATCACAAATAGGATTGTATAAATTCTTCTCTTTCTCACAAATAATGATTACAGTTGATCAAAATCAGTCGATTTCAGGCACGGCCCCTTAACTTTTAATAATATTTTTACGTAGTAACAAAATCATATTAATAATAACAAAAAGTCGATGTTTTTAATATTAATCTAAGTTTACATGGCATTCATTACTAATTAGTGATCGATCTTATAAATTATTATACATCAAAATTTATTCCTTTGTATTCTTAGTTTTTTGTTTGTTTGTGTAAAGATAGCATATTGCCAGGACTTTGATGTGTTCTAAAATTTCTCGACATATTCAAAGCCTTACGTAATCCCATATTTGTGTGGCGTTAAAATTATCTACAGGCACAAATATACCTTATAATGACATTACTTTTGATCACTAATGGTGGTTTTCTACTTGTTAGTTTACAAAAATGATAACAAATACTTTCTTTAAATTACAGGAGTCTCTGGCTTGGCCGCTGCTCGACAACTGATATCATTTGGCTGTGAAGTTGTCATTCTGGAGGGAAGAGATAGAGTTGGAGGAAGAATTGTGACATATAGAAAAGGCCCTTATGTTGCAGACTTAGGTGAGCTTCGATTTTAATTGAATTAAATACTCAAATATTATTAGCTCTGCTAAATTCTCGTCAGCTTAAAGCTCTACAACCTATAAAGCATATAATTATAGAAGAATCAATATGGGGAAGCCGCGAAGGGATTACTAAGCCAATGTTTATAGAAGCAAATTAAAACCCTTATGCATTTATTTTTATATTTATTACTAAGATATACTTACGATATATACTAATATGTAGCTTGTGCATTTTTATTTTTAGATCAATTATAAAATTGTATTTAAATAATTAGATTATTATAATAGTAATAAGTAATTGTTGTTAATTTCCAGGAGCTATGGTTGTGACTGGTTTGGGGGGCAATCCAGTAACAACATTGTCAGTACAAATGAACATGGAATTACATAAGATCAAGCAGAAGTGTCCACTTTATGAAGCAACTGGTAACCAAGTACCTAAGCATAAGGATGAAATGGTATGTAATGAGCTTATTTCATGCGGTTAGAGTTTGTGTGGACTGGGGTACAAGGAACGCCTATGCTTTAGAGTTAGTTCCGCTGCTTCTTCTTTCCAAAAAAACTCAAGGAAGTGGGCTTTTTGAGAGACTGCCTTATTTATAATTGACGTCTAAAAGGTACGGATCCTCAGCCAACTTTTGATTTGACACCCACCCACTTTTAGCGAAAGCATATTCCCTAGTAAGATAAGTCAACAATACTAAAATGACACATTATATTGTAATCAATGTACGGTTTAAACCGGTTATAACTGATTGATACGGGGTTACGAACCCCAGATTTGGTGCTGTGTCAGGATTTGGGTGAGGTCTGTGTCAAGTGGGCGACGGACTCGGGGACGACCGCCGCCCCCCCCGTACCCGAGGTGGCGGCGCGTCGTGTTTACGCGCGCCCCTCTTAGACGTCGCGAGGGGAGTCTAACACCACACTCCCCTCGCTGACTTGGCGAGGCGGCGCGGGGCCGGCACCAGTCGGGGGTCGCGGAAGTATCTTTTATTCCCGTGACCCCCGGCGCAGGTGTGAGACGGAACACGGGGTGGTTTTAGTCAGTAAGAGTCTGACAGACCCCTCTGCCTTCCCCGGGGTGGGGAACATCCATGAGGATTTTCGACCCCTCAAATAAAAAAAGGTCTGTGTCAAGTAGTTAACCGCCTAGTACCTACTAGGTTGATGAAATGAGAAAACATTTTTATTACAAGCGTCTATCCCCACTAAAACGATAATTCTTTTTTTGAATATTAAGATTCATATTTTTTTGTAAAGGTGGAGCGTGAATTTAACAGACTTCTGGATGCCACGTCTTATTTGTCGCATCAAGTGGATTTTAATTACTTCAACGATACTCCCGTCTCTCTCGGCCAAGCTTTGGAGTGGGTCATCAAACTACAACAGAAGAATGTGAAACATAAGCAGGTATTTACAGATCGTTGCTAATTTAATAGTAAGCAGTCATAGGTCCAAAGCACTTACCTCTGACTTTTAGGATTCATGTGAGTATTCCACCTTAGAGTGGTTTCAAGAAGGGCACTACTACGGACTTGCGACATGCGGTTTTCATAGTTGTTTTTCTCTGATTAGGAAACTATCATAAAATTCAAATTCCATTTAATATTTTGGTAAACGTATTGTATGTATGTATATTGTAACAGCATGCAAAAAAAACTGAGCGAGCTCATAAACTTTTAGCGTTCACTTCAGTCAGGTTTAGAAAAGGTGCCCTGAGCTACGGTCCCGATTGCCTAAGCAGGACCCCAAAGCATGTAGTAAATTTAGCATGTAATGGGGCACCACCATCGCTCATTAATAAAGAACTAAATATTTAAATAAGTAAATAAGAATTTAAGTATTTATTCCCATCTAAGGAAAAAATACCCAGAAATACCTAGGCATTTATTTCCCTTCAACTTTATTTAAAAATAACTCCAAAACTTATTAGTAGACAAACCGTATTATGCTTTATTAGTTTCCAGAACTCTGCCGTCATGGCTCGTGTCGTGTATGTCGTTTGTGACTGTGCCTTCACAAAAAGGCACTTTTCAGGCCCACATATTATTATGTATGTATCTGATCATTAAATGCTTCTTTATATCAGACTTCATAACAAAACGTTACGATTTAAGCCAATACACTCATACCTAAAGTTTGCCAAACTATAAAAGTAATAACTACCTACTCCTTATGTATGGATGACATGGAGTATTGGGAGTATTGTTGTCACCTTTGGGATGGCTCAGCCTAATACCAACTAGCCAAACTCGACTCAATAGAGCGCAGAGCCAAGAGCCTCATTGGTGTTGAAAAGCTGGTGGATACCAAGCTTCATACCCTGGCCCACCGCCACAAAGTTACATGTCTGTCGGTCTTTTACAGACTGTATTTCGGTGAGTGTGCTCTAGAGCTCCACGAGCTCATTCCACCATCTCCTTTCTTCCATCGGGAATCCAGACGTACTGCAGGTGCCCTTTCCTTGTAGATGTTCCACACATTCGCACGAAGCGCTTTGCCTGTTCCTTCATTATGCGCACAGCCAAGGAGTGGAATTCCCTGCCTGCATCAGTGTTCCCGAGTTCATATGACTCCAATCTGTTTAAGTCGCGAGTTAATAGGCTTCTTTTGGGTAAGCTCGTTCTATCGTCGACCTCATCTCTGACCGCAGGACATGATTGAGGTCAAGAGTAGACCCATTATATTATAATAAAAAAAAAACATTCAATCGGGTTAAATAATTACCTCCTACTACTACTATTTCATACTACTACCTACTTTAGTATTGTGAGCACTATAGCGACACTCAGCATAGTAAGTCACTTTAAAATTATGAAATAAGTTTCTTAGAAAATCAATGCATTTCAGTAAGGTAGTTAGGTTAGGTAGTTAGGTTCGCTATAGGATAGGTATGATGAGTTAGGTTAGGTTATATATATAGTTTTTTATCAGTGATCGATGGGCAACGCCCACAAATACATTAATACACATAACACAAGTGTTAGGATATTATTATTAAGACGTCTAAAATGAAAATCTACGGCGTGGACTCATACAACGCTTTTTTTATAAGTGTAAAAAAAAAGTAATAAAAAGTAGTTATTATAAAAAGCGTACGCGCAACTCTAATTGAGGTCGAAAGGCTAATGTTTATACAGAGTTTGCTGGGGAACATTGGCCAGCAAAATTTTAGTTTTTAGTCCTTCATCTAGATTGCTTACAAGTAAATACTCGACACATATTTTTTTCTTTAATCACGTCATTAAAAAATAACGGCGATACATCGAGCCAAAATGTCGCATGACGTCACTAGCCAGTGCAGTTTATAGTACCTAGTCGATGTTTAGGGTTCTGTATCGAACTGACAAAGAAGAAACCCTTATGGTGTGATTTAGTTTTAAATGTCATCACAGCGGTTCAATTTTTTTAAACCATTTTGATTATTTGGGTTGATTAGATTGAATCATATAGGAGACTTCATTTGCACAGTTTAGGACTTATTATTCAAAATCTAAAATATACCATGGTCTCAATGACAGGATCGAATCGTATTTTTTTATTTTGACCACAAAAACTGAACTACCTAAAGCAAACTGATAAAGGTTTATGTAAATAACACAGAATAATAAAACAATGTCCTTAAGCACTGTTATTTCTAGTAATTAATTAATTCTAACACAAATGAATTTGATTGCAATGGGCTATTTGGCAAAATGTTAGTCCAGTCATCTAGATTACAAGAAAATGTTCGAAATATTCGTAAGTAAAAAATAACGGCGATACATCGAGTCAAAATGTCTCATGACGTCACTAGCCAGTACAGTATATACTAGATAATGACGTTACAAGCCCCCTCTCCTCAACTTTAATGTGCTTAATCTAAGCAGTGTTCCATCAATTTGAAAAAGAAAAAAATACTTTTATATTATTTTTTATAATTTAACTAATGGACTAATTATATTTTGATGTTCACATATTGTCAAACACCCTATTAACCACATTTTACGGCAATAATCATACTTAGTAAAAAGTGTAAAAAAACGTTGTTTCCCTTTTTGAGTATATTTTGTGTTCGGTTTTCTTCTTATCATGTGGTTAGTGCGGTGTCAGGGTTTTAATGCCGCCCATGGGCCTCTGACTTGGCATCACATGCCCTCGATAGTATCTCTCAGGCATGCCGGTTTCCTCACGATGTTTTCCTTCACCGTTTTTTAAGCAAGTGATAATTATACAATAGGCACATGTTTGAAGGTTTGAACTTGGGACCGGCTACAACACTAGGCTATCACTGCTTTCTGTTCGGTGTAAGATTTAGTTATAGTTAATATGGAGAAGGCTTTGAATACTGAAACGGTTGAGTTAAACGACTGAACCATCAAGAATTAGGCTGAAGAAATGCAAATAACACGAGGGAGTCCCACAGTAGGCGCATATAATGTGTAATACCTGACATGTAGTAATTATGCCGCCATAAAATAAAATGACAGCACCACTACCGCTTATTGGTCAAATCAAATGGCGCGCGCTTCCCCGGTTTCACAAAAAAAAATCCAGCAACTTACACTTTAAACAAAGTACCGTTCTTGCAATATCTTGTTTAGCATTCTAACCAGTAATTACTTTATTTTTCTTGTTTTGTTTTAGGTACAACATCTTAAGGCGCTCGTAACACTGCAAGAGAGACTTAAATCTAATATAAACAAGTATGTAAATTATGTGTTATTATGATAACTGCCTCATGGGTTGCAAGCTTTTACTGGTGCACATATGGCCGGGTTCGATCCCCCACTCGAGCTAAGCGTTATTACGAATTTTTCAGTAGCGGTCTGGAGTCTACTCCATCCGAGTAGGGAGATCTGTGAACGGTTGTTCGCGATAGGGTCGCCTCCTATTAAACGTGGTACATATTAAAACATAACTAATGAAATCCCACATTTCATTAGTTATGTTTAAATATGTACCACATTTAATGTACTATCGGGGACTGCAGGCGAGATGTTGTATATGTGTGTAAACAGTAGAGAAAAAAAATCGTTCCAAAAAAAAGATGACGGAACATAGATTTCATTCAAAACTTTTTTCCAGAATGTCCGATATGAAAGAGCTTTTGCAGTCTATGAAGGCTGAGAAGGACGCTTTGCTCGTAGAGAGAGACAAAGGTGAGACAGGAGACGCGAGCATCTTGCAAGAGTTTAACTTGCGCCGCCTCAATAGGGAGATGAACTTGCTGTGTAACGAGTATGAGGCACTGACATCTACTAACGCAACCATTGAGGAAAAATTGGGACAGCTGGAAACTAATCCACCAAGGTATGTTATTAATTTATTTATTCAGATAAGATAAAATGAGATAATTTTGGTTTGACAAACATGACTATTACATACACATGGTGAGCAAGATGTTACTTCAAATAATATCAATGCTTAAGTTGACAACTAAAAATCTAAATACGCGATAATCCTAATACTGCACATATTATGTTGTCAATTCGAAATTCTTTTCTAAATACGTTCTTTAATTTGAGAGGAGTATACCGTACCCACGACGGCGACGGGACGGTAGAACTTCAAATGTTTGACAGATAGTAACAGATTGTGTGGGTCACAATTTTTCTATATTTTTTCAACGTTTAAATCTTCTTTAGACTTCCACTAACATTTCAAGACCTAAATTAGCCAAATCGGTCCAGCCATTTTCGAGTTTTAGTGAGACTAACAAACGTCATTTAATTCAAGGCTGCGTTTGACGTTTTATAAAGTACAGCAAACGCGGCCCTTTTGGTGGAAAGCGTACATTATAAAAAGTCAAAAGTGTCCATTTAAGTAGGTAGGTAAATGTGAAGTCAACTAATTTGAATTTGGAAAATAAGTTAATGCTTTTAATATGTTTTTAGTTCAGTGTATCTGTCGGTACGCGATAGACAAATACTGGACTGGCACTTCGCTAATTTGGAGTTCGCGAACGCAACACCGCTGGGCAACCTGTCACTCAAGCATTGGGACCAAGACGACGACTTCGAGTTCACTGGGAACCATTTAACAGGTATGTTGATTATGTCTTTTACTGGTTGACGTCATTATTAAGACTTGTACTAACAAGTAAAAGTGTTATTTGAAAGTGTTACTCTACTTATAGTGTAGTAGACTGTTTTAAAATGATGGCAGTAAGGCCCCGTTTCCACCAAAGCAGAGAGGAGATGAGATGTGTCGTACAACCAATCAGCTTGCATCATTTTGATAGGTCATTGTTAGCTTTCATTTGAAATACGAAAAGAAAAAATAAACCTTTTTTCAGTCCCTTCAACCGATATTGACTTCTATTACGTTAGTAACACGACAAATGCAGTCAACAATATTGGTATCCACGTTTTTGCTTATAATGCAATCTTTTTAACTACGGAATAGAAGTTAAAATTGGTTGATTGGACTGTAAAACGGTTTGGTTCAATTTCTTTTCTTACAGCAAATTGACTATATACAGTATCATATTGGTTAGTTGCGAGACATCTCCTTTCGTCTCCGCTTTGGTGGAATCTCGCCCTAAGAGCAGGTTCCTTTGCCGTTCTAGCTATAAGAAGACGTGCATAGTGATAACTGAATTCTTCCAATAATCGCTAACTATATTTACTTATTTTGGATATATGGTGGTCAGTTGCACCGTCCAAAAACAATTTTGCAGATTATGTACAGAGGCCTCAAGCTAACCTGTCAAATATTTTTGATGGGTTTTCAACTTTATTTCAAAAGAAAAAGGTTTATGTTTAATTAGCAAAATTCGACAGTTTGGCATATGATGTGATAACGTGTTTACATGATTTAGTTGGTCTTTTGTGCTGTCTGTATAATTATGTGCGCACGATGCACGTACATCCATCCAGCCTACTAATATAATACGGACGAAAAAGTGCGATCGAAATGGGTTTAAAAAACAAACACAAAGGAGATGTTTCATTTTTATATGGGGCTCCGGCCATAACCTTTTAGTGAAGCTGCGAAACTTACCCATAATAGAATAAAGTCTATTTTTTTTCATAATAACAAAAATGGTATTAATGTACCAACAAAATTAAAATTTACAAATGTCCTAAGGGTTATGACAGCCATGACAGGTTGTAGAGATGACGTTTACTTAACCTAGAATAATATTATTTTTAATTCGTTCAGGAACACACTTCAAAAATGGAGACTAAAAATTTTAGTAACGATGAAATAGTCACACTTTGTAATAATAGTTATTTATTTTTAACGCTACAAGAATATACACATTTATTCATTATTTTATACGTAACATTGATTTGATGCGACATGATTTCAGAACGAATAAAGTATGCAAGCAAACGAGACGCCATGTTGAATGAAACATGTCAATAATTGAAAAACTATTATTTTTGGTACACAACAAATCAGACTCAAGTTCACTAGATAATATTTTTCCCCAATTTATGTTATATTTTCTCTTTTTTGATAAATGTACATCTGATGGCCGAAAATGAAACATCTCCTTTCAAACACAACAATTTAATAAAAATACATTACATAATATTGTAAATACGGCGCTCCAATCCAATTGAAGTTCAATTCTGACAACGCGCTGCTATTTTCACACGAGGACACCGCCATAGATACTTAATGTAGAAACGGTAGGACGGCGAGCCTGTAACACGCCACACGTTCTCTAATTTTGGACTAAACCATTTTGTAATATATATTATTTTATATTTTAATTACAAATAAATATTTCTATAAATGGAAAGTGCTAAAAATCCCAGTTTCCATTAAAAACACATATTTGAAAGGTATCGCAAAAACCGTATAATCAAGACCGAGCAAAAATATAAGATTATTGTGTATAGGGTGACTGGTAATTAGTGACCGATACTTAAACACGTGATTGTACTCATGAATACGAATAACTTTCCCAAAGAAACTTTTTTTTTATACTCATTAACTTACAATAAATTCAATTACGTCAGTACTGCACAACGGGAGCGGTGAGGGTGGCGGGGGAGCGTGTGACGCTACTACTACTAGTAGATTTTGCCCTTCCCGAGGTCAGACTATCAGCTGATAGATGTGATTAATCAGAGGCGCGCGCGCGGGAATTAAAAAAAAAAAATTTCTTTGGGAAAGTTTATTGAAATCATGAATACAATCACGAGTTTGAGTATCGGTCTCTAATTACCAGTCACCCTATAGAGTTTGGGGATCCCCATTATTTTTTTACTTTATTTCCTTGTTATTATTAGTTGTTGTTGTTGTTGCAGAAAAAGTAATACCTACTTAGTTTATAATAATTTCATTATAAACTTAAAATCGCCGATTTTTTGTATTATAAGCAAATATAAAAACAAAGTTTGAAGGTTGATGAGACACTCCTCTGACAGACAGACAGCCGAATGGATAAATGAACAGTCGAGGCTTAGTAATACGGTTCCGAATGCACCCTTTGGGTACGGAACTCTAGAAAGGAAGGTTTTTTTTGCAATAATTCATTGACATTCGAAAGCCAAAATAGTTTTCCGTTTCCATTATATTAATAAAGGCGTTAAAGTCAACAAGAAAGTATAACATAATGGATAGGTATTTATTGCCATCTTATGCGACATAACATAATTAATTTAGGGCCTCCATTTAGTCCGGATATTTTAATCGTTATAAATGATTCAGGTTTCGGTTATTACCTATCTACAAGTCGAATATTTGTCGTACACTTGAAGGTAATCTAATGACAAAAGTCTACTTGCTATTATACTCGACCCTAGTTACAGATTTCACGTGAATCAACTACCTAATTTAAAACAAGAAACTCATCAATCAACAAAAAGGTACGAGATTAGCTGATCGATGAAGTGACAAACGGCGTCGATAAAGAAACACTGCATTAGAATGGTTTCCGTCGCTAATCACCTGGGCATTCGGGCGTCGGGCCTTCGACGGCAATAACTTCAATTAGCCGATGCCATGGCACTCGTTAGCGGTTTACTGAACGTTTCCGTGCAATCCAGCACGATCGATGCGCCATTGTATCACACACAAAAGATGCTACCGAATAGCAATAGTTGTCCCTATAAGGGTTGTTTTACCTCGGTGTGTTATTTGTTTCCACTTAGACCATCCTACCTAAGCAACGGTGAATCCGCTAGGCTTTATAAGGCTTTTGTATATAACTACATATTTTAGTCCCTTACCCTTTTACTAAATACATTTAGTGTCATTGATAGCGTATAACGCAGGCATGCTTGATACTATTAATGTTATTGCTTTGTAAAATATACAAACTGCATCGTAAAAAACATTACGTAAATAAAATACACCGTTTTGTCCATTAAATGGTTTCGCAGTGAACATCGATTCTTCGCGAGTGTAGTTCGACAGTGGCATCGTTCGTGCCCAAGGGCTTGCTCCGTTATGAATGTGGAATTTTCGAGTTAGTGGCCGGTTGTGATCTTTGGCAGTGGATGGCGGATTTTAGCCCCGAGCGTTGGTTCGTGTCAATAATTACAATCATTTCTTGCCGCAAGTTTCCATCTTCTACAGCCGGTAAATTACCATCTGACTTCTGTGAATTGTCATAATGACCGTTGCAGAAAACGCGAGCCCAGTACTTAGCTACTTTACACGTGTGTTGAACTGACAACTAAGACGTACTCGTTTAGCTTGTTCACGTTTAATTATAGCTTTAGCAAAAGTTAGAAGTAAGTAGTGTAAGCTGCATAAGTAATGTTACTTGTCTACTATTCGTTAACTGGATTTGCATAATGTATTCTTCTGAGTTAGCGTCAGGTTGTCGCTGTCAGTCTCTGAATAAAATTGCATTTGTTTAGATTTCATTTATGTTTGTCGATTACTTACGCGTAAAATATAAAAAGGGAAGGAGTGAACTGTTGCGTCCGTTGTTCAGTCAAAAGATATGTATCGCGACATCCCCGAGACGCCTCTTTTGTACGTCGGCTGTGCGTGTGTTGTCGGCCATATTTCTTGGTGTTCGCTGGCTCCGTGGTGTGTTCGCGGCGTGGGTAGTTGAAAAATGACATCTTGATTGTTGTGCGTTATTCTACTCATGAGAATGTCGAGTCGCAGTGGTCGCGTGCACCGCCATTGTCGGGGTTCTCAGCCCCAGGCTCTACAAATTGAACGATTGTTAACCGTTCCTTGAAAACTTTGTTATCGTGACTTGTCACGGAATTATGTGTACTTACTGAGATAACATATTTTGTTAGGATATTGTAGTAAATATAATATTTAGACCTTGTTGGAAATGCAGCACAAGTCGCGTTTCATGTTGTGCCACACGTAATTGCAATCTTTGTATTTCAATGCAGCACATATTAATTTGGAAACTTACTCGTATGAAATTCGGTTATAAGATCATAATTAAGTATACAAAAACAGACAATACTTTTGTACGCCGCTCAAGACATTCCCGCCTTGTGCTGCATAGAAAAGCATTGTTTTTCCAATATCGTATTTATGTTTTCCTCCCGCGGGGTAATGCGACGTAAGATATATTCTGTCTAAAACTGAATTGCAAAACAAACGTTGTGAACAAGTTAGCAGTTTTAGTTGTTAACAAGTATAATTGTATGATTAGTTTTGGTGTCAACACAGGCAGTACTTATATTATATTTCTATTTAATTGGCATAATATTGATAATCACGGAAATTCTGTACCTTTAACGGTTCTTTGGGTTACTTGTTGATTTAACTAATGTCTATTTTTGAATGGGTTGGCGCTACTGCGTCCATAATAAATTTTACATTCCAATGATAATTACACCCTGCAATAATTTACCGACTTGGTATTACGACTGAGACATTCGCAAATCATAAATAAAACTAACAAAGCCCCGGTCAGTATGAATTATAAGCTGTTTAGCTGTTTACCAACGACAAATGGCGTTTGAAACAAGTCCCCGAGGAGGCGGCAATGGCCAAATGATCGGACTGTAAAAGAGCTCACGGCGGCAACAAGTTTTGATAAGAGTGTGCGTGGCAAGATGCGAGGCAGTAATGAATGTGATACAAGCGCGACCTTCCTCATTTATCACTCGCTCTATGAATAAAATATCTCGACGTTCCTTTCGGATAGTGTCTGGTCGTGCCGGGACGCTTACGGCTCACAGCCGGGCGATCACAATCTCTAGCCTAGTACCTAATAATGCTGGGCTCTCAGGAGAAATTCGCACTATTCGCTCTTGTTACTTCTCGTTGTTTGGTGCAAAACAGCCACTAGGGAGGATTTCGTTCTGATATCTGAGTACCTAGTCTATTTTCTTATTTCTTCGATACATTACCGAATAGTTTTGTAGTAGCTCGGCGAGTAAATATATGAGTTCATGATTACTTATTTTTTTATATGGATCTTTATTGTCTTAAATAGCATTATTTTATGTCGCATAGGAAACGAGTTGTGTAAAAGCATACCTGGAGTAGCTACCTGTAAAAGCTTATGACTGGGCGAATCTACCCATGAATGTTTTGTTTTTATCATAATAAGTTTTTTAATAAAAAGCGTAGGCACAAATTCTACTAATTAATCCAGAATCATAGAGTCGAGGAGCTTGTGGCTAAAATATAACAGCTGCACAGGCCGATCGAAGGTTAAGCTTCGCTTGACGAGGTCGGTCCGTGGATGGGTGACCATTTATAACGTACCAAGACCCCTCCATGCTTCGGGAAGCACGTTAAGCCGTTGGTACCGGCTTTCATTTGTAGATTGTTTGACAGTCGTTACTTGTGGTCAGAAGCCCGACAACCAGTTTAACTAAGGGGTATCATGTTACCCAGTAACTGGGTTGTGGAGGTCTGACAGGCAGTCGCTCCATGTAAAATACTGGTATTCAGCTGCATCCGGCTAAACTGGAAGCCGACCCCAACATAGTTGTTTCTCTAGAATTGTTGCGAATAGCTACATTCAATTTAATAATCTAGTTAGACTAGCATATTCCCGTGGCTTTGCTCCCGTGTTTGTGCTCCCGTGGCCTGTGGTCAGACAAGCGGTTATCTATAGTATCGGTGTAGTGTTGCGGGATAAAAAGTAACCCTGAAAGGATGTGGAGAATACCTACTTACATAGAAACTTAGAAACAAATTTGACTTTTTTATAATATCTTCGATCATGTACTATTACTGATAGAAGATTAGTATAGATAAAACTGCTCCTCCAATCATACTTCTAAGACAGTAGGTAAGTACTTAGAGTAGTGGTTGCACATCAGTGTGGTGTAAAGACATAAAGGTCTTTTGACTCACGAGGATGTCAATCGCGGCGGTGGCGTAGCCTGCGGAGGCGTCAGGGGCGTGGATGAATAAGCAATGAAACGACGAATGGCTCTATTAGACCGCCATTGTTGCCTTGCGATCGCTTGACTTGCGCAAGCGACATGTATTGTTCGCAACTCGTGGCTTTCACTACGAGCGATGACGTCACAACGCTTGCGACCTAAATGCTTGCAGTGTTAGATGTAGTGCAATTTCCATTTATTGTGCCTTATATAGCTTGGAATGCACCCAATACGGTGGTAAGTCGTTGTCGCGACTACAATGCCTTGAATGTTACTTGTTTAATGTCTGAAGAAAAGGATTGATCGTAGAAAAGTTTATGGCCGGACTTTTTAGCTTTTATTTCAGTATAAACTTAAATCTATGGCGAAACATTGTCTCTAAGTCAATTGCTATCCACTGTCGGCAAGTAGGCCCGTCTTAAATGGAAACTTGGGTTCAGATAACAAATTATTATTGTAAGGTACTAGCAGGAAAATCGTTGAAGAAGTAGTTTATTGAATAGTCAAACGAACTTACCTGTAAGTGAAGTTCGACGGTAATTATACGAAGTCTTTGTTTCATTCGAAAATGAGATAGGTTTACTTGTAGTAGATCTTCTTGTCGCCACGGCATCGTACATACTTTTACAGCAAGCGTAAAATAGAGCGTAACCCTTCATGGAACGGACACCTGTCAAATATCTCATTAAGTTCACAGCAAATGATTGATTTTACAACATAGGGTCCAAGCTCAAAATTGTATTTAGAATTTTAGATAGCATGTATTGTTTGGGTCGGGTGGGACTCTTCTCATTTTCGAATGAAACAAAGACTTCGTATAATTACCGTCGAACTTCACTTACAGGTAAGTTCGTTTGACTATTCAATTATACTCGTCTTTGTTTCATTCTCAATGAGATAGGTTTACTTGTAGATGTTTAAAGACAAGTTGTAAAAGCAATCAATAATTATTAAAGAATTAAAAATAACAATGAGTTATTTTAAATTTTTCAAAAGAATCAAAATAAAAACACAACATCGAATTACAATTCAAATAGAATCATACTCGTCAAAACTAAAATGGAAAATGTCTATTATTAATATGTCCATTTGGTAATTTAGGAAGGAATGGTTGACCCTTCAGTTCACGTGTACCTATAACTTATAATAAAGTTGATAGGTATTGAAAAAACCCCCTTACCGGCTGAAATTCTTACATAATGAATGTAATGAATGTTGAAAAAACTCGCTAATATTAAGTTCACTCTTTCTTCCATAGCCCTGGTAATCCAACGGCTGACACTGGAGCTTACAGTTCAGTGTTTTTGTTACAATGTTTAGTAGGTACCCTACTTTACTGTTTTGTAAAACAGTAAACAGAAAATAGAAACCTTGTAATTGTCCATCTCCTAATTTATTGTTAATGCTTCATCATATCAATTGTAATAGCTGTAATTTTCTTAATATTTGTAAAATAAAATAAAATTTGGCTATTTGGTTATAACAGTTTTAACTAACTTATTAATCTTGATAATTGTGCTTATGGATTTCAATTATGATTACCTATGTCTAATTTGATCACTCTATATTTGTAATGGAGATTGTTATCATCTTTTGACCTGTAACTATCGTGAATAGACTCAAAAAACCTTCTTGGTAACAAAGTATAAATCACCTTGTTGCATGTAATTATTTAAAATATAATTAAGTAAACATGAAAAAACATCCCAAGTATATCTAGGTTTAAGAGGTCTTATTATGAAGCCTTAATCTTCTCATTTTATCATCTTAAGCGGTCCTATTATCAAGGCTAGGGCAGATCAAATATAAACCAAACTTTCATAGGAAATAACTCCTTCCTGGAGTCTCATTATGATATTAGTAATGCTACAAATTACAGTTTTTAGCCAAACGCACTGGAATTAAATTAATATTCAACATAATGAATTTTCAACTTCTTGTTCACACTCCAAACATGTACAAATGTATACATGACAATATTTTTCAACAATTGTTTGTAAATGATCACTTATATTAAGAGTAATAGATCAGCGCATTGTAAACACCCCATATAACTCTTCAAGTTATTATTTTAAAGGTGGATAATCAAGAGTATTCTATACTTTTAAAAATAAATAAATCAAAATGAAATCATTTTATTTTGTATTACAACTTTACGGTCCAATATGGACTACTTTTCGGTCTGTTATACCTAGGTACCTATTTTTGGCTCTTATTTCAATTTCCTGTAAAGGACATGTAACAATCTAGAACGATAGTGCCAAGGAGATAATTAAAGGGTTAAAATGTATCAACAATCTCTGAAATATCGAGAACCCTGGTTTGAGTGATCAACAGATGAAGTACAAAACATTACCTTGTGCTTTGTCTTTAATTATTGTCATTTTTATATTTTTGAGTACCTACAAAGAGAGCGGGGAGAGATCATAAAACCTAATTCTTATGATTGAGACCAATGAAAAAAGAAAGCATTTAGGTTCTTGGGCGCTTTTGTGTTGATCTGGGAAGCAGAAAAATTAATTGGTGTTTCACCAAATAAATATGTAATCTTTTGACAATTTGTATTACTTATTAGTCATTTTTTAATGTTTACTTCTCTTCTAGATTCAAAATCAGCTACCTAATAATTAAAATTTAGTCATGTAGAAAACAAAAAACAAAAAACCCTTTGGTTTTTAATCACACCACTGCCAATTATTTTTAGTAATGGTATATATATAATTATACCTAGTCTAGCCATAAATATTGTTACGAAGAAAAAACATTTTTTTTATTGCAAATAATATTTATTACTTTTACAGTGTGTTAGTTTAATACATAAATATAAAACAATTCAAAATATAAAAAGCTTATTCGAAGTGGTCTCCATTGGCTGCAACACAGTCCTTTAAACGTTGAGGCCAGTTATCAATAGAAGCACGCACTCTTTCCATGGGAAAATTCTTCACTGCCAATCGTATGGATTGTTTTAGGGACTCCAAATTATCATGGCGTTTAGAGCAAGCCATACTCTCTAAAACTGACCATAAATCATAATCCAGCGGATTAAGATCGGGACTAGACGACGGCCAGTCTTCAGCTCTGATGAAGTCCGAAACGTTCATTTCCAACCAAGACTGCGTGGACCGAGCTTTATGACCCGGCGCTGAGTCTTGTTGGAAGGACCATACTTGGTTATTGAACATGGTGTTGTTAAGGGGTTTAACTACCTTCTCAAGAATGGTATCTTGATACACTTGTGCCGATGTTTTGATACCTTTTTCACAAAAATATGGCTCAGTCACTCCTTCATAGCTAACACCCCACCAAACCATCACTGAAGTCGGATAATGCCCACGTTGCACTCTGTCGACTAATTGGGAAGCTTCCTTAGAGCTTTGAGCATAAATACGGTCATTTTGTTTGTTAAAATGTTGCTCAACTGTAAAGATTTTCTCATCCGTAAACAAAATTTTTCTGTGACCTCCCTTTGCGTACCGCTTCAGTAGTTGCTTCGATTTTACCACCCTATTCTTTTTTAAATTATCAGTTAAAAAATGACCAGTGCGTCTCTTATAGGCTGCAAGTCCTAAGTCATCTTTTAAAATGCGTGACATGGTTCTGGGTGCTATCTTCATCTCCCGAGATAAAATCTTTTGCTTTCGGACAGGATTTCTTCGAATTCTTTCCCTTACTGCTTTGACCACCATTTTCGTACGAACACTACGTGGACGGCCAGATCTTTTTCTGTCACAAACAGAGAAGGTCTCATTGTACCTATTAATAGCCCGGTACACAAACATTTGACTAATACCAAGCGTATGGAGAGTTTTAAAAATTACATTCGGCTCCATACCAACTTTGTGTAATGCAATCACAGCGATTCGGTTTTCTTTATCACCCCACTCCATTTTAATATAGCAAAATATTGTACAATGTATTGGCGCCAAAATTAGAAAATACAATGAACAATCGTATAAAAATGACAGATTCCAAATTCAAATGTAATATCTTTCTTATTTTTAATTGTAACAGTATTTATGGCCAGACTATGTATATAGGTAGGATATTGAACTCCTCCCAATCAATTGTATGATATTGCAGTCATATAATCCATTCTCAATCAGATTTCACTATCTGTTGGGTATCTGGCAAGGCATTACCTACAGACTAAGTAGGCAGCAATTGAATCTAAAAAAAAAAAATCATTTGAAGCTTAGCTTCATTCTCAGTCCATTCTTTACATGCCTCCAAAAACCATAACCTCTTGGAAATTACCTTGTGGAAAAGCCATTTGTAAATAAATAAATAAATATTCCACAACTTTCACACAACGGCACTTAGTTCCAAACTAAGCAGAGCCTGCATTATGGGCACTAAACAGCTGATAAAAACACTTATATATTTCTAAATAAATACTTATTGGGGATAAATTATACCCAGACACAGACACAGAACAAATGATTGTGCTAACCACAAAAAACATTATCCTGGGTGGGAATCAAACCCACAACCTCTAACATAGCAGTCAGGTTCACCAACCACCAGATCAACAGGCCAGTCAAAAATAAAATAAATGTTTCTAACTTTAAAATATTATTTACTCTGACTATGTTTATGAACTACCATTCAAGGTCTTGTCTAAACATGCAGTATTCAAGGTATTACCTATTCCATAATAAATCATTCTCATTATTAACTTATCAAATAAGAGACAAGATATTCAATAGGTGTCATGCAAGTGGATGTAAAATTTCCATTCACCTGAACGTGGAATCTGACTATAGTTGACTTGACATGATTTTTCTTTACAAACAGTTATTTAGTTTGTTAGTTATGAATCTTGTTTTTCTTTGTTTGTATACAGTTAACTGAATTATTTCTTAGCTAAAATTCTGAATAAACAAACTTATATATTATAGTCTCTCTATTTAGTAAGCATCTTTCACCTTTCTTGTAAATGTTGATCATAATTATATAACCCAAAAACATAAAACAATTAATTGTTGCCATTTCCTTTGAAGAGTATATAATGTTTATATGTATAAATATTGACCAGGCAATAAGCCTGTTAAAAACTACCTCTATTAAAAAGTAATTTTTCTGTTAAATATCACTTATAGTGCGGTACACTTTTCATTTGAAATGTTCTGTTTTAACAAAAATCTTCAACTTCTTTAATTTAGAAATTAATGGAAAGTTTCCAATGGGCTTTTTACCAATAAAAGACTGGTAAACTAAGCTTTAGTATTCTGACCAATTTCTATTGCTCAGAAAGTATTTATAAATTACAGATATTATCTGAAAAGATTTCTCTTTAGAGAGTTTTTCTTTCAATGAAAAGTAACTTTGGTGTGGTTTAGTATGAAATAAAGTTGTAAAGTAGTTACAATCTTATCAAAAAATAATAACCACAAATAGAAGTGATGATTAGTTATCAATCACATAAATTAATTTTTTAAATGCCCACCTGTGGGTGTATTTTGCAGCGCTGATGAATCCTCCGGTCTTCTCATGTTCTCTCAACCACTGGTGCCTCAGAAGATGCCTCCCCCCCCTTTTTTCTTCATTTTTGGAATGAGGTTGGCTCCACCAGTTTAAAGCTGCTTTTTAGGGAAGTATTGGGTCTTCACCAAATAAGTATGTTTCTAACTCAGAATGAGGCAGAAAACTCTTGATTGTCTTTATGACTGTTACTAGCAGGGAAAATATGCCCCTCTGTATGTATGCATATATATCATACCTTAAAGTATCACTCAACTTTGTAACATTTTATGCTCCGGAGTATCTAGACACATCTGAAGGTCTGAGTCAAAACAAGGCAGGGCGATGACGCCCTGATGTTGTCTTTATCTTCTTTATGCTTATTAAATAACATATTTTGTTAAGCTTCTTAGTAAGTATTAGATACCTGGTTTATGGTAAATCTTTTCCTGATTTCTCCAGTTGAGAGCCCACGGCTAGCATTTTGTGAATCTGAACATCTTGTGTCTTTTCCGGAGGTACCTGTTCTTCAATCATTCCATTTACCAACTAGAATCTGCATAATACAACTTTTGTTTGAAGTTCTTTATGAACTCCGGAGAAACATTTTTTGTTTTTTCCATTCATTTCAGACGAATTGTTCTACTGAATTTATTAGTGTCTGTAGAAAGCAGTCCATGCTGTACAGGCAATAAACATTGCACCCTATAACCATGTAAGTTCCCGCAGAACTTCCCTTGAAGGTTATAAGAAAAAAGTCAACCACGTGTGTCCCTAAAGAACACCCCACAGATTGCTTAAATCACAACATAGCCATTGTAAACCACGTGCGCTCCCGCAGAACGCCCCACAGGTTATAGGCAAGTTGCTCACTATATAGCCATTTTTCATCACAAATGCGTTTTCAAACGCTCCACAGGTTGGGCTATTTACTGCCAAGTCAATACTGCCATTGTTGACCACGTACGTTCCCGCAGAACGTCCCACAGGTTAGGCAACTGCCATTGTTGACCACGTACGTTCCCGCAGAACGTCCCACAGGTCAGGCATGCACTTGTAGGTTGCAAGCACACTAGCACGTGCATAACGCAAAAAAACAAAGCGCACCCTATGTTTTCATATTCACTAGCGATAATACGCACACAGGGTTTTGATTTGCTATAATATTCATAATCAGGCAAGTTCTTGAGTCGGTTAACTGATGAAACAGTTACAGAAAACAGCTTTTAAAAGCGGCCATTTTTGACATTTTCTTACCTTCGTGACTTGAATCAAGTTTTAGCATTTTAATACATCTCTCAGTCGTTTTCATATTCAAATTGTATCTAGTGAATTCCTTTCTCCCATTTTTATGCTATTTGGAACAGTATTTTCACAACACAACACAAAATATTAAAAATATAGGAAAAAGATGACGCCATTAGGTGACATAAAAAACCAATGAGATATTTGACAGGTGTCCGTTCCATGAAGGGTTACGCTCTATTTTACGCTTGCTGTAAAAGTATGTACGATGCCGTGGCGACAAGAAGATCTACTACAAGTAAACCTATCTCATTGAGAATGAAACAAAGACGAGTATAATCAAGATAGTTCCGTTTGACACGGTTTTCTGTGGTGCGCGTCACCGTGGAGGATTTATGTGGTAGGTACATTGTGTTACCAAGGGTCGGCGCTTTGTGCGCCTAATTGACAAGTGTCCGGAAGCGAACGCGTCACACCTGTCTAACGAGCACGTCGTGCACTTGATTGAACCCACTCGGGCCAACTAACAAGCTGCTCATCTTAGCCTATATCAAATGCATGGATTGGACAGTTTTATTGACAATTTTAAGTACCTATTGGAAGATTGATCTTTTGGAAAAAGTTATTTTTCTAACATAACGTACTTAATACGTACGTAATACATACGCCCTTGAAGAGTTAGGTGTAGGTACACTGTAGTACATTTCGCCAGTTAACGTTAAAGTCTCATGTAATAGGGGGTGACTAAGAAAATTCCAGATAGAAAACAAAAAAAACCCTGTATTTATTTATTTAATACTTCAAGCACACTAATGAATAGAGGCGGACTAAATCCATACCTAGGCAATTTCTACCAGTCAACCTTTAGGTGATGCAGAGAAAAGCAGTGGTAGGTGCAGTTACCTCCTCCTTTACCTTACCCGGGAATCAAACGTCAAATCATGCTTAGCAATTCGTTTCTGGACTACTGTCAGAAACGTACTTGGTCCCCGTTGTACCGTATGCACCATTGACCTGCACCATCAATGGTGCAGATGAGACTAATTAGTTTCGTTTGCACCATTAATGGTGCAAACGAAACGGCGGATTGGATATGGTCTCATCTGCACCATTGAGATGAAACAATATACTATCAATGTATACTTAGATATTTCTGGGAATTGAATGTATCTATGGAACAACTACTGGTAATAAACAGGAAAAGGTTATCTATCAATGCTGAAGTGCCATAACAACGAAGAAATTTAAAGAGCTTAGACGACGGAACCCCGCTACGCGGGGCTCCTATTTCTGTCTGCAGGGTTTAAAGGAACCTAACTAACCTAACGTCGGGATGCCCCTAGTCCTGTGTTTTAGACGTTCATTTGTTTTACACGATCATCCTTTCCCCGTGGTCCAACCAGTTGGACATAATTGCATCTTTGTCCCACGAAACAAGAAAAGTATGGTGAAGTAAGTTGTATTCATATTAATGGTGCAAACGAAACTAATTAGTCTCATCTGCACCATTGATGGTGCAGGTCAATGGTGCATACGGTACAACGGGACTTGGTCTACTGACCGCGGAGGCAATAATTATTTACTTACCTACTTTAATTTGGCAGTTATTTTTATACTTGGTTATTCAAAGCTTTAAGCTTTTGATATCCTTTGAATGCACCTCACACAGAACGTACGAATATAAAGCGTAACAAGTGCACCGAGAGATAACTTGTTTTTGATAATTGTGCTAATCTGGCTGAATGCAGTTGAGCAGGACCCTCTGGGCGACTCCGACCAGTAATATAATTTGCATCGTGAACGGTAGTAGTTTTATTGCCAACAATTGGCTATTATCTTAGAACATTTGCACGCCCGCCCGTCATGCTGCTTAATATATTGTTTTTCGTCGTCTATTTCTATTGGCCTAAATTTAGCAATAAATATGACCATGTCTAGATCGTATTATGAGCACCTAGTACTGTAGACTGCACGTCAGTGGTAACAGAGCCAGTAGGTGCATCACATTACCACTAACGTGCGAACGACTGCACCTTTATCTACTTAATTCAATTGCCATCCCCGCTCTGGGTTGATTTTGGTGCACTTTCGATATATAATGTTATAAATGAGAAAGTAACTGTGTTTGTTTGTCTGCATTTCATGACTAAACGGCTGAACGGATCATAATAAAATTTGTCATGGAGATAGATATCCGTATCACAAAGTTACGCTGGAGAAGGACATAAGCTATCTAATGTCTCAAAAAGAATGTGAAGAAAATTGGTTTTTAATATTATAAAGAGGAAAGGTTTGATTGTTTGTTTGTTTGCATTGAATAGGCTCCGAAACTACTGGACCGATTTGAAAAATTCTTTCACCGTTGTGAAGCTACACTATCCCCGGGTGACATAGGCTACTTTTTATCCCTGTATTCCCACAGGACCGGGAACTACGCGGGTTAACCGCGTGACGTCTGCTAGTCTTAAATATTTTTCAAATGCACCGCTATCTTTAATGACAAGACAGACGGTTACAAATGTGAAGGTCTATTATAAGTTGTCAATTTGACATTTCACAAATGTTAAGCTAAAACTAAGAAGGTAACACAACATACATTGATTATTTGAGCAGCTCGCAAAGTAAATTCTATCTAGGTATCTATGCCTACATTTTCCCTTATTATCAAAGCTTCACGGAATATATTTTGGAAGTGACAAAGGTTCAATTTAATTTTAACTTACTACGTAGGTACTCATTCAAATTTTGATTATTCCACGTTAGTTTAAATCGGGTCTCCGCTCAACTTTCCTTTCATTGTAAAAGTTGTAATCCTCTTTGTGGACCCTAATTGAATTCACTGTTATGCTAATACTCTGATTTCCCATCTTATTTCGTTAATAGAGGTCTGTGGTAAACCAATTAAAGGGTACGTCTGTGGATTACTCAACTTTAGGCGAGTAGTTTGTGGGTTCTGCATATACGACTGATTAAATGTTTAGTTGGTCCTTTTATGTGAAAAACTAGATCTTTGGGTTTAAAAAAAATCGGTTATTGCCACAAGGTTTCGGAAATACTTTATATTATTTAAGTACTTTTACTTACATTGACTGCCTCGTTCGAAAGTGCTACTACTAAGAATGAGGTTCTAAATTCAACGCTAAGATCGGGATAAGTGTTATTAGCGGGAATTTCTCAGTATGGAACTACTTATCTTCGGTCAATGAGTGGCTCCCTATGACATGAAACTTAAATATAACTGACGAAATGAGGCTGTACTGTAAGTACAGCAGTGCGATTATGGTCAAATCACCGCGTAAAAATGTAGGAGTAGTGAGGGCGAATTGAGCTGTCATTCCATACTAATGCTAGGCATTGACAGTTCACTTCACTCAAGTTTTCAGGCGTGACTTTTACTGAATCGACCGGCAGCTCTGTCTTATCCTTTTAAACTGTGTTTAAGCTACTAAAACCCAGGTTGCATAAACTAAAATATTGTTGTAGCTGACAACTTTACAACACTCTACTCAGTTAGGAGCTGTACCATCATACCGGGATATCGGGGGTAAGCCCCTGCTTACCCCCGATCTGCTTACCCCCGATATCACCATTGTACCATTTGAGTATTAGCATAACAGTAATATCACCATTAGGCTATAGGGATAGCCTAATGGTGTGGCAGTCCACCGCTCACTGCCAAGTCATAAACCAAGGCATTTATCTACATCTGACTCTTCAGATTCATGTGCGTGTTGTATAATTATCACTTGCTTCAAAATCGGTAAAGGAAAATATCATGGGGAAACCGGCATGCCCAAGAGATATTTCTCATTTCTCGATGGCATGTGTAGCCAAGTCAAACGACATCAGGACACCTGGGAGTCGAGTCTGCTATTGCAATCGTGTCTCAATGACCGGTCAATGATCGATTTTTGACGTATAACGTCAAACTTTTGACACATTTCCCATACAAAAACTGTCAAAGTGTCAAATATTCGATCAATGACCGGTCATTGAGACACGATTGCAATAGCAGACTTGAGCCCGTTAGTCACTAACCTTATGAAACGACGAAGACCAAATCGTGTAGTAAATTAGGCAAACTGACTACGAATTATTGATTTCAATAATGCGTACCTTTGTATGTGTTTTCACATGTTGTGCGCCTGATATGTGCAGATTTTTATGTGCTGCGGTGCATATGTCGCTTTATTGCGCGTTTCGGAAGGCTTAGCATTCCGCCCGTGGACTCGGTCGTCTCTAATGCTGGTGTATTGCGGTTTTATTAACGTTGTTTCCTTTTGTATTACATTCCGCAGCATCTTGTTCACATGTGAATGTATTATCTATTTTCCGGTGTACGAGGATTTCCTTTAAATCTTTCTTGTCTTGTTACCGCGGTGCAATTCTTTCAAAGTTTATTTAAATTACCTTTAAATTCTATAGCGTTTGTAGCTTTACCGAGACAAACAGACATAAAATATTTGTCGGTAATTTTAGTGCAATCTCTTGTGACCTCAGCAAGAGATTACTCAGAGTGCTGATTTTATTTTGATTTAGTGTCATTTTTTTTGATAATTGCTAAGTGTGCTTTCTTTTGCTCATCGTCTCTACATTTATTTGCAGGTAAAAGTGATGACTTGTAATTGGTTTGAAGTCGATAATTTTAGTTTGTTTTAGCTGTAAGTCTTCTATGTGTTAAATTAACTAAGAAAATCGTGATACAATGTTGGAGATTAGTTACGATGTTGTATTTTACTATGTAGTTGGTATAAAGTTACGAGTGCATTAGCTATGTGCTCATAGGAGCGTTGTGCAGGGCAGTGTCACTCCGTTCGGTCGAGTGCCCTGGCAGTCAGCGCAGCGTGAATTGCGGACGCCCGTTTCAGAGCCAGTACTGGCATTGCGCCGGCTGGCTACACAAAAAACGGATAGATTTGTTTAACTTAAATCCGTTTAAACCTTTCCAAAAGTCACAAACTATGCATGGTTTTACCAGAAAAATAAACTTTACACAGTATTGGGACATGTTTCAATCCTGTTCAGATATTACGTTGTGTGTAGTTCGGATCAGGCTGGCGTCGTTGCCAGTTGGTCCTGAGAACGGCCCAGATGTCGACTGGAAGCGCAAAATGAAACACGTTAGCGCTTCGGCTGACGTCAGTTCCCTTTTTTGTCGCACCGCCTGTGGAAGGCCATTTATCAACTTTTTATAGAAGCGCTTGTTTTAATTTATGCTTACACTAACTTCCCAGCTCGTAGCTATCTGCGACCTCATTTGCAACCACAGCTTTGTTGCTGTTTACGCGGACTACTAAAGCTGTTCTCCATTTTGAAACAAACGACACCATAGCGCCACTTTAAATAAATGTTTACGATTATGCGTTATTTTAAAGGGGGCTCTTTGTGTCGTTAGAAAGTTTCTCGAATGCAGTCAGAAAATAATGAGAGGGTTTTCGTTTAGATGTTTATTAAGTAGCACTTATTTTAAAAAGTAAATACATAGAATTAAAATGTGACATTTTAAGATCCAGTTATTTATTTATGCATATTATGGAGGTATGTATCAGAGCTCCTGTTTCTACAAATGTTACATTATTACTATATGTAGGTAGATGGTCAACTTAAATGACTGTCCAGCGGCATATTTAAAGCTTTGCCTGATGCAATTACAACTGATGCTTGTCTGAACGCACATCTGATAAGGCAACTAAAACGCCTTGTGAAGTTACTTTTATAATTAAATACTGGCGTTTTTGCTCCAGAGGTACGTGTGATGTTAAGATACGATCACACATAAACCGCAAAAAGATTAAATAAACATTTATCAAACGGTAATTATGAGTCGTTTATAAAGTAAAAGAATTTATTTAAATAAGTATCTGGCTCTTATTCTGCTTCTCTGGTGACAAATAAAAGGATATATGACACCTACATAGAGGTGTCAATGAGAAAAACAGCATCAGGTGTTTGCTTAAAGTCAGAAGCTAGTTTCCAGCGAAGGTCTAACTTGGTGGAGGCGCTCCGCAAAACGTCCGCCACAGGACAAATTTCGCTTATATTAACTTTTGCTTCGAGTAAATTTCTCTTGAACTGTGCGACCACTGCACTTCCAAGTGGCAAAGTTTTAATCTCGTCGCCGGGTTGTGGCTATACTTTCTGTGTCTCTCATTCAGACACTGTCCTCTCTTCAACGTTATTTGTTCAGTTTAATGAAGGTTCTATTTAATTTACCCTGATTAGTACGTTTTTGTTTGTTCCTTAATCCACGAAAGTTCATACGTCAAATCACGACAGTAGGTACTTACGACTAAGCCGGAAGCAACCTGAACACTTGAACAGTGCTCACGCATTTAGAAAAGCAGTAAAAAAATCTTTCCAATCTGACTGATCATCTTAAATTCAAGTTTGCTTTTCTGAAAGATAGCGTAAAGTTAGTTTAAACTTTTCACCTGTTACTGGTGCGCGGTATGATTTTGTGAATATTGTTGAGCACGTATGGATATGGATCTATTAAAACCTTACCGAATTCCAATGTATGCAATGTAATTCTGGCATGGTCTCCTAAAAGCGAGCACTTAACCACTGCGTAATTCCAGTAAAAGGTTCGGCGGGCGAACCGTTCATTCTCTTCTTAATGTTTATTTAAGCGAAAAAGTTCGACGCTCATTAACCGGATTGGCGGTTAATGAAACGCGTACGACTTAGAATATTATACGTCCAACATCGCTACCACCACATAATAAATATCATACATTATTTTCACATCTCATTGAAGGCAACTCTCTTATTAACCTGTTTTTCGAGTTGAGGTGTTAAAGTCTTGATGTGTTAAGGCGATAAACTCAAAGTTTTAGTGGCTCGAACACCAGGTTTAAGGTTTCGACTGCGACAATTACTGGGGCTTAGTGTCAATGTACTAATGATGTACTTTATTCGCACATAGTAATCTTTTGATTGTTGGTCCCAAAACATGATATTAAAATGTAGTTTATTTACAATTTTAAATAATACTTACTTGGATAATGATTTCATAACCAAGTCAATTTGTGTGTAAGATTATATGGCTAGGAAAAAGACTATTGAAAAAAAAACGGCAAACAGCGATGAAAGAAGAGACATTGCTGCGCTAACTCGTAATACCCACGTTAGGATAGGACAAGGCTCTTGACAAGATGCGACCCAATTATTTCTAGGAGCTAGCAGTAGGCAGAAGATATTAAGTCACAAAATAATGTTCTAAAATATTCTCAACCATTACCATATGAGCTATGATCTGTGAATAAACCCATGAATGTAACGAGAGCACTCATTAAGAGCCTTTTTCATTCCACACCATCGCTCGGTGCGGTTTTCCTGCGCCATTGAATTGTGCTGCAGCCGCTAACTTCCGCGGTGAACTGTTCCACCCTCAGGGCTCAGCCGTTTTTGCATTTAACACCTCGGATAATGAGGTCTAGAGGCACGTAGTAGATGCAAAGTGCCGTAAATATGTACCAGAAACCAAGTTTTAGTTATCGTGAATTAATAACAGCTATCTGAAAGGTAAATTAGATTACATTGATGTGTTTGAATTGGTCAGCTGTAAAGCGAAACTCTGTTTGTTTGTAAGCACTAAGCTAGAAATTGCGGAACTATTATTCGGATATTCGTGTTTTTTGTTTTAATGTACCTAACGCTTTACTATCAAATTTGATTGCCCGATTTTTGGCAATAGGCGTTACAGTATATTTGGCTTAGGTTTTCCATGTGCAGCTGAGGACTTTTTAAGGATTAAGGACTCAAGTTCTCGTATTGGATCTAGATTACATGTGAAAAGAATGATGCGTTGTGTGTGTGTATTTTTTCATTGTTTGACTTTTTGGTAAAATAATCTACACGGGGCTATGGGGACATTTCATACCTTACTTTATACCCACTGTCCTTACTTATTGCTCCTAAAATAAGTATCAGAATTTGTTTGACTCTGTTGTGCTATCACTGTAACTGTTGGTTGGCAGCATTTTCCCGCGTCTATCTAAAATATGTAGCAATAAAAGCGCTTTGGACAATGTCCGGACGTGTTAGAATCCATTTATTGTTCGGGGCCCACGTGTTGTGGCTGCCCGGTTATACACCGACTCTCTGTGGTGTTGTGACATTTACAAACATTTTGGTTTGTTGTCTCTCCGGCATAATTAAGTACCCTATATTATAATGTTTTTTCTGAGTGTCTAACGACTTTTATTTTTCTTAGAGATTGATATCCTCCCGTTTAAAAAGTCCTTTGAGGTCCGTCTAGGTATTTAATACATTAAGTAAATCACTTTGGTCTTAACTCTTTTCTCTTTGTCCAGCTGATAAAGGTTTTGTCGTCTCACTTAAGACGTTAAAGGAGAAATAGAGCCGTAGGGGTTGGAAGCAACGTGTAACCTATTTGTACTTGTTTATCAAGGAGATAAGTGTCTTGAGTGTGCGGCGAGGTCCGTTGGCCGTCTTAACCCATTAGTTCAGAGTAAAGATAGCGGACCGGTCGGATTCCTCCTTTAATTGCTAAACTATCCGTGCTTGGAACTGATTTACTAACGTTTTTATACCCGAACAAAAACGCCCTAACAAAACATTTTTTTGAGCAAATATTAAGAAAATACAACACACATGTTAATGTTATCGCTTTAAGAGTAAAGGTAACTTACCTATTAATAATCTTAGCGATTTACCTATTTGTGTTTAGTCTTGGTCATAGTCTGAAAATAATAAATTAATTTATTCATATCGAAGCTACTGCCTGCCTGACTCACCAAAACTATGCTACTACTACCTACTTGCTTCTAGTATTTCGCTTTGAATTTATATTCCCTTCCCAAGACAATGGTAATGTGAAGAAATATTACAATTTTCATTTCCACTTACCTTCACACTAAAATGAAGTTAGTTATATGTCAGTGGTTTTATGTCAGTGGTGCCAGAAAGGAAATTTATTTTCTTTTGAAAAGAAAGCATGTCCTGCTTTTGAAGCTTTTCTCACCTTCCTATTTCTATTATGAAAGGATAAGAAAACATTGTTCCTTACCTATTGTACCTACATAATAAGTCTATTGATGGTAACATGAGTTTCGACTTAGGATACAAGTCGGAGTATACAAAGAATGGTATTATGAGGGTATCTAACCATGGAGCGCCGTAAGCGCATTATTGCAAAGCGCGGGTGGCGCGGCGGCGGGTGGTTCGTGGTGAGATGCGACGCCTCTCGAATGTACAATGCGCCCTAAGCTCCGGGTGGACGTATTCACAGAATAAGTGCTTTGGTAGTCAAAATGAACATCGCTTTTTGAGCCGTATTTGGAAATGCGACACACTTTCCCTGTAGTGGCATTACCATACGAGAGGATAAGCTCTGGCTGGCTGCATGTGACTTCGCGACTTTTTAATAAAACATCCCTTTTAAGATTTTATAGGATTTGAAAGGAGTTTTTTCTACTCTACAAGTATTTGTATCACTTATATCTTACATGTAGAATAATATTGTGTACCTAAATGTTATAAGAAGAGGCTACAAATTGTAAGTACAACTAGGTATCGTTTTAATACCAGTAATACCTGTACAGTGACTGGCAACAAAGCTTACGTCTGTAGCATCGGCGTCATTACATGTATTCAACGAATTAATTGAACGACCGACGACGAGCGTATAATGAAACTATTTCGCATTCATTATCTTTCTTCGGATTAGCTAATGTGAATGTTCTGGTTGAGAGCTAGGAACGCCCAGCTATGCAAATGTCATTGTCTCTAATGCGTGCCCGACCGCGCCCTGGCGTATGGGGCTGCCTACGCAGTGTACGAGTACGAACTACGACAATCTCAGCCAATGAATATTAACAACCCGACTTAATATGATGCCTATCGCCTACTGCGACAACCGATATATATTATACTAGCACGTGGCTTTTGTCAAGGAGAAAGATAAAGACATTAGCGTGGCTGACAATAATTTCGTCGTCGTTTTGTTACTTTTGCTTGAATTGTGTGTGCGTGCATATCTGAAAAACATTAATTGAAATAAATTACATAAGTTTTTTGCAAATACTAAAACTGAACAGAGGTTGTAGGTACTTACACATCATTATCAACCATAATTTATTACTACTAGATGAAACCTGAAAAGGCAGAAAATAAATCAGCTGTGGCATTTTGTCGAGGTATCATGTGTACATTAATGTATTGAAAACCGTTGGTTCTCATTGTAAAAGTTGTTCATAATGACGAGTATGATAACAACCCCTGTTGAAATTCTGAATAAGTACTAAAATATAATACATAGGTATCGAAGAAATCAATCTTTTTCTTGGCATAAAACAAACGCAAAGCTTACATTGGAGTCTGTACAAATTTTTACTATAAGTAGACCACGTGAAAATAAAAGCGCACTGTTTTTTCGCCGTTCAAGGTGCAAAAGTATTATTTATTATATTGAGGAGTTACCTAGTGTTAGTGAATACAAGCATAAGGCCATTACGATAAATATAGGCTTTGTCACACAGCCACTATTATAGCTAGACGTGACATTTTGATCGCACGCGTAGCTTTCTCTATTATGCAAGTGGTGATTGACACGTTGTGCGCGCGCGCAACGTGCCCTATCGACCAATTGTACGGAGCTTTTCCGTGTTACAAGATCGCGAGATTGAGACGTCACGATTGGTGTCTGTGTCACATTCTCACACTAAGCTGTTACGTCATTACATAATAGTGTTAAGTGGTATTAAGTACCAAGGGTATTCTTTAAAAAATCTGGCATAGTATTCATTTATTTCCCAGTCGGTTTAATTTATTAATGATTCTTGTCCCAACTAGTTGCTTAGGCCTTGTGTGTGTTCTGTTATTTTATAATAATAACTTTACAATACTAGCACGAGAGTTTAAATTTAACAGAAGTTATAAACCCGTTTTGTAATAAGATGGTGAGGGTTTAGATCAAACACAAACTTGAAAAATTAAGTTAAAGTTATTATAATAAAATGAAAAACAAAAACTTAATAAATAATAGTAATACCAGCCTGTTAGAATCCCACTTCAGGGCAAAGGCAAAAGGCCTCATATCGAAAACGCACGAGCATTTATCTCTTCGCATGCTCAAGGCAGATTGGCGATTCCAAGCTTTCCTTCAACGATGTCAATGATGTCTAATTGAAAAAGTCACATTTTACTTGCCCAGATTCGACAAGTAATATTACGACAAATTAATAATGCTAAGTCATGAAAGACACGTAGACAAACACTACAATAAATTAATCAATCGGACAATTTAAACGAAACTAGCTGTTAATTCAAAAACAAGTGATGAACATCCGTGTAGGTCCCTGCAAAAGAAAAAAAAACCAGTACTAAATGAAGTTGTAAATTGTCCTGCCCTTGTATAAAGGGGACGATCATAAATCGGCGCTGTAGTGGGGTCATAAGCGTCGTCCGACGTTGTCGCCGGCCGGACGGACATCTCGCTGGCATATATATGATTATTAGCGGTCCAACTTGTAAATTTCCTTTTAAAACTACATCTGAGATCTTTATCTCTATGGACGCGAGCGATAAGACTGTAACTGGCGCGAAGTGACTCGCGTTAGCTCATATTATTGTCACCGCGCTCAATTTTATTGTTACCTATTTGCCATTTGGGACTGATTTAAAATAGCTTTTAGCATAAAATAAGGCTGGGCTATTCGATTCGATCACCTTATATAATCAATTGAATGTTAATCGAGTTTTCGCGTTTGCTTTATTAACATGACAGTTAACAAGATCATAGATCGTAGATTGTTAGATTATATCTCTAGATATGACAAATTCGAATATCAAATGACTTTCTGGTAATGATCCGGTTTGATTTTGGGTAACAATTTTAAAATGTGTACTGATATATTATATCGTAACTATGTGGGCATTTTATAAGCTAATAGTCTTTATCTGAATAATACTAACATAATATTTTGCAATATAAAATGATTTTCATGTTTCTAAAGCGAGTTTTCAATTATTTATATTTGTGGCAAACGCCCACAAACCGCCTAATAGAAGCTATAACTGTAAATGTAATCTCATTACCACATTGCAAAATTCTATTTCCATTACAACATAACGAGAATTTATTTGTTCTCAATTTTCATAAAGTTGCGCTTGAGAACTCGATACTGGGGCCTATTCGGCTTGTCGTGTCGTTGTCAGAGAAATGTAATTGTGAAGTATTTGCGTAGGTACTGATCAGGCGCACTGGAAAGGCAAGAAAATTACTTTCGAGTCAGTCGGACGATATGTAACGAGATGAGACTTATTATGTACTTAATAAGTTGGCTGTGTATCCGGTGTGTGTTTTGCATAATGGCGGAGAGCACGCATGCGTATTTGTTGAGGATCTGCCGCGGGCGCCCGAGTCCCGACCGACGAGGTTGTACTGCCGCTTCTAGTGTTCAAGGATTAACAGCCCCAGGACATAAATATCGTGCACGTCCTTTATTTAAACTTGAAATCGATGCATGATCGTTCTTTTTTATGGCGGCAGATTGTGTGTATTCATATCTACTAGGATACAAAGTTGTTTTTTTTTTAAATATTTAGTTTTTTAAACTGATCGGTAACATAAAGCGAGACCTATGTGAATGAAATAAATGATAAATGATGTTTATATTTTAAATAGGTTTTCACAAACACTTTTACACGTCATTTTTTAACTGATAGATGAAATCGGAGTTTCACTAACTGACTAGGTACTCTGAGAAGAAACACCGAAAGAAACTCAGAGGTCATAGTCTCTTTTAAAGTCCAGACATTATCTTGGTCAAATCATGTAAGAACCATGCAGATTAGTGTCTGAGATGGTCTTTTGAGGAAAGAACCACACAGATATGAGGGGACCAGATCAGTCAATGCAAGCATTTGTCAGTAATCGTGAGCTCAACTCGGAACTTGAGGAGCTCCAAATGCATTTTATCTATGAGTATACTTTAAATGGCCCCGAAAAGAAATTTTCTCATTCAATCTTTACCATCATCTAGCCTAACCCTTTTCCAACTATACTAGGGTCGGCTTCCTGTCTAACAGGTTGCAGCTGAACACCAGTGTTTTACATGGAGCGACTTTCTATCTGACCTCTACAACCCAGTGTCTGGGTAACACGATACCACAGTCTAAAAACCTACAGTCGTCCGACGAAGCCGTCTAGAAGACAGGGCAATCGTGCGGGGTGTGAGGGGCGAGACGCGGGAAAGCCACTCCCGAAATGCGAACAAAACGATATTCGTAGTTCGGGAGGTATTATTCAGGGAGAACGCGTGTAGCCGTTGTGGGCATTTTTCCAGAGATCAAAGGCGTCGACCTACTGTATTAATATTTATACTGTGACGATACTCCTTACGCTGGATATTAATAATCTATCTCGGTTGCTATCTTGATCCCGATCTTTGTCTGTAACCAATCAACGACCGAATTCGCCTATCCGAGTCTTAAAGATGTCCAATCAGAAGCAGCCGTCAAAAACAAAGGATCGGGATTTGGATTGAGATAGAATATTAATATCGGGCGTTAGTTGACTGGTAGTCGGACTTGGGAATTGCGAAGACTGTCAAAGATCTACAAATAACAGCCGGGACAAACAGCTTCACGTGCTTTCCCAGGCACGGAGGGGTCTTGATATATAAAATGGTGACCTACCTACGGGCCGACCTCAGCAAGCGCAGCTTAACCTTCCATCGACCCTTGTGGCTGCTATTATTCAACCACAAACCCCTCGCCATTCAATGTTAGCCACGGATCAATAACTTAATTCGTCTATTAGCTCGGTAGTCTATAGCTTGAAGTGTCAAAAGACATTCATTAAACCCCAAGAGGACACCGGTGTCCGCGCTGTCATTGTCTTTCTATTGTGTCTCTAATTGACACGATTGAAAGGTAAAAGAAACAGAAAAGGTGCCCATTATGTGAAAAATTATCAGTTAATATTAGGTAGGTAAGCTCCTAAGTTTCCTTTTATTATAGCTAGACACTAAAGTTTTTCCAAGAAAAGGGTTTAAAGTGCACTTTTGCCCTCATTTATTCGTTTAACCTGAAAACGTTTCCCTGAAATCTGAAAGTTCTTTGAAACAGCTTTTTAAATAGTGCATTAATTTTCCTTATTTAAATGTTAACGCTGGCAATGGAAGGTCATGCTTAACGGTCATCTTAGCCCTCGGTATGTTGGAGCTATCTCGTGTGTGCAACCACCGAATTATTAATAACTATAATATTTCTCTCACTGCACCGACCCGAGCCGACGACACGGAACTTACTTTGACATTTGGATTAATAACTCCATGAATGTTTTAAAGGCTCTGGGTACTATTATAACAAGGGAATTTGAGTGATTATGTAACCGCCTATGTAGCCGGTGTGGCCGGCCACAGCCTTACAAACATGGAAGATTATTTTGCCATTTCGTTGACTGCTTCCTAATCAAATCAAATCAAATCGTTTATTGCTAAATCCATAGTGTACACAGGTAGTAAATAAAAAAAAAATACCAATAATAGATCAGTCAAGCCGTTTTGGGGGACTTTTGTTACAAATAATGTGATGCGAGAATTTTATATTTTAGATACATACTTTTAATAAGATGACAACAAATACATCCAAAAAAATAATAACTAAGTACTTAAATACTTTTTACTTAGCGAGTCTCTATTGTGCTCTAATTTAGAATAACAACATATATACATATAACCTAACCTAACTTACCATACCTATCCTATAGCTAACCTAACTAGCTAACCTAACTACCTTACTGAAATGCATAGATTGTGGAAGTTACAAAATACATAATTATAAACTGAACTACTGCGCTGCGTGTCTCTATGTTCCATACAATACTAGAGTAGGTGGTAGTATTGGAAGTAGTAGTAGTAGGTAATAATTTAACTCGATTGGTATTTAATCCATACATAAAGTACGTCTTTGACTGGCCAAAGTCAAAGTCAAAATCATTTATTTCAATCAGACCGTTAAAAGGCACTTTTGAACGTCATACATAAAAGTAAAAACATAATAAGAAAATTATTCAGAAAATCCTTGAATTTTTGAAATGAGCCTATTGGTCTAGTAGTCAGTGGCCCTGACTGCTATGCCGGAGGTCGTGTGTTCGATTCCCACCCAGAATGAATGTTTGTGTGATGAGCACGTAGGGTATATAACCATCTGTAGTTTGCTAATACGTCAATTAACACTATGTATATTTTATCATAAATTTACGTGGAAAGTAAAATTATTACATTTTATTTTAAAAATTGAAGATGCAAGTGAAATAAGATTTAGTAAGTCATGTAGTGGTGGTCCCGTGTTTCCGTATGCAACGGCACCTGCAGCGGCCGGTCTAACTTGCGCACGCGCCTATGCGACGTGTTCCCGCCGATAATGAATACGAGTTAATTAAACGACATTAGCTCGAACATCGGCGCCTCCACACGATGAGAGATCTAGCTTGCGATTGCCACGTGAACCCACGTCGTTAATATAATGAATTCCAAATAATTATGATGGCCGTGTCTTATTGTCCTATGATCCTATCGGATAAATGACTATTGTTTTTTGGCGTTTGTCGTAGGTGACTTTTAAAATAAATAAGGAATCGAGTTAGAATTCTAGATCAAAATGACACGGAATAAAAAACTAATCGTCCAGAATAATCACATTCTTTAATTGATCCAGCCTTAGAATGACCCATACTTATAATAAATCAGACAACGATTAACGTTCGTATCACTCAGTAACATAAAAAAAATTGACCATTATAAGCATCCCAGTATAAATCCCAAAAATCCATTACCAAACAGTAGACTGTTAGTTGTCTAGTATACAAGAATTATTTAAGGGATTTAGAGAAACTTTCCTTCTGATGTGGGTAGTTCTCCCAAACAACATGCATATATATGACTAGAGGAGCAACACCGTATCTTTAAGAACTTTCGCATTCAGAGGGGCGAGTCCCGTATTTTTAAGAACGTTCAAATCCTAATCTCAGTCTTAACTCTCAAAAATACGTAAAATTTTCCTAAATTGTTGACAAGTTTTGACATTAGATTGTCGCTGAGATGAGATTGTGACTTGATTTTGTTACGGGAATTGCCCTTCAAATCTCAGATGTATGAACCAAGCAAAAGGATTCTTCCAGGTGGCGTATTGTAGTTTCTGTGTGCCTCAAAGGAAAAAGGTATTGAGTTTATTCTCGTACTTTTCTAATACAATCTGTACAAAAAAAAACGTTCTAATAAAACAAACGATAAAGAATAGAAACAATTGATAAAACCAACTGAAATATGAACGGAACCACCAGATACAAAGGTGCTAGAGATTACCCACAGTCATGTACGGCGTTCCGTAAGTACGAAGCTTTGAGGGGAAATTCGCAGACCATTCACATACAATTGCGAGAAGAGGCTTCGATAAGCCGCTGCGAATGCTAATGTTTTCTAAATAAAATTTTATCGGTTGGCGTGTGCACTATCTGTGCGCAGCCTCTTGTATTGCTAGTTAGCAGGAATTATAAGCGTTCAGAGAAACTAAATGACTTTTGTGGCTGCATTCGTTGCAGTAGGTACCTACTTTAGTTTTTGTGGATTATGTGATTGTTTTATTTGTATTATAAAGGAAATTTGTGCTTAAGCAGGTCTTTTAAAGGGTATAGGAAATGAGTTCAGTACTTACACGATTCTGGAATGGTGCATTTCCAAAGGATGCCCACGAAACCCTTCTACGAAGTGTTCACTATCCCTCCGCCTGACCGTCTGTCTATCTTTCTGTCAGCAGGCTGTTCTCATGTATAGGGATTTTCACAGAGTGTGTATTTCTATTCTTCTTCTACATAGCAAGCTATAACAAGAAATAATAGTAAATATATTAATTGGGACTCCTAGGAGTATCGTTTTACCCAGTAACAGGGTTGTGGTGGTCAGTAGGCAGGTTTTCCGTCTTAAATATTGGAATTCAGCAGCGTCATGATTAGATTGGAAGTCGAACTCAACTTAGTAGTTGGGAAGAGGCTATGCAGATGACGAAAGTCAGGTTAAGGAAGTTTAGTGTTATAAAATGTACTTAATTTACGGCCTCAGACCAATAAAAAAGTATAGACGGAGCCGTCGTGAACAATCGCGACTAAAAAAGTGAGGACTACTTTTGGCGTTGTGTGCGTAACTTGGTGTATGACATCGCAGATTTGCGCATGTGTGCTAGAGAAAAATGTTGCAAGCGTTGCGCTGCGACTCCCAAGTGCGAGAGATACTTTGGTTAAGTTTTATTATTATGAATGTAGTACAAACAGACAAAAAGGTGTTTATCTTGATTGTATGAAATGAAATATATTTTTGTTTAATTACAATAATTAATTTTCTGAATAAGTGAAATTATTAATGCCCCTTATGTTGTGTCACCTTTTTATAATATGTCTGACGTTTTGAGTCATAACTTTTGAGTAAAGTTTCTTGTTTCGCAACATGATGGAACCTTATATTTATGTACGAGTTGCGAGTAGCATAGGCATAATTTGTAGATTATCTCCATACTTCTTTGCTTTAAAACTCGGGTATTTATGTTAAAATGAATACTTTTATATAAAAGTATATAAAGCGTAGTCTATAATAAAAAAAAGACTTATTTTGTTTCAACTTGAGACGGATTTCCATACGTCGTTGGTCATGATCCTACTAAATTTTGAAGGGAGGCACTCGTTATTATTTCTGTTGTCCCGTATACTTTTAATTCATTTTTCTTTCCACGTTTTATGAGCTGGGAACCTAAAAATATCGTATCAAACATACTATTATTTGATTATATTTGACTGTGTCCAATAGTAAAATTATAAAAAAAATGCTGTGAAGTGTCCGTAAAACATTACGATTTTCCTTATTTTTTGGGAAAAAATAATGTTCTTAACTTGCAACACCGACACAATGGCGTGTTCCGAGAAATTATTTCTGATATTTTTACGATTTTATTTAAACAAACGTTACTTTCTTGTAAAAAATAACTCCAGAAGCTTTATTTTGGAAATAGGAATTGTTCTTGCAGCAGTTTATGATGCGGGGCGGCATAATTTCGTAGTTATGATTAAAACAAAACAACGTCACGCGCTCTCGCTTGCTAGCGGCAGACTACCGTGCGGCCGTCTTCATATTGCGAATCGTCTTCATATTTCGTGCCACACTTTTAGGAGCGCAATGCTCTGTCTATACTTTTTTATTGGTCTGAGTTTACGGCAATCTAAAATATCTTGGCGTAAATTATAAATGCTGCGCCCATCTTTATGTGTGGTGCACGGGAGACGTGTTGTAGGTGTTAAATATTTAAACGTATGCGTTACCTCTCAGTTAGTGATATTGTAATGATGTATTGTTTCAGGTAAGTGGGCGGGGAGCTGCTTGGTGAGCGAGAGATGAGACGACTGATACACTTTCAAGACGCAATGAGCCAACACCCTGTGTCATCATCGTCACGTGGGAATGTACTCATTTGCCCTTTATAACAATACCTATGTATTGTTTCTAAATTGCGAACTCTGCAAAGGTTAGTGAAATATAATAGAAGTATCGATGAAATTCCTTTTTATAGGCCGCTAAGTTTGTCGAAGATTTTCGGAATCGCGTGTTTACACAGGCGCTAAATTTTCATCAGCAACAAGGGATCACTCGAGAGAATATCCTCCCTAGTTGAATTATGTAAGCTCGTGCTTTGATATGATAAGGCGAGGGAGCGATCGGAGCCAGTGCTCTCATTGTGTTGGCCATAATCTTGCGTATCGCGTAGGACTCGTGTCGGAATGCGAGTTTATTTTAATATTTAATAACTCCCGGGCGGGCAAAGATACCGTCTGCTCAGAGGCGATTCGCTGCTCGTTTTTCCTCTGTTATCGCATTGCTTTTGTGTCACGCTTTCGCTCTTATTCGTTTTACTTAATCACGCCGCTGATCAGCTCGAGTGGCTGGCTGGGTTCGCAAATCAGATCGATACTCCTTTACTTTGTTTCAACTTTTTAAACCAATCCGAGTAAAATAATCGGTCTACAATAAGTTTTAAATGAAATGTAAGAATTTACGCATTATATTAACGCACTACAAACAAGGCACCCATTGTTCGCTTACAAATAAATTGTAAACATAATTACTGGGCATCACGAGTGCGAGCCAAAGCCTAGGAGAGCGCCATCAGTTTCTTTGAGCTGTTAAATTTGACGCCTCCCTACATAAATTGTTGGAAAGAGCGCCGAGCGCACGTGACGCGCAAATAAAAATACCAATTCAAGTGGGAATTTATCGTCTAATTGTTTTGTATTTATGAGCTCGCCGGCACATTGTTGTGAGGCGATAGCTGCAACCGCTCGACGCCCGGCATAAAACAGAGTAACGAACGCAGGTACTTTAGAAGGCTTCGCTTAAAGTCGTCGTGACTCGCAATATTAACCCGATGCAAATATATTGAGGCTCAGATTACGTTTTACTTTTCAGCTTGTCACCGTAGAGCGTCGCTAGGGCGTAACCTAAGGTGCGCATTAATTTATCAAGCAAGCTTTTATCGTAATGATGGCCGCAACTGAAAGTAGGTCAGGCAGGGCAAGTCATCCGAAACCGACGAGTACTTTTTAATCCTGCACGGTTGCACGCATTCCTCTGTTTCTTCGGCCTGATTATTTATTCCGAACTATTTTTTTTTTGTTTTTTTGTTATTTACCTAGAATAGGGGAAAGCGAAGACTGATAGACGTAACAGATAAAAGGCGTGTCCAGGATACCAACTCCGTCGATTTCGGCGGTTTTTGAAACTGCGCCAACGATTTATTTGTTGTCTGCTATACTCTTTTGGCGCCGTCGATACGGAAGGAAATACTTTACTTTGATATTTTTTTACTACCGACCTCCGGAATTGATTAAACGTGAAGAATTTAATGTGGCGCAACGTCGATCGCCGATCCCGAAGTCGATTGCGAAACAGGCGTGGGAAAAGAGGCTTTATTGAGTATTTATGAAAGAAAAACATTTTAGGAATTTCGTTTATTGGCTCCCCTGTTCAATCGCTTGTCAATTTTGCCTTAACTTAAATTACAACCAGTAATCAAAATGGATCGCGTTATTGCATTATCGCACGGTTTTACGCTGTCGCGTGACAAAATTACTCAAGTGGGTGCATTTAGGTTCTACTCTGAAACTTCCTTCATAATAATAGACACAAATGATTCTATTACGGCCGTTGATAGACATGGTGGTCGCGTGTGGTAAAAATAGCACGGTTGTTAAGCACAGGGCTCATATACATGAAGATAACGAATGAATGAGTGACAAACAAATTGTCTGTCAGTCAAACGGTTGCTGCGGGCATTGTCTGGACGTATGCAAGTTCTATTATTATAATTTGAAAACTACACTGTTACGACTCAATATGAAAAGAATTGTTTTGTCTCTTTTTCCTAGGACCAGAGAAACTGCCCAAAAGTTTCAATCAAACGTAAAGATATATTTTTTTAATTGGCGTCTAAACAACACGCAAAACACTACTTACCTATTTCGATATTCATTAGAACAAATGCAGTTTACGTAACTGTCAATGATAGATTAGGGATGGATGTAAAAAAGCAACGTTGTGGTTTAAAAGATGTAGAATGAGCGAAAGGCGACTAAAAAAATGAAATTCGTAAGGCAGACGTAAGCGCAAACGCTGAGTAGGGACGTCCTACAAGGATATTCACAAACCTTATTGGTGATGTTCTTCAGAAAGGTCAGGTGCGTAGCATTCGCGACTGGCGTGCATATATTAAGTACATAGTCCTCTTTACTGATTTCGATATTGGCGACCCTGTACAGTACATGATTGTATATGGCCGTAACGAAGCAAGAGAAGTATGTAAGAATCGTATCAAATGGCGCTGTGTTGTTCCTACCTACTGCCCTGGAAAAGCTGAGTTACTTAATATATGTTGTAGGTACATATGTATGTAAGACTGAGATTCGTTTTGTACAATGGTGGTGAATATAATCGCTCATTACAAGATGCTCAGTAGAGCTAGGTACATACCTACGTAGGTACCTAGATGACGCCTGATTGAAGTTCCGCCTCGTGATTGGTAAAGTCAACGGCACAGAGCTTAACTGCGCTTCAATTTACTTAGCAAGCAATTCAAGCTATTCCGTAAACTTCACTTGAAACAGGATTCTAGTTTGCATGACGACGCTTTGAGTACCTTATAGCAACATGAAGTATGGCATTCCTAATTCTTGTCATTAACGTTAGGCCTGTAAATTGCGGAAGCCCATCAAAATATTCATAATTGAATTCGTGTCGTAAAGAACGTATAAAGTTTATGATTTTATATGACCATTATGATGCCCGGAAGACCTGCATAGCGGTTAATAATATACTTGGAGTGCAATTCATTGCGCTCAAGTTTCTTTCTTGATTTAATTACTGACATTTAGAACTGCGGTTGTTAATGTCACTTGCTATTTACCAAACAATATTTATGTGCTCACAGCAAGTTGAGGGTATTTTCATGCACAATTTACACTTAAGGATATATTTTCGTTTTGGATAAGAAATCTTGTTAAGATGTTACGTAGATTCTAAAGCTAGCAAAGTCAATGTAAGCTAAAGAAAGATTCAAATAAAAATCAACAACCGTTGAATATAGATAAAAGGAATCAGTCGGTGCAAAATGCAAATGAATGTTGCTTCATTCAATGACAATACCATTAAAAAAAACGTTTCCTTTTCAATTTTCTCACGCACCGGTCGTCAGACGTCCGCGATCTTGGATTCGCTCGATCATGAAAATATATAGCTTCATTCGAACGATCGGTATCGGAAAAGCTCCTTAATCGGTTTTCTTTTATATGAAAATGGACTTTCAGATTTATTACACCATTTTGGTTACGAAAAACGTGATATACGTCTGCTCGGGTTCAAAATTGCATATTAAACAAAAATTCAACAACGTGCCGCTACATATTTTAGAGAGAGTGCCTCTTTGCGGAGCAGCTAAAAATATTGGCTATGAAAGAAAATTGCTCAGGAAAAGTGTGGTTGCGTTGATTTCTTATTTCGTATTCATTGTGCGTTGAAATGGATCATGCCTACCCCTTGAGTCGAGATGTCTCTGCAAAGAAAATGTAGTAATGGGGATGTATATCGCGTTGTTTTTTATTTTATTTAGTACTTTTAAATCAGAGTCAAACATTTAATGTAATGGTTCTTAGAACACATAAATCGTGCATCGGAAGTTTATATTTCAGCATGTTGCTTGCATTCATAAGGAGAGTTAATTTGGGCGACTCGGTGCGGCGATAAGGCGACACGCACGCGAACCATCTCCTGTGTCGCAGTGCGTGTTCAATGCGCGCGCGCATCGTAAATCTCTGCGTACGAACACCGACGACCGATTTCAGGAGTGCAGACCGCTGCATGCGTCCCTTAGCTTAGTTGTCACTGTCGACAGGATTGCGGCCTCAATACGACGAAATTTTTTCTCATATACTCTCTCCAAAATACGGGTAAACTATTCATAGGTATTGGCATATCTTTAACCTTAAAGCTTATATTCGTAGTTACTAGTGCACATCGTGTATGTGAGGCATTTAAAAATCGTAGGTATTGCTTAGTCATTCAAAAGTTGAACGACTTAATTTATTCAATGAGTTACGAAGTGTGAACATTGAATATAACAGCTAACAATTCACTACATATCAGCACATATGGTAATTTAATTACGACTATAGTTTGACGTAACGAGCCGGCACCGATGAGGTGCATCAATATTCGTACTCGCCCACGCATTATTGCGTGGGACGATTGCGGAGCGCACACGTTTCTCAAAATTTTAACTCGCCACCTTTCATGTAATCCTGGCCTTACACTCGCCTTATCTTTTTGAACACGTCCGTATTAAGTTTCGAGAATTCGTGTTTCATGCGTAGGTACCCCCAAGTATAAACTCGGCTTTAATTTATGCAAGGTAGGTGAGAGTTCGCGGCTTAAATTATTAGGGTATTAATGCAATCAGGCCTTCAGTAATATTTTTAATTTGAAAATTACACTCGACATGTTTTGGGGTATATGTTAAATCCCTCGCTTTGGGTTTTTGTTTAGGTAATGTAGTGGAGGGACAAGCGGTGACCGCTGTAAAAAGTCTAACTCTGCAGTTAATTTGTACACTGGTTTCATATTTTTTTTGCCAAATGTCTGAACTTTATTAAAGCAAATATTAACGTGGGCGTCCCATCATTTTATGTGCGGGGTGTTAGCAGTGTGTTGATATTTTATTTACTTTATCACCGGCTGAGGCAAAGGCCATTGTGTTTCATAATGAAACTCAACTCTTTCCGAGATTTTGTTGGGTCAGTAATTAAACACATCTGCTACACGTGCAATTGTATCTCCCCGTGCGTGTTTTCATATTTTCAGTTAAACATTTCAGTGGGATTTTTGTAATACTTAAGGGACCTTTTACTTTGTTATGTTGGTAGTTTGTTTTAATGTTAACGCTTATGTCGCAACATGTGTCGATTATGTAAATAAGTTTTAGCGTACTTCTTTATTGCTGTGCAGCGTGTTAGCAGAGATCTACATAAACCGATCCGTACGTACGCCTTTGTGCTCAATGACCAAAGAATAAAGGACAAAAAATGCTTAGTTACATCTCTTATTAACATATGTTTAACTCTAAACATTTTACGAACACGCTTTGCTTGACACAGACAGAAAACCATACTGATTCTAAATAAAGCTAATGAAAATTTATCTCGGTCCTTGCATGGTTGATTAACAGCCATTACCAGTCGTATTTCTATTGTACGCATAAATGTTCTCGCCTGAACTCATATTTAATGCGTGAATTTACTCGTTCTACTTTTAATACAAACAAGGGTATCGTATTGTGAAGGGAAGAGCATTTTGAATGCAGACTCCTTTGCTCTCCGGTTTGTAGTGTAGGCGCTATCATACATATTCCGCGTCCATTGTGAATTGTTTCTGAACAATTCGTTTCGATTCCCACTACTCGGAAGACCGTTTTAATAAAATAAAATTCGTTCCAACTTTATTTGCGCATCAAATTAATTGCAACCGTAGGTAGTATAAATAAATATTATCATCGTGGTTAATTGGTCATGTAGTGCGTATATTCAGTCATACGTTTCCGTTGGTGGTTTGTACTCGTATGTATAAATAACTGCGGAATGAGTGTTGTACTCGGTGGTCCCCGGATCGGTGACCATGGTCCCGCGGGCCTAGCAGCTTCTCTAATAACTGTAATTAAGTACAAGCCATCCCGTTTGTCGCTGCGATTAGTTACGTACAAGAACTGGAAAATGTCGATATCGATTAACGTGTATGTTGAGCTGATTCGGCAATTTTCTCTATTAAAATAAATAAGTAAGTAGGTACATTTTGCTTCACATTTTTAAGAAAATGCAAACATTCAAACAAACATTCAAACTCACGTACACAAACAGCCAGACCAGAAACAACTATCTGTAGGCCATACATATATTTGTTCCTTGTGGGAATCGAGCCCGATACACGCGGTGCAGCAGCCGATCGCTCAACCGCTGCGCCAGCTATGCCGTTTTTAAAATGATGTCTGGCTCAAGATCAAGTTTATTAAAATGAGCCTCTCATCATCTTAAACATTAAATTCCATTTATATTTGCACAACTGTTAAATTTGGCTTTATTTTACTTCTTATCATAGGAGCTTTTTCACGCCAGTACCTCATAATAATTGTATCAAGAAATATGGCACCCATGCAAAGCTTGTTAATATTTAAACATGCAAAAGTTTTCCTTTATCGATAAGCAGGTGCCGACATCTCTAAAAATGAAGGGTGGTTGCGATCTGTTAGTATCAACTTGTCGTTGCGGCGCGAACTAGCCGATCGCAATCTGCGCTTGTTAGCCGCCATTATGAATGCAAATTTAACAATTATATACGTACTCTTCGGTCAGGTATTTGAGTACATCTGCCTCGTTCATCGCGTGACTCTCACTCTTCAGTAACTACGAGAAAATTGTTTGTTCGTCGAAAGAGACTCGACGTTTTTGACGACATTGAGTGTCATAATTATAAAAGTAATTGAGAGGGCACTTTGGCGATGGTTGTTTTAAGCTGACTTCAAAAGGAGGTTCTTGGTTCCACACCTTTGTGCGTGTCACGCAGCGAATCGTGATAGGTAAGCAGTTAATGAGGGTGTTCCTTTATTTCTTTTTAGCTTTTCAACCAACCTCCTTATTAACTATACTTGGTATCCTTTTGTGGTTCATATTTTTAATGGTCAGTGTTTACCTACTAGTTACATGATTCATCCTTATATGTATTATATACTGTATTGTTTTGCGAATTTTGAACAGCGCCAACCATGAAACGTGTAATTTGCAATAGCTGCATGTCTCACCGCATAGTTAAAACCTACAAAGTAGCCGCGTGACGTTGCGGTCCGCTGCGGTTCGTTTATGGAATGTCATCGCAACACCAACTCGACTCTAATGGAGCTTAATCAAGCTCCCGCCTTTCATCCAATCTCGTTAACGAACTAAATTGACTTTCTTATTGCGCGCAGTTTCTCTCACACTACACGATCTAAGTTTATAAACCTCTTAATCCTACGTTATAGTTGCAGGCAGCGGCGCTAAAAGCCGTAACAACTGCATTTGCCTCTAAACAAACATCGTTTACTAAGTGTATTATCTGCCGTGCGCTACACATTGGAATGAGTCGAACTACTTCGCTAGTAGGCGATGTGCTTCCACTAAAGTGGGTTCTCGCCGCCGCGGAGATGACTCTCTGATGGCTTCCTACGAAGCTAGTTTGTCTTGTATCCTTCATTAAATGGGTAATAGCTTGAGCTTAAATCGACTACACAGCTTTATCCTTTAATGCTTTATACTACACAATGTTCACGCTTAAATTAATTATCGAGGCGATGTATAAAATTAATGTTGTTTTACTTTAGATACCGCGGAATAGTATAATAAAAATATTTGTTTAGGACTAGGGAAAAGGTATCCCGCAAGCTTTCAATATCCGCTTCCGCTGATGGTATTACACAACTATAAAACTGTTTATCGCTATAGTTAAAATATTCAGCAAACTTAGATATGCAGTTTGTTTCAAAATGTACAAGGATTGCCTCTTTAAGTACGTTGTGATATTATAATGATAATACATAGGTAGAACAGTGTTTATTTTGTGACCCGTGCTCATAACACGACTGACACAGTCAGTTTAGCTAATTTAATGTCAACATAGCTGTCGATGGCCACAGCACACATTTCATGACAAATTATACATAACAATAAAACTATTTGTCATAATTAATCAATTAAAACTTCTGGATACATGTCCATTATTATTTCGTCCATTTATGCCGTAAAACTTTTACGACTTACAAATTCGAAACTAATTGAATCGCATTAACGACAATCATTATCAAATCTCGGATTTCGCCAGTTCAATTAAGTATATTCGTTAGTGTATAATATATTTTTATGTCATTTTACAAGCGCTCGGTCATAAACACTTTTATATAAATATAGCAGCTTCCTAACAAGCAACGGTCGCAAATTGAAACTAACCGCAAAGCCATTTAATTCGTCGTCATGCTATCTCTTAGATGAATGTGCTTAATTTGTAATTTTTTATCCATTTATCTTAATGTAGGTTACTAACATTGTTTATTAAATTGTAGCGATTTGCCTTATATCGGAATTATTATGATCTGATAAGGTTTAATATTTCCTGCAACATCAAACGTCGATTATGTGGTAATAATGAGTGGTTGGATAGACTAAGTTTGTTTTAGTGCTTCCTGTGATGGTATTGGATGTCGCGTCAGATAAGCGTTGCTGGTTAGTATTCGCGCGAATCACTGAATTATGGGCATTGTACATAAGCCGGGACACCCGCTGGGACCACCCGCGTCCCTTCTCCGTAGAAGCCGCAGCCGCTGCGGACACGCCGCGGGTTTGCTGCGCACAAACACCAGTCTATTGTCAAGTTCTTTATGCTTCATTCACAACACAGTTTTTATTGGCAACAACAAAAAGTAAACATTTACTTACAGAGTCGTATGTACGCTGTCTATATTACAATATATCAACATGAATGTTGCATCACAATGCATTTACCATGGTCTGGTTGTGTGGCTCCTAACACAGTGTCAACATAGCTCTGTGCCTACATCACGTAATTTTGACTTAATCTCGTTAATGTGGGGCGTGCTCCAGCTTGTATCGGCGTATGAGCTTTTACGTTATTATGCAAATTGATATTTGATACGCTTTCCGAGTTTGCGAGTTTGTTACCACATAAGAAAGTGGATGCTGTAAGAAGACGGAGTAATGTAAGTTTAAATAGACGTCTAATTTAGAGTATATGGGCATTCAACGTTTTTGGGTTGTTTAACAGTCTTCGTCTTCCTTTGACAGACAAAGGAAAGATACACTGTCATCACCTGCAATTCTGTGATACACAGTGAAGAAATATCACTTTCATAATAAATAAATACACAGAATCAAAATTCTCTTGACTGACGATCGTTTAGGACAGCTTCTACATCATTGTTGAACTGCATCGGGCAGTTCGCACTGAAACAGAAAAAGGCAATCACAGCTAACGACGTGCGACGGCTACTATTTGTCACACACAACTCGCAGAACGCGAAAAAGCAGGTGCGCTCGCGCGTATTTATTACGTCACTAAAAAATGTCCGGCGCACATGGCGACAGGACAAACGAGAGCCCACCGATGCAACACGCCGCCATTGACATATACCTAATGAGAACCACCGACGGACGCTACGGTAATGAGAAAGAATATCCTCTATACGCTTGTCGTAGCGTAATTAACTAACTGGATTCCTTGGGCAGTCTAACTAAATGGACTTCAGTGCTTGTGGACTTACATTTCGGAGACACAGTTCTATTTAATTTGGTAGTTCTTGGAATGTTTATCTTTCGGCTTCGTGTTAAATATTTTAAGTTGCCTGATAAGCTTGAAAGTCAAAGCTGCTTGCACATATATTTTTCTATATTAAGCCTGTAATATCTGTATTACTGTATTGTTTGTTGCTGTTAGAGGAAGATCAAAGATTCGGGCGTTGATGTCAGTTTTGGCAACTTCTGCACTGCTGGCCAATTGTGCACATCTAACAAAAACTTTCTTTAGTTCGTCTGATCACCTGAAAATAAACAAAATGATCAATGTTTAAAGATGTTAAACCGTGCATGAGTTACATATTTTACGGCGTAACGTAACATATTTTTTTCAATAAGTATATACTTATATAAAAACCGACCGTTGTAATAGCATGTCATGGTCAGGGGTGTTCGTAGCACCGTTAAATAAACAGCAAATACAAAAAACTCAACTTTTCAAGAGGGTGAACCTCTTCCAAAAAGGTATAATCGATAAAAAGTGGAGTTCTTATAGTTAGAAACCGATATAATTTAATTTCCCTTACAAAACCGAAGGCTCCATTCGCACCGAAATACAACTCAAAAGGCGTGGATCAGGCATATGGCGTTTTCAATAGACTCGCCGATCGATATAATTATCTTCGAAGTGGAATTGAATCCACATAATGCATGTCATGTGTACGATTTTTAAATTTTGTTTCTTTGTAAATTTAACGCCAGGTTGCCGTTGCCACAATTCGTCGCATGTGCATTTTTCCGTTTTTATCGACTTGCTATGGTTGTAAATAAAATTGATTGTTTTATTCATCAGCGATGCAGCCGTTAGCAAGTTTATTCCATTGGTACTAACATACATAGGTCTTTTATATGGAATTATCTAAAATATTGATATAGATTGCCTATGTTCAGCTGAATGTGGGAACAGAAATTAAATACTAAATAAAATGTATATTTATTAATAATTTTGCTAGAAGTAGAAATGTTTTTATTATTTTCGCACGCATGCGTTGTCATCAGTGGTATCCACTCTTTGAATCTGGAGTCACAAATGTGTACTAGTTGACTTGTGTTGTATCTGCCTGCAAAGGTGGAACATACGGAATTTATTATGTTTGTTGTGGGAGTAAATTATTAGTCAGCCTTCATTAAAGTGCACCACAATGCAACGATGTTGTGACGTTGTTTTAACTCGTAAATTAGAGGCTGGTTTCGTTATTTCATCAGCATCATCGCATATTATTGGAGTTGGTCTGAGCAGCGATTGTAAATGGCCGCGGCATCTGAGCTCGTTAGTGTTTTTGATAGATGACGGCCGGTCGTTTGTTGAATTTGTTGTAACACTCGCTGCCCGTGTAAAAACACATGGTTCGACAACGAGATATAAATGGACACTCCCCTCGGCGATCTAAGTTAACGAGCCAACATATAAATAAGGAGAGGTTAATATTTTATAATTCTGACGCACGCTACACTAGTTCACGCTGGAGACCATTGAATATATTGAGGAAAGATTATTACTTATTACGTGTCATGCCGGGAAGTGCTATACCCTTGAATTCATTATACCTCTACTCTACCAGCCTCTCAGTTGCGCAAGAAATAAAAGTCAACATAATTATTTCGAAACATGACAGTGTGGTGCGATAATAAATAATTGAATACGCGTTGACGCTGATAATTTGTAAAGTCATTATTCAATATTCGTGACGCGAAGCTTATAAATTTCTCTGCAGCGTTTTACACTTTAGCACTTGGACTGATGTAAAGCGCCGCCCAATAAGACAACGGCCGACTATTTTGACGAAGGCCGGTCACGTTTCGTCGATACTCTCCATGAGAATATTTGTTTTTTATTGTGCGCCCGCCGTCGAGTAAAAATTGAAGTGTAATTTTACGTTTTAACCGGTGCCTGCCCCCTTTCGTTCCGCTCGCCTTGAGTGATGGTTATCATAATTGGAGAGAGGGTAGGTGAGCAGTGTGCGCCGCCTGGATGATGACGGTGGGCGGGCACGCGACGAATATCCCTGACTTCACACTTGTGCTCGCTTCCACCCTACTCTTGAAGTAGGTCAACACTAACAAACTATCCCGAAGGTATCTAAATATTTCAAGTATATATAAATAATAAATCGAAAAGTGATCAGACGGAGTAAGTCAGGTAGGAGGTGTCAGTTAACTGTAATCGAAGTTATTGATTGCATTAAACAAGCGGGTTTACCATTAGTGTTATCAATGCGCATATGTTGTGAGATGTTGTTGGCTAATACAATGGTAAGATTAATAATGCGGACGTATCTGGCGGGACCGTTATGCCGGCGACACGAGTGATCGCGGACCAACAAGGGCGGAAGAGATGGACCGGATAATAAAGCATCAGCTCGCTGCATCGTAACTCAATACCGTCGACATAGAAATTGTTGGTTGCATCGTTGCGCTAAACTCTCCACAATACCTTATGGATGGTAATTGGCCAGTCTCTCTAATCGACGTGTTTCAATAATAATACACGTATGTTCGAGGTTTATGTTGACAGTCTTGTGGATTGAGTCCCATTCTAATATTTCAAAGACTGTTTTAACATATCTGACTCATAAGACGGCAATAACATTTATTTTTTATTATCATTTAGTTTTGCGTCAGCGCGTGTAATGCAATATTTATGGCCAGTTTTAATCTGAAGTTGTCAGTTCTGCTGGTAGAAACATGGAATTTCAGTAAAATAACTCAAGCAGAACTTGTTTTTATTTTGGTATTTTCATAAATTGATGCTAAGTTTAGATTTGCAATCGTACTTACAAAACTTAGTCTTAGCAATTTGCATGATATATCCAGTACTTGCTATTGTTTTAGATTGTATTACAAAGGTGTCTAGTGTCGACATATAAACTACAAGATGTAACAGGTTCGCCGTGACCGGTATGCACGAAGAATCGTTTTCGTGCTGTGACGGAAGTAAATATCCATTGACACATCCTTCAATAGGTTTTTCATGATCATAATTACTATCTATTTCGGTACAGACGCGTGAGAAATGGTTATTGTCTCATGATTGTCAATGGTCGTGATGAATATTCAATTAGCTGCAGGATATTGTTTGGTTTGGTGCAATTTTACATGTCCATGTTCGTTTTAGAAATGTGTAAATGTCATACGTAAACTATCCAATATTTAATCCTATCTGTGTTTAATTCCCCATCGCGCTCTTTAATTGTAATGGAATTCATGCCCCGCTAACTTATCTATTTACATGCATTTATACAAATCTGTATTAACTTCCTAGTGTATTGTTTCATGCAATGTAATCGCGACTTGTTTATAAACAATAGCAATTTGCCTTTTGGCGTTAGGTCACGCCTGCCCATTGATTCTCTTCTACGTAGTCGAGGTTCTATTATACTATCTATTCAATATCATACAGATATGCGCCCTTATTGACCATTGAGTTCTGTTATAAGTGTCTTGTCAAAATATACCTCGCTTATTTTTAGAGATAAAAAAGCTCCAACATTAAAAAAAAAGTCCTTGCGATGAAATAAAATCGTTTCTACAACTACAAGCCTTAAAAAGCGAGTAAAAAGAAGGATTTTTAAAATCTTGCATGTGACTAAAATTACAAGACCACCTGGGTATGTATTAGCATGTGGTGTTTTAATAGTAGTGTAATACATTAATCAGAATGCACGTAGGTATATATTGTAACTGTTTACAGCTAGGAGGCGCGGCAATTAGCTGTGCAGGTGGTGAATGCGACCCCCTGGCCTCTATGCGCTGGGGCCCGGGACCCACGGAAGGAACCCGTGTATCGCTACGAGTATTTGCATGGTTAATGTTTATTGTCTATACTTACGTAACTGGGAAGAATTTTCGTTGCGTTCATGTCTAATATTAGTCAGATTATGAGTTCTCTTTCTTTCTTTTTTTAAAAAGCTTACGAGTATTGTGGGTTGCATGTTACTTCTAGTCTTGTTAACCCCTTCAACTAAGCTAAATATACTTTTATAATATTAAAATTTATTCCACAAGGAGTACATGATATTGTTGCCAATGAGACCCACACTAGGCACAGCCTGTGTCTTGGTTATCAACAAGACGGATATATTCTAGAGCCTAGGACTAACAACTTATTAGAAACATCACATTTTGTCTTGAGTGGGATCACGTGGCGACTATAAAAGCTTTTTGAGGGTTCGTTCTTTTGAGTACAGCTATTTAGAGTCAACGGGTTTTGTGGTGATAACTACGACCCGCTGGCCTCTCTGTATCTGGGCCCGCTTGGGACCCGCGGGAGTAACTTGTGTATCGCTACGAGTATTTGCATGTTAAAGGTTTGTTGCTGATACGCTTTCGTAACTGTGACGAATTAGGTAAGTACTGCGTTTATGGTAAAACAAATGTTGTATTTATCCCACGGTTTGTAAGACATAGACGTTGACATGGAAGGTGTTATGTAAGCATATATCGGCCATATTGACTGGGCTGTTATTGTTCTAGTTGTGAGTGGCTCTGACTGCTATGCTGGGGGTCGTGGGTTAGATTCCCACCCAGGACAAAATAATGTTTGTGGGATGAGCAACATCACTGTTCTGTGTCTGGGTGTAATTTATTTTTAATGTGTATGTATTTAGAAATATATACTTGTATGTTAATCAGTTGTTTAGCACCCGTAACACAAGCTCTGCTTAGCTTGGGACTACATGGCGTTGTGGGAAAGTTGTGGAATTTATGTATTTATTTATTACGGTACACCTTACATACACCTACACAGACCTTACATAGACCTTATTGGTGAGGTTCTTCAGAAAGGTCAGGTGCGTAGTACTCGCAACCGGCGTGTGTGTATGCCAACATATATGAATGTAAACGAAGCAAAAGAAGTATGTAAGAATCGTAGCATATGGCGCTCTGTAGTTTCTGCCTACCCCCATGGGAAAAAGGCGTGAGTTTATGTATGTATGTATGTATACGTTAGCGAACAGTTTGTTAGTTCACGTCAAGTGTTCGCATTTAATTAACGATCAACGAAATTAAAACTCAGCGTAGGCCAATAAAAATGGCAGATGAAAGCATCGTAAAGTTTTTTACTACACGACACGTGGCTCCGTATCATTTTCCGAGCATATTGAACGCGCGCATACCGTTATTAGTTTTTTAATGGAACTTTTTAGATTACATTTTTTATGGTAATCATAAGGACACGATTGTGTACATGTGGCGTACGAGTCGCGACAGGCGTGTCGGTTTTTTTTTAATTAGCAGCTGTCAATATTTGACACGAGCTGTATCAAATATGCGGCACCTGAAATAATTTGGTAGGTAAGTGTGAAATCGATTAAGACCACTCATTTATCAGAGTAGTTACCTATAATCGATCACTTCACAAACATAGTTTAGTGTTGTCCGATTAAATTTGGCACTTGGTTAGGTATGGTACTACAACACTGCCTATAAGTGTGTTCGGTCTCCGTTGTCCCTTAGAATCAATTTAATACATTGTAGCTTAATGCTGACAATCTCAGATCTGAGTGAATATTTTTTGCTTAGATAATACCCGCACCTGGTATTCAAATAAAAAAAAGGTTTACATTTCCTCTTTTGCTTCTCATTTCTTATACAAATATATACAAACAATTCGCAGGAAACTTTGTTTCGCGAAGTTCTCACATAGTCGCCGAGGAATCCTGAAACTGCGAGTGAGTAGAGAGGATGGTTTTGCTACTTACATTTACATAGATACTGCATCTAAATATATTTGGTATAGAATAGGCACGCTACGTAGGTAGGTAACTAACAGCATAATTTCAGCCTAGTTATGTAACCGGTGAATTGCCAAATCATAGTTCTCGAGTTCGAACTCAAGCCATAAGACTTTTCGGGTTCATGTGCGTTTTGTATAATTAACACTTGCTTCAAATACGGTTAAGGAAAACATCGTGAAACCGGCATGCCTGAGAGATATTTCTTGACGGCAGTCGATGCGAAACCATTTCAAGCCTGAGGCCTATGGGTGATGGGTGGCATTAAAACTCTGGCTAATCCCTAACTACACGATAAGAAGAAGATTAGATTAAAAACTTCTATTTATAAACCTACTAACATTGTTTCATTGACTTATTTTGGTCGGTTTCAGCGCCGCGTGTATTAAGTATTTTCTCAGAATCCAAGACATTTAAAATACTATCAAAATCAAAACTCATTTATTCAAATTAGGCTGAGTATCAGCACTTTTTGAACGTCAAAAATTACATAAAACAGTGCCCCAAAACGCCCTCCCTTCGCCACTTCCTAGTGTTTTTGCTGGGACGAAGAAGTAGCGGAACAAACTCCCCAGCAATACGTCTGTCAGATAACATATGCGGTCCCTGGTTCGCACCCTGGCTCGGTCAGTGTTGTTGAGTCTTTCAATCTTAAATTTCTCAGAAGCAGCCCAGTGCCTGGATTTGTGGCTGATTGATTGCCAATAGGCCGGGCGAAGTGTTTGAGTTTTTCCATCTTTAATTTCTCAGTAGCAGCCCAGTGTCTGGATTTGTGGCTGATTGATAGCCAATAGGCCGGGCGAAGTGTTTGAGTTTTTCCATCTTTAATTTCTCAGTAGCAGCCCAGTGTCTGGATTTGTGGCTGATTGATAGCCAATAGGCCGGGCGAAGTGTTTGAGTTTTTCCATCTTTAATTTCTCAGTAGCAGCCCAGTGTCTGGCCGATGTGTGGCCGATTGATAGCAATAGGCTTACTTCCTATTACATGGCACTTAAACGTAACTTGCGAAATGAGTAAGGGTGTACTACAGATACCTACAACACTGTCGAACCCTTCAGGGATTACAGGAATGATTTCATGTTACATAAAAATAAGAAAAGAAAAGCTAAGACTTCCCATGCCCTAGATATTTTCATTTTGAGGTTACTGTGGTCTGAATTTTAACTCACCCAAGACTGTATAGTCTTAATTGCTACATTGAAACGACTAAAAAAATAACTAAAATAAATAAATATTCCATAACTTTATCACACAACGCCATCTAGTCCCAAGCTAAGCTAAGAACTTGTATTATGGGTACTAAACAGTTGATAAACTTACTTATATATTTCTAAATACATACATATGATGATAAATTACGCACAGACACAGAACAAATGATCGTGCTCATCACACAAACTTTAGTCCTGGGTGGGAATCGAACCCACGACCTCCGGCATAGCAGTCAGGGTCACTAACAACTAGAACAATAACAACCCAGTCCAACTAGACCAACAGGCCAGTCAATATATACCAGTCTATGTTATATTTGAACTTTTAAATCGGACACATAAAGAACCGCTGTTTCAGTACATTTTATCAGCATGTAGTCGGCGCTGAGACACGGCATACCTATAAAATTATTTCAGAACACGTATCGCGTTCAGATAATCTAATGCAGAAGCGTTATGACGCATTTATTGGTTCAAATGTGTTGCGCTATGTACGCTCACGTAACTGTAATTAATCGGGAACATTTGTATTACAAACTAAACCAACTATTAGTATTTTCACTATATACCTAGGTATTTGTTCGATAAATAGTTCTAGAAAAGGAGTATTATTCTCACAATTGCCAATTTCTTATGCGATTCGTTGCAGAAATCGTAGTAACTATACCTTTATCTTTTTAATAAAACCTAGTTAGATACCGACCTGACAGTTTTATTGTTCTTCGGACTGGAAAGCAAGGCATTAATTGTTGAAATACTACTTGGGATAAAATGATAAAATATTTAAAGAAAGGCAACTTTTACCAACCAGACATGTTGAAAAATAAGGTTCACTATTGTCAACTGTTAAATAAAAGTAAATTTTCTTTTCAATGGGAATGTTGTTCTGTGTTCGGTGAACATTGTCGCCTTTCGTTGGCCGTCGGTGGGTGCCGGTACATGCCGAGACAGACCTATTCAAATGTCAGTGTGAAGACCGCCCCTCCTCCCCGCGCACACCTCGCGCTCGCCTCTTCACAGATACTGAAATGTCACTCGCCACACGAAGCAATCAATTTCGTATTTGTATGCTCTGCCTAGATAGTGGTAGCAGCAGATTTATCGAACCGATGAGCTTGTATTATCTTGTTACACTTGTTTGGTTGAATTTTACATTTTTTGCATAAGAAATTGTTCGCATCTTCTTAGCTTTTCGTAAGACAACAATACGATACTATTTTGTTCTATAATTTCATTGATATCCAATTTATTATTAACTCAAAATCCTATTCGCTTTTGTTTTTCTACCATTAAATGAGATATGACATGTCTAGTCAAAGCTTAATGCACTGTAGGTAACATTTAATTCGATCTCAGTCATTGTAAGTCGACGCCAAATGTCGTACTAATTGCTTTGCGTAACTGAAAGACATTCACGACACACAGCCGTCTGTTAGTTAAAGTTTATTAGCAGGAAATTAACGCAAGCGACAAACGAACTATCTAACTTCACCCATTTGTAATCTCTTCACTTCATTAAACAATGAAACAATTGCTCAGTCTGTTTCTGATACACCTATTTTTGTTATTTAGGCCAACATTTACATTTTCAATTTAAATTCACTACACAGTAGCACAATTTCTTAACCTTGTTCGAAGTTAGAAAGCGATTAATCAACGTCTAACAACATTCTTATTCCCGTCTACGTATAGGAGCGCAAGAAATACAGCCTTTAAATGTCTTAAAGATAGCTTCACAGTTGCTGGCAAGCAATTGTCCCTTTTAACCGGTCGGCCTCATTAGCATGGTCTGATCGCTCTGGCCTATCAACCTCCTCAGATTGATACATTGACCGTAAAGGTCTTTTTAGTAGCTGCTCCAACTTCAATCCTAATTAGGACTGCTGCTTTGACGTTTACGTTTGATCGATTCCTTGCGCTTTGATCTATCTCTATACAAAACGTTACACTAAAATGTGAATATAGGCTGTCGTGTATATTTCACTGTGCACAGAACTCAATAGATAGGAGTATAAGGTAAAGAACTCGATGCGGACAATCGCGTACTCGCTATCGCAATTTAACGAGCCACGATTGTTTTTCTCAGTTCTGAATAATATTGAACTTGAACGTCCCTCGGTATCTGATGGCGATACTTTCGTTGGGCCGCGCTGTACTGTTAGCTGGCTAGCTTACAAATGAACGGTGTGATTATGGGCGCGCGGATCTAACTCCACGATAATTTAAATGTTCCCGCAACCAGCACCACAACAGCCCATGAGATGGCAACGATTACACCCGTGACTTCCTCTTATGGTTACAGTATATCTGCGAATTTTGAATAGAATTACGGCCACCGCCGTTTCTTGATTAGGAATATTACCTTAGCTCATAATTCCGTATTCATTAAAATTAAATTAAAAGTACTTTTTGTAATAATACGTAGTGTCATACAATAACCGTGTTACTGTCGATACGGTGTGACCGTGTAGTGGTACAGTATTCCCATAACTGAATCTGTAAGGAATCGTGGGATTTCTTTTACAACTTAAACACCAACAGGTGCGTAAACAAGCAATTACGGCTCAGCTATGGCTAATTCAAGCAAATCTCTTCGTATAAACTAAGTCTTTAGGACTTTACGAGATCTCCTCGTAGAATGCATAATGGGGCATCGCGAAACGGCTTGTTATAAATGCCCCAAGTTGCCGAATTGAAAACAAACGGTCATTTTGACGCGTTGCAGGGTGGTGGTAATAAAAATGATACTATCTCGTTAGTTACATAATTAAGGTAGTAGGTAAATTGTAGTTCGTGTATGTAATCCGAGTGGCCCGCCTGCCGCGAATTCGATGCGCGCCTCTCGAGCTTAAACTTCAGAATACGCGATATGAATCTCACGTTTACGGCCGACTAAATAGCGGATAAATTAGCTAACCGAGTTAAATTAGTATAGCAGCCAGCTGGGCTGGCATCAGGCTTTTACTGGTTTTACTATGAATATTTTTGTAGTTGTGTATAAAAGATTGCTACTAACACCTATCTGAAAATTTGATAGAACTGTTTTTTGAGACTTAACACAGAGTTCACTGGTGAGGAGAGGAATAGGTTGTATTATTGAACAAAAGGAATGATAAGCTAGTGACCGACCCTTTCATAACATCAAGATCTCTAGAATATCATCTAGAGGCGTTAATACTCGTATAATATTTCCCATAACAGTTTCACTTTCTATTGCGGCTTCAGTTGACCTTTAGAAAAGACGCAAGTTACGTAATAGGCACCCAGATAAAAAAAAAACTTGAGTGTCGAAACCGAACACAACAAAACGTGTTAACATTCCACGACTTTTCCCTTCGTAGCTAAGTTTCGCTGCATAAGTGAATCGCAGATTCAGCGAGTGCCGACCTCCGCTCCATCCCGTAGGTATCCGCACTACAAGTCGAAGAGGAAGTTGTGCCTACTTAAAGCCACTTTACAATGCCACGTCCCGACGCCCTTTGTGCACTTGTCGTGCGTTGACTGGTTTGGAATAGCTGCCGCTCTTCGCGGAAGCGAGATCGAATTGGCCGATTGGTGAAGACACGCTGCCTGAGAGCTCAATCTCTTGTGAGATCGCTTTTTGCTACTGTACAGCACCTGCGCACCATTATTTTTAGAATCATTATCTTCACTTAGTGCTGGTAAGCAATTGAATACCGCTTTACCTTTGTTTGAAAAAATATTTTCCCAACACTAATTGTAATTTCTCAAAGGCATCTTAATACTCGTAACACCCTAATTAATGAATAGCACACATGTAAAACTCTTTCCTAACCTTCGCTACGTATTGAAATAGAATAACATGGTTATTTTTTTCAATGAAAATTTATGATGGATCGTCGCAAAATCTATGATTGATTCGTGCTGTATTATTCGTTGCTTTCATAAGAGTGCCTTCGGTAGGTGCTCGCGTCTGCGGCTTTCCGCGCCCCTTCAGTCGTTATGATTGATTGCTCGCCGGCAAACTTCATATGTTTGGGAGATAATTTTGTATTTCAGCCGTAAACAGATTACGTGTGAAAAGAATCATCACTTCCTGCCGAGTTTCTCCGTACAGTTTGTCCTTCATTGTGAAGCCGCATTTTTCTTGCTCGATTACACATCCATGTTATTGTGTGTAGGCTTCTTAGGCCCGTTTCAAAAACTGCGCAACACTTATCTGGGCTAGTGTCAAAGGAGAATGTCTGTTTAAGTTCTTTTTATTTATTTAGTACTCAAGCGTTACTTAATCACTCATTCTATCTGAAAACAGTGTCAACACCATGAATTATGGTTATTTGAATATTACACACATCAAAAGTGTCTAGGGATCAAGCATTTTTATGCGGATTTCTTGAGATTGAGATGTGGCTTTGTAATAAATTTATGATTTTATAAATTTATATGGATCCTTTTTGGTGCATTTCATAATTTGAATCAGGAACTGTGAATCAAATTCGAGTAAAAGATGAAAATCAGCTGTCAATATTTTCCCTATAAAAACATACAACGCATTGAAGACATTATTAGTGCTACTGTTTCCCTACTACTGATTAAAACCAACGTTATTATGGAGCGGCGACGTCATTTAAGCAGGGAAGAAATGCTCAGAGCCGTGGGAATGATAGAAGCTGGTTCCCGGCAACGTACTGTGGCTTTAGCTCTGAATACAAGTCAGAGTGTTATCGGTCGACTTTGGACACGTTACTGAAGCACTGGTACCGTGGCTGAGCGCCATGGAGGACGGTATCGCTGCACCACACGGAGACAAGACCGATACATTCAAATCTTAACTCGAAGAGCTCCAACAATAACCGCCATGATGTTAGCCGTGAGGCTTCATCACTCTTCAGGGAACTTAATTAGCGACCAAACAGTCAGAAACCGCTTGCATGAAGTGAACCTTCATTCCCGAAGACCGCTAAGGGTACCACCTATAGCAATGCACAATCGTAGGATTCGATATCAATGGGCTCTTGAACACAGAAATTGGGCAGAAGAACAATGGCGTTTCGTGTGCTTTTCTGAGGAGTCTCGTTTTGGTATGAGACCGGATACAAGACGTATACGACACTGGAGAACCCCTGGACGCCAACAGCGATTAAAATCCTGCCAGGAAGTCCATCCTTATAGTGGTGGAACCATCATGGTATGGGCGGGTATTTGGATCGGCGGAAGAACTGAGTTGATTTGGATCAGAGGCAACCTCAACGCTCAAATTTATGCTGAGACGATTGTATCAGACGTCATCGTTCCTCTACAAGTGCAAATCGGTCCCTTATTTCAGTTAATGCATGATAATGCACGACCGCACACCGCAAGAGTTGTAACTGTTGTAAGACAGACTCTCGCCGCTGCTAACATCAATGTCCTGCCCTGGCCTGCTCAGTCGCCAGACTTGAACCCGATTGAGCATGCATGGGATATGCTACAGAGAAGAGCTCTGCACAATATGGAGGGTATCCAGTCGCAAGAAGACCTTTTTTTGTTGTTGCAACGAACATGGGCGGCCATTCCACAGCGTGATTTGGATGAACTCATTTTGAGTATGCCAAACCGATGTTCTTGTGTTGTTAGTGTTCGCGGTAGAAACACGGATTATTAATTGTTTAAGTTACCCAATAAAATTTTAAAGAAAACTGTTAATTCAGTCTTTTTTTCGAACTTTAATGTTAGTGGTTCAAATGTCAAAAATCCCTGTATTAGGAAAATGGCAAATTTCTTTATTAATGCAAAGGTGACTTGGTTTATCGTTACTGTGACAAACGAAAACACTTTATTTGATGAATCCTTAAAGAAAATTTTAATTAATATCAATCAGGAGAAAAGTTATTGCAAAAATATATGTTGATCCCTAGACACTTTTGATGTGTGTATTTAAATAAATAATTTCATATTGGCAAACCTCTGGTTTCTGAAATTGTGTAAGTCATAACGGTTAAGGTGCTAGCACAAACAGAACTGATTCTATTCACGCGAGAAATGAAAGTGACTGGCAGCTGTATTCCTATACGTTATTCAGTTATGCTTCTTGTTGGTAATTTATTCTGTATGACATTTTAAGATAATTAAATTCAAGAATTATGTCATGCAACTAACACCTAGCGGTAAAATAGTTGTACCCTAAACGTAATAGACGACTATTACGTTAAGAATAAATTATTGGGAAAGACAAAAAAAACTTTAGTCGTGCCAGCTTATATGATTTAGTGTAAAATTTTATACTCTAAGGTCATTCTCAGTGACTGTAAATTGAGATTTCACTCACACGTCATCCTAAAACTCTGATATTATGGATAAAACAAACGTCATCATTTTCTTAAAATGCCACAACCTCCAGCTGACTGCGAAAAACTATTTTAAAGAAAAGACAAGAATAACATTTAATCGTTAAAATGGGTAAACTTAAAGTAAGTGGTGAGTAGATAGTCGGTGGTCGGTAGCTCGTTAGAGATTGACTATCTCACGCTATCGAGATCGCCAGCAAATTGATTTGCGCACGCGCACCTTCAGGTATCGGTTGACAATGCCGACGCTGATTGAATATGTAGCTAGACCGCACATTGAAACACTGAGTAATTTTACTAGTTCAATTATTTAAATTGCTCGAACTGCAAATGATGATAAATTATACCCTACCCTGACATTTGCTGTACTGATACTGAAATCGATTTACTAAAACAATTTTATGATTGCAGTTTATAACGACATCGATTTAAGCTAAATCCAACAATTTTGCGGACATTTTTCATTACATATGACTCACCCGATTTTCTTACAATTGAATTAGCTTTACGTTACATTATTTCAATTAACCTCAATGTGAGCGGCAGTAAATTACTTCAAGCTTGTCGCATTGTTGAGGCGATATCTTAATTCAAAATAATTTGATGACATAGAGTACAATTACTGTCCGCAACCACTTCCCACGGCAATACTGGCGTGTCCACGGAACTGGAGCACGCTGTGACACATAGAACGCTCTTGGGGAACGTAATGCCGTGCCGGTAATATAACAATACTCTTACGGGTACCATCTTAAGATGAACTCCACCGCTTCTGCGACTAACACCCAGAATAGGAGAAAGAGTATAACTGTATAGGTCTTAGAGTAATGGTGTTTATGCATAGTGCTCCAACATCGTAGCGGTTTCATAACGCTGGCATTTGCGTGAGAGCGCCGACGTCGCGAGTTGTCGTACAGCCTACGGGCTTGTTCAACACACGAATTATTGTACCGAGATATAACCATATTGTTGCTTAATTTATTCCATGTCTTCGTATAAAATAAATACAAGTTAAGATAGGAGAAATTTTAATAACAACTCTGAAAGTGGGATTTACTTATGGTGTCATACACCTCGTATGTACTACGATGTTGATTTTGAGAAGATAGAATAATTTACGACTCTTTCAGCATAAACAAATTTGTTGCAAAAGCTTGCTTATCTTTGATCTCCCATTTAAAAACAATTTACCAATGAAGTTTTTTTAGCGAGTCGCAGAGTGCACTGGTTTTCTTTATTTGTCAGTAGAAATTCGATTTGCGTTATTTCTCAAGCGGCCAGCTTCTTAATAAAAGTAATTAATCAATTACTCACTCTGGCTTCTACATCTCCCTTAAGTGTGATGGCGTAATCGTTACAAAAACAAACGTTCTACTTGAAAAATTGATGAAAGATTTCATTTCATTCAACATTTTCTGACGCATAAATATCAAAGCATTCAGAAAATAAACTTAAGAGCTACCAGGATGTGAACGAAATTTTCTTGAAAATGTAATTTAGTATTTGATTACACGCAGTATTACTGGGAAACGGTTTCGTGTAATTACGTGAGCTGTTTTGTTTAAACAACGCTTATGGTGATATTATACGGGTTCGTCATCGCCAAATCTCTTTATAATAGAGTTGTTCTTCTCAAAAACTTAGATTTGGCGTCATTTGCAACATAATTACGGTGGTGTCGTTGTTTGATGGACATAATTTGGCTCATTACTCGGTTCCACCGAGTCAGTCACAGTTAGAAGTACTCGAGTTGTAATTTAGGTCAAACCGTGACTTGATTTGCATGTAGGGCGCTTTGCTAAGGTTCATAGTGAAGTATTTTATGTGTCTATTCATAGGTTTTACGTAAACTTTCCAATCGTTAACCGACGTAAATGTTGCAAACATTGCTTATGAGCGTGGAAATATATGTTAGGAAGCTTTTAGCAATGTTAAAGTTTTACTATATGTGTATTAGCCATAAGAGAGTTTGTTACACAGATTTGAAAGGATCCCAGAAGTAATTTAAATTGCAAAACTGACGTCCGGGTGACGCTTCTATTACTGGCGATGACTAAGCAAAGGTTAGGCCAGCAGAGGCTGAGTCGGCTCTCAGATAGCAAGGAGTGATTCCGTACGTCAAAACATGCGATTGACAGCGATACATTAGGAACTATCGAGCGATCGCATTGCTTACGCCGACCTGGGAGTCGTAATTTTTCACTGTCAGCGGTGAGACTAAACGTCCTCGTCATCATTCCGACTAGTGACTGTCAAAAAATGTTAATGCAATTTTCGCTTGCACGACGAGGGTTCTGTAAAATATTGCCGTTAGTAAACCTTTCCGGTTACGGAGTTCCGAAGGGAACCTTGTTTATTTAGATATTATTTGTGTGGTAACGGTTAGTCCTATCAATCTTAGTCACTATTTTGTTTATGCTACTGAAGTAGACTGTCATGTTTTACAAGAATTATGTTTGCAGAATGGTGTGCAACAATACCAGTTGCAGAAACGTGCTTTGATAAGCAAGTAGGTATCTTTCGCAAGTGTCCGGAGTCCGGTTGGAAATGGTCGAAAAGGCGTAGTTTAGTCGTGCAGTTTGTTGATCTCGTTGGTTCAGCCGCTGCGTGTCGGTCATGGCACAGGAATCCGTTCACGTGTATTGTTGGGACTGCCGTACGCTGGCGATCCCGCGATAAAGCTGGATATAATCGGTTTAGGCACGCTGTCGCTCACTGGTCTATGTACTAATTGCCATGGTTATGTGTTACGTGGCCCGGTTAATGCCCGCTAAAATATCGCGTGCATTTGCGCAACACTTTAGGTAATTGCGTGATCGATAGATTGACATAGAGATAACATTGTCTGGTTTGTCGTTCTACTACCCTTTTAGTAGTTATGAAATGATGATATCATATATAGCCTTACTTTAGACTACAAAATGAGGCAATTCTGCTATATTTGTCTACGAGAGTGTTGAGACATTAAACGGCCGTTCTAAATCTTTACCTTTATTGTGTTAAGTTTTTTTAACGATCTATTATTACGAGTACTTAATTTATAAGCCATACGAGCATTTATAAGATTTTACCAAAGCATTTTTGTTCACATGTTTTTGAATAAAAAAATGTGTTTCTGAAGACAAAAGGAAATGTATAGAAATGACTAAAGTTAATGTTCAGTATTTTTCTTAATATGCTGTCCTTCAAACATAATCTACATAGGTCTTAGCGCATAACGTTCTCATTTATCTTGAAGTTAGATCTGAAGTCAGTGCCAAAGCTTGATCAAAGCCTTGGAGTACTATAAAATTTACATTTACATTACGTTTGCTCCAGATTCTGTTTAAGTTGCGACACTAGCTTATAGGTTTTATTGACAATTTATATCTCCATTCTACTTACATAAATGCTATGGTTTATGTTGGAGTGGGAAGTTTCATTAAACCAAATATGTGAGTTAATTGATACTTTTCTTAAAGAGCAACGTTTTGCAGCTACGATATGTTCAAAGGTATGAGTTGTTACAAGCACGAGCATTGTAACTCACGCGCATATCCAATGCTTGAAAATGAAATTGGATTTTGTTTTGCATGACATTTTACTCGTGTGTTTGAACCGCAACATCGATTTCCTTTGCTCTTTCTCTTCTCATAACACTAAAAGCACCGGCACGTTGAAAAGAGACGTCGAGAATTTTGTGAATTTCCGTCGAGTGCCTCGGATCGGGTCACTCGTGCTATGTAAATTTGAGACCTTTTATTTTCTCGTGCGGTAGAATGTTATAATGGAATTGTGGGGCGATGTTTGTGTTGGCAATGCTTCTGCCGCACGCGTGCATGCTTTGTAAATGCTATCGATACCGTGGCTTTAATATCGATTAATTTTCGAAACAATGTTTTCGATTTTAAAGTTCACTGGTGCACAAGTCACGAGCCACAAGCTTGCATATGCTGTGTTTACATTTTCAATAAGTATGTTGCGCTACGTTAGCGCTTGTATTCATGATTAATGAACAATAATAATACGAGACGGTTTATATGTTAGGTATAGGTAAAGGTCCCTTTTGTAATGCGTGAGTGCAACATCCGAGAGATCCAATAACAATTTTCGTTGTCTCAGTTGGCAAGAGTAATTTTATTTTCTTGAATAAAAATAAACATTCAATCTGATACATTAATGCAGTCTCCATTAAACGATTAAACGTTGTTCGCTCATCTGCATGCATGCAACGCAGTAGCCGTCTTCAAAGCGCAGCCGCTCGAATAAATTCGGATTTGTAGTCGTACTGTGGATCCATTTCCAAACATTCGTATTTGGAACACAACAGCACGGAATGTGCTTATGTAATACGCTATATATTTAATACAACTATGTCTCTAAATGTTAATGAGAACAGAAATTTGGTGAAAGCATTAGAGTCGAGTATTTTCAAACAATAATTTACAATTATGATTAGTATTGTAGTGGGCAGATTTTCCGGTTTCTAATTACTTTATTTAGTAAGTTGTGGACAATGATATGTTTAACATATATAATCATGGTACAAGCGTTTTAGTTATGAGGAACTGTAGCTCCACGATAAAAATAAAGCTCTTTATTTATGAAGCGCTAACTAGTTTAGTAGTGATAAATTGTCTTACAAGTCAAAGATACAATAATAAACAATTCGTTACCGAACATTTATTGGAGTTTTTTGTTTATTGAGCTATGATAAATATTTCTCAAAAAAACTGGTATGTGATATGAAGACAGAGGGGCCGTTGGCAGAGGCTGCGAGTAGGCACACTACTGATTAAAGCTCACAATCAGGTCTGTAGTTCGGCAGGGCCTGCTCTTTGAATTTACGATGTGCCTGACCGACGCTTATCGCATGCGAATGATCTGCCCACGGCGCACGGACCGCTCCGCACACATATTTTATTTTATTCGCGCTACTGTGATGTAATGAGCTGATAAATGGGAGAAAACCACCAATTAGTGTCGATGAATTTATTGTTTCTACTTAAAACGTTGGAGGGCTACGTACTTAATCTTAAATTGCGTTTTAAAATTTGTTGCTTTTGAATTTAAATCATTTTTTAGATTGTTGCCAATTACATTGTAAATAAGTATACGTATTAATATAAAATTAATGTGGGTTATTCTGTCCGTTACCGTCACAAGTCATGCACCGTTAATCGTATGTTTGAAATTAAAATCTTAAAAAAAAAACAAATAAGTGCCTACAAAAAGTTTCCATAATGTTAAGTAGTAGTCCTATATAATATTTGCTACCTGAGTTAGCCACTTCATCAGTTGCCCCAACTTATTATTTACCTTATTGTATTAGTAGGTTCTGCACGGCTATTTGAAAACAATACTCTTTAGCGTCCTTGAATGCCTGATTCAATTGTTTTGTCTTGCTAATAAAAAAACATAAAATACTTAGTTTAGTTAGTTTAGTGGGAGAGAATTGGCGAAATCAATCTTGTCACAGTCACACGTCAGTTGTAGACTAGGAAAAGCTGACTTACCTTATTCTGGCGACCAGCTTAGCCATCAACTCTCGCTACTAAGCCTTTATGGATAGACTAGACTTTTGTCCAGTTGATATTTTATACTAGGCGGTGATCTTTAGCCCAGCACGTACTCCTAGCTAGACAGTTTGATTAGTGACGACGCTTATAGTGTGAAAATTGTTGAGAGAACTTTCACTTTTAGCCAATATCAGGTGAAGTCAATATTTATCGTTTAATTCAGTATCCATACGTAAAAATGGCAAAATGGCACCAAATTTAATCTTGTGAAAACGGACTTTTGACTGAACCGTCAAGGTTTGTTGTAGGTACAAAAATTTGTATAGTTGAGCCACCCGATGCTAAATTTTGTTTTGCCACTGTGCGATATTTTTATATATTTTGGGGACAGTGAGACACATTGCTCAAAGGCGTGTACAGCATTTATTAAGAAAATATACCAAAAATGAACAGCTATGGCAAAACTACCAATTACAAACTTATTAGAACTCTTAAAGTGCGTGTGCGCTGCAACAGAAAATGACTTCATCCAATTGTAACGAGTGCAAATGAAATGACAAACTGCACGAGTAAGGTCATGAGTCACGGGTGCGAGTGCGTGTGACGCCGTTGATTTATCTCGCTTCATTACACAAACCGCTCGAGCATTTAATCGGACCGCGGGAGGCGCCCGCGCATAAGTGTTCACCGCGATCGTACTGGTATACGCTCAAGTGCTAAGACGTTGGAAATATAAGTGTTGGAAGATACGTAATTAAAATAGTCTAAACGAAAGAGGATATATGCACGACTTATATTATAAGTCGTGCCTCTGTCCTATATTTTAATACCCAAATAAACAGTACTATATTATAGTGCTGTTGATCAGGGTGTTAAAATATCACATACCATTGCATCTTCATTAAAAGCCTAGACGATGATAATAAGGCTTGTAATCTCTTAAATGTATTTAAGTATACTTACTCTTCCTAAAGTTATGATCTACCTACGCAACTACAAAATTAACTAGATATTGAAGATGGTTGTAATATTCAATCAGAAATAATAAAACACTTATGCGCCCGATAATATTCAGAAGTCAGCTTCTTTCGAGATTGTCCCTTTTGTCCATGTCACGCAAGGAGGCTGTGTTGATCGAAATCGACAATAATTAAATATCTCATGCGCCCTTTAATACACCAATTTATTCACTCTCTGTCTTCACTGCGTATTAATTAAGATTGATACGAAATGTTTCCTCTTTAACCGTCGAGTTATTTATTTAGTTACAAGTATAAATTATTGCCATTTTATGTGAGTGAACGACCGGTCACGTTAAAAATAACAGCGACGAATTCGTTTCCAACAGTTCATTTTGATGCGTATACAAAAGACTTCAACGAGGGACTTACTATTGTGCTGTACTATATTTGTGTAGAGTTGTAGGGTTTCGTACCAAATTAGTAGAAAAAGAACCTTCGTCTTTCTGTGTGTCACTATATATTTAGGAACTAACTATCGTATGGGGTGGGGTTCGTGGGTTCGATTCCCACTCAAGGCAAATGTTTGTGTGATGAGCACGATCATATTTTGTTCTTTGTCTGTAATTTTGTGTAATTTATGTATGTATTCAGAAATGAACTCCATTAAAAACATTAATGTTAATCGAGACACAAGTTCAATAATATGTCATATGCCTTGGTTTTTGACTTCAACGACAAAAGAAGTGAGATCTAAATGGGTGCCAAGTTCAATGGTCAGTCCTGAAATTTATTTGTAACAACATAAATATTTTAAAACAACTTAAATATAATGTATTCATATAACGTAGGATAATATAATGAAGCCTATACGGTCTGACTTGGATAGTTGTCATATACGAGCTTTTGAGTTACGAGAGGTTCAAAAGTGGCTCCAAATGATTCGTGCAAAGTTACACACGGTAATGCTCGCCAGTTCTGTTAGTTTCAATTTGGCTTGACACGTTGTCTCGTGTCTAGATAAGTATGATTATTATCAGTTGTCTTGTAGGTACTCATAGCACAAACTCTGCTTAGTTTGGAACTAGATGGCGTTGTATGAAAGTTGTAGTTTTGTTTTGTTATGACTGATATTGGGATTAACTTAAAATAGTTGTTTCCATGCCTACCGTAGCAAGTGAAAGAGGTGTTTTTTTTTTCTAATTCGTTTTGGAACATTGCTTTGCTTTTCATATTTTTGATTTGGCTGAAATTGCTTGGAAAGGAGTTTTTTTTGAGCCTACTGGGTATGGTCAATTAAACAAATCGTGTTATGCTAATACAAATTAATGATGATTAATGATGAGATATTTTATGATTGTAAACAGATATATAAACGATAAACAAATTATAATAAATAGATTAAAACTTAATACATTTTGCGGTTAAATCTATCCTGTCCTGGTCATCATTGCAAACAATGCGTGTAATGAAGCATTATTTGTAACACTCATGTGAGAACATAAAAATATTGTACTACAACGTGTTATTGTAACAGTTACTATCAGCTTTTGAAAAGTAAAAACAAATCTAATGGACACATGTAATAATAATAATAATAATAATATTAAGCTGGCAACTCTGGCTGTCATAGGACGCTGTCTAAATTATCCCCTTATTTAATATTGAAATAAAACAGTTTTAACAGAATTTACCATTATTATTTATAGTTTTTGCGATAAAAAAAAAGTAATACAAACTCCAAAAATAACGTACAAAACTAAATACAATAAAATGTGGAATATACAAATAATCAATACGAGCACAAGGACGAGTGATACATGTCACATTTCAAGAAACAGAAATTTGCAATAGAAATGACTAAATAAAAATGATAACCAGAGCAGCGTCACGTCGCGCACGCCAACCACCTCCGGACTCGCCGCTCAGCTCCGCCTCGCCGCCGCCGGACATCGGGTCACCTGTGTCACCGGCGGTTGCAGTAGCGTCGAGCTCCAGCAGCGACGAGTATTTTTCCCCGCCGACGTCGCCAACACCTGTACGTCGGCCGGGGAGAGGCCGGCCACCGAAGAGCTTAGGACCCAGGAGCCAACCAGCCCCGAGCCAGGTCCCCGCTATCGGTGGTTGTGTGCAGCGCATGAGATGGACTCAGTCTATGAACGAGAACGTCATGCGCGCATACTACGGGTCTACAGAGGGGGGAACTAACCTTACTGCGTACCGTGTTAGGATGCTGTCTCTGTTTCAGGAATTGGAACCAACCGTAAACGTCTCGGCCCAACGACTGTCGGATCAGGTGCGGGTTATCCAACGTAACCACAGGTTGGACGAAACCGCGCTTGATAGGCTGCGCTCAGACGTACTGAACAACCATATCGTCGCGACTTTGACGCAGACCGTGGTACCAGCAGTAAATGCAATCCCACCACGGTCCAATCCTATTGGAGACGAAGTGGATGATAGGGTTGTCACAGTAAGTAGCCAGTGCAATAACCAACTGAGGAGAGCACTGGAGGATGCGCTTTGTGAGTATAGGTCAACACCGACCGAACTTAGACCTCGTTTACCGCGGTTGCCTATGCACAAAAAAAATAGGGCGCTGGTGTGTGCCTTGGATTCGCTGCTTGAGAATTTATTCGAAAGCAGCGAGGACCTCGTCGATACACACTCAATCCTGTATTGCGCGGCTGTTGCAGCATGTCGTTTAGCTAACGTCAAGTTCCCAAATGTTGACGTAGCTATCCGACCGAAGCCAGCTGTACCAGCCTGGCAGAGCAGGATTGAGCGCCGTATCGATGAGGCCAGGGTACTCATCGGCAAACTATACTGCTTCAGGGAGGGCAATACACGCCCACGAGTGATGCGCTTTGTGAAACGGGCGTTCTCGGGGACTGAAATCTGTCCTCGCGATTATATGTCCCGTTCCACAGAGCGCATCGACTTCCTGAAGCAGAAAGTTTGTGCATGGGCAAACCGTATTCGACGGTATAAACGGCGGGTTGACCGGTACTCACAGAATCGCATGTTCCAGAACGATGAGAGGTGGGTATACAGAGCTTGGGAGCGACCTGAACAAAATGTGACTGACGTGCGCCGCCCGGATGATGCCGCTACCACTGCATTCTGGCGCAGCATCTGGTCGGAGCCCGTCCGTCATGTTGAGGCTCGCTGGATGTGTGATGTCGAGCGCGCGTGTGAAACTATACCGGATATGGATAAAATAAACATCTGTCCATCAGACATAGCCAAAGCAGTTCGTCCGTTACCTAATTGGAAATCACCGGGGCCGGACGGACTGCACAATTTTTGGTTAAAATGGTTAAGTAGTTCACACTCGCGCTTGGCATCGCAGTTCCAGTCATCCTTGGAGTCTGGGTCGCTGCCACAGTTTCTTACAACTGGTGTTACTCACCTGCTCCATAAATCAGGTAGTGCCACGGAACCCAAGAATTATAGACCGATCACATGCTTGTCGACGGTATATAAACTTCTTACATCCATTTTGAGAACTAAGATTACTGAACATATTGATAGTAATTCTATTATGTCTGCTTCTCAGAATGGATGTAGGAATGGGTCCCGTGGCACTAAGGAGCTACTCCTCATAGACATGGCCATAAGCCAACAGGTTCGTCGATCCCACAAGGATCTGTCGACATGTTGGATAGATTACAAGAAGGCCTACGACTCCGTGCCACATTCATGGCTCGTGAGGGTGCTGGAGTTGTACAAAATAGATACAACTCTACGCACCTTCCTTGAGTCGTGTATGAGGCAGTGGAGGACGGTCCTTCGCTATCCAGGATGTCGACAGATCCAAGGGAATGATGAACCTATTTGGATTAAGCGGGGAATATTTCAGGGTGACAGTTTGAGCCCCTTATGGTTCTGCTTAGCCCTGAATCCTCTAAGCACATTGCTGGAGGATTCGGGTCTAGGCTATCGACTGAGAAGAGATGGTCAGGTCATATCTCACCTGCTTTACATGGATGACCTAAAACTCTTTGCCCCCAACAATTTGCGACTGATGGAGCTACTGAAGGTAACTGAAACTTTCAGTAGCGCCATCAGGATGGAATTTGGTGTGGACAAATGCGCGGTCATGCATGTAAAGCGAGGGGAGATTATGGAATCCCAGGGAATTCAACTCTCGGATTCCATACACCTTAGATCCCTCTCCTCATCCGAGAGCTATAAGTATTTAGGTATGTCGGAAGCGTTAGGTATCAATATTACTGACATGAAGCAATCGTTGAAGGAGCGTTTCTTTGGTCGCCTGAAAAAAGTATTGAACAGTCTTCTTTCAGGTGGAAACAAGGTGCGCGCCTTCAACGGTTGGGTCATGCCGGTTTTGATGTACTCTTTCGGCATACTTAAATGGACTCAAACTGAACTTGACACTCTGGATAGGAGAGTCCGTACACTGCTGACCGCAAATCGGATGCATCACCCACGTTCTTCGGTTATGAGGCTTTACATCCCGCGGAAGTGTGGAGGTCGAGGCTTTCTAAATGCTAAGACTCTCCACAACCGCGAAGTGTACAGCCTCAGGGATTATTTTTTAAAAACCGAAGTGGGTATGCACCGAGATGTGGTCGCCGTGGACAAAGGGCTCACCCCGCTTTCCATGGCTAACGAGAACTGGCGCAAACCTGTAGTGCTTAGTACAGATGACCGCAGGCAGGTATGGCAAAGCAAAGAGCTCCACGGACGCTTCTACCGGGCTCTTCATGGGCCCGATGTAGATTTATTAGCGTCGGTATCCTGGCTACGTTTTGGTAACCTTTTCGGGGAAACTGAAGGTTTTGTATGTGCAATTATGGACGAAGTTATCCTAACGAACAACTACCGGAGATATATTATGAAGGACGGGACGGTTGACGTGTGTCGGGCATGTCACCGCCCTGGCGAATCCATCAGACATATAATCTCTGGTTGTTCTCGTCTGGCTAACGGCGAATACTTGCACAGGCATAATCAAGTAGCCAGGATTATTCACCAGCAACTTGCTTTGAGATACCAGCTTGTGGACACTGAGGTACCGTACTACAGGTATGTGCCCGACCCAGTTCTCGAAAATGACCATGCCACATTGTACTGGGATCGGTCTATCATTACTGATAGGACTATTGTTGCCAATAAGCCGGATATAGTAGTGATAGACCGATTAGCGCGCCGCGCAATGATAGTTGATATTACCATCCCACATGACGAAAATCTCGTGAAAGCTGAGAAAGAAAAACAAATAAAATATCTTGACCTAGCCCACGAGATTGTCGACATGTGGGATGTGGATTCTACTGTCATTGTGCCGATAGTTGTGACGGCCAATGGTCTTATTGCCAAAAGCCTCGACGACCATCTGTCGAGGCTTTCGTTACGCGGTTGGGTCAAAGGCCTGATACAGAAGGCAGTACTCCTCGATACGGCTCGCATTGTGAGGAGGTTCCTGTCTCTGAGACCCTAACCACCGATAGCTTGGACCCTGCTCCCGCCGTCGGTGGCCTACTATTTTTTATATTTTTAAATGTTTTTATTTTTATATTAATATTTAAAAATGTAATTTATAAGAATTTTAAATGAATATACGAAATAATAATAATAAAGCCTTTTTATTTCCTTAATAAAAAAACAATTAACAATTAAATTTACAATTAGCATGCAATAATTTCGAAAAAACAATATCTTTGTTAAACTTTATTAAGGACCTCACTGTAGAGTAAAGGCCTCCTCCATCCCTCTCCAAAGAACTCTGTCCTTCGCCTTACTCATCCATTCCCTTCCCGCCGCCTTCAGAACCTCGTCGAGCCATCTTTCTGCTGGTCTACCTCTGCTTCTCTTGCCTAAAGGGCCTTTCCATGAAGTTATCTTTTTGGCCCATCTGTCTTCTTTCATGCGTGCAATATGGCCGGCCCACTTCCATTTCAGTCTTTTACAATGTTCCAGAGCATCAATTACATTTGTTGTTTTTCTTATCTCCGTGCTTCTCTTTTTGTGTCTCAACTTCAGGTTTAGTATGCTCCGTTCCATGGCTCTTTGTGTTGTTATTATTTTGTTTATGGTCTTTTTGTTGAAAATCCATGTTTGGGATGCGTAAGTAAGGGAAGGCAAGATGCAGGAGTCCAACACAATTTTCTTCAGTTTCATCGACATACTTGATTTGAGAATTTCTTTCTGGCTCCAGAATTTATTCCAGGCCATGTTTACTCTTCTCTTTAACTCATCTTGGTGTCTTGATCTTTTAAATGACACTTGTTTGCCCAGGTACGTATATTCTTGGACATATTCTAGTAACACATTGTTAACATGTAATGGTGTTTTTATGCTGTTTGTCATAATTTTTGTTTTCGTTGTGTTTAGTTCTAGGCCAATTTCATTGCTGACTTTGTGAATTTCATTTATCATGGCCTCTAATTGTGGTGAACTTTCCGCGAAGATTATGATGTCGTCGGCGAATCTGAGATTGCTTAGAAAATGACCATCGATATCTATACCCTTGTTTTTCCACTTAAGTTTGCTCATGATGTTTTGCAGAACGGTAATAAAAATTCTGGGAGAGAGGGGGTCGCCTTGACGCACGCCTCTTCGAATATCTATTTCTGTACCTGTTTTGTCTAATACTACTCTACTTGTGCTTTTCTTATATATGTCTTGTATGAGCTCTATAGTTTCTGATGGTACATTACATTCCTGTAGGGCTCTCCACATGCTGATATGGGATATAGAGTCAAATGCTTTAGCATAGTCGATGAACGCTAGGTAGAGCGGGCGTTTCATTTCTTCGAACTTCTCTATGGTTAGTTCTAGTGCGTGGATGTGGTCTACAGTTGAGTACGTGCTTCTAAATCCTGCTTGCTCTACTGGTTGATACACACATCAAAAGTGTCTAGGGATCAACATATATTTTTGCAATAACTTTTCTCCTGATTGATATTAATTAAAATTTTCTTTAAGGATTCATCAAATAAAGTGTTTTCGTTTGTCACAGTAACGATAAACCAAGTCACCTTTGCATTAATAAAGAAATTTGCCATTTTCCTAATAAAGGGATTTTTGACATTTGAACCACTAACATTAAAGTTCGAAAAAAAGACTGAAATAACAGTTTTCTTTAAAATTTTATTGGGTAACTTAAACAATTAATAATCCGTGTTTCTACCGCGAACACTAACAACACAAGAACATCGGTTTGGCATACTCAAAATGAGTTCATCCAAATCACGCTGTGGAATGGCCGCCCATGTTCGTTGCAACAACAAAAAAAGGTCTTCTTGCGACTGGATACCCTCCATATTCGGCAGAGCTCTTCTTTGTAGCATATCCCATGCATGCTCAATCGGGTTCAAGTCTGGCGACTGAGCAGGCCAGGGCAGGACATTGATGTTAGCTGCGGCGAGAGTCTGTCTTACAACTCTTGCGGTGTGCGGTCGTGCATTATCATGCATTAACTGAAATAAGGGACCGATTTGCACTTGTAGAGGAAGGATGACGTCTGATACAATCGTCTCAGCATAAATTTGAGCTTTGAGGTTGCCTCTGATCCAAATCAACTCAGTTCTTCCGCCGATCCAAATACCCGCCCATACCATGATGGTTCCACCACTATAAGGATGGACTTCCTGGCAGGATTTTAATCGCTTTTGGCGTCCAGGGGTTCTCCAGTGTCGTATACGTCTTGTATCCGGTCTCATACCAAAACGAGACTCATCAGAAAAGCACACGAAACGCCATTGTTCTTCTGCCCAATTTCTGTGTTCAAGAGCCCATTGATATCGAATCCTACGATTGTGCATTGCTATAGGTGGTACCCGTAGCGGTCTTCGGGAATGAAGGTTCACTTCATTCAAGCGGTTTCTGACTGTTTGGTCGCTAATTAAGTTCCCTGAAGAGTGATGAAGCCTCACGGCTAACATCATGGCGGTTATTGTTGGAGCTCTTCGAGTTAAGATTTGATTGTATCGGTCTTGTCTTCGTGTGGTGCAGCGATACCGTCCTCCATGGCGCTCAGCCACGGTACCAGTGCTTCGGTAACGTGTCCAAAGTCGACTGATAACACTCTGACTTGTATTCAGAGCTAAAGCCACAGTACGTTGCCGGGAACCAGCTTCTATCATTCCCACGGCTCTGAGCATTTCTTCCCTGCTTAAATGACGTCGCCGCTCCATAATAACGTTGGTTTTAATCAGTAGTAGGGAAACAGTAGCACTAATAATGTCTTCAATGCGTTGTATGTTTTTATAGGGAAAATATTGACAACTTATTTTCATCTTTTACTCGAATTTGATTCACAGTTCCTGATTCAAATTATGAAATGCACCAAAAAGGATCCATATAAATTTATAAAATCATAAATTTATTACAAAGCCACATCTCAATCTCAAGAAATCCGCATAAAAATGCTTGATCCCTAGACACTTTTGATGTGTGTACTTTTCGGTATATTCAGCTAGGCGTTTCTCGAGGCATGAAGCAAACAGCTTGTAGAGATTAGATTGTAGGCTGATTGGTCTATAGTTACTTATGTCAGTAGGGTTTCCCTTTTTGTAAAGCAGCACTATATCTGATTTCGCCCATTCAATAGGTATTTTTCTTTCGTTTAGTATTTTATTGAACAGGGTGGTTAAAGGTTGTACTAGGAGGAATTTTCCCGTTAAAATGGCTTCGTTTGGTATGCCGTCTGGACCGTTGCTTTTTTCTCTCTTTAAGGACTTTATCTTTGTCAAAATTTCTTGAGCAGAAAATCTTTGTATTGTAGTATCGTTTTCCTGTACAGGTTGAACCTCCACACTCGGTGGTATTTTGCAAGCGTAGAGATTTCTAAAAAAATCAGTAGCAATCTTTATTATTCCTGTTCTGGTTAGTGTTTCCTTGTTACAAGTAGAGTTCTTTTTCAGGCTAGGAATCCATTTTTTAGACGTTGTTAATTCTTTCAAACCTTTTTACAAACTTCCTGAATTCTTCAAATATTTTTCAATTGTAGAGAGTCTGTGATCTTGGTATTCTTTTCTGATAATTTTGTGAATGTTTTTATATAAATATTTTCTTTCATTTTTCTCTTCTGATGTTAGTCGTTTTTTATTAGTTAATTCATTTCTTCTTTTGATGAGGTTTTTGGTGCTGTCCGAGATAGTGTAGCGTCGTTTCATATTTGGATTGTTGTTATGCATAGATTTTAAACTTTTATCGATAGCTTGCTTAATTTTATCGTAATACGACTCTACATCATCCTTTTTATCTAGTACTACGTTTGAGATGTGCAACATTAAAGCTTCAATGTATTTCTCTTGCTCATCTATGGTTTTCAGTGAAACATTTTTACTTTTATAATTGGCTCTAGATTTTCTGGTGTTGGTTAACAATATAGTGCTTCTCACAAGTCGGTGGTCGCTTGGAAACGATAGATTGCTTATCACTTCGATATTAGTGATTTTATTTTTAAGGTTTGACAGTATATAATCTATTTGGCTTTTATTTTTATTTGGGGAAAGCCATGTCCAAATATTCTTGTTTTTCTTCTTAAATAGGCTGTTGATGACGAATAAATTGTTTGCCCAGCAAAACTGAAGTAGGGTTTCGCCTCTCTTGTCTCTTCTTCCAAAGCATGAGTTTCCCAGTATTCTGTCTTCTCCTTGAATTTTCTGGCCAACTCGGGCATTAAAGTCACCCATGATTATAACGTTTTTACTGCAATGTTTAAGAGATTCCTGTATTTGGTCATAGAATTCTTTAATTGCCAGTTCGGTGGCGTCACATGTCGGTGCATGAACCTGGACGATGGATAGATTGATATTTCCGAAATTCAAGTGTAGTATACAGATTCGTTCGTTGATTGCAGTGAAACTCTCTATGTTGTTTTTGAGGTACTTTTTAATTAGAAAACCTACTCCATATTGGCCTTTAGTCTCACCAAAATTACAGAAAATATGGTTTTGGCTTTCTTCTATATTATAACCTGTACGTCTGATTATTGATAGACCTATGATATCGTATTTAATAGTTGCTAATGATTGTTTGAACTCTAGTAGCCGTTCGTCTGATAGTAATGACCGAGCATTGTATGTGCATATGTATATAGGGTGGGGTGGAGGGTTTTGGTCTTCTTCCCCCACGGTGACCAGCCGGCTTGGGGGTTGTTTTTCCTTAGTTGGTTTGTATAAAGTTGTAGCTTGTATTTTGGTTTGATTTCGGGTGCCGGCGGTCATCACAGGTTTTTTGGAGTATCAGATAATGATGCTGATCTGCAACGTTCAATATAGTTTAGGATGTTGGGTTTAATAACTTCTTTTGAAGTACCCTTGTTGGTTTGTGTTGTCTGAATAACTTTAGTGTTTATTCTTTTCTGGGTTGACGAGTTTGGTGAGCCTGACTCTTCCCTTTTCCTTTTGTCTCTCGATTTGTCTGTTGGTTTCTTCACTATTATTTTATCATATTTTAGGTAGGCTACATTTCCTTTCCTTTTTTCTTCCAACACTTGGGTCTGAAGCTGCTTCCTCTTTTCAAGAATTTCTTTAGGAAAATCTTCATTCACGAATATTCCTGGCGGAAATCTGTTCTTGTTTTTCAATATGTTGTGTTTTTTCCACATAGATGTAATTGACACTATAACTGGCCGATTTTTGTTGGTTACTTTCTTGCCAATTCTGTAGATGTTACTGATTTCTTGGCTATCGAGATGTGTCCCTGTCTCTATTACCGTTTCCTTAATGTAATCAACCAGCTCAGCTTCTGATTTTCCTATCTCTTCTAATCCAAAGAACACTAGGTTATATTTCCTTTTCTCTTTATCCATGACACTGATTTTCTGTTCTAGTGTAGATATTTTTGTCTTAAGTTGAGAATTTTCTTCCGTTATTGCTTTGAGTTTTTCGTCTAACGCTTCCATAACGCATTTTGTCACCGATGCAGTAATTACTTTTGTTTGTTCGTTTAATTTATCGTCTAGTTTTGACAACAATAACTCCATGCTTTTTTCCATTTTTCGCTAGTGGTAACACTGTATTTGTCTCTTGACGTATAGTCTATGGCTGTTAGTGTCAAAATGGCGTTGAGGTGACAGCTGACACTTTTTTGGTTAGGTTGGTCGCACTGTTGAACACCGTGAAATCACTTTTAGGTTATGTCTTTGAATTGACAATATTACGGGTTTTACGACAAACGAATATGTTTTGCGCTGTAATCACTTTCTAATACTGTTCTCTGATGGTTAATCTAGTGAATCTGGTGTCGTAAGACAGTTAAAACGCACTGTTTTCACTGATATGAATTATTAATTGCGGAGGACGATAACGTATGTATTCACTCTGTGATTGCCGGAACCGGAAAAAAAATGGACACATGTACCTATTTTTATTTGTTTAATTTAGCAATATGTATTTTGACAATACCTATCGTGAAACGGAATGAAGTAACATAGACACAATATCTATCTGTCATCTGTCATTTTGTGTTGTAGAAATAGAATTCGGATTTTCCGTTTTTTGAGTTGCCTGATAGTGTTGTTCTTAGCTCTGGTTTATTTCAAAGATTTTAATATGCACCTGCGGCATATATTTCAGAAAGTCGTTGTGTTCATTGTGTGCGAAATCACTTAGTGACCGACATAGCTGGAGACTTATGCCAACTGATCCACGAGTCGCTTTTACGTGAGGTGAATGATTTAGCTATAGAATCTAAAATATTATAATGTTTACGTCGTACGTTTCATGTAATACAATTGATTTGTGTTCACAATTACAATAAACAGCTTACAAGACCTTACCTGGCTTGTAATTATATGAAATACTTATTTAAAGACACAACTTTGTAATTATAATGATGGATATTAAGTATTTTTCTCCAGTTTACGTGTGTCTTTTAGGTCATCACAGTTTTTTTTCACAGTTTTGCCATATCTCTCAGTATTCTAGAGCTATACCATTGTAATCTAAAGATAATAACTCATTACATTACAATTTGTGGTGGGCCTATTCCTCTTTTCCATAACATAAAAGTATTAGAAAAAAAAAAGATTTTATTTCTTCCAAAACAACTTTGACTTAAGTTGACTAACACGACTGGTTGCACACGTAATTACCTACTATTGTCAATATGTTGCATACTTGCATCGCATCTGCATCAGGGTAAACGGTAAGCATCAGTGGCACATTTGCAATGCTTTGCGATTATCCACGCCAACTTAGGATGAGTATCGAGCTTACAAGTATCATGCACACCGATGGCCAGATAATTTGATCTTAAAACCTTACGCTGTGGAAGATAGAGTACATTTTCATATATCTTTATGAAGTCTAGTCTGGTCTGTATGAAGTTTTAATAAGAGCGTGTCACACGTCCTCGACCAAGCTTTTTAAATTTATGATGCGCTTATTAATCCAATTGTAACGGTTGTTTAGTTCGCTTTCTGTATTTGATTGAAGTCGTAATGGTATGTCTACCTTTTCTGAGTCCAAGGAATGCATCAGAAGGTAATGTAAATCTTATTATTTTATTTTATATTTTTCGGAAAACTGACAGCTAGGCAGACAAAACGTTTAGAATAATAACATAATGATGTAAATTACGAGTTTTCACAGATAACATGTTAACAAATCAGAATGAATTAAAACTAAGTAGCAGACAGTGTTACATTCGCGTTTTCTACAATGTTATACAGTCCCCCCCCAGTCGCCCCCTTTTACATGGGACTTAAACATAACTGGCGAAATGTGGATGTACTACCAGGTACACCTCTGCCTAGCCCTTCGGGGATTACAGGCGTGACGTTATGTTACGTTATGTTATACAGTGCAAGGGCTTATGCTATCGAAAAAGTGGTTGCAAAGAGTGGTGGTATAAATAAATGATGTAGATGTCAGAATTTATAATTTTACTGTCAGCGGTTTCCTAAATAATAATTGAATGTAAAAGAGTCCAGATCCTGTAATTTGATAAGTGCAACTTGTAAATATTAAAGTGGCGACTTCCGCGGGTTGTTAAAGGAATGTAATTGTAATGTCGGCGGCCATTTTGTTTGCGGGTGGGGTCAACGCGACCCCGCCTCGCGTTTCCGCCAAGGGATAATTAAATATTACCCCACCACAAGACTTCCTCTGAAGAAATGTGATTCGTTGTACATCTGTTTACCTTTTTTTATTTTATTCTCTTTACACGCTCTTTCGTAGAGGTTTAAAGGATATTTTTTTTTTAAAGAAATATAATTATCTCATTTCAATTGCACTTATGTTTGGGTTTCTTTTATTTGGTTAACAATGCACATTGCACATACGCTTGTAAATATATTGTGACTTAAACAGAAGCTATTCTGTAAAAAGAATATTAATTTACTATGTTGAGTAACTTAATTGTGTAGCTACTTATTTAAAGACACTGCAATGTGAAGCGTAAGCCATGAGTCTTGTTAGTAATCAAGAAAATAATTATTTCTCTTGGATGTATGTAGGAAACCTACCAGACAAATATTTATTTTTTTATGAAAAAAAAAAACGAGTTTATTTCAAAAGCACATTTTAGCAAGTTGAAAGCCTACTGTACTATATTACTACGGTACATTTGATGTATGAGCTATGTTTAAAACGAATCTATGAATAATAATTTTAGTAAAAACAACAGTTCCTACAACTAGACCTAAAGTATATAACAAACTTTATTTGCCGTACCTATAACGATCGGACAAAGTTTAGGTAGTCTTTAGTTACTTAAAGTTATGTGAAGTTCTTAAGAAATACAAAACTTATTCCATACAATTTCTGATTTTCTTTGCGTTCTAGATTCGCTGGAGCACGCAACACTTGATGGCCCGAATTAACTTTTACGTTAATATTTGTAAAGATTTTCTCCTACCATTTAACACAACGGTTTTACGACTCATTGTCAGTAGAAGGTATTATTCCGAACATTTTCTCTTTTAAGTTTCTATTTTAAACGTCTTGCTGGGTTAATAAACGCTTTTAGTGTGTCTCTTTTACGTTCCAATCAAGCATGAAAACTGCCAGTAAGTATCTACGTGCCGCAGGAAATAAATTCTCAACAGATAAAAAATATGATTGAAATCATTGCCAAAATATCGGGACCGGATCTTCTTTGAAAATAACTGTGACAATTACTTTCCAAAATAATAATTGAATCGAAACGATTTATGAAAACATTTAAAAAACCTTATCAGAGTAACAATAATACATTTTGTTGTATACCAATTGCACAAACATTAATTCAATTATATTCTTAAAACACAATTCGCTTAATCCTCTAATTGAATCACAAAGCTAACCGCGATATAGGATTAATTAACCCCTAGGATAAATACTGCGTATCGTTCACGTTGTCATCTGATAGCGTTTATAATTATGCGTGCAAAATTACGAGTAATATAATTGCATGCTAGAGGAGCTTCGTAGCCGTCGTATCGCGGTACGCCGCCCGTGTCTTTGATTTAGAGCAAATTGAACCGGGAGATTGGCTGTTGAGAGAACATCTCATTTGACGCTGCAATGCTTCCAATTGTCTCAAGACTTCGTCTCTATCTATTGTGTCTGCAGTTATCACCTTGGTGTAGCATTAGCTATGTTGTTCATCAGTTTCCATATTGGAAATTTTGTATTCTGTGTCATATTGTTTACGCAGGTGGCCAAAAATGGTCCTTATTAGAACATTTTTTTTTTGCTTTAAGCGTCTGATTTAACTCTCTGTTTGCCACACTAAGGTTTTATATTGAGTGAAATTAACTCGTTTACCTACACTCCATTTGCAAACTGATAAATGCGATAACTATGAGTTCAGAAAACTGTAAGTAAAATTGCTAACTGAATGTAAATTCAAATAAAGTAATTAAAGGTCGGTTTCACGGCAACCCGTTAATTTGGGCGTTGCTCGTTACTAGCCTCGTTTTATGGACGCGTTGAATAATATTTTGAAATTGGACGGTCATTGCGAGTGTTGACGCAGATTATAACCTGCAGCCTTGTGTTCGACTGGTTTTTAATTGCAGTCCGAGCGTGCGCTCCCTGCGCTGATTTAGAGCAAATTGAATGCTTCGAGCCCCTCGCGCCCCGTAACCGACATCTCATTCGTCCGCAGTCGCGGCACCTATCAATTAACTAGCACTCCAGTTGAGTAGCCACCTCACTGCTTTAAAACTATGCGCTTACCGCTGAGCAGCTTGTTATTATGCCGAGAATTCGTTCACTTACTCATATTATCTACATTTGAATGGAAACACGATAGACTGGCAGAGTATTCATAGCATTCCGACGCTCACAGCTCGTCGGTATGCCACACTTGTGGTGTGTGAAATGTTAGCAATTAAATTAAGTGAAAAATACCATTATACCTACCTCCGATCTATCGTAGATACATTGTGGTTGAATTAAATGAATTGTGCTCAACGTCGAGTTTTGAGATGATGGTATTGTCATAACGGCAGCTTTTCGCAAGTAATTGTATGTATGAATATTTAATGAATAGCAGATTATTTTGTGTACTGTCAGTTAATATATGATGACAGCACAATGAGGAATATTCGGTTGGTTGTCGGCTGACGTCTTCGGAGGCCCCTCCGCATAAAAGCTGCTGTCAAAAGATTTACGATACATCTAGTAATAACAGATGATCGTAACCTCAATAGCTAAGTAAATATTTTTGAAAGATTTTATATTAAACACGTTAGGATAGAGGTACCTACTTAATAGAGTATTGCGTTAACCGTTTGTTAAAAATATGCACCAAGCTATAAATTGGAGGCTTGTAAAAAAATCATACCAGGTACCTACCTATAGAACCCAGATCTGCTGATGAGTCTATTTTAATGATCAGACCGGAATGTACCGCTAGTTTCTGCTAATCCTAATATCTCACAGCTTTAGACCGAACTTAAATTAGTTTTAGTCACTTTAGGTATCAAATCTTCTCAAATTATCTTGATTCAATCAGTGGTTTCCAAAAAAACAGTTACGTGTTTGCAATAAAAAACAGAAAACAATTATGATTTCTGCATAATAATAAGCTCGGGTATAATTTGTTTATCACATCACTGTCAATTTTGACTTTTCGTTTTCCAGTTTAAATAATCATACGTGCCGAAATGCTATTGTGGTTGCATGAGTCAACGACCTTCAATTATTTTACTTATCAATTGATTTCAATTTGACTTTAAAGTAAGGTTACGATCAAATCACAAAAGCGTGATAGGCGTTTACATACCCAGGCTCAGTTTAATTGGGACATTGTAAGTCTCGTAGGCAAAACGCGCGTCAAGCACTTGCCATGTGAACAAGCTTTAATATTTGAGTTCTCCATTTGTAAACGAAATAGATCGGCATACAATTTATACAATTCACGGAGAGCTGAAAGGGTCGCACGAGGTTACTGACATCTCAATAGACCGTTCAAAATTTCATCGAAAAATAAAAACTCACAGTAGTTAACAAGGACACGTAATATCGACATCTCGTCACGGTTGCTTTTTTATGCTTACAAATTGCAGTTGGCTCGTTAATTGGTCAGAATGGGACGGATGACTGGTGTTTTTGGTAGTGCGAAGTGCGCGCGCGACGCGACGTAATGATAAGTTGCGCGGTAATGGCGGCTGCGCGGGAGTGCGGCCCTGCTGAGTCAGCGCAGTTGAACGGTGCCCGGCGCCTTCAGGTACCAGCTCTTCCTGATTCTTCGCGCCTAATGTATAGTTTGGCGTTAAAATACTCACACGCTAGTCGCTACCGACTTTATTCTTCCTAATGGTCTCGCCCTTTTTATGTTGTTATTTTTCTGAGAATTAATTCGTTTTTGCTGTGTTGTTTCTGCTTACTGTATTATGAGGAAGTAAAGAAACTTTCAGAGCTTTTTAATTATAAATCTACAAATTAGTAAGCCTGTAGAAAAAAATATTTAAGATGGTACCATAAAGAACTTACAAATCTCCAAATAAGGGACACTAAGTTAATCTGACTTGCAAATGGCCGATGTACAAAAATGGAGACAAACAAATTTCCCGTACCTACACTTAGTCGCCGAATCGGGAACTCCTTTTATCTATTTTAGATTCCTGGCACGTACGCCTCCTTGTTTGATTGTATTTCACTTAATCCGTCCGTTCCGCTCATTCTCTATGGTAATTCATCGGCGGCATTGTTTTATTTGTTACAGTCGCCAATAAAGTTAGCATTATCTGTTTAAGCTATACAAGCTACTATAGTCTTTACATGAAGGATGTGCTGACCACAATCGCGTGCAATGTATTAACCTTTTGACGTGAGCAACTAGTTCGGGTGCCGACCCTACGCATCCGGTCGAACCACTCTCGTTTGCACCTTGTCAGCGCTACTGATTCTATCTGTGGCCCTAATTGCTGATATTCCATTAAAGTAATAAATACGCTTCGCCTTCTCACCTTCCTATTAGAGTTGATTACTGCACTCGTCTGTTTCTATTATGTCAGGAGTTGTTAATGTTTGACGAGCGATTGTTCGGCTCTTTTCGTTGTATTAACAATATTCGTGAGATTTGATGTTTACTTTCACAGGTGTATAGGGTATCATCAGAATTGAATGAATATGTACGAATATAAGTAGTAAAGATTAGAGCGTCTGTTATATGGCAATGGGCATCCCAGCAAGGCAGGGAGGAGATGGCAGTATCATCTGGACTACTTTAATAAATACTGTTCCTGAATAGCACTGGAGGGGGAAAATCCAGGACGTTTTATTTTTTATAATAATAGTCTTACAGAACAATATTTAGATTCCGAGTTAAGATTGGAATCTATTTCAACTTGTGTTTCCATGCATACATAATATGCGTTACATTAACAGATAATGTATATTCAAATCACGTAACTGAAAAGACTTCAACGCGTTTGTATCGATTTACTTTAAAAATCTATGAATGTCTCTGAACAAAATCAGGTACACACGTCATAAGTGTTTATATTTAAATCACGTAGGTATATGGATAACATTATATTTAACTTATTTTTACAATATGGAGTCCGTGGACAAAATAGAATATCATTAGAGGCTACAAATTCAATTTTTTGCGTAACCTTATCTAAATTTTCTGACAGATTTTGCTTTACAGTGGAGTCTTATCTCCAATGTTAGGCAATTGCCACCATTATGTGAACATTTAGATTTCTTAATGACAAAACTATGTAAATTGTGCCTTAAATCAGCCAATACCGGATGTTAGGAATGTGCAAACAGGTAGGTAGTAAGTAGACGCTTAAGTAACCGATGTTTTATTCAAGGCATGAGTTAAATGTTTATCTATTGTTATCAGTATGAAGCGATCGTGTCATTACACACGTACCCTGCCCACGGCCGTGCGGCAGATGACAGAGATGCTGTAACATACTCCCAGAGGTTTAAAACTAAAGCTTCCAGCGATTTCGGTAACCTACACTTAATCTTGAAGTTATTGTAAGAGTTACTTTACTGTCAGGCGTTATATTTTTTTAAATTAAGAGTAACGTTGGGGAATAAAACTCTTGAATAAACTATTGAATTTAATTATTCATTATGAACAACAGAATTAGGCAAGTAAGTTTGAAGTACCTACAGAGCAGAGATGTATCAGTAGATATAAAGGGCCCAACTGCTGAAGCTAACCAATAGCGCTACGTAATAAACTACGATGCATCGGAGAAACGCCGCGCGCTGTCGTCGTACCGCTCATTCATGACTTCACGAACTCGAGTAGGTACACAGTTGCGTCACAGAATAGAGTAATGCCGTAGAGCAACTTCAATTTATTAATTTAGATATGATAGAATTCTTGAACTACGATATCAATATTGTAATTCAAAAATACTTAGATGCATTGAATGGTTATTTAATTTTAGTATCCCACCTAATATGAATATAAGTATGCGTGGAAAATATGGGTTTAGGGAAAATGGGTTAAATAAATAAATAATTGATTTGTTAATCACAGTTTAATTAAGATTACCTAAAATATTGCCAGATAAAAGTAAAAATGGAGGAAAAATCAATTAAAAGTATAGAAATAAAAGTAATAAAAATATGTAAATTAAACTATGCACATTTGGCTACAATTCGTCGAAACGTAGTTGACGTGGTTTGAATGGCAAAAAACTAAAACCTAATAGATTCTTTATAATTATCTGTCTGTCTGTCTGTCCGTATGTCACAACCATTTTATTAAGAAACTGTTAGGACTACACAGTTGGAAATTGGTAGGTGGAGGTGGTTTGGAAACCGCTATACGTTTTTACAACAAAAAAAAACGAAATTAACAGAAACTATTTTTTTTTAATGAAGTATTATAATTGCAGGCATAACGTAGTTTATATACAAGGTGTTTCTTTTGATATCCCATAACTCTAGGGTTATATTCTGTGGGTAAAAATAATACTAAAACTCCTAGAATAGATGGTCCAAAAATGCATAGTTTCGGAGATTATATCATCAATCATAATTAAATTATCAGTTGTTTAGTACGGATCTGGGACTTTTGCGCGAAAGACATTTGCGCGAAAGACACTTGCGCGAATCCACTTGCGCGAAAAGACAGATGCGCGCATGGACTTTTGCGCGATTGGACAGTTGCGCGAATAGACACTTGCGCGCCAAGAAACTTGCGCGAATGGACTTTTACGCGAAAGGACAGATGCGCGAATGGACACTTGCGCGACTGGACTTTAGCGCGACTGAATGGCCACTGAAGTTTACTCAATGGAGTAAACATAACATCACGCTTGCTATTACTTGAAGGTGGATTTTTTTGGGTTTTTCGTCATCGGTGTCGTTTTCATGGTTTTCGGGGTCGCTGATTATGAAAATAAGGTCCAAATGAAAATCCAAGATGGCGCCGAGGAAATTTTTTGGTTTTTCTAACATGGGTGTCATTTTCGTGGTTTTCGGGGTCGCTGATTACGAAAATTAGGTCAAAATAAAAATCCAAGATGGCGACGAAGAAAATTTTTGGTTTTTCCGTCATGGGTGTCGTTTTCGTGGTTTTCGGGGTAGCTGATTACGAAAATTAGGTCAAAATGAAAATCCAAGATGGCGACGAAAAAAATTCTTGGTTTTTCCGTCATGGGTGTCGTTTTCATAGTTTTCGGGGTCGCTGATTACGAAAATAAGGTCAAAATGAAAATCCAAGATGGCGCCGAGGATAATTTTTGGTTTTTCTAACATGGGTGTCGTTTTCGTGGTTTTCAGGGTCGCTGATTACGAAAATCAGGTCAAAATGAAAATCCAAGATTGCGCCGTGGAAAGTTTTTGATTTTTCCGTCATGGGTGTCGTTTTTATGGTTTTCGGGGTAGCTGATTATGAAAATAAGGTCAAAATTAAAATCAAAATTGCGCCGAGGAAAATTTTTGGTTTTTCCAACATGGGTGTCGGTTTCGTAATTTTCGGGGTAGCTTGTTAGGAAAATGAGGTCAATGAAAATCTAAGATGGCGACAAAGAAACTTTTTGGTTTTTCCGTCATGGGTGTCGTTTTCGTGGTTTTTGGTATCGCTAATTATGAAAAGGAGCCCAAAATGAAAATCCAAATGGCACCGTGGAAAACTTTTGGGTTTTTCCGTCATGGGTGTCGTGTCGTTGTCATGGTTTTTGAGTTCATTGATTTTTGAAAAATTTTCTTCGTCGCCATCTTGGATTTTTATTTTGACCTAATTTTCGTAATCAGCGACCCCAAAAGCTATGAAAACGACACCCATGACGGATAAACCATAAATTTTTCTCGGCGCTATCTTGGATTTTCATTTTGACCTTATTTTCGTAATCAGCGACCCCGGAAACCACGAAAATGACACCCATGTTAGAAAAACCAAAAATTTTCTTCGTCGCCATCTTGGATTTCTATTTTGACCTAATTTTCGTAATCAGCGACCCCGTAAACCATAAAAACGACACCCATGACGGAAAAACCAAAAATTTTCCTCGGCGCCATCTTGGATTTTCATTTTGACGTTATTTTCATAATCAGCGACCCCAAAAACCATGAAAACGATACCCATGACGGAAAAATTAAAAATTTTCCTAGGCGCCATCTTGGATTTTCATTTTGACATAATTTTCATAATCAGCTACCCCGAAAACCACGAAAACGACACCCATGACGGAAAAACCAAAAATTTTCTTCGTCGCCATCTTGGATTTTTATTTTGACCTAATTTTCGTAATCAGCGACCCCGAAAACCACAAAAACGACACCCATGACGGAAAAACCAAAAATTTTCTTCGTCGCCATCTTTATGTGTTATGGGTACTAAACAGCTGATAAACATACTTATATATTTCTAAATACAAACACACCCAAACACCCAGACACAGAACAAATGATTTTGCTCATCACACTAACATTTGTCCTGGGCGGGAATCGAACCCACGACTTCCGGCATAGCAGTCAGGGTCACTAACTACTAGACCAGCAGGCCCGTCACTAGACCAACAGGCCCGTCATCGTATGATCTCAATCATACCCTAGAGTTATGGGATATAAAAAAACACGTTGTATAACTCAGGCATTAAAATTATATAACTCAGGCATAACGTAGTTTTGTATTAGCGAAAAATAAAAACATACTTGTAGGAAATGAGCAATGTAATACTGTACTTTGCTACACTGTGGTACGAGTGTGCTGTGGTACGTGACCTTCACAAACATAGACACAAAATATAATAATATTATTTGTTGTGTTGTGGTAGCTGTGGGTAGTTTTACCTAATACTCACGTGACGTGCTGCTGGTGGTTTGATGTTCATACTGGAGACAGTTCCTATGAGTAGACGGTGTGACCACCATCCCATCTTATTCACTATTTACTACAATAATGTTCATCATCATCATCATCAGTCTATAATGTTCCCACTGCCGAGACACAGCCCTCCTCTCTATGAGAGGGAGTGGGCTATAATCCACCACGCTAGCCCACTGCGGGTTGATAGATGTCACACACCACTGGGCCACCACTGCTCAAGAGTATGTTGATGCGAGTATTTTTTTTTTGTTTCAATGCGCAAATTCATGGCGTTACTGATTCGATACTGAGAGAAAAATCTTTTACCTATTAGAAAGCTACGTTATGCCTTAGGTTACGTATATTTTATTATCACAAAACAATTAGAAAAAAAAATGGCGGGCGATTTCGTAGGCAAAATCTATTAAAAAATACAAAATCCCAGCAGGTTGAACGGGTGAACTACCTATTTGACGTCACGCAACAATAAACCACTATAGCATTTGCGCGCGTGGCGACTTTATTTGCTCTATGTTAGGGTTCAAATACTACTGTTCGATACACTTGGTATGGTTGGTAAATACGTTTCGCGGTAAAAATAAAGCATGAAAGACTTTCGCGCTCATCGTTGTTATTTGCATTAGTATTTTTTTTTTGTAAACGTTGCCCTACTCTAGAAATTTCTCCTGTGTCGTGGGTGCGTTTACAAACATTTATTCTCACATACACAAACACCCAGACCCGCGAACAACTACTTTTAGGTCATACAAATATTTGTTCCGTGCGGGAATCGAACCCGCGACACGCTGCGCACATCGCTCAGCCACTGCGCCAACCGTGCAACCGTGTCCTTGTTGTAAAAGTATTATCCGTACCTACCTAAGTTTGTGATTCAATTTATCATCTAAGGTATTATTTGTATGGTAAAATATAATTTAGGTAGGTACCTAAATAAAAAATATCGTCAAAGTATTCCTACCTTTTTTGTTTACCTATTCAGTCTTCGTAGAGCCAAAGAAGAAAATTTTTTATTCTTGACCATTTTGATTTATTTTACTTATCTACGAATTTATCCTAATAATGTACCTAATAAAACAAAAAATATTACAACTATTTAAAAAACTAAATTAAAGTGATGATAAAGTATATGTACATGTATTAACTATTTATCGAAATCGATTTTATAACGGGGATGACGGAAAAAATTGGCGCACGTCCGACCTCGAACACGTTCCGCTCGGGACTAAAGGACTCGGAGCGAGCGCAAACTAGTGAAATACACTTAACTTTGGAATTTGTGATACATTTATTTTCATATTGCACATTATGTGACCCGAGATAATACACATTTTTTACGACCTTTATTATGATATAAGTTTTATTTTTCAAAGCCTAATATAACTCAAGTAAAACGATTATTTAGCCATCATTTGGACATGTCTTTGCGATTTAATTGGATGCAGTGAAGTGTTAGTAATCGTGTATCGCATGCCCGACATATCATGATCAAAGAGTCAACTATGTAATACATTTTTTTCAAAATTTAAATCCGTTCCATGTACGAGTAAAACGCTATTGTTGACGACGTTTATTGGGGTAACCTCGCCTTAAGGGACATTATGAAATCGGAGCGCGGGCGAAGTATCGTGAACGTTTAATGATAAAACGGACGGCGGCGGTGGCTTTGGATCGCAAATCTCGCTTTAAGTCGACGTGCGAGCAATGGCTTCGATAATAAAATTAATTATGAAATTTATAGCACCGGCCTCTGCCGCGGCGGTCGTATCTGACGCGAGGGCTTTTGTCGTTCAAATGTGTACCGTCTTAATCGACAATTTACGAGGGCCGTTTAGCGAGACAGGAACGATTCCAATGTCCTATCCGGTCATAAAGGCTGGCTTGAATCAAATTATAATCGCAAGATACATTATTATTTAAAGATTGCAAGGTTAAGCCTTTTGTCGCCATTACCTTACAATAAGTAAGCTTTTAACAGGCACGTTAAAGTGAACTCGATAGTCCCGATTGGTACCTACTTATTGAATTTGTATTTGTAAGCTTTTATGATTTTTTCTATAGGTGTACCTACAGAGTTTAAATGCTACAGAGTTTGAATGCAGGTTTTCGTTTGACATTACGGCGACAAGTGCTGTGTGTATGTAGGCACAAAATATGGTATTGGATTATATACCAATTTTCTACTTTCTAACATTTCAATAAAGAAACCTTGCATTGGTTTTGTACTTTTATTAAATCTAAAGTTGTGGCTAGTGAATGGTCGTGAGCGTCGCTAGCCGCAGGGTCATCCAAACGTCGCGAACTCGCGAGTTTCGCATAATGAGCGCAACATTGTACTGGTCCTCAAATATATGTTAGGGCTAACTAATAACTAGAAGTTGTTAGCTTGTTACTGAGATATACAACTAGGCCAAGTGAAATTCTACATGCAAAGGCAGACGTAATCTTATATTCCACGATAGAAATAAACATTTAGTTTATTTGCAACGTGTCACTATATTCCATGTCTATTAGATGTTCATTATTGAATAAATTGTCCCGAACTTAACCATCTGTATTAGTTGCATCTAGTTAAACAAACACTGTGGTCCAGCAGATAGAAGGATAACCCCTGCCCGACCTCGAAGTCTTGATTTTGTGATTGGAAGCGAGAGATGAGGCTATACCGTATTTTTAAGGATTTACAAAAAGCAAATCATAACAAAATTATATTATACTGGTGCTATATAATCAACACAAGAACGAAGTGTATTCGTCTTAATAAAGAGAATAAGAAAAGTGCTATTGGACCCATTCTAAGTAAATACAATTTATTAGTTTAAGTTATAATTAAATTACTTATTATTCTGTATTCCAGACTAGATTGTAATAAAAATTAGGGTCTATATTTTGGATGTACTCTAGAACAAGGAAAAAAAATAGCAAAATTTTAACGCGTGTGCGTCAAATTAGAAGTATTAACAATCTAAATACTCCGTCGACAACCACTCAACTTACCTACCCAACTTGCGTGGACGTTTCATTAACAAGAAAATTTTATAATCTTCATTCAACTTACACTGAAGAAAAGACACTGAATTTAGCGATAAACTCAATGAAATGAATATTTTTTTCGCTGTAATAACAATAAATCAACGCAATTAGGTTTTAAATCGACTCCGTCAGTAGTCCCACTTTAAGCAATCATCGTATTAACATGAGTAGTTGTCGAGAATTGACTGATTGCCTGTTCAGTATACCCGTTCGTATTTAATCACCCTCGAATTGCCGCAATTAATAGCTCTTAAACGGTAGTGCTAGTATAATTGTTTATGTGAATTGTTTCTCTACCTATAGACAAACTAGTTAACGATAATTTGAAGTGATGTTTCGAACTTAAAAGAACTCCTCAATTAGGATGTTGCAATTAAATTATTAACATTTACGGTGGCCAGTAATGAACTTGACTAGTGGCTTTGAGCGCAGGAAAACAACGCAATGTTCGAAATTTCAGGTATCTAATGTCTATCAAACTAGAGGTGATGTTAGTGGCTTTTCAGCATTAGCATAACGCATTCGGTAACAAGACACGTTCGAGTACAATTGCGTTCGCGAAAGAACCCTACTCAAACAACCCATTTCTATTTTAGGTCACAACCGCTTGGTTAATGTTCGACCCGTACAACCGCGTCGGCTAACACTTAACGCTTTTTGCATACGAAAGCGTCCAACGTTTACCGCCCAGTGTCTCTTGTTATTACGCTACTCTGTATTCAGGTCGAGCAAAGTTGAAGGTCGCCCTTCTGCTCGAGATAACGAACAACTAGTTTCTTTTACTCGTTTATCTACTGCTACGACCCTACTCATAACATTGTATGATGTATGCCAAGTTAAATCGCATTGTATATTTACGAGTTGACAGTGAAACAAAATTCGCCCGTGGAATTCAATATTTCAGTTTTTACTCCGGGGATTTATACATTTACAAATTCATTTAGTGCGTCGTTGTCTAAACTGACCTGAGTAACCCAAATAAAACGTTACGCGTCGCCACAAAATAGCCCATAAAAGAGCAACTATGTAGGACGTAAATGCTTAGATAAACGACTGCACTTAATCCGGGAGTTAGAATGTTGACAAGGAATGAACGCAATCAAATATAAAAAAGGCTGGGCATTTTATTCCATTAATCCACGTCATGTTGAATGTATTTGTAACAAAGCTAGCACTTAATAACTCAAGTCGGTCCACGATCGAGCCGCAGCGCTTCTACTGAAACGTCTAATCATTGTGTGGGTTGCCGTAATTGAAGTGGAGGATCGTCCCTTTGCTTTATCTTAATTTTATTCATTCCAAACGCACTGATGGTTAATATTGCTGTGACCGCTTGTCACTTTCAATAACAAGCTGCTCGTTAATGAGATTGTGCACCTGTTAGTATATTATGACAAATTATGAAGTGGATAGTTGGTATGTAGTACAAATGTCGATTCGTTCAGGTATCGGGAATGAATGATCACGTCCGTAGATTTTCACTGTAATTGACAAGTTGTATTTTATAGCTGAAAATAATTAGTTAGGTTTGATGGTTGCGTGACTAGGGCCATATGATGGATAGCGTGCCTAAGATACGATCGTTGGTTGCCGCCGAATTTCATGAGAATATTACTTACAGCCGAAGGCGCCCGCGCCGTATTCAATGTTGTAAATTATCGAATTATACTGAACCCGCCAGAGCGTACCTGTGCGTGTTTATTTAATTTCGGAAATGTTTTGTTCCTATTAAGGTTGCGTTTTATATTATCTAGTGAATTGCAGGAGAGTGTGGGAACATCGACTATCGTTCTGTTAATTCGTGTGTACATTTGAAATTGTTTGTGGTCACGAATTTAATTTGTAGGTGTCAAGTTGTTAATGCTCGTATTACCGAGTAGTTTTATCGCATGCTCGTATCGTAAAAGTTAATTTACATTAATTTGAGTTAGGTCGATTTAAACAGAAAAAATATATGACAAATATTATTAAATCACCTTTATTTCATTCGATAGTGGGTACAAGCGGTGGGTACCTGTGTGGTTCTTTCCTCAAAAGACCATTTCAGACACTAATCTGCATGGTCTGATATGATCTATCCAAAATGAAGTCTGGACTTTAATTAGTCTGACCTCTGAGTTTCTTTCGGTGTTTCTTCTTCTGAGAGAGCTAGGTGAGGTCTGAAACGCCGACCTCAACTAGCTATAAAATCGACGTGTAAAAGTGTTGGTGTGAACCTATTTATAGAAATATATATGTATATAGTTTTATCATTTTTACCTACAATAGAATACGAGTACCTACATTTATTTTTATGTGACAAACTCACTTGCATATTGTGTAGGTGTAAATAGTCTTTGTCTTAAACATACCACGTACGTGAAATCGTGTCCGGATTAACAAATATCCTCTTTGGTGGGGATCTCGCCGTTTCTGCGGGGTTGCTCAATAGCTCCACGTAGTGCACCAGTTCCCCGAGACCAAAGTGCATCAGATTGCCGGTTACATTCCGAATTATGTATCGCTGTAAACTGGATCGCTACTCGATCTTCGATGCCCGAACAAAATAGACGAGTTTGTATGCATGATGTCCAAGTCTAGCTTAAGGCCCCGCACTCGTGACTAAGCAAGACATTCGTGTTAGTAATTCAAATCTGCTTTTCTCAGTTTCTGTTATCCCATTAAACATAAAAAACTACGTCAGTTTTCATTACATTAAAGAAAACTGAATAAAGAAAAAACGAAAATAACAGTGCAAGTACCTACTTACTTATTTTATTCGGTGATTAAATCCATGTTTATTCTTTCCTATAGGTATCTTGCGAGAACCTGTAAATAGTAACAGAACGTTAAATAACACAGGTAGGTACTCAGAGGATTCTCAAAGTACATTTTACAAAGTTTGCTTGTAATATTTTTTTCCGTTTAAATATCCTTAAAAAATCCTCCCTAGTCGAGTGAATGTGATGTGCATTTGTATGGTCAAGGTCAACAGCGTTATGAAAGCCCTTAAATGTGCATTTGGTACACAGACTACAGATTCCAGAGCAACATTTGAACGTATACCGGTTTCGTAACAAAGCTCGCGGATTACGCGACATCGGGGTCGACGTCTTGCCCCGTCTTCTGACATCACTTGTCGATTCGGATCTACTTTACTCCCAACTGTTTTTAAATAATAATAGACCAACGAAAGTGGAGATAGACAGGCTGGTCACATGAAGCGAGACACTAAAGGAATCTAGAGCAAGGAACTGACTGGTTTGGCAAAAGAATTTAGTGGAAGGCAGCTTATCATAAGGACACTAAGCTGATAGCTGGTCTAAACTGGAGAAGAGTACCTCACGACACGACATCAATAGAAATTTGTAGAAGAGTGGAGAGTCTCTTTTGGGCACACCAAAGTTTGAGACGTATTGTTTTTTTTACGTAACTGTTATTGTACAGACGCCAGCACATCAAGTTACCCCGATGTGTCAAATTTTCCCAATTGAATATGAACCTTATTCTCTTTGTCATATAGTTGAAAAACGATCAAAGAAGTTTGACACATTGGGGTAATTTGACGTGCTGGCGTCTGTACATTTTTCTGTCTTTTATAAAATCAGGTTGCAACTTCGCAGTTCGATAGTCATATAGTAAAAGATATGAAATAATATTTGCTCCGATATTTTTGGGGTTATTGTTTCCTATAAATCAAACACAATAGACAGGAACAATAGTGGCACAAGGTCCTTTATATGTCAAAGATGCCGAATTATATATTGACCTCAGTTTAGTCACGATTTCCACCATATCAGATAATTGCAACGATATTTTCTCTGAACAATAAATTCTCGTTGGCCTTGTCTCGTTAATGTAGTTGAAATTTAAAGGTCCTATGTTAGCTATCTAAGATAGGTACTGACCAAAATCGATAGCAGTAAATTTTTGGAAAAGAATGTAAACTTTCTCATTATTCTTCACCATTTTAGCTGTAACAACAGATGTGGGTCAGAAGTATGACAATAAAGTTTCTTTATAGGGGTGTTATCTCGTTGAGCGATCGCCGCAAACCGTGAACAGTTTTTGCCGTTTGTACACAACACTAAATTATGGCACGTCATGTACCTAGCGACTCGATGGGCCCCGAAAGAATTATTGCAAGTCGCTGGGTGCATCTCCCGTTTCGCACGCCCGCTTCACATTGTTATTAAGTTCAGAGGTCGCTTTGTTTATGAGTCAACGCTTTCGAAAGGTAACACGGCGGGCGCGCGAGTGAAAACATCGCTCCGAAGACGCCGATGACATACAATTGATAATGTAAATATTGCGCTTAACCTGTGCCCGAGAACACACTTTTCATAGAGATTTAGGTCTCAAATAACGTGCTTCATAATTTGATATCTGTCTTCATCTTATATTAAATGAGTAGTTAGGTACCTGAGTCACACAGGATGCGAATCATTTTGATTCACGTTCTGCACAATCTTGCAGTTTGTAAACTTGGCTGTTGACGCAACTTCGTCTGCTTATTACATTCTCCATTAAAGGAAGTCGGAATGAAATTACAGCATTTAATGTCGAAGTCATCGATCGAGAACGGTCAGGTCATTTATGATTGTATTCTTAATGTGCGATTGCGCGAAAGTCAAGTTACGGCGTACTATAAGTAAATGTTGGGCATGTCGCCCAAGCAGTTTGTTGCAGGCACGAGAATTCACTTTCGATAGCAGTCGTGCGCCTCTCGGCCTACGGACACAAATGCTTGCCATAGTTGGTGCAGTACCTATCTGGATTATGATCAACGGCTACAACTGTGGGGCGGGTTATGTGCAATAGCACATCGGGCCAGCTGTTTGCTTATTGTCTTGCGTAACCCGGTGAAGCCAACTGGATGATAATTTGCTCGCTCGCCTCGGCTTTCATTATCGTCGGGGCTACTTCGTGCGTGTTTAATTTAATTTTCTTGCCAGAGTCACTCGTTATTAAGTAACTGAAATTACTAATTAGCTAAAAAGGTCTGGCTTGTTAAATTTCAACTTAGCAAGGAATTAATTAAAGTTTCACTTCATAATAATAATGCTCAGTTATGACTAAATGTTTTCACTTCACTACGGCGGCGTCTCATAAAAGCTGTACATTATGTCATAAATGCTTACTGTAATGTTTCTATTTGTTAATTAAACAAGTTTTTAAGCTATAATTTGAAAAAATGATTAAGTCTTACCTAATGAACTACCGTTTACCGATCGACCTTTTTTTCTCAACTACTAATTCAGTTAACACTCTTTAAATCAATCATTTCTTCGATAATTTCAGGTAACGGTAATCATCAGCATTTAACTCATCTTGAATTTGGTTTAGCTTTTCTGTAATACTACACTCTGATATTTCCTGTTTTGGTGCTAGTATGTTTACGACTCCTTTTTAACCGACTTCAAAAAAAGGAGGAGGTTTTCAATTCGGTAGTATGTTTTTTTTCTTTAGGGTTTGTTACCTCAGTACCTACTCCGTCATTTATGGACCGATTTTCAAAATTCTTCTTTTATTTGATAGGGTATACGAACAGATTGGTCCCATTTGTAACAAATCAAGCATTTTGATTTGGAAAGTATCATTTGGTGAAGAAAAACTGATGACGAAGACAGGCAACGGAACTCTTCAACGCATAACAGCAAATTATTCGCAATTGCTATACTCAGATGTCTATGCTGAGCTTTTTTATTTCCATAACATAACATTACGACTGTCTATTTTAAAAGGGGCCCGGCAGAGATGTACAGATTAATGTTTAGAAAGAACTACTTTTGCAATTGTTAACCGATTTCAATGATTCTTTCAAGTATTGAAAGTTTTTCTTTACATACGAAGAAACTAAAAATTGCAGAATAAAAACTTTTTTACAAAAAAACAACCGACTTCTTCCCCTTTTTCACCTGTTTTTTTAAGAAGTCAGTTGTTTTTTTTGTACAAAAGTTTTTGTCAATCTACTTGTGATATTTATTTGTGATAAATTGTAATTGACACGGGAACACTTATTTTTGTAGATACTGAAGTTATTTATATATAAATGTACCGTGCAATAAATACTCTCACAAAACACTTTTACCGAAACATAGCTCCTTCGATAGCGAGAGTGGCGAAAGGGCGTGTGATCCGCTGACTCAACGGTCTAATAAAGCTTCGTCCTGCCTCCAAGGAATGCCGAAGTAAGCCGATCCTGTAAATGAGTGAGGAGGAATCCCGCTCGGTCGTGGTCACGCGAACAACCTGACACTGACACTATCCTTTGTTATGTGTAGGTGCCTCTCGTATATACCGCGATCGTGAGTTATTCAGATTCCAGATTCATTCCGTGTTTGATATATTTTATTAAGATAGGTAGTATGGCTAGAGCTTCGTAAGTAATTTTGCGTCTGTTATGTGGAGGTCTGTGGATGGAGTTCCTTCGTTAACTTATTAGTTATATTACGAACAATATAGCCAGTAATATAACGAAAAACTACAAACATATTCAAAATAATAGTATCAAATCATTTATTAGACGGCACGCTAACATAATTTTATGAATATTACCGCATAGAGTAGTAAAGTTTAATTTGGATTAACTTTACTTAAGGGGAGGTTGAAGTCATAATAACTATTTTGAACTTAGTCAAATGTAAATAATGCGCAAAAATCACAATTGATCTTGCGACTAACAGGTTTGTAATGTCACTAACGTTATTTTTAAGGGGTCGTCAGAAAAAAACTTAAACATGAAACCCAAACAAACGTGTTTAGTATGTACAGACGCCAGCGCATCAACCTACCCCAATGTGTAAAATTTCTTTGATAGGTTTTCAACTTTATTCTAAACACAATAAGGTTCATGTTCAATTCGGAAAATTTGACAGTTTGGGGTAGGTTGATGTGCTGGCGTCTGTACATTACTCTGAAATGCCATTATGAAACCGTGTAAAAGTAAAAAATGGAGCGGCAGTTTGATTGTTTTTTAAATTTCGTTATTATTTTCTCTAAAATAAACTAAATACCTACTCAAATTTAGTACTTCAATTGCTTGCACTGGCCAAACATTTTCTCTTCTAACGTACACATGAATGCAATAATGATTTTGAGTTTGAGGTACCTGAGTGCAACCTTCCCTTAAACATGTTTCACAATATTAATGTTCTCGGTAGTTACAATTACCGTAAAAAAAATGTCGGTTTTATTTCAGCATAAAACGTAATAGTTTTTCAGCGGACAGAATTTACGCGTGTACACTTAAACTGAAACCTATTCCAATTGCTGTGTACGTTGGATACTTTTCCCTCGGGCAGGATTAACGCGCGTTATAAAGGTGAGTGCTCATCGACAGCGATGGTTTTATTGGCTGTAAGCCGTAGTGCAAGGGTTTGGTATAAAACGGATTACGACAGAATACCCTCTGTATCTTGTTGCGTGTCAACTACTTGACGTTTGTAGTCTTAACTTATAGTCGAAGCTCATAGGATCATGTTGGTATTTGGCTGTTACGATTTGAAACAATAACCTATTAAGAATTTCACTAATTTATGCCTGAAGGAATGAATTGAATTCAATTAGGATTGACCAAAAAAAAATTAAAAAAAAAGAAAGACAATTGATTGCACTTCATCATATAAACCTTTGAATCCCCAAAAATAAATAACAGCCCAGTAAAAGATTAAAATTTCTCAAGTAACGTTGAACTTGACAGAACTTTATTTTCAGCAGTTCTAGTCATTATCATTATCGTTCTTTCTTAGTCTTTGTTCTTGTTTTTCTTGTCTTCCTTAGTCTTCTTTTTGTATTTTTTATTGTGACGAGTATTCTATTCTATTGCCAATTTGAAGGGCTACTCTCACAATACTTGGGATAGAGTTGCACGGTGTGGGACAGGCACTGACGCCGCACCGCTCGAATGTCTGAGCTGTCGCAAAACATCACCATACCGAATTTCGATATCTAAAACATTTTTTTCTTTATTTGTCTTCTAACAATACCAATGCAACCCGCTATTCCTACCTATGTCGTGAAGGCCTAGAGGTTAAGGCTACCTCTCATGCACGAGGTCGTGGTTCAAATCCGGGCAATGTGACTTTTTCAATTCATATGTACTTCCTAAGTTTATCTTAGACATCATTGCCATCGGTGAAGGAAAAACATCGTGAGGAATCCTGGACTTATAGTTAATATAAGTTTGAAATCGCCAATCCGCCTTGAGCAAGCGTGGTGATCAATACTCGAGCCTTTTCTGTGGGAGAAGAGGCCTTTTCCCTGCAGTGGGAGAGTAACAGGGTGGTATTATTTTTTTAATACCTGTGCGTATTTTTTTTCTTTCACACCCGTTCCATATCGTTCCACCTCAGCACCGTCTTATTCAAGTAAGCCTATAATGAGAGATCATGAGTACGCTATAATCACTTTAGTGTTCTTTATTTACCTTTTAAATGGCGTCGACACCTTTAAACTCTAAAATAATCAAAGATAGTTAACTGAACTTAGCATAAACATACCTTATTTAAATACAGCCCAGTGTAGCATGATCGCGTCTAAAGTAGCTTGTTGCTTTACAATAGCACTTCATACGGGGTTAGAAACACAAAAGAAACGCGCTGGACTGGTAGGAAACACTCGACTACGTGAGAACACGACCTGCACATTATACCGCACTCCGAATATAACGCCACCGCAATTGAAGCGCGGTGGCTGGTATGGTACATGGAAATACCTTTAAGAATGTGGGACGGAAGCTTTGAGAGGAATACTAGGTGATCAATAAGCTATTTTTCGTTGAAAAACATCGCGCTCCATCTTTTTACGGTAAGTATTGGCGTCTATGTTACAGCATATTCAGCCTCTAACGTGTGTTAAAATAACACACATGCTGAGTAGGTAGGCAGCAAGTAGTCTTCACTTTAATTTTATTAGAAGGTTAAGTTTGGCTGATAAGCATTTTTTAGCCTTCAATGCTAATTTGTCGTTTCTATTTTGACTACCCGAAAATATTTAAGAACACTTAATAGCACAAAACCTTAGTTATAACAATTGAAAAGTTATTATTTAATCACTTTAGTGCATCAGTTTAGTCGTAAATGAAGTTATTGCGTTCATCCCACGAACCGCGACGTACCTACAGCACTGACGTTCACAGGTACAATGGTTAACTGTAATTACCGCTTTTGTCTTTGCTGCCGAAAATGAGATGCGCTTTGTTGCTCGCCTCTCAACTACTGACACAGGCTTTATTATCAGCGCTCTTACAATATTATATAGGTATTATACGATGTGCGGCGCTGGATATGATACGGGTCAAAGATTTCTCTTTACGTTGTAAAGTTGTAATTATAACAACATACAAAGCTGTTTTGCCAATCGAGGCTGATATTTTTAGGGCCGCGTTCCCAAAGGCGCTTTACTTTCCAAGCAGTTCATCGGTAATTGGAAACTTATTATTAATTTTAGTTCAATTTCAGTTTAAATGCCACTAATGGCAAAAGACTTAAATTCAAGAAACTACTTGAAAAGTCGTGTTGTTATTAAAAGTTTAGTTGTTTTTTGCTTTTGGGGTTTTAAAACCATTATTGTTATAATTTGCCTGTGTTGTTTTACTGCTGGGCAAGGGCCTCCGTTTCCTATTTCCACTTTTTCTATGCGATCGCGGGCCAGTCCTTTAGAGAGATTTTTTTTATTTCCTGCATTTTCTTCTATTTTCTACATTTTCTTGACAAATTAGTCATTCTTGGAGTACCGACAAACTAAATTTCTTTTAATGCTAGAGCTTTTGTGCATATTAGTTTGTTTGGAATTGTTCCTCTTCTTTTCCAAATGACGCCAACCTTAAATATAGACTCGAGTGAGGTGCAGATCAGCATGCCATTATGTTGGGCAGAAACTCGGTGTTGTTCTAGGCCAGCTGGGCCCTCGGGAGGAGGCACGGTTCCCTGTCGTTTCGGGTGACGCAGATACTTTCCGGGCACGGTTGCTTCGGAAAATACCTGTTTCGCATAAACAGGGAGCCGGACGCCCGGTGTCACCACTGCGTCGACTGTCGGGAGGACACGGCGCGGCATACGCTGGCAGAGTGTGCCGCTTGGGAGGAGCCGCGCCGTGCCCTCGTCTCTGGAGTAGGCAGTGACCTGTCGCTGCCGGCCGTGGTCGAGAGGATGGTCGGCAGCGTCGAGTCCTGGGACGCGGTGGCGTCCTTCTGCGAAACGGTCATCTCGCAGAAGGAGGCTGCGGAAAGGGAGAGGGAGATTACTTCCACTCACCCGGCCCGCAGCAGACGCACCGGGCGCAGGCGGAGGGCGGACAACGCCCTCTTCCAGCCCCCCTAATGGTCCAGGGCGACGGACGCGGGGATGTCCGCCACCCCCACGCACATGGACCCGAGGTGGCGGCGCGTGGTGTTCACGCGCGCCCCTCTTAGACGTCGCGAGGGGAGTCTAACACCTCACTCCCCTCGCTGACTTGGCGAGGCCCGCAGGGCCGGCACCAGTCGGGGGTCGCGGAAGTATCTTCTGTTCCCGTGACCCCCGGCGCAGGTGTGAGAAGGAACACGGGGTGGTTTTTAGTCAGTAAGAGTCTGACAGACCCCTCCGCCTCCCCGGGCGGGGGACATCCATGAGGATTTTCAAAGGCCAGCTGGGCCGGCTTAGTCAACGCATCAGCTGTAAGTGTTAATTTCATCAATTGCTTATATAATTATGTGATAAGTTATAGCAAAAGTTGTCTGCAGTTTAGTTACTACATTTGTTGTAATGGAGAAAGATGAGAAAGGTATTTGTTACCAGCAGTTAGTAATTAAATTGTTGCATTTCGTGTCGTATGTTCCTTTTACTTATAATATCTATTATTATGCTGGTACCTACACAATCGAAATCAATAGCGAATCTGATTACTTTTGCTGCGCTACACGGCGGATGCATTAATGTGATGCAGCTCGTTACGTATGATTTTAAATCGATCCCCAGTTTAGATTGCGAACGCAGAATTGGAACGAAAAAAAGAACTCGGCCGAGTAAAGGCCAAGTAAAACTCAGCGCGCTATTTATCTTAAACTTATCAGAATACCGCAGCATATTCGTTTTTCTCTCCCGTCCCGTGTATACTTTGAAATGGGTGTCGTTTTATTCTCGTTTCAAAACAATGATTACCGCGTTGTCTGCAGCGCGCGTCGTGCGAGAGGGACGCTGTGATCGTTTTGCATGGAACGAGGTGAAACCATCAATTTGCGCCAAGCAGCGCCAGAGGTAAACGCGTCGATCTCGCTTAAAAGAGGCAAAACTGAGCTCACTTGCGAGAGTGTACCATACTTTGTACTTGGTATATAGTGCGGATACCAGCTGCCTTGTAAACTCTTGTTGTGCTTGGGGTACATGAAGAGGGCAGACTTCGACCGTGCTGTTTATATTGAATCGGTACAAATTACGACAGAAACCACTGCACGCATATGAGTCGGCAATTACAAATATTCTCAACGAAGTGGACAAAATAATAATAAAATATTTAGGTAGTTCTGATATAAAGTTTTTAACAAACAAAGTTGTTAAGTTGAAGTTATTGCGACATATGTACGTTCAGACACTCTATTGCATGCTCTGGTCTCAGAAGGCAAAGGCGGCAAGGATCGCGCTGAGGTGCGATTCTCCCAGCGGGCGGTAAATGAAACAACTCGGCTCCTTTTTTCCCAACTTGCTCGTGTTTTTGCATGAGAAGCGATCGAGCCAGTTTCGAATAAGGGGGCGTAGTGGCAAGAAAATTGCTATTTTTACAAACAAGCTCTTTATGGCGTAAAAAATGTGTGCAGCGGCGCCGCAACTCTGTAATCGATTCAAACGAGCTTCATTGTTTCGAGAGAGAGGAAGGGCTCGAATATGTCGATATCGGGCGCAACTGCGAGCTGCTCCAACCTCCGATGTGGGACTTTATCGGATCGAACGACTGTTGCTAGCAGTTTATGTTCACCCGCAATGGGCATTCCTGTTCCTTCTAATGTTCACCTTATGTTCACTTCCGTGCTTGCGCAGGCACTCATATTATAGAATTACAACACCAGTGGTCTTTACAGTGCTGCTAGTAGGGCCTCCTATCTAGGTGTTATGATATCACACACCGTAGGAATTTTATTGGAGCACGATAAGTACTCGGTCGGAACGTCGACAATTCATAATAATTTGCTGAGTTAACAGGTTTAGGTAGTCGCGCCACGGCAGGACGAGCGTGTCGGGCCGCCGCATCGCCTTGTAATGAGCAACATCTGCGAATCAATGAGGTCGGTGCGCGTTTTATTAAGCGTCGCGATAAATTTGCATCGTCAAACAGCGACCGCGGCGGAGAGGCACGTTCGGCAAATAGAATAAATACGTAGCGGCTCCTCGTTTCCTCGCCAGCCTCCCGACATCCCCCGCCCCTACTACAAACACAATTTGGATCTATTTATGTGCTGCTATTGCTTCAGCGCCGGCGCCGCTTTCCAATTACCTTAAATAGAAGAATTGTGAGCGCGCGATATGCGTGCTCCCTACCTGTTTCAGTTTTCACTTTACGCGTTATCGCGTGCACAAACCGGTACAACCTCTACTCTCTGCTTCATTAATCTTTCAACAGTGATTTGATAATGATCTATATTAATGAAGTACCAACTGTTATCGCAGTGGTTTTCTGCTTTAAGTACTGACCTAACTTCTTGCTACTGTTGGTGTTTTTTGTATTATATTAACGTTTTATCTAGTACCTTATACTTACAGAAAGTCACTCCTTGTTAATATAATATGTATATTTAGATTACGAAGGATTTAATACAATTCTAATTTGTTTTCGACTCATCATAAAGTATAATGACGTCGTTGCTTAGGTAATTTGCAGTAAAAAGAATTCCTGAAAGACTTGATAAAGTGTTTGGGTCGTCGGCGGCGGCAATCACAGGACGCAGTCTCGATTACATGCGTCAATTATACCATAATTGCGGACAGCTTCTAAAGCTAGTGTTACGCGCGGGTCAGTAGTCGTCGTAAAATTTCACGACCACTCGCACCCTGACGAGATGCTGAAGGAGTCTTATGGAAGCGCGAATAATTGTACGAATACTCACAAAACGCAAGATGCTAGATTGTTCGACCAGGTCTCTCGTCTAATGGAAACATACAATTTCTCTATCTAGATAGTTTGATCTACAATATGAAACGAGCGAGATAAGAGATGATATTATCGAGCGGTCCATGTGTCGAAACATTATAGATAATAATACTTCCAATAATGCTAGCGCCGTAACGACTTACATTACGGCACTTGCATACGTGAATGTCCAGTGACCCGAAAGCTGTCAGATTTAGAAAAGATAACTGGTTCGATAGTGTAGGCTGGGAGTAAGACGAACGATGAACTCGGAACGTGTTAGGCTGATCCGAATCCGTTGAAGAGTTCAATAAGCCAGGCTTAGCATCGATCTTCGATCCGGCGATTACGACCGACGGCGTTGACGGATGTCAGCTTAACTTGTCTGTCACCCGGCCGGCACGGACACCTACCTTATTAATCTCTATTCTCGCCGAGCAACACGTGGATTTACGCATCGACGAAAGTAATTTATATGCAAATCATTTCAACCTTGACGATTTCGTGACTCTAATACGGCTGTCATAGTCTTAGGCTACAAAGCCTCCGGATTAATCTAACGGTACCTGTTAGGTAAAAAGGTGTGAATTAATTTATCAACTGATTTGTAAAAGGCGTTAATATACTTTTTGTTGAAATCATTTCGTTGGCATTCCGAGTCAATTTCGAAGATAATCAAATATACTGTCCTACTTATTGTAAAACCAAGAACTTGAAAGTGTAACAGGTTGTTCCACAAGTAGATGCCTTTTTATTCAAAGTTTCGATTAATGTTTCACTAATACCGATGTCGCTTGTCAAGAAACAAAGAGCAAGGCGTTGTACCGGCGTCGCGTAGCGATCGCTAGCTCTTTGTGTGAGCCACAACAATATTACACTGGCGTCTTGATAAATAGGAACAACTGTTGGTCCAACAATGCGGCTCGGTAAGGCGATACGCGCGCTATCGACCGCTCGATTAATGACCGTCGCGCCTAAAAGAATGGACCATAATATTTATTATCAGATAAGCGCCCGCTACTGGGTAATTCGTGTGTCTCCGACTATTATACAACTCTCCGTGAATCGCCTATGCATTAGTCACGTTGCGTCTTACGATATCATTTTATGGATTTATGCCTTTATATTATAGATCGCGTCGGTTTTATGTTTCTCGGAACTATTCTTCGCTTATGGCGCGTGGTAGGTGTTCTTTATTTGTGATACTTATGCTACTCTTATTCAATAAAACATAAAAAACATGGCCGTAACGTAGAGGAGCTCTCATGACACGCCTTACAAGATTTTTGTATAAATATCGATTATAGTTTAAAAAGCGTTAGACGTTCAAGGAACTAATCAGCTTGGACTGCTTTTATATTATAATAGTTAATGAAACGGTCCGCCCACGACTCGAAAGCCAATTGATCTCCGGCGCGTTAATGGGCGCGTCGAAAGATGTGTGCATGCGCACCCAGACATATGAAGAGAGTCCCCGCCGTCCACCATTATACATTTAAATACTGATATTTATAGATTTTTATGATTGGGTATACGTAATCAGTATTTGAAAATCACTGATACGATGACGGTAATCATTGCAGTGATGGGAATATTGTTCGCATAAATTATGTTTTAGAATGCTTCTGCATCTGGTTGCTTTAATCATCGATTTAAAACTTTAGCTAACATTCCACAAGTTTAATTTTATATGTATACGACATTCACTATTTTAAATACCTTCAGAACGCGTAGGGGTGGAAATTGAGCCTTGTATGTTTTGTGCGCTTGCTTACCAATTGAATTAATACCACACTAGTTTTACATTCTTACTTAATACAATGCAGATGTCTGTTCTTCTTCAGATACTAAAGACGTTAACTAAAAAAAAACAACAAAAAAGAAAAACTCTACCGCGAAGACTATTCAAAAAGTTAAAATAGTATTGTGTTGCAACAATGTCTACCGAAATAACCGCAACGGCAACTTGTAACGGAACTAAAAGCCAAGTTGTAAAGTAATACATCCCATCCGCGGGTTGTTATGAAACATAATCATAAGAGAAGGCCTCGTCGGGTCTCAGTTACAAGGGAATATCTTTCCCCGCTGAAATTTATAATCTGATGTCGAGATAAACGGCTCCTCACTCACACTAAATTAGTCAGAATAAATAGGTAACGCACATAAATTGTTTCACTTACAATGTCACTTGGTATATTCAGATATGCGTTATGAAGACATTGATCAGTAAGAACGGGTTGCGGGACGCGGTGTGTCGCTTTTTGTGTTGATAAAGCATGTGTTATGTGTTATTCTTGTCGCTATTTCTTTTAGCGACCTCTTGTAATGAAGAGATTTGCATTGTAACTTTATTGTCTTGTATTGTGTTATTCGAATCATAAAATAGAATAAACCTTTTTGCTGTCAAAACATAATCTCATTGTTTTTATGTTACTGTTGTTACTGATTAATAAGACATGCTGCTTTTTTGTGGTCTCCAAAGAGTGGCAACAGGACCTTATTACTAAACTTCCGTTGTACGTCCGTTTGTCTGTATATTAACGGCCTGTAGCACATGATCCATTAAAGATAAAGTGATGAAATACACTGTGAAAATACCAACAGCGCGAGCGGTAGTAAAAGTCTATTGCCGTTTTAACAGCAAATAATGAAAATGAAACAATAAACGTGATTTCGCCGTTTTTAGCCGTTGTTGTACGGGACCCTTCATGTGTGAGTCTTCTACTTTCTACTACTTTACTATTAACTAAATATTCTTGTATATTTGTCATTCCAATTTTAAAGAGTATTGCATTGCATCAAGCTTTTACGTTTCCTTTTTTTATTTTATTTTTTGAGTTTTTAAACATGACTGTGTTAATGTAAAATGTAATTATGTTATCTATACATATTTACTGATGTGTAGAATTTGTGAAGTTAGTGTCGGTAGAGTTAGGCCGTGTAGATTCAGAAGCTTGGCTCTACATGAGATCTGATATCTTTTTCACAGGGCAAACCTTATGTGGTCGTCTTGGCAACATTTTACATGAAATGTTTTTGGTGGGATAGAAAGTCAATGCAAAATTTGAAGTAAATTGGTCCAAAGTATCACGTTCTCCCATACAAATTTTGCCCCGATTTTTCACTCCCTTAGGGGTAGAATTTCGGAAAATCGTTTCTTATCTGATGTCTATCTACGTCATATTATTATAAAGAACACACTCCGAGTTTCATGTCTTTACGATCAGCGGCTTAGGCTGTGTGTTGATCCGTCATTCAGGAAAAAGCATTTCATATGTATCTATACATATATTAAATGTAATACTAATTCCACAGCTAGTGTTATCACGATAATCTCAAAATGATATTAGATAGGCTTTGTAAACTCCAGCGTATTTTCGCTTTAAACAACTGTATGCCCAATATAAAAGAAATCTAATGGTTAAAATATCCTGCCACCGGCTTTGTATGAACGGGGTCTGTATTGTTGCTTTGAAATCGATCATTTTAATATGCAGGTTTCATGATAAACAACATATGGTTCTGGAATGTTGTTTGAACTTGATCCTTTAAGCTTATGAATACCTAACGCGTTTCCAACTATCTTGATTTTTAACCGACTTTCAAAAAAGGAGGAGGTTCTATGTTCGTGTGTATGTATTTTTTTTTTTTTTTTTTTTTTTTTTTTTTTTTTTTTTATGTATGTTACCTGATTTCTCCGCCATTTGTGGACCGATTCTCAAAATTCTTTTTTTGTTTGAAAGAGTAGACTCCTGAGGTGGTCCCATTTTAATTTGGTGAAGATCTGGTGCTGATCTTCGGAGATATACAACGGAACTCTTCAAAAATAGACGGCAAATCTATCGTGATTGCCGGAATCGCTTGGATGTTTATTGTTTATACAACATCATGACGTATCATCAAGCCTGTATGCTCAGAGGGGTAGGCAGATGTGTTCAATATACCTACATTTCGACAGTTAGGTATGTTAAGTTTCATTTATTAGGGTTAGGTGGATAACCCTATTATAATGACATGTATTGTTAACGATTAACAATATAAAATGAATTCATGGCAAATGTTTGTATGGGAACAACTAAAATAGGAAAAATAAAAAACTTTTTTACAAAAAATAAAACCGACTTCAAAAATAACACTAAACGGTGTAAAATAACTCTACATTCGGAAGTCGGTGGCCCATCATGAGTAAGACAAACCCACCAAAGCCACAGACTTCCGAATTTAGAGTTATTTTACACCGTTTAGTGTTATTTTTGAAGTCGGTTTTATTTTTTGTAAAAAAGTTTTGACTTGAATAGTACAGGGTATATTGATGTACCTACTTACGATATACTAGGCTGGGCTTTTTCTTAATACAAATTTGGCAATTGCTGTTTCGGGCATGCGTTTGTGATCTTTATACATCATTGCTAGAGAACTATGAATATTTTGATAGTATTTCATACACTGCCTCACTGACTGCTTCGTTAGTTTAGTGGTCGTAATCACTACTGCTTGGCGGTTTCTGGCTTCGATTCCTATGTCGGGCAAAGGTGATTGGTTTTTTTTTTCAATATTAGCCCAGAGTCAGTATTTGTGCCCGAATGATGGCACAGAGTTCGCCCTTTATTATAAACATATATATCAGAACGTGGGTGTACCTTTGCATACTATTAGATGCATCTCTGTCTTACCCTTCAGGAGATAAAGAAAGGTGTGTAGTCACGATGTTATGTAATGATCCTAAAATAACCGTGGTTTATTAATATAAAATTCGTCGCTCATAGCGCGGCGTTGACGATCAATTTCGGTTGACAGTGTCAATAGAAGCAGTGTCGGTGGTTCGTTGGCATCGTTACAATTAGCCCCGATTGGTTGCGGTACAGGGCCGACGCGCACGGCCGCGCTTCCCATAGCCACCTGCGGCTCTTCGCACTGTCACCGTCAACAGCTTTAATTAACTTTTTGTCTTCTCCACCTCGCACAATCGACAGACATTCCGGACTCCGGACGCTTCTACTAGTGAATCACCGTCAACTTGTTTAGACGACGTTTTTCTCTTCATTCACTATAGTTTATGGGAAGTGAAGATCCACTCGACTGGATCGGTCTCGAATTAAGGTGGCTTGGTTTAAATCGATTAAGCCTTAAGCGTTCAGTTATATCGGACATAGCTTTTATGAATGAAGCTTTCGTTTACTATCGAAGTATCTACTGCATTGAACACTCCACCTGTCATTAGCCAGTATTCGTAATAATCATTACGCTTCGTGAAGCGGGAAAATATTGGCTTAGTAAACTATCATAGCTTTTTAATCTCTTTTTATAATAATAAATTAAAATTGAATACAACACCATACTTCAGCAGTCCACTGGTCATCGAATTATTTAATCTCGGTCTGCGGCTCCACCCATATTTTTTAAAGTAATTACAGGTTGCTGTAGCACTCTAGATTTATGGCGATGACGAAGACGATGAGGATTTACTCTTTAAATTATGTCAACCGTTAATTAAAGCATGTTCTGCTTCTTTATTATCATATAACTTTAAATAGGTAAGCTTTGCACTTGATAGATATAAGCATTAAAGATTAAATACATCAAACAGTTTATACGGACGTTTATAAATCATAATAGAGAAGTCAGCAATGAATGGTAACATTGCGCTTGACCGTCCGCAAGTTCAAGTTCGCACGGACAGACGGCGCGCGCGCAAGTTGCGCAAACGCGCCGGTTCTCCTCCGCACTGCAGACGCATGACTTGCGTCATGACTCATCAACAGTGTCAGCGCGTCAATGCCTCGTTTATATAAATACGTTGCATTCTTCAACTTGTTTATTTATAGACGAGGGTTTCGATGAAAATCATCGATCATTGATTAAGTACCTATTTATTTTCTCTTGTCTATTGATCAAACACATTTGATATTTTCAATATGTTGGCGATTTATATTTATGTTTTTTTTACATGTTTTTGGTATGGTTCGGCTGTATGTAATATCAGCCTACCCATCACATCAATACACCAACAACACAAACATTCTTATGCAAATGTAAAAGATTGGAGTTGAACAAAAAGAACGATTAATCGAAGTCAAAAGTAAATCGAGCGTGCGGGCGCGGCGGCTCTCGGTTCGCGCTGTCTCTTTAATTGCTCTTTGATAACCAGTAATAGGTAGTAGGTACCTAGTATAAATGCACCCATTATAGTTTCTTCCATTTATATTGATCGCATTAATGCTGATCGCGTTTAAAATTTAAACGCCCTTTGTGCGGCCATCGCATGGTCCCCGTCTCGGTAAGCAATACGAATAAACTTGAGTATGAATGGTTTCACACGAAACTCTCGCACTCAGTTGGTTGGACTTGTAATGCGAGATATGCGTGGGTTTCATTTTAATCCCGGACGAATGTCGCGTCATTCTATGATAGCTATACGATACAATAACACTTTTCTGGATATTAGGTATAATTGTTTATAAAACGGTTGCTTGATCAAATGATCAGGCTAAGGGCTTTCATTATGATTACTTTTTACTAAAAAACTTATAAGTACCTAAACTTGTTCTATGACTAGGTCCTCTATCCATGAGCACCGTCAAACGAAACGTTCAGGTGAACTTTAAAAGTACTTAATTTTTGTTTTTGCCACGTAAAAGTCGATTGATTGCGTCAATGTGTAGACAAATATTTCCCATGAGGGTACACTTTTCCATAACTTTTTAAACTCACATGAGCATAAAATATGAAATCATACTTTGTTGAAAGTGAAACTCACTTATGTAGGTATATTGTAAAATATATTTAAGTGTATTATATTGTTGCGTTAGTATCTAGTAGGTACTTTTGTTTCTCGGGTTTAATTTTACTTGACATGCCCCGGGCGTTTACGACGGCAACTTGTGCGTCTCCACGTTTTATGGACCACTGTTAAATAATGCGTACTCTTTGCGTATTGTCAGGATAGGGAACCATGTCGTTTTGTACTCTTTTTATGAGTTGTAGGGACGTGTCTCATTTTATCCGATTGCCGCGGAGGGTGAAGCTTTTATGATTTTGTTTAGTAGGATAATACTCGAACACTGTAATTTTATTTTCAAGTTAAGTAATGTGAACTTTGGTTTGACGAGACAGATAATCTACCTGACTAAAAGAAGCCTTAGTGTAAGTTTTGGAATTTGCGATAGTGTTTTGATGTGGCTTTTGTCAAAAAAACATTTTATACCTATTAAAAATACTATAATTAAAAGGCATCATTATGCATAAACATTCATCATGTTCCATTTCCCCTCTTATATTTTGTCTTATTTTCATAACTTTACAAAGTTATGAACTGTTCCCATCGTCCCTGCATCACAACTCATAAATTGTGATTGCTTTCTCCATACCCGTTGTCTGCGAGACATTCCAATCAGTCGGAACGCCTTAGAGGACGAACTAAGACTGGGAAAACCGTTAACTAGATCCGCTACCGTATTCGGGTCGCACTTCATATTCGAGGCGACGAGCGTCTTCTAACTGCAACAGGAATGCACCTTCAAGCTGCGAAATAAGGATTCATGTTAATGAAGTGGTTTTGGTTGCGGTCTTAAAAGTTCATATCAGTGACAGAGACAAAATTATAGGAGAAAACATTTATATAGGTACTCTTTTTGTGACCTAGACTCACAAAATAAACTTTGTAGGTATTTTCGTGGAAAACAACATTCTATTTGTTAACCAATTTAAAACGGATAGATTGAATCGGCTTTAGTCGCCATAAACCGGGTGTACGCAACAGCATTGTACCCCTCACATCAGCAGGTACTGACATGTGGGATGTCACTCGAGCCTGACGCAGCGCGCGGGTTAATACCGATAAGATTTTTTCCATCCAATTTGCCACTGAGCACTGTTCGCAACATCTGCCTGTTTTTTGTGGTAAATCTGCTCTCAGTACGCACTTAGTATGGCGCGAGCCCTTATGATCTGTTTCTTTAAAACATATGCTGCAGAGATAAGTTACACTTAGAGACACTCGGGGCTTCTTCAAGCTACTGTGCCACTCAAAGAACCATTTTGTGGCGTACGGGTATCCGAAGAATTTAGTGCGCGTTTTAATATTAGATTCTGGAAGTCGCTCGCCCCGTTATGTCAGACACGAGGATACATCCCGCCACATAGCTGCAACATTTCCTCGAATCGCGTGCCCGCCGAGTTTTGAACTCGGTTAAGCTTGGAGAAATAGCTATTCTGAAATTTCAGCAACGCATATGCAAATGTCAGCTCTCGACACTGATTGTACGAGTGGCACGGGGAAAATTCATGCATTTACATTAAATTTCACCGAAATTGGATCCCGACTTCGAAGTTTATATACGAGCTAGTGTGACACGTGCGCCCCGCTCCCGATATTTACGATTTTCAATCGCATCTGTCGCAACAACCGTATGATTGTTTAGTGAGCGCGATCCTTATTGCCGCTAGTTTACTGTGTTTCTGACATTTGTTGTACAATATGTTTAACACTAACTACTACTTTCTACAAATCATTTATTCAAATTAGTCTGAGGATCAGCACCTTTTGAATGTCAAAAATTACATAAGACAGTCCCCCAAAACGCCCACCCTTCGCCACTTCCTAGTGTTTTTGCTGGGAAGAAGAAGTGGCGGAACAAACTCCGCAGCAACACGTCTCTCTGATATGTTAGAAGAACAGTTTAAACAGCATTGGTAATTAATAAACATACTCATTTAAATTAAATTAAATAATTTGCTACATGATAGCTAGCACACACCAATATACAAGACAGTAGTAATAAGAATAGTAAGTACCGACGTTGACAACTAAACTTAAGCAAAAAAAAAATATAACTAACTGAATAAATATAAGTTTTCAAGTAAAAAGGGCGTGCCCGCTTACATGTACACAACTGGATTACCTACATGAATAGGTCTATGACATTAAATAAGAAAAAAAAAGTCAGTTAAAATCAGTTATTAGTTAAACAATAACAAAAACCAAGGTCAGCAAGACGACCAACACAATTATATGACTTTGTTATTGTAACATAAGCATTGCAGTATAGTCTTAAGTACTCTACTTTTAAGTCTAGCACAGGGCACGAACGACAATTACCTTTAGACTGGCCTGTTAGTCTAGTAGTTAGTGGCCCTGACTGCTATGCCTGAGGTCGTGGGTTCGATTTCCACCCAAGACAAATGTTTGTGTGATGAGCACGATCATTTGTTTTGTGTCGGGGTGTAATTTATCTGTAATACCTAGCTTTATATTATGAAATTTAAAAATGTGATGATATGTGTGATGTGTCTATGTGCTGTGATTTGTGTATGTGTGTGTGTTCATGTTTGTGTGTGTTATTATGTAGGTAGGTATAATTATCAGTTATCTGGTACTCAAAACACAAGGTCTGCTTAGTTTGGGACTAGGAAGCGTTGTGTGAAAGTTGTGGAATATTTATTTGTCTATTTATCTCAATGTACAGACGCCAGCACATCAAGTTGGGTAACTTGATGTGCTGGCGAAAAGTTAAAAAAAGAAAGGCTAAAGTTGAAAAACGATTTTTCAACTTTATAACAAACAGAATAAGGTTCATATTCAATTGGGAAAATTTGACACATTGGGGTAACTTGATGTGCTGGTGTCTGTACTTTCCTTGCGAATATAATTTTTGCTGCTGGAAAAAGCAAGGACTACAAAATTCTTCAGTACACGAATATTATACTTAGTCTTGTTTTGTAAAGTAATCAAAGCACCCTCACCCTCACTGTCTCATAGATTCGAACTAAATATAACATGTAAAGGTTTAATCAAAAACCATCATGCGGGTCAAATTTGTATATGATTGGACCATACTCACTTAAACGTATTGTTTTCATTTATTTTTGCTCGGTAACGCCTCTTTCAATTGTTTAACTTCCTTTTCATTAACGTTTAATCAAAGCTAGGCTATCGGCTCTCCTATTAAAACGTTAATGCGTCGCTTACCGGAATAACTAATCGAATGATTGTTTACATTCGTTCGGTTCGCAAGCACAGCAGCCTGGGTATAATGAATGTTGGTAACATTAATTACTACTTTAGTGCCAGGTTTATAGCTTTGCCGTTATCGGGTCGTGTGAGATTACGTGTTCAACCTTATTAGTTTTTCTTTTTATTTTCGATGACTCAATTCGAAACTTTATTACCTATTGCGTTCCTTAACAACTATAAAACAACAATGATTCTGTTTGCTTCATTAAAGTATTTGATGAGCTCAGGTGAGCAAGATTACGATTGTATTGTGTCAGGTGAAGTAGGTATCTTTAATTAAGTATCGCTTATTGAATTAACAACATATTACATAGCACGTTAATCGACTAAGAAACTTTCCATGTAAGCAGCCCGATCAAAAGCTAAACCATTTGATGAAAATGTTAACGTTGCTGAATTCTTTGTATAGGTACATAGTTATACACCACTATTTTTGAATTAATACACAAAAAAATTGGGCTGTATCCGTATCTATTACTTTACTGATCATATTTGCCTAATCAAAAGTAAAAAAAAGCGATATTCAATTTTTAAATATGCCACTATTTAGTTAAACTTAAATAACGAAAACAGCTTTTGGAGGCGGGGCATGCAACTTTGCTGTTTATGAATATTATTTATTGATACTTTACAAATATAATGAGAAGACCGTCAAGAATAAGTCCTTTAAGTATTTGTATTAATTAAAAATTAGTGGTGTACAATACTGACCCACGAGCTTATTTGAGAGCATTACAAAGAAAATATCTTACTATCTCCCGCGGTTAACTAATTGTATCACTTGTGGAACAAGTCAAACGACCATTCTCTCTAATTTGCGGGTAATGCCGATTCGAGCATGAGCCTAGGAAAGGTAATAAATTGGCGCGAGCGATCGATCGCGGCGCTTGCGCACAAATCAACCGCCACGTCAAAACAATGGCGGTTACGGCTGCGGGGGCGATCGTGCAACCACCCGCCGCTTATCGTCAAAACCAACTTATTTATACCACAATACCTCGGGACCTACATACGCTTGCTGGAAATCATTTAACTAATAGCTATTGGGCCTGATCCCATCTTACGTTGCTTGCAATTTCTTGAATGGGAAATGCGCCTGATCAGATTTCTAGTCAAATTAAAGACTACGAACACTGCTGAGCTTCAATCTGCTGATAGTCTAGAAAGATGGTTAATGGGTTATGGAAAAGGTGAATAAATTAATTTCAATTCCTGAATGAATAATAATAAAAAAATCAACCAGCAAGATGAATGAATTCGATAATTGGTATATTCGGTTATCGAATTTCATAAAATTTCGAATCTAATTTGATGATTTTCGTATTAGGTGTCGTGAACCTGTTTCTCGAGAGTGTGCTGGGAAAAAACCATGAATGAATGTTAGTGAGTTTTTGTTCACTTGTCACTGCGTTTCCGGCGGTCGGTTGGTCGCACGACGGCGCGCGCGCGTGGAGAATCGCCGTACGCGTCGGACCGTCGCGTCGCGCACTTGATCGCCTTTAGGGCCATCATCAGCCCTTTTCCTTGAGATTATTTCATCGAGACTACAGTTAACCTCATGTACTAACTTGTCTTATTTAATGACACTGAATAACTGACCAGTACCTATAGAGTTTACTAGCGCAAGTTCAAATAAATTACAAAGTTGACCTAGATAAATATTTAGGTACTTCTGCCTTATGACAGCCCTGTACGCGATGGACATGCTTCACCGGTTATTAGTGATTGAAAAACAACCTAAAATAACCGATCATCATGGGACCGTACTGTAACGTGCCGGTGCCGTTGTTTGGTAAAATGTAGCTGGTGGCTTTTTGTCTTCGTTTTTTAGCTCACTTTGCTTCTTCTTCCAACCCACTATACACTGCTAGCAGGTGTCGTCAATATGAGTATAAACAGACAGACTGCATTCCAACTGCAAACTTGATTTTAAATTCTGTTTGGAGGTAATGTAGGGAATCTGCACCGTGTCAGACGATTATGCAGTCACGTTTTGCATTCAGACTTTGTTGATAGTACCTACCATAATTCGGAAACCATTGTTGACCTTAGGAGCTTTGTTAATTCCAGATTGAAATACTATTTTTACAAAGTATCACAAATTCACAACTTGACATACTTGAGGTTGAGACACACGATGTGGAAAAAAAGTGCAAAGACATCAAGAAAAATTGCCCAGTGGTGTATTACGAAACTGTTCACGTGGAGTGCTCATCTCCGAGTGTATTCGCTCGGGAACTGAAAAAAAAACAGTAAGGCGAAGCAACAGGTAGACGTCCAATTAGAGGGGGCCGCACTTGAGTGGCCGACGCGTCGCGCGACACCGAGCTTTGACGGCCTCCACAAAAACTGCGCCCCGTTTCGCCTGCCGCCATTACACTAGCACTTTTTGCACCACAAACTTGTCGCTCTTCACTTTGACTTTCTCGACCTCCATGTTGCATACATATGTACGCATTATTCAGCACCAGTCAGGTAAAAAAATCATTCCCCTTTACGCCGTACCGATCTAGAGCTTCGATACTGGGTGCAGAGCAATTCATTATAACTTTAATTTGCACTGATAAGCAGTAACACTGAAAGACATCGCCATAATTTACGACGAATTCACTTGCACAGTTTATCGATTAATCTGCTGCGAATTCTTATTTACATTTTCAATTTAACTGGAAATATTATTCGGCGACCGTAAATCAGGAGTCTCCTCCGGCTTCTTGCGACAATTTCGGAAAGAGCTTTAATTCTTAATTATGGGCTTGGTCGCACTGTCGTATTTATTTTGCTTTGTGAAATTATCTTTCGGGCAGCCATGCTATAAATTTGCTCACGCGATCAATAATTAAGACGTTAATATGTATGGAACGAAGTTCAAAACTTTTGATCTTACACAATCGTTTGATGTAGCCGATTGTAACTGCTAATACAATTCGTCACATAACTTTACTAAACGAGTTTTTGGTTTCGTAGCACTAATAACGTTTATTGAAGGCTTATTTTTAATTCTGTTTAACCCAGTTTAAACATTTAATTTAATGTTCGTTGGTATTCTTTGTTATACACATTACCATAGTCCACTTCTACTATACCTATGTATTCAAATTAATTACAAAATCCTAAAACAGCTTCTCAACATATTTTTCAGTTGTTAACAAAATTTAGGCTATTCGGTAAATTCCACCAATGGAATTTTAATTCACAATTTGTCTCCCAATTTTTGGGTTTGCTTGGAACGCGCGCGGTAATGGGAAGGCATGCCACGCGGCAGTCGCACGCTGTCTTCGAATACGCTACCATAAAAATAATCTGGATTAAGTGCGATCGACGACTTGGAACAAAATTGAATTTACTTTGAACTAAATATAAGATTGTCTATTTTGCTGCGAATCTTCTAAGTCCAGTTAGGCAAGCGGACGAGCGTGTGATGCAGTTTTAATGACATAATCCAGTTACCGCTGACTCGATTAACCCTCGCTACTGCCAGCTTCGCTAAACATCTATCTTTACGTGTTGCCGTTCAGGAACTGAGTTTATCTAGTGTTGTATTCGTTATTATCTGCTAGATCAAAAGCAACCAAAGCTGCGCTAGCCCCCCAACTGACGTTTCATCGATTTACCGCGCTGCCTCGTTATTGATCGTTCACATTGATTACACGTACTTGCCTTACTTTAATATGTAACACTGAACGCCATTTATTAAATGTTGCATAATTGAAGCAATTATTCTTAGCCAACTGCGATATCGACATTTTAATTGGGCGTTAGTAAAAGTGTTTATTAGTGGGTTAGTATGTGTGGAGTAGCGAGCTTTATGGACATTGGTAACGCATATACTATACCATAGGCCGCACCGGGCGGTGCGGTCTCAGTCGCTCTCTTGAAGTAGAAGCTCATCAGATAAGCACGCGTGACTTCACACGGTGACGGCGCGCACGCAGCACGCAATGAACATTCACTGCTAATGTTTTTATTACAAAGCAACTCACTGCTGATCATAAAAAAGAGAGCATGACGCTGTTAACCTATATAATATACCTTCAAAATTCTTTCACTTCATTCTTTCTACAACTGGGAAAGACGCTCTTATTTAATAGAGCTTAATCTTATGTGGGTTGACCGATGTTAAAAAAGTCATCGTATATGTCACATGTACGTTGTTTGATGTTTAAGTATCACTAAAATTAGTACATACCTTCTTCAGTAGCCGAATAAAGAAATAGGGGCTATTAAACGCGTAAGACACATTTATACCGATATATATCAAGATTTTATTTTATAGTTACTAGATTTACTGTCTCCGGTGGTTAATTTATTTGTATTTTTACTTCAAGATTTGCATATTATATGGGCCGAATAAACATAGGTATCTTTATGTAGGAAAGTCTTATTAATTATGAATGTATCACTTGACGGATTTACGTTGCCGGATGTCTCAACTGATAGCGATGTGTTAAATCTTTCAGATTCTGTAGAACATCTTAATCAGACAGAGGCTCAATGTGTTACTTCGTAAAGTAAGTGCTTAAAGTATTATTGAAAGTAATATACGGCGAGCTTATAAAGTTTCTCATGTAATAGTCTGTCATATTGCGTTCAAGAAATAGTATTGCACGTTGCATGTTAGTGGTAACATGTCCATTTTAAGCTGGCCTTGAATTCTATTGAAACTGTGTACTAGACTAAGCCAGCTCACGATCAAAGTATTACCTCTGATGTGCGTCCTACTGTACTAGGCGAGCGATTACCATCGATATTATGCGGTATCTTACTGTACATTACAAGGTGGATTGAAATGAGCGTGTTAACGAGGCAGAAACGAGTGAGACGAGGGCATGCATGACCTCGGGATCAAGCGCGTGCCTCGCGCCAGCACTGACAAATGTAGGCGACAAATACAAACTAGAGCAGGCTTCAGACACCTACTGAGAAGCGTTCGCTCAAAAACCGGCCGTTTGGTTAGTTTTTGCATACGTAGGTAACGCTTTGTTCAAGAACACAAAGTTACCGCAATCACAACCGGTACACCGTGTCTCTCAAAGTACAAATGGTTTTTGCAGGTGATTGAAAACGGGATCTGGCAAACAAGCCGTCTAAAAAATTAAGCTTGATTTACCAACTATTTAAGAAGCCGCTAATAAGTGTATGTGGCAAATTGTAAAGTGTTAATAGTCTATGGATTTCACGGCGTACACGTAATGGTGTGTTGTTTTACTACTGATACAGCCTGTCGTAATTGCTCTGTTGAACGAATCGTTTATCATATTAGAAGATTGAAATTGCTTCGAGCTAGAATTTGTAGTATTCTACTTTGAGCTTTGTTACATGAATGTGTCATGCGAATTTTTGAGCTTGAGCTTGTAAAATATGTTGTATCATTTTCTTCTTTATACACATGTGTTTAAAATCATATGTACAAAAACATCCTGTATTAGAAAAGTGAAAAAGATTCTTACGTAAGGGAACAATATCACAAAATGTTAATTCTGAGTTAAAGGACAATGCCCACGGCGCTATGGACAAATGTACTCAATTTAACATTGTTGTGTCTTCATCAAATTATCTTTAAAATACTCGATGGCATGTCTATATACTACCTCAAAAGATTTAACACAAACGACAATGGCATTTCCGAGATATTTACAAAAATGAAATTACTATTTTGAGGTTATGTTAGACCAAAAATTAGTTGAAAAAAGTTATTTAAAAGGGTCTGAATGGGTTTACGGGTTAGCTTGGTGTCTTTGAAGCATATTTGTGTAAATCTGTGTCTACCTCACCAAGTCTTACTGATTTAGATTTTACGCATTTTTAAATCTTATTCCCTCGTTTTATGAAATTGCAAAGCGTGGAAGAAATCATTACTAAGATAGTCAATTGCTGTGTGATATAGATATGAAACTGAGCAATTGATCAGGATATAGTCAATTGCTGTGTGATATAGATATGAAACTGAGCAATTGATCAGGATCTAGAGATCCTAGGTACTCAAATACAAAACATAGATGTGGTAGGTATCATGAAATTGTCTTCGTAAGTAGAGAGGGAAGGAAAAACACACAACACTAAATACAATAAATAAAAGAATGATTTTTTTTTTAAACCTGTAATTTATTCTTCTAAAAATACGTTATCCAAAAATAGAGCTGGAACACTAACATTGTTATAACGTGCCCAGCTCAAATACCACACTATGCACATTACATGCACACAGCAACTCAAATCATACTAAGTTAAAGAGACAATGTGCATTCTTACCGGCGTTGGTGAGATCCAGACTCGTAAAATGTTCATGATGTTATTCGAAATCTCCGACAACATGCGTCTGCGGCTAAGTGGTGTTAATCTCAAAGAGCAGTTGAGACATTGCATCACAGTCGCACTCGCCATGATCACAACTAAAAAAGTCCTGCCTTTCGTAATAAACAACACACACGGTGCAGCTGCGGCGTTAGAATTATGTTTATTTTCAATGGTTTGGCAGCAGTAACGGAGGAACTAAAAGGCTCGACTCGACGCACAACGTACCAAAACCAGTAGAAATGACAGTATTGTATTGCAAAAATATGACAGACGCAATAAATGTCAAATAAGGTTGTACCCATACTGATGAGAGATAGATTTCCGTAAACCAGCCAGTGATATTTCACGAATATCACTTGGTGCCGATGCCGTCGTTTACAACCACTGATATTAAAAATACTATACTTAGAACTCTGTTATTACCTACTTTACAATAATAGATTGAACAATCAACACAAAATCGATATCGTTTTATTTTATGTAGGTAGGTATGCACATTACCCGCAAAAGAAAAAAACGTAACGTAAAATTATTTTTTTGAAGGCGGTTAAAAATAAACATCCCTAGTATTGACAGCTGATAGTTAAAAATGGCGTTCTATAACGTCGGAAACATAAAAGTACTAATTATTGTTCAAAAAACTATCCCATTTTAAATGATCATTAAGTCTTTTTAAAAAAGATATTTTTATTTTAGATATTTCATGTCGTTTAAAGACTTGAGACACAAGTGATTTATCAAGAGTACTGTTCCTGGGCAATCTCTTTTATTAATTTAAAGTTAACGGGCTTTTTTTGCAAATGAGGACTCCCTTCTTAATTCATCAAAATCATGAAATGTAATTTTCGCGCACTAACGAACAGGTAGATGGTTTTTTTATTGCTGTTATAAAAGACTATCGGAAGAATTGACTTGTAATTAAGATTTAATTTATAAATCAACCGTCGCTTGTATAAAATTACTCAATAATGTTATCGAATAAGGCGTCTATAAAAAGTTTATTCGGAGAGACCATTATTGGATTTGCTTGTTATTTTTATGAACAACAATAATTCAACTTTGTATTTTCACTGTTACATAGTCAAGAAGACAAATGCTAAGAATTTATTTTCATTAACTGGGCATTAAGTACATGGGGGTACGATGTTAGTGAGGTACGGCGATGAAGCTCGGCGCGGAGCACTATAAATCAACGAGGTAAGACTGTATTTCTTTCGTAATCAGCTCATATCGGTTCTCGCGGTTGTGGTCGCCTAATTATTGTCGACTTTTACGATCGACCTAACGAGTTTTCACTTGGAGCCAATCACGATTTTACGGCGCACATATTTTGAGTTTTAATTATCATAAAAATATCCCTGTGAGGAGGCATCAAATGTGAAGTTTGACCATTGTGTTTATGCCCTAGTTTAAATGTTTATTTAGGTAGAGAAAATAAATAAGTGAAACTCGCGAAGCTATTTGTTTATTTACCGGTTTTATAGGTATAATCTCATATGGATTACCTATATCCCTCAGGTAAAAAATTGAAATATTTGAAAATAATATTCGCTTATATTATCTATCTGATAACACTTAAAAGTTAAGCGTTTCATTAAGAATTTATAAATTTTATCGGCGTGATGTACAACTTGTGTAATAATATCTTATATCTGAGATCACAATCTCAAAATTCTTTAATAATATTCATTTATGAATCCAACTTCATTGATACCGGTTTTCGCACTTAATAAAAACAAGCGCATTATTAAAATAATTCTCTATATAAGCAATTATATTATGTATTATTAGTTTTGAAAGAGCATATTTACATATTATTGAGATAACAACAAGAAAAACTGATCAGATTGTCTGCAACGGTGAGATGATTGCCTTATTTATGATTGTATCTCGTAAGAATGTGGGTTACCTACTCTTGTTCCACGTCGGTGACTGTATGTTTTATGTTTAGGAATCTGACTGGCTTATCTGAGATATTAACATATTGATTGTGCTCACCGTATTGATGTGCGACAGACGACTCGCTGCGATGCTGCCATAGACACTGAACTAGTTTGTTCAGAATAGTGCTGCACCTTAATGCGTTCAATAAAAATAAGTTACAACACCGTAAATACACCTTTACGATACCTCGTATCCATTAGACAGAGCCTGTATATGGCAACATACTCGGTTCCTTGACTTTATTATAAATTATTAGATCGTGAAACACCATGCCTTGTAATATAGGTACCCGTTTATGGCTCTCGAAAATTAATAAAGAAAATCGTTTAATGAAGGTGATTCAGTGTCAAGTAATACAAATATAAAATAATGTAGCACTTTACCGCTAGTTAGTGGCAACACTAGCATTCTGAGCGCGCCTGCGCCGGTCCTCGCATCAACTCGATCAAGTTATCTCGGAATCTAAACATAGTGTAGATGTAAGTGTCGATAAAGACCCCTATCTTCTCAGAGGCTGAGGTGTCTGGATATTAGGAGCGTAAGCAATTTGTCAAGTTCGATGTACGTTTTGTTAACGGTATATTATAAAATACATCCACATCTAACCAATACACCTATTTTTGTGAGCGAGGATCGCCGCCGGCGCCCCGATCATTACATTATCTGATAAAAATATTTTAAAGAAACTTTTGAGTAAAGTTTATGACGTGTTAGTTTTTTTTTATTTTAGTACCGTCATTTAATTAATCATCTTAGTTGTGCTCGCAGTTGCTGTTTGACGTAATAGTTGATGTTAACTAGCGCGACAAGGTTTTTAACCCATTTGTTAGATCTACCAAAATAAATTAAAAGTATATTTTTTACTGATAGTTTTCAAAAAGATTTTTATTGACTTAAAATAAATAAAGGCATGATTTAAATAACAGCACATATATCTCAATTACTTTCGAAAACCCAATACCTGGAACGTATTGAAAAAAGAATACTATATTTATTTGCCAATTTGCCTTAAGTTATTCATTATTCCAATCGAAAAAGATTGGCGAAACTCATTGGCACAGGGCAACATTTTGACAATTTATGAAGCAATCAGTGTTTCTTTTCCCGTGTTTATTTGGAGAGAATTATTTATTTTATCTTGAGATGGTGTTGGAAATTGTTTTGGAGGTTGCTTAATATTCATTGATCTCGTCTCACGATTTGTTTACGTCGGTGCGCGTAGGCGCCGAGGTAGAGAGTGGTCAAATTAAAAGGTATCTTAAGCTGGCCTCGGTGGCGAGCCGACCGCGCCAACCGAGCCGACGAGCTGGCCAGCCGGTTTTACTCCCCGGGGCTTCATGAGGTGTGAATATGCGGACCAATGCACTTGTAACGATTCACGCACTGTGACAATTTTAACCGAGAGATTTAGTAATTGCTGTTGCTTGTACCTGTTATGTAACCCGCTAATATGTAATGATCAAATTATCTGAGACCAATGGGCGACTTAACGTTGGCACTAACTTCTGTTCGAATAAATACCGAAATAATTATAAGCCACCGTAACGTATGTTACATTATTACTTTTTCAGCTTTTGTACTCATCGATAATTTTGTATTTAGACATGCATGATTCGATAAAGCTCAATAGTAGTAGCTGTCAAAAATTGTCATGGATCTGTACATGTAGGCTTCCGGCGTGAAATTTATAATTTTTAACTTAAGTATCAACTTGGTTTGGAGGGATAGCAATTTAAGATTATTTCTTTCTTAAGTGTAAATAAAAATTTTGATTGAAGCTGTGTCAGTACACAACAATTTTTGGATGTTCTCCTTTTCTGATTGTCTATGTTATTGTATTTGTATCAAAACTCAATGTTTTATGTGACATGTGGAACGAAATAAAACGATAATATGTCTGTCATTAAATTGGTAATAAGCGGTACGCAGTAAAACTTTATGCCGTAGAAAGAATTCAAATTAATTTAAATTACTTTAGACAAGTAAATGCACAAAAGTATTGCTGGAAGAAGGCGAACTAATTAAAAGTTAGCTTCTGTACTAATAATTCGTTTGACTGTCAAAGTTTTGCGTCGTTAATTTTAATTAAAGAAACGCGGGAGCTGAGTTTGTAACAATATTAAAGCATTGAAATTGGTGATCCGCTAAACTTCGACATTCTGCTCGCGGATGACCGTCCATTCGTTTTAATTAACCCTTCTGTGGCTCTCATCTGCCTCGCTATTAGAAAAGTTTCAACTTTTTTACGGAACTGTTGCGACCACGCGATAATTCAATTACAGAGTTTCAGTTACTGGGACTTGCTTTAAAAAAAAGCACACAGATTCGAGACTGTCATTACTCGACCCACTTCATCATCATCCGCTCAGTCTTTCAGGTCAGCTTCTAGTCTAACCGTATCCAGTGAAGTACCAATATTAGTATAACTGCCTATCTGACTTCTTAAACCTAGTTACAGGGTAACACGATATACCCTTTAATCAAACCGGTTATCAAAATTTCGGGGTTTCTTCTGTTTCTGTTTTTAACGATTATCAGATATCTAGAAATGACAGCTTAACCTGCCTTACGAGGCACGGGGGTCTTGATATACTTGTACAGTGATTGGTCGACCCACTTCTGTGACATGAAAGGGTCTCATTTACCTAACCCCCTAACTTAATATGTTACTCTCTACCAGTTGCGTCACAATTCAAAAGCAAGTAATTTCTTGTAGATCCTAGCTACTACATCTATAATTCTACAGCTATAATTTTACCCAGCTGTCATGTTCATTTGTATGTCTTGCTTGTATGTATCCGATTCCCAATTCTGCGCGTTCCTCCTCGCTGTCCACATATTAATCTTGGTCGGTTTCTTCGCGTCTTTGATTAAGGCTCGCTGTGATGTATTTCTTGCGCGCTAACCTAATGGAAAGGCATACGTCAAGTGTCCACCTTATTGGCTAGCGGATTGGTTTAATGGTGCCAATGCCTGGCTTACAGTAAAGTTCGTCACTCTCACATTGATACGGTCACGCATGTGAGATGCAGTAGATAGAGCTAGACCGTAAGATAACTGTTCCAATAATAATATTGGCTTGTACATTTTTTTATGAGATTGGATTAAAATAGCTACGATACTAATCTATTTATTCAGCATGTTGTATGCTTTATCTCAATTATGATAGGCTATTTAAATGCGAGGAAAATAACAGAATCAGTATACATATCTCCTGTTATATTTTAAGTCGAGGTCAAATCTAGTGATAACCCACGCGGGCGTTTCGGATAATCTTTGAATTAACGATACCGGCCTGATGTTCCGGTTTTACATATTTGCTGAGATTAGCTTCGCTTTACATAAACTGTATTTTTCGATGTAATTTAGATTAAAATGTCTCCTTTTATGTGTATAAATAACTATTTTCTAAACCATTTTACCCAAGTAGAAAACAGTTTGTAAATAAAATTTGTTGTTAAATATAAATATCGGTAGCGAATGACATGTTACAGTATCAACTTTCCCCCTTGCATGCTAAAATAAAGATAGTCATCGTAGCGTGATTAATAGATATATCGTTTTGTTAACTAGCTAACGGTCTAGAAGTCTTCTTTTTAGTCAATTCATCAATGAGACGTCACTTTTTATACCGTCGAGTGGTGCGAGACGACTCCAACAGGCACGAATTGCTATGTCGTGCCTCTCATGTCTGTACGAACCTAACATGTGTCATAGTTCACTATTTTAAGTACAATTTATCACATGTCTACATCGTCTGTTAATTTTTCTTGTCGGCCATATAATGTTACTGTAAAATGCCGTTAGAACTGTCAAATATCTATTCCCAATCTGTATTAATATTTTTTTGACGTGTATTTTAAATCCTATAAGCAACTTAATCTAATGTGTTAAATTATGTTATGGTGATATAAACTCAAAATTCATCGGTTCAACTCGACTATATGCGAATTTCCAATTATTGTTCTTGCTCGTAAAACCATGATGTTGCCGTCTTATTTCAAATTCCTTTGAAATATTAATATTCCTTAATCGATATTTATGATATGTCCACAAGATCAATAAAAATCTTCAGTGTTAATTTATTCTAAAAGCTAAAAAAATATGTCACTCATTTCATCTTGATTCTTGATTGGTCGGCGCCTGCCCATTTCGATCGATTCAAATATATACGTGTAATTAAATTTTATCTTCGTATTTAACCGGTTGTTAAAGTTTGGAGAATGTTTAGTATCATATTGTTTGTTACGTGATCCCTTCGTTATGAGAGATGGCGTGCTAGAGTCGATTATGGCCATACCATAACTCTCGTTTCCCGGCCTTTATATATGTCTGGTTTAAAATTAGTATTTTATGATCTTTGGAATTCTGTGGTGTCAGTCAAATTCCTGAATCAAATGTAATCTTTGTTTATGCTTTTCACATATTTGGATTGTTTCATTGATTGGTCGGGTTATTTGAACTTTTGGCTCAACATAAGCTTTATAAAAAGTTATAAGGCTGTCGGGCAATTTCAAAATTAATGATTAACGTTTTTGAAAGGATATTAATTAGCTAACCATTCTCACCTCTTGCAAATGTTTTAGCTGAAGCTTAAAGATACCAATTTATTTTTGAAATATCATCACTTAGTTGTACGTAAATAAGTACCTATATGAACGAGCACTATTAATTTCATATCAACTCATAAAATCCGAGCATGTTACTGCGTATTTTTTTCACTCATGTTCCTATGTATCTATTTATATGAATGGCTTAAGTGATTAATGTTTCGAGATAAACTCCATACAATACACAATATGCAAACCAACTGAACGCCGATCAACCGTTTTGATATCTACACTAATTTGCATTGTTAGATATCTAGATGTGCTAATGCAGTATGCCGCGTGGGCAATTATAGCTACATTTATTAATGTCCCAGTTTATTCATTCCATTTCTATTATGGTGACTTGTTTGTAAGCTTCAAGTGTATTCTCGTCTTCTCATGCGCTTTCGAAAAGAGCTCATGCTGTCTTCCTCCGGTTCCCTGTCGTTATAAAGGTCACCGAATGGTTTGTGTCAGTAAACCACTGTCAGACTCCAACGTCAACCCCAGGATAGAGGACACCTATAAGTGATAAATCTTGCCTATATTAATGCTGATTGCGGTGGCTACATGATGGCAGGTATCACCAATCGTGGTAATCACGGTGGTCCTAGCTATAAACCTCATAAATTGAGCGATAGTTATGTTGAGATTCATTAAGCTGTATACCTATGTAGCTCCCATCTTGTCGACATCTTGCGACAATTACAACGATCAAGCCAATCGTAGTTCTAGCGGCAACTACCTACAATGCCAATAAGTATAAAGGTCCTGGCACATTATAACTGCACAGCCACACGGCGTCGCCTCGAATTTAGGCTATGGCTAGCCAGTGCGCTAACTACGCATCGTCGGTGTGCCAGCTTGCAGCCCGCGCGCTGGCCGCGAGGTGCAAGCTAGCTGTCACCGCGAACACAATTGTTATATGGCATTTATAATTGAACACGCCTATGACTTGCATGTTTTTATAATGTCTCGACGGCACAATGATGTTTTGCTGGCGACTCGGAGGCGGCGTGCTGTAAGCGTGCGGTCGACGCGCTCGCTGTAAGCACATGGTCCGCTCGCTATCGGCACGCGGGCTGCGAGTCGAGTTGTATGGTAGTGGCAAGCGCGCTGACTGCTCGCCGTTGGCTTTTTCACTTTGACATTGTGAAATATATTATACTACCCACGATTTAAGGCTCCAAATTGAATGACTAGTAAATTGCTGGTTTGTAGCGGTGCCGGTATAATGTGCCATGACTTTTATACTGTGCACAATAGTAAGGGTCGCTTGCTATATACAATACCTAGGTAGGTACATCGTGTTACTCTTAGTCTTAACAACTATCGTTTAATAACACAGTAGCGCTTACAACTACGTTTCCTTTCATTTTCCATTCAGATTGTAGGCTAGTCTATCGGAACTTGCATCTATAAATTGGCGTCTAAATGGCGCCGCTGTTACGGAGTAGATCTAAAAATATAATACTTTTCTTTTACTTACGAGTAAAACTTAAAACAGATAGAACTTTAATAGTTCACTAGTTAAATAATTTATATTGACACCTATTGACAATACAAAACTAAAACTACATATAAAATAAAAAAATTAAAAAAGACCTGTCACATCATTGGACATTGGTGAAGGAAAACATCGTAAGAAACGTGGACTTACAGTTAATATAGGATTGATCTCCAATCCGCCTTTAGTAGGTAAGCATGGTGACCAATGCTCGTACATTCTCTGTATGGGAAAAGTCCTTTGCTTTGCAGTGGGACTGTAACATGCTGATAAAAAAAAAACCAGTAGATACATGATTTCTGATCAAATAAACGTAACGTACAGACGCCAGCACATCAAGTTACCTCAAAGTGTCAAATTTTCCCAATTGAATATGAACCTTATTCAGTTTGACATAAAGTTGAAAAACGATCAAAGAAATTTGACATATTGGGGTAACTTGATGTGCTGGCGTCTGTTCAATAACGTGAGATGTCATTAGTACTTGAATAGAAAAGAATACCTACTCTTTATTGTACACCACACAAAGTTACATATTACTCTCTTTTCTTTTTTTCTCTTTCCTTTTGCTCTTATTTACTTGTGTAAGGAACTTTGTTTGTTGGTATGTCTCGTTTAGGTACAGACGCCAGCACATCAAGTTACCCCAATGTGTCAAATTTTCCCAATTGAATATGAACCTTATTCTGTTTGAAATAAAGTTGAATAACGATCAAAGAAACATGACACATTGGGGTAACTTGATGTGCTGGCGTCCGTACATTCAATCTTGTCTAAGTTGTTAAAATGATGAGACGCAGTCACATATACAATGCAATCGTATGTTACAAGCTTAGGTTCATCACGACGAATTTTTCTTTGCCCATGGTGTCCTTTACCTCCCCAAATCCTTCCAGTAAGTAAAATTCTTCTTAATCAAGTTTATGTAGAAAGCGATATTTATAGTTACGGTTAATTCCGTGCCCATCTGTATCAGCGCCGCCATATAAAAGTGTGTTGATAATACTCGTTCCCCAGAGCGTTCACGCAGAGTCGGTGTTTCGGTAATTCTGTGTGGAAAAATGGTCGAATGGCCGGTAGCGAGTGCGGCTCTCATTATATCGAATGAATCGGTGAAGAGCATAATGGTGGGCCGCGTGCATGGCAAATTATATGCCAGCCGATGTCATTGTGATAAATAATTCACTCGCTCGTATCCTCGTCTGAACCCGGTTCACTGGGAGGGTAAAGCTGTTGAATCGTAATTAAAGAATGTTGTCTATTCCATTCATTAACGTCTTTTCTCGTAATATTTCTTGAGAGCAGTTGTGAGGTTTATAACTCCGTGATCCTACATCTTTCTCTCATAACTTTTTTAATTCTGTTGGACATTATAGATTTATGAACTTGTGAGTTTGTAGGAACATAATACAAATTTAACTTAACTTTAATTCTGGTGAATTCAAAAGTTATTAGATATCCTAGGGTTCCGTAGCCTAAGTTATATTTTGTCCTCAGTTTGGCCGTCATATCAATTCGTTTCAATTTTCCCTTTTACTCGTGCGCTATTGGCACTAGACCGACACTAAATTGATAACATTTATAATAGAGATGCATACTTAGAACTTTCAACAAAGGTGTATGGATAAATTACAAGACACTTTTAGGCACTAGTGTCCCCAATTCTATACATATAATCCAAAAGCGAAATGTGAAGATACACATATGTGTGTAAGGTCAAAAAAGGCATCCTATCATTCAAAATATTTTTTTATTTATTAACCATTAGTTTAGTCATTAGATTTTGTTTTTGTTTTTAAATATTGGCATGTTATTAAATTGCATGCATCGTATAAAGCCATTTTGCCATGTGCCATGCAAACCTTGTTCATACCCATATAATCTATTCGAATTAGATGGGTTCATGGTGTAGTTTATTTAATTTTAAATCCGGCTAACTGTGTTACACTAGAAAAGAAATGACTCAAAACATTGACTTCTAACAATATTTGTTGATAAATGGAAAGATAAGTGGGATATTTTACGCCGGCGATGCTACAAATTGATACCACCGGTTCACTCGAGTATTTTATTGTTGATCTCGCCAATGTGTGCGTGTATTAAAACCTCCATCTAACACGTTTATATAGATGCAGTATCACGGCGCGCACCGATCGTAAATGTCATCTGAAAATTTATATTCATTACGATTAGATAGCAGTCCACAATGGCCAGCCCATTGTTGGCCCTGTGTACCACCTGATCGATGTATGATATTGCATTTTTTATAGGTGACGCCCGGTCCTACTATCTCCTATGTTTTTAGGGTTTCTCACCAAAATGAGTAAGAAAGGGCGCGGCTTTGTTTGTTAAGCTATGGAATCGATGCACAGTATTTTGATAATCAGCAAAATTCCGTATGAAGAGGTTTACTTTTGGGGTCGCAGAATCCAAAATTTTAAATCAAATAATATATAACAAATTATTCCTCCCTAAGACACGGAACCCTCGGTGTGGCGTTGGACCCTCTTAGTTTTTACATCACCCACCCACTTACTACTTAATACCAAGTATAACGTTACATATTACACACACACCCTAACTCACACACACCCACCCTTACTCACACACACCCACACTCATTCACCCAAATTACCGTGTTTTTGATTATGTACTCGTATTTTATAGTTTACACTTTTTGTTTTTGAAGGAGCGGAGTCTCCTAATACAGGCATTTTTTGCTTAAAAGGAGGCTCCAATCTCAAATTTTGTTGTACGTTTAAGGTTATCAAATAAACTATTTGTATTTGTATTTGTACATGAATGTGAAATATTATGTAGGTACGTACAGATTTACTTCATTATTATTTCATAAAATGCTTCAGGTTCTTAACGGAAAAGCTTCATTTTTAGGGTTGCGTAGTCAACTAGGAACCCTTATAGTTTCGCCATGTCTGTCTGTCCGTCCGTCCGTCCGTCCGTCCTCGCTTAATCTCTGTGACCGTTAGCTCTAGAAAGCTGAAATTTGGTACCAATCAATATGTGTATCAATCACGCCGACAAAGTTGTAAAATAAAAATTAGATTTTTTTTATTAGGGTAGCCCCCCTATATGTAAAGTGGGAAGGGATTTTTTTTTAATTTCAACCCTAACGTGGGATATATTGTTGGAAAGGTATTTAAAATGAATAGGGGTTTACTAAAATCATTTTTGATAATGTCAATAATTTAGGAAATAATCGCTACCAAAGTAAGTAACAATGTCCCCCCCCCCCTCTAACTTTTGAACCATAAGTTTAGAAAATATGAAAAAAATCCGAAATGAAGAACTTTATAAGGACTTTCTAGGAAAATTATTTTAAAATTGGATGGAAACAGTTTTTGTACAAAAAAGACAAAAAGTTGTACAAAATAATTTCTGGACTAAATTTGTAGTATAATCGTATATGCAAGCATTTTGAACACTTATTGTGACGGACGGGAAACTACGGAACCCTACACTGAGCGTGGCCCGACACGCTCTTGGCCGGTTTTGTTTTTAGTCAATAAAAGGTCTATTATAGGCTACAATAATTAAGTAATATACTTACCTTAGAGAGAATTGATTTTAACATGAATTTATTCAAATAATAATTCTTTAATAAATAGCCTTTTCTTATCTATGTTGGGATCGGCTTCCAGTCTTACCGGATGCAGCTGAATACCAATATTACTATTTAGATAGGCAGTCGGTGCAACTATAACAGCGAAGCCAACTGGGTTATGTTGGTTAGTCGGTAACACAATCCTACTATCCTACTAAGTCAAGTTTGTAAGTATGGATAGATGGATGGATGGATGGATAGATGGATGTTTGTAACTAATAGAGTAAAAACTCCTGAATGGATTTTAATAAAATTTGGTATGGAGTTAACTGACACCCTGGATTAACAGATGGGCTACTTTTTATCCCTGTATTCCCATGGGAACGGGACCTACGCGGGTGAAACCGCGGGACGTCTGCTAGTATCTAATAAGGCTGGTTGCCAGACTTTCGGGCTTCTGACTACCAGACAGCTCTTAAAGATCATCTAAAAACAGATAAGACCTGAATTGATTCAGAGGCTGAGTGGACTGAGGGGACTGAGGGGTTTGTAAAAATAATGAACGGTTCGGAAAACGTTGCCCAAAGCCTGAAATTATAACAACCAGCCCTACCACTTACTCTTCCACAACTTACTAATATCTTTTGTGGTTGCAGTGGCTGCTTATCTAAATTGATAGTTGCTCCATGTAAAACACTGGTATGTATACGTCAGCATTCGGTTAGACTAGAAGCCGATCCAAACATATTTGAGAAAAGACCAGTCAAATTTATTTATTTATTTATTAAAGGTAAACCAAAAGCTTCTGTATACAGCATTACATTAGAATAATAGTAACAAGCATCAGACTTATACAGTCGCCAAATAGGTCAACCAACATTTAAGTGAGGTTTTTGTAGGCTTCACCACCAGAGTGGAAATGGCAGCAGTCAAGGAAAGGATCCAGATGTCAGTAGGTCTCCGGGTTGAGGAGGTAGTCAACAAGGACCCCCTCATCATGCTCAAGGACGTTCTTTCCCGCCACACGGACAGCGAGGTTGTCCAGGCAATCAAGGTGCAGAACGCCCATCTGCTGGGAGATGTGGCCGCGGTGGACCTAAGGATGGCGGTGAAGTACCGCCGTTGAACTAGGATCCCACACATGGGCCACATCATCCTACAGGTGTCGCCTGTAATATGGACAGAGGCTGACCACTGCTGGTCGGGTACACGTGGACCTGCAGAGGCGGAGTGGCGGACCAGTCGCCGCTTATCCAGTGCTCCATATGCCTTGGATACGGGCATGGAAAGAAGCACTGCCAGGACACCATACTATTGTGCAGTCACTGCGGAGACCCACATCTGCAAGCTGATTGCCCGGCGCATGCAAATGGCGTTGCGCCAGTCTGCCGGAATTGCCATGTGGCAAAAAGCAGCAGATGTGATCACAGTGCGTTTAGGAGTGACTGGCCAATGCGTGTGAAGTGGGACAGCCTTTTCAGGTCTAGTGTGGCGTACTGCTGACGGGTCAATGGCTGAAACAATGAAAGCTTGGATTCTAAAGCTTACCGGCTTGGGTTGGTAAACATCGCATTAACCGGGAAGCCACAGATGATACAACCATTCAAACCAGTACACACCCCTCCATGACAAGCTCTAAAAATAAAAAACGCCATATAACTTATCGCCGGTTCCGTTAAAACTAAAAGATGTAGCTAAACCAAAAAATTAAACAAAAGTTAATCGAAAAATCAAGATTCATTGCATAAAAAAAATAACTTATTGAATGGGAAAAATAAAAGAAATAAAAGTTAAATAATAATTATACGCTATCTATTTAATGATAATAATACCAGCCTGTAACTGTCCCACTGCAGGGCAAAGGCCTCTTCTCATACAGAGAAGGCTCGAGCATTGATCACCACGCTTGCTCAAGGCGGATTGGCGATTTCAAACTTATATTAACTACAAGTCCAGGTTTCCTCACGATGTTTTCCTTCACCGATGTCAAATGATGTCTAAAATAAACTTAGAAAGTACATATGAATTGAAAAAGTCACATTGGTACTTGCCCGGATTTGAACCACAACCTCGTGCATGAGAGGTAGGCTGCTTAACCTCAGGGCCATCACGACCGCTATCTATTTAAGTAACTTTATTTACAAAATAGGTTTTAATGATATAATGAGTATATTTGACCAATGTCCTTAAATAAAAACCGGCAACATTTATAAGTAGGTACTTGAAATATTACTGAATTACGATAGACATACCTAGAATAATTAAATAGATAAAATAAAAACTTTAGAGGTGTCAAGGGACACCCAGATGGAACGAAGTTATATAGTTAGTTATATTATTTGTTATGTACAAAAAACCTGTATACACTCAACAAAAATAATTGTCGCGACACCACACTGTTCAATGCGAAATAGAAAGACGTAACGAAAGTAACTGGCTTGCTTTCTATGAGAGAGAGATAGAGAGAGAGAGACATACAGACAGAGAAACATACATTTATCCCGGTCTTAATCCTCTCTCTCTCCCCCTCCCTCCCCTCCTGTCGACCCTAAAAAAAAAAACATTCAAGTGAGTAAATGGAGAAGAGTGCAAAGTGGACGATGATTCAACTTCGCACTCTTTATACATCTCCATTATCGTACTACTAAGTACATAATTAAATTATTTTTAGCAAACACCATGGCGGCCCATAAAAAGAATTAAAATATTCTACAACATTATTTTTATTGTTACATTGAATCAAAGTTTACGAGCTTTCCTAAGAAAAGCTCATATAAGTGCTGTGAACCTCAGTCTGATCAAGAACCCGAATGCGCGGCCGCGTACGCGCAGCAATTTGCGACTCGGCTCAATATCGCCGATTTACGAGGATCCATTTCCAATTTTACGAGCTGACTGACGCGCCCATTTATACGAGAACTCCGATCCTTGGCTGCAACAGTCTAGCTAGAAAGTTGTTGTGCGCAGAAACGGTAGGTCATGTTACATCGGCGGCACTCAGTCCACACGTTTAGTTCCTATTCGTTGTTACACCACTACTAAGCTGCTCTGACGTTCAGTTAAATTTATACGACTACGAGCAGGCCTAGGGGCCCGAGGTTCTTCTTACGCCAACACAACTTACGCACAACTTTACACTTAAAATTAATTCCTGTCTCTCGTTTAAGAAAATTACTGCAACTATTAACAATTACATTAAGAAAATAATATTCCAGTGTGGTTGGATTCGCTACGCGGACTGTGTGTGTTTTAACGTCGTGCAGTGTTTGTGGAACCGGTATTTAGAGCTTTATGTGGAACCACACGTGGGGGTACATTTCATGCCGCACTTAGTCTAACACATGCAATGCGCTTTCGCGGAAAGCTAGCTGCGTTGTGGTTTTGAGATGAATAATCGCATACAAAACCGTCTCACAATGGCCAATGCCAGTGTTTAAATGCCCTATTAAATCTTACGGCCTGCGTAGGATTCTGTGGGATTCAATTACGCTTTGTGCGCGATGAAAGGCGCCGGAGTTGTACGTGTAAAGTGAGCCGCGAGCCGCGGGAACACATCCCGACACCTCGGCCTCAATGAGCCCTGTCACAAAAGGTGCAAACGAAATAAGAACACGGCACATAACACGTATCGCGCCGGGGGCAGATTGAATAAATGCTAAATTAAATAAGAGCAAATAAAACCGTCCATTAATGAGTAAAAGCGTCTCGGATAATTCGAGTGGCGTGACATTCACGACAAAAGGTTGGCTCGGTCGCCACCGCCGCGTCTCGCCTGCTCCCCCGGGTGAAATGCTGACGACATAGATTTGAGCCGGATTATTTGATTGTGTAAGAAATGAGTTTGCTCTCTAATGTATTGTTAGGGATTTACGCATAGTCGCAGCATGTGGAGTCGTATAAAGAGCTTATCATTTGATTTGGGTTTTATTGTTCGTCTATTGTAATTGTATTAAATCAATGCCTCATGCGGAAAACCCTGATATTATTTGTGTTTGTATTGAGCACTATTATAAAGTGACTTTTACCACATTACTTTGTATGATCCACGTTCCCATGAACTCACATTAGCAGTGAAGTTGACGTTTATTGCGACACATAGCTGTTATGCGTTGGTATACTTTATTATGCATTTGTTTTGTTACCGTGTAACGTGTTGACACTAATGTGTTATAAACAAATAATCATAATCTTATCACCTAATTACAGTCAGAGTGTACAGTATGAGCGTATTAAAATTATTATCGACACTTGCTCCCCAAACGTTCAGAGCAACATAAACAGAACGGTTTTCTATTCGGGAACCAATTATCATTTACATATCATAGACGAGGCACCGACACTCGCGGCACGCAGCCGGGGTCAATACATTTACACTACCACCACTGTACGATGACACCTGACTCCGCTTACTCTCCGTCAACAGTTGAACCGCTCAAGAGAAATGTGTTCGAGAATTAGAGGTCCAATTTTACTGGACGCACCAAGCCAGATTGGTATATAGATGCATATGTGTGGTATGTGAGTACCAAAACAAGACGGCTAACCAAATCGCTTTTGTTAAGATTTTATCTCACCGTTAAATACTTCTAACCATTATAGTATATCGAGCGACTCGTTTAAACCTGCGGCAACCAATTATGCTTGTTACCATTGGGATACTGTGATTTGGGAAGGTGTGGAAGTATCTGGGGAGATTGGACCCAGCTTGTTGTTTTATCGAAATTGCTTTTAGTTTTATAGTAAGGGTTGGGGAATTTCGATAAAGACAATGTAGGGCATAAACACGATCGTTTAAATAAAATAAACGCTGCCACTGCAACAATGTTTGTCAGTTGTCATGCAGTTCGCAAACTTTTACATGTGCTTTTAGCCTCAGAACTTTCTGTTCTATCTGCTCGTTTATTGTTGGGAAGTACTTGTATGAATGCCAATTAAACGAAATCGTACCGTTTACTATGTCATAATAACAGTACCAGGTGTATTAGACTTGTTTGTTCGTTGATAGCCGCTTTATACACTTACCGACTCGAGTGGGTATCGATAAGTAATTAAAGTGACCACTCTCGGACCACTTAAGACCAAACAAAGCGACTGTATTGGTCGTTTTACGCCTCGTCCACAACATTTGTTTAGGCGAGAAATATTCGAGCTATTATAACTAGGCGTGACGAATTCTTATATTAAATCATTCATGTTTCAATTGAATGAGTTTATTCTTTTAATACAAATGTATGGTATTGATGCAATTTCAGACGTTTACAGATTCGATTGACAGACTGATCAACCTGCAACACAAAAAACAGGTTTTTTTTATAGGATGCTTTTGAATAGAACCTACCGAAATATTCCATGCGAAACATTACTAGCATCCAATTAACTATAAGCCTACAAATTTCCCAACACTTTATGAAGAGTAACGGTCCAGTTACAACACAGCACGTGATAGGTCCGTAGTCATTTTCATAATTGTAGTAGCTTTTATGTCGAAAAGAGGTTAATGCAAAGTAGGTACATTCGTCTCACGACGTGACTAGATTATAATCCGTTAATTTCAAGATACGCAGTTAAAACAAATAGCTTCGTTGAAATAATAACTGCCTGTGAACATAATTGAAATAAGAATTTGATAATCAAATTAATCTCATGCAGGCAACTTAATTATCGTTGTTGCTTATAACAGCGTATAATTTGCGTCAAAATTGTTTCGCGTCCAATGAAGATCGTTAGTTTGGTGAGTCACAACGGAACATATTATAACCAGCCAGCACGTGATATTGTTTGGTTTTGTAATAGCATCAAAATAACAGGTTGGCTCATAACGTTAACGAGAGAGATTAACACTCGTATTTATAATGAAGCTTAACCGCTCCGTCGACATCGCCGAAGCTGATTTTGCGAACGATTTTCCTGCACCGTTATGTTTTAACAGTACCTACCGCCTTTTAACAAGCAGTTGAAAAAAAGTTAATTTGATATCAAAATTGCGCGGGGAATGGGCCTGATGGAAAGATTATTTTTATTGTTTTTAAGAACGATTGTTATAATAAAGATTTTTGTTTTTGAACTTTTTAGTGTAATAGGGTTTGTCAATTTATAACAATGGATTTAATGATTCCCAGCATTATTTGTGATATTTAAAACTATACAATATTTTAAAGTAAGTACATATGTTAATATTTAAAGGGAAAGTGTAAATGATTGTTATATTTTCATTGACCACACAATATTGAAATATTTGATGAAGTGCTGTATGTACATCAAAGCTCCACAAATACTATGGATACGGGCGAGGCGGGCACCTCGTTGAACTCTTTCGTATGACGGGCGCGGGCGGCTCAGGGCCCGGTTTTTTCCCCTCGCACCTCTAATGAGAGTTAAGTCCAAACATCAAGAATGGTTATGGCGGAACATTACACGCTCTAGGATATTAAAATGAGACAAATTTATTGCCGCTCTCCGATTATACTTTCGATAAACGCGCAGACCGGTGATTATGATATCTAGTGGTTTAATCGTACGATCGATACGGAGTCGCGTTCCGTTCTACACTAAACCAGTACTAATAAAAAAGAAACTAGTTACGGGCGGGTCGTATCCGACAGTTTACGTTGGAAAATCAACAAGGTGCTATAGTGGGCCTATAAGTCGGAACCGCGGTGCGTTATCGACTCAATCGGGCTCGAACAATGCATCGAATGTTTCAATATAGCTCCGACAGCATTTTTAACGTTTCATCGGTGCTGTAACAATCGTAAAATAAATTCTCTACGCCTTCTCAGAGCTCTGATTAATGTTGTACACAGCGCGGCGTCTCGTTTTTATTTTATTTTTTTTCACCTGTGAGTTTTTCTCTAGCTTAATTTATGGAGACTGGTGACTGAGAGCGCGACTTGTGTTTGAAGCTGCGATTTCTCATTGTTTGTATACCTAGAAGATGTTTGCTGACACCCGTAACGGACAGGCATTCGACACGAAAAAATTGAAGTGTGTAGATAATTATATATTTTGACAAGCAAGCAATTACCATGACATTGCGAATTTCGAAATTATAGTCTTGTTACACTGCTGACATGTAAATTAATTTTCTGTCACGCATTTTGACATGCGTGTGTTGTAAGAATGTAGGTTCATGCACAATTATTTGTTGTCGTATATGGTGTGTTTATTAGTTATGTTTGAATTGCGTTGCTCTCCGCTGACCGCAGCATGCATTTGCTCGGGGTCTGCGGCCGCGCAGAGCATTACCCTCGTCGGGACGGATGGCTGCATCAAACCAAGAAACTCTACAACTGGGGATATTTTAGTCAATAACGATTTATGAATGAAGTCTCAAGACTTTGAGAGCGTGAATTGTGGTATCTAGAAATATTTATTTGCATGTCGAACACAAGAAGAAAACTTATAAAAGGTAGAAAAAACTGCCTGTTAGGGTCCCACTGAACCCTTTCTCGTACAGAGCAGACTCAAAGACATTATTCACCACGCTTGCTTAAAGTCTGGTTGGCGATTTCAGGCTTATAATTATTATTTTTAGTGAAGGTTTCCTCACAATGATTTTCCTTAAACTATGTAAGTGATGTCCTAACGTAGATATAAATTTTATCAAAATGTATATGATATTCTAAGCAGTAAGCTATCGCGTCATATTTTTCTTTGTTACCAGCGAGAATCGATTTAATAGTCGATTTACTATGCTACTAGTGAGGGATCATTATTCAACCTAGTTGCCGTACTCAAATAAGTCTTCAATCCAATACATTATTAACGATAAGTACAGCCTTAATGAGGGCATTGATATTTCTAGAAGCTAAGAAAAATAAAATCTAAAATCAGAATCACTAAGATACATCATAATAATCTCAGACTTTGTAGTTTATATTTAAGCTCAGAAAGTGTAGAATTTTTAAATTCATTTATATTGAGTTAAAAAAAACAACCGACTTCCTAAAAAAACACTAACAGGTAAAAAATAACTTCAGTTCGGAAGTCTGTTGCTTTGGTGGTTTTGTATCGTTCATTGTTGACCACCGACTTCCGAAACTGGAGTTATTTTTCACCGTAAGTGTTTTTTTAAGAAGTCGGTTGTTTCTTTTGGAAAAAAGTTTTTATTTTGCATTTTTTAATTTCTTCGTAAGTAAAAGTATTTCAAAACTTGAAAGAATCATTGAAATTGGTTTACAATTTGCTAAAGAAGTTCTATCTAAACATTAATCTGTACATATCTGCCTACCCCCTTTAAAAATAGAAGGAGGGCGTAATGTTATGTTATGGAAACACAAAAGCATTGCATAGATATCTGACTATAGCATTCGCGAATAATTGGTTATTATGCATTTAAGAGTACCGTTGCCTGTCTTCTTGAAAATGCTTGATTTGTTACTAAAAATGTTAAAATCGGTGCGTGTGTACCAATATTTTTTTAGAAGTTCCCTTAGATCGTCGAGGATCCTTCATCAGATATGAGGTTTGATACAAATGGGACCAATCTGGTAGTTGTTTGAGTTTCTATCAATTAAAGAAAGAATTTTGAAAATCGGTCGGAGTCGGTTAATAAAATAAGATTCATGGCAGCTTCGAGTCTTTAAGTTGGCAGTCTTTGTTCTGTGTCTGGGTATAATTTTATCTATGACATGTATATATTTAGAAATATAAAGTATGTTTATCAGCTGTTGAGTAGGTATCCATAACACAAGCTCTGCTCAGCTTGGGACTAGATTGCGTTTTGTGAAAGTTGTGTTTTATTTTTATTTTATGTATTGACATCACAAATAAACGAAATCGGCATGTATACATAGAACTAAGTGGGACTTTAATTGACTAATTACCCTACCTTGATAGTACTGACCACCGATCTGAAATATTAGCATGCAAGAAACAATAAAACGTCATATGAAAATCGGATTTTGCTCTCTTTGTTCTCATCGCTAAATTGCTAATAGCAATATTTAAGTTACAGTTAAATTTGTATATTTTTAGTATTTCTTACGTTCATGCGAAACCACTGGACTGTTGCTATAGGGGTTCTAGCTTAGCAGTCAGTGCCGGAGGTAGTGAGTTCGACTCCCATCCAAGTCAAATGTTTGTTAGATGAGCACGATCATTTGTTCTGAGTCTGGGTGTAATTTATCTTTGTATGTATTTAGAAATATTTAAGTCAGTTATCAGTTGTCAACTACTCATAGCATAACTTCGAAGTTTGGGACTATGTGCGTTGTGTGAAAGTTGTGGAATATTTATTTTGTATTTATTTAAATGGGCATTTCCCTTTGCAAATGCATTGGCATTCGCTTAAAAATGTAAGTAGGATCTTTATAAGACTTTACTGATTAGCTATACTTACTAGTTCCTGTTAGAGCAGAGATTTTTGTACAATATTAATGGTTTACATTTTATTGTTTACTATGGCATAAACAGATACAGGTTGGAATAGACGCACATCCGATACTATTTATGTTCAGTATAAGAACAAAGCATTTAATTGACCCAAACACAGGCACACGTTAATAAGTAAAAAAAACTAAAGAAAAAGATTAAACAAAAATAAAACAGTACATAATCCTAATTTAATAAAATAGATTCGATTTATTCCAATGAGATTTTTCATAAATGAAGTGACTTATTCAATCTTTAAGAAAAAATCTCATGGTGTTAGACACAAATAAAACTAAACTTATATACTAGGTACTTACTTGTATTTTAAACTTTATTTGGTAGTTCACAGAAAAATGAAAGCAAAAATTAGGAATGTGTGTACAGACGCCAGCATACCAAGTTATGAACCGAACTGTCCAATTTTTCCATTTGAACATGATCCTCATTCTGTTTGCAATACAGTTGAAAAACTAGCAAAGAAACGTTGCCACATTCATTCGTGTACCTATGTATTCTTCACCCTTCAGAAACAAAAATAATTATAAATAAATGTCCATAATACATTATTGTCAATAATAATGTTATCCAAGCTGTTAACCAACCGCCTATTGTCATCCTAAAAATGTAGCGCTTCTGTATGAGAAATAACATCAAGTCGTTTTCCAATATTATCCATGTAAGAAAGTAGATCAATTGGAAAATGGCTGAGATGGTTCTAAAACTTTCTTGGTTTGTTTATAACCGGCAATAAAAGAAAAATGCCTTTCCCTATTCATTTTCATAAATTGCATAGTACCTAAACCAAAAACTGTGCTTGAACGTGACAGTAATTATTTAAATTTAAAAAAAAGTTGACCCATATCTTTAGTCTACAGAAAAGTTAACATCGTTAACTGTTCAAGTAAATACTTAATAACTTCATCAAAGTATTTCAGCAGCTCCAACGTTAATGATTTCCAACAATAAAAGCAAGGCTCGTGGCTGTAAAACGCTTGTAAATCCAATCGGCGTACAAGGTGTAAACGCGCTATCCTTTTGTTCGGCTGAGAGCGTCTGGCTTCAAGCGTCCGTCGGTCGTCCAGTTGGTTCATTCGCGCCTGCATAGGTGTGAGCCAAGGGCTCGTTACCACAGATTGAAGGGCCGCGGTCGTCGGCCGGATCCCCACTGATCCTGTGGCAAAAAACTTCGCATGCTCACGCCTACCCACTTAGCTACGTATAGCTACGTTCTCATTTCTATGGAATGTTGAACAGTACGTTCTATGCGTGTGTGCTGTTATTGATAGCTGAATTATAGAGTAAATATGGTTGGTGGTAAATAGAAATGTGTTTGAAAAGTGATTTTCTGATTTCTAACATTCATGTTTTTATTAGATACAGAGATAGTTATGGTTATTCAAACTAGAAACTAGTATGAATTTTTACACGCATAGCTTATTTATTTTTATTAATAAGGCTTTTTTTTCTCGAGAAGATGAACAAAGGTAACATCAATAATTTATTCTTAATCGGTTTTAGTTGTTGTAATTCTTGCTTTAATTACTTCACAGCGGCAACCAGTTGGTATAAAATAAAGAATATTGAATAACCCTTCCATACCTTTTAAGTCATTTCAAAAGTGTTAACAAGCCATTTAGTTTTATTTATTTTGTGTTATATGGTAATTATTGTCATTATCACACAATAGGAGGAATTTATGTGAAAAATATGCCTAGATCCACATTAGAAAAATAAAGTATCACTTACAGAGTGTTTGGTTTCATGCGTAGGCTTCACTTGATTCTGCATATTCTTGCTAATTGCTGAATTTGCCATAATATGTTTATAGCCACCTATTTTACTAGTATGTAGAATACAAAGTATAAATATGGTTGTGCAAACTAATGTACTACGTGGAAAACTATTAAGAACCCAAACTTGTTGTCCCTCTCTATTAAAATAATTAAGATATTTAAACTTCCATTTGCTTGTTTTAAAATTTACTTACTACTAACTTTAGCTTTCAGTAAAACCATAAAAATAAAATCATTACAAAAAATGTTCATAAAAAACCTCTCATGTTTGCTATTTTTAGTTTGATGTTTAATTATTTACTGCAACTTCTCAATATGGTCACATTGGACATTCTAATTAAAATAAATTAATCTGGATTTCAAAAAGGAATCGTATCCATTTATATGCAAATTTTAAGGACAGTATAAGGCCGCATAAGGTGCAAATGAAATGAGGTGGAACAATTATCTGTTGTCATCAACAATAAATACATGGATATTGTTTAATAATATACTTTGTTTTTATAATATACTTCAAAGCACTTTCTTGGTTTCAAGTATTTAAGTTCTTTGTCATTTATGTTTCAAAAATAGTTCCTTAAAACATGTATCCGTTAGAATTTGAAGAAAATGCTGAAGGTAGTATAATTTGCAGATTTATTTTAATTGTATCATTGTATTTATGTTGATACTGTGAATTAAATGATGTTTTGTAGTTAAGTACCTCTGAATCAATACGTTTATATCTTGTAAGATATCGGCTTATTTTAAATATTTAGTGTATGCTGTTTTGTTTCTAAGGAAAATTACTGATTGCGAAAAAAACTCATGTGTCATTATGCCATGTACCTAATATTGTTTGAATGTGCATGTTATTATATTGTTATAAGGGTGTGGGTAATTTGTATCTAATTAAAGTAAAAAGAAACTTGTTATGATTGAATTGTATTTTTATTTTTTCATTTATATTTTTTTCCAATTTAACGCTTTTTGATTATGTGTTTTCCACAATAAATATTCTTTTAGTTCAGACTAAAATACAAAATATACATTAATGTGATATAAAATGAACGCTAACTATATCTAATTTTATCACAGATTGCGGCATTATTGCCATTTTATTTAATAGTAGTCGGCAAGTTTTGCCCAACACAGCCTAAATAGGCCTAACTCATAAAACTATTTATTTTTACATCGATTTAGTTAAGCTCAGATCACATAATATGACAGACATTGTGATTACAACAAAGTTGTTACAACAGACCTTCTAATACCTAAAATTCTTAAGAGATTATTTCTTGTAAGCTTATTCTTTAAACATCTTCAAAATCAGGCGTATTTACATTACTATGACTACAATTATTTTTAACTATGTACAGTTCATAAACGCTAACCGACTAGCCATCACAAATTTAAAACAAAACGGTCACTCCAATTAATGTCTTTTATCACTTCATTTGCATTTATGAAATCACTTTGTTCACTGAGATTCACATTGTATTAGTTCACTTACACTTTACACGTGGACGGACATGGTGCGTGGAGACGCACGCGGTGGCACTTGGTGAGAAGTATGAGATGGGTGTGGGGGGAGCACCGGGTGCGCGCCGTGCACCGGTGGCTGCGGCAGCATGCCCAGGTGGTTCCTCGCGTGGTGATGCCGGTGCATGGGCAGGCCACCGCTGACCACCGGGCTCGGCACTCCGCGACATCGCTGATTATTGCGCACATCAGGCAACGCAAATTTTAGTTTTTCCCAAAACAGCCGATCATCCGCATGGAGACACTTATTTGTTTTTAAATACAGTCTTATATCAGGATCTAAATCCTTTTGAGGCACTTGACCTAATAACACTACTATCAGTCTTTTTCGCCGGTCTCTTAGAACTTGGTGGAGAGCCGATTTTAGCTCATACCGCACCCACTCACATCTTAGAAAGTTTTCACTGAGCACCATGATTGTACGCCGCGAAGATTCAACAGCTTGTCTTATCTTCTCTGTCACGTGGGCGGATAAGTCGCGGTAATGTAGGCAAAGTTTGTAAGACGGGTCACCGCGCTCCAACATGGATGCAAGTTCCTCAGTAACCCATACTTCGTCTTTGGAACTGTAGCACAAAAATGCATCGTACATCTTCTCTGAGTCTTCTCTATCACTGGTTCGATAAAATAATCTCACACCGAATTTTGAATGAAACCATACTCTCATTTGTTGTCTAAATATGAAAATAATCATGCTCACTAAAGACACAAATAAAAAGCATCCTAGAGTAGCAACTAGAAGTGGTATGTAGTCTTGCACTTCTTCATTGGTGATTATTGTCCTAGTGGCAGTCAAATTTCCGTTGATACTGTTATTAATGCTTGGCAATCCAGTACACATGGTTCCATTTTCACTTGAAACTTTAAATCCAGTCTCTGGGTCACTGTACATGCTTTCGTTATAAACCGTTAGTTCAGTCGTGTTCCCTTTCGAGTAAATGCATTTGATGTCTGTCAGATCTGTTATTGAGTTCACTCTTTTCGTCCATTCGCGAAACATTTCAGTGTATTCACAATCACATGACCATGGATTAAATGAAAGCGTAATTTCTGTTATCGCTGGATTGATTTGCCACACAGTCAACGTAACAAGTCTATTATGATGCAGGCGTAACACTTTCAGACGCGCCATATGATTAAACATCTCCTTGCCTATGCGCTTGATCTTGTTATTATTTATGTGTAGTTCTCGTAAGTTGTCTAACCCATCAAATTCTTGTCCTTCTAGGACTGAAACGCTGTTGTAATCCAGATGTAGTATTTCCAATTCTTTCAATCCGTTAAATGTTCTATTGTGTATCGTCTCAATATTTGATGCATTTAAAAATAGAATCTTCAACTTCTTACGGCCTATAAAGGCGTGGCTTGGTAAAATTTTAATATCATTACCATCAAGGTATAGTTCTGTGGCTTCCATTGGTATTTTTTCTGGCAACATATTTACATAAGCAGAGTTAGCACAATCGACAACATTTGCTGACCAAGACGGATCATGATAACAAGTGCAGTTGTTAGGGCAAGTCATTTCACAGTCACAGGCATCAAAGTCACAGCAATGACATAGAGCGTGACAATGAGACTCATATTTACACAAAAACTGGTGAGGCGCTGCTTCAATCAAAGCCACTTGAGCATTTCCACGACTATACAACAGCTTGCAGTTAATACTGTCTAAATCCATCAACTTTGGCTGTGTTCTAGCTCTGTTTCCAGTGTTTATTTTTTGCAACCAATCCATTGTGCAATCACACTCCAACGGGTTACCGCCTATGAAAAATTCTGGCACCGTTTTATCCTGTGGCACTGCGGAGATTCTCAAAGAGTTTGGGTCCAAGCTTGTTATTTTATTCCCATACAAATCGACGCGTGTTAAATTAGGCTTTTTGAAAAACGTGTACGATTGCACTTTGGAAATTAAATTGTCATTCAAATACAACATTTCCACAGAATTTGGTATTGCACTTCCAGTTATTTCTGTTAACTTATTGGAACTGGCGTCGAAAGTACTGAGCGATAGTTGTGATTCTATCTCAAAATAATTTCCAAGTTCAGCTATCCTGTTAGCGTGAATATCCAGCCACTGTAATCCAGTTGGGATCATTGCATAATCGAACCATTCCAATCGGTTGTCAGAAATGTTCAACCACACCAAATTAGGCAATTTAGCGAAAAGTCCACCGATGTCTGTCAAGTAATTTCCATCTAGCCTTATTGCTTGCAGGTTGACGTTTGCATCAAATGCACCGGCTTCAATTTTGTGAATTTTATTTCTTGATAAATTCAAAATTTTCAATGAAGTCATTTTATCGAACACGCCTTTGCTAATATTGCCAATATTATTTTCAGTCAATCGGAGACCGTACATTTGTTCCATCGTCATGAATGACGCATTTTCTATGCTTACAATAAGATTCTCTCCCAAATCAAGGGTTTTCAGCTGGGGTATCTCTTTCAATGCCAATGGAACTTCATCGAGCCGGTTTCCGTTGATATGCAAGTCTTGTAACGAAGAACAATTTCGTAATGCATGTGGATGTATTTTGGATATGCGATTACTGTCTATAGACAAAACAAATAACACTTGCAATCCCATAAAAGCATAGCTCTCTATATTGGTAAGTCTATTGTTTGATAATGTTAATGTGTGCAGATTGCTAAGCGAGCTGAATACATTTTCTGGAATGTGTTCAATAAAATTGTCCTGCACTTTTAATATTTCCAGGTTGTGTAAATCTCTGAATAGTGCTATTTCCATCTTTGACACCCGATTGTGTGAGAAATCCAAGTACACGAGTCTTTTCAATCCAGAGAAAGTAGAAGTATTTATCCAGTCTGAAGTTAATTCGTTGAATGATAAATCTAACACTAAAAGTTGAGTTAGATCGCTAAATAATCCAGGAGCAAGTACTGTTATGGTGTTATTGTTGAGGTATATTTCTTTCAATTCTTTTGTGTCGCTGAATAGTTCAGGAGGTAAACTGGTAAGTTGATTGTCCGAGAATCTTACTGTAGTCAATGATATAAGACCCTCCAAAGCTCTATCAGCGATTGAATTTAGTCCATTGCCTTGGAAGTATAATTTTTGCAGTCTTCTTAATCCTGATAAAAGATTTGGTGGCATGGTATCGATAACATTCCGGGAAAGATCCAAAACTAGTAAGTTGTCGCCGCATTTCTCCGTCGGATGTCGATGTGCTGAAGAGAATTGAAAATGACTAATGTCTCTCATTCTGTTACCAGTCATATTCAAGTATTCTAGGTTCCTAAGTGTGCACAATGCACCTTCTGGGAACACTAACATGTTGTTTTCGCTAAGATCCAATCGTTCCAAGTTTTGGACGTCTCGCGAAAAAGCACTGGGAGTTATTTCAAGCGACATTGTAGACCAGTCTGTATTGTGTGTTCTTATCGTCAGGTTTCTTAGCTCCCGCAGACCCGTGAATGCGCTATCGGAAAGGTTTCCGATCTTACAATACTCAATGGTAAGCTCGCGCAGTTCAATCAACTGGCGAAAACTACCGGGAGCGAGACTGCTTTGGAAGAAAAGCGCATCGCTGCATTCGAGACGTAGTCTGACGGTCGGATGCGGTTGAATCGCACTGAAGTTTGTGTTCTCCAATTCGCTGTTAATCGTTCTTAACCTACACTGTAACGCAACTCCTGAGCCATCGTAATCCGTCATCCACCCGCATTCATCGGGAGCCTGGTAACGTGTCCCCGCCGATAAAGATGCACCCCTAACAGTTAAAGCGGTGCTTAGCACCAACAAGGTGCACATAAACCGTGTGAGGTACATTGTTTTGTTTCACTATTATCACTTTATTTTACATAGTTTTATTTATCATCGTTTCGCACTAAAATTCCACTTTAACTTCCAACCATCAGCGCACTAGTTCATTTTATTTCACCTCGCAGTCGAGTACTCCACTAGTCGAACCGGCCACTTAACTCGTTTCTCGCGAGAACACTAATTGGATGGGATCGTGCGTCCGCAACCTACTGAGTCATGGTGCACGTAACGCGAGCGACCACGCAGAGGTCTGGGGTGGAACTGAGTCGCAGTCGAACCTGCGGTGCGCTCGCGCACAAGGCCGCGCCGGTTCACGCGTTCCAACAGGTAAATTCACGCCTAGAGCTAGAACGTATTAAGCGCCTTCAAGATTGTTTCGCGTTTGGCTCTATCGGTTTTGCCACAAGGCTTGTCCGAGAAATACATTGAACGCACACAGATACGTGTGGGCACACCACCATAGGTCGAAACCGCTTTTTGTGGTGTTGGAGCAAGCTTTGATACGGTGTGAGTGAGCAGGACAGAGGGATGGTAGCGGGGTAAGGCGCGCATAGCTTGGTGGGGGCTTGAGGCAGCTGGCCAGGTAGTGCGCGGGCGCACTGCCACAGTCGCTGCTTGTTAACACTCCCGTTGATAGAATTGTATTGCAGACATTTGATGACTGTTGACATTTTGTTTACTCACTATCGCTAATGAAATTAATGGTAGGTATTTATTATCGTGCTAACATCAGGCTCTTTTTATAGATCCTTACAATGTATGGTGCTAAAATAATTATGTTGTAAAAAAAATAATAATAAATGAGTTTGTTAAATTGGATAAAAATACTGAGCCACTGAATTCATTACTTCTGTGAAAGCTTCAATAATAATTATGTCTCATTCGAATGTTTACAGTATAAACTTATTAAATAATTACTCAAATATATTTGGCTTGGATTCCCGTACAGCTTTAGTAAAGCCATTAAAGGTGAATTTAAATTTGTATGTTTTATAATATGAATTATATTCAGCACTGTTACTTCCTCATATTAATGAATTTGGGCTGATATTATATTTCACCATTATTAAGGAGGTACTTTGTTCATTATTTCCAAAGAGGTGTTTGGTGGTGGTGTGAGGTGTGGAGTTTTTATGGTGTACAAAAGAGTATTCCATTCTCTGTTCAGAACTATTTACTTTGCTACTTACTTACTCTATGCACATTTTAGTCTCATCTTCTAACCATTCGGTTGACCTTATCCTTTGTCCTATCTTGCCTAAGGGACTTAAATGTCTCGCAGAAGCTACTGTGTAATCATATTGAAATGCGCTAAAACGGTAGGAAATACTTACCATTGATTTAATTTCGTATAAAATGTTTCCTGCGTTCAGCACGCGAGAAGTTTGATTCCTCTGCATATTAGTTGTGGAGCAAAATTGCTCTTTCCAGGTAACCTCGGCCTAATCACCCTTTAATTCAGTTAAACGATTTTGATATAATTTCCACCGTTGAACCCCAAACCTCTCATCAAATTAAACATTTGCTCATTATGCATTTTGTATAGCCACCAATTTGTTCGACGCCGTTTGATTTAACAAATTGTGTCGGGCCTAATATTAGATTACTGTTCATGATTTATACCAATAACCTAAACGTTTTTATTCCTTACGTATTATTATGAGTTCTTTCTTATTTTGCTCATGTTCAAAGTTTGAATATCTGTGCCATTAAAAATAACAATAAAATGCCACTCGAAATTGTATGGTGTGGCCATATAAGTAGGCACGACGCATCTGTTTCTATTGTGTCCGCTTGGTTGCTAATTGTCGGGCTCATTCACACCTGCCGTTGTGCACAAAATTTAACGAACGTGCCCTGAATTTTCTTTATCAGACATCAAGTAAATCATGGACAACAATAGCGCATCATCTGGTTGCCAATAGCTTCCAAAATTCAAGCTTTGTTATTACTTTCACACAACCAAATTAGGTATTGAAGATAGTAAAAAGCATTCCTCAATAGGGTGCTCTACCTACTTTCTGAAAAATTGTATTCTAAAGAAATGAAAACGTATTCGTGGTCTAGTTCACGATAAATAACCTACTTAATCTCTTATAATAAATGGTCATGATCATAATTTTATTTGGTGTCGGGATGATAGGAGGACGTGGCGCGTCCGTCGCTTGGTACTATTTATGCGAGGTGTTGTGGCCCCGATCCCGAGGCGCCTGCTATATCTCAATTGCAATAAATTATCTCCTTTGACACGCGAGAAGCGGAAAATTTGCAATCGCACCAGTCGGTATAGAATTCGCGTCTCACCTCCTTTATGTAAACAGCGTAAATGGCTTTGTAATAGGAATTGCGTCCGTCCCACTATGACACCGCCTCGATAATTCACGTCGAGTCCCACGGGTAGTTTGTTCAGATCGCGCCTAGAGACATTCACCACAAAAGACCAGCGGGAGATCTTTCCTTCGACTTTTTGTCATAAGTGGCGAGGCGTTTCTTGTCCTATGTTTATAAAAGAACAGATTGGCGGTAAATCGTTGGTTATTGTGGCGCTATTTAATGTATATTTCGAGGGTCACCATCGGTTGCTATAACAATATATCCGTATTCAATTTACTGTGCTTCACGTCAACACTCAATGCTGCTCCGGTGTTGAATTGTACGCGTGGGCACACCACCATTTTGATGCGGGTTACTAGCTTATGATTCACCTGGCATATAATATTTAAGTTTTAAGTCAAGCACCTATGACATTGAGAACATTTTTTAAAACAATAGGTGCAACCGCTATTTATTCGTAACCCTTAAAACATATGGAAGTGTACATATGTTTTACATACCTACATGTAAAATGACTTCTGAGAATAAGGTCGAACATCCTCCGTAACATGTACTGCGTCGTCGCCTTTATTTCGTTTTATCGGCCGAGTTCATCGGTGTGTAAAATCATTCCGTAGTCGATTTCCATTATGTTATTAATTTTTGTAATTTCGGTGCCTAATCTCCGGCGACAGGTCAGATACCGGCGCGACACTTATCTCGGTGTCGGCGGACACATATAATCCATTAAGTCGTCATTTCCACGCCGTTGATCATTCCTCAACCACGCGTCAAACCCGCCCCCAGTCCAAGGCGACGCACAACGTATTGTTCGCTACCGCTTTATCTCACCTTTGATGCACTAAGGACCTTTGAAATTAGCCCCACCAAACACATAATAGACCTTAAAACAATAGCCACAACTTTCATAACCCTTCGGTTCCGGGTTCATCGAGACTTTATCCCTGACGACTAATGGACTAGTTTGTTATCTAATCGGGTACACGGCGGACCTATTAATAATTTCCCACATAATTTTCTAATTAACGTCCTGTCTGGTGTACGGTTTGGGACCTCTGGATACAAGAAAACGGAAATGACGTAGAATTAGGGTTAAGTACTCACAGTATTTATCAAAGTAACTTATATGTGTACATTTTAAGCAGTTAGTATTTCTATTAACATTAATGACTAATAGCATTTGTTTTTGTTTCAGGTAATCAACATCAGCGATTTGAAATTCTGAGTGGCGAGGTAAGCAAAAACAAATAGTGTCCTTAAAATAATTGCACAACGATACGAACGATCGCAATACAGATACTATATTAACAGCAGGTGATTTGTGAAACGAATCGCGGCCATACTTAATCCTATTTACGAATAATGTAGAAAATAAAACTTTATGCGCACATTTAACATTAGGAGTGTTATGTTACCTGGTGTTAACCCCTGACGGGTTAAATTGTAGCGTGTAAATTGAAGAGATTTTACACGTGAACAGAACCCTTAGTAGTGCGTCAGATCGCGACACGGGCAATTTGGCGCGCGAGAGCCAACGCGGGTTTATTTGTTCACTACGGCACCTGGCCATTCAGGACCCACGGGGTGCAGAACAGAAGTATCGTGGAGTGGAATCTGATTTATTACACTACATATTTTACAAATCAAAGCCGACTCTATCTAAAACCAATACTTTATGTTAGTGATATATCAGTTTCGTATTTTGCAAATCGCAACGTTGAATTTTACATTGCATTTAAAATCGATGAACATTTTCAATTTCCTGTGCAATTTTCGCTTCAAGACACTGACGATTATGGTAAGTTTCAGGAACTTAATAGCTATGAAATCCTCGATTCTTTCGTTTAACTAATTATCAAAAAAAAAAAATTCGTTTAACACATGCCATATCTATTCCTCACATAAAATATAGCTTTGAAAAAAAAAAACTCAATGATTGCGCTCACGCCAGTCCGCTCAACATCCTTATTGTGCTGTTTCAGAGACGTACGACGTGCCATCGAATGGGACCGGTTAGATTACGCATTGTCGTGGCACAATTAGAAACTGTTGCGGAACCATTCGCTCACTTTGTTATTTGCAAACAATCGCCGGCGACATCTGCGCCCCTCTCTATCGTCTCTCTATGCCGTGTCACCGCTGAGTAATGGTGAAGCGCCGAGCATCTGCTAATTGCGACCCATTCAATTAGGCCGGCTTCGATGCAGATATATTATACATAAGAGGAATGTTTGTTACAATTACGTGAAATGTATCTACCTGCTGCTAAATTGAAATAAAACAGGATGTTTTATGAAACTAATTGATGCTATCTTAATTAATTTCAAAGATGTAAGTACCTTACGACTAATCATTTGATTGCAGACATGGCACAAATCTTTACATTCTCGTACACCATGATCGGTAACAAAGTTCCGATATGTTACCATTGTCTACAATGAAAGGTTAGCTGTAGTTGCTGACTAATGATTGATGAATGATTGAGTGACTCATTGATAAAGTGACATTCATCGGTTATCGGCATGTGCTCGGACGTCACTATTCTATTGTCTAAAAGAAAGCTTAGACAAAAGCTCCGGCTGTCGTATCGTATGGCAAGCTTTTATCTTTTAACGCTTACAATTTACGTTTTTTCATATTGATTGTCTTCAGTTGGTACGAATTAATATTTATTTCTTATACAAATTGATCTCTAGTTACCTAATTACTTACTATAGTTAAATTTGGTAAATGTAATCACTTTCCTCACCAAAAACCAAACGGTGCACCGTTTGGTTTTATAATTAAAAGGTGTGACAAACATTTTTACGTCCCTTTCGTAATAAAGACTAGGGCTGCGTGACATCCCCCGCAGAGAAGTACGTGCTCCTACCAAGAAAAATGTTAGTAGGCATCTTAGAAATTTCAATTGTAACATTTGTTGTGTTCGCAGAACCTTTCCAATTTGTTCGGCTCGTGTGCCGCCAATGAACGTCTCTAGATATCATCGGCATACCGGCCGCTATGTTGACTCATGTGATTAAATTCTTCGCCTGGATATACGGCGAGCTTGTACACCTGAGATTTTTTTCCAGGCTTGCTAAAATAACTATTTATTATTTTAAATTTACGTTTTATTCAATTTATCCTTTTTTTTATCTTTTCGTGCATCTAAATATGATATTTAAAGAATCATTTTTCAAGCACCAAGATAGGCAGATAATTATAGCAAAATTTAAGAGTATATTATACGGAATTCATTAAAATGGAAGCAGTGAATAAAATATGATTGTAAAAAACTCATTTCACTATCAATTTTATGTGCCATTTATTCTAAGAACACACAAATGACATTATTATTTAAATGAATGCAAACGAGGTAATGATGTTTGATATTGTTATTTATGGCGTTTAAACAGAACGGTGACAAATTCTGCAACGCTGTGCCAGGAAGGGACTGTCGCGCCTACTCCTTCCACAAACACAATAAATATCAACTGTACAAGGGACACAATGATGCAAACACCGTAACTTGGAAGATTAATATAATATTTTTGCGCCCGTACACAAGCGGACCGTTGCCGTTGGCCTAATGAAATATGGCAACATGTTCCTTCATTCCTGATAAAACCTCCGGTGTCGGAGTTTTATTGCAACGCGAGTACGATAATTCAAGTTGGCCAGGCAGTGAAATAATTTACATGGTGGTCCCTTTACGTTTTTTAAGCCCGGCTACCGCATTTTTACCATACGCCCGCGAAACGGCCTGGGCTTTCGGCATACTCGCTGAATCCTTATCTCTGCACACATGCGATTTAGTTAGCGTCACAGAAATATCTTATCGATTTAAATAAACAGCTGCAAGTATTATTATTTGATTCCACCTTTACATTTTTATCTTTTACGTTTTAGTATTCTTATCTACCTCTTAAAATATCATTGAAGTTGCAGTTAATCTTTGCCCATAATAAAATCGATAGCCGGAAAGATTGAACACGGATTACGCAGCAGCAGACAAAAACACTTAAAATAAATATTATTTTAAATCTGTTTTTGCAAAGTATTACTGTCATAAACTTTATATAAACACTAAAGGGTTTCAAAATGTATTGTGTGCGCACCTTGTTCAGTAAAGCCTTTTTAATAAAAAAACATTACAATACATTAATCACTTTTATTAACTTGGGTGTTCGTGTAAAAAGTGCACAATTCGTACATCAAACGCAAACCCATTGTGATATTAACTCTCTATTAAATATTTTCCGCGTTGCTGCGGACTAATCTTTAGTCCACAATAGCATGATAAAAATACCTGAATAAAAAAACTCGGTGAAGCGTAATACATCACGGGCATTCGGGGTTCCGTCGATGTAGATTGAACTTATTTATTGAAATTGAATAGTGATTTTATTCTAATTGTAGACCTAGCTTTGCTTGTTAGGCAACGCTTCCCTATTCCTTATTTATTTGTCAACTATGGATGACTTACTTACTTTTCTTAACACTTTCTATGCCACGTAGGTCACCGGTGACCTCAAACAATTGAATTTTTATTGTGTCTGGTAGTCTGGCAGTCAAAGTGTTAAACAATCAAGTTCCCACTTGATTTAGGTCTATCTTTGAACAATCTTTATTCTTCACTTGCTTTTATACGAACTTTTACGTAGTGTAGACATTTAGTGAAAGTCAAGAAAAAGAACAAAAATGTAATTACGAGTTATGGTGAGATCATTTTTTTATGGCGTAAACTTGTATGTCAATATCACTAAACCCAGAAAAACAGTAAGAGATATTTCAATATCACATTAATAACTGTAAAAGTTACAACTCATGGGACACCATTATTTTGTTTTACCTAAACCTAACCATGAATAAACACTTTTGAGAAATTTAAATTTTACATATAATATTTATATTCTTTTCGCGGATCCCTAAAATGTCACAGTCAAATTGAATGAGTTATTCAATCCACGGTGCTCGGATCACGTGTCAATCATTGCTTGCACAAGCCGCAATGGATCGTGTAAATTCTATTAAACGTTTTGTTATTCATTGCCTCTATCGAAACTCCCCGCTTTTTGGTGATTCACAATAGCCTCGCCCCATATTGTACATGATCCCTACTAATAATAAATGCTTATTAAGTACGCGCTTTGCATAGATTAAAAAAAAATATTTAAAAAGAAAAGGAAGCGTTTAAACTTATGTTTTTTTTTAGCATATAATAATGAAATTGTGAATTATTATTTTTTACAATTTTGTACACTGGATCCTTAGTTTATGGTAGAATGTTATGATGCAATTTTACTTCAGTGACTCTACAATAGAAACATAAAATAGTCTACAGTTATTTAAAAAGAGTGAAAAAATCAAGTACGCAGTAACACCTGAGTTTGGTTGAATCAGCCAATCGCATCGCTTTACTTGCTTTTAATTTTTGACGTATGAAATAAATTCGTTACGAAATCTGACTTCATGATTATGATCACTCAAAAATAAATCAAATGTATGAAAGGAGAGGAGCCCGTAGCTTGGCTATGTTGTTGAGTTGCAATACGGGAATATTCAATCATAGTTTTATTATGTATATCTTCTACCACAATTTAAATCGTTCCGAACATAGGAATGATTGTTTCCCTTTCGTAAAAGGGTAACCGGGCTGTAATGCAAGCGGGAACGGGGTAAAAAACTAGTGTATTGTTACACGAATTTACGTACATACAGAGGTTCCCTAGTTCCCAGTCCATACGCGTTCGGCGCGTATTGTGTTACTCATGCTACATGCATTTTTTGAAACCTGAGCTACGAGAGATGGGATTCTTTTGTTGTGACTCGATTTGATTATTACTTTAATATGATGGGTACTAGCTGTTAATAATAACTGGGTAGGGAGACCGAGTAATGGGTGGTTATGGGGCGCGCTGTTTCATATGGTGTACACGGCTAATAAACTAATATCAGAATAATTTTATTTTGTAAGTGTAAACTGGTATAAAAGATGCCCTTTGAATTTTGACTTAAATTTTTAACTATGTACAAGTTCGAAGTTTTAATAGTGCCTTGCAATCCATTCAGAATATAAACCAGTTTTGTTGAAGTGTTTTGCATCGGGAATTACTGTTATAAAATACAATTGCAAGAAATGAGGCAACACATAAACACATTGTTTGAAAACGTTTAAACCTAGTAAGAATACAATTGAAAGCGGTTGGCTCGTGGGTCGTAGATAAAGAATAGGTAGGTAAATGGGCTTAGAACTAGGAAAAAAACTGCGATCCTTTCGTTTTAATGCATCATTGTCTTAAAACAAAAGGATCGCCGTTTTTTTCATAAGTTTACTTTTGTAATACAGATTTGAAAAACGATCGCAGAATAATAGCAGCTGTGCAAACTGAGCGCGTGCCAGTATCTCAGTATATTGTCAGTTCCGTGTAAATCCCTTGTAAGACGATGGTAAAACAATGCTTATAAAGTATCGGGCAACGGGCCGCGACTGCAGGCGTGATACGAAAGCGTTAATAGAATTCAGACATTTTGGACAACAAAGGAATCGAGGAAACCGTTTAAGGTCCATACGCAGATCCGACCGCATTATATTAGTGATATGGTAATGTGATTGTTCGCGATAAATTAAACTGGCGAGTCCTGCTCACAGCGGGACTTCGCGACGCCCGCGCATCGTTTTCATATATTCGCCAATTTGAGGTGAAGAACCTCACATTTTTTGACAATAATGCTCATACTTTTATATCAAGGCACAATGCAAAATGCCACGCCCTGGCTGCCACCCAAATGCGTCGGGTTTCTTTTTATTAACCGAATTTGATTCATGAGTTATCAAAGGGAGATTCAGATATTTAACTCAATCAACGTTAAGCTCCTCGATTTAGTCCAGCATAATCCAACAGAAGATAATTATGAAGAGACTAGCTGACCCGGCAGACTTTGTACTGCCTAATTAAATTGCAATAAATTCCTGTCAAAATGATTTGTAATGTGAAATTTTTTTGTTCCTACATATTTTATAGTCGGGGCAAAAAAATCTCCTGAACAGAACCGTCACCCTGGTGATAGGGCGTTGTGAATAAGAAATATAATTAAATAAAACATATATTATAAGCATTTAAAAATAAGTAATGCCTTTATTGTTAATCATGTGAATCATAATTATTAACAAAAATCAGTTTTATTTTCATTGTAGTGCTTTGTGATATACGATGTTTTTTGTATGATTATCTGGCGCATATAGACAAACTAATCTGATGGTTTTCCAACACGGGAACAGGCAACATACAATTGACCATGTGAGAAACATGGGTTTTTCTGATTAATACCACAAACACTTAATGATTGCCCCTGGGACTTGTTTATGGTCATAGCAAAAGCAAGCCGAACTGGAAACTGTAGTCGTTTAGAGTCAAACGGCACATCATTCGGAATAATTGAGATGTGCGGTATGAGAACGTCTTCTCCTTTATACTTTCCTTTCAGTATAGTTGCTTCTATCACGTTGTTAATTTTTTTTTTTATCGCTAACCGTGTTCTGTTGCAAAGACGCGGTTGCATGGTTGATATTTCGCAACATTATAACTACTGATCCAACCTTTGATTGAAGATTGAGGTGGCAATCCTGGCAAATCCAGCGAATTTAAAAATTCTGGTGGATAGTTCACTACATCATCTTGGTTAGTAGCCGAATCAACTGATTTATATATCCTCGATTCGCCTGTAATTTGTTCTTGTATTTTTAAATTTAATTCATTTACATCTATGTTTTTTGCAGCCAATATAGCTCGTTCGCTCAACCAATCATGGTTCCTGTAATTTTGAGAAACATCTGGAAACACCAGATATCTTTTTATTATTTTTATTACCTTCTGGTTAAGTTCATCTTTTGATCGAGTTAACTAACAAAAACTTTGAGAAATGTTAATGCAGCCAGTCTACATGTCCATTAAATAGGAAATTTGCCACTACCAATGTCAATGAGTTGTTTAGAGAATATGTTTCCAGATTGGTTATTTTGCAATTTGACATGCATATTCTTGCTAAAATGAAGTACTTTGACATGTTTCCACAATTGGAGGACTTTAGGCATGCATTGAGTTCATCAGCTGGCAATGTTTGACGAAAATTTCCTGCTAATAAAATCTTTGCACCACCAAATTGGTTATGATTGCTCCTACATCTTTTAATGTGCAAATTGACTCTTTGACGTTAGGAACATACCTACATTGTTTAAACAACAGTGAGTGCTTGTAATTCAATATGTACTTTATACAATAGCAATAAAGCTCATTTTAGTTAGAAAACGTTTGTATGGGAAAAATAAAAGGGCTGTTTTAGGGGTTTTCCGGCAACTATTCAAATTTTTCTCGCCGTAAAAACCATCTTTGAACTTCAACGAACAATAAAACAAAGTATTGGCCAAATTTGTCCAGGCGTTGTTGAGTTATGCGCTTACCAACACATTTTGCGATTCATTTTTATATTATAGATTAATAAATAAATAATAAAGTTACTCGAGAATATATTTGATATGAGAGTTACACTGAGATAGTAAAAATGTATAACTACTACGCTTGAAGCATAAATAATAGCCGAAAAAGAGGTAACATCCCTACTCCGTGCTGTTTACAGGGTGAGAAGTGACACCGGTAGACACATGGAGGATATAACTTACCAAGTGATTTGATTGATGTTATCGAGCGGGATAGAAAATGATAAAATTATGAAAATGACTATTAAAAAGCAAGGGTTAGTGATAAAAAAGTGCAAATTTAGAGTTGTAAGTAGGTATTTTTTGACGCCACATATTAAAAAAAAAAAAAAAAAAAAATATTGGGGTGAACACCCCTTATCACTTAGAGGTTAGAAAAATAGATAGTAGCCGATTCTCAGGCTTACTGAATATGCATAAAAAATTTCATGAGAATCGGTCAAGCCGTTTCGGAGGAGTATGGAAACGAACATTGTGACACGAAAATTGTATATATTAGATTAGAAAGAAGATTACTTATTAATATTATTTCTATTACCTAACTATGCACGATCCACATAATTTACACAGTTCAACTTACCACCTTAAAGACAAATGCCTGCTGTTGAAATTCAATAAAAATTTGCACAATACACGTTATTGATTTGATGGTTTCCAATTTAAATGTTAGGAAACAAATTACTTATTTTTTTTACTTTTTTTTCACAATTTGACAGTGAACACAATACTTTTCAATATTTACTTTTTGCCTGACATTATGTCAGTTGTCAATCTGTCATTTACTTTTCTCTAATTTTGTGTCTTAGTTTTTCATAGTGACTATGAAGGTTGCATCTGATTTATGTACTTTAATTTATTTTAATTAGCTCTAATAATGTAATTTATTGCTATTTTTCCTGAATTTTCTTCGCTATAAACCTCACGGAGCCCGAGACCTTTTCAACGAATGCAAAACCGTGGAAATCGGTTCGTGCGTTCTGGAGTTATAGCGTCAGGAAGGAAAACCCGACTTATTTTTATATAGTAGATGTTGCAGAACAAATTGGTACTTACGTACTTTAATATTCACCGACAGCTAGACTACTTTAACGTAGTTCCTGATGATCTGGCAATCAAATTTTATTTGCAGTTTTGCGATTGTTTTAATAAATAATACAGCTTGTTAATATCCCACTAAAAGGCATAGGCCTCTTCTCATCACGTTTGCTCAAGACGGTTCGGAGTTTTCAGACTTGACATTAACCTGATAGTCTAGATTTCTTGACGATGTCTTCCTTGCCACTGACTAGTTATGTAAATAAATAAAAAAATAAACAAATAGGTACCTATATAAAATTGAAGTGGTTGTTTGTAATAGAACAGAATTTTACAAGATGCATTTGTAAAAGTACCTATGGACCAAAACCAATGTTAAAATAGATGTCTTTCTGTTTGTTTGTTTTTATAAGGTGATCTCCAAAATGGCTGGGTCAATCTTGGTTTTTACTGGCAAGTAGCTTACACAGAAACTTTCGCTACTCCTATTTTAGAAATAGTGTAAAGTTTTATAAACGTAAGCCTATGAAATTCTGAACAAAATTCGGTTCTCTCTAAAAAAATCTAAATAGAGGTATTATAAATAAATAAATAAATAAAAAATCATAAATCACTTGGCCAGGTCGTAGGATCCTTTTGTGTCAATGGTACATCTTATTAAAGACGATATCGACATTTTGTTGTTTTCCGACATACTCGCGAACGAGTTTCATAAAATCTCTACATGTCTTATAACAGAAATTACTGATAGCGCGTATTATAAATATGTTATAAAACGCGCAATAAAAGTTTTTACACTCAGCAAAACCCAACATTTCCTGGCGTGGGATGATGACATTTCTGCTCACAATCGAGAATACCGGAACCTTGCCAGTATGTTTTGAAATATAATTGAAAATTATAGCGTTCATGAAATAAACTGTCAACTTCGGCGAACTGTCGACACGAAGTTCGTGTCCTGTCGCCTCCTTTAATTGGCCACGTTCATTGTTCTAACCTATCCCTTTTAGAGACCGAGTGATTGTTGCCGATTCCTAGAATTCTGTATTTTGAACGATAGTCTGTTCAGTTTGTTATTCTGTCCCTAATATGTCCAACAAATTGCTATGTTTAGATAGCCAGTGAGCTACATAGGCGGTTTACAAACTTTTTTTACGTAGGTAATCATTCTGTATCGACCTTATATGCTTTCGAACTTCTCTACATTGTGTGAGAAATCCTGGGTTTCACATTTCTCAGCGAAACATTTATAGGAGCAGTATACGTACAGACTGCGGGTTGGTACCTCGAGCATTTTCCATAGTTAGCCACTTTATTATAGCCAAATAATACTGTGTTCTTGTCACCTTCACAATTTATTTAGCCCCTCATTTCATTACTTGGCTCGTTTTTTATAAGCACTTGTATCCTTCTAAAAGATCTCCTATCACAAATGTTGCCCGAATTGCGACTGAGCCCATTTATATAAATTACGGGTTAATTAACTGCTTTGTTGTTGGTCGAGCGCGTGAATTCGTTGAAACGACGCAGTTTGAGGGGATAAAGTCAGATGTTAACAATAAAATATTGTGCTCTTTTATTTGGAAGTATTACTTAAAGTTGTATTAAATTTTTATCCTTTATTCACACAAACGGTATCGTTTACTAGATTGTAGTTTAACTTTGTAAGAAATACTGCTAGTTTTCTATCCTCATGTCTTTATAACAGTGAAAACCTCGTGTCCTCTTAAAGAATTTAGTGTATGGCACGGATCGAGTGCAAGTACGTTTAAACCTTAGCGAAGAATTGCATCCCGAGCTAGGGCACTTAACTTTATTGTTTTATGGTGCGATAATAATATTGGCGTGGCAAAGCCCAACTCAAGACGGCGCGCGTCCGATTGTTTTCTCACACAGATCGATTTACTGTTACTTATAGATCGAAAGTTTTTAGTCTATCTACGATTTTCATGCAATATTAACTAACTACATCTCCAAGGGATTGAGTGCCAAGTCACCGTACTGAATTACAACAGTCTTTATTTGAGAGATTCAGATAATAAACGAAAAGGGAAACAATCATTTTATGACATAGGTACCTACTCGCTTCGGTTATCGCCAATTTGTGTCAACTGAAGCGTTCGTTTAATATTAATAAAACTGCTAGCCCTCAACCCTCGCCGTGCTTTTACGGTCGGCTTGATGGCGACTTATTTGAATAAATATTTTCGAGTGTTGCCGAGTCGGAGACTTCTTTAAAAGAGATTGCCCAGGAACAGTACTCTTGATAAATCACTTGTGTCTCAAGTCTTTAAACGACATGAAATATCTAAAATAAAAATATCTTTTTTAAAAAGACTTAATGATCATTTAAAATGGGATAGTTTTTTGAACAATAATTAGTACTTTTATGTTTCCTACGTTATAGAACGCCATTTTTTACTATCAGCTGTCAATACTAGGGATGTTTATTTTTAACCGCCTTCAAAAAAATAATTTTACGTTACGTTTTTTTCTTTTGCGGGTAATGTGCATACCTACCTACATAAAATAAAACGATATCGATTTTGTGTTGATTGTTCAATCTATTATTGTAAAGTAGGTAAGTAGGTAATGAGTTCTAAGTATAGTATTTTTAATATCAGTGGTTGTAAACGACGTCATCGGCGCCAAGTGGTATTCGTGAAATATCACTGGCTGGTTTACGGAAATCTATCTCTCATCAGTATGGGTACAACCTTATTTGACATTTATTGCGTCTGTCATATTTTTGCAATACAATACTGTCATTTCTACTGGTTTTGGTACGTTGAGCGTCGAGTCGAGCCTTTTAGTTCAAAAACAAATATGCTTCAAAGACACCAAGCTAACCCGTAGACCTATTCAGACCCTTTTAAATAACTTTTCAACTATTTTTTGGTCTAACATAACCTCAAAATAGTAATTTCATTTTTGTAAATATCTCGGAAATGCCATTGTCGTTTGTGTTAAATCTTTTGAGGTAGTATATAGACATGCCATCGAGTATTTTAAAGATAATTTGATGAAGACACAACAATGTTAAATTGAGTACATTTGTCCATAGCGCCGTGGGCATTGTCCTTTATTCATTTTGTAATTTTTTTCAATAGTACCCAGTATAAACAGGATAGTTCGTTTGACGCTGTTGTGTGACGCGACGCCCCGCGATGCGGCGCATTACTAATGTGGATGACGCGACACTATTACAACCCATCCTTTATCTAACACAATATGTCCTTTATTATAAAACTAAAATTAAATGTCCGACCTCTTTCGAAGTTATTTGATCGCCGCGGGAGTCCATCACATTTGTTATGTGCAACAGCAAGTAAGTGTTTATTGGTTTATGGATTCTTTTTTGCTTTCTCTGTGGGTTTGAAAAGGATTGATTTGTTATTTATGGAAATTCGGTATTAGGTACTCGTTTGCAAGGAATATTTTAATAAATTGATTCTCAAGCCAATTTGTGATTTATTATTATTATGCCCATAAATATTTTTGAGTACTTTGTCATATTTGGTCACAAGAACGTGATTATCAAATTACTTGTTACTAGCGAACATAAATCTATCTATGATTACTTACTTTATTACCGTTAATTTGTAATTAATGTTAAATGGTTCTCTTAAACACATAGGTAGAATTTAATCATCTGAGTGGCTTGTAGTCTTGGTCGTTAAGGTGATGCTCACCGAAGCCCAATTCGTAATTACACACACACGGTCTGACCGACACCCGTGTCAGCGCGCGGAAGTTAATCGGAGCCGACGGCCGGCAAATGATGCGTGCCTCCGCCGCGAGCCTACTTATGTCACCCGCGATTATCGTGCACCCAACACACTGACGGATCGCTTAACATCACGTTTAATTCCAATGATAACAATGAACATCTACGATTAAATAAACCTAATACATCATACGCCCATTAAAATGGGTCATTATGTCAAGTATGTCATGTTCTATCATATAAACCTGTACTCCAACATTATGTTTGCTGGTCAACTTTATTATTTTGTGAGTATGAAGTACGCATTGTGGGTACGATGCTTGGTTCTAGAGCAAGCAAAGAAAGTAATGTGATCTTCATAATTATACCAGCGCGTGTAACACTTGACGAAAATGTGTAGGTATTACAACCGTGATTTTGTGTCGTGCTTATTTCATTCATGACTGAAGTAATCTACAGACCATATTAATGTAACTTATTTTGTAATTTAAAGAAGCCAAGAGAACAATGCATCTTTATTATTTTGAGCGCATGTTATTCTTGTTTTCGATAATGTATTCGATTTCGTGTATTACACGATCGAATTCATATTCCACGCGAACTAAAAGAGTCGTCATACGGTAAATCGTTTATGGTAATACAGGCTAGTCGTACACGTATTTCGATCATGGTGTTCGATCGTGAGGCTGAGTTCGTGAGCGGTGGACTCGCGAAAGTCCTGCGGTCCGTGGACATGAGTTACTTGCTTGATGTGACGTTATCGCACTGTGGACCTCGAGTATTTTGACACATCCAAATGGAACTGCACCTCCAAATTTTATCAACAATAAGTAATGCCTCGATTGTGTGCGAGCTTCTGATGTTTAGCTTCAGGGGGTCCAAAAATGAGCATTACAAACGGTAATACAATCCTTGCAAACCACCCAATCCAAGCTTTATGATAGTGCCGGACTCTTAAAATAGAAAGGTGGGTTTAAATTTCCATTACAATGATAACTTACTATAGAAGCTGTAATAGAATATGATCGCTTCGGGGTTGATTCTGATTTAGCTGTACATAGAAATCCCGGAACAGATTGAAAAGGGGTAATAATAGACTCGACCAGATTTATCTCGCGCAGCCCATCTCTTGTTTGATAAATAGATTTTTTCTCAATGGTTTCGAATCAAGCGCCCCACAGAAGACGGTCTGTTTCCATTGTGATATAAAATAGCTCTTATTTATTTGTGAAACATGACAGATAATTCAGGACGGCTACCGATAGAGATGTCTTTGTTGGGAAGAATACTTGTTTGGTTTTGTGAAACACAAATACAGTCTCATTGTTGTGCCGTGTTTTGGTTATGAAATTTATTATTGTGACAAATTGTTAGGTTGAAGTTAAGCCTTTCGTTTGTATAGCATCTGCCTGGCTTAAGAAATCGTCGACGACATAATTCTTTGAATGTTGAGATATTTTGATGAATTTACAGCTGAGCAGAAGTTACTTGTAGCAGGTGTTGATTTTGTTCGTTATGATTCTCTGTTTATACTTCTTTGTTGATATTTGGTTATGTGGAAATGATCTTGGAATTGTGATAACTTTGTGTTATTACATTAATTCGTAATAGGCTTTGTATCTCGAAAGAAGTCACGATTTGTTAAACTAATTTAACGGTAAGAGCCTACTCTTAATAATTTCAAAATAAACTGCATTTGCCTGTGCAACTTTTGACCTTTGTCAATCGAAGGTTAAGCTACGTTTACTGATATAGGCTCGTAGACCCGTCAGTTCTTTGAAAACCACAATAAAATGCAGTGAACCTCGGCTGTCAATTGTAGATCCTTGATCATCGTAATAAATACCTACTAAGAAAACTGTAATGTCTAGGTCCGATAAACAGTCTTTCCATGTGGAATACCTACTGGAGTTCGGCTGCGTATCGGTAGATGATAAAAATCACATATAACTAATAAGCCTATTTCTCGCACTTAAGGAATATGAGTTATTTATAGAAACTACCCGCCTAAACGAAATTTCAGATCTGAGAGAGATGGTTTCCTTATGTGTCCTGATCATCAATTAAAACCCAACACCTTACACGTAGTATCTACGATGTTTACAAGAATATAAATCGCGACTGGGTACATAAACGCCATGAAAGTTTCATTGATCTCAAGCGCTTTTCCTTATTTGAAAATATACTTTGAAATTCGCAATAGAATGTCAGTCGCAGGGGACCGACGCCGCGGCCGAGTAAAGAGCATTTTATAAATGTGTTTTGAGAATAGCGAGCGAGACGTGGGTAGTCGGGCCGCGCAACGCACAGCGATGCACCAAGTTTAATGGAAAAGAATTGAAAAGTAGCGCGTCTATATGGTAATAGAAATTGCCCGGAAGAAAGGAACACAGACGACAGAGTGCAGAGCTCTAAGTTATGGTTGTTTTCTTGAAAATTGAGCGTTATTGCGTACGTTTTCCCCGGAGTATTGGCGCGTTCGGCGTCTCGGTTCGCGGGGCGTGCCCGCACCGTGCATCTGAGTTTTATTGGGACCGGGAAATTTACAAATGTAAACTGAGATCATTCGCGTTGCTATCGTCTATGCAGTTACTTTATTTGCGTCGAATCTCTCTTTACGCAAATAACTTAATGCTTACTCCTATTCCGTAACTTGCGTCTAAAAATGTTAGACTCTCGAACAGATACTCTGTTTAACTTTAAAGTATATGTTAGACCGTGTTTATAAACTTAAATTTTAAAGTAAACTTCAATAAGTACCTAACGGGTTATAGCTATATTTACAATGTTTGTTTGCAGTTTCCGTGGGGACTTTTTGAATGAAATAAGTATTTTGTCACGTTAGCTGTAGTGTGGGTGCCATAGTACGGTGTCGTTCGGCTCGTTCTCATTGATTATTTGTAAACAAAGCTCTCTGGCTCGTATTTTGTAAGTACAAATATTTGAGGGACAGCATAAGAGGGCACTTAGCGGTATGTCATTGTAATGTTCGCTAAGCACTAAAAAGTTTCAAATACGTATCATATGACTCTACCAGTCGATGTCATTCATATAATTTGTTTCCATGAACCGGTTTATTCATCTTGTTGAACTAAACTTTTGAAGTTTCTCCAACTTGTATCAAATTTAACAATTTTATAGTTAACCGTCATACAGAAACCAACTGCTTGATTAAAAATCCAATCGGCATAAATATGAGTTCTGGCGCCATCACTCCATGCCAGTTACAGCAATAATGTGGGTTTAAGAATTTGAATACGTAGAGGATATTAGTGACCTATTGACAGTCTATCACCTACGTTACTCAGAATTAGAAGCAAGATACTGTTATGAGAAATTGTACGGGAAACCAGATATATTGCTCATTTATATGGCAGCTGCTGACAATTTTGATCTTTAACCCAACATTTCCGTTGAATGTAGTTATGGAGTGGTGACAATACTGTTGTTAAAAAAGTTATTTAATGAGCTCCGTAAGGAACAATGGTCTCAAAAGGAATTACTTTAAGGCTCACAATTAGTGATTTTGATTCGGAATGTATAGCAAGTCTCTGATTAACGCGAGGTTATCGGCTGTTGTGTCTGCACCACAACCTTTAGAAGATCTAGATTTCTTTAGCGTGATGCTATCATTGTCTAATTGGGTGCTGTTGCCACGTAGATGCAATCATTGAACCAATTTGATGACATTTACGACTAATAAATATTCTCGTATTGTATGAGACTAGTGAAGATATTATACTGCTTGAACTTATGCATGATTTGGTTCATTGGTCTATAAGTATTATAAAATATATATATATATATATCTCTCTCTCTTTTTATGTTGTTTGCATGCCCGTTTATGTTTAAGTTTACTGTTAATTACTTGTAGAATAGCACACTGGTATAACTTTAAATATTTAGTGGAAAATGTCGTAGGTTATTTATAAACCATGTAGGTATATTTATAAATTAGTGTAAGATTTTAATGTATAACTGTTTATTTTCCCGAATAAATAAAATAAATTATATTCGGAGCCCCAAAAGTCTGACTAAGTAGTCTGACTATCAGTTTAATCACAAAGTATCGTTTTACCCAGTAATTGGACTGTGGGAGTCAGAGATGTTTCACTCCATGTAAAACAGTGGTATTCAGCTGAATCGGTTAGACTAAAAGCCGAACCCGACATAGTTGGGAAACGGATAGACAGAAGATGATCTGTGTATTAGATACTTACCTTACATTTTGAAAAACGTAATTAAGTTTGGTGTTCGCTGGCCTACAAGCTCCAATTTGGTTAATTTCTAAGTATTTAGTCACTAGCTGCAAAAAATAACATACAATTACTACCTATCTATACCCGTTTATACGACGTTAGACTTTTAGTTATATTTTTTTTTGCTGACGCGCGAAAACGCAGCTGTCTTAAGTAGAGCAAGGTAAAAATTAATAAACATGTTGCTTTAGCTTTTAATATAGTTTTTAAGTTATGAATAATCTATTATCATCTTAATTGTTATTATCATTTCATTTTAAATACTGTTAATAATTATTTGTACTATAATTACCAACCTTAATGATCTCCTGTCGCTTGTGATACAGGTTTATCTAACCTAGTACAGGCATCTAAGATTTAAATCCCTTTGTTAGTTATTTTTAAGACTTTTGTATTTTATTCGATCTATTTTGCTTTTGAATAAATAAGATTGTATTGTACTGTATTGTATTGTTCTACAAAATTGATTCGTATTCTAAATCTATTACTATTGGATGTCACAAATACTGCTAGCGGTACTTATAAAACATCTGATAAATTTTCATAATCTCTACTCAAATTAGTAAATTAATCAGGTTTATTACGTTTAACTATCCTTAATGAAAAGTAATGTAGTTGTTTGCCGTGGCAATATGTACGTTTTATCTGTATAATACCGTTACTATCGATGGCTAATTGTGAGCTGTTTATAAATGTCGTCACTCCGATCAATATTCATGTCCAGATTATACTCTTCTAATTGCCACTTATAAATCTGAACGCGTCGATGACATCTTAATTGCTAAAGTAACAAATCACCTATAATATATGAAAATATTTGGCAGCACAGAAATATGTTGATATATTAGGAAGCGTATACTAAGTCAAGACCGTGCATTCGGAAAGAGTTAGTTTTTTCTTCCCATAGCATAACATTTTGTTTATAACCGTGACGTCATGCCATTTCTTTTTTCACATTCATCTTTTTTGTGTACCGTGTAATTTATGTAGTTAGTAGTATTGTGACATTATTAAAATATGATTTTTAACTAAACACTGTTCTATGTTTAGTTTGGATGTAATAAAAACGTCAAAGTGTTAAAGCAGCATATTTTATGTAACAGTAGTGACCCCCCACGATTTTGTCTTTTCCTTGTTACAATTCCTATGATAATTTGGTTACTATGGATTGTGTATTAGTAGAAGTCTCATACCCAGTTTACCGGCTCATTCCTTAACAGATGTATTTTATTTACTATTTGCTTTGTATATTTCATAAACATTCCTTCATATCAAAGGTATGTTTCTCTGTTATTCAACATACGGAACCCAAAGCACATCTTTAACATAATATGCATAAAATTTTACTGATACATTTGGTTATCCGAATTCCTGCTGGGATTTTCTAAACATTTGCTTTTAGTAAATTAATGTGGTTGCATTTGTTTACGTCAGACGGTTAAATATTTCGTGGTTCATAACAAATTGAGTTAGCTTGTTATTATCTAGCGTCAGTCACGAGTAATTGGCAAACGAGACAAACCGTCACGTTTTACTAATGGATCTGTTCCCATATAAAAGTGGAGTAGTCATTCAACCTTCAGTAAGTTAAGTAGATGCTTATGTTTTTATTTAAATAAGCTCAGCTTTTTGCTGGCATCTTAAGCTCCACCAGCATAAGTCATTTTTATTAAGTAAAATGTAGGATCAATTAATATATACAACCTATTAATAACATTGTGATTGTGTAAAATAAATGCTTCCTTGTAGCTTATTTTTCAATATGAGCTATGTTTACAGCTCAATAAGTCACATTTTAACCCATTTAATTACAAGTGACAAAAATAATTTAGTCGTTTCCTGTACCTAGTACACATTGTTTAAGAAATATCTAATATTGTTTACGTCGTTAGCTACTAAACTACAGTCTGTTCTCGGCCCGCCACCGTTCATTAGCAGCTATAAATCTGAGGCTGTTTGTCGTGGACGATCGTAATTATGAATAATTATGTTATTTTATGGTTGTCGACAACCGCATCGTGTCTCAATATTTAAACATTGGGACAGTAGACATAAATGTTGCGGTTTTGGAACAAAGGTTATGTAGAGCAGACGTTGTGTTTGTGTTGATGTTTTATCCCTTTTTCGCCTGTAATACAGGTTTATCCAACCTAGTACAGGCATCTAACATTTGAATCCCTTTGGAAATTGTCATTATGATTTTTGTATTTTATTATACCTATTTTAATTTTGATTATTATTTTATCAACTTTAAATTATTTAAAAATCACTTGTTTATGTTAAAAGATATACAAATGATATCTATAATATGTATATAAAAAATATATAATATAAATAATAATAATTATCTATGAAAAATTGTATTACACGTTTTGCACACACCTACCGTGTGCAAAAAGTGTAATACATTTTTTTTTGTGGTTTTATACTGGGTATTCTTTAAAACCTTAATAAGCCTTCAGGTGGTAAAGTTCATCATGATTATAAATAAGTTTTACTAGTAAAATCAATCAATGAAAAATCTGCGGTTTCATACATTACCATTTGGTAATTAATTATTGACAATATTCGAAGCAGTAGTTTTCTTTTTGTTGTATTTTAGGTTTTGTGCCATCCTACAGTTGTTTATAGATAAGTACTTTAACCCCCTGAAAGGTTGTTAATTTGTCTAATAGCCCTGAATAGGTAGAGCCATACTTTTACGTTTAATGCAGCTTTGCTTACTCTGTTGCCATTACTGGACACTGTCTTGAAAATCAACTATAGGTACAATTAGTGAGGCCAGGTATACCTGATGGATCAACTTTATCTGTTGCTTTTGATAGCGTTAATCTGCAAGCGACAAGGTCGGACCCTTATCATAGTTTATTTTCCTCTGCTAATGCAAAACAGTATTTAAATGATATGCATATTTATTCGTGCACTTTATTACTGTATCGGAATGTTTAATCTTATCAGTCTGTGTAAACAACGATACTTTGCTATAATCACAGAGGTTTGGAATGAGTGCTTGTGGTGAATGCAAACTTAAATGACAATAGGTTCACTTGAGATTGAAACAGAACTGGCCAGATTTCGGTGTACCTACTGCCTAACCCTTCAAGGAATTCAGAATGTGTCTTAACTAAAATTTCAATAGAAACACACTGAATCCACGCCTTTTTCCTATGGGGGGAGGGCAGACATTACATAACGCCTTCTGCAAAGTACGATTCTTAGGCACATACTTTTCTCGCCTCGATTACGTCCGTACACGCAAGCAAAAACGGACTTCCTTTGCCATAAATATACCGCAAAGCTGAGCATAGTAGTAGTTCAGATGATGAGAGCCTGTCATCTGAACTCCACGTTCACCCTCTCACTGAAGGTTCGTAACAGGTTATAATAATTTATACAGTCTTGTTATTTCTAACATGTTCCATCTTTTCGATTTTTATTTTCACATCGTAGTTATAGATCATTTACGAGTCTACACACGACCAACGGGCGGGTAGCCGTGTGGGGGCTTTGCCATATTATGTTTATGACTCATAATATCTTTGGACATTCGAACAACGTTTATGGCGTTAAATTAACGCCTGATATGAACCGAAGCGACCTATGGGGTTAATAAAATTGTATGCCAATTGATCTTATCTAACTCTGATGGCAACTTAATAATTTTTTAATGGGATACACTCTTATAAGGTGCGTGCAGGTTTGCAACTCGCTTTCAAATCTCAAACATTGTATTGATGTTTGATTTCCAATGTTTTAACTGTTTCCGTCAATAAAATATGATGGTTGTTTAAAATTTTCTTGAGCACTGAACCAGCTGATATTCTCAAAATTTAATTAATTACCTGATTGGCATGGAAACATTAAAATTTATTCAAAGCCTCTTGAAGTTTATTTGGGTCAAATCCAAAGTTCCCACAGCAATTACGCAGTAGGTATGCTTCAATCACATATTAATGTAGAATGTTTCACAAATAACTAATTTTCTTTGATTATTTGTTTCTTTCCATTAAACATAATTTCAAATTTGATGCATTTCTTTCTCGTTTATCTTTATTTATTGAATGTCAATGTTTGAAATATCTTTAGGCTACAAATCATTGACTAAACAAAACTGGCTATTCCATATTGATTTCGATTATAATTTCTGTTATATATTTCTCGGATGTCATGATAGTAATTATGTAAATTGATGGAAGAAAGGTCGATAGCCTGTTGTGTCTACAACGGTATTGAATTTTTCCCAAGTGTTGAGTCTGACCGTTAACGAAATGATTCATTACTGGCACTAGAATAAACTAAGGAGATGTTTGTTCAAATATTCTCACGCGTGGCTGACGCAACGTGTCAATTGCCCGGTCGGGCCTGGCCCACATTTTGACACCTCTTAGAGGTCAACACCGATAGTTTTGCGCGCTCCACCAATATTTGTCCTACACCATCTTCACTATGATTGCACTCGAGTTGAACGGTATTGTCCGGCTTGTCACAAAATACTTTGTTATTTGCATTGCTCTTTCTACGTATAACAGTTAAACGTTTGGATAATGTAGCAAATGGAACTTTAACCTGCCATCTTGATATACGATATTGTGTCTCCTTATTATATGAAATGGTGTCATGAGACGTCACACAATCAATGTACGTTTTTGGTTGTGTTTTATTGAAGACAGGGTCTCTCAAAGGAACATAAAATAACCCGTTGATTTTAAGGTGTAGATATAAACTTGTCCTTTGGGAAGATTCTCACATTGGGATCCGGCCGAACTCATTAAAAGGTGTCTTTATATTTACCAGTCAGCTGCCGCCTTATCGCACCCATAAAGCTGACCCGATCTAAGGCTTGATATGATAATTGTAATCCAATACATCACTATCAGCTTTACCTGTTGATTTTACAGAAAATAGGTTAAAAGAAACGTGTGCCACTGGCTGACCTAAGTTATCAGTTTATTGGCAATAAACGGAGTAAATATGCACCATTAAGACAAGATACGCCACGAAAATTAATAGAAATAACCTACGCAAATCCACAATAATGTATTGTTCAACCTACACATGATGGTTAGCATTGCCCTACGCCCACTTTTCTATGGCATTGTTGTCGCGATGGGTGAAAATTTTCCTCAATGAGGAAGTTACCAGTCGTTAGGAGTGATGGATCTGCTTGAACCTACTCCGACATCTCCTCGGGCGCTGGGTTTGACGCGTAAATCGATTAAGTTTGACAGTTGACTCTTTGATTGTGGCGCGTAAGGTTCACGCCAGTAATTACTGCAGCCTCTGCGGATATTGAGTTGATGCGAACGATTCTACATGACACACCGCTAATGAATTCTGTCCATGTTGACGCGACACAAACATATGAGGAATTAGTGTTATTTTAATTACCCCCGTCTGTCTACCAGCACTAATTCGTCTTGTCCGACAATAACACGGACGCTTTCGATTTCGATAATTAATGGATTTTATGATAAAGCTTCTTATGGGACGATACGTTATTTTTGGATTCCATATGAACAAAATGTACCATAAAAAAACAATAACAGTCTGTCAAAGTTTTTGTTGGTGTTTTAGCCGAGCTCATTGCGAAAATAACACATTTTGTATCTTTGACACGAATATATCGACATAACTTGCTAATTTGATGTGCCATGTTATAAAATCAGCAGGTTGAATATTTAAAGCTATTAATATGTATATTTATTATTTACGAAACCATTGCATTTAAGGATGTCATAAAATTATTGAGATTTTGACGATTGAAATTTGAGAACGAATTGAAACGAAACGACTCTTAATATGGAAACCAAATTAGGTGGTGACGGCACTGCTTAAGTGTATTTACGTGTCAACTCATCTACACAACGGCCTGCGAAAGGAAAGGATCATTTATTCTAAATTTTATTACTGAAAGTCTCATTTTGTCGAGAGCACGGCATATTATTTTCAATTACACGAGAAATTAATACAAAGGTGCTAGTTGCACCGGCACAGCGATCTTTCGTTAGTAATATAAATCATATTCAGCAGGTTCTTTTCCTTTTACGATAACTGTCGTACATGTATCGTTTATTCATGGTGCTCATCAACTATAACAATTATCTTAACAAGTTGAATCGCAAGGTGTTTTGTATCTTAATCGGCGAGTGGCTGTTCCAATCTAGGCCCGATGGCGCATTATCGATTGTCGCACAGCGGGGTGTACGACAAAAGAATTTCATTTTAAATAAATCGCGCGAGACCGCGTCGCGCCGAGAAATTAGGCGCGGTATCCCCCGCCGCGAAAACTCATCGTAAATAAGTGTCGCGGCTGGCTCCGAACAGCGCTTCGCTGCGTCGACGGTTAAAAACACATTCTTGTTATACACTCGTTTAAGGATTTAATTACTTGCATCGCTGATGGGACCTCATCGCAGCGTCCCCCGTCGCCCGCGACCACTCGCACGTGATCGTAAATCCTCACTTCGTTAATGATCCGAACGTTGTTCCGCGATGAATTACCGCTTAGTCTTGTTGACTTTTTGCGCAAAATATTTTTTCCGATTTTAGTGAGCGTGGGTTTCGTATAATGGACTGTAACTCTTTAAGTGGTTTTTCAAGTTCATCACGATTTATGTTTCAATAAGTATGCAAGATTGTATTTTATATCGCTCTTTTATCGCCATGCACATCATATAAATGCAGCGGCAGAGCTGCTGCTGTCAAAGCGTGCTATAAGTGTTTTCCATGAGCGGTAAGCACTAAAACAATGCTTTTTATATCTATTTACCTTCTCAATTTGCCAAATTTGCAACTAATTAAAAGATAAATATCACCATCTTCATGGGTCAAAGATGTCGATTGGGGGTTGCTATCTCTCATGTTGTTAATCATATGGGCGGTTCTTGCCACACCTTTGCACCTTTACTTCTGACACTTTGCTGGGTAAGTTCTTTACGATATAAAGACTATCTTCACCCGCCTATCACCTCGTGAATGATATTGTGTTCGGAGCGGCCGCCTTCTTTATTCCTTAAAGGTATCAGTGTCGTCGTTTTCAATTTACTTTGGCGTGGTGTCGAGTGTCGTGAACAAGTGAGCATCAAGGTCCCGGCATCCGGCTTCAATTGCCTTCAACTAGGAGTCTTCTCTGTTTGGCGGCTGCTTCTCGGTCACAATGCAGTCGGTGCGCCATTTGTAAACGCGATACTTCCTCAGTCGCAAAACCTCTTCGCATGTGATTGCGGCCCCTTTACTTTAATCAAATGGCTGCGACAAAGGATTGAAAGGAACGCTCCTCGATTTCGTACAAGCGATCGGTATTGGCTGAGAAATTCCTTTTACAGATTGCCGGCATTTTTTACCGATGCTTTGGTGAAATAGGACTTTTTTAATATTGTCAAGTTTTCGTACTTGCCATTCAGGGGTTCTTGAGATTCAATGTACCATGAGCGGTAAAAAAGTTAAGTTTGCCTTGATTTTGCCTAGTTTTAGCAAATATGTAGGTATAGTTATGCAATGCAAGCTAAATGTATTGTGATCATTTAGTTTATTTTTGATAGTAAATGTACACGTGCGTGTTGTAGTTATTTAAAATAATCATAGTTGCATAATAATTGGTTCAATTAAGACAAAATTATTTAAAAATAAATTGTCCGAATTCAAGGGTCTTTAATCGCTCGTATTATATAATTTTAATCATAATTCTCCTGTTTACCCTTCGGGGAAATTTAAACGTTTAAAATGTTTGTATTTCTTCCATGACGTTTGATGATTAACGTCAATGAGATTTTGATTACATAATAAGGAGATCTCACGAATAAAACGATATCGTTTTATTACTTTAAAAAGTTAATAGTTCATTATACCTGTAGCATATGTTTGTAATGACAGATGTTCTTTTAACTTACTTATGCACCCTTAGGCTTAAATATATTTATATCTAAAACTAGCACTTCCCTCGCGACTTTGTCCACGTGTATTTTATACTTAAAAATCCGTCCAACCCCTCTTAGTTTTATAAATTAAATATATATCTATCTACCTACTCTTAACTTCACTCAAAAATATTGTGGGTTTCTATTAATATAAGATTTTTCAAATCGGATCAGTAGATCCTGAGATTACCGCCAACAACCTCACAAACTCGCTAACTACCTCTTCATAATATTAGTATTTATTATAGATATCGGTCAGTTTTAACTCAACTGGCCTAATTGTTTCTTTATTAAAACGGACCAGGCAAACAGAAATTATCTTTAACTATATACTACTTCTTTAATTTCTACTAAATATGTATGTAAATACGCTAAGTAGTAGTAGTAGTCTTTCGATCCCTTTTTAAGAAAATTGCGCGTAAGCAAAAGTGTAGATTTAGCATATTGAAGAAGTCTTGCTTAGTGAAAAAGTTAATGTGAAGGAGAAGTGTAGAAACCTAATAGTTTAAAACGTTTATGTTAAAAATATTTAAAATGAAATAAGATAAAATATTCATTGTTTACGTACATTTTACGCGTTCAGCAATACTGCCTTAATTAACCTTTTAAAAACAAACCAAAATATGAAAGCACTATGCGAGTTGACCTTGACATTCACAGACATTCAAAGCAAAGTTATAATAGAATAGATTAGAATACTCTTTATTGTACACCATAAAAACATATAAATTATAACTAATTATACTTATAACTTAAATTAAAATTATAACTAATTATAATTTTCTTTAAAACATAAATAATTTGGTCGAATTTCAGCAACTAAATAAATAAATAAATAATAAATAAATATTCCACAACTTTTCACACAACACCGTTTAGTCCCAAGTTAAGCTTGAGAGCTTGTGTTATGGGTACTAAACAGCTGATAAATATACTTATATATTTCTAAATACATACATATTATAGATAAATTACACCCAGACACAGAACAAATGATCGTGCTCATCACACAAACATTTGTCCTGGGTGGGAATCGAACCCACGACCTCCGGCATAGCAGTCAGGGTCACTAACTACTAGACCAACAGGCCACTAAGTAGGAGATCACTAGTATTCTTTAATATTTGTCATTTTTAAAAGATTATTGCATTGCTTGGTGCAAAGCAATATCTACTCTTTTAAAAATGCTTTTACTTTTATGTGAATTCAATGTTTTTGGAATAAAATAAGATTGAGTTTTTAGAACATGTGTTAAAATAAAATGTAATTTACCGTTTGAGCCCGTCATACCGGAATGATGTTGTCATTGTTGTCTTGTCACTCCGTAGTATTGATATCGACTTCAATACAAATCACCCCTAAAATAACTTTTTTCCCCCATTGATGAGCGATGAGTTTCAATAAAATACGAAACTTTCATCAATTTTGTTAAAGAATGTTTATGAAGTTTAGAGTATATTGGACCAAGGAATGACGTTTTCTAATACAAACTTTCCCTCAGGGGTATATAGAATTTCGTAAAATCCTTTCTTAAGAACACACCCTTCAAGTTTTAGGTCTCTACGATCTCCGGTTTAGGCTGTGTGTTGATCTGTCAGTCAGTCCTTCAGCACACAGCTTTTTAAATGTAAGATAACATGCGGTCACTTTATTGCCTTTTTCTTGTGTTTGTTCCTGGGTTCAGTTGTACACTAAAATTTATCAGTTATTACTACTGATAAAAGTTCTATTGAGATCTAACATTATCTTTGGTTTGGTTATGATAATGGAAATATATTCAATTTGATACCGATCTCTATCTAGATGAAGGTATAATAGACGTCGATAGTGATTTTAATTAAACAAATGAACAGTCATAGTGAATTGTCCTAGTGAAAAAAATGGTTTAATAACCTGCTTTTTGATAACAAATTAGCTAGCTGGTTATAAAACGATGAATATTATCTGCATATCTCTGCGTGTTTCTACGTTATTAGATAAAATACCAATCCAATAGTGATTACGATATCCATTATAATCGATAAGTATGAAAGTATCGTATTCAGTTATAAATCGAACGCGAAACTTGAAACACTTGTTTCAATAGGCGTTGCTAAAATGAGTTTTCTTAACAAAGTTGTATTAGTGACTGGTGCAGGTTCTGGTATCGGGCAGGCTATAAGCTATCATTTTGCCAAATATTCAGCAAGATTGTCGCTGGTTGACAAAGACGAGAACAATTTAAAGAAATCAGCTGAGGAATGTCAACGATTGAGTAGAGCTAAAGTACTCACTACAGTGGCCGATTTACGTAATGATCAACAAGTTCTAAAAGCTGTAGAAAATACTAAAAAAGAATTCGGAAGAATCGACGTTGTTATTAACTGTGCTGGAGTTTACAAACCTGCAAGTATTTTAGATCCTAATCTAATTGAAGTCTTTGACGACATAATGGCCACCAATTTAAGATCTATAGTCTGTCTTACGAGCTATGTCACCCGTGAACTAGCAGAAACCAATGGAAACATCATTAATATTTCAAGTGCAGTGAGTTCTTTAGGCGCCTTTAACAGTGTTCCATATCACACGACAGCTGCGGCTCTGAAACATTTTACTACCTCTGTAGCCTTGGATCTGGCTCCTAAGGGAATTCGTATTAACTCGATTGCACCTGGTGTGGTTAAAACAAATTTATTGGAAAATTCTGGCATCGGTCAAGAAGAAAGAGAGGCATTCTGGACTAAAGCATCTTCCGTTCCACTGAGTAAGCTGGTAAAAACTGAAGATATAGCTGAGTTGGCCGTCTTTTTGGCAAGTGACAAAGCAAAAGCCATGACTGGTTGTAGTTATTCAATTGATGCTGGACTAGCTTTGTCATAACCATAATATTGATCAGATTTTAGTATTATCTTTGAAGTTTTTGATTTACATAATATATAAATACTTGATCAAAGACTCAATCAAGATAAAGATGGTAGGTAACCTTGTGATGTGTAAATTATTCATTTTTATTTAATTATTATTTGCTATCAGCTACCGGTCATGATGATAAAGCATTTCTAACACTTAAGATAACTTAGATAATATTTTACTATGCCTGTAGTCTTTATAAAAGAAATTAAAATGTTGACACTTATAGCATACAGTTTCACTCAATTTGAGAACAACAAAGGTATAAGTAACACGAAACCTCCATTTAAATGGTGCGGTTATTGAATAAAAACACAATGTAAAAACGAATCGTTGGGCTCAACCTCCGCTGCTTATGAGATTTTTTATGAAGCGTGAAATGCAGGTATAGAAATTATGGTATTGAAATACATATATGGTTTTGTAATAGCTTGTGTTTTACTCATTCATTCCTTATTTTATATGCCTTTATAACAATTTATACATACAAACAATTCTAAAGTAGGGACCTGTTAACATACTTCAACAAATCCCTGTCAGTTTGTAATTATTCAAGATTTTATTTGTATCCATGAGAGCAAAAAGGAATACATTTATTCCGACAGCATCATTCTATTACACGTCGCCATCGTTCCAATAAACTGGCTACTGTATAACACATGTATACGAGTAGCTGGAACTTGGTGCCATAAACTAATGTATGCAGAATGGACGCCGCCCGGTTCTGCACAGACAATTTCACGCGCGCTTAGCTAATGTTTGCCGAGCGATTTGCCGGCGGCATCGCGATGGACGATCGTTTTTTCCCTGCCGACGGCCCATCCAAGCATGTTAGAGAGATGTTCCCAATCTAGACGCCGCTGTATGTACGAGGAATTGATGTATGAACAGTGAACACAGCTATCCCAATGGTTTATGTTCCAAGCGGTATTCGTTGTCCTGACTTTGTTTGAATTTTTTTGTTCAATCATGTTTTGCCAGTATGAATTAAATGATTATGTCCTTCATAATCTTGTTGCTCTCTTCTTTCTTCTTGTATATTCCATGCCTTTAAACTACTAACTCCTGTCGTCTCCATGTGCTATAACTTCATAAAAAATAATAATATTTGCCACTTGCGTTAAAAAGATTTTGAATGATACATTTCTAAATAATTGTAGGGGTTCTGTTTTTGTTCAGGCCAGTTGCTTTGGTGATTTGCCAAGTTAGTATTCTCTACTTCAGTTGAAGTGTTTTAGTTACTAGCACTTCCTATTTGTTCAAGATTAACTGTTACTGACGAATACACTTGAACAACATTCCTTTGAGTGGCACTCACCACTTATTTGACCTTACACTGTTGATTAATACACACCTAAAAGTATTAACTGCAAGGCTACTTACATTTACATATTATGCACAATAGTAAGCATGATGATTTATTAACTATACAACCTAATTTTCAGTATATAATACTAAACATGAAAAGGGGTGGTTGTAGGTACTCATCATGAACAACTTTTACAATGGAACTAACTCCGAAATCGCAAAAATAATCAGCTTTTTCATACATTTTGTCGAGTTAACTTATGGTAATATATACTAAAAATAAGGTTGTTTAGTGTATACACACATATTATACACTAGCACAATATTACAAGTAAAGATATAATACTAATATTATATGTGTTTAATTATGATAACATCGTAACAAGTTTCGATTGTTTACATTAAGACAAAGTTGTAACAATTATAAGCGCTAACCTATTTCATGTCTAATTTAAATAGGAAATAGATTAATCAAACGATACTAACTTTCCCAGCCGACGGTAAAATATTTAACAATAGCCTCATCCTGTGTTTTACAACGTTGTCCTCTTTTTGGGTTGGGCGTTCGAAATTAAACTAGTTTGTATTTCACTAGCGTTGGGACCTTATCGGACGATCGATTTCTCAACCCTTTAATGTATGCGTCACCGGGCCAAGTTTAACGAATATTTCTATGTAACGAGCGATGTATAGTAGTAAAGTTGAACACAGCCAACTAGAGCGAAGTTCGTATTTCCAGAGCGCTGGAGCAATAAAGTAAGCAGTTTTACAAGTGAGTGCTCCCAGAACGAATGCGCGGGTTAGCATACGCCCGATATTCTTATTTTATGAGTGAAAAATCTTACAAAGAATATTTTCTGAGACAGCGGAGGAAGTTGCTCCCCTTACCTTAACATAAATGTTGTAACCTTTTCAATCTCTCATTCAATTGCTCTCGTCCGAATACATTGTAGTCGATGCGCATTGATTTTGTCAGGACTGGTTGTCAAAAGTTCCCATCGTCATTAGCTCAGTTGATTCGTGTATTCAGTCCGGCAAGACGAAGAATGCACGCTCGGCAACAAAGCGTCCACATTATGTTGTCGCACGGCGCGGCGCGTTCCAATTAAGAGAGATTTATTCATCCCCTTGCCGTCATACGACTTCTCCAAAGACATTATCAGAGATTTAACTCGGCAGGACGATTGTTCCCCAATTTTCTAAACACCTCGACAATGCTGTCGTAATTTGTTCCATCCTCTTGGCTGTTTGATTGTTTGCTCTGGGAAAACACGAAGCGTCATCGCGCAGCTTCAGGGTTGCTTTGTACTTGAAGCTGTTCGCATTCGATATTCATTTGCTCGAACGCTTTGTAATCATTCGTAATTTGAACACGTCGAGGGAATTTAAACGATGTTGTCATTATTTTGTTAATGTTTACCTAAATTCTGATGGTGAGTGTTTCATTGGGACGAAAATGTAATGGTTCCCATTTCCTAACACAAACTTACCTTGTTCCCATTCCGTGAGTAAACCAAACTATTGTTTGGTTTTGTGTAGCAAAGGTACACATACGATACCTACGATTTATGTTAACAATAGACAAAGTTTCTCAATTCTGGATACTAATTTACTTGAATATCTGTTCGTGTAGTTTCCAAGCCTCATTCATTAATAACTGGTTAGTTAATTGGGCTACCGAGGACCCCGTCTTTTGTTATACATGAACCACGCCCTCGGTTTATCTAAGCAGTAGCTTATTTAAAATGATAAACGAGCTCCCAATCGATTTGAATAACAAGCAGGCAGATGCTCTTAATCCTTTTGATTTCATTAAATGCATGCGCCCCTCGGCCCTTGTCGGAAATATCACTCGAGTGTGGGCCTCCAACTTACTTCGGATTGTTCGTAATAAGATTCGTCGGATCTTATAAACTTATTTGTAAAAAATAAACAATTTCATGATCAGTGTTCCGTACAAGAATTGAAAGAGAAAATTTATTCTGAAATTGTAAAACTTTCGACCGTTATTTTATTAAAATAACTACCTACCTCCGTGTGAAGTGATAAGTAGTTGACACTTAAACAGAAGAAAAAAAAGTAGGTACCTACTGAAAGTTAAAATAGAATAATTATAAAAATATTCCTACAAACACATGTTTCTAGAAATCCAAGAATGAATTTTTACTATATTTACCTATTTAGAATTGAATTTTGCATAGATCATGCTCTTTTCATTTTTTTTTAATCTTACTGATGATTTTATTTTGATACCGAACCCAAATATTATCTAGGGGAAGGTTGCTATGATTGGACCACTTAACTTCCGTACGACATATCTTTTTTAGTTTTTGCGATAAAATAAAACTGCTTTTTGGTTTTGTTTCCAATCAAATTTATTAATATAATATGTTACTCACAGCTAATTTAAACTGACAGTTTGTGAGAAAATTGACGTTAAACATTTCTTTGGTCGTTGCCTTCTTTGGACCATGGTCGCTTTGATTGGACCACAGAGTTGCTATCAATGGACTTAGAAAATTTTTGGCAGTGGTCCATTCAAGGCGATTAACAAAACTCAATAAAAAAAATAAAAAATATGAAATCCAACATCAAAAAGAATAGTTAAAAATACCTATCCTTAACGTAAAAAAGCTTATACTGGGTTGAGCAGCAAATGAGTTTTTTTTTTAATTGGTCATTGTACTCATAATTATTACAACTTTTACTATGGGACCAACCAACCCTAAAATCGGGAAAAAAATTAACTGCTTCATACATTTTGTCGAGTTTTGTGAAGGTAATGTATGAAGCAGTTGATTATTTTTCCCGATTTTAGGGTTGGTCCCATAGTAAAAGTGGTTCATAATTATGAGTACAATGACCCCTTTAAAAAGCCTATCTGTTGTTTCAACGATAGATAATTTTACGAATGAGTATGAGATCAAATTTGACACATAATGAGATCAACTTTTACACGTATGCAAACGATTAATTATTATAAAATCACATTTTAAATTAAAAACAATATTACAACAAAAATAACAACACTTATTTGCATTGAGGACATAAATACTTCTTAATAGTTTTCTTAACGCAGGCACAATCTACATGAACCCAGGCTTTACACATCATACATTGAATCATGTCTTCAACTGCACACAGTAGGCAGATTTTGCAAAACCATTTTTCGATATTTACTGATTTGGCATCTTTGCTTGTTGATGGCTCTGGCTCACCAGCTATTTTATTTTTAGAAAATGCAGTTTCTTTTGCAGTAAATTTCGGCTTTTTCGGTTTTGAAGGCCTTACAATAGCTTGTTCTAAAGTGGTTTTATAAGGCGTCGACGTCAGTTCCAAGCTACTTTGTGCTTTTTTACTCCTTTGTCTTAACTCTTGTGCTACTTTTTTAGCTCCAGGAGATATTTGGTTTATTGTAAATTCGAAATTGCGTGCCTTTGATTCAGCTGTACTACAATCAATATTCTGTGATACCGCTAAGGTTTCAATCTGAGATTCAGCAGTCATAGCTTCATTTTGACATGTAATTGGCTCCGTCACTTCTAGATTCTCTTCTAGTAAAGAAATATTCAAAGATAGTGGATCTATATCATCCTGTAAGTCTAATACAGGTCTGGTCAGGTCTGGTGGTGAAATCTCATCGTTTTCTTTTTCAGGTACAATGAATTCGTAGTCAGCAAATGCATCTTTATTAAGAGGACAAATTCCAGTCTTTGCAAAGCCACTCGTAGCAGTTCCAACAGATGCAGCTCGGGAATATGCTTTTCCGAATAGCATTGAAACTTGAAACATTGTCACAGTTCTTCCAGGATTTTGGCGCAACCATTTTTCTGTTTCATCTATATAGTAAAGGCTCAACGGCTTGAAGAAGGAGACATCCAGCGGTTGCATTTTATGTGTTGTATGTGCTGGAAATGAAAGCAACACGACGCCGTGTTGCTTGGCATATGTTATAGCTTTTAAATTTTTTGTATGGCTAGCATGACCATCTAATAGAAGTAATACTTTTTTTTCAGGTGTCGGCTTCACAGACTCAATAAAGTGTTGTAACCACAAATAAAATATGTCTTTGTTAATATATCCACTCTCTGGATTAAAAGCAAATATTGTACCAGGTGGAGCTCCATCCCTGAGTTCGTCTTTTGCTCTCTTGCGCTTGAATATTATAAGCGAAGGTACAAAATTACCAGCAGCATTAGCACAACATACGGCTGTAGTATTTGTACCGCGTTCTCCACTAGTAATAGCTCCAACTTGCCGCTTACCTTTTAATGCCAGTATTTTTCTTGTTTTCCTCTGGACAGTTGACAAGCCCGTCTCATCAACGTTGAAGATACGCTGCGCTTCTGTTATGTTGTATTTTTCGCATACTGCCTCTAATTTATTGAAGAAATCGGTTACAGCAGGTTTGTTAAATCCAGTAGCGCGGCTCATTGAAGTTGCTCTTGGTTGTCTCAAACTTAATTGTGGATGCCGTTTCATGAACGCATAGTACCATTTTTTCCCTGCAATTCTTTTCTCTTTGTTAAATCGATTTTTGATATTGTTCTTTTCTGCCAGTTCAAATGCCAGCTGCCGAATATCGAAAGGCGTTACACCATACAAACTACTTTCCATCTCGAGGATGTGTTGACATAATTCGGTTTCCAATTCTGACGGAAGATCACCTTCAGATCCCACTATTTGAACATGTTCCTTAGCCTTTTGATTCACACCATCCAATCTTCGTTTTAGTGTGGCTTTAGGCACTCCATACATCCTACTTGCCTCATTCAAACCTGCTTTATTTTTACGCACTGATTCAATGGCTAGGTTAATGCTTACTTCATTCCACGCATAATATTTTCGTTTTGTAGCCATTCTGAAACAATTTATCACGTTAACATACACGTGTAATTATTAACACATAAATAAACGTTATTATTATTATTGACACGGGACTATCAAAATCAACTAGTTTTTGTAAAAATGTAACATTTAAATCATAAACAGACCGTTCTTATCATTGGACCAGTCCAATGAAAGGGCCACGTTAGTGGTCCGATGATAGCAACAGGGTCCTAACGTAAAAATAGGGTTATAAAAAAACAACCACTATCTTCAGTCAAGAATAATTATTTCCAACGTAAAAACAAGTAAACATTCTACAAATTAAAATATGTACTATTAATCAAATCATAGTATTATGATACTTACATCAACTTTTCGTAGTCGTATTTTTTATATCCGGAGCGCCGCGATCACATTTACACACGTCACTCACTGGCGGCTGCAGCGCGGGTACTGAGGTTGCGGGGGGCCACTCTTACCACCCAAGACATGCTTTGTAACGTACCTACGCGTCACTGGAGTTGCGATTTTACGAAATATTTAAGTGGTCCAATGAAAGAAGCGGTCCAATGATCGCAACCTTCCCCTAATCATTGGAATGTACAATGTCATAACAAATAGCAATTTATTTTGCCTCATTACGTGACTGAACAATATTTTGCCGGATTTGTCATGGTTTCTTACAATGTCTGGTATTATAATCCCTATTTTTTGAAAATATGTATATAAAAATGTTTCTATCACGATGATATTCTGTTTATCGGTTCACAAAGAAATCAAGTTATCCTCTTTCGTTCCAAAGAAAATTCTAATGAACTTAAACGTCTTTGGGGAATATAAGACGTAATTTTGAGTCTACCGGTCGAGGCTTCATTTGTTTGATCGTTTCGTTAAGGAGAGGCCAAGTGAAAAATCCGTCAACATTAATCACGTCGATGCTGAAATATAATTTCGAACGGTCGAAAAAATTTACATAAATAATTTATACTCAAGGGACGGTACCAACGTTCGGAGCTTTCTAATGCGTCCTCTTGTAGCAGTCATAGCGAGGACGGCTTGCTTCCGATCTTACGATACGGACCTTGGAGGCTTGCTTTGTTTTATTGATAAGATGCATCCGCCAGTATTTTGTTATTGATAAAGCTCTGACTATATTTCTGTCTTCGATTTTCTGTACAGCTTTGATAAAAAACGGTCTGTTGGATGTTCATGTATCTACGAGTATTGCTTCCAAATAATGTCCTGGTTTTGCTACTTTATTAATTTAAAAGTGGCACGTAAAGTAGTCTTCTCAACTTATGGGCTCCTCATATTAAATAATTCATTTTATAATAACCATAATGAATAAGAAAGCTTTAAACCAAATGAAATTACTTTTCGCAAGCACACGTCACACGAGTATTTTACAATCGCGAAAGAATTAAATATTTGATTATGTATCGTCAGTTAGGTCGCTCTCAGCGGGATGTCTGGCAAGGGTGTTGGTTGGCGGTCCTCTCATCTCCATAAGAAGTGGTTGTGCCCTGTGGGGCATACTGCGCACCGCTTGATGGAGCATTATTTTAGGTATGTGACTGTGATCGATTCGATCGAATCTTTCTTCGGACAGCGCAAGTTTTTACCAATGTCAGACACCACGCTAAAAATATACACAAATAAAGATGATGTAGTGTCCGCGGTATACAAGTGTTGTTATGATGAATGGTCGGCGTTACGACCTCCGTTTTAGTTGGTTTTAGTGTAATTTATTGAATGTTACTCATATTGGTTGTGTGAATATTCGTGATTAATTTTATGCGAGTTTATTCTGAAGAGGCGTATAGCGGTGCTTTTTATCAATTAATCATCTCTGTTTTACCTTACTTACGGAAGCTCAAATTAAAAAGTTAAAAGGAATGTGCGCAAAAAACTTGTAAATTAATATTGATTAAGAATTTTGTTGCGTCTGTCTGTATAGTCTGTATTTAAATGAAAAGTTTTAAGTCTTTAACTACGAGTCGCTAAAAAACTTGTATTAAATACTTACATGTTAAGATAGTCTTACCTTATATCGCGCACAACATCTTTCTAAGACATAACAATATTTCTGATCTTATCATGCGCAAGGTGTGCCTCCGTCCTTAAAACAAAATAAAATGTGTGAGACATCAAATTCCCCACACTTTCTTAATAATAATTATTATAATAACTTTTTATTATAATTTAAAAATACAATATGAAATGTTCCAGCGGTGTCGTTAACAGCATCGGCTCGAACAATTAACCTTCGTTAGCCGCCAATAAATAGTGTGCGCTAAACAGCTTTACGACTAGATAATAATTAACTGGCCCTTTGGTCCGTTACGGTAGCAAGTGCTTCATCCAGTCTATACGCCATGTAGTACGCTCGACACCCGATAAATCATTAACAAGATGATCTTATAAGGCCAAGGGAAATGTAAATAGAGCCACTTTATCGCTGCAAAAATGCTTTAAGATATTATTATGGCAAATTTTCAAGCGGTTTTATTATTTCTTAAGGGTTAGAATATCCACGGCTTCATTAACTGTGTAAATAAGTTTTTATTTGTTGTGTTATTTTTTTCATTATCTTAAACTGGTGTTAAGTACCTACAACACGCCCGTGGATGTTACCCAGTACTTAAATTTTGACCTTATGTGTATACTGATAGGGTTGACAGTTAACACAATGATGATACACTGAGACTACATATTAGAAGTATGTATTTTTGTTACAACTACAATTGCCAAGATCATAAGTGCATCGATGGTAGGTGCATAGCGAAAATAATTTTCGACGCCAACGCCATCTAGTTACAGTAAATAAATAATAATGAAACCTACCGATTTATTTATTTATTTATGGTTGTTTAACTTAGATATAATTATAATATCGATCTAATACTTGAGGTTGTTTTATATTTTTTGGCATTATGTTTAAGAATTGTTTCACTATAAGCGCTAGATTTTATGACGGATTTTAAGATTAAAAAAAAACTCCCATATAATTATGATGATCAAATAAAATAAGATAACATTAAAGCTAGGTTAACATTTATCACAACAGAACATTTAAACTATCTACTGTCGGTGAATGGCTATTTCAACAAAGATACAAATCATCAATCCAGAAAACACATAAATTCTTTTACAGTAACAAACATGTAAGCAACTGATTAAATCATATTTCAACTCAATAAAAAAACCCGAACTGTATAATTGCAATGACACGCAAATCTATTGTCGACACCAAACGGCCAATGTCCTTCGGCATCGAATTTAATAACTCCACATGAATTAATAAGCCGTGGCCACGCCCCGTAGGCGTCAACTCTATGATTAATATAGCCATTGCAAACGACTACCGGAACTTGAAGAGCCGCGTCTTTCGCCCCACTCGGTATGCTCCACGCCTCACTCATAACAAAGCTAAATATCACACGTCTGTATTATTTATATCGATTACGTTAACCGATAAACCGTATATCAATCCGAGTGTTAATATTTAAATAATAATGTCAGATTATAAATCGTTGTAAGAATCTCTTATACTAGCTAGACACTTGAACGCTCGTTTATAACGCGCATGATCTTAGTAATTTGGATGTTATTTTCACGATACTATGCTTCGGATATAATTATTGATGATTTTGTATTTGCGAAATCGACTATAAATTTATTCCGTTTCGGTTTAACTTCTGAAGAATTTATTGTAGGATGATTTTTATAAAGTTTTCTGTCTTGCCCGTATTAAAATAAGTATACCCAGCGGTAATGACTAGCAAAGGGAGCAGATAAAAGCACTAACTGTTTTTTGTCTAATTCTTATGGATATTATCTTTCTTTAACTCAGTTATTCTTCATTGTACTTGCTATTGTTAACTTGTAAAGCGTGCACCTGTCTTTGTTACAACTAAAAATTATCAGGAGAATAACGTTTACGTCCACAATTAGTATCTACCTTTGCGTCTACTACAAGACGCCACAACAATCCGTAAATGGACAAGCAAAATAATTATTTTTCATTGTCCTTTTGTTTGTTATTATCTCGCAACAATTACATGGAACACTACCATTCTTACCTCTCAAAAGATGTTGGTAGCGTAATCCTTTATTCGCGAAGAAAGGAATTAAAAGTCAGCAGAGTTTAGCAAAAGATGTTTTTTAAGTCGTTTACAATAGCTAAATTTATTTTTTAAGAATATTTTTAAAAACGTCTTTTTGTTACTTTTTCTAAATCTGCTTAGAAATGTTCGAAATCGTATTTGTGCACTTAGATTTCCTGTTTTGCTATTCTCTGTGGTTTCATTAATAAATCTCTTAGTAAGTACTTACTCACCTTTATTTGGTAATCACGAAAATCCCCATTACCGTCCATTTTGTAATAAAAGATTCAGCATCAGAAGTTTGGTCCGTGCGTCTAGCCTTAGTGGTCAAAATGCCAAGCGGCGCAGTGGATGCTAAATTATTCCGCAAACATCAATAATGAAAGTAGTTTGAAGAGAATTTCCATCGGTAACTAGCCTGGTTTTGTAGCTGATGGTTCGGTGGGTTAGTTCCAAAAATGTTGTGTCATTAAGTCGCGAACGCACGTGACTGAGGGCACCTGCCACCGGCCGGTCGTGCCGACATGCCTCAACAACCAGACGCTTCTATCTCACAGTCCTTCGTTACTCTAAATACCTCGTGAATTTACAATTAGTGCTATTTCGGTGTTATGACTTTTTTAAGGTTCGCCGTTCGTACAGTTTACGACTGAAAAGTTTTTGGTTATTATTGTAGTTCTAGTTCAATATATATAGCTTATAAAATAATATACCATGATTTATTTTGTGCCATACACTTTTGACGTCATTTGCCGATCTCAAAGTGTCATCGCTCAATTTATTTAGGTTTATCAAAAGTTCCGTGTCACTTACATTACAGTAGATAAACTATCGAGTGACTTAAAAATAGCAGTCTTCATCGACCCCTTTCTCTAAGCATTCTTCGACTTATTTGCCTCGTTATTGCCTATTGAGGAGGTTTATACAGAATTACTTGGAGCTTAAGGAAACATGGAATAACGGCACGAACGTTTTGTTTTGCCCTCTTAACACCACATTGTGTGGCGCAAAATTACAATTTTTATTCGCCAATCGTGCCCGTCGATATCGCCTTGCCTTAACGTTGATATTTTATTTGACGTTCAAATAAAAACGAGAACGAATTGATTTGGTTTTTCAACTGGGTTTTATGGAGCAATCTCAAAGTGAATTTCTATGTAGGATCTCTAAAAACTTTTAAAACTTCGAATGTCTGGGTACACTTATTTTCTCTGCGAGAGAAAAATGTTAACTGATTAATTAACAAGATATTTTAATTTATCTGCAGGCATTTAACCCTCAGCTTCAGAATATTTTCATTAAGTAATTATTTCTCCTACCGTTGCGGTTGAAATCATTTTGACCCACCGGCGGCGGTTAAGAGAAACACGTCTGGAATCCCGTCATTCGGGAATATGAAAATAAGTAGAATAAATCAAAATTTATTGAAAAGTATTCCACTTGTAGTATTATTGCGGCGTCACCGTCGCAGTGTGGGCGGCCACTACACGTCGTGGGATGAACCGATATGGTTCCTTATTATTGTTAACAAATTCGAATCTCGGCAATCCACATTTTCTGAATGCTCTTTTATTATTTAAAGAAAAGTTTGTTTTAAAACGTTCTAAATTCAAGTTGATTTTCATGTATAACCTAAAATATTCACAATTTCCTGTATCGTTCATCTTTGTTAATAGTTTTCGCATACTTACCTTGTATGATGTATGTAAGATTTGGCAAAAAAATATACGAGTACATCCTATTATATGTTTGCATGTACGTTACAACATCTGATCGGTTCCTTCTTACAGCAACGTATTAAATCATCGATCATTATAATACCCGAAATGAAGGAACCTCCTTTCAAGTAGTCCTAAGTAAACAACGTTGCGTATTGCATTATTCGCAAAGAAATATGATCTTTGACGCAAAGCTTTTCTAAATATTGACTTTATGATGATAGCTTAAAAGTCTGTGCACCTGAGCTAACAGTGGATCGAATTATTCTAAAGGTGTCTGTGGCCTAATTTTATAATAATAATATGTCATTTATTTCTCTCTTAAAGCTACATTGTAACACTAATATGGTATAAATCTGCCTTAATCTAGAATCTTTATGAGAGCTGGAGTCTGAACTTGGTTCGGGCCCTGTATGACAGATACATCATAGATCAGTCGGGACAGGTCAACTCAAAGCTGAATTGATTATTTCTTCAAAAGACCTTTCCAGACTTTGCCCTGCATCGTGAGACTCGCATAATACATTAATACAATCTTATGTCTGGACTTAAAAAGAGACTATGACCCCTGAGTTTCTTTCGGCATTTCTTCTAAGGGATCAGTCACTTTGGAAATGTCATTTAGTTTAAAAAAATGACATGTAAAAGTATCTGGGAAGATCTACTTACAGAAATAAATATCATTTCATTTCATCATTTCATTTCATCATTTCATTTCATCATTTCATTTCATCATTTCATTTCATTTCGATATCCAGGCTTACCATTTCAAACATAATCGCATTTGCGGCATCTTTGCAAGAGTCATTATTGTCTAAAAGACTAGTATCAATACAATTTTTTTATAGATATGTAGAAATAATGATTTTGCGATATTTATCAAATATAATATAAAGTGTAAGGGAAAGTGATATTTTTATTGGATTGTGTGTTAAATGTGTTATGTTTTATTGAAATAGTTGCTAGTGGTCGGCCTGGATAATATTGTAGGACTTATCGCTCGTTAAGTAAGTTTACTCTAATTCTCCTTCGGTTGAGGGAAATAGATTACAGTGTTAAATGTGTGGTCTACTCAACTTCAAAGAATTACCGATGGCTCTGAGGTTAAGGCTGCCGATTTCTTACGCAGAATTCGTCATTATGCTTCGTTGCTCGTTCCTTAACCATAGAATAGATCGTGTTCAAAGGTCCATATGGCATTCTCGATCGCACTTAGTCCGTGTTTTCATAGCGCGTTTCTTCATATTCTCGAAACTCGCCTGCGCGGTCACTGTTTATCTTTGTAAGACTTACTATTGTGCTCCCGGGGACGGTAATTGTACTCGGACATATTTTTTTTAATGTGTTTTTTGTAGTATTATCGTGGCTGATGATATTTTAAATGTTTGTGTTTCTGCTCAATGTGACGGTCAGTGACGTGTAGAGCCGGACCCTATTGTGCCTGAAATCGTTCGGTCCGCAAGGGCCGTTTGCTTTGCCTTCTCCGCTATGCCTTTTGTGTGCACACGGTACAATTTTGTGATATGGAAACAATTTTGATACTTTGACATTAATGCGAACATTATTTATCTGTATTTTAAATCGTTTACCTCAATTCTAATCGTATTATTAGCAGGTATTGTCAAAGTTACGAGTATCGAATTTAAAAAAATACTAAATCAAAATATTTAAAAAAAAACATAATTTTCGCTTAATTTTGTATTTAAATGCTAGCTATACGAAAAAGAAATGTATTCAATGCTTGTGGAGCATAGATTGCGTATTATTTAATTTAAATGTTATTATAAAATAGGTACGTAGTTTATTTGGGTCGTTTGTTGAGTTTTGTTCGATTTCCCAATTAATTTGGTTCATAAAATAAATCTTCTCAAGCAAGTATGCTTACCGTATGATATTACTTTACAATGAGTACATTGTAAAGTAATATCATACGGCAGTGATAACTACGATTCTCAACCTTTTTTAGCAACTAACCAACGAAACATAAATATTTATTCTATTAATTTGCTAAAATATCTCATTAATAGTGTGATAATTAATGTAGATTTCTTGAAATATGTCATTAATAAATTACTAATTAGACCGTTAATATACAAATATAATATTTTATTTGGATTAAAGTTTTAAGAAAATCTGTCGTAACAACTTGTTCAAATTGTGACTTAATCACCCATTTAAAAAAGCTGCTTTAATTTAAGATAATTCGGGTTGCTGATATAATGTTGATAAATATTAAAACTAAAAATCAAATTATCTCTTTTGTTACTTCCGTAATTTTATACTTACCTAAAAGTATCAAGATATTTTGGTTTTCTATCAAATCGTTCGTGGCTCCTACGCACATTGTTCAAAGGTAAACATGTAAGAAATTCGTTCTTTTTGTTCGATACCAACAATTGAGCTTACGTCTCTGTGATGCTGAGACGTGCGTATACCGTTCTACAACTAATACAACCATGCATTTTTGGTACAAATACTCTTTGTATTGTCGGCCGTCGGCTATCTATTGTGATGCGTTTAATATCTATAGGAAGTGTGGGCATTCAAACGAAAGGCAGACAACACGGTCTTGGTGTTGTCAGCCATTCAAAATAGGCGGTATGCTTACAATTAAAAAACCCAAAATTATGAAAGACTCCGCTGAGGCGAGCTATTCTGTTAGAAAATAAAATTAATTTGATCCGAATTGTTATGGGTGATAACATTATTTGCTTCAGCCCTCAAGTCATCTTGGCTCATTAACGTTTTAATGCTTGTACACAACCGCTGTTCAGGCGTTTAAACACTGATTACAGGACGTATAAAATTCACTATAAATTCTTTATTTATGTGACAAAAAAGGAAACAGTGGGTATGCTCTTAGAATTAAATATATGCTCGCGATCATAAAATAAAGAATTTATAGGCGTCCTTTGGAATTACCGTGGCTCGGTTTTATGACTTTACGGGGCGTTTATTCAGCGTTGCGTTGCGTGGTCGGATCACAGGCATTCGTGATAGTCTCTTGCTCCCGTTGTCATTGTACTGAACAATTGCGTCCTCACATATTACTTGTTATATGTTTCATGTTATGCCGTGACTTTTACGAATCTCAGACAAACGTTATTGCTTAGCGGAAATGATTGTCGTTTATATGGGTCAAATACTTAAAGAAGTACCTACTTAGTTCCGTCAGGATTTTTCTTATAGTTACGATGATTGCACAAAAATAATGAAATAAGTAATATTGTTCTTCTATGGGTGTTGTAGTTACCACAAAAAAAAAAACATTTGTCCTAGACGTTCAATTATTTTCACATGAGAATGTTCATATTTTATAGCCAGGCACGCCCCGTTCCTATAGCCGTCTAGGCATCTACCTACACTGAGCAAATTTCTAATCTCAAGACGATTTTTATGTGTGTTTTATTACTACAGGAACATAATCATAATAATATATCATCGAAGCCAAAATTAATTACATTTTTATTATTTTATGCCTCTTTTATGCACGCTATTAAAAATCTAATATTGAGAAAAAAAAGTCGTAACTAATAAAGAAGCTGTTTGAAACGTATCTGTGTGTGGGACCTTATTGTAAGTTAAAACACTTTTGAACGGTTACCTTAATGTAGGTACACAAAAAACAGGCGTGACCAACAGTTTAACATGTTTATACTGTCTATAAGTACGCGTGAAATTGTGATTATGAGCACAAACGAGTCTTTCAATCCAGTCGTGATGTGAGCACAGGTGAGAGATTCAATTTTTTCCCTTTGTGCCTATGGTGGCTATTGCGTGCCTAATTTACAATCTATTTCTACTAAATTATAAAATTTGTTTGTTAGTAAGTTTCCATAAAGAGGGTAAACTCAGGAACTGCTGACGCGATTTCAAAAATCTTTTTCTGATAAATAGTTACACTTTTTCCAAGTGCCATAGGTACTTAATGTAAGGTTTCTTTCACGTTGACAAAGCCGCGGCAGAAGCTAGTTATGAATAAAAGCAAAACATTGATTTTTCGAAGACCACACAGACTAGGTACCAGTTTAGTGGTTGATGTCCAAAATTCATAATACCTACCAGTATGTCAACAGACAGTTCTTTATGCTAATTGACAACTCATTAAACAATCATGTTTATTAAATCACTGTACACATCCAGTTTTATTTTTTGCTGACAGATAACGAGCATTTTGGCATCTTTATTAGACAATAAAATGCATAAAGGCCCAAGTTCAAATATTGTTACTTTTCTTACATAGTAAAGGCCGAATGAAATAGATTAAAGTTAGCTTACCTACTGTTAAGCTTTATCTAAAACACTCATATTTGTTTTTAATTAAATTAATTACTATTTATTAGTGTTAAGTTGATGTAGCCTGATAATCGCCTGAGCTTGGCAAACGCTCAACACGAAATCAACATTAGTTGTTTCTCAAGATGTGTTTTTGTTAACTGTTCGTTATGTCTAGCTGTATTCCGAATAAAGACTTATCAATTCAACAAAATCCACCTGTTCATTGTAAGTACTAAACCATCCATTGACCGGAACTAATATTGCTAAAGGTTCGGTTAGTTGAACGTTGTCGATATGTGCATCGCAGGCGCCCCGGTGACGTCTACATTGTGACCGATTCGATACGGTTTTTGTGCGCCAGCGCACAAACCGCTGCCGCGTCATTATGACGCTGCTCCGCGGGTTAGGTTAGGTCATGTTTGCAAACGGCTAACGTAACTGTTACAGCATAGTTAACCATAGTTTGTAAAAGTCTACGTAATATTCAAAATTGCAATATAAATATTGGACGTTCTTGACGCTATTTCCTACTATTTTCTCGAGGATTCAAAATTATATCTTATATAGACAACATTGTATTAAGGGCAACCGTATACCTATTCGAAAAACGTTTAAAAGTGTATGTCTGTTTTGTACTGCACAGCAGTCCCAATCACTTGAGCATCGCGCGTCGCGAGGTGTTACTGTAAACGGTAAATAATTGTAAAAGAAGTACCTACTTGATGGCAGTGCTGTTAAATGCCAGTCCATGTTACAACATGCCAATCTTGTTATGATAGACTAGGTATAATGGCTATGGGGCATTAACCTGTTACGAAGAATCCGTCTGTGTAATATTGACGCAATCATACTCAGTATACCGTTACAATGCATCAGCATTCAGAACTAGCACCCCGGGCACGCCTTCAACCAAATGGGATCCATCGACATGACTTACATACTTACCCCCATACGTTGTGTTGTCCGTCGAACGAACGTGAGTCGCGGCCCTTATTATAATCACAGATCAGACGATTGTTGTCCACATAAAATGTATAATTTATAAAAGCAGAACGAAAAATAATCCAAGAGACTCATGTTTGCTTTTTTTTTGCTACGAGTTAGCAACGTGTTACACTTTAGTTTTTACGGAATCAAATCGAATCGATTCAATGTAACGGGCGATAGATGCTTTTTGTGCTATACAAACGTCGTTTGTAACATGACGAATGGTAACGTCGATCAGGTAATAAATTGTTATATTATTTTAATTAAATCGATATTATAGACTGTTATGACATTCCGGAGCGATGCAATTATCAGACAACTGATTTCATTCCGTGTTTAATTCAATAAGACAATTTCAACGTAGCTTTGCGAATTTCCGTAATAGGGGTTTATAATTATTTTTAACGGCTGTCGTAAATAAAATGGTGGAGGCGAGATGGTTAATCTTGATTGTTAGTATAGCCATAGACGAATATCTCTCGTGTGACGGTGAGACATAGCTTGTTGTGATTTTATGGCCCCCATAAAGCGGCCATTACTATTCACACTGATCTAATACGATTTTTATATCCAGTGTCTATTAATTGTGGTAGTTGTTCGACTAGGTAGTAAAATTGAAAGGTTTATCACTAATAAATTAGATATACCTAGTTCTGGATTTACAACGAGTTGAATTACCATACGCAGCTCGTTTAGTTTCCAATTATCTGTGTCGTTGTTGGTATAAATTTTGTTTATCCTTTTTGACTTCAGAGAGTTGTAGAAAATCTTATATATTTCTAGGTTGACCCAGATCCACCATAAAATGATTACAAACGCTAACGCAACACGGAAAAACGGATCAGAGCTCTATATTCCATCACATAAAAAGCTTACCTGCGCGCGCCGCCCATTCTTCGATATGAGAAATTCGAGTTGCAATTTAGCGTCTATTGTGTTGGAACAAAGCGTGCGATGCGTTAATAACAGGTGCATCGTTTTCAAAGTTTGGTGGACGGTCGCGGGCCCCTAATGCTACGTGACCAGTTTTATTTTATGCCATTCTCGCCATGATACCGTCCATTCTGTGTAATTCGCCGTTAAACTCGAAAACTATTTTTCAGTGTTTGGCCCTTTTTGTGCCATTGTCCCGGGGATGTTAGATTAGTCGTCCGTCCGCCCACGTTTCATTAATGCGAATCTAATTTGTGTTGCGGCCCGGCTGTTGTCCGTTCGTGTTTTTAGCTTAGCTTTTCTTGGCGAACAGTTGAATTATCAGCGAATATTTTGGGGCAGATGTCGGTTTAATTAGGCAGTTACATTTCGTGTGATAGAATCAGTTTTACAAGCTTTGAGAGGGTCTGCAATTGTACATTTATTTGAATTTAGAAAATACTTTGTCCATCAATGTAGCAACTGTTTTTGGTTATAGTGTTGGTGTCTTTACAAAGACACTGATTTTTATAGAAAGAAAGCAAAAAAAAAAACAATATTGCCCAACCGTTGGATGGTTGGATTACTGAGCTCAGTGTTAAGCTGATAGCATTGATCAATGACAATATCTTAATTTGATTCTAATTTTTCAACGATCCTGGTAAACAGGCAGGACGGCACAGTTGGCGCATTGACTGAGGGATTGCCTGCCGCGTCGCGTCTTGGATTAGATTCCAGCAAAGAACAAATATTTGGATGGCCTACTGGTAGTTTTTGGGGTCTAGTTGTTAGTGTTTGTGAATTTAAATGTTGTTATACGCACCTACGACGCAAGAGAACGTTTTTTTTTTAAAAACAAAAAGTTATGACTTGCAGAACGGGTTGTTTAGAATGTACCGTAGTTGGACAAACACTAAATAGATCTTGGAGCTTCTAAGTCTTGTCTTGACCAATAAATTTTGCTAGTATTTTAGGGAGGAAAATGCTTAGCAAAGGTAGCAATTCAGATCTTGTAAATTCCAATATTATTTCTTACTGCCAACCGCTCCTTGATCGCATCTATCTATTAAATGTCAAATGAATTGAATACCTGACATTTAAACGTTGTTTTCTCAACGTTCAATTACTGCTGTGTACACCATGATTAATATCGAGAGAATTTCTTAGCAATTACCAAGCAGACTAGGCGCCAAGGCCGCAAAGTATACAATATCCGTTACCTCACTCAATAGAGATGTAGATACCATATCTGGCTCTCCGTTGAAGCGGTGAGTTTGGCCCGAAGATAAGGAACTTCACAAAAACATCAACCATTACAGATCGTGTGCTCAAAAGATAAACTAAAATGTTTTTGTTCCAGATTTCGGAATTCCAGAAAAAAAAAACATTTGAAACTATTGCGTTTCTGTGTAGCGTGTTTTTTTTGTTTCGATAATTTATGACTGTTATATTAAAGTAACGTTACTTAAACGTATTTTGTTTGACAGACACCATAATAAAATCATTATGTTATTATTAAAACTGGTACCATTAGAGGTGTAACAACTTAATAAACGCAAAACATGCGCAACTTGCGCACTTATTCAGCAGAAATAGTTAGATATTATTTTAAAGAATTGTTGCATAAGGAATTCCACACAAATTTTATGTGATTATTAGATCAGTGCTCCTAAAATTTAATTAACACAGTACTCACCAATAAAGCCATGTTATAAAGTATATATCACGATCATCAACCTTGTTTTATGAGAAAACTTAATAACATAATTGCGCGTTTATTACTGCAATGCTATTAAAGTCATACGGTTATAATTAGCCGCAGTTTAATTATGCTGTTTAAGTGTTCACAGGATAGTAGATCAGAACTTTTTATTATGTTCGATCAATAGAAGTGGCTGAGGTAAGTTAGCATTCCAGCGGTATGGAGAGACGTGTAACGCAAACAAAAGTAGTGCGAAACTAAGGGTAATAAAGAGAGGCTAGGGAGCACCATCCCCAGGCACGTACGGCAATTCGTTCTAATAGTCGCAGCCGACAATGGCGCGCTATTCTGACATTGTTTTGTTAGGACGGAACGTTGGCCAATGCAAAACCCGCCACCGAATGTAAAGGCGCCTACCGTTTTTTATTTCCCTTCACGTGGGGGGCGAACTGAAGTGGTCCCAGTTCAGTAATTAATGACGGATTGACGTGGGCGGTTGTTTCGTGTCACACTGTTTTGGTAACAAATTGTAATGAATCGCCCAGCGGGACCCCACACTTGGAATGTCAACTGAATTACGGCATCATCTTAGCTGTTTGTCACAATAATGTTTATGTAAGATTGTGTCAGTAAATAACAAATTATCAATCTACGAAATTGGTGGTAATGTAACCTGTATTGCTTATTTCGAACATGTCATGCTTATATCAGTGACTGAATAGGTACTTACCAACTACACATATAATTTACTTAATATTTTGAGTCGTAAACGTTTGAGTCGCTGAGAACAACCTACTAGAATTCAGGCATTGTTCGTTGAATTTCACTTGTTTCACTGAACCTAAAAAAAACTTATTTGAACGCAAACTTTCACCTTTATAACTTTTTATGGCATAAGTGAAAATACTTTTCTCAAATTAATACCATAACAACTATCCATCAGCAGTAGGTAAGCCTAGCTGTTAAATAGAAAACTACCACAAATAAATAATTTCTACATTCACAAATCTATCAACAAAGACATAAAAATCTGAACTAGTTACTACATTGATTTAAATTTCGATAAGCAGCTGTGGTATGAAGACATTTCCTGCCCAAATGTAGTATCTATTAAACTAAAAGTACCAACTAACACTGACCCACGAAACAATTTGTTACTATCACTTTTTAATGGAGCCATTAAAATAGTTTTGCGGTTGAGACCGAGTCATAACATTTTGGCGCCTGTTACTGTACTGTCTCTGAGAACAAATATCTTGCGGTTGATAGGATTGTGCGCTCCCTTTTGAACGTGGGATTGAGAAATCGTGTTTCATTATTTTCTATCACTCAGTGTCCCCTTTATTGAATCACGAAGTTTAATTTTCATAAGTAAGTGACTAAACCGGCATTACAAATTCATCCCAACGGGAGACTTTCCTAAAAACACGCGTTACGTCACGTCACCTTTCATTTGAATCAGAACAAGGTTATTTGTCTACGTTCAGGCGGCATCGCCATCGGGAATTTGTTTAAGTATCATTTTTCTATTGTCTTCATAAAAGCTCGTGTCCTTTCACTCTCTGCCGCTTTTTGTTTGTCTTTCGTGTTTTTGTCCCTGGTCCCATAAGGTTTTATGGATATAACTCAATTTTTAAAAGACTGTAAATAGCATCTTTGTCGTCAATATTTTGTTTCAACATAATGCGCAAAATTGGGCCAATGGAATGTTTATGGCAGTAGTTTATTGGATCATCCATTACGTGCAATCTAATAAATGTAAATATCAGAGTAATATCTCCTATTTTCTTTCTATTGTCGCCTAAAAGCTTTGCTATGATATTAGTATCATATTCCAGCAGTCACGTGTGGCCTTTTTTTGTGGCAAATGGGCCAAGTGTGTCATCTGTCTTAATTGTTTAACAGCTTATTGTTTACCCAAAAAAGTTTTGTGTCAAAAAGATGTATTGTCTCTCTCATTTTTGCAGTTTACTCTTATAAATATTATATTTTGTTTTTAGAATTACATTTTGAATAGTGACAGCTGACTGCACGTGCAATATTATTTGTCTTTCGTTGCATGTTCTAGAAGTTGACATTGGTATTTGGAGCGCACTATTGTCTTTGTCATTTCTACATTGTAAATATCTTTTGTATTACAATGACTCACAACTCAACAACTTGTAATTTGCGTTCGACAGACTAATAATATAAATATCACTGATTTTAATTACTTGTTCCAATTTAGTTACTGTGAACATGAACTAACTAAGGCATGTTTATTAAGGGCCTGCGCTAATTCTTCATTACCATTGCTATTTCTACAGACCAATCAGGTAATTATTTATGGTTTGTTTAATATAGCTGTCGTAAATTGGCTATAATTTGATATTGACTTGTTGTCTTACGCGCTCCGTCCAAATGGGCTATTTGACAACATTTTAGTTTTTAACCGACTTCAAAAAAAGGAGTAGGTTCTCAATTCGGTTGTATGTTTTTTTTTTTTTTTTCTTTTTTTTTTCTTTATGGTTTGTTACCTCAGTACTCCGTCATTTATGGACCGATTTTCAAAATTCTTCTTTTATTTGATAGGGTACCTATACAAACAGATTGGTCCCATTTGTATCAAAACTCATATCTGATGAGGGATCCCCGAGGAATTGAGGGAACTCCTCAAAAAATATAGGTACACACGCACCGATTCCCACATTTTCAGTAACAAAACAAGCATTTTCATTTGGAAAGTATCATTTGCTGAAGAAAAACTGATGAAGAAGACAGGCAACGGAACTCTTCTACGCATAACAGCAAATTATTCGCAATTGCTATTCTCAGATGTCTATGCTGAGCTTTTGTATTTCCATAACATAACATTACGCCTATCTATTTTAAAAGGGGCCGGCAGATATGTACAGATTAGTGTTTTTAGTCCCTCATCTAGATAACAAGAAAACGTTCGACAAATATTTTTTTCTTTTTCAAATTGATGGAAAACTGCTTAGATTAAGTTGAGGAGTGGGGGCCTGTAACGTCATTAGCTAGCATAAACTGTACTGGCTAGTGACGTCATGCGACATATTAACTCGATGTATCGCCGTTATTTTTAGATTACGTAAAAATACGTGTCGAATATTTTCTTGTAATCTAGGTTAGGGACAAAAAACTTAAATGTTGTCAAATAGCCCATTTCATTGAAAACAAGTAATACATAGACTGCTACAAATACTTATTTGAACTTTTTATCTTTTTTACTTTTTACCAACACAATAGAAAAGATTATTGTTTAGAAAAAATGAAAAGTAAAAAAGAAAGCAAAACCACTGCTCAGCTCATTTGTGCGGTTTGGACTTACCAATCTGGGTTGGGTGTTATTCAGAAATTTCATTTATTTTATGACTTTATGCGCTTGTGCCCATTGTCTAGTTGCTTTTAAAATGTTTTTTTTCAGCCTCCGTAAACCCTTTTCGTTTTGGGTGTTCGCTCGTTTATTGTTTCTTTATTGCAGACCCTTGCCGACAACCAGTTTGCATAACATTTACCTAATACGATTTAACGCTGGTTCCTAAAGTATATGTCATTTTGTGTTGTAAAGGGTTATCCTTGTGTCTGTTTGTTTGTACATAGCAATTATTTGATGTATTTAAGAGGCATCATGTCAGCGCTGTTTACACAGGATTCCCATCATTTTCCTCTCTACTTCGAAACAAAAAAGCAAGTATTGTTTTTTTCATGTCGTTATGGCAGCTAGGATATGTAGCCCTTGGGCCACGTTTGTTCTAATAACAGGTTTCCAGAAACAATTAGTCGGGTCGCTTTATAAAATAAAGAATTTTATCGCCTAGATTTATTATATTTGAAGAGAATTTTATCGCTGGTTCGATTGCTCGCATCGGGCCGTTCTATAGAATATTGGCTTACGGACCAGGTAGAGCCGAACATTTATCAGCCGTTTTAGTTTTTTGTTGTTACTTTTGTTATTATTCGTATCCCTCCTATGTATTAATCTCGCGTGGGTCCGTCTGAACCGGTCATTATCAAAAACTTGGGGGCGTATTGCGTCCGGGTGCCTAGTTATTACGGGTTTTCTAATAAAATAACCCTGTATCATTTACGAAATTAGATACTTCGCTAAATATTTTATAATGAGGGATTGGAAATGAGTTGGGTTGGCATCGTTTATGTGAATGTTTGTGGAGCAAGCCGCGTGCGACGGACTCGGGAATATAATGACACCGTTTTAAATGTTTTCACATTAAATGGGAGGAACAGTTTTACTCATTTTGTTACTCACCTGTTCCTGAGATGTCATACCTGTTATTATCAGGTTAGCGAGAGACTTAACTTGTTATTTGCTTTATTTTTGCGTTTCTTGCAACTGTCTTAGAGTAGGATGTTAACTATACAATTTAACACATGACTGACGTTGCGAATGACGCCTATTACAAAACACTCGTCATAAAATAATATGTTCTTATTATAGGAATGGCGGCATTTTTTCCTGGAGTAATTTGAATTTGCGTAAAGGCAAACATTTTCACAGCAAATTCGTTGTTGTGACCGCACATTATGTTCACGACATATTGTCATAACATCCCATTTCATTTCACTTTGGAGAGTTGTCGCGAACATCGTCGGTGTGTGAAGTTTCGTTTAGAGACGGAAATGAGGAGGAATTTCCCAAAGAGACCTCTCTAGCAGAATAAGAATATTTTGTGAGCAGAGGCCCACAATAGACACGGCCGACCGCCACGCCTCCGGAAAGAATCAATTATACGAACCCCCTGTTCGAAGACATGTTGCCGAATGGGCGAATTGTTTGTTTAATAACATTTCGGCGCTTCCACAAACGTCACGGTAAAATATTTGTCGTATTGTCCAGCAACGCTTTGTACGTAAATTAAGCGATAGACAGTTTTTTCAACATTACATTCCGTCGTGTCATGTCTCTATTCAAAGCGGATGCGCTCCTAGTTTTTGTTTGGGAATGCTTCCTGTCTCTGCTTAACTTGCTTTTTTAACAGTTTTTTGGTTTTCTTACATAAAAAATGCCATAAATTAAACTTATAAGCATTAAAATACGTGAGAATCTTGAACTTTGTGAGATATATGGTGAATATCGTAATATTTCCACGTTTTATCAATTCAATGGTTCCTATATTGGAAGTGAATAGCAACCGGAAGTTATAATCACAAATAAATAACTTTTTAGTATAATTTATTTATTTGTATTCTGTTATACAATATAAGGACACCCGCACAATGATCTTTTTGAATTGTCCATTTAAAATGCTGTGAAAAATAAATTAGTCAGTAAACCTTTTTGTAATGCTAAAAGTACGTGGCAGTTTTATATAATCCCGTCACACGGTAGCACCTTTAAACGTGATCACATCATTTAAATGCAATCCAGAGTTAAAATCATTTGAATTTTTCAAAACACTTGTTTAATTTGCTTCCTGGGCACGTTACATTCAGTAAAGGTACATAAAGTAATTGAAAACCTATTAGGTATTGCGAAATATCATTTTGTCATAACAAGATGGTCGCAATGAAAAATCACGATAAAAAATATTACGAAGAATATGTTGAACTTCTGTATTTTTTCTAGTTTAATGTAAATAATGTGCAAAAAAAATAATTTTGCCATAATTGAATATGTGGCTTAAAGATTTGTGGAGTAAGAAACATGATTTATGAAATTTGACTCAATTAAAAAACAACACAGTTACTACACTAAATATATTTAAAATGAGTTGAACATTAATTTAAAATAGGTCTTTCTATTTTTTTTGTACCTACCACTAAGGTTCTCGTAAAAAAGAAGAAGCATTAATGTACATGGTGTCTTATTCTTGCGTGATTATGGGTTTCTATGAGTTGTAGAATTTTTTATTTCAAATAATACGTATAATAAAATAAACATAACATGGCATCGCCTGTAATTCCCGAAGGGTTAGGCAGAGGTGTACCTGCAGTACACCCACATTTCGCTAGTTACGTTAAAGTCCCATGTAATAGGGGGTGGGCACAATCCAGACTCCGGGCTGCTACTGAGCAATTCCAGATGGAAAAACTGAATAAAACTTTGCCCGACCCGGAGATCGAACATGCTCAGCAGTAGCGCTTGCGAACACTAGATAAACGAGGCAGTCAAATATAATAAAATAGCATAACCTATTTTTTGATGCCTGCATGACAGTCTTTAATATATTATATTAATACGTGAAACTAAAACTTTGGATTATCTTTTAAGAATTAAAGCATATATGAGAATGAGCGCAGAACCATAAAACAGCCTAGTTTTAACAACTCAGCGACAACTAGTATGGATAAAGTCGCTCACATTACTCGTATAAATTGAAACAAAACCCCATTAGTTTCTTTCCAAATATTCTAAACGATTGACTAATTAATGGATACCTAAATGAGAAAACTTCAATAGTTTTCTAAATATTTCTTCTGATGTTTGTTTTAATATATTATCCCAGGAAAGTTGTAAATGTTTCAGTAGGTCATGTTTTTAGTGTGCACCACCCACGTGCTGATTTTCTGGGAAAGCGAGCAGTTTTGCCGAAAACAGCCGCTGTGGTCGGACCACACAAACGTTGCCGTGCCGGGTGTTGCTTATCTTGTCATTTGTTTTAAACAAGTTACATAACTGTATGTACTTATTTGTATTATGTTTTGTTTACGATGGGATTAAAGCGCTAGTAAAGTTAAGGTTCATAGTCCAACTTGGTTTTATTTTTAACGCTTTGCTATGAAATATTATTTATTTACGCCGCGATACGAAAACCTATTTGATTTTCTTCTCTTTTTGTTGTCCTTCTCCTTATTGCGCCTTCATGGAAAAAGACATAATCGTACTTTATGGGTTTTGTAAGTTATAACTTTTATAGCAATCTGGCTTGTTTATAGGCAAATAGACACTGGTTAAAGGCTTTCCATGGCGCTTTCAAACTGCCATTAACCCGAAAATAAATTTAAAAATATTACGCGTTTAATATAAAATTTATTACTCACGCCAGTAGCCAATTTGCAACTTTTATGGGGTGGTATAACAGGCCTTACACCAAATAAATTTAGGAGGTAATAACGTGAAACCACTCGATAATCATAACGTCTTCTAACGACGCACTAACTTTGAACGACTTGCCAGAACCGATATAATAATACACGGTGAAAGTCAATGAAGTAATATGCAACTAATTACTATGCCTTCGGTGTATCAACGCTCCTTCTAGTTACACCGATGAATGAGCCCACAATAAAACCCTATTTTATTGCTGTTTCCTCTCTCGCTTCGTTGGCATTCATCCCGAGAACTACCAAATCATTAAAGCTTGTGTTTGTTGATTTTTTCCTACCTCTTTGTTTGCTTTATGATAATAGGTGTTCGTTTCGTCGCGCTTGGAGCGCGGGAGCGATGCGGTGTGAAACTTAACGCCTTCATTCACGTTCCATTTTATTATAGAGGCACTTGATTTAGCGAGCCAATGCCGATTTTAATAGACTCCGTCGAATTTCGCTTTTTACAGCGACGTAACTTCGTCTGCTCATCGAGTTTAGTTCTTGGGTATCACGTCAATGAGTACAAGATGTTTTCTCGTTTCAGGTGTCAAATATATTTAAAACTTTTTATATTGCTGTGACCGTCAAATTAGAGCACCTGCAGGAACGTCTAGGGGTCGAATGACTTCTGTTGGTTTATTAAGAGGAGAGATCGTATAAACTTGACAACTTGGTTCGAAGTGAAAGTGTTAATGCCAGCCTACCTTCTCCGTGTCAGTAATCAAAGTGTTGTGGTTCATTTTAAGTTCTACGCCATCGTCCGCTTTCAAGTATCACTCGACGCCTGCTCATTTTACACCAACTATTACAGGGCGTTCTTTGAAACCGAACTAACTGCACTCATTAAAAGTTATACGCGACCGCGAGAACCCTCGAAACTCAGGCCGAGGACTGTGGAATTTATCAGCTAACTCAAAAGTGCTTGAAGGAAAGTCTGTTCAGGCCATTATTCGCCATTGTCCCTTACAATAAGATTAAACTAGCGTCCGCCAACTATATAGATAACGCTCTGACCAATTCGCGGGCGAACTGCTCACGTAATAGTTTTGTTGTTATCGGCCGTAACCACTCTTCAGTTGCTTCTGGGACGATATTAAAAAGATTTTGGCAAAGAGCCACTCTGATATTGATCTTTATGCTTGGCCAGACAGCTATAGGAGTTCTGTAAGTGCCATGCCAGTTGCTTTAATGACTTCCCATGTTTGTAAGTTTTGGTTAATATTTTACGTATTTGGCTGTATCTGGTGACATTTACTACTGCTCTGTTTGTCGTGTGAACAAGTCATATGCTTTATGATCTAGTAATGTTATTTTGTCAAGTAATTTCACCCCGTCTTCTTTATTACTTGCAGCAGCACTTAAATGTGAAATCTTTCTGCTTGTTAGAAAGTTTTTATCTTTCCATTAAAAGGAATGACGGTGGTCCTAAATATGATATTATCAAACTTTAGCTAATACCCCTCAGCTGCGTGCTTATCGCTTGCGCGAATTGGAATATATTGTTAAAAACGTGTGTAATTAAGTTGGTATGTGTGAAGGGTAACACCTGCGTCTGCTATCAGAGATCGGGCCGTTACGGTTTATGGGGTTCCTACCAAAAACAATGGAAATGGCAAAAAGTCGAAATGCGGGCCAGGTACCAGGGGTGCAGGGAAGGGTAGGCGTGCGGGTCGCGACGGGGCACCACAATTTATGATTGCGCCGTGTCAGAGTGCTAATGAACGCACTCTGTTGCTCTTTATTGAGATAACGCTCGCAATCGATGGCCGCTCCGGTATCGAGTCATTACTTATTGCGTCGCCCGATCTCGCGTGTCCCTTTATACATATTTTTTTGCTCGGCACATTCGTGCAAAGAAACTATTATTAACCATCCTCTCCATAGGTATGAGATAAGCTAATCCATAAACTCGTACCCGTGTCGTGTAATGAGAATATTCTCACAGTTGCATAGGTGTATCAGCATTAATAATGATATAAAATAACACACTATTATAAAGAAGCTCATTTCATTATGATCATTGCATGTTATTAACTTTGTCATCTCGTCTATGAATATTAATGACTTCAGGAGATCAAGATTGGTATTTTTTGCTAGTTTTCTGTTGACCTCTAGCAATTTTAGTCCACAAGATTAAGTCGTAACTTATTTACTGACATAGATTTATTTCTAAAACAAAAAATTAATCCAACATCAATGCATGCATTATCACAATGTCTTATCTGTAAAATTGATACATAACATCGAATAAATTTTTATAGGTATGAATTGTGTATTAAGATCTCGTGTCGTCCGCATCCCGAAGACTGGTACGTATCGACGATCGAATCGCACGATACGCGGAGTGAGAATGATATCATCATTGGAGCCTGCGTGTACGCGGCCACTAGCCACTGTATACACAGTGGGTACTAGTTGTCTGTATTGTGAACTTAATTTATGGTACGCGATGCCACGTGAGAAGGTATGAGACAGGCTCATTGTCGCCAGATATACTCGCAACCAGTCTAGCTACTAGTGGCGCAGAAGTAGACAGTATAAAATACTGCTAGAAATGCGAGCATCTAAATTTGTAAATGCAAATGTTCTTTAGCACCCAAGGCAAATCGTTAGCAGAAAATTATGTATCACACAAAGTACATAAACATGTTCTACTGGAGTTTTCTACTACAGATACCATTAAATAAAATTCTGACATATTTATTTGGTACATAAACAAATTCTCAGACCATGTCGAAAGCCCGTGAGGCCGAGTTAGTTCCCAAGACTAAAACGTATTTCTAACTAAACTACTTAATTTATTCTAATAATAGTTAGCAATAGTTTTGAAACTGTCCCATCAATTGCAACAAGACTGCTACACTATGTTGTCGTAGAGTCTCCGTAAAAATACAATTTCTTACAGACTTCAAACACTGTTCTTGTTGGAATATTTCGTGTTCCCAATACTGTTTTTGCTATAACAAAGATACATTTAAGCTGGAGTAAGCTTGGAAGTCAATCGTACCAAGGAATGTGCAAATGAAAACAAAAATCTTCGTATCAATGATCTGTTGACTGTTACTCTTTCCGGTAACTTTATGATGGTGGTCGGTACCGGGAGCTTCCACACAGAACGCGCCGCGTGCGCAGCGCACTCCCCCACTATCACCGATCCTATCAATCGATAGCCATTGTTCACAGTCATCGGCCCGCCATTTAACTGTTGTTAAACTTAACGTACAAAGTGATGAATAGCGCGCCGATCCCGGGATATGTTTATCTGCGGACTGTCTTATAAGATATGTCATTTACAACTGGTTATCTTATTTGATATCTTTTTGTTGGATGTCGAGTTATTAGTAGTAGGGTCGGTTTCATCACTTTCTGATTAGTTCGTGATAAGTGGAATATTTGATGAATGTTGCTACGCTGTTTGTGTTTTGTTTTTTGTTTTAGATAGGTACATTACAACAGAGCTTTAAGATATGCTGCTGATATTTATTTAGATGGTAGTAGTCATCTTAACTATTTATGGTACTCGTTTAAGGAAACTATGTAGGTAGCTACCGTACTTGTTGCAGTTGTCCATTATCTGAAAGAATGGTATGGTCTTGATTTTGTTTAAGTTTTACAATTGACCTTTCGTTGTTGCAGGTAAACATCTATCAGACGGGTCAAGAGTTAGAAATAAACAAATACTAACACAACAATAATAAGATTCCAGTAAGTCCAAACATGACAACAATTTAGAAAACAAACTAGAACCTTCTTAGCACCTGTATGACATTCCCAACGTAACTAGAAACTTATAAGATCAAGTCATCTGTCGACGACAATAATATTCAAATAAGATATCTCCATAATAATTCGCCGTAACGAAAGGGCCCACAAAGCATATCTGAGCGAGGTGTAACGTACTCATAATATAAGGATGGTCATCCAGACCTCGGACGGCGCTGCGTCTTAAATGCAAATATGTTACGAGTTATTAGTTAGAGAATGTGACCATGATACTGGGTTCTTTCTACATCTGATTAATCGTCATTCTGTGTCGAGATAGTCGATCTTGTCTTGTTGGAAATCAAGAATAGGAACACTCTTGTCCTTCGCCAAATAATTTTGTTCCGAGGAGTCAATTCTAAATGAGGTCTCACGAAGTAAGTGATGCGTGTTTGATCACCTATTTATTGAGCACCTATGCATTAACCTATGTGAATTGGGAATACCTTTGGTGCTAAATGCATAGGTGCTCAAAAAATAGGTGCTCAAACGGGAATACTCCGTATATTTTTGTTGTTGTTTGAATTCAATAGCAAATATTTTTTTCGTAAAATTAAAATTTTCATATCTCAAGTAGAACTTAGATAGTATTTCCAGTTTTCGTGAAGATATACATGAGTTAAAAGTTTGAATACTTCAGATTTTGAACATGTGACGTCACTAACCTTATAACTCCTCCCCTTTTGTGACACTTAGTTGATCCCTTCTCTTTCTATTAATGTGTGACGTAACAGATGATATGGTAGGTACAGGGCACCAGGTATTGGTAGATTTCAAATGCGTGGTGACATGTTGAGAGTCGGCCAGCTAGCATTGTATAGTGCCCTGTACGCGACTTTAAATACACCTGTACGCGTATTCAACAAACCTAGATTACACGTACTTACATCCTATATATATACCTTTTGGAAGGGGCAACTAGAATCATTACATTTTATTTAACTTGTAAGTTTAACGTTCAAAAGTGCCTTTTAGGTAAATGGCCTAATTGAAATGCCTCCCTACTTTCTTCCCACTTTTCACTGTCTAGGGCTTTTTGGGCCCAGTCCTTACAAGCTAAGCCCAGCCAATGCAAGCTAAATATACAATGGAGATCACGTTACAAACAGCTCCGTTCAGCTATGTTGTCTTATCTGAAATTGGTACTGGGTGCTCCATATTAGAAAATGAGTAAGATACGTTGCGTAAATGTTTTATGTTCCGGTTCTATGGAAGGTGGTCCTTAGATGCGCGCGCATTACGGTCTCATAAATCGGCCAGGAGACAGGACCAAATGAGACGTCTCGACTGTGTACTGATGCCGACAAACATAGCTCGAAGTCTCGGACTTTGTATTAGTGGCTTGTGTCCGCGAAAGTTTTTAATTAATTCTGTCTTTGTGTCAATTTATCAATACCCACTTCGTGGCTTTACGCTCTTTTAAGATTTTTGCAGTAAAGCATTATTTGGTAATGTCTCATGATTAGAATAAAACACGAGGCTTCTTATCTCGATAAATCGAAACCAATTTAAATTTCTAATTTGCCACAAGAAAATGTAACATTCAAATCAAATATTTACATTATGTGCGTTGTCTTCGCAATTTACCTATCAAAAGATAGAAGTTTACAAAATCACAATTTTCCGAATTCCATTGAAGAGAAGCCGCGGGCGGTCGCCAAGTTCTTACATAAAATAACAGTCTCTATAGGACGCCGATACGAACTAACGAGTAAATTACACGGCTCGGAAGTGTTTGCGGACCGCCCATCGCCCCGTCTGGCCCGATTTGAAATTCTGCACTGTGAAAATAGAGTAACTATTTTCGTAGTCAAACATACAAACGTTGAAGGTACCTCGAAGCTTGTGGGAAAGTTAAATTTATCGGAACTTGTTTTGAGTCAATAATTTCCTGCTGATGATAGTAACTCGGTCGCAATCGCCATCTATTTATAGATTCTCAATTCAACGTCTACGTCATAACACAAACAGTGGTACGATAACAGAAACACTATTTCAACCGTGATCTATAAGCCCGGCTAGCTCAGTCGGTAGAGCATGAGACTCTTAATCTCAGGGTCGTGGGTTCGAGCCCCACGTTGGGCGCATCTTTTTGGATTTTTATTTTATTAGAAATATTTTTACAAATAAAGTTTATAGATATTTTGGCGTTTTACTTTTATAATAGGTTCATTTTACTTTTAAAATAAGTTTTCACAATCAAGTTATGCAATCAGTCGGTCGCGTACTCGTAGTACCGTAAAAGGGTCAACGGATGGACATACAACGCTATATAAATGTTCCCACGTTTCGTAGTCACATGAACACACTCGATGTTGATTGTGGTGACGTTTAATATCGTTGGATTTATTTTGACTGGTAACTGTTCGCCACTTATTAGCTGTCAACGTTCAAATCTATAATACATTTATTTATTGTCCACATACTCGTAACTGTTGTAAGTGTATTTATAAACGAGCTTGAGATTTCTCTTATAGATTTTTCAATCTGACTTACCTATTACGAAACTTTTCACACTCGTAATCGAAAAAACGTGAGTCAATGGTTAGAAGTTAAACATTCATCGTTCTCACGAGTTATAAAGAATAAGCATGTATATCTAACATTTTACCTATCCATTGTGTCATGTCATCTGCTACACACAGTCAGTCTTAGACCCTTGACTCCTTCAACAGTACACAATTTATTTGATCGTGAAAGGTTAGTCTATTTATTCCTCGGTACTACATTCCTACTTTTCCGCCTTTTGTATTGGTTTCGTCATTACTCTGGTGTTCTTTCTATATGTTCAAAGTTTGCCTTTCTCATTACAAAGACGACATTTAGAAAATTTCATGCAACGTCTTCGAAAAAAATCTCGTTGCTCAACATCCGTGGTTTAGGTACTTTAAAAACAAGTAGATCAGGGTTAACTGTAACAGCAATAAGTAGATTATTAAGAAAGATTAAAAAAATATACGAGTCTTGCATTTTAGTCTTAATAGTTTTTACTGAGAAATTCTGGCCTTAATTAAGTAGTAGGTACTTACGCAAACAATTTACCTGACATTTCTTGAGCATGTAGCTTAATATGCAGAAATGTTTGGACCATTTTTAATTACCGTTTATTTTTGATCCAATAAATTGCATTCCCGAATCACCCAATAAAGTAGTTTACTTTACATTGCATTTGCATATCGAGTATCTTCATTAGTTCTATTAAGTTAGCTTCTGTTTAGCTTCATTAATTCTACTAATTTAATTTATCTTTAGATAATGCCTTTAGATACAGAAAAAGCTACTGTTATGTTCCCATGGGTGTCTAGAAAAGGAATTTTCAAGTAAAGAAGATAACGAGGTGTATGAAAATCTGTCATTACCATATTAACATATCCTTCATTACCGTTAATTGTAGTGGTTGATCAGATAGCCCATGTTCAGAAGTGAACCAGTCTGTGTCCGACATACCTAGTGTATAATAATGTGCCAACCTGCCTTACAATCCTTACAAGGAAACCAGTCCAGTCATGATATTTTCGCACCTCGACATAGCTCATGCAATGTTTATTACAAACTTTGTGTAAAGTGTATTTTTCGCGCATTCTCTTATCTGGAAAATGCAATCTTGAACATATTTGTATTTAACCTTTTATTTTATTAAATATAGTTTGCGTTGATCCAAGGACTGGAACTATTTGTATGCAAAATTTTACCCCGATCCAATCAGGCTATAATCAGCCACGCTTTTAAGTTTATTCTTAAACATTAAGAAGTTAATGCCTCTTGTTGTGTGTAGGTACCTACTTACAAAAAGCTTATCATGATCCCTAATTACATTCTCGATTTTAAATTCGCTCAATATAGAACATTAAATAAAGTCATGGGCTTTAGTTCATTTTGAAATTGTATACCTACATTATGATATTCTGAGCTTCTTTTGGTGCAAGTACTTAGTGGGTCCTTCTGTTTCGAAACCTTGGTAAGTTTTTTATTATCGGTTAATAATTTTTTTGCTTAGTATTGCTTTGCTCAACAGCTTTGTGTGTTTTCTTTGAACATTAGAAAGTGATATAATTTCCAATTGCTTGTTGGTAACTTATGCTGGTTATACGTGGCTTTACAGAAGCAGACATTTTGTACTTACCTACCGTAGGGTTTGCGTTAGTTGTAACAAAACCAGCATAAGTTGACCACGTTTTGTATTAAAACTTGGTACCAGGCTGCGGTCAACCATACACATTAATTGTATTTTATTTTAGTTGTATATTAATAATCGTATTTTAGTCCGGTCTATTTAGACCAAAAAATGAGAGTGAAGTTACATAAAGTCCCAACAAGCTGAATTTCAGTAAAATTGTTCAAAATATAATTATAAACAATGTCTAGAAGTTCCCCATCATTCCCCTGTAAGGAAAAAATTTAATTCAAGGTAAAAGGTCAAAAAAATGAGTTTTTCGCGATTTTCAGCAAAACGGTAAGTTTTATCATAAAAGTACCTCAGACAAAAATTGTAGATCATAAAATTATCTATAAAAAATGCATCAATACTTTTTTTCTTACGAGCCACCGTTTCTGAGATATAACGATTCAAAAAGTTGTAAAAGTTGTTATCGTCATAATATGCATGAGTACGCCACGTATATACATCTAGAGTTGTAATATTTTATATAATATATGTATATATGTATGTATATATATATGTATATATATATATATGTTTAAATATATGTATACATATATATATACATACATATATGTATTATATTATTATATTAAATGTTTAAATATTTTTCTATCGGTCATTGTAACTTATACTTAAAATATAAAATATACATAAGTTTTAACTACAAGTACATCAGGTAAAATGAAACCCAGCCCCTTAATCTTTAAGCCAGTGTAACCCTACAGACTGGGGTTGGAAGTTGGTCAACAATATATTAGAGCCAGTTCAAACTTTACTTCCACCTGCGCCGGAAAAACTGCTGAACACTATTTTTGCAACTGCAAAAAGGGATGCAGTGCTAAATGTGGTTGCAAAAAAGTCGGACTGTCTTGTTCTTTGGCATGCAAAAATTGTCAAGGCCGGTCGTGCTCTAATATCGAATCACAAACAATGGAGGATTCGTTTGATTCCGACGAAGTATCATGCGATACATCGCTATTGACGCAATTTACTTGCATCCAAAATGAAGATGAAGAAGAAGCAGGAGAAGAAGAACAAGAAGAAGACCAAGAAGAAGAACAAGAATTTGAAACTTACGAATAAGACGAATAAACTTCAACACTTTTTTTTTTTCTTTCTTTTTTTCATTTACATCGCTTTTATCTTTCCCAATCTTTGAAAATTTCCGTTATTTTGCAATAGTTTTACAAACAGGATCACAACTGACCCGTGGAGTAGGCCTACTGGGGAAACCACGTTAAAAAAAACGCGCTAAGTACACTACCTCATAGGTGGCGTGGAAATGTGCATATTATGACGATAACGACTTTTATAACTTTTTGAATCGTTATATCTCAGAAACGGTGGCTCGTAAGAAAAAAGTATTGATACATTTTTTATAGATAATTTTATGATCTACAATTTTTGTCTGAGGTACTTTTATGATAAAACTTACCGTTTTGCTGAAAATCGCGAAAAACTCATTTTTTTGACCTTTGACCTTGAATTATTTTTTTTCCTTACAGGGGAATGATGGGGAACTTCTAGACATTGTTCATAATTATGTTTTGAACAACTTCACAGAAATTCAGCTTGTTGGGACTTTATGTAACTTCGAATGTCTAAATAGACCGGACTATTGTAATTTAATTTTAACTGCATTTATATTGTATTTGGTGGGCGATAAAGCTGTTATGGTGTTATTTACGTTATTGTAAATAGAAAAATAATATCTAGATATCGCAACACAAAATTTTGTGCCACTTTTGCTTAAGGGCATGGCATTCATAGCTCGTAAGAATATTTATTTTATAAATATATTGAATCCACTTCAGAAGTAAGAACGTTTCGTACTTAAGTGTGTCTGAGTTGTTATTAAGATTTCGCACTGGAAAAGATCTTATACGAAGAAAATTACACAAAAGCTTTGTCCCCTGGTAAGTTTGTTACACTCTTAGTTTAATGTACAGTCGTTGGCTGTCTCAGTAGGTAGCACGGACATTCTCCAGGTCACCCACGCGTTGTATTGTATTGTGTATTATAATGTACCCTATTTGTGTCAACTTATTGTCTTTGAATGTCAATATATCATTGTTAAGGATGTTGGACTATTGTACTGTTGTGCCAGGATACGTAGTAGGTATGTCTGCTGAGATAAGTATATTGAGAATATGAATAATTCTATTTCGGTTTGAGAAACGACCTGATTTGTCGTTTGATAAATCCCTTCATTGCGGGCGCTTTATTGTTACACTAAATTCTGATTATATTCCTCTTGATTTCAAATGACTCACAGTTGTAGTATCATAAACAAAAGTACTGCAAGAAATGTTTTTCAAGGCAGGTTCTTATTTAAGGCAAGCTTTGTTAAGATTTAGGACACGATAGTGTTTTAAAATCAAGTGGCCTGTTCAATACTTTTTATTATAACATTGTTGAACTTTCCGTTGCCAAATAAAAAGGTTTCTTTAAATTAAATGTGAATTTATAAGTACGTAGTCACGTCCACATAATTATCTGTATTTAATTCTATGTGTAAAACGTTTTACGGATTGAACATAATTTATTACGATAGATAATCAGTTAAGTAAGGTTGAGTGGATGTAAATGTTTAGCACCGCCGTAGGTCAGAGTGCTGGTTTCTACATAAAATTACATTTCAATCTCAAAGATGATTGCCTTAAGTTCCATACCGTTATGTTAAAATAAAAGCCAGTAGTTCGCAGAAACGTTTGCACTTCGCTTGAAAATATTTATAACTTGCTCCAGGTAAATTAATATTTACTACGTAATAGATCACTTTAGTATTCATTGTAGCCCTCGGTTCTGTACCGTTTAGAATTATTTTATGTATTGATATTATATTGTCATTTAGGTATATATTTTTCAACTAACCAAATATTTATGTAGCTGCAATAAAATTTAAAACGGAACCTTAGACAAAGACCATCAAGGTTCTATAAACCTAGACGTTTACATAAAAAAAATGCAGATGGAAACTTCCTACTAATAAGACTCTACATAGATATTACAACATAAGTGAATAGAGGTGTATCTCCAGTACACTACATTTCGCCTTTTATGTTTAAGCCTTCTTGTAAGGGGGGCGAGTCCATTGTCATCAATCGCGCATCAGTCCAGGCTGATACTGAAAAAAAAAAACAAATTAAAGATCTCAATAATACTTTTCCTGCCCAGAAACCAACCACCTCATGCTAAGACTGCCTTGTCGATTTAGTGGTCCCAATCGCTACTGCTTGGGACCACTAAATCGACAAGGCAGTCAAAGCAACTAGAAATAAAAAGCTAGGTACCTCAAGAAAAACTCTTTCGTGTAAAAACAGATAAAACAAAATTGCACAACTGCTTTCAATTACTTATTCTTACTTAGTCTGTGGTGCTGCGAAAGCCGTACAAATTGATACTAATTATATTAAACTGTGCTCTTTATTCGCGATGAATAGCGTTTAGATGATTGTTTCAGTCATTGTTCTAACGTGAATGATGGAACATTAATGCGCTATCTGGCTTGCATAGGGAAGTACCCACCATTTTATAAGACAGCTCTGTGTTTATCATTCGGCTTTTGAAATCAAAGTCACTATGATTACGTTGTCATTTTATCAAAAGGCTTTTTGTGTAGCTTTTTACGCTGCTTTCGTGCTTTAGATATGCAAGGAAAAACATTCAAAAAACGTAAAATTAAACGTTAACAAAAGCAATATTGTAAGACATCGCAAAACTGTATCAAAGTTGTATCTTCATTTAAATATAAATAAGAAACGACGAGGGGAAAAAGGTAAAAGAATGGAATCTCTGACAGCGTAAAAACATCAAGCGGTTCAATCACTCTCCACAAGTGAAGTGAGCGACTCATAACAAGCGAAAGATTGAAATGAGATGATAAGGGGGGAATCAGAAATCTTGCCGAAAATACGTACCTACCTATTATGAGGCGGCGGTAATTTTACAAGGGATTCCTGGGTTCGATATGGGGCCAATCATTAACCAGACCCAAGCATGCTCTCGGTACATCGCCGCGGCTTTTTGCAAGATCTACGGGAGATATCCCTGAGCTTAAATATGCGGAGAGCTCTGTAAGCGGATCAATGTGCGCACAGGCATTTTGAAATCCAATCCCCTAGCACTTTGATTGAATCTCTTGTCTTATTATAAAATTCTTAGAATTTAACCCTGTCTCAATATATCACTTCGAAAACTCTTCAACGTTTGCCAAATTGAATGTTGTTTATCCTCATGTGTTTTATATTCACGAGTCTTCAGTAAAATCGTACTTTATTGTTCCGTGCGTCTCGCGTCGGGGCGGCTCGTTAACGCGACCTTTCGGATATTTATTGTATCCTCTCCAGAAAATACAATTTCCAAGTCGAATACCAATAAATTTTAAGCTGTACACACTCATGTATTTAACATCAGATCTGTGAAAATTAGATCTTATTTTTAGAACTCATTTAAATCACGAATCCGTAAAAATTGTTTAACTGTGATTACTATTACCTTTTTTATGTTAATAAATGCGTAGTAATGAATGACACATTTAAAATGTAAACTAAATCTGAAGATGTACTGGTTGTAAATTTACTCCGCTATTGTTAATAAGATTGGTCGTGAACTGTTGAAAGAATTTAATCTACTTTTTATCTGTCAACATTCATTTACTGCTCCTAATGTGATCGTATAAAACTTCACGCGCATAATTCACTCGTGAGTCAAGTATAAACACAACGAGTCGCGATTGTTACGGAAAGAACAATCCAACTGATACAAGATAAAAGCGAAGGCGTGAAATAAATGTATTTACAACTGGCAACCAAATGGTATTTAATTGGAGTGTCAACACAAACTTGTCGACGCCTTGTAGACTGTATATTATGAACACGAAAAAGTGGCTTAATTTTTCCTCCGCTTTGATTTACACTTGAAATTTTTCTGCAAATCATGGGCGCTGAAAAAGCGTAGTGGACACGATTTATGGTGTCCATACTCCAGAAAAAAAACGCAGCTGCAAGCGATAAATCGCTCACTTGCAAGTTAGAAATAAAAAGGTAGTAGAGCTCGCTCTGCGCTCAACAAATAGGCATCCACGAGATTCGTGTCTGCTAGTCGATCATTTTGTACCGTTGCTTTACATATTGTTTCGTCCATAAGCGTTGAGTATGAGATGTGTAAACGTAGAATTGAATTTGCATCGTCACTTTGGTTCCACTATTATTATAAAGCACCATAAAGTGATAAAGTATTTTATGAAAATGTCTGTCGTGCGTCGCGTACATGACATCAAGGCTCGTTAGTGTTGAGTGACTTTACGGTCAGCTCGTGTATATCCCATATATGCTCGAAAGTGAAAGGGTTACCCTTTGGGCGAGAATAGGCTAACGATTGGAAAATATTTTGTATTAAGAAACTGCTTAGTAGGATTTAGTATTGAGTAATCGTTGATTGAAGTCCTAAGTTCTATTTCCGTGTTGGACGAAGTGATATTGGGTTATATTATCATGATTCCTCTATAACAATTCGGAGTCTAGATAATAATGTGCTCAGTTGATGGCAATAAGCTAACCTTCTATTACATGGGACTTTACCATAACTGGCGAAAAGTACATGTAGATATTATTGCTACACTCCTGCCTAATCCTTCGGAGAATACCGGAGTGATGCTGTGTTATGTACAGACGCCAGCACATCAAGTTACCCCAATGTGTTACATTTTCCCAATTGAATATGAACCTGTTTGACATAAAGTTGAAAAACGATTAAAGAAATTTGACACATTGGGGTAACTTGATGTGCAGGCGTCTGTACGTTGCACACCTACTGTTATTGAATGTAGGTAAGTAACATACAATTTGTAATACACAGAATACACACATATTAGACCACATTAAATCTATCAATGAGTTTCTTAAGAATAACATACAGTACCTACACCAATAAATAATTCTAGAGCACCCGTGTTGGTAAGATCTCATGAACTTCGTGTACGTCTTTTATCAACACGCATAAATTAGGGGTTTAACCAGCCGTCGAGTTAGAACCTTTATCAACACGCTCGTGAACGAATAGGGTACTTTTACTTGAATAGGATTACCGGTGCCTACTTATATTATATTTGTCGTTAAATATCGATATTGCCTATAGGTTGTCCGCGACTAGGGGCATCGCGTGTGGTGAGTTGGTGAGCCGCTAACGCTTGATATACGATCGTCTTAATCACCACCTCGTTTGTATAAGATTTATATCACACCTGTTGCGCCAATTATTTACATTCTGAAGTCATTCTGTTCGGATTCGGTGTGTTTCTTTGATGAGTTGAAGTTTAATCGTCTTGATAACATTTGTTCTAGAGCTCGGTTTTACATTATATTTAAAACTAACAGTTTGTCTTTGTTCAAGTAAGGTAGGTACTAAAAACATAGATATCTTAATTCGTAAATGCTTTGTTTATGTTGTATCATAACATAATCTGGCTCATGAACACGATGTTGGCATTATGAGGCTAAAATTGCTTTCTTGACATTTACAAGATGCACAAATTATCTAGAAGCCTCATGAATATGACATCAATAATCGGATTATATTCATATTGCGACTTAGAGCTGTTGAAAGAAAATGTAAATGAACCATGTCATATCATATTATGTGATAAAAAATAGCACCTACAAATATTTTCTCGACCGTTCACAAATTAAACACATCGTCTAGATGATTTAATACCGGTTTTGCCTTGTATTTACACTACTTTTGCAAGCTTAAATAATAAATAGCGTGGGTATTTTTAAAGTCGAGCGTAAAGCTCGAAACCCTTCATTAAGTCGAGTATCAAGTTGCCAATGACGATAATTTGATAATTGAGAGTGTCATAGTCTCCTGCGCCGTGATGCCTGCACCTGCTGTATCGGAGTATTTAATTTTACTTGGCTTGTTGCTCCTCGAGTAATTTGAGTAATTTTTCACAGCTTTATCTCTGATATAAAAGTGTCAGAATATATTTCACAGGCACGCTAGGCATTTTCGTTTAAAGTTTTCCTATCAAGATCTAACGTTAATTGAAAACGAAAGCTTCGACACTTTGGTATGTTTACCTAGTGATTTATTTCTCAAATAACACTGATATCGCGCTATGCTGCAAAATTAATGTAGGAAGTGGGTAATCGTTTGTTGAGTTAGTGGTGTTTTATGTAGATATCGGCTGGGTGATAATTGGTACGTGTTGAAAATCATTCGACACCACAAGTTTAACACCTTCTCCGCTCGTGTTTACTTCGCATGTTTGCAATATCGCCGTTTTGTTAAAGTGCAAATGTTGAGTTTATTTTACAAAGACAGGTGCATGAAAAATCCATTAGTGGTTTCTCTTTGTTTGACATAAAATTAAGACTTAATCTTTTTGTTTATTTAAATGTAAGTATATAAACAAACGCGCCAATAGTAGTGAAAACTACATATTGATGACTAAAGCGTTGACACTGCTTTGCCTTGAAGATTAACGTGAATACTCAAGTACAAAAACAGATCGTAAGTGTACATTAAATGTTAATTACACCGCATGCTACAAATTGAACCACACGACACCAACCAAAATAAACTAAATAATAATTGTTGCCAACAGCTAAATCAACGTGTATTTAGTACTATTGAATATGTAGATGGTAACATCATCACATTTCTCATTCGTAACACTTACACTATTATACACAGACGGTCTCGACCGCCAGTCCCGCCGTGATTTATCTGCCTGCATCTCCGACCTGCGAACAGCTCGTTTATTGCCCGCTTGTTATTTATAATTTATTTTTAACGGTCACCGATTTGTATCCGTATGTATACTATACACAGGAATTCATCGCGCCACGGCTCGAAAGTACCATACAGTCCGCAGTTACGTGTTAATTATGGATCAAAATTGTGTAAATTTCCTGCTTATAAGCTGCAATTGAGAGCGAGTGCCAAGTGGTTAATTATGCTATAATTCGTTCATAACGGAGCGGCTTACTTTATTAAAAAATGTATCAAAAAATTCAAAACATGTTTGCCCTTGTTTTACTTTATTTATAAAACAATCATGCACTGAGTAATTTGTTAGGTACGGTGTATTTTCCCACCTCACCTTATTTTAAATTGACAACGTTTATTAACTTCACATGCATGTATGTATAATACACTTGACAGTAAACAGGAACAGCAATAGGTTATCTACAATCTACATCGATACCACGACATTGATATACAAGTACTATCATCAGATATTTCCAGACTGTTCTCAACTCATCAACTTCGATACACTTTGGCTAGTGATTTGACCATCGATACTCGCGGCAGATTTACAATACGGACAGATAATTTATAGCCTTGTTCGATCTAGATGTAATTTAATGTCGTCGGTATACATAAATCACGGTCATCTACCGCTCGGAGATCAGGCACAGGTCTGTTTCACCTGATAATGTGAGTCGTATTATCTTTTCGACCGTTGACCCGTGTAATTAGGCTAATGTTTGGTTGGATGAATGGGTTATGTTACCTATAGAAATATATCAGGATTAGCTATTTTGGTGCTGTTCTACTTTTGCCTCCTATCTCGACATTTTATAAGAATTTCTTCTGATACATTGACCCTCTTTGTCGTGTCAATTGGGGTAATTCACCCAACTAGGTACGTTCTTAGATTCTTCGTACTTAATTAATATTTAAGTTAAATGTTAAACATAACATAACAGCATGCCTGTATTCCCCAAAAAGTTAGGCAGAGCCTGTATACCTACTTTTCGCTAGTTATGATGACGTCCCATCTAATACTTAGATGGCGAACCTATTGCCATTGCCAACTAGTAACAAATTTCAGAAAGAAAAACATAATAATGTTTTGACCGACCCGGGATCTAATCTGGAACCCCATACTCAGTAATAGCACTTGCTACCACAATACCAAAAAGGCAGTAAAAAAAAAGTTATAGATAGTAAATGGAATGTATTGTAAATGCAGTTATTTACCTATATCGCTTTGTTCTCATACATCCATCATCCTACGACATCCTTGGTGTTTCTTCACACGGTCCAACGGTGATTACAGGTAAGGGCCGCCAACTTATCTCATTACACTAGGCATCTTAGGCCGAGTTATTTAAATGTTGCCTTTTTATTTAGGTATTTCGAATAGTTTTTAGTAAGAATAGCATTTACTGTACGGTAAGTACTCGGGCAATTATTTTTCCAAGTACAGGCCTCTAGTGCATTCAGGTTCTTTGTGGTTGACTTGGACATCGAACGGGAGGAAATAGCGTCAATATACAGGATTTATAAAATAAGTGGATACGGCACTGTGTTTATTTAAATGGGCGTGTTATTCTAGCTAGACTTTTTTTTCAAAGTACAGTGTTATGAATAGAAAAATGTAATAGCTAGTAATGTTTAGAGTGATTATCGTTTGAACTGGAATAGACATTGGAAATATTATACGATACCCACTGTTGTAAGGAACCAGGGCAATAATTTGCATTAGGTAGTAAAATTTGCACGCCTAACATGGCAATTAACAATCTTGACTGCTGATTATCATTTTCCTGTTTATTTGGACCTTTCTGTACCTTCAATAAATTCTTTTGGTACAGAAAGGTCCACTTAAACGGTAAAATTTAGAAGTAATAAAAACCCATCGCAATCGGACTGAACTGTCAAATGTAATGTTGTAAAAAAAACATAGTAAGAGTTTCGAATTGAGAATCTCTTTCTTTCTGCTGTCCTTTACCTACATTTTGTCGATGTAGGTATGTGAACACAAAAATCTATTGAACAGCTTTTCACGATTCTATCTTTTGTAATATATAATAATAATAATAATCATTTTTATTGCAGGCGACGCAGGCCCAGAGATAAATACCTTAACCTAAAATACACATATTAATACATTATTTCTTAACTAACACTTCACTATCACGCACTAGCGCTGCTCTGTGGAACTTAGAGTGACTGGTAATTAGTGACCGATACTTAAACACGTGATTGTACTCATACATACGAATCGAAACTTTCCCAAAGAAACTTTTATTTATACTCATTAACTTTCAATTAATTCAATTACGTCAGTACCTACTGCACAACGGGAGCGGCGGGGGAGCGTGTGACGCTACTACTAGTAGATTTTACCCTTCCCGAGGTCAGACTATCAGTTGATAGATCGTGCCGGACATTCAAACAGCGTTTTTGTTATTTTATTGTGTTACTAGCTGCCCCGGCAAACTTCGTTGAGTCAATTTATTGCTCTTATTATTATTTTTTTATATTAGATATACATACGTTGAAAAAGACGACAACAAATAAATCCAAACCAATAATAAATACTACTACTTTTAAATTACAACATGTATATATACCCTAACCTAACTGACCATACCTATCCTATAGCTAACCCAACTATCTAACCTAACTACCTTACTAAAAAATACTAAATTCATAATTTTAATCTGAACTATTGCCTCTATGTTACATACAATAATTTATGCCTATAGTTTTCCCGGTCTACTTTAATTAAAGTCCTAACAGTAAAATAAGTTCTATTTGCAAAGAATTATTAAAGTTCGTCTCTGTCATCATTGCTAGTTACGTAAATTGATTTCTGAAATATAAGACTTTTTTATGCTACATAAAACCTCTAAGTTTAGTAACAAAATAAATTTCAGAACGTAGGTGCGTATTATAAATTGACAACCTTACCTTCTTGGGTTTAGCTTAAGACTTGTCAATTTCAAATTGTCACCTGATAATGAACTGGGAAGTTTGACTCCTGTCATGTCATCCAAGATGGCGCTGCGTTTGAAAAATGTTTGAGACAACCGATATTCTTGATATTTATTTTTATGATGTCGAACGGGATAAAAAGTATCCTATGTCCTTCTCCTGGCTCTAAACTACCTCCCTGCCAATTTTCAGCTAAATCGGTTCAGCCGTTCTTGAGTTATAAGTGAAGTAACTAACACGACTTTCTTTTATATATATAGATAAGTTATTGTGTAAGAAAAAAAGTATTTTTGGGAAAGTTTATTAAAATCATGAATACAATTACGTGTTTAAGTATCGGTCACTAATTACCAGTCACCCTATATAAAATTCTAGTGTCACTTTTTGTAACAAAACCTCGCCAGAACACCTTGACCGATTCTAATGAAATGTTGTGTGTATACCTATTCAGTAGGTCTGAGAATAAGACAACATAAATTGATTCTAAAGCGGAACGAAGCTTGCCGGGGTAATATAATAATATGTATTAAAATAAATACCAACAAGGTTATAAATTGTTTCCTATTTGTGCAAGTGAAATTGGAGTTATCTCATATTATCAGTTCTGTGGCAGCTAAGAGACTAATCGAGCGGCAGCGTGTCGCAGAGCTCAGAATAGTCGAGCGAACATTTTTTGCCCTCTCATTCCATTCGTTAGCAGGGAACACTGCACCGGCGACTTGGAGGGAATTTTTGCCATATTTGCCTAGAAAGGATAGACAATGAATGATGCCTTTTATTTTGATTTATTGGTTTGAAACGTAGGCTTAGTCAATTTATTAGTTGTAGCAGACAGAGCAGTTTGGCGGTTTGCATTAATGTTAAATGAACAGCTAAAGACAAGTACATTTTCAATTCAGATGAAAAATATTATTTTCAACAATTAGGACGTCGCGGCTATTTAATATGAACTAATCTGTTTAATAAAAACAATAATAATACAGATGACTAATAAAACTCATTCAATTCATTTTGTTTGCACTGTTAATTAGCGTACCCGATGACAATTTGATCGAAGACGTGACTTTTAGGCCTCTTTCATGTATTTAAAATAAGTTCAAGTAATTTGTTTACTTTTTTAAATAATCTCTTGCTACTACTTCATTATCCAAACAATAATAAACACGTAAAAACTCAGGCAAACCATTTATGTGACGAGAATATCTTAACGGTGGTTATTAATGAAGCAGACGTCTAGCACAAAAAGCTCTAGTGTCTATCAAAGGCACGGAGACAGCTACTTGCTACATACTTCACGCCCTATATGGAGAGTTAATAATTTGTTTGCTCACCAGCTATTTCCTTCAAGAGTACGACCAAGTGGGCAGACTCAATTCATATCGAAATAAACAGGTTGTTCACGTACAATGCAGATTAAAGTCTCTTACTTATGAGAGAAATTATTGTTGAGTGCGCCTCGTCGAATATTATTTTTCTCGGAAAAAGATAGATCGCTTAAGCGATTTTACGGGAAATTAATTTTGGCAGTGAGCGACAGGGCGCGGCGGGCGCACCGCTGCGTGCCTCGTCGCGATGATTTGTTGCGATCCGACCGCGCTCGTTACACTTCCCGATAATGACGCATACCATTTACTCAAAGGCGAGAGCTAAGGTTGTTATTCAAGTGCCTTATCGATACTTCCCCGTAACCATCTCAGCTCACGTCGTAACTAAAATTAAATATAAATTCGAATATCTTGAGGAAATCATTTCACAGTCATTCTTAGGACTAAATAGTATCTACAGCGTGTAGTATGCGCGGGCGCAGGCCCCGCCCCAGTTGTCGCCACAGCCGGCTCAGCTGCAATTAATCCACTGTAATGCGATACGAGCCTCCTGTCGTCGGCGACGTAATGCATCGTGATTTACGCGCAACGAACAAGCCGTTAATCTTATTACCACTTTCAATAACTTTATTATCGAGTGTTCGATACAAATGCCCTTACGAACCAATATACACCTTGAATGCACCACGCAGAGATCATTTGCATTTACAATAGCTTAGTTGGTAGGAGTTAGGAAGCTTCCCACGAAATTTATTTTAGTCGACTTAACGATTGTGTCCGCCACCAAAAATGGAGAGTTAATACGCCCGTTGCTTGATTTCGATTAAACGGTTATATAGGCTTAACGATCTGATCCTGGTTAAGGTTTCTGAATTCAAAAAAAGTTGGATTCCAACTTCGTGTTAGGTCACGTGCATTGATTTAAAACTAAGAATATTTTTTTGGAACCTTTGCGTTTTGAATAATAATATAAACACCTTTAAAGACCAGCAGCATGTTCGTGAGAAATCACTTCTTATTCAGCCAGCGGAGGCTCGAGGCGGCGGTAAACACGATTCAAATTCGACATGTTATCCCCTAAAACATACAATAATAAGATGCAAATGACGAGTCCAGCGGCACGAAGAACAGAAAAAACCGCTACACTGAAAAAGGGATATTTCCAGTGAGCTGGTAATTTGCATATATTTTCGTAATAACAACTTCCTTTTGGTGCGCCGGCGGACGTGTCACGAGTTCAAGCATGTAACCAAGGTAGCATCCGATCAAGCTTTGTTCCCAGCACTTTGACACTTCTGTATTGTTTTAATGATTTCCACTGCGAGACACTCCAATAAGGCAATTCCCGTAGAGACATGTCGTTTGATTCTCGCTCTGAGCACATCTTCAGTATTCGGCGATAATGGGATGTTACCTGCTCGTTTCCATAATGCGTTGTAATGAGCCGACGAATTTAACGCTTCATCAATTATTCATTTGTGATTATTTTATTATTAGTAAGAAGTTTTGAATATCTTTGAAATAAATCTTAGCTTTTAAGTTCTTCTTGACACTAAGGTGTCTTCAAAACTGTGATAAGCACGCACGCTTATATGTAATAGATTTTATCTTGTAGGTATTTTCTTCAACATTTTGATTAATAAAGTAGTCACAATCACAAGCTCGTTTCGCAATATCATATAACTTTTTTATTGTAATATTTACTTGAGGACCATATATTACTATATTCTGCGAGATTGGTGGCGCCACGCTGTCCCACGGCAGTTTCACGTCGAGTCACGTGTGTGAAATACATTTGTATTCAGTCTTAGTGTCTCCCAGTGCCCTACTCATTGAATAAAAATAATACAACTTGCGTAGGTTATGAATTATTTATTTCGTTTTAATTGAGTGCTAAGAGTCATTGATGTCGTCTGTCATTTGTAATTGCTTATTCATTGCTGTGTTTTCAAGTGTCTCACTGTAAACGTTATGAATAGCAAGTGTAGTGACGCCAGTCATTCCCTCTTCTGTCATGGTATTATGAAATAGATAACTTTGACTTTTTACTTTTGCCTTTGTGTCTCACCACAATTTTGAAACAAATTAAACTTGTAGGTGGCATGGCGGTTACATTGGCCTCGCTGCTTCCACAAAATTTCACACTTCCTGATGAAAGTTTTAACACAATTACCCGGTCCACGACCATTTCCCCCGGCCCTCGACGACTGGACAGGAAAAAACTTGCCAAAGAACAAACTAACCAACAGTCCAATTTAGCGACATCCGTATAAAGTTTAATGTACCCAATCTGAAATGTTGCCGTATTTTCGCATTTTAACTAGGCACACGGGGAGCGTATTTTGTCTTTGTTTTTATTATGTTATTTGAAGCAGGTGGGTTTATTCCAAGCAGTTTCAAAACACACAAGTACACAGTAAAAGTAAGTACACGTTTTTATTTGCACTATAATACTTGACAATCCTCGCTATTTAACAAAGTTCTACGCTGATGCCAATTGTCTAGAGAGAGAAGATAAATATTGATTGGTAGATTCGGGCAGGTCGTTGGCAAACGTCCGAATTAGCTCAAAGTTGCTCCATTGATCGGAGTTCCGGTGTTTGTCGGTTGGTGTCGGTTGTCCTGATCAATTCGAAAACGTTTTCGTGTCCCAATTGCAACTGTTGACGTTTCCGTTCTATTTATTTTCGGAAGCGAATCTATTGACTTGTCTAATTTTACTTCTACACAGATAGCTCAAATTGATGTTTGGAGTTGAGTATAAAAAGAACCATGTCATGAATTTTTAGTTTCATTAAAATTTCTGTAAACAAGAGTTTCATTTCAACGCCGCCTTCGCGAGAGGCAGGCGACAATCCTCTTTTATTCCAGTCGCGTACGCCGTTCTAGATCTAATCAAAATTTAGCAAATTTGTTTACATACATCATGCGGCGGAGCGTGGTGTATCGTGATATTCACCACACGTAAACAGTGCCGCGCCAGCGATGACACCTCCTTTTGATGTCCCCATACTCCCCATATACGAACCCCGAGCTAATAAAATGTCACCGGCTATGTACGAGACATGTTTGTCATATAAACGAAATTTGATTTTGGCGTGATTCCGTATTCCAAACCCAATTTCGTCTCATTTTTGTTTGTAACACATCTGAAACTATTTCCTTTATCCATTCGGGAGTTTGGGATCACTGTGAGCTTTCTCGTGACGCCTTTTTTATGTCAACTAAACGATGCACGTATGACTTTCCTATTTATTTGTGTATTTAGGTACTTTTAATTTTCTGCTGCATTGGCTTTTAGGAGCTCGTATCGTATCTACTATTATATAATGGTTTATCGTCCAACGATGTTATACAATTCTGCATGGATGACCCTTGCTGCAAGCTTCAGAGATTATGTAAATCCGTTGCTCTCAGATATTCTTGAATATCTATGAGAGTCCTCGCAGGCAGCCAAATGCAACGTTTTGGCGGTAAGGATACAATTCTCTTCGTGCCAAATTTAGATATTGAGTCACATCTGGTAAGACTAGAATCAGAGACACTTTGCATGGTGCGATTGTAAGGACTGCATCATTAAACCTAACTTTGTAAAGCTATTGTTGCTTTTTCAAAGAAATATTGGAAAATACATGGAAAATTCTATCCCAAGCTTTATTTTTAAGTAGGCAAGATCGAGTTGGACAAGATGCCGCTATCGGTATAAATTAGCCTCGGTGTCGTATCGCCGCGGAACAATACCGCTGTCACGGTAGCCACCGTATCGACTGTCCCTGCTGTCCCTGGCCGTCCACTTCTCACACGAATAGGGTTGTATAGGCACTTTCGATCCCAAGTTCAAAGCATCGAAAAGGGACCCAATGTTCCAAACAAAATAATTTGGAAAATGCCTAGTAAGTACTGCTTTCAGTTCAGGAAAGGAGTTGATGTGACTTTCTTCCAAATATTATGCATACATAAAGTACTTAGTTATGTACCGATTTCTTAATAGCTGAAACTGAAAATTAAACTGATACCTAGTCATTAATTCTAAAGTTTGTACCAAATTCTATTCGAGTAACATGACAACCTTATAATCGACTTCCCGTCCAAATATTATTATAGACTTTACGTAGTCGCAGCAAGGTTTAAATTCAGTTGGGTTATTTGGTATTGTTTACGGGACAGGCTTAGTGTTGCGGTTGGCAGGTGACACGAGGCTCTATAAATCTGTGCCGCACGGCCTACGTCGTAAACACGGCGAGAGCACAATCCCTCGATCTGAACTGCGACTGTTTCAATAACTCGCTATTATTTCAATAATTGAAAAGGTGCACTATCATTTCGCTTGCATTTGTACAATGGAGCCTCAATGTGGGAATGGCCACTGTTACACCGCTTGTTACGGGTTCAAGATCCCCGTTTTGTTTTCAACGTAGAAACGAAAACTATGAAGTGTCTCTGGTGTTGATATTTTTCTTATAGGAAAGTCATCGATAAACACTTTAAAAGTTCAGTTAACAAAGTTATAGCGACGGGTAAAAACTCTTTCTTCGAAACAAGAAAAAAATTAACCAACTATAACATGGCTCGCGGCCGTAAGTGGTTTCAGATATTTATCGACTTGAGTTTTTCTTGAAGAAACAAACTTTCTTAACCACAAACGAGCGATTAGTGTACAACAAGTTCCGTACACGTTATACGGGCGAGTATAATAACTTTCACCTATAGAGAATTTATTGGGTACTGTCTCTAGTTGCTAAGTAGCTTCGCACCACGATGTACTCGGAGGCAGGTCCGTGCCTCGGGCTGTTCAGATTTACGAGGTGGCGCGCTCGTGCTGTGCCCCACCCCGCCCTCAGCATCCAGCCTCCCCCCGCTCGCGCCCGCACAGAATGCGGCTCCCTCGGTCACTCATTGTAACGGCTCTCAGTTAGTTATGAACTAGGAGCAAGTGCCGGACCTCTTACCGTTTCAATTGTAGAAACCTTTGAAGATAGCTGTTAATTGTTTAAGTTTGCTATAAATTTGAAAGCTTTCGCGGCTACGCCTTCTGGATTATCTTAAAGTATATCTGAAATCTGAAAGCTAAGAAAATAAACTTTAACACTGATCGTAAAAGAGGAGGAAGATTTTACTCAGATTTAGTAGGGGTGATAATCTACCGAATTTATTTCCCAACTTACAACTGTACTGTAATAGGTTGAGTGAATAGCTGAATGTTGTTACTTACTGGAATTCTTGTTGCGTTTATCTGCTGTGAATCTTTAGTGCCTTTACTGTTGTTCGTTTATCCATGAAAATTGCAACTAGACATAGTATATGGCGTCAAAACTTTTATGAATCCGAGAACTTTTGTGGTCTTAGATCTCTTTTACTTAAACGTTGAGCTTCACCCAAAAGTGACACAGTCCTCCACTGTAACAAATAATTGGAACCAATTTTTCATACAATCGGCGGGTGCAACTTCGTATTTGCTTGAGGCTAGGCCCACTGTACTTTGGTTGATATAAAGTTTTAACATTAAATATGTATATATCAAGTGCAAACAGTCAGAGCTTGAGCTGAAACTAACAGCACTTTTATTTAATTTGGAATGTATCCGCTGCCTGTGTTGCTACAAGAAACATGCGTTTGCATTGTACATACATATGTATGCAACATGCTCTTACATGTGCTCCAAGCAGACTTACGCTAAAAACTTGTAAGACTAGTCTGTCCGCCTGGACTGGTCCTTGTGTGACGTCACACGTCATAACTACCGACCAACATGCCACATGATTACTACAGTTCAATATTTAACGAGCTACAAATTGTTTCGATACTTTTAGCCTCTTTTTTATTTATTGGAGATAATTAAAGGAGACTGGGTAGGTAAGTTTTTATTTTATTTTATTTGGTTTTTAATCATAGTCATCAGCGCTTCGACATCTAGGTATATCTTCAACTTCGTTTCTTACTCTGGTCATTGCACGCTCATATAATAAAGTTGGCATAGTGACATCCTTGTTTTTTCCGGAGACTAAATTAAATCAAACTCAGGGACTAAAGACAGGTTACCTTCCTTTATTCACCTTAAGACATTATTTTATTCTGAACGCTATTTCAGAATTTTCATCAATGTAATTGTGGAAGGACATGGCGTATGCTGTGCCTTTAAATTTAAAATTATTATTCAACCAAGATGTCAGTTGATTACGTACGTCTGATTTTAGAAGTATGTGTTCAAGAATGTATGAAATAGACAACTTAATTTGCGAGAATTAAGGTACCTTTAGGTAAATAATATCTGAAAGAACTTGTGGTCCGTGCATGGCTGCGTGACCATTCGTTTCATATCAAGGGTCCTCCGTGCCTCGGAAAGCACGTAAAAACGTTGGTCCTGGCTGTCATTTGTTGTTGTATTGTTTAATTTTGTTGTTTGTTGATCTATGACAGTCGTTACAGATAGTCAGAAGCCAAGAATCAGACAATCAGTTAAACCAAGGGGAATCATGACACAATCGAATCGTAAATGTGTTACCCATTGACTGGGTTGTGGAGGTCCGGCAGGCAGTATAGCTCCATGTAAAACACTAGTATTCATTCCGGTTTAACTGGAAGCCGACCCCAACAAGTTGGGAAAAGCCTAGGCAGATAATGATAAGGTATAGTATCTGGATACAGGAGTGTACGTCTTGGACCGTGCGTTGCAAAAAATGAAAATCATATGTTACGATAACTACTGTTACTATTAACCTATGTCCCTTTCAGAGAAAAACAAATAAAAAAATATTATGATATTTTAGTGAGCTTGCTAACAGTTCCACTACTGTTGGTGCAGTTTTTCGTAAACAACTTTTTTATAAAAACGGACAACGTCTGACTTAAAAAATGAAACAAAACAAAGACAAACAATTAACAACAACAATTTAGAAATAAAACAAACTTCCGAAACTAATGTTTATTACTTTGTTTGTGTTTTATTTCCTTTATAGAAGATAATTATGCACGAATTTATGTACACTTCAAAGAACGAACTTAAATTATATAAAAATAAATAAATAAAATTATATTTAAAAATATATAAATCCCAATCCTTTTTTATGAAACCATATGGTAGCCATATGGTAGGCTTGATTAAGACCTACCTAATGAAGGAATAGTCATATTAATCTTCTCAGTAATCAACTGATCACTGATAAGTTGATGAATATATTCACACAAAAAAAGAAAATCGCAAGTCCTTATTATGAAGTCGGTCAAAAAGATGGGTTCTCACAACATCATTTATTTTAGTAGAAAAATCCCGCAGTGATTGATAGTCCGAGAAACGTGCCTAGAGAATATAAGTATCTACAGTATGAGAAACTAAGATAGGATTTCTCACAATTCCCACCGGTAACAGAACATGAAATAGGCATCTTAAACGACGTTTTCGAAGTTTGAGATGAATGAAGATAGATAAACGAAGCATCAAGTAATGCTGTAATTATTACCTACATTTTGCTATTTTACGAGCCACAAATTATTACTTGTGGTATTAGTGTTGGGGGCTTATTAAAACGTATTGTACCCAAGCGGCACCGATGTTTTATGTCTTCCATGACGGTTGGAATCAGACATGTTCGTTCACAGGTCGTTAAAGCGCATATAATATGTAGGTACTAAATGTACAGTACTTCACATAATTTTTCGCTCGTTTAAACCGTACAACATCTTTAAATATCATAACAATTATTATGTTAATTCCACCACAAATAAATTGGACGATGTTAAACGAATTTTATTTAATGTCCCACCTATATTTACAAGTGTTATGAAAGCCAGTCTTGATTCCTAGACGGTTTATGTTGTCATTAAAATGTACCTAGAGAGTTTATTAAGTTCTTAGAGCATATCTCCATATAGTAGTTCATTGTTACGGGTTGGTAAATGATTTGAAACTAACAAGAGTCTAAAATCATCATTCACATCGTATCATTCGTCCAATAGTAGATTTACTAGCTTTTGCAAGATGTTGGATATAAAACCGTTAATTGGATAATAGTGGACGTGATAATAAATCGATGACTGGATAAGTATTGTTAAGCCGAAAGCCTGTAAGATAGCTTTAAGTTGTTAGCAAATATGATAGCTTTTATAACCAAACATTTATCAAAAACATATCCAAAGCTGTTAAACATTTTAAAGCTGGTTTGTATGAACATTGAACACGTCTGTCATGGTATCAAACTCTGCTGTAAAGGTTAGTTTTTCAGCGGTGTGCCTTTTAGTCAGTCTTATTACATTATTCGGTTAAGACATGGAATCTGTGTCGGCCTCGGAGTATAGACGTCGCTTAACCCTTTGATTGCCAGACTTCCAGACACAATAGAAATTTTATTGTTCGCCGGTCATTGGTGACCGGCGTGGCGTTCAAAGTGTCTATACTTGATTCTTATTATTTGTAAGCAAATAAAATGTGTGATTCTGAATCTGTGTGTTTTACTTTGATAAATTAACTTGAAGTTTATTTATTGTCATTGCTTGTAATTCTGACCAATCGATACATAGTTAAGTATTTATTCAGATCTCCTACGCACCAGCTTTACATTGCATGAGAAGGGTTTAACAGTACGCCAATTATTTATACTGCACATAATGTTATATCAGCACGTTGAAATCACTTACAAACCAGTGCCTTCTGTCGAGATAAGGAAAGATTTGGTTTGCATAAAGCCTAAAACTAGACATGCTTTTGTAACCCGATTCTATACCTATTTAGGACCCGTTTTATATAATAATATAGAATACTTGATATTTATAGTGCTACCTACAAAGATTGTAGTCTTGATGATGTGCAAATATCTGGGTAAACTTAATTACACCGATACAGAAAAACTTCTAGAAGTACTTACTCTGTAGATATTATTATTAAGGTATTTTTTGTTTATATTGTATTTGCTTATGTAGTATAGAGTAAATGTAATATTTCAATATCGTATTAACTGCAGTCAACTGTTCGCTTAGTCTAGGGATGGCCTGAAACACAGGTTTTTATTAACCTAGCTCAGGTAGGTCGCCACAATTTAAGATAATGTCGTTTCCACCGCACCTTTTTTTAGATATTTAGAGATAAGTATGTGTAAATTAAACTAGTTTTTACTAATATAAGTTTTAGAGCAATTTTGTTTAAAATAAACTTGGTACGACTAAGTATTTATAAGTTGATAAACTTAACTTTATACACTAGAAATGAAAATACAATCTAAAAACTAAAAACTAAATCTAAAATATGGCGTCAAAAACCTCATCCGCATCGCTGTCCACTGGAAGAGTACCCAAAAGACTGGCAGCATTGCCACGTTGTATGGCAATGCTTATTCTTTGACCAAGGTAAAAACCAGCCCTTGGGTCACGCGAAGTGTCAATTAAGCGTCTTGCAAGATCTTTGTACAAGCTATGAGCACTCGGACCCCACGACCCGAGAGTTTCAACCCCAAACGGCTCGAAAATATAATTCCCAACGAGGTTCTTATATTTCTGCCGCTTGAGGTTCTTCGCAGCCGCAGCAGCAGCGCCAGCACAGCACGAAGAACTAGGAAGATGGGATGGCGCAAGAGTATCGACGCAAGTAGCGTCCCACACTAAAGACCTACACATGTTCCATGGAAACAACGACATACCGTCCGGTCTCTTACCATCGTCGCGTGCTAAGCCATTGGGCTCTAACACAGCCGGAACGCCGACGGTGACAAGAGCTCGTCGGATAATGTCGTTAATATTTGCGTGCCGCACCATGCGTCCCGCGCTACGGCTGCATGACAAGCTGTAAACTTCGCCACTGTGGCAGCGATGCGGACAACAAGGAGCGCCAAGACGCAGGCAGACTGCGAGGCGGAAAGTAGTATCGTCAAACAAGGTGCCAATGTTTGAAGATGGTAGAGCGTGAAGCCAGAGACCCGACTCCCACTTACCCAGCCAGCAGGCGCGCACGCTCTACAGTTGACGTTGAAGTGCCAATAAGATTTTTCTGAACTTGTCTGCAGAGCGGCTCATCCCATCGTCTCTGGGATGAAGGATGGTCGGGTAGATTTGAGTTCGGGCAAGTGAGTCTCCAGGCCTGTACAGCTTCGGTGAAGCACGGCACATCCAAATTAATCAGTGTAGAAGCTAGAATATTCTTGATTAATTTATCAGTGCTGTGAACCGAGGATATAAAGGCCGGTAAACTAATACTGGAAATTTTGCGGACGCCGAGGCCTCCCATACGGATGGGATGAGTTGCTTGTGCCCAAACTCGGTCGTCAAAATTAAACTGAGTGTATGCTTGACAATTTGGTCCATTAGTTGATAAATGTATTAATGTGTAAAAGGACCTAAATAAATTATTATTAAATTATTGTAATTAATATTAAAACCGTTGTAAATAGCTATGTAAATAAAATTACCGACACGTAAGTATTTTATTGATTTTTTTATTGTGCGTGGTAGGTTGGGGTTCCTTGTTCGGATGAAATAAATGCTGTTTTCTTTCCTTCTTATTTGTCGCAAATTTAAAAATAATGTTTCAAAGTTCGCGCAAAAACGCGCACTGACGTGACGCTATGTAATGTCGTCAGTTCTTCATGCCTGAAGTATTTATTTATATATTTTTTTTACTTTGTTAACTGACAAAAATTGAATAAACTGAAATTATTTATAACATTGTTTATAATTACATTTTTTGCGCCAGCACTAGGTACCTACCTACATTATTGCAAAAAAATGATTTCAATACTCACCGTAGAATCGCTATTTTACGTTACCTACGATAAGATTTTGTAGGTACGAATAACAAAACATTCGCTAGACAAAGACTGTTGGCAATAAAGTTAATGCTAGTAATATTTCAGTTTCGAAACAACTCAAGCAAGGTACGATGAGAAACATTCGAATTTAATGAAAATGTGCATAACTATAGAGACAGTGAATCCCTTTTTTAAAACGAAATCAAGGTGGTGTATGACAAGGACAAAACACAAATATCGAGTCGATTACCGGACGTCTTCTTTTTATTGTCGCGAGGTATGTGAGATAATTATCCGTCACAGGGGGTAGTCTCGACACTAAATTCTTAAGTTTTATTGTAAAGACTTAAAATCTTCGCATAAAATTGTCGCGAATGAAATGAGAACGTCCCATTTAATTAGGTACGTCCGCGACACCATCGGATGCTTCACGAATGTCGCTTCACCCCCCTCCGCCTGTTCCCCCTCACTCGTTTGTTTCGAAACTACCCGCAAAGGATTTTAACGAGATTACTTTCAGCACATTTTATAGGTCATCTCGCGAGATTTATTTAACTGTGATTTGTAAGGCATTTCTCATCTGTGCAGATTAAAAGAAATTCTGTCATTAAAAGTAATGGTCGTTTTATATTCCAAGAGATTTATATCAGTTTATCAAGTGTAATGCTTAGTCCGACTTTAACGAAACAATTAAATTTTTTTAAATCTTATCTGAGCAAAATTTTCCAGTTCAAAATTTAGACTTGTGACGTTACAAATCGTCATTGTGATATGCCTTCAGGGATCATGCAAGTAGTTGGAATGTTATAAATATTTTTATGATACCCAAATAAGACTAATAATGGCGTCTACAGGCTTCCTAAACGGAAAAAACTACGTATCGTCCTTCAAACTACAACACTGCGTTACAAATCCAGCCACGGTTTTCATGGTTTTTCTTGTTAGCCCGTTTATTGTCATAATGATTAACTGATTCTTGTTTTGCCCCGAAATGTACGGAGTAGCTTTTTAGCTTTGCCAAAGTAAAGTCGGTCAATAACGGGTGTTTCACAAGGCAGCATACTAGGACCATCAATGTTGGAGATTATTTTTCCTTTGATGGTAATAACATCATGCAAACTATTCATATTTAATTGATGGTTAATATAGTACATAAGAAGAAATAAGGGTTTCTGTAAACTAAATATATTATGGTTTATAATAGCATTTTCTGCGCAATTTTCCTTTACCTTTCTCTTCAAGTATCACGCTGTTTTTATTTGGTCAAGTGCAGGGCCATCAAACATAGAACGTTGAGCGTTGTCTACAGTTAACATTATGTGGTATAAAGTTGCAGTACTTATTAGAAATAATAATACCGTATCCAAAAGCACATTTACATGCGTGCGCCGTTAAGCGTACGTTACGACCGCGCGCACTTCCCTCGATGTTGTTATTGCTCGCCCCTCGGGAGCCACTACACGCTAAGAGCGCGAAACCGAACATCAAAGACCGTATAAAACGCACTTCATTCCATAAAGTTCCATAACAGAGGCGTTGGCAGTGAAGCGACCAACGCAACGAGAACCCTTGACACCCTTTCATATTCCTCGACCTACCTACTTGATGTACCGTGTAATACAGGATAGGGAGTTCAAATGAAGGTGGTAGTTCACATGACCGCCGCAGCCGCACGCGGTATCGACGCGCTTCCCATCTAAATGGAGAGCGGCTCACGAACTACCCGCAGCTATTGTAAACAAGCAGCGTTCTCTATTCAAACTATCGTTACGCCTTCTATTCGCCGTTTCGTGCCGTATTGACGATCCGGAAAAAGGTCTTACCGTTTGCCTGCTCCTTGGCAAGGAAACTTTTATCGGTAGGCACAGATTTTCATACGGCCCGAAGCTGTAAGGTTTTATGACTTCATCCGGTTCTTTTTGCTCTCATTCTAACCCTTACGCGTTTCAAGGACACAAGACATTAAATTAATTGAAATGCTTTACAAATTCAGCTCTAAGTACTCAGTTTACGTTTTCCATTTCTAATGTGGACAAAGATACTTTAACATTAAACCATTCAAATGCAAAACGACTAAGTGTAAATGTTTGCCGCAATGAATTGTGACAGAGTTTAAAGCTTTGTTTGTTGCGAAAATTAAACTCTAGTAAAGCGAGTATCCGGTATCCGGTAGAAACGCTTAAAAAGATGGCACTTTGATAAAACTGTATTTATCCAATTTCATGGTATTGTGCTCAAGGTATTGTACACAACAATTTTTATTTTGAAATGTTACGAAAAGAGCGAAGCTGTGTCTGACAGAACTTACCCCTTCCTGTGACAATAATGAGACAGGAAACGAGAAACAACGAGGCACTTCGTCCGCTCTGCTTTTTAGACTAGAGAGAATGCATTACCGAAATGTCATAGTGATATACTGATCTTACTGCTAAGAAAACTCTAACATAATGTTCTTCTCTCAGTCCTCGGCGTAATTTTAAATTAAGGCGCTAAGGTAGACCTGGATATTCTTTTTGAAAATTGCCGTCTGGAGTCTTCAGATTTATACGCGGTAACGCTGCGCTCACGAAGTGGCTATCGACGCGTGGATCCACGTGCGACCGAGGCGTGCCCTCGCGGTAAGAATTCGCGCATTTTTACGGTATAATAAAAATCGTAAATAACGCCAAGTGAGGCAGACGAAGTTGGGTCACGATGTGCCCCGGGCCGCGGGCCGTCATCGCGACTTGTGAATTTACGAGTGGCCCGCGAGTATCGCCCCTATCCCACCATGCGAACGCTCATTTGAAATTAGCGTTCATTTGTTTTAAACTTTAAAAAATACACACCACAGTTGCGTCAGTAGTGCTCACAAACATCTCAACGGCCGTATCATTATAAGAAAAGGTCAACAGTTAAAGCTCCAATTTTACAAGGCGGCAATTTTCGTCGAAATCAGGCACACGTCCGAGCAATTTGAGAGAGGGTCCTGAATATTATTATCACCGTCTCGCGGCCTCGTTGCCTCTTTGAGAGGTGCGGAAGCGGCGAGGAAAAATCACCTCTGAATTACTGTTACAAGACACGACGACGCGACCGCCCGCCACTGATAGTCGTGAGTTAAGATGCCTTTCACACGGAAGGCAATAGCCCCTCTTCTACACACTTCTTCTTCTACACACTGAAAATAATATTAAATCTATTTTTAAGGTCTTTTAATTATAAATTAACATAATCGCCCTATTTACGTGGTAAGACCACGTCAACGTTGACGCTGCACTGAACAAAGGACGTCGAAGTTACGTTTGTGTAGGTATTACCTTCTATTAGTGAGAGCCAAACAGTCCACTTCCAGAAAGCAATTTGTAGTAACTGTGCATAACAGTTTATAGAAACCAATAGACACACAGATATAAGTTTAAAATCTGAAAACATTTCAAATGTCAGAATAAACATACTTAATAGGAATTCAGTTGAACAAATTATGAAAAGCGCCACAAAGGGTGTTGTGGTATGAAAATAGTGAAGTATACATAAACATAAAACGATCAAATATTTCACGTTCGATGAAGTTGAATGAAACACATTCAACATAAATCTCTCAAAAAGTTCAAAGGTAAAACCTCGAACGTCTGTTGTAATAAGTACAGTTTCAGAGCCGTGGTTTAATTTAAAGGCAATAGAGCGAGCCAACTTAATTTTCAGGCTCACCGCAGTTTCCTTTGTATGTAACCTCGGCGGATTAACGAACTTCTGGTTCAGTTAAACTGAAGAGGCCATATACGAGATGAACACGTTAATGATATTCATGTTTGGTTATCACTATGAGTCTTATATAAAGGGGTAACTGTGCGTGAAATGGCAGCTTGGAGTACGTTTTATTTTATGTACCATTGAGAGAAAGTAGAATGCTGATTGGGAAAAGTCCTTAAAGAAATTTGGAGACGCCGAATATTGCAGATTTTTAACTTCTGAAATATCTCATTATCTGCAGTTGCGAACAGCTGGTTTTAATTTTGGGTATATAGAGGGCTTCAGGAATTTCAGCTGAGCTGTTTTTGGGCGCAATTATTTCTTTGTTTGTTCTTTATTTAGGTACTAGATAAATACCTAACCCTAAACTAAATAAATTATTTTTCTTGTATTTGAATTATTGCATTGGTCTTGCAATTGACTGCATCAATATTTTATGCTTCGATGATGTAAAATTATGCAAGCGGTTGGTTTTTCGCCTACGCTTGTTCTTACAGTAGCCCATTATTCATGAGAATGTTATTGTATAAAATATATCAGCCAGGTTAAGGTGTTTTTTTGCTGATACTGTGGCGAAATAAGTAGAGAAAACTGAGTTTTCAGTTGTTCGTAGGTACAGTTGAATTTGAATTCCGTTTCATGCCGCCGATTGAGATTAAAGCAACTGCATTAGTTATATTATTATGTTGAGGATATTCTGCGTTGTGTTGTTGCTGTTATCTTAATATATTCCGATATTAAGATATCAGTGTACGGCAAAGCAACTGTTCGGCGTCCAAACGTCTCGGCGCCACGGCATTGTACGGAAACCTTCGTTATCCCCTTAAGCCTGTTTAATGGGGGAAGCCTCAACCGTTGATCTCTGTGTGTTTTTTCCCTAAACGACAAACCTGGTTTTTGAGTTTTTGAAAACACGATAGGCCACTTAGCGCCCCGTGTCGCGTCCGATCGTAACTTAGCACCGTTCGATACGGCTGCCATATTGGCTCGTTCTTTTTCGGTGCAATTTACTGCGCGGCGCCGCCGGGGGCCTACCGACATCGTCCGACTGAAAAGATGCGCACCGATTTATTTACCGTCGATTGCATTCGGGAGCGTGCCCACTGTGTCCGATATTTATGTTACGCACCGCATCCTCGCGCGAATTGCCAACAATGCGAAAATACATTTAAAGTAACGCCTACAATACCGCGGATGTCTCGTATTTTTTTCAAAGTCCCATTTTAATCCGACAGTCCGTATTCTTTGCGCTCGGTGTGTCAGATTTATTTTTGCCATTTACTGACTCCTCTGCGCTGTCTGGTCAGTTTATTTAAATGATTACCACAAGGAAGTTGAACAAGGTTAATGCGGTTCAACATCCCTCGGGTACCAGTGACCGCCCATACCCATTAACATATCTTAATTTGTCACCTTGCGGCTGACCATAACTTGCCGTTAAGTACCTCCTCCTAATAAATAGTGGTCGAATGATCTGTTATAATTTAAATTAATTTAAAAGAAACAGCTGATAACACGTACATTCGATTGAATTTAATGTCTTGCCGGCCGGTGTATACTTCGGTTGCAGCATTACGGTGTATGCTTAAATTATTTAAAGGAATTGAGTAGATAAGAGCCATATCTCGAAACGATAATGTTCAATAAATCGTATTTTGGAACGTTGGAGTCATTTGTAACGTTAATTTAAAAATCTTGTCCTGGCAATGTAACCGAGTGAATTTAAATCTTAGAATGAGTGCAGAGTTCCTTTTGATTTGGAAATTGCCACTATTTGAAATATCTTCTGTTGCATGTCACCTGTTTACTTAAAATAGAATATTTTTTGTGAACAAGTTGGAGTTTTATCCAAGTTCCAAGACATTTGTAGCTTTTATTTTAAGTTGAATGAAAGTAAAATTAGATTTGCATTGGCCTTTGTACTGACAGAAAACTAACAATTGGTTTGCACTGCTACGTCTGATTTTATCGTCGATCTTACGTCTTGTTTCAATTTGGTGGGACCTTTGTGTCCAAGCTTGTGTACCGTCACACGTACACTAAAGTGAATAGACTGAAAGCGCTGCAAGGAGTTTGTTTTACAGTTTAACATTGTTTCCTCTTCGATCAGCAGGTAGAGACAAACATCTGCTTTGGGCCACGTTCTCCCAGGCCGCTCAAGTTATTTGTCTTTTTAAACTTAAAATAAAAAGCTACGGGTGTGTAAAACTTGAAAGGAGCCAGCTGATTTTCTACTACATTCAATTTTTCATTTTCCTTATCACGGTATTGATTTGTGAGCAATAGTCGTTCAGCATCGTTTAGTCACAAATAAAACAGATTCACATTCTATTAGCAACCAGCTAATGGGAACTAAATCTAATCATGTGGTTTAGTTCCGGAGTGGCAGTCCGTATAGAAAGTCACATGGGTTAAATAGTAATTGCCGACAGAAGTCCTTCCTGGCGCGTTCCCTTCCATGTATTTCGCCGGCTCCCGTATAGTCTCAGTTCCAATTACTCTTTGGAATCGGTGTCCACTGTAATTGGATTGGGCTGGCAACCGGACTTGTTGGCATTTTAATTGTGCTATTGTGACGCCGGACACCGTCCGCCGCCTGCTACGACAGTCTGCGCTAGACAAACCACTTTTTGTATCACATTCGCACATCTGGATTTGCTAATTCGTCAATAAATGTTAGTCAACTATTCATCCATGCGATTATTATCTATGTCTGACGAGCGATAAAATCAAAATAACATGAAAACTCGTCCGTTTTTGTTCCCACGATTAGATCAAAATAAAGATCAAAACCAAAACACGTGAGAAAACATCTTTGTCGCCCAAGCGTCAAATATTTCTTCAAAGGCCGCGAGATGCGTTGTTTTAGGAAATCGAGACATTAATGGAATGACTGACACGTATTGTCGATCAGTATTCTAAGAAACTTAGTGTGTCTCAAAATGTAAGAAATTAAGGATTAATTTAGTTCCCAGTAGAATGTTGGATTTTTAGCTATGTGTCTTATTTGGCACTTTAGGAGAGTTGGTTCCATTTGGAGGCTATTGGATTTTTATCAAGTGTGTTTCGTACAAACAAAATATACTGTTTATAATTACAAGAAAATCATGTGTAAAGCTTTATTAATTGCTAGTTACAGTAGTCGTCCTTTATATTTAAAATTAGCGTATTTTTATATTTTACGGCCATGGAAACTTACAAAGAGCACAATTATGTTTCAAAATTCGCTTGCTTGTTATTAGTTCGGGTTTGAATTGAAATTCAAATATCATTTTCTTTGGGGCCGTTTCATGTTATTCATTCTGTGTTAGTCTTATTATTCGCCACAGAAACCATTGTCGGCGACGCTGCCACTTCGGAATATTTTATACAAATTTTAGAAACAAGAACAAGGGCCGAGTGACAGGTACACTTATTCGTGTTGCTTATTTTTGCTTAGTGAAGTTTTATCGGATACCAATCGTGGAGGCGCGGCATGTTGTAGAGATGAATAAAATATACATTTCTGCGTTGAGCGCGCTTGCTCGCGCCCAAATGGGAAGTTTGGATGCCGGTTTAATGGAGTTCTGAAGTTTGGCATTCGTTTCTATTATGGCCACGGAATTGTTTGTTGTCGTTGATTTAAATTTCACGCTCCAGTTAGTAAGTATCAAATCTTATTTGTCAATTATCTGCATTTTGAATGAAGAGCGTGCTTGTCTCTATGGACCATCGCTTTTGTTTTTGCCCGATGATTACTGACCTACTATAATTGACTTAATTGCTTTGAACTCGTTTCCTTCGTGTATATAATTGTATTTTAACTATTTTACCTTCTCGAATCCCCGTAAGATTTAAACCAATTTACGTTCTGTAACATAAATTGATTTATTTCACGAGCCTTCACCAAGTAATACGGTTAAAATAGCGTTGGTAGTCGTCGGTCATCTTTGTCTTTATTCTATTTTATTTTATCGAATTTTTCGCGTCCCAAAGTCACTTTTAAATTTGAATTCTTTCCTCGTCTTCTACGAAAAGGTATCGAATGCTTCGCCTTTGTATCACTTTTTGTGCTATCTCATACTGTGTTGCGATTCGGACATTATTTATGATTCGCGGGCTTTCTTACAAATAAACAATAATGTAGATAACTAATACAATGTAAGGATACTGTTTTCGTATGACACAGCTATATTTATTAGAGTTTAAAAACAAAAGAAAATACTTGTGAGTGTCTGAAACGTTATTATTTATATGCTTCTATTTATATCCAGCCTTGTCAATTCATTTAACATGATTTCTCAGTAGCAGCCCGGAGTCTGGAATTGTGCCCGATTGATGGCAATAGGCTCGCCCCCTATTACATGGGACTTAGGTAATCATAACAGGCGAAATGTGGGTGTACTACCAGGTACACCTCTGCCTAGCCCTTCGGGGATTACAGGCGTGACGTTATGTTATGTTATGTTATAACATAGCTTAACCATCTTTCAGATAAGCTAAAGTTCAAACATCTTTTAAAGGTTACTGTGTTAAATGTTACAATAAAATACTTTTTGATATACCTATTATTTAGGAAATTTAAAAGTTATACCTTAAGAGAATACCTTGTAAACAGGTATATTATAAATTAGAGGATTATATTCAAGAAAATAATGCTTGGAAACATGCTGGTCCTGCTTCATAGGACAATCTTTCTACATTATCCTATCTCGACATAATCAAACTAATTATAGCCTATACGCGATCAATACGTTTCATGTTTCAGAATTGGTCCTGTAGTAAAAGTTCATGTCCACGAGTAGGTGCTACACCCTATATATGGCCTTTAAAAGTGATATTTAGGAAAATCAACTCTAGCTTGATTCTTTTTTTTTTATACCACGACTGTGGCAAATAAGCTTACGGCCCGCCTGATAGTAAGCGGTTACCGTAGCCTATGGACACTTGCAACACCAGGGGCGCCACACGCGCGTTGCCGACCCTTTAAAAACCTATTTACTCCCCTTTTGAAGAACAAAAAAAAATAAAAAAGAATTAATAATAAATAAATCTCAACATTACATATCCACATTATATTTTGAAGCGTTTCACCAGTTCGTCTATAAATAGCTTGAAATACTTAGGAATAATCATTTTATAACATAAAGATTAGTAGAGCTTCGTCCTGAAGTTATTCGTCATTTATTATTGTTAGTATTTTTTTTCCTCTGCCTAGAGTTTGTAATACACATGACTAAGATAGCCAACATTTTTTTGTTTATCGTTGATGACTGCGACTCAAAAATACATAGTAAAATAACAATATCATGACCTAGTCTACACCGTCTGCCGTGTTTTAAAATTTCATTTTAATCAACTTGTAACGAAATAATCTCTTGACACCAATATGTACTATTTATTGCCATTTTAAGATTTGCAGTTTTCTAAATAATAGAGGTTAAAGACATAAATCAGTCTATGCTTCCGGTGTTAGGCAGTGTCTGTCTGACGAGGTCCATTAATCAGGTAGGCTAGGCTCTAATACAGGTATCTAACAAACACGAAGCACTGAACCATTTACTTTCTGGTTTTAATACTAATCTGTCGACATGAATCATAATATTACATTATTCACAATTTAAGCATCTCTCTTGTTAACTGTCCTAATCAAGATATACTCGATGCCGGATCTGAGTTTTCACTCACGTACGTACCTAATTTAATTTATCGAATATGCTTTCGTGTTTATTGATCCGTGAAATGGCTTTTTGACGCAAAAAAAGGTACCTATTCGCACGGAAAAGTTTCTAAATTGCACCGTCGGGAGATAATAGGTACCGTTACTGTTATTGTTTATGCTACGGCGAAAATGTTTGAGCAATAACAAACAAAAAATGAAGACAGTCGCACTTATGCCCTGATAGTTTTAGAAAGTGAACGCTGTATTAACTCTAAAGATTACTCTCACGGCCACTTTTTGTGGCTAGCTAATTTAAGTACGCAGCGAAATTACCCAGCATTATTACGTACATCGGATCAAATTATAGCACGCAATGTATTTCGTATTCATGTTCGGCTGCAATTTTATTGTTGTGACACTAATCGTCCTATTCTCTATACGTAACTCATGCAACTGTTATTTTTTGTTAAATCAGTGACAGTGACTTCGATACCTTTCGAATATTTTAGCTTTCACGTTTGTAACAACAAAAGTATTTAGAATTAAGTACGTACTAAAGAAACCTAATTCCACAAATGACGTGCCTGTACCAGGTCTAATTATAAATTTTATTTCTGACTTTTGCGTAAAAGGTACCAATTATTAAAGTACCTCTCGATATAACCTTAACGTAACCCTAACCAATCGCAGTGAACAGATAGAGGTGTAATCAAATTGACAGTCGCGCCTCGATATTTATCGGTTATACGAACGTAACTAAAAAGGGCAAGAACCCCGAGCCGCCAAAGAGAGTAACTACGGTATTCCATAAAAGTACATCGGGTTGTATCGTTCAATTAATTTAATCAAGTGTATTGATTAAATGTCAGGTACCCAATTAAATTATCGACAGCAGATCGGGGATGCAACGCGAGCGCATTCTCAAGTCGCAGCAAGTGTGCCCGCGGGCGATACAATTCGCGCTTTGCTTTCGTATCTCGTTCCAATTCGATTGCTGTACCAACATTTGATACTGCTATATATGGTGGTAAATATTGCCGCAGATTACAACGCCCGACTACACTTTGTTGGTACTCGTTATAACAACTTGTAATTCCCAACGGACTCACCCTTAAATAGAAAACAGTGGTAAATTCAAGTGGTTTCGTATAAATGCAATTCAATAAGGAATTGGTGCAATTTAATGATACTAGTAGAAACATTTCCAAGAATCCTATTTATAATTAATTTGTAGAACTGTTCACACATGGAACGCGGTTTGCAGGCGACAGCCATCTCCAATTTCGATTAGACCAGATTCCAACTTCATCGTTCTTTTGTGAACTTAATAAGCATATAAATAGACATTGCCTTTTATATGTTCCCTGTTATTATCTTTATTATACCTGGCATTTTCAATAGCACCATATACAGGCCATCAATGAGGCATTCCACCTTTTTACAACTGTTTCTTGTCGACTGCAAAAGTCAACAGTGTTTCGTTGTTAATGAAAGCTATAATTTTCATGTCTTTATAGAATAAAACTTAATTTCAATTGTTGAAAAATTATGGGTTAGCGATGTAGTGTGTTTATCAGGGACGGAAATAAGTGCATTGATACTTGGGGTAGGATGGATCACTCATGTACTTAAAGTGTTTGTTTATGTTTGACAGTAAAATTGCGCCTTTGATTGGTACGCGTAGACCGCACCTATGTTTAACCCTTGTATGATTGCTTAGTTTAGTGAGGTATTTGAAGACTGTTCCGAGTATTTTAACTTGAATAAACAAAACATTATGCGTTGGAATAAAATAAAATATTTTAGTTATGGAAATAGAATTCACAATTAGAAAATAAAATATAAAAAAAAATATAAATTACCTACGGTAAAAAACAAAGAACTGCATCCATTAAATGATACGGTACAAGGTTTATATACGATAGAGGTATGGAATTAGATGAATCACCTGATGATTTTATATCATCACCGCATTGAATGGAAACCAATTTAGTAATTTAACAAGCCGTGGATGAAACTAGTGATAGACTTTATTTATTATCCTATAACCGGTGCCACAGTAAAATATTTACCGCTAGTTTTTAATTTCTATCGTCATATCTTCGTTATATGTCAAAACGGAATAATATTTAAAATATACACTGCACCTAGTAAATAAAAATATGGTTATAAAGTAATCGTTAATAACATGACGTTATTTTTAATATTATTGGCATCATAAAGCTTCATTGAGATTTTAAAAATTGATTGAAGCGAATATTTGCTTTCTATAAAATAATTATCGGTGTATTGTTATAGGGATATTTAACATTAACTGCGTGGCTTTCATCTGCGACTTTTATTTCTCATGATTTTTTTTTGCTGTCTCCAATCAATTGAAAATAAATATTTGAGACAGAAAATAATACGTTTAAGTTGAAGAAATTCCAGTAAACTTTTAGAATAAACACACTTTAAATAAAATATCAAACTACAGTGTAGGTATCTCACTAAGTTAGTAAATTGTTATAATAAAAAAGTCGTCTTCACCACCATAAAATAATCTGCAAGAGGCTACCACAGCTTTCAATTTCAAACACTCCAGGCGGAATATTTTTGTACCTTTGCGTCCGCTTCGAGCCCGCAGATTGCTTTTGAGTGAACCTTCATCCCGAATGCTTTCGGAAAGCATCTCGTTACCTCAATTTAACTGTCTTGACACATACAAATTTTATTTGCCTTTTTGTGTTGTAGCTTTTGTGAGCAAATTTTATTTTCGCGAAATTAGTCGGCGGGGGCTTATTGTGAGCGAAATCCAATTACGTCTGAGCGCTCTAAGGATTTGTGTTCGGCAAAGGACTCTTTTCAATGTGTGTCAAGTAAAGTTTGCAATACATTAATTCATATTATTCGCCATTTACTTTCTACAGAAAATTTACTGACTGCCTCGTTGGTCAAGTGGTCGCAAGCTCTACTGCTGAGCGTGAGGTCCCCCGGGTTCGATCACCGGGTCTGGCAAAGTGTCATTTAGGTTGTCCATTTGGAATTTCTCAGTAGCAGCCCGGATTATGGATTTGTGCCCGATTGATGGCAATGGGCTCGCCCAATAGGGCGAGCCCATTGCATGGTACATAATACATGGAACATAATACATAACTGACGAAATGTGTGGTGTATGACCAGGTCGCCTAGGGAGTACCTACACCTCTGCCTAAACCTTCTGGAATTGCAGGCGTGATGTTATGTTATGTAATTGTAGAAAATTTTGTTTTTCATAAATATTTTACCTCATTTGCAATTTCTAGCTTGGAACGTCTTATAGCATGTTAAGTGAATAAAAGGTAAACAAAATGAAAGAGCACTTAATACGCACATAATGGTGATGTGATTAGCACATCGCAAATTAGTCATGTTATCTCAGATGCGCAGGCGACGCCGACGGATCGAGCATACAATTACTGGATTCAACGTCACTTGTCTTGGAACCGGCTTCACTCGCTGAGATAAAGTGGTAGTAGATGTGCCATTACGCATTAAGATTGTTTTGTAAAGAGAATAATTCAAATGACATCGTTTATATGTTTTGCTACCCACTTCACTATCTTTGAATACGGTTTTTGATATTTGTAGTTCTTATGATCTTTTATTTTTAAACAATTCATTGAAGTCGCAACGCTTTTGTGTCAGATTTTCTATCACTTAAAGATTTTAGCTATAAATTTCCGTAAATAATTATTTATTACGAATAAACCTGCTAATATTTATTGATGTCTTATTTCACACATAGCCATATTTTATTATTGTTTTGTTTTTTAATTTATTATAATTACAGGGTGTATAATAACGGACGTGTTTTCTTAATATGTACAATATTAATTCATTATATCCACACTCGCTGCTTGTAGTGCAAGCTCTATAAAAGGCGGCTTGTCAAGGACTTGTTTTTCACATCACAAGGCGTGAAGGTTCTTATTCTGTTCTTGTCAATCAATTGCAACCCGTCGTTAAGGTCTAGAACTTCGTTATCTCGTCCCGTTTTGAATTTGCAATAACTTTTTATTTTTATTAAAGCTAGACGTTGTCGATCTGATTTAGACATGATTTTTGTTCAGACAACATTAACATTGGACATCAAAATTAAAATTCAAATTTGTTTATTTTTAGACAACAAAATCCAATGGTTAGTATACAAAAACATAGTAAACTATTGTTTATATCCCATGGGAAAAAGGTGTGAGTTTATGTATGTATGTATGTATGTATGTATGTTTGTATATTAAATATAATTACAAACGACAATACTCCTCACACACATCTCTTATTCTATGTACTGTGCTGAGACAGGCCGCTCCGTCAAGGTTACCATTAGGTAGATACCTCCCTATTAGATCACCAGACGAACGAAATGCTTCAACGAGAAACAAAAATAATATCGGGACCATATGCAACTTCGCATCCTTACTTACTTAACTTACTTTCATAGACGCCTAGCCGCCTTCCGCTCAATCGAACAACTTAGTCACAACTTGTTATTTACAAGTCGAACGAGTAAATAAACTTCTGAAAACGCCACTGAAAGACCGCTTTAGCTAGCAGAACGGGCTCTCATTGGTTAGTAATTACATTCATAATTGTAAATATATGTGTGAGCAGTAAGCAAGGTATGAAGCTCGCCGTAGCAGTTCGTAGAGCAATTTTCACGTCACTGTGCACTTTGTCATTATGCATCAGGATCGTGACGCCCCGAGACAACTCGCAATTATTATGTATGTAAAAGAAATTCTTTCTGCCTTCGAACAGCGAAAGATGTGCAGCTGTCGCATTGTACTTTAATTTAATTTATTTTAAAGATTACCTGTTTTTTATTTATTCAGTGAAACTTTTCGGATTTCTATAGTGATTTTAAATATTAAGCGAAAACGAATTTTAGTTGCTACCAAAATGTTGGCGCGATTATTTAGATTTACTGACTTTATTTTGTTTAATAGGTCGATTTTATTAGGGTGTTCCCAAAAATGTTAAATATTTTATCGGCTCTACTCCTAAGAAGTCGCAATTCCCGAAGTTCACATTATTATAACGAGGTAGCGGCACTAGCGGCTCGTCGGCGAGTGCAAAGCAAACTGTGCCCACGGCCGCTCGAATAACCGATACTTTGGCGTAATAGCCACGATCGAGGCATGCGATAACAAGCCGCCGATAGCTGAACCCGTATTTTATTTATATATCAGCTCGCCTCTTTTTCAATAACGCCTTTTCCCTCTCGCAGCGGAAATTTTGCTCTTTTATGGCATAGGGGCTATGCTCGTTATTTACTAAGGTAATTATCCGGCTATAATACTGAATATTCAAGGGACAAATTGCCAATCTAAGTGACAGTTCCCACCGGTAGGCTGGATGGCGACTTTACCTGGCAAGCGCTTCGCTATTATCACATTATGGTCATTTTTCAATGCACCATATATGTGTTAATTAGATATAATTTAAGTTTATCCCATACCAACTTGATTATTTACTTACATTGATGTGGTTGTAATTGTGAAAAGTTATTGGTGTTGCTTTTTCTGAATTTCTGGCGTCGTTGGTGTGTTACGTCAAAAAATTATAAGAACATTATTTTTTGGAATCAGGGCACAGACATCTTCGCGTTTGGCTGTTTCAACTGGAACCTGTAAGCCTTCCTCGTCCAAAATTGGTAAATTAATATGGAACATGGCGTGGACCAACAATAAATGCATTCTTTGAAACGGATGGAAGATGAGCACATAGAATTTAATGGTGTTTTGTAGAGACGTCTAGCGTCATGCGATGCAGTGGTGTGGCGACGGCGACGCCGGGGGCGCGAGTTCATTAAGGAGCCAGTCGCGATGGCATTGTTAACGTTTTTAATTCACGTGTCCAGTGCACGCGCCGCCTTTCCCCCTGCTCGGAGACTGCTGGGAAATCTCGCTGGAAAATTAACGCCACAATTTTTATACCTTTTTTCTCTTTTGCGAGGCGCTTCTATTTTATTTATTTCACGCTTCGATCGCGCCGCGGCGTTTAGTTAGGGCTTCTATTTTTATTTTGTTACAAACTTTTGTAATTTCCGCTCGTTGTTTTACCACGAATTTCGTGTGTTTTCAATTATCTCTAATAAATTTCTTTACTGTCCAATCACTCACAGTATTTTGGTGGTTCAATTTATGTTCGCCATAAAAAGATTCACTAATCCCCAAATCTCACGAGTGGGTCAACGAACGACTAAAAAACTCAACTTACATCCGTTTTGTTTAGATAGAGGTGAACACGGCAAAAAGTTAATTGTTTTGATTGCCAATACACAAACACGTCCGCCCGTCTGTCTGTTGCAAGTTATCGCCTTAGAAAAGCGGCCGATCTTAATTAGTTTTCACGTCTTTGAAGGCGCCTAGCATGATACAATCTCTCCCTTGCTACAATTTGTTTTCCTTTGGCACTCTGTTCATGACACAAAAACACATACCTTTTTGTTTCACTGAGTTTTATTCGGATGTTTCCCGGTGATGTATGGTGATTGGCTCCCTTGTCCCAGCGCTCGTGTATCTTATTTATCATCGTTGATAATTCCCCCGGCGTTGGCTCGAGAAACAATATTTGAATGGCCGACGCGTTTTCGTGCTCGACGTTTTGAATGTTTATTGATTAGATTTGTTTTAAAACAAATTAAAACAGTACGCCGCCGGCGAATTTAATTAAAGCTGTCAGTACGTCGACCCATAGTGCGAGGCGCGATATCTATGTATTATCTTTTTTTTGTCGTGCTCCACACAATGCATTGAAAAATATTCTATTGTTGAAACATTGAGATAACACGTCCTTACCTTGTAAGTTTAACAGAGTTACGATGAGTCGCCGTTTCGTCCGTGGTTTCGTTCGGTTATGACTGTCAGTCGGCATACCGTCTGTTTTTTGTTGCAACCGCGATCCTTTCGTCCAATTTAATATTTACTGCTTGTCAAATATTATTCAGCCCGCTACGCCTTCTCCGGACGATACTTGTAATTTTTATTTACATACCGCTTGTCGAAATTCATTTTTTACGACTGCAATTTGCCAATGGCCGACTCGTTGTAGCAATTATAGAATAATGGCTGCCCGGGTGTCGGTTAATAATTTTTCACTTTAATCGTTTGGCATATCGTTAATAATTATTGCATTTCCACAAAACTTTCTTTGCAAATTGTTTTTTTATTCAAGTTTTCCAGTAGGTACACATCCGGTGGGCACGTAGGTATTTGCCACTATCATTTATCTACACAGGATAAAGCTGTAAGCAAAGTGAGCTTATAAAATGAATTATTTTCACCGGATAGAACATTTTAATCAGTATATACTCATTTGATTCTAAAACTGTAGTAATAAAATGGGTGTCTCTCTTTTTTAGGTTAATTCTTTTTTTTGTACCTAAATTTATTTTTAACGAGTGCCTGTAAGTGCTTTTTCTTTCTTTCTTTCCTTTCTTTCTATCTATATTTCCAGATTTCTGTCTGTCTCACAATACATTGTGTCAAAAGTCCGCGGGCCATCGATAAACAGAGGCAGCGGTCGCGGCAAATTGAAACCCGACCGAGTGTGAAATGACCCCGGTCCGACTTCCTGCCTGTATCCCGACCTATCTAATACTTCTCTTCTTTGGATTTTGAACGACTATGTATGACAATGCTTATTTGTGAGGATTATAATTGATCAAGGCGTCTGCTGTCTTATAATCGCATTATTTTGCTACGCTTTCAACGTCTTATTTACTCAAACAATCCATACCTACTTCTATGCTAATATTTTCGTATGTTTGTTTGTCTATTAGAGTTTGTCTGCTTTCCACAATTAAACGGCTGAACAGATTGTTGTGAACTTTTCCTAAACATTTTTCAATTGCACCGCAATCTTTGGTTCGGTGACAAATATCTGGCCGCTCAGTCCATTATCAGGTGACAATTTGACATTTGATAATTATTAAGCTAAAACTTAGAAAGTAACACAACATAAATTAGTTCTAAGGTGGAACGTAGTTTGCCAGGTCAGCAAGTGTATCATAATCCACATAAGTCACATACTCAAGACGATAGAAGCCTTGTAAATACCCACTATCAAAAAATAGTTTTTGTTCAGGTACACTAATGTACGATTTCATTTCCAATTCCTTTTCTATTCAAATGATTGGAATGACGCACCGTGGTATATTGCGCTGAGATTTGTGAGTAAGACTCTTGACCAGATTGCTAATTGAACTTCCTTACTAGTATTGCCTGAAAAGCCTCTTTACTGGAAACATGAATCATAGCTATAGGTATCTACGCAATCAAGGCGAACGATTCCGAGTATTTCCGAGCCACGGGGAACAAATGAAGCTCTAATCACACCATCAAAATTGAATGAACTGTGAAATCACAGTGAACTTTTCCGAATGTCGTAATGAGAGTAGCAATTTGTTTTTCCTTACAAATGGGAGCTGTTTTCACCTGACTGGCGCAACAGATGAAGTTTGGGCGAAGTTACAAGCGAACAAGTTCCGTTACCGTTAAAGTTTTAAGGCAGACGGCAGTTTTCTTGCTTCTATGTAAAGAATTGGAGTACAGATTTCACCAAACAGAGGAATAATGTCAATACGTTACCTTTTTACCGTTCATGTAAGATACGTTATGTTTAATGGTATCTGATACTCAGCGCGTGGCTCTTTTCATTTGTACCACTCAACAGATCCTTATTCAGAAGCGGGCCTTACCAGTAGGGCACTTCAACTCAACGATCATTGTCGCCGCGCTGAGGTGCAGCCCCACGCGGCATTGGGCCCCAGCGCTTAATTATCTCAACGACAGTCGCTTACTGTCACGTTCACCCTACAGACATTCACTTGCCTCTTCATTGTCGACATCAAACGCTCATTTTACTACGCTTGTCAACCATAAAGGGTTACTGTCCTAATTGTTTCCATAAAAAAATATTGCCGTCATTTAGATAAAGATGTAGGCCATTCGATGTAATAGTACCTCGTCTTAATTTCGGGTCGTTTGATGGATCACATTTTCCATTAGCGCTGGGAATGTCTTAATTTCCCCGTAGTTGTTGGCTAAGTGGTAGGCAGGTTTATTCTATCAATCAACGACGAGCGGCGGCCGGCGACAAGGCGAGTTATCACTACAAAGTGGCATCGATTGATCGCGTCACGACCGCCACCTCTTATCGTACTAATTACTGTGTATTAGGGAACTATTTTGTGGGAACCATAATAAAAATGTCAATTTAAAGACTATATTGCAGCCCATTTAACGTTACTTTGTCGTAGCGCCGAAATTTCGAAATTATCTACTTTGATTTGATGTAAAGTATGATACGGAAGAATTCGTCTTATGAGTCGAGTAACGGTCCCTGGAAAGATGGCAATAAAAAGAAAGTTAATCAGACGACAGCTTTTTAAAATGAACCCGTATGTAGTTAAAAATGTAATTAAACTGAGTTAAAGCGACTTCAATCGACTACACCCGTAATGTTACTTTGTTTGCATCTTGTCGTAAAACCTTATTTCTCTCGAATGAACCCAAAGCAGTCAAAGTGATGTCTACCTTAATCACTCATATTTATGTATATTTTATGATATACTTTAATGAAAGTATCCTTTTCAGTTTTTTTATCTGACCCCTGAATAAACGTTATAAGAAGTGCTTCGCATTAAAAGTGTAATAAAGTATTTGGAATGGCAGCCAAAGTTTATTATTCGAAGAATATTATAATACGTTAATTTTACCCTCTCCGGCTTCGGTTATTCTGCGAGTATTAAACATATTGCGCTTAAAAGTCAAGTCTTCAATAAATATTATTTCAATTTTAAGTATCTACTTACTTATCTCGGTCGATTAATCGCTTAAATATTTTAACTCTGATTTCGGCATTTCTAATTTAAACCGAAGAAGATGGAATACTGAGGCGTAAAATTGTAGGGTAAGACAGGATGATTTTCGCGTCATCCAGACATAAAGGGCGTAATTGTTGCGCATCGGCTGGAACTAATACGGGAGAAATGGAACAAGATAGGAGCTAAGAAGGATCGTAGAAAATAATTTATCCGCGACGATAGAACAAAGGGCGGGCCACAATGGAACAAAGAAGCGCCGGAACGGGCTGGTTTGTTTTCTGACGGAAGCCTAATATAGGGAATCGATTGGTCGTAGAACCAACCAAGGGTACGCTCGTTTCCGTTATACAATGAAAAAAGTAAGATGATCTGTATGAAATTGGGTCTTAATTGATTTTTTAGTAGTCCAGCTTATTTTTTTCCAGGTGTTGTTAGGTTGGACGTGCCTATCATAGTATTTCATACGATGCGTGGTTTCGGTTGGGAACCAAAAAGCACTCCTGCTTACGGAAGGTAGGGAGTTAATGTGGAATTCTCACCTACTAAATAATTATAGTGTCCTTTACTTATTTGGTGGAGTTTTAGGATATCTATTATAGTGGAACGCATCGATGTTTCCTTGTTATATCTTTCACAGGTTCTAGAAACAGCCAAGTCTAATACAAGACGTTGTGTCAAGTTGTCAAAATGAAGCGCGCATGTCTTAACACTTCGTAGTTGGCAATTGACAACACGGCCCCGTGGTATATTCTATTCTTAAAATAATATTTTTTTGCTTAAAATTCTGTGACTCTAGAACCTGTCGATCATAGTTTCGAAACTTCAGCACCGAGTCGCTGACATACGAAACTAATACCCAAAACTAAACTAAACTTTTCATCATGATAAATTACTTTTGTCACGATAGACTACCAAAGTTAAAAGAAGTCAAGTATACTTCGGTTAGTAAAAGTGATATTGACAAAGTCGATATTTTTGCTGACACTTTTTACCTGTCTTTTATATCAACATTTTGGTGGAAACAATTGAGAACATAGGAGTCTTGACAAAATCAAATTGGTTTCTGAAGTACTTAAATTATTATCTGGGGGCACGGCAGTGCCCCCGCCAAGGCGAGCCAAGTGAACCGCAAGGGCACCTACCTTTTCTCGAAGCGCTTCGTCGTTTTTTTGAACCCACATAGAGTTGGTTTTCGATGTACCAGATAGTTCATATTCTCAGGAAATGATGTCAATAATAGATTAATTAAACATAGGTACAAAGTCTCAATTGAATAGCTCTAATACTTTAGATTTTATTGATATCTAAAATACACCGATTTAGTCACTGATGCACTGACACACTGACACACCGATGATTATCAAAATGTTTGGCTACTTCCTGAAGTGCTAGAAAGCTGAAATTTGGTATGTAATCTAAGTTTGGTAGGTACTAAACTTAGATTACATACCAAATTTCAGCTGATTTTTTTTGTTGGTTGTATAGGTATACAACCAACAAAAAAAATCATAAACTTGTAAGAATGTATGGCTTGGCTGTTTTGTTACTAACTTCAGAAACTAAATATTTGCATCACTTCCACAATGGTAGCGAAACGGCGAAGCCATACGTTTTTACTGATATTTAGAATTAGTGAAGCGAGGGTCGGTAGAGTTAGGCCGGGTAGATTCAGATAAACATATCTCAGTACAGTTCATTTTAGTCTAGGTGCATCGTCCTCACATATAATCTGATTATTGTATACCGACAACGTATTGTAAATCTATTTTAAAAGAGTAAGTATGTAGTTTCTTGCCTATCCTTCTCCATACAAAACTACCATTTAGAAGGGGGGCAACTAGAATCATTTTCTTATTTTTTTAACTTTTAAGTATGACGTTCAAAACTGCCTTTTAACGTTCTAAATTTAATAAATGATTTGACTTTGACTTTAGAAAATGTACTTAAAATCAGAAAGAAAGATTACACATTCAGAATGTGGTAACAATTTTGCTCCCAGAACACATTCTAAAAACAGCACTGGTATCTGATTATCGTTACTCAGATAAAGTTTCCTCTTTAAAGTGTCGAGGTTCCTTCGACGGTGTTAGACGTCAATTTTCAGTAAATCGTCGGATAGGTGACAGTGAAAAGTGACGTGCGCGCCTCTATGCCCCTTCCAAGAGTGGAGGTTACCTCGCTCCTTAAATTTTTACATTCAGACGCTGATTTTACGTTTTCGAATTTCAAACTTAGAAACGTGATGCGAGTGCAAAGTTTGTATCGTGCGGACACTTCGTCTGATATTAAAATTGTGTGGAAGGAGGGTTTTTGCTCAGATCTAACATTATTTTAAGTATATTTTATCAGAGTAACATTGGTGAGGTAAACTTTTATTCTTACTACTTTCATGATTAAAGGCTCGCTAGTTTACTTCTTATGATTAGCATTATGAACAATTAAAAACTGCTTGATTTGTTTCTAAAAACGTTAAAATCGGTGCGTGTGTTCCTTTATTTTGTTAAGGAGTTCCCTCAATTCCTCGAGGATCCTTCATCAGGTATAAGTTTTTATACAAATGGGACCAATCTGTTAGTCTACGCTATCAAATAAAAAAGAATTTTGAAAATCGGTCCATTACTGACGGAGTACTAAGGTAACAACACCCTAAATAAAAAAAATATAACCGAATTGAGAACCTCCTCCTTTTTTTGAAGTCGGTTAAAAAGCTCCTTGTGTTGAAACTTGATGAATACAAAACAATTAAGTATTTGAAAATAGCAGTAGGTACCCACTTTCAAGTCAATCATGAGACCCCGTAAACCAAAAATTTATTCCCCAAGTTGTAAGTCTATATTTTCACAGTTGGAAGTTATTATTTAGTAATAAGAGCTTTATTTCAGCTACACTAAACTGAATTGTTTATTAATTGCGTCGTAAAAGATCCAGGTACTTAATTGGCCAGTTTCTTATATGTGTTATTTCTGAGAAAATTATACACAACCGGTTTCAATTAATAAGAGCATAATACTTTTTAATTAATTGAGTCTGAACGTGCAATTGACTGCTTATAACACACCATGTGGCTAAGCTTAATGGAAAAAAAATGTTACAGTAATCTCAATATTTTGTCTCAAGGTATTAAAGTTTGTTGTATGGTGTTGGTATGAACTTGATTTGTTTGTAGTTTAGCCAAGTTGTTTCTCCTCGATACCCTAGGGAACCATCGGGTTTCGCGATAAAGCCGGGCGGACGGCGCGTGACGCCGCGGCCGAATTATGTCCCGCGATAAAACTCCTCGTGCCTCCAGTTACGGGCAAGTTTCAACTGGGCCACGATGCCCGTACTATTTTCTATTCATTATTATCGGATTACAGGCGTACCGATACGCCCGGTCGTCGTGGCGTGCACGAACTCCCGATACGCGAGCAAACCATTCGGACCAGCACAGCGCTCTATCTATCAAGATTATCCTCCAAGACATACACTCTCCGGATACTAAAATCTTTTCAGATTCAAACTGGAGGTTGCATGACTAAAAATTATCTGTCTGATGTTTCACTGTCACACGATGTAGAAATACATTTTGTATTTCTTCGTTGTGGATTTCATATGGGGCATAATAAAATTATTATCCTATTTGATTGTGGGATGCGTCTCTTTTTTTAAAGTTTATCCTCAATGAAATGAATATCGAGCAATAAACCAAAAAAAAATGTTCAATAGACAGGTTTTATTGAAGTTTTTCTGAAGGCTTGTTTTTTAAATACTGTTACGCTTTAACTGAAATGCTTCGGGCTATGATAACACTGATTTTAATAATACATAAAGTTACTGAAATCGGTGTCAAGACATTCTTTCAAGTAACTTGAACTTACAGCTCCATGCTTTTCTCTCTTCTCCAGATCAACATAGAAAGATTCCCCATTTATGACCTTTATTTTACTTTAAAGGTTTTAATTATAAAAGTCACAGTACCATAAGGCACTGTGGATACTGTATCTTGCCAATCTGGCTGTCGTAAATAACGCATCGGGGCGCACGATGTCGTCCGAACGTCTCCTTTCTGTTCATAAATCTTGTTAATGAGCGACGCTGATCGTATACTGGATTAGATCGCGGATTAAGACGATAGTGGTTCCTGCTTTCCGAAGTTCGCGCGGGAAATAGAAATGTTCCCCTTGTTTTTCGGAACAATTAGGTAACTACACTAATGTATTTCGCCGCGTTGACACTTTATTAGCTGCGGTTCTTAGTGGCCAGTTTGTTGTCAACATTTTCTATGTCTTCCGTTACCTACACAAACACTCGGCAATGTGAAAGAGATAGATTTTAATAATGTGCATTTCAGCTTAACAAATCTCATTTGCACTGAAAATAGAGCTCTCTAAAGTGAGTCAAATTGAATTGAACTCGATTATTCCGCGAAATTCGCGCCCGCGGCTAGGTTTGTTAAAAATGTATCGTTTTGTAAAATAACGAGCACATCTGTTCTCGTTCAAGCACATGCGTTACACGGGGAAATGTTCGCTTTCATGTTAAATAATTGTAGTGTTTTTATTGAATCGCAATAATTCAATTAGGTAGGTAATGCAGTTGTAAAAACGTAAAATGAAATGCATTTTCATAGTTTTCCCGAGAGTATGGGAGTTACGAGTATTTAGTACCTATAACCTGGTAATGGGTTGTAATTTATTTTTGACTACTTAAAGCCGTAATGAAATTTTTAGGTCACATTTAATATTTTACTGGTATTATTCAAACTATTTTAGGACGGGCATAAAACTATACGAAAATTCTTTCAAATGAAAATATTGTGTTACAAAAATATTGGTTACGTCATTTTATGATATACTCGTATTTACACACGATATGTGTGACCGATTTATCGGAATGTTTAGTTATACGAGTCCAGAGTAAGAATGATTCAGCTCAACCATTCAGAACGGAAACGACTCATGCACCACCTTTTAAGAAGACTTTTAAGAAAGCATTTCTGACCCTCAAACGCCAGGACACATTCTAATCGATGAAAGACAGTAGGCATTAGTTAGCTGTTAGCAGTATTTCGATATTGTTTACCTACCTACTTAAGTTCTATGACGCCTAAATAAGATCCTAACCTCCACCTAGGAATATACATTGAAGGTCTAAAACATTAACAATTCGATCCTCAATTTATATTAGGTGTACCAGATCCCACCCACGACAGCTCAACTAAGCTTTCGGGTGGGTGGATGTATAAATCTTACTAACATGCGGTGAATATCAGGGACAAAGACGATGTCAGCCGAACTGAAGGAGCTTAATACAAGGGAATAGGTAGGCCAGGTAATCCAGCTTAGGGGGGAGGGATTACACGTAAAAGCCTAATGCTCTGTACACCGCGAACACCACAGTTATTTGATCCTTTCGCGTCTTAGTAGAGATTCGGTTGCAAATTATTGTTCACGCCACAATAGGCGACGTACTACAACGCAACAATGCGTAGTCGGGTCTCGTGCCTTAAAAGACGAAGTGCCATTATTAATGGGCGAGCCGATAAGAACATCGGCATGCGGCAACGTTTACTACCAAACGAAGATATTTTGTTTCTCAATGTGGGAATCACTATCTATTTACCATCTTAGATAGGTTCCGCGTGTTAAACTAGAAAATTATCAACGTTTCATTTAAAGTTTCTCACCTTTGCTGCGTACTGTAAGCAAATGAATTCACACTAAAGTGTTTAATAGTCGGGATCGTACGAGAACTAGACATAGCTATACGAATTGGTGACCATACCTATACAAAGTTAACGATTTCTCAAACTTACTACTCCTAACAATTCATTTTTTTGCCATTGACATCTTGGTACGCTTTAACAGCATTTATGGTAGAGAACAAAAGTTTATTACAAAAAAATGTAATCGATAAGAGTTGTGTAACCTAAAAAATCCCGTATTTTTAATACGTTCGCATTGTAATGTCTGTATCGATCTGTCAGAAAACGTTAATGTTTTACCTATAATTTTGACGACCTTTTGACTACAATTTGAGCCTTTTAATGCCAATAAAAAGCCTTTTAAATAATCATAGACAGCTTAAAACGTAAAACCCCTAAAATTGAGAACAGTTTATTAAACATACATACTTCTCGTATCTCCTACCTAAATGTAAAATCCGTTCGTGTTAATTTAAAAAACAACAGATTATGCAAATCCTAACATGCAAAGCTTATTGTCTGAAATTCTAAATGTTAGCCGTGTGTGTAAAACATACTGGTACAAAATATTCAGGGCTTGTTGTATCCATGAATAACAACACACTTAAATCTAATACGCTTACTAAATTATTAACAGAGTTGTTAAGATGCTAATTTTAGAGAAATTTAAGAAAGAAAGACGTTTGTTAGCAAAATGACGTGTGTTTGATTTACGCACATGAAATATGACGACAAATTTTCCAATGTCTTAAGGCAGTTTCATTATCTACGCAGCAATTTCCAGCAGTTTAGTGTAAATGCAGCTGCATATCAGTATTTTTCATGGAGCTACTGTCCTACACAGCCCAGTTACTGGGCAACACGCTAACCCCTTGATAAGATTGAAAGAAAGAAAACATATTTATTTGCTACATGCCACAAGTGCACTAAACAAAGTAAAAAAAAATAATATAACACGAAAAAGATTGTTTGTTAGACCTATGGGCTTTTGAATGCACGTAAGAGATCTTATACAAATTAAAGTCTTAAGTGACAGATTAATGGATCAAAGTGCTTTCTGAGGCACTCAGTGGTTTCGCTCGAAACGTGATGGATGGTAACCCATCCACGTACCGACCTTGGCAAGCCTATCTTAACCTTTGATCAACCCGTGCGGTTGTTATTTTATTACTATAAGCCCCAAGAACTAAATTTTATTGTAGCAGCTCTTAAAATGGTGTCATTATAAATACTAATATCTCGAATACCAGAATTGCATAAATTCGTAGCTGCTAAGTGAAATAACGTGGCATGCGGTACCTGTGTTTAATTTGACGCCGATGTCTTCGGCACCTTAGATGTGGCTCGACAGGGACACGGCGGCTAACACGCCATTGTTTGCAAATAGCAACAACAAACGTGCACTTATCCCGTTGCTACCATCGACAGAGATGGCAAATACCAAAACAGGCAAGAGAGAAAAAGCAGGAAAATTAAACATATTTCGCGTCACAAAAACACTATACCTATCCGTGTAGATAACGCAGATAGTTGACGAAATGTTTAACCCAATTTAATAATACTTTGAAATTAAACGGCAACTGGTGTTGGTGTCACTTTTTCTTGTGATGCTACGCTTATTGGGAAGACGGAAAAAGTGGACTTTAGCTGAATATAAAGAGGCTCGATGCGAGAGCCAGCGCGTGAGATGTTATAGTTTTTGCTATGAAACTCGCCGCTAGCGGTGCAAGCGAGACGTGTTCGTGTTTTGTGCTCGTTTGTGAGAAAGACATGCCGCCTGATATTGCTAAACGAATATAATAAGCTACAACAAGGTTTTGCGAGAAATACTTTATATAAATTACAAAATGTCCAAACACAACGTTTCTGTATATTAGATTTAGTTGTTAATTTGAAGGTATATGACGCTCTCAACCTACGGACCAACTGAGTGCATGTCTGATCGGTTTGTAGGTACAACATGCAGCGCTAAACATTTACCACTTTAAAAACATGGTTTTATTCCAAAGCTGTCAGTATATCGTGTGGGATAAACGCACAGATCTATGCCGTCCATTGTCCCAGGAAATCAGCGCCGGCAATCTTCCCGGGATCGGGATCTTATCCCGGAGTCCCGGATCGGATCCCGTCGCGCTGCCGTCCCCGGATGTCCCGCTACGTCTGCCAGGATTATCAACACGTACCACTACTCTATACACGTTTTTCCTTCTTTGTTATTAAGCTGCGTCTGCAAACAAACGGTACTTTGTAGTTTTTTTTTGTTTCCACTTTGAAACTATACGGTCTTAATAAGAAATGAAGAAGTTTGCGAACAAATAAGAGATTCCTCGGTTATCCTTTGTAAATTGTACAACTTTTAATTTTGTTTTGTGAATTGGTAAAAGAGTCTGTTAAATAAATATATACGTAGTCCTTTGTGGGCAGTTCGATTAGTGTATTTTATTTGTAGTAAAATAACTACCATCATATTGTTTTCGGGATTTCATGAATCGTAAGATTCGTGAAATCGTAAGACATGCGACATTTTTAATGTTGCCAACTCTATATTTTCTTTTAGAACTGTTTTGAAATTACCTTTTCATGCCAATCATCTATGAACAATTAATTCTCTACTTTAGCTTTCACTTCAACTATTGATTTTGTATTTATTTAACTGAACTAAAAGTCAAAGCAAAAAGTGAAGTTTGAACACGACTGTAGCACGTTTTTAACCGACTTCAAAAAAAGGAGGAGGTTCTCAATTCGGTTGTATGTTTTTTTTTTTTTTTTTTCTTTAGGGTTTGTTACCTCAGTACTCCGTCATTTATGGACCGATTTTCAAAATTCTTCCTTTATTTGATAGGGTATACGAACAGATTGGTCCCATTTGTAACAAAACTCATATCTGATGAGGGATCCTCGAGGAATCGAGGGAACTCCTCGAAAAACATAGGTACACACGCACCGATTTTAACATTTTCAGTAACAAATCAAGCATTTTCATTTAGAAAGCATCATTTGGTGAAGAAAAACTGATGAAGAAGACAGGCAACGGAACTCTTCAACGCATAACAGCAAATTATTCGCAATTGCTACACTCAGATGTCTATGCTGAGCTTTTGTATTTCTATTACATAATATTACGCCAGTCTATTTTAAAAGGGGCCCGGCAGAGATGCACAGATTAATGTTTAGAATGAACTACTTTTGCAATTGTTAACCGATTTCAATGATTCTTTCAAGTATTGAAAGACTTTTTTTACATACGAAGAAACTAAAAATTGCAAAATAAAAACTTTTTTACAAAAAAAGAACAACCGACTTTGTAAAAAAACACTAACAGGTGAAAAATAACTCTAGCAATTAGTGTAAACTTTAAAAAAGATAACAATAATACGCTTCAGTCACGTTTTCAATATAATAATCTCCAAGTTGAGAATGACCTGCCATTATAAATAAATTGATGATCATTAAAACTCTTTACTATATTAACAACAAAAATAATAGACAAAGTCAAATAATTAAATAATTAGGACCACAGTACCTTTGAATCCAGCAGCATTTACGCATGATTGTTACCTTTTACTAGTGTAAGGTCCGCATAATTCGATAAGTTAAGTCTCTATGAAAGTTTAATGATAGTTTTCAATTGATATGTACTAATGAACAGTAATAACCCGCAATCCATGAGGATTGCGGGTTATTACTGCACAAGCATGAACTTGTATGGGAATAAAAGCAAAACATTTAACACATCTGGTATAAAGCGACGAATCAACTCAGCAAATGTTTTGGTAATAGAAAATAAAGAAAGAACATTCGTACTTAATCCATAATCTCCATTCTCTACTTCTACTTTGTTGTGGTCAAATCTTTTGATATGAATACGTACCGTCTTGACTTTGGTATAGCAGTACTTATTAAGAAAAATTTGTCAGGGAAATAATTCTCAAGTTGGTTCCTATATGGATGACTGAGTTTCACAAATTGGTCATACGTAACGTACTGTGTAATATATTTACTAAAAGAGCGTTCCACTATTTTGCTGTCTATTTATTAGCATACTCGTATAATTAAGTAAAAGCGTTGAACATGGGTAACTTCGAAATTAAGAGTACAAGATTTGGCCCTATCTCTGAAAAATATTATGTTATTTCCCATACAATACAAATTTTACACATAGGTCGTGCCATATATCATGTCAAATCAAATGATCGATTAGCAGTTTTTTGTTTAAGGTACCTCTCCTAAACCATCTCTGACGTTCGGTAGAAGATTAGTAGGCAGTCCATGTTGTTGACGGGAATTATGTAGTCTAGTTTTATTTCAGCATACATTTAATTTAATGCGCACCTTGCGATGTATGTGTGGTGTAACAATGAATGACAGATTGAAGAATGATGTGATAAAACAACGTTGTGGTTTAAAACAAGATGCAGTTGCAAAAATCGAGAAGAGGAAGCTTAGATGCTTTGGTGACGTTGAAAGGATGAATGAAAGGAGACTATACTAAAGGTATTTACAAGGTAGATGTAAGTGGAAACTCCGGGAGGGGACGCCCTAAAAGGATCATAGATCTTATTGGTGAGGTTCTTCAAAAAGGTCAGGTGCGTAGTACTCGCAACCGGCGTGTGTGTATGAATGTAAACGAAGCAAAAGAAGTATGTCAGAATCGTAGCTTATGGCGCTCTGTAGTTTCTGCCTACCCCCATGCGAAAAAGGCGTGAGTTTATGTATGTATTAATTTAATTTATTACAGTATCTAGAACTCAGTTCATTCTCATAGATGTTGAATTAGCATGATAAAAGCAGGAAGTTAAATTCAATTAGTAACATGTGATTTCTTCCACCACTTATGTTTAACTTAATCAGTTTCAGGCATAATAGTTATTTGACTCGTTAATGATAACTGGTTATATATAGCTTTATAGTTTAATTGCTAGGTTGCGTTCTCACTGCTAGGCATTTGCCTAGGAAAATGGGACCCATAAATGGTTCTTATTATACAATTATATACCTACATGCCGTTAGGTAATTAACCCATAACCCTAAAGATCTGTGATTCTTGGTTTACTTATAAATAAGTAATATATCGTTCATGGTTTGTGTACTTGTTTGAAATAGGTATAGTTTGCATGGGGTTAATTCTGTGGAGTGTAGGGGTATGTAAGTGGTCCCCAACATGCGGGTCAAATGGTAATGCGTCCTAAATAAACGATGAAACTTTAATACGGGTATCAGATTTTGATTCGTGCAAACTGTTTCATGTTTATTATTTTGAAATACTATAAAATAATCACTCAGCTATGCTATGATATTGACTAATAATAACTATGTATATATTAGGTGGCTACTTTTATTATGTAGGTTTTGGTATATTGATATGATCGTGGCTCGTGGCGATCCGCAGTTTCTGCCTACGCTTGTGAAAAAATGTGTACCTAGATTTTCTGCGTCAATTCAATAGTAAAATTCATAATTTTATCCTGTATTTCTTCTTTATTTTTAACAACCAATCAGATCGAACGGAACCGACATAGCCCTTAAGATTTTATTACTAATAAAATTGCCCGAGGGACGCGTACATCAGGTAGTTGTGCCATCAATTCTTTAGTTATCTTCCCCATTTTAATTAACCTTACTTATTTACGTTTAATGTAGCACGGAATGACTACTGTCATTCGATCGCCATCATCCAATTACTTAACTCATAAACTTAAACACTTTGAAAAAAGTTAATGGCCGTACATGGTAACTACTGTAAGTCTGTGAACTTAATGAGCTTAAGTGCGTAAAATAACAGACATATGTCTACCCGTTGTCCCGAATGTTATCCTTAATTGATTTGACATGTCCGCGGTCCGTTGGGCCACGGTTCGAGCCAACAAAAACAAGGCTTTCGTGCGCTCTCGATGGTATTTCGTATGATTGCTACTGATCCATTGTTTGTTCCTCTAAGTACCGTGGCCGTTGATACGGTTTGTACGTGCTTTTACCGCGGTACCTTTGACACTTAGTGGAGCGGGATCGAGTGCTGCGCTTGTTTTTTTAGCGTTCAGTACACCGATGACCAACGGATGTCCACAGCTAAACATTGACTGCATGTGTATTAAATTTATCCATAATAAGAAATAGAATTGTCTCTCTATTCAAAACATGACATTGCTTTAGCAAGCATTACTCGCGAACAATACGGACTAAGGTGCGTCACTATTTGATGCCGAGGCTATGCAAATGAAACAGGTGATTTACAATATTGCAATACGAACCTACATAGTTTCGTACGTAACGAAACCATTGTGAGGTTACATTTTATTAAGTACCTACTTCTGCTGTCTATCTAACTTTTTCTTTCCTCATTTTAACAACTGGCGACATTTTAAGGGCCGGCTCACTTAATGGCGAAACGCAGCGCGGTTTTCACTGGTAAACAACTTTGTAGTGGTTAAAATAGAGCCTTAAATAAGAGAAAAATATTAACGTTTCGCTTGCCTTTGCTTAAGATTGTGTCCACTTAGAGTTGTTTTTTTTCAGTCTATTTCTCTTATCTCTTTTATTCTAGCAACTTGATTTTACATTTTGTTGAAGTGTTGGCAGGTGTAGGGATGCAATAATGAAGTTCTCTCATTACCTACTCATTTTCTAAGCCTGTTTGGTCAAACAGATAAACTCAAGGTACTTAAAAATGCGGTCGTATCCATAACTGATAAACACCATTTAGGTAACAGTAGCTTTATATTCATCCACTATTTGATTAGGAGTGCGTATAAAGACACTAAAATTGCAACCGTGCACCTCCACCCAACCTCAATTTGTGAGATAAAAACATGAGTCGCATGTTGCGAGGACTTATAGTTTCAGCAACGTACGGCACGAGTAACATTTTCCCTCTAAATAAAATAAAAAAAATCTTAAAGTAAATTTCTCCATGTGTAATTGTGCACCTTCGAAGCTTGCCGTCACTTATAGATACAGTTATTATCTTTGTTGTTTCTTTTTAACGTCATTAAGCAAAATGCATTGAAATGAAATGTAATTTTGTGATGATTTTCTAACGATACTTACTATTTTATCGCCTTGTAACTTGTAGTGAGGCAGATATAGTTTATTAACCCTCTTAAGACTCAATTCACACGCACGCATAAATTCCCTTCAATGCAAAAGTCAGATAAAAATGCAAACGGACACTAACCACTCACAATGAGCTAGATGAAGTGGCATTTACATTTGTAATTTTAATTAACCGAATGATAAGTTAAGCGATAGGCCTTATTATCCGCTATCTTATGAACTACTTATACTTAACGCGGGCTATAAATAAATCATCCTGACTGGGTAATCGCGTTTGGACTTCAGAACTTGTTGGATGGTCGTCGAGTTGTTGGCGCAAATTAGCGAGTGCGCGGTGCGATAGCGCTGTTTGTAAACAGGCTCGGTCCAAGTGACGAGGCGATAGCGGTGACAGCGCCGATAAGGGAAAGGGCGCATGGTAGCTAGCTTCCAAACGTAAACGCACTATCCGCGTATTTATGTAGTTTTAAAAACAGATACGAGTAAAACATCGTGGTAGCACTTGCAATTACTAAAATACTGTTCTCTTGTTTTCAGGTACCTAACATGTCTTCTTTGTGTGCTGTTGATTTGATGCTTTATGTAAGTGCGACGAATTCTTTACGATTCCGACCTGCTATTTTGCAACTTTATATCTACATAATAAGGGTCGATTAATATTGAATTTTCATTGGTATATGAAACAGTGAGTAAGAATATCAAAATTATATTTAGTACATCAGTTCAATAAAAAAATTAAAGACAAGTTTTTCTTTCCTTTTTTAAACTGATGGAAACGTACTTAGATTAATTAAATCCATTAAGGACGTGACGTGATGTGAGTTTGTGACGTCATAATTCAGTATAAACTGAACAAAATCATGCCGTCATGCGATATTTGACTCAATGTATCGCCGTTTTTATTTTATTACGTGAAAAAAGGAAAAATGTGTTTAAAATTTTTTAGTAATCTAGATGAGGGACTAAAATCTAAAATTTTGTCATCTAGCCCACATCTCATAAATCCATCCCTAAATGATTGCTAGAAATATACGTTCTGCTGAACATCGGTCTACTCATGAACCTAACATAAGAAATATTACAATATGTGGATATTTTGTTGTTAAAACTTATTCAATTTTATTTAACTTCTCATAGTTTATACCACTGATTACGGTTCGAGTCGCGTGGCTGCGCATCTTTCGTTCTAATTATCAGCACCCGCCCCATAAAGCCCGAGGATGTAATATAAACTCCTCTAGTCGTGCAGCTTAAGACCAAAGAGAGAGACAACCCTATGCAAATCCACTGTGCCTTCTCCCTCACTCTGATGCGCGCCACCCGCTGCAATGTTTGATAGTAATTATCCACCCCAGATAGCTGTAATTGCCCTTTCAACCCTTCTTTGTACATTTAATATTCAGAGTAACAACTTCAAAATTGCTTACAAAATTTAGATATAGATTATTCGCGTTTTAGATAGTAGATGCGGTTATGAATTTTACATATCTCTTGCTCTGTAAGTACACCCTTACACCCCTGAATGCCGGGGTGTATGACTATCATTACAGCATAGGTTTTGGAATTTGAAAAAAGAACTGTCATACTCATACTTACTGCACGAAGAATATTTTTAAAAAGTTAATTTTTTTTTTCTCGGTATCGATTAATTACTCGAATCGGAATCTAGACAATTTATTTTATAAAGATTTTATTTTAAATATGGAACTATTTGTTTCCACATCGTATGTTAGATGGAATCGATTTAAAAATCAAACTGGCCAGCAAGATTTGACGCGCTTGCGTGCGTGAAAAAAAAAAGGCAGTCTACTAGTAGGCGCGAAAGCATCGCGAAAATAATTAATTTTCTTGTTTGAGTTCTTTTTCAAAAGTTTGAAACCTGCTGTCTTGTTGTTTACTTACCTCACAATCGATATGTAAAGCAGAGTATTTATCTCGGGCGTAAGCATCAATTGCATACTCGGGTTAATTAGGGCCTTCGCTTCGCTCAGGCGCCAAAAACCTCGTATGCAATTGATGTCATACAGCCCTTGGTTAATAATCTACTATTAACTGTAAAGCAAGGAGGGTAGGACGTGACTGATAAGAGTACGGAGCAAAGTACAATACTAGGCAGTTGGTAATCAAGTGTGTAGTTACAAAGTGTACCAGTTCTTCTCGTAGCGTTTCTCAGGCGCTATCACTTCCTACTATATTATCGGTTTTGGTACGCAGCGAAACCTGGCCCCTTAACTAATGTCTCCTTTTGTGACCGCAGGGCCGGTTTAATCAGTTGTTTATATTATTGCCAGCAACTGCGCGATTTAATCGTTCGTTTACCGTTTCTCATTGTATCTCGTTGAATGGTAGCGGCTTTTCCACGGCCCTGCTCCGTGCGGCAGATAGAAAATTTATAGGGGAAATGTACAACCAACCGGCGATATTTGTTTAGGATTAAGAGATTCAGCTGTGCGTCGACTTAAACGATAAACAAAAGCTGTGTCACCGCAAACTGCTGTTTGTTTAATTGTACATGCATGATAACGCGCTGACGGGCCCCCGACTGCGGGGTTTTAGAGTTTCAAGAGAAGGCTTAAAATATTGTGTCAGTTTACGCGTACGCCCCAAGAAAGTTACGTGTAAGCTTCGGGATTCCAACCTAAACAACAATTAGGACAGCCTTTAAATTTAATTAGTTGTGGCTTAGTTCGTGGGTGTACCTTAGGATTTAATAAGCGCATTCCGTTTTCTGCAGATTTTAGTTGCAGATAGCATGCTTACAAGGAATAACAGAAATTCAAATCCACGTAACTAAAGATTTACAGTGTTTGTAGAAAATGTGTCTTTTTGTACCGTACAATACAGTTTATGTTGAAGCTTTCTTGCAAATTAATAGGTGTAATAAAACCGATGGAAACAGTAATACGTCACTTGACACACAAAGCGTTCGTTTTCCAACTAGGTACGTCGTTTTCAAAATTGCCTGAGCTTAATTGGGTAAAAAACTGAACGCGTTGCAAACATAGTGTCGTGTACGTGACAGGGAAAACAGTGGCCGTCGCGTCGATGTCCGGTGTCTGCACTGGGGAGGATCGTCCGCGCCGCACCCGGCGCATCCACATTAAGATAATCGAATGTCCGTCCATTCGTTAGTTAATTAAACACGATACGCCCGTCGTCGCGATCCTACCGATTAATGACCTCAATCAAGCTAATCAACTCTTCGCAGATTTACGTTCGTTCACGAATAACGATACGACAACTGTGTAGTCTGTCCACACGAGGGAGCTGACCCGATGAGCGGCGATTAAGAGGCTATTTATAGCGGCTGCAGGTGATATTTTAGGCGGCACAACACAAATAGTTGAATTTACAAAATTACAAACACCTGTTCCCGTAATGCTTATTAGTCATTTATCAACCAGCGTATCATTTGACCAGCAAATGAAGTCGTCTTGTATGCTAATCATTAGATTGATGAGATGGTAGTACGTAAAAAGTATGCATATCAGTATTCTAATAATAATCTCATTTAAAATCACAGTTATTTTTCATGCATAAATATCGAACAGTGACATACAAACGGCAAAATAAACGTCTACATAAATTAATTATCTGAAGCCTCGCTCATACTGATTAAATGCGTTAAAAATGTAGGGTCTCATCAACATAATAAATTGGTTTCCGACCTCTGGTTCAAGCCTTTAGTTACTAAAAATAAAGTAAAGAATTTTTTTTTCGACATCGACATAAAGGTAGGTAAAAATCTCGCCCACTGGAACAGCGACAACAAATTATATAAGCGCCAAGTGGTTTCAAGATCTAGAAAACCAGAAAACCCATGTCACATAACGTTAACAGTTTATCGTGGTAGTTCTCACAACGCGTCCCCACAAGTTCTCTAATTCCGTCCATTGAATTCAAATTGAAGAGTAAAATGTCCGGACATTGGACTGGCTACCGTGTATTGGAACCGAGCGTTTTAGCTAATAACTTAATTCCTCTGGGATTGGGCATGTGTGTCGGCCGATGTGACCTGTGTTTTGAGCTGCGAAAAACATTATCCTATTATACGCGCCATATTTGTACGAATACCTGCATTGATTTTTGTTTGGCAAAGCTTGAACTTATTTATGTTACCGTTTTGTAAGGACGCTAAATGATCTCATGGTTAATGAAGAGAGGTTTAAGAGTGCACTATTGACTTCTAAGGCGCATATATTGATATTTATTTATTTAAGGACCACCAACAAAGCATACACCAAAATACATGTAATAAGGTTCACATTAATCTCTTTACATTTTATAGTGTTGCCTTAATTAAAGGCTGCCACGGCATGTGTTAAATACTAAAGTAGGAAATTCAGTTACATTAAAACAAAATTTACTTATTTAGACACATAAAAACTGCCAATCGTTAATCAGTTAATTTAGACTAGATAACATTTCATAAAAGAAAAAGAAAATACAAACATTGTGTATATCTATTTGTAAGCAAGTGACAAAGAAAAAAAGACAAAGCGAAAAAGACAAGAACTAAAAAAAAACATTTTTTATCATAATGCCTTATGCAGGACAGGCTTGAATTTATGTACAGAGAGTGGCATATCAGCACTGGATGAGCATGATAGACGACTTAATTGAATCTGCATTCTGTTAATAGTACAAGATATTGACAGCTAGTAAAGATGCACCAATAAGCTGGATCGTACCGAAGAGTGCATCTGAGTCAAAGGTGCAACGTGGTTGATATAGACAAATATGTCAATGCAAGGAGTAACCTAACCTAACCTAACCTTTTTTTTTTTTTTTTTTTTTGTTTTGCGCTGGGGAAAATGCATTACGCATACCCGCCCATCGGGGGATGGGAGGCTATGTGGGACTCCCCGGTCTGACCCGGTATACCCACTAAAAACCACCAGCGTTGTTCCCGCTTCGTCTTGGATGGCGGGGACTGGGAATCCGGCAGAGCCTTTTCGTCCAGTCCCCGCCGACGATTGCCCGGCGGAGGCGGTGACGGGTGCAATGCGGGCGTAGGCGCCCCCGCGCCTATCGCCCGCCCGTCGCCACCCTGAGGAAGATCCTCAAGATCCACCGGCGGCGCGGCGGCCACGTATCCCGTTCCCCTCTCTAAGAGTGAGAGGGTAGGGGAGTCCGCGGAGGGCCGCGACGCCGGCGCGATGCAACATCCGACCGAAATCAGTCGGACATCGCACCGCTCTCCGCAGCCGCCGCAGGAGCGGCGGCGCCAGCGGCAGCGACAGCTTTACCCCGCTTGGGGGGAGGATTACACTTCCTCCCCCTCATCACGTGGTCAGCTGGGCTGCCACTGGCGGCACACACCGCGCAGTGCGGTGTGGCGGCCCCGCAGGAGGCGGCTTTGTGGCCGTCCTTGCCGCAGCGCAGGCACGTGTCCGATCTGTCGACCGGAGATGGACACAGCGGCCGCGTGTGTCCGGTGCCGAAGCACCGGAAACACCGCAATGGCTGGTTGGCGAGAGCCCGGACCGCACCTGAGCTGAAGCCGACTGAAAGCCGGCCCCCAGCAAGAACGGCTTTGGCAGCGACGATTGGGCACTGCAGGCGAATCGCGCCCAAGCCGCCGCGGCCGGGCCGGATGTTCCGGCCCTGCACCGCGGCGACGTCACAGCCCCCAATCGCCGCCACCGCAGCCACCACCTCCTCCTTGGTGACGGAGTCGTCCAACTCCGCCACCTCCAAGACCGCTGACTTTACCGGTCGGACCACCCTGGCGGTGTCCGCGATGACCTCCTGCAGCTTGGCTGCAAAGAGGTCCGCGCGGGCACCCCCCTCGGCTCCCGGGAACTCGAAGATTCGAGCCCCGGCTTGGGTCCGCCGGCAGGTCACACTGCCGATGCCCAGTTGGGCAGGGTTGGCGTTGGCACGTGCCCGCACCAGCACGGACATGTACGTCTCCCCTCGCCCCGCAGCCTCCGCGGTGAGGGTCACCACGACTGCTGCGGATTTAGGGGGGACGAGTCGCACCTTCGCCTTCCCTTTCCCCTTCTGCTTCTTGCCCTTGCCGGTCGCAGGCGACTGGCTGGCAGAAGCGGCAGTGGCGGCAGCAGCGGGAACGGCCGCCGCCGACTTTTTCCCCTTACCCTTCTTCCTGCGCTTCACCTCCGTCCACTCGTTGGACGGTGTGGTCGCAGGGAGAAGGGCGTCCCCCTCCTGTTGGGGGACCTCCAGAGGGGCGCCCTCGGCCTGTGGGGTAGGAGGCACCGTCTCCTCCCGGTCCCGCCTCTTATCCGCCGCAAGCGGCGGTCGGAGGCGCGTCTCCGGAAGGAGCCGGTCCTCGATCCCCGCCAGGCAGGCTCGCGTGAAGGCCCGCTCCTCCATCACAACCTTGCGGATGACATCCTCAAGGTTGCGGCTGGAGGGGGGGGGCCTCTGCGGCAGGGCTCGTCGCGGCCTGTTGTGGCCGGGCCGTGGCTTCAGCCAGCTTCTGGTGCAGCTGGCTGACCTCCGACTGCAGGCGATCGACCTTCGCCTGCAGTTGCCGCGTCTCGTCGGTGGCCGTCCGCTGAAGGAGTTCAGCGACGACACCGCGCAGGCTCGCGGCCCGGCACTTGAGGGCCTTCTGAAAGGTCCCCTTTAGGTTGGAGGACTTGGAGGCGACCTCCACGATCCCCTCCTCATCCTCCACCGCCATCCTCTCAAGCTCCGCCAGAGAGTGGTCCGCGTACAGCACGCGAGACGCGCCGTACCCGGACCCGCCCCGGGCGGACTGAGCTCGCTTTTCCTGTGCCGCGACGCGCTCCTCCAGCTCCTCCTGGAGCTGAGCGCGCCGGGCAAGGTCCAGCTTGCGTTGGGCATCAGCGAGCCCAACGACATGAGTCGCTGGTGCCACCGTCGGCTTTTTCGCCTTCGGCAGCCCCGTCGAAGTGGAGGCCGAGGAGCCCCCGGACCCACCGCTCTGGTGGACTCGCTTGCGCGACCGGGAGCCCTCGACGTCCGACAGACTGAATGAGTCGTCTGAGTCCAGAGACCCAAACGACTCACTCCTCTCCAGAGAGCTGGCCGCAGAAGGCGCGCGGCTAGCCTCCGGCGCTTGAGCGCCTTTCTTCTTTAAAAATCGCCCGGAGGCGTCACGTCTTGGTGTGGACATGATGGTCGCGACAACAACGTTCGTAGACAGCAAGACAGAGGTGCTCTACGATGCACAGCGCACTTTGGCCTACCCAGTCTGCCACTCCGTTACGGTGGTCAGAACTGGGCAGTTTCCAGGGGACACGACGAGGACGTATGCGCTGTGGGGGGTCCCCCAACCTAACCTTTTTTTTTTTTTTTTTTTTTTTTTTTTTTTTTTTGCGCTGGGGAAAATGCATTACGCATACCCTCCCATCGGGGGATGGGGGGGGGTATGTGGGACTCCCCGGTTTACCGCACCGGTATACCCACTAAAACAACCCAGCGCTTTTCCCGCTTCGTCGTATTGGCGGGGGACTGGGAATCCAGCATAGCCGTCACGTCCAGTCCCCCGCCGACAATTACCCCGCTTGGCTTCCCCGAAGGGACCGACTAAGGTGGCGACGGGTGCAATGCGAGCGCAGGCGCCCCCGCGCCTGACGCCGCCCATCGCCTCCGTGTCAAGCCTAAAGTCCGGGTCCGAGCGAGCAGCTTGGGGGAGAAATCGACCCCCCCTAGGGCCATCTCCCCCCACGACAAGGGTCATCGGGGCTGCCTCCGGCCGACTGCCTTCGCGACCCCGTCGACCCTGAAGCCGAGACGCACTCGGACAAACCGCTCCCTCGGACCCGCCTCCGCGGATGGCCCTGAAAAGGGCCTCCAGAGTCTCTGCAGGCGAATCGCGCCCAAGCCGCCGCGGCCGGGCCGGATATTCCGGCCCCGCACCGCGGCGACGTCACAGCCCCCAATCGCCGCCACCGCAGCCACCACCTCCTCCTTGGTGACGGAGTCGTCCAACTCCGCCACCTCCAAGGCCGCCGACTTTACCGGGCGGACCACCGTGGCGGTGTCCGCGATGACCTCCTGCAGCTTGGCTGCAAAGAGGTCCGCGCGGGCACCCCCCTCGGCTCCCGGGAACTCGAAAATACGAGCCCCAGCTTGGGTCCGCCGGCAGGTCACACTGCCGATGCCCAGTTGGGCAGGGTTGGCGTTGGCACGTGCCCGCACCAGCACGGACATGTACGTCTCCCCTCGCCCCGCAGCCTCCGCGGTGAGGGTCACCACGACTGCTGCGGATTTAGGGGGGACGAGTCGCACCTTCGCCTTCCCTTTCCCCTTGTGCTTCTTGCCCTTGCCGGTCGCAGGCGACTGGCTGGCAGAAGCGGCAGTGGCGGCAGCAGCGGGAACGGCCGCCGCCGACTTTTTCCCCTTACCCTTCTTCCTGCGCTTCACCTCCGTCCACTCGTTGGATGGTGTGGTCGCAGGGAGAAGGGCGTCCCCCTCCTGTTGGGGGACCTCCAGAGGGGTGCCCTCGGCCTGTGGGGTAGGAGGCACCGGCTCCGCCCGGTCCCGCCTCTTATCCGCCGCAAGCGGCGGTCGGAGGCGCGTCTCCGGAAGGAGCCGGTCCTCGATCCCCGCCAGGCAGGCTCGCGTGAAGGCCCGCTCCTCCATCACAACCTTGCGGATGACGTCCTCAAGGTTGCGGCTGGAGGGGGGGGCCTCCGCGGCAGGGCTCGTCGCGGCCTGTTGTGGCCGGGCCGTGGCTTCAGCCAGCTTCTGGTGCAGCTGGCTGACCTCCGACTGCAGGCGATCCACCTTCGCCTGCAGTTGCCGCGTCTCGTCGGTGGCCGTTCGCTGCAACAGCTCAGCGACGACACCGCGCAGGCTCGCGGCCCGGCACTTGAGGGCCTTCTGGAAGGTCCCCTTTAGGTTGGAGGACTTGGAGGCGACCTCTACGATCCCCTCCTCATCCTCCACCGCCATCCTCTCAAGCTCCGCCAGAGAGTGGTCCGCGTACAGCACGCGGGACGCGCCGTACCCGGACCCGCCCCGGGCGGACTGAGCTCGCTTTTCCTTAGCCGCGACGCGCTCCTCCAGCTCCTCCTGGAGCTGGGCGCGCCGGGCAAGGTCCAGCTTACGTTGGGCGTCTAGAAGCCCAACATCATGGGTCGCTGGTGCCACCGTCGGCCTTTTGGCCTTCGGCAGCCCCGTCGACGTAGAGGCCGAGGAGCCCCCGGACCCACCGCTCTGGTGGATTCGCTTGCGCGACCGGGAGCCCTCGACTTCCGACAGACTGAATGAGTCGTCTGAGTCCAGAGACCCAAACGACTCACTCCCTCCGTATGAGCTGGCCGCAGAAGGCGCGCGGCTAGACTCAGGCGCCTGAGCGCCGGGTTGGCCCTGAGAAGGGCCTTTCTTCAGGAAACGCCCGGAGGCGTCCCGTCTGGGTGTCGACATTACGGTCGCGAACGTTTCGTAGACTCGACAGGTTTTGGTGATCTACGATGCACAGTGCACTTTAGCCTACCCAGTCTGCCACTCCGTTACGGTGGTCAGAACTGGGCAGTTTCCAGGGGACACGACGAGGACGTATGCACTGTGGGGGGTCCCCCAACCTAACCTAACCTAACCTTACCTTTTTTTTTTTTTTTTTTTTTTTTTTTTTTTTTTTTTTTTTTTTTTTTTTTTTTTTTTTTTTGCGCTGGGGAAAATGCATTACGCATACCCTCCCATCGGGGGATGGGGGGGGTATGTGGGACTCCCCGGTCTGACCCGGTATACCCACTAAAAACCACCAGCGTGTTCCCGCTTCGTCCTGAATGGCGGGGACTGGGAAACCGGCAGAGCCTTTTCGTCCAGTCCCCGCCGACGATTGCCCGGCGGGGCGGTGACGGGTGCAATGCGGGCGTAGGCGCCCCCGCGCCTAACGCCCGCCCGTCGCCACCTTGAGGATGATCCTCACGATCCACCGGCGGCGCGGCGGCCGCGTATCCCGTTCCCCTCTCTAGAGCGAGAGGGGAGGAGAGTCCGCGGAAGACCGCGACGCCGGTGCGATGCGACGTCCGACCGAAATCAGTCGGACATCGCACCACCCTCCGAAACCGCCGCAGGAGCGGCGCCAGTGGCAGCGGCAGCTTTGCCCCGCTTGGGGGGAGGAAGACATTTCCTCCCCCTCATCACATGGCCCGCTGGGCGGCCACTGGCGGCGCACACTGCGCAGTGTGGCGTGGCGGCCCCGCAGGAGGCGGCTTTGTGGCCGTCCCTGCCGCAGCGCAGGCACGTGTCCGACCTGTCGATCGGCGACGGACACAGCGGCCGGGTGTGTCCGATGCCGAAGCACCGGAAACACCGCATGGGCTGGTCGGCGAGAGCCCGGACCGTACCTGAACTAAAGCCGACTGTAAGCCGGCCCTTGGCAAGGACGGCTTTGGCAGCAGCGATTGGGCACCGCAGGCGAAGCGCGCCCAAGCCGCCGCGGCCGGGCCGGATATCCCGGCCCTGCACCGCAGCGACGTCGCAGCCCCCAATCGCCGCCACCGCAGCCACCACCTCCTCTTTGGTGACGGAGTCGTCCAACTCCGCCACCTCTATGACCGCTGACTTTACCGGTCGGACCACCTTGGCGGTGTCCGCGATGACCTCCTGCAGCTTGGCTGCAAAGAGGTCCGCGCGGGCACCCCCCCCGGCTCCCGGGAACTCGAAAATACGAGCCCCGGCTTGGGTCCGCCGGCAGGTCACAGTGCCTAAGCCCAGTTGGGCAGGGTTGGCATTGGCGCGTGCCCGCACCAGCACGGACATGTAGGTCTCCCCTCGCCCCGCAGCCTCCGCGGTGAGGGTCACCACGACTGCTGCGGTTTTAGGGGGGACCAGCCGCGCCTTTGCCTTCCCTTTCCCCTTCGCCTTGCCTTTGCTGGTCGCAGGCGACTGGCTGGCAGTGGCGACAGAAGCGGCAGCAGCGGGAACGGCCGCTGCCGGCTTCTTCCCCTTACCCTTCCCCCTGCGCCGCACCTCCGTCCACTCGTTGGACGGTGTGGTCGCAGGGAGAAGGGCGTCCCCCTCCTGTTGGGGGACCTCCAGAGGGGCGCCCTCGGCCTGTGGGGTAGGAGGCACCGGCTCCTCCCGGTCCCGCCTCTTATCCGCCGCAAGCGGCGGTCGGAGGCGCGTCTCCGGAAGGAGCCGGTCCTCGATCCCCGCCAGGCAGGCTCGCGTGAAGGCCCGCTCCTCCATCACAACCTTGCGGATGACGTCCTCAAGGCTGTGGCTGGAGGGGGGGGCCTCTGCGGCAGGGCTCGTCGCGGCCTGTTGTGGCCGGGCCGTGGCTTCAGCCAGCTTCTGGTGCAGCTGGCTGACCTCCGACTGCAGGCGATCCACCTTCGCCTGCAGTTGCCGCGTTTCGTCGGTGGCCGTTCGCTGAAGCAGTTCAGCGACGACCCCGCGCAAGCTCGCGGCCCGGCACTTGAGGGCCTTCGTGAAGGTACCCTTCAAGTTTGAGGACTTGGAGGCGACCTCTACGATCCCCTCCTCGTCCTCTATCGCCATCCTTTCGAGCTCCGCCAGAGAGTGGTCCGCGTACAGCACGCGAGACGCGCCGTACCCGGACCCGCCCCGGGCGGATTGTGCTCTCTTCTCCTTTGCCGCGACGCGCTCCTCCAGCTCCTCTTGGAGCTGAGCGCGCCGGGCAAGGTCTAGCTTTCGCTGGGCATCAGCAAGCCCAACATCATGGGTCGCTGGTGCCACCGTCGGCCTTTTGGCTTTCGGCAGCCCCGTCGACGTAGAGGCCGAGGAGCCCCCGGACCCACCGCTCTGGTGGATTCGCTTGCGCGACCGGGAGCCCTCGACCTCCGACAGACTGAATGAGTCGTCTGAGTCCAACAGGGACCCAAACGACTCACTCCTCTCTAGAGAGCTGGCCGCAGAAGGCGCGCGGCTAGTCTCAGGTTGCCCCTTAGATGGGCCCTTCTTCTTCAAAAATCGCCCGGAGGCGTCCCGCTGAGGGGTCGACATGATATCGCTCTTCAAATTCGTAGTCTCTTCTAGGCTTGTAATAGACTTCGATGCACAGCGCACTTTGGCCTACCCAGTCTGCCACTCCGTTACGGTGGTCAGAACTGGGCAGTTTCCAGGGGACACGACGAGGACGTATGCGCTGTGGGGGGTCCCCCAACCTAACCTTTTTTTTTTTTTTTTTTTTTTTTTTTTTTTTTTTTTTTTTTTTTTTTTTTTTTTTTTGTTTGCGCTGGGAAAAAATGACAATTACGCATACCCGCCCATCGGGGGATGGGGGGGGGTATGTGGGACTCCCCGGTTTACCGCACCGGTATACCCACTAAAACAACCCAGCGCTTTTCCCGCTTCGTCGTATTGGCGGGGGACTGGGAATCCAGCATAGCCGTCACGTCCAGTCCCCCGCCGACAATTACCCCGCTTGGCTTCCCCGAAGGGACCGACTAAGGTGGCGACGGGTGCAATGCGAGCGCAGGCGCCCCCGCGCCTGACGCCGCCCATCGCCTCCGTGTCAAGCCTAAAGTCCGGGTCCGAGCGAGCAGCTTGGGGGAGAAATCGACCCCCCCTAGGGCCATCTCCCCCCACGACAAGGGTCATCGGGGCTGCCTCCGGCCGACTGCCTTCGCGACCCCGTCGACCCTGAAGCCGAGACGCACTCGGACAAACCGCTCCCTCGGACCCGCCTCCGCGGATGGCCCTGAAAAGGGCCCCTCCAGAGTCCACTCTTCCTACCCTCTGTAAGCAGAGGTGGAGAGTGGCCGCAGAAATTCGCCACAGACAACAATCTCTCGATTATTGCCTGTGCCCAGGGTGCACCGGCCCGACGACTGCTCTTTCCCCCGAACGTATTCGAAAGGAACCAGCAGCAATCAGGCACACGAGGAGGTTTTCTGCACGCACCCCCCCCCAACCTAACCTAACCTAACCTAACCTAACAATGCCAGTTCTGACCATAACTCAACACACAAAATGTAATAAGCATATTACAATTACAGCTAAAGACGTATGTCATAATAGCACGGTGCATTAAAAAAAAAAAAAAAAAAAAAAAAAAAAAAAAAAAAAAAAAAAAAAAAAAACAGTACCCTGATAAAGTTAGCTTTACCTAAAACCATTTTTAAATATTTAAAACTTTGAGTCAATATACTTGCAAATACTTTCCAATTAGCAGAAAATACTAACATTGATTATGGAACACAGGATTATAGATCCATCTGACCTCTTATAAATATGGCCCGAATTGTAACACAAAATATAATAAATCTTGCGAACATTAATGGGAAACAGTATTTAATCTTCCACGTTTACGGTTTTACTATGCAGCAAAATATTAACTACTCTCAAAACAACATACAAAGTTTCTACTTAGCTGAAATGGGCCTCAAGTTGCACGTTATTGGATTGGCTCGGCTACTCCATTTACTGGCCGAGTCATGAATATTCCTCATATGCAACATATTCGTACGCGGACGCTCGTGAGTTTCGTTTTACGCCATTTAGCTGTTTAGAGCAACGGCAATTCTCTGCGAATTGAAACGCGGTAATGACCATTGTAGGCGCCTAGCGTAAACGCTCTTATTTGCATCGAAACGTGTTCTAGTGCATTGCTTTCCTCGTCCCGTATTGCAAGTACTAGGAATGCGGCCAGTTTACTACCTAGTTGATTGCTTATGTTTTAGTGGGAAATGAAATCAGGTTTAATATGTAAAAAGCAATTTAGAGTTTCTACGAAACGGATTAGAATCCGTTGCGAATCGTAGTTCGGAGCCAAATTGCTCCTTTATCTTCACAATTGCCAATTAGACTATCAAACGTTTGGCTTTTCGTTTTGAATGATTAGTGGCACTGTTATCACGTTTATCGCTTCCGTCATGCCTTCGCGCTTATACTTTTTTGGCAGAGCCCACCTTAATCAATATCATGTTGCGACTTTTGCTCCATATATTGGTAACCTTATCTTTACACGTTCGAGTGCACTCATAATTTCTGCTAGCTGGGTAACGGTTGGATCATCTCCGTGTTCCGTGCTCAAAGGGATTTATCATGTTCTTCAACCAGCGTAAATTGGTCTGCATTTCCCCTCCCGCGTTCCACTTAAGAGGAAGCTAATGATGGTTGTATCTGAAGTGTCGGAGTTCCCGTTCCATTGGTTCCTTATATCGTGCAGTCGGAGCCCATCGCGGTCGACAGAGATTAATCGACCGCCGCCTCAGAAGGTCGTATTAGCTATAACGGCATCCGGAAAATTGCTCGATTTTTCCACTCACGCTCCTTGTTGCCGTTCCTGCGTCTACATATTGACAATGAACCGTATACGGTACAATATACACCCCAACACTTAGTTCACAGCTACACGAGTCACAAGTACAACCTAAGTCACCATTGTTTCCATTCTTAACTAGGTTAGGTTTTGTATGCTTAATGTTATATCAAGATTGTTTGTTTATGCTTAAATATATAATTCCAAGAAAGTGGATTACTGGTAGGAGTATTTGTGTAGGCGTTTCATGAGTTGTGGCATACATACTGTACAATACCTGATGGATTATGCCAATTATAATTTAATGGCAAGTCTTGATAATATCTGCTTGAAGCCACATTTGGTATAAATAGGTAACGAGACATAAAATGTTGAGTGCTTTGCCCTTAAAGTAACAAACTCAATTGTTAAAACAACAGTTTTTATCTTCATATTGGTTCAACACAACTGCTTTCCTTGAAATAATTTTATGGCTTTGGCGGAATCTCGCACATGTCGCTGATACATTCAGCTTTTCTTTAGTGTCTGATCAGTGTGTATCCATCTAGTATTAACACAGCTTTAAATCTATGAAAGCCGTAAAGATAAATAAAACATTATGGCTGTGATTTGCCGCGGTCGTATAATATTCCGTTTGTCACCATATTTGCTGTTCACAACAGCCAACTCACGGCTCTTTCTTAAATTTTCATCGAACGACAGTAATATCGCCATGAGAATTTGCTACGTCAATTTTTAAACATCCTTTTATTACTTGGGTCTGTGGGGCAAATTGTAAAATATGGACGATTAAACGTGTGATTTACTCCCACCGTTTGGTTGCACACTGTCCGGATTCAACTAGGAAATTTCCTTACACCGAGAAATGATACTAAATGGATCTTCAGCTTATTATAATTCGCGTAGTATATCCGCGTTTTATAAGATGTTTATGATAGCTGTAACCGCAAGTTATACGAACACTTAAGTAATAAGTAAAAGTGTTTGAAATTAAATTTGACTTGGTTTACTGGTCGTAAATATTTTACTCCTTGTCGAAACTTCGTAAATCTACCATGACGGCTCTGCTACGAAATTAAGAAACACCATAATGTTTACAAATCATAAACGAATATTTTTTCGATTCGAAATACCCTTATTCGTTATATTGTCTTAAAGTAAAATTTTCAGAAAAGGATTCCTATTTTGATACGATACTATAAAATCTATCGAAAAATAATCGAAAGATGCCAATGTGAATTCATTTTATGCAGTTATTCGAAGCTCTTAGCTGTAATCGTAGCTTCAAAGCGAATATCTATAGACGATACATTTACGGCAGATCATTTCACTTCTCGTGGAAACCTAAAGTGCAGCTTTTAAATGGGCGACTGCTTTGAGCGGCCTGTGACTCCGATACAATAAAGATTCTGGATATTGTGTATGTGTTGGGGATATAATTATAAAATATACAACAGGTTTTCTAGACAGTAAAACTACGCAACTGCTAAGTATTGCTTTTACTCAAGGTAAAGGGTAGCTTTGTTTATAATAGAGTCAGATTATTTTATTTCAGTTCAATCGAAATAAAAAATTAATTGTGTGGTTGCATGCATAACTGCTCATGGTTTGGTGTTATTGGATTTTTCTATATAGATTTAAACCTGGCTACTGGCAATGATCCCCAATTTCATGAGACTTGAACTGGTGAAATGTATGTGTCTCATACGTAACCCCTCGCGTAAAGGACTCGCTATCAACATTATATTTGTGTATTTTGCCGACTTCATGATAGTCATCAATTAACTTATTACATTATAATCATGAATTCATAGTGTGTTGTCTCACCCTGTCGCTGTTCTCGTGGCCCAGGTCTTATTATTCACTGAACGTTTCTTCTTTTGTGTCCGGAGCGATATCAATCTGCGATCGTCGGCGCGTAGTGACGCCTAGGGCTTCGTCTTCACCTATCTACGTGTAATTGCAATGCCCTATAGGGCGAGACTGGTTTTACTGATACACATACCTACCTAATGCCCATACTGAGAACGTGTAAGTCTGTCCGTCTGCCAATTAATTGCCATCCAGCAGTGACCAGTACCAACGCCGAAACTATAAATTTTACCTCGTGATGACCGTGCGATATATCTTTATTGAGTAGAGCATGTTATCACCAATTTTATTCCCTTTTCAACAAACTGGACGTTTTTATTCGAAGTTAACGTATATATACGCATTGGCAGCGCCAACGTGTTTAACAAGCCATTATTTCTTGCATTTTAAAAATGGCTAGTGTTCACATAAATTTTTATCTAGTAGACGCGTATAGAAAATGTTGAACTCCACCTTAAAATGAATTAGAATTAACGATTTTAATCTTTGTCTCCCACGAGATAAATCTAACCACAATTTCATTTAATCAAAATTTATTTCCGTAAATCGTGTTCTGGAGATGTTTTAATGGCACTATAAAACTAAGAATTCTCCTTGTTTTATGGTTCAACGTGTATAACAGCGCTTTATGCATTCACTTGTCGACACATAGCGTGAATTGCAAAAGAGTATCACGTTTTCCATATATTTATTCGTTTGCAAACCTGATGATTTCGAAGAGAAGTTTGCTAGCGAAAAACCTCGCGAGTATGGCGTGTGACGTTTGCATTTACATACAAAACCGCGGCCATGACCGGTTCAAAGATAGCGTGGCATATCTAATCGGTGGACGGCTGTCAATCAGTGTCTTGACAAGCCTTCGCGAAAGTAACATGTTCTGGATCACTGGTCACTTGATCCAGATTAATGTTTAGCTGTAATTTGGGTAACGGTTGCCCATTGCGTATCGGAATGTTTTACTATCTGACTGCTTTATGATACTGAAACTATACATACCTAATAGTTGATCAATCTTTGAATCACCACAGTTTATCAGATTCAATTATAATCATATTGGTTGTAAAGATTATATCAGGTACCCACCATTCAAAGTCGTCACACATGTCTTAGGTACCTGCACATGTGCTTGGAATCAAAGTTTTAGAAAGGTGATAGAAAACTTGTGAGTGACACCTAGTCCCTAAAGGAATGAGTAAAATATTCTGTAACTAACTCATTCCACGAAGTTTAAACTAAGTTCCTAGAACACAAAACTTCAAGTCTACAGGTGGATGGCTTAGACACGCCGCTAACTGCCGGACACAACTCACACAACTTGGACATTGTTTGACTAATAGCGAACCGTAAACTACAAGAGTATGATTCTCTGACACTATGTAGATAGGCATCTACAGAAGGTCGTCTCTATAAAGCGAACGCACACGTACCTGTCTACAAACGGTACGGTAAAGGAGCGAGATTTTTCAAACACATTTCTTTCCCACGTTAGTAGCAGATCACCTTATTGAACGATCGTTTTCTGTAACAAGTAGGTAAAACATGGCTTAAAAAAATATGCAAACAAAAACAAATTTAAGAGACTAAACATAGATTCTTACTGCCTTGATTATCTTTTAGTCGCAAGCGTGATTGCTAAACATGGTTTCTACGAGGAATTTCTTAGTAGCAGCTCGATAGTTTAGCTGCTACACAATTCTTAGGTATGTCTGGTACAGTACCTAAAGCAACGGCTTTAGGTACTGTACCAGACATACCTAAGAATTGGTCCTACCTATGATCGCTCCCTAGTCGTGTTGGATTTTATTGCTGTCATATTAGACTGATATTGTAGAAAGAAGGAGTACACCGTCGCGCACTCACTCTTTGCATTATAGCGCACTTGGCTGGCTCTCCGTAGTAACCATCATAATCGCCTAACGTAAGCGTCTGTGTGCGTGCGACTATTTTCTGATCGTTGTGTAAACCCAGCCTTTTGCATCCATGCGTTAGCTTTGTGCCCGCGAGTCCACTTTCCCATATTGAAGTTTTGACGGGCCCCGGGCTCAATTGTTTGATTTGAGATATGCTATGGGTAATAAAGGAGTATTGAGAAAGTTGGTTTATCGTACAATCGTAACGTGTTTACATCGCCCGCATTTTATCTTAGATCGAACAAATTACTATATCGGTTTGATGGGAATTTATTTTTGAAGTTCAAGTACGTGTAAGATAGTTAAGTCATCCTCTTTGATCACTAAGATGGTTTGAAAGATAAATTGCCAGTCCTAGGTGTAAAGCAATTAGCATTCAGAAGGGCTTTGTAGACTAGGTACAGTTAAGTCCCTTTTTCAATGCTTTATGGAAAGAGCAGCAATGACTTCTTCTTTGACGCGAACGGAAGGCTCTTTTCACTGCAATTACTTAAATATGCGCTTTGGTTGAACTGCAAAATGTGAAATACTGGAGCTACAAATTCACAACGGTCATACGATTTGTCGTGCTGACGTTACCGGGACATAACTCTCTGGGGGCTATTTTGCGAGCCGTTAAAATGGTGCATAAATGTACGTTTGTTAAATTATGACTCGTTTCGATCGTTAAGAAGTATTTTTCCCATACACATATTGTTAAAGCACAAAGATGTACGAGCCTGCATGGCTGCGGAATATGCAGTGTTTACTAAATATATCTGCCTCGTGTGTCTACTGGTGACAAGCAATACTATTAAGCACGAGATTAGAATATAATACTCTTTACATATCTCTTGCTCTGTAAGTACACCCTTACACCCGTGAATGCCGGGGTGTATGACTATCATTACAGCATAGGTTTTGGAATTTGAAAAAAGAACTGTCATACTCATACTGCACGAAGAATATTTTTAAAAAGTTATTTTTTTTTTCTCGGTATCGATTAATTACTCGAATCGGAATCTAGACAATTTATTTTATAAAGATTTTATTTTAAATATGGAACTATTTGTTTCCACATCGTATGTTAGATGGAATCGATTTAAAAATCAAACTGGCCAGCAAGATTGACGCGCTTGCGTGCGTGAAAAAAAAAAAGGCAGTCTACTAGTAGGCGCGAAAGCATCGCGAAAATAATACACATTTTTTTCTTCTTAATAAATGTTCATTGAAACCTGCTGTCTTGTTGTTTACTTACCTCACAATCGATATGTAAAGCAGAGTATTTATCTCGGGCGTAAGCATCAATTGCATACTCGGGTTAATTAGCGCCTTCGCTTCGCTCAGGCGCCAAAAACCTCGTATGCAATTGATGTCATACAGCCCTTGGTTAATAATCTACTATTATTGTACACCATAAAAACTTACAAATAATAACTTTAAGGGGTACATAAGGTGTTACAATGGGCGGCATTAGATGTTCGATTCTTGTGTCGGGCAGTGTTACTGGGTTGTTCAGTAGCAACCCGAGGTTAGTGACCCCTATTCACATGGGACCTAAACATAACTAACCAAATGTTCTGCTTCAAACCCTTCAATGTTTCGGTACGTATATTTTGGTGCACCTATACGAGCCTGGGCAGTAAAACTGACTCGTATGTGGCTGTCAGTAAACGACATGATGTTCTTTAATGACGTCGAACTTCCTTTATACCGACTGCTGTGGTCACCTATTTCGATGTTTAACATCTGCGTTATAGCCAAACATTAAAAAAATATGTTTCAGTTACGAATTGTTCAATAATATGTATTAGTAATAGAACACTAGGCTTAGGAAAGCAACACAATGGAATGCATGCGATAATCTATCGAAGCGTCACAAATAAGCGCTCGCTGCATATTTCGCGGACAGCGCTGCAGCGCTAGGACGGGCCGCTTGTACAGTCGCGTAAAACGATAAGCTGTGTGATTTATGACTTATAAACGTAACACTTCCGCAGGCTTAGCACGCTAGATTTACACAACAATGGCTGACTATTCTGTATTACACTACAAAAGGTCGCGCACAAGCCAGCCAGTTCTCCGTTCCGCGGGACCATTCATTCATTCGTTAATTCTATTTATGAATGTCATAAAGCCCGGTCAGCACTACCGTACAATCTGTGGCCAATACAGACGTGCACTGTGACATATTTATGTTTAATTGTGATACATAATGGTTACCAACGTCGCATCGCGATTTATCGTGTCTTCTAAGGGTGATATCTCTTCTGTTATGGCATCATCTTAATGTACCCATGTACATAAAATGTTTAATGAGTGTAAATATATGTATGACAAATACCGCCGGGAGGTTTGCTTACTCGTTAATTAACTTATATACATGAGCCAACAATAAATCTACAGAATAAATAGCTTATTGTAATAGAACAAATAAAGCGATTGTGTTATTCGTTTATAGAATTAATGAGCGAAACGCTATTTTATTGTTGTTTTAGTTTGACAGTTAATGATTTACTTAAATGGTTATAGGTAAGTCTAAGTTCTATAATTAAGACTTGATAATACAGTACTATACATACAGTTATTTACATCAAACAAGAAAAACAATAACTACCTGGGTCAGATTAAATTACTTAATTTGGTAACTTAGAAATATTTAGTTCGAAAGAATTTCTCAAATAATTGCTAACTCATATAATATCTGGTCAAACGCACGTCGTTGGTGTGTTTCTTTTCTTCTTTTCTATCAAATCCATCCGAAGGTTGTCTATAAGGCTTTGGTGGTTTTGTTTTATTAATTATTAGCTACTGACTTCCGAAAGTAAAGTTATTTTACTCCTGTTACGGTTTTTTTCTGAAGTCTGTAAACAGGACGAATGGTCATGATAGTCGGAGTCAGTCGGTGATTTTTTTTGTAAAATAGTTTTTCTGTCAATAACCACATAAACACAAACTACCTACATTTTTTTATATATTTTTTTTAATTCTGAACCTGCATCTTATGAAGTGCGAATTAGAAAATGCACGAAATATTCCAGTGCTGAGGAGCATTGGAATTTTTCATCGATATTTTTTTTAAGTTTCACGTTTTTTCTGATGCTATTTTTGCCTTTGAAGTAACAAGTTCTATGCTACTTCTGTTTTTAACCGTACTGTCTGTCTGTGGCTTCGTTGCTTCCGAACGGATGAACCGATTTTAATTTTGCTATTTTTGTTTGAAAGGTAAATTAGTCGAGAGTGTTCTTAGCGATGTTTGATGAAAGTTGGTCCAAGATGGCCGCTGCCACAAAATAGCGGATTCCATATTTTTTCACAACTCCCTCAATATGCGTATCAAATGAAAAGGCTTGACTAGTTAATACATATACACAATGATTATACATATACACAATGATAAATAACAAATCAAAGATGACCGCCACCACATTATAGTGAATTATATATTTTTTAAAAAATCTTTATGTTTTACGGGTTTTTCAGAAGTCGGGTTTTGGCTTTCTTGATGAAATCGTTAACTTATGTACTTACATAAGAATACTACCTACTCAAAAACGGATCAGAAAAAATGAAGGTACCTATCTACCTACTTATTACAGTAAAATCATAACGTAAATAAAATTGTGGCTTATGATTGTTTCGTTAACAACATGCTAACCACCACCAGTGATAGCGTCAGCGGTTTCAATAAATTTCCTTTATAAATTAATCCGTAGACTTCCGTCTGCGTGGTGGTAAGCCGCAAATTCGAAACACACCTACCTGGATAAACTTAATTGAAACTACTACCAGGCGGGTTGTATTTGAAATAAGTTCAGGTGGTTACCTACCCTCGTTCTGAATGAGCCAGTTCAAATTAGAGCAAGACAGTTAGCGATATTAAATGATGATCTCTAGCAAGACAATCTCTTTTAGTGCTTAAAGATTTAAATGGTTCATGGATAGTACTACTGCAGAATGTCTCCGTGGTCGCTAACGCTACTGCTGAGCATAAAGTTCTGGCATTTCTCAGTCATCATCATCATTTCAGCCATAGGAAGTCCACTGCTGGATATAGGCCTCCCCTATAGATCTCTAATCTAAGGATCTCCCCGCGGCCTTAACGAGGTCGTCTGTCCACTTTGTGGATGGACGTACTACGCTGCGCTTGCCGATACGCGGCCTCCACTCGAGAACCTTCCGACCCCATCAATCATCAATCCTCCGTGCTATGTGCCCTGCCCACTGCCACTTCAACCTGCTAATTTGCTGGGCTATGTCGGTAACCTTGGTTATTCTACGGATCTCCTCATTTCTGAATCGATCTCGCAGAGAGACTCCGAGCATAGCTATGGAGAGCCATAGCTCGTTGGGCTACTTTGAGCTTACTCATAAGGCCCATAGTGAGGGACCACGTTTCAGCGCCATACGTCATCACTGGCAACACACACTGCTCGAAAACCTTCGACTTGAGACACTGAGGTATGTCGGCCGAGAAGACATTACGCAATTTTCCGAACGCTGCCCAGCCGAGTTGGATTCGGCGACTGACCTCTTTCTTGAAGTCGCACCTACCTAACTGGACTACTTGTCCTAGGTAGACGTACGAGTCAACAACTTCAAGAACCGAGCTCTCAACAGATATTGGGCATTTTTTTTTTGGCATTTCTCAGCTCGGAATCTAGATTTGTGTCAATTTGATGGAAATGGTTCGCCTGTTCCATGTTGGGATCCACTTCCAGTCGAACTGGATGTAGCTTAATACCAGTGTTATACATGGAGCGACTGTCTCTACAGCCCAGTGATTAGGTAACACTGGGCTGGTTGGCCCCTAGGTTAAACTGGTTGTCTAATTTTCGGGCTTTTGACTACTCGATTAACTCTCCACTTCTTTCTGACAATCGAATCTTTCTCCTTTGTAATATTAGTATAGCTGAGAATAGTGTTCATCATAAAGTTCCCAGGTCATTACCTGTAGTATTAAATCGAAATACTTACTTAATCCTAACTGCATTATAATCAACTGCAACGCATCCTCTACTTTCCGGTACCCCCCATGGGTTTTACGACGCATTTGCTTGCTATTTAGCTTCTTATTACAACTCGTCTTAAAGCAAATCTCCAATCGTAAATTTAATTTTACATGATATAGGCAAGACTGAGGATCTGCTTAAGGTAAACACGTCAAACAACAAAACTTTCTCGATAGAAAATCATCTCGAAATTACCTGTAATTTTAATGCATTGTCCATTAATAAATACTTAATATTCTAATAGCTTCTTGTAATGGGGGCTTTAAAAAAATACTATCTAATAATGGATTTATAACTGTAAAGCACTTATAGGACACATTGCCTACGTTAATTTTCCGAGAAAACCTTATTTTCCGTTTCATATTGCGGGAACTACAACCATATTCAAGTCTGTTTAAAACTCCGGTAGACCGTACAAACTTTTAAAGTATGCACCCCGTGTGTCGGGCGTTGACGATTATCATCATCTGCCTAGCCTTGTCCCAATTACATTATATTTGAACCTGTATAAGATCATTTAAATATGTCATTGGTGTTCCTTAATAAAAAAATAAAATATAAATAAAAATATGTTGAGGTCGGCTTCTAGTATAATACTATCGCGAGCTTTGGCAAAATAATTGCCATACCACTTTTTGAACGTTGCGCCCAAATGTAAATAGTATATTTGTATTGTGCAACTATAGACCGCTTACACTAATTCAAAGGATACAGGCTACTTCTTAGGATATTGTTACAACCACTTGACGACAAATAAAAAGTCACAAACGGGCATTGGCAAAGATATGGCATTGGCAAAGATATTGCCGTAGCCCAAAAAAAGGGGGCTAAAAAAACCGGAGGTGTAAAAGTATTGCTCGCGAAGGAGTTAACCGGATGCAGCTGAATAGCAGTGTTTTACATAGAGCGACTGCCTGTCAGACGTCCACAATCCAGTTACGATACCCCTTGGTTAAACTGGTTGTCAGACTTTCGAGCTTCTGACTATCTTAACAACTGTCATAGGTCTACAAATGATAACCAGGACCAAGGGCTTTACGTGCTCGCCGAGGCACGCAGAAGTTTTGATATGTATGAATGGTGACCCATCCATGGACTACTCTCAAGCGTAGCTTAACCTTCGATCAAACTGTGAGGTTTTTAGCTACAAGCGTATTATAAAGAGGAAAGATTTGATGTTTTCTTTGTGTGTTGGGTTTTTCTCGAAAATTACTGAATCGATTATAAATTATTTTTTCAATTTTAAAAATTTCCTCGTGCCACCTTAAATATTGCAAGACGTGGACACGAAATTATAATTATGAAACTTTTGACACAACATTTAGAATGCCAAAAGTAAGGTCCATACAATTACACCTGTCTGTTTCCAAGATTGACACATTTTTTGGCTTATGTGACTGTCCTAGTGGAGGCTTGTTAAAGCTCGAACAAAGTCGCAGGCGCTAGCAAGTGATACTACTTCATAAGGAGCAGTAAAATTGAAGGTAATCTAGCTACATCATTATCTTCATCATTTTTAAGTCAAAACCTGAAAAGGAAAGTCATGCCACTTGGAAATGTGCGTAATCTCATTTTCTAAAGCTTCTGTTACCTAAATGTTGGCTTAGGTCGACTAAGCCGAGTAAAAACCCGCTTAGTAAGATTGGCTAGTTACCTAATGTAATGGAAAACACTTCTAAAGACGCCGCCAACGTTATATCTTGGAAGTAATATAGGAACAAGCACTTAGGCTATTTAGCTCGCCTAGATTCGCCTAAACACTAAGACCTAGAAGGTACAGTTATCGGAAAACGCTTCGCCTTTATTTTTGTTCTGAGAAGGTAACTAAGTTTGTATTTCTAGGAAAGAAAGCTTTTTTTTGTCGGAAATCTGTGTTACCTAATGCCTGTTCATTCTTTATTTAAGGCTTGAGTGGTATAATGTAACTAAGAAAGTCGTCACACTTGGGTTTGTTTATGTTGGTTCTGACTATCAAAAAACAATACGACGGGTGTTTCGTTAAAAGGCCAGCAATATACTATCCAAATCTGTAATTTTTTTTAGTAGCGCTTAACTTTAATACAAAACAAAAAGGTTCATGCTCAGTCGGGAAACTACTCCACGCGGCCAACTCTATAAGTTATCACTTACATCAGTGAAGGCAGTCGCGTGGCTTCAATGATGTCGGGTCACTTACAACGTTGTATCTTAGAAATGATTTGAGTCTAGCGGACGCGATAGACGTATTCCTGATCGAATCGGTCTGGAACGCAATCGTAATGCCACCTATCGGGTCCAATTCTGAATCTCAACTGCAATATGACCCTAGCACAAATACAACAAAAATCAAATCCAGTTTGGTGCATAACAAGTCGTTTATTATGTCCCAAGATCTATAGAAGGAATATGTAAATCTAAGCAGATTTTTTATTTCACTAAGCTCGTTGACCGTGCCTTTTTATAAGTGCTGAAAAAAGAATATTATTCGTTTAATAACATCACTATTTTTGAGACTGCCTGATCTCTATAAAGAGAATCTACCTCATAAGGCTGTAAAGAAAATAATTGCTGAAATAATTAACTGTTACTGTGGAGCAATATTTACTGAGCCAAACATGACTGAAATCTCTTATCCCCTTTGCACAATGTGTCGCGATGCAAGATATTATATTTGTTCTCAAAGTATTCAAGTAATAATCGCGTCTTCCCTGTTCGCTTTTGTTCGTTTGCGTCCCTTACCCTCGGAACAGCAAATATTTGCTGAGATACTGTATATTGAGATGCGTTGTCTACTACGTTTAATAACGCGGAGTTTCCTTAATCAAACACGCTACATATTAATTTACATATTAATGCCCTCCCGTATTGTTATATGAGTAAGTACTGTGTTAGAACAACTACTGATAACATAATATTTATCTTTACGTGTTTGATGTAGTTTACAAAACAAAGTGTTTTATACAGTGTCCTGCGAACCGCCCTTCGTACGGGTAACACTAATTCCATATATGTTTATTCTTTATTTCATCTCTACAAAAATCACATAATTAACCACTGGGCTAATCAAAGGATTCTCTAAATAAAACATTAAAATCGCATCAGCCTTTTGAGACTATCAGACACATACGTACTTACATCTATTTTTCGATAGATTTATTTATGCCATTTTTAAAAAAATAGGTTAGGTGTAAAGAATATGTTTTTAACGAAACTTAGCCTATGTATAATTGCTACTAATTGATTAATTCATAGGTTTCAAGATTCACTTTAACTTTCTAGCCACTGTGCACGTAAACTTCTGTTCCTTTACCCTAGAAATATCTGTATGCAGTGAGTACGTATACAAAAACACACAAACAATATTCTTAACAGACACAAGACATAAAGTAGAACATTACAAACACCAGTGATACTCTACACAAACATGAGCTATCCCTTTATCGCCACTACTTTATTGGTGTAGTCGTGAGATCTTCGATTTGCGTGCGAGCCACGGTCCGGTCGCTTCGACCTGACATCCGACTGACGCGCTGATTTACAAGGCAAAAAACCTTTTTTGTCTTTCATGACATACGTCACACGATGGAGACGTCCGAACCGATGCGACGATCTGATTTCGGCATCTTTTTAAACCCTTCGTCCGTCCTTTCGCACGTCATGAATCCACACGTAAGCGACAGGACATAAGAATGGTAGCAATGTGGAAATAGATTCTATTTTAATAAATCATTTCAATTCTAATGTAATCTTACAGTCTATACAAACAAGGTCGAAAGCGTCTCGTTTCGCTCCAGATTTCTCACCTTGATTGTTTGAAATAGAAGTTAAACTTTACTACAAATCAACTACTTCAAGTTCACAAATCTACTTAGTACTATTGTTCAAGTGGAGTCAGATTGTACAATAGGCTATTTAAATCGCTAGAACATCCATTGAAGTGCTTTTCACTTTAATACGATTTTTTGCGAAGTTGTTTTGATATTATTGCTATTTATTCGCGGAGATTTCGTATTTAGAATATTAATATTATTTTCCTTAGCAACTGTCCCCTACGTCTGTTGTGTCTAAGTGCCTCTCAGAATTTGCACGTAGTAGTTAATTAATTTATAGTCAAGTGGAGGATGAACTGATTAAGTAAACAATGTCGACGATGCAGTGTTAATTGTGTAGGGTTCGATTATCGGATTGAGATACAATGGTAATTGCCTAGTTGGTACCCATTTACCTACGCGAATGTCCATTCGTGCCTTTAATTAGGCACTGTTTCAATTTTTCTTTCGTTTTATAGGTACTATTCTGGTTAGATATTTTGAATTTTTGTTTTGAGATCTCATTGGAAGCTTACAAGTATTATTGGAAATGAGAAAACAAATCGCGAAGTCATACTAATGATTATTATTTTTTTCGAAAAGAAAATTATTAATAACACAACACACATGAAGCAGATATTTCATTTTTTTTTTGGACAAAATGTAAGTACAGTCTACACAAGCACTGATCTGCGTTTACAAATTTAACCCTCGAAATTATCCCTTATTCCGAATTAAATAAACTGTGTACCTTTATATTTCCTTAACAAAATAATCCTTTGCTAAAATGTTACAGCTTCACTAGTCTAATAAGTCTAGATCTTTACTTATAACTACATATAAGTGTGGTAACATAATTATAAGTGACATCGTCGGTGGCCTAGATGTTTGGGACTCATACTGAACACCTAGAACTAAAGCTAATGATATTGATAATACAAACAAAGTATAATAATCATGATTGTTTACTAATTAATTAAACAGCGTTGTGTGTAGCTGTACATGTTTCAGCAATGAACATCCAATACATGGACACATACATGTACCTATTCTATAAGGTAAAATATTAATGTCCACATACGTTTTGTTTTCAAGATGTGGATAAAATGTACGCCGCCCAGGGCCTCTTGGACTGGCTTCACAGGCCGTGAAACCAAGTTAAATATTACAAAATTTAAGGATAAAACTCTTGCACTATCTAATTCGAAAAGTCTACATAATTCTTTTTTCTGTTAAGTAACGGATACATCCAACAAGAAAAGTATGGTCTTAACATTTTCACTCGGTAAACCAATTAAATATAGGAACGTTACAAGACTGCGGTCACTTTGTACTGTGAATGGCATCGAGATGTGTGTCCGCGGTGCGTTTATTATCTGATATCTCCTAAGTAGTGTCACGTTGAATGAAATCATTGGCGTGTAGCCGCCGCAGGTCGCGGATGAGTGATCTACTTATAAATGGCCACTTATGGCGACCACAAACAAATGACGAAATAAAAATAAAAGCTCAAGTCTTGGCTCCTACTCGTTGCGTTCAACTAACAAGGTGCCGTGTTCAGACGTTTAAAGGATGTTGCACAGTGGTTGCAAACTTACTGCTTTTGATTTTCGTCGTGTCATCGTGTACAATTTATAGCAGTTTTTTTCTGTATCTATAATTATATAGGAAATAACAATTATCGTGCAAACTACAGCAATTATCGCCTCTCTTATCAGGCAGGTTGGCTTTAGAAGCATAAAAGGTTTGTCATTAGAATATAAAGACTATTTATGAACTTAAAATAACTAACTAATACTAGGAAACGACTACACTTAACTGAAAAACTACGAAACCGATTTGAAAAATTATTTCACCAGTAGATAGCAATATTATTACCGGGTGAAATAGGTTATATTATATTTTTAAAACTACGACGGGCTGAAACTGTGGAAGGGATGATAAAGTGCGAAAGAAAATGTGCAAAATTCACGCGGACGAAGTCGCGAGCGAAGTGCTAGTATTCTATATTCAAATGATAATATGAATTTGTTTAGTATTCACTTTTTCTAATAAATGAATAGAACGGTATTTGTATTGTGCACCAAAATTCGTCAGGCATTTTTTTGGACAGTTGGTTTTATTGTGGAGCATTTTTCATCTTTTTTTCTTTGAGTTTTTCCTCATTTTGGCTCTGCACGAGCTTTTTAATTAGGTTAATAAAACGTTTCGTCACAGAAAGTAATTTTCGTTTATTAACGGTCTTTTCCTTATTACTTTCCGAGTTTCTTTTTTTTTTTAATTATTTTAATTAAAATCATTAAAAAAATTAAAGCCAGAGTATGTTTTCCGTGGAAACAATGATATTGCTTAAGAAGAGTTATAACTAAGTAAAGTTTGCAACATCGACTCTGCCAATAGCAAAATAAAATAAATTAATGGGTTGATCATTCTAATACAATGTAAATAACTAGCCAAAAATTATTGGTAAATACCAATTTATTAGCCCAAGAAATATTTATTGCGGATATTGTTGAATAGCTTAAAGGGCCATCGGACTGGAATCCCAAGTCAAGTTTTTGCTGGTAGCGATTACAGTACGCCGCTGTGGTCTTAGAAGTGGGTTGGGTTACGAGTGTTACAACTAGCTTTATTGGCTTTCATCCGTCTGCTAGCCGAGGCGTTTTTAAAAACACAACTTGCAATTGCCCCTTTGACGTAAAAGGGAAAAAGTTAAATACATATGTCCATATACGAACACATTGCAAACGGCTGCAACCTACAATAATTGATTTAATCAATATTTATCTACCAACTTGATTGATTTACGACAAATGCAGCAAATGATTAACTAAGAAGATTGAAAGCATAATATTAATTTTGATGTTATTGATTTAGGACTCATCGATCCAACTGAGTAACGACGTCCTTACCCTTGAATAACTCGTCTTTATCTGAACATCACATTCGATCGCAATAAAACTGTCAAATGGTATATTCTTGATATGACAGATACGATATCTCCATTAGCTCGCACACCGTCGTCACGACACAAATAAAACGTTACAATAAAAATACGTATCACGAATTTGAAATAAGTATTACGAGGTCCGTATACTTGTATAGGCACCCACTGCGGGCTGTAACATCGGGAGCTGGGCGGACACGATCATAAATTAAAAGCCATCATATTTGTTTTTCGAACGAGCAAGTAAATAAAATTCCGATCGACGGAGCGTAACTTTGCGCGGTACGTAATCAACAGTTTTATTCGTCGATTCCGCTGCCTTGATTTCGGGCTTCATCCTTGTCGCGGATCGAGCCCGTTCTTCATTTGAATATCTTTCGCTTCGGATTCACTGTTGATGCTGATTAAAACCAACACGTTCAAGATATTTCGGTTTTATTGATTTTATTTCCAGCCTTTTCTTTTTATCTTTTGTTTCGTCTGGTTTGTCAATGGTCACTCGCAGACAGGCTAGTTAAAAGTTAAAGTGGAGGTCAGTAATTAACAGCCGAGATCAACAAGCCGCTCAATGCTAATAGGGCCTTTCCACGTCAAAGGGCTAAAAGGCGTTGGAGCGCGTCTGTCCGAATAATGACCCAAGCTGTAGTCCCTCCCTGCTCGGCTGCCGGAGTGCACGCCGCGACCTCGCCCGACCCTCGTCAAACGCTCGATTAGCCTAACGTATATACACTAATTATATATTTTTTTACGATTTATTCGTTTCTCAATCTTTAGTCGTTTACATTGACGACGCACGTATCTCTGGCATCTCGCCCACGCGCATCACTATCCAAATTGAATTTCCATACGTTGCGTTGCGTGTCAATTCATTTATTGTATGCGACAAAAAGGGATGGCCGTTAATTTTATGGTCTTTGAGTATCCGTATCGTCGTTTCGAGTTATGGAGACAGTGTCTCGGGAGACCGTCGATAATCTTTGGCACGGGCCTAACTCACGCCGTATATGACAGAGGAACATGACACTTGGGTCCCTAAGTGTTATGAAACGCTAATTAATACGTTATGATGTGAATGATAGGGGAATTGCTGCCGAATCGAGTTGTTCAGTGGTAATGGAGTGCATTAATATGAAAACCGACAGCACTCTTTATTTTAATAATCTTTTAGGGGCTCATTTTATTACAATAAAGGTCTTTGTCATTAACAAAACCTTTTATGGATTCCATTTTCAGGTAATGTGGTGCGGCCATTAATCTCTGTTTAATTCAAGTCTTGGTTTACCTACGTTTATTGCGGAGTAGATAATACGTACAGCCGCGCCGCACTACGATTGTTATGTAATGGAATAACTAACGAACGACCTACGGTAACACTAATAGTCCGGTATATTAGTGTGCATTAACTGTAAATCATTATTAAACCAACAATAGGAACAAATGACGTCATAAATTAAAACGAACAATACTGGATGCTATTAAAAATCCGACTGTTGTACAACTTAAAGTTTACGATGTCACCTTGTTGGTATTCCAATGTAATCTCATTTGATAAAGTTGACTATTAAGTCTAATAATAAAATTTTAGACCTAGTTCTTTTTTTTTGTAAAAAACAATATTTATTGCTCACGGAGTACGAAAGGGTCGTAAAACATACCGCCAGTTATTAAGTGACAAATCGCTGGATTTTGTCGCAGTCGACAGTCATAAAGTCACAATAATGGACAAATTATACTAAAAAGAAATGTTTACTCCACATTATGTTTAAAGCTGTTCGGGTTCTGGCTCTATTACTTACAAATAGCTATCCTGCAAAAAATGCATGGAATAAATTACTGCATATCAACGCTAAAAAACTCTTGAACACTGACGAAAGTGTGTTTTCAACTAGAATTTAGTAACTAAAGCTTTTGCAATAAGATATAGTGGCTCTTCTTTATGTATGATAAATCTTTTAATATCTTAAGTCAATAAACAACTAACATTCAAGTGGTATTTCCTGTATGTAAGGAGGCATTATACGCATAAATCATACACACAACAGTCCATTGCTGAACAAATATCTGAGAGCCATACAAACGTTTGTCTCTACGCGGAATTCGAACTCACGACCCCGACGCGACGCACACGCTGCATAGGCACTGTGCCGCTTTTATAATTATAATTATAGCATGGATGTACCTAATATAGGTTATATGGTGGTAGTGATATCATTTATTTGGGTACAATGTGTTGTCCAAAAATATGTGACAAAAGAAAAAAAATGCACGGTTTGCCCTTGATTTTTTTAACGCATAAATATAGCTCTATGTTTATATTTGTCCATTTAGAATGTGGTTAAATACCCACCCTTGGTATACCTTTATATTCACATCCTATAGTTTTAAAAGATTATTTAAAACAATAGACACTTATAGACAAAACGTCTTAAAGTTTTCATGATGACATTACAAGGCATGATTGCAAGAACAAAACAATAGTTCCTTGAAACAAAGTTAAAACTAAAATTATAATTAGGCTTGTTCCTATCCAAATACTAATAACAAATAAAACAGGTTTCCTCACGATGTTTTCCGCATTGGTTTCCGAAATGACTACGAATAGGTTAGAAAATCTATAAATTTTATTAGTTATTGAGTTTTTCCATCTGGGATTTCTCAGTAGCAGTCCGGAATTTGGATTGGTGCCCGATTGATGGAAATAGGCTCGCCCCCTATTACAAGGGACATATACAACCTTTTGAAAATAAATTAAAAAAATATTCCAGTAAAATAATATGAGTTGAGATTGCCATACACAGAAGTTAAAATTAAAATTGTAATAAAACATAAATGTACGGTCGTATTACGACTACCAGGCGATTACTAGTACATAGCTAATGCTCTCACTAATATCAATGAATTGTTAATCAAATGTTGGTACCTACTTTCTCGGGTTTGAATTCATATCGTCGTGCATGAGAGGTGGGACCAGTGGTACTTCAAACAAAATACGATAATTGATTCATAAAAATTCAAAAAGAATATCAATTGATCCATCACGAATATCGCCGTCGCGTCGGTTTACACGAAAAATAGTACTCGAAAACTGAATGATTAAAGTTTTAATATTTAATTACTCCCTGTTTGAATAATTAGCAATCGAATGGACGACGGAATCCAATTGTTTTGTTTGACAATTCAATTGTTAATTTATCATTCGTATGTCATGTCATCAATTGTTTTCAGTTTATCTGTTTAAAGTTCGAACAATTTCCATTAAGTTTGATTACATAATTGTTTCATTTGTTTTGAGATGAATTATTTATGCACGTTTGACACGACATAACTTCGTTCAAATATGTTATGACTGTAAATCTCTTCTCAGGATATGACGGCGTTATTTCTTTGCCTTATTCGTATTAAATGCATGAACTATTTTTTTCTATTGCTGCTAATTTAAATAAAGCTTGTTCACATTGATCATGCTCACTAAACGTTTCGGCCATCCTTTGTTTTCAGTTTAGCACAATAAATTCACGAAATATGGGTACCTACTTGTAGTTTAATTACAGCTATTTGTGTTCACTGCCACGTAAAATTATTCAAATTACGCTTAATTTAATGTTCTTTAAGCAACGAATCGCCGCGTATTTTTTCCCGCCGTCGTGTTAATGGGCCGATTCCCGAATTAAAATCGACAGTCGTAAATTTTGCAGTACACAATGTTACATAAACAAAACTTATCTTCAACAGTAACGGCCCGCGTTGAATTATAATTTCATTTCGCGCAAATACCACGTCACACATTTATTTCTTATCTCTTGACTTAAATTTCAGCCGTAAAACGTAATATTTACCTATCTTTACGAGGGCTTTAACAATGTACAATTTTGTCATTGTTCAGAATATTTTTATCCTAAATACTGTTCGTTCGAAACTCAAAAACAAGCATTTGGAGCTTACACCATAAAGCAAAAATTCCACACGAGACCACAAAGCCAAATTTCTAAAGCGGTTCTAAAACTGTCGACAATGAGAAGTTCCATAGGGGTGCATGTATGTACTACTAACATAACATGCATAACGTGGTTCCGTACAAAGATCCAATGTCAGTCCTTTTACTGGATGAGCTTTGTATTCAAGGATATTCTTTAGGTAATGTCATGACCGTTTCTCTTCATTTTGATAAGCAAAATATGATTTAAGTATTAAATAAGGAGGTAATTAAATATAAATGTTTCCATTGCGTGACTGCCTCGTTGGTCTAGTGGTAGAAGCGCTACTGCTAAGCATCAGGTCCCGGGTACGATCCCCGGGTCGGGCAAAACGTCGTTGAGTTTTTCTATGTGGAATTTCTCAGAAGCCCAGCTCTTGCTGAGAAATTCCGGATAGAAAGTCTGGATTTGTGACCGATTGATGGCAATAGGCTCGCCCCCTATTGCGCAATGTGGGTGGACCTACCTACTATAGGTACATTTCTGCCTAACCTTGCGGGGTTTGCAGGCGTGACGTTATGTTATGGTTATGCTCTATTGCGTTGTACGAGATATGTACCAGTACTTTTGTGAAACAGTAAATAAAATTACCTTATTTGAACAGGAATACGGCTTACAAATATCTTTGTATTAGATCTTAACTTTGTATTATCCTTTTTCCACGCAAGTCACATCCAGAGGCTATAGTACGCAGACGTAGCCGCAGCGGTCGCCAGTCGGTTGCCCCGAGGGCGCTGATTTTCATAGTATTTTCCATGCGGTGCGCTACGTCGCATCGCGTCGCTATCGCCAATTTTAATTCTACACCCACCCCGATGGCCGCCGGTATCCCAGCTTCCACCTAACAGTTTTACACAAGCAATGAGCTGCAGCGCTGAACTTTTGCCATTTAACTCGGATACCGTACGCATTTGATATTTCACAAAGTTACTCAATCCTTAGTGTTCGCGATTTTGTGTGGGATGTATTTAGAATGTTTCGATTGTTGTTAGTTCTTTGTTTGTGTTTATAATACCTCATTCCAAATTCTTGGGATTGACTGTAACCATTCGCTTTTTCCACGGCACAGTGAACATCTGTTTTTGAGCGAAGCTTGCATTTTACATATGACAACTAGTTTCTTCATTATATGTATCTACTGTTTCTACATACACACGGCTACACATCAAGCTATACATTTGCGGTTTACGCTGACCTCGAAGTGTACGAAAATCCTTTACAATGTGAGATCAACTTATACTGGAAATGTATAGCTTGATGTGTTGCCGTGTGTACAATGTAATACATCAGTATTAAATTAGCCAAATACGTAATATATTGTAATACTTGTTTATGACAACACAAACAAAATTGAAAACAACATTGTAATAATAAAAGTAACAGGAAACAATATTTTTTGAGAAGTCTTCAAGACAATATTTGAATTATTTCCTTGTTCATGAGAAACGTCTAAAAATAAATATAGCCATCTATTTCTCAAGTGTTTCTGCCTAGGGGTAAGCTTTATGTTTGATGAATCGTTCACTCAGTACATTACTCGTTATACTCTTCATTACTTTGATAAATAACCTCTTTGTATCGTGTGAATTCTCCTCGGCGGGTATAAAATCTTGATCGAAATATTTAGCAAGTTTGTCTACGTTTCTCCCGTCAAACGCTATCGTAACATTGTTTAGAGGTGGATTCTCGGTGCCCTCTCTGTTGAGCCAACAAATCATGTTGACTGCCAGCGTTCCGTGATCGAGATTCACGCTGCTGACATAGATCAACTTGATGTGACAAATACTAACATGGTACTGCCGAGATTGCCTCTATGGATTTATGAGAGGGGAAAATAATGTAATGAACACTAAACTAATAAAGCTTGATGTTTTTGAAGTAAAACAATGGTTTTCGAACTATAAGTAAGATAAATTACCACCATGGATAAGATAAGAAATATATTTTTGTATTAAATAAGTGGTTTGTGAAATGCCTTCATAGTATTCATGTCTTAAAGGAAATTCCCCGGTTTGTAAGGAAAGCTGAACCGCAGTGGAATATTGTTGTGCCCTAAAGATTTTTATTTTGCATAATAGTAAAACCGTTTATTATTTGTTCACCCTGGTTTAAATAATTAATTAATTGTTTTTAATTATTTTATTTTAGAAATATCATCGTTTTTCTTTTGTATATTTCTAAGATATAATTAGAAATTAGCATTGACATTTCCTACTTATTCTATTTAGGTTCTAATTTAATTCTAGTTTACAATTGTGCAGGTGTATTAGACAAACGTTACTACGTTATAACGTTTCCATCTCTCTTCATATCCCGTGTTATCCCCCGCTCGGATTAGTGAGCGGTGTCGTATTACACTTCATACGCGCATCAAACCGTGGTAACGCCATTAAACGCAACAATGTCAGGGATGCACTCCAGGTGGACGGCAAATTGGGAGCTCTTTCGACCTAACCGACTGCGGTCTCCTTGTTAATTCCGTTTGAAAGCCGATTTTAGGGTTCAGGCTGGAAGGAAACTGCATTATCTGTGCTTAGGAAGGGTATTTGTGTATAGATAGATTTAGGAATTTGATGTTTATGTGCTGATCATAGAAGTATTGTTTGATTGTTAGGTATATTTTATATTTGCAAAAAAATATATGAAGATGAGGATTGATCAATTTGAAATATGATAGTTGAGATATATAATTTAAACAATTTTATGACTGCATTCAGAGTTGACCCATAAGTGGTTGTTACACTTTACTTTGATTTGTTAGGTACTTTATGTTTAAATTGCTTATACCAGTGTATATTGTTGGTGGTAATCCTAATAAATAAGTTAGTGATTATTTTAAAACGTTTGAGTATATGTATGTTACAAGCAATAGCAAAGATTTTTATTTCGAAACGTTTTAAAATGAAACCGGTCGGTGTCAGTTCAGGTGTTTGGTGAGGCTTTTAATAAGCATTTTTTTTTATTCTGACACTGTCACATTCGCTCTTTTCTTATTCCTTCAGGTATCCTTTTCATGAGTGTACATTTCTGTATAATATACTAAAAATTTAAGTCTGGACCTTAATTCGTAATTTGTCAGTCTTTGACGGAACCCAGTCATAAACTACGACGTTAACTTGCACATCTTTTTTGAGAACCCATTCAATATTATGCTGGGGTAAATTACCGAGGTAATAGCCAGCGGTCAGTCCAGTTAACGGCTAACAATGTTATTGAAATATTTTTTGTTGGCTTCAAAAGCTTTAGATCTTCTTAACTGACATTAACACATAATAAAATTGGTAATAAGCTCGAAACCAAGCCGGTGTTTTGCGGAGGATAAAAACCTCTTCATTATTATTTTGCTCTGAACAAAACGGTAGGATCTTCGACTTACAGGATGGTAATGTGGAACAGCTGCGCCATTCTGTAAAAATCACCCCGTGAAATGTAGGAGAAGTTAAGGTGAATTGAGCTTACTCCATACTTATGTTGGGATGGGGGTTGATAGTTCACTTCCATCGTGTTTTCACGGAAAGATTTTTACTCAATTAACCTACACTGTTTTTTATTGTTCATAAGCATTTAAAGTCACAAATGGTTAGATCCCGAACAAGTATTTAGTAGACCATAGAAATGTTTGTGAGATTCTGGAATCGAACTCTCGGCACTTGGCGCAGTAGCCAATCCCCAGCAGCAGCTAGCCAGCAGCTTGGCGCAGTAGCCTCTGCTTCAAAAGTTTCGTCAAAAAGTGTGTGAGCGCGCCTAATTCTAAGATTTGTGATTATTTCTGTGATAAGTATTCTTTCAAGTTGTTCTTTTAGCCATAGTGCCTAAAGCCTAAACATAGTGTTTTATTCATATCATCGTGACTATAAATTTAGACCAATCAGAGAACATTAACCTTAATTGGATGTTAAAGTTTAGTACGCTACTTCTAATAACTGAATGTCAATTATTCCAATAAACAGTTAACTAAATAACCCAACAAATTAAACTGTATTTCATACCCCGTAATAGCATTTATGAACAAACGTTTAATCTAAACTACATTAAACATCTATTCCAGCAATGACACTATTGTTGGTATTGTTAGCTCTGTCTGCACACATTTCGTGGTCTCCTTTTATGGTACTTTAGTTTCGGCCAGTTTATTCGTGCAACACGGCTGGCTGTGACAACGAACTAGGCTAATATCGTTAAATGGTACAATGTTGCAAGTGTACACTGGAAGTAGCCTCCAGTGCATAGAATGGTACCGTTGTTAGAATGGACATCTCTAAAACCGTGGCTTATCCATTTCTAACATTATTACAGCCGTTTTCTAACGGGAATTTTGAATATACAAAAACTTTTATGTGGTCTATTAAATTTTCTGGCTATGCAATCCTGTCTTGTCCTATATCTAGCCGAAAACCGAACTGTGTCATAACGGACAACATGCAACATTGTCTTTTTATGTTTTGGTTTATCTAGAAGACTGGTGTAAACTTTTAAATAGGATTAGGACATCAATGTAAGGAGATTTGGTTTCTTTTATGTAGTGAACTTGTCTGTGAACTTCGTTCTACATTCTAAAAGTCACATTTTACGATTGAATCTAGTAAAATACTTTTAAAGGTAACATTAAAGATAGTCTAAAAGAATAGATGGCGAAAAATTTACACGTGCAAGACTCGATCAATAAAATTGTACCAATTATAAGCTCTGTAAGCAATTTAACTGTAGGTATAAGAGTAAGAAATCCACTTTAAGTTATTAAAACACAATAGAGCGCCGCGCTATCGGGCTAATTGAAAATTGCATTGTGAGATCATCGTGTGTGCCCGTTTATCGGCCAGATACAACTGGACTAACAAGCTTTCGAGACAAAGCGAAGAAAGTTGCACCAAAGACTTTGTTTACTTATAAGATGGTGGATCTCTTTGAAATACGCTTTAAGACAAATTAAATTGATAAAAGTAATTTGGCTTGATTAGTACTGCACAGAGCAAATGGTACTTAAATGGAATGAAAAGTGTTGGCGTTAAATTTTATATCTGTTGTAGGTATAGATTTTATCTAACCGTACATCATTAAAATATTTTTTGTGCTCCCAGAGGATGAACGAGCTCATAATATGTTTTGTGGTCCTTTTATTAATATTACTTTTACTTCGGGAACCATATAGAAATATAGAAAATAAAACGTCGTTTCGTACGTAAACATGCAGTCTAAAATATTTTAAGCAGCAAACCGCATTCATAAAATTTTACAAAACCCACATAAAGAATAAAAGACACTCATAAAGTTAATATTTGTAAGTTTTTATGGTGTACAATAAACTGAAACCATTCTATTGTATTCTATTCTACAATTTTAAGATCACGCGCGGTTTAAACCTTGCTAGTGCATAATGTTTTTAAATTATTCTTAACCAACCAATAACTACAACCGACAATTTTTATCCTGTACTTAAACAGCCAGGTTAACAAACTGCAATAGTACAAATTGTACTAACTAATAACACGTTGGTTTCCTTCGTTAATAATAACTAGAGTGGCCAGCTCGTTTTACCCTGTAACTTTTTACACCTTGCGAGGAATCATCACCAATTAGTTCAATACGTATATATATTTAGTTCATTCCATATATAGGTGTATGCACGTTCAATAATGGTTTTGTGATCCCTGACGAGAGTTCATCGTAATATTTTTTAAATGGCTTCTGGCAGATCAACCGATTGGATAAGCCGGATTATCCTGTGGTGTGCCCTAATAAAATTAGGGCATCCGACCAGGTCATAAAAACTGTTAAACTAAGCGACTTCGAGTTTTTGGTTAACTGGACTTACTGCCAAATTTCATTATAAGTACCAAAGTATAGTCAAGGAGTACAACCGAATCTTAAAGAATTATTTTTATGAAATACCAATAATATTCAATTAAGTATTTTCGCGCCATACTTCGGAGATCAGCAGTGCGATTCTGGTCAAATCACCGCGTGAAAATACAGGCGTAGTGAGCGCAAATTGAGCTGTCATTCCATACTAATGTTAGGCATTGACAGTTCACTTCACTCAAGTTTTTACGGCGTGACTTCTACTAGAATCGACCGGCAGGATTGAAATTAACGTCACATCCACTTTTAATTTATTTTGGTTTTTGTTTAGTTCTTATTTGACTTTAAATGATAAAAGACACCATTATTCACACCTCAGTGAAACGAAAACTATAATGTCAAGAATTTTGTTCAGAACCACCGCAAATTCTTCTGTAAATACAGTGTGTAGTATTTTTTATGTGTTACTAATTGAACTCATCATTTAGTTAGGTTTGATTTTGCTTTGATTTTACTAACATACGTATCGACGATATCTTATAACGTATTAATAGTGTAACATGCCTTGTACCCCGTGTCCTGACCTATTGTGGGCATTGTGATCGCAAGCGCTACTACCTGAGTGTGGATTCAGTTACTTAGGGTTCTGGAGTCCAGCATGGCTATTCTGTAAAATGATCCCTCGAAAATGTCGTGAACTGATTAATGATTAAGCAATCGCAAACATTGTACACTTGGTCAGGCCTTTAACCTACCTACTAGTTTCGGGATTAACCAAATATTTTTAAACTAATTATATATTTCAGCAAATGATTCTTGAGGACATCTCAAAGAAAATGAAGTAATTTTTGAAGACATTTCAACTTTTTGTTTTGTTTCAGTTCGCAATGGCTACTCCTGCGTTCCTGTGGCTCTTGCTGATGGTCTGGACATCAGGCTGGGTACAGCTGTCACAGATATACAGTATGGAGGACCTGGAGTCACTGTGAAGGCTGTCAGTACCAGAAATCCAAGTCAACCGCAGACATTCAAAGGTAAGTAACCAAAACTCTTGACACACATTTTTATGTCTTTATTTATCTCCTTTAATAATACTTAGTTAAAATTAAGCACATGCCGTATTAAAAGCGATCATTGAAAATAAATGGAAACGTTTTTCATAAAACGCAAAGTCTTACTTTGCCGTACTTTTATTTAAAGTTCCTGTATTGCACACGTAGGTGCTACACAATTGTATGCCGTAACGAGGGAACAATGGGAAAAAAGCATTTCGCTATCGATTGTAGCCGGCGGCACACGTCCATATTGCGTTAGCGTCCGCATTTTCTGTTCCAAATAGAAAAATTAAATTCATGTGGCCTTAATATTTAGGAAGTGCCGTTTGCGAAATAAAAAAAAACAAAGCGGTATAATGGGCGTTATGAGAAAAATCCACAACGCCGTCGGCTTGGCTCCTTGTCATTTCTTTGTCGCGGAATGATTTGCAATTCTAACGCGTTAATTTTACTTTGACGAGGCGCAAAAATACGGTCGGGCCTGTGTTGACCCGGCGGTCGGTGTTTCCTCCCCGCTCTTCATCACAATCCCCCCGCTCGCCCGCCGGAGGCTCTTCCGTCACATTTGCATACAGGCGGAGTCTATCGTAGACGAGGCAGTTAGATGTTTAAGAGGCGGTGCTAGGCTGTATCTAGCTATTTCTGGCACGTATTACGCTTCGAAAATCTCCAGAGTTACAACAATGGAATTGCTATACAAAAGATATTTTTACACTTCTATCATTGTCGATTTCTCGCACACATGTGATAAGTGACGCTTTGTTGAAATCAAAAGATAAAAGTATTGATTTTTGCTATTTTTCCTTTTGTATTTTTTTCTTAACAAATAAATAATTTCTTCGCAAACACAGTTTTACAGTGTTAACTTGTCACGTACATTTTATACTTACACTAGTCAAGCTGCTAGTTTGCCTACCTATCGTTGGTCTATTGGTCAGAAGAAATTTAGCTGATAAGGAGATCCTGGATTCGATTCCTGGGTTAGGCAAGCTATTTTATTTTTGGCACATGGGACGTCTTGGTGAGATAAGAATGTGGGTGTTAGTTACTAATAGGTCAGGGTAAGTTTAAAGTCAACAAATCAAAATTTAGCAATCACTTCGTATTCGACCGACTTTCGACTCATTATCCGTATCCGGTCATGGCCGTCCCTTAAGCTCAAACAGATTACGTAGAAATCAAACACTGGTTTTGATATATTTTCCCTTATCCTCGGGTATCATTATTGAGATATGGTGTCATATTTTGGGGCAACTGCAGTGAGAGGGAAAGAATATTTAGGGCCCAAAAACGATGTCTTAGATCAATGACAGGTCTTAAGTTTACCGAAAGTTGTCAACATGTATTTATTTCTTTAAAAATTCTGACATTACCTTGTTTATATATACTAGAAGTGGCCCTATTCGTTAAATTAAATAAACACCAATTTACCTCAATGATTGACATAAGACAACGCACAGCACCAATGAGAGCCCAGTATAAAAACCAATTGCGCACAGGTGGTCATAAAACAGCCTTATTAAAAAATAGCATCCTTTCCATGGGACCGCTTATATATAATAAATTACCTGAAAATTTAAAAGACCTACCCATAAAAATGTTTAAAAAACAATTAACAAAACTATTGCTGGAGAAATGTTATTACACAGTTAAAGACTTTTTAAATGACAAAACTATATAGGAAAATGTTTTTGATAAATGTACGTTGCCTTTTCAAATTCGAATGTTTTAGATGACATTGACATATTGACATTGTTATTTTTTATTTATTAGCGATTTTTTTCTTTTTTTTTTTGTGGTTGTTGTTAGGTATATATTGTAATTTGACATAACAGATCTTGACATTACCATATTATCTAAATTCTTTAACTATTAATAATTGTGATTGTTGTTAATGTTTTGTAATATTTTGACATTAAGCTTTTTGACATTATACATTTCGGCATTTATATGATTTCTCTTTGTAAATTATATTGTGAGAGTTTTATATGTAATTCATTAATTATTTTGTTTTTTTTTTTTTGTGGTCTGATCTGTAACAACCTATTAAATTCGACTGTGGCTAATAATGATCGTAATAGCTGTATCTATATTACTATTTAATAATTCGAACCTAATATTTTGCATGCCGTAAGGTAAAATGTATCGGGACACTTAAATAATATTCCAACTTATATGTATACCTACATTATCAGCAAATAAATGATTTCTTTCTTTCTTTCTTTCTTTCTATCGTTTACAGAGTATTGTGAGTGAGACGTTCGTCCTTCCCTTTGTTGGTCCCTGCGGCCTCGGTACCGAACTTGCTCTTAAAAGCTTTAGCGCCAAGTACTTATACGGGGTGGAAAGGACATCGACGTTCATCCGAAAATCATGTTAACATGATTCTAGACCCCCCAAGCATTGACATTATTTGTCTGTGTTTTCCTAAATTTTACGTGCTTTAAATGCTTTTTGCTCAAAAGTATAAAAAAGCCTTGAAAAATTCGTCATTCATATTTAACCCTATCTAAAAAGCACCATATTTAGAATAATGCTTCAATTGTAAATTGTAAGTCTTTTCTCTATTTCATTCTATTTTTAAATTTTTTGTTTAACTGCCTCACGGGTCCATCAAAGGTAACCATTCGTAACATCAAAACTCATTCGTGCCTCGGCAAGCATGTTGAACCGTTGGTCTTGTCTGTCATCGGTAGATCCTGTGCCAGTCGTACCGGTAGTTAGAAGCCGGAAAGTCTGACAACCAGATTAACCAAGGTGGTGGGTGTTTCCCAGCAACTGGATTGTAGGGGTCAGACAGGCATTCGCTCCATGTTTCAACACTGGTATTCAGCTGCATCCGGTTAAACTAGTAGTCATCCCGAACATAATTGGGAAACGGCTAGGCGAATGATGATGAATTTTAGGTGAATTTTTGAGTGAAATAAATTATCCCAAACCGCATAAGTCGCTTCTGTTGTTTAAAAATGTTATAATTGGACAGAAATCACAATTTTACACAGTTTAAAGTTAAAATAACATCGTCATCATCATCAAAAGTAAAACTTGGAAATATAAGAAGGCAGAAGAAAAATTTCATCGCTGGGAGGATGATGTAAAGAGCTCATGGTGTCCAGATATCGGTCTAGTACCTACTCATAGCACAAGCTTTGCCTAGTTTGGGACTTATGGCGGTGTGTGGAAATTGTGGAATAACTATTATTTATTTTTATAAAGGTTTATGCGTCGATGTCTCTTCCACCCAGTATTGAGGAAAACTATAAGGTTTGATGTTAACATCACTACGTAATATAAAACAAAGCCCTTTGTCGCGTGTGTCTTTCTTGTCTCTAATGTCAACCTTTCAAAAAGTTTGTTCTTTTCTGGTTTGCATCAATTTTACCTTTTCTCTTTATGAAAAGCCTTATTTCCTCCACTATAGTGTTTTGACCATATATCTACCAGTTCCATCAGTAGGTTTTATATAAAAGAGAATATTCAAGAAGGCTTTAGGTCGTGTATGTAACACGCAAAGTCACTCTAGTTTATTCATCATATTGTTACATCCCAGCATCAAACCCCGCTAAGTTTTTTACGTAAACCTTACACGTCAGGACTAATACAATAAATAAGGAAGTTTGCTTGTATGTTTGTTTATTGCAGGAATTCCTACAGAGGATGTTTATGTCGCGGAAAAGGACATTGGCTACTGTTATCTTGTTCAGCTAAACTTTATCGGCATTTTCTTCGTTGAAACGTGACTGAGTAACAAACAAATGCTATCTGAACTTGCTTACCTACTCGGTATAAATTATTAGGGGTATGTTGTTACCAAATAAATGAGGTTTTCTTGTAGAACAAACATTAAACCTACGCACAGACATTCTACATTCTTCACTGTAGCTAGTCGTGAAGATTAGTTTGTGTTAGCTGTAAAAAAAAACCATGTGAATTGTTTAAGTCTTTGAATCGTCTTCTTCTTTTTCTATTCTTCTAATATATAAAACTTTCGTGTCACAGTATTAGTTACAAAACTCCTCCAAAACGGCTTGACCGATTCTTTTAAAATGTTGTGTATATTTTCAGTGGGTCAGAAAATAGGACGTTAACTAATAAAAACTAAATAAAAGTAATAAGTTGATTCTAAGTCACAACGAAGTTTGCCGGGCAGTTAGTACTTAAATAAATAAAATTTCGCAAGTCACAATATACCCGCGTAGACTAAGCAGAAGACTTGATGACTTGACTTACCCACTAATATCTCATGTATTGATAAGTTTGTAGTATGAGATTTTATTATCGACTGGCCTGTTGGTCTAGTAGTTAGTGACCCTGACTGCTATGCCGGAGGTCGTGGGTTCGATTCCCACCCAGGACAAATGTTTGTGTGATGAGCACGATCATTTGTTCTGTGTCTGGGTGTAATTTGTCTATAACATGTATATATTTAGAAATATATAAGTTTGTTTATCAGCTGTTTAGTACCCATAACACAAGCTCTCAAGCTTAACTTGGGACTGAATGACGTTGTGTGAAAAGTTGTGGGATATTTATTTATTTATTATTTATTAATTAAATCTATTTACTCCTCCTCCTCCTTTTTTTTCTCTTTACTCTATTTTCTCTGTACTCCTCTGCCTAGCCCTTCGGGGAACACAGGCGTGACGTTATGTTATGTAAATCTATTTATAAAAACTGCAACGGAATACTAGCAATTTCGCTCTGAACTTCCGTCTCTTACCAAGCAAATGCTAAGCAATCTCATTCGCAACAATCCTTTTACCTGAAGAATCAATTGAAGAAACCTTTTCTAGTCAAGTCAAATCACAGAGCATGGAACCGTCACGCCCGGCAATGTCTAAAGGTGGCAGTATTAATATAGTTCCTAGCCGTAAGAGCGTTGAGCGCACAACTTCTACCACAATCCGCCTTCTTCACAGCCTGTTCCAAACGTCATTCGTGACGTAGTGCAGGTTAAAAAAACCGTGATATTTCTATCCTAAGTGTTGACGGTGCCTCCTCTAGCATCGGCCGCCGCGCCGGTGCGTCTCCATGCTCTATGGGTCAAACAGATACCACGTGTGTTCGATATAAGGAAATCTTTATTTAGCATTTTACAGGCTTTGTTGGGGTTACACCTTACCTTTCGCAGTGATTGGTTTTACCCTACAACCCCTTTCATTTGGCTGGAATGTAATATGTGATACCGTCGAGAATTTCTAGTATTTTTTATGAGTATTTAGGATGAGAGATAATTCTTGAAACGCATCGTTTGGGGAATCTATTCGTGGGGCTCACGAACTAATTATCGTTTTAAAAATGAATGTTTTACGCGTAAGAAAAGCTTGCGCAACAAAATAATGTTTGCAAAATAAATAAATACCTTCCCGCATGCCACTTTAAGTTCTAAGTTCCTTACATCTTAATAGAGTTCCTTAATTGTAGCTGTCGTTTTACGGACTTCATAAGTCCAACAGGCATATATTTTCGTGTCGTTAAAATAAAACTATAACGATGCAATAATATTCATCAAACGATAGGTATTATGAGGGCAATTATAAAATAAAACAAATTGGCGTGCTCGTAAACTATACGACGCATGTGCCTCCTGTATTATAAGGAAAGGAAGAAGGGCAATTGATGCTTGGCACCGGTAGTCCTGGATAGAGGAAACTAAATACATACATATGATACACTCACGCCTTATCTCGCGGAGGTAGGCAGAAACTACAGAACGATACGTTTTCATTCGAACATCTAATCATACACGCACTCCGGTTTCGAGTACCTACTTCGCAACTGACTCTTCTGGAGAATATCACTAATAAAATATCGTATGCTTTTCTAGATCTCCCCTCCCGTTGTTTCCACTCACATCTGCCTTATAAATACTTGTTGTTAGTCTTCCAATCTTTACTCTCAATGTAACCATACTCTCTAAGCATTTTATTTTATTTTTTTGTCTTATTCCTGTTGTTATAATAATAATAAAAATAATAATAATATTCCACAACTTTTGACACAATGCCATTTAGTCCCAAGTTAAGTTTGAGAGCTTGTGTTATGGGTAGGTACTAAACAGCTGATAAACATACTTATATATTTCTAAATACATACATATTATAGATAAATTACACCCAGACATAGAACAAATGATCGTGCTCATCACACAAACATTTGTCCTGGGTGGGAATCGAACCCACGACCTCCGGCATAGCAGTCAGAGTCACTAACTACTAGACCAACAGGCCAGTCAAAAGGTGTTATCACATCCCTCAATCTTTCATCCATAGCTGCACCACGCATGCTCCGTAAGGCATTTCTAGGCAGTTATATCCATACGTTTTGAAACATTCCTGTCCTGAAGTGGTCTTGAATCGTGAATGCAAAATGAAAATCTGGCAATTTTACTAAATAGACTGATGATGTTGACTAGACGAAGCCGAAATATCAAATGTTCTTGTGACATTATCCTTTCATGTTACACTGCTTCCATCTCTCTAACACCGATTAAATCGGCTTCGAAAATTATTGTCGGATGTTTTACCAGCCCCAAACTATAGATCAAATTCCGTGTCGTATCTGGCTCGCACACGGGTTTATACGACACTGTTCATTTATTTGTCGGGCCTTGATACTCGCCACCCGTTGCCCGCCGGCTCCTAACCACCAGTTTTTACACCATTCGATTTTAATACTGTGTCTCGTGCCAATACCTAGATAGTTTAATGTGGGCATGTACAGACGCCAGCACATCATAAACTCAATGAAATTGATTAAAATAATATACGATCGTGTTTTTTCGATATAGATTTATCATCCAAAAAGTTCCCTAAAGTCGGGATTCAGTATTGTGTGCTCATTACATTTAAATAACCACATTTTAACAAAATCATTGGTGACGTCCATCGCGTACGGTACTTAGCTGTGTTGTGTGGGGTACTAAACCTACCAATGGTTGGCTCCAGCTACGACGATCTAGTGTGAAAACAGATATTGACATCAATTAAAATCGGGTTCCGAAATCCAACAAATGAAAACAGGCCCTTACAAAGAAGAAAACACCATAGGAAACTAGGGATTCCATACTTCCGTAGCGACATCTATCTTGCCACATGAGAACTAAATCTGACACATCCTACAACGCAATGTTATCCGCGCAAAAGAACGTCTACAAAATTCCAACAACCAATCGTGTTGGGGTATAGTAGCCCACCAGAAACAACACCATTTGGTACTAGAATTCTCCCTTTTCTATTAGGGGTGAGGAAGTTGACACCCTGTTCCTCATGTCTATACTTTGTTATAATAGGCATACTGGGTTCATACTTAGGCAGTGAACATCAAAACTTCTTCAATCATAGACTTATAAGTTTACCCATTCTCTCTACTATAACATAATATATTTTGCAGGTGATGTAGTACTTTGTACATTGCCGCTGGGCGTACTGAAGGTGGCTGTGGCGAACAATGGACTAAGCCAACAGAACTTCGTCAAGTTCGATCCGCCGCTACCAGATTGGAAGGTACGTATAGAATTCTACTTTTGTTAACTCCTACAATACATTTGTATTTCAACATCTACATATTAAACATATTGAATCCTAGATTTCACTAGTGTTCCTTAGGGAGCAGAAAAGCCAACGCTAGATTTAATATTTTATAACTTTGGCTTATTGGGTATGTGTAGCACAATTCAAATCGATTTAGTACAACGATGAAAATTCACACTCTGTCTACCATTGAGTGCTTGGATTAGAAACAGCATCCTCCTGTACGCTAGCAACAAACTACGATCACCAATCCGTATGCCAAACGACCACTCTTGGCAAGCGGACCACGCATAAATAGGTCACAGGTTATAGCAGAATCGTGCCTTATCCAGATCATTGACAATAAACATACGTCAATAGCTTTGTTTGTTGTGCTTCTACACACATTCAATGCAATGCAATACCGAGTTACTTTTAATTCGCTATCAATCCTTCGATGGTTTTATTCATATTTCTGAGTCTATATTTCCTAATCCTATAGTGAAAGTTGATCATATTCAAGACTATCTGAAAACTCACCTCTTGAAAAAATCCAAATGAAATAAAGGTCACTCTATAGGTACCTACATATAACCCGCAAAATAACTAATATATACATATATATATATATATATATATATATATATATATATGTATAAATTTATATTATATACGGATATCCCATCACATTTTGTTTCAGATAGCAGCTATCAAACGGCTTGGCTACGGAAACCTGAATAAAGTTGTTCTATGTTTCGAACGAACGTTCTGGGACCCGAGCGCAAATCTCTTCGGCCATGTTGGAACGACCACCGCAAGCAGAGGTTTGATATTAACAAGCTAATTCAATACTACCGCGTTATGTATAGAGGCCAGCAACATCAAGTTGTTCCAATCTGACATATTTCGTTTTTAAACTTTAATAGAAAAGAATAAGGTTCATGTTCAATTGGGATATGACAGTTGGGGATAGCTTGATGTGCTGGCGTCTGTGACAGTCTGAAATATTTCTTAGGGACTCTGTCCTTTGATGACTTGGCAGACATCATAGTAGTGCAGCCATGAAAGTCAAAAACACGATGCAAAGTCGGGATTGTGACTGCATCGTGTTTATAACACCACGTAAGCATTACAAGACAAAATTCAGTTCTTTCATTAAATTCTTTCTTAGCTTTACCTAGAAGTAGAGGCTATAAGACTGTTCCCAATAGAATAGTTTCAGATTTTATGAGCAAGAGCACGGCGACAGTCAAAAACGCTGTTAGTGCCAATACGGCTGCGCTAGAAGCCTTCCAAGATACGCCATTTTACTCTCCGACAGTACTCTTACAGACTCGTTATCTTTGCATCACTTTGCAGAGATTAGGTTGTAGAGCAGCTAATTGAATTTACTATCACGGGCACTACTATCGTCATGTCCGAGTTGCGATATTCTGTTCCATCGAGACGGCCCTTATTAGTGTGCGGTTCGCAGACGTGATACTTCATGATAGTGTGTTCAATTTACATGAATATCTAACGTTGGCTCATATTTCAGGGCGGGCTGCAAGTTTATTCCATCAATATTAATACATGGCCGCTCTGAATCACCGCCAATCAATTGGCTGATGTTTGCTTAGGGGGCTTATAAAGTTATGTACATTTTATATGGGATGGTGTTTTAAATGCCCTTGTATTTGGAACTGATGTAGGTAATTGATAGAAAGCTTTGTTGTCAGTTATTAATATTAATCTGCATAATTTAAATTATGAAAGTTTAAATTATGCACGTTGACTATATTGAGTCAACCACAATATAATCATCTAAATCATAGACCTATCAGTTTAGATTGGTACCTCATGCATGCTCTTCCTTCTCTTTCAAATATTTTATGTAACGGTTTATAACTAGGAACTACTTTTTATCTACTACTTCTCTTTCCTTTTAAACGTTTTTAACGTTCGCTCAAATTATTACAGCTTCCACAGCACCGCAATATATTACAATAAAACCTTTTTTACCCGGAGCACGGTAACGAAATCATGAATTATATAGAGGTGTAAATAGTGTAGAGCGTAGTAACGTTTGTGGCGGCGATAACGAATTAAAAGCTGAATAATTTAACGCTACTGAGGAACCCTGAGGGCGCTGCTTGCAATACATCACGGCAACGAGCCGAGACACACTTTTTTACGTTATGCTTTAGTTCACCTCCTTAGCTCTTTGTTGTATACCCTACTAACTACATTAAGCCCCCTACGTTTGCTCTGGGAATGCCGGAACAATGTCTCGCAAGTGATTTTTTTTAAATCGTGGCCAATTTAACGTTTTCGGCCCGTGTAGCGTTTAAGGATAGCTATCTGATGTTCTTGTATCTTTAAGACGTGTAAAGAGTTATGTGAGAATCCTCGCCCACCTTATTTTTTCTTATGTATCAGAACGATCTGAATTCATTCGAATAGTTCGGAGTAGGTACTTTAGATTACGATCTCCGTTGTTTCTACAATGTTAAACATACATTGGTAATAACAAATGTATGTATTGTACTGTTAATATTTACTGAAGTGAAATCCATTCATTGCACGTTTGACGTTCTCTTTAACAATACCGTGACTTTACCTATAATATTGTGGGCTGGCCGTCCCCACAAGAATGTTCCGTTCATAATAATTACCAACTATTGGTTGGTACTAGAGACTGCCTTTGAACCTCAGTTCAAACTCGCATTAATTAATCGTTTGTCCTCAAGGCTGGAACTTGTGAACGTTTATTGTAACGAAGGTCTATAACAAGTTTGATTCGTCCAAAACATATTGAACTGAATGTAAAATAAAGGACCAACAGTATTAATTATCGCTTCGGTGTAGACTGAGTTACAAGCCAATTTGTAGGAACAAAATGGTGAGCTCGCCACAGTTTGTATGAATAATTAAGTTTTAATTCTGGAATATTTTTTGTTTTAGGTGAATTGTTCCTTTTCTGGAACCTTTATAGTGCTCCAGTTCTGTTAGCCTTGGTGGCTGGAGAAGCCGCTGCTGTCATGGAGAACGTTACTGATGACGTTATTGTGGGTAGATGCATCGCTGTGCTGAAAAGCATTTTTGGCCATGCCGCTGTGCCTCAACCTAAGGAATGTGTGGTAACCAGGTAAGAAGTAAAAAAGTGTTCCAGTAAGAACACGATCAAAACACGATAAATTGGGCAAAGGGCCTGATTCAATCTCCTAGTGCATGGAGACCTCGACCCAATTTAGCGGTAGATGAACACACCGATTTGCAAGAAACCATTCAGATCGGTTGTAGAGGTTGATTTATAGCTGCTTCTGTTTTAATAATGAACTTATCGTCACACCTTGCTTTGCAAGTTGTCTGGCGCGAAAACGACCAGCCTGGATCCTAAACGAGATAATACTTTTCCTAGAAATTAATCTTAGTAGGTATATTGATTGGTAATTGGTAATTGGAAAATTGCGAAGGTACCCCTTTTAATAGTTACTCTGCCGGCGGAGGAGTGTGAGACTTTACATATTTATCGTTCAAAAGGAATGCAGAAAACTTTTGTTCGTAGGCCTCAAATTCCTTGACTATTTTTTATACAACTACAGGTTTCAAAATTTGTTGTTATAGTTGTATTCTAATTCTTGTGAATTTTTTTGTAAAAATGCCCGTGTGATATCAGAGCATGAAAATATTATCCGTTAAACATCTATAAGCTTACTCATGTTTGCAAAAATTTTGATTTAATATTTTCACAACAGATGGCGCGCAGACCCGTTCGCTCGTGGCTCATACAGTTTCGTGGCTGTTGGTTCCTCTGGCACTGACTACGATCTATTGGCTGCCCCCGTTCCAGGCGCCCCAGGAGAGAATAGACTGTTCTTCGCTGGTAAGTTTTTGTTTACAATTCTAGCTATAATACTGATGAAGCAATTCATAGACCTAGAAAAAGATATAGAAAATTAAACCGCCAATTTAAAAAAAAAAACTGAAACTCGCGGAACATGGGGATTCAACCAATGTTTATGAGTGTACTCATCACCAGCCACAAACCTTCACTGGTACAGGTTTCCTGGGATACCCTGTACATCTTAATCTTAATCAACCGCAGGGTGCTTTTACCAGTAAATTCACCAATATTTCAAACCACTTTTCCACTCCAGTATCCAGGAAACAGTTGCTGCTGATTTTGAGATTTATTGGATTTCGATGTTAGATACGAAATATCTACCATTAAAAGCTTGACCCTTTCGCACTGTTGAAGCTGCCATGTATTTGACTGAGGTTTATGGTTTTACCATATCGTTATTTCGGTATTAATGGCTAATGAGAACCTCGTCTCGGGAGCACCACTGATGCAGTTATTTATGCCGCACTTAGGGCCCTAAAGTTCCAGGATATAAAAGAAAAAGAAGATCAACCTTAGCTAGGGTACAGTGAACCGTGTGGGCTTAATGTTCACGTTAGACTGACAGGTTAAAGGCTTGAGGATTCAAATTAAAATACCACAATACATGTCTTTGATGTGGCTAAATATTGACGACCACACGAATCGATCGCTGGTAAATTTACGCTTCTGAGAGTGGTTCGTCGATGGTCTATTCATTACAGTTCTGTGTTTCGAAAAGAACGTTAATCCGTCCCAGTAGTCATTTGTACATTTTTGTCAGCCGTTACGAGTAGTCAGAACCCCGAAACCCGAACAAATAGTTTGACCAAGCGTTATCGTATTAGTAATAGGCTATTTGACAAAATTTTATTTTTTTACCTTCATCTAGACTACAAGAAAATATTCGATACATATTTTTTTTTTGTTTTTCCACGTAATCAAACAATAACGGCGATACATCTAGTCAAAATGTCGCATAACGTCACTAGCCAGTACAGTTTACACTAGGTAATGACATTACAAACCCCCTTTCCTCAACTGTAATGCGCTTAATCTAAGTAGTTTTTCATCAATTTGAAAAAGAAAAAAATACGTGTCGAATATTTTCTTGTAATCGAGATGACGGACTTAAAATTATTTTTTTTTATTTAGTGCCTATCTGACCTCCGTAACCTCACAGGCTGTGAAGGTCAGATAGGCAGTCGACTCATATAAAGCACTGGTATTCAGCTGCATACTGCTGTTCCGGCTGCCATATGATGGCCTAATTGAAGTTATTATTTGGCTTTGACTTTGCAACCGGTTTGACTGCGAGCCGACCTCAACATAGTTGGGTAAAGGCCAGGCAGATGCTATTGTTTTCGATCTGGATGAAATATTCCCAATTAGGGTCCTAACCACTAGATAAGAATCTCTTTATCGCTTTAATGCTCAGAGTAGAAAATACTGATTGCGAATAGTTGCTTGTATGTAAGACTGACGCAAACGCTACCCCTTGACACATCCACAAATCTTAAATTCTCTTATTTTCACCTCTCTTTTCCATCCGAAAATCCGGGATGACAAAAAATTGAGTCGCCCCCTCTCACATGGGACCTAATAACGACTTCGGTGGATCGTTACACCTCTAACCCTTCGGTAGTCACAAGCGTGACGGAAATTTACCTACACTTTATGTTATGTGAAACACCTCACATGGTTTCGTATGCGTCTTGTTCGTGGGGAATACAAATCATGTGTGAATCTCTAAATCGTGTTTATGTCAAAATGATATCGGAAGTCGAACGATTTTTTTCGGGATCTTTTTTTTTGAGTTTGCTATGAAATTTGATGCTGCAACTAAATTGAAGTATTTCCTTCTTTTTCCTTGGCTTAAATAAGTTTTGTAGCATAGTAGCTTTGACTTGAAGTCCCTATTTTGTTATGGGAAACCCTTTCTGCTCGGTGCACAAAATGGACAAAAGCATACGATACCAATCAAATTGCGACCCTTACCTACTTACTTTTTATGGTACCCATGGGTTGCAAACGTCAGTCTGACTGGCAGCGAGATGTACCTCATAAACCGTAGACAAATTTTTACGTGTATTGAATTTAAAAAAAATACGCCTAATAAATGATGCACTCTTCGTATGCGCGTATGATCCCCGCTTGGCTGGTTTTAACATTACAATAGAATTTCTTTAAAAAAAAGGAAGGACGTGCTTGTGTAATTTCTGTATGTATTAACCTATTTATTTCTGTCTATTTAGGTGAACACACAATGCGGAATTATCCAGCAACCGTTCACGGCGCGTTCCTGTCAGGTCTTCGCGAAGCAGGCCGACTGGCGGACCTCCTCATGCCGCAGCCACCAATCACAAACGCCAGTGTTGCTGCAGCAACTGCCGCAGCAAACGCGGCAGCCAATCAGGCGTCTTAATTCTAAGCTTCATTTTTGTTTACTTCAGCGATGACGCTGATAGAGAATGTTCTTCCTTTAATGGTTAGTTTACTTTATTAGAAGATATTTTAAATGTTGAATAATTTCTTGACTTACTTACCTACAGAAAACTAATAAATACCTAATATCTAGTTTTGGTAATTAAATGCAATTGGTGTCAAGATGTATGTAACCATGAAAACGCTAGATATAATGGTATTCTCAAAATCCTTTAGATTTTAAATGAAGAAACAAATGAGATAACTAACTAATGAAGGAACGTAGTTTAATGCAATTTAGATAGCAATAATTTCTTATGTTTTTTTATCGCTGTAATGGGATTTTGATAAAGATCCGTTACCTACGCGATTTGTGACTACTTAGATGCTTAGAATAAGTTTGTTTCTTTACTAGATATTAATAAGCAAGGCGCAAACATCAAACTGAATTACTAACTTGAAATTTTTGAATTGACGAATTCATTCGATTTTCAATAAATATTTTGGTAGACGTGTCCTATTTAATTGAAAGCAATTCATTTTTAGATTGCCAGGATAATTTGTAAATTACTAGAATAAATTTCTATTTTACGTTTTGTCTAAAAGTAAAGTTGTTTATATTCATCAGTACTTTTACCCTCTGAAAGATTTACGCCTTTTTACCAAGGGGATTTAATATTTGTATTAGTAATTGTGAAAATGTTAAGTAATTTTTAAATTACCCCGTAAAGTAAAACAAAGAATAGGCAATTAATATTCCTAGGACACGCCTCTTAAATTTTTTTTTGAGCATTTAAGCTCCCATAAAAGTGAGTTACTTTTAGTGAGTTACAAATTATCTTTAGTAATTTAAACTTTCCTAATATCCTTGCCTTTACTTAAAAGCAATACTTTCTTAGAGCCTTTTAGATTTTGAGCTAAACAGCAATTTTGTTAAGATTTTACGAAAGAAAGGAAATATTTAAGAAAAATCTTAGACTTAAGTAAGTAGTAATGTAACTGCTTTGATATCTGCGCCTTTTAGTATTAAGTTTGCATTTGACTTTAAATTGAAAAATTATAGAAACATAGTGTGTTCAAAAAGTAGCAAAAACAAATCATATACTTATATCTATTTAAAAGAAGCATAGTACCATTATAGAATGACTGAAAATATTTATACAAAAAAAAAGCGTTATCAATTTATTATAGGCAATTCCCATTGCATTTCCGATCATCCGAAAAGCCTTTACGATAAAAAGTATGTTACTTTTAGATTGCTGGCCACCAAAATATTGAATTTTCAATTAAATGGCTTTATGTGATATTGCTGGATTTAAATTAAATTTGTGCAGGGTAAAATTTTATTGTTCTACCATTTATGATTGACTATTTTGCGAATCAATTTGACTGGCTCGTGGCAACCGTTTACTATGAGTATCTAATCTACATTACATTCACTTCCATTTTTAATTACCTACTCAGTAGTAGCCCGCAGTTCATTCTCGGACTACTTCAAACATGCTATAGATACAGTCAGAGACAAAAAATATCTGGAGACACAGACCATTTGATAATGATCGCAACAACTAAGAAAATTTAACTTTATCTCCATTGTATAAAGTGCTTTTTAGAATGATAGCTGTAGTGTACTGTAGTATTCTGAAACATTCCATGTCATTCAATTTTCATAGTTGATTAGATCACTTTGAACAATCTGTTCGTCTTGATATTATTGATGCTGATTGTACACCTCTGCCTAATCGTTCAGAGATTACAGGCGTGATGTTATGTGAATAAATAAATAAATCAATAATTCACACCTTCCCAAAACGTCATCCAGTCCCAAACTAATGTGCTCTGAGTATTAGACAGCTGATAAACATACTTATGAATGACTAAATACATACATATTATAGATAAATTATACCCAGACACTGAGCAAAATAATGATTGTGCTCATCACACAAACATTTGTCTTGGGTGGGAATCGAACTTACGACCCCCGCATAGCGGTCAGCCACTAACCACTAACCAACAGGACAGTCAAAAAATATGTAAAATAAATTTCTCTATCTTTTGATCACTTTGACAATTCATTCTAAAAAGGTGAATACTTCAATTTCACCCCTTTTAATATTCATGAGCATTAACTCGAGTGTCTTATTTTAATAGCGTTTGAATAGTTTTGTAACAATAAAACGTTTCAAAAGTTTTTTGTTGTCGTTTCGGTTCAGTTTAATAGCCCATTGATTGTTCAAATTATGTAACAAAAAGTTACACAATATACCTCGAAATTATCGGGATCGATACAAAAGGTCTTCTTCATAAATGTATTAATTGGACGATTTGATACTTTAAACAAATACACCTGCCTCCATAAAAGACGGGAGGCACCTGTTTGACTTTGTTCCTAGTAAAGATAACCCTCTCTTTCACACCTATTTGTTAGAAAGGGACAGAACGCAGCCGTGAGAGAAAATTTTGATTGCTGTTGCGATATTTTATAATCCTCGTTCGCGAAGTGACTGCATTATTACACCGAACGTGTTTCGCGCAACAATTAATTCTTTGTTAATTGACTAAGATATTCTCAACATATTGCCTATAAATTATTCCTATGTTATAATCTTTTGAACGGAAATGCAACGTATATTTATTGCCGACATAAAAGTATTTTTCATTAACGTAAGTTAATTCTAGTATTGCTTTCTGACCGTTGACCTGTTGAAAGCTTATTTGGAAATGGAAAGCTGAAAACGTTATTACTCACCCTCCAACCCTGAGATTGAAAACATTTCTTCGGATAAGTCAGAATAAATGGCAAAATAAAATAGTGGAAATTAAAAAAAACACTTTTGTGTTTAATAAAAATTACACAACAAATTTTCCAATACAGAAGATACCATTAGACATTCGATACGGTGTGATTGGGTGTCACCGGTTAACAGAACCATTAAAATCCAGGAGCGTCGATATACAATTACCTGCACTAAAACAACATAACGACGCATTTATTTATAGTTTGGTTTTAATTTAAGTTTGTTTACACGCCAGGCGGGTCGGCTGACGGATTTATGGTGAATTTTAATTGCATTTTTAATTATTTTTCAACAACTACGCTGCCGGCAAATTGAATACGAACTCACTTGTGTTGCGATCTTATCGTAGCTAGATCCAACTAAAAAAAAACACAATTTAAAACTGTTTTCCGGGTATCATGTAAATTATTTATGACTTTTAAAATTAATCATTACCAAGTACTGTTACCGTGCTACGGCTCGTTTGTCTAGCGAATATCCTGCCGTGTTAAAGGCTTCCATTTTTAATTTCCTACACAGAAACGTATTAATATGGATATCACCATGATGCTCAGATTACTTAGAATCACCAAAGGCTGCTGATTATCATCAATAAAATAACAATAAAAAATATTAACATAGGTTTTAGTGTTTTTACTGTTGTACAGGCACATTTAATCCCATTTCTAGTAGCAATACTGCCAGTCAAGCAGATTTCAAATGGGCTTTAAATCAGCTGGACTCCAAATATATTTTTATTAATTTTAGACAAGACTATCAAAATTTTATTGCCTGCCCATTATGTAAGCTACTATTAAATAGGCGATTCTGTGTATCATGTGGTAAGTACCTAAATTCATTCAGTAGCCACGTAACTACGAAAACGGAGGAGGTCCCAAATTCAATGACTTAATTCCAAATAAATTGTATTAGGATGTTACGATAAATCCACTGTCGTTATTATAAATCTCAAGTTTACTTAGACTGCTGTTTTTCTTGTAACAATCGAAGTGGACTACATTTCCTGCCACGCTAAAGTATACTCTCTGATCATTAGACTTGGGTACAGTTTATCATAACGTGTCCTCGATATATAGCATTTTTCAATCCCACTATCAGATTTTACTAGCCCACGCCCATTGATTAACACGGCAGATAAAAGTTAGTTTAATGAAGTATTTTTATACTTAGCATTTTTTCACATTGTTAGCTGACAGCGAGGTTTTGGAACAGAATTTTGTAGAGTGGTTAGATCTTAGGAAGGAAAACGCAAAGTCAGTTTATAATAGACGCTTTTATTGACAGTTTTGTTCCACTAGTTACACTAGTAAATTGACAAAAAAGAGACAGCTTAACACTGTCATCAGATTTACCTAGTTGATTTTTTCTTTGAAATTATAATTGTTGACCGGTTAAAATGTAACTTCAATCGAAGCCTTCCATTGGTTTGTAAGATAACTCCAACCACACCTGACGATCCTGGTGACTATCTCTTTCGTTGACCGTACAATATCCAAACGTAAAACGTTTTTAATGTCTTTACTTATATTCTAAATGCTTAATAAACTAACGCTTTAGACACGTGTTAGCAGTATTGACCTTAATAACACACTTTGTTATTTTAACACAAACTTAATTTCATTAACCAAGACAAAAGTACATAAATGCACTCAGAGTTATCTGCAAATCCCAAAATCGCATCCATCTCTAAAGATTTTTATTTAAGTACCAACAGACATAAAAAAACAAATCCCCGAAATAACTTCTTCAAACTTCTTACTGCAACGCCGCTCCAAATATTTCACTGTCCGAATACCGCTTCGTTACAATTAACCCTACGGTGCCTTTAAAAAAATAGCCGCGTAGCGACTCCGACAAACGAGGAATTAATATCGTAGTCCACAGCCATTTATTTTGAGTTCCCACTTACCACTTTGTACTTACACCGGGCTTTTATCTTTCTGTAATTATGCATCAGCACTGTATTGTTTGCTTAAGATTTGTTCGGGTGATGAATAATTACTTTGCTTTGAACCAGCTACCGCGCTTGCTTTATTACTTTGTATGTAGCGTAATGCGGTTGCAGGTACAAGGAATACAATTCTTTGTTTTTTTACAAGATCTGATTGTTCTGAAAATGATCTTGCTCTTTTTTGCTAGATTTTTTTAGACTAAGTTCTTGGTCTTCTTTAATACTTTGTACTTAGGTACATGTTTATCTTGCACTAAAAAGCCCCATCTCCTTTCTAAGATATAATTTTTGCAACTTTTATCAGTATAGATTACAATTTAAAATGAAATGTATATAAGTATTACAATCACATTTAGTTTTAGCAACTGCTACATAAAATCATCGAAAGTTGTAGCTGTAACTATAACAATTGGATCATAAAAGCAGTTATCAGAGAAACCTTTTTCAAATAAACTCCTCGCAACCCCAATTCAAAATCCCACTCATAGTTCTGCCAAATCAATAAACTCTGCAAAGTTAAAACCAAACTCTCATTTGTGTTTAGGACAAGTTCGCTTTCGTGGCGCTATCTGTATAAATTAAAGAAAAGCTTTTAAAAGCTCACCTGTTTGAATACTTTGAAAAGCTCCCAATAGATGTCTGGCGACCTGCGTGCGCGCATTCATATAACGCCATCTATAAGTTTAACGCGTAAGCTCTAAGTTCTCTCTAAGTTGAGCTTTTAACTTTGTCCGACGGAGGAGCCCGCTTCCTAACTTTTTGTAATGATTCTCGGTTTGAGTAGTAGATGGCGCTGCAAACAACTTTTGGCTTGCGTACATGCGGTACAACAGTGCCCTCTATTATAATAAAATCATATTATTGCAACCACATTTCACACCTGACTGTGCATGATGCAGTTCATTAGATTTGGTATTACTCTTGAAAACTTCGTTGGGCATTTTGTTTTAAATTTATGAGACAGGTACAGACAGCAGCACATCACGTTACCCCTAAAAAGTAAAATTTTCCCAATTGAACATAATCCATAATTTGTTTGCCTTAGAGATGTTGTTTTTTACGCACTTGCCTTCCAATTCATTGTATTGGCAGAATACTCGACATCGGCTTTGTTTGCCGTAACAAAAATAGAATAGAATAGAATTAAGTTGAAAAACTATCAAAGAAATTGGACACATTGGTGTGCTGCACAGTTTAATCAGCTAGCCTCTGTACACTAATTAGTATCACTGAAAGTAAGGAACATCTACTCAGTTTTAAAAATAAACATTTTATCAAGCTTTCGGAGCCACACAGACTGTACAACAAACGAATTTCAAAATATAACACCATCCCAATACGCTTTCTCTGAGCCACACTCAAGTCACAGATAATTTGACAGTTTGATACGTAAAACAGGGTAATTATTTCGTTTCTTCTGCGGTTCCTCACAAGTATACGTGTATATATCTAAACAATTGTGTCTAAATAGCTTAACTTTCTTTGTTCCACGCGACATCCCACAAATTATGAAATTAACCTTTGATACATTTGCCTTAACAATGTGAAATGGCCTATGATCAGCTAGGTCATATGTCAAGGTAAGGTATTTGAATCCAAGTGCCTGTGACAGATTATTATTCAGCCTATCAGACCTTAAACCAGCCATATATAAAAAGTAACACGAAATAGGTGTTTCATTTCACCTTCCGAACCGAAGCAAAGTTAATGTCTTCGAGGAATATTAATTTTAAAACAGTGACTGTAACAATGTCGCTCTTGTCGCTCGCATTGTTCATAATTATATTAATGTTAACTACAGTCAAAGCTGATTTACAAAATAATAACCCACCTTTGTCTTCAGCTCAGAATTTCAAAGTGTTCGTTGCAAACATGATAAAGGAACAAAGTTCTAAAATCCAGACGCTGCTCAAGAAAATTCAGACAAACGCTCAATCTGTTTTGGAGAAAATAGACAGTATGAAGCAAGATACCAAACTTAATAAGAGAAAACTCGATATCAAAACCGTCGGCAATAGAGAAGGACATCAAATCGAATCACCAGTGCTGAAAAATAATGAAGTGATCGACACAGCGGCAGATGTGATTGCAGAATCGAGAAATTATAACAATCACTACTCGTCTTCGGGATATGGAGTAAGTGGCAATGCAAACTATGGGGCCCCAACGTACCATCATCATTCGATAGGATTTGATCCGATTAACTTAGTAGTGTCGATGTCGTTACTCTCATTCTTGCTGCAAGCATTACAAGGATTGCTGGGAAGAACCAGACTGCCAACACCGGTTGTAGAAGCAAGGACATTGAATCCAATTCAAGACTGGACTAAAAAGTTTACAGATAACTTAGCAGTTAAAGATAAGGGCCAGTACTATTTGAAAAAGAAATATTTTAAAAAGTATTTTCGTAAGTAGAATCTAATCCTTACTTATGGATTACGTATCTCGCGACCTATGTATAAATACTTTCTGCACTATTTATTTCGCACTAAATCTTAATATCAGCAGTTTAAAAATATACTGCCTGCTTTTATTAAGAGTTCACCTAATGTACTCCCAGCATTGAGCTTCATAAATGGGAAAATATGTAAATCAACTAAATGTTTTGTGAATAAAAATTACATTCATAATTCTGTTTGCTCCAATTCTTCTCACTTAACCTAATTGCAGTTCACATAGCGCGACATAATTTCCATTTCATTTAGTATTTTTAACGACTCATAAAACCGAATTAAAACAAGAGTAAATTGCTCTTAAATTGTGTGTAGGGGCCGCTACTTTGTCTAGTTTTAAAGAGACTTTCCTTCGGCAACTGTGGATACTTTTTAAGTATTAGTGCCCTGTGTCATGATCTTGTGCGACTTACGAGGTTGTCTTGATAGACAACACAAAGGAGGCAACTGGCATAATTAAATGTAGTTCAGTTGCTCACTAATCAATGTCGCTCCACCAAACTGAAGTAACTTTATAAGTTGTGACTTTATATTTTGTTACTGTAGATTTTATCTTTTATAATAATAATAATAATAATAATAATAATAACTTTAATTCGGGTGGCATAGACCCATAGAAATCTTAACCTAGTACATACATTTTTTAAAAAATTACCTACACACACATTTTTACATACACATTACATTATTTTTTTTTCACTGGGTATGACTGGCCACACCTATAAAGGACGTGACCCACATATTTTGAAAGGGACAGTCAAAACGTGTAGCGATAGCGCTCAAAATGCTGTTGTTGCTACCCCGTATGCGGGCAAGCAGGGAAGCTGCTTTTTTGCGCATGATGGCCTGGAAACCATCAGTGCGCGCTTCAGCAAACATCCCAGAGGCGCTGCACCGCCACGGCAGACCCAACAACATCCTGAACGCATTATTGTACTGAGTGCGCAAGGCTCTGTAGGCTCGCTGCGTATGTCTCACCCACAGGCCGCTTGAGTAGAAGGACTGGCAAAAAGCTTTGAATAGTGTAATTTTCACTTCTCTCGTGCATCGCGCGAACCTGCGGGTGAGCATATTAGCTCTTACCGCCAGAGCCCTGCGCTCCCGCTCAACATCTTGATCGTCCCTGAGGTCACTAGTTACAATATGACCCAGGTATTTGAATTTTTGAACCTGTTTTAGGGCTATTCCATTGAGAAATACAGGGGGCACACGGGTTGGCTGTTCTTTGCCTGATTTAAAAACTAACATTTCGCTTTTTTCAGTGTTGTATTGTAACCCATGCTCCTCCGCGTACTTCTCGCAAATAGACAAAAGTTTCCTTAGCCCACTTATAGAGGGGCTCAGCAGCACCATATCATCTGCATAGCTAATATTGTTAAAACAAGTGTCATCAATATGGCAGCCGACATGTGTGCTACTGAGCCGCTCGACAAGCTGGTCAACATAAATATTAAATAATAAAGGTGAGCTTAAACCACCTTGCCTCACGCCACATTCTAATTTATACTCATCAGACAGCGCCCCTGCCCACCTCACCTGGTTTTTCTGGTTTGCATACCAATACCTCAGGAGAGAGATACACTCCCCCGGCACACCCGAGCTTCCCAGCTTATCCCACAGAAGATCATAATGGACACGATCGAAAGCCTTAGATAAGTCTAGGAAGCAGGCGTATACCGGCGTCTTTCTGTCTGTATAGTACCTGACAGCATGCTTTAAACTCAAAATGGCACTCTCAGTAGATAACCCCGCTCTGAACCCGAACTGGGCATCGTGCAGGTCAATTATTTTAGTGAGGTTCGCATTAAGCATGCTGTCAAGCACCTTGGCTGCAGTGGTGGCCAGTGAAATAGGCCGGTAGTTAACCCTGTCAGACGAGTCTCCCGTCCTATTTTTCAGAATAGGTACCACAATAGTACGCATGAGCGGCTCCGGTAGGTATGAATGCGATATGCAAAAATTAAAAAACATACTCAACAAACGGGGCAAATGAACACCAGCATGTTTAAAATGGTCGATGCTGAGGCCGTCATGACCGGGCGATTTCCCTCGCTGCATATGGTTTATTACATTACTGATCCCTCTAGCAGAAAATAACATCTTACGCTCCGTCATGACGGCACCTGCATCGTGAACAAAACTCGCTGACGACGGACCCAGGGATGAAGGGACCGTAAACTGTTCCTTAAACACGTCGGCAATAGTTTTGTGATCACTCACGCCGCCGACACTCACCGGGAGGCTCGTTTTCACATTTAAACGGTTAACATTTTTCCAGAAATATTTAAATTTTTTAGCCGAATGATTAGAGGCAAGCTTATTCATTTTTAATTGTTCTTGTCGGTCTTGGCATGACTTTAACTTGGACTTAAATCTTTTCCGGGTATCGATCATTTCGTCATACACTAAGCCACTAGTGGGCTTACCGGCTAATACCCACAATTTAAATTTTGTGCGAGCGTCTCTATGAGCGTCGGCGACGTAATCATTCCACCCAGTTACATGAAAAGACTTGGTTTTAATCTTTTTACAATTATATGTTTTCATTGCAGCCTCCGACAATACAGAAATAATTTCATTATATAACTCATCAATAATTACGTAATGATCAGAATTATGGCATACAGAATCACAACATTGTCCTAATACTAAAGGGAAGTCTATTGCTCGAAGTTTAGAATGACATAATTCGTGATATTTATGAATTTGATTAGGCTGTCGTTCTCCCCAGATTACTTGCCGTCTGAGATCGCCTTTATTTAGGTTATATTCATATTTAATATTAAGTTTAGACAAATTACATTCTATTATAAGTGGAAAGTGGTCAGACCAGTACACATCGTCTTGAACCCATACTTTAGTAATGGTGGAAATTACAGATTGTGTTATAATGCAATGATCCAACCACCTCACGCATCCATGAGCTTCACTCCTAAACGTAGAGGTACTAGACTGTAACCCCAACATCTGTACATCCACGCAACACCATTCATTGTCGTCACAAAAAGCAACTAATTCATTAAAGAATAATTCGTTCGGGTGCGCATTAAAGTCCCCTAACACGTAAAATGCCTCAGTTCCACATCTTTGTTCCATTTCCATAACAGACTGTATCGTACTCAGACAGTCTGTAAATACCGGTAAATTATCACTGCAGTTTGTTGGCATATAAACACTAAGAATGACTACCTTTCTATTACTCACGGTTATCTTTATCCCAGTTACACGAACGTTATCACAGTTAATCACAGACACTGAATGGAACACACTTTTTCGCCATAATATCGCGACACCACCGTATGGGCGACCCGTGAGTAAGCCCAATGAAGTGTCCACGGCAGAGGTTCCCGTCGCACTGAAGTCTTCGTGGATAGTACTCAACACAGGTAACTCATGTGGCAGTAGCCACGTCTCTTGTAGTGCCACCACATCAGCAGTCTGGCACAGGGCTCTTACACCTTCCCAGGATCTCTTGACTGACTTACAATTATAACTAACAAGTTTACTGGAACATCTAGTTTCTTCTTTATCCATTTAAATCTTTATTTATATTAGCCACATATTCCGAATCTGTTTTCAAATTCCTTCTTTCCCCAAAGTTCACAAAGCGCCTAAAAGAAATGCCTGATGGCCACAGCTTCTCATCTAGAAATGTATCCAATTTATGCTTCACAACATAGGCTTTGTAGGAATTATAGCTCTTTTGTTTTTTAATTTTTAACTTCACTAGAGAAATAGTTTCTCCCGTTTTATTGCGAACATAGTCAATAATGTCCTCCTCACATACATCGGTATGGACATTAGAAATAAACAACGGTACTTTAGTATCTGCCGCTTTAAATTTCACATTATCCTGCGACTCGACAACCGCATTTCCTTTCTTTGTAGTTAGCCTATTTCTTAATCGTGTCTTCTGAACCAAAATCCATTGATCATCCCTATCGGGAACCCTCCATTCAGTGCCATTACTAGCCATTTCAGCATATGATAATAAACGCTCCGTCGTAGCCTCACTTTGTTTACATTTTTCTAACGCAGTAATGGCATTGTTTGGTTGTGTTGACTGATGACACTGAGCTTGACTGCACGGCATCTCGCTCGCACTCGCTGTATTGCATATTGGCTGACTACTCGGCAAGGGCGCCGGTGGCGCTCGTGCAATTGATATCTCCGTATTATGCTGTTGACGCAAACATTCACTACCACCATCAATGTCCTGCCCTAAAAACGAGCAATTATCCTCATAGTCGTGCATTGGGAGTGCCTCCGGTCCACTATCCATAATTGATATATTTTTCTTTTGCAAGTACCCCCCACGTATCAGGTTAACGTTGCGCCTTTTCTCAGAGGATGGTGGCCTACGAAAATCTACCAAAAGTTCATTGATATCTTTCTTAGACACGTAATTATCACGAATTTCATCAATAGACCCCTGCATCATGACGATTTTTTTAAGTAATGTGGTCACATCGACATGGTCGAATGTAACCGGAGGTAATTTCTCGAGATTTCTTGCCACAAAAGTTGGTATATTTTCTGGGTCGGTCCCTTTTAAAAGCGATATAATGTCGTCAAGGTTTCGTTGAGTCTTGCCTTGTCGTTTTCGAACAGTAGCCGTTTTTTGCAAGGATTCAAAAAGTAACGACTTTGCAAGTTCTATATCCTCGACACTAAAAGCACTTTCACATATGCGGACGAGACTTTCTTCGTCCATCACGTCTATCTTGTTCTGTATGAACGCTAAAATCTCACATATTACAATGTTACAATTTGCACACTTTAATCTCTTGGATTTCGACATATTCGTAGCGCACGGTAGTTTACGTACACTCGCGACCGCGGTCAAGCGCAGACTGAGCAGAATGAGATGACATTTTATCCTAGTGTAATTTTATTTGAATAAATAGTTTCAGAGTAAAAAAATATTTGGTTTAGCTGAACCTCTTGTGCCTGTGACTGCATCATGCTCAATTAAATACATCTTGTTCTGGGTGAATATTACCAAGTAATCAATAATCTAAGCTTGGTATTTTTTTTCTAATACATTTATTTTACTTAGGCCTTCAAGCTCACCTTTCAAAATCAGTCACCGCTAGTGACGAGTTAAATAACAAGAAGGCTTTTGATGCCTTTTTTGACACCTGTTTTATTTTTGGTGTTAGTACCTACCTACTTTACCTGGAAAAAGTAGGTAGGTAACCTACTTTTTTCAGGCATCACAAGGTGACAAGTAAATTTAATCCTATATCTATTATTACTTTTAGCATTGATGCCGCCTAAATAAAGATAGTTCTTTGACGAAAACATTCATAAGAGATGTTATAATTTACGTTGAAGCTGTTTCGAATACCTACTTACCTACTTAATTAAATTGATAGGATCTTATTAACGTAGTAAGTATACTTGAAGAAATCAATATCAAAACTCGGTTATTCAAATAATGTCAGGATCAGCACTTTTTGAACGTCAAAATAACATCAGACATTCACTCCCTCAAAAAGTCGAATTCCCTTCCCTTAATATTTTTGCTGGACTAGAAAACTTTGTGTCATCTTTGTTAAAGCTTTATGTATCTTAAAAATAATTATCGCCTGCCGTGGCTGGTCTAGTAAAATTCTGCCTCTGTAAAGGTAGATGAAATGAGCGTGAAGTGAACTGTGAAATATGGCATTCATCCACACTATACTCCATCCGAGTAGGTAAACAATCTTGACAAGTATTTTTACATAAACGCTTATTAATTAAATACAACTACTGTTTAAACAAATTGTTCAATTGATCATGTAATCGTTTTTGTTGTATCTAAATTTGTTTTCAACTGCATTTTATTTTTTAAACTGTGTTGTTAACTAAAAATACATGTCAAAATTGTTTACCTTTTGTTAACTACCTAATCGGATGGAGTATAAAGGTCATTAGAGCCACTAATGAGCTGTGACCTTAAGTCCGCATGGTGGATTATAGACTTGGTCCACTCCAACTTACATAGGCGAGCCTTGTGTCCCAGCAGTAAAAACGTTTGCTTGAGTCATAGGAAAATTCCGAAACGAAAATTCATAGCAACGAAACTAAACCCTTAATGCCTTACAACGTGACCTTTACAAGTATCTCAAGTATCCTTTATAAGTGAACCTAACAACTACGGATAAGCTTTCCCAAACCGTAAAATGTTCTCAATTAAACATAAACCTTAATCTTTTGTAAAAAGTTGAAAAACCTTCAAAGAAGCTTCGCAGATTGGAGATTGCTTGATGTGCTTTTGTACAGACGCCAGTATGTCAAGTTACCCCAATGTGTCAAATTTCTTTGATCGTTTTTCAACTTTATGTCAAACAGAAGAAGGTTCATGTTCAATTGAGAAAATTTGACACATTGGGGTAACTTGATTGCTGTCGTCTGTACCTTACTCAGTAAAACACTAGCATTGAAACTCACAAGCATCTAAAACTGGGCTTAATTTCGAAAACGCAACTTTAAATCTTTTTATTTCAATTTTAATTTAAAAATTTAAGTATTTTAGTGTTGGCTTAGGGTGGTTTCAGTAAAAATCCCATATTATCCTCTGTCGGATGGCAGACAAGCGCCAAGTTGTACGGTGACCAAATGAACCTGTTGTGAGGGATATTACCCTGTTTTATTAACGTTTGTAAGCACAGAAGCTGAGGTGGTATTTGAAATGATGTTTTAAGGCATTTTAGTGTAAAAGTTTAATGATAACTTCTCTAACCGTAGCTAAGTATTTCTGAATGTTATTTACCCAGGCTGGATAACGTCGGTCGTTATTGAGCAGTAGGTATCAAGCTGCCCCAATAGGTCAAATTTCTTTGATAGATTTTTAACTTTATTACAAATAGAATAAGGTTCATGTTTAATTGGGAAAATTACAGTTTCGGGTAGCTTGTTATGCTAGCGTCTGTAAATTCAGAGTTACAAATATTGTAACGAAGAAACTTTTAAAAATGACCTCAATAGCTAAAAGAATTTGACTTCGTCTCAATTTCATTTCATGACTGAGAATTCTAAAACATTCCTTGTGTAATTTAGTTAGTACATAATTTAATGTTCATAGCTCTTTAGTTTATTTTCAAAAGTATGTTCGTTCCAATATCATTGACGCTGACTATACCTACTATTAAAAATGCAAAGGAAAAAAAGGAGTATCAATTTGAATGCTTATAATGTTATTCGTCAATGACTATTACCCAAGGCGTAATAGGCATTTTATGGATTTCTGATACATAATATCTACTAGTATTGTCTCTTTCTAAAGACAATGTTCTAGAGCGTGTTTAAAAAGAGGATGACTACAACTGCATGCTTTCAACTCTTGGCGTTTAGCAAATCTTTGTTTAAAAACATTTTTTTTTTTTTTAAATATTACAAACTAGTGCTTGACTGCAATCCCACCTGATGGTAAGCAGTGATGCAATCAGTGATGGTGAAGCGCACTAGTTTGTTAAGAGCCTATTCACTCTAGCCTTGAAGACACCTAAATTATAATCGGACGGGAAGACCGCAGCAGGCAAGTTGTTCCAGTCCTTCGATGTACGCGGTATAAACGACGAAGCGAAACGCTTTGTCCTAATCGTGGGAGTGCCAACGATGTAAGGGTGGACACTCGCCGTACGCCGGGTTGTCCGATGGTAGAATGGTGATGGCGGAATCAAGTCATGTAATACCCGTAAATAAATAAAAAAAAAAAAAAAAAAATCAATCGTCCATAAATTAAAGATATCGATAGAATACAATATCGTGATCGTACACCATCAAACTTATAAATGATAACTCTAGCTATTAACTACGAACGCAAACTGAACTGAACTGAAACTCCCATCATTATCCTAATTTGAGTCAAAACCGTGGTTTCTCTATTCTTGTTCGACTAAGCTGTGTGACGTAGGTTAATGCATCATGGCGCGCTGGCTCGGATTTTAGATCCTGCATAAACTATTCAAAGATGAGGGTCACGACGGAGTTAGACCAATTTTATCTCCTATTTAATTTATTTTTTGCCAAATCTCAAATTAGATTTATAATTCGGGACAAAAAGCTGGCCCAGCGAGCTAAAAAGCTAGAGGTAACGTTAGTTGAAACTAAATTATGAACTAAATCACTGGTCAACCATGGTTTTGGTGCCGAGAAGTTGTAATACTTTTTTGATTTAGGACCCTATACCTACTAATTACATTAATACCATAAATATTGATTTTCTACGTGTAGTTTTATAGATTTTTCATTGATAAGAAAAAAAAAACAATTTGTACCAAAAACAACGTTTATTAAGTTCTTATGTGCATAAAAATGTATTTTACGCGATTTTCGTGAATGAGGTGTTGCTGGACAATCACGTTGCATCTCCCTGCAGTAGTCAGCCGTCATACCTATATGCTGATCCCATCGGTCTTGGTACCTCGCTTCCATAGTTTTTAGGTTCTGGTGGAACCCCTTCCCTTGTTCTTCGCTACAGGAACCAAGATTCTCTGGAAACTGGTCTAGGTGACTTTGGAGATAATGCACTTTGATAGATATGTTATATCCAAGTTATTGAAATTATTCAGCATGTTGTTAACAGTTCACACACAATCGTTTCACTGTTATTCTTCTAAATTTAAAATATTACAATTAGAATAAAAAAATAATTCGTGATAGGTAGCTCCAGTACTATGTAACTTTAGCAATATTAGATACGTCTGATGAATTCATTAATATGGGTTTCCATCATCAACATAATATCTATACCTACTAATTTTATAAATAGGAAAGATTGGATTGTTTGTTTCAATTCATATATATTTGTTGTTGCGTATGAAGACCGACTCCACCGACATTGTGAACATCGAAGCAATTTATCTGTTAGACCAAACAAATATAGTGCAAAAAATGTAGAAACAAAAGTAACTATGACGCACATAAAACACATTAACAAAGTGCTTCTATATCAGACTCTAAAAAGGACTTAATGTGTAAAGTACAATCAAGAATAAGTTAATAATTATCACATATAAAAATGAGTTTAATTTAAATTGCTTATAGGTCTAGGCTAGATTGTAATTAATTATGAACCTGTTTTATAATATAAGTAGTGAAAGATAAAAAAAAAAAAATTGCTCGCAAAAGGACAGCAAAATTCACGGATGAGCGTATGCAAGTAGCGACACTAATAAGTGACATCGAAAGAATACCAAAACTATCTGACAAGACACCCGACGCTAAAATACTGAAATGCAAAAATATCGGACATGTTTTGCGTTAAAAAAATCTACCTCAGTTCAGTTCAGATGAACGTGATATCTTTTTGTGGTTAAAAATATGTGACACCACACTGGCTGGTTCTATATCTGACAATGTAATACTACATTGCTAAGCCTTTTCTCAACAGTTGGAGTCAGCTTTTAGTCAAAATGAACGCAGCTGAATTCTAGTATTGTTTCACATGGATATATCTGGCCTCCACAACTCAGTGACAGAATAACATGATACGGTAGACCTTAGCTAGACTGGTTATCAGCTAGACTACCGAGGTTTCGACTAGTTGTAACGACTATCAAAGATCTTCTATAATGACAGCTAGGACCAACGGCTTAGGGTGCTTTTCGAGACACGGTGAAGTATTGTAATACACGGACTGGCCTCGGTAAGCGTACCTACCTTCGATCAACGTGTGGCTGTGGTTTTTAGCATCTTCGCCACTTATACTGCAGAAATAATTAGTACTACTACTGGTAGCAGAACAAAAACGAAATAAGGTACTATGGGTACCAAGTGTCTTATATAAATAGGTATCTACAAAAAATATATTTTTCATTAACTAAAGGATCAGTAGGGAGAGAGTCTGGTAAAAAAAAACCGAATTACCAATTATATTTCGGACTTTACTCACATCTTAGATAGAGCTGAGCTAATCCGGGTAAACCTGGGTTGACTCACTCTTTTAACATTATCCCCGGCATAGGTATACGTAGGTAGGTACTTACTTATTTTCTTCGTAAATGAGATGGCCCTGAGAAAGCTTTCCTTATTCCGTAGATAACGAAATTACTTACATTTTCTTCAAGCTTACATTTCTAGTCTAAATAAGCTTATATTATGTTGAAAGGTAATTATGCTAATCTTTCATTTTGACTTCTAAATTAGATTTTTTCCAGTTTGTTATGTTTGAAAGCAAAGTCTGTAAGTAGAAAATTAAATTTAAGGAAGGTATGTCACTTGAAATAAGTATCTTTCATTAGTTCTGAGAATTCTAACATAATTCTGAGTTCGTTTGTCGATATGCAATTGAAATATCAGAGAAAAAACTACAAGCACGCAAGCGCCTGCCAATTATAAATAGCTATCAGATTCTGTAGCGTTGAAGCGAACCATTTTAACTGTAGGCGCCCTTGTGAGTAATTGACTACATTTTCTACAGTTCTTTAGTTCTAGTTTATTTTTAAAAGACCCATGAGATGCTTATTATTATATGTTTAAATACTTATATAATAGGAAATATTTAATAAACGCTCGTCCATGATTTTGAACGAAAACGAAAAGACTGCTTATTTTGTACCTATACTCAATTTATTATAACAACTTATAATGATCTCCAGCCTCATTTTGGTAAGAATAGGTATATACTAAGCATAGAAACACTACAAGAGTTGCCCAGCCAATCTTCACACAACGTCAATTTCAACATCGCACTTTTCGCCTGACATTAGATAGTTCCAATCCTCTTCAAACATCAGAAAATTCTTCACTAATGTTAAACGTTAGTGACGCGCGCAACGGGAGTTGTGCCAACCATAATTTATGATGTAGTTACTGAAGCATCTGCATTTTTGTAAAAACTTGACGACATATCAATGATCAAGGGCCCATTATGATGCAAACAAATCTGCAATCATAGACATGACTCAGCGAGCAACAGTCATCGTGTCTTTGTAAGCCATAATGTCACCGTGAGCTTCATTGACTTTTTATTTTAAAATGGAAAATAATGCTTTTCTGGTGGTTACCACTGTTGATTCTGGCTTTCAGGATATTTGCTGTGGTTTGGGAATAGTGTATTGGGTTTTCTCATGTCCGTTGTATGAGCAACAATGATAAAGGTAATTGTCAGGAAAGAACCAAAGCGACCCATTGTCACCACATCTAACTTACTTATCTTTAACACATAAAACCCAGTTCTCTTTAAATTTTAAATTCACCTTTTATATTGTAACAATGCTTGTCAAAAAAATCAACACCCATCACCCAACGGGAACAAAATGGAACCCTTTATGGCAACACCTCGGCGAAACTTCTCAATTAAATAATTCAGCTGCGTTTTCTTTGAGCAAATCGGTTTTGTGCTAATTTGACGTTTGGTTGACAGATGCAGAAAGAGTTAGTGCGCTCTCTATTGTTAACTTTAATCTCGTTTCTGTATAAGTGCACCGAAAATAGATTAAAGGGTTAGGAGACAGGTAAAAAAGACTCCCAACGAAGTTGTCAGGAAATCACTACAGAATAGTTATTATTGAATGTTTATTTAGGAATTTGTGTTCACTTTTAACATTATACACGTTTCCTACAATTGTGTTAAAACCCGAAAAAGTCTCATCAAAATAAAATAAAACTGTCAATACGATTTAAAACCTAATATAAACATCTAGTTGTGCAATACCAAACATTAAAAATAAGCGTACCTATTCCACTAATTATTGTGTCACTTAATAAGTAGTGCTGTGTAAATTTATTTCTAAAGTTGCGGCAATCTAAGACGTGCATTTTGACGTTACTCTCGTTTTGTGTCGATATAACTTTGTGAGTAAGTAAAAATCGAAAAATCAAATTTATAATCCTAATTAAAAACGAAATTATTCTGACAGGACGTTATTGCAATGTTACGTCGCGCGTCGTTGCGTTGGTTACCATAGTGTTGTGACTTGTGACCGTTAAAATCCATTTTTGTTACAATTATTTTTTTTCCTGAATAATCGATACTTTTACATACATTTTAAAATAGATAGATGTATAATAATATTTTACAATGTACTGTGTATTATTATTATTATGGTATAATAATAACAAACCATTGTATGAAATCAATCCACTCGGAAGAATTCAGTATGTTGGGTTTTAGTTTATGTCTTGGTTTCGCTTTGAATCTCGCACAAATTTAAACATTGTGGGAAATTATGCGGTACCTTATTGTTAGCTATTACAACTCGTGCGCATAATAAAGCGATATTTTTCAACAATCAGTTTTAACAATCTAAATACGATTATCGATTACAAATTCTTAATATTTTTAATCGATAAATATGCCTCAAGAATCGGTATTTAAAGCAACCAATTTTTATTCCGTCACTACATTTTTTTCTAGCTGGCAAAATTCACTTCTTAGATTGCCACAACTCTAAATGTCATTATCATATTGTTTGTTGTTGACCTACCAAATTAGTCCTTATTATCATTATATTATTACCGTGCAATTCTAATTACTTAACTGACGCAGTTGTGACTTACCGGGCCCGTGTCGTTTCTTTTGTTCCTCTTAACCCATTATTTACGAGTATTCCAAGGTGTGTTGATTCACTGTGCTTACTCATATTAGAATCCTACCAGTTTTTATCTTCTACCTTCATTATTTTTTATTATTGTTGCCATTGTAAGTCTTTGATTTTGATGAACGATTTACTAAATTCACTACAAAATATTGTTAATGCTGTTGTTGTTAAGCCTAAATCTGATTGATGTATATTACCAGAACGTACAAGGTCTGTGCTCAAAAAGTAACGGTTTATATCGTAAAGTTTCGTTGAATTCTTATGATGTGTTATAATAATATGTAGGTACGGAAACATATTATGGTTAGTGGATAACTTAGTAACAGTGAGTTGTTTGTTGGACGATATCTCAAATTGTGTGGAGGCGTGACCGGGATTACTGTCGAACAGTACAGACGCAGGGAGGAGAAGTGTTGATCGTGAGGAGTGATCTGACCGTTGCGGAAAGATGAGGCTGGCGTACCTCCGCCGAAGATATTGGGTGACCATCGTTCTGAAGCAATCTAGACTAGAGGTAAGTTACTACATTAATATTTGCGGTCTATATTTGTGCAAAGAAAACGTAGGTAACTGGTAGGTACCTACTTAACTTAATTACAATACTTTCACTATAAACTTAGTATCCGTCTACCCTTTAGATAATTTTAAACAGGGGATTATGACTTCGACTGTGATGTTGAATAACAATAGCCTGACGATGGTCCTAGGATTATGTCCTGAGAATGTGTCCGTTCGATGTAGGTATTTTAGATTTCTTGGACACGATAAATGCGTGTAACTTGTCCCAGTTTAATGGTGAGCGTAAAGTTATGACTTCGGCTGTGATGTTGAATAGCAACAGTCTGACGATAGTTCTGGATTCTGTCCTGAGAATGTGTCCGTTCAATGTAGGCATTTTGGATTTCTTTGACACAATAAATGCGTGTAACTTGTCCCAGTTTAATGGCGAGCGTAACGTCAACGGTAGATTATTAGATCTTGTTTTATCAATTAACACAATATAAGCGAATGGTTGATTTATTCCCTTTATGTCGAGTCCCGTTATGTCGAGCCTGGAAGTCTATTGTTCTCCAAAGTATTGATATTTTACGCTTTCTATTACCTTTATGTCGAGTTTGGTGAACAGGTACAGTCATGGATGTTAATTAAAAGCAAATGGCATAAAACATTGTTTTATTATTTGTTCTATTACTTAATTTCATATATATATCCAATCTTTCTTAATCTAAACACATAAATCACAGTATAATCATCACTATTGTTAAACAGCATAGTGTTACAGTAAAAAATAATTCTTCTTGTAAAACTAACTTTCTTAATCTAAATAAATCACAGTATAATCATCACTATTAGTGAAAATGTAAAAAAAGATACAGCTTTATAATAAGTAAATAATTCTTTTAAATTAGCTTTATTGATTTACGTTATATCGTTGTATCAATCTAGGTAACATGTATATTTTAAATATTTAAAAATAATCACTTATCAAATCTTACAGTTGATAGGCGTAGACAAATCATTAAATCAATTTTGTTAGTTGTAAAATTTTCAACTATTTTATTTACGTATAAATAAAATAGTTGAATTTTTTTTTTCTTAGGTTCTGATTGTCGTCGTTGTAGACATTTACCTGTTCTATTTTAAACCTAGCTTCTCTCTAAGGGTGCTAATGTGGGTATATAGCGGAGGTCTTTTACTAAGCTTTTTATTTAGCCTGTTATGCCATCCCTCTACTGGGTTTGTGGTCCTGTGGCGTTCGTTGTAACAACAAAACAAATCAATATTTTTGTTAATCCACTGCGATGTTACGTAAGTATTCATTAAATGATTTAGCTTCATTGCCTTCAGGTGAACTTTATAATAACCCATGCTTTTGGGATGTCATTTTTGGGAAGATGTGCTGTGGCTGCACACATGGTAATATATTTTTTTCCACCGGGAACATTTGCTACTCCGGTCTGTTTTCCTTTTTTCCACAACGCCTTATGGAAGTGGAAAAAACATCCGCTTATATCAACTAATGGAGAAGTTCTTTAATAGCGTTTATTGCTGCAATGTCAAAATCGATTTTATTTTTTTTTGTTGGATTCTGGAATGTTATCTTTTATCATTTCAAACATATGCACATAGGTCGATTAGCATTTATCAGGTTACAGCACAAAAATGATCGGCACTATTACGGTTTTGTCTGCGGTACTACCAATGTGCCGCATGTATAGTATATAATTGATAGAATGGTCGGGCAATTGAAAAGAATGTTCCATCAACAAAGAACAGATTCATGGACTGCAATGCATTTTTGCAATCATTTAACATAAATATCAAAATTTTATTTACCCCAACACTTTCTTCAACCAGAAAAACTTTTGCGATCACTGGTGAAATTTTGACATACTCTAATTTCTGGAATGTAGTCTTATTATCATTTAAAAAAATATTTCTTGAACGGTAGAGTCCATTTTTCACACTTTTGAAGCTACGAACTTGGGCAACGTAATCATTTATTATCTTTTAAACTCGACATGGACATTGCATACATAGTGGGTATGAGTTTCAAGTCTGTCCGTACGTCATTTTTATATTGATTAAACTTTTTTTCAAATTCTTCTTTTTTGTAATCTGGCAAACAAACATATTCTGTTGCTCCAGTCCTCAAATTCAATTTCAAATTCAAATTCATTTATTTGTCCGAACATGGTACAATACAAGGTCTCAAATAGCATAAAGGTCTCAGAAGACCTTAGAAAGTCCGTTGGTAGTCCTTAGAATATTGCTGTACTTAATTCACGTAAAATCACCAATGCGTCATTGAATTTCGGTTAGTCAATTATAATCTAGTCCGTATAATAAATGAACTTAATATTTTAAAAGTTATGTAGGTACTTTTTCATTATGCACATAATTTCGAATATTAAAAAATATACAGTGATATTATTACATACTTTGATGGTTAATAAAAAATATAATAGCACATAGTACTGTATGATTAAAGTTATTAGTTGTTTTTAAATTCTTTTTTGTGTAAAATTTGATTCTAAATTTAATAATTTAATAATAATAATTTATTCACATAAAGATGTTAACATTAAATACAATCAGTTGTACTCTGTACTATACACTTGACTTAAACTAGTTAACATAATAGGTAGGTGTTTCAACCAGCACCCTTACTAAGTTATAGAATAACTTGTATTAAGGGCATTGGTACAGGCCCATACATACTACAGTTTCACAATAAGAATTGCAAGCAGCGCAAGAGTTTTTAACCGACTTTCAAAAAAGGAGGAGGTTCTATGTTCGTGTGTATGTATTTTTTTTTTTTTTTTTTTTTTTTTATGTATGTTACCTGATTTCTCCGCCATTTGTGGACCGATTCTCAAAATTCTTTTTTTGTTTGAAAGAGTAGACTCCTGAGGTGGTCCCATTTTAATTTGGTGAAGATCTGGTGCTGATCTTCGGAGATATACAACGGAACTCTTCAAAAATAGACGGCAAATCTATCGTGATTGCTGGAATCGCTTGGATGTTTATTGTTTAAACAACATCATGACGTATCATCAAGCCTGTATGCTCAGAGGGGTAGGCAGATGTGTTCAATATACCTAGATTTCGACAGTTAGGTATGTTAAGTTTCATTTATTTATTTTTTTTATTTAGGGTTAGGTGGATAACCCTATTATAATGACATGTATTGTTAACAATTAACAATATAAAATGAATTCATGGCAAATGTTTCTATGGGAACAACTAAAAATGGAAAAATAAAAAACTTTTTTACAAAAAATAAAACCGACTTCAAAAATAACACTAAAGGGTGTAAAATAACTCTAAATTCGGAAGTCGGTGGCCCATCAAGAATAAGACAAAAGTACCAAAGCCACAGACTTCCTAATTTAGAGTTATTTTACACCCTTTAGTGTTATTTTTGAAGTCGGTTTTATTTTTTGTAAAAAAGTTTTTTATGTTTCTAAGGATGCTTTTAGAGTAAAGTTAACACATTATAAGGTTATTAACGAAGAATTCAAAAATAACAGCTTACAAAGTTTATGTGCATGTATACATTTAATTGGACGTGACTGTACTTCTAAAAATGATATTATTAAACTCGACATAAAGGTAATAAAAGCGTGGAAAATAAACTCGACATAAAGGGAATAGAAACGGGACAGAAAAATAAACTCGACATAGGGGTAATAGAAGCGAGACAAGGTTTTCGGCTCGACATAACGGGACTCGACATAAAGGGAATAAATCGAATGGTTGTGGTGACCCCCTGCCTGTGCCTGTTGATGTTCAGCACAAACCGTTGATTATTATTACTAATTGAAAAACCTAGCACGAAATAGGTACATATTTAATCAAGGCTATTACACTGCAATTACGTCTGCAATAGATTTTATTGACTAGAATATCTTGTTGTCTGCTGGACCCCTGGACCAAGCCTTGCCTTTTCTATACCAAGCTATACAAGCTCAGGGACTTATACATTCCCGAACCATTTAAAAAATAAACACATTCTCTGGTACACTATTGTACAGACGCCAGCACAACAAGTTACCCCAATGTGTCAAATTTTCCCAATTTAATGTGAACCTTATTCAGTTTGACATAAAGTTGAAAAACCATCAAAGAAATTTGACACATTGGGGTAACTTGACGTGCTGGCCTCTGTACTTTCATAAAAAATTAAAAGAAAAGCATTTTGAATAAGAAAAGAACAATTTTTTTATCCGTAACATTTGTCCTAGTGGACACAAGTGAATGAGTTTAGTTTAGTGCGTTCCGCTACTGCTCCTATATTGCTTTATCGTACTAGATGGCGTTACTAAGACATGGGTTCACAGTTTTTCTGTGACATTTCTTTGCATGCCTTCTCTCTACATATAGTTATCACACTTTTAGGTACCTATACAAAGTTTACGTTACGATATCCCCGTCCACCTTGTACTTTCCGCGCTCGTCACGCAGTGAATCAACTCAAAACTATTATTCAACTAAACAGACGTCCCGCGGTTTCACCCGCGTAGGTCCCGTTCCCGTGGGAATACAGGGATAAAAAGTAGTCTATGTGTTAATCCAGAGTGTCAGCTAACTCCGTACCAAATTTTATTAAAGTCCATTCAGTGGTTTTTGCGTGAGAGATTAACAAACATCCAACCATCCATCCATCCTCACAAACTTTCGCATTCATAATATATATTAGTAAGATTTATTTAATTGCATTCTAAATGTGTATCAACATTAATGATTCTAGTTCACTCATCAAAGAACTTTAGTCTCAAAGGACATAAAGTATTAAACCAGTCAAAGTCCCATTATTTGGACACATGTCACCAGTATCAAAGCATCAACCCTTGCATTGAATCCATTCAATCTAAATTCAAATGTCATACGAAAGTATGGTACAATCTAAACATTCATTAAATAAATTTTAAAATTTTCTATTCTGAGGCCCCTCGTTAAACCGCTTAAGCTAATTATATAAAACATTGCTAGGGGTACAAAGCTAATATTTCGACGTTATTACATCCCCTCTATATGCACATAATATGAGTTCATTCTGGGATGTTCCCCTTTGTGGAATATTTGTTTGATCTTTCAAGCTTGTAAGGGCAGGTTGTGCAACAGAGGTAGAATGTATTTTTATTGACTATTAGCTTTCTCTTGGCTTTGTTTGCGTTCAAGACAAATATTGTCTACACGTAGTACTGGAATGAAATAATGTGAAGGTAAACTGGGGCCTTTTTATTCTATAACGGATTGTTTTTTTATCGATAAGCGGCATATGATGTAAGTACCTATTGGGTTATGGCTTAAAATTCCATGTTTGACTGTATCTAGGTACTATGGCAATGTTTTGGGTAGGTACAGGTAATATTGTTAAGGGTTAAGTAATGGATCCACAGTTAGTAGATACCTACATAAGTAGGTAGTACAGTGCCCTGCTAGAAGAATTTTTAAAAATACATTTGCACTTAATGTAGATAGCCAACTCGTCTTATATTAACAAAAAAAAGCAAACAAAACCAATGAAAAAAAGACGCAGAAAGAAAAACCAGACTGTTAGAAAAACATTTCAAAATAAGTATAACGTGTTCTTTTTACAAAACAGACAAAAAACTCGTAGAGCATTCCACAGACGGACAAAAAAAAAACATTTAAATTGTAAACAATACAACCTTGCATCTTTGATAGCTATTCGCGAGTACGAGTCTTCAAATAAACATGAAGAGTACCTACCTACTACCCTGCTCTTAGTTTTAAGTATTCTGGGAGATACAAAGTAGCTACTCAAACATTCATTAGAGGGTAGTTTAAAAGTTATAGAGGCACAAGATAAAAATTATCAAGTTAATTAACTTTAATGAATCGTAGCAAGTAATAATTGAAAAGAAGGCAAACAAAGGAAAATCGACGTTCCTTTTTCAAAACCAAACTACACTTTAACAATTGACATCTCCATAGAATACCTACTACGGTTAATAGTTACAAATATGGAACAAATCAAATATATCTTGATCTTCGTCGTGTTTTTAGTCGTCGCGTTTGAAATGCTAAATGTATTTGAATGGAAGTTTTAGTTCAACCAAACTTAAAGCTCTTTAATGCTCTTTTCTTTTTTGTAATTTAAGCTAGAAAGAGATGGGGCACACATTAACTTTAGCTTGTGAACAAGGGAAATGATATCTACCAGTTTCATTAATGATATGTTAAGTAAAAAGGTGTAGATAGGTTACAAGCGCTCAGCAAGCGGCACGATAAAATGTGACTAACTGGCTACACTTGACCTCAATGCCGTCAAAGACGCGTGCGTGCGATAGTGTGACGTTTTTGAAGATCGAATGTTCTGTAAACTATCTACACCTTTTTACTTATAATAATATCATTGAGTTATTCATAAAAAAAGTTTGAACACGACTTTTAAGCAACTTATATTTTATAATGGTTAAAAGTCATAAAAGTATGATGAAAATACTAAGAAGTCCCTGGTTTTTTCTACTTTGTAAAAATTGGGACTCGATTGTTGTGAAAATATATTCTTTTGTATTTTTATTCAAACGCCGTCCATAAAACTGTGAGGATTGCAAGAAATAAAATACAATTTAATTAAGTACCCCTTATTTTCAAATTAAACCAAATTTAATTTGAAATGGACTCTAAGGCACTTTATAGAACGATTTTATAGACACAGTAACTAACTGTTTAAGTTTATAAATTGTAATACAAGTCAATACTAAGCGTCACCTTACACAAAGAAGGTACAAGCAACGGCCATAAATTTTACTCCTGAATATTTTTAGCGAATTTTATATATTATCAAATTAAGCCATCAAAGATAAAAGTCCAAAAAAGACACGGTAAACAAATTTAAGCAAATCTACATTAGCAGGGTATAATATTTCAAGAGCGACGTCAATCAAAGGCTAACGAAAGATCTGAAGGTCTTTTTAAAAGAGCACGTGCAAATATAAAATTCATTACTAGCGCCTCTTCTGCTAATTCGTCCCCCTCGGGTAAGGGGATAAGGGGGACCTAATATCCTTTAAACCGTGAAGACGTCAAAGGCGATACTCGAGACACCACTTGTCTATTTGTAATTGAATATGAAAATCTTTAACGTCGTGCGAGGGATTTATCGGTCGTTGATATAAAATTTGCTAACGTTTTTTAGAGTATATTTTTATACGGCATTTGATGTTTGTACTAAAGCACTGGCTGGTATTTGTTGATTTGTTGTATTAATAAAATAAAGCTACGCTCAAACTAGAAATGAAAATAGTTTTTGCAAAAGTACTGGTAAGTAATTACGATGAATTGGTATTTACAGAGTGTAAATCAGTCCTGCTATTTTATGAAAACACAAAACATAAAACCACACACCTAGTTCAATAACAAAAAATGTTATAGAAGAAAACAAAATTGAATTCAACATTTGTAGTTACAAACGATATTCCTTGGTTCGCGGTTTAACTCGGTTTACTTTTGCTTTGAAAATCGTGGAGTTTTCATAACGTATCTAGTAATATTTTATGCCCATGACCTCTCACGTTAGAGAAAACCTGCAGTGAGCATCGGCTCTCGTTCATGTCTCAAGAGGCAGAGGTACGGTGAATAAAATTGTAGGTGCCCTTTAAAGAAATATTCATCATAAGGATTTTATTACATAAAACTTCACATAAACGAATTTTCTTTCGGTTTAAATGTTTAAAGTATGGGAAAAGGTGTTTTAAAACATCTACTGTGAAGTCCAATTTCAGTTCAAAGTGAGAAGGAAACATCAGATTTTTGTCTTAATAACAAATAGGTACAAAAGCTAGCACATCAAACTACCTCGGTATGTCAAATTTCTTCGATAGTTTTTCAACTTTATTTGAAACAGAATAGGGTTCAAGTTCAATTGGGAAAATTTACTGTTTGGGGTAGCTGTTTGTACGTCAGCAATGTTAAAACGTGCCGATAATTCTTCGAATTTCTTTATTAAAAGTTTCTTTTCCCGCCAAAATTAACTTGATTCAATTATGCCCTTTTTACTTTTCAAGACTTTGCTCTCAGCTCTGCCTACCTTGCACCTTTGATGTTTTGCCCTAACTTTATACGATTTTCGACTTGACTTGCTCAACGGCCATGTTTTTATTAGAGGCAAAAAAAGGAAAATTGGATTTAAACATGAAAGATCGAAGGTCTTCTTACTTCCTATAGACAGCGTACTTTGGGTCCAATTTAATTACTCTAAAACATGAAGAGAATGATGTGAAGTGATTTTTTAACATGGAAGTGTTAAGAGATTGATGGCTCAAGAAAACGCCGAAGCAAAACACATAGATACACGCAAATGCGTGTTAGACTATACACACTAAAGAGTTCCGAGATGAATATTTACACATCACACAAAACTAAATCTGCGTTTCAGAGTATTATTCAAGGAAACTGTGGAAAACAAAGTTATTTCCACAGTCGACACTTTGGAAAAGCATATTTAAATAACTATTATATAAAATATTAAAAGTTACTTAAAAACGCCATAATATTTTTTAGTAATGGGATCCAGCGATACCTCACGATCTTGTGCCGTGAAATTAACTTTTGTCTTCGTTCAGTTACATGTAGATATAAAAAGTGTCAACCAGATTTTTTTACTTGATTTTACTACTCCATTGTTTTACACTCCTGGCAGAGTAGGCCTTAAATTGTCTTACGATCATCACCTTACCTAGGTAGCGTCTTTTGCGAGATTTTTCCATCTCTTTCGATTCGTGGAATTGCGTGTACAACTTTTTTATTACTGATAGGCACGCGTTTGACCACTATCTCACCTGATGGTAAGCGATGAAGCACGCTTGCCTAGAAGCAACCTGTTCTCTCTTGACTTAAAGACCCCTAGGTCGTAGCTATCAGGAAACACCGACACCGGCAGGGAATTCCACTCTTTAGCTGTTCGCACAATGAATGTGTTTCCATAGCGTTTAGTACGTACAATAATGATACGGGATGATGATTTAATATAGCCATCTCATATAGCGGTACATAGCGGTAATCTTTTCTTTTTTATTGAGTGTACAGCCTCCGAGTTAAATGGCTGTGTCACATCCTGACATCTAGACGGACAGAAGGATGGAAGTGTAGCAGGGTTCAGTTTTTGCCGTTTGACTACAAAACTCTTATGACAATTACGTAAAACATTTTGAAAATTAGATATACAGTCCCTTAAGCGAAGTCTTACTGAAGAATCATTTTGTAACTAAATTAACAACTTGACGTCGATAATTACATTTGACGATATTTGTTACAGAAGTATTTTGTCCTAGCTAAAACCTTTTCTTTTAGTTCCCACGTAGATATTTTTTTTCGTTGTTATTAATATACCTAAAGCGCATAAATCTATCAGGATAGTATAAAAATCGATTGAAAATCGCAAATATTTTTTGTCGAAAGTCTTGGTAACACGAATGGCATAAGTTGACTTTTTGTTAACAATAGGGGAGACTGGGACTGGTTGCCTATAGGGATAAGTGCTAACTGCCAAAAACTTATCAGCAGTAAGAGTTTTGGTTCTCACTAGTCAACCATTGTAGACACGCGTCGCTTATTTTGTATGGTTTGTCACACACAGGTTTTTGTTTTTTACACTAATGAATACTTTCGTATTTTTTTGGAGCGAAACTATGACCAAATGGACCATATCTATGACAGATTCCAATTAGCAAATAGCACAAATTATTTTTAAATACTAGTCGGTGTTAGGTTAGTCAGGTTAACCAAAGAAATGGGTGTTTGGGGCTGGTGTTATAGGTACTACATGATTTTGGTTATTTAATTATTTGTGTAAACCGTAAATACTGAAACACAACATTTTATTTATTAAGGTAGATCAAATTAATCTGTACATATAATAAAACAGTAACGACAGAAAAACTGTACATTGAGAATTTTCAAGAAAAAATAAGTGGGTTTTGTTAGAAAAACGTAACTGGTGACAAAAAGTGACTTTTTAGAATTTTTGTCTGTTTGTCTGTTTGTCTGTTTGTCTGTATGTATGTCCGGGGTGAACTCAAAAAGTACTGCATGGATTTACTTCAAATTTTGCATGAATATTACTAAGAGGTCGGGTCAACACATAGGCTATATATTATCACGCTATCACCTACGGGGGAGGAGCAGTGAATCTTTATTCTTCTAACTCATTCTGTGGAAGCGTGTAATCAAAGGACGCATATTTAAATGTTGGTTTTGTGTAAGCTATGCTATTATCTAGCTTTACACTATAAAAACTTCGCCATTTAAGTAACTTTGGCAGAGAAACATAGTTTAATGAATGTTAGTAGTATAAAGACAATTTGGAATCAGCGCCATCTATGAGAATGTATAAAAATCAAATCAAGTAACACATGAACACTTTTTGAAAATTAATTTAAATTTTGATCGTGTTGGTGAGGTTAGTAGTTAGTTATTCTTTAAATTCATAGATGGCACTGTGCATTTTTTTCATCTACATATATAATAGAACAGTAACGAAAGAAAAACTGTACATTGAGAATTTTCAAGAAAAAATAAGTGGGTTTTGTTAGAAAAACGTAACTGGTGGCAAAAAGTGACTTTTTGAAATTTTTGTCTGTTTGTCTGTTTGCTATCACCTACGGGGGAGGAGCAGTGAATCTTTATTCTTCTAACTCATTCTGTGGAAGCGTGTAATCAAAGGACGCCTAATTAAAGGTTGGTTTTAAGTAAGCTATGCTATTATCTAGCTTTACACTATAAAAACTACGCCATTTAAGTAACTTTGGCAGAGAAACAAAGTTTAATGAATGTTAGTAGCATAAAGACAATTTGGAATCAGCGCCATCTATGAGAATGTATAAAAATCAAATCAAGTAACACATAAACACTTTTTGAAAATTAATTTAAATTTTGATCGTGTTGATGAGGTTAGTAGTTAGTTATTCTTAAAATTCATAGATGGCATTGTGCATTTTTTTCATAAAAGTTGTATCGTATAATTCGTTTTGACAAATTGAAGTTCCAACAAAACCCTCAAAATCTTGAGCAGAGTTCGGATCGTATCACATGGGATCGTATTAGTGTACGATTTTCAAAATAAAGGCAGTTGAGGCCGTGGACAGAACCCTGCAGGGCATCTGCAGGAACGAACATTTGATGGGTAGTGTTCTGCTCAGTGGCGATTTCAGGCAAACGCTTCACGAGTTGACGCGGGGATCGAGGGCTGACGAGATGAATGCTTCGGTGAAACGATCTTCGTTGTGGTCACAAGTTCGTACGCTGCGCTTGACCATTAATATAAGAGCTCGGCTCGGCGGCATTGCACGCGCTCAAGAATTCTCCGATGTCCTTCTAAGTCTTGGCAAAGGCACTCTACCAGAAGAGAGAAGTGGACAGGCGGTGCTTTCAGAGTCTCTCTGTAGAGTGGTATCCAGCTTCGAAGAACTCATTCGCTGTGTGTACGTGGACATCAGTCGTATAACGCACCAGCAGAATTCGTGTGAGAGGGCCATTTTGGCGCCCAAAAATGATCATGCTGCAGCAATTAACGAATGCATTCTCTCGGACATTGAGGGGAATGAAGTGGTCTATACGTCGATAAGCACTGTCGTCGAGCAAGATGACGCCACACATTATCCCGTGGAATTTTTGAACTTCCTGTCAGCAAGTTGACTTCCAGCGCATACCATCAAGCTGAATGAAGGTCGGCGTCCCGATTATGCTTTTTAGGAACAAATCTCCTCCAAAGTTGTGTAACAGGTGGTGCCTTAAAGTCATCTCTCTCCACAGACACCATTGAGGTGGAAATTATTACGGGTTGTGGCGTCGGCAAGGCAGTATTTATACAACGCATTCCCTTTATACTTCATAGCTTCCCGATCCAGTTCGAGCGCGTACAGTTCCCCGTGAGTGTTTGCTTAGTGATGACAATCAATAAATCGCAGGAGCCGATACTCAGAGCAGCGGGTGTAGATCTCAGGACGAGTTGCTTCTCACACGGGCACCTGTACCGGCCTGTACGTCGCTTGCTCCCGCGCCACCAGTCCTGACTATCTTTACATTTTGGCTCCTGGCAGTATAATTATCAACGTAGTTCATAGGGAAGTGTTATAAGGTATATACCTTTGAACGTATTTTTAACCGACTTAAAAAAAAGAGGAGGTTCTCAATTCGACGGTGTTTTTTTTATGTGTGTTTGTTACGCGATTACTCCGCCATTTATGGACCGATTTTCAAAAATCTTTTTTTTATTTGATAGGGTATACTACCAGGTTGGTCCCATTAGTATTAAACCTCAGATCTGATGAGGGATCTTCGAGGAATTGAGGGAACTCCTCAAATAATATAGGAAAACATGTACCAATTTTTACATTTTTTTTTGGTGACAAATCAAGCATTTACATTTAGCAAGTATCATTTCGTGAAGAAAAACTGATGAAGAAGACAGGCGATGGAACTCTTCAACGCATAACAACAAATTACTCGCAATAGCTACAGTCACATGTCTGTGCATGGTTTATGTATTTCCCATAACATTACGCCTGTCTATTTTAAAAGGTTTAGAAAGAACTTCTTTTGCAATTTTTAACCGATTTCAATGATTCTTTCAAGTTTTGAAAGACTTTCTTTACATACAAAGAAACTAAAAATTGCAAAATAAAAAAAAATTACAAAAAAACTCTCCTCATGTAACTTATATTTTAATGCTATTTTAAAAGTTGTTAACTTATAATGCTATAGCGACATTGGAATCTTAGGTAGGTATATTTGGTGCTGTAGAACCTACACGCAGACGACGTCGCGGGCAGCAGCTAGTATTAAATAAATATAGTCAACCAGCCCCGGTCTCCCTTATAACCGATGTCATTAGGAATTTCTAGTTCAGCACAGCAGGTATTAATTGGCTATTAAAATACATAACACATAACAGCTTTTTTGTGTGAGTGGTTTAGACAAATTGTGTTTTTTTTGCCATTTATCTACTTGGCTCAGAGAAACTGTTAAGTGGGCCTTGTGTATGAGCATTCACCTCAAGCTTCTTAGATACAAAATAATCTGGCTCTGGCGTGAACATTAAAATAACGTACCAAACTCAAAGAATGTGATAAATTTCGACACGAAATTATTACCTTTTCGTTTCCACAAAATTCTTTTCCACCTCACTTCAAGGTACAGTTAACGTGTTTGAATAAAACATACTGTAAGGACTTACTTTTACTGCCGTTCGTTTTGTTACCAAATATCAACGTTTTATTTCTCTAACCGCACGTTTATTGGCCGATCAGTAACCGTGGCATAAAGTCCCAATAATTGTTATCTCAGCGATCCACCCGTCCACAAAGGTTGGGTGTCTTACAGTCCCACCGACTTTATTTACTCTCAACCGATTCCCAGGTTTATATCTATTTGGGAGCTGCGTATAAACGCGGTACCATAACAATAAAGTAGGATTTCGCTACAGATTGCTGACATTTTCCTCAAGACGTAGGTACGGCATAAAACGGGTATATTATATTATTAAAAACCTCTGCACACAACGAACAGGACGGTTAAGGGAATAACAAAAGATAAATGTATAGGGGCGAAGATAAAGAAGGAACGAAGTTTAATTCTTTTGTAAATTAAACGCAAATAACCTTATAAACGTAAACAAACTAAATTTGTCTGGAAATTGCTAAGTAAGTACTTTAGGATTAACATAAGTTGAGCTTCAAATTGGAAACAGTTGCTACGTACAAGTCTGAAGTAGACTAGGTTGTTGCTTCTTAGAATCTTTCAAACCCCTAATAGGTTGTTTGAGAAAAGCGGAATGACTGAGTTGTAGGCAACTGTGTGAAACACCAATCAAATAAAAAAGAAAATAATGTGCTAACCTTAAGAAAATTTTTAGAATTCCGTAACTTAGTTATAGTTTTTCAACTGAGTGTTAGCGGTTCCCAGACGGACGTGAAGAAAAGGAAATGCACATAGTTATCGACGAAACTCACCTTGCACAAATTCACCCATTTCTCGAATCCTCGCATTATGTTTCTATTGAAAAGATTTTATGGCCCTACGGTAACTTAACATTGCTTTCGAATGTAGTTTTCAAAACTGTTGAACAGAAACAAGTTTGTTAGTAACTAAAACTTTTCCAGAAAAAGAAAGTGTGTTGCAGTTCAACCCTTTTTGGTTCAAAGGGGAAGGAATTTAAGAAATGGTAGTAAAATAGCTATACGTTTACCAATAACGCATCAAGTTTAAAGAAACTTCCTACGTTTTCTGCGCTTTATGTTTTTCTTTTTTATTCTTTTAGTATAATAAAAATACAATTGAGACCTTTTATTTCTCTTTTATTCATTGGGCTATTATTTTTATTTCTTCAGACAGATTTCAGATGTTCATAAAGTTCGATTGAAACTTCTGTGGACGTCAATCTCTTTAGTTTTGATTGTGCTTTTATCGAATAATACTTTGTATTTGATCTTTTTTGCTCGAGACTATCATTGTTGGTAGGTATAGGTACGGCTATCTAAATATATTATGACGTAGGTATTGAAAAACAAATACAAGATAATGTCAAAAGTAATATTAAGATTTTTTATCAGATTTTTTCGAATCACCTTCTCATTTACGACTGCCTTGTAAATCAGTGGTTTCTAGCGCTATTTCTGAGCATAAGGTGTCGGGTTCAATCCTCAGTTCGGGCAAAGCATTATTTAGTTAGTTTATACATCTGAAATTTATTAGTATTAGCCTGAAGTCTGGATCCGTGCCCGATTAAGGCATAACATGGTACCTAAACATGGCGAAATCTGGGTGTACTATAGAAAGGTCTCTCGACTGGCCTGTTGGTCTAGTAGTTAGTGACCCTGACTGCTATGCCGGAGGTCGTGGGTTCGATTCCCACCCAGGACAAATGTTTGTGTGATGAGCGCGATCATTTGTTCTGTGTCTGGGTGTAATTTATCTATAATATGTATGTATTTAGAAATATATAAGTATGTTTATCAGCTGTTTAGTACCCATAACACAAGCTCTCAAGCTTAGCTTGGGACTAAACGGCGTTGTGTGAAAAAGTTGTGGAATATTTATTTATTTATTTATTTATTAAAGGTACATCTCTGCCTAACCCAATGGAATTAACAGATATAATGTTATGTTGGGTAGAATTAAGATTTTCTTGATATTTTCAATTAATTTAAATTCTGTTCAATTTATCTTCAGGTGCTAAGTTCTCGGTACGCGAATCTTATAAAATCAGTAAGTATCTTTCTGTTATGTCTAAGAGGCCCTTAAATAAATTTAAGATAGCAATATTACTTGGAATCTTGGAATTTTTTGAGAAATGGTATACTACCAAGGTTAGATTTTCTTTAGTCAGAGATCACGCTTGTAGATTTTTTCTGAATATACTCATTAGCCTAACCTTTTCCTAACTATAATATTAAGATTTTCTTGATATTTTCAATTAATTTAAATTCTGTTCAATTTATCTTCAGGTGCTAAGTTCTCGGTACGCTAATCTTATAAAATCAGTAAGTATCTTTCTGTTATGTCTAAGAGGCCCTTAAATAAATTTAAGATAGCAATATTACTTGGAATCTTGGAATTTTTTGAGAAATGGTATACTACCAAGGTTAGATTTTCTTTAGTCAGAGATCACGCTTGTAGATTTTTTCTGAATATACTCATTAGCCTAACCTTTTCCTAACTATAATATATTGAGGTCTCCTTCCAGTTTAACCAGATGCAGTTAAACACGCAATGTTTTACATGGAGCCACTGATCTGAGTTACTACCCTGTTCCTTGGGTAACGCGATTACCCCTGGTTGTCAGACTTTTGGTGTTCTAGCCATTCGTAACAACTGTCAAAGCAGTAATCCCAATCTCAATCAAAGGATAGAAAAATCTCTATCACGTTTAACGTGCTTTCAAAGGCACGGAGGGGTCTTGAATAAAATACGAAGTTAATGCTCACTCATCCACGGATCGCCCTTGGCGCGCGTGGCTTAACCCTTGGTCGAGCCATGCCAATGTTGATAATTAGCCACAAACCCTCTATTTCCCTAAATGCAGTCAGTACCTAGCCAGTATATGTATATTGTGGCTTTACATTTTACTTTGTGAGTAAGGCTTTAGTTGTTAAGAATTAATTAATTCTTCAAGCACACAATTTGCACGGAGGCGGACTTAATGAGTTAGCATTCTCTGTCAGTCGACCTTTGGGTGATGTCGACGAACAATGGTGGGTAGTGTTAGCCTGCCGTTCATAGGGCATAATTTACAGGGCGAAGGACTATCTTTACTTTGTTCTATCACGTTAGCTTCAGAAAAAAAAGCACTGAACTTTAATCTGGTCCGGTGGCGGTCATAACGCGCTGCCATCGAGTTTTTCGACAGTAAATAGGTCCAGGTAGGTGTCCTTTTTGAACTGACAGTACTTGATAAAAAAAATAAAGTGTAATAATTTTACGAAATCTGTTTGTTACAGTCGAACTCTTAAAAAAACACACTGTTTTATTCTTTTACATTCTTTTACATTTTCACTGTACATACAGGGTGACTGGTAATTAGTAACCGATACTTAAACACGAGATTGTATTCATGATTTCAATAAACTTTCCCAAAGAAACTTTTTTTTTATTATACACAATAACTTAAAACACAATAAAATAACAAAAAAGCTGTTTGTAATTCCCGCGCGCGCCTGTGATCGATCACAGTAGGCACGAATCGGCACGATCTTTCAGCTGATATTCTGACCTCGGGAAGGGCAAAATCTACTAGTAGTAGTAGCGTCATACGCACCCCCGCCACCCTCACCGCTCCCGTTGTGCAGTACTGACGTAATTGAATTAATTGAAGTAAGATAAAAAAAGTTTCTAGTATTCATGAGTTCAATCACGTGTTTAATTATCGGTCACTAATTACCAGCCAGCCTATATACGTATATGAATAATTGATATATATGTATATATTCAAGCATATAGGTTACATAAGTACGTAGTAGTAAACTATGGGTTTCACTATGGGTTTCGGCATTTCGGTTCGGTTTCCACTGTCCGCACCAGCGTTAAGCACTTCATCGGTCCGGATTTTGTGCGATCCGCAGTAAACGTGGTGACCTTGACTATGACTCAAGAGCCAGCTGTCAAAGTAACTTATCAAAAGCACTGTTCAAGCCAGTCATGTTGTTAGTTCCTAAACTTTCCAGACGCCTGGATAGAAATTACAAGTTACGTTATTGTTTGGCTGTCGAATCTTGTGAGCACTTTCAAAGTATCAACCTTTATTATATTGATCACGAAATAGGTACTCTACTCAGTTATGTTCTTGATGTTTTCTTTTTAGACAACGCTTATTACTTTCTTTGGGTTCAAAGTCTCGTGTTGGGTAAAGTCATTCAGTCAGTTCTTTAAATTGTGGGTTTTCGCCGTTCGGTAAACAGCGATTAAAACTGCTGATTAGATTAGTTTTCTACTAGGTAGTATCACCACTAGAATAGAATAGAATAGGTACTCTTTATTGTACATGTTTCATAAAAAAATACAAATTATAACTTTAAGGGCTACATAGGGTGTTACAATGGGCGGCCTTATCGCTAAAAGCGATCTCTTACAGACAACCTTTGGATGGACATGAGGAGAAAAGAAAAAACTTTTTTACAAAAAAAACAACCGACTTCTTAAAAAAACACTAACAGGTGAAAAATAACTCCAGTTTCGGAAGTCTGTGGCTTTGGTGGTTTTGTTTCGTTCATTGGCCACCGACTTCCGAAACTGGAGTTATTTTTCACCTGTTAGTGTTTTTTTAAGAAGTCGGTTGTTTTTTTTGTAAAAAAGTTTTTATTTTATAATTTTTAGTTTCTTTGTATGTAAAAAGTCTTTCAAAACTTGAAAGAATTATTGAAATCGGTTAACAATTGCAAAAGTAGTTCTTTCTAAACATTAATCTGCACATCTCTGCCGGGCCCCTTTTAAAATAGACAGGCGTAATGTTCTGTTATGGAAACACAAAAGCTCAGCATAGATATCTGAGTATAGCAATTGCGAATAATTTGCTGTTATGCGTTGAAGAGTTCCGTTGCCTGTCTTCTTCATCAGGTTTTCTTCACCAAATGTTACTTTCTAAATGAAAATGCTTGATTTGTTTCTAAAAATGTTGAAATCGGTGCATGTATGCCTACATTTTTTGAGGAGTTCCCTCAAAACCTCGAAGATCCCTCATCAGATATGAGTTTTGATACAAATGGGACCAATCTGTTCATATTCCCTATCAAATAAAAGAAGAATTTTAAAAATCGGTCCATAAATGACGGAGTACTGAGGTAACAAACCCTAAAGAAAAAAAAAAAAAAAAAAAAAAACATACAACCGAATTGAGAACCTCCTCCTTTTTTTGAAGTCGGTTAAAAAGTAGGCAGTTAGTGGTGTGCGGTTTATTGTACTATTGTACTACGGTTTATTGTACTAATGTGCGGTTTATTTTACTTAAGGTAGGTACACTTTCGCGTAACCCTTCGAGAAATACAGGCGTGATGTTATATTTAAATAGGTACTTGTCTAGGATACTTGATAGGAATTAAATAACAATATCAATCAATTACACATTTATACTAAAACTGTAGGTACTACAAACACAAACATATTAAAAAGAAAAAGAAATACAAAATTAACCTAGGAACACCTACATGTCAAAGTACTTCGAGGAAACGAGCTCTGTAGACTAGCAGCATTACCAGGTTAGATGGCAATTACTCTTTGGCATAAGATTAAGCCAGCCCGCTGGTCACGCGAAGTGTCGATATTGTACTGAATGTGTTTTTGTATTTTTGTCACTTATACATGTACATTTAAACCTAAAGCTCTAACAGATATCGAGTTATTATGAGGACATGTTGATGAAAGTTTTAGCTAAATAGACAAAACGGAATTGACTGCACTGTAGATTGGCGCGACGTGATTATGCTACACATATTAGGTAGGTATACCTATTGCGCGTTTTCATAGACAATATTCTACGGATATACCTTTACAGCTAAATTCACTCCTGTCAGCGGGACCTTGATTGAAATTCTTTAGCAACATTGCAAGAGTACCTAATTACAAAAACTAGCAATCGCCCACTGGTCGAAATTCGATCGACGAAGTTAAATAGAAAATTACATCGTTGCTTTGCATTTTTATGTATGTCAAAGTGTACTATAATGTTATTTGCTGTATTATTTTTACTTTACAATTTTTTTTTCTTTTTTTTTTCAAAATTATATTCCAAGTATCATTAGTAAACTTTCTTCCGAACAAACATTATCAAAATTATCGATTTTTCAAAACAAATTTGAAGTTACAAAAATGCAATGGATACTAAACAAGCGGGCCGGTCGGGTCAACGACCCAGCGCGAGTGGCCATACGCTCAGCTGATCGAAAGTTGCGTTGCGTTGTCGCGCTATGCAATGCGTGCAATAAAAAGCATCTCTTTTTTAAAGATGAAAAAAAAGTGTTTTCCCAGCATTATTTTTTGGTTAAAGTTACTTAATTATATGTACAGAATGTGTGGTTATCGGCTATGTGATCGGTATTTTTATACCCTGTACAGATAGATATTATCGGTCCTTGACCTACCGACAATAATACCTACATCAAATTTATAATAATATTATTATACGGCTTGGGTTCAGCGTTAGTTCTAACTGTGAACTTAATAAAAACTAATCACGTGCTGAAGTAGGTATCGCTAACTAATGGGTGGTTTTTTATCCTATTATGTCGACAGTATAATGATTTAAAAGCACATTATTACGGTCTAATTCTCGTTATAACCACAGGCGACTAAGTTCAGTGTTGGTTTTAACTTTAAATAGATGTTTGAGTGGGACTAGAGATAACTCGAAGCATAAGAAGTATTATATCTAGGCTATCAACATTATTGAGAACATAATATACATAATATTAGGTATTAATATATTCAGTTTCAAAAGTATATTAATTCTTTATAAGTACCTTTTGTGGGAATTCATTGAATAATACAGAAAGTTTTACGCCTACAGAGCTGAAAACATGTTTTTGTTAAACTGTTGCTTTTTTTGTTTTGTATAGAAAATGCTTGACAGCAAATTGTCGGGTCCAAGTATTCACGATTGAGCTCCTATTTTTAGAGCATGCCTATTGTATTTAGCTCCAATCAATATAACTGTTACTCATAAGTGCTCTAAAATTATGTGCTCAATCAGGAATACTTCAAGTTTTCTTGTAGGTACAGTAAGTATTCACGTTTCTTTTGCCTAATATTTATTTATACACACTTTATCTTTGAGTGATGCAGATACACAGTGGTAGGTGCAATGCCGTAAGAACAACAAAAAAATGAAATCATGTATTTATACTAAAATAGTAAATAATTATTATAATAATTAAGTTTATGTTCGTGAATGCAACAGCACGGCGCAACCATCAACTTTTCTTGTTCTTAGTTTTATAAATAGCCCTTCAAAGCTTGTTTTTAAACAGACAAGACTAAAACACACAGTGCTCCATGTTTCGTGTGAAGCATGTTTACAAAATATTGTACGACTGATTGACAGGAGGCGCTATTAAATAACAGTAATTAAATGTCCGCTAACGATCGGTCAGCGCGCCGTCACGAACGGTCGACGTTTTAAGTGAGCGCTGGTTAAAGCCGGATTCACACTGTAACTTCGAGCTTCAAGCGTCAAACTCTGAACTTCGAACTATGGTACGCGATACCGCATGCTACGCTATCAAAATGACAGATAGAATAACGTGACTTATTCCCATTGCATAATCTTGTGTGTCATTTTCATTGAGACTTATAAAACTTTTGCACAAAATAAAACCGACTTCAAAAAAAAAACAAACAAAAAAAACTAAAAGAAATAGCTTTAGGAGCCGGTGACAAAAACACTGAATCAATAAAATAAAGCTTAAGCTTCGAAGTCGGTGACAAAAACACTAAATCAATCAAACAAAGGTCTTTTGAAGTCGGTTAATAAAAACAAAGGTACTTAGCAATGCCTGGTAGAAATCTTTATCGTCATCTTCTTCTTCGGGAAAGTGCTAACATTATACCTATTTTTGCTGTTAATGATCATTGCTGGATTCCGGTATTTTTGGCTGGAGACAGTTCAATTTAGCTAGGATAGAGAACGCGTCTGTGATGTCTTTGGTATTGAGCTTCTCTAAGGAAGGGTTGAGCTATACGATGACTGACGCATGTGTGGTACAAGTCTACTAGGGTTCTTTCTTGAAAAGACCTAACTTAGACTTCAAAAATATTCTTATCGGTACTTAATTTTGATCGTAATATAAATAAGTACCGTTAAGATGTAAATTTTATACTTTTAATAGAGACCGTGACTAAACTACCTAAGCTATAAAATACCGGGCCGTCTTGTTTTTAAATGTTATCGAAAACAACAACGTGTAGAAGAGTATTGTATTTTATGTTGGCTGATAGTGGTGGCCTCTGTGACATTGGGCCTTACTGTACTATAAATAGCGTCTTACAGTACAACCTTAGCCTGCAGTGTAAATCCAGCCTTACAGTCTGCACGTCACGTTACTCAAACATTTACTTTGTGACCTAAATTCTTGGGCGATTTTTAATGCTTTAATTACGGCTCTGTTTAGGATAACCTGATGTTGTGACGAGCCATTACGTGTAGTGTTAAAAGCCTGTTATTATACTGGTCTCGTGCCATTTTAAGAACGTAAAGTGTCTTGAGTAATTTTCTCAGATATATGACCGGTGCCTAAAGCAGTAACCGTATTGCAATAATGGCTCAATTATTGAATAGAACAATTTATTTATTAATCTGAGACTTCGCATAAATGAACCGTGTATGCCTCTTTGTCCTAGTGGTCGTAAGGACCACAGCTGAGTACGAGGTCTTGGGTTCGATCCTCGGGACGGGCAAAGCTTGTGTTTTTCTTTGATGGCATTAGACTCGCCTTTATTACAGGGAACTTAAACATAGCTGACAAAATGTGGATGTCATACTAGTAGGTAGGTACACCTCTGCCTAGCCCATCGGGGATATAATATATAATAAACGAACCCATCAGTATTATACTACCTGAAACTAAGCCGCAAAAAATAAATTAATTCTATTGAAATGCCACTTACAATTAAGTTTTTATTAGTAAGTCCATTAAAAAGAGTACTTCTTTCCTGTTTTGCGCGTTTTCTTCTGTATACAACTTAGAAAAACATTAATTTTTAACATAGCTTTTCTATTCATTGGTTATTCGGGGTAATGGCAGTGTCGTCCTTTCCCGTGACGGCGCATTTGTGAAGTGAAACACTGCGGTGGTTTTTAGTTACTTAGAGTTTGCTAAACCCTGGATTTCACTACGAATCGGGATCGGAAAATGAAAAGTACTGTTAGGTGTATTAAGATTGTAGCGACATCTATCTCGTCACATACGAACTAACGGTTGACAAGGATGTCAATAGTAGTTGTTCCTACATCGCGATGTTGAAGTTAACCGCGCGATTGAACGTATACAAGATCCTGACAACACCGTTAGGCAGTAGTAGCCTAGCAGCTCACCAGACACGATACCCATATGGTTGGAGGATCCTACCTTTTCAATGGCGGATGAGAAACTTTACACCCTGTTCCTCATACCTCATACCAAGACCATGAAATCTTTAAAATAGTTGTAAAGTTCGTTGTAACGGTTTAATCTTTACCCTTTACGGAATAAGGATTTCCCGTTCGTTTTTGTATGTCAATAATGACAATAGAGAATGTTTGTAGGTAGGTACAGGATGTTGCAAGTCTCGTCGTACACAAAGGCGCCATCCTTTCAAGCTTAAGCTTTAAATGCATTATGCCAACTAGTTTCACAAAGACGTCAACAGATTTAAGCTTTATTACTATTCGAGGGTTGGTCTTATTCGTGACTCGCTTGCTGTTTTTTATTTCAGATATTTGCTAAATAATAAAAGTGCGGCTGTCAATCGATCGAAATTACGTTTCCCGCGGTTGGTTCGTGCATGGTGTAGTATCAATTCCATGCTGAGACCTGCATTCCAGGGTTTGGAAAATTCGTTAAACAGATCTTTGGCTGCTGTTACTGGTAGTTTCTGCCTGAAAGTCTGACAATCAGTCTTGTCATCATTGCCTAGAAGTATGGTTGTAGAGATTGAACAGAAAGTAACTCTTTGTAAGGAAGATACTACTAGCACTCACCTGTATTCGATACTGGAAGACGACCCCGCTCTGTCCCGCTCTGTGTCGTGTTCAAAGTTTTCCTAATTTTCAATAATCAGGTAAAAATATTAAACCTTTATTACATTATTGCAATACAGGATTCAAAAACAATTACCTACATTTGTTCTGTAATAATACATGTGAATGTTTAATGCATAAAATGTTAAATAGTACACCTATTTGTGTGCGTAAATCAATATTTCATTCGCATAACGTGTCATTAATCCAACTATCCTACATCCTTTATTACCAATAAATAAAAACATCCACATGATCCATCAACATCGAAGCACATCATACGCTACTTTTTCATCGTTGCCCGATCCCATATTAAAATGCCCCATGTTAATTTGTTAATTACAAGTCGACGGTCAGGAGTTACGGCTTACCTGAGTTCGCTACATAAAACTGCAGTTAGTATAAATCAATATGTACTCACGTCCATATTTCTGGTAGATATCCATAATTCAGGAGCGATGAAACCCTTTGCGTAGGTATGTACGCATCGTGTATGGGATCGGCGAAAAACTCCGTATCTGTACCAGTATGTATTAAAATCATTTATTCAGTTTTTTTCCATCCCTGGAGTGAGATTTTGCGGCACGCTCTCGAAGTTTGACGATGTGTGCCTGTAGACTAATAATGTTTAAAAACGTATAAAATAGGCCTGTTTTGTGTTCACTTCGTGATATCTTTGTTTATTGCTAATGAATAATTTAGGATGTGGTGAAATCGACAGCACAGTCGTAGCGATTTATTATTTTGATGTAGTATACATTGCCAGAGGTAATAAATTCAGTATAAACTGCCCTTTTATTTTATTTAAAGCGTGTGGCCCACAAAGGTAAGAAACCGCCATTTTTTTTCTAAGATTCGACGTATTCAATTCTGTTATTCACGGAATTTGAATTTAAAAATTCTCGTGACCATGCAGTAAGTCAGCTATGCAATATACCTACCTATTATACATTGCATAGCTGACTTACTGCAACAAAAAAAACTTATTAAACATTTATAAGAAACATTCGAGCGTTAAATAATCACTAAGGCAATAAAATTAACTACCACAATACGGTAATTAACGCAAAGCCATTTCACATACTTAGTAGTTAGAGGCATTCGCTCATCACTTAACCAGTTGGAAACTCCACAATTGTACCTTCGATTCCGCACAGTGGGCAGACGAAAGAAACATGGACACTTTATCACCAGCAACCGCGTGCGCATAAATCAAAGTAAAATCGCGTATCTACATTGCAATTAAGAAAGGGCGAATCCTCCTAGTGTACGCAATAAGGTTTGTCCGGGAATAATTACATTTTATCTGAGATCTGAGAACATTTATAATAATTACATCATTGTATTGACAGGCCCATTAATATCTGGTCCATACAGCGATGAGTGTGGACAGTGGCTATGGAGACGATCGCGTGTAATTAATTTTGTTTTTAGTAATTGAATTAGTGGATTATATTTGGGTAGAAGATTTATGTACAGAAATTGTTGACGCCGAGAGGTTAATCATTATGTCAACATTGAAGATTGTTTGAGCCACATGCATTTACATGTTTTTTTTATTCTGAAAACACAAGCTAAATTAACATAACATCATGTTTGTATTCTCTGATACGTTCGGCAGAAGTGTAGGTATCTTTAGTAGGTACAGCCAAATTTCGACGGTGAAGGTTATATGAGGCGAGTCCGTTGCCATTAACCGGGTTTGAATTCAGACTGCGAGCTGCTACTATAGTTATACCTATCAAATATCACTTTGCCCTACTCGGGAATCGAAAACAGTAGTACTTGACAATATTCTAGATTAACTACCTCAACACTGAATCCTATAAATCTCTACTTCCACTATCTAATTCATAGATATCCGATCTATTTAGTGCAAGCAATACTGGTATACAGTTTTTTTCGATGAATGGGGAAGTGGGATCTAGCTATCTTTTGAAACATGCCTAGCTTGTTTTTAGGTTAGTTTTTTTTATATTTATTACGTTTCTAGATAAAATAAACTTATTACTCATTTTCTTTCCCTTGTGGGCTGACAAGGCCCCTGTCCATAATCGGACCACTAGACGTACGACACTGCTGCGCCCCAGTACATGGTGGACATCCCACTCAGACGTACCTACTAAACGTCTTGAATCAAAATCAGAATCAGAATCAGAATTAGAATCAGAATCAGAATCAGAATCTTTATTTGTGAAACATAGGTATTCACATAGGTGTTAGGTAAACATATTTGAGCGCTATGTTTTGCCGCGAAGGCATACAAATTTAAAATAAAACCTTAACTAAATTATTTAAAAAAAAACTAAAATACTTAAAAAACTAAATAAAAACAAACACAGTAACGAAGTATAAACTCAAATGAAATATTAAAAATTATCATTTTTAAAATCTTGAACAGTATAATAACATTTTTCTATTAATAGAGAGGAGAGAGCTTTCTTAAATTTTGATAGGGGTAATGTTCTTATACTATTGGGTATTTTATTATAAATGTTTGAGGCCATTCCAAAAAAACTCTTTTTCATCAATGTGGTTCTGCATTTTATGTCGCACAATTGATTAATATATTGAGAACGCACTGGGTTTTTTTTTACTTGGCAATACACTCATTGCGTGTATAGCTAAGTAGTGGAATTCGCTTCCTGAGTCGATGTTTCCTGATAGCTACAATCTAGGGGTCTTTAAGTCAAGAGTGAATAGGTTACTTCTAGGCAAGCTTACGAGATGATGGTAAAATGCGAGCCTATTATTAATAGAAAAAAAGCAAGAATTCTACACTGGTCGGAATAAAGTTCAAAATACAATTACTGAGCCGGAGGTTTTTAAGCCTTATATAAAGTTAGTTCACTGAATGTTAACACGTAGTAGAAGTTTAAATTGGTTGCATCCAAATTATTAAATCAACTTGCAGATTATATAAAAGTGGAGGTGCAGTTTTATTCTGTAAGAATTCTCCCGTGAAATAGACGGTGAAAGAGATGAAATGAGATGACGCCGTCCCTGCACACCAGCCGCTACTAAGTGTACTGTCAATGCATATCATTGAAATCTCAATATATATCACTTCACCTCCATTTTTTCACGGAGTGATTTTTACAGAATTAAACTGCTGATAATGCTAGAGATTGTCAGTTCACTTCTTGCTCACATCTATCATCTAGCTTTCTTTTTCTATCTTTTAAGAAGAGACTTTTACAGAAAATAGACCATCTGCACAAAGGAACTTCGCAATAAAAAATCCCCACATTTTTTGTTTAGCACCAACAGTTACTTCAGTCAGTTCCTGTTCTCTGATTGTAACTAATATAGCAGTAATCGCGATGCTCTTTTAATTAAAGCTAAGAAGTTTCTTTGCGGCTTTACGCTCTCAGTACAGTACCTCATTTTGTCTCTTGTATCAGAGTTTGCCACGGAGAAATTAACCTTATGTACCAGTCTTAAGGTTTCTAATAGATTGATTTAAATATTTTTAGTACACCTATTTTCGTACGTTCCTTTAATTAACATCGCCTAATTTGATGCCTTTGAAACGTTACTACGAATCAGATTGTTATTTTTTTTACTTTTTTTCGTGACTGAAAATACACGAAAACCAGTGTTTACTTACAAAAACCAGTTCTAACAAGATTAATGGTTTAGACGTACCTAATTAAAATAATATTTTAGTTTCTTTTGAATTTTTAATTACTGGTTTTTAATCTATCAAATCTTTATAAATCGCCTTGGCTTACCAAAATGTCTAACACAGAATTTTATGGCCGCAAAGGCTATTAAAACCTACGTAAATGAGAGTCATATTTTTATAGGGTAGAAGTTAAAACAATAGTAAATATTCCATGAAATTTGATCTCGTATTGGACTATTTAGTAATCCTGTATTTAAGACTATAAAATAAATACGTGGGGCGTATTAAACCTCGTTACACGCTTATAATCGGTATAGTTTCGCGTAACAGAACACCGATTTGCAATAAAAAGCAAAAGCTTATGGTCGTGTTAGGTTTTATCTCGTTCACATAAATAGCGCGGGAGCTGGGAGGCTTGTGGCAAACAATTTAGCTTTGTTAACATTGCCGGGACATTATTAAACAACGATAATAAGTAGTTAATTATCGACTGTCACACACTTGCGTTCGATGCGCTTCGCTGCATTGTGTGCAGAGGTCGACAACATTTTTGGCGTAGTTGTTTTGTGTTCTTAGCCGGTATTGGTGATGAAAGTGACAATTAGGATGTTATTTAAACTTTTAATTTTTTTGTCACTGAACAGCTTTTGGATACTAAGTATATTATTTAATGTATACTATATACTAATATTATAAAGAGGAAAGATTTGATTGTTTGTTTGCATTGAATAGGCTCCGTAACTACTGGACCGATTTGAAAAATTCGGTCGCTATTGAGAAGCTTCACTATCCCCGGGTGACTTAGGCTAGTTTTGATCCCTGCGTTCTTATGGGAACGGGACCTACAAGGGTAAAATTTTTAATAATTCCAATATCATTATTGCGTCTACGAAATAACGTGTCATTTCGTTGTTTTTAAAGCAAAAATTTTTTTTACCGCGACATATGGGAGATTTTTATAGCAATGATGATAACGTTTTTCTGTTACGGGCCATATTGTCAAATTTTTCGTTACGCACCATATTTATTTGTATACATGTCATGTCTATGATAATAAAAGCGTTTTGCTTAATATTTATCTTATTTAGCTTTAATAACCAATTTCTGTAAAGTTGTAAACTTTACTTCGTTGGTGTAGTAGATCATTTTAAGAAAAATTATGTCATAAAGAAGTTTCACTTCTTACGTGTGTACACTAATACACAATTGTTTTTACAGATTTGCCCACCAAAATTATTAGTGTTACTGCAGTTGACAGTCCTATGCTGGACGGAAAAGCCTCTTGATGCAGTCAATTAGTATAGTGGAGTTAGGTCATTCACTAGTTACTGCTATAGCTTTTACATTAAAATTAATTTATATGGGAAATGTGTCAAGAAGTTATTATCATAAATAAAATAATGAGACACCCGAGAGGGGCTTTAAAACCGTTAGATACTTATAAACTTGGGGACCATTAAAGTTTTATGAAGATCTAGTATAATGGACATTACGAGCTGAAAGTTGTGAACTATCGGAAATCTATTTTATGCGAAAGCGTAGCTATCCGTCGTTTTCTTTATCATGCTAATCATAACTCGAATTTTACTGAAAACACTATTATTAAAGTTAAATTTATAGTCATGTAACTTTAGATGGTCGTAAAAGTTGACTTGGGTTACGGTATTGGGTAGAAAAGCCGATAGTGTTTGCTTAAACACTATCAATATTCTACGTCTGTAGTCTGAATTTGCGTAATAGGTAATAACCTAAATAGCCTGAATGCTCAATATGAATTTATCATACATATTTAACACCCCACAAACAGCGGCATTAGTTCAACATAGATGTAGCTCACGCATAGAATAAGTAAGCGTCCAGGTAGGCGTTTACCTCAATAATCTTAGTATCTCCTCGTAATACGCAAACAGTATTCCCTATTCTCTTATGACTATACAAATAAAACCAATAAAAACCAATAATAGCAAAAACCAACGTATTAACATTGACTATTAAATAAAAGAACAACAACACAACCAAGTTGTTCTTCGCAACAACAAAAATGTTTGCGATTCCCTCCAAGATTTGTGCGTAAGTATGAGCGTACACCGCGCGTGAAATATATGGCTGCGGGCGTACCGCGGCGTCGTTGCACTAACTCCGCTTGATTGGAATCTACCGCAGGGCACACCGATAAATGAGTGCTGGTAGGTACCTACTAGGGCTCTGAAGTAAAGCATAGATGTACTAGAAGAGACAGTTTCCCTTTCCATGTCATAATTTGGTGAGAAACCAACGTTTTTGGGTGTTATACATATTTTGTATGTGCTTCAAAGACGAGTAGTAGGTAGTAGTTTTGGTCTGTACTGTTGACTTTGAAGCGCATTCATAAGTGGTAGGTATTATGTTTCCAGAAACACGGTTGTAGTAGAACCTGGTGATCTCACTGGTGGAGTTAAATGTCTTAGTTTTTTTTAAGGGTTTTCATAGGATGAAGGAGCTTTTTCTCGCACCATCTAGCTTCTTAGTAATTCTTTGTAGAAACTAGAGGCCACAATTAAAGCCGTAGCCAACAAGGGCTAGATGTCGTCGCCAATACGCGTAGTCGCGAAACTTCGCAATATGTGATTATTCACTTGCGTAAATTACGACTATCGCCGGCGCCGTCTTTTAAGTTAATCTCTATTATTTTAGACTACAATTCTCCCTGGAGCTTTGCGTTAAATTTAAATTGCAAAAGGAAAAATACTTTGATAAATCGTTTTTGTTTTGTTCTGAGATTATCTGCAAATGATTGCTCGTAGAAGAGCAGTGGAAATGTGAAGCCGTTAAGATGTTGTAATGAGTTATAGTTTATAGAGTGATTTGTGTCAGGAAATATTTACGGAATACTCGTAGATATTTTACCGAACACCCAGAATTACTATCCAATTCTCCACAGAGTATGAAGCAAGAGGTGTACCGCACATTTTACCAGTTATGTTTTAGTCCCATAGATTAAGGACAAGCCCATTGTGAATAACCAGGCACGATCTCCGACTGTGGGATGCTACTGAAAAATCCCAGGTGAAAGACCCAATAAACTTTTGTGTAACTTCGGAATTGAGCCCAGAACTTCATGCTCAACAATAGTGTACAGAACCACAATTAAAAAACTTAATTTTGGTTATTACATGTATTGAATTTATCAACCTTATTAGTTGTATGATCAATATCATACGCCTGCTCAGTTCATACATCCTATTGCTTTCGGTTGTATGTAGGGCAGATACCGGATATTTTTGGTAGATACCATCAGTTTCTAGAGGTTCCAGTGAACCTTTGAGGCGTTCTGACCGATTCAATGTTATGACCTATGGGTCAAAGCGTACATTCAACATAAATCTTTTAATAAGTCATTAGACTGGATAATATATGAAAATTAGAAGAAGAAAAAGATTAAATAGTAAGTCTAGACTAGATCGCTACAAAAATATATGGTATAAAGCTTGTAGGCGAAAATTAATTTCAGATATCAGCTAGAGATTCGCGTCATAATCACATTAGGTATATTGGCTCTGTAATTAATCGCTTTTGGAAGATCATCACTTCAGAATAACAAAGTGTCTAATATTTTTGAGAACATTTCGGAGGTACTTTTTACGAGTAGGTATTAGGAATAACTTCTTAGGTAAACTGAGAAAATCTATCAGTCTGATACTGATCATTAAACTCCTTAAAAGAAGAAATGAGGTCGGGTTAAGTAGATGAGGTATATTAAAATTTTGCGGACAGGATACTTGGCTTGATGTAATCACGACACTGGTGAAGATCCCTTCTGAAGAACATCATCATTAGCGTCTTTGTATGCCTTTTTATGACGTCTTTTCCAGACGTATCCACTAATATCTGCCTAATAAATAACTTTAGTCAAGTCTCATTCATCCACCCCTTTCGATTCATGTCACTACATCTTCTTTTTAACCACAAAGATGCTTTATCACATCATTCCTCATTCTATCATTATAAGACGTCACTAAACATATCTATTGCACTAGTGTGACAGTTTGAACTATACACTTATTGTTCCCCACCGCATTTAATTGGGGTGAAAAATAGCAATTAGAAGATTATTTGATACAAAGTTTCGCTGACACGAACTTGTACTGAAAATACAATTTTAACAATGACGAAATGCTTTGTGTTAATTAGATGACATCAATGATGGTCGCAAGAGTTACAGTTGAGCATGAGATCTTGGGTTCGATCCCCGGGTTGAGCAAAGCGTTAAGGAGTTTTTCCACCTGGAATTTCTCAGTAGGTATCAGCCCGGAGTCTAAATCAGTGCCCGATTGATGGCAATGGGCTCGCCGCTATTACATGGGACTTAAACATAACTGCCGAAATGTGGGTGTACTATTGATACCTACAACTCTGCCGATCCCTTCGAGGATAACAGACGTGATATTGTCCATCTACAGGTATTGATGGGTAGTGGGTTAAAACCCAATCTTCCCATTCGAGTTAAAACTGGGTGATCTGGGTTTTAACCCAGTTTAAACCAGAAATATTTTTAAGAATTATTTCAAGAATCAGAAATATTTTGTTTTCACCCTGCCAAACCACCCAGTGAGTGGAATGAAACGGGTGATAACTGGGTTTTAACCCGGGTGATTACCCATCGCTGTTCTTTTGTTATATGTTCTGTGCGTCCAAATAAAATATTTTCTTTCTTTCTTTCTTTCTTTCTTTCTTTACAGGTCGAACGAGGCAAGTCCAGCTTAACCGACCGACCGATCAACACGCGTGACTGATAATATTTGCCCAATAGTTGTAATGATTGATCAATGAATTAAATTTTAAGGGAACGTTAGGAAAATACGTATAAATTATTCTTCAACTGTGCGCGAGTTCAAAATCATGTACAAAACGGTTCACGGTGTCCGGACGTTCGTTGATTTTCCTTCCACCCTGCACTCGTATTTGTTTAGATTTAAGATCATTATGTGGCTAATGCCTAACGTGGTGTCAGAGTTTCAATGCCGCCCATGGGCCTCTGACTTGGCATCACATGCCCTCGAGAAATATCCCTCGGGCATTCCAGTTTCCTGTCGATGTTTTCCTTCACCATTTTTGAGCAAGTGTTAATTATACAATTCGTACATGTTTCTAAAAGTCAGAGGTGCGTGCCTTGGGTTTGAACTCGAGACCTATGATTTGCAATCCGTCTGGCACACCACTAGGCTCACACTCAAAGACATTCAATACCTATAGACCGGACATCACGAACAAAATTTTCGTACGATAAAGTGTGTCCTGCTGGATACAAGTCTATGAGTTTTTTGTAGTACGCTCCGCTGCCGCTCCAATATTTATATATTATTCTAGATGGCGCTACTGAGACATGGGATCAAAGTTTTTCTATGACATTTCCTTGACATGCCCGCTCTATAGTATTTTAAATCTCTTTGCTCACACTAGATTTAAGATTGATTTAATTGAGAGCAGCGGTGGCCCAGTGGTGGTGGCCCTGACTTACGGACAGTAAGTTGTGGGTTTGAACCCAGGCAGGCATATTACTTTGTGTAATTTATTTTATCACCACTGCTCTCAAAAACGGTGAAGTAAAACATCGTGAGGGAACCGGCATGTCCTAGAACCAAAAATTCGAAGACATGTGACATCTACCAATTCGCACTGGGCCGGCGTGGTAGATTCGCAAAATACGCGCTTTGACGTGGAGTTGCGGATACCAGCCCGGTATCTTTAAATCTTTTAAGATTGAACTCGGTAACACTATGAGAATTACACACCGCACACAGCAGTTAAAGTTAACTGTGAATAAAAAACGAACAATTTCAATTGGTTAATTTACAACTCAACTATTTGTATAATAAGTAACATTGTTAGGGAAGTGATTTAAGGTTCATCGCTTCTTGTAAGTTATTCCAATTAACGTTTATCCGTTTCCGTACATTGACCATAGTAAGAAATAGTTAACTTAGCGTGTTGAACTTTAGTTAAATTGTTTGTTTATATTTTGAACCTAGTGATTTGTAAAATCGTTTCCCGGTAACGTATCGTGACCACCCATGGCTTTCAAAAAAATGACTAGTATTACTTATTTCTTGCGTGATTCGAATTTGTATTCAAACTGTACATGTAACCGATTTATTTTATGAAAAAAAAAAGTGTTATTTTAAACAGAATATTTTTTAGGTAAAAGAATTGTGATGTTTATCTTAGCGATGCATCGTGCATGTGAAAGTGCTAACGCTTGTAACTTCTAGTAGCTTTTTTTGTATGGAAATGATGATATCCACAATAATTATTATCATTAGTTACTAATAAAATTACTTTTTCATGAAATTAATATCATCGTGCTATTGTTAATAAATTTTTAAATAAACCGTTTAACAAAGTATTTTTTACCGTATTTTTGTTAAGAAAAAGGCCTGTTTTTCTTAAGTATATTTTGACACACAAAAACATATCTACTTATCACTACCTATTTTGCTTTTTATTCGTATATTATTTCATAAAAAAAAAAAAAAATGGACTCATTTGATTTTTAAGGGAATTATGTTTTTAAATAATATACCTAAGCTTTGGGCATTATCATCTTCCTGACCTTATCACAATTTATTTGAACTCAGAACAACATTTTGTGTTTCCATACAACTCTATTTACCGTTATCCTAATAGTCACCTCCTTTCAAGCCATATAATCGTTCATACTCTCCATCCATCGTTTGTACATCGTTGACAATATATTCTTTTACAATTGAAAATGTTTAAAACTTATTTAATACCTATTAATTTCACGACCGTTTTAATTCCTGCTTCGGGAAATATTTTGAGTAGATCGCTAAGTAAATAATCTGATAATACAAGCACCAAAGATTTTAAAACTTGCAGATGGTCAAGGTAAGGCAGCTAACCACACCTAACTTTTTCTGCGAAACAAAATGGTTTTATCTTCCTTCTTCTTATCGTGTGGTAGGTATTTGCTGTCAGAGTTTATGACGCCCAGGGTCTCTAACTTAGGATTACATGCCACTGACGATGATTTTCTTCGCCATTTTTGAGCAAGTGATAATTATACAATTCGCACATGAATCCGAAAATGCAGAGGTGCGTGCTTTAGGTTTGAACTCAAGACCTTAGCTTTGCAGTTCTGCCGATCACACCACTAAGCTAACAATACTTTGTAATACGATGATAAGCAATGGTCAAATAGCTAACGTTAAAGATCGGTCGCAGTTTAATCTGAGATTCAATATGTCAAAAATACGTCTACTTTTCTTGATCATTTGACACGTTTTTGACATTGGTAGTTGGTGCTGAGAATTGACTGCGAATAGATTTTTGGTCTTCGTATTCAAAGAGCTCGGAAGTATGAAATCTAAATAAAAAAACCGATTAACTACATAAATATTTATTTATAATTCAAAGAAACTAAATCAACACAAAGAAAGTGAAGTAATACTAAGCCACAACTTCACTTTAAGTCAAGCACAAGAACTATGACGCCGAACAACAATGTTCTGCTTTACAACCCCAGCTTGTGTTAGCCCCTTTAAAATTTAAAAGCTCTGTAGTAGAACTAACAACCGAGAGAAAAAGAAAAATGAACGTAGGGGCTGTAAGAAATCCGACGTGTTACTCTTTGCCACTAAATACTTTAGTTCTACTCGACCGGTAAATATTTTATGTTCCCACCTGACTTACTGGCGCAGTTAAACCGTTTATTTTCAACAAAACACGATTTATACCTTCTTAGGGTTGCGTTGATTTTCTTCGTAAATTATTGTTCCGATAATATACAGATCTTCGAAATATTTTGACTGTTTGTACGATTTCAACGATAGTAACATAATTCCTAAAGTCGTTTAGGTTTAGTCTAGATTCTGTTCAAAGCTGAACTGATTCAAACGCCTTTGAGACATCTTGCGCTATCTAAGTTTTTTGTTGGACGAAAAAGAATACAAGTTCATTTTATTGTCCGCTACGCTTCGACAAAAGAACTTTTGAACGTTGCCTGACGCTAATTAAACGACAGAGTTGATTAATAAGTCGCTCTTAACTATTTAACAAGCGCGGGCCATTGTCTTCTCATAAAAAGAGCTCTCGCAAAAAAAGGACAATAAGAAGCGAAGAATTGCCGGATTAAAAGTACCGAGTCATTCATTCCAAGGTTTAATTATCCTCTGTTTAAACAAATCGCAATAAAGAGCGAGTGTCAGTGCTTCCAAGGATCCTGTAAAAAGACATCGTAAAAAATACCGGAAGCCCGATGGTAACGTCAAACAAATTCCTGGAATAGTCCACCGCTTTCTGCTTGTGTTAGTAGGAGAATCCTATTCACGGATGTCCGTTAAAACGTTTTAGGTCCAATTCGGTTCAATCGATTTTCAGCTTTGCGGGGTATAGTAATAGAATTCAGGATTAAATGAGGTTCTGTAAGATATAAAAACGTTTGGACCTGGAGGTGAAGTCCGTCGTACATGTGTGGTAGATAGTGTAGGGATATTTGAGTGAACATTTGCAAAGACGCGAACGATGCGACGATATAGCCGGTACCACTTCCGGATGGAAATGCGTTTTCAATGGACTAGTAGCGTCGTTTGTGCGATCTAAAGTTACATTTACGTTCCAAGCTCTTTTCGTTTTTATGTTTTTCGGCTCAACCAGTTTGCTGTATTTCAAGGTGGTTTTAAATTAGAAGTCGTGTCGTGGACTGCCATTTCCTTTCTTGGTGGTTTTCTTTGTCTGAAACAAGAAGAGGAACTTTTTAGTTTACTGTTTCATACAATTGTCTGGAAAAAATATATTTTAGAAGCAAACAAAACATATTTCAGAAAATTCAGTTCCTTCTAATGTGTACATAAAAGTTTAATTTATTGTTACATAAGTACGTAATTAGAATAAATAAGGTTTAAAAAATCTTTCAACATTAATTTATTTAATTGTATTTCATATTTTAATGAAACTAACACAATTAAAATAAATTTAACCGCAAATAAAATTAAATTGCTACAAGTACAACAAACTGCAGGCACTTGTTCAAGCACAGGCAAATTACGACACATTTAAACCGTCTGCCAATAATAGGCTCACGTCTGACCTAATGAAGGGCAACTATCCATAAAAGTCGTGCCGCCGGCAAAAACAGGCAGGCAAGCACGTTAAGTTGCCTGGACCGGGTATCAAGTAGCTGCTAGACAAATAATTGCTCATCGATTGACCATGGCAGATGTAAAAGAACTAGAAAGAGAAAAGGGAATAACTTATATATTTTTACTTTACTGAAAAATAATAGTTTCAAATTTAATATGAAGAAAGTAATCAATAATAATCACGGTTGTATTGAGAATTTAAACGCAAGCTCTGAAGATGTAACAAGTGTTAAGAATGGAAATGCTGCTAATTTTAGAAAACCCGGATTGAATTCACCACGATGTTGCTCGAGAGTTGTGCCTTATTCGCACGGTCCAATTTTGTTCATGTCAGTGCAAATGTCTCATTCTCTGCATTTCCAAAGGCGGGGAACTATCAAGTGAAGAATTTTAATATTTTTCGGCAGATACTAAAACTTGGCGCTGATATCAAAGAGAGCCAGATGATTTCATGATATTCATTGTATGTTAACGTTTTGACTGCCTTATTAGTCTAATGTTCGCAAGCACTACTGATGTCCTACTAAGCATGATGTCCCGGGTTTGATCCCCGGGTCGATCAAAGTGTTATTGAGTGTTTCCGTCTGGATTTTTTTTAGAAACAGCACGGATTTGTGCCCGATTGATGGCAATAGGCTCGCCACTATTACACGGGACTGTAACATAACTGGCGAAATGAGGGTGTGCTACAGGTACACATCTGCCTAACCTTTCGGGGATTACAGGCGTGATGTTATGTTATGTTATTTACGTTTACGATTTATCAAGAATCGGAAACTGACTCGTGGTAGTCTAATTTAAGTAAAGCAGAACTTACCTAACAGATTAACTTTATAGCCACAGTAGCAGACGTCCCGCGGTTTCACCCACGTAGTTCCCGTTCCCGTGGGAATTCAGGGATAAAAAGAAGCCCATGTGTTAATCCAGGGTGTCAGCTAACTCCATACCAAATTTTATTAAAATCTATTCAGCAGTTTTTACGTGAAAGAGTAACAAACATCCATCCATCCTCACAAACTTTCGCGTTTATAATATTAGTAGGATTATGTGCATTGATATTGAGAAAGGTTAATCCCGTTGTCCCAGTGAACAATGTTTTCAACAAAACAAACTGTCATTTTTCCGTTGAGATACCGCCATTTGTTTCTTTAGTTCTCTGTAATGATAGAGGAAATGCGTTAATTGTTTGCAGCCAACTGTACGATGATTACGAGCGAGGTGTATCGGCATGTTAGTTACCCGGAGCCTCTCTTTGTGTTCGCCGCTCATTCAGGAGCGTGTCGTTTAATGCCTATTCATTAGATGCTTCAGTAATTGTCTCTTGTTTATGCATCCAATGTTTATCTTAGAAGCTCCCATCTTTTTGTGCTGAGTTACGTGCCTTGCGTTGAAATTGTTATGCTAATAATTATTGTACGGATATTTAAATGGATCCTGTTAGTGTTGAGAAATTAGGTTTGTTTCTGTTGCTGTTTCTGAATGATGGTAGATTTGTAGTCTATAATTTATATTCAGATCTTTTCTTTTTATTATTAATTTTAACTAATTCAGTATTTTATATAAATAAATAAATAAATATTCCTCAACTTTTCACACAACGCCGTTTAGTTCCAAGCTACGCTAAGAGCTAGTGTTATGGGTACTAAACAGCTGATAAACATACTTATATATTTCTAAAAACATACATATTATAGATAAATTACATCCAGACACAAAACAAATGATCGTGCTTATTACACAAACATTTGTCCTGGGTGGGAATCGAACGATTTCCGGCATAGCAGTCAGGGTTACTAACTACTAGACCAACAGGCCAGTCAATTGTAACTATTTGTAACTATGTGTATTGCATTTTATTTGTAACTATTCTCTGTAACTGGAGGAAGTTAAAAAAGAGCATTATTATAGTTGCCACCCGTAATACTAGCGTAAAAACCCACATCCCAAAGTAGAAAACATAATCTTTATCCCAACTTAATATTTTATACACTACAACTTTATATTACGAGTCTTAGAAGACACGTCCATTAATAATTTTCCAGTAAAAGAGATTCTTTTTTATAAATCTGTTTGCATATTCCTTTCAACGTTGGAGGACAAGTGACGTGGATCGTCCACCACAACCCCTCCCCATGGGAAATCTTCACAAAAAGGTTCCACGGACAAACAATGGAGGCGACCAGTCTGTTTGAATTTAAGAGTACCGTCAGATCTACGCGAAAATATTGCGGTTCATGTGCTTGTTTGATTTTAATCTCATTAGTGCTCAGGTTGGGATTGACTTTGCAAATATTTTAGGCTAGGGTTGTATGGAAATTATTTTTACATAATATATTATATTAATGGATCTGCTAAATGGAGAACAAAAAGCATGGAATTGGTATCCAAGAACAGGGTATCTTTTGATACAGTATCTATAAAAACATTATTGTCATTGAATACTTTTGCCTCTTGTGTTCTGTTTTTAACAATTCGAGCAAATACAGAGGTATTTCTTTTGATTTCATTGATGATTATTTTTACTCAATCAACTGTCATCAAATGTTTTAATGCGTGTGATTTTCCGGAACCATTGATGAAATATTTTTCGAAAGTGATGTCGGTAAAATTAATACAATTATCAAATGTTGCCTACTAGAATAATTCGTCATATTGCTTTAATTTTTTTTGTGAAACTTAATTCGAACAAAAAAACCCGTTTCGTCTGGTCTGAAATATCTTTAACATTTAAGTTTACTGAAGGTGACGTCATCTGAAAAGATAAGAAATTACGATTTTAATACTATTTAGCATTGAAGTAACCCAAAGTTAGATTAATATTAGAATACAAATTGAACGTTACGGGGAAGTATCTAAAGTGAAACAATGTAATTAAAAGCGATTTTCAGAGCAATCACGATTTTCAATAGGTACTAGATATTTTGGTTCGAGGAAGCATTAACGTTCTGAACAGACAGCCATTAAACAAGTTGAAATGCTCATCGAGAAATCAGTTTGCAGTACAAGACTTAAAAAGATTAAACAAGTTGAAATGCTCGTCGAGAAATCAGTTTGCAGTACAAGACTTAAAAAGACGCAAAATACAGAAAAAGAAATCAACTTGATAAACAATCCGTCTGGAAACTGTATGATTAGATAAAACTTTATTCCGTCAACCGTACTCAAAATCATGTCTGAGACGAATAAAATGTGCCACTGCGTAAAGCGAAGACCAACAACGTCAGATTCAAAGCGAAAAAGAGTTTATATAACTTGTTATAAGACGATCATTGAATCTCGTTGATACAAATTAAGAGTTTCAATTTAATCACGACAAAACATTAAGTAACTGAAAGGTAAAGAAAACAAGAAGACTTAAAAAGTCCGTAACTCAGATTTGTCGCAGGTAGGGACTCAAGAGCTGTTGAGTTCGGATAAGAAAGTTCTCAACTAGGCGGATTTTATAAGATTTCAAAATACAACTTCTTTGAGAGTTTGTGAAAATATCCGGAGAAGTTATTTGAGTGTGGAATCGGGTTATCATCGAAAACATAAGAATCCATTACTAAGTTTCTTCGACTATTTGGAATGTTACATAATAATAATTAGGAGAGGGTTATATTAAAATACTCGTAATAACAGTCGCACGGGACGATCGAAGGTTAAGCTGCGCTTGATGAGGTCGATCCGTGGATGGGTGACAACTCTTTGCTTGTCAAGACCCTCTGAATCTAAATAAGCACAATAAGCTCAATCAATCAATCAAAATCAATCAATCAAAAGTCATTTATTCAAATTAGGCTGAGGATCAGCACTTTTTGAACGTCAAAAAGTACATAAGACAGTCCCCCAAAACGCCCGCCCTTCGCCACTTCCTAGTGTTTTTGCTGGGAAGAAGAAGTGGCGGAACAAACTTCCGCGGAAGAACAGTTTAAACAGCATTGGTAATTAATAAACAATCATTTAAATTAAATAATTTTCTACATGTTAGTTAGCACACACCAATATACAAGACAGTAGTAATAAGTATAGTAAGTAAATTGGTCCAAGCTGTCACTAGTTAAGTTTTGACACTCTTTAAGTACGAGTAGTCTGATTTTATAAATTCGACAGTCAATTCTTAAAAGTTGTCGCTTCTACCATGTGATTGTTCACAATACCTACGAAATTCCTCATAAGTACGAGACATTACCACTGAAACCATAAAGGGATTGTTTACTGGGATTTCTAATCAAAAACTGCCTTCCTAACACACTTCCGTACCACTATAAGAAATAAAATATTTCCTCAAGCTCAAAATGATTTCATAATGTAACCTGAAGATACAGTATTTTTAAGAGAATTGATTGAATTATTTTGGATATTTTGATAATCACATCGCGCTGACGACCCGCTTGGAAAATTGACGTTCATTTTCCCTACTGAAAACGCTTGTAAACATTTGCCAAAAGCGCCTAATGAAGCAATTATAATTAGTTGGTATTAAATTTCGAATTTACATCGATTGTATACTAAAATGTTAAAATTTGCATTGAATAAACTCTGTGATTTATCATTTGTATGCCAACATTGTGTAACTGAGGAACAAAGGGACATTCTAAACGAACGCGTCTAATTTGTTGTTTAGCGATGACAATAATAATAATAATTAAATTGGTAATTATTATAAGTAGTGAGTGTGCTGCTTTAGGACACAGCTGATAAAATCATGTGACTATAATTTTATTTTTCTCATTTTTCTTACCTAGTATGCAATTAAGCTTAAAATCAATGCTGGTTATATTCATAGGTACGTTTATTAAAAACAGTGACACAAAATCAACTCAAAATTTGTTGCAACGCGGCGGCCATTTTATTAAACAAAAATAAAAACCGACGAACTTTAAAAATCGAACGCCTACGTAGGTAGGGTCAACATTCAACAGAATGTGTAAAACATAGACAAGACTAGTGTAGTAAATAACACGCTCACCGATTCGCCTAGTAAGGATGGTGATTAAGGCAATTTCGCCCAACGACTGCTCGTTGTAGCGGATTGTGAAGAACGTGATTTGAAGCAGTGCATTAGCATTAATTGTAACTACAGACTCCGTCCGTTATCTGTATGCTACATGTAATGCTAGAAAGTAGATAGTTCTCGTTTTTAGAGAAAGAAGCCCACGTCTAGAGGTTTTGATACTTAAATATATTAAACTAGCTGTTGCCCGATGGTTCGCCCGCGTGGATGTCGGTTATCGCCCTCAGTTCCTACTAGAAATTATTTTTTTTTCAACACCTCCCACAAATATGTTTTAGACAATGTATACAAATTAGTGACAGCAAACAGCAAGAAAACTGGTGCAGTAGTTTTTGAGTTTATCGCGAACAGACTGATAGAAAGACGCGGCGGAGGACAAATTTAAATTCAAAAAGTTGCTGAGAAAAATAACAATAAATACAATTATGGATTCTGTCGGGCACAGCATCGATCAAGTAGGAGAGAGGTGGAAGAGCACTGGTGTGAGTTTTATGGAAATAAACAGGCAAATTGAATTTGCTTATAATTTATCATTTAAGTATTCATATAAACTAAAGTAGCATTTGTTTATTAGAAAAAGTTTCAACGTATTGATAAATATGTTATTTTTATTTAAATCCTTTATTATTTCGGATCATTTCCTGTAGATTCTTATGGAAAAGACATAGGTACTATTGGAGTGCATTTTAAGGACTTAGTTTTATAATATGGCTGATTCTAAGTATAGTCGTATCGTTAAGTTCTAATAACGTAAATAAAAATTATTTAAAAGATACCTTTATTATTTTAATAATATAATAATTAAGAAACTGTTTTATAACAGAGGTTATCAAAACACGAGGGTTAGCGAATAGTATCACTCGAGTGTTTTAATATCTCCATAAGAGCAGTTTGAAACACTAATTTAGCTAAACTCATATCAAACATACAATAAAAATATTTATCGTAAGTATGGTGGTATAATTTAATAAAACTAACATCCTACCGGGTATGCTACTCAGCAATGGCTTTGTTATGCACAGTTAATTTTTTTCTCGTATTTCTGATTCCATAATATAAACCGTTAATAAATATGAGTGCTTAAGGTGCTTTAGCCCGCAGTCTAATGCTTTTAAGAATTAAAAGTCTACTTCATAGCCCATTTAATGGCAAGCTATAAACACAATAGGACATATAACGCGTTAATATAGAGTCTGTCACATAACGTGTAACTTGCAAACCTACAATAATACTAATTTACGGTTAAGTTCATTATCTACATTTTAGTATAATTAAAATTTTATTACACAAACTTTAAGTTCTCCTTTAGAAAAGACTACATCAATTCATTAACTTTTAAAATATTGAACAAAATAATACATATACCTAATGTTAACTAAATAAATTGTCTCTTCTGTTCAATAAAAAAGAGAAAACTTCTTCTATTTCAGAAATAAATGTAAACAGAATTGTACAAGAGACGATAAATAAACATAATTAATTAAACTTATTACTTAAATCATAGTTTTGCAAAGACTTCTTAATGAAGATTCAGATTCATGTTTCATAAAACAGCTGACTACTCCTTTAAATTCCCCTCATCAAAAATTCAATTAGCCAGTACCAAGTTTAATGTAATTGATTACACTTGATATAGAACAATGAGAGTTCATTTGCCCCGTAAATCCAGCTTCTAAATAAATGGCAATCAGTGTGTTTGTTGAACGTTTCTTTATAAATAGATTGACGGGTATCTACGTTTAAATAAAATCACAAAGGGTTTCGTAGACCGGAAAATTCGGATGTGTAGTTTTACATGCGGGCGGGACAAACATACACGTATAACGTTAATTGTAGACTTAGGAAACTCAATCGGAGTTGTAGATCAACACAGTTTCAAGTCATGTTGGATACTGGTTGTAGGGGAGTGTTAGATCTGCAAATAAAGGTTTTGTTCGTGGGTTTTGTTCTAGGGTTAGATTTTGTTAAGGTACCTATCAGTTCTAAAGGGTTGATGTTGTTTACACACATGACGATTTCTGTTTGTTGTCACGTTTTTATTTTCGTTTATGCACGGGTATTCAGTAATTGGCAAATTGTCTAGTTAATAGAAATAAGTAAGTTGTTTGGATTAGAATATTTTGTAATTGAGTGTTTAAAGCTATGAAGGCATATACTACCATATATAAAAGTTTCTTAAAAATAAATAAAAATATGGCCAATGAAAATTAGATTAATTTCGGCTTGTGAGTTAGTCTTACTGTCTAATAGCTTACCATACGCTTTTACGTGTAATCCATTGAACTGATTTTTCCAATAATTGATTATGATGTGGGTTACAGTAAACACTGTATTATTTCAAGGAAGACGACGAATAAAAAAATCAAGTTCGTCATTAAATTAACTTGCCGTAAAATAAATTATTATCGTACACAATAACTGTCCAAAAACATTAAATTCTAAAATTAAAGAACACCCATTAAGGAAGTCGTAACGCAAAATAGAAAATTCGTTGCCGTCTGCTACAGTTATTTCTAAAGACTATAAAACCAGTCCATCGTTCGTAGGGGGCATAATAAACAAACACAGACAGATACGGGTGGTCGGATACAAAACATTGTGCGTGCGATTTGTTGACACACCCCACCTACCGCAACCCCGCCGGTCATGTCCCGTGGTGTGCATTTAACTTGGTACAGGTGAATTGACAAATATTGGATTGATATGAGTGGTAGAGAAAGTGCATCACTACTGTCCCCTTGTTTGAGTTGAAGAATATATTGATGAGGGGAGGTCTTGTCGCAATCTTTTCTTTGCCACTGCTCATAGTTCTCAAGGGAGATTGAGAAAATATGTTTAAATATTTAAGTGTCGACTGTGCAAGGGAGTTGTATGATTAGTTTCGAGTTTGTCATTAAGATGCTAAAATTATTCGTTTAATATTAGTTATACGAGTTTGTCACTAAGTTGAAATGGCGTTTTTGTTCAAAAGTAAATAATTGATTACACAAATTCGGTAGATTTATTTTACTTTAATTAAACAAGCGACCACTATGACGTAGCAATGCTGCAGTTCTAAGCGACCACTATGACGTAGCAATGCTGAAGTTCTATAATATTAATACTAATAGTCAACAAATGTACAAATCCACTTAAAGGACATTACATTTGCTCATTATGTTAAACGGCAAGATTGATTTATAACGTGCCGACAGCTAGGCATACAACATGACAACTGACGTCACTTGTCACTAACAAATAATTCATTACCCGTTTGTATTCTCACTTGCGAATGAATGTAAACAACATATAACGCGTAAACAGCGTGTTGTACGTACGTCGTAAAAGGCGTTTGCGTAAAATGGGTTACCCAATGCTAGTCCCGAGATGAGTTGGCAACTTGTCATTATACGGTCTTGGCTTTAAAGTGCCGCTCTCCGTGACATCCAAGTAATTATTAACCCTTGTAAGGAAAGCTTTAGCGGTACAAGTTATTGATAATTAGGGTCACGCGAGAATAAGGTTTGGGTGTTTATTACGCGTAAAAGGTCGTTTCGGTAGAGAAACAAGGATGAGAGACCTCAAGGAAAAATTTCACCACATGTTTCGCATGATGGCAGCCCTGAAATCGAGTTTATTATGGTGTTACTTTTGTGGGGAAAAGTTCCAGGTAAAAATTACTGTAGGTAGTAATAATGTACCTACATGAATAATTATGTTTGTTAATTTTCTCCGGCTACTCAAAAATGATAATAACCTCACGATACAAAGGGGAGCGGTAGAAAAAATAAAAATGATTTTTTAATGAAACGTGCGTTGCGTTAAAATTTCCATTTTGATCAAGAAATTAAAGGAAAATACAGAACACTGTCATAATTGTGGATTTTTAAACTCGTACGTGTTACAAAGTATGAGGTTAAAAGGGTTTTAAGGATGCGTGCAAATGACAAGCTTACTATATTTTGTGATTGTGGGGAAACATGGTGCATTTCAAACAGTGTGTTACGTGAAAATTCAGCTGAGGATCAGATTACATGCGGTAAGCGCTCCTGTGTGTCCAGCACAGGCTGCTTGCAAACGAAGCATTTGGATCAACAGAGCATTGCGCGATGAGAGATTATCATGCAACTGTACAGAGAATGGGCGAATTAGCTTTTAGCTGTAACAAACACTACTGAATACCTTTCAAAGCTCTGGTAATTCATGTTTTTGGTAGTTACTACTACTATGACGGTTAAAAATTTTAACTCTTTATTTCTCATGCCATCAAATCACAATTTCTTTATTACCCAATCTGGTGACCTTTAACACATGTTTTTAAATTAAATCTTACATCAGACATCAGTCTTTCACATAGTATAATTTTAAGTAAATCCCATGAATAAGATGTAAACCTATTGTGAAGAGATAATAAATACATTTTTAATTACATTATTATTAAATATATAGACAAAATAGAATAGGTTCAAGACCTATTTTGCTGTGCCGCAATGTAGGAGGAACGTACTCCCTTAGGAAAAGTCCAATTTCTGATTTGTTTATTCTTGTTCTGACTCTGTACCTACTTAATTGGCTCTTTCTTTCATAAAACACATTATATGTTTGTAAAAATGTAGGATACGCGGTCCATTAAAAATGGGCAGCTACGGGAAATTATAAAATACACATTTTAATTTTTATGTGTAAAGATATTATGATGCTCTGTACTCGGGGGTATAAAAGAGGGTCGTAATAATTTAAATTTTATAAATGTTAAGCTAACAAACGTTTTAATGTGATATTATTTTTTAAACGTACTGTTTTTGGGCTGCATATCTATTACAGAAGCTTTGTAAATTAAATTTGGGCTAAAATTTTTTTTTTTTTTTGTAAATAAATTAAATCGTCCGTAATATAAAATGAGTGTTACAAGAATTTGAGTTCACCTAAAGCCTCCCCAGGTGGCTTAAACGGGTTAACTTATTTTAAAATACATTTGATTTATCTATTAAAAATACACAATATGATAAAGTCCTTTCAAGTACCCTACTACAAAAGCCTTATAAAGGGCACTGATCTAAGAGCTATGAACTTAAGCAAAGTCATTTGCAATTAGTCTGATTGGCTACAAGACTGAAAGATTAATGAAAATCTAAAGATTTTATTCCAATATTTCGTTTTATAATTAGTAATTCAAGACTTGCAATATTAAAACACCTACTCGAAAATCGAGATACATTCCAAACAAACTTTAATCTTAAGTCATGCGTGGATCATACGAACCTATTTGTTATAATTTATTCCATTAACTTTATGTAGGTGCCTAACCATTTTGCTTTTCAACCCCCAATAGTATATCGCGTGAACAAACATTGTTAATAGACTGGTGATGTAAAAGTGTTTACTTTGTTACTTCTCATGATACGGAAATTAGGCGCAGTATATTTTACCCCATGTTTTAAAAGCAAGATAAAGTAATCACGCAATCCTTTGGGAGCTAGCTAAATAATAAATTTGGAAGCTTTTAAATGAAATTAGTATTTTATTAGCATAGGCAGCGGCTGTAATAATTATTTGCACAACATCTAACTTTACAAAATATAAAACTTCAAAGGTATAATTATTTCAGTTTTAAAATCTTTATTCGAATGTGATGGTTTAGTGGTCAAAGCTTACCTATTATCAACTACTTACACATATAGAAGTACCAACGTGAGTGTTCCAGATCATGTTCTTTCTAAGTTTTTCTTAGACAACATTGACATCGGTAAAGAAATAGTCAAGTCGCCAATTGCCTTGAGCAAGCATGGTGATCAATGCACTACGTGAGCCGTTTCTGTATGTGAACAGCTCTGCAGTAAAACTGTAATAAGCTGAACTATGTTATAATAAATCTCATGCATAAAACTTGCATCAATACCAAAGACATTCAATAACTATAGACCGGACATCACGATCAAAATTTTCGTCCGAAACTTGTGTCCTGCTTGGACACAAGTCTATGGGTTTTTTTTAGTACGCTCCGCTGCCGCTCCAATATTCATATATTATTCTAGATGGCGTTACTGAGACATGGGATCAAAGTTTTTCTATGACATTTCCTTGACATGCCCGCTCTATAGTATTTTAAATCTCTTCGATCAATACCAATGTAGCCCTCGTTTCAAATAGATAAAACAATGCACAGGCTAAAATAAAAAAAACCTACCCCAACCACCAATAAATACTTAGATAAAGTCACATTTACACCAAGTTAAATCCCCATGATTGGTCCATGACAATGATTACTGCTCGGTAATCTGAACCGAACGCATCGGATTTCGTATCACGTCGTGTTGATTGTCGGACGACAAACCGGGGCCCGGCGGCGTTCCAATTACTAGCGACATAGAAACCCTGCCACCAATATACCCTATAGATTAAATTAATTATTGATTGCAGATAGTTGCAATGGTTGCATTTTTATTGGGTGAGAATGTGCCTACGAGACTGTTGGCGAGTGAGATACCTACCTCAGAACGTGTTGCGGATAATGTTTTATTAGAAGGTTGGCGTTAACAGCTAAATACCAAGATTTTGTATGAAGCGACTGCCATCTAGCATTTATAAAGATGCAAGACTTTCGGCCTCCTGACTAGGTTCCCATAGCTGCTATCAAAGATCCGTAAATAACATTTTAACATGATTTTCGAGACAGACGGCTCACGATATGCAAAGAATTATTGCATAACCTTGACCAGACATTTAGCTCTGAGTCCTTCTATATAAATTTCGGGACAAGGCAGTGCCTTCAGTAAATCGAGCAAAGAAACGGCACGACCGGCAGTACCATTTTTTCCTCGAAACAGTTTAAGGCTTGTATTTATCAGTTACTGTTTAAATATCCAAATAAATATGACAGTAAATCAGAATTCTTTATTCCGACCGCTGTTGTAACTTGATGATTAATGGTATAGTAAATGAGCACTGTTACAATTTAGCATGTTAATGACATAGTTGCACTTGTTACACACACACACAAATCTGATCATCCCCTTTTTTTGTTTTTAAGATTTTTTCCTAAAAAGTAAATAAGTTACATCTCACATTGAAAATCTCATAATCTTGGACAAAAATGACTATTTTATACAGTTTAAAGTAAAAAAAAAACATCAAGTAAAACTTTGAAATTAGGGAAAGCCGACGTTCAAAATGATGTAGAGAACTCACATTTTCCGGATATTCATCGATCTCCTTTCCACCCTGCATGACACACTTGTTTATGTTTTCACATTCAGACTTGTTTACCTAATCTCGCCAAAACAATACGACCCGGAAAACCCCGCACGTTCCATCGCGCTATAAAATTACAAGCGTCGATTCTTTTTCCGTCATTGATCTATGACATTTCCAGTAAAACCCCCGTCTCTCACTTATCAGGACTCGGGCTAATACCAAGCGAAGGGCGCCGCCCAATCTGCCTTGAGCTTATCTCAATTTAATGGCTTCCGTATTAATACCGCCTTTGTCTAATTTGAGGATACTTCGCCCTGGCTATTGTTTAATCGACCGGTAAAAATTTATGCCTTTCGGTATCAACATTATCTTTCCATGCTAGGTTTTGTTCTGTCAAATGTTTTGTGTTTACGACGCCATATATGTGAAACATGGTCATAAATTTTCTCATAGGAGCGTTGTTGATAATGTTTCGTGTACTCAATAATGATATTTTGTTTCAAAGATACATAACACTTCTTGTTACCAGCAATTTGTTGAAATGAAAACTGATAACGAAGTTACGAATGTTTTAAGATCAAAGCTTCTCTAAAAATAGACATCGTTAATAAGGAAAAACACGGTGTATTTTTTAAGGTTATCTGGATAGGTTCTGAGTAAATAATAATAACAACAACAAATTTTCTTACGAAAACTTAATAAATAATCAGAGGACTCGAGGCGGGGTGGCTCATTTGAAACAATATCACGTTTACCCTCAAATCAAAAGAACGATATAACCCCAACAGTTTCCGCCACTGCCTCGGCTGCGACAGAAAAATTGTGAGTCAAAGCCATTGTTTCCAATATCGACGAAGGGAAGAAAACTTTTATTGGGCACAAAGTGGGTATTATTCACGGGTCGAACGCAATCAACCACGGACGGTGAAAGGAAGGACGCCGGACGCGACGCCTCTGAATGCAAAGATATTTTTTGCCAAATACGGGTCATTTTCAAAGGGTTCGTCTTATGAGGGAAAAATCGACAGACCCTTTTCGATTACCGGAGTCATGGATCAAAAACCGAGCCGCAATTAAGAGAGATTATTTCTTTTTCAATACACAACGGCCTCCTTTGTGTCTGCTCCTTTTTGTGAACATCATTTAAAGGCTCGCAATTTTGTGGAAACTATTTCAACGTTCTTTGGTAGGTACCCAATTTCTTACGAGCCGCAATAAAAAAGGAAAATAATTTACGTCAAAGAAAAGAAAATATTTGACTTTTTTAATAAATATTATTTTTTGTAAATCTTCTCGATGTTGTGTTGGGTTAAACGGTTAATCATAAAAACGTTTTAAAACGAGAAGTCTGACGAAATTTCTTTCAAATCTATCAAAAGGCATTTTGTTGAACAAAATGTTTAATTATGTGAAATGGTCTGTATTTGCTATGTGTAAGCAGGACACAACAAGCTTGAATCCCATAATGTTTTCCAAAGACCACATGGACAAAGGCGTCTTTCCAAAACGGTCGCATAACTCCTTATAACGATCGTCTGCTATTCTGCAGCCATACCGCTTATTGCTTGCAGAGCCAATATTTTCAAGCCTCGGGACCGCAACGCGTTTAGAATCTAAATGATTTTCGGAGTTAGCCAATTTCGAAATAACCCAAAATATTGAATTTTTTCAATAACTTTAGCTATCGCTTGTGAAGATTTTTAATGTTTGGTATTAATATTTCTGAAGAGTTTTCTTTTCCGTCTTATAGCTTTACACAGGGTCCTATATTATTAATCTTTAGTTAATATTACGTCACGTAGATCGTTCCAGCATATTCCCCTCATATCTGTTTGGTTCTTTCCTCAAAAGACCATCTCAGACACTAATCTGCATGGATCTTACACGATTTGACCAAGATATTGTCTGGACTTTAAAAAATGCTATGAACTCTGAGTTTCTTTAGATTTTTCTTTTCAGAGTAGTCAGATAGTGAAACTCCGATCTCATCTACTAGTTAAAAAAATGACGTGTAAAAGTGTTTGTGAAAACCAAAACGCAAAAAATGTAGAATGGGAAATATGTACCTACCAATGAATGTAGGCCTATAACATTTCAAAAACAAAATTAGTCTTTAATATTGTCCTTACCACAAGCCAGACACGTTATGTTAATACCACATCTATATGTACTGGCACAGTAACAAGTAAATACGACGAAGGTGTTCCAAATCGACAAATAATACCATTTTATGTCTTAACATATCTGCAACGTGAACAAGGTGTACATGTCGAGTACGTTGCACTTTATTGGTTTGCTTTCAAAACATTACCTATGTGTTCTAAACAAACATTAGGGGTAGGTGCAACGAACTGACCAAGTAGATACGTCGTGTTTAGTTTATTTTTCTACACAAGTAAATGGTTTTAGAATATGGCGTGAAATAAGTAATGATTTACGGATATGCCCGTTACTTACATCTGATATTGGAAATATATTCATAATGTTCGTATAGGATTAGTCATCGAATGTTAAAGTCATTATAGAATGTAACGATGATCGCAAAGTTAAACCAACGTTACTTTGTAAAATTTTAAGTCAAGGACACATAACTTACTCGTGTTACAATTTCCTTGAAGCTGCTTTTAATAAAAAGAATTTCCGATAAAGAAAACTTTTTAAACAATTTCAAAACCTCACTATAAGTGCCTAATCTTATAAAACCAACAAGATTAGGCACTGATGTTACACAGAGTTTCCTACCAAAGATTGGCGTAACTAAGCCTAACTAACTATAGTTAGGCTTAGTTACGCCAATCTTGTGAACGAATGAAATATCACGAAAATGCATGATTTATTCCGTCGGACCACTTACTTTGGGTTTACTAAAAATATTCCTTGCTTACACTCACGCCCGCTTTTGACTTGACTCTGTCTCGGATTCTACATTTTGCTTTCTGATCTCCAAGATCCTTCGCATTTCATGAGGAAACTCACAAGCAAAATTAAATCTTACCACATGCTCCACAAGAACTATTTCTGTGTCGCATTCTTCAACTTTAGTTACTTTTTGCAACACTAATTCGTGGTAGTTTCTGAATTTTTATGGAGTTTTAACTTTAAGTTGTTCTTAGTGTAAAACATGTTTTGTGCTATAAAGAATAGAGTTTAGTTTTATCTACATTTTTTTGGATGTTGCTAGGTTTCTCTCCGCCGCTTTCAGCCAAAGGGGGTCCCCAGAGGCATGATCCCGAACTCCTCATTTATCATGCTTGTCACGTGTTGACCATCCCTCGTGTATACTGTTCCGTATAAGTACATAAGTATGTATATAAATCTATACTACTCTTGAACTGCGATGTTTTGACGCCTTTTTGTTCGTTATTAATAATTTTTCATCCATTTTGGGAAGTTTCTTTCGGCTATAATTTTCAGTAGAGAAACTTATAATTTGATGAAAGTAAGTATGGCTTTATTATTTAGATCGGATCTAGTTGGATCTAGTTCGTTGAATTGATGAAAAGAGTGGATATTGTATTTCCATTTTCCGTTGAGTTAGAGGATTGTGCTAGTATTCCAAATTAATTTGGAATTTTCGTCGAAACCGTGTAGGTACCTGGCTTTGATCCGAAGTTATTTATCTAACTATCTAATCTACTATTTAAAAAGCAATGTTTGTTTTTATGGATTTTATGAGCTACTTTTCATGTGATTTCGATACAATTTTGTGAACTACTTGTCTTTGTTTTGATTTTTTTTTTAAGCACACAAATGTACAGAAGCAGACTTATTGCCATAGACATATTCCAAAAACCTTGAATAAAATTGGCATTATACCTCGTCTTCTGCAGCACCGACACTCTTAGTACCAGTTAGTTAATAATACATTTCATTGGTAGATATTTATTACAATGTGTCTTTAAGTACAGTCTGATTTGCACTTAGACCACTCTTCACTGATTAGTATAACTTTTCGACAAAACAAAACTCCAGAATTGTTAGCATTTTTATCATATCATACAGTCCCATCTGGAATCACTGACGTTTCCAATCAAATCTGAATGCAGACGCGTATTCACTTATAACAGCCTATTCAGCAAAATGTAAACACAGATCGCTACGGAACCAATAGCTGATGGGTACAATCTAATATGAAGTTCCGTAGTTCGCAAGTTAAAACAAACATTGTCGGTAATGGAGAACCCGAATGATTAATGCATCTCGCAAGAATTCCAGTAGATGGCGCTGATATTTATGTGTCTGTTGCCGGGCAAATCTGATTTTGGGATAAGCTAGTGTATTCTAGCTACTCCTCCAAACTGGACAAACTAGTTTCGCATTTGCAGATGTGATTTATTCTGATATGTAAACTTTTCCTGTCGGTTACAGTTTTGTCACGTAGCTTTAGTTAAATAATCATACCCTAGCATTTCCAATTTTTGTCACGTGTTTTGTAAACAGTGTGAACCAAATTAATAGCGACTGATTTACTAAGGAAATATTACTTGAAATTTTAAATCTTTTACCTAACTAACGTTCGTTTGTTATAACTGTCGTTTTCTTAAAAAGGCAACTAGTCAAAAACCCGATTTCTTATACAGTCTGCCTAATATCAAAGTATTATCATAAAATGATTAGACTTTTGAGCAAAACCAACCAACCAGCAACATAGCAGGTTGCGGCGCAAGCGTTAGGTACTGCCGGGCAAATGGTCCCGAGTTTGTTCCTAGGTCGGGCAACGTCATTGGGTTTTTCATCTGGAAATTCTCAGTTGCAGCCCAGGATCTAGATTTGTGCCTGACTAATGTCATTCGGCTCGTCTTATATTACAGGGAGTTAAACATAACTGGCAATATGTTAGTGTAACCGGAAACTACAGACATGGTGTTTTAGAAAATTTTGTATCATTAAAATATTAGCTGAAATCATATTTTGCCAGTAACTTAAAATATATTGATTGCGCTAGCGCTCAAACTTCCACGGATGTCGCAGGCATACTCATACGTTAAGATTATGATTTATAACTGTATCCATGAACTTGCACAAATTAGCTTGCCTTCAAATGGAGTAGGAAATTTTAGGTTAATCTTTGGCAAAATCCTGTCTATGACTACCTCGAATCTGAAATCTTGCCAAAAATATGTGTTATTTAGTCCGGAGTTTTTCATATACATATATATGTTCTAATGAAAATCTAAAACCATAATGCTAGAAGGGCGGGAAACTATTGTGTTATGTATTGACTTTCTGAAATCAACTGTCATCAATGTAATCTTAGCCCCGTATTACAAAAGCTCATTCAAGAATTACTTAAAAGTCGTTTAGAGCCGTTTACTAAAACTAGAACTGCGTAATATTTGAGTCTTGTCTACTACTTATAAGGGACACTGTAAATAAAATGACCTTTCAAAATAATGTCACTTTTCCATCATAAATACTTAATTATTAATGTTGGTCAGTAAACAAAACTGTCCAAAACAATAGTGCTTTACTAAGTCTTTACAAATTAAAGAAAAGGTATAAGGTACAGTTGCGAACAAAAGTAAGTAACAATTATTTTTATTGTTAACAAAACCTTGATAAATTATACATTATATATATTCCCCTAAAGAAAAAGCCGAATTAAATCTTATCCGACCCGGGAATCAAGCCTCATGATCACCAGTAGCGCTTGCGACTACGAACAGAGAGATTTATTAAAGGTTTTCTAATTTCTAACTTTGGATCCCAAAAAGTTTAAAGTATTTAACATTCATTACAGATTTTTCCGGCCGTTTTCTCGCAAAAAAATACAAGACACAAAGCGAGAAATGACAGCCAAAGGAACCACAATAGCAAAACGAAACCGAATTAAGGATTCCACAACGAATATCTTCTTGTGAAAAAGGAGGCTGAAATTACGGTGGGCTGTGATTTGAATTTATTACCCTAAGGCTAATTTTATTTCGGCGGGATACGGTATATGGCTGGGAAAGCATCTTGCCTATTACCAAGACAATATTGAGAACGATGCCCGAGCTCTACTGAATCTTTGTACAATCAAAAACAGAATAATTTGTTTGTTTAACTAGGGGAACAAGGAAGATCTTTTACTCTTTTTGGTGTTCGCGTGAAGGGAATGCTAGCATTATTGTGTTTTTGAGTAAGAATTTGTTGTAACTCTCTTTGAGTAACAATAAATCGTCAGACATAAAAAAGTCATCTGTCTAAAACGGTTGTTTAACTTATTTGCACATCTTCAATGCATCATGAGCTTTTGTTTTATTTAAAACAATATATCAAAAAGGATCAAACTGTTTCGTACCATGCTACTGCAAAAAATTGAATGAGTAGGTAAATAATTTGAACATAAGCGCATTATTTACTCCCGAAATTTAAAGGACGCGTCGAAAATGTATCTAATATAGGTTTTGACCTTTTTACATAAAATTACTTATAAAAACAGCTTCTACAAGCGGAATTGCCACCTTTTGTGGTTCCGACTGTACAGCAGAAACTTACATCCGCAGGTAAATGCGGCCTCTTAATAATAAAAAAGCGGGAAAAGGGAAAACTTGGGGAAAACGACCACTGTTTATCGAGAAACAAAGCCAAGTGGGGCATACAATATGCATAATGATTGTACTAAATTAGGACAACAACGGTCCCTTTTACGCCGACTCAAATTGCTTATTGTACCGGGTTTTCTTATAACGTTGTACGAAACGTTACCTGTTGTGTCATATTTTATGATTTACCGCTTACGTTTTTAAGAAACCAATTTGAAATATCACATTTTATGGCTTTTAAAGTGTTCATAAATATTCGAGTTTGCAAAATATCGATGTCTTTTAAGATTAGTCATCTCGTATTTGTTACTCTAGACGTCTAGGTCGGTGACTACGATATTTTTTGTTGCCATATTATTTTTTGCTTTGTCATTGTAACTGATTCAAATGTTAAGCACTTGAATATTTTAAGCTACTTCTTTATTTTATTGCTCTTTTATTGGATGTTGAGCAAACAATAAAAATGATAGCATTTTATTTATAAACAGCTCATTTATTGACATCATTACAAAAAGTACCATATTGATGTTTAATAACCATCATAAGTTTGACATTGTTCTGTCTTCTATCTAAGATACTTATTTTTAGGTAAAAAAAACACGAGGGAAAAGTAATTTTTTTATAACCTGACGTAATTTACTTATTTTTTGTACCACATAAAACCTGATAGGCTATTCACTAAGCACTAAATATGAGTCACTGAATGTGTATCGGAGCACTCCACAGGAATAAGGCTCGCAGCACACTATGTTTTGACAGCCGAAGTAAAATTTACGATCGCTCACCGGCCGCGATAAAACCGCCTTTGTCACAAGCCAACCCGGTAACACTCCCGTTTTACGAGCAAATAAATTTCAAACACTATTATGATTCAAATCGAGACCGGACCCACAAAATACAAACACCCCTTTTTATCGGTCGCTCATTGAACATATTCACAAAATATTTTTACAAAACATTTCTCAGATTAAAAAGGAAAAAAAAATTCAAAACGATAACGTTGTCCGTTTTTTTATGTGTTTTATTTTGTCACGTTTATACCCAACACTCGTGATTAATAAATTATATCAAACTGTTATGATTTTCCTTTCACACCGGATTACTAAGATTCATAGCTATAAGCTTTTATTTTTATGACGTTCTATTAAAGTATTTTAATATTTTATGTAACATCTGTTGTAATTATTCAATACGGTGACTTGTCGGCGTGAAAACGCATTTATATTTAAATGTGTCCCTACACTATTTTATGTAGGTAACCTATTTTATTTATTACGTGAACAACATTTCCAATCCAGCTTTATAAGCGTTTTGGGTAAAAATATAAGATTTATTTTTTTCTAAGTAAATGTAGTACACAATAAATCTTGTTTCAGGCAGTATAAAAAACAGCCACAACATAGTTATACTAGATTTCCAATCTAGGCCATAGTATGTCAACGAGGCTTACGTAAGACGTTTCTATTGTACTACGCCTACTCTGTATATTGTGTGGTGCATAGAGAGATAAAGTAAACATCGCCCCATCCTTTATGCTGGCTTAAGTAGAGGCTAAAGTGTCTAGTCTGCGAAAGACCAGGGCACTCAAGGTAGACAGGTGAGAGCTTGGATCAAAGGGCTCCATTGACCCGTTTGCGGTCGGCCTGTTAGCATTCATGGCGCCTACCACTGGTTGCAGGTGTGTGGAATTTTGCCCATGGCAACTATTATACGATGGTAATGAAATAGGTAATATATTCTAGTATTAATACTAGATAGTTACTATCACATAGAGCTAAGGATTCTTGTCGTGCAACAAAGCTAGGAGCGGTAATCGTCACGCTTGCTCAAGGCGGGTTCTTAATTTTGGACTATTATTAATGAATTATTAGTCTAGCAGTGCTGTTCTGTTATAATCATTATCAATGTGAAAAACACCTCATTTTTGGTGAAGGTGAAGGTGAATTAAGCTGTGATTCCATACTAAAGCTAGACATTGACAGTTCACTTCGCTTAAGTTTTCACTGGGTGATTTGTACTGAATCGACCAGCAGGACTCCTTACAATGTTCCTTTACTGATATCAGTAATTTCATACTGCACATACATCATTAAATAAAGAATTACAGCAAGGGTTTGATAGAAGCACAAAAATATCCATAGCGTATAGACATATTGAAGACTAACTGGAGCCCGCGACTTCTTCTGCGCAGAATAAGCACGCTAGAGTAGCACGCATAGGGCAGATTTTTTTCCTACTTACTATACACTTATCGTTATAATTTGGAAAATTCATAGAATATAATAGAATATATATCATTAATTTGCATAAAGCATGGTATACAAGATGGTAAATACAATTGTGGAACATATATGTTTTGCTTCATGTAAAAATGTGTGCAAATTTAACTTAAAAAATACAACTATCTACAATAATCATTATAGGATGTGTGCTCAAGAAACTCCTAGGCACTGTAAAAGCTATTAGCAGACAACCATTGATGTCATTTAATTTTAAATAATCTTGAATTTAACATTTAGAGTTCATCTGGTATCATATTATATACCATACACACATATCACACACATTCAATATCTTTATATATTAGAGTAGATTAAGGGTTATTCTGATGAATTAAGCTATATTATTGTAAAGTTTCATTGAAATCCACTCAGTAGTTTTTGCGTCAAACATCCGTACAAATTTTCGCAGTTATAATACTAGTAGGAAGTAGAATAGTATCTTCTTTTCTGAAGTCAAATAAATTACTAAGCAATTCTCGTGGTAGGGGATGCGAATAGAAGTTTTAACACAACAAACTGGGTTAGCTGAAGATGTTTGATGCTAACACCGACCTTCCGTAAAGGGACATCGGTAAACGCTGATACGGGGCTTTACTTTATAATGCTTGCTAATGCCTGCCATGATTTAGTATGTTTCACGGTAATGGGGTTGGATGAATATGTATTAAATTAAGTAGATGCCCACGAATATTTTGGTGGGTTTATTGTGTAAGTACTACTAAGGTTTAGACAAATAGGATTTTTTTCTAAAGAGACTTAAATCTATAAGCGGGATTAGTCATTTATTAAGATGGACGTGTTTTTTTCAATCAGGTTATATGTTGATAAAAATATGATTTGTGATGGACACAAATATAGTTTATCTGATTTATATAATAATTAAAATCACAAATACAACCCTAGTTAATTCATTCCCTTTATAGGCCTTTAAATAATCATTTCATGGGATTATAAGAACTTTAAGGTTTGTATTAATGATTTGAATGATTATAATTATCTGAAAATTTACGTGTTACGGTTTAAATTTATATTTTGTTCAACATACAAACAGCCCGCTACTAAATAGCAAGTTGAGAAAAAAATTAGACGATTTGGACTAGCCTTTATAAAGTCAGTATCTATCTAATAGGATAAGTAATTATGTGCCAATTACTGATAGGTATTTACAAAAAAAGAGGTAGATTGACAAAGAGGAAGTAAAAATACAAGGTACAGAACAGTAAATTTCAAAGTGCGGTTTTACAGAAAAGTTAAACCAATTTTAACCTTCCAATTGTGTAGAGACTAAATAAAGAAAGATAATGACAGCGCGGACGCCGGTGCCCGCTAAGGGTTTAATGAATTGAGGTGAAAAAAAAGCTGCAACAATGATTGATGCTGATGATTCAGTTTGAATATAAAAGATGTTGGGGTGAGAGTAGAAAGGAAACTATTGTAGATATTATACCATAATCAGTTAATGGTGACGATGATAGTGTATTTAAAGAAGGCATTGATAGAAATTAAGAAAAGTTATATATCGAAATAGAAAATGATATAAAACGGTAAGAATTTATTAATTTATAGGACCTTAAACTAACTCAAGATTGCAACAATAAACTGGATCTAAAGCAACCGGTAGACGCCATTAAACTTCTTGTTATAGTTTGAAGTTCTACACTGGCAAATCGAACTTCAGACAGAAGGCACACTTCCTCAAATAATAAAGGGACTCACTTAAATTCTATCTAAAACGTTATCACCAGTAAGTATTGGATAGACCTCTATAAATTCAAGTCCAAGTGGGCAAGGGAATATCGTCACCGAAATAGTTATTCGCAATTTCGTATTGGAGAAGCAGTAAATGGAATAATAATAAAGCAAGTAAGGAAGAACAGTAGGTCGTGGGTTTGAGGTAGCACGGCCTTGAGCTGCTGACCTAGCGTTGTACGGAGTTTCAATAGAATGCGAGGACAGTTCATATTGGTTTTGTTAACTCTAAAAGGCGGCCTACTGTACAATTGTTGAATGTTTGGGTCTCGACTAGTCTCGACTTAATTTGAACGTCAACTTATCGCAAAAGCTCTGTAAATCATTAATCTTATCAAAATGTACTTAGTAGGTTTGCTTGTATAATAAGAAGTATGTAAATGTTTACATTTACATAGGAAATTATTGTTATGGGTACTTGTCGTTTTTATTATTATTAAGTGCAATTATTTTTAGTACCTACCTCATGTTTTATTAGATTTGTAATAACCAATGTGGTCTAGTGTTTTTCTTTGTTTAGATTTTCATTTTTATTCCGAAATTGGCCTAGAGTTCTGTATTTTTAGCTTAACAAATTAGAAGTTAAATAAGGTACGGTGTGTTATTTAAATTAGTGATATAAATACTTGAAAAGTTTACTTTAATTAGATTGCTTTTTCTTATCTGGTATAATAATTATGGCCTTCCTACTTTTCAAACGGCATGTATGGTAATGATACACAATAAATTACAAATTCGTACAATATCTACGCCTAACACATAATTCATCTACCAGCTAGGTACCTAAAATACCGATTGGTATATTTGTTAGTAAAGAAATGCTTTAATTAAATTCCCCAGAGTGGCTATTTAAAGTTCCATGCTGGTGTTTAATAAATAAAATTACAATATTCTCACCGTCAGACATATTTGATTCTACTATTAAGGAATTCGACTTAATGCAAGTGCTGGGTGTGCACTGTTAAGATGGGTACCCTTTAAATATATGCAAAAGTTTTAGAATTAAAATATACAGCTACAGGAAAATGGAATAATTAGACTACTCCCAGACAGAAATAAGATAGAGTACAATTATATGGATCTGGATGTTAGACCGACCAACCTACGTCAGTTTTATTTTGTTTCTAATGAGTCTGTCAGTCTTTAATTGACTAAAAAACACCCCTTTCCGTCTCACGGCTGCTGTGGGAACATACGATTCTTCCGCAATGAATGATGCTAGTTTTTAACCGACTTAAAAAAAGGAGGTTCTCAATTCGGTTGTATTTTTTTTAATTTTTAATGGTTTGTTACCTCAGTACTCTCTCATTTATCATGCCCTGTGTCTGTGCCAATAAATGTTTTTTTATTTCTATTTATGGACCGATTTTTAAAATTCTTTTTTTATTTGATACTTTTTTTTTTATTTTAGGGTATACTAGCAGATTGGTCCCATTTGTATCAAATGTCATATCTGATGAGGGATCCTAGAGGAATTGAGAGAACTCTTAAAAAAATATAGGTACACACGTACCTACCGAATTTTACATTTTTTGTAACATATCAAGCATTTTGATTTAGAAAGTATAATTTTGTCTTAGTTAGTTATTTTGTGTCGGCCGGTGTTTGATAAATACATAATTATATAACTACTACTACAAGAAGACATAGTTACAAAAAATTAAAAGAGCATGCTTATGTAATATTATGTATTTAATGGATCAAAGGCGACCAACGAAAAGTATTTATTAGGCAAATGTAAGAGGAAACTTCTGGAGGGGACGCCCTAGAAGGACATACATAACACATAAAATTAGTGAGGTTCTTCAGAAAGATCAAGTGCGTAGTAATCGAAACCGGAGTGTGTGACTTTTGTATGACAACATGTATGAATGTAAACGAAGCAAAAGAAGTATGTAAGAATCGTAGTAGATGGCGCTCTGTAGTTTCTGCCTACCCTCATGAGAAAAAGGAGTGAGTTTATGTATGTGTGAATGTATGTTATTATGATTTGTATTAAGGCGAGAGATTTTCATGAAATTAAACCGACTCCAAACTAGCAGGTTTAATATTTGATTATTTGAGTTTTTTTTCAACTTTACTATTATTATTTAAATAGTTTTAATTGTCACAGAAAGCATCTTAAAACAATGCGTATACTGTACACATTATCTACACATCGTATGGGACATTGTCAATAATGTAAAATTTTTATTATCTGATTTAGGAATTTTATGGCTCAAATAGCCACGGTGCGCGCGAGCATACCGGTGGGCGTCCGTGACTGTCCCAACATTTGACGCATGAAACTTGTCATTTCTAGTACCTAGTCCGCCATCTTTACAAAAACACCGCGTATACGATTTAAAGGGGCAATTAATCAAGCTCTTTACTGTTCAAGTTCCAAAATTTGTTGGAAAACATGATAGTTTTGGTTTGTGACGAAAGTCGATACTGATACATTGTTGGAATTTGCTTTATGTTTGAAAACAGTTGCGTAAGAGCAAGTTTGGGGCTTTCTAAACATTGTCTTACGTTTTGTAACACGTTCAATATGTGTGTAGCAAACTTCTAAAGTTCGGTTACACAACAGTTTTAACAATATGGACTTAATCGTAACTTTCAATAGAAGATAGTAGTGTCTACTTCATATACAGTTTTCATCATCTGCCTATAATTATTTCCAACTTTGTTGAGGTCAGCTAAGCGGATGTAGTAGAATCGTAACTAGCTTATCTTTTGACGTGCTTTTCAATGAAATATCCACTAATTCACAAACCGACCTTGACAAGCGTTAACTTTTGATCACCCTCATGACAATTATGCTTTAGTAGATTCTTGGTGAATTCTTAACATTCATATTCTAAAGTTCGATGTATTCCATCCATAGAGACTTACATTGACTGGGCGGGAGACTAGTTGAAAATGCAAAAGGCATTATAAAGTCCGCCTTTATTAAAGAAAATAAATAAATTGTTCCGAAGTAACGCATTAAAGATCTTTGCAAACTTGAGTCCAATAGTACACATTATTAGTTCTGCAGTGGTAAAGTAATAAAATAATGACTTAATAATGATAGGAAAAACTAGTTATACTTTTTAAAGCTATTTAAAACAAACGAGGCAGGTAATTGCATAAAAATAAATAAATCTAGAAGCATAAAAACTCGACACCGTGGCCCGATAACTATGTGAGTTAGGCAGTCGGCGAAGCGTCCAAAGAAAATACGAAATGACGCCAATGCGCTGTCAATCTTTACACCAGATAAGTTTTTGCTCATTCAGATAAATTGTCAGCGTCCAAATATAATTACACAATATTTCAGTGAGTTTTTCCTTCAATTATTGCATTTCGACGCTCCGACAGCTGAGGCGTTTTGGACATTCTTTTGTAACGAGCTAACTGGATGCCGAGGTGTACTTTTTGCCAATTTATTCTTGCATTTACTGTGGACCTTACCTGGCAGAGTTACAGGCTATTTTAGCTAATGAAGCAGTAAAGAAAACTTGTAAATTAATAATAGGCAACTTTGTGTCAGCAACCTTTAAATAAAAGTTGATAAGTTATATTTTTTTGAACTACTACTTTAAGAATATCAACAAAGATGAATAAAACTTCTCTTGAAATTTCTTACGGAATTGAATAAAAAATACTAATTACAAACACCACGGAATAATTAATTAATTATTATAATTAATTATTATTAATTAATTATAATTAATTAATTAATTAATTATCTTACCACTGTTTGTCTCTGCATGACCTAAAGGTTGACTGGTAGAAAATGCCTAAGGCATTAAGTCCGCCTATGTACATTTGTGTGCTTGAAGTATTAAATAAATAAATAAAACTGATAGGTTAGTTAAGAAAATTAGTTCTCTTTGTACAAACTACGTACTAGCCATATGAGATTAGGTATTACACCGTAATTTAAAGAAACATAAAAAATAAAAATTATAATTGAAACTGAATACAGTCTTTTGATACTAAATAAAAATGTCAGTCTACGAAACATTTAATTCCTGGACTCACACATCAAACTCACAGCCGAAATAATCTCAAAATTACATAGCATCACCGCATCACTGAAAAAAAGAAAAATCTACTTTTTATGCCATACGTCTTGTTCTTTTTAAGCCGGAGGCACATCAAAGCAGCCGAACGTCACGGCGCATCACGGTCGCCAACATTCGACATTGGACAGACTGTCGCAAAAATTAAACCCGGTTTAAAAAGCCGTCGGCAGTCCGATGCATACCCAGATAATTAGTGCAAACTCTGAATTGAATAGTCTGTTGCGCTTGAGGGTTGTAACGTAGTTGTGCGTCAATTACACGAGTTTATTTTAAGAGAGTAAAATAAGCATTTAGAAACAATATGATGATGGTCTAGTAATCAATTAAATTCGCCGTGGTATTTGTAATTAGTATCTTTTTTAACATAATTATTACATAATTATTATGTAAAATTGCTGCTTATGTAAGATCTTCTATGATTTTTCTCACCCTTTTCGGTAACGTTAACTACGTAACTTTTTAATAAACGACGATGGTAACGTAGACTGGAACGCGACCATAAAACAAAAATCTACTAAAACTCAAACAAACTAAAAACTAAGAAGATCCGCGAACTCTATTCACTGCTTCTCGGAAAAATCATAAAATTGCAGAACCGAAATATTAGCCGAACCGTAAATCTTGTTCGCATTGATCACCGGTGTGGATCAGGAAGCCCCGTGATATTTGCGCTCTCGGAATTTCGAATCCACCTCTGAATTCGTGTAGCTATCGCACCGGCGGACAATTAGTAAACAAAGTTGCCATGGTAACGGTAATGTCAACACCAAGCAACTGGGGAGTGATACGGTGCCGCCACCAGCCAGTCTTAATAATTGCGATGTGTAAAGTTAGGGTGGGGACACGGTGTACGAGAATTGGCGGATTTATTAATTTTATTTTTATAATAAGTGGACTAGGTAATCTGACCCGCTCATATTAAAATATTGCTTTTTCTTCAGTGACTAATTTGGTTTCATGCCAGCCTCTGACTTTGCAGCAAAAAATATAGAAATTGAACTACATATTATTACTACATTGACATGCAAAAAATCATGTGTTCAAGTACACATCTCCTAGAGCGCATACGTGCACATGGCCGCTCTCTGCGGAATTTACTGGCCTGATGTAATAGTTAGTCGCCCTGACTGCTATGCCGCGGAGGTCGTGGGTTCGATTCCCTCCCAGGACAAATGTTTATGTGATGAGCACGATCATTTGTTCTGTGTCTGTAAGTAAGTAAGTTACTTCATGAACTGTGTTTGTATTGATTTAAAGATTTAAATTAACCATGTAGCTTTTTAGTATTATCTATAAAGTATTAGTTTAGTATTTAACAACATTATTGCAGGAAGTAATAATACAAATAGACTATTGACGATTATTCTCACAATCAATTCTTACACTTTAATTGATTTACTGAACATCATTTCATTTCATAAAACATAACGTCACGTCTGTAATCCCCGAAGGGCTAGGCAGAGGTGTACCTGGTAGTACAACCCACATTTCGCCAGTTATGTTTAAGTCCCATGTAATAGGGGGCGAGCCTATTGCCATCAATCGGGCACGAATCCAGACTCCGGTCTGCTACTGAGAAACTCTAAATGGAAAAACTCAATAACACTTTGCCCGACCCGGGGATCGAACCCAGGACCTCATGCTCAGCAGTAGCGCTTGCGACCACTAGACCAACGAGGCAGTCTATATATATCATTTCATTTCATTTTTGTCATTTTTTGTACAGACGCCAGCACATCAAGTTACCCCAATGTGTCAAATTTTCTCAATACCTTATTCTGTTTAACATAAAGTTAGATAAAAACGATCAAAGAAATTTGACACATTGGGGTAACTTGATGTGCTGGCGTCTGTACCTTCAACTTTACTATCAACACTTTTGATAGTTGGTAGAATCTAATAGGCAAAGTGAGATTTCTTCCGTCTGGAGAATGACAATTTCAAGTCGAGTGTCTCGATCCTTCAGTCGACAAAAGTCTACAATGTCGGTCGAGCCTGATTTCTATAATAATCTGCAGAAATGTTTCAACATTCTCAATACTCAATACTCAAATCTTTATTGCATTCCATATGTATTACATGATGGTGTTATCAAAATAATAGACATCAATATGGACCCTGTCGGGCACAACAACATTAGGAGAGAGCTCTTCCTCTAAGTAGCAATTCAATTATATTATTTTAAGTTCTTAAATGTGTATAAATTATGAATAAATTCTGTCACTTTGTTGATTATTCTGTAGATGAAATCCGTTTCTAGGAATTTGCGTTGCATCCTTACTAACGAATACTTTATACTTTCCACTAAAATCCGCTATATTACCATTAATGTAACCACATTCTTAAATTTGATCCGCGTCTACGTAATGTGCTTTACAATCGTATTCGCACAAATACTCAGAGGGGATAATAAACACTCTAAATAGTGCAAACATGGAATGTAGTATTCACAGAAGGAGGCCCAACAAAGGAATGTTCCTTAAAAAATATCGATAGCTTCAGGCACAAAGGGTGTAAGACACATTAGGGCTACGGTCCCTTACGCCCTTTCGACCCAAAGCTATCAATACGCTGTGAACTACATAAACAAATATTCAGCTCAAAAGAGTAAGAACATCAAATAGTTTTACATTAACATTCCCCCTGGTTTTGTTTACGTTCGTCGGCAGTGTTTTTTAATACATTTTAATACGCTCTTTTTATGTATCAAGTAAAAGCAAACATTGGCGCGATTGTGTCTTAGAATATCATTATTACCAAAGTAGCTCTACGTATTATTGCGAAGTTAGGGAAAGTTTAGGGAAAAATAACCAAGCCAGCGCCATTTACCTGAAATTACACGACAAAAAATGTGGTAATATTTAAAAAAATGTGTCCCTCAGGAAATCCAGTTTAAAATTCCATTTAAAAAACTACACGTGAAAGTACATTAATTTCAATTTTAATTAACTTTCCCTACGCTGTTTTATTTCTAATTTTCTAATCAAAAATTTTAATCTGGCATATAGCGTAATACGTTTCCCAAGAGTAATCACTCGTCCATGGTTCAGCCTAAAATCAGCGCAATAGCTTTAATTCCAGAACATTTAGGTACAAATTTAACCCTTGGCAATTTCACGTAAAGTTTACCTAACTCGGTACTTGTCAAATCAGACGTTGGTAGGTGGTAGGGTTAATGTCAAAGTTGCGCCTACACAAGTTTGAGTTTCGCATGTTTCTCTTTATTTATACAAATTAGTTTACAAACTACGTGACTAATTATAATTTAGGCCTTAGAGACTTCGTTTTCCTAGGACGAAGTTGGTTTGTTGCACTACATTTTATTCTCTAGACTAATAAATATTCTGTTCAACCCTCATCAAGCCGTCTTCAAGATTAAAGGTCATGGCACATTAGAACGGCACCGCAACTGCACAGCAGCCGCACGGCGTCGCCTCGAATTTAGGCTACGGCTAGCCAGTGCGCTAACTACGCATCGTCTGTAAGGTGCCAGCTTGCAGTCCGCACACCGCCCGCGAGGTGCAAGCTTGCCGCCTGCGGAGCAAGCTCGCAGCCCGCACGCTGGCCGTGAGGTGCAAGCTAGCTGTCACCGCGAACACAATTGTTATATGGCATTTATAATTGAACACGCCTATGACTTGCACGTTTTCATAATGTCTCGGTTTACGACGGCGCAATGACGTTTTGCTGGCGACTCGGAGTCGGCGTGCTGTAAGCGTGCGGTCGACGCGCTGTAAGTACATGGTCCGCTCGTAATCGGCACGCGGGCTGCGAGTCGAGTTGTATTATATACAGGGTGTAACGGAAAGGGTATATATATACAAACAGGGTGAATAGAGTATTTAATAACGAGTCTTTCCTCAAAATTTCAGCTCCCAACTAATAACTTTGAAACTTCACGATATTATTTAATATCGACAGTTTATTAAATCCAAAATCATAACAAACGTGTCACCGCACTATGAGGGTCATAATCCTGTCTGGCAAGGTTCAAGTATATCTATCTCGGGTTCTGCGCGCCTAGTACAGACCTATCGGGCTCTGCCTAACCGACGAAGGCACGACGGCGTGGGTGGGCTCAACTTTACAATTATATACCTATATGTATATTACACCCTGTAGAAGTAGCACAGTCTAAAAACATACAGTCTTCCGACGAAGCTGTCTAGACAGGGCAATCGTGCGGAGTGTGAGGGGCGAGACGCGGGAAAGCCGCTCCCGCAATGCGAACAAAACGATGTTCGTAGTGCGGGAGGTATTATTCAGGGCTAACGCGTGTAGACGTTGTCGGCATTTTTCCATAGATCAAAAGCGTCGTCCTATTGTATTAATATCTATACTGTGGTAGTGGCAAGCGCGCTGCTGACTGCTTGCCGTTGGCTTTTTCACTTTGTCATTGTGAAACATATTATCCTACACACGGTTTAAGGCTCTAAATTGAATGACAAGTCAATGGATGGTTTGGAGCGGTGCCGGTGCCGTGTCGGTATAATGTGCCATGACCTCTATTCGTAAAATGATTTTGATAAAAATGGGGCTATTAGTATTGAGTCACGAAGCCAAAACAAAGTGGCTAAATAAATTACAGCCGCACGGGTCAATCAAAGGTAAGCTATGTTTGCCAAGATCGGTCCATCGTTGGGTGTCCATTCATTACATATAAAGACCCCTCCGTACGTCGGAAAATACGTTAAGTCGTTCGTCACAGCTGTGATTTGTAGAGATCATTGATAGTAGTTGATCTTTTTCTTATCGTGTGGTTAGTAACTAACCTGGTGTCAGAGTTTTAATGCCGCCTATGTGCCTCTGACTTGGCATCACATGCCACCGACAAATATCTCTCAGGCATGCCGGTTTCCTCACGATGTTTTCCTTCACCGTTTTTGAAGCGAGTGATAATTATTCAATACGCACGTGAATCCGAAAACTCAGTGGTGCGTGCCTTGGGTTCGAACTCGAGACCAATGATTTGGCAATCCGCCGGTCACACCACTAGGCTATAACTGCATTAGTAGTTTATGAGTAGTTGGAAATTAAGAACCCGGAAAGCCTGACAACCAGTTTAACAAAGGGCTGTTGTCTTACCCAGCCATTGGGTTGTGGAGGTCAGTTAAGCAGTAGCTCCATGTTAAACATTGTTACTCAGCAGCATATGATTAGAATGTAAACCGACCCCAACATGGTTAGGAAATAGCTGGACAAATGATGATGATATTGAGAAAATATAATAACGCCAGCCTGGTACAGACGCAATTCAGGGCAAAGATCGCAAAGGTCTCATACAGAAAAGGCACGAGAATTAATTAATTAACTAGTCAATTACCGCAATCCACACACAATTAAATTTCTATTGTTTGCGGACACCGGTGTCCACGCGGAGCCTAATGAGTTAAACTAAAAATTGCTAGTCCAGGTTTCCTTACAGATAGGTAAATTAAAAAAGTCAGATTGTTACTTAATCGGATTTGAAAGCCTTTTGAATCCTCGTGTATTAAAGGCAAGACCTCAACCTACGCCATCATGTAAAGATATTTTGGGCTAATTACAACCTTCACTACTCCAAAACATGATGTGTACAAAAAAGAACAAAATATTAATCTTTCCTTAATTTACTGATGTTATTTTTAACCTTTATCCTTGTTCCGACGCTTGGTAAACACAATATTTGTTTTTTTGTTGGTACATTCCTTTCAGAAAGTAATTTCGTTAAAAACACGTTTCTATTTAGAATGTTCTTTTGCCATGTTATGGAACACGTTAAACAAATCGGTTTGTAATTTTATCTATAATGAAACTAACAAGGTATTCTTTTTTTATTATTGACTAGCTTCTGCCCGCGACTTCGTACGCGGATCCTTTTGCTTATGCCAGCGACAACGGGGTCGTCAAAATCGAAGATCTGAAACATCTGATGTCGAACTCTATAAGCCCGGGGACGGGAAAACAATGGGATGCGCGAGACGATTCAAGATGTTCCAAATTTTTAATTTTTGTTGGTCAACAGGAAATGCCATCAGACTTAACAACTTTTGCTAAGACGCCATTTCTTTTATGTATATGTTATATTGTCTCTGGGCTTTGGAGTTCCCCTACAGGTGCTCCAGATCTTCAAATTTAGTCTCACAGCAGAAAACACTCTTCACGTGGAATAGTTTTTGCAATGGCACCATTTTTATATCTCTTTTACTTTAGGTGTTCCATTTTCCAAAATAAATTATAGCCTAGGTATAATATGTTGCGTGACGTTCACGATCAGCGGTCAGTCGCGCATCTCCTTCCCCCACTTATCTCTAGAGTCGATGCGTATATACGCTGAAAACTCAAGCGTCATGCTTTTTCCGTGAACGTCTCCAACTCGCGAGACAGTGCATGATGTTCACGATCAGCGGTCAGTCGCGCACATATTCTTCACTGGTCTCTAGAGACCTGGATGTAGATGCGTAAATACGCTGAGAATGCAGGCGTGCTTCGCGATCCCAAGAAGTTTCCACGGAGCGAGTTGCAGCCTCATGTTCTCGAACAGCATCAAGTCTCTCCTAACGCTCTTCGGTAGATTGTTGGGATCTTATGGTCTTTAATCATTTAGCACCTTTGGAACATTGGGAAAAATTTGACCTCTTTCTAGGCATGGTTATAGTTTTATTGTGATGATACCTGATCAATTAAAATCTAAGTGGCTGCTCCCCTGCGTTACCGGGTAAGCTACCGTGTAACGAAGATAAATGGAAAAGGAAATTAAACACTCAAATAACATAAGCCCGAAGGCATACGATAAAAAAAATAGGGAGTTTTAGCCAGTAGAGTCTAATTTTCAACGATATACCATCGCCATCGAAAATCAGTTCTGAACTGTTCCCGCCTTCACCGCGTAGTACCTCCTACTTATGTTATTTTATAATTATGCAATGAAATTAGTGATAGTTTTAATTTCTATATCAAATGTTTCTGATCTTCGATTTTTATAAGTCAACAGGAAATGCCTATCAGACCGAACAACTTTTGCTAAGACGTCATTCCTATTTGAGTTATGGTGTAGCTGGGCTCTTGGAGTTCCACAACAGGTGTTCCAGATCTTCGATTTTTATACGTCAACAGCGAGTGCTCATAAGGCTGAACAACTCTTGCTAAGACGTCATCCCAATATATGTTATAGTGTAGCTGGGCTCTTGAAGTTCCACATCAGGTGTTCCGGATCTTCAAATTTATTCTTTCAGCAGAAAATGCTCATAACGTGGAACAATTTTTGCTATGGTACCATTTTTGTATCTCCTATAGTTTAGATGGTCTGTTGCGGTTCTGCATCAGGTGTTCCGGATCTTCAAATTTATTCTCTCAGCAGAAAATGCTCATCACGTGGAAAAATTTTTGCTATTGGACCATTTTTGTATCTCCTATAGTTTAGCTGGTCTGTTGCGGTTCTGCATCAGGTGTTCCGGATCTTCAAATTTATTCTCTCAGCAGAAAATGCTCATCACGTGGAACAATTTTTGCTATGGGGCCATTTTTGTATCGCCTATAGTTTAGCTGGTCTGTTGCGGTTCTGCATCAGGTGTTCCAGTTTCCAAGATAAATTATAGCCTATGTGTTGACCAAACTTAATATCTATACAACAAAAAAAAATCATTCAAATCCGTCCAGTAGTTCCGAAGATTGGCGTGTGCAAACAAACAGACAAACAGACAAACAGACAAACAGACAAACAGACAAACAGACAGACTTTTTTTTTGGATTCGTGCTCTATTGCTGTTACTAAACCCCCCTCAATTATTATTTTTTAAATATATTCAATGTACAGACACAGTTTTTTTACAGTCTTATTATATGTATAGATAGGAGCGCGTTTGATCACTATCTCATCTGATGGTAAGCGATGATGTGCTAATTATTTAAATTTATAGTAAAATTAAAAAAGAAAAAAGATAGATTTTTCCACTGAATTTGGTACAAGACGACTCATTATTTACTTGACCAGAATAAATCACCAAATCAAGAAACATTACCTAATTTTTTAGTAAATGATTTGAATTGAATCCTTTGAACGAGTGCTAGTTAAAAATATATTTAATCAATTTGTCATGGGACACGTTTAAACAAATCGTCTTATAATTTTGAATTACTTACGACGCGCCATTCTAATTTTAAATACATACCCGACTAAAGTATGAAGATAAAAACGGAATTCTTTCACTGAATTGGGTAAAAGACTACCAATTTCTTGGATAAACCGTTGTTACTCAACAATCATGAGGAGCAGACCCTCATATATCTTGCGCTTTATTATATCGGTGCGGGGTCTCTTACTATGCAAGTCTGAAGGTGCCGTAAATATACAACAACAAACGCCTCATTGGTAACGTTTAGGGGCAATTCCGACCAATAAAGCAGCGTGCGTGGGATGGATAACACGACCACTAATGCTGGACCCCTTCTCGGGTAACATTCTTCGATTTGTCGCTTTATTCTTCAAATACGCAGCTCTTCCTCAACTGGTTACGTGCCATCGGAGGCGATTGAGCCGCGAATATCCGAATACGTGGGAGTTATTATTTTAATAATATAAGTCCGTTTCTGGAGCACTGTTGTCGTTCCATTGTTGTGAGAAACACTTTAAATGCCTTAAACAGCTTTGCAACAATGTGGCACTGGCTTAAAAGGAATTCGAATACTAATCTGTGTGTTTTTGACCGAATCAAGAAGGTCATAAGTTTTGAGGTGGATAGTTCTTTGTTTTAAAGCGGCATAAGTGATTTTTAGTAAACATCGGTTTATTCCTTTTACAGCAAAAGTAAAGGCATTTATTTAAGAAAATGATTTTATCTTGCATATTAGGTCTATGTTTATGGTTCATAAGATCGATTTGACTCACTCGTAACTGTACGGTACAGCATGGTTGGCGCAGTAGCTGAGCGATTGACTGCTGCGCTGCGAATCGTGGGTTCTATTTCTTTAATGGCTTTACGTAGGACTCTAGTTGAAGTCTGAGGTGATAGAGACAAAGCTGGCGATGAAATAAGCTTACCTAGAAAAAGTTCAGGGTTGAATGCATTTGGAAATTTAATTTTATAAAATCCGCAAAAAAATAATTTGTGTTGCCTACAGTTAATTGTTCGGGGTCTGGCAGTTTGTGTATGTGAGTCTAAATACCCTGTTGCACCCACAATCAATGTGAGACACATTCCTAGTGGCCCAAAGTTTTTTTTAAATGGAACAGAATTACAGAATGTAAGAAATTTGTTGGAAATTACAAAACCTACACCTGCTGCGCCTACACATTCAAGTAACATACGCAATTGACAACATTTCAAAATTTTAACCTCCATGTTTTATTATGTTATCTAAAAGTAAATCCAAAACTAGAGGACCCATATTTTTTGGTTTAACGAAATTATGTACTTTTCATTCATAATTTTAACTTTGAAATTCGGTGCATTCTAAAAAGACGTAAGCGCCAAATGACGTCATTCATACGGTGGAATGGCGATAATTCCTTTGCTTTACTGTGATACGTCAAAAAAAATCAGTTTCTTAGATGTCACTGTCATTTAGCAGTTGTCAATGTCACACATTGACATTAGATATGTCTTGTTTGACATTAGATATGTCATTTTTGACACTAGATATGTCTTTTTTGACATTAGATACGTAATTTTTGACAGAAATGTCTTGTTTGACATAATAGTTTTCATCTTAAAAATGAGCTTGCTTTCGCAAAGGTAAACACCTCATTCCACCGTATAAGTGACGTCATCGCATGGTTTTTGGTTTTTATTTTTTTTCTCAGAAATTAAGCTATAAATTTAAAAAAAAAAAATATATTTGAACTCAGCATACAAAAATGAAGAAACGGTATTTTTGTTTTAGGGTCATGTCAATTTTGAAATGTTGTCAATTGCAATACAAGGAAAATTTGTTCACCGAAATCAATGTGTCAATAGCTGAATATCCTTGACTCATTGTAAAGAGAATACCAATTCATAGCAACACAGAATATGTAATAGGTACTACGCGAACAATAACAGTAGGAACGTGGAAACAGTCGTGCACAAAGCAAGCATTCACGTCATTCAATATATTCATTACCATCTGAGTTAATCTGAAGTGTTCGATCATCTTGATATCTAGTCCTTTAGCTTGTTAATTTGCTCTGTTGAATATACATTAAAAGTACCTACTTTGCATGCAGTTGGTTATTTCAATTTGTTTATTTTTCAAAATACCAGTGTAGACTGTCTGTTTATAGGCACTAAAAATACCACCAATCATAGGTAGTTGAAATAATACACAATTTATTCCGTTTGAAAGTAAAATTATGGTTTTAAAAATGAACATTCAATAAGTAATAATGGGTTGTCTATTTTTATTAACTAATGTAGTTTCAATACCATGAACGGTTTGGAAGACCTATCGTCTCAAAGGTTTTCTTCTAAATAAGCATTCAATGAGGTTGTGGTTCAAATCCGGGCAAGTACCAATGTGACTTTTTCAATTCATTTGTACTTTCTAAGTTTATCTTAGACATCATTGACATCGGTGAAGGAGAACATCATTAGGAAACCTGGACTTATAGTTAATATAAGTTTTAAATCACCGATCCGTCTTGAACAAGCGTGGTGATCAATGCTCGAACCTTCTCTGTATGAGAAGAGGCCTTTGCCCTGTAGTGGGACAGTAACAGGCTGGTATTATTATTATTGGTTTTTAAGCATTACATGATTATTTACTTACCATCAGTTGAAGCACTAGGCCATTGCTAGATATTTTGTAAAACGAAAAAATTGGCTGACTTGGTGATATTAATGGTGGAAACCATTATATCATCATCATCTGGCTATCCTTTTCTTAACTATTTTGTGTTGCTGGGGAGTTTGTTCCGCCACTTCTTCTTCCCGGTAAAACACTAGGAAGTGGCGAATGGGGGACTGTCTTATGTAATTTTTGACGAACAAAAAGTGCTGATCCTTAGCCTAATTTGAATAAACGTAATGACTTTTGATTTTGATTTGATTTTGGGGTCGAATTCCAGGCTGACCCGATGCTATAGAGTGACTACCTCTCTTTCGTTCACAACCCAGTGACTGGGTAACACAATATCCCTTAGTTAAACTGGTTGTTAGACTTAGGACCTCTTACCTCTTACTATCTAACGACTGTCAAAGAAATACAAATGACAGGTGGAACCAAAGTGCTTTCCAATGCACAGAGAGGTCTTGATTTATAATTAATGATCACCCATCTACGGACTAACCTTGGCAAGGATAGCTATGATCAACCCCAGCAATTAAGTAGCCACAAGCTCTTTTTTATAAGAAGGTACAATATTACAACTATCTGTTTGATATAACCTCATTATGCAAAACGCCCAAACTACACCTACCAACGCTAAAACAACATCACAGGTCATACGCCTATCACTATTGCCAGTTTGTTTACACAGCAAACATCCCCACGTAGTGTCCAGCCATTACCCAAATTGCCGTACCAAACCAAACCTACATACCCAATGAAGCATCAATCAAAACAATTAAGCATAACATACCGCATACGGCCCACACTCCACAAGCAATAACAAATTCTACAACTAAAATTTAGTGACACGATTCACCGCAAAAAAAAAATCTTCCGTTTGTTGATTGAAAACGGGCGTATTCAATAATCCATTAAACCGTAACGTTAGAGTTTTGACAGATGACGTACGAGGCTGCCATCCTGTGACTGATGTGTGACCTGGGGCTCATACCGGCTTACTATTTGTTCCGGTAACTCATAAGCGACTCGAATCGGAATCGAAATTGAAGGATACGGAATATGGATGCGGTGCTGACAGTTTTTTTGTAGGAATCGCATTATGATTTGTAAGCCTTATACGAATAGTCTTGACTACAGTAAAAACTGGTAAACCTAATTGTATATCAATGATTTATGTCTATTAACTTTTATGCTTGTAAACGCTCCAGTGACATAAAAGAAGTTCGTAGTGAGTAAGTAAGAAAGTAAGTAAGTCTTTATTTGCCTTAAACACGGTATAAAGTTGTTACAGTCAAAATCTTACTTAATAATCTTAGTGTATGCCAACGTTTCCTTCCTATTTTGTGTATAATTATCCTTCGATAGGTGAAGTAAGAAATAATAACAAAGTAACCAAGTTTATTCAATTTATTCACTGCTAGAAGCGGAAAATATGTACAACTTTATTTTTAGTCTTGCACGTGTAACACCAAATGATTTCCGAAAAGGAAATCAGTCTTAACATTTTTGCGATGGCCCAAATATTCTTTTTATAGAGAAAAGACCTTAAGATGTCAATTGAATTTCATCAATCAATTGAGCTCAAATTTTTAATCATAGTCTTTTGTCAAAGTTTTTCGCCGATAGATTTTCATTTCATGCCAGCTGCGTCTACTAATTCAGTCCATTTTTCTTGGAGGAATACGTTTGTGAAGAAATTCTTGATTATTGCTACAAGGTCAGCAATTTAACATTTTTATGACGGCTCGTTAGCGCTCTGAATAAAACAATAAAAAATCTTGAATGACCTTGAAGGCAATAAAACAGATTCCATTAAATTAAAGTACTTATGCCTTATCTACTCCATATGCTATCTATGTCTTTGCTTCTAGAGTTCATTGGAGTTTAAAATAAACGTTAAATTGATTTCCTAAAAGCTAGGTCTCTTACGACGTTCTAGAATAGCAGTCCCTACTCTTGCAGTACTGATGCAGTCAAGCACAAAAGCATAAACAATAGTGCTTTGTTCCCAAACACCGTTAGTAAGGGAATCAACATTGATGTGACCGAAATCTGTCACTCGCGCACTTGTATGCAAATCTCACACCGCTCTGCTGTACCACGGTATGCAAATGTATGCATTACTCGCATCAATGAATATCACTCCTCTTGTCTAGCATAAAGCCTTAGAGCGGGATAGAAGACATAATGCTTATTTTACGTTTAGAATGTATTTGATATGGTAATGACGTTTAGTTTGAGAACTGTTTACCTATACACGATCTTCACCTCTGACACCGGGTGCCTTTGTCATGTCGCTATCTTCTTTGATACGATTTTATCAGAACACGATAATGTTAGAGCAGATGTCGAAAGGCGGTTGTATGGTTTTCCTTATCTATTTACATGAAACACACGGGAAACCTTTTCTCATTTAAGATACTAAAAAGTTTATAGTTTTTATGTGGTGACGGGTTACGTGGAAGACCTCTGGTGCAGGATTTTATTACTGCTTTTATTATTCTCTTCAACAGAAATAAATGGTCACTTTGAGTTTCTATTTGATGATTTATTTCGTGCATCACTCTGTTTTTCCGTTTTTATTCCGCTGTCATGATATTGGCCTCTAATAGTCTGTTTTTTTTTTAATGAATTAATTAATTCTACCCATAAAATTTTCTTATTTTCCTAAAAAAAAGCATTTAAATCAGGCAATCCTTCCACGCCACCCATACTTACAGAAAATTTATTAAATATTAAATTTAAAATAAGTATTAAATATATTTATTAACTTTTCCAACCAAAAAACAACGCATTTTACCAAATGACCACGCAGTAATCAACACACAACAGTTGTATATTGCATTGTGTTGAAAATTTCAGTAAATGCACTGCGATCTACTAACCTAACAAGAGAACAACCAGAAAACACGCTTACAACACCGCGAACTATCAAAACTAATTCCACACAACTAACATAAGTGATGTTTTCAAAAGTTTCCCATATTTGTATCGGGGAGCAACAATACACAATATGAAATATGCGGCTATCAGTATAAAGTACCGCAGCGCATCCGGTACACACCGAAGAAGAACACTATTTCATACTTTCCTTACTTGGTAAGTGCAACGATACTTCTAAAGTTTCCCATTGGACAGTTCACAACGTTAAAGATTCAAACGCCACTAGCGTATGTTACGTGATAAGGGCGTAATATCTATTGCTTTTAAAAGTAAGTGTAAGTGGAAAACCGAAGATGGAGATAAAAGATTATCATTGGCGTGGATTACGGCTTTTTGTTGTGTATTAGTTTCCTTGCTAATCTGAGTGCTAGAGGAGACAAAGTGCGATATCGATAATAGACTAATAAGTATAACTTTGGCACGCGGAAAATCTCGAACGAGTTTTGTTTGAGTGAATATATTTTTTAAATGTATTTTATGGTTTAAATAATTGTTTTATTTATAGAATAAATAAATTATTTTTGTTATGTTTTACAACCTGAAAAAATAATTAAACTTATCAATAAATAACTGAAAAAAAATTATTGATGTGAAATAAATAATTCAACGTTGTGCCTGTTTTCTCCTTAGGTCAGGTTAACACTTAGACTCTTTATCTTCTACAGTATTTAATTTTCTTTGTTAAAACACACACATAATATGTAATGTCTTTTTCATGCATAGATATTGTTCATACTGTTATTAAATTATTAAACCTTTGTTTTATATGGTTTATGAACAATGTGTAATTCGGATAATTAGAAGCAAAAATAAGAAAGAACTTTAGATAAACTTTCAAGACTTATATTATCATTAAAACACTATCACTTGTTTTGTTATAGGCGTAAAACAAAAGTCATTACTGTTTTTATTGCTCGATTAAACAAATAAACAAACACAATATCGATTAACGGCAATCAAAGTGTTGTTTAGATTTTTTTTCAAGTAAAACGAGTTTTTATCTAAAATTGTCTCTACTAATAGTAAATAAAACAGCCTCAAACATTTTATTTTTATTTGATCTGAATTAGATAAACTTACGTATTTTTTCACGTTTACGGCACTTAATATTTTTTATCGGAATCGATATCGGTATTTTATTACTATCGATATTGCTGATTTTTACGACCGAATCAATATAAATAGGAAGTGCATGGATGACGTCAGAATGCAAGTGATCTTTATGAGATCTTTCGAGATCGTTGGAAGTAGTATTTCGTGTGACGAGCTATAAAGAACTTGAACTACATAGCTTTCCTTTAGCTAAGGAGTCTAAATTATTCCGTCATATTCGCCTGAGTCAGCCGCGATCTCGCTAGCCATGTCAAGGAATTTACCGTAACTAATGTCACACAATAAATAAAATAAATAAATATTGCACAACTTTCACACAACGCCATCTAGTCTCAAGCTAAGCAGAGCTTGTGTTATGGATACTAAAACAGCTGATAAACGTACTTATATATTTCTAAATATATGTACATATTATAGATATTTGCTGTGCTGTGTCACACTTTTCTGTCGTCTACTCAATCTGTCTTTAATTCTATATTTTGGGTCACCAAGATACAGGCTGTGTCTAGTTTGGGGTCCACGGCTACTTCTACTATTCTGCTGTTTTATTAATGCTCTTTCTTAGTGTTTTTTTCTATGTATTTACTCTAACTTGTGGGTGCCAATAAATTGATTTGATTTGATTTAGATTAAATTTACACCCAATAAAAATAAAAATGATTTATTATTATTTTTATTAATTAGCCTTCTTGAACTGTTTTGAACTACACTTGTATGTAAACAGCATGAGTTTGAGTAGGTATAATCAACACAACATTTTTTTTTCATAAACAAAGGTCGGGCGTTTGGCTCATTGGTCGCCTGTCGCCTGTCGCCTAATTTATATTGGATAAGGTTAATTGAATATAGTACGAAGACTAATTTCGAATTGACGAATTTAATATAGTTTCTATTCCACCATTAATGAGCAGGAAATATCACTATAAGCAGGAACCAACAGCTACCCTGTCAAGGAAACTAAAGGTAATGAGTTCTTGTCATACAAACAGCTTTAACACAAAAGACATGAAATCAATGAACTGGCCTACCCAAAAACGGTACGTCCCAAGCCATGTAAGCGCGATCGAGTTACAACGAGGCTCGAGGAACATGTGCACACAATTTTACATACAATGCTGTGTGGGCGGAACGTACGGAGTGTTTAGACAAGACTAGTGGTTGTCGGGGGTTGTGCTTGCCGCCAGTTTTGAGGAGAGTGATTCGCGATTTTTATTGGTTTGTGTGTTTGGTGAATGTAGTGATGACCCTTGACTGCGGCTTGTCATACATTTTTTTTAATTCTTAGAAATGTCACGTTATGATTCTGATTTGACAGGTTCTCTATACCTATCATTATAGAGCGTTTTTTATCTATATACTAGCTGCCCCGGCAAACTTCGTTGTGCCTTAGAGTCAATTCATTGCTCTTTTTTTTTATATTAGATATACATACGTTGAATAAGACGACAACAAATAAATCCAAACCAATAATAACTACTACTACTTTTAAATTACAACATGTATATATACCCTAACCTAACTGACCATACCTATCCTATAGCTAACCCAACTATCTAACCTAACTACCTTACTAAAAAATACTAAATTCATAATTTTAATCTGAACTATTGCCTCTATGTTACATATAATAATTTATGCCTATAGTTTTCCCGGTCTACTTTAATTAAAGTCCTAACAGTAAAATAAGTTCTATTTGCAAAGAATTATTAAAGTTCGTCTCTGTCATCATTGCTAGTTACGTAAATTGATTTCTGAAATATAAGACTTTTTTATGCTACATAAAACCTCTAAGTTTAGTAACAAAATAAATTTCAGAACGTAGGTGCGTATTATAAATTGACAACCTTACCTTCTTGGGTTTAGCTTAAGACTTGTCAATTTCGAATTGTCACCTGATAATGAACTGGGAAGTTTGACTCCTGTCATGTCATCCAAGATGGCGCTGCGTTTGAAAAATGTTTGAGACAACCGATATTCTTGATATTTATTTTTATGATGTCGAACGGGATAAAAAGTCCTATGTCCTTCTCCTGGCTCTAAACTACCTCCCTGCCAATTTTCAGCTAAATCGGTTCAGCCGTTCTTGAGTTATAAGTGAAGTAACTAACACGACTTTCTTTTATATATATAGATTAATAATAAGCTAAGCGAAATCTTTGGATCCCTTTTTTGAGAAAGATGAATGAATGTTTATTTGTGTGCAGAAACCTAATATTTTTATGATTTTTTCTTAGAAATAGATAAAATAAAATAAAATATTCATTGATAGCGTTAATTTTAGACGTTTAGCAATTTTGCTAACATAAAGATTAAGTATAACGTAACCATAACGGTCCACCTTTTGAAGGCAAACAAAAATATGTCCATGTGACTAAAAATATGAAAAAAAAATGACAAAGTTGTAATTTTCTATCAAACGTATACATGTTTTAATGCTCTTCAATTAGAAACAGAAATCTAGGACGTAGACGAAATAAAAAAAAACTTTGGATAGTACAACCTTCCGGCCTGTTAAGTCGGGTTTTCTCTAATTTTTATCATAGGCTTCGTGCTTTCCAAAACCTAAGATATTTTAAGTCTCCCGTCCGAGTAAATCAACAAACAAACCGCCTCCACCATTAAGTCTTTATCAATATCTCCAGCGAAGTGATTTATCTTTTGATTATTTGCAGTGAATGCGCGGGCGCCGGCACTGGCACGCATTTAACGACTATCACTATCAGGTGGCAATGGGCGCTGTGACGTAACCAAGGGTTGTTAGTACTGTTTGTTGCCTAAGTGGACCTTTATGTACCTTTTAAAGTTGGACCTCAAATGCGTTCGTTAAGTTTATACAGGTTTAATAAAGTGTGAATATGAAGTGTTTGGCTTTCTTTGTCGGTTGAGTTGGAATGTGTACGATGTGTGTATCTACTTAGTGTTAGACTCTTGTGCTTTTCGCTGAAGAATAAAGCTGAGAATACATTACGACAGTATTTTGCCCTAACGCATTACATGTTGAATACGAAATAAGTGCATTGCAGCTGGCCTGTAAAAAAAAATATTCCCTCCTCCTTGCGTCGTAGGTATTTCTCAATGCTAGGGGTCGTGACATCCCTGGTTCATCACTTATCGTGATATTCCTCCATCTGTGTCTGAATCAAATTATTCCACTTACACTATTAAAAGGCACTTTTGAACTTAAAATTTAAAGTAAGGATGCAATATCAATCACAAAATATGTGAAAACGTAGTGTACAAACGCCAGTCCATCATGCAAGCTATGCCAAACTGTAAAATTTTCCCAATTGAATACAAACCTTATTTGTTTTGCGATGAAGTTGGAAATAAATCAAAGAAATTTGTCAGATTAGTCTGTACCTACTATGGTTGATACTGAATTTCCTAGTGACGTAGGAAAATTTTTGCATTGCGGCCTGCTCGAAGCTGCGTTAGCCATAATGAACTGCATTTTTATGACGCTAATAAGGCTGAGTATAGTTTAAAAATAATATAACGTGCGCGCTTTTCCTCAGGCGCAGTAGGTTTATTAATAAAGTTATTTAGGTATAGGTAATTGCAGTTTAATATACTAATGCTTAACTTTTTCCCAACTACGTTGAAGTGGGCTTCTAATGTGAGCGGCATACCAGTAAAACGTTATGAAACGACTGCCTATCCGACCATACCATAACCCAGTTACTTACTGGTAAATCGATACCCATTGGTAAGACTGTTCTTACTTTCACGCTTCTGACAACCAGCCCTTCGTAGATACGAATGACAGCTAGGACCAGTTGGTTCTATGGGGAAATTCCGTGTACACGTTAAGCAGTTGCTTAACGTGCTTTTTGAGACACGGAATTTACGGGTCTCGGTATGTAATGGATACCTACTTATCCGCAGACCAACTTGGCAAATGTATCTCGAGATTACCTATCGTAATGTTACGTAAAGTTTAAGTTACTAATATATAGCTTTGGTGCTTTGCTAATAGCTTGGTTTTAAAACTCAATTTATAGCTACTGCTTTATGAATGAATCTTTAACGCAATTGCTAGGCTTAGCCAGTTGAATTAAATGTATAATTCAATATACAGGACCATTTATGAGGCCTTGTAAGATGCTTTCAGTGTGGGCTTATTTGAATCGTTTTGTCACTACCAAATGTGGTTTAAGATTTGTGAAATTGCGCAGATACTTGAATTTAAAATGGGATTACACCATTCCTTTAGTACTTTAGAGAGATAGTATAAGAAATGTCTCTTTGAATAAGAGCATTGAATGTAACGAGGTTGTTTGCACAACGTATTGATAAGAATTCATACTTTAAACCTAAGAGAACATTTCTGCGAGGTAAACCGTTTGAAATACTTAGTGTTGGAGGAAATGTACTTGTTAAATAAACATGACTTGTAAAGTGTTTATTTACTGCTTTCCTTATGCCAAACGCCTTTTCAAAGGCAGTCTCTTAAAATTCCATATAATCCACGTGGGCGCGCGTCTTGTGGATAAAAATCTGGATTATCGTATTATGTGTTTATAATCCGAATGTATATCACAGATTTGCAAAATATATGTCTCCCTTTATCGTATTATGGAGGTACTTACGTTTATTTTGAAGCAAAATCTTTAGCAAAAATTCTGCGTTTACCAGTGATTTTATTACTTTCATGTTTCATTCATGACTCAATATTTTTCTATATGCAAATAGAACCAGCAGGTCAACATTATCAGACGAGGATGTAGAAGAATTAAAAATTCCTCCCTCCAGACATTCTACTAACAAAATTAACATATTCACTGTTTCATCTCAACTGGTTCCCACTTTTGAATTTCCTATTAGTGTTTACAAAGGCAAAGTCAATACGATGTGGTAGCCAGAAATTTTAATGTTATGGCTGTTTTAACTACGGACCCTAACTCGGTTGGAGAAGGTTTGCATTCGCTTGCAGCGAAATCGATTATGAAATGAAGATCCACACGCTACTCTATTGTTGAAATTTGTTTACAAAATTTTCGAGTTATTGACTTTGGCGTGAGAATTGGTTTCTAACGTTCGTAACCCTGGTAGGTCTGATCGATCAAATATCTAACATACTACTGTCAAGCATTTTTGAAGCGCATAAGTATGTAAATAAGTCCAGTAGTCCACTTTTATTGTGGTGTGTCATCGGAGATAGTTTCCTCGTATGAGTACCAGAATGCTATTAACTAAAATGTCTCACGTTCTTTTAATATTTGAATGCACCATACTTCTGTTCGGAATGTTATCTTTTTTTATCAAACTCCCTAGTAGCAGAAATACCTTTAATGTATTACAAATTACTGATTCACAGATATTTGTGTAATTAATTGGTGTTTTAGTCAGTAGCACACATTCTCTGTAATTAGAATGTCGTTGCTCTCCATCTTGCGAGATAAAACAGTTATAACGATACTGTAGAAGTTTCATAAACTTTTATCTAAATAAAATTAAATGTCATCTTGATCATACGTGTAATGTTCAGTTTACTTCTAAATAAATAATTTAGATTATTTATAAAGTGCGATAACTGTAACTTGGGACTAAATGGCGTTGTGTGAAAAAGTTGTGGAATATTATTTTTTATTTATTTATTCTAGTTGTCTCGCTTTGAGATCTTAGTCCTACAATTTATTTTTCGTTAAAATTAGGGGCTTTATGAGAATCGTAATTTATATTATTTTATCTTAATAATAATCTTAATTATAATTGTCACAATACCTTCTCTTGAGTACCTAGAACCATATTAGTTTAGAACGATAATATAACCTCATTCGTTTCGTAGAAATCAGTAGGTACAGTCAGCCTCATAAGTCGATATACATATCCATATTTCCTAAACTCATGAACACCTCAGCTTACACAAATTGCTAAACAAAACTAGTGCCAGGATTTAATTAACGTCTTAAAGGTTCAAAATTTACACAATATATCTGCAACTGTTTTAAATACTAAGTATATTATTATACACTAGAATTCAAAATAAAACTAATAACTATCGCTTAAACAAACTGCATCAAAAACTCGTCCTCATCGCTGGAAGTGTACCCAAAAGACTAGCGGCATTTTCATTTTATATTCATGCAACCTAAAATGTTATTATTTTCTTTGCCTCTACAACCCATTTTGGGTATCAAACCATTTTATCAGTAAGACTTTCAGGCTTCTGACGTCTTGTAAAGACTGTGAAATATCAACTAAGAATAGCTAAGACCAACTTACGGCTTAACATCATTTCCGGGGCACGGCGAGTTCTCTGTACGTACCTAAGAGATGGTCACCTATCCACGGACTGACCTCGACAAATATTGCTTAACCTTGAACATCGACGTGTGCTGCTGATATTTTAAAGCAAGAGCCCCTTCCTCTAACAATAACAAAGCAGCTGTTTCAAACATTTTCATTTGTTAAACGTTGTATTGTATTTATGAATCAACAGATTTTATTTTCCTTCAGTATTCCTGTTTTTTTCTTGTTTAATTGGTTTATAGGTATAAGTACCTACACTTGACTAGTCTTCTATTATACTTCACGGAGGTTCCGTAAAGTAAAGAAGACTCCTCGTTTAAACAAATTCTCAGGAAATTGTTAATTAATAGGTACGTTAAGTTTCCCGTACTTACTAACTACTTTCGAATCATTTCCGGCGTGCCTCTCATAATAGTCTAAGTGTCATCGACACTAAAACGTATACTATTCTCATTAGTTGCTACTGTATTAACGATCTCATTATATTCTCTGTGTATTTTAGCATGTCGAGAGGAAGTTGCCTTTAACAAACATGTCATATGTTAATTGTATGGAAATTGTTGATGTTGTGTTATTACTGGGTAATATTTTGCCCATCTGTGATCAATGTTTCTATGATTACTTGAATATGACATACATTGCTAACTTTCCTTCAGAATAAGTCTCTCTCAGATTCTCTCATCAGTTTCACTTCTTCTATGGCAATAGTTAATACTTTCCCGCCATAATCATGTATCGTTGTTTGTGAGTTAGTTTGCGAACGACTTTCCTAATTTGTATATTTTTTTGTATTGGTATCCATACTATAGATTTTTTTATCTCTTACTAAAGTTTCACAGGGCGTGAGTTTCATAAAAAAAAATATGAACTACTTTCGCTATGGGACCAAATTGGAAATTACGAAAAACTAATCGGCTGTTTTATATAGTACTCAACTAAAGATTAATACCTACTTAACTAAAACGTAAGAAACACAACGTGATTTAATACAAAAGGTCTATAATATATTGTAGTACCTAGGTACATAAATAACTAATCTCCTCTCATTATAAAAGAATTGAACCTCACACCAATTCTTATATCTACCATCATCGCCACTTCCTTTACATAAATAAATAAACTTCTCTTTAAAATAAAACTATACTCACATCAACTTACCGTTCCCCATACGGTCACCGGTGTCCAAACAGATTCCTCAACATTAATACCACCTTCAGACTTCCTGAGTTCGGACTTCGTAATCGAATATAACTCAAATAAACTCAGGTGGAACTTTCAATACGCTTCGTGACCATGACGCTTACGATTGAAACGCTTTACGTTGTATGTTGACAAGCTTTCAAATTGATTGAGAAGTTTAGAACTAGTGTTTGGCGGATGAAACAGGTAATCAGTAGAATATCGTGTAAATGCTTGCTTCTTCCGTCCATGAGGTCCTGGGTTCTTTGTCCATGTCCAGGTCTAGCAAAGTATTAATAATCATAAATAAATAAATAATATGCGAGTATATAGTAGTAGTTCCGAGTGTATTGCGATATGGGAGTATGCTTAGATGGTTTGGTCACGTTGAAAGGATGAATGAAAGGAGACTAACGAAAGGTATTTACAAGGCAGATTTAAGTGGGAACGCCGGGAGGGGACGCCCTAGAAGGACATACATAGACCTTATTGGTGAGGTTCTTCAGAAAGGTCAGGTGCGTAGTACTCGCAACCGGCGTATGTGTATGACAACGTGTATGAATGTAAACGAAGCAAAAGAAGTATGTAAGAATCGTAGCATATGGCGCTCTGTAGTTTCTGCCCCCACGGGAAAAAGGCGTGAGTTTACAACTTACGCTTTAACTTTCACAGAACGCCATCTAGTCCCAAACTAAGCAGAACTTGTGCTATGAGTACTAGATAACCTATAAACACACTCGTATATTTAAATAGTATTTTTTTCCCGGAATCATCTGCCTAACCCTTTGGAGAATGAAGTCGTACCTTCGTAAAGTATTACCGTCTTAAATCCCGTATGTTTAATTGAAATACTTACTTATTCTTTCCGCTGCTAGACCCATACCACATAAACCCATCCAATCCTCCGAATCAAAGCTTCTGTAACACGAAACACGTAGATCGATTCGTTCCGAACTAGCGCCTTGTATGGCACATCACAAAAACTTCCCCAATCCCGATTTAAGACACCGACTAGTGACTCTATGTTCAACACAATAAAACTACATTGAAAAAACACCAATACAACGACACAGTGTTTAATTGTGCAGCTTAGTTGGAAATCGCTACTGCCTTCACGCATCTAGTTAAGCACGGGAAAGATTAACGAGGTCTGCGTTTCGAATGAAACAGAATTGCGAAGGAAGTCACGGTAATTAGTGCTGTAATCCTATGCTCTGCGGTTGGTCATGAATTTATACCACACTTGATTAGTTTCCTTTGGGAATTGTAGTTTTTATGCTTGTTTAAACTGTAATATGAAGCAAACCAAAGTACAAATAAAAGAGTGAGAGAGTGTGACAAATAAAAGTAGCACGCATTATCGACATTAGCGTAACACCAATTTAAACGAATTAAAAATTGAAAAAAAAAACTACTTTGTGCCGCACTTCTAAACGCATAGACTTGAATAAAGTGTAAAAGTTAACTTAATAATGAATTCGAAAAGTGTACTTTGAATTTTATAATTGTATGTTTTATAATTTGTACGGGGCAAGCATTCGAGCTAGGGGTACAGACATATTATAATAGGCTTCATGCGGTGGTATTGTCGTTGCAAAGGCTACTGTTGAACATCTTGAGTAAACTTCCTAGATCAGGTAAAGTGATAAGGGGTCATTTCATTAACATAGATTTAGCGACTGCATTGGTCAAGTGGTCACAATCACTACTGAGCATGAGGACCGGAGATCGATTACCGAGTCAGAAATGTTTTGTATCTGAAATTTCTCAGTAGCAGCCCGGTGTCTCAATCCGTACCCGTTTTAAGATAATATATTATGCTTGCCCTTACTACATGAAACTAAAACATAACTGGCAAAATGTGGGTGTATTACAGGAACCCCTCAGCCATATCCTTAGAAGTTTAGGGATTGGTGATGTGACACCTCCAAGACTACTCGTTGGGTTTAAGCGTAATTTTTCTCCAGTCGTGAAGGAATGCCGTCCCTTTGGTCTTTGAGAGAGAGAATGGAGGTACAGAGAGTACACCAGGGATTGGGAGAACACGCATTAATGGACTTCGTAATTAACCATTTTCAGGCATTGATACTCATTTATTTCAGGATATAATTAACAGGTTTTTATTTAAATGATACGATACGACCCGTTCAATGAATACAGCGTTTCATTACGAAAATCATTGGATACAAATTAACAGATCAGTTAAGAGGTAGACATAAATTATTATAATAAGTTACAGTTTGATTTGTGCTTTACGTAGGTATATACAAAAGATAGATGTCCGCGACAATATCAAAAGTTCCTATGTTAACCTTTGAGCTATGTCTTAAGTTTACATTGTTATTGTAAATTAAATCTTATGTGCAGTAGTATTAGCTAGCTTATCATTCTTCAATGACTGTTAGTGTGGCTTTTACAGAGAGGAGGTCTAATGTGACACCGTAGTTGAAAAAAGTTAGCTGACAAAAATATTAGCCGATTGCTTTTCATCTGTTATTTAACAATAATTCTCTTTTCTAATTAGGACAAATTTATTTTCAGTATAAAACAACAGCCGGCAAATGGTGTTGTTGTAGGTACTTCTAATTTATTTGCTTTGGGATGAAAACTGAAATCAACAAAAATAATCAGCTGTGCCATACATTTTTGTACAGACGCCAGCACATCAAGTTATCCCAATGTTTCAAATTTCTTTGAAAGTTTTTCAACTTTATATCAAACAGAATAAAGTTCATATTCAGTTGGGAAAATTAGACACATTGGGGTAACTTGATGCTGGCGTCTGTACATGTAGCTTGACAAAGTGATTAGAACAGCAGATTTTTGTGTGATTTCAGTTTAAATCCCATAGTAAATGCTGTTTGTACTAATGGGTACAAGTAACAAGGACTTCTTTTAAACTTTTGTAACTATACCTATACTAAAATTAATATTGTATACAAAAGTGGGTATTGGCATTACACTTCCCCTCTGAATGATACAAGAGCTGTAGCCAGAATAACCGTAGTTTGGAATTTGGCCAGGGAACAATGAAATCCCATTTAAACACACTGCAAAAGGATTATTTCACAAAACATTCACACTATAGAACCCTTGGTTATCACTGCTATTTTAAAGTGCGTTGTAAACAATGAACATTTTTTATTTAATTTTTATTTTGTAATATCTTTTGTTTTTTAAAATTTTCTTAAATCTACGTTTAAGCCATTTGATTTTGTCGCGTATTAACTAAACCGATGAGTATGTAGTTCTTATAGTAACAATAATGAAGTTAAGACAGATTTAAGAGCTAATATTGTTTGAGAAGATAAAGTACCGCTATCGATATAAAAATATAATATAACAATGATATTATGCTACTCAAGGATGCATACATAACAGATTAAAGATATGAAGTAAAAGAAAAACCCCAAGTTTAGGAATATTACGAAAAGAGTTTAGTAAAGAAGGAATAGGAAGATAAAAAGCCGTACACATCCTCGCTAGTACAGAATTAAATTTCTTACAAACAAAATAAATTTAATATAACCAACAATTTGCGTACTCTATTCACCAATCTATAATTTCCACGCTTTTTATATCATTCCATGATAAAATACAACTTACGTATTATTAAAACCAAGATTCTTAAAAGCCAAAATTTATTACTAATTTAGAATATTTACACAATAAAGAATAGTTTGTACAATTATTCATACGTTGGATCGTGTGTTTATGAAACCTGGAGTTCTACATTATAAAAATAAATCCTAACACTAACTTTTTATACCTAAGCTTAATGTAGCGAACATAAATACTAACTAAACGCAAATACTTAGAAAAATAAATAAATTAAAAATCACAGCAAATGTCAATCACCTATCTACTCTTATAATTTAATGACTATCTAAAATAACAATCGATGGTGTCATATCTTACACAAAGATTTACATGAAATTGTAGATACCTTAACAATATAGTTGCATTTATGAAAATTCGTACTTTTGTAGATATAGGAATAGTTAATAGTAATTAATATGACTTTCATAATTAGAAACGTGTCGACGAAGTTGAATTTAGGTATAGCTTAACATGATATTAAATGAATTACTTACGAATATTTAACTTTTTACATCATGTCGCACACACATTTGTTATAACCAAAGCGAGACAGCCTAAAAGAACTTCCAAATAAAACATACATTTGAATATCAAGAAATAATGGGCATAATTATAACTTCTACATTCAATTCCGCTCATACCAAGTATTGGTACTTATACCTTTTCATACCTATATGTAAAAGATACCTAATTCTAGTAGGTACCTAAGTATTTGTAATTTTGCGATTCAGTTACGTTCGATAAGTAGACGAACATTCCAACTTTGTCCATAAATGGCGCATTACTCGTTGCCCGTCATAAATATTCATTTTCGGCAAGCAAGAGGAAGTTTTCACGGTTTCTCATCGAGCCCCAGTCGAAGTAGACGCGGTTATATTAGCAAATTTATGAGCAAAAATATTCCATACTCCGCAAAGATTTTGCTGAGAACTTTGCAAAAGTCTTATCTGCTGTTGAATCAATCGTATGGATATCCACTTTCAATATTGCTGTTGCCACTTAGCGTGAAAGTAATGTTATAGCACTTGAAGTTGAAGATACGTTCATTCAAAGATTAGATTCTTTTATCTACACGGAGTTTCATTGTTTATTTACATTCTTGTGGATAATGCACATTGCTCGTAAATGCAATGCACAAGGTACGCTTTGCTCCTTAAAAGTCTTTACGTCACTGCCCTGAGTTTAATTACATAATGGATGGCATAAAAATTGTTTACAAGACATACAAATAAGAATAACTATATACAATGACTAGATCTATATACGATAAATAGTAACACAAGAATATTATATTATAATTATGAAAAACGGTGTACAACGTCAAATACTAGACAAGATTATTCTCGACGTCACTAAAGAGTTTCATAGTACAGGGTTTCGCACTTTAAGTGTCCGTGATCAAAGCAAAGCTTCTTCGAGTTGGTCGAAACCCTCGTACCATCAGTCGCTCTCGTAGACCGTTGAGTTGGAGCTCTTTCGCCGGCTGTACGGCGAACAGAACTCGATCCTGGTGTCTGGCAGCCAGGTGTACGCAGTGCGCTCCGAAGATGCACTGGAAAATAGAAAAAAAAAAGATTAGAGTAAAACCGTATGGTCTCGTAAGTAGGTCAAATATTAACTGCATCCAGACACAATTGTATTGTCGGTTACGATTTGCGAAAGTAAGACATCAGAAATTAATATTGTATATAAATTAAGGATTATTATTCATTCATATTGAGCTGATTGTTTGTTTTATTAGTCAGTATAAATCAAGAACTTATGAACTATGGATTTTAAAACTGTTTAATTTTTAATATTCGGCTGGGAGTCTATTATTTTGCTAATAATTGAATAAGATAAAACTAAACTGAACGAAAGAACAAATGATAACAAATACATTGATTGAATTGTAGATTAAAACTTTATTAGTGAAATGTACATCAACGGATTTTGTTCTCAAACAAAAATATGTTGTTTAAAAACTAAGCTTTATTTTTACACTGCTCCGATCAAATGTAGCAATTTTGAAACAGAATATTCAAACTTTAATGAATACATTGTTTGAACTATTTTAATCAATGACAAATTAAAATTCTCTGCTCTGTAATTTACAAATTGACAAAGTAAAACGAGTTTAATTTTATATTTGTGTGAAATGTTAGTAATTGTGACTTTGAAATGATAAATGACGTTACCTTTTCAGAACATTACTGAAATATTAAGTAACTGTCAATTAGCTTCAGGGAAAAATATTCGTTGGTCCTCTAGTATGACATTTTAATGAGTCACTTTAAGTAGTGTCGTGTTTCACGTCCAATTAACGTTTACAATATTTGAAGCTGACTTTCAACATAGCTGTTGTAACTGTGCCTGCTCTTAATGGTAATCGAGAACAACATTTACATGCAGTAACAATTGAAACATGTTTGGACAAAACAAAGGCGTAGCCAGACTTAGTAACGCATTGTAACCATCCACTTGTGTATCCTGCAGCAGTCAATTTACTTGGTCACAGTGAAACAAACGCTAAAGAGTCGCCCGACTCGACGCAGTCGAATTATTTATGTTGAAATGCAATGAAAAGTTAATGTATTCGCTCCTTCAAGTGCCACCTACGAGCACTTGAATAAACAGAAGCGCTATTTATCTTTACCTTAGGTAAAGCATGTTGTTCTAAAGAGGACCCCTTATAGGACTGGGGTCAACGTTCTTGACATACTTTATGAGATGAGCCTACATTATTTAAATAAATTGATTTTATTGTAATTGCAAACATTTATTGTTAGTGATATGTACAACATTTTTGGTGTCGAAATTTTGTAATTTCAACCATCCGATGTATATTATGTGATGCGAATAAAGTAGGGCAGATACATTATTGGAGTGTGATAGATTGGGATAGAACCGTATCTTTTGACCGATTACCCTTCACGCCCTTGGCTATAGTCGGCCATCGCGGTCCAGTGGCCACAGACATAAGATTAACCGATGTCCGTATCACTCAACAACTTAGTGTTACTCGGATGGACAGATTCGATATTATCGGTATAGCACATCAATCGGTAATGGGGGATTCATCACATTATGTGAATGATTGTTCATTCAATTTGAAATTTACAGGCGTCAATATAAGTGGGATTATATGGTAGATTTGTTTGTTAGTCAATATTTGGCTTACGAATGGAACTGTCAATGTATAAAGTTATTAAGTGATCGTTTTGTGACAATCAATTGATACATAATTGGCATGAAAGGAGAGCAATAGAGAGACCAAGTCGGACACTATTAAAAGGAAATGAAGGCGACGCGAGGCAGACGCCAAAGTCGCGGGCTCGAGCGAAATCCAATTTGAAATAAGTGCCTTCTGAATTAATCCGGCCACTTTGAGCGGACCGGATGAAATTTCTGGTATTTTTCACGTCTAGCAATAAAAACGAGCCCTCGACGCGGGAAAAAGATGAGTAATAGCTTCACCCTAAGTTCTGAGGAACTGTGAGGAATAATAATATTATGCTCGTATGATGGAAACCTTTTTTAATCCGTCTACATAAATATCAAGGTATGAAAGTGATATCGGAGATATGAAAAGATGCTGGCTCTGCTATTTATGATGTGACTATTGAATGGGTAATCGGCAACTTCTCAATTATTGTTAGAGTTGAATCAAGGTTTCTGGTACTTTTACTATAAATAATAAAAATATACGATGATATTGATATGGTAGTTAAAATAAAGTTATTTATAAAGCAGAAACTCTGTCAAAAAGGTTTTTATAAAGTTAAAGACTACTTGGACGACAAAAAAGCTTGGGACTAAGCTGCTCCAATGTAACCCCAAGCACCAAACTGTTAGAATTTTAATAATTGAACTAAATTGACATAAGTTATGACATTATGTAAATAACATTTAAAATAGTTTTTTTTTTCTGTGAATGTGAGTACCATGCAGGCTAGATAAAATACATGAGTCTGTAACTGTCTGGCAGTTTTGAGTACTTTTACGTGGCCTACGCAAATTACCGGCAGATAGTGTCGTGTCGTCGAGCTCCTTGAAATAGGTTTGAGCTACACGATGACTGAAGCATGCATGCCATTTGTCGGGACAGGTCAACTCAAAGCTGAATTGATTATTTCTTCAAAAGGCCTTTTCAGACTGCCTTACATCGTGAGACTCGCATAATACATGAATACAATTTTATGTCTGGACTTTTAAAGAAACCATGACCCCTGAGTTTCTTTGAGCATTTCTTCTCAGGGATCAGTCACTTTGAAAATGCCATTTAGTGCCGTTTAGTTTTAAAAAAATGACATGTAAAAGTATCTGAGAAGATCTACTTACAGAAATAAATATCATTTCATATCATTTCATTTCATGGAATTTTTTCAAGTTCAAGTCAGTTATTTATTTCATAACAACAATAAATTTGTGTCGAAATATTTGCACACTAGGTACACACAAAGAAGAAAATTAAACAATTTAATTCAACTTAACCATAACTAGTAAAATGTGTGTATACTATAAGTACCTACCTAAAACTCTGCGTGGTCTTCGAAGACTAGAGGCGTGATGTTAATATGTTCATGTATTCAAATACTTCTTGTAACATCTATGTTATGTGCTCTCCATATTTGTATGAATATAAACTCAGCCATTAGTATAATATTTCGCCTATTGGAATATTATGTTAATGGGTATGCAACAAATTTCTCATTTCAAAGGCTTAAAATAACGCATTATGTTAATAATCGTGCTCAGTAGCTGATTTTACATTCAAAAAGTTGTGCAATTATGAATTCGGATGAATATTTTGCGAGCGTTTAGTAATCATTGTTGTTATTATTGTTTTCTACCTTAGAAACAACTTATTAATAAATGAATCGGGCTAAGAATAGTCCCTTGAGGCAACCGCAGTAATATTTGATGAAACACGGTTTCCGAATGTTACGAATGCTAAAACTATGATTTGTAATGACTGAACTGTAATAACCATAATTTCATAGTCAGTCCAATTATTTGAATACCTTTAAGACCTCATAGACTCAACTTACGATTTAATTCAGGCATTATGAAATTTCATAAATAGAGATTTGGGGTGCTACTGTTATTAAATGTCGTAACTAGCAATGTCAACTTTAAGTGCCTTCAGACAGAGGTTCAAGCTAATTACAAACTTCCTGTGAGAATTTCAAATGCATGATCATCTAATATAATTATTTAGTAAGGTAGACAACGCTTCGCGGAAACTAGTATAAATATAATTGCTTTTCTTACAACGAGGAAGGCGTTAACAAATTGGGGGGTTTTAATATTCATAAATTATCAACCAATTAGAATGCAACTAAGCGTGATGGAACTGGCATAGCAGTTTGATTACTTGTACCAACAACTCTGTACTTTGCAGCACCTGCTTTAGTTAAACTTCTAACTAGATCAGTTAACACCTCATCTTAACGCTCGCGTGAACATTTGTGACTTCAGATTATTGAGTTACAGTTTGTGCTCTTAGTTGGTAAATATTTTTTTTTATTAGTAACTAGTTTTCGGTTACATTTCATGTTGTTATTATGGTGGTAGCGTTAGTTGATATTTTTATGTTTAGTTTTGATGATTTAATATATTTTGGATAATATTGATTACGTACAGTAAATAGTTAGTCATTGAACTAGAAAAGATAGTGTTAGTATACACTGTAGAAAAGACATACACGAAAGTTCGATTAATTTCGTGTACCATGTGGAAAAATGAAGTCTAGAATCATGAATAGAATTCATTGTATTCGGATGGGCACTGGTGTTTCGTCCACTCTGTATATTTATATATGTACCTACATAATGTTATTTTTGTTTATTTCAACGTTTTTATACTCGTTAACAATTTCCACGATATGTATTTTTTGTAAATTATTTTATTTTCCATTACCGTATGTCAAACTCGTCCAGATGAAATTGGCAGAGTGGTTGCGTTGGGCACAATTTTCCCAAAAAAATGGAATGGAATAGTTAGTTAATTATCAGCCTAATATGTCTTGTTTCCTTTGACTTCTAGTGTGTTTTCTACCTAAGCTCTCTGAGGTTATACATCTTTGTCGGTTATCAAAGCAAATGCTTTTTTTTTAAATTTACAGGTACGTATAGTTGTTAATGACCCATTTAGTAATACAGTATCATAGTAGATATAGGAAAGTCTTCAATGTTTAACAGAACTGGTTAGTAGCTTATTCATGTTACTGCGGTTAGGTTACAATTTAATGGCTGGACCGCCAGTTGGATGGACAATGATTTATGGCGGCAGTCTCGACCGGGGCCCGAGCATATTACCGTATCAGTTCCAACGGAAACCACTAGATGGCGAAAGTAACAAAGAAACAGCAGAAGTTATTACAGAAAATGTGTATAGAATATTATAAACAAAACCTACACTTAGGAAGATACTGTTAAGTACACGCATAGTCATAACTAATGAAGAGGTTTACTAAATAAATTCCAGCAGTACCAGAGAAGCATAAAATAAAAACCGCCACAACATTAATACTTCGGTGGTATAAGCCAGTGAAGCGAGAATTGTCTGTGCAAACATAAACGCAGCGGTCAAAATGGAAGCTCCATTGTGTCAGAATGTATTCATTTGTATGGCAAGCCTAATATTGACTGTACGAAACTCGTTTCGTGCATGTAAATATTGAGCCCAAGCGGGACTTGGAGCTATCTCGTGATTAAAATTACCTACTCACTTACATTTTGGAACAAACAAATTTCAGAAATATAAAATAAATTAAATTTCTAGGGTTAAGAATAAAACTTGGAAAATTGCAAGCATAACGATGAGGTCATTAAATACTATTACTTTTACGATTCTTAAACTTTCGGCTTCTCTTCCTTCAAGAACGTTTTTTAACTTGGTGTTCACGATAAGACCGAGAATTAGGGGCTCTAGCTCATCAAGAAAGTTAAATTATATTTGTCTCAGATATCATTCCTGCTCATCAGCAAACTGTCCATTATGCTAATTTAGGTAAGTCCTAAGTAAACTAGCCTAAGCTAAGCTACAGAGCCCGCTTTTAGTCTAAGTAGCTAAGGTTCTTTAATACCACTTCGTAATCTTTAAAGCCTCAAGATATTATAGTAATCTTCCTTTTTGTAAAATTAATTAATTCTAAAAATGTAATACGAGTACGTATTAATATCATCTGCAGTCATTTAGTTGGAATATAAGTGACTGAATGGAATGTAAAAGTTTGCAGTTGATTGTAGATTTAACAAAACTACCTGAATTCGTAATTTTATTATTAGCTACGTAGTCAAACTCTGTGAATCCAGATATAAATAATGATATTATTAATGTCTACGTTATAGAATTAATTTTCAGAACGACCACCATAATTTGTCATCAACTAGGTGCCTCCAAATCAAACGTTAAAAGATATAAAAAAGTTAATAGGTACATTGAAAACTGCACCTTTGAATATTGTGACATTAAGTATAATTTATTTGGATTTTTGGTTGTTGTCACATAATTCGGTCAAAGAACTTCCGGAGGATTTCTCACGCGTACTCGGAATCAAATTTTAATCGTTTTGAAAGTAAGTATACATAATATAGCCTTACAAAATGTTCTGCCCCCAATTTGTAAACCAGCATTTTATATCTATTTTTCTATGTAGCTAGATAAATAAAGATAACTATCTTATCAAAAGATTATGTCACATGAATTAACATGAACTCAATTTTGAATTAAGACGAATCTTCTTTGGTGGTCTCCGTCGTTCCAATTAGCACCGACGCCTCATACACTCTCAAATCATGAAGCCATAAAACCAGTCTCAACATTTTTACGATCAGTCCGAATCCACCTTTCTATGATTTCTACATCCTACATTGTTACAGATACGTAATAAACTTTATTAATTATCAAAGCGTATTTTATAGACCCATAAACTGGGATTTAAGGCAATTCAAACATCTGAATTAATTCCTTATTATCGTACAAATGTTACATCTTATTAAGGAACGAGTTATTGAGTTCAGTAATAGCTTTAGCCATATTATTATAATTTAAATATGTTTTTAAAAGGTTGAAGATGATAGGTTACGATTTAATGTACTGTTTATAGAGACATTTATATTTGAGAGGATTATAAAGAAAACGTAGCTTCGGTTGACTTTCATATCGGATTTCGATATGTGATCATTCTCACTAGACATTTATCGTAGTTTATAAAATGGCTGTATATTTATAGCATTAGCATTTTATTAATAAAATGCTTTCGTGAGTAGTCTGTGCATTTTAATCTTTTACCACACTGAAACCTTTTATCAAGACTATGCATCGTGCATCCTGACCGTGAAAATTATGGGTTAATAGTATTAGGACATTCAGTTCAGCTGTTTTCAAAAATATACTCTTATCTTATAGTCTCAAAATGTTGGAAAAGATTTTTTTAAATATACCCAGTTAATTTAAATCGACTAATTGTATGTCAGTTTAAACAACTATGCTTGGATTAATTGATGAAGAAGCGCTAAGAGAAAATCTCTTAGCCCAAAATAAACAAACTAGCCATCGGTACTAAAGTTAAATTACTTCTTTTACCGTCCCCAAATCGACAACTGAATCCAATTAAATTCCCGAAGCTCAACGATCTAGCTCAAACGAATAACCGACCCACGAAAAATCATTAAGCGAAATTGTAATTACGTACTAAACGCGTCGAACAGTGCGTAATCCTCACACGGTCGAAACAGGGATGTCGAAACGGGGGAGTGAATTGCTTTTGAACAAACCCATACTAATCAAAAGGCCTGGGAACACAATTTTAAACAATTCCCGAAATCTGTATGGTAACCAATTTAGTGAATAGATAAACGCATTGTAAAGTCCTGTTGTGGTACGGACAACCCCTGATAGTGTTATACGCAAGAATGGTTACTGATATAGGGATGATAATGTTGTTTGGGTGTGTGTAATCGCTATGGTAACCGAGATCGGTGACAAAGTGTACGTATTGTTTGAAGTTTGGACCCTAATTTTGAAACTTTATTTATATTGATCCCGGGACTAAAGAGAACTTTAAACATGGACTGATGCCCACAGCTTTTAGTTTTTAATCTCAGTGATTCTGCTATTGTATTGAATGGCTGGACCTATTTAAAATTCTTGAAGGATTATTTTTAAAATTCGTAGATATTATTTTAGACCAGCTCTGATAAAAATTGCAAATTCTGTTTAAAAGAAGGATATATTTTTAACTAAAAGTTGTTTGAAATCTTGCGGCAATTAAAATAACCAAAGTAAACATCGCTAGTCGAAACGCACTAAAGAGAAGATGTCCACAAATCAGATCATAATCCACAGCGTGTCGTAACTTATAGGGCATAACGACCACCGAATAGCACTTGTTTACATCGTCGCGGATGATCGGGACGAAGATTAGGAACCAGTTCGAGAATCTTAAAGTGATGATCTTAAAAGCTATATGTGTGCAGAAGATATTTCGGGTATTGTTGGTTTTATCCAAAGTAGTGGTCAATGGGAAGCCTGCGCATAGAAGTGGACTAGTCAAAGTTTGTGATTCCCATGACAAAGTAAATCAGGAGCTAAAGAGATGTAAATGAAGCAAAAATAATGACTTTAGACCTGGATGACCTAGATATCAATAGCACAAAATTGTGTAGTTTGGAAATTTAAAAAGGATATTGTTTAAGCCAAATAGATCAGAAAAAACAAACTTTTAACACCTGAGATGATATTGATACTGGCATAAAAATGATGGCGCAGATCACATTTATTCACCGTAAAATGACAAGCTAAGTAAACTGAATAAATGATCATGACCAACGATGTATGGAAATCCGTCTCAAGTTTAAACACAATAAATCTTAATTTATTATAGACTACGCTTTATATACTATTATATAAAAATGTTCATTTCATCATATAAATACCGGAGTTTTGAAGTAATCTAACAATATGGAGATAACCTACAAATTATGTCTAACCTACTCGCAACTTATAAAATGACCACAGATCACTCATGTAGGTACAAAACAACAATGTTAGTTAAAAACAAATCCAGAAAACAGTTGCTAATTTAAAAAAATGTAATATTCATGCTTTTTATGGCTTTACAGTGGCTTTGCAGAATCCCTATCGGCCAGTCCGTCTGTCTGTCATATGGCTTGACAGTAGTTTAGCATCTGCGTGATACGTAACACAAAAATAAATATTGTAGTACGTTATGGTTATGATATTACTAAATATTTATCTAGATAAGAGTCTGGTATAATTTTAGTGGTTTTTTTGTTTTGTCTTAAGGTTCATACTTACGTTACTCGTACAAATAAGGAGAACGAAACGTCCATCATGACTTTATACGGAAATGTACCTAGCAATCGTAAATTTACTTTTTATCTCAAAATCATACTTCCGGATACGAAAACAAAATTCCTGAAAAGCTTGTAAAAAATAAACAAATCATTTCTGTATTAATTTGGTTTTCATACATGCAACTTTTCAGAAGTGCATAACGAACATAAGTTATTGATAGGCTAAAAGGACAATGACCAAAAGGCCATTGTCATTTTAGCCTATCAATAACTTAGATTATCTCTTTTACATTAACAGGTAGAAGCTGTTGTACACTTAGCTACTTGATTTTATTTCTGTAGGCAACTGTCTGAGACGTTGATTGCGCTAATAAACCTGACAATGAAAGTTTTTTTGCGTAATTTAGCTTTGTGTTAGAATTTCGTAGAACCGGAATTACAGTGGAAATGGATTTACCGTTCGTTGAAACAATTGTTATTGAACCGAGCCAATCAAACTTTGTTCTATTTTTGAAATAGGAGATTTTTGTTGCCGACTGGATCGTTTTCTATTTCTTGTAGTGGCTTCCGTAGTTAGTATTAGTAATTTACTTTAATTTCATTAAAATGATATTTTTTGACTTTATAAAATTATTTTTCATTTTTGTTTTGTTTATTTGTATAAGAATTACTTTTTTAAAGTAAAAATGTGTAGTTCCATTATTGTGAATATGTAAGCTCCATGAATCTATCGATACAAAAATCAAATTTTCAGCTGCATTGCTCATTTTATGTCCCTTTGTACCTAGGTACAAAGGGATACCGCAGTATAGGGACCTCAGTGTAGTATTTATTATTCTAAGTTGGTATATAATTCTCACATCTAATCTGACTAAAAAAAACAAAGTATTCTAAAACCTATTTTTAAAGAGTAAGTATGAAGTTTCTTGCCCATTCTTCTCCATACAAATCTACCTTTTGGAAGGGGCAGCTAGAATCATTTTTTTAAAGTTAATTTTTGTTCGACGTTCAAAAGTGCCTTATAGGAGCCTAATTGGAATAAATGGTTTGACTTTGGAAAAGTAGTTTTGTATGGACAAAACTACCTTTTGGAATGTGCAATATTTACCTACTTAATTTATTTAACTTGTAAGTCTGACGTTTGAAAATGTCTTTTATTGGTCTTATTAAAATAAATGATTTTACTTTGAATTAAACCATTTGTGCTTTCATCAATGTAATAAGGATTAAATAGGTATGTCATACTTAGACCACAACTCACGGGAAAACGCAAAAGCATTTTATGTCCAATACTCATAAATCAATGCAAACTTTTAATAAATGGGGTTGGCACGATTGCCTTTCAAACCGCTTGCTACCGAGAAACAAAACCGTCCGTAGAATGTTCTCACATGCTTTCGTAACCAAACTTTGACGTTTGATTTTCATTAACAAAGTTGGTCGAAACGAATTAACTCTGACGGCAGATAAATGTTTCGAGCCAATAATATTACCATTCTGTGGATTTGATTGAATCCGCAAATAGCTTCCCATGGTTACAAGTGAGGGACGGGTTGAAAGTTTAATCGATTAAAATTTTATCGATAGTTACACATAGGGTGCTGATTTCAATGTTGGTATTCTAATGTCATTTAATTTAAATATTTTGGTATCTAATTTTGTGGCTGCATAAATAATATTGACATTAAAATTCTGCTACTTGAAGTTCAATGAGCCAGAAGCGTTGGCTTTGGCTTCGTGCCTGGAAACACTGGAAAAGTAGGATACCTACTCATATTATAGCTGTACACTATTTTTGTCTCGAAAAAAATATTCAGACTTGTTTTGTTGTGAGATAGTACCAAACAAACTACCTACCTACACTTAGATAGAATTTTAAAGCTTATTTTAAATATTGTTGAAACAGTTTACGTTGTAAAATTTCTGTGTATGTGCTTTAGTTTCAGAAATATACGCGTTAAATTAATTGAATTCTATGTTATTGCTTGTTTCTGGGACGCAATAACGCATAAATTGATTATTTAGTTTATTGTGATCGTAAATAATGCTTTTATTGCATTAAATATTATTTCGTAATGATGTTATGATTATTTTAAATTCATTGTTTATCGATATCGATAACGCTGTACGCACGTGCCTATGAAAGGAAATGACATAGTGCGTGATATGCGGAAACGTATTTAATGAAACGCGAGGGGTGCCCGTAGTGCGTGGGGCCACACGCACACACACACAAACGCAGAACATTACTACAATCACGACACATCAAATTGCTGTGTGCGTAACTGCAAAACTGAGGTTTAATGAAATGCTCCAATTGAGATATTTGGAGGAAGTAAGACATTAGAGCCTTAGCGTGGAGATAATAGACCGTGAGCACATGTCTGCATGTATTACTTGCCCGAGTTTTCGTTTATAGTAAATTGCGGGCTTGATTGTTTTGTTGGTAGATAGAGAACCAAGAGTACAGATTCAAATAGTTTTGCAAGGTTCATTCTTTCAAGCAATTTGTCTTTTTGAAGCCGAAGATAGTAAAATATATAGTTACATTTCCTCAGTAAAGAATTTAGTCGAGTAAGTTGATCATACCAATTTATGTCTAGTAACATGGCGTGTATCCAATCTATGAAATGATTGAGTAGCTACAAGTAGCTCCATTTAGTACGTTTCACTCTCCAAACTTTCCCAATTTATAATTACCATCAGTTTATTAAGGAAGTTGTTACAAAACTCGATTTCAACATGTACAAAGTTGTTATAGTCGATACTAAATAAATGATCGTTTAACTTAAGTTCTTTAGGCAAAAAATCACTGAATAAATCTCCCTGAGGGCCTATTGTCAACATATGGCGATATTGTGAGAATTCAATTCGACAATTGACACGACTTATTAGCAAATATAGTTACATTCAGCTCTAAATAGCTTCGGGCCAAACCTATAATTTCGGGCTACGACCCCGGGAGACGTTTCTACTATTCGAAATATTCGATACAATCGATTTACATGCTGTGATAGTCCCCCTACTATGGAACTGTGGTAATTTTAGACTAGTAATTTGCTTCGTGAGGTTGTTCAGCCAATTCACTGTTACATTATTAAGTGCGATTAGAGCAGCGGGGTTTGTGATCGTCGGTTAATTATGTACTGTAGCTGCTTATGTGTTTTGTGTGGCGTTATAATTATAGTAGCTGGTTCATTTTGTATGTGAATGTTAAATAACAGCTGCTACCAAATCTCATTTTGATATTTGGTTGGTAGAGATTTCAATTTAGGCCCGCAAAGTTTCAAACTGTCATCAACCGCTACTAAATTGGGCAGCTAAATTGACGATATTTCTATTGGGTTGTGTTAATGAGGAGTTAGACTCGTCTACAGTGTGTACTTGCAAAATTAATTTTAAAATACCTAAACTGTTAGCTACTTGAGAATATGACGTGAAACATTGATGCTTAACAATACGAGAAAAATAAAATCACATTAAATGCGATGACTTCGCTATTGTTCTCTTAAAATAAACATGACCGTGAGAATAACAAACAGTGGTAATGAATTACTTACAACCCCATCATTTCAATGCGATATAATGACCCGTTATGGCCGTTAATAAAAAATAATTCATAAAAAATAACGTCCTATAAACGGTGGACTGCAGCAAAATATTATACTGTAATAAATAATAATGGTATGGTACACCCCGAATTTTAGTCATCGTTGCGCACACGACACACGCTTAACTAAGTTTGGGACAACCCTACGTTTAAACTTGACATTCAATTCATTGTAAGGCATGATTCACTGAATGTTCGCGTTGCAGCACCGCACTTATTATTTATTATGACCCCGCATGTGTCTCTGTTCGGTTAAAAAACACAATGACACAGTAGAGATTATTACATCTTTCCACGTTTAATTGTACACAATGGGTAAACAACAAAAGCCGAATCCTACATTTGTAACAGTTGCACTTGAATTCATTATAATAGAAGCGACATGTAGGAGAGAATGGGCGCATTTGTTGCGGTGTCGATGTTCTATGAAACGAGTTCAGTGAAATTTGAATGATAAAAGTTTGATAACTTCAACTCGCAGAGCATGTGAATAAATGAAGATATATTAATCTAGTTGGGGTTAAATTGTTATTAAAACTATGATTAATGATTCCTGTTAATGGAGCACAGATTAAGGAGCGGGCTACACGCAACAACGTTCAAAATTAAAGTCGGTTAGCCCGTGACATACGTGTAAATTTATCTTCATCATTACCACGTTAGTTTCGATATAGCAGTGAGCTTCGTCCAGTTTTAAATTAACGTTGCTATGATTAGTTAATAAAGATATAATTTCCTTTACAAAAACTGCATTTAAAATACCTTTGGATAAGAACAAAAAAGTGGCCACGAGGAATTTGAGAGACTAAATAGTAGTAGACAAATTCCTGATGATTAACAGAGAGAGAATGATAATTATTCTTTGAAACAGCTACAGTATCTATAAAATTCCACCAAAAACAAACGTAAATATGTTCTTACGCGGAACTGTATATGGATTGCAAACAATGACGCAAAAGTCGTATGTTTTATGAACTTATTATCAAACAGGATTTTATTTCACGTTCAAGTTTTATCGACTGTTGGTATACAAACAGAATTACCCGCTTTCATTGCCCGGGGATGCACGATTCCCTTCGATTTTCTATGATAAACAAACTTACATCCGAGTAAGGTAAACATGATCGTAAATTTTACTACAGCTTTCGCGGTAACGGAAATTCTACATCAAATCAAATTTTTCTCAGCATTCGCCACAATATGTTCTCATCATGTATGTTTCGTGTTTTACTTTCATGAAAACTTTATCCGAGATATTTCCTGATAATGTAACCATTTATGTAAACTTAACTCGTAATGTACCGACCCGTAAGCAAAATCCATCTCTTCGAACTACTGAATGAGTTTTATTGGCATCCAGTATGTTAATATTGGCGTAGTCTACTATTGAATTGTTCGAAAAAAGCATCCGAAGCAAGCGTGACGAATGAATTTCGATAATAAAATTAGCATAACCAATACAAGGGAGTCATCGATGCACCCCGGTACTGCACGCGGAACCGTAACGATCAGTATCGAAGTTTATTGGCAGAGCTCCATACAAGTTTACATGTACTTAATGCATACGGAATTGAAATTAAGCATTATTTCATGCAAACGATCGCGTATAACGACAATTACTGTGATACAATCTATGTAGTAGCGTGAGTTGGTTTCCGAGTTGATTATTGAAACCGACTCGTTTGTTTTGCTTGCGGTGCAATTACTTTTTTATTTTCTTTATCTCTTGTTTTTACTTTATCATCGTTTATAATGAGTTCGAATAGGGGTGTTATTTTTTATTGTTACTTGTCTTGCTTATAAATTTCCCGTATTTTCATTAAGACCGACCAAAATGTCACAATTGCAAACCCCTAATTTATAACATCAAAGAATGAAGTTCCTGCATCATGTTACTAAAAGATTGACGTAAATAAGTGAAGAAAGCGTTTATTGCAACAATTCCAAACAAAGATTGAGTATATTTAAATGCACAACGAAAACCCTCCGTCATAATTTAGTTTAACACAATGAACTATTTCTTTTTTATCTCGATAGTAAGCAAACAGTACTCTGAACAATATTTACGTATTATATTTTAATAAAAAACAATTGAAATTAGATATAACTTCAATATTTTTTAAAGAGGAACTCATGAAAATTCGATAGTTAAGTTAGGTACACTTTTACTAGCTTCCACTTAACCAACACCTGATCCCAATGTCGGACTATAAAGCTAGTCAGTTCTATTATCAACTTAGTATTCACAGTTATCCTCATCTATATTGTATATCATCACCAGTTTCATCTAGTCATCTATCTACAATAGTGTTGGCTCTAGCTGTCGCCGGCATATTGTGATTCAATTACGCTGTACTGAGCACACTGAGTACTTGTTGACGTCCTGGCGGAAATTCATAGCGTTCTCAACGTATAAATATAATAATATATTCAATCGTTAATGTGGCCCTAGTATTTAGGACTTTTGGAAGGTTTGTGGGTTTAGATTTTACGATGCAGTTACGTGGATCGGGCAACAGATTGACTTTGTTGTAATATGACTACAATAGTTACTTCAATAAATTCAATACAATAAATTTCTAATTGTTCAAACCTTTTTATCGTTTCTTAGGTCTTTTACATACCCCCTATTTAATCATCGACGACATATTTTGTAATGTTAGTATAATTGTAAGACAGTGGTGTGAAAGAGCGGAGCCTTGTGATGTTGCATGTATTGTTTGCTTAAAAGGAGGCTCGTTATGTAATGTTCTATTTAAGTTTATATTTTTCAATAAATAATTTTGTATGTTACGACAAAAATGACCTAAGGGTCGCCGCTATTTCAACAAAAAATGCATGCATTGGAAGGCAGGTCGGTATTTGATAAATAAAGTTAGTCAATAGTCAAAATGAATGACTAACTGTCCATATCAAATACCTGTGCTATGTAAAAACCGAAATGCCAATTAAAACCAAATATCTGAACGCCAATTCTCAGATAATCTCAAAAATTTTAGTTCGTCTTATAATCTCTAAACCCCGCAGAGTAAGTCAGGCATTTCTAATAAAAATGGTAAAGCTACTTACTTATCTATTGAGATTTCTACTGGTTGCAACAATACCTACTATTAAGGGGTTTTGATGTGATTGTGCAACCAGTCTTCTATATTATCTCTATACTCTTGTGTTTGTAACTACTGGTGTATAATATCATGTGCGGGCAATATTCAGAGAATCAAGCCAGCGTAATTCCAGTCCATCGATGCGGGCTCGTCATTGTAACTGAACATGCTAATACGACAGTACGCTCAAAGTGGATTATCCACTGAGCATGCTGCTTATTAGTATGTTTGGTCCTAAAAGCTCTGGCGAAACGGAACAAATCCCGCGCGGGATGCGGTACCAAATTCACCGTATGCGAATAGATGACGTGATGATGACGTGCATCATTTAAACAACTGACGCGCGCAGTTGCATCCCACGTGGCCTTCATGTCGCAAAAATTGAAAAATTAATATCATAATCTATATATATATAAAAATTTTATGTTGGTTTGTGTACGCTTCAAGAACTCCAAAAAGTTCTACACCGATCGAGCTTAAATTTTAGCATGATATATAATCCGCATCAAGGATTGTTTTATCGATTTTTTTTTCTTTTTTTTCTAACCATTTAATCACAATGTGCCACAGCGAAGCGTGGCAAGCTACAGCTAGTTTAGTATAAAATTCAAGTTTTGATTACGCTCCTTTTTGAGTTTTTAAGAATAATGCTACCTAAATTAACAGTAATTACCACGAGATACGTTCAAGAGTAAAACAAAAGATCTTTTTACCAGCTTCCACGTGCTTCGTATTATTCTTCAGAATAACTTTCTTAAGAGCCTTTATCAATTTCCTCCAATCAAAGATTATAATTTCCTTCAAAAGGGAAGCTTCCTTCTAAAAATCGAACAATGTCTTAGATTTATCGTTAATTTTATTCATTTCATTTTGAAAATCTTCAAAGAGATATTTTGAGTAGGTGTCGACTGTACGGTTTTAAAGCTGCTGAAACTGAGGCTACTGAATTCGTCCCAAAAATAATACTCGGAAAATGTAAAAGCCTCAGTTCTGAGAGTTATCATAAAAGAATATACTGAAATGAAGTGATACACAAAGAGTTGTTGATCAAAATATAGGCTTTTGTCCTCACATTATAATGGCTATGAAGAAACAACGTTGATAATACTGCTGTGGCTTTGTATGAGCGTAATCCGGGATTGTGTGCTTAAACACCTACATACATATGGGAATCAAATATGTATAGACATGCCGCTGTGGGAATCGATACCTGGAACAATGCTGAATGGTTGGCCTATTATAAATTATTTATTAATTGATGACCCGGATTTTGCTAGTAGGTAGATAATCCGAATTCTATCGACCTTATTACAAAACAAGGTGTAAATTTAGACTAAAGTTGGATCATTTACCCATTTTTGAATAGGTGTCGAGCTTTATTTGGGCCAAGTTTTTATAGTTCTGGTAACACATCTGATGTCAAACCATCCAGTCAATTTTGTATTAAGAACCTTACCGGGCTCTGCATAAAGTTCAATATAAGTAACTTTGCAGTTGCATTTAAGACTAAAGTTAGAAGTGTTTTAATAAGGTGGTACATCTTTAGGTTCTGCATGAGAATGGATTTAATCGTAATGGGATGTTTGATAATATTTTAGTTTTTAGTTCCTCATCTAAATTACAAGATAATATTCGACACATTTTTTTCTCATTCTCATGTTCGATACGATAAGCATACATCGCTAAATAGCACCGTAATTTGCAAGACAGGTTTGTACATTTTTGCAAATTATATTGATGTATTTCATACCATTTTGCAGTGCCAAGGAATTTATCTTGAATTGTCTCAACGAAGAACAACCGGTAGGGTGTTAAAACCCCAAAAGATATTTATGGTATATATATATTATAAACATACTATACTACATGTATACTATGTAAGTATAAAGTATATTTAGATTTCTCATCGATTAATATTTGTTCGGTTACTCTCATACTAATAGAGGCCGATGTTCCTGAGTAACTCTATCAGATTCAAATCAAATCAAAAATATTTATTTGCCAGAATATGGTATAAAAGGTTTTACAATGGTTTTGTTTCGGCATATCCTGCCATAACATGGCGTGCAAATGTCTGCACAATTAGCGATGTCAATTAAACGAGCTTACAAATTACAGAATCTATTGATTTGTCTTCTAGATACTCCTTAACAGTATAGTATCTTTTATGCAGTAATAATTTGAATAATATTTTTTTAAACATTGTCAGGGGTAAGTCTTGACAACTATTTGGTAAATGATTGTAAATAATAATCGACATGCAGTATACATTTTTCTTAAATAATTTTAGTTTTATTGGTGGCAACCGAAGTCTATCTTTATGGGTTCGGCTATTTGCCCTTACTGTGCTTGTTTCAAATAAACTATAATGATTTTTAACAAATGCACATATCTCAAAAATATACAGACACGGCAAAGGTAGAATTGTAAGTTTTTGAAACAGTGGCTTACAGCTGTCTAAAAAGTGAGCTAAAGATTGTGCATAAATTTTGTGACAGCTTAGACTCTCACTTTGTTGCCTAGTACTTTGTAACCTAGAAACACTGCAATAACCCATTTCTCATCAGTCAATCCTACATTAGTAGGTTGTAAACGTGAAATTAATCTACCTTGATCACTATCCGCAATTAGGATACCTACAGGATTTTTTTTATAAGGTTATGTGGCCGCGGATAACGTTGTTAATGTTGTTGAATTGACAAAATAAATTGCCGTTGTAGTGCCAGATTAGTAGAATAATTTGTTTTAACTTAAATTGCAATACAAAATTAATGTTACACTGACCTTTTTAGTTTCTTTCGTTTTCATAGAGAGAGGTATAAAAGTACAGACGCCAGCACATCAAGTTACCTCAATGTGTCAATTTTTTGCAATTGAATTACCCTTATTCTGTTTGACATAAAGTTGAAAAACGATCAAAGAAATTTGACACATCGGGGTAACTTGATGTGCTGGCGCCTGTACATACGTACGATAACAAATGTAAGTTAACTGACCAAATGAATTTATTGTGCCATAACTAGCTATATTGGTGAGTTATGTGTAGACTCGCCTCATAATGCAACGTGCCCATTGATGTACGATACGAGAAAATTAATGGAGGCTGTTCTACAAAGTGTTCCAGATTTTAAATTTTATTCGACCTCTTATGTATATTTTAATTTACAACTTCCTCATGGAATTGAAATTCTGAGAGTATATATCGGTAAATGTAACATAATGTAACAGAATCAGAGTTAGAGTTTGGAAGTTGAGATATTAACACTGCGCCATTTATACTACACTCGTGCCTATTTTTAACTACAGCTTATGAAAACACCTAAATTCGAAATCCAAGTGCAGCAAATCAAACAGTGCGTTTTTATTTTGGTTGGTATTAATTTTGATGTCGCCCAGTATTAGTGAGAATAGGTAAAACAGTAATTATACCTCCGTTCAATTAATTCTAAATCTTTAGCTGACACATCAAAAGAAAATTTATTTATTGGTAAGGGATTCTTATAAGTCATTGACAGGTTAATTGTGTTACATTCAATTACTAAACAAAATAATGTCAAATAATACAAGATGTCAAACCAATAAAAAAAACAAATAAATAGCAGTCAAATCACTATATGTGTACGTTGCCTTTTTAAAGAAAAGTCCTTTTTAGTTCAAGGGACGTGATATAAAAAAAACTGTCATTAGCCCCAATATCGTATCGTGTTAAAATGAAAACAGACGCAGCAGGAACTGTTCTCCGACTCCAGACATGATTTTGATGAAGATTTATGTCACAAATGCTAAATCACACACGAAGTGTCTTCCTAAACAACTGCTAGTGGGAACTTCAGACTATTTTCGTTCGAAATAAATTGGTTCGTGAAACGTCTCTGCAACTTTTCGGTGTAAAGTTTCCAAATACTGTCGACAGCACCATATTTTCGTAGCTCACTAACTAGCCGAAAGAATAACATTTCTGTCTGTCAAAAAGCAATTTCGTAAAAACATTTGGAGTTTTGAGTTGCTCGCGTTATTTGTTTGTTCGAAAATAGAAGGAAACTTTGAGTTTTAATTTAGTTCGTCATAATATTAATTTTACTGCCAGTGTTACGTTTTCGTAATAGGAAAGAGTAGCGGACTGTGATAGATTTAACTATGGTTGTATTATGAGCTAATAACGATAGTAGGTACTCATTTATTTGAAAATATGGAACATTTTTTATCAAATTATTTTTTGTTTGTTCAGTATCCAAGTTTCGCAAAACCTATTATAACTCAAACAAGTACAAACATGTAGGTATTCCTTATGAAGCTACATTTTTTATGGACATCTAACTATTCTCCAATGACTCACAATAAAACAGCTAACAAAAGAAAAACACACATACATCACACAAAAAAACAATAATAGGCCTTCGTGTCGTTTTAATACGTCGGAATCAAAGCGCCCCCAATCATTAAAGAACACATAAATAAATAAATAGGACCAAACATTGAGTAAATACATGGGGATGTGCCACCGAGTCAGGACACGTGCAAAAACTGACGGCCACACAGCCCTAAGCTTACTGGAAAGGTCGCAGATGAAATATATGTGGGATGTTATTCTCAACTAAGGTAATGATGCGAAATAAAAAATCTAGACACGCGGGAGCGTGTCCAGCCAATATATTTTTTATGATTGTACTTGACTTGTGATGTTATGCAAAACATTGATTTAGGGTATTGGATTTGTAAAGTTTGTAAGAATTACCTACAATAGGTTTAACTTTTTTATGATATCAATGTTTTATTAATTTATTTCTGTAAATTGAATGTTTACCTTAACAAAAAAACTAAACCTATCAATAAATAACTACAAAGCGTCAAAAAGTTCTTCTGCATGATTTAACTAGATGTTAATTGCATTATTTGACCCAAATTGGCCACAGATCCTCAACTTTTAAACTAGACTATAATATAAACTTGCCTCTGCTTGTCTCCTTGTATTTGGGTGCCTTCCAGTAATATTATTAATAGCATTGGCAAACGTACGTACGACATTGCACCGTGCGTACTGTCGCGCACAACACTTCATGGCATCGTAAATCGCGTCTCGTAAACCTCCCGCCGTCACCCGCCTATCACTAAAATTAAACATTTAATGAGAAAATGAATTACCAACAGTTATGAAACGAACGAAACGTTACGACCACTACATAAGTTACGTATATTTTTATTATCTCAACCGTGAACGTTACTAGCGTAACGGCATGTTTCAACGGCTATTTATTTATTAGAACTGACAGCGAATTGTTCATAAATAGCGAAATAATATTTCCGAAACAAAATTTGCAAACGAGCGTACCTCGTGAACGCGTTGCGCGCACACATACAAGCTTATAGAAAATTTTGCGTTATAGTGTGCGGGTTGGAAACTTTTGATCCCCTAACATAAATCTCCATCAGAAAATAGGGAGGGCCGTAACCGGCTTAAGCTTAACAGTGACTAGTGGCCCCGAACCTTAGTTTAAATATATTGTAATAATGATAAAATATACTAGTTAATTTGGACCTTTATTTATTTTACAGTAAAGAGCTTTTTGTCATAACAACCCACTGTTTGTGATGGGAACGTGCGGGTCCCTCAAATATTGTTTCATATTTCGCCTCTCGTTTGGTCGTTATTTGGTAAATAGATTTGTATTGTTAGAGCTGGTAATCCTATTCCGTTACTTAGCTAATCAGTTTGTCATCGTGTATTTGCACAGATTTATGTAGTACACCTACATGTGTTGGTCACGCTCGTTGATTTGATATACAGTTTGTCAATAAATTCATTAGAACAGTAATGTAAGTTATTGTCTACTGTCTATGATAATAAGCCATAGTAAGTATGAGCTGCTATTGTTTTTGTTATTCATTTTGTTGACTTACTTACAAAGGACTAGGCCAGAATATATTTACTATTATGTTGACTGGTTGAATTGAAATAAGACCATTGTTACTTGGTCTTAAAAAGTGATAAAATTAATGACAGGTAACCTGGAAAGAACGCGACTTTTAACTAAACGGTCAGTAGAGGTGTATTAAAGAAGACATGCATTAGGTACGTATCCCAAATAAATTGGAATAAGGACAGAAGCGTGACTTACAGACTATTTTGTATCACTAATAAATCTAAAAAAAACACTCATATCTAGTTATAAATATCTATTTTTTATACGTGAACTTGTTATAAATCGTAGCTACGTCGAAGACGTAGCGTCACATTTGTAGTTCAAAAGAGATATAAATCAAGTAATGTCATAGTGATTTCAAGATGAATCCGTCCAAACTTTCGTTTACTCTTTACGATCGGCTCAGAGATTGGTCCTTGCTATTATTAGGTCCAGATTTCTTTCAGACGAACGAGTCACAGTAAAAGACTACATCGAGTGGGCACTCAAGAATCTTACGTAGGTTTTCTGATGTGAAAAATTGTTTCATCTTTTCTTACTAAGTTTTCTGATGATATGGAAAAAACTGATTCTATCCAATTTATCGACGCTTTCTATTGTAAATGATTATTTTTATTTGATTTCACATGATTGAGCATTTTTTGAGGATAGTATGCATAGTTTACCATCCAAAGCTTCCATTTAAATGCTTATTAATAAACGCTGGGTTATGTTGCTGTCAGTATGACCTCCGTTTTGAATATATATTTTTCGAGAATGAAGTTTGTCTTACTTTACTCCACATTTATTAATAAGGCGTTAGTGTGTTCTTATTTTCATGGATAGAAACGCATAAAACAAAAAAAAAAACAGTTTTTTACAAGAATATTGCAAAATTCTACTTCCGACTACATATATCAATAAAAAAAGGGGACATAATTTGAAGTTTTGTTTGTTTCTTGGTTGGATTCAACTCAAAAACTTCACAACCGATTTTAAAATTCTTTCATTATTAATAGGTAACAGTATCACTAAATAACATAGGCTACATTTTATTTTCAAAATTACGAGGGAGTGAAGAAAATGTTAATGTTCGAAGTGAGACAACGAAATTCACGCGAATGAAGCATTATTAAATAAAAATAAAAAATATTGCCTATCATAACAGTTACATCTCTTTATCTCTTACCGGTAACTGAAATTATTGACCAATCGTATTTATTTTGGATTTAAAAGATAATCCTGTACACAGGTCATTCGGAAGGGATTATTACGACTCCACAATATTATGAAAATTAAGTTAACGAAACACTATGAGTATTATTTTCGATTAATTTCGCCGAAGTTATCAGACGGAAATAATTGAGAGTCAATGAGGAATCGGGGTGCATTTAAAACCGGGATATTGCACAGGATCCGAACTGATATAAATCAACTGCTTAACTGAACGGGATGGGAAATAAAATCCGGTTTTCAATTCATGATTCTGGGTGATTATCAAGATTAAAATGAGGCCTTTAAATAGTGATATGGGTACCATATCTTGTTGAGTCATATATGAATAATTTTACAGACCAATATGATATATCACAATGGAAATATATAATATTCATTTATTTAAATCGAATTGGTACCTATTTTGTTGTTATAATATATCAGAAAATTGTTATAAACTAAGATAATGTCGAACTTTCTGTAAATATATTCAAATCAATGCCTGGGATCACCAAAAACGATCAATAAAACAAAAAAAAAATAAACAAATGGCAACCAAAAAAAAAAATAAACACAGTAACCCTACGCGTGGTACAAGTAAACAACAAACAGCGGCGGTTCCCCACAAATCTTTCGTATCTACCAACATTGTCATTCCCTCGCGGTATATTATTGAACTTAATGGCATCATTTACCGTATTCCGATCCTCAATAGCGACATCGTAACGTACTTCTCGCCTGTTAGGGTACCGTACAAAAACGCAAATAAAAAACCTTGCTATATGTGCAGAAGTAATGATTTTTCCAATAGATAAGAAATATTATGTTGAAAATATTTTGTCATTTGTTACGTTTTGTATATAAGTGTGTAATGTACTTATCTCTTTTCTACTCTATTTTTACCAAAACACAATATCAAAGTAAGAAACACCGTTCTAAGAATTCTTTTTTATTTACTACCCTACTATTTATATTTTTAGCGTTACTTGATACAAGTGTTAACACATAAAGCCGCCTAATGCGTTGTGCGCGCTCCTTTGTACATGTTTTTCGTAGAAATCTACCTTTATTGTACACACTCAAGCGTCTTACTTATGTACTTTGAAAATGAAATGGGCTAGAAATGTGTGTCTAACTAAATAAAGACGGCTACTATGTTCTACGGTAACTTAATTCTGCAAACACGGTATAACAGCATAATTCTCATACTTATTTAAATTATGATACATACTTAAAATTCAACATGAAAAAGGCAAACATAAACCCTGCTGCAGTGCTATTCTGTAAATGGTACCTATATCACTTCGAAAGTCATTTCGCAAATCATCTCGAAAGTCATACTCACTACGCTTCTCATGTCGCCTGTACAAGTTTCGGTATTCACATGTCAACCTCAAAATACTCACCCGTTTTAGTTCGTCTCACTTTGATCATCACTTGGTGGCGCCAGTGTCGAAATCACTCCATTTAAGAATACGATATTTTAATTTCACATGATTTCACTGCGGATTCAGAAGCGATTTCGCAAATATATTTTTTAGAGTAGCACTGCTGGTGAGGTTCTTCAGAATATGCGTAGTACTCGCAACCGGTGTGTGTGTATGAAAACATTTAGAAATGAAACCGAAGCAAAAAAAGTATGTAAGGATCCTAGCAGATGGCGCTCTGTAGTTTCTGCCTTCTCCCATAGGAAAAATGTGTAGTATGTAGAAAAGTAACTTCATCCAAAATACAAATACATTCAAGTTAAATCATCTTATTATAAGATAAGATGATTTAACGTGAACGTAAATAAAACCTAAACCTAAAAACTAACTCTAAAATATGGCGTCAAAAACTCATCCGCATCGCTGTCCACTGGAAGTGTACCCAATAGACAGTGTATAAAGTATGTATTATAGTAAATAAAATTCTCGTGTCAGTGTTTGTAACATAACTCTTCCTAAATGGCTTGACCGATTATTATACAATGTTGTGTGTATGTGCAGTAGGTGTGACAATAGAAAGTAAACTAATAAATTGATTCTAAGACAGAACGAAGTTTTTCGGTGTAGTTATACATATTAAAGTACATACGGAACTCTTCCTGCCAACACAACTCGAGCTTACGATATTTATTATATTTTTTTATTATTCTGTCCATTTGACATATATTGATGCGGTTGTAATGGTCTGAGCATTACTTGCAACTGTTAGTGGCAGGTTCGTAGGTACTAAATGGTCACCGTAAAATGCTTTCTATGTTTCAATTATAGACAAAGTGTGATATATCGTTATTCGTTATGGATGGGCTGCGCTGGTTTTGGCTTTGTCTAGGAGTACTTACTATTTATTTTATGATCGATTTGCACAACTGTGGTTTTTTGCGCAGTATTATAATTATTATTAACACAGTCGAAAATTCATGACAAGATAAATTTTACATTGTCAAACATTCAGGTAAATTTTACTGTCGAAATATAATGAATACTCCTTTGTTTGTGCTCATTAATATGCATTTGTAATTTTAACGAAAATTTCCTGTTGGTCTGTCGAAAATTTTATATGTTTCCATGAGCAGTAATACAGCATTTCAAGTGACTACAAAATTTGTAAAGGATATCGTTAACGAGTTTTTCAAACACACAGAGAGCTATAATTCGTATAAATCCATGCAAATTGTTGCACAGTTCACATTATTCATATTTAATTTTCAATTGTACTCGTAATTTAAGCATGCTTCGTCGAATACTGACGGGTGAGCGATTTAAATTAATATAACATGTATTGGTGAGCTTGGTGTACCTACCTTAATTTGTAACTATCCATTACGAAACCCCTATGGGACACTCCATGGAAATAAGTTTTTTTCGAAGTTCGTATCAATTATTTTATAAAACTTTTTAAAATTTATCGATGAATTTCCAATGGAAATGGAATGTGTTTATGAGTTTTGAATGTTTGTAAATGCACCTACGAATCAGGAGAAAATCTTAGTTTGGGGCAAGGATTTAAATAAAAATATACTATCCAATAGAAGTTATAGATACTCGTACCTATAAGGAAAGATACGAAGAAATTTTTCAGATTGCGAAGGATTTTTGACTTTCGGATAATGATTGAAACTCTTAATTAATTCATGTAAATTGTCCACTTGTTGAAGGTACAACATAGGTTAATATAACATGCCTGCATTTCCAAAAGGCTTCAGCAAAGGTGTTCATATCAGCGTCAGACAGCACCTCTGTCTAACAATATCGTTGAAACGGAACTTTTGGCGTAGCTGATCTAAGAGACACACACTTTTTGTTAAATAAAATGTCTTTTTTATTTAGATTTTGGTGGTATGGTTGGATTCGTATGTGTTTTCAATGTTTTTTTGTTTATTCCGGTTTTTAATTTACATTTTGCTAGTTATGTTTAAGTTTATTGTAATTGGAGGTGAGCAAAGCCATCAACCAGGCACAAATCCAGATGGGCTGTTATTGAGAAATTAATAAACATTACATCATGTTTGTATTCCCCAGGCAGAAGTGTACCTACTTAAGTAAACCTACATTCAACGCACCACTTCACCACCTCTTTTCAACCTGAGAAATTCGGGATGGAAAAGCTCAATATGACTATGCCCGGCCAGAGGTTTGACCTCAGTACCTCACGTTTAGCTGTAGGTCTTGTAACCACGTTGTAGACTCTTGTAGACTAACGAGGTGGACGATATACAAATAGCCACTTTAAAAATCTAAACGTTAAAAAGTTTTCTTAATAATATTATTCATTTTGTTTTACAAGCTTTCCATGATAAATGGATCGGCGCCTATAAATAATACGCGCCTAAACTCACATAAACTACAACGGGTACGTATGACAGTCAATGGAAATAAAATGTTTTATAGACATAACAGGAACGAGATTGTCGTTCTAAGAATATTCCTCTTAAATTGCATTTTAAGTTTTGATGTCGAATAGTTTTTAGGATTCTGTGGGATTTTTGCATTTTAGAGAATGTCAACACAAAATAACTAGAAAAACCTGATAAACCGGAAATTATTTGTAAAGAAAACAAGTGTATCAGGAAGCAATGGCGGCGTATTAGAGAGAGAGAGAGTTACCTACTGTCACTGTCACGTCACATTTACATTGTATTCGACTATGAATACCTTAAAACGGGGTGGAAATAAACTCAAGGGTGAATAGAAACAAAACTTTGAAGAAGATTTTTACACTCGTTTAATATTGTTTGATACTAAAATGGTGCGACAATATTTATTTCAATTATTTAAAAGCATTTAACAGTCCTCGTATGTAACAAACAACTTTTAATTTACGTGAATATCCTCCTCAAAGTTTTGTTTTTATTCACCCTTGAGTTTCTATCCACCCTGTTTTACCCGGTACCAAAGATAATAAATGAGGTTTATTAACTTCAAAAGTACCTACTAGTAGGTACCCACATCAGAAATTTTGTTACATTTATAATTTTCTTTATTTTTGTAAATACAATAAAACTAATTAAAATAAATTAAATATGTACACTTAAACTAACTACAAATAAATTAGTAAAAATCGGAACACTCAGCGTCCAAATACTCCTCCCCATCGCTGTCATCTGGAAACGTGCCCAGGAGACTGGCAGCATTGCCACGTTGGATGGCAATGCTAATTCTTTGGCCAAAGAATAAGCCAGCCCTCTGGTCACGCGAAGTGTCGACCAGTCGGCAAGAAATCTCCTTGAAAAGGCTGCGTGCACTCGGACCCCATGACCCGAGCGTTTCGACCATAATTCATTTATAATTTATTGTTTATAACTGTACTAAAATGCAAAGCAGTAGTTTCCTATTGCCTTGAAAACTCCACTAGTTTTACTGGTACTTGAAATAAGCAACCAGCTGCTACGGACAATAAGGTACACTAGGTCATACCATAGGTTTTCTTATTTACCATTTAGGTACTGAGATCAGCACATCAGGCTACCCTAATCTGTCAAATTTATTTGATAGTTTTTCAACTTTTTTGCGAATGGAAAAGATTCATGTTCAATTGTTCATTTCGAATTTAAGTTATATTGATGTGCGTGCCTGTCTGTATCTACGGAACCGTGACAAGTACTGTTTACAAATATACATATAGGTACTTAAATCTCGATAAGCCGTTGGTCCCGGCTGTCATTTGTAGATCTTTGACTGAAGCCCGAAAGTCTGACCACCAGTTTAACCAAGGGGTATCATGTTACCCAGTTACTGGGTTGTGGAGCTTTGATAGGTAGTCGCTCCATGTAAAACACTGGTATTGCTGCGTCTGGTTAAACTGGAAGCTGAACCCAACATAGTTAGGAAAAGGCTAGGCAGATGATGATGTGAATCTTAATCAATTATCAATCATCAAGACACGGAGTCATATTATGTTGTCATCCAAACGAAACGTATAAGTATCCAAAATTTCAGCGCAATCGGTTGGTGAAAAATTGGTAAAGCATTTGGTCCACACATACCTACTAACTAATATGACAAATTATACCAAACCGTAATTTGACTTAGAATTATCAAGATTCCGCTAACATCAATGAGGAATCTTCTCATTAATCTTATCTACCTCATTACTATGAATGGATACCCATACACAAATCCGACCTTGTTTAGCGCGGCTGAACATTGAAAATCGATCCATTGTATATTACTTCGTAACAAGCCCTTCTCTAGAAAAAAGACTTCATGAATTTAAAAGCCATGTCATGCTGCCCCAAATATCGTTCATACGGGCGATAATTGAATAATAACAACCAAACCATTCCATTTTTCAATGGGTTCATTAAAATTTTATTACACGCAACAATTAACGTTAAAAGTTGACACAGTGCTGTGCTTTTAAAATTAATAACGGGACATAATGACCCGGTATGAAAATTGAACTTACATAGTGCGATGCATATTCATAAATCTACCTACAAATTATAGGACCGTTATGGGTTTCGATTTTGTAGGTTAACCCATAATATCAATATTAGATTTTTATATGGCCATGAGGATGATTGTTTCATGACAGAAGTACCAGATTCTTATAGGATTTGTTGACTTTTTAACCGACTTCAAAAAAGGAGGAGATTCTATGTTCGTGTGTGTATTTTTTCTTTGATGTTACTAACCAAAACTGTCATTTTATATTATTTTACTTTTTGCTTTCTAGATACACACAATTATGTTAAGAATGTTTCTTAACTTAATAATATGTCTTTATTCATTAATGTTATTGCATATCAATCATTTTAATTGAAGAAGAATAACTAAATAACTGTAGTTTTCATGAATGGAACTCAAAGATGGTACGGAATTGGTTATTTTGCCTTTTACTACATATTTTAAGGCTCCTGCAGTCAGCCGCGATATGACATAGTAGCAAAATCTTTTCAATATAAGTACCTCGCCATTCTTTTGACTAGTGAAATAGAAAATAAACTGTAAGTAACTAAGACCTTGTATATCATTCGACAACATTAATAATACTCGTATAATGATTTATGGTGTGTCAATTTCCACGTTAGTTTGCAATAATAATAGCTTCCGTCCGCGGCTTTGCCCGCGTAAAAGTATTTTTCCCAAGACTATTCAGGAAATGATCTTTAAGTGTGCCAATTCTCACTCAAATCTGTTCAACGGTTTACGTCTGATTGAGTAACAAACATCCAAACGTCTTAACAAACTTTCACATTTATAATACAATATTAGTAGGAAAGTCTGTCTTTAAACAGAAACAATGGTATCCACTTAAGTTGACGTATTGGTGAAATTGTAACCGCCCTATGCTCAAACGTCAATATGAGTTATAGGCCAACCATATTCACATCAGAATCTAAAGTTAAAGTTCACAATAATACAAGTTGGCTTGCTTTCGCATACAGCCATTAAATATCCCATTTTCCTGAGCTTGTTCTCACAGCTTGGACGGCAATAAACAGCTGATGCATTTTATGTTCGTCTTTCATATTCAGAGCAGGATCAAAATATGAATGCTTAAAAGGATTTACCAATGAAAGTTTGTGTGCTTTATGTACAACGCATATAACGTAACGCGTATTTATATTTTACATCTTTACAGACGTAAAACTGTCACTGCTCTGACTTTGAGTTCCTTTGACAGTTACTCTAGTGTTCTACCCTGTATATTTCAAAGAATAATCTTCCCTCATAATCTACCCTATGAGTTTTTAAACATAGACCCCATTACGTAATAAGCTCAGCATTAAAACCTTTCCCGTAACTCCCTTTTATTTATACATTATAAGCGTAAAGAAAAGAAATCCATCTCTATCTGGATAAAATCTCTTTGAAAGAAACTCAAACAATTCGAAACACCTCAAGACATTACCGTGGGGCCCCTAAATTTGCGTGTACAAGCAAAACGCGTAATGTCGGGGTGAGCCCGCCAAAATCGTATTTAAATTCACCGATCCCGACACGAGATAAGCGAAATCATGAGTTAGGTTGGAAGGGTTATAGAATCCTGCTGCGTGAGGCCGCATAATTCCGTTTCCAGTGGGGTGTCCACGCCTTTGGTGTTGACGGAGATATCTCGATCTCGAATGGGAAGCCTCTTTAGAGTGTTTAGCTGGGAAAATTTTCTTTAAAACGTTTGCAAATGCAGAGGTCTTATCGCAAGATCTGAGAATTTGTTCGCTTGTTACGGATGTATTGGGTTTTGAATAAAGATTTTTTGCGAGTATCAGAAGTTGTATGACGTCTCCTATCTAACACGATGTTTTTGAACTTATGTGGCCGTTGTTCAAATGGTTAAAGGGATCGGAAAAAAATGTAATTTTGTTACAGAAAAACATTAATGTTCCCAAAATAAATTAATATAAGAATTAAAAATAATCGTAATGGCTATGACTGTCACCCCTAATTTCACATCTAATTATTTACAATTCCAAAAACGAGCGTTTTAAAGCTTTATTACAGCTGAAACAGGGTTTTCAGATAAGGGTATCCTCGACCATACTTAGCGCCAACAATTAAGTATCCCCCTGATTTAATTAAACAACCAACAATTTATTTTTACTTGTCAGATTTTATTTTCCTTTTTTATCCCGTGGCTCGACCGTAATTTAGGTACCCTAATCCCGCGCTACAGGGTACCAAAAAGGGGTGAAAGGGAAAAAGTAAGGGTGATTAAAGATAAACAACGGATCCGTGCCAACGTGAGGCCTAGCACGGTTAGGATAATTTGCAATTGTATAATTTATATAATTATCTATGACGGTAAATTAAACGTGAGTTTTATGCATTTCCGAGATGCCAGCTGAGATTTATGAGGGAAAAATTATTCTGACTTTATGATCGCTTTTTCTCAAGTTTCACTTGCCATGTACCCGTGTTAATCTGTACCTATTGCAAAATAATGTCAAAAATTTCATGAAAGAAACAGCTTTTAATAAAAAAAATTAGCAGATATTGTTATAATTTCTCCGCTGTTAAAAACAATGTTCTGCAAAATAAAATTCAGCTTGACCCGAATATATTTTTTACCTGACCTGCCATAAACTACGCGTTCCATAAAACATATCAAAGATAATTCGGGGTAGCATAAAAAAAATCCTTTCAATATTTACAACATCGGAAGCGGCGTGAATTATGTATTCGCGGACCTCGGGACCTCTGACCTCAGCCTAGCTGGAAGACAACGTGTTTTTTATAGCTACAGTTTTTCTTTTAAAAAATACATCATTTTTCTGCCACACAAATCCCTAGAAAATGGGTTATTTCTGGATTGTTAGTCCGTTCACGTCACCTTTCCTTGAAACGTTCCATTGTTCGACTCCCATAGAATGATTTCATGAATTGACTCACTGACTACTGAGTGTATTGTTTTCCGTTTGATTGTTTCGCGATATTATTTGGCACCAGTATTTTTGGTGCATCATAGAAATGTTTAACCTTTATTAATAAAAACATTTTTATAAAGCCCATCACTTCAAAGCTAGGAAGAGACCTTTGATCGTACTGTGCGACTGTTCCTGCTCCTTTGTCCAAGCTCCTTGTACAAGTACATTTAGTATCACTTCTAAATAAAACATAAGTACCTACCTAAGAACACCATAACATTGTACCAGTTATCACTCTAGGGACAAGGACAACACAAAAATAAGGGACAAAAACACAAACATTTTCATAAATATCTCTTTGTGAACATTTCATCAAGACGCACCGATTCCTCGAGAGAATAAGCTCTATGAATATTTTGAGGTACACGAATTTGGGTTGTAACCGCTGAAGATATTTCATATTCTACCGCTCTGTACTTGTATAACCGCAGTTATATCTAACCTGGCTAAATAATATTGTGGTTGCATTATTTTTGTAAAGACGTAGGATTACTCGGGTGTTCCCTCTCTGAGGTTTGTCTTTTGTTCTTGTTAGATAGGATTTATTCGAGTATTAGACTCCGAGGTTCTATTTTTAAGTGGAGATTTTGCGTTTCGTATATTTCTTTATTCTAAGGCGGCTTGTTGTTGTCTTTTTTTTCATAATGTTGCCGAGGATTTATTAATGCGTTGATGAACATCATAATTATTGAAATGTAGTTACAGTCTACTTACTATGGATAATTTAAGTAAATTTCATAGTCAGTTTTATACATAGTTAAATACCCTGAACAAGACTGGGCAATGATCAATAATTCAAATATCTGAACGATACTGTAGCAATGTAAATTAAAAAAAGACAATAAATTGGACACGGAGAAACATAGGTAGGTACATCGACAAGTGTAGTAGGTGTATCAGCAATAAAAATTTACATTACAGTGACAAGAATTTCTTGCAAAAGAATACACCTCTAATAGCCAAAACAATACATAACCGCCAAGTACATACATAGTAAAGGACAATCAAATAAACAGCGATCACCAATTCATCTGCCAAGTTCAGAGAATATGGAGATTTGCCGATGTACCATCCGATGTCCACCGTTCATCATACCGAAATACCGTATTCTATGCTCAGCAATAGCCGTTTGATAGGACAAAAATTATCACAAACTACAGACCGTCATGACACTTGATGAACGTGAATAGCGGTGCTGCTTGTGAAGGAATATGCCAGTAACCTATCAAATTTTGTACTGTATTCTTTTTTTTTTACTTATTAAAACTTTATGCACTAGTAAGAAAACTGTGCGAAGGAGAACTTTATGCTAAAGGTCTTTTCTACCAGTCATTTCATGTTATTTATCTATTTCGGCACATTCATTTAGAGCTTGTTGGCCTGTTTCCACTGCATCCAGTTTCAAACTTATTGATACTCGCTCGATCCATTCGCAACCAGCATTTTTGAAGGGATTTTCGTTTGAGTTGTATCTAATATGGATACGATGGAGCTACCAATGGCTTCATAGATTTTTTCATATATCCATGATAGACGTAGTTCCAAAAGATATTACGTTTGCATATGAGTATTGGTTTTTTCAAAAGTTACTAACGTTTGTAGGTACAGCCAGCACATCAAGTTACCCCAATGTATCAAATGTCTTTCATCGTTTTTCAACTTTATGTCAGACAGAATAAGGTTCATACTCAATTGAGAAATTTGACACATTGGGGTAACTTGATGTGCTAGCGTCTGTACAATGAACAGTATACGACTACGAATGCGGTTGATAGTGAGAGACTGTTTTATAATCATGTAAAAAGCTACTCAGAAGTTAACAACGTAGGTTCGTAAGTATTATACTAACAAGTTAGTAGGATAATACCAGAAAAAATATCATCATTCAGTTATGCAAAATCAATACAAGACGATTTCGAGAAGTTATAAGGATAAATCAAAACGTTACTTCGCACAACATGCTTCTTAATGTACCTTTATATATTAATGTTTCTAATCTATACCTGTACCTAATTATCATCGTTATAAAAGTAAGATTACCTGAGTATATTGTAGCAAATTATAACATTATTGTCAAACTTAAATAAACAGCTCGTCAGCACCCAGATAAACCCTCAGATGTTTTCGCTATATGGCTAAAGACAAATGTGAATTAGGATAAAAGTTTTGAAAAAATAAATAACAGCAAATTTAACAATAACAGACAACAACAATGGGACAATTACCACATTTTTAAGAGCAATCTGTGAAAAAATCGTCAATTATCCCTTTATTTTTGCCAGGTTTAAAACTTTGATTGTCGCTGACATGAGATTGCGTCGAGACTTTGAACGCTTTTTATTATATACCGGAATTTGCTTTCTGTTTCGTTTATGTAAATCTGAGGTCGCATTCTAAAATTGATACTTATGTACAAAATGTTGTATGATGAATCCTAGTAATATAAAAGAACTACATAAACTGCAATTACCAGTCATCCCTTACGAAAAAGAATCTAATCATTTCTGATTACCATTCTAATCAAATTATGGTTCTGTGCACAATATGCGTTGTACCATAGGTAGATGGTTTAAACAACAAATAACGCTTGAAACAAACACATTAATTACCAATCAAATCCTCACTATTTCAGGAATATAAATTAGGTTAAATAATGTTAAATGACGCTGTGGTCGAATTAACAAACGTTTGCCTTCAATTTGACTAAATAATCAGGTAGTGGTATTTGCTTAAAGTATATTGTGATGAGTGACTATTTGTTTGGCCGCATGATTTTTGGTAACCATGGGAAGCAACTATTTAACTCTGTCATCTTCATCTATACAGCGTTTTCCCAACAGTGTTGTTTATCCTGCACTAATTACTTACAAATATTAAATTTTTGATAACGTACTGTAGTGTCACTGCATCAAGACTAACTATAGGCATTATAGATTTCTGAGCAGTTTACTCAAAATAGTCTTGCTTTTCTAGATCCGGATTGATTTCTACAGTTTATGGTTGTTTAAAATTTACTTTGTCTCCCTCCAACCACGTTGGAGTCGGTTTCCAGTTAAGCTGAAAGCAGCTAAATGTGTTATTTAAAGCGTATGCCATCTGACCTTGCAAACAGCTACCAGTAAACCTTGTTCAACTGCTTATCGGTATCTTAATAATTTCTCTTCTCATTTATCAGTTAAAATCCTTTATCCTATTCCATTCAAGATTTAAGTAGCATGTTTTCATCTATACCTATGTATAACATGAAGATGCTATCTCAGTATTCAATTCTCTTAACTCAGCTTTCACAAAATCCATCCATCGTTTCTTTGGTGTTAATCTAACCGGTATTTAGCCAAAATACATTATTATAATATTAATTGTACAGACGCCAGCACATCAAGTTACCCCAATGTGTCAAATTTACCCAATTGAATATGAACCTTATTCTGTTTGTCATAAAGTTGAAAAAGGATCAAAGAAATTTGACACATTGGGGTAACTTGACGTGCTGGCGTCTGTACTTCGTTAGTAAATAACCTGACATGAAATCTATATATGTAGATACTAGCTGCCACGGCAAAATACGTTCTGCTTTAAAAAAAATACTACTATTCTCAGACTTACTGAATCCTATACACACAAAATTTCATAAGAATCGGTCAAGAGTCAAGCCGTTTCGGAGGAATGTGGTCACAAACACACGAGAATTTTATTGATAAGATTACGAATAGATAATTAGGTACCTATCTCCTTAATTATTTGTAAAATTTCTACAATATTGATCATTTAATCTGTGCAGCCTTAAATTTAATATTGTAACGTTTGTTGAACTAATAAGTTTGTTTTTGTTCTTCAATCATCGTGTACCGGATGACAACGGTACTTTGGTCAGAGGAAACTTACATCACGGAAAAGGACATAAGCAATTTTGATCTCGATTGAACCTAGGGTCCCCTGGTATCCCTTTGATGTAAAATGACTCGAGGAATCGTTTTTCTTGTAATTATTTTACCGACTTCTAGTACATTCTAACTTGGTTTGTTTGAGTGTATTTAATGTAGGTACACCCGCGGCTTTGCCCGCGTAAAAAATAACTTTACCAAGAATAACCGGGCTAATTATTATTATTAATCAGTAACCTATTTGTTAATCCAGAAATAGTTATCTTTGTATTAATTTTCATTCAAAACTGTTCTGCGGTTTAAGCTTGATCGGGTAACGTACATCCATCTTCCAAATATATACATCTTCACAAAGTTTTACATATAGTATTAGTGGGATTACCAAGATTGTAAAATATGACTTTGTTCGGTATGAAAAAAAAACATTTAGTTTTTTTCTTGATAATTCCGCGACTTCAACATAAGTATACATTTATACATCAAAAGAAGTTGACTAGATTGTAATAAACAAAACTAATAATATCCTATAAAGATGATCATCTATTATTATAACAACTTTGTAAGTCATTTAAATTCGAGTATGAGCCGTGTCCGGTCGAATTTATATCGTAAAAAATGATTTTTTGATTGGACCTGCTGTAATGGAGTTTATAAGGAGGGTGGAATTGTATAGAGATTATAATACCAGTAAGACTGTTTTTTTAGCAACAAAAGTAACTACTAAATACCTTGCCTGTTATGTTTCAGGTAAAGAGTTTAAGTTTTTGATTTTTACTTTGAAAGTAACAAAAAATTAATATAGGTACTACTTATAGATTTCAGCAACACTATTCTGAAAAACCTCCTCGTGAAAATGCGGGTAAAGCCAATTGTCAATACCTAGTTAATTCTAGAGATCACTTTTCGATATTTAAAGGGAAAAAAATCACAGAATAGACCGGCTGCACCTGTAAATCTAAAGTGGGAAAGACTAAAAAGTCAAAATATTATTTTGGGACTGAATATTTAAGGCAAGAATGTTTTATGAATGGCTGAGCCAAAGTATTAGTTTTGATTTGAAAATACAAAATAAATAAATAATAATATCCCACTACTTTCACAAAACGCCATCTAGTCCCAAGCTAAGCAGAGCTTGTGGTATGGGTACTAAACAGCTGATAAACATACTTATGTAAGTACTTCTAAATACATACATATTATTATAGATACAAGTATCATACTTCTTACATTCAACATACTTCTAGCCAACAACTCTATATAATCCTCCAAATGGTCGTTAGGTCATCGCGAGCAAGTGGGACGTCCCACTGACGGATGCTTACACATGTTATTGACCCTGCCCTATTGTTAACGCCATATGGCCACCGAAATTACCTCGTGCCCTCACAGAAATTAGCGAATACCCTCCTTAAAAACCGAAATCTTCTTAAAAACATGCCTTCCTGGTGATGAAAGATATGCGAAGTACAATTTTCGAGTTAACGACTACCCTTTTTGATCTTTTTTCTTATTATATTTGGAAGGAGGTTTTATTTATGTTTTCGCATATGGTTAGTGGAAGGGTTTATTTTAGTTTTGATGTCTAAATTGAGCTAAGGTTCTTAAGTTTATGATGAGTTTTAAAACTAATTCGATCGCTTTACAAATACCAAGAAAATAAACTCATCAGACTAACTAAAACCCAAAATTATTAAAGCTAGACGAATTTTAATCCAATTTCATTTTCATGCGGCACTCTAGAAAAAATGTCAAAGTAATTTTCACGCCTAAATATTTTATTTAACACAGGCAGAAGAGTAAGAAAAACATTTTTTCACGATGTTTACATGTTTACGCGTACGCATGCTCCCGGGAATCAAATAGGGAATAAATCACGTGCGACGTCTACAAAGGGCCTGAGCAATAAACACTGTTGTCCAATTCCGAAATTCCAACAGGAAACGGCAGCAGGTTTATCTAGTTATTAAAATGTTGTACGATCTTGATACAAAATGCTTACTAAATTGTTGCCACAATCATCAGCAAAAATAAAAATATCGAATGAGAGAATTTTAAGTTACTAAATAAAAAATTTAAACATGCAATAACATTTTACAACTTAGGTAGATATTATTGGTCGACTGGTAGAACACAAAATCATCAAAAAGAAATCGAATTAAAGAATTTCAAGAGATCAAATAAAATATTGAAATACACCACAATATTTTACTACGTAAGTAAATATTTAGTGGACGAAAATTGTCTAGGTATACGTTTTCTTATATTTCTACTTCCTGTAACTTTTTATTCACGGGTGATCTTAAGGTTTACAATACATTATTAAACACTTTTGTCATGATTTCGTCAGCTGATGCAATCACCTCCTTAACTGCTTACGTGTGAAATAAAAATCCAACGAATTCAATAAATGATTCTAAACCTAGGCCCACACCATATGGGTGAAATGACTTTTTTTAAAATACTTTAGTGTAATGGTTCGGAATTATGTCCAAAACAAGAGGTCAATTATCATTCGATAGACAAGGGTGGACGTGATAAAAACAGATCTCCTAACACATAATTACATAATTGTGCGCCCTCGCGCCGACGGGTAACGACGCCGACGCCACACGAATATGGGTTAGCCAGAGACCAAAAAATAAAATTACATACTGCAACAATAGTATGGATGTGACTTTATATTTTTATTCAATTCTATTTTATTTATAGCTAGCTTCCCTAGCTAACTTCGTTTCGCCTTAAAATCAATTTATTAGTCTTATTAGTTTTCGTATTTATTAGTTTTTATTAGTTTAAATCTTAATCTCAGACCTACTGAATATACACACAATTTTAAATATTAGACGTACACAATTTTAAATACGTTCAATAAGATGCCAACAAATAGATCCAAACAAATAATAACTACTACTACTTTTTGTTTAGCGAATCTTTACTGTGATCTTTAAATAATCATTTTGTGTTCGATAGAATTAAAATTACAACATTATATATATAACCTAACCTAACTTACCATACCTATCCTATAGCTAACCTAACTACCTAACCTAACTACCTTACTGAAATGCATTGATTAAAAAAATACTAAATTCATAATTTTAAACTGAACTACTGGGCTGCAAGCCTCTATACACCTGTGACAACCTTACCTTGTAAATTTTAGCCAATTTTTGTGTTTTAAACACTGTGATGGCGCTGTGTTTGAAAAATGTTTGTGAAAACGAATATTCTTGATTTCGAGGACTTTCGATGTTTTTTAATATTTATTATCCTATTTACATTTACATAGTGTGATTGTTATGAAGTAAAAAGTAAATTTACTTGAGTATCCTCCTTTAGAGCTTTTATACACGAACGGCATGTTGCCAACGGCAGAGCTTACAGCAGTGCGATTCTGGTCAAATCCCCGCGTGAAAATACAGGCGTAGTGAGCGCAAATTGAGCTGTCATTCCATACTAATGTTAGGCATTGACAGTTCACTTCATTCTAGTTTTTACGGCGTGACTTCTACTGTATCGACCTGCTGCAGACGTTCACACGTCGACGGCGGCCGTTGACATTCCGACTTCAAAAATCACCAGTAGCCATTTTCAGCTCTTTCAGTCTAAGAGTTGGGCTGCCGCCGAGGCGTATTGACGGCAGCAGTTGCTTCTGCCGTTGGCAACATGCCGATGGTGTGGAAGAAGAGTTCTTACTTTGCTTTATATTCAGATATCGGCTTCTACAAATATGCACAAGGTAATAACTATGTATTCTATTACATCTTATTGACGTAAGAAGTCAGATAACGTCAATGAATATATTATAAGTAATTTTGTACCAAACGCTGTAAATATGTTTATATTAAAAAATAATCCTTAAAGCAATTTCCTTTTGAATAATATATTTATTCCGGAAAAATAAATTATGTATAGAGAAACTGTTGGAATAGATTAATGTGACAGTAAAATATTGATAATCTATAATAATTCCTTAAGTTTAATATCAAAAGATAAATATAACAGAGAAGTGTCAAAAGTAGAATTAATAGCTTTACGAAATCACTTTGCCACACCTGAGTCGCACTTTTTTTTAAAGTCACGGACAAAAGTATTGACAAATAGGCGTATAAATCATTTTTATCGCTTTGATTGTATAAAGATTACACTATATTATTAAAGTAAAAGAGTAAATGTTTGTTTAATATACTCAAAAACATATTAAACAGTTTTTTCAACAAACAATTTTTCATATTTTATGTTATATTAAGAACATATGTATAATAACATAAATCAATCAAAGTAAATGATGCTTGAAAAATGTTTAATTTTGTTCATAAATTTATAATAGCTACAGTCGTATCCACTCTATTCCTGCAACGATCCGTGAAGATAGAACAGAAAGGGCTGAAAACAAGTTTTAATAAGAACGTGGAAGTAAAATATTTTCTGTACCGGAATCGTTAATAACTGTAAGTTGCGGTCGAAGTCAGCCGGGCCGAACTGACAATTCCCTTTTAATTTGAAAGCCTGAGCAGGATTGGGGCTAACAAGACGCCGCCTAATTATAGCTTAGCCAAAGAACAAACAAGATCCAAAGGCGATTTAGGATTGTTATAACGCCATATGTTATAAGATAATTCGCGTGATTATTGACGTGTAACAAGGCTTTGTGATTAAATTACTCGTATTTATAAGTTTAACAATTAAATTTGACAGCATAATACGTGTTTTATCGATCGAACTCGTAAAGATTTTAAGTCTGGCTGAACACAGAGATTAAATTGAAAATTTACTGTATTGTATTGATTCTGAAACGTAATTTCTTGCTTACTTGATTATTGAATTTAGATTGGGTAAGGCTAATACAACGTGTATCAGATACACCAAAAGTTTGCTATCAAACCATTCGTTTGTAACTAATGATTTGCTGAACTAATAATCTCTTCTACAAACAAGTCACCATGAACAGACATTGTTAGCAGTAGCCTCCGGTTAATAGGCTAGTCAATATTGCTTGTGTTGTTTTACGTCCGACAAACTTCATTATAGGTGCTTTTGAGAAAACTCGCAAAGAATTCCAATTAGACTTTACACTGTGCCATGTTATTTTTTGACATCTACTCAGTCTGTTGTTAAAATACTTCCTTCTAATTTTCGAAGTTGTAATTCACTGATTGGGTACACGACAAAGATGGTTGTCGTAACGTAATTTTTCCCTAAATGATACTTTTTAACTTTTAGTTTCATAATATACTTACATCAATAAATCATCAATATATTAAGGGAACGTGGATGATGTGATGAATACACACGAGAATATCTGAGATACTTACGTTATGCGTTCATTATGAGTCGACAATGATTTCTCCTAAAGAATTTATAGCAATGGTATGATACTATTTAGGTACCTTAGTGACTAGTACTTGAAAACTATCTATAAAAAGTTTTCTTTCAAAACTGTAATAATGATTTCAATCGCATTAAAATTCAGCGTAAAACTAGCTAAGGTATTTGTGCTCATAACAGTACCTAGACTTCTAAACATGAGCAAGAATAACAGCTGGCATATATTGTAAATTCCCGAAGGAACAATATGAAACACCAAACCACCACACAAACCGATACTGAACTAAACACAGAATAAATTAAACTAACCGTCATACCACAATGAACTGTGTACTAAGATTCTGAATTCATTACTAAGTTTCAAACTAAAATTACCCTCGTCTCTATTGGTGATAGATAGTTCACGATCTATCCCTGTGTTATACATATTAATAAGCCTAGATGTTATTGAGGAGATGTGTTACAGTATCCTTAGTTGGTCTTCGACGTCGATCCTTCTAGAAACGAGGTAAGCATTACAAATTAGTCTGCTTGATATAGGTAATGACAGGGAGGGCTCCTAAGGTGTCCTATATTAATCGCATCGGTGAATTAAAAAATGATGTATGGAATGTATGCAATAGCTTTAGCTAGTGTGCCAAAATATGATAAGATTTTTTGGTTTCAGCTTCATTTTATTTGTCTTCATATACTTAATGCAGTAAAGCCATCTCTAGAACACAGTCTGTTACAGTTCATATTTTCTTAGATTTAAAGATTAGCTTGTGAATTAGATACACGAGAAACATTTAAAATCAAGCAATGTTTCACCTACATTTAGCATTCATGTTAAGCCCGATTTACTAAATTACTCTATCTTCCGCAGCGTAATCTGATTTGGAATAAATAAGTTTATAATTTGTTTAATTTTGTATCAGCAAGTTTCAGTAAACTTAACATAATTAGTTCTACTTAAGTTCGTAAAGGTCTGTAGCAGACCGCCTAAAACGTAAGTTAACAGACTGTTTTAATTATCTTTTCACGTCACATTTTGCCGAGTAATTGCCGGCTAGGCTCGAGTCACAAATTACAACAAACGGCTAGAACTAATATTTGTCTTAAATTAATTTTTAAGATACATCGCCGCCACCAAGAAGACAGTTCACATAAATTCTGGTGTCTTCTAGGAAATGAATAACAATTATGATAATTATTACGCCTTCACAAGCCTGGTCTTCAACACGGCCATAACAATAATTAAGATCGTAAAAAGCGTTATCTTCAAAACCAGTAATGTTCAAACAAAAACACTGTCGCTGTCGAGCTCTTGATTTCGATTTACGACGTCTTACTACTGGACAAGGGCCAAATTATACTTGCTGCTTACGAACCACACTATGGACACAATTTCCTTATGATTGAAGCATAATTTTGGACTCGACTCGTAAAAGTAACACCAATTTGACTTATTTGTCACAGCACAACTCATCCGTTGGAGGTAAACTATCAAATTCTCACAGCCGATTACCGTATCATAAGGAAAAAGCAGTAACGTGATTCTACCAAATTTTAATGAATTATAATTATAAACAATTACTGGCTGATTTAATGAATGGATGAAATACAGTAGAATTTTTTAGAGAGAGAGAGAAGATTATTCAGATTTTCGGACGTGAGAAAAGGAAGCCAGATAGACAACGCCTACGTAGTTTCTTTGAATGTATGATTCGGTGAGCGATAAAAATCGCCGGTCTTATTCGTCAGTCTTTTTTTAATTAGTGAGGGGTCCGACATGTGAACCGAGGTGGCGGCCATTGTATGCTGAGTAAGTACGACATTTACAAATGACTGGACTAGTAAGACGTGGACATTGAGAAGGACATGGCATAAAAGAAATGACGGAAGCCCAACTCATTGTTTTTGGTTTATTTTAAACCAACGTGTGCGTGTGTATGCCAATTCTAATTTCACGTGAACAGAATATTTGATAAGATTTTGAAAATAAAGCTGGATAGAACAAAACGGCAAAAAGGTGGACAAGCGAAATAATAATAATAATAATTTATTTTCAAACATAATTATTGTGCACAGTTTAAATATTGGCCCCAAACTTAAAATAAATAGTACTTACATATTTTATTAATGAAACCAATGGCAAAGATAAATCAAACTAATGCCTTTACGTCAATTTGATAATGTTACCGACTAACTAACACTTACTCTTAACCAAAAATGAATAAACGCAACGAAACATTCGTTACAGACGAAGAAAAAACTTACACTTTCCTCACCATATAATCTTATAGCATGGTTATTAAACTTGAAAGTTATTAAGTAGCAAGCGATTACACCTCCATACTCAACCCGTTTTATGTTTTACACTGTTATTTTTCTTGGTCTTATTCGTTCCGTTTTGCGTCAAGCCCGTATAGTGTGAATTATCTCAGTTACCTTTCAACACTAGATGCTTTATAGGGTCTTTAAATGTATATTTGACGGTACACATGTGACAAAGTAAATAAAGTGTGTTTTTTTTATAATGTACACTATGTACAGACCTTATTTTTTTTTTAATATCATAAACCAGTGCTTGACTGCAATCCCACCTGATGGTAAGCAGTAATGCAATCAGTGATGGTGAAGCGCACTAGTTTATTAAGAGCCTATTCACTCTAGCCTTGAAGACACCTAAATTATAAACGGACGGGAAGACCGCAGCAGGCAAGTTGTTCCAGTCCTTCAATGTACGCGGTATAAACGACGAAGCGAAATGCTTTGTCCGAATCGTGGGAGTGCCAACGATGTAAGGGTGTACACTCGCCGTACGCCGGGTTGTCCGATGGTAGAAAGGACAAACATCAAAGACCAAACAACAAAGATAAATAAAGTTAATAGCAGCCTCATAGGTCGATCGAAGGGTAAGCTACGCGATGGTCCGTGGATGGGTGATACATAATTATCAAGACTCCTTCGTGCCTCGAAAAACACGTAAAGCCATTGGTCCCAGAGGTCATTTGTGTATCTATGACAGTCGTTACTGATAGTCAGAAGCCCGAAAATCTGACAACCAGTTTAGCTAAGGGGTATCGTGTTACCCAGTAACTGGGTCGTGGAGGTCAGACAGGCAGTTGCTTCATGTAAAACGCTGGTATTCAACTGCATTCGGGTAAACTGGAAACCGAACCTCACAAAGTTGGGACAAGGCTAGGCAGATGAAGATGACATTTTTGTAGGCCTGTGTTCTCAAATCGTTCTCATAATTTTACTTCACTTTTGCTATGTGACCAACCAGGAAATCTTGAAGCACCAGTTGCTAAATATAATTCATGTATTCTGTTAACTTGACGTGTATATTATGTAATACTTCATTCACTAATTAAATTACCCCACCATCTTTGCGAAAGCACGTTCGATACATCATTACAAAGATAGCAATTTCCCTTCGCAATGAAACGCTATAAAAATGCACCTAACAATTTACATGAATTAAATAAAGGTTAACACCATATAATTGTTTCGTCGGACGAATCAGTAGAACTATAGTTACAAAGCAAACAAAATGATTAGGTAGTAATGCTAATCGCGACATAATTGTGGAGTATTTAGATCATTTTCTCCATTGAAAATTATATGTTGTTCGGCCTCGGTTTGTGAGTATTCTTCGAAACGGCTTCGCAAATGACCAAGGGGACAGGTGATCAATTGTCTTCTTATATTACTTTGTGTTAGTAAATCATAAAAGTAATTGTTTTGTTCTTACAGTAGAAAGCTTTGTTTTTACAATTACGCGTAGGAAGTTGAGTAATTAGTTGATTTTAGGTTTCCCCTTGTGAGAAATGTTAAAATGCCTATTGTACTATGTAAAAACGTGACTAATAATAATATTACACCACTTTTTCACACAACGCCATCTAGTCCCAAGCTAAGCTAAGAGCTAGAGCTAAGAGCTAAGCTAAGCTAAGAGATAAACATACTTAAATATTTCTAAATACATACGTATTATAGATAAATTACACCCAGACACAGAAGAAATGATAGTGCTTTTCACACAAACATTTGTCCTGGGAATCGAACCCACGACCTCCGGCGTAGCAGTTAGGGGCAGGGGCAATAACTACTAGACCAACAGGCCTGTCACTAAACTTTGCTCTTTACCTATTAAATGACAAAATCGCCAAAGGTTTAAATGTTATTTTATAGGCCTTTCTAATCTTTGAACTCAGAATTAAAGAATAATGTTCAACATCTGGCAAGCCTTTTTTCTGCTATGCAAGGGTTAGTTTCCAATCTAACTGGATGCTAAATATCAGTAGGTATATACAAAGGCGACCACCAATCTGATCACCACGACCTGGCTATCTTGATATTCTGTTAGACTTCTGAAATGGCAGCTGCAACCAACTGCTAAATGTGCTTTCCAGGGTAGGGAAGGGTCTTGATGCATTGTCACCCATCCGCGGGCCTTACTTAACCATAAAGCAAATCCCGTACCAATACCAGTGAAATATTAATTTAAATTGAAACACTACACTTTTATTTGTGGTTATTTACAAATTTACAATTACACAATAGGCGAAAAGCCTATTGTGTAATTGTAAATTAGCTAATAAACACACAATATTGTCAGAAGTACAAAATAATATAGTACAAATTGCTATCAATATAAATCTAAATCTCTACACGTGTTGATCAAAGTGTAGTGTAAAGCTCGTAGCTATAAATTATCTTGTTTTAATCAACTGGCTTTTATCAATATTAGATAGAAAACAAAGAGTAATCTTTATTATAAAGCCTAACAAAGCTCTGAGTTGTATCTGAGGAGGGAAGTGGTGCTACTGCAAGCGATTAGCTAGCGCTAATATAGTATAATACGCAAGGGGGGTCAAAAGTGACATGAGTCGCTTTGAAAAAAGGATGTTAATGCTCTACTGACTTGGCGGGGGTATTTGACTGCCTATATTTACAAACTTATTATTAATATAATATTATTCTAAACCCAAAAAGAAGTTGTACTTATTTTAATAAGAACCTGCGAAATAAAACCATTTTGTTGAATTACGTGAGCACAAAATGTTCTGCACAGATGATTTTTGTGTCGCTATGTCAGGGTTTGCGCCATAGTAATAGTGGTTTATAAAGATAAGTACAACAACCCCGTTACAGGTTTAGTATTTACTTAAAATAAGTTTGTATAAAAATATAATCGTGGACCTATCTAATCTATTAGACACCACATTTAGCCAGTTATTTTGAAGTCCTTATCCTTTGTTCTAGGGCATATTACTCCATTAACGACTACTTAGATGATAATAATAGTTGGTCGGTTTCCTGAACGCAAGACAATGTTGTAATGTTCTTTCACTGTAATTAACTTACTGCCTGATCTTTTTTTTTTATACATATAAATAAGTATTATTTATTATTTTTTTTATGACATGATCTTCTCATTATTATTGTTTTATAATGCGTTGCATTGAATTACATGTTAACTAGTGACCCAGCAAATTAATTGATTATTTTTTTGCATAAATAACCGGAAGCAAGTTCGTCATGCTCCCTTATATGTTACTGCCTGCGGTAGCGTCGGGGGTCGGGTTACCACCTTCCCTCTAATATGGCGAGGGGGGTAATGGCTGATCTTTGCGTTATGCTCGTGAACGGGTGCTGCTTGTGGTGACTGGTCGTCTTGCTGACCTTGGTTTTGTTATTGTTTAATTAGTAACTGATTTTTTATTTAGCTTCGATGGTCTTAGTGTCTCATTTTTTTTTTTAATGTATCGTTTTTTTTTTTATTTATTTTTGATGTAATGTCGTAGACCTAGTCATGTATTCCAGTTTTGTACATGTAAGCGGGCACGCCCTTTTTACTTGAAGGCTTATATTTATTCAGTTAGTTATATTTTATTTTTTGCATGAGTTTAGTTGTCAACGTCGGTACTTAGGTACTATTCTTATTACTACTGTCTTGTATATTGGTGTGTGCTAGCTAGCATGTAGCAAATTATTTAATTTAAATGATTAAGTTTATTAATTTCCAATGTTGTTTAAACTGTTCTTCTAACATATCAGACAGACGTGTTGCTGGGGAGTTTGTTCCGCCACTTCTTCTTCCCAGCAAAAACACTAGGAAGTGGCGAAGGGCGGGCGTTTTGGGGGACTGTCTTATGTAATTTTTGACGTTCAAAAAGTGCTGATCCTCAGCCTAATTTGAATAAATGACTTTTGATTTGAGTCCCGTGTAATATAGTAGCAACCACTCCTGTTGCACCATTCAACTCTATCTATATTTCATTAAACATGAGTAGAATTAGTGATAAATAACGTAAACTTGGTATAAAACAAGGCTCTCCAAGATTATTGTAGATTTGCCGCTGCAACCACCATCAAACCACGCATAGCAATGGTTGACCTAGCAACGCTGATTTGGTACATCCAAAAGATAACAAAAAAATAGCGGAAATTAACTCGCTGCACGTCTTCGGTAAGACCTCTTTCTGAAGCTAAACGGGTCTAGGCGTTGAGTGCTCCGCGTAAAGTTCCGATAACATCTTTAATATTGGGAGCGTAAATAACAAGATATTGGCAGATTTCGTAAAGTGTAGTCCTTTGCTTTTTTGGGACCGCGGTAATCTTTAAAATGAATGATACTATTTGGTGTTATGTTGATTCCAGTATTAAGTAAAATCCCTGTTTATAGGGGAGGCTTTTGTAAAGGTAATCGGTTGTCAAAAAATGGCATGCACTTTTGCCTGTTTACAAGTCTATTGAAAGCTATTTTAGCTTGACGACGCCTTTGACTATACGATTATTATTTTATTAGTAGTGGCGCTTTGCGCGTTTTGAAATTAAAAGATAGCCTAGGACACTTAAGAAATTAAATAATTTGAATATCTACAGTTAAAAAGTTCAAAATAACGTCCGTAGATCCAGAGATGTCGAAAAAATATTGATATGTAAATATTTTTAATTAGATGAATCCGTACTCTATAGAATGAAATGATTAAGTTATATATTTATTGATTTAATGATTTGAAAAACTTTTTTGCAAAAAATAAAACCGACTTCAAAAAAAAACACTAAACGGTGTAAAATAACTCTAAATTCGGAAGTCTGTGGCTTTGGTGGGTTTGTCTTACTCATGATGGGCCACCGACTTCCGAATTTAGAGTTATTTTACACCGTTTAGTGTTTTTTTTTGAAGTCGGTTTTATTTTTTGCAAAAAAGTTTTTTATTTTTCCATTTTTAGTTGTTACCTTATGAACATTTGCCATGAATTTATTTTATATTGTTAATTGTTAACAATACATGTCATCATAATAGGGTTTTCCACTAATCCCTAATAAATTAAAATTAACATACCTAACTGACGAAATCTAGGTATATTGTACCCACCTGCGTACCCCTCAGAGCATACAGGCGTGATGATACGTCATTATGTTGTATAAACAATAAACATCCAAGCGATTCCAGCAATCACGACAGATTTGCCGCTCATTTTTGAAGAGTTCCGTTGTATATCTCCGAAGATCAGCACCAGATCTTCACCAAATTAAAATGGGACCACCTCAGAAGTCTACTCTTTCAAACAAAAAAAGAATTTTGAGAATCGGTTCACAAATGGCGGAGAAATCAGGTAACATACATAAAAAAAAAAAAAAAAAAAAAAAAAAAAAAAAAATACATACACACGAACATAGAACCTCCTCCTTTTTTGAAAGTCGGTTAAAAATAACAGGTATTGAAAATGTAATACAGTACTTACTCACAAGCTTTTCCTAAAAATCCGATGTGTCAATACATCGCTATGTTTTCTTATATATTCAAACCACTTTTAAAAATTCGCTACAATATAATGTCTACCGATACTCTTTGACACGTTCGACATTCTAAGCTGTAACTATTGTTTGGAAACTATTAGTACGAAGTTATCGAGAATAAGCTAGCACGTTAATATTGGCTTCATTTTGGTGTTGCACAAGTACTTAATTACTGGAACACAATACGTATGAACCTTAGTTCAGGTAGGATCTTCATCTATTAATATGCTTAATAAATTATTCACTGTTTTTGTTTATTTGGCTACCACCGACTAATAAACACATTAAAAAAAAAATATCCACAGTTAGATTTTGAGTTCTGAGCTGGCGCTTTCATTCCGACCTTCAAATATTTAAAGAAACACTTTGTTCTTCCATTAGACATTTTACTAAATATTCCAGGATTGGGCAAAATCTCTTATTTTATAACTAAATACCTACTGCTTGTACTAAAGTTTAAATATCAGACACGGCTTCTTAATGCGAATGAACACTCAATGGTGATTATATTTTCAGGTATACCAATGACACAAATGCCTGTCTTTTCCCAAAAAGTACACAAGGCAAACACACCCCTATATTCAGCAAGTCAACACTATGAATATGTCATCAAGTCCTCATACATACTACCCCTAACGTCAAAGGTTAATTATAACTCCAAACTTACTGACAGATTCTGCCACAATTTTCTTAATTACAAACCTGCGTACCTACTGCTTCATTACATGTTCAGATTAATTAAAGTATCTTAAGTAGTTTCAAAGTTATAACTAGTACGAAAATGTTGGTCGCAAGAATCTACAGCCCCAGTCTATTATGAGCTTTCAACTAAAACTTAATTTTATATAATGGGAAGTGTAGTCCTAGGTAAACACTACTGAATAAAGCAGGTGTATACAGAACTCTTTGATATGGATTTAAATAAAAAGTCTTTGGATTCAGAGCTATTGAACTAAACATAACAATAGGAAGGATATGTGACAGACTAGAGGACCAATGCACAAAAGTTTTTGAGTGTTACGACAAACTTTATTTTGCTTTCAACCTGTAACACACTATTCTTTAAGTTCAAAGGAATAAGAGAGATAATTGAACGACAAAGGGTTTCATATCAGTAATACACTTCGCAGTCATGTGAATGACATGTTCAAAAATGTCTCCGAGATTTTTTTGACAATACCCGGTAATTGGTGGGTTGGGTACCTGGGCAATGGTTTTGTTAAACTACAATACATCTGGTTTACAAAGGGATATACGGAACAAGAATATCAAAGTAATTTGCTCATTGAACTTCTGCTGTAATGAATATAGTGGTTAAATGGATTTGATTGCGCACCTATTATATTTTTTATCGCTATTTAATATATAACTCGTACTTTCTTAAGCTTTTCGGTATAGACTGTAAATAGGGGGAAATAATTGGACATGTACGTTGTACGGCACATGTTCGATTTAACAAGGTAGTCAAACGTCAAGTCGGTTCGATTGAAAATAATACCTTTTTGAATAAAAATGGAACTGAATTTTACTCTTACTACTTTTTAACCGACTTCAAAAAAAGGAGGAGGTTCTCAATTCGACGGTATGTTTTTTTTTTTTTTTTTTTGTGTGTTTGTTACGCGATTTCTCCCCCATTTGTGAACCGATTCTCAAAATTCTTTTTTTATTTGAAAGAGTATACTCCCGAGGTGGTCCCATTTTAATTTGGTGAAGATCTGGTGCTGATCTTCGGAGATATACAATGGAACTCTTCAAAAATAGACGGCAAATCTGTCGTGATTGCTGGAATCGCTTGGATATTTATTGTTTATACAACATCATGACGTATCATCACGCCTGTGTGCTCTGAGGGGTATGCAGATGTGTACAATATACCTAGATTTCGACAGTTAGGTATGTTAAGTTTCATTTATTAGGGATAAGTGGATAACCCTATTATGTCGAATTGAGAACCTCCTCCTTTTTTTGAAGTCGGTTAAAAAAAATAAAAATCTTTTTTGCAAAAAATAAAACCGACTTAAAAAAAACACTAGCCGGTGTAAAATAACTCTAAATTCGGAAGTCGGTGGCCCATCATGAATAAGACAAAACCACCAAAGCCACAGACTTCCTAATTTAGAGTTATTTTACACCGGCTAGTGTTTTTTTTAAGTCGGTTTTATTTTTTTTACTATTCTAGTAAGCATTCAAAGACTATTTATTATTATTCTAGAATTATTGTTGTGCATTTCATAAGACCAGGGAAACAGAGATTAACAAAACATATTCAGAGCGACACATTATAAACTTTAATTTTAAATGTATGCACTGATGACCAAATAATAAAAAAGTCTAACATTTCTATAAAGAATAGAATATAATAGAATACTCTTTATTGCACACCAAAAGAGTAAAAAATAACAATAAATAAAAGTAGTAGTTTATATTATCTACATTGTCATGAATAAACACTGAATAAAGATATGACGAACTTAAGTCTCGTAAAATATTCTTTTCGATATAAAGTTGAAAAATTAACAAAAAAACCAGTGAGACCTCCGACAGACCGAGGGACCTCCGTGGTTTATCTGTCGGAGGTCTCACTGGTTGTACAGAGGCCAGCACACATCTAGCTACCGCAACGTGTCATTTTTTTTGCAAATTTTTCAACTAAAACTTGTCAATTTTGTCAATAAGATTCATATTCAAAGAAAATTTTACAGTTTGAGGTAGCTTGATGTGCTGGCGTCTGTACCTTTAGGTACTCTTAGTTATTTAAAAAAAAGGAACTTGAAAAATGTTTTACTGACCTGTTTTCATTTCATTCATCGGAACGGGGCACGTCAGCGTGAACATGAAAAAGAAAAAGAACCAAGTGTTAGGTAACCGTAGAAAGATGCACAATAACAATTTTTTTATACAAGAGGTCTGCACAAAGTTGTGTGTACGGACGCCACACGTCAAGTTACCCCAGTGTGTCAAATTTCTTTCATCGTTTTCAACTTTATGATAAACAGAATAAGGTTCATATTCAATTGGGAAAATTTACACATTGGGGTAACTTCATGTGCTGGCGTCTGTAAATACAGGCAAAAACCAACGTGACTGTTCAATAGACGGTGTATGAATATCAAAATTATGTTTAGATAGATTATAAAAAATAATACACAAGTTTAGTATATTTTTGCTTTTTCAAATTGTTGGAAAATTACTTAGATTAAGCGCATTACAATTACATTATTACAAACTGTAGGGGTAGTGACGTCACTCGCCATTTTAACTCGATGTATCGCCGTTATTTTTTTAATATGTGAAAATCGAAAAAATACATACGTTTCGATTATTTTCTAGTAATCTAGTAAGTAGGAACTAAAAACTAAAATTTTGTCAACTAGGCTATTCATGCGTCTTTTTAAGGTTTTACTTTTACACTACTTCTGTGAAGGAAACCATCGTGAGAATAACTGTACTTTTATTATGGAAATGCCCAGTTTTGGTCATGTCTTTCCTATCTATGTAATAAATATTAAAATATATACTAATTTTAACTATACTGCTATTACAAATTTGTGATAAGCCGCTTTTCATATGACACTCCTTTTTTTTATTACATTCTAATATATTCGACATCGCGGTAGGCCCAAGCGAATATGGCGAGATGAGCTGGACTCCTTCGGTAAGGACTGGTCCCAAAAAGCCCTTGACAGAGAGAGGTGGAAGGAAAGGAGGGAGGCCTTTGCCCTGCAGTGGGAAAACACAGGCTAGTAATAATTATAAATAATATATTCGATCGGTTGTATCACTACTATAGTACTTGTTTCAGTACTATAGTAGTGATTGCAATTCTTATTAACAATAGTCAATACTCTTAGATGTCAATTCTAATGTCTTTCATTTGTTTCTTCCAAGTGCATCACTTGGCCAAGGTTTGCTAAGGAAATAGGCATATCCCAATTAGTGCAGTCTTTGGATTAGTAACTGCTGGTAAATACACAGGTATTCTAAAGTAATAATAGCTTACAATAACAATGATTTTTTTAACTAAAGTACTGTTATGAACACAACACGTCGCGTCAGTAGAAGTGATGTTAACAGAAGGAGTTTTCTAGGCTAGACCAATAAAAATATATTTCATATCTGTCTGGAAGGTACCTTTAACGTGGTTTTTGAAATCAAAAGTATTTAAATTACATTTTATTAGTACTTGTAATAAACGGTAAATGTACCTAATCAAATTTCACTGCAATCAATTATTTTATGACTACAAACTTGAGGATTCAGGAATATTAGAGAACTGCCCCCCTAGCCAAGTTACAAACGATTCGTGTCTATTCTCTTTCTACAATCGACAACGCCTCAAATCCCTTTGTTTTGACCACGTGACTTAGCGAAAGGTGATCACGTTCGGTGAGTCACGTTTCAAGAACTAAGAAAATTGTCAGATTTCTGAAAAATAGGAACAAAAAATCAAACAGTCCTGAATGAAAAATGTTTGTACAAACACAGAACAACAATTGACTTGGGTACGAAGAAAACTTGGAATTTCAAAATACACAGGTAGGATAAATCATCTACAATAATCAAAACGCGAATTTACATCAACGTATAAGAGACCCCTTAACTTGGAGCGAAGCTTTTAGTTACGTCGAAATTCGCAGACCGCAACATCTGGCGTGTACCTCCTACCAGAATACTCGTAGATTGCATTTTGTCTACTTTCGCTAACGAATGTGCGCCTTTCATCCTAAAACCAACCCTCTTGGATAAACGTAAGGACGACTTTTGTTTAATAATGTAACCTAAAATTTCCGGGCACTTCCGACGTTTTTGCGACGGAAACACGTTTCAATCTGTTGTCTCCTGTTTTGGTACTATCGAGCTATTCTGTGCAGATGCGGATTGCGGGTAGAAGAGACACAAACTCGATTTCCTTGGGACCAATTTCGTGAAAATGAAAACGCAAAAATTACTATGAGATATAACATAATGGATACCTAGAAATGTTCCGGACTCGCGTTTGGGGAGCGGTTTGTCCCAAAGATATTACAGTTAGATCAAATTGTGTCTAGGTACCTACTCATAATCTTTTGTGGGATACAAGATGGAACTGTTATTAACATTTTCTCTTTTTGGTTTTTGACTTATTTTGAGAGTGAGTGTGGTTTTGGTTTAGAAATTTTGAGTAGGTAATTCTTCTTCTTCAAAATAGATGTTTTACAGTGATTTGAAGGACATGGTTTTTGTGTCAGTAAGTATACAGCTTTGCTAATAAGTACAAATGATACAAAGTTTAGTCTTTTTTGTTAAGATATAATTTGAAAAGTTTGGATGATGGTTTTTTGAAATTCTAATGAATCTTTCTTTGTAAGTAATGACCGTCATCAAAAGGTATTTTTAGAAATAGACTTTGCACATTGGTAGGTGTGAATAGAAAAATAGACTAAAACTACAGGAAACAAAAAATAACCACAACATTCCAACTTACGCTGCCTTAAAATAAACACGAGTTTTCATATTAACCTCGCATAATAGTATTCTTTGTGTTCCTTATAATGTTCGAAGGAGGTAGTTATATTAAACAAAGTTAGCGTAAAAGGATTGTGCGGTAGCGCTAAGAGATCGAATAAAGAAAGTTTTAATATTTTTTTCCTTTTGTTTCCTCATTTCTTTTCTTTTCATTTGCAGCATTTTCTATCTCTAGATAATGATATATCTTTTAGACAAGCAAGTTAATTTTATATAATGCTGATAAACGGTTAATTTAATATTAACTGAAGTGGTATTCTGTAATCTAATCAATAAAACTTAGGTAAAGTGAAAGCAAAGTGAGCTTATCGTGTGATAGAGGCGATTTTGGCAATAGACCGGGAGTTGTCTTTGCAACAATGAAACTGGCAAATCACATTATTATAAAAGTCTTAGTGAACGGTTCAAATGGAATGAATTATTATTAGATAAAGAGTTTGTCACGCAACTGAGGACCCAGACAGGAAAACAGGAATGGTTATTCCAATAAAAGGACGTCACCTAACATGAAGATATCTCGTAGCAATTAAAAAGATAAATTTAGGAAAAGAGGTACAATAAAGAAGAACTCTACTAAAAAAACAATCGCCCTTGCATATCATCATATATTTTGAAACAATAACAATGATATCACGCCCATCAATTCGAACGGGACCATGTGATATGTATCTATGGAGCCTCGAGCATCGTTTAATAAATCAAACACATTATATCCTATGATTGTTCCGATACATTGTTGTCTCACATCAATAACTACCTCTGTTTACACAGACCCTATATATATAGGCGGTTGGTAGAGAATACGGAGATTCTCCACACGCTGGAGATTTTATCGTACGAATTTTATTAACAAATCCATACGAGTGTTGTGAAGTGAGCTTGAAAAGGATTTATATCAAAATCAACTGGAGTGTTGAAGCATTTCAAGGTGTTTAAATTGCCAGTAGGTATAGTCCAAACTGGACAATCAAAATTAAAAAGCTGATTATATGCATAGTCTGGCTGAATGTTTGGTGGTTTGCTTCTGAATAGCATTTTTATAACTGTGTTGAGGTTGACTTCACTATTACCGGTTGTACCTATGTGAATATCAGTTCTTAACATATGACGACTGTTTAGTGTTTACTATATCTCTAATGATGTGATCTCTTCCAGGTACTGGGTGACTTAAGTCAAGACACTTCCACAGGCTGACTTTCGTTCGACGTTTTCGACGTTTCGGTATGTACTATGGTCATGGTCAACCATTCACGAATCGACCCCGGACAGCAAAGCTTATCTTCCCATATACTCGTGTAGCTTTGTAATTACATAGTTATAAGATCATTTAGTGGTATGGAAGAAATAAGTAAAAGAAAATAGGTATTTATTTATTAAATCTAATGGCCTTTTAGACCAGAACAAAAGCTATTTTACAATTTTTGACCGTTATTTCAGTTACTAAGATTCTACCTGCTCATGAACTTTGCATTTAGTTTTGAATACAGTAATTTGTCGCGCAGACACATGACTGTCGTTACCATACCAAACCCTTATCAAAATCTCAACCAAATGTCTACAACGCGCAGTGGTTCTTATGTGTGGAGATACTTCAAATACATCCGCACGCTTGAAAGCACTCCAATTTCTTAGTCCTAAGCAAACATGTTCCGTGGTAGTAATTGCTCACAATGTTTACAATCTTTTATTGTGTACCGAAGATCAAATATTGTCTTTGAATGCGTCAGCTGTCTTACCTACAGCCGCGATTGTTATTTGAGACGAATTTTCAGAAGTTAATTTAGCGTTGATATGATTTTTATTTTGTTTGCGTTGAAACTGCGAACAGATTCTTTCCTTTAGATTGCACAAGAATGACGTTTCGTTAGAGAATGGGTGGCGCTGATTTCTTTTTTTTTTGTTTAATGAACTAATGTGGTTATAATTAGTAGGTACCTAATAGACTTATATTGACAAAAGTCCAACACAGCATAGCAGTGAGAAGTTCTAAGTAACAAATTCGGTTGCAAAATTATTCTAAATTTAAAAGCAAAAAGACAGTCAATTCATGGACTTGTAAAGTTACGCCCCTGTTTATGGAATTTATAGGGTTTAACTTAAGACACCATAAACTTGACTTGTACACACCCAGGACTACGCCCACTAACAATTGCTAAGTAGCCAGTTACGAAATTTGAATAAAAAAATGGCGGTAAACCGATATGAATGAACGGCACCTACTGTCGGCTCTCTAAAGTTACAACACTACAAAGACGCTACCGTGTAATTCGAGATACTAAAGGAAACTAAGGCGACAGTCAACTGGGACACTAAAAAAACACTTTCAATCGAGCGCAAAAGAAATTCAATATGGGACTGCAACGCAGATTAAATTTTGCACAATCTAAGATGCGATCGGCAGCTGTTGCCAGAAATTTAGCCAACCATTGATGTGATGAGATTCAACGAAAGGGAAGATAAACTTCAACAGTTCCCCTGAAATAGACGAGATAAAGTAACAAAGTTGGAGTCAGAAACTTTGATCAATATTATGAAAACAATAGAGAAATCTAAACAATAGATTTATATTTCATAAGGGTGGTATTGGATGACTTTTTTCGAAATGTTTAACGAGTTTCTATTACTTTTACAGTGTACCAGACTTCAAACATTCTTAAAATAACTACGAAATTATTACTCGAAATAGCTCCATAAAATTCCCATTACCGAAATCGAACAACGTATGGTTATTCTGTGTTATCTTAGACGCCACGGATACCAGGTTTAACGATACCCAGCTTATATCAGCTTTCAATAAAATCTCAGTGTCAAAGTTGTGCTTAAATAACAATACAGGAGTTCAATTTTACCTTATAGTCATAATAAATTATAAAACTATTTAATGCACACCATTCTAACAGTTTGAATGTGAGATTGCTGTATTTTTATTGTTATGGTGGCTTTTAAGTTCAAATAACATTCGAAACTAAGTAATTTCTTTTGTTTGCCATTGTTTCAAAATGTGAAAGAACGTGAAATCAAATAATGATGTAAAATATGAAATGTACGGATGAAATGAAATGAAATTCCACTTCTCGACATTTAAGAAATTTCAAATGTTTGGTATACATATACATTTAACACGGTAACGGTTCAAATTCTGCAGACAAATTTTTGTTAGCTTAGCTTCTGTATTTAGTAATTCGAGATTCTTGAGCCACTAAGGGGAACACATCACAGTGTGTAAATAAAGCTAGCGACGACGGGTACGACAAACAATCAACCAGACTTGCGCACGTGTAATCGGATACAAAATGCTCCTTGGTACCACTCAAGAGCTCGCAGACTCAACACACAGTAGCCGCTCTCCTAAGGAAATTACACCGAATTACACATTTCCCCGGTGGGACGATAAAAGTGGGCATGCGATAGAAAAGTCAGGAGTTTTTTTCCATCGTAGAAATACAAGAGTAAAAAGGTACCTGCCTAATCATTGATTTGTTTTTAACGGATGATGGAATCGGGTGACTCAGGAAATTATTTGATTTATTTAGAAAATGTACTTTCGGCCTTCTTTATTATTAATTTTGTTGGAATTGAAATAAATACTATAGTGGCTTTTTCTAATAAAGATAAAATATCTTATTATTTATCGTAAAATATAAATTATGATTAGGGACACAAGGGAACTTTTATTTTTACGAAACTATAAGATAAAATTTTAATAACGTTGTTCGAATCGAACGTAACGTGAGTGGAATTGAATAAAATTTACGATAATGATATCATTACAAACCATCGGTTGGCAAATCCTTCAAATAAATTCCAAGCTTGGACGGAACGAGTAAATAGTATTACCCAGGTCCATTGTTCTGACATCTCAGCGATTTTTGATACCTTTCAAATAAGAGATCTCAGAAATACTGTAGTCACAAAACGTTCGTTCAGTTGCCTTTTATTATTTCTTTCTGTAAAGCTCGCTCTTTACTGCAAAAGCTCTCGCGGTAACGACATTGAGTACCTACCTTTTGTCTTGAATATAAGTGCGATTTTTATTCCGCCGATGAAAAATTTTCAAGTGACTGTACGTAAATGATTCAACAGTGTTGCGAATGTTTCTGCACTACTTACTCCGAATCTATCTTTTCACGGTGCTGAATATGCAATTTTATGGTTATTCGTGTGGATGGTTCGATTCGTGGCGTAATCTGAAATGATTGATGGTCGATGTGACTCTTGCAATATAGAGTGAATGACTCTTCAAAGGGATGCCAATTTGCTGACATCAGACATTTTGTCTTTTTCATAAAATTGGCGCTTGGATTTATCGAAGAACATCTTTTTTTTTAATATTTCGTGAATTTTTATTTATCGCCGCGATGTTTTAATACTGCACATGCTTCTCACGATATGTTTTTGTAATCTACTAAAAAGGTTACTCCTTTTGATAATAAAAAATCAGTTCAGACTTCGGTGACATATCGGAGATCTTATCCGAACTAAACCTTAGCACAATGCTCGGAAATAATGGGCGCACAAAAAATGATCGGTATCAAAAAGCAAGGGGACAAAAATATCCACAAAACACACATACACAAGGGCAGATCTGGTGACAAAAAGTTTACGTGTTTGTGTGAGTTGCTCGACCAAAGGGTTTTGGGCTTATAGTTCTTTATGTACTGAATGGAACCAGCAAAAAACGGTCGCAACATAAAACGAATTTATTTAAAATGTTTAATAACAGAGCGGCTCGTAAAACTACGAGTAGCTCTATTTTTCTTGACTATTGTCAATCTGATCTTTAGATGTGATATGGTCCTCGCCTCTCGGGCACTCTCGTTAATGGGGTACCTATGAGGCCGAACCCGCATTGTATGTACACAGGAGATTTCTATACCGGCGACCCTACGTGACAAAACTTTGTCCCTCCCTACATTCAAATTTCTGAAGGAGCAATTGAAATTGGAGATGGTGAAGAGAATTAGAGCGGGGTCTTTTTCGAGCGCCCGTTTTGTTTCGTACGCGTTCAAAGCGGGGTTTCTTTTGAATCTCGATCAACCATCGAACTGGAAGTGGGGGGAAGCGTTTATTAGGATTCCCTACGGCCTACCAATCGGCCGGTGCGACATCGCGTAATCTAATAGCTTATTAATGAGGGGAAGCCTTCGAACGACCCCTATTTTTCTATCCTAGTGAAGTTTAAAATAATGGATGGCATCTCTTTCATTCGTTTTATTTATTGTCGGATTATTACTCGTATCGCCGTCTTGTTCCTGCGGCCGTACGCATCGCGAAGTGGGAAGGTCGGTGGCGCAGGCGGTGGCTCCTCCCACTAAATTTATAATACAATAAATGAGTGAAGCCGCAGCGTGGAACCGGCTGCGGAGATAACACGTAATGTGAGGTTATTGCGTAAAAACAAATGGCAAAAAACTCGTTCGTAAGAGGGATATATGGTTTCGCGTAGTACCTTTATGATCCGAGCCAGAGCTAATATACGAGCGGTAGATTCGCGCTCCATGGATTATATGAGCAATAAAGAGGATAATTTAAAATTACGTTTGCCACAATGTTGCTATTAACCATGATTGTTGAAACGTTGAGCTTAGTGTGTACGCTTTACACGATGTTACATAATATCGCTATTCATAGCTTTCCTGTCCTCGCTACCTCCGAACTTTTCAGGTTACAAATGATTCAATTTACTTTTATGGTTCGAAAGAAAAAGACGATTGATGAAAGAAGTTGGGCAGATGAAGTGCCTTTAGAATATTTCTAACTTAGGAGTAAACCTTAATTTAAGTATAGTAGGTAAATTGAATTTTCAAACGTCTATGAAACGACGAATTCGTTTTAAATTTTAGGGTTAATCTAGAGGTTTCACTTTTTGTGTATTGTAAAAAAGCAGATAATCTTAACACGGTTTAGATACGGTAACAAGCGCTCAAAAGAAGGAAATGACTTGGTCTTTGTATCGGTAAGCGTGTAATTACGCATCAGTTTCTTGTTGTTTCGAGTTTATATTTTAAACTGATTTAAATTTAATATATAAAAAAGGACCACCAACTTGTAGATTGTTACTTATAAAATTAAGTGATGAAGTAGGTTCTATAATGCTTACCGTGTATACACGGTACAAAAACAAAAAAAATCTCCAGCATTTTACACAAACCTTTTTGTTCATAAAACCTACTACTATTAGCCAATAAATACTTTTTTTTAACACAAATACAACCACGTATTACCTACTGACTCAATTGCTACACTACGGACGGCTGTGATATTGCAGGTCAGACATAATGAATATCGATCTTTTACAACGAACAAACAAAGCAAACGTATTTTTTTACAATATCTCTATTACAAATAATTTTACTAAGTACCAGTTTTCGTTGTGTGATGAAGTTGCGTTTACTTCTTAATGTATTTCTGGTTAGTAGGTTACTTTTAAAATCAGGTCTTTCACAATCTAGCCTAACATATCTAGGTATGCATATAATCTACGAAGTATACGATAGCCATTACGCTCTCATACCGCTACGAAGAATGCTGGTGCCCAATTACCATCGACACCTGGTGAATCGCCCCGCTTAGTCACGTAGTAGCACCGTGCCAGGTCTAGAGGTAACTATTGTGTATAAATTGATGACAGGTTGTTCTCTTATCAGTTACGCGACTTGTACATCTTATTCTTGATACTTTGTTAATGTACTGTCTGAAAACAAGTAGGTTTTTGCTGTCTGTTTTCTACAAACAAAAAGGAGATTTGGATGATGTGATTTCTAAACTACACTATTTCACAGTTGTGGATTTCATCGATGGTTTATTATTTTTAATTTTATAGGTACATCTTGGTGTAAAGGTACCAATTGTTCAGACAGACGCTATAAATCTGAATCGTTTTTTCTCGTAAAAAATAACACAGTAAATATAATAGAATGTAAATTACAGATTATTTTATCTTTTTCACATTCATCATGAAAGTCGGTTAAAAACAAGGAAAACGGCTAGAATATTTGCATTGACATATTGGTCTTTAACTCCTATTAATAACAAAGAGATAAGCTAATGTCACACATTATTTTATTTTTGGAACAACACCTAAAATCTCGAGATTTATGTAATTGAAGATGACACCATAAATGCAAATTATCCAATAAACACAAAAAACTTAATTTGTTGTCGCTTTTGGTTCACAACTTGATAAGAATTGAGTTTTCTAGATGTTTTATGTCTTGTATTAATTGTTTCGCAATAAAATATAAATCTTGGTCGGTTGGTGTTTCTAAGGATGGGAGGGCTATGAGTTTTCAAAAATTATTTTGTTGTGAATAGTATAGTTGTTCAAGAAAGTATTATATTAAATTTCATGTAGGTATCTAGATCCAATGTAAGAAGATAGTCGTAGCATGCCTTTTTTTCCCCTCAATCCTTCATCAGCCGCTATCTCATAGCCCAAAACTATTTGATGACGCTTCCATTGATATTATTAAAAGTCGTGTGCAACATCTCTTTACAAAAAACAAGGTTGTATAACTAGTAAAATACGACATGTACTTAAATACGTAACTAATTACTAAACCCCTTATCTCCAAGATCAAAATTCGTCGAAGCGCGTCAAGTATAACAAATTTCTAGGCGATGACTCGACGATTACCAGTTCCTAACACTGACTGACGTCATGAATAATATTACATAGAAATACGTTTTACCCGGTAATACCTCATACATGTGTCCACCACGCCTTAATGGACTTGTCATGTTATGGTAATAACTAACAACCTGATAACGTCGTATATCATTTTATTAGTGTATCTTAGAACCACCAAGAATGTTGGTAGGTATCTTATCCAAAATTTTTGATTAATGTATGAACGAGCCTGTATTGGAGCAGGCATATCCGTGATGCTTGAGATTACAATGAAATATATTGTGCTCGTAGCGCGTATGTTGATGCATATTCTTGTATTTTATCAATGTAAGACCGGTTCAATATCTAAGTTCTCGGCTACCGTGCTACAAGTGATTGTTGGTTCGGAATTGAGTATCAAAGTAAAAATCCATGTATCGGCTACTAATAGGTTCTTTGCACCATTATGGGAATGGGTGCAAGAACATCAATCATGAAGGTAATGGTTAAGGAAACTCGTGTGGTCCTGAATTTAGAAAAAGCTTGACTGATTTATTAGAACAAATCCTAAAGGCGATATAATTATATAAGGTGGAAAAGAAAAGGGTAAATAGTGTCACAGACATAGACACTTTAATGATTTATCTTTATGTGGTCGAAAGAGTTGTTTCAGCAGTAATTTACTAGCCTGTTGGTCTAAGAGTTAGTCGTGGGTTCGATTCCCACTCACGCCAAATGTTTGTGTGATGAGCACGACCATTTGTTCTGTGCTTGGGTGTAATTTATCTATAATACGTATATATTTACAAATAAATAAGTATGTTTATCAGTTGTTTAGTACCCATTACACAAGCTCTGCTTAGCTTGGGACTAGAGCCGTTGCGTCGTGTGAAAAGTTGTGAAATACTAACTTATTTGATTGATATTGCCAGTCTATTTTTAAGTGAATAGGTACTAAAACAAAAACCTACTAAACCGAACTGCAGTGATAAACTTGTAAGTGGTGTGTGGTGCATCCAGCCAGTGCATATTTCAAGCCAACCACAAAATAGTTGGATGAAGGCTAGGCAAACTAATAAATAATGAAATTTATTTAATTCAAGGCTTCAATAAGTAATCTAAGATCTATTATGATGTGCATCAACACGCTTGTTATACCACGGTACCACAGAGGTATCGCCGACGATGCATTAACCCCATTTCCACCCAACAACATATTGCATCAGCCACCGGGGACGGTCCACGAGATGCTGCCTTCGCGTTTCGCGACTATGCATTAACCTTGAACACGGGGCCGGGCCACGAGATGCTGCCTCTGCGCAACGTGCCAACGATCAAGCCACCATTTCTAGGGCGGCTTCACCGCCACTTCGGTTCCAACCTCGAACGTAGTCGCAATCTTTAGTCATAGTTATAAATTCATGTAATTTCTTTTCTATTAATTAAATTAATTTTAAGCAAATTGGCTTTCTTTGAATACTCCGCCTGTAGCCTCCGTAATTGCCGCAGTCGCTAGGATACTCGAGGCAGTACGCGGCGCGAAAAGGGACTCCAAAATCGATCCTGTCGGCTCCGCATAGCCGCTGTCTGAGCTCTCAAGCCTTCATCGAGTATCCAGAACCACGGAAAGCTGCGGCCGGTGCATCCAGACTTCGATGCTGATTCAGAGAAACCAAGAAATGAAACTGTGAGTACACTTGAATCGCTCTTGTGTTGCCTCCTTATAGTTGTAACTTTTCCTTCTCCCAGTCCTACGCTAATCTTTCAAGATTTTTCATCCTAGGCAATCTGGTTCTTGTACCCCTAGGGTCGTAAGACAAAGTAGGTTAGATCAAGCTAGAGATTTAAGTGACATAGTAGAAGACACATCCACAATGGCTCAAGGAGACCAAATTGACGCCATATTTAAGTCCCTTCGATTACTCCCAGAGTTCGACGGGAACCCAAATACATTAACTAGGTTTATTAATTTAAGCGATCAATTAGTAAAGAGGTATCTCAATCCCAATCCAGGAAATGAGCTGGAAAACCAGGCCTTGCTTAACGGAATTTTAAATAGAGTTACGGGTTCAGCCGCTCGATTTATTAATTCTAACGGTATCCCGCCTGACTGGAATGGCATTCGTACAGCATTAGTTAACAACTTCGCGGATCAACGCGACGAAACTGCACTTTATAACGACCTTTCATCGTTAACACAAGGTCAGACCACGCCACAAGAGTTTTATGAAAACTGTCAAAACCTATTTAGCACTATTATGACATACGTGACCTTGCACGAGAATCTGTCCACCACCGTAGAAGCAAAGCGTGAACTTTATAAAAAGCTTACGTTGCAGTCCTACTTACGCGGATTGAAAGAACCGCTAGGTTCGCGTATTCGTTGCATGCGACCCGTATCTATAGAGAATGCATTGCAGTACGTACAAGAAGAAACTAACATATTATATCTGCAACAACGGAACAATAGCTTCATAGATAGTAAAAAACAACCGAATAACTCAGCGGGCTCGCAATTTAGACCCCCAATTATTAATCAACCGTTCCCCATGACACCAAACCATTTTAACACGCCGGGCCCCTCACGCCATCCACCCATGCAGCCATGGAGACCTAATAGTAATAATAATTCAGCCTCAGTTAAATAACAAAACTCGTTTCCTGTATGAACCACACATTGCACATCTTAAAAGTAAGTTAAATATGATTTCAGAACAACTGCAGACATTTAATTCCAATCGCGTTAAAAGAGGCCTTATAGACGGCCTAGGATCCGTTATAAAAAGTATCTCAGGCAACTTAGATTATACAGACGCTCTGCGTTATGACAATGCCATTAAAGTTCTTCAGGATAACGAACAGGAAATAACTTCGCAGTTAAATCAGCATATAAGTTTAAGCAAGGATTGGATGTTACAGCATTCAAAAGTCTTAAGTAGTATTGTCGAAAATCAGAAAAATATATCCCAAATAGTTAAAGTAATGATAAATACCACCCAAGTTACTAATATAGATCTTCTTAATTATGCCCATCTCTCACAGTTACTCCTAATTTTGGGAGATAATATAGAAAACCTGTCGGAAGAGTTAGGCAGAATAGAGAATCTACTAGCTTTTATTCACGCAAAGAGTACGCATCATTCAATGCTCGGTATAAACGTTTTAAGAAATATGATAGCTAAAATACGTAGTATATATAATAAGGAAGAAATACTAGATATAAGCATAAGGGAATATTACGATACAATTAAATTAGGTTCATATTACAGTAGCAATAACTTAGTTATAGTGTTCAAGATACCGATTGCATTGCCCAGCACCTATGACCTATATAAACTTTCCATAGTACCTAATAAAGATCATGAAATCCTAATACCACCCTCTCCTTATATCGCAATACACGAGGACGAATTCATGTACATGGAGACAGAATGTCCGAAGGCAAACACTTGGTATCTCTGCGAGATGAAACCCAGCTTCAAGCCTCGAGATCAAGTGGACTGCATTCAACAACTGATTACAACGCAGAAAATTGACTCTTCCTGCAACCATACCCCTGTCAAACTCACCAGAGGGGCACTGGAGCAACTAGATGACAAGCATTACATCGTCACGTTTCCAAAAGCTACCAAGGTCCAGACGTCCTGTGGAAGAAATGAATACAAGAATCTACAAGGGAGCCTCTTAGTTGTCCTACCTCATAACTGTTTCCTGCGGACTCCTGAATTCACCATCACTAATAACAATGATCATGCAAAAGGACAAGTCATCAAGATCACAGACTTACCTGCACGGGATCCCAATTTGACATTATCAACGCTACCAGTCCTAACCCTAAACTCAATAAACCTGGAAAATCTACACGCAAGCAATGCAAAGATATCGCTACAGTCACCGATTACAATAAAGAAGCCCCAAGATACAACCTTATATCATACCACCATACCGTTGTACACTTTCCTACTAGGTGCAACTGCATTAAGTAGTTACGTCATCGTCCGAAGACTCTTAGCAAAACGGCGATCAAACGAACCACCAGAGACAGAAATGAAGCGACCCACGTGCCAGGATGCCAACGTCGAAACTCAAAACGTGAATCAACCTGACCCGCAAGATCACTGTTCAACATTATTTTCGACGAAAGTCCTCTAATAACTGCTGAACTACGGTGGGAGGTGTTATACCACGGTACCACAGAGGTATCGCCGACGATGCATTAACCCCATTTCCACCCAACAACATATTGCATCAGCCACCGGGGACGGTCCACGAGATGCTGCCTTCGCGTTTCGCGACTATGCATTAACCTTGAACACGGGGCCGGGCCACGAGATGCTGCCTCTGCGCAACGTGCCAACGATCAAGCCACCATTTCTAGGGCGGCTTCACCGCCACTTCGGTTCCAACCTCGAACGTAGTCGCAATCTTTAGTCATAGTTATAAATTCATGTAATTTCTTTTCTATTAATTAAATTAATTTTAAGCAAATTGGCTTTCTTTGAATACTCCGCCTGTAGCCTCCGTAATTCGCTCTTCGTTTTGTTTTGACGTTTGCATAATACAGAAATTTCTGTAAGTTCCGTTTTACTTCAGATTCTAGGTACTAGTCTTTCTTCTAGCTTCCAGCAACTTGACGTTATGCTTAAACTTCACATATTCGTAGCTAATAGCCCAAAACTATCCTTATCTCCTGGTGTTAATGACCTGAAATTTTTGTCTTATCACACAGAACTAGCAATAAATAGGTCAATTTATTGTTTTGAGGACCGAAAATTATGTGTCGGCCCTATCGTTATACGTGCCATGAACTGTGTGATTATTCTGACAAAAATGGTTGGTCCCACTACTGATAAAGGTGCTACATCAAAATAATGTATGTGGTAGTTAGAACAGTACTTTAGTTTTATTATGAGATAAGCTACGCTGTAATTAATATGTGTCTTGGGACGTGGGCCGTCTAAATGTATAAGATATGTGGGTGATTTAAGGTCTGTGTTTATCTAGTAAAGAAAGTTTATTAGCTTTTGTGTAGTTACGTAGTTCCATTTATACTAAAAATTAGATTTTGTTGTATTTGTAGGCACCGAATATCATTTTTTTTTTCTAAAAAAAAAAAATCAGAGATGGTGTTGTACTTCTCGCCAATGATCCTAAAAGTTCAACACACGCTAAGGAAGTGACTAAAGCTTTCGGAGTACTAATTGCTGAGAATGGCTTAAAGAAAATCCGCAGCACTTTCCCATCCTGCAAATATACATAAAAGCCACAGGTTTGGTAATCACGCTTCCGACACCAAGCAAATTTTTCCAGAATTGGTATTTTAATGACGACTACCTCGTTGGTCTACTGGTTGCAAGTGCTACTGCTAAGCATGAAGTCCCGGGAACGATCCTTGGGACGGGTAAAGCGTTATTGACTTTTTCTATCTGGAATTTCTCAGTATCAGTTCGGAGTCTGGATTTGTGCCCAATTGATGGCTGTAGGCTCGCTCCTATTACATGAGACTTAAACATAACTGTCGAAATCTGGGTGAACCTGCTACTGGCACACACCTGCTCTGCCTAACCCTTCGGGGATAACAGGCGTGGTGTTATGCATTGAATTTTAATAAAATTATTTTACTAGATGGGCAATGCGTTAACTGCTCCTACAGTTTATCTAGAACACATAATCTAAAAATACTAGTTTTAAACTATAGAAACTATTCATATTGAAGCTATTCATTCCGAACCAAAAGGTAACGGTTAAATCATAAAAAATGACCAGCAACCATAAAGCTTTCTGATGCAAATATTCGGAAAAAAAATAAATTATTACATGTCCATAAAGTAAAGAGGAACGCACCGAAACCGTTTTGTATTCCGTTTTCGAATATCTGAACGCATAATTTTAGAATATGGAATGAAACTCTACTGAATATAAAGAGTGGGGTACCTGTTTCAATGTTTTCTAAGTGCCTACGCGTTCTGCCTTTGACAAATATGTAGTCATTGTTGAATTACTGACGAAACACAAAAGACAAAAGAGACACGTAATATGAAAGCCTTAGCTTCTTGGGCTTTTATTATACTGGTATATGAAAGAGTAAAAATTTGTGACTCGGTTGGAATATTAAATATGTAAGCACAGTCTAAAAACCTACAGTCGTCCGACGAAGCTGTCTAGGCAGGGCAATCGTGCGGGGTGTGAGGGGCGAGACGGGGGAAAGCCGCTCCCGCACTGCGAACAAAACGATGTTCGTAGTGCGGGAGGTATTATTCAGGGCTTACGCGTGTAGACGTTGTCGGCATTTTCCAGACATCAAAGGCGTCGTCCTACTGTATCAATATTTATACTGTGATGTAAGCGTATATTACATTGGCTGTAAATAAGCGTCACAACTACCAAGAAGCTCTGATATTTAATTTACTTAATGCTATTATGAACACAAAAATATTTTTGAATCATTTTTCATACAACTTGAATAAGTTGTCTTTAAGCTCATCAGTCAATTATTTTCGTATTGATTTTTTAGGCAACCATAATTTGTTTGAGTGTCAATACTCAAAAAGTCATAAATCAATTATTTTATCATGTAAATGAGTACAATCACCCTCACGTTAGTGATTTACTCATGTATGCATGCCTATATTTGAAAACATCCATAAGAACGTTTGGCGAGCTATATTTTTCCAATATTTTCGCTTTAGTAACATGTCTAAATCGTGATATTTACTGCTTTATAAATCACAAACATAACCAAAACCCGTTTATTGGCAGATTTATTATTTGGAACTAATAATGTTCCAACACAAAGAAGTTGATCGAAAGTTCTATTCAGTGATATTTAATTGAAGAATTTGACATTGGCATTAAAATGGAAGAAAAAAATTTGATCAAAGTTTTATTTTCACTCCGTAAAATACACCAAAAACTAATTTCAGATAATACGACAGTTCACACCTTTAATATTTTTTAAATTTAATGTAGGCTTGTTTGCTATGAATTAACATTTAGAAACACTGAACTTTACCCTAGATTACCCTGTGTCGTGCGTTCCAGTCTCTATAACTACATAACGATTCTTAAGTATTAACAATAATCATAATATTCCACGACTATTCAAACAACGCCATCTAGACCCAAGCTAAGCAGAGTTTGTGTAATGGGCACTAAACGACTGATAAACATACTTATATATTTTTAAATACATACATATCCTACTTCCTACTAACATTATAAACGCGAAAGTTTGTGAGGATGGATGTTTGTTACTCCTTCACTTAAAAACTACTGAATGGATTTTAATAAAATTTGGTACGGAGTTAGCTGACACCCTGGATTAACGCAAAGGGCACTTTTTATTCCTGTATTACCACGGGAACGGGAACTACACGGGTGAAACCGCGGGACGTCTGCTAGTTATAGATAAAATACACCCCCAGACACAGAACAAATGATCGTGCTCAACACACAAACATTTGTCCTAGTTGGGAATCGAATCCACGACCTCCGGCATAGCGTTGACAGCCTGCTAGACCAACAGGCCAGTCAAGAAAGTCAGTAAGTCTTTATTTATCAATTGTAGTATTTTAGAGCCTGTACAAAATCACAAAAGACAACAATCTATTTTTAAATAAGACCGCAGGGATATTCTGTCATCCATAAAAGACAATAAGAAGCTTATACAAAGTATCAAGAACTAGGTTACATTACAGTTCTATTTTGAAACTTCGCTTTCACCAAAGACGCTCAACACACGCACGTTCAGAATTTTATAAGCGTGGAAGGAGAGATATGGTACAGAATAGACAATTGACAAGGGTAGAGGAGACATAAAGAAACTTTGATGTGAGCTATTGAAGTACAAGGAAATTCGCGACTCGTGATCGGAATTTTGCTTAGTTTGATTTGCGACTGATATCTTTTGAAGCTACTCCACAGAGAATTTATTTAGGTCAGTTGAATTTTGTATTGAAAATTAGTTTTGATAGACTGGATGGTGAGAACAAAGAAATGCTCTACGTAATGGAAAAGTTTGAAAAGCAATTTCTGAGTTAGTAAAGATAATAATAAATTCGCTATCTTACTTTGATGATCACTTTAAAACATAGTAACGGAAGATTTGATTTCCATTTCATTCAGAAACATTTCAGTAGTAGGAATAAGGGCACATTTTATGGCCAGTAAAAAAAACTTTACTGTCGCATTCCATATGGCACACTCAATGAAAGCGGATTTTCAAAGTACTATTACTAAATAAAAACTACGCACACACTCTAGCGACAATTCATACGTTTCGATAACCATAAGCTTACTCATTCATACGCCGCTCGTATCGCAAGATAAATTGCTCTGGCACACAAATAAACGCGTTCCACCAGAGAAAAAGGAACAAAAACTCTACGTAGGTATATGCATATATGTACGTACTATCTACGCATCTTGAAGCATAGACGCTGTAATTTATTATATTCAGTTCGCTCCGATCCATTGACTTTTGTGGCCGGCCAGCGACCATCTTTTGTCACCCCGTCAAGAGTTCTAAACGGCCGTGTAATATGAATTAATAAGCACAAAGAATCATTATAATGCGTTTATTTGTCGCCACGAGAGAATTCCTCGAGAGGTTTTAATTTTATTGTGAGATGTTCGCCGGTCGCCGCCTTTGTATGTCCGGAACAAATTTTGGTGTATCGCGTGCGCAAGATCACGCTTGTTGAGGCGTCTGATAGCAAAGAGTATGCGCCGCTGAGTATCGACATTTCACAGTTAAAGTATTCAAGAAAAAGTAACCATTACCAGCATTGATACTTATAGTACATAAGTTAAGTGTTTAAAGAAGTACTGGATATATATGTATGTATGTTATTTAATATACAGATGTACTATTTGTTATCAGGGTCATCATTTAGAATGATAATATTCCCTTCAAAAATCATTCAACCTAAACAGATACCGACCCAATCACCAAAACTAATATAAACTCGTTTCCAGTCTTCAACCTCTTCGGGAAGTTTTGCTTACAGTTTTCCAGTTTGAAACTCAATTAACGTATTTTGCCTCTCTGAGGACTTAGGTAGAAAATTGGCACCTGCTAGATACGAAGAGTTGTCGAATCTAACGATAATGACTTGGACGGGGAGATGAAAGGGTCGCCGAAGATCGGCAGTGACCGAACAAATGTAAGTAATGGTCGAAGGTTATCGAACTAGCCCGAGTGAGCCCGAAGTCACTATGGGTGTTTGTTTTAAGATATTTTATTGATAGAAAGGAAAATTTTATTGTGATATTTAACCTTATTGCTTTGACACCTCTTTGTGTCTTGTTTATTATTTCAGTGTTATATTTTTAATGGTCTTGTTGTTTGTCCTGTCAGAGTCCAATAAATAATTAATCTTTCTTTGCTCAAAAGACGTAAAACTTTGATGATTCAAGACACTAAGTTTATCTATTTAAATATCGTAGTTCATGAATGTGTTTAGAAATTCATTTATAAATCCTTGCCATAACAGGAACGATAAATTGCGTCATTATTTAAATTGCAATAGGTATATATCTATACTACTAATTTGAGGAGTGTTTAACAAAAGCATCGCTTTCATCACCGATGACACAAAAGGTTAATAAACCAACATTTTATGGTTCTATAAATGGAAACTGATAGTTTACTAATATCCAAGTATTATGCGCATCAATCGGCATCAATGTGGGCGTCTATTATCTTTGTAAATTTCACAATGTGATGATAGATCTTTTTAAGGTTTGCCTTGTATTTTTTAGTTTTAATAGTAGTCAGGCGCACCTCCACGTCCCAAACCGTATTTTGCGCATGGATAGGAGTATAGCTTATTCGATCCACTCTTACTCTTCAAAAAAGTCCAGTTGCCATTTAATGTTAGTAATACTAACTTTTGTCATTTGTCATTATTTATTTGTTTCAATCCCAAATTGAAAAACTAACTGAGAAAAGAGTGGGGAATTCTCATGAACGACCACACCAACTAATTGATGAGTTAGTCGGCAACCGGCATGCTTGAGAGGTATCTCTCTAGGGCATGAGATGCCAACTCAGAGGCCCATGAGCGCCTTACAACTCTGACTCCAGGTTTGTCACTAACCACACGATAAGAAGAAGATCGGCTAAATTATTATCCATACAAAATCTGTTAATGCAACGCACTTCAATGGTCACAAAACCGGTAGAAGGTCGACCGACCGACTGACCGACATGGGTGGCTAGAATTCTTTTGCTGTTTACACATACAGCGTGCGTGTAGTTAATAAAGAAAGAGTAGTCTTTGCATATTGATCGATTTCAATATATATTAAAGCCAAAGAAACGATAATAAAATATTTAACACGGTAAAAAGCAGCCCCATACAATTAAAATTCAGATTGGCTTGCACTAATCACCACCTTACCTTAAATCAGATAAGCAATGACAAGATTTACGTGAAGATGTTAACTTTAACGGCACAGTCGTAACTGATTCTAGTGCTAAAATAGTAACGATGCAAAAATATGAACTTAAAGAGTTCAACCTCAACACTATAATGGCTAATTTCATCCTTGAAACTGGTTTCTTGACTGTAATGACCTCATTAGAAGTGTCATTATGACGTCGGTTCTACGTCTAGCTGTTGTGTGAGGATATTGTCCCAAAGAATTCAATTAGTGTAAAATTCTCTGTACACGTTTGCAAAGAAAACACACAATAATTGTTCACAGAATTGAACAAGAAACTGCATCACGTAAATTTAAAAAAGAAAGCAACTGAAACAGAGCAGAGAACATAATGATGGCAGCAGAACAAATAGTATCCACATTGTTAAAAAAGGTAACGGTACCAAAAAAATCTTGTCAAACGTCTGTTTGGATTTATTAGGAGATTAGGATGGACAATAAAAAGCTAATTTCACAGTAGCATCAGTCACATGTGTGAAGGATAAAAATAAAGTGTTGAAGGGGGATACTTAAAACCACATGTTAGAAGGTTATTTAACGTACTTTATTGTCATGTACGTATCGTCATCGCTTTAGGCGGTTATTGCGTGCTGCTTAATCCTAAACATATAAATAAATAAATTTATTTCTTTATACTGAAGCACGGTAAAGATATTTTACTAAACAAAGAAGGCACGAGCTATACTTAATGAAAAAAGAAAAGTTAAATTATTATTTTGAAATAAAATGTTAACATTCTGAAAAGTTTACAATTCACTATCACGTATACTCGACCAGGTACAAATAAAAACACAAAACTATTCACTATAGTCCAGGTTATGATAAAGCAAAAATTTCAATTAATTTTAAAATAATATCAACAACAAAAGACCAATGATTAATGATAGTAGCGATACAAAAACAGAAGATAGTAAAATACTATCGCGTTTTATATTATTCACTTGTTTTACTTAAAAATATAGTATCTAGCTGCTTATATTCCTCTTAGTTTAAATATATGCGTATCTACCGTATAGCAAGCTGTTAATACAGAAGTTGTGAATTTCTATCGAGAATCAATTTTACAGATGTTGCAACTTTCGACTTAACCCCTGACAATACAAAACTAGAAAAAAAGTAGCGTGCGTTCAGGCCTATGTATGCCACCTACGTGACAGGGCATAATAGAATCGTATACACGTATGATTCTATATTTGGAAAACCTTAGCAGAACTTCGATCGCCGGAGGTCAGTTCGTGCTAATCTTCGCTTACGTAAGCCTCGAATTCATTCCCGTTAAGGAAATTATGATGAAATTGCTCTAACAATGTTACCTTCACGAAAATAAAAGAAATGCTTCGTCACAATTTGTGACACGCAACGTATAATAGGTTGACGCTGTAATAGTTTAGTTTCTCTTTCAATTTATAATTTTTTGGGACTACATTTTGTTCAAATTTTCTGTTAGAATTGATGACAAGATGCTTTGTTTACGCTATTAAGAATAATGCCAGTAGGTACGGTGTAATTAACAGGAAAAAAAATAGTACTGCTATAAAAAGTTTACTGCTGATTGCATTGTAAATGCGGTTAGTGGGTAAATAATAAAGCTATAATAAATAATCCAGATCATTCAACTTTGCACGAAATCTAAGTTATTTTATTTATTTATTTAACTACTACGGTTTAACCACTTACAGTTACTAAGATTACAGATAAAATAACAAAACAACAAAAATAAAAAAATATTAAAAAAAACATTATAAAACAAGATTGAAAACTCATTCATGAATTCATCTCACAGTACTCCTGATATACCTATAAAATCTCGGACCATCCATCCGCAAACAGATCACTTGTTAGATTAGAGTCCAAGAGATCATTAAACGCAGCCAGGTTGCGAGGTATTGGCGACTTAGCACGAGCGACAGTACGATTTGGAGGCACGGTAAACAGCCTGTGCTTTCTTCTCCGGTCGTAATTGTCTGGTACAAAGAAGCGCGCCAGCACAGCCAGCAGATCAGGAGCATCAATCATTAATATTAACAATAGTTTCATAATATTACATTGATAGACATTGGTTTTATACTACGAGATAGATTTTTCTTGACTGTGGATGAAACGATACCATCTAGGTGGAAAACAAAAATAAACAAACATTCAATGAACTGCTAAATTATGCTAGCATCGAATTAGGCTTCTGTTTTCAAGTTCATTAAAACAACCTTGAAATAAATTGGTAAATTACGTAGGCGTTACAATGAAGAATAATCCCACCAGTAAGTAACAAGATTACAAAGTAAACAATCACGAAACGCTTTTAAACGTAGTTAGTATTGATAAGTTTAATTTTGGAACAGTATCTATCTGCCAATTAGGTAAGCATTAGTAAGCTTGGCAGACCCCAATGTCTCGCTAAGCTGTCCCAACGGTTTTAGTGGAAACGGACCGTCAAGATAAACTCACAAATGATAAGCACCTTCATAAATATTCTTAATTAGCCAAAATATAAGCTGATTATTGTTGTGCCTAATTAAAAATTATGGCCTTCGTGTTTGTGTATGGTCTAGAAATTAGCATTTAAATGAGATGAAGCTTGGAATAGTTGTTCGCATTATGTCCGTTTTAATAGAAAACTGAGCTGCTGTATTTTTTTTCTTTGAAAAAAATAACACGAAGAAAGGAATCTGAGGCTGATAATATTGTTTTTTAACAAGTTCATGAACTTATTTTTTCTCACACTTCTTTTTATTACTACCAGTGGGTACCTAAAACCCTCTTCCATCAAGCAATACAATTAATAATATAATTTTTCTCATCGCGTTACGAATTTGTTTTATTACGGTCAGTGTATCCGCGAGAATCTCTGGTAGGTACTTTTTATTTTATGGACACTTGATTTTCATTAGTGGTACAAAAACAAGTTTTTAATGTACATGCTCGGTAATATTCCTCTAAAAACGAACACAGCTGATAATAATATATTAACATTTAGATGGAAATATAATTTTAGAATCGTGATAGTATAATTGAATGCTGATTAAGTCTATTGCTTGTTTTACGATATCAGCTTCCGTAAGACGAGAAAAACAATTTACATCATTATCGTGTTCGCTAGTAATGTCAAAGCACCAATCAAAGCTCCATGATTTACGAACGCATTCCAATCAAACTAACGAACCGAGATTTAATTAAAAAAACGTATCGTTCAAACTTGACGTTAACCAAATGAAATTTACGACACCGCTAAAACATAGAACCCAGTATAAATTTAACTCATTTCTAATAAGAAAATTATGTAAAACGATCCTATTATAATTAATAATTCAGTTCGAAACGAGGAATATATTAACGATATCTAAACGAGTGATGACGCTTCGATTTTTCAACAGTGTAATACATTCGAGTAGGGAACTTAAAAAGTAATGTTGATTGGAACAACAATTAATGTATGTCCTAACTAATTTTGGGTTTAATAATAAACTTGAATGTTTAATCATTAAGGTTTGAGTACAACAACATGCTGAGCTCAATTTTTTTAAATAAATCGTTTTAGTACGTGTATGTGACGACAAATTTATAAAATTGGTCGCAAGATTAATGGGCCTGGAGTGACATAATAAAATGTTGGTTTTACTTGATGCCGATAAATTATATAAATGTAACTAGGTACTACTAAAGTAGAAAAATATACATGAATATATTTATGTCGGTTGTTTAATAATTATCATATATTTTCATTCATAATATTATCTCCGCAAACGGCGAACACTGTATGTATATTTTTCCCTGTATTATATCAGTGTACCAAAAAGTTGTGTCCTGGTTTCAAATGAATATATCAAAACCAATAACAGCAAACCTTTCTGCAATTATAATATTGTTAGGATTTGCAATTAATGTATCGTTAAAATCACGTTTCTAAGTAATTAATTTAAATCCAGGAGTGAAATGAAACAATCAAAATGAACTGTTAACATCTCGCACACATTCACATTTTGTATCACAAAGTTAATTCTAAGGGTGATAAACATCTGATTTACGACTTAATTACGGGACTCCTTTTAATGAAAACGTAAATTCAAAATTTTATGTTGAACAATATTATGTACGATTCTTTTGTTTAAGGCCAAAAGGGTTTATCACATTGTTTGTGAAAACACTGCTTCAAAACATTGAATTATTTTTGCCAAGTAGGTATAACATTTTACACAGTTATATAAGGCAGTAAAAAATAAAATTATATTCCTTTTATTTTATGAGCTTACAGTGTAGAGAAGGAAAGTGGCTTATTGTTAAAAAAAAAACCGCCAAAAGCTCCCTGACGGTCGCCATCTTGGATATCCGACCGTTATGCGCGCACGCATTTGTTTGCGTCCAGGTGTAGCGCTGACAAAACAATCGGCTCTCGAGCGAGAAAGGGGCGGAGGGGCCATTCATAATTTTTTATAAAACTTACCAAAATAAAAAGCGAAACTTATAAAAAAAGTGAAATGCTCAACCAGAGGTGGCGTCGAATCGATAGCCGGGTAATATTTCATAATATTAACTACTTAGGGATGTGAAGAATGGGTGGGGTTGTAAAAATGATTTGTAATTGATTGGGCCTATTGAATTAGCTTCTTTAACTTGATCCTCCTTCTTACAAAATTTTATACCAATATCTTTAGGTCCATATTATTAGAAAACTTATGGTCTGCGAAGTGCTAAAACATAAATCATACTTTATATTTTTTTACATTGCTGTCTCATATTTTACCTATCTTAGTCATTTATGGAGATCATTAACATTTAAAGTGTTTTTAAGGCGTTAGGCAGAGATCAAACTTTTTTCTAAAATATTGTAGAGAACATAAATTAAGTTCTTTGGTCCATGTGATGTTATCTTAAAAAGAAAACCGAAGATATGATAGTACGCAAAAAATGTGCAGCCACCTAACATAATACCGCACCACTGGATACTTATTGTAACATGTTTTCATAAGCCTTACGCACCGCCTTGTCGGGTCGAAGATCTTAACGCACCGTCACACTTGAAAGCAAATAATTAGGTGTATATTCTACAATTTGCCAAAGATCTCCATTGTACTCTTTGTGCCGTAAGTGGATTCTGTTAGCTACAAAGGGCCAGCCGCATGACACTGCTACCTCGGAACTTTGTACGTGTGTGTATAATGTTATTATTTGGAGCCGCATCTGTCACAAAGGCCGTTGCGACCGTAATTTTACAGTTTAATCAGCGTTAAATGCTCACAGACTTACCGCGGTTCGAAAGTAAAAAAAAATATTTAAAAGACTCCGCACTCTCGGGGACCGTACAGTAAAGAATTTCGAGTTCATAAATCATTCGGGATGTCGATGACGTTGGCAATAAAATAAAGCGTCTGCAATAACTATTCATGAAGCTTAGTGGCGGCCACAAAATGTAACAAAGAATTGCATAAAAACCGTAAACTGGATGATAGATGAAATCGTTGAAATAATGTACTGCCAATAAAATTTGTAACAGAGTATCAGTTTTTGGTCAGGTTTTAGGGCTCCGTACCAAAATAGTACTAAAAAACCTTCATGGTGCGATGTCATTCATCAGCCACAGCTGCTTGTTGCTGAGCAACTAATGATATTTATTTGAATATTACAATATAAATGCACTTGTTGTGCAAGAATTAAATAAATGTCGTGTTACATCCATTGCAAAAAGAGCCGAAAATGGTACCTGGGTAGTTGAAATTTAGAATTAGATGTAAATGGATCAAAATAAATAAAGTGTCATTTAAAAACCTTCTATTTTGTACATTAATCTGAAACAAATCTGGTTAATGGAAGTTTATGTAAATATTACAAGAAAATAAACGATAAATAAAATAAAAACAATTGCTCTAACTAGGACTGTTTTCGTTAAATGTTAGAAATAAAAACACAGCACTATAATTATGTAAACCTGATACATTTTGTAGACTCTTAACTTCATGATCAAATTCAAACAAATCATAACCATTATGTTTTTCAAGTTGTTGTGTTACACAAAACCGAATAACATTCCTCACAATGTAATAACACGAATAATATTATACATTTCCGTATATCAAACAAACTGGATTATAGAAGCCAACGGCAATTATAATGATGGATCTAAACACCGAACTTCAAAGGATATAGAAGATATCACGCAGCTCCTTATAGAACTAATATTACACGACAAAATGAACGTTCATTCAGTAAAAGATATGTCATCTATTATGTCTCATTGTGCAGTGACCACTTAGCGTGGAGAGGAAATAATTTATTCAAAGCATTCTACGTTTTGTCTACTTATTGGACCCCTGGAGGCACTCGTGTCTTTAAGAAAGTGAAGCTATATTGTGCACCGTTAGAAAATAAAAGGATGCACCTAAAATAATGGTCCAATGAGAATTTATCTGTAACGATTTTATGGAGAAAGAGAATTAAAATTAATAGGCGCTCACAAATTCATAAATTTTAATTAAGGGAAATAAATTACTGTAACTTCTTAAACTTATAATTTGTAAAGAAATACTTTTGTTGCCAAAGCATTCGATAGAACGTAAAATACTGATGAAGAAAAGTAACTTCACGTAGTGTGGCCAACTGATTTCTTTTCATAAACCCTCATTTCCTAACACTAATAGATTCGTTATAACTTCTTTATTAGTAAGACGAATCAATTAACGGCTTACTGTGTGGTAGCCAAAATTAATTAGCCAACTTCCCTGGTACGGTTCACAAAAACAGCAGATGCGAGATCAGCGAGTATACAAGCTGCATTATTAGTTGTTCAGTAATGTTTTAGTTTTTTTTTGTTGTTTTGCTAACCACCCGCACCAAAACACCATCTGTGTTCGGCCACGGTTCACTGTAATGATACATACGGACAAAATGATGATACAATGTGTTGATGGATTACATTGTAATGATGCTTTAGTGGGCAGTTCGAACATTAAAGGCCACTTTATCATGAGAAAAATGTGGATCGTGATCATAAATATGTCGAAGTCGATCATTTACATAAACCTAGGTACATCATGGTCGTATCATTTCTATAAAGATTGTATTTTTTAACAAAATTATCGTGCTAAAGCTGAACTTTTGGTACCCTCTTTATGAGTTAAAGTGTGGCTCAATCGCGGATTGCTGGATAGCAATAGTCTTCGAATTTTTGGTTCTAAGATATTCTGGCTTCTTTACGACTTTTTTTTATTTGTATGAGAGCTGTAGTGATCAAACAAACTACACAAAGTAAAGTAGGTACCTGCCTAAGTTTAAACCCCCGACCAACAACTCGTTAGGGTCGCCGCTACCGCGCATTGACTTATGTTTATAAACAAAATTAAGAGAAAAAAAAAACAAATTTCATGCGTAACAAAAAGGAGCGTCAAACGTGAAAGCAATATGTAAGTACGCCGAGTTTAACTTAATTATAACACTCATGTCTATAGGGACCGACGTGATTGTATGACTGTATGGGAAGGGAAAGATTTATTGCAATCTTGCCGACTCGGTTAGTAAGTGTTGCCTGACTTTTTGTTTCATTCCCGCCACGCTTAATCACTGGATGATCTCGAGCTAATGTGTTTTCGGTATCGACTGTAGCCCGCTTAATAATTGCATCAAATTTATTTTCTTCTTCTTATTCCTGCCCAGCGAATACTTTAGTATCTTCTATTCAATAAATTTGATAAAACCTATGGATTCAATAGAAAGGCGATCTATAGCTTCCCCCCATAGACAGAAATGACCGGAGTTTATGTATGTTTATGTATCAATTCAATACTTTTTACAGCTAGTTCTCCAACAATTTATCATTGAAGCACCGATTACTAACAAAATGAATGGCACTAATTAAAAGTAAGATAGGTAGAACTGGTTTCCAAAACATAATATTTATCATGGAAACTATAACAAGACGCTCCAAGTTTTTATTTAGAATCTCAACTTGTATTAACTGGGAGCAATAAATTTGTTTTAATTGATTACCGTTAATTCACAAAGAAACAGACCGCCTCCAGTCTTTAATTACATTTATGATGATTACAATCCGTTTTAAACTATTTTGCTTCGCGTGGCTATCTGAGAATTTAACTAATCTACTTCTTTTCGATAAACGACGAAATCATTAATAACATTAAAGATAAATTAATGGTTTCCTTCAATAGTTTAAACAATTATTCACCGAATAGAAAAAATAATACTTAACAAAAAATAATTAAACGTCTTCGACCGATTACTTATTTACAATTTCACTGATAGCGAATCATAAAACGAAAGCTTTTTAAAATATACTCGTTACGAACGCTGTATCGATTGGTACATACAATTGACAACATTTCAAAATTGACATGACCCTAAAACAAAAATACCGTTTCTTCATTTTTGTATGCTGAGTATAAAAATATATTTTTTAAAAATTTTTATAGCTTAATTTCTGAGAAAAAAAAATAAAAACCAAAAACCATGCGATGACGTCACTTATACGGTGGAATGAGGTGTTTACCTTTGCGAAAGCAAGCTCATTTTTAAGATGAAAACTATAATGTCAAACAAGACATTTCTGTCAAAAATTACGTATCTAATGTCAAAAAAGACATATCTAATGTCAAAAATTACATATCTCATGTCAAACAAGACATATCTAATGTCAATGTGTGACATTGACAACTGCCAAATGACAGTGACATCTAAGAAACTGATTTTTTTCGACGTATCACAGTAAAGCAAAGGAATTATCGCCATTCCACCGTATGAATGATGTCATTTGGCGCTTACGTCTTTTTAGAATGCACCGAATTTCAAAGTTAAAATTATGAATGAAAAGTACATAATATCGAAAAACCAAAAAATATGGGTCCTCTAGTTTTGGATTTACTTTTAGATAACATAATAAAACATGGAGGTTAAAATTTTGAAATGTTGTCAATTACTTGCGATGACTTGTGCTATAGCAAATGATGATAATACACCGTAGAGTAAAATAACGCCTCTAAATAGGTGCTACAAAATTAGTACCGAAACGTTAGCAGCCCAACTAGGTATTTATATAGCCAGGAAGCATAAACAATAACACGACACATTCTAATGAGTAATAAAAATTTGTAAATAACAGCCATAGTTCATACTAATAAAAAGTCTATATCCATAAATTACGGAGCTTGACAAAATGAAATTTAATGTCCCTTCATTCTATCACGTGTGAAAGTTACGTCATTACCGAAAATCTCATTTAGGGACAAAACCCCTTAAGGTTTCCATTCATAATTTTAAGGACACGTTTTTTCAACGCTGCTCTATCATCAATCTGTTCGTCTTGAGCACTACTTATTTCCTTGTTATTTCTTTCGTCCTGCTCTTTAGAAGCACGCAGAGGGTAACAAATAGAGAATGTATTATCTATTTTGTCTTACCCGTGACAATAATTAATGACTGGATTTAAACGCTTCCTCACGCCCGTGACATTAACATAAATAGAATGATCTTCGTTTGCTCGTTCAGCCCCTTTGATTCCAGTATTTTTAGCTTAGCAGCATCAAGTTTTGTATAATAATTTGTTGGCTGTAGATAGATCGGTGATTTCAGTACTTTGATGTTTCGCGTTATAAGGTGGCTGGTGATTGTCAGCTTATGGGCTTTACAGCGTGTTGGACAGTGTTCAATTTGTTAAATGAGGGCTCTGTTCAGTGTAATAGCTTAAGCTTGGTTATTATCACATAATTTCGTCTGCACCTTCTTTCTCTGAACTTTTATAAATCTCAATCGATTTCTGAATTAACCTACATACAGAGTTCTGCCATTTCTTATCTTATTAATCAGGGGCATTTCTTTAAAGTTATTTATTTGCAACAGTCACTTGGGTACAACAAAGATATCTAAATTTATTAACTGTGTCAGATATGATCATAAAGAAAACGATTAATGAAAATAGCACTGAAAAGGAGGTTGACAAACAAACAATAGTGTTTACGAGTTATGTACGACAGGCTCGTTCTGGGTATAAGTGAATTATAACAATCAGCTGCTCTTTTGTTATAAGACATCTCTGTCGTAGTAACAGTGTATTTTATTGCTTGTTTTAATTCGAAAATCATAACTTTTCTTTTGTAATTCTACGTTCTGTTTTGTTGTACAAATTATTCCTTCGTGTCTTAACCACGATAGACTTTAATGGTGAAACTAAAAAGCTAGTCAGTGTTTTTTGACGAATAAACGTTTTTGAGATAGCTTGTGGCTAAAAACAGCCACACAGGTCGATCAAAAGGTTAAGCTATGCTTGATGTGTTGGTTCGGGGATGGGTAACCGTTTTATTATATACCGAGACTCCTCTGAGCCTCGGACAGTACGTAAAGCCGTTGCAGGTCCCGGCTGTCATTTACAGATCTTAGACAGTGATTATAGGTAGTCAGTAGTCACTGGGTTGTGGAAGACAGACAAGCAGCCGCTCTGTGTAGAACATTGGTGTTCAGCAGCATCCAGTAAAACTTAAAGCTGACCCCATATTAATTGGGAAAATGCTAGGTATAATCTATAAAGTCATGACGTTGCCGCGTTGCTGCCAAATTAAACACTATCTGCACGCTGTATGCAAACAGTGCAATGAGCACAATTCTAAACAACACATCTGATTACTAATTCGTAGACAAAACAAACGTTGAACTCGCCAATAAATTGTATTGTAACAAAACTATTAGTGTTCGAGAAATTGGCTTCTAATTTCTCGTGTCGAGTCCGTCGCATTGGGTTTATTTAAATGAATTTATGGTGCAGCGGTTGCCATTATTGTTAAGTCAGTAATAAGCTCACTTATTTTATTAGTTCGTACTCGTTAATTAGTTTAGGTTGTTATTTTAAATGAAATATTACCTACTTAACAACACATAGCGAATTTTAGGTAATATATGCTTGTTTATCACTAAAAGGTTATTATATTGTTCACCTGATATTTATAAACAACACACTAAGAACGAGGCGGGCATTAAAATTAGCACAAAACTCATCATTCCTTGAAGAAAATAAATTAAAACGTTTTTATAATCATCGTGAAATCAAAATTAATGTCATTAATTTTATTGAAACCAATACCAGAAAAGAAAATTAAAATGAGTTTATAAGCAATGTTTGAAACAAATAAAAGTAAACCTAATTAAAGTTAGCTGTCATCTTTACATGCCACCGAGATAATACAGGCATGCAACAGTAAATTCACAACATGAACATGCTGCTTACATTCACAGAAACACTAATTAGGTAAACTAGGCATCACGCTATGCAGATCTTTATCCAGGGCTTCACAATAAAACTAACAGGTTCTCATATTTCACAGAGGCGAGATTGCACAACGATTGGTCTAACCGTTATTTTAGCATCTCTAAGCAGGGCTGCCATCATAAAGTACTGGGTCAGTTAGGAAATATGGGGCTCGTTGCTAGGTAATTAAAGCTGTACAAGTCACTCTACAAGTTTGAATAATGTTTTCCAAAGTCGATTCGTGGATTGAAGACCATCTATTTCCTGAACCATGAAGCATCCATGAACCAGTCGTTTGTAGAATATTGACAGTCGTTATTAGTAGTCACAAACACGAAATACTGAAGACCGCTCGCATAACAGCGTATCGTGTGACTTAAGGTCATGGCACATGATATCGGCACGGCACCTATACCGCTCCAAACCAGCAATTGACTTGCCATTCAATTTAGAGCCTTAAATCTGGGTAGTATAATATATTTTACAATGTTAACGTGAAAAAGGCAACGGCGAGCAGTCAGCGCGCTTGCCACTACCAAACAACTCGACTCGCAGGCCGCGTGCCGATAGCGAGCGGAATATGTGCTTACAGCGCGTCGTCCGCACGTTTTCAGCACGGCAACTCCGGGTCGCCAGCAATACGTCATTGCGCCGTCGTAAACCTAGACATTATGAAAACGTACGCAATTACAACAAATTGTGTTCACGGTGACAGCTAGCTTGCACCTCGCGGCCAGCGCGCCGGCTGCGAGCTTGCACCCCGCAGGCGGCGAGCTTACACCTCGCGGGCGGCGTGCGGACTGCAAGCTGGCACCTTACCGACAACGCGTAGTTAGTGCACTGGCAACTAGCCGTAAGCTAAATTCGAGGCGACGCCGTGCGGCTGCTGTGCAGTTGCGGTGCCGTTATAATGTTCCATGACCTTAAGTCTTATCATGTTAAAAAAAAACACTCAAAATATAAAACCCAATACAATAAAAAAACCTCAAATAAAAACGCGATCCATGTAAAACACTGGGTTTCAATTGCATCCGAAAAGACACAAAGCGGTCTCCAATACAGGTGGAAAAAAGTTCGGCAGATGATGATTGAGTAACAATAAATTGTACTAGAAATCGACAAATCAAAACGTACGTAATTTTCACGACAATAATGCTCTCAAATTGAAAACGGAAGAAATATTCCTAAGACATGAGCGTGAGATATACAACCCTGCACACAGGTACTTGTATGGTTAGGCTAACCGCTTGGATTTACATCGTGGGTCTACGTGATTCTTGTTGATTGTGAAGATAATTTGACTGGAAACATATACATGCGTGGTTTTGATGTAACGCCCTGGCGCCAAGTGATTACAGTGATTTTGATAAAAAAAGCTTTCGTTCCTGCGAGAACTGAGACGCCTATCAGAATGTGTTGATAATAAAATATTACATTTGCACTTTTTTCACAAAACAACGAAGTTATTCTTGTGTTTCTAAATAAAAAACGGTAAATATTATGCTGGTTTTGATCTAATTTAGGTCATCTACCTGCTGTAATAAGAAAACGTCTCATTGTATATATACAGACGCCAGCCAGCACATCAAGCTGCCATAAACTGTCAAACTTTCCCAATTGAACATGGGTCTTATTCTGTTTCTGATAAAGTTGAAAAACTATAAAGGAAATTGACACATAGGGGTGATGTGCTGCCCTTAGTTTGTACAAAGCTTTTATTTATCCAACATAAAGTCCTTTCTAAAGTTATTTCAATGCTCCATTCCATTTAACGGATAATGTGACAAACATATTTTTAAAAAATACATAATTATTCTTTACATAAATTACCTCATTTTTGCGACAGGTGAAATACAAAAATCCCAGAAAACATACACGTAAAAAAATGTTCAAAAAATATTTACAGTCTAACAAAACAGATTACTCTAAGAATAATACTTATAAAATTATAAAACTGTCAAGTTTTCGCCTGTCACTTATCACTTTTATTAAACAGGCTCCTAGCATCAGTTTACTCGTTGCGACTGCGAGCTACTACGAGTAGATACGATCCAGCCAATTAATTACCTGAAGTTTGTATATCGTTAAAAGTTAGATAATTGTTAAAAGAAAGTTAAATCAATAAATTAGGAAAGTCTTTGTAAGAGCAGCGGTGAAATCCGCTGATGAACAATTAGTTTTGTGAAGATTAAATATATTTAAAAGATTAATGGTAAAATAAAACCATGACTGTGTTGTATCTTGTATCAACGAAAGCAAAAAAAATGTAGATTTTTGACTGTTAATATTGTTTTTAAGCTACGTTCTATATTCTTTTTTTCAAAAAAAGACATACATAGACCTTATTGGTAAGGTTCTTCAGAAAGATCAGGTGCGTAGTACTCGCAACCGGCGTATGTGTATAACATGTCTGAATGGAAACGAAGCAAAAGAAGTGTGTAAGAAGTAGCAGATGGCGTATGGTCTGTAGTTTCTGCCTACCCCGATAGGAAAAAGGCGCGAGTTTATGTATGTTGGTACGTATGTATTTCATTGTTCTAGTACCTAAACTAAAAAAGGCTCGTTGAACTTCATGATTAACTCATCCTAAACAAAAAATCGTGAGTGGAACCTACCTACCTACATTATAATTTGTTACATTTTTGCATTCAACTTCGTCGTGATTATCTCACGTTCTCGTGTTGTTCACACTTCAGGTCCGTGTAACAGCTACATGTTTTTTGTTTTTTAAACTAAAATACTGTGTGTAAAGTCTGTTACATGCTTCTGACTTTATTTAGAGTGTTGGTTTAATTTATTTTCATGTTGAAAATTGAACTTCGTTATATCTATCATAATTATGCGGCAAACGTGAGTTTATCTCCCTTCTTATTTTCATGAGGGTAAGCAAAAACTACAAAACTACTGCTACAGGGAAATATTTTGGTTCTGTAACAAAATTGTGATTTAACGTGACGTTAACTTAATTTTTTTCTCTAACTTTTCTTCTTCTTAAACTAGGTTTCTTTTATTAATGTTTTACTTTATATCTTCTCTCCTATCTTTAATTTATCAGGCCCTGAGCGAAAGCCGGCTTTTGCAAACAATAGGTAATTTAATTGTGTCTGGAAATCAGGTAGTTTACGAGTTAAATACATACAGGCCTCCCGTCATAAGTACATCTATTCAAACATAGGTACATACATAAACTCACGCCTTTTTCCTATGGGGGTAGGCAGAAACTACAGAGCGCCATATGCTACGATTCTTACATACTTCTTTTGCTTCGTTTACATTCATACATGTTGTCATACACACACGCCGGTTGCGTCTATTTAAAGTAGATAACAAATAAAGAATATCCAATGCAGCTGCTCTTACTAAAACTATAATTAAAAATAAATTTAACTACTTACATTAATTACGTATTCGATATGCTTATCAATAGTTTTAAAGGAGTATTCCCGTTTGAGCACCTATTTTTTGAGCACTGTTAACAATGCGCATCGAACTTGAATAATATTCGAAACTTAAATAATAAATCGAACAAGCGTATCGGGAGTGACCTGCGGTGCGGGGAAGACGCGGGGGGCGGGAACACGGCGACGCGAGCGCCCCGCCACCTGGCGGTTAGAATCACTGCGTTTTTTGGCTTAGCAACAACAGGGCACGCAATTCGCTTCCGCACGCTTGCATGTTTTAAACCACTGCTTGTCTCATTTTTTAGTTTATATACAGTCCTACCGTGTACATCCGTTGGTCATTCGAGCCAGATAATATTGAGGATTAGCACTAAAGTTAATAGTTCGTGATTACTGCATTCATGTTTCACACGCCGCCGCGAACAGAAAACAAAATGGTGGGCACGCGAAGCACAACACGACGCGAACTCGAACTGCAAAGTATGCAAGTAAGCGACATTCAAGATGCGAAACCAGACGAAAAAACCTCTCCACGTGCCTGTAAGTCCTCGAAAAAATCGAGTTCTTCATCATTGAAGGCAAGGAAGGCTCAATTATTATTAGAAGCCGCAAAAGAAAAAGCACAGTTACAAATGGATCTTATTGATAAGAAGCTTGCTGTGGACCTGGCAGAATTAGAAAGCTGCAGGTCTGAAAAGGAATCCAGTGTGTATGAAAACCGTGATGTGGAAGATTGGCTAGAAACCAGCCAGCAGGAACTGACGAAGGCCGCCGGCCAAATACCTCCTGCTACTGAATCCTTACTCGAGCCCCAACGCATGACCGCCGCGCGTCCGCGCGATGGTACTGATGGCACCATGCAAATGCTGGCCAGCGCACTGAAGGATCTAGCCGCCACCGCCGCCTCTAACGGTACTTATGGAACCAACACAAGGATGCTGAACCGTCTGTGTACCCCGAAAGACTTACCAACGTTCAATGGTGACCCGCTGGAGTGGTTACATTACAAGCGAGCATATGAAGAATCGTCCGCAGTCTGCAACTTCAGTGACAGGGAGAACTTATGGCGAATCAGACAGAGCTTACACGGACATGCTAAGGAAGCAGTCATGGCGCTGCTGATTGGCGTTACATCTCCAGACGTCGTCATGGCTACGCTGCAGCTGCAATTTGGAAATCCCGATGTAATAATATCTAGAATATTACAAGACATCAACAAACTACGACCAATGTCACCGGAGTACCAACGAGACATTATTTCCTTCTCGGTAAAAGTGAAAAACTGTGTAGCAGCTGTGTCAGCTTTGGGCTGTGAAGATTACCTAAAGGGCATTGCCCTCACGTCGACTGTGTTGTCAAAGTTACCTACAGTTTTAGTTTCCAAATGGACTGATTATAGTTACCAACTGCTAGAAGAAAATACAAAACCAAAGTTCGTCGTATTATCAGACTTTTTAAGTTTAGAAGCAAAGAAAATTACTCAGTGCTGTGTAAATCTACCTAATATACAACAATCAATCGGTAGTCACAACAAACAAAAGTTTCAAACAGTGTTAGTAAACAGTGATCAAACTGATAATAAAAACAATAGTGAAATGTGCGGGTTTTGTCACGGACTATCAAAGCATTCACTACCAGAGTGCAAGAAATTCAAAAAAGCTCTACGTAAAGACCGATGGTTCTATGTAAAACGCCGTGGTATCTGTTACAAGTGTCTGGTGTCACGTCACAGGAACGACTCCTGTCCTTCTGCCGCGTGTGAAACTTGTGGCAAAGGGCATCATAACTTGTTACACTACAACATAATAAATAAAACCGAAGGCGAATTACCGACTTCATCTACCGAACAAAGTGATACAGCCGTGGCGGAAACTATTACTCACTTAAAGTTGGACAATCATTATCGTAAAGTGTTATTAAAGACTGTGCCTGTTACAATCCATGGAAACAACGGCAAGTCGCGCATTGTTGCACTTCTGGACGATGGCTCGACAGTGACACTGATAAGCGAGTCACTCGTGGCGCGACTTGGTTTACGCGGCTATAGGCAATCAATGCGTGTGTGTGGCGTTTGGAACGATACTGAACTAAAATGTGACAGTGAAATAATAAACTTAACCATAACAAACTGTGAAGGAAAAGACTTTACGATAAAAGCGCGTAGTGTAAACAATATGAACTTACCTGCACAAAACAAAACCACCGTTGATCTAACTAATTACGAACTGACACCTGAAATAAAAAGTGCTATTAGTGATGGACAATGTAAACCTGAATTATTAATCGGTCAAGATAACTACCATTTGATCTTGCCGTTACAAATAATAGTAAATAAACCGAACGAACCTTACCTGTCACGAACTCCTTTGGGGTGGTGTGTACACGGCTGTGTGCGCGCGCCGCCGCCGCCATCGTCGACGTTGCACGTTCAATCTACACTCTTCATACATGATGTACATCTGGAAACTGAGCGTATTCTGCGAAATATCCACGACGAAATACGCCAGTCTTACGCAATCGAGTCCGCTGGCGTTTCTGTTAAACATAGACAGAACGCGGATGATCTTCAAGCGCTAGACCACTTGCAACGTACAGCCAAATTAATAGATGGCAGGTGGTACGTCGGACTACCATGGAAAGACCCCAAAAGTAGGATGCCTGACTCCTATCCTAACGCGTTAAACAGACTGCGAGGGGTCGAGAGGAAAATGAAGTCCAGTGAAGGCTACGCTAGTAGATACCGAGACCGAGTTGAACATCTGATTACCAATGACTTCGCTGCACAGATTGAAGACACGGAAGGGCCGGTAAAAACTTGGTACCTCCCGCACTTTGGGGTCGATAACCCCAACAAAGAAAAGTTAAGGTTAGTCTTTGACGCCGCCGCCAGTTCTAACGGTGTGTGTCTTAACGACTATTTACTGAAAGGACCTGACCTACTCGTCTCTCTGTATGGAACTATGTTGAGATTCAGAGAAAATAAAATAGGTATAACTGGCGATATTAAAGACATGTTTCTGCGAATTAAAATCATAAACGAAGACAGAGATGCGCTCCGCTTTTTGTGGCGAGAATCGCCGGAACAACCTGTAAAAACCTACGCTATGAGTTCACTAATCTTCGGTGCTAACTGCTCACCTTTCATAGCACAATTTATCAAAAACAAAAATGCCGAGCGATATGAGACGTCCATGCCAGCCGCTGTGCAAGCGATACATAAACAACATTACATGGACGACTATATTGACAGTTTTCAAGACGAAGAATCAGCTACAAAATTAGTGAATGAAGTTAACCAGATTCATAGACAAGGAGGCTTCGAGATGAGGAACTGGACCTGCAATAATCAGGCCGTTTTAAATTCATTACCTACAGAAACACTACCTTCGACGGCTGTGACGTTCAAGGTTGGACAACAATATGACGGCGAACGTACGCTTGGGTTAATCTGGAACCCAAAAGATGATACGCTGGGTTTTGACGTGTCTTTTAAAAGAATTCCCACCAACATAATTACCGGACAGAAGAAACCAACAAAGCGAGAGATGTTACGAGTCATTATGTCCATATTTGATGTCTTCGGGTTCTTATCACCATTTACAATCAGAGGGAAAATAATACTGCAAGACACATGGCGATCCGCGATCAGCTGGGACGACGAAATAACTGATGACCTTTATGTTAAATGGTCGCAATGGTTGAGCGCATTGAAAAACATAAGCAACTTACGACTACCAAGATATTATCTATCGGCTACGAGATCACCTGCTACGACCGCTACGAGCTCTACGGGTGACACGTTACCTACAAACTCACGATCGACTACGAGTAGGAGCGAATCGTACGTTGACCCCTATATGAACTTACAACTGCATGTGTTCTGCGACGCGTCAACAAAAGCTATGTGCGCCGTAGCATATTGGCGATGGATTGATCATAGTAAACAAGTACGGGTGGCGTTTGTCTCAAGCAAGTGTCGAGTTGCACCTGTAAAATACGTCTCGGTGCCACGTCTTGAACTTCAAGCTGCCTTACTTGGCGCACGATTGGCAGACACAATAAAACAAGAACATAAAATGGAAATGACACAGAAGTTTATGTGGTGCGACTCTGCTACAGTACTACATTGGATACATAATGATAAGCGTACATACAAACCTTATATAGCACATAGGCTCGGCGAGATCGACGAGTACACACAAATGAAGGAATGGAGATACATACCTACCAAGATGAATATCGCCGACGTCGCAACCCGCGAGTGCTGCGAAATGGAAATATTAGAGAATGAGTGGTTATATGGGCCAGCATTTTTATATGAAGACAAAAGCTTATGGCCGCAGCAATCAGACGTACAGCTACTTGAAGTTAGTGATGTGGACCTTGAATGTGTAAATACCTTTCACATTACACCTATTTGTTTACCAGCTGTACCTGAACCTGAAAAGTTCTCCAGTTGGCGCAGACTGCTGCGAGCTACGTGCGTTGTTATGTCGTTCATAGAAAAAAAATGTAAGAAACGTGCCGGCACTGTTGATGGCGCTATGATGGAGCGAGCAGAGAGCTTACTTATAAAATACTCTCAGATGCAATCATTTCCCGAAGACCTGGAAAACCTGAAACAGAAAAATGTTTTATCAAAGAAAAGTAAACTACTTACCTTATCACCGATTACTGATAACGATGGTGTTCTCCGTGTAGGTGGCCGCATCGACGCTGCTTCTGAAATAACACAAAATGTTAAACAACCTGTTATACTCGACGGGCGTAACCATATTACCCACCTTATTGTGAGACACTACCATGAGCAAGCATACCATGGAAACCAAGAAACAGTGGTGAACGAGCTGAAACAAAAATACTGGATTATAAGAATTAGACCCACCGTGAAACACATAACTTCAAAATGTATGCTGTGTAGAATCAAACGAGCTCAACCTCAACCTCCTAGAATGGGAGACTTACCTGAAGCACGACTGGCCCACCATCATCGTCCTTTTACATTTACTGGCGTTGATCTGTTCGGCCCAATGGAAGTGTCAGTAGCACGACGACGAGAGAAGAGGTATGGCGTACTATTTACCTGTTTGACAGTAAGGGCTATACACATCGAGATTGTTGGTAGTCTTACCACTGATGACGTCATAATGGCCCTCCGAAGAATGGCCGCTAGACGTGGTTGGCCGAAACACCTTTATTCAGATAACGGTACTAATTTGAGAGGCGCTGACAACGAGTTAAAGAGATGTGTCGCTGAAATAGATGAAGAACAGCTGACTCGAGACGCACTTACCTACGGTATGACGACGACGTGGACGTTTTCTCCTCCCGCCAGCCCACACTGGGGTGGGGCATGGGAGCGACTCATACGAAGTGTGAAGACCGCCTTGAAGGTTGTCCTAAAGGAAAGATCACCGCGAGAGGTCGTACTAAGCACGTTAATGGCAGAGGTGGAACTAATGGTGAACAGCCGCCCTCTTACACATGTGAGTGTAGAACCTAATAGTGAAGAGACTCTGACGCCCAATCACTTTTTACTTGGCTCCTCTAATAATGCACCGGCCATGGGCACGTTTGATGAAGGGGACCTATGCCTCCGCAAGCAATGGCGCATCTCACAGCGATTGGCTGATTTATTCTGGAAGAGATGGGTAAAGGAGGTACTGCCAGACATGCGTCCTCGGAAAAAATGGCAGCAGGAGCAAAGGCCCATACAAGTGGGAGACCTTGTACTCATCGTGGATCCAGCGTCTTCTCGTAATGTCTGGCCGCGAGGGAGAGTAGAAAAAGTGATGCCTGGCCGGGACGGCCGCATCAGAGTAGTAGAGGTCAAGACGAACTCAGGCCTGCTGAGACGATCTGTAGCGCGCATTGCTCGAATACCTACTGAGAATGAGTGCTGACGCACTGGGGTGGGGGGTGTTAACAATGCGCATCGAACTTGAATAATATTCGAAACTTAAATAATAAATCGAACAAGCGTATCGGGAGTGACCTGCGGTGCGGGGAAGACGCGGGGGGCGGGAACACGGCGACGCGAGCGCCCCGCCACCTGGCGGTTAGAATCACTGCGTTTTTTGGCTTAGCAACAACAGGGCACGCAATTCGCTTCCGCACGCTTGCATGTTTTAAACCACTGCTTGTCTCATTTTTTAGTTTATATACAGTCCTACCGTGTACAAGCACCTATGCATTTAGCACCAAAGGTATTCCCATTTCCCATAGTTTAATGCATAGGTGCTCAATAAATAGGTGCTCAAACGGGAATACTCCGTTTTAAACCAATACCAATGAATGACCGGACCTATTTAAAAATGTTAATTATGTCTCACATCCTCTTTCGATTTAATAATCAGTATGTTTTTGGCATGATTAAACTTAATGGCCTTAAGATATGTAGACAAGTAGTAATTAATGCTATTAATTAACGATTATTAAAAGTTACATTAATTTTCAAAGGAAATAGGCTTGTTATGACATGATTAAATGGAGCGCGTTAGTTAGTTTTTTGCAAAGAATATCAAATCTTGTTTGGGATATTTATTTTGTAGAGTATTTTTTCTAACAGACATTTTTAGTAGATATGTACCTAACTAGAACTATTCGACAAGGCCCACCGGTCATATTTATTATGGCCAAAAGCCAGTCAGCCCGCTACTTTATTCATATCTTATGCTTGAAATAGGGTGAAGAGTAGTGTTGGCCTAGTGGTGGCGGCCTCTTATGGACAGTAAGTCGTGGGTTCGAACCCAGGCAGGCGCATTACTTAGTGTAATTTATTTCATCAACACTGCTCTCAAAAACGGTGAAGGAAAACATCGTCAGAAAACTGGCATGTTATAGAACCAAAAATTCGAAGACCTGTGACATCGGTTTTGTGGGGTATAGCTTAAGTACAGATTTTTGTAAACTTGTCTAAATAAATCCTACTAATATAATAAACGCGAAAGTTTGTGAGTATGGATAGATGGATGGATGGATGGATGTTTGTTACTCTTTCACGTAAAAACTACTGCATGGATTTTAATAAAATTTGGTATGGAGTTAGCTGACACCCTGGATTAACACACAGGCTACTTTTTATCCCTGTATTCCTACGGGAACGGGACCTACGCGGGTAAAACTGCGGGACGTTTGCTAGTAAAAACTAAAATAATCTCTCAAATTGCACTGGGTCCGCTTGGTAGATTATAGTCCATACCTACGCAAAATACGCGCTTTGACGTGGAGTTGCGGATACCAACCCGGTATCTTTAATCTTTTTTTAGGGTGTTTTAAATGAAACAGTGACGTTAATTATATTTTATTTATACATCTGAAGTCGCAAACAAGCTCAATGTAAACATTTACGTGCCTATGGACGTCGGCAATATAGCTTGGGCGTTGCAGACCCCGTGAATACATTTTCCTTCTTATCAGAATAACCCCATGCTCTACCTAGGAACGATGGGGTAGGCAGAAACTACAGAACGCCACCTGCTACGATTCTAACATACTTCTTTTGCTTCGCTTACGTCCATACGTGTAGTCATACACACACGCTCCGCTTGCGGGTACTACTGCCCTTTCTGAACAGCCTTACTAACAAGGCTACTGTACCAGGCAAACAGCTTATTCTATAGCCTAATTGTACGTGGCATAAAGTTTCTTTAGAACCGTATAGTACCGCGATAACAGTGGTTCAAAGGTAAAATATGTTTGTTAATGTCAGCAAGCGTAGAGGGTCCGAGGAAAGCTAAAAACGACGAACGTTACCTTATTACCGATAACACTCATATCTGACCGATATCATTGAAAGCAACAACTGGCTTTGCCTACCATTTTGCAAACGGATAGTAGCCATTCGGCTTGTTAACCAAACTCACAGTCGGTCACTTCTCATTTTTAGTTTTTTACAATAATCCAGTTTTTCCTTTTTTTATGAGAGAGAGATATGAGCTACCGATAGCCTTCGTTGGATCAAATATTTTATTTAATAGTGATTAAATATATATAATAGTCTTCACTATTGTTATTATTTTATTTAGTTAGATCCTGAAGTTTGGTTAGCGTATGCAGTTTGGTTAGCGTAGACTGCTCTGAGGTAGCAAATCTTGGCTTCTAAATTTTTGTTATACTCTTAAATACTTCTAGATTTAGTTTAAGTAGTCTTCTAAACTATTTATATCAAGCAATCTCTTGAATAAAATTCATAAATTTCCACCTTACGAATGTTATTCCGATTATCTGATTGTATTAATCATCAAAATAACAGGCAAAGGGGTCAATTGAGTTTATTTCCATAACTTTCTCATACGACTTCCTTCGTATAGATACGTACGTTGGTTCAACGAATCAGCAAATGGCTCGAACGATACGTGAGTCTGATTATATCGAGACGATTGGACCGTGAGCTGATCTAGATCTGAACCTGGCGATGCTTGGCTTTGTTTTCTAATATTATTTTAATTCATATTATATGTATTTATTGAAAGGAGAACCAACAGCTGTAACAGGTGGCTAATAATGATATAAGCAACACAAAGTCAATTACAGGTTCTCACGAGTAAGAAACAGAATATTATACAGAAATTTTAGGATCACTAACAAGCACAATAAATAACAGAAATAATAGAAATAAGAAAGATACAATAAGCACTAAATACACTTAGACACCAGGTAAGGCACTTATGACATGGAGTAAAGGCAAATACAAAAAATATTAAATATTATTAAAAGCACTACGCACTTTTAAAGCAATGGGCATTCAGCCGAGTGCGTGTTGAGTTGGTTTTGGTGACAAATGGGTCCAATGAGAACTCTTTACAAAGAATATTAAAGTCCCTACTTGCTCGCACCAAGTATGAGTTTTGTCTGCAAGTTGTTGAGGAAAAAGGAACGGAGATAGGTCGCTTAAATCTAACTGACTTCTGCGGGACATTGAAATGCAGTTTCTGCAGTAGGTCAGGACAGTCAAGTTGATTATTTAAAATCTTTAAAAGAAAATTGCAATCAGCTAAACGACGACGGTCTTTCAGAAAATGAAAAAACTTTATGCTGACGAAATTCATTTGTGTTTCAAAAGTTACAAGCAAATAGTCTAAATAAGGTTGTATTAACACACTAACACTTCTTCAAAAGGATTTTTTTCCTACTATGTAAATTCTAAAACTGCTATAACTTTTTTAATTCATCAATAAAAGTCAAATTATTTACAAAATAAAAAAGTACAAACCCACGTGGACCACGTCCTGAGCAAAGTGCTATTTTGTTATATGAGCAAGTCTTTTCACTACTACTTACTACTTTTTTATGCGAAGCTCATATTGTTTCAAATTAAATAATGTTATTTTTTCATTTCCTAAAATTCGACGGTTTTTAATGGAGCAGACAAAGATTTTTCTATATTTGCTTTTCGAAAGAAAGAAAGAAAGAAAGAAAATATGTTTACTTGGGAAACGCACAGGAAATTGACAGTTTAAAAATAAAACTAAATCTAACACTATTTAATAACATAAAGACCTGTGCGAGGCCAAAAAGGCCCCTATCTCAGCACGATGCCACGATATTTATTGAGAAACAATTCGCATACTTATCTTGAAACAGTTAAAATGTTAACAAAAAACAGATGTTTACGCGTTAATATTTACAAACATACTAGCACATACAAGTTAAATAACAACTAGAACTTACAGTATTGCGTAAAAAATTGTCCTAAAAAAACCTCGTAAATTTTCGTAGCTGGCAATTCTATGTTGTAAACACGAAGACGATTCTTTTATTTATTAGTAAAGATAAAGTCTTTCGTGTTTTCTACTCTTGGGTAATTTACTTCATTGCTGCTTGCGTTGAGGTAAATTATTAGTTTTATCTCTGGAAACTAGGCTACCATTAATGTGACATGTGGAAGTATAGCTGATCGTAAGTCTTGTTTCCAATTACTTTCAAATACGTGATTCTAAAAGAAAATTTAAATGGCACTAGGTATTTCTTTTTCTTATCGTGTGATTAGTTATTAACCAGCAGGCCTAGCCATATTACAAATTCTATATCTATTATCGCAATCGATAAGGCGACAAAAGAAAGAAAATGACGTATATGGAATCCGCTGTTTGTCAACTGTCAAGTGTTAACGAGTAGAATTTGTAATATGGCTGAAAATGAAATACACTTCACAGCTGACTAACAGCTGATTCCATAATATACGCCATTTTCTTTCTATAGTAGAAACAGAATAGAAATAGAATTTGTAATATGGCTGGCTAGGTCTGGTGTCAGAGTTTTAATGCCGCCCATGGGCCTCTGACTTGGCATCACATGCCTTCAAGAAATATCTCTCAGGCATGCCAATTTCCTCACACTGTTTTTCTTCACCGTTTTTGAAGCAAGTGATAATAAGACAATACGCACAATCCGAAAAGTATTAGGTGCCTGCCTTGGGTTCGAACTCGAGACCTAGGATTTGGCAAATCGGTCCACTACTACGATATCACTGCTTTTTTACTAACCGCTATTATTACTTAAAACTTACATTTTGTTTAATATTAGCGACTCATTATATTTATTTGTAAATCGGTTAAAAATAACACTTTCTCACGTGAATATACTTTTTGTAAGTACGACAATTAAAAATAGCTGAGGTTAGTGTTTCTTAGCCTACTATTTCATGTAGAGGCACTGAAACTTACAACAAAGTCACAGTCTTTTCTATAAATCCAGACTCCAGATTGTCAGGAGTCTCCATATTAAAAAAAGTCATGGTCAATCATATGACGACCATGGAAATTAGTGGCTGCTAAATTCTTTGTGAAGAAAATAATTAAGTTGTGAGTGAACCTATTCAAACAATACGTCTATCTGTAAGTAGTCGTATAACAGTGAAATTAAAAATTGTATGAGCCAACGAAGTATTTTCAGTTTATTCTAAAAATTATAATCTACAGGACTATACCCAATTTATTCGATTTTATTAATTTTACTTCTAATATCGCTGCTTCTTACTTTATCCAAGACAATTTTGTTTTCGATGTATTTCTTTGTTTAAAGGGTTATAATAAAATCAACCGAAATCAGGCCCAACGCGCTCAATATTAAGCAGAGCCTCGAGGGAGGATTTACAAAATATACCAATTTGTTTTTCTTATAGCCGCGGGACAAACGCTCCAAAGTCCAATTATTAAATTCTTAGCCGAATATCATGCATCAAAGAATGTCCACCAAACAATAGCGATGTAAGAAATATGAATCAAAAGAATTGAGTTGTATACCATACTGATATCAATAAGCTTTTTCTTGTACATAATTCAAGCGGTCACTCCATTATTAATTAATAAAAACATATTTATGAATTATTTATTACACTGACCGATCTTGAAGAGAAATTCTACGCATTGTTATGTATTAATTTATTGATCTCTTTAGACGTCATAAATACTGATTTTAGAATAAGCTTTTAAATGTTACTGTAGACTTATTTGAATGAAACGATTTAACGAAATAGATTTTGATCAGATGGTATGTTAATTAATTTCTTAATGTGGAGAAATTAGATTAAAAACATGACTATAATAATAAAATTAAATAAACTTAGTGTTGTCTAGACCTCTGACGAGCATTTTTTATAATATTAAGGACTCTTCTATATCAAAATGCTAATCACATCGCATGTAACTTAACAACCAAATTCAATAAAATAATAAATGTAAATCGACTCTTATGTTGAATTTAAACCAATTTACATAATAGGAGGTGAAACATTTGAATTATTTAAATAATTAAATATTCGTTTTATAAAAATCCAATTTGAATATTTTGTCCTGGAGCCAATATGGTGAATAAAATATCAATGGTATTTTGTGACCACTTTTTGATCTCTTTTTGCACTTGAATAGGCTCATCCGTTGCATGGCAAACATACAAAATTATGAAAACAAATGATTAAAAAAAACAACAGATAAATAAACTTCACACTCGCGTAAACATTTCTAATCCACAACATTAATTGGAATAGACCTTCAACCAATATTTTTACTACTCACAAATCCTTAAAAGAATACAAAAGTGAACCAGTCGTTAAATCGGATTAAAAAAATAATTCCATACACTCAGCTGACGCACTACATAAGTTGAAGTGACAAACTATAACTCTATACAGATATCCCACAACATTTTTTGCTGGCGTGTGATGGATGATAAATTACAGCACGACTCAGCTTGAATGCAAATCTCTCGAAGTGGGTCACCCTGTAGATATTATTTTTCACATTCAACCGCAACTGGAGAGGACCTTGTCTCAGATGATTGATCTCTTATTGTACCGTGACATTTTTACGATTCAACGTTGTAATAGAAAAATTTTACAACTCTTGGAGTGGTTCTTTGTAGTTTTGAATACATTGTGCTCGGTCTTACTTACTTCTATTGAATGTTGAACAGTTCCGGTCAATGATGGATTGAATTCACTGTTTAACTAGTGACAGAAAAACTTTTTTACAAAAAAAACAACCGACTTCTAAAAAAAAACACTAACAGGTGAAAAATAACTCTAGTTTCTCCAGTCTGTGGCTTTGGTGGTTTTGTTTCGTTCATTATTGGCCACCGACTTCCGAAACTAGAGTTATTTTTCACCTGTTAGTGTTTTTTTTTAGAAGTCGGTTGTTTTTTTTGTAAAAAAGTTTTTATTTTGTAATTTTTAGTTTCTTTGTATGTAAAACAGTCTTTCAAAACTTGAAAGAATCATTGAAATTGGATAACAATTGCTAAAGAAGTTCTATATCTAAACATTAATCTGTACATCTCTAACGCCCCCTTTTAAAATAGAATGGCGTAATGTTATGTTGTGGGAATACACAAGCTCAGCATAGACATCTGACTATAGCAATCGCGAATAATTTGCTGTTATGCGTCGAAGAGTTCCGTTGCCTGTCTTCTGCATCAGTTTATCTTCACCAAATGATACTTTCTAAAAGAAAATGCTTGATTTGTTACTAAAAATGTTAAAATCGGTGCGTGTGTGCCTATATTTTTTGAGGAGTTCGCTCAATTCCTCGAAGATCCCTCATCAGATATGAGTTTTGATACAAATGGGACCAATCTGCAACTATACCCTATCAAACAAAAAAAGAATTTTGAAAATCGGTCCATAAATGACGGAGTACTGAGGTAACAAACCCTAAAAAAACTCCTCCTTTTTTTGAAGTCGGTTAAAAATGTTTTGAATTGTTGTAACATTCTCAAAATAAATTCTGATCCATTCAACAACCAAAATTTTAAATAGTTTTATTTGATACATCAGCGAGTGACTTTAATAATGCACGTGTTTTAACTGATCAAAATATAAAATCACGTGGGTAAATGAGATATTTAAATTAAATTCCAACTTGACTTTGTATTCATTTTATTAACGGGATGAGCCATTATTTTATACATTATGCTCGTGTTGGCTGATGACGGCAGTAACTTGAATGTACCACTATTTACCTTTATTAAAACGTGAACTTACCCGTAATTTTGCTAAAAGGCTCTTTACTTGCAAACAACATCATCATCTGCCTAGCCTTTTCCCAACTATGTTGGGGTCGGCTTCCAGTTTAACCGGATGCAGCTGAATACCAGTGTTTTACATGGAGCGACTGCCTGTCTGACCTCCACAACCCAGTAACTGGGTAACATGATACCCCTTGGTTAAACTGGTTGTCAGACTTTCGGGCTTCTGACTACAAGTAACGACTGTCAAAGATCTACAAATGACAGCCGGGACCAACGGCTTAACGTGCTTTCCGAGGCACGGAGGAGTCTTGGTATGTAATAAATGGTCACCCATCCACGGACCGACCTCGTCAAGCGTAGCTTAACCTTCGATCGACCCATGCGGCTGTTATAATTTAGCCACAAGCTCCTCATAAACAACACAAACAACAACAACAACAACACAAACAACATATTATTATATTATTTAGAGAATGCAGAAAATCTGAAGGGAAGCTTGAAAAAGTAAAGAGCGAACTAATAAAGTTCTCAGCGCAATTATTGGAGTTTAACCGCACGGGTTCCCGCTTCCCTTGTACCAATCACGCCATTAGTTCGCTAAATTGTACGCTATAAAATGCAAAAAACTTCGGATTCCAAGTTTCAAGTTAAAGTTCTGTAATCATCACTGGAGATTCCAAAGTTGTTTTTAATATGTAGCGCCTCAGGCATGCAGTTTCGAAGGTTCGTATTGAAATGTGAGAGAAAGAACTTGAAAAATTAGCAGTGTTGAATATATAATTTCACTTTTTGCCTTTGTTTAAGACGTTTTATCATAATGTGGTGTTTTCAAAGCGGCGCACAATTTGAAAATTTGAATTACTAATTACTGTTCGGGATGCTTTATAAGAACATAGCATGTGGACATCTGCATCTGCATAATCAGCAAGCAGATTTACATTTTAAATGATGGGTTAATTTCAAGAGCTTTTTCATTACATTAAACGTACGATCGTTTTAGAACCCTATTATTTACTTAAAAGTCCAAAAACCTTATTGACTAGAGAGTATATCAACAGCTTAATAAAGTAATGTGTACAGAAACAAAGTAATGTGCTTGATCAACCAATCCCGCATGTCTATCAGATTAGTTTTTCGTTCTAAATGTAGTTTGCCTAAATATATTTTCAAAGTTTAACGTGCAATCACTGATGTGATTGGTTGAACAAATTTTGAACAGCCGATTGATATAATCGCATCATTTAACCTGCGATTAATTTGTAACAATAAGATTGTTTTTATTAGAAATCGGATGTAAATCGTACTTATTAATGATTTGTGTAACATAGTCAGTCTACCATCAGTATCAAGTTACCTACTCATGGAAAATTTCGAGGCCACTTTGAAACTCATCAGTCGAGAATTGTAACTAACTAAGCGAACTTCTAATTTTAGTAGCATTATGCTCTGCCGTGCGTCGTCGGCAGAACATCAATCATGACTCACTTGGAATAGATCGAAACTTGTTTAAGAAGTTTGCTCAACAAGAAAAAGGGTCGGCGATAGTTTTTATATTGCGTGGAGAGCGATTATTGGGTTTATCTTTTGTTTGATGTAATATCGGCTGATATTCGATTTCGCTTTTTTGATACGTCAACTTATTTAATATAAGTTGCCTCCAAGTCTTCAAGTAAAAACACACGAGCGAGCACGTAAACAGCAACGCAACGTATGGGACCTTCTTTTATCAATAACGTGGGCCTAGATTATTGCCCTTATGTGCCTTAACCTTAATCTGTTCAAAGGGTTAAAATACTTAGGGTACAGCAATATCAAGCTCTGCTTATTTCAGTTTCTCTTTAAAACGATACCGTCAAAATTTCGCGAGACATTGGTACGGTTGCCGGTAAATATTTTGACATCATTAAGGAATTCTACGAGGGTCCCCGACAATTTCTGTCACAATTACAGAACCCTAATAACGGTTCCGTCCCCTCCTTACAACAGATTCAGAAAATTTGATGATGATGATGACTTATGTAACGCAATCAAGTATAACTTTTGACGGGCGTTGGAGTAACGTCAGTAGAAAAAAAATAGTAAGTTAAAATATGAATAAGGGAAGATTACTATGACCAGATAGAAAGCTAGGTTTTATCCTCCGACTAAACAAATCTATGTTTTAGAAAAAGTTGTAGTGTAATATTACAAAGTTTAAGTGAAAATGATGAAAAACTATGTTTGTTTGGCGAAGTGACTGTTTTTGTGTATTAAAGTGTTTGTTTGAATGAAATATAGATTTGAGAATTGAGCATTATATCTAAGTAGTCAAGCTGTGTTACTTAACAGTTTATACCCATTCCTGTATATTCATCAAGTTGGTTGAGACTATTAGGCCAAACACAAATTATTTCTCCAACGCTACGCGTGTTGATGACGATTAAAGTAATACGGCGTAACATCAAACCCGGCATTACTACAACACTAATCTGTGTGCGTACGCGCAGGTAGTCGGTCCAGTCAACGTGTGATCGCTGGATATTTATACGATTGTGCAAAAGTTTTAATGAATGGTAGCGTATTGGTAGTCGAATGCTAAAAAATAACAAACAAATTGTTCCTATGAATGGTCAATCATAAGTACCTGCTGCTGCATTATAAAGTAGTATCAAATAATTTATCTTAAGAATTTAAGTGAAATTTGTTGGGGATTGCACTTATATTCAAAATAATACCTATAAAAAATCAAAATGGTTGTGCTTTATTTTGACTATTCCATTCCTATTCTATGTTGGGGTTTTCTTACAGTCTAATCTGATGCAACTTCATGCAAGTATCTTACATGAATAGACTAACATTGGCAACGTAAGTACACGATACTTCTTCGTGATCGTCAGAGTTTAGGGTTTATGACTTCTAGTCACAATTGTCGAAGAATCTGACTTTAGTAAGCGTTGGTTGACATCCCATTGACTAATGCGACAGTTATTATTAAGTGACAAGCCCCTAATCCTACTAACATTATAAACGAAAGTTTGTGAATATGGATGGATGGATGGATGTTTGTTACTCTTTCACGTAAAACTACTGAACAGATTTAAATAAAATTTGGTACGGAGTTAGCCGACACCCTGGATTAACACATAGACTACTTTTTATCCCTGTATTCCTACGGAAACGGGACCTACGCGGGTGAAGCCGCGGGACATCTGCTAGTTTGCCCATAAAGTGAAAAGTCTCATAATTGAAAAACGAAAGCAAAATTTAAAAACAATGATTACAAAACGCACACTTGTCACATCAGTAGACGAAATAGCCTCCAAGTTGAAGATACGAAAGATTGAAAACACCATTGTACTCTCTAAAATTACAGACACAACTGGTCAGAAGCACCCGGATCAACAACCGTAAGCAATAATCATTACTCTCGACTCATCAGCCTTGAAAGATGCTTTATTGTCTCGATTCGGCTTGTTGTCGACTTGTTACGACTACAAAATAAAAAATAAAAAGATATCATCAAACTTGTATTATAAAACCTCACGCAATCGCCGCGCGCGCACTGGAAAAAAGTTGAAAAATAATTTCTGGCTTCGGCGTTTGAATCGAATTGCATTGGTAGGACGGAAAGAATACTTAGAGTTTGTTAAATTTGAAAAAGTCAAAGTCAAATCGTTAATTCTCATAAAAGGCACTTTTGAACGACAGACTGACAGATTAAATAAATATTAGAGAATGATTCCAGTTGCACATTACAAAAGGTAGTTTCATATGGAGAAAAATGTGCAAGAAACTCCATATTTACTGTTTTGTATACATAATCAGATTATATGTGAGGACTATGTACGTTGAAATAAAACTTAAACCAATTTATGCATTCCGTGGGAGTGATTACGTTAAATCTAAAATTGGTAGTGTTTTAGTTAGTTAAACGCATCGTTAAAAGAAATTAAAGTCCTATGTACATCGCGACCAACAGACGATACTTGAAAGCTCGCTGGCAATGTTAATGTATCCTGTATAGTTCCTAACTAAGTAAGCTAGTGAACAAACGATATACGCAAGTTTGTATTTTACCTCTACATTATGTGCAAGTACACTTCAACCTTTGTTCACATATCTGATTACATTACATGGATTCTTGCGAGTTCCTCGTTCCTGCGGCCTATGGATATTTGCACAAGGGAATTTTAGTGGGCTAATTCGTACGAGAGACAAATACTTCCTTTTTTTTAGAGCAGTATATATTTTATATGACCTCAAAAAATGTCGAGACCAGATATTATTATTATTGTTTTATGATTTAGTTTGTAAAACGATGTTGAAGCATTTTTTTAAAGTGAAACATTCTTAAAGTCTTTCGTATCACTTTTAATTCTTCTAAAAGGCTACACGGCTCGATCAAATTCATGATTTTAGCGTTTTCTCTATGATCTAAGATTAGGATTTATACATACTGGATGGAAAAACCTTAACCCATCTACACAGATTCGTTCCCTACGATCATCTAACAATGTTTTTCAACAAATCGCGAGAGTTTCAAACAGAATAAACTTTATCCACACGAAACAGTTATTCCTTTATTGTTATGGCAATCTAAATCCCTGTTTGTAGACAAAGCGAATACAAGATAAAGTCCATGGAAAGTATATTTTCCAGTAAAGCGGCAATAACTTTTTAGGGCTACCATGAAAGTAACTTTTACGATTGTTAGGAATTAATATCTGAAAAATGGTTTTGGACCGTCATATCTTACCGATAAAGTTCGAGTATCGCGGGAAATTGCTACCGATATTCTTTGTAACATGGATTTCCAATTTTGCACTTCAGCTAAAAAATCTCCAACGTATTTTTCTTTATTACATTGGCGGATCTTTTTCACTCGGATATCTTTAAGGCTCAGCCGGTAATTAGATATTTTCTTACAAAGCCGAGTGGTTAAAGGGTGTTTTTAAGATAAACGGTTTAAGGAGATATTTTTACGCTGTCGTGAAATCTTATTGTATCTTGGTTTGAAACAGAATCTCTATTCAACCAAAAATGCTTGGTAAACTTGACCTTTGACCTTTTTTACATTTCTTGTGCGCCTAAATCAAATCAAGCGGCGTATTCTTGAAAATTATGTTACATAAGAAATGCAATGACGTCTTCTTTCACACCAGTAGCTCGTGTAATATCTCAAAACACATTCGGGGCGGTTGCGATATATAAAAACATCTATTTCTCTCGCCCCAAATAGGGATATCCAATTGGACCTAATGTTTTTATCACATAAATATGAAAAGTGGATACCTTACGTAAGCAGTATTTTTATATTTAGGTCTACGTGTTCACGAACCGAGTGGCGTAGATATAAAAAAAGAGATTGTTTTTTTACACGTGGTAGGTATAGGTAATAGGTATAATATACTTTTAGGGTTGGATATGTAACATGTTTATGAACTTTTGGATACGTGCATCAGTTATTATTACAGAAAATCATATTTTTTTGTTGGTACCTACGAGTTCCCAGTGAGGAATACGTTTATTTTTCAATCTGAGTCAAAATTAACTTTTTTTGTTTGAGCTTATTGGTGATGTTCTTCAGAATCAGATGTGTAGTAGTTGCAACCGGCGGGCGTGCGTGTTTAAGACGAGTTGTATGAACGTAATCGTAAGGATCGTAGCAATTGCCGTTTCGTAGATTCTGCCTACCATCATGGGAGGATGGCGTAAGTTTAAGAAAAAATCTGTTACGCATCTCATTTGAAATATTTTGGGTCCTTGGGACCTCTACCTATGGGTCTTCTCTAGGGCTTTGGGCCTATGCGCCCTGTCAGTTTTCAAAAACTTTACCTTATAAGTAGTTCAAAGAAAAATGTTCATATGCTTTCTGTGAGCTTCCAGACTTCAACAACCTTTGGCAGTGTGCCAAATGTTCAAGACCAGTAAATAAGACTGGAAAGAGTAAGGAAAAAACATTTTTTGATTAAAGTTATACATTTCCTTACATATTTTTATTTCAGGTGCCATGAACCTGTTGAATAAAAAAACTTTTTTACAAAAAATAAAACCGACTTCAAAAATAACACTAAACGGCGTAAAATAACTCTAAATTAGGAAGTCTGTGGCTTTGGTACTTTTGTCTTATTCTTGATGGGCCACCGACTTCCTAATTTAGAGTTATTTTACGCCGTTTAGTGTTATTTTTGAAGTCGGTTTTATTTTTTGTAAAAAAGTTTTTTATTTTTCCATTTTTAGTTGTTGCCATACAAACATTTGCCATGAATCCATTTTATATTGTTATTTGTTAACAATACATGTCATTATAATAGGGTTATCCACCTAACCCTAATAAATGAAACTTAACATACCTAACTGTCGAAATCTAGGTATATTGAACACATCTGCCTACCCCTTTGAGCATACAGGCTTGATGATACGTCATGATGTTGTATAAACAATAAACATCCAAGCGATTCCAGCAATCACGATAGATTTGCCGTCTATTTTTGAAGAGTTCCGTTGTATATCTCCGAAGATCAGCACCAGATCTTCACCAAATTAAAATGGGACCACCTCTGAAGTCTACTCTTTCAAACATAAAAAGAATTTCGAGAATTGGTCCACAAATGGCGGAGAAATCAGGTAACATACATAAAAAAAAAAAAAAAAAAAAAAAATACATACACACGAACATAGAACCTCCTCCTTTTTTGAAGTCGGTTAAAAATGATGCATCAGATTTATTGTTTATTATTTAATTTTCCAAATACATTAATTCATCACATCACGCCTATAATATCCAAAGAGCTAGACAGTGGTATTCTGATGTCTACCTGCACGCATATAGCCTGCGTTACAGGCCATCTTCAAAATACAAAAACATCAGTCAAATATCTGTTAAGAATAATGTCGTGTGACAACGCACTAGACTGGAATTATAATTAATACCTTTAAGTCTAAAATCGCTAATCCACCTCACTCAAGCGTGGTGATCATTGCCCGTACCTTCTCTGTATGGAAGAAGTTTTTCATGTAGTGAGACATTATTAGACTATTATTATATAAGAACTCGCAACCGGCGCGCGTGTGTGTATGATGCATAAGCAAAAGAAGTATGTAAGAATCGTAGCATATGGCGCTCTGTAGTTTCTGCCTATGGGAAAAAGGCGTGAGTTTATGTATGTATGTATGTGTATGTATTAAGAACTTCCAAAAAAGTTTAATTAAGCAATCTCAATGTATACTTAAACAGGTGCCATACTAAAAAAACTTAACCGCACTCATAACGAGTTACCCAAAACGAATTGGACTTTTCTCATCATATCTACAAACGAAATTGTACTCGACTCAACTTGGAAGCAAAAATAACACCCGTGTAAAAGTTCTTTTTGTTATTTTAAGCACCCACCACCGCCGCCTAAAAAGGTCGCCTAATTTGTCGGACGGAATTCGACATTATTTCACTCCACCATTGTTTGTGTTACGATTACCGCGAGGGTTAAATAGCGCGTTTAGACGTCGACTTTTTCGTTAAACTTTAGCGTTGTTTAAGGGGGAGTCAAGTCGGGAAGGGTTAAGCTGGTGGCCTTAATCGTAAACTGCTTGCGAGGCTCTTTTGTTTTAGATTTGGAGCATTTTAGAATTCAGCCGGAGATTTCGTAATGGCGAATTTCTTTGGGGTCGTAAAAATAATTGTGCTGATTCGTAAATTAAGGAAAGTATTGAAGCGAGCAATTCTTTTGGAGCTTCAGTGTGCTTACAAAATTATGTATAATTCCGTATTTTCGGAATCATCTACTGAACCAATATTACCTCATAATTTTACATGACTATACACTCCTGAAGTGATTTCTACAAAACTAACTGAAAAACATGACTGAGCAAAAGAAAAATGCTTTATTAATTAAGAGAACTCCTGGAATGTCTCATTACATAGGAACAAGTCTCAAGAATTCGTTTTCATTAAACAACCTAATATTTCTTTTGACACTCAATCCGTACTTTTACACTCAACTAATTGTTGTCTTGTTGTAAGAATGATGTCAGTCTTTGGAACGATAAATTATTGCTTTATTAATGTGACAATTTGTCAAGCGCGCGTTGTTTATAATATTAACAATATAACTTTATTTCAAGCACTATTTTCATTATTTTCACGGTCACTATCTTACGTTCAAGTTTATTAACAATTAGAGCTAGTTTCAGTCTTTTAAATCCAATCCTAAACAATCCTCAGTCTTTCCCGATAATTCATGAACCGTCTGAACGTAAATAAATTGTGATTGGTAGAATAAGTTGTCAGCCTATCGCATTACTTGGTTTTCGATCATTTTGTTCTAGAAGCCAAGGGAATCTCCTAATTTTGTAACACATCGCATAACGCCCACATATTTTGAAGGATCATAATGAGGCTCGCCTCTTATCACAAAGTACTAAATTAAACATCCATACGAATACATTAATATGTAACAAAAAGACAGTCAGAATAACTTTCGCATGAATAATTCCAAAAGTAGGTCTATCTGTCTCTTTTAACACATTAAACGACTAAAAGAATTTAGATAAAATTTGCCACTCTGGATACATTATTTAAGCAGCAGTGGCCTGGGTAAATAAATCGCGCAATCAATGACCTGGACTGAGGTAAAAGGCTTCTTGTATGGCGACCGTTTACTACTCGTAGAAGGCGTAGCGAAGTTAGGCCACCGAGGTGAATTGACAATCTGATGAGCAATGTACGAGAGCAGACGATAGTTGTGGAAATCTTTAGGGGAGATTTATGTTCACGAGTGGACGTCTTATGGCTGACATCGTGTTAAAACAGACTAAATGAGGAACTTAACATCACAATACTATATAACTAGTACTAAGCAGCTAACATTATGTTTAAAGCACCGTCTACTACATGTTTAGAACAAAGAACTGCCATTAATTTTACCCTAAGTTTCCACTATCAGCGGTTGGACGAGCTGCGGTGTATCAACTGCGGTTCTTAGAGCACTACACAGATAAGCACAGAAGGACCACTTTATTAAAAGCTAACGTTAATGTAAAATACTTGCGAAAATGAGTCCTAAATATTACAACATAGGATTGAAAATTGATTGTAACACCACATTTAGGTCTAACATCGGCTTCCAGTGCACTGAATGACTTGGTAAACTTACTGTGCTATTCTAGTGACGATGAACAGCGCTTTGGTTATCAACAATGCTTGAGTCCATTTTATACGTAACATCAAGCCTGTATTTCTCAAAGAGTCAGGTGGAGGTGTACCATGTACCTAGTTCACGTTCTCTATTCCACCAGTTATTGTTTACGTCCCAAGGAATAGGAGGCAAGCGTATTGCTATCAATCCAGCACAGATAGACATCGGGCTGCTATCAAAAGTAATTCCTGATGGAATATATTGAACAAAAAGGCCGTAACAGCATAGAATGAACATTCTGGCTGCACCCGAATGCAAATGAGATTGATGTAAGTCAAATACAGAAAGTCTTAGGTAGGTATCCGGTCATACATTTTTTTTTAGTTTATCTTTTTTTTCGTTGCCCCACACAAGGATTTTCTCCCGTGTCGTGGATGCGTTTAAAAACACTTAAACTCACATGCACAACCAGGTCACTATGTATTCGCTTAAACTTTTTTTCTTTTTACTATGGAATACCTCCCGCTCCGCAATTTCATCATCCAAGAAAATAAAGAGCTGAAAAATTCTGTTTATATTTGTTTCAAGCTGGTCTTTTTTTATTACTCTTTTTTACTTCTTCTCTTCGTATGATTCGTAAGTAACCTGGTGTCAGAGTTTTATGCTACCCGTGGGCCTTGGCATGCACCTTTACTAGCCGTAGAACTTGACTTCATATGCCGTCGACAAATGGCTCTCAGGCATGCTCGTTGCTCACAATTTTTTTCTTCACCGTCCAGCTTGAGGTTACCGTTAACGTTTCGCTTACTTTACTATATTGAGTTTTTTTTTACGTGCACACACGGCTCATCAGCAAGCTATACATTTCCAGTTTACACTGAGCTCGCTTTGTACAGAAATTATACGTATGCAATGGGAGATCAGATTATATTGGAAATTTAGCTTGATGTGTAGCCGTGTGTACCTGATATTTTAAACCAAACGTTTATAAAGCAAATATTATATCCCTCTAAAAATGAGAAACAAATAATATCAATAGAGATGATAGAAAGATAGGCTTTGTTTATGTTTGTTAAGCTTGGAAATCTAGTTTCAGATAAATTCTGGACTTTTCCAGAAGGAATGAGATTATGAGTTTTCACTTTCATTGTGTACCTATCGACTTTGGAAGCATTGGTCTGGTGGAGGACGATACAGATTAAAACTAAATAAAGCAGATAAATATCTATCGATGTCTCAATATTTGTGCCTATAATATTTATGAAGTAACTTGACTTTGTGTACCCAATATCGATTTTCTTTTTGCAATCATATCAATTTAGTAATATGTTTTCGCAATTTAAGTGATTTGCAGCAGTAATTAGCGTTTAATGTCGCAGGGTATAAATATGTTTTTGAAGTTTAGAAAGTTCCTTTTTTCTTTTGCTCTCTTTAAATTGAAAGAACCATGGACAAGTTTGTTCAGAACCTGCAAAAAACACTGAACAGTGATAAAATGTATGCCATATGCAAGGTTTTACAATTTTTCTAATTCATTCTATGGCAACTAAATCGAAAACTAATTTGGTGTTTGGACTAACTAAAACAATAATACAATATTACCCACACAGCTGCAGTTCTTAGACCAAGCTCTCAACGGTGATGAAACTTGTGCTATGTGAAAGCTATTGAGGTATTATTTCATTTATTAAATCGCAGTTAAGTCGAATTCGAGCGCGAACATAGTGTTGTATTCTGTGGACGCACTTTAACAATATAAGAATCTGGAACAATTAAAACTAAAATCTTACATGCAAAACATTGAAAACTAAAGCCTGAAAGCCACTGAATTAACTATAAACATCTGAAGTCAATTTACAAGACAGCCATAAAACATTCTCGAACAAACATCGCCAATAACAATGCCTTAAGAGTACGTATAAAGACTAAAAAAACACCTCTGCACACCGATTTGTAAAATAAAAATATGTAGTTCCCGCAACATGCTGGAGAAGATGACTTCGTTCTAGAAGAATGACACGCTATCAGCGCTCACTTTGTTGTTATAAACAAGGGTCATGGCGTTGCATGGTAGTAAGCAAAAAAATAAGGAATGTATTAAAACGCGTAGTGAAAGCACTTTGTCGTGTACTATAACCATTATCTATGCCATTTTTTTTATCCTATATATCATTAGCACGTTATGATACATTGAAAATACTTTCATTTAGCAGGCAACTTTTGAATGATTTTCTTTCGAACCACTTTTACCATTATACTTTATTTAAAATCCTCAAAACTCCAACATAGTTCCTGATACGATTTAAATTGTAAACGATTGTCTTGCCTGTTTTGTGTAAAATCAAATTTACGGTAGCCAATTTTCGTTTATTTCCCCTCTTAATAAGGTGTGAAGCTTCCTACAGTTTAACAAAGTGCTATCTCGATTCAATAGCTGACTATCGATGCGAGCTTATCAACAATCGGTCCTCTTAATTGTTGCTCGGCGCATGTTGGGCCTTAATTAATGAAAATACCCAGAGACTATCTGAGCGAACATCTTTGATTTTGAATGCAATTATTGTTCTCTTGATAAAGGGACGGTGTTCCGCGAGAAGGTGCAAATAAGTTAAAGTCACTTAGTATTTGGAATATAGTATAGAGTTATGATGCGGTCGTTATGACGGCTATGACTTACTCGTTGACACTTTACTGTGAATGCATAATTACCAGTACCTATGCTTATCATGTCATGTCCTATATTATCCGGAAAAATCAATGACATCCAGAGTAACAAGTAGATTTACCAAGTTTTATTAATAATTTGAAGCGTGAAAAAAACATGGGCCCTGAAGGGAAAGCACTTTGAATTTTTGAGATAGATTATTTTAGTAATAGGATTTATCCTTTGAATTTTTTAAATAAGTTAAAATGAATTCGACTGGCCTGTTGGTCTAGTAGTTAGTGACCCTGACTGCTATGCCGGAGGTCGTGGGTTCGATTCCCACCCAGGACAAATGTTTGTGTGATGAGCACGATAATTTGTTCTGTGTCTGGGTGTAATTTATCTATAATATGTATGTATTTAGAAGTATTTAAGTATGTTTATCAGCTGTTTAGTACCCATAACACAAGCTCTTAGCTTAGCTTGGGACTAGATGGCGATGTGGGAAAAGTTGTGGAATATTTATTTATATTTATTTATTTAATTAACCGATTTCTCAACAAGTTCGCCTAAACCAGATTTGAATATTGAATCAGCTAAATAAAAAATAAAGACTCGGTATTTTATTCTAATCATTGAAAGGATTGTTGTTCAGGACAAAACAAAGCATATCTAGTTAACATTTACCCAATAAAAATGATAAATATTTTTAATAAAGAGGGCGTAAATATGAACTACTGATCACATCCTATCTGTATTGGTAACACTTGCTTTGAGCTGGCCTAGGTTTAATACAACTCAAGGCCAGTTTCTACTTCTGGCTTTGTATTACCAACACGCGGCTCTTAATATGTAGATAGGTATAATCAAAAAGATAAATACATAATATTAAATATGAATAAAGATATTAAAATGGTTTTTATGCAGTGAAACTCCTATCACGAGTCTGTTTAAATTTTCTTGTTTTAAAACACAACGTTCCATTAAAATTTCTCTGAAAAATGCTTGGGGTTACTCTATCTTGCCTTACATGCTGTAAGTAATTTAATATCTTCTCAGTGATAGTTATTTCTTAAGAAATGTTTTCTTACATCATAAGTAACTGGAATGGATAGAATTAGTTTTGTGTTACAGCTGCTCTTTGATACAAAATATTTGTACTTACATTTTTAATGTTTTCTTTGTGAATTTAATTTGACATGTAATAATAATTTAGCATTTGACACCAAAACAGAAAGATATTTATTAACTCATTCAGTTGGAATTTAATAAAAATCTCACTTAATAGACACGAAACGAGATCTGAGTGATACATATAATAAAAGCTCATTAAAATCATCTATCTACGTCATCTTTTCATATCAGTGCGGTGAAGAAAAGAATTAGTTTCACCGTATTGATACACACAATATAGAACACACCTGAATGAAAATTAAATTTAAATCCGATCATATCGCATAAGCCCATTCAAATTATCTAACACGGTTGATCTTTAGTTGCTCACTGAAATGTGTGCTTGCAGCCCTTTATTCTGCGACTGACGCGAAGGGAGAGGACTGAAAAGCTTAAATTTTAATTAATTTTTCACTCCACAGACTTCTTTAATAATACCAGAGGCTTAATTGCCAAAAATATTCTACGATCCCTTTTTAAATTAGGTGCAGGCAGGCAAAATTTAGACGTGTTTAATTAGCGACGTAAAATACATCTGTTAGTTGGAGACATCTTGTAATAAGGCGACGCTCATTTGTTAACGATAAAAAATTACATACATCTATGTTACTGTGTATTATTTTGTTTACAAGAATTGCGAAAGATGTGAACTAGAAACATAATTTATACAGTATTTTAAGTTCAAGAGTCTTAGAATGAGCTTAGATAAGACATAATATTGACTGTAATATTAAACCCCACACAATGTTCATTTGAAAGCTCTTTATTTTTATCCTCTCACCTACACCTGACAGACACATTACTCAAGCTCTATCAAAACTCAACCAGGCCCAAACAATTGAACATTATGTTAAAATTATACGAGCACAAAATATTTTACTTTTATATCACAACGTTAAATACGTTTATACCCATCACAAAGGTCTTCCAATTCATTTGCTTATCTATTTAAAAGAGCGGGTTGGTCGGGGTACGACACATTCAAAATCAATGGAGCCTAATGTCACAAAATGTCGGCGGGGCTCATCCATCCACCAAACATGTCGGGCAATGAATTGAGAAAAAAAAAATGTAAATACGCCTCTCACGTTGCTTAACCAAGCGAGAGTTTTGTAGAGCTACCTTCCCGATATATCGTTAATACGAATACGTCTGCCATTTACGTAAAATATTGTTTACCGATGAAGACAGACAGTGTTATTTTATGCGTATTCTGAGCTGTTTGTATCTCCTATTCACGTATTTGCTGAGTATTGACAGTTACTTACAGCAATATCGCACAAACGTTGGAGAAATAAGGGATTTTTTCAGCAGTATTTATCTCACTTATCCCGACTTTGTGCTTGAGTATTCAAGTGACACTTCATTATTGGCTCTCATCCCGGCCTTTGGGACGTTGAGTGGTGCATAATTATCGATACTGAGTATCTGTTGTTTTCACAAACTTTATTTTCTCTTGTAAAGTAAAAACGTGTTGTTTTGCAGTTGGGCACCAACCATTAGGGACTTATTGGTCTACTGCAGTGTTTTTAAAAACCTACACAATTTACAAGCACAATTCAAATGTACAGACGCCAGCACATCAAGTTACCCCAATGTGTCAAATTTTCCCAGTTGAATATGAACCTTATCCTGTTTGACATAAAGTTGAAAAACGATAAAAGAAATTTGACACATTGGGGTAACTTGACGTGCTGGCGTCTGTACACCAATACTTTAAAACCTTTCCGTGAACAAAATACTATCGGAATTCAAAATCTAATAGGCCATGCCAAATCCGGTAGTAAGACTAGTGTTGACAAAATGGTTAACATTATATTCAGTTACATATCTCAATATTTTAGGCGTCTATATAACTTGCCAAATGGTGTACTTTAATATCGGTCGAGTTGGGTAAATTGGCAACGGTAACGTTGATATCGTCATTTCTATAGCGGAAACATAAAGTTGTATCCAGCACACCACTATTCTAGCCGAAACTCTTTCTCCTCGAAAATAACTGTGGGTACACAGAATATGTGAGTTTTATTCACCATTTATTTGGTAGTAGCGCCCGTCGAATAGCTTTTTCTTGTTATCTAAATTATCTATTATCTTCTTATGCGAAGGTATTTGGGACTCGAATGGTATTGATAGCCGGGATATGTAAAGGACTCTTATACATAGGTGTTTTATGTTTGTTTTGATATGATAGGATTTCTTTTTGTGTCAGGGCCTCTGGGATGTATTAGGTTTAATATTTTCTTTTATTCCGAGTGAAGGAACGTGTTACCTAGTGACATAATATTGGTTCCTTGTTATTTAATGGCGGGGTTTTATCATCCAACGTAAAATAAAATGTTAGTATTCAATGCGTATCTAGACGTTTTTGCCCTACACTTACTGTGACATAAAACTGGGGTCAATGGCTAGAAAACTACGTGTATCGTTACACTCGTAAGCAAACGATGGATCTTCGTTTTTATTCATCCATTCTATTCAGCGATGGATGATTCGTTCGCCCACACATTAGATATGCATTGATCACCTGCATGCGGTTGAATATAATTTTTATCAAGATTCGCATTCCATTTTTATTTATAAAAAGTAAAAAGGGCTGCCAAAGTTTTGTATAAATCAGAGTGATATGCAAAGTTTAAAGAAACAAAAGAATCAATGTTTTACGAACTTTTGCAAGCACCCGTCAAGGAGCGTGCAATAAACGTTTTATTGTGCATAAAATATTACAATGAACGCAATAAACAATAAAAGTCACATTATAAAATTAATACCCGATAACACAACGTGGAAATATAAAACAATGGATATCTAGGCGCGCCATCCAGTAGCCGAAATAGGTGTTAAACGGACAGCGGTCCATCTTATCAGCATAACGTCAAGCATCCCGACAGAGGACGTGTTGCTACCAGCATAAGTGGACCTCCTATTACCCATTGACAAACCCACAACTAGAAAGGGTTTATAAAGGCATGGGGGGACGGTGCAGGTCTTTTGTGAATGGCGACATCACTCACGCGTGTACGTGGGAGGTACATTTGGAAGAATCAAGATCGTTGCACAACGGAAGCCAGGTGATGCATTGCCAAGTCCGCTCCCTCAATCGCCAGATCTGAGATTAGATCGCGTTCGTTTTCTAGCGCAAACTGCTTTAACGTACTTTGATTTGTTTGCTCTTGTGATTCATCTTGTACGAAGTAGATACGTTTATTTTCTCTTCAGATTGGAAAAAGTAAATTAAGATTTAGTTCCTTTCTGTTAGCTCTGCCGTTGTGTGCGCAGTCGTTTGTCAATACTATTGAATTTTATTTGTTCTTTCGGATACTCAAGGTGTGAAAATTTTGTGAAACAGTCTTCGTAAATACCGTTAAGCTTTTATAGACAGTCAAATTGTAGTATCATGTGAACTTTTTATACGAAATTGTTACAGCGGAAATAATGATATCTTCATTAATGCCACATCGAGTCAGTTAGACGAATCATCTTAAATCATGTGGATCGAATAATAATAACTTAATCCATTTAACCATTCTTTCATATTCGATTAGTTTAAAGCTAATCGAATTTTGAACATGTTTTTTCGATTGCTGAGCAGGAAGTATCTAAGATAACATCTTGGTACTCTCATATCGTTTGTTAATATCGATAAGGCAGCGCCAAGCGGTATTCCGCCTCTCACCACACAAATTCCAATTAAAATAATGGACTTAGGTGGATATATTTGTACTAATATTGTAATTCAGGTCTTTTAAACTAAATTATTCAGCTATATTCGATTATCGGAGGAATAAGGGCATGCTTACAAGGTTGTATAAAACCCAGTCATAGTAACATTGGTAACTTACGTACGTCACCGGTTACAATTCTGTTAAGGGCCTGTCTGCTTAAAATTGATTGAAATTTGTTTAAGTAATGCTTCTAATCTTTAATGAAGTTCTTTAATAACGGCCAACTAATGAAAACTGAGGTCTTCGACTTAGTAGGACAATGGTGGGCAGAAACTGTGTATAAGACTGCAAGCAATTAGATTGTATTATTCGTTTCAAGTAGGCAACTCGTAAGCTTGGATATCTATATGATTGACGCTTGTAGGTATGTGTTTTTACAAGTATGGTTCGGCATCCGTCAATATTGTGAAGAATCCTTTACTAGGCAACCCGATAGTAGTTGTTTCAGCATTATGCGTCGAAGATTGATTGTGGTTGGCGATTTTTTTTCGTTTACACGACAAAAAATAAGGTCCTTGAATGTCATGTTATTTAGACTTAATGCAATTAATCACTATGGATTTTGATTCCGTCAACTCAAATTTACTTATTAGATAATCTACACACAACTTTTGTACTACCTGTCTCAACAGTCGCAAACTTTTCTTTACTGGCCCAACTTGTCGATGAGCCAATCACATGAATGATTAAGTTTATTTACTTGTCCGCCAACGCATTTCATACACGCATGAATCTTATACGTAATCGTGTGTATAACAGTATGTATGACCTAACGTGGGTGTTCACATTTCATCAAGGGAACAAGTATACGTCGATCATTATGCTTTAATTGAAAATGGTTTACAATGCGTAAACTGGCATTGATGGATTGCGATTTTTGTAATTTGTCAAATGCGTATTTTTTGTTGCGGTATGCTGATTGTTTAGGGTGTTTGTTTTGCCAGTTGGTGGTGATATATTCAATTGATTGAAGGTGTGAGACAAATAAGAATCCAAATAAAACTCATCAACGTACTCATCATTGAGTCGGCAATGAGTGATAGTAATGATTAAATACATAGACTACGTGCCCTGATGATCTGTTTTACCAGAAGAACACACTAAGAAAACAAAAGCTTTGAAAGTATTCTGAAAATTCACAAATTTGTCGAAGTTCTATCAACATTTTAAATATTAGCAATTTGTCGTGATTACCCTAGTCTTACAACGAGAAGGAGCAGGTAATAAAGAGTCTTATACAAACTTCCGAAACTCAATCTCGATTCGAGTACTTTATAATCCAATCCGTATTTGACCTTTAACAACTCTGAGCCGTTATCTACTGAAGAAACAGAAGATAAATCTTTGGTTTTAAACTTTGTCCCGCGCGAATATAAATTACGAGTCCTTACGTCCTTTCTAGGTGCGTTAAAATATACGGAGACTTAGCTATTTTTGAGATAAGAAAATAATGTCTCCTTACAAAAGCGTACGCAACATCTTTCTTACATACTGTATCCGAACTCATTATCTTTTAACACGCTGCAAAACTTATGCTCCTCCGAGGTTGTTCCCTATCGCGCCTTTTAAACACCATTTTCCCCGTCTTGTGCTGGGTCCCGTTCTCATCAGATAGCAGCGTGGCCCAAGCTTACACACTTATTTTATTTACCAAGCTAAGACGATTATTTACGATGTAAAGCGTGTAATAGCTTGCAGTATCTTGTTTTTCTATAAGAGATCCGGCTTCCACAACATGGATCATTTGAGGCAAAGAGATCCGACGATCTCGAACGCCTACATACCGTTTCTTTTTTCTTTTCGAATATATTCGCAACACGGCGCAGATTAGCATAGGAAAGTAATTTAAACAAATTGCCTAAACGATTTTTGTGAGAAACGCGACGCCATTTGTTTAGATAAAGTAGGTAGGCCTATATTTTTACGAGATATAGGTTTGTTTGACCAACTTTTCACTTCGTATGCGGCCCGTGTTAGTATGTTTACACGAAATTTTTAGATCGCGAAAGTTTTGTCATCCAAGCGTCGTCACAAATTCCTCTGTTGAGATTACATAACTCGTAAACTTCGTCGAAATAATGCCGCAATAAATCTAGTAATGTGTACGGTATTCTCGTCAAACTTTTTTGTTTATTTTTCTTTCCTAAAACCGACGACCGCGAACGCTTTCATAATTCTTTGAAATTACTTTATATACTTTTGGCGATAACGCAGAAAAAGACCGTCACATTAAAGGCCTCGGTTAACTGTTGGCCGATAACATTTTGTTGAAAAATACATAAAAATGTACATAAAGATAAGTCCTTGTGCGCTTTCCTAAAATTTTCCCAGTAAATTTCACTCGTATTCGCACAGAAACGGTTTTCGGATAATGTCCTCCCATTAGCGGTTCGGAAAAAAAATGATTTTTGTAAGCATTTTGTGCTTTAAATTGCTTTTAACTTTACAAAAAGTCATATTTTATTATAATTTGAGGCATAGTGAAAATATTCGGTCAATAAAACGGCGTAAATGGTGATGGAAATTACATGAACGCGTTGCCTTACGCCCACACTGCGTTATGAAGATTGTAACCTTTTTTAAATGGTCATAAAATTATGTAGTAGCGACACAGCTGTTATTAATTAGGAGATTAATATTTACAGCGGAGCCTTTAAACGTGTGCAGGGGCAAACAAACTTTGGTTACTACCTATAATGTTATCCGTAGACCGTAGACGGTCGAATGTGGCGCCTGACCAGACTAGCACTGATCGTAAAACTCCCGCCTTTTTTAGTGATATTGTTTGACGGGTGGCCAACGTAAAATAAAGACTATTTATAACCTGACAAAGAAAGTGTTTCGTATAAACATTGGAGGTAATAAATATTAATATCGGGCGTCCAAACTTTCGTTTATAACCGCCGATCCTTCGGCAGAATAAAATACAACATTGAGAGTTCGGTTCCCTTGAAAACTAATTTACCCAAGGATGAGAGCGAAAGCGGATCGCTTTTGTTATTTTAACAACCATTTTGTTAGTTTAATGAATTGTTGTTGATAGCTTCACGTTTATTTACAAAAGAAAAGTAAAATATGAACAATAAAAAAGGCCTAAAATTTACTTAAACCTATTTAATTTCAAGTAAAATAAAGGTAAACACCAAATAAAATTACAACCAGAAGTACAAGTAGGCAGTTTAGAATATAAAAAAAAAACGATCTTAGTTCACATTACTTTGCTTCGCTTTATCATTTGTAATGTATTATGCACCACAAATTTTTAATTAGTACAAATACTTAAAGGGCTTATTCTAGACGGTCTTCTCATTATATATTTTGTAAAGAATCAATTAATAATATTCATAAACAGCAAAGTTATTAGCGTTTGTTTATATCAAAAAAGGTAACCCAATTTGTGGAAATATCGTACTTACAGGCTATTCGTGACATAGTAGTATTCAGTAATCGTCATCTCTCGCTCACGTTCGTGTGCTCTCGTTCAAGCATGACCAGTCTCCAACAGCTGTTTTCGTTATTTAAGTTTAAATAAATAGTGGCATATTTAAAAATTGAATTTCGTTTTTTTTACTTTTGATTACGCAAATATGATCAGTAACAGGTACGAATACAGCCCATTTTTTTGTACTAATTAAAAAATAGTGGTGTATAAGGTCACGTTACAAGCTTAAGTCACAAAATGTTGGCTCGTAGAAGCAGGAATGCAGTTTTTTTTTAAATTAAAGATAAGCAGTTTTTATTCAAATACTTTAATTTTAAATTTAGAAGAATAAAAGTGAAACAAAGAACATGCCCATGTATTGTTAATCCTTGTTTCTTTGAGGTTTTTATCATTGATACTAAAAGTTGCAACTCTAATAAAATAATATAGGTACCTAACTAAATGAAATTAACAACATTTCTTAAAATAAATTGCTGCAATGGCTACAACAGCTGCTGTGAAAATAGATTATAATAAATTCAGCGTCTATCGTAATTGTAACATGTTTAATTGTACTTTTGTTAGTGTGCATTAAAAATAACCTTTTTAAACTTCTGTCTTATGCTATTGTCAATGGTGTATAGGTACTTTCAATGCCTTATTTGAAAGTAGATTTCTGCTTCCACAATATTAATGACGTCACGATATCGTAAAAATCTACGACTCAGCCAAGGAAAGGAACACATCCTTCGATTCAATTCTAAACTCCCGCGCCATTAAAGTTACGAACAGTGGAGAAAAAACTCACTTAGAATTGAATTGTTTTGTTTGGCCTTCGGTTCTTAGGGATTTCCTGTAAGCAGATTCTTTTCACTTTCGACTCGCTTTCTACTTTGTTTATATAGCAATATCATAAAATAAAGGTTCGCTTTTATACGTTGTAAAAATGAAAATTGTTTCTGTTTTATTGTCGTTTTGTTTAGAAGTAAGAATAAGTTATGTTAAAAAATTAAAATACTTAAATGAACTGTTTTTGTAAGGTGACTATATTATAGTAAGTCATCAGTTTAAGTTTGTATTATTTGACATGAAGGTGAAGCCAAATCAATTGGCCCGAACTCTCTGAGTTAAAATGGATTATTTCTGTTGTACAGAAATATAATCTACTAACAGACGTAACGCGGTAGTTCCCGGTCCCGTCGGAATACAGGGATAAAAAGTAGCCTATATCTTCCGGGGATAGTATAGCTTCACAACGGTGAAAGAATTTTTCAAATCCAGGTTTCGGGTTTAGTTTCGGAGCCTATTCAATGCAAACAAACAAACAATCAAACCTTTCCTCTTTATAAAATTAGTACAGAAAATCATAAAAAAAGGATTCATTCTCCATTTCAAAGTTAATGCAGGTTTTAGATCTATTTAGAGAGGAAAATGGTATACCACTCAGAAACCAAGTTTTATATAAACTTTTATCTACAGCGTCGATGGAAAATAGAAAGAAATAATTTAGCTCCATTAAAATTTTTACTCGTAGTAGTAGTTGTTTATACTCTAGTAGTTAGTGACCCTGACTGCTATGCCGGAGGTCGTGAGTTCGATTCCCACCCAGGACAAATGTTTGTGTGATGAGCACGATCATTTTGTTCTGTCTCTGGGTGTAATTTATCTATAATAATGTGTATATTTAGAAATATATAAGTATGTTTTATTAGCTGTTTAGTACCCATAACACAAGCTCTCAAGCTTAACTTGGGACTAAATGGCGTTGTGTGAAAAGTTGTGGAATATTTATTATTATTATTATTTATTTATTATTTAATTAGATAAGGTAGACAGTAGTAAACAGAGACACTAACCAATAAATACTTGGTTTATATCGAAAGTTAAACCTAGCCGCAATAAATCGGTAAAGGTAAACTAAATATATAAATTTAAGTTTACCGCTCTGAAGTTATCAACCAATGGCTGCGTGGTGGTTAATTTAAAAAACAAAACAGCAACGCGGCATGTCATGCGCATCGACTAGCCTGATTTCATGGCGGCTAATTGATAGTAAGTGACAAAACGCGAACTGTACGCCATTAGGCCCGGACAACACTAGGCGGGAGAAGAAATGAGAGGAGTGAAGTTAGATATTGTGTTGTAAACAACAAATTGAATTTATTTATTAAGGTTCACTTCTCGAAGCGAGTATAAAAATTGCATCTACCACTGTTAGTCTCTGTATCACTCAAAGATTGACTCGTAGGAGATTGGAAATTTCTTTGGTCTCATAAGAATACATTCATTGACTTACATGACAGTATTAAAACAATACATAAATTGTTTTTTGGGGGTATTGCAAAACTACAACGTTTAAAAATATTTATTATAGGGAAGTCTGAAAAAAATACGTTTGATGCAATGTTGGTTCAAACACAAATCAAGACCGAGTTTCCTTACAACACAGATAACCCTAGTTTGAAGCTCTTAATGCAATAGATGTGAGTTTTGAAATATATTATGTAATGTTTAAGTATTTTTTTAAAGTGCATGGTTTGTTTTTCCTTTAAATCTTTTGGTAGTCTATACTTATGTTATAAAGAGGTAAAATTTGCTTGTTTGTTTGTAAGTTTGTATGAAGGGGGTAATCTTCGGAACTGATAATGCAATTTAAAAAAAAAATGCACTGGTGGAAAGCTACACTATTCCCGGATGACATAGGCTACTTTTTATCCCCGTATTCCCACGGGAACGGGAACTACGCGGTTGAAACCGCGTGACGTCTGCTAGTTCATTATAAAGTTGAGACCAAGACTGGTAGAAAATGTCTAAGTCATCAAGTCCTTGAAATACTATTGATAGTTTACAATACATATCCTATCCTCTTGGGCTTGTCTGTCTGGGTTTTATTCGCGGTACTGAACTGTCAAAACAAAAGGAAACTAATTAGATGTGACTTGTTGCTCATGTAACTTGACATTACTGAGATTAGTAGCAGCTTTCTTACGATAAGTGGTGTGCTATTTCAGAACGGTGCAATAATACATTTTGTATTTATTAGCTACGAGTATATTGACTAACATTCACACTGAGTTGATGCATCTAATAATTAGGATACACATTCTTTCTGAGCAGAAAAAATGTTAGAAGGAATGTGGAAACATAATACTTTGTACCTCTTGAACATGAAGTCCCAAGTTTTATACCCCAGTCGGGCTGAATTTTCAATTTAACATCTAGAATTTAGAAAGAAGAAGAAGAAAGAAGAAGAATGTAAGAAGTCATTGTCATTTGTGGTGTCATTTAGAAGTATGTAAGAATCGTAGCATATGGCGCTCTGTAGTTTCTGCCTACCTCCATGGTAAAAAGGCGTGAGTTTATGTATGTATGTATGTATCTAGAATTTATCCGTAGTAGCCCGGAACCTCAATCTGTGATCGATTGATGGCAATTAGCTCGCCCCCTATGATATGGGCCTTTAACAGAACAGGCAAAATAAAGATGTACTAAAGCTAGACCTCTGTTTAACTCTTCAGGCAATTAAATGCAGACATAATGTTATGAATTTGAAAATAAATAACTATCTATATTAGATCCAGATTTCCCTCATACCTTAATGATATATGAAGTGCTTACTTACCTCAACTTACTTAGTACCTTTACAAGCTATTAGGAGTACTTGAGAGCACTTATGCTACAGTAGGTGTCAATTACTCGTGAACTACTTTTTATGGGTGCTTGAATACCGAATTAACAAGTTAACAGCTCACACACTTGTGACTGAGCTGTTAATCTGGAGTAGCCCTTCTAAATCAATCCTCATTTGTTTTTTAGATTCGTCATCTCATAAGAATGCTGACGTAGAGCTTAGTAGCAATGTAGGATAGTCGGAATGCGAGTAGGTCATATTTTATATGGGGTTTTCGGCAGTTGGTCATTTAGATTTTTTGTCCTTTGTTTAGGACATCATTGGGATAGTTTTGTGGGATTTTGTAGCTAAAAGATAAAACACAAGCCATACTGATCTTTTTTTAGTAAGCTTTGATGTATCTAGATAATCATTTTGTGACTTCGTGTCTCAGACCTGTAGGTACACAATTATAATCCAGTATTGCATATGTAATCGGGCTCGCCCTTTATACTTAGTCGTCTATCTAGTCAGTTATTTTACAACCTATAGTTAAGAATTTTGTTGACAATGTCGTTACCTGTGTATGTACGCGTACCTATTACTATAGGATAATGTAAATTAGAGTGTGTTAGTTAACATTTACCACACAATTTAATTAGAATTATTTATATTAATTAATTATATTGAAAACAGTTCTTCTAACTTACTATAGACAGACGTGTTGCTATGGAGTTTATTCTGCCACTTCTTTTTCTCAGCAAATACATTAGGAAGTGGTGAAGCATTTTGAGGAACTCACTAATGTAATTTTGACGTTCTAAAAGTAGTGTTAAAGATCCAATTCAAAAGTCGTTCAAACAATGACTTTTGAATTGGATTTTTAACACTAACGTTTTCTTCGTCTATCTGTCCGAACATATCACGTCAAGGTGATGATGATGGCGTGATATGTAATCCAGAATAAAAAAAACAATGTTGTCTATTACCAGCTTAACAATGGCGTACAATATTAAAAACGGATTTACTGGTGGTACTCCCCTTAGATGTACCCAAGATTGAAAAAAGATTAGATTAGAGTTGAGAAGAAAATGTGCACAGTCTGGAAAGATTTCTAAGTGACTTTTTATTTAAGTCAATATTATGGTGAGATATGCGCTTCTAAAGTTGGAAGAAGCGTACCTAAATATGTTTCAAAACTTCGGTAATCTTCACTCTACAATTGGCTTGGCCCAACACGCACGTTTCTATCATGAGCTAACAGATTTAAACAGTGATGGATGTAATTGATCTGTATGGGGCTCGTGGCTAAGAGATAACAGCTATGCATATCTAAAGGTCAAGGCACGTTTGCCAAGGTCGATCCATGCATGGCTGACCAAGACCATCCATTACATTCCTCCACACCTCGGAGACCATGTCAAACCTGGCTGTCATTGTAGGTAATTGACGGTCATCACGGGCTGTCAAAATCCTTTCACTAGGTACTGTGGAAATAAAAAAAAATGACGTGTGGCACTCGGAAACTGCCGCGGTAAAGCTATTGCATAGCATTTTTATCAACTCCTCTTCTCTCGTCCTTCCTCCCTCTCCCCTGCCCCTCCTCTCACCCCTCCCTCACTTTCCCCTCCCGTCCCCTGCCTCTTCCCTCCACCCTCCTCCACATCCCTCCCCTGCCCCTCCGTCCCCTCTCAGAATACCCTCTTCCCTCAATCACAATCTCCCCCCTCCCCCTCCCCCACCCCTCCCGTCCCGCTCCCCTCCCCTCCCCTTTCCCCTCCCCACTATCCAATACGTCTATACAATACGTCTAATCGCACACAACGCCGTGTCGAAGACTGCCGAACTGAAACGACGTTAGACGATGCACGGCCTTCAAGCCACACCTCCTTGCCCGTCGGAGTTTGGAGCGTGAGGTTTTTTCGTTACGGAATTTCTGGATTAGGTCCCCGCGCTCAAGGCCCGCGATAGAAGCTATGCAATAGCTTAAAAAAAGTTGTTCCATTTAAAAGGTACTGGTATTCAGCTGCATTCAGTTAAGAGACTGGAAGCTTTTCTCAACATAGCTTGGAAAAGTCTAGGCATGCGCTGATGACTTACGACTGATGTATTGATTGTTAATGTTGTTATAAAAAAAAAAATCCAAAGTCAATGTTGTTATAAAGAGAAAAGGTAAACAATACATTCAATGTTCCTTGTGGCTTGTTGTTCAATCTTACTCCCATTTAACGTTCTTTTTATAGCCACAAGAGCTAATTAAGGAACCATTTCCCTAACACCAACAGATCACGCGCCATTCTTACAAACAGATCCTTTTTACGAGCAAAGGTTACATTTCAGGGCATATGTAATGCCCCAATAAAATGTTTGTTATTATAGTAAATCACATTAGGGCCGAGGATGGTAGCTACACTCACTAGAAAGCTGAGTACAGAAGGTAAGTTTTTCATGCGAAGTCTCTGACGCGCGCACAAAAACAAGCACTTATGTCTTAGACAAATACAAGTCACGGCCCTATGATCACCAATGCATAACATACTCCAAATTACAATCTAAAAGAAATAAGACATTGAATGCGACACCTGAAACATTAATAAAAAAAACTCATGTTAGCACGCGTTAACGCAGAATGTTTAAGGCAATTTTAAATCCATGACTTCATCATGTTGAATAATTCGGCTAATCAGCAACGTGAATGACTTTATGAGTATTGTCGAACTGTCAAAGTTAAAGGCATTGTCAATTGTCATTGTGCGTTACGTGTGCGACTGTGCGTGCTACCGCTTGCGCTTGTTGTAGGTACGTAAACGCGTATCTATTCGTGCGGCAGCCGTCTACAAGTACATGATCTACAATTGCGTACGACACTCAAAATCACAAACCAAATGATTTTCCAAGGCTTATTATTAATGTTTATTTTTTCAACAGCAATGAATGACATAACACTGACTTTCTTTGAACTGTCAAAACGAAAGATGTTTCCGTTGTAAGTGTGTTTCGCCAGTAAGCTGCCGCTTGTGCTACGCATATGTCTGTGTGTATGCGTTTTATCACTTTGAATGAAGCCGACCTTCTGTACATATTTTGTGCTACAGTGCTACACGTATCACGTAATAAAGTCGGAAAACCAGGCCTAATTAACGCTGAAATACGACACGCTTGTTAAAAATGAGAGTCAATTTGCAACGAGGATCTAAAATCCCCTTAATTATCAGTTCGTGAAATAAACAAATTTGGGAATGGGCTTTGGGGATTGAGAGCTCGTATGATGAAAGGTTTTCCAATTTGGCAGTGAAATTTTTGAATGAGATTTTTTAAAGTTAATAGATTTGATACTGGTCGTTAGATTTTGTGGTGTGATAATTTTTTTTAACAATTATATGTAGATGATAATTATGTACCGGGAGACGCAGCGTTGGAAGGCCTCCCACAAGGTGTCCCGATGACTTGGTGAGAGTCGCGGGAGCCCTATGGGTGTGAAACGTACAGGACCGGTCGTTGTGGTGACTCTTGTGGGAGGCCTTTGTCTAGCAGTAAACTTCTTTAGGCTGAAATAATAATGGCGTAGATATGTTTTAGGTGTACACTGACGTAACATAGCGTCACGTCTGTATTCCCTGATAGATTATGAAGAGATATACCATAATAAAATATGATAGACAAACATTTTGCCAATAATGCCCAAGCCCCATGTTATAGGGGAAAGTTATTATCATCCAGGCTGCTACTCAGAAATCACAACGACAACTGACGTGTAAAAGTAATACGCTCTTTTAAAGAAATTTGTACCTCTTTCTATTGATGTTTCATAAGATATTTAAAATTACTTATTTACGTAAAAAGGACCTTAACAAAACACGGAGTATTTATATTAAACGCAGGTACCCTTTACAAAGACATAATGCACAAAAGAGTAGATTAAACTAAGAGTACCGTAATTACACTAAATGTTCGCGCGTCTAACATTTCGGTCTGGAGTCTCGAGCTTCGCTCACTGTGTGGCAGAGAAAACAATTCTCAATTTTCCCCGCCTTCCCCTTTAAGCAAATCCGCACGAATTCCTAATCCTTATACGGTTGGAGTCCCGGAGGATAAAACCGTTGATGCAAAGTTACTAGATACGATCTTCGAATGAACCTACTTTGGTGTATACTTTTAGAATATAAACATACAAAAGTTCTGTTCTGTTGATATATATATTTTTTATTTATATTTAGACCAGGTAATCTGTTACATTCGTAAGGTTCAAGTCTAAAGTTCTTTAGGTATCTAAAGTAGCCAAATTTCCGTCAATTTTCTCTATAGTAGGCCTTTTTGGCAAGCAGAACTACAGAACACCACCTTTTACGATCCTTAAATAATTCTTTAGCTACAGGACAGTAAATATCTTATAATATCTTTCTATCATGTAGAACTTAACATAGTTTTCAGTTTATCTTCATGCATAGTGGAACGGATCTCGATATTATGCTGTTTTTTGTTCAAAAAGATTGAAGCGGTGTTACTAGTGTAATTATCGTTTCTTTATTATGTTGAAGCGCTCATCGGCCACGGTAAAACTAAGGTAGCGGAATACACTAACGTCAAATTACTTATAATGGATATTTAATTGTTGTTCCGTCTTACAACGTTCGTGTTAATCTAAACATCTCAATCACTGCATACAAGCCATCTAACAAGGCGTTACAAAAACTTACCTACTTATTACGCAAAATTATATACTGGCAACATAAACACGTGCGAAGCAATCGTTCCAAATATAAAAACATTTCACGCTATGTGCGCTCAAGTTCGTTAACCTCAATTTAAGTTCCTAGACGTTTCTAGAAGTCTTCTATATCTCTGGATCACAGCACCATTCCCTCTGCTTTAATGTCAGTCGGGACTACGTTTAGGAGCCACTACGTTGAAACTAGCAGACCTCCTCTTAATTACCATGCCTTACTGGAGAAATAAAAAAGTTAAGGCCATCGCTAGCTCTTTTTGTGGGTCTCTTAAAACAAAACTTCGGTAATTTTATTTTTTATTGGATGCTACACTCGACGAATTAAAGAGCCATCCCTTTGAATGTTTTAGTAGAATTCTTCGCTTTGTCTAGCCGTTATTTATGATGATAGGTGAGTGTTTACTAGAAACTGTTTTACGAGTTACTCTTAGTTGAAATGTACCACCACATCACATGACAGCTAACCATTTATAAAACACGAAATTTATCATACAGAATACTTTTTAAGAAAAATAAGACGCATCTTTTACATCTCATACTTTGATATAAAAATTATTATTGATGTCGAATGTTATGACTGGTACTTAGCTCAAGAAAAAAAGGCCTGAATTTATCTTGAGAGCAGTAATAATCTTTAGTTTTATTACTGCTAATATGTAATAGAATCACGTATAAATAAAAAGAGTCGTAAAATATTCCAGAGTCGATAGCTAAGCGCTAGTATCCATTGAAGCGTGATCGGGCGACTCGTAAATGGCTGGTTCTGATCGCCCCAATTCAGTTATAGAATTACTTGGTAGTTCTATCTAAAGGCACACATTGATATAACTGATATTAGCTATAATTTCATCTGTATCATCATTTTATTTTGCTTTTACTGCTAAAAGTCTTTGTGTTTGAGCTTCGGTCATTTTCCTATTTTCAGGGTAAGCAAGAAGTGAGCGAGTTTCTTGTTTAAGTTTGGATTAGGAGATTTTTAGTGAGAACTTGATGTACCTATGTACTTATATAGCGATGAGCTTGTCTTATTCTTTTATACATGGTAAGTCGATACCTTCAACGATATCTCTATCTACGCGTGCACACAATTAAATATAAATTGAAGCACATTTCTACCTATACCTATCGACTACGGCTGTACTGAAATTTCATGTGTGAATTCGAACATTCCCACTTCGATTAAATATTCACATCAATAATCGTAGCATTCGCACTATCAAATTTGGTAGGTTTACTTCGCCACATACGACTACAATTGAATGCACATTCATATCTAGAGAAAATAACGATACCTTTATATAAATCTACAATAATTACAAATTCAAAGTAGATTTGTGATTTGGGATAACTATAAATAAATAAAATAAATATTCCACAAATTTTCACACAACGCCATCTATTCCCAAGCTAAGCTAAGAGCTACTTATAGTATACTTCTAAATACATACATATCTATACTAATATTATAAAGAGGTAAAATTTGTAAGTTTGTAAATTTGTATGTAGGGGGTAATCTCTGGAACTCATAATCCAATTCTAAATTTTTCTGCAGAAAGCTACATTATTCCTGAGTGCTATAGGCTATAAATTGTTTCTATAACATGTATATTAACCGAGCTATCACAACTTTTGTCTAGCAAGTCGGAAAAAAATACCTCATGAAACAGAATTATTTGCGTGCGCTGCCTAAACAGTTGCTTAAAATTAAAAACAATGTATGGCTACCTGGTTCGTCTTAATTATTTCTACAAAAAAGTCCGCGACACCATATCTCTATCTTTTATATTTTAGCTTTTATACTTCTTTTATTGCATTAAAAAAAAATTTTGGGCATACTTACGTTTGGTTGATTATTTGAGCAACAAAATATTAATTCTTAAGACAATAAATTATTTCAGTATCACAAGAACATCATACAGATAAGATTTGCCATTTACAGTATATCAATTGGTCATACAGTTTCGGAGATAATATAAAATTACTAAAACGCAAAATGCCCAGGCCCTAGCATAACTTTCATTGTGCAGACGTTTTACCTATTTGCCCATAGATGGCGTTCTGCAATTACGTAATTTTTTTGAATCGCGGTGTTAAGACTTTCCGTGGATTGATGACCCTCTCGAATTTTCATACATTAAATATTACATGTCTGTTGCTTATTGGTTTCGGTTAATACGTTCGTTTGGTTGCTGTAGTTGATAGATACTTCATAATCGAAAATATCGTAATTTCGTTGTTTTGTATGTTCGTCTTCGTAGTTTCGTACTTCGTTCTATCGTAATAATCGATACGAGTTATTCGATATTACGATTGTTTTGTTTTGTAAAGGCAGACGGTGTTCGAGTCGCTCTCCCTTTCGAAATCTTAACTGTCCCGGCAGACATTACAGACAAGAGCCGCTCGAGTATGCCGTACGGAAGAATCTGCCCCTGAAAATGAGCAGCGCCTCTCGAGAAATAGAGAAAATATTTCGCAAGCACGCGCTAGAGAATCTAGCTCCGAGCGCTCACAGCGCCTCGCTGGCCAAAATGTGAGGACGTCGCGGGCCCGTGCTCGAGAAACTAGCGCTGAACGTGCGCACCAGCATGTCTCTGAGACAAGGGATAGGGAGACTAGAGCTGAGCGCTCGCAGCGGCTTGGTAGGCAAAATGTCATAACATCGCAGGCCCGTGCTCGGGAATCTAGCCCTGAACGTGCGCACTTGCGCAGCGTCTATCTCATTTAAGGCAGCATGTCTCTGAAACAAGGGATAGGGAGACTAGCGCTGAGCGCTCGCAGCGGCTCGCTAGGCAAAATGCCATAACATCGCAGGCCCGTGCTCAGGAATCTAGCGCTGAACGTTCGCAGCGTCTATCTGATTTAAGGCAGCATGTCTCTGAAACAAGGGATACGGAGACTAGCGTTGAGCGCTCGCAGCGGCTCGCTAGGCAAAATGCCATAACATTCGGTAATCTTTGAAGTTACTGATCTGATTCCAAAAAATATTTTACTAATAAAATTAAATACAGTAATATCAATCGAGTGTAATCTTATGTTAAAATAAGAAATTTTCCGCGGACGTAGTCGCGGGCAGAAGCTAGTTATAGATAATTACACTCAGACACAGAACAAATGATCGTGCTCATCACACAAACTTTTGTACTGGGTGGGAATCGAACCCACGAAATTCGGCATATCAGTCAGGGTCACTAACTACTAGACTAACAGACCAGTCATAAAACATAATGTTTCTTCGTTTACGACGTCATACTATTATTTTTCCAGTAACTCGAAGGTAATTTGTAACGGTCTCATACGTCGATTAGGGTTGGGCTTTCTTCCAATGATATACCAAGCCTCATCATGCTTCGGCAAGCACATTATGTAGTTGGTCTAAAACTTAGGTTGTAATTCGTAGATCTTTAACAGACGTCCTGAGCACTCAGAAGGCCGTTTAACAACTAGTCTTACCAAAAGGCATCGTATTTCACTGTGACTGGGTTTAGGATAGATGGACACTCACTCCTTGTAAAATACTCATCATTAGCTGCATTTTATTTCACTGGAAGCCCTTTTTTTGTTTACTGTGACTGTTAAACCCTTCTGGGTATCCTCTGCCCTGGAGCGGACTCAGTTGCGCTGAGGGTCGCGGCAACATTCCATTCTTCTACAACGATACTTTAAGCTTACCCCAATGAATAATAAAATATGATGTCATTGTTAAATACTGCTCAAAACATCTACATTTCTAGGTAATCCTATAATTTTATTATGTATTTAGATACTGTAGAAATAAATTTCTTTCTTGTCAGATGATTGATCAATGTCAATAGTTAAAAAGTTAAAATGGTGCATTTCCTCAATGAAAAAGGATTAGACGCTTTTTTATTGAATATTAATATTCTTTCTCAAAAACGCTCCAAACGCAATTTGTTCGTAACGGATGAGCTGTCATCTAAATCAAGCATAATAGCAGCCTCTAATTTATTCATTGATTTATTTAAAATGTTCCTAAATAATTATTCTTGAGCATCGACACTATTATTTTAACTATTGTTTAAGTTACTCGTTGAAATATGGCAGCGGCACCACATTGATTTATTTGTATCTGTAGGCGTCATATACAAATGTATGAGAATATTCATCGTACACATGATAATTAAATTTGACCTCGGGCGATAGAAAATACAACTTTTGCTTTGTATTTATGACCACGTAGAACTTTACTTGACACATTGGGTAGACCAGGTGCTAACATATTTCCAGCTTCAGCAGTAAATATTTTTAACGCTGCATAATGAGGTTGGAAATTATTCAGTAATAATTTGGTTGGGAACGTCTGAGAGAAAGTTTGGTACTTTAAGTAATATACTAGTTTTTGCCCTCGGCTCAGTTTGAAGGTGTTTACTGGCTTTATGATGGCATTTTGACAAATTGGTATTTAGGTATTTCTTTGCTCTCAACTTGCCTGCGCGTGTTGTTAATTTATTTATGATCGATAAATGTATAATAAACGTAAATGCTTCACGCCTGTTTTCTTCGAAGAATGAAACAAAGGTGTTTCTCTATAGTATACCCCCGTTGTGCTAGTTATGTCTAAGTCCCTTTTAGTACAGGCGGAGCTATGCTATAAACTGGGCACGAATCTAGACAATGGATATGTATTGAATAGTTATAACTGGTAAAACCCAGGACAACTCTGGACCTCTAGATGCTCAGCCGTAGTGCTAAATGTATCATAAATAGTTGATACATTTTAAGAATATCAAATCAGTATGACTTTGCGTAGTTTATTTACCGTTTGTAAGAAAAGAAAAGGACTCCCAAAAAACCAAAACACATACGCGTATTTCACCGATATCAAGAAAGGATTCTCGTTTCCATTTTATCGCCGTTGACAATCTCAGGTATTAGAGGAACTTATTTCTTTTTTGTGTGTACCAAATAGTATCTTATTTCTATGTCGACTTACTCGACCTTAGAGGAGGTAGATCTACCGATATCGCCGAATGTAGTAAGCATAAATATACCTATAGTATTTGAATATTATTGTGTTTATAAATGATAAAATTTGTAAGTAATGTTGCCTGAATGTTTCATGGTGCCGGATCCTAGCAGAAAATTGGCTTTCTTCAATCTATCAGTAGGTTTATAATGGCCACAAAGGTTGAACGAAGGTACTTACGCTCGATGGGGTCGATCCATCAATGGGTGACTATTCATTCCGTGTTTCGGTACTTTGAGCCATTAGTCTTGGCTCGAAATATGTTGCGAGTAGGCAGTTACAACCCCAATAGTCTAACAACCAGTCTAGTCAAGGAAATGTTACCCAGTTATTGGGTTAGTATAGGGCCAGTCATAAGCCCGATAGTTTGAGGAGCAGTTTTCAAGGTCAGATTATTAAAATGGAGAGACCGCCTGGTCTCTCCATTTTAAATGTATACAAGTATTCAGCTGCATGCGGATAGACTGGAAGTCGACCTCAACATAGTTGGGATAAAGCTAGACAGATGCTGGGTAAGCATTATCGTCGCCAAGCTATGTAATTTTAACTACTGCCACTAAGAATTCCGCCCACCAATTATTTAGTACTAACAGTAACGATATCTTCAAATTGTTTCAATAATATATCAACGTTTAATGGACTTTTACCAGCTACTGCTGTAAAGTACTTATCTACAGGAGTCCTAGTTCACACTCAATGTATAGATAATTTAATTGGGTAACCTAGCGGACCCTCTCGGTAAATGGAATCGACCTCCAAACTAATCCATTCGTCCTGAATTGCAGTAACCCTACTTCAAATAGGTGATCGTACTTTGCGTTGACATTAAGCGTTACAGTAAAAAAAAAAGTTTACGCGTCTACCTTAACAATATTTATTAGAGTTATTAAGTAGGTTCATTAAAGTGCAAATAACAAACCACACATCATTGAAACTGGCGATTTTCGTGTGTACTACATGTACACACCCCTGCCTTACCCTTCAAGGACACTTTTCCAAAATCTCCATCCAATTTCTCTATGTTCAATCAATCAGAATGTTCTATTAACAAAGGTACCTACTCCTACCTACTTTTCTGCATATATTTTCAATATTAACCTTGAAAACCTTTTCGCCTCACAATCTCTTTATTTGCAGAAACAGATTGGAACGAGTGTAAAGTTGATTGGTAGCAATCAAACTTATTCCTAAAATGGAGGTACCTTAAATGCTAAACGTGTCTAGACTCATCTTCTTCGACGTTTATATTGAATATTTGCCATTGACGTTACACTTGTAATCTGAACAGGTATTGAATAGGACGATGAAGACTTTTTGAATGTTATGATTATCCCAGATCAAGAAACTGGTGTAATGGGACTGTACTCATCATAGATTTTGACTAGTAGTATTTAAGTGTGTGTCTACTTAATTCTACTCGACAGTGTTTTATCAACACAAGCTGTGTCCAGGGCCTCGCGGTCCACCCGTTTCGTCCATCTGGGTCGTGGCGTGATTTTAAATAAATTAGAGTCTTTCTTCAGAATTAGGCTACTATATGTAAAAAAGCTATCAAACCTGACTGATAATTGTAGAGATTGGCATTCAAAAAAACTCTTTAACTTCATTTTTATTAAGAATTGATAAAAGACATTCATGAACTAAACGTAAAACGACGAATCAGACTAACTCTAATGTTGCCCAGAATTGAAAGCACAGAATGGTCAGTCTTCGTAATATATTATTATATTTTTACAACGCTGCGCTGTGTAGCTTTATAACGTATTTTAAATAGAGGCAACGTCATCATCACCATCATCTTTATCATCAGCCTACTCTACTATTTCTTCAACTATGTAGGGACCGCCAATCTAACCAAATGCAGCTTCATGTAAAATACAAGCATGTTACATGAAGTGACTGAATATCTGACTTTCTCAAGCAGTGACTGCGTAATACAATACCTAGTGGTGACGGGGCTATGAATTCTTGTAACGATTGTCATACATCAAAAATGACAGCTGGAACCAATAGTGTAACGTATAGTAAGTGAGCTGCGTTGCCTGACCCATCTTCCCCTTATATTTTTTCTAAAATGGATCCGGTTATGCAGCTCACTGACTGTACTTTCTGAAGAACGGAGGAGTGTATTGAATAATCACCTATTCCTGTACCAACCTCGGTAAGCGTTCCTTAACCATAAATTGAAATATGTAGCTATTGTTATAAACCAGAAGCCTCTCAAAAACAATGACAACAATACAGATAACAAAATTGTTGGGGTCTGAGCAAATAATGAACATACTTAACTGTTCTTTAATTAACTATATGAGTAGGTAATAATTTAGGTACGTAATACGAAGAATTATCAAGCGCAAAGGTTAGTGTGAAGTCTCTATTTTTAGCCGAGTGAGTACAGTCGACTCATAGATCTCTTAAAGCCAATTGCAGCTATAACGGCTTTTATATGCGGCTTTTATAGGGTTGAAATATTGGAATTCTGCATTACAAAGAAAAAGTAAAAGTCATTGGACTGGCAATTCTGTTTGAGAGCTGAATTTTTTAGAGCTTTAGTTTTTTTTAAGCCGTCGCCAGCGACTTTGCGCTATATGACACTTACCTATTTGTTTAAAAGTTTACCATACTAAATTGGAACTGTATTTTTTGTCATAAGAATACAGTTTTTAAAATATATTTCATTTTCTGTGTAGTTACTATACTTAATGCTTTCAAATATTTTGTTTGAATTGTAAACTATCTTTCTATATAAGTTAGCAAATTAAATCAAAATATCCCAAACTTAAAGTTAAACGTGTATTTATTATTATCAGACCGTTACATTAATACAAATTTAGAATTTCTCAAATTAGTGGGACCACACCCGACGTTTTACGCGACAAGTTTGTCACATAAATTATAATGAAATGTTTTGACTTTACACTGATGATATTCCCGCAGTTATTGGTGTTAAATGACACATAAATACGTTTGCGGAGTCCATATACGAGGAAAGTCCAAAGAGTTATAATATTTCATTGATGTGTTCCCGGATACAAAGCTATTAGTAGCCCGCAGTATATCTTACAAATTAGTAGTCTATGACAAACTAAAATTAATGTGTGTTTCAGTCATTTTTTAAGTTGTCCCTTTACTCTAATGATGAAGCAGATGTCAGCGGTGACTGAATGTGTGACGCGAGGTTTTTGTCTTTACTCCTTTTGGGAATGGTGAGGTCATTGTTCTTTCGATGACTTTAAGATCCATGCCCATTTAAGTGTAAGTGAAGAAAAAATATTTCAAACTAGTATCGTTAAGGTTTCTTGAAATTGTGAATTTAACAGAATTGTAAAATATTACCAAAACGATTGGCGTCTGGCAAAAATGATGCAGAAAATTTTTATCATAAAACGGCAATATATCAATAATGCCAGGATTTGCATTACAAAGTGAATATACAATCCACGCTCAGGTATTTTTCATCTAGAATTCCAAACCCTTCATAAAAAATCGACTCTGTTCATCTTCTGCTCAATCATTACAAATTGTGATAAAAAAATAGAATTTACGGTGCTGTATTTTCAAATCAAATAGCAATATAACAAAACTTTTGTGATCAAAACAAGTCGGCGATGCAAATAACTGGCGCAGAAACGCTATGAAACCCATTAAACTGTATCCGTACCGATACACTTGGGGCTGCGAACTTTGATTAAATTTTCATAACGCGAAGCTTAAGCAATGCGGACTCATTGTAAATTATAGCGTCATCCTCAATATTTAATGAACAAGACCCGTGTTAACATGTGTTATGTACCGATCGAGCTTTACAGATGTACATTTGTTATGCAACTGAATAATATATGTTAGGGCTAATGAGTGTTGTGATTTAGGAGCTTTCCTTGTTGCGGTTATGAACTTTGAAGCGAATTAAAAATCATTTCATTGTGAACTGTTAATTCATAGCCTCAATTTTTACATCACTAATATCAATATTTGTACTTGTAATACTAACTCAGTCACCATGAAAAATTCGGATCGAAAAGTTACGACAGGAAAAGACGTTAAGCTCTTACATAAACCTAACTGAAATGTTATGATTAGTCCAGCGCAGCTAAAGTATGAGTTTTGCGCGACTTAACAAAATGTCTCGCGTTCCCCCAGGACCAAGACCGGCTATAACTCATCCAACTATCGCCGTCAAGCCGCCGAGAAAGCTATATATCAAGTTTGATAGTCAATTATTGGCACTCGGTTCTGGTAACCGCCGTCTCTGGGTTATCTAAACCATATACCCCCGCTTGGGATAGGCCTTCAGTAATATGCTATTCATAAGCCGACTACTACGCAAATAAAGGTCGGAACATACACTTGGGGCGTTTTGATTCATAGTCTAATTTGATAATACCCGTGTGGTGTAAATTTAATACGGCTCCAGTTCAGTTGGTAGTCTACTCAATTAATATTTGGAAGGTTTTAGAATTGTAATTTTATTTATATCATTTGCTTAAAATGTTTGCCTAATATTTCGTCTTGTTTTAGAAGGGTTTTAATTTATATTGACACTCCAATTCTGAAGAGATATACACTAGAGAATTGAGGAAGATAATGAACCATTTGTTTGAAAATAGTCGACATTTTACAGTTATTGAGCAATTAAACAATAATATTTTACTACATTATACTGACGAATTTTAACGATCGGTGCTAAATTCTGTTAGATATTTTGCAAACACTTTTCTTTTAATGACGTTGATAAAACGCTCATGGGATCTACTATCAGATGGGTGGTAAAATGTCATCCAAATTTAATGTTGGGAAACTTGAAATGAACTCAAATGACGGTCTCTCTGTGGAGCTATTTACTGTGCTCCGAAATTTCTCATGGCTCTGCTGACACTCTATTCAAATTCTTCACCAAGTTCCAGATTGAATTAACGACACTAAAAAGTGCACGAAATCACGGCGTTCTCAGTGAAATTAACAGTGCCAGAGATCTATTGTATTACTGAACGCGCCCTAAACATTCTTTGAAGCGATACAAATTTAGAACACGACACCCGACCGTTTACAGTTCGAGGCGAAGTTTTAACATTTTGACAACAAATTCTACTCGAGAGTATGTTGTAAGCCAGTTGTAAATGCACAAATAGATGTTCCAAAATAGATTTGTTAACGAATAAATACGAATGCTTCGAACTACCAAATATTTTTTCGAGGGCAACGGTGCATGTGATTAAGGGATGGCATATTATCTGATGCTTTTTGTCCCCGATTGTCCTCGTTCTGCGGTCTGTGGTTGACGTTTCATCAACAATCAATAATAGATCTTATTACGTTCTCATTAAGATTTAGGTTTGTGACGAAATGCCGCCTGTTATAAATGTATTGAGTTACGCAAACCCACCGTTGGACGAAAACTGATCTTTGCCGGTGACATCTCTAGTGCGTAAAGGATTATCGAATGACAACGTACATTTTTTTCCATACTTGTGTATTTAGACGATATTCAAAGGGATCCGTTGCTTTTACTAGGATGCTATTAAATTGCGCATGCTTCTTTTGTCATACCATATGGCATTTTCCAGCAGATGGCTCCTTTGTTAGGCCTACATGTTTAAGTAAGGCAATATCTTAAAGTATTATGAAATTCAAAGTTATTTCAAATGACATTAGACGTACTTCAAAGGAGTTAGCTCGTATTATGTTTGTTGATGAGATCTTCCTCGTGATAAATATTTGATTTCAGTTTTTGCTTTGATATATTCGAAGCTGATTATGTAGATTTGCTGGTTATTCCCATCACATCAAATTTATTTTTTGATTATGATTTGGAATAAAAATCAGAGAATCAACATGAAAGGTTGCTAGGTAATAAATTAGGTGATGCAGAACGTTCGAGTCGTCAGAATTTGTTACTGATATATTTTTAAACAATTCTAAATATGATGATTGATGCATTATGAAGTTTTGACTTAGATTTTCCTTGAAATTCGCTTAGATGAAGGTGAATGAAATGATGATGATGAATTAAATTAAAACCACAATTGGTTTTAAAATTAATTTGGCTATCGTTACTCAATCTGTCTACACATAAATCCATTGTTAAAGACTCCTTAGACAAGAAATAATGCTCAATATTGTAGATTATAACATTGTTGACTGACGATTTACACACATTTTTCTTCTCGTCATTCTTGACATTGATTGTCTAAAATTAATAATTCTGGTTCACCCAATTTTAGAAATACTTGAACTTTCTGGTTTCATGGCATTTAATGACGGACAATGGTAAATAAATGACGTGTAGTGATGACTTTTCCTACTACGTCATTACTAGTTAAAAATTGACATATGTAGGTGGTAAGTGTTTAAGAGTGTAAAACTGATTTACTGACATGTAACATATCATTTATCCTATTGATGATAGCTTTCCATTATTTCGTTCTTTTACAGCTGTGTTGTTTCATTTCTACTTCATGGTCGTGTTCTAGATTACTTCTTTTCTTGGAATTGTTTAGCAGAGTGTGGTCGACTGATTTACTATAGCTTATTTATTAGTAAGAGGTAAGTAAGTAGGCACTTCGATATCGTATATATGCAACGCATGTAGGGCAAGATTATTTTAAATATTACTGATTGAAATATTTTTGCTTTCAGAAATCTGTGTCAATGTCATATTTGACTATATTAAACTACGACTTACTTTGATTGATTCCAAAAATAATTGAATCGTGAACTAAATCGGTATAAAAGCTATTTTAAATAACTGAAATTGAACTAAACTCATGACAGTTTGAAAATTCCGGCATTCAATTAAAACAAACACTGGAGCCTGAACTCTCTAACCTACATAACGATATTTAAAATAACATTCCCAACACAAAATCTAACATGAATTTATACTACGAACTGTTTACATAGTCCCCATTTGCGTGGTAGCAGAACCATCCCTTAATACATATAATGTTCGGTCGTATTTATGTCTAATAGTACCACAAACAGATTAAACCTTCGTCCCTCTTAACTTTAGTAAATACTGGTGGTTCAGTAATTTCCATTTCAACATACAAACGTATGGGTGTTGAATTTTCAGCGCAGATAGTACTCAGTATCCCCTTTTAACGATAAAGTAAGTTAATTACAAAACTAATTCCATTACGGTGGTTGTGTCCGGCTGGTCCCGAAATATTGGATTAAATTATTATTATACACACGTTTATTGTTTAGTTTAAAGTTTCAGACGTGTATTGACGCCCTTGTCCGTCGGACAAGGTTCTCCCTGAAGTATTATTAATGAGAGAATCTGATAATAACAATTTGCATACCGTTGCTATATTTTTGTTCCAATTACAGTGGTTGTTAATTTGTTCTGTACTTCGAAATAAAAGTTGTTTGCTATTTTTAACACAAACCATACTATACATATCAATGTTATTTATTGACTAGGTATAAATTACCGGAAAGACTGGAATTTATAAAAACCTAACAATTCTGCAACATATTAAAATCTATGTTCCAATCTAATTATAAACAAGATCTAAATGTGTTTTCAAATCCATTAAAATGAACACTAGATTTTAAATCACCTCCTTAAGCGATTTAAACTGTAGAAGAATCAAACAAATATCAACAATTGTGACCCTCCACAAAAGGTTAGTCCACATAAACTTGTCATAAAGACTTCTACGTATCATAAATTTGCTCGGCACATTGGCCACAGTAGCAAACAAGTTTTCCCATTACTTCTACAGTGAGTAGCGACACCAGATTTCGTTGACGCAAGGAGACAGATATTGCTTCGGAAAAGGGAGTTTTAGGTACTTGTACCAATACGACCCTACGGCCGATAAAGTATCCCTAAATAAGTGACAAATAGCGGAAATAATAAGTTTTGGATAGGTAACTTACGTATGTTTTAGTTTCTGGCAATGTTTGGTGAAATTTCTGGGAAAAGAGATTTTGATTCAACTATATAAAAGTAGTAAAAAAAATATAAATAGATTTGTCCTTTTATAACCACAAAAATGAGAATACAAATATAATTTTATTTCTATTTACAAATTTCTAAGTACAAAAAGTAGATAAAAGAGCGACAGATGTCTAGAGAGAGATTGAGGCATACAAAACGCTATCCTTATAAATCCAGAACGTCTGGCATTCCCTAAACTGACCCAACTACGGCCTTTGATAAGGGTGCGAACGACAAAAATAACTGATGTTGATTTCGTTTTGATTCGTCCGCAAACAGATAATAGGAGTTTCATGAGTTGACGACTAGATGCCGTTAGTAGTAGCAGGGGAAATATAAGTTGGCGTCGTGGGGTGAAAAATATGAGAATTTATCGCTGCGTATATGTTCATAATGGGAAGAGAATGGTCTGACGAGTCAAAGGGCGAATTGTTACTTAGTGTATGATGATGACGACGACGCATAATGTATGGAGATTGTGTGGATAATGGAGACGTGAACTTGTGAAACGTCTTTGCAAGTGAAATTGTGCAACTTAGTATACATTTTCGATTGGTAAGTGTTTTATGGTGAGCTTTCTGAATCTGCTAGAGGATAATTTCAAATAAAAAGTCATTTTTTGTCGGCATTAATAGTATCTATTACCAACGATGGTTTATCTGTAACTACTAGGGAAGCTCTACTCAGTGTTAAGGCAATAGTTTCTAAGCTTTTTACTTTTGCTGTTAAATAATTATTAAATGTGTGTTGTATAAGTACTGAAGTAAATAATTAGCATCATGAAGTAATGCTGAGTCATTACTAATAGTCAGAAGCCCGAAGGTCTGACAACCTTATAAGCAAGGGGTACGTGTTACCGAGTCTTTAAGTTGTGAAGGTCAAATAGGCAGTCACTCCATGTAAAACAATGGTGTGCATCCAGTTAGACTGGAACCTGACCCCAACATAATTGGGAAGAGGCTTAACAGATCGTGATAGAGTAATGCTCATAAGTGTTGATAGTATGATCTGAGTTCCTTTAGTATAATGTTGACCTGCTTTGAAGTTGTATACAGCTAACGGTGGGTCAGCTTAATCAGATAAACGGTTTTCTATTATCCCCTTAGGCTGTCAATTTGTCACTGTTAATGCATTATTGCTATACTTCGGCTCAATTTCAGGTTGATATCACTGTGTCTACTAATGCAGTTATGGCTTATCGGATTAAAGATATTTCATCGCATCAACGTGTCTAAACTTCGTTGTGAACTGAGAGATTCAGAAATAAAGTAACGTTTAGCGAAAATACAAATAATAATAATGGTCTCACACTAAATAAAAAATATTTATAACTATAAACCGTAAGTGCTTCGCTGAATTGTTTGTCCTAAACTAATGCAGAGCATAAAATTGTATTGTAAGTGATATCCATATTTCAGAATGCGTTATTGTTTCTCAAATAAACATTACGTCATCTAAGTCTGCGGTTACTTACTAAGGCAATAAATATAGCAAAATAATGTCCGTCATTAGTCACTTAGTTTCTTTATTACCAACATACGTTATTTCTCTCTTTTAACATTACTTATTAGGTCCGATAAATTCGACATCCCCAACTTTCTTATTCCCTTTTTGTCTCAACTTGAGAGTCAAATTGAATTAGTTAAGGTAGGAAGTTCTAAAATAATTCCTATCTCTTTTAAGACAAGTTCTTTCGCCGTTTTTTTGTTTTAGTGGACTTTTTGCCTTGCAAACAAGACATTTTTTTATTGAATAACTTCGAGGGGCTAAAAGGTCTAATTTATGTATTGTACCTTTATTATTTCTGGGTGAGCTTTTACGGAATCATAGTCAGTATCGTTGTCATTAGGAGCAAAGGTGTTTTTAATTATAATATTATGTAGATAAAAACTGTCAAATTGGTTTTCTGGTTTTAAAGTTGTTCTGTAGAATATTAGACTCTTTTTAGTGCTATATCTATTTTTAATTTAAAGTAAATGATTGAAACCCTCAACTTAAATTTAGTGAATTATTCTATGTTAATTTAACTAGTTGAGTAAGTAAGTAGGTGCTTGAAGCTATTCATGAATGTGCTGAACTTCAGCGGTGAAGTATATATTCAGAGCGTAGAACTCGGGATGCCATTTACCCGCACTAAACTTTGCTAGAGTGACTTTCAATTTTCAATATGTTTGCATATTGCTTGAGTTAGTGTTTGAACCTACTTCCATTTTAACATGACGATGAGTACTTTATACTTGGCAACTTGTGTATGCAGCTGTGTTAGAACTTTGACGGTACTGAAGGTTCTTGATATTTAGTTTTTCCTATAGTGTGTAGTATTATTTAGGTCATTGAATATTGAACCAATAAAAACCAAAATGATAACATATAAGGTAACACAATAAATGAAACAAAAGGAAATAAAATTTTAAAAATGTGTATTTCTTGTTTTCGTTTTTTATATCATAAATTGTTTTGCGTATTTACAGTTTTATATACAAAATCATAATATTTACAGACTCTTTATTGACAATTAGTGTTCTAAAAAAACTATAGTAATAAATGCATCTGTACATAGCTATAAGTTTTAAACTTTGGCATTATATAATATTTAAGCGATCCGAATATTATTTATAGTCACTGAAATATTTTTAACAATTATCAATATTTACATCGGATTGTCCGTAATCTATAAATGACTATCGCAGAAATCAGGAAATTATTCCGTAACAACTTAAAATAAAACTAGCGGCCTAATCTATACAAATAAATGCAAGTCGTGTCAGGCTTCGTAAATCTTATGCTATACAATAAATATAATGTGGAACAACCTAAGATTAATTATCACCATTTTATTGGACTAATACGCTTAAGCGTTGCAAGTAAAATCAGTGTCTGTTTACCTGCGTTGGAGCATACGCTACGCCCAGAGCTGCGCTTGCGGCGGCATGCGGTGGGGGTGCGCGTCGCGTGTATGCACGCTGGTCGGCAGGGCCAGCCCGTCGCCGAGCAGAGGGGGGAGCTTCCCCGGCGGTGGCGGAGGGGGCGGCGCCGGCGCCCGCCCGGCCCCCACCGGAGACACCGAAGCGTAAATATTCACTGTCGACCGGTGATACTGACACTTCCGCAAGTCCGGCATCGCAAACCTCAACTTTTGCCAAAATTGTCTATCACCCCACTCTATACAGGTGTTCGCTTTCAAACACAACCTGAGCTCTGGATCGATGTCCCTATTCGGTAGCTCGCCTAGCAATATTATTATCAGTCTTCTTCGTCTCTCTTTCAGTACTTCGTGAAGTGCCGTTTTAAACTCGAAACGACACCATTCGTTGTTAATGAAATTTTTTGAAAGGACTATTATCGTCCTCTTGGAGGACTCTACGGCCTCTATTATTGTGTCCGCTACGTATGCTGATGCGTTAAAGTCCCGGTAATGTAGACAGAGCCGGAAACTTGGATCGGTGGATTCTAGGCCGGGCGCCAACATCTGAGCGACGAATGCCTCGTCTTTCACGCTATAACTTATGTAGGCGTCAAAGAGGCGATCTTTGTCGGCTTCATCGTCAAAAGTTGTGCTTTTGTAGCACATTCTGAATCCACAGTGATAGTAAATCCAGACACGAAGCTCACGTCGCCAATAAAATACGCCGCATATTACAGCCGAGCTTGTAATGAATACGCACAGAGATATTAGCAGCAGAGGCAGATAATCATTAATTACTTGGTTCTCGATTATAAATGAGCTTCCTCCCACGTGACTGGTACAAATCGTGGAATTAAAATCGGCCATCAGTGGACCCACAGCGCTTGTTACGTTATCAAAGACACACGTGATCTTAAGAGCATCTTCCACTTTTCCTAGGTTATTTTTAAACCAAGTGCGAAATTTTTGCATGAACTGACAATCGCACGACCAAAGGTTCCGCGAGAGACTTATCTCTACCAAATATGGATTCATCGTGAACTGCCACACCGCGAAGCCGTAAATGTTATTTCCTTCTAGTCGCAACACTTCTAAATGCCTCAACTCCATGAAGGTTCGATTATCGATATAATGTATTTTATTGTCTTGTAGATGCAACTCGCGCAAATTCTCCAGAGGCGACAATTCAAAACCTAGCAACTCTTTTATATTGTTCTTCTCTAAATGCAAAGTTGTTAAGCGTTTTAGTCCACTAAACGTATTATTATACAGAGCGTCAATGTTAGAATTATTAGCGTACAATATTTTTAAGTTCTTACGTCCAATAAAAGCATGACTCGTTAAACCACCAAAGTTATTACCGTCTAAATATAGTTCAGTAGCGTCCATAGGTATGCTACTAGGTATTTCTGAATACCCAGCAGCCGAACAGTCCACAATATTTGCCGACCACGGTTGGTCATGATAACACGTACAGTTTGATGGGCACGTCATTTCACAATCACAGGCGTCAAAATCACAACAATGACACAACGTAAAACAGTGCGTTTTATACGTACACAAAAACTGAGATGATTCCGCTTCAATAAGCGGAATATAGGTCCTTTCACGATTGTATAATAATTTACAATATATGCTCTCCAAGTCCATGACACGTGGATGTTGTCTAAGATGGTCCAGTTTGTTTATGCGTTGTAGCCACTCCATAGTACAGTCGCACTGAAACGGGTTTCCACCGATATAAAATTCGGGTAGCGGCCGTCCCGGATCGACCGGAGTTAGACGAAGCGCATTGAGATCCATACTAGTTATCTGATTTGCATACAAATCGACTCTCGTTAAATTGGTTTTTCCAACAAAAGTTTGTGCTTCAACTTGTGTAATTTGATTATCATTCAGGAACAGCAACTCAACACTGCTGGGAATTGAGAACGCCGAAATTTTTGTCATTTTGTTGAAACTTGCGTCTAGTGTTTGCAAACGCAGTTCTTTATCCATGCGGTAGTTGTTACCCAGTTCTTTGATATTATTACTATGAAGATCCAACCACTGAAGTCCCGAAGGGATAACAGTGTAATCAAACCACTCTATTTGGTTATCGGATACATTTAACCACAATAGCGATGGGATATTTACAAATAGGCCTTGGATTTCTGTGAGTTGGTTCGCGTCCAACCGTATAGCCTGTAGAGTTGATAATGTTTCAAAAGCATTCATATCGATGTGTTTTAATTTATTGCGTGCAAGATTTAAAATTTGTAGGGACGGTAAATCTGTTAACACGTCTTTACTTATGTTTTCTATTTTATTTCCGATAAGACGAAGGCCATAAACGTTATGCAAACCAACGAAGCCGGGTTCCTCCAGTGACGTTATCTGATTCTCTCCCAGATCAAGAGTCCTTAGTAAACGCATATTTCTTAGCGCTATGGGTACTTTCTTTAAGCGATTCCCATTTAAATTCAAATCCTGTAGGGAGGATGTGTTCCTGAATGCTTCTGGATGGAGTTCTTCGAGATGATTATTGTCAATAGATAGTAAGGACAACACATACAGACCATTTAGGGCGTAAGCATCGATATGAGAAATCTTGTTGTATGATAAGATCAACGTGTGCAGATTGTTCATCGGTGCAAATGTGTCAGCAGCAATGCTCTCCAACATGTTATGCTGAACGTTCAGAATTTGTAAAGTGTATAAATCTTTGAAAATCTTAGGGTCGAGCTTCGTTAATCTGTTGTTAGATAAGTTCAACAGCACCATTCTTATAAGACCGGTGAAAGTATTCTCATTAATCCAAGTACTTGTTAAATGATTATTAGATAAATCCAACGCCAACAGCTGATCTAGGTTAGCGAACAGACTTGGTGAAAGCACACTTATAGAATTGTTTTGTAAGTATATTTCTTTGATGACCGGTCTACAATCTTTGAACAGATCTTGCGGAAGAGCGACTATTTTGTTGTTTGAGAGATCAATTATCTGCAGCTGCTTCAATCCAGATAAGGCTTTGTCAGCGACCATTGATAATTCGTTATCGTGAATGTGCAGTTCTTTAAGTCTACGAAGAGCCATAAATCCGTTTTCTGGCATTAACACAAAGTGATTGCTTGAAGCGTCTAGTACCTCAATATCTAATGAGCAGGTTGCATGTGACATAGAAGGCGCCGAGGGAGGTGGCCCATCCTGTTCACTAATCAGTGCTTGATGCATTGCTCGCTCTCTGAATCCCAAATCACTTACATCTTGTAGACGATTTGAAGACACATTCAAATACACTAAGTTGGTTAACGGGCAGAATAAGTTTTCGGGAAACGACCAGATGTTATTAAAACTGAGATCTAACTTTTCCAACTGTCGAACAGCCGTAAAGCTTTCTGATGCTATCTCTAAACTCATAGCGGCCCACTCTGTGTTTTTCGTTCGAATCGTTAAATTTCGGAGGTCTCTCAAGCCGGAGAGTACACCAGGCGGCCATCTTCCAATTTTACAGTTATCTAAAACAAGTTCACGTAGTTTCACCAGATGGGCGAAACTCCGATCATCAAGGGAGCTTTTGTACATCATATCTTCATTACACTCTATTCTTAACGATGTGGTATGTTCTGAAGGAATAACACTGAAGTTAGTTGTGTCGAATTCACTGTTTATTGTGCGTAGCTTACACGTAAGGGAAACTTCATGAGCATCATTGGGGCCTCTCAGCCACCACTGGCAGTCATCAGGTGCTTCATATTTGAGTGGCAATGAGCTCTGATCAGCCACGTTCAGGCCAATGATAAACCAAAACAGGATTTGGTAAAGACGATTTCTTGAATAAGTTTTCTGTTGGGCCATCATGAAGGAAATCAAATATCAAGGAAGAAAGAAAACAAGACACGATAGGCTCAGTGTCATGTTTTTTCCGTCGGCGTTCGCGTATTGCGTCCCCTTGCCGGATGTGTAGTATCCATCAATTTATTAACACTATTTCGGTTTCAATTTAACAAATAGTCCTTGTTGAGATAATGCTCATGATGCGTCAATATCAATTCACAATCCGGTAATTTAGCGTCCTTCGAAATGTAAACAAAATTTTCACATAAACTGTCCACATCAGTATAAACAAAACGTCCAATATTCACAGTAGTTATATTTGAAATGTTTTCTGAATACAGTTTAACTGGTTGTATTCAGTAAAGTCCGTAACTCAATTTTGTATCGCGTAAGTGATAAGCGTGTTTTCACCGTAACGTAAGTCCGTTCAGAGCGTCGTGTGGCGCGACCGTGCCCAGACGCTGCTACCAGTCGACTGAATTTTGGTAGAGCCATTGCAGTTGAGTCGAGTATACGCTCGGGAGAGGGGTGCGGAGCGGGACGAGATGAGCCGAGCAGTGGCGAGTGTTCACGACGACTTATTACAATAAATTATTTTTTTCGGAGCTTTAAGCGATCGACTGTGCGTCTCCGAAACCGCAAACTTTGAATGAATACAGGCATCAGCTGCTTTGAGAACTTGAACTGAATTTTATATTTATCATACCTACCGTATTTTGTTATTATATTACCCTACGATATTTCATTATTACGAAATACAGACAGGATTTTAGGTTTTTCAATTTTATTGATTTTATTAAAATTTTCTGCGGCCTTAAAAATGCTCAATAATATCTCACCACAACTTTTTGCTCGAAATTCCGGTCACTGTGAGAAATTCGGTGCGTTAACAGCCGAAACCTTCTAAGTTATGGAATAATTCGCGTGCCTTAACGCGATCGATTTAATACCCTATCAAGACTTCCCAGAAATTATAAGATACCTGAGAAAGCCTAGTTTTAGGATGTTGTGGTTTAGTGTGCCATTTCTTATTAATTTGCATTGTGATTTTTAGATTTTATGCCATATTTTTTAGAGTAGCAGCGGAAGTCGCTGTGACTGTTTTTACTTTTTTTACTAGAGTAGTTTTGCTCGTTTATAGAACTAGAAGCTTATGTATCTCATATAATATAATAGGATTTCAAAGACGCACACAATATTTTTAAATTCCATTATAAATATAAAACTCTATTTAATTTCTTATAGAAATCGAAATTAACTTACCGCAATAAGAAAAGAAACTAAAAATCTAACAAAAGGCAACCAAAACGTTCCCAAAGTACACGTAATCGGGATTAAAAACAACCCTTTTATGAAATGCTAAAATTAAAAAGCAATGGCATAAAGGTATTAAAAGCTTAAGGTAACAAAATTCTTTAACAAAGGAGGTTTTCTGTTAACGCTCGGCAGACCACACTGGCTGACGCTGTCAGACGACGGAAGATATCATTTTAATCCTTTTAGTTAAGTTGACTATGAAAAGACAGATGCCTTGCCGGTTTTTCTTTTGTCACATAGCTGACTCTTAATGGTTGACGTGAGATAAATTAATAGTTTGTGATTAATTTTGATAGCGTAGGGCGAGCTTATACTTTTTGAGATACAATTTTTAGAATACATGAATTTTGTTGCTATCGATGTTGTGTTCTTGGGCTGATTCCGTTGTTGACAAGACAGTAAGGGCAGACAAGAGAGCAGTCAGTATTAGTTGAACTGATGCACGCTTCCTTACAATCATGATAGACATTCCACAAGGCGTCGACTGAAAATACTGCGGAGTTAGTAAACTATTCACTAAATATTCATTTCTAACTTAAATCTGATCAGTCAAAATCAATTAATTACTTAATAATAGTTTACTCTTCATTCAAGTATAAACCCATTAAATCAAAAACTTAAACTTATTGTTGTTGTAAAATCTATTTTATAAGTGTAAAGTTCGAAAGCCTATTCTTGTCTATAAGAAACTACCTTTTGCAAGTGGCAACTAGAATCAATTTCTTTTTTTATTAACTTATAAACGTATGACCTCACTAAGTTCATTTTACGGTCGAATTAAAATAAATTATGTAAGTTTGACGACAATCGTCACCACTAAAACTCTTTTGTGAACTAAGAAAAATTTTAAAACAAATGCTATTGACTTAGTGCTGGAACAGAATTGAAAAATATATTATTACAATCTAGTACGTAGTTTTATTACTAGCAAAAAAATCATGAGTCACTATTGAGTTTGGAGGCAAATATTATGCTACAGACTGCCGCATGGTTTTCGACTTAGAATAAGCAGCCACGTTCCCTTTGAAGAGACCAAAGGGGTTGATATCGTGTGTACTGATAACATCAAAATGTGGTGAGGGTAGGTATTGTTGGAACGTCAGAGCCATTGTCCACTTTGATAGAAATTCTTTCTTAAACACTCATAATTAAAAACAAAAACTGAACACGTAATCGAAAGGATATATCTATACTTACTAATATTATAAAGAGGTAAAATTTGTAAGTTTGTAAGTTTGTATGTAGGGGGTAATCTTCGGAAGAAATGATCCAATTTTAAAAAATATTGTACTGGTGGAAAGCTACACTATTCCCGATGGACATAGGCTACTTTTTATCCCCGTATTTCCACGGGAACGGAAACTACGCGGGTGAAACTGCGTGACGTCTGCTAGTTATTATTATCTTCGTGTTTGTTTCTTTCACAAGAAAGTTATTAGGAACTCTTTTCTTAGGACTTGCATGCATTTATCGTCCTTACAAGAAACCTAACATGTTTATATTGCGCCCAAGATTATGTATTGAACTATCAAGAGATGGGTCCACATTTTAAATGTCCATCAAATACACATTTTATGTTTTAGAAATTTCTTAATGATGGTAATCTTGAGATAAAGCGCAAATTGAACTTTAGTCGTGGGTTTTAAAGTAATTTTTGCAAACGCAAGATATATCTTGTGTAGATATCACAAAGGTTTTATTCGCCAACATTTTCAAAGGCCTACTTGTTTAATATGTATTAAATCACGTTTGTCTTAAGAGCCGTGCGTTCGTAATATTTTATGATTACTTTAAAAACAATACCTTTGTAAACGAACATTTTACGATCTCTGTAGGTATATTCATAAAAATGTTCGTCGTTGTTCTTGTCTGTCACAACAAGAATATCATTCATCAAGATCTGAGACAAAAGCTCATACGTAGCGATGACGTAATTACCGCGTGTATCTAAAAAAACACATGTTAACGTTTCGTTATTTCAAAAAACATCTATCAAGGAGACGCCGAAGCGTGTTGAAGTTATTACTCCGAAGTGTTTCACATCACAATCTGTCAGCTGAAGGAATGAATAATGATGAATCGTTTTCGCTTATATTCGCCGTAGGGGTATCTCCTTACCCACGCTAGGTATTTATGTTTTTTGATGAATGCGCACGTCGGCGTTACGATGAAAATTGTTTGTGCCGATCAATTTTACGATCGGCCGAACGGTCGAGTGTGTCTATTTTTCTTATAAATAGGCAACCGATTTTTTGTTTACCTGTATCTTATCCTTATCCCATGGTTGAGAACTGTTGTTTAGGTAGAGAGGCTATCAGTTTTATTACGGGGTCATTGTTGTTTCTTTTATACAAAACTATATCTGTGTCAGAGTTATATTCCTCTTACCATAACCTGATGTGGGTTCACTGTAGGTGCAGATCTGCTTAACCTTTTAGAGAATACAGGCGTGAGGCGTTATCATACATAATATAAAGTCTGTGTATCGTGGAATATGACGAAAGATCACGATTGTACGTCTATCATCCAGTTGGAAACCGGTATTCTCCTATATTCCGCAATTGTAGCTCAAATTCAAATTTAAAATTCAAATAGTTTATTTGATAAACGTACCCTTAAACGTACAACAAAATTTGAGATTGGAGCCTCCTTTTAAGCAAAAAATGCCTGTATTAGGAGACTCAGCTCCTTCAAAAACAAGAAGTGTAAACTATAAAATACGAGTACATAATCAAAAACAAGGTAATTTGAGTGAATGAGTGTGGGTGTGTGTGGGTGAGGGTGCGTGTGTGTGCGAGGGTGTGTGTGTTTGTGTGGAGTATTGTGTTAGTTTAGTGTTAGTGTATCTATTGTAGAAGTGATTCAGTCTCACTATAGGTTAGCTTTCTTATCCATTCCGTTAGAATTTCAGCATCTACTTCGTCTTTTACCAACTCTTTAGAGGTTGACTTTATTCTAACCAGTTGCAGCTAAATACCAGTATTTTATATGGAGCGTCTGCTTATTTAATTTTTGTAACCTAGTGACTGATTAATACAATACAAGGTTAAATTGGTAGCCAAACTTTCGGGATTAGACTACTATCAAAGATCCACAAATGAGAGAGACCCGAGTAAACGGCTTAATATGTTTTCAGAGGTACGAAGGGATCTTGTTTTGTAATATATGCTCACCCATCCACGGATCGACTTTAGCAAGCGTAGCTCAACGTTCGATCGACTTGTGCGGCTGTTATTATTTACCTCCATGATCCTCCATTTTCTTGTTTTTATAATAAACATGGGAAATATCCTCGTACGTTCTAACGTTGTCATAATTACAACTCTTCTTTTTAGCGTGTGGTTAGTAACTAACCTGGTGTCAGAGTTTTAATGCCGCCCATGGGCCTCCGACTTGGCATCACATGCTCTCGAGAAAAATATCTCTCAGGCATGCCGGTTTCCTCACGATGTTTTCCTTCACCGTTTTTGAAGCAAGGGAAAATTATACGATACGCACATGAATCCGAAAAGACAGAGGGGCGTGCCTTGGGTTCAAACTCGAGACCTATGATTTGGCAATCCACCGGTCAGACCACTAGGCTATCACTGCTACATAATATAATTACAACTGTAAGACATAAAAAATAAACCTCAAAAAAACAAAAAGTTAGCTTCAAAATAGTCTGAAAAGATACATGCAAGCTAATTACGGAGACCGTAATCGTTGCTACCGCTTTCTTGATCACGTAAACTTCTACAAACCTTAAGCGTAATTCCTCACACAACAAGTTCTATGAAAACATAACTTTCTCAAAGACATGTTACAGCAACCCCGACGAGGGTAGCCAACTGCACTTTAATACTCTTCTTCTTCTTATCGTGTGGTTAGTAACTAACCTGGTGTTAGAGTTTTAAAGCCGCCCATGGGCCTCTGACTTGGCATCACATGCCGTCAAGAATAGTCTCTCAGGCATGCCGGTTTCCTCACGATGTTTTCCATCACCGACTTTAATACTGATACAGCTAGCTTGCATCATCCCACTGCTGCTCAAAGGCTTCTCTCCATGATTTCCAGTTTTTTTCGATCTAGGGCTAAAGTGGGCCTCTGGGCGTTTAATTTGTCCAAGACGTCCCGCCATCTGCACTGCACTATAATATGGAATACTATTATTTTATATATGATTAAATACAGAAACAAACCAGTACATGGCTTAAATTGCTATCATTTTGAATTGAATGATTTCCTAGCACTAACAATACATTGAAAGTCTTTTCAGTCACGGATGGCAGGAAAGTGATACAACAACAAACAAGATAATAAATAATACTTTGTTAAGTTTGTAGGTTTTGTAAGGTCTCTTTTACCCTTTGTCACTGTAATCAGTTACAAAATTTAAAAAATGGCAACCCTAGCTCCAACAGAAAATAAAATACGAGATCAAAAGCAGAGTTTGAAAACATAAAGATACATTTCTGTGTTTCAAGATTGTGTACGATTTGTTGGAAACTTTACATAATTTAAATGCTTTATATAATAAATCCGATAACATTTGGAACATAAATTTTGTTATCAGAAGACTCTGTAAGGATAAGATAAAGGGACGAGTTATACAGGCCGTAGGTACTTAGGATACGCAAGGCAAGAAATAATCTGCTTTGAACTAAAACCTTTGTGGCTAAAATATAGTAAAGATATACGTAACATGACAGAAAATTTAAGTGATATACCTGTTTGAAGAAGAAAATTATTCTAAGGTCTTTAGTTTCTAAGAAACACTGTTAGTAGGTAGATACAGTAAATTCGTAAAAGCAGCGAACACCTATCAAGATCGGACTATGGCTAAATTTAGACTTACTTTCGTCAATTTAAATCAAATCTAATTAAATGTATTTTGCAATATTAGATTTTACAATATGATGGTCACATTTTATTAGAGAACATACTAACTACGTAACCACTAATTATCTAAATTTTTAATTTCAATCATTGAGGTGAAGGTTATTTTAGATCAATGGATTCTAGAATTAAGTTTACAATGTCACAAATATTTCCTTTTATAATAAATTAATGTAAAATTTGCAACACTTAGTGACGGTTACGATTAACTCTCTAAACCTCTCCAAAGAAACTACGTCATATTTTTGAAGTATTTATTCAAATACACATATTTTATCCCGAAATAAGCAAGACACTATCAGGATCTCTTATCGAAAACTATGAACCAAACCTCAAGTGCCTTGTTAGAACACTCGAAACATTTCAAGAGCGTGTTTCGTCACTCTGCGCGAAGAAAAAATAGCAAATAAAAATCTCCAGGAAATGGTTATTTAGCTTGAATACGTAGAGACGTAAAACAAAATGTGTAAAATATTTACCCCGTGTGTTTTGCACCCAGATAGCGGTACAAATACGATAACGCGCGTATCCTTGTTAGCATAGAAATTGCGTTTGAGCTACGTGCTCATGTATTTATGAGTATTTACGCTATTATAGTAATGCTCGTTTTCACTAACACTAATGTCCGTCACTAACCACATTTAAGCTGTTATTTACGCAAAAACGAAATAAGTGGCTTCATACGTATTTATGTTTGCATAACTCGACAAAATATACTGAACAGCTGATTTTCTTTGCGATTTCAGGGCTGAGAGTTGTAAGCGTAGAGTAAAGTTGAGAGGTAATGTAAATTAGGTACACCCAGTATATAGAATGATCTCAATGGGCACTTATGGACTGACATACCAAGTCATTTTGTTTTACATTACTGACAATGATTTAGACTATGTAGAGGTGGAGACCAGAGACAACTAAACCACCAATGTAATAAATCTATCGAAATTTTTTAAGATGCATGACATCTGAATATTTCACGGATCTTTTTATTTATGGGAAACAATTTTTCATCAAAAAAACCTAATCCCGATTTGTTTCGGATCTAAATATGCCCAACGGTAGCTAAAACGTCCCATAAATTCAAATATACAAAGAAAAACGTATGCAGTGTTAAAAAGTGACAAAGTAAACTTCCTAAAGGAAGCGTGGTAGGTGCGAAATATTTCCGTCTTAACATTTTTTTATTTGACCTCAGTGTTGACAGTCACGTCTACCAACATCGGCTATAATACACAATGACCCAAACCCGGGAAGGGTAAACATGGCCATTGAATAAGAAATACCGTATTTTATCAAACTGACACCGTACGAAATCGTAATATTTGAAACTTGACAAAGCGCGTGAATCACTATATTAATATCCTTGAAATCTAATCAAAGCAATTAACAACGCTTCTTTCTTACCGCGGGCTATATTTGTCCCATTCTCTCGTGTGTATATGTGTGTGCTGTGTCCTTTTCTCGGGATCATTTTTTCGAGTTCATAAGGTAGATATGTGACAGGGGATGTCTTGCAATATTTCATGTGCCGGGATCTAAAACGCACCCACGCTCAGGTAGCAAACATTATCACTATAGGCGGTGTTCATAACGAAAAAAGCAACCTTTTTTTTCTAAAAAGACAGAGAGTAGAGTAGATCTTTTGTAAACTATTTTAAAAACTAACGTATTTTGTCCACATTTTTATTGAATCAAATATAAAGAAGGAGTTTTTTCGCTTTAATATTTAAAAACCAAAGTCAGGTATTATTATATAGGTAAGGTGTTGGTACTATACTGTGGCTGTGCTATCTATAAACAATAATATACCATTTATAAAAAGCATATTATTATTGTTATATAATATGAAAACCATTCCCAAATTAATCAAACTTAGAAAACGGTAAAACAAAATCCACAACAGCCATAGTTCTTAATAAACCAATCGTTTCCATGCATTTTTTAGTCTCGATCTCCAAAGAAACTATGAGAGAGATAAAAAAATAAACTCCGAACTGCGAATAAAAAATGACTAACAAAAATATTAATCTCCAAAAAAGATAAAGAGCTCTGTGTTCGGGCGATCTTTTCTGCGATACGCCATCTTTTGTGCCAATTATGAGGCAGTTTTTGATATTTTTTTGTTTTCTTTCAAAAAATGTCAACGGTGGGTGGGAATTTGTGGACAAGTCTAGTTACAAGGTGTCTTTTATTGCAATGGCTACCAAAGCTTTTATTTATTTTTCTTTTGTAATCATTCTTTCAAAGGCACGTGATTTTTAAGTTAGATTATCCTGTAAGACACAAATAATGCAATTATCTTAAATCGTTTGAGCTGTTTAAAAAATTAGGATTAACTTTTGGTTTATATTTTTCACGATACAATAGAAATCAAAGGTTCTTAGATTTAAGGATTTAGTAAGTTTTTTTTAGTCATTGCAAAATAAACGGCTCGAAACAAGACTAAAAAAACCTTGCGATATCTCATCAGGCAAATGTTATAGAATACTTTCAAATGCTCCAGTGAACTAAAAATATTTGTATCAATCATGTAGATTTATGATTTTTGAGACTTTGAAGATAGATGATAGTGTGAATTAATGCGTGCGATGTAATTATAAAGCTTTCGATCTGACTGGCTCGATTCTAAATCAACTCACGTTCGTATATTCTGTTCAACAAGCCGCCATGATGACAGTTTAGGTCTACGTCTACACCACAGTGCGTGGTTTAAGTAGATAACGATGACATCATTTTTCATCATTTCATTTATAGTGGATTAGGTTCGTATTTTTTTGGTATGGTAAGGTAAGGCGGTGTTTGGCATAAGAGAGTGGGTCAGAGCCCATTCGTCCCCTAAGATTCGCACCCTGTGCCCACTCGTCCCCTGGAACTTTTGAGGGGCCCATTCGTCCCCTGAAGAATATTTACTTTTATTCATTCTTCTAATATAAGTACATGTATATGTGTATACTGCAGCTTGGTCGTCCTGGTACAGTCGCGCAGAAAAGGCTAAAATAAAAATATAGTAATTTATAATCACAATGTCCTAGAAACTAACAAAATACAACTCTTTTACAAAAATCAGCCTTGATTGACAAAAAATTGAAAAAATTGTAAAAGTAGCTGTGTGGCTAAGTTAATTAAAACAACGATAGCTGTGTGACCAAGTCCAAAAATGTTAAGTAACTATGTGACAAAAACAAAGTATTAATTAATTGGTATTTAGGTGTTTCGAAAACCAATCGAGCACCTAATAACTGATTGTATTTTGACTTAAAATTATAAAAGGTTTTTAAAAATGTAAAATAGAATTAGAACATTGTTGTTGATGGTTGTTCTGTGAAAATAGTTTTTGGGGAAATTGAACTGAATATTATAGAAGTAGTGACCGTGTTCAAGTGTTTTATTACGCTATTAATCAACATATATTTTTTTTTGTATATTTTCCAACCAACCATTTAATTAATAATATAGATAATTACAAAGTACTTTCACTCGAGACAGTATAAAAATCAGTACGCTTGGATTTGCAACTATAAGTAAACTAAATGTGTAGTAACACATTCCTGGAATGATTATCATTAATCATAGCTCTTTTTTCAATATCTGTAATGACTGGCCTGTTGGTCTAGTAGTTAGTGATCCTGACTGCTATGCGGAGGTCGTGGGTTCGATTCCCACCCAGGACAAATGTTTGTGTGATGAGCACGATCATTTTTTCTCTGTCTGGGTGTTATTTATCTATAATATGTATGTATTTAGAAATATATAAGCGAAGAGATTTAAAATACTATAGAGCGGGCATGTCAAGGAAATGTCATAAAAAAACTTTGATCCCATGTCTCAGTAACGCCATCTAGAATAATATATGAATATTGGAGCGGCAGCGGAGCGTACTAAAAAAAACTCATAGACTTGTGTCGGGTCATCCAGGCAGGACACAAGTTTCGGACGAAAATTTTGATCGTGATGTCCGGTCTATAGGTATTGAATGTCTTTGTATATAAGTATGTTTATCAGCTGTTTAGTACCACACAAGCTCTCAAGCTCAACTTGGGACTAAATGGCGTTGTGTGAAAAGTTGTGGAATATTTATTTATTAAATTAATTCCGTTAATAAACTGTTAACAAGTGTACTATGTTAACCGTCTCTTATGTAAAAAATATAGCTAATTTTATCTCAGGGGACCAATAGGCACCTGAATAGGTGCCGAATCTTTAACTTATATTGTACATATATTAGAGGGGACGAATGGGTACCTTAAAAATAATATTTTTTATTAAAATATTAATTGGTCCCCTACCAGGAGACCAATGGGCACCTATATAGGGGCCGAATCTACAACTTTTATGCTGAGGGACGAATTTTAGGGGACGAATGGGCTCTGACCCAGAGAGTTAATATTTTTTGATAAACTATGCCACTTGTTCTCTCATTTTCTAAATGGTTTTATTTTTAGGTAAATAGTTTAATATGTTTGTGTTTTCATTTATTTATGTACCTATGAATTTATCTGATTTATTTTTTATTTTAAAAATACAGTCAATACTCAATACTCAATACTTTATTGCATTCCATAATGTATACAAGGCTGGTAGGTAATTATAGAGAAACAATTATGGACTCTGCGGGGACAGCAAGTTAGTGTTTTAGAGGAGAGGATGAAGCGCTTTTTGTTTAAAAACATAATAATATTGAAATTAAGGAAGTAAATCTTATATTTAGATATTTAAGTAGATATTATTTATGAGTAGATTTATATTAATTTTGTTTATTATTAATATTTCTATATTTATTTATCTATTTATTTATATATTTATTTATTTATTATTAATAGATATTTTCTGAATTATATATTAGGTAATTATTTTATTTATTTATTTATATATTAGCTGTAATTTATTATTAACTAAGTAGTAAGTAATTAAAGATATTGCACGGTAGATAAGGTAAATAGATGTATTAGGTACTACTTGTTTATTCTAATTATCTTCGTTTGTCTAGGAGGAATTTATCTTTGAAGTATTCGTCAATCGTGTAGTAAGCTTTGTCTAAGAGAAATCGTTTTAGTTTATTTATAAATATATTGTTTGTTTCTGTGTTTTTTATGTATTCAGGCAATTTATTACAGATTTTTATTGACATGACAAACGCACTAGAGGAGTGCATTTTTAATCGTGAAGTTGGCAGGTTGAGTCTATTTCCATGTCTGAGTTTGATTTCTGTTTGTATGTCTTCTCTTTTGCTGTAGAATTGTGGGTACCTCCTTACAAATTTGCAGATTTCAAATATGTAGAGACACGGTAGTGTTAGGATCAAGATACAAGATGCTGAGATTCTATTGAAAGATTAAGGGCATTGATCTAATATTCTTGTAAAAATCCAAATAATTACGATATACTGAATAAGTAGTAGTTAGTTTAAAACATGTACTACTCAATACTTTCAGACTGAGGTCTTTGTGAAATATTCTAGAACAAGGCTTCAGGTTATGGAAATCTTTAGAACGCTGACATTCAGAAAATTTGTGTCAGTGTAGACACGTGTTAAGAATTATTTTATAGTAGGTACTACGTTTGTAGAGTAAAACAGATGTTACGCTAATAAACTTGATTCCAAGTACCATGCAAATGGAAATAAACAAACTATTTATAAGAGACGACTATTTTAACCTGATATGTCATCCAATGTTTGTTTGTTTGTTGGCTTTTTCACGATTGAACGGCTAAATGAATTGTAATTAAATTTGGCAAGGAGATAGATCACACTTTAGAGGTGGATATTAGGCAACTTTTCTCTTAAAAAAACATTCGGAAAATTCGGTACCTTAGAAAATCATTATTTTTTAAAATACAGCACCATCTCGGATAACATGACAGATGAAAAATTTCTTCCAACTTACTTCATTTATTTGACAAGTATTAAGCTAAAACTAAGAAGGTAACGTAAAATATATTGATTCTTAGGTGGAACGAAGTTTGTTGGGCAGCTAGTTCTGTATAGATGTCCCAGTGAAAATAAAGGTGAAATTAAAAACTAAGCTATCATCCAACTTGGCGTGGGGAAATATTTTTATTATTACACAAAATTCACACTCAAACTCAAACTCAAAATGTTTATTGCATTCATGTGTAGGTACATTTGTTGTTACATTTAATTATATAAGTTCCAACATGAAACCCGGTTGGGGCACGGGAACATAGTACATAAATTGGACAAAAACTTACATTAGGTGCTATTTAATATTAACATGATGTAATATTACATTTTATCATTTGCGTGTATTTTTTATTATGTTTTATTCATGTATTTTTTGTGTTGTGTTTTTTTCCGTTATGTGTAAGTGTAGGTATGTATAAGTGCTTATACATACCTACCATACCGGGTAAATAAAAATAAAAAATAAATAAATGTTCCACAACTTTTCACACAACACCATTTAGTCCCAAGTATCGTTACAATGGCTATTTATAAGTTTAAGTAATGTAGTATGGATTAAAGTGTTTACTCATAATCCCATAACAAACATACTGTTTTCAAACCATTTTATTATTATGAAAAAGATATTTTTTATGACTTTGCTTAACTTAATAATTTAAAACTAGAAATAATAGAGGCCCTAGCATGAACGCGCATTGTTTCACACACCGCCATGCGGATAATATTCTTAAAGTTTTCGCGTCATGTATCAATATTTTTTAATAGATTTATGGATGACATTAATTCGATTTTCCCATAAAATTGACCCAAACCGCTACAGATATAGTTGTATATTACTTACTTACCTACTTAGTTTATGTCATAAGTATTCACCCATTGTGTTTGTGCTAGACCCACAGTAGCGAATTAGCAAGTAAATACTTATACCTAAAAAAAAACGTATTAAAAATTCCGGAACCGTTTTAATTTAGTGAGACAGATTGAATAATATTCAAAAATAAAAAAAAAAACATTCAACGTAGGTACTTATCGGATTTGAGTGGGACATAAATAAATCAATCATTAATAAAATAATCATTTGAAAAAGATTTATGAATGTACCTAAAACACAAAAAAATACGTATATAATTCTAGCAGAGCAAGTAATTTGGAGTCATTGATATCGTAAAAAGCAAATTTACTAACGATGACTGACATAATGTGATCACCATTTATATGCTAATATTATTTTATGAATGTTTTTTTTCGCAGATTGATGCAAAAACGAATATCTGAACGTCACATAAATAAGCAGTATTTTTTGGAGTTTATAATATAAATGTCTGAAACCTTGTGATATACGGGACGTTTCCATTCTTACAAAATATATTAGATACTCATTTATTTTAACGTTAAATCACTAAATTGTTAACTTATATTTCATGTACCGTACGATACCACACTTTTAATCTAATAAATAAAACAAAATAAATTATATTTTCATCTTCATGCAGACTCCTTTCTATTCACTTTTTTTTTGTTAGCCTGTTCTGTTCCACTCCTGGGCAAAGGCCTCCCTCCACTCCTTCCAGTTTTCACGATTCCGTGCTTCATCTTGTTCTTGTTCTAGTTTGTCCCGCCATCTCCTTCGTGGTCTGCCGCGACCCCGTGTTCCTGTCTTAGGGACAGCTCTGGGCAACTTGAGCCCACAGCTTGTCCGGAATACGGCAGACATGTCCTGCCCAGTGCCACTTCAGTTGCGCAGCCTTTTCACTCACGTCAGCAATCCCAGTTTTGGAGCGCAGTAAAGTGTTTCGAATTCGGTCTGTCAATTTAACACTGAGTATACTGTGCTCCAATGCTCGTTAGCAAACCTTGAGTTTGGACTTATGTGATTTTGTCAAAGATCAAGTCTGTGTGCCATAGGTTAAGACGGGGATAACATTTCACATAATCATTTATAAAGTAGAAATCCTAATAACTGAAAATAAGGTTTAATTTTCAGTTAGTTGGATTTCTCTCACACGTTCCATCATAAGTGTTCAGAAACTTTTCAGACTTTCATATCGAATAATTAAAAGTCACTGAGTGGAGAGACGACACATTGCTAATGACTCCAAGGACTTATAAATCTCAATTAATTAATAAACGTAAAAGCGTCCACTTTGTAAAAAAACCTATCAAGTGACACTTCACTTGATAGGGTCAAAACCACTCCATTTCAGACGTGACATCAGACACAAAGGGATGTTTTTATAATCAGTACTTAGTTGATTATACATTGTACCGCAAAAATAACTCTAGTTGTCAAAAATATGGGAGTAGATTCGGAATAACCTCTTTCATTAGGACATGGACCTTAAAATTTTAAAGCTTATCTTTACCGCTAATCTAATGTACCATCGGCTCCACTTTCGGTGAATCAGGTATCTAACAAAATGTTTTAAACTACGCAACCGTACTCGTATGAACGGTCAAGCTCTGAGTTCTCGCACCGGGCGCAAGCGATTAAATAGCTTTAAAGGTGATTCACCGAAACACAGGTCCACTGTATCATTTTATAAACGCATTGGTGGTCAAAAATTGACTTTGTGGAAGCATAATCAATTTTAAAGTCCTATTAGAACAAATCAGCGGTGTGTTTTTGTTAATATTGTCTCCAATTGTATTTTAACAATTTCTTCAAAGAAATCATGCCTGTAATGTTGTATAAGTAAGTCAAATATCTTTTCCGTCGTAAAGATGATCAAGTTTAGTATTTCGTTTAACAACTTTATCATTATCTATAACGCTTATAATGCTTTTAACTTTAAGCCTAAACTCTGAAAAAGATATTCTTACAGTACGTGTTCTTTCAAGTTTTTCTAATAAAAATACAGGCAAACTTAGGTATCTCTGCCGAAACAAGCGGAGCACAACAAAGTATTTTAAAAACAAAACAACAAAGTTATGCTTTTTATTACAGATAGGTACAGACTAGTTACATAACATTTTTATTGAACTTGAGACAAAGGCATTTTTCAATTGCAGTTCCCTGTGCTTTTGTCTATCTTGCGTGCGACGGTGGCTATGGAATTTCATTTAGTGCACGGTTGCCCTAACCTCATGCGGCTTCAGTGGTCTTACTATGTGAATGTATAGACCAAAACGCGTATTGGATTTGAGCTTTCATTGCGGCATTTTGACTAGAACTCCTTACTTTTACTATAAAGATAGTGGTGCTACCGCAATGTATGGTGAACAATGCGGTCGGAGGCAAGTTTTCTCGTTTCGTGGTAGACTCTATTTACCCGGCGCCGTCCGTACAGGCAAATTATACCACACTCAGCGGGACACGAGACTCGCTTAGCGCGATATATAGAATACCTCTCACTAGCATAACGATTTATCGGAATCTGTAGATTCATTACTTTTTCTTTAAAACACTTTTTTTGAACATTGTTGCAGGTGCACCCGCCTATTCTTACAACTTTAATTGGTAAGTGTTCTTCAATCAATTTATTCTGAAACCATTTCGATGTCCAGTTTTTTTAGAGATTACCTACATATAGGTATGTTGGCAAGTATGTACTTTCTTAACAATTTGGGAATTTTACGACAGTTTAATTTAAAAATATGTTAGTAGCTACAAGATAACGTAAAGATATAGTCATAAAATACCTCAGTAGGCTTTTGACAGTGATCTCATGTGTTTTAAAGCATGTAAGATCCCAATTATTAATCTTATCAGTATCTTTAATGACCGGTTTTTGTATCTCTTGACTGTCAAAGCAATAAAAAATCAATAAAGAAAATTTAATTAATAGCCAGCTACGATGACAACTATTTGAGGATTACGAATCGCATAGAAGTGACCAAGATTTTCCATTTAAACGTCCTTGGGTAAACTTGGAACAAATTCAATAAAATTCCGATTCAGAGACTGAAGGGACGTTTCGAAAACCGTTAACACAAAGTTATTTAACGTTACTTTTGTTACAAATAAACTCGTTAAAATTACAAAAGGTAGAGTAAACAGGTAAAGTACCGAACCAATCTTCCGAAACAGAGATAATCTCTGTTAAGATAAAAGACAATACTAAAGGCCGACAAAGATTGAATTAGCATTACAAGATTGCAAAAACATTTCAATGACTAAACCGGTAAAGAACGAGTCAGACTCTTACACCAAGGTTCCGTACCTTGGCAAGAAATATATTCATATCCTTTTTAATTTGAAGCGTTAATTTGTTTTTTTTTAATAACCGCAAAGCCAGTTTTCATTTAATATGCGCCATGCGGTTATTTTTGTAATCAGCAAAAACCGATTTTTTCCGCTGATTACAAAATGTGCAACTAAAAGGCATCAATTAGGTTTTCCTTAAAAGCTTGCATACTTCTCTAATCAACTAGTAGCACGTTATTTGCTTTGTATGAACAGTTAATTAAAGATTATAGCGCAAATAAAACCTTTTCATACCTATTTTTTTTTAGGTTGTAACTTTGAACCTCATATTTCTGCTCCGCACGTTAGCAATATGAATTTAATTCTTGCTATGTAGCTTGTATGCATATTATTTGTCATGGATTAAAATAGTTACGCACAATGGTTCTAATTTGTTAGTCACTCGCACTAATTGTTTATGAAATTAGTAGCTGTGAGAATAAGACAGATAGACGAAGACACACATCAGATCTTTTCTTTCCATTTCAGTAGGGAACCCTAAAATGTTTAATGTAAAAACGCAAATTATGACAACTGAATGTAATGAACTGTCCATTATACAAAATAATGAAATAACAAATTATTATGCATTTTTGATTGAAAACGCATAAATAAAGACAATCTACAATCTATTCCAATTAAAGTAATATTAAAATCTTCTTACTTGTTTCAGCAAGACGTCAATTTATTTTTGATTTTCTAATATCTTTATCAATATCAGCAACAATCTAATCCCAAAATTTAATACGTCGCGAACTTTCTAGACATGAAAAACTTTGGGCTTATTGAATATTAATTTAAAACCCCGCCGTGGAATTAGCGCATAATTAAAAAACTTGAGGCACTGACTTAAAACTTGGAAATTGCAGTAACCACATATTTCAATATCTTCATGCTTTTCATAAATAGTTAATTAGTATTACTGAAGATGAAAAATTAATGATTAGAAAATTAATGATGATGTTTTAATTTCGATATTATTTGTTTATAGGTACTTGGATAGGTACACTATTTTATGTCATATACACACGGCATGTGTTTTTTTTTTACCATATCTTTCACACACCGCCATCTAGTCCCAAGCTAAGCAAAGCTTGTGTTATGGGTACTAAACAGCTGATAAACATATTTATATATTTCTAAATACATACATATTATAGATAAATTACACCGAGACACAAAACAAATGATCATGCTCATCACACAAACATTTGTCCTGGGTGGGAATCGAACCCACGACCTCCGGGATAGCAGTCAGGGTTATTAACTACTAGATCAACAGGTCAGTCAAGTATTTGAAAACATCTTAGTGCAAATACCTTATTACTATTTAATAGTACTCGCGAATAGAAATTTCGTTGGAACTAAGTAGTCAAAGCAAATCCGCACTCGAAACCATCCACCGTGTCACGGACAAAACGTCTCGTTTTTAAAAAAAATGCTAATATAACGAAATTCTATAAAAAATCGGCATCTGCTTGCCTAATATTCATATTACCTATTAGTCTGGTGACTACAAGAAAACAAATTTAATTTAATTTATAAAAACAAACACTGGGGTTTTATTTTGTTGGTGAAAACTAGATTTATTTGGAAAAAAGAATTACAAAATACAGTGAAACGAAAATCTTTCTAAACTAAAATTAAGGAAAAAAACCTAGTCTTAGTAAGTACAAGTTATCAAAACTACATACGTGGAGCCACTAGGTATATTAAAAGTCTAGCTTGACCGCGTAAGCTTTTGAATATCGACCCAGTTAATCAGCAGTTAGTTACGCAGCGTATATTATTATCCAACTATTAAACAATCATGATTAATCCACATTATCAATAAGGATGAAACTCAAACTTGACGTAACCTAAACGTGGCCGACCGCAAATGTATTATCTCCGTCGACGCGACCATCAGTTATATGAGGGATCCTCACAATAGGGTAACTTAATCAAAATATCATATTAACATCTAACTTAATAGCTATTATGTTCCGAACTAAATATCAACGGTACATAGCAGTTTGCATAATCGTACCCTCAGCATTTAACAGCTCCTCTAATGGTTACAAGTTGGGATCAGTTCAGAAAGTTGTGTGAAGCGGTTGCGATGGAGCGTACTCGGACCAAGTCGTATACACAAGTCGCGGTGACCGCACACACCGCTTGTTCTAAAATATATTTGCTTTGCACAACTGTACCGTCTCGCAGTTTGTAATTGCAGAAGTCTGTTAGTCAGGGAATGAATTTATTATGTTTGATAAGCAAGTGCCCGCTAACTGTTATGATGAAAGGTGGTTGCTTTTTCTCAGTTTATTGCAACAATCCATTGGTCTATCATACTGAAGCTTTTATATTGGTAGACGTCGGGAATGAAAGGAGATACGTTTTATAACATCGTTGATTATCCGGATTTCGAAAACAGTAAGTCGTGGATTCGAGCCCAGGGAGGCGCATTACTTTGTGTAATTTATTTCATCACCACTGCTCTCAAAAAGGAAAACATCGTGAGGAAACCGGCATGTCCTAGAACCAAAAATTCGAAGACATGTGACATCTACCAATCCGCACTGGGCCCGCGTGGTAGATTATGGCTCATATACGCAAAATACGCTCTTTGATGTGGAATTGCGGATACCAGCCCGGTATCTTTAATCTTAATCTTTTAATCCGGATTTCTATTATGTAAAAGATAGAATCTCCCCAATTTTCACCAAATTTTCATAAGAAAGTTTTTCACAGAACCGACCTTCAGAAGTAAATGATTTCACCTGCCATTAAACTACGCTACAATATAATTTAGCTGACTTATCCCGAAGTACTTACATAAAACTGCTTTCGTACAAAACCTACAAAAAACTTTCACGTTTGACATGATGACATGACTAAAAGTAAGATTCGATTAGCAAAACAATTGACTCTAATCTTATTACTGGGTACACGTGTTTTGAACAATAGTTTTTGCTATAGCGCCACAAGTGTCATTAGATCACTACGCTTTACCTACTTACTTCTTTCTTTGAACCTTTTTGCTTCGAGCTAGCGGTATTAGTCTAACAGTCGACAGCGACACTGGTGATGGAATGTTACGAAAGAATTCGAATACAAATAGTGAGTAGATGTTGTCAGTACAATGCCTAACAGTTCGATTCGATTCGGACCTTTTGTACAATCGAGACGGGAACTTGATACAAGTCATCGTTTCGTTTGGTTGCTTTTTTTAATCGAAGACTACGTATCATTGCGTGATGTGTGATTAAGTGCTCTGATTTTGTTTACGAACGAAATTAAAAAAAATAGAAGATGTTTAGCAAGTTCTGCTTTGTTCACAGTTGTAGAAAAATCTTTGTGTGATGAGCACGAGCATTGAAATTGAAATCGTCCATGTGAAATGTACCTACCTTTAATATGTATGGATTTTAAAAGATATAAGTATGTTCATCAGTTAATTAGTACTCTTAGCACTAGCTCTGCTTAGTTTAGACTAGATGGCGTTGTGGGGAAGTTGTGGAATATTTATTTCATTAAATTGTAAGTGCAATTAGTCCAACTGTCTCAAGTCAACTTTATTTAAAATTTTCACAATGGAACATGAACCTTATTCTATTTGTAATAAAGTTGAAACACTATCAAAGAAATATTAGGGTAGCTTGATGTGCTGGCTTCTGTACCTTTGATTTAGTTAAATGTAGGTTCCTTTACCCAACCGGCGGTTAATAGCTAAGCACATTAATTTTTCTTCGTATTCTTTATTACAAATCTGTAATCGTAGTAAGTTCATTCATTTTCAAATTCTTTGAAAACAATATAAAGTGTATAAATTCTCAATTGATAAATAGAAGTAAAATAAACACAGACCTTTTTATAACTAACAACATCAATTTACATAAATGGAATAAATATTTACAAGATTTAATTTAAACTTTCAAAAAGACTAAAAATCTTATATTGCGCATAAAAACAACTTTCTTAGCATTTACGATCTAAGTAGCTGTAAATAAAAAGATGACGATTTTATTTCAAGTTTCACTTAATCTAAATACTTTTCGGTCGATGAAAATGAATATTTTGGCCGAAAATTACCTAAACTAAAAAACGAAAACTGAGTAGAGTCGTAGTAGTAGTCGGTGAGACTGTGCCAGTCATATAAAATTCATATCCTTTTTGTTGACAAGAATATAACATATAATAGGTATTTCGAACATATTTTTTCGAAGAATAAAACAGACTTTTGATATTTATTTGAGTTCATGGAATTTAGCTTCAAAGTTATTTTTTGTCCGTAAAAACATACCTAATTTTAGTTTTCTGAACAAAATTAGTAGATAGTATTAAATTTTCAGAGAATTTTCTATAAGATTTTTATGAATGTAAAACTAAGTTATGCTCTTTTTGTGAAAAGTATCAAACCGTGTAGGTACCTACTTCAAGTATTCGTTTTATGAAAAGATGTTAAGGAAGCTAGCAAGAGTGAACACTTATAAGTCTAAGCCTGCCTATGCAAAAAAAAAACTAAAATTCAACGAGTATTGTAGGTGCGAACGAAACGAGCAGAAAGGGTTACCTCTGTTTACCAAACCCAACCTCCCCTTTAAAACCCTTACCACCCTTACAGCACCCAAACATTCTCTCTAAATTACAGTAGCCATAACGAAGTAGATAAAGATCAAAATGGCATACCTTAATTTCTTTAATTCGCGTACAGTGATACGATCTAAATATTGTTGGTCGGAATTAAATTCATTAATAGAACTACATTCTTCTGGGTGTGATCTCGAAACTGGCCGTAGTCTATAACAGATATTATCTTAGACACACGTGCAAGGCTATAAATACTGTGAAAGAAAAAAGTTGAAGGTTTTATTGTCATTTAAATTGATACTGTCTCGTTAGTCTAAATTCGGATTCAGAAGTGTGTAACGTGTAATGTATCGTGTGATATAACGCGAATTAAGTGTTTAATAGGCACTACGAACATTACATGAAACATGTTACGCTTGGGCTGGTAGGTTATGTCTTTTTCTGCATGAAACTCTGTAATTAATGTTCATACTCACACGACTCTGTTGTAATCAAACCAAACCATTCTTTTTTTTTTCAAAATTAAGGTACCACCTACGTAAGTGGTAAATTATGTGTATAAAATTAAGATAATAAAATTATATTCACCATTTCTGATAAGCGAAACCTAACATAATAATTTGTTATTTTTCACAACTATTGTTTTCATACGTCCTATTGTATTCTTACTTTATGAAGTACAAAAATCCTACCGAAACCTTTTATTTACTCCCAATTGTATTTCACAAAACAATAAATTCAATACTTATTGTCTTTTTTATACAGAGTCACGAACATAATTCTATCAATCAGATATGACGCTATTCTTACGGGACTCGACAAAAAATATAATATTGTAAGGAACTCTGTACCTACATAGAAGTCTTAATTAACTTCGGAGCGGACAAGTTATCTGGCTACCGATGAAAATATTTCATCAATCATAGAACGGTTGATTGATAATGCAACGTGAATTACTGATAGATGGTGCTGCCAACCGCGGGAATGCTCATCTCAATTTATTTACATGTGTTTGTATCACTTGTTGATGTTGCCAACGGTAAAAGATAGTTTTGAAGGCACGAAGTTAGAAGTAATAGGATACGACTATATATGAAAATAATATTTTGACTTATTTTCATTTGATTGAAACACTGGCTCGGCTAATTCATTTAAAAACTTAAGACCGCACGACAATAGTAACAATATCAGCCGCCCTAGCCAAGTTACAAACGATTCGTATCTATTCTCTTTCTACAATCGAGAACGCCTCAAATCCCTTTGTTTTGACCACGTGACTTAGCGAAAGGTGATAAGTCACGTGGTCAAATCAAAGGGATTTGATGCTCAAAATTATTAAACCAGCATATCTTTGTCACAATGCATACCAGATCTATATATTTGTAGTAAGTAGGCAAGAGCCTTGATCCAAACTTGTTCAAGGCATATTCCTTCGAATCTTTGCAATTTGAAGCTTATTTTAATTCCTATACCTATGTCTCTTGTATTCTTCACCGATATACAGACGCCAGCACATCAAGTTACCCCAATGTGTCAAATTTTCCCAATTGAATATGAACCTTATTCTGTTTGACATAAAGTTTAAAAACGTTCAAAGAGATTTGACACATTGGGGTAACTTGAGGTGCTGGCGTCTATACGTAATATCTAAGGTATTAATTTTAAATTTTATTGCGCACTAGCTGCCTCGGCAAACTTCGTTCCGCCTTTGAAGCAACTTATTAGTCTTATTTAGTTTTTATTAGTTTACATCCTATTCTCAGACCTACTGAATATACACACAAAATTTCATAAGAATTCGCACAAGCCGTTTCGGAGGAGTTTTGTTACACACGACTATTTTATATATTAGATATTATACATACGTTCAATAAGATGACAATAAATAGATCCAAACCAATAATAACTACTACTACTTTTTGTTTAGCGAGTCTCTATTGTGGTCCTGTTTTAACATTTTGTTTTCGATGTAATTAAAATGACAACAAGTATGTATAATATATATAACCTAACCTAACTTACCATACCTATCCTATAGCTAACCTAACTACCTTACTGAAATGCATTGATTTAAAAAATACTAAATACTTAATTTTAAACTTAACTACTGCGCTGCGTGCTTTTATGTAACATACAATTTATATAGTATTCCCGGTCTACCATAATATAAGTCCAAACAGTAAAACAAGTTCTTTTTGCAAAGAATTATTGAAGTTCGTCTCTGTTGTCATTATTAATAATGTCATTTGATTTCTGAAATAAAAGACTTTATTATGCTACGTAAATACGTTCTTTAATTTGAGAGGAGTATACCGTAACGAGGACGGGGCGAACATCAAATGTTTGACAGGTAGGAATAGTTTCTTAAGGGAAAAGCGAGACTGTTGTTTTTACAATATTCCAAGCATTTTTTTAAATTTTTACTCACCTTTTAAACCTTCCTGGACTTTCACAAACATTTCAAAACCTAAATCAGATAAAGCGGCCCAGGCGTTCTTAAGTTTAAGCAGGACTAACGAACAGCAATTGATTTTGATTTATAAAGATTATTAAAGGTTATTTATTGCGGACAATTATTGACTCCACAACGTAAAAGTTAGTATACTAAACATTTAATAAGCTATTTTGTTAATTAAAGATGTTCTAGTTCCGTTTTACATTATTCATAGTTTACCTTTCCCGAAGCCCCTACAAAATTAAAAGAAAATTTGTAAACTACTTACACATAGAAATTTTCTCCGCACATATCCACCACTATTTTCGTTTCGTTCGCAGATAAAAAACTACCTCATCCATCATAACATACGGCCAAGCACGACCGATCATAGATATGAAAGCTAACGAACCGTCGGATGTGATTGAAAATCATCGCAAAGGAATGATGTCCTAGACGGAAGCCATTATAAATCATTGCTAGACGGTAGCTCATACATCAATAAGGTCGATTATTTGATAACTTCACACAAAACACGGTCAGCGCTTGTTTTAAATGGGAACCAGTTCCGAGTGTAATTAAAATAAAGTTTCTATTAAATATTTTCTATTAGTGAACATTCGACGTGGAATGAAAGTTGTGAAGGTATTTTGATTGGCAGTATGACCTTTGATGGGGTTTATAGGCCTGATACCTATGTGAATTGTTGGATGTGCAAGATAAACGGTTGAATTCTAGAGGTAAGCCGGGTCTGTTATTGGGTGTTAACTTTGTCAACATTGTTATTGCATACACAATTTGTTATTAGTGTAAGTAACTTATTAATGTATATTTTTATTAATATAGTAGTACTTATATCGTGATGGTCTACTGTTTAAGACTTCTGCCTATCAGGCATGATTTACATTCATTTTGTACATCAGTAAAGGAAAAGACCGAGAGGAAACTTGGAATTATAGTTAGTAACAGTTTAAATCGCTGACTGCCTTGAGTAAGTGTGTTGATAAATGTTCGTGTCTTCTCTACATGAGAACAAGTTCGTATTATTATCACTATTTTATAGACTCATGTCTTTAATTTAGAATATTACTTGGCGATAAACAAATCCATAAATGGGACGTTTATATATAGTAATTACAATCATCCACAATATGAGCATAACATAAAGCGAATTATATAGGTTTATACATGTGGAAGCTTGTAATTAGCAATTGTATCCTAATTATGCATGATATTTAAAATTGTAGTCTGTAAGCTTTCTTTAAAATTAAATAAATAAATAATAATAGTAACCTACCACTGTCTACTCCATAACTAATCGAAGCCTCAACAACGAGCCAATTTAATATGCCTAAAAGTTATCTGTCCATCAAAACAGCAAAACTCCCACCTTTAAAAGCTTATTCAACAATGCTCATCATATCGAGCAAAAAACTCAACAAGGAAACTGATGTTAAAATTAACGAGGTCACAATTCACAATAACATCAGTTCATATTCAGGCAAAAAACTCAGTGCTTAAAAAGCCACAATTACTTAATTAGAGATTTGAACGATAACCAGGGCAGGTGTAACCATCAAAGATCTCGTAGAACGCCGGACATCGATTCGTTACAAATACGATTCTTTAGTTACACCTCGTTGAGTCAAGGACTTGAAACTCATTCCGAACACAATGAGACGAAAAAAATGATACAAATTAACCGATTGGACCTGTTTGTGTGGACCCCTAAAGAGCGGGTTTCTGTTAAGTGAACTAATTTATACTCACCTGTATCATAAATAAGAATGAAATGGTCCGAGTGTGAATCATCCCACGCTTTACAAGTTCCGTATTTCTATTTAAAATATCATTTTGTGTGAAAAGATTCGAGTTTTATATTCTCTGTATTGCAACTCTATGTAAATTCTGGAGATAAGATAGGAGAATAGGGAAATAATAATACAGTAAATTATCAATTTATTGGATGAATAGATAAAAGAGAAGTCAGACTTAAACAGGTGGACAAATAAAAGGAAACTACACCGAAAAGTAGAAATTGTCACAAAACAGAATCCTATTCTACTTATACTTATATCCTACTAATCTATACTTCTATACTTACTAATATTATAAAGAGGTAAAATTTGTAAGTTTGTAAGTTTGTATGTAGGGGGTAATCTTCGGAACTAATGATCCAATTTTGAAAATTATTGTACTGGTGGAAAGCTACACTATTCCCGGTGGACATAGGCTATTTTTATCCCCGTATTCCCACGGGAACGGAAACTACGCGGGTGAAACTGCGTGACGTCTGCTAGTTATATCATAAACATGAAAGTATGTGAAGATTTTTAGAAGTTTGGATGTTTGTAATTCAATCACGCGTAAACCGTTGAAGAGATTTCAATGAAAATTGGCACATAGATAGAACATTTCCTGTATAATACAAAAGATAGTGATGATAGTGTTCCCTATGGATAAATTGTTACATTTTACGCGGGAAACGTCGCGGGCAGAAGTTAGTTTTTACTATTTAATCATATAAAAGACCCTTAAAGCTGAACTAAAAGGTAATACCGATGACTTGCGCTTCTCACACCATTTTTATATTGAACCCTAAGTTCGCTCGGCGGCGCGCTATGTTATTGAAAGCATATTTTAATATTTTCATTTGATAAAACAGTTGGCACCGCGGTTTAAAGAGATGTTAACATGTCAAATAAAGTTTGAATGTGCCAATTCCCCGCTTGTTTGCGAGATTACATGCTGAGTTTAAAATATTCGCTTGTTATATTGCATTTAATATTGCCGATAATTATTAAACTGTATTTTTATTCTACCTTTTAAGAGTTCATGACTTGTATGGCTAATTAACCCGAGCGTGAAATTGCATCGAATGGGCTTATTATCATCTTATGCGTTTGGTTAATTTTATTTTTGTTTCCTTCTTAATTTTATGTGGTTGCAGTAGGGTGACATGCGGTTTAACTCTGCGTCCAATTCTTTCATTTTTTTAAGCATTAGGCACGGCTACACATCAAGTTATACATTTCCAGCATAAGCTGATCTCGCATTGTATAAGATTTTCGTACAATAGATAGATTTACTTACGTAAAGCATATCTTGTTGTGTCATAACAGCAAGCTATAAATGTATACATTTTACCTTATCCTTACCTCCAACATATTATATCCAATTCCTATTATTACGCCACCGTTTACTAACTGTAACATTAAAGTATTATTAGACAAACCTACATATAAATTAGTTTCTGCTTGGCGCCCGATATTAAAAAGGTCCTATTCGGCTCACAGTATTCCATTTCGTTTGCCAGTGGGGGGTTAGACCGTTTCAATCGTTGCGACAATTAATCACAGTACAGCAATGTCATCCGGCGCACCGGTCAGGCCGAAAACACGCCAGACAAATTTATTGTACCTTTTTTGCTTTTTTTTTATTTCGCGCGGTTAAACGTATGGGATTGGGAGGGTGTGATTGTGAAGCCCTACTCATTTTGATACCTAGGTGACTGCCGTCTGTTTGTAAAAGCTTAAAATTAAAATAGATTGACTTTATTTTTGTTTACTTTTTTCGTGATGTTGTTTTGCCTTGATTTAAAAATAATATAAGCTCCGTATATTTACGACTAGGAGACGTCACGTGGTTCCACCTGCGTAGTTCCTGTTCCCTTAGGATTACAGGGATAAAAAGTAGCCTATGTCATCCGGGGATAGTGTAGCTTTCCAACCGTGCATTTTTTTTTTAAATTGGATCATATATCCGAAGATTACCCCCTACATACAAACTCACAAACATACAAACAAACAAACAAATTTTATCTCTTTGTAATAATTTGGTATAGATGTGATGAATTAAAAAGGTATGAATTGGTTTGCTTATCATCATTTGCCTAGACTTATCGTAACTATGTTGAGATCAGCCTTTAGTCTTACGTGATGCAGTTAAATTCCCTATAATGACCTCCACAACCAAATTACTAACAACATAAGTTTTTGGTAAGCCTCGTTATGAAATTTTTGAGCTTTTCTAACTTTACGTAACGACTGTCAGCAACCCAGTTACTGAGTAATTTCAGTAACTAGGAATAAAGATTAAACAGGTAATCCATGTAACATACTGGTATTTGGCTGTATCCTGTAAAATAAAAAACCAACATGGCTGGGAAAAGGTTAGGCAGATACACAGGTAAATAAAATAAATACATTAACGAACAATGTTAACATTTTATGAGATGTCTTAAAATATTCCGCAATAACTATTCGATTTTGGGATGCCACATTAGAATAAAATGTACATTCACACTCATTCACATCATCGAATATAATTTGATTATAAGATGAAAGATTATTTTTTAGATAATGAAAACAAATGAACGTACGAAGCAGAACACAAATTATAGCCGTAATCACCATATTAAAGCTTGCCAAATTGATAATAGTGTTAATACAAAAGCCGATGTCGAATGTACGGGATATTTTTAGATCATTTATTATGGTTGACTGTGAGACGTCAAAAGTAGGAGCGAAACGAATTTTGTGGAATGATTTCGTCCGTTACACTTTTTTAAGAAACAGCAGAGTATTGTAATTAATGAATTCGTGTTGAAAATTAAAAAGTTTTTATTTAAACAACCAGAATTGGCCCATCACTACTGCCAAGCATCCCTATATGGAATACCTACTTAATCCAGGATTCGAATAATTAAACTACGTCTTAAAATTTAGCATAAATAAAATAATATACATTATTTAAATCTACACCAATCGTTGTTATATTAAAAAAAAAGTTAAAGTTTGTCAGTTTGAGTGGACGTAGGGGGTAATTTTTGGATCCATTAAACTGTTTTAGAAAAGAAATACCAAAAGAAAGTCACATTTTTTAGTTTTGAGAGTGTCATAGGCTATATTTTATTTTCAAAACTAAGAGGGAGTGGAGGGGATGTTATAGTACGAAATGCACGCGAACGAAGTCGGGAACGAAGTGCAAAGTATAATTCTAAACTGCAATTTATGAATGATAAATAAGAATCAATAAAAAAACTACCCGGAACAAATAAACAACTAAACTGTACCTACTTTAAAATATTTATTGTTTACTAACAAAATAATTGTGTCCATTACAATGAATAGCGTTATTTGTAGTCTAATAATATTATTCGATTGCATTGTACTGTAAAATATGCATATCCATTCATGTTAATTAAAATGACCTCATTAACACAATAAAACCTTCCATCGTTAAAACTAAAATTATAACTATCATTTGTTTCAAAATTCGTATAATAATTAATAGCAATGCATTCAAGGGCTTTAATGTACAGATGCCAGCACATCAAGTTACCCCAATGTGTAAAATTTCTTTGATCGTTTTTCAACTTTATGTTATACTGAACAAGGTTCATATTCAATTGGGTAAATTTGACACATTGGGGTAACTTGATGTGCTGGCGTCTGTACAAGAGTTTGTAATGGAAATACGAATCATAAAACAAACATCTGTTTAAAAGGGTGGTCTAACATTATGTCAAGGCATTCTGAATATAAAGGCTGGCCCTCACTTAAAGGCTCGGTGCGAGATTTTACGCGGCAAAGTATTTTAGGGAACTCAAATTATTTTTATTTTTTTCGTAACGTTCACGTTTCGTTGATATCAATGAAGAAGTCTTTAGAATATTGTAGAAAACTGCCTTCACACTGACGTACCTACATACACACATACATAAACTCACGCCTTTTTCCCATGGGGGTAGGCAGAAACTACAGAGCGCCATAAGCTATGATTCTTATATACTTCTTTTGCTGCGTTTACATTCATACATGTTGTCATACACACACGCCGGTTGAGAGTACTACGCCCCTGACCTTTCTGAAGAACCTACGTACCTACGACGTACCTACTGGTAGTCATATGCGCTCTTCGGCTCACGACGAATCACAAGTGAATGAGAAGAATAAAAAATTAACTCCTGTTTGTGTTATATGTGCAGTACTTCACAGCATCCTTTGACATGCCCAGCGATCTGTCCAGTGTCCCGTACCTTTGGCATCCCAAAAGATCCTCATGAGTTTTCACCCATTCTAATGAATATTTTGTCATACCATTTATACAAATATACAGTATCTCGCAGTATCCTTCGGCATTCTCTTGCATCTTATGTTATATCACGAGTTCCTTTGACATGCGTAATCCTCAAACTAACCCGTTCCGATGAATATTTTGACGCCAAGTGAGTACCGGCCTTAAGTTTTCTGCTGTTTGGACGCAGAATGCAGGGTCATGAGGTAACCTGAGCTGGGGCTAATCAAAGACGTAAAACTGGAATTTATTGTGTGCAGTGTACCCTGGCAAGTTTATTGTGCATTACTATGATGCCAATTACTCAACTCACATGTAACTGGGTATTGTAAGCGTATCCAGATGTTGGTTTGCAATGTATGGGGTATTTAGTTTGCTATTCGACTGGACCTACTAGTGATTTATTTGGTATTAATAGTTTATTTGTTGGGATTGGATATTGATAAAGGGTTTGGATTCTGTTATTGAATGAATAGATGAATTGCTGCGTGTGTAGCTTTTAACTTACTTTGTATAATGCTTCTTATTGCAGATTTAAGAAGTATATTCTGTAATATCTAACTCATCTGTTTCTATATCAGAATTTTATACCTTTGCTGTTCAGTTTCCAGTTATGTAAGCAAAGCATGTGTGGCATGTTTTTGCTGACAAAGAACTTAAAGTTCAATACTTTAAATTATACCTACCATAATGTGTTAGATGGGTATTGCCTGTCAATGTCGTAGGTAGTAATAGTTCGAGGTTTTAAAATGAGCCCAGTTTAGCCTTATTATATTTGACTTGTTGTAAGACAAATTATTACATTCATCAGAAATAAGGGTTTGAAAAGACTACATAGTTTTTGTTCTTAAAACTACACGTTGTAGTTATATGTAAACATCGTATAACTTGACAAAAATACTTAATATTAAATCTTCCTAGCCTGTGTAGTTTACAAAAATACAGAATGTTATTTATTTCATTAAAACTTTCACATAGACAGCGTATCACGAATAATGTTTTTATAAAACAATACATTAAATTAATATTTAGTTTTTCGACTCAATCAAAATACGGGTCACAGAATGACATACAATGTTAATAAATGTCAGACAATTCATACGTATATCATTGTATATCTGATCTATTGGAAAACTTATTTGGATACAAAAGTATTATTTGATTAAGTAACGTGGTTGGGCTGTTTTATATTCAAAAGAAGTACGTACATACGCAAACATGGCCATGTTTTTTTGCTTTAATATGTACATTTTTAGAATTGTGCCAGTGGTTCCTTTTTAGAACAACGTCAAACATAAAGTATTGGATTTTCCCCTAAAACGAGTTCAATCACCTCGTTATAACTCTCTTTGGCTCAAATCACCCCATAATCTATATCTTCTTACCTATTTTCCTTTTTTGTGTTGAGTAATACGTCAGCCTCGTGCTGAAAGGGGAGAATCTGCTAATTTGTACCGTACCAACAAACGAACGAGGCTTGCCTAAAACTCCTGTAAAAAGTACAATCGGGAAAAGGGTTGCAGCCCCATTGAAGATTACAAGATAAACGTGGAATTCGTCAAGAAAGGAAGGGGTAGTACCAAAGCGTAGTAAATAAAGCAACAGAGCGCTGCTAAATTTAAAATTTAAATTGAAATCATGATCTTAACTTGAGCTGACTTATCAATAAAACTATTGCTAAATACGTATCTACGTTCTTCTTCATTTGTGTACCTAACTATGGTTTTAAAAGTACTTATGAACTAGTGTTCCTAAACCCGTAAATATGCTAAACTATGAAAAGGCACAAACATAAACATCACGCCTGCAATCCCCACTGGGTTAGACAGAAGTGTAGGTACTTGTAGTGCCTCATTTTGCTAACAGTGTTTAAGTTCCGTGTTACCTTTTTATATCGTCGGCGATTCTATAGTCATCAGTCGAGCAAAAACACTGACGACTAAAACATTGAGAAATTCAAGTCGAAAAACCTCAATAACGCTTGTCCCGACACGGGAATCGAACCCGAGACCTCATACTCAACAGCAACGCTTACGGCCACAAAGCCACAGAACCACTCAAAAATTTCTGCGATTGTTGACTGACCTCTTGCCCACCTCAAACATTATGTTACAATAATTTTCAGTTATACAGTTATAGAAAAATCACTCAAAATATATAACATTGTCATATTCATGCTCAAGGGTGTGTAGGTACTTAACAGTTTTAATTTTAAAGTTTCCCGTTTAGCTGTGGTTTGCAACGTTTAATTTCCGGCGTAGAAAATATTAGGAAGAAATAAGGTGCGGCTTTCAAATCTGCCCTGTCGAGCTGTTGCAGTCAACCATCAAATGCTTTTAAACCTTTTTTCTTTTTATTCTTTTTAGAGAACACCGCAAAATTTCTTGAAGCTTTAATCTTTTGAGCACAAAGATATTGCTTCATTTTAAAGATGTTTTTGAAATAATTGTATGCAGTAGCAATCACGTTGTAGTTTTCGTAGAAATTATGTAATACATGAAATATAAAAGAGTGTAAACGGCTTTTTGGGGACACTAGCAATAAGGAGACAGATTACCGATAAAAAAAGTATGTCCAATAATAAATAAAATCTTCTTGCAATAGATAGGTACCTATTTTAATATTACACCAGTCAAGAGTCATAAAATTATATTAATCAGACGTTTCTGCTAAGTTAAACTTTCCAACAACTTATACGATTTCTCAAATTTAATTTCATGCATTCGATATTATTAAAACTGACTGTTCTAAAATTGAATTTAAAGATCTGAAGAAAGCGCAATAATTTAAAAATATTACATGTTTAATCCAGTAATCTATTTTTGAAAATAAAAGACAAAGATTTTTTTGTTTGTACGCACTGATATACTTTTCGCACTAATTTTCTTTTTCATCACCAAAAAATTCTATAATTTGCATTTGAGTTTAACTCTAGGGGAAGTTTATTTAGAATCACGCTGTGGCCCTTAGTAGAAGATGAATCTATGGGGCTCAGTTAGTTATGAAAAAAAAGTAGATACTTTTTTTATTCTAAAGGTCATGAGGCTTGATATGATTTCCCATCGGCAACTTAATTATTACCATGTTCTCTTTATTCTAAAAGTATAAGCATAAGTGTAGGCTTCTTTATACTATTTTTTGTATGCTTCTACACTTATCGGACAATACTGTGCATTGTCTCACACTTATTAGGAAGGCGATTTGATAACTAGTCGTTATTAATTTATTTTCTCTTTACCTCGAGACAAACAATTGTTAGTTTTGCTTCCATTGTTTCGAGTACAAACACGTTTGTTATTTTTTTGTGTATTTCCATTATAGACATATTGATTACTTACCTATTTTTATAGACTAAATTACAATATAATTATGTGGTGTTGTTACAACAATTGGTACAACAACTGCTGAGTTTTCATTTCTTATGTCCACAGTTTAGTGCTCTAAGTCATTGATGAAGATAATTTGTTTCTCTTTCTTAGCTTTCACGAGGTCTAGGCAGAAGTTTTTATCTGTCATTGTCTGCTAATTGATCTATCACTACTGTGTCAGGTTTATTGGCGATAGTTGATTATTTATTTTGAAAGATAGAACCTTTTGATTATTTATTTTGAAAGATAGAACCTTTTACTACGTGAAATGTTTATTTTCGAGAGCTAAGCTGGGCATTTGTTTGTCATGCGGTACTTCAGAATCCACAAGTATGTAATTCAAAGCAAATTGTTGATAAATATTTTAAATTAAAATAATAATGTTCAATGGTTTGGTTCATAAAAATTAAAATATTACAAGTAAAAAACTAGACAATAAAGAGTAATTTGATTGAACAAAAAATAAAAAAACTCTTTGAAGAACTTTAAGATTAAGTTTAAAACAGCATTTACGAAGATAAAGACTTAAAAATATGCTCCATTTTCGACAAAATGTTTACTTAAAAAGGAGAATGACCACGACAATATGGACCACGGTACAGAGTTGCGTCAATTCCAAAGTTGTTTTAGATGGTTTATAAATTAACCAAATAAACATCTACAATTGCCATTTTGGAATCAAAACCCGCATTTCCAAGTTTTTTTAGAAAACGTAACTTAACCTCAAAATAGAAATATCCGTCGTGTATAGAGGTAAGGTCGTAGTTTGGAGAGCAGATCATCTGAGTAGTAGCTTGTTCCAAAGAATACCTGCGTTGGTTTCTTAGGATTGACAAAAAAACAGTTGATACACCTCATACACCGGTTTCGCCGGTCGATTGTTCTTGTTGTCGGTACTTCACGCGAAGTGGTCGACATTTTCAGTAGTCGCTAAGTAGTTCAGTACAGCACAACAACACACGAATCACACACAAACTTCAAACAAAGTGAAAACTTCCTGGCGTAAAAACGTCCTGGCGTAAGATTCACAATTTCACATTAAAGTTAGCGATAGTGATTGAAAACAAGAAATAAACAAATACCTAGTTACAATGAATATCACAATTAAGTACTGTGGAGAGTAGGACTCGATCAACACAAAAAAACTGTAATACTAAAATCGCAATGAACAAACTTAGCATGCACCACGCGCAATTGACATTGGACTTTTTGACAATGACAATTCAATTTGAGACACCAACACCAATGTTGCCACTTTAGATTTTAAATGAAAATAGATTACTCGAATAAATACACTCGACACATAATTATTTCAAATGACTGATTTAGTTCTATAATCATTAATTTATTAAAAAGGTTCGATTTATATAAAACCGAAGCAAGATAATTAAAAAAAAATATATGCAATCATTCATATGTATCGTTAGCCAACAAAGTGAAATTGCTTTAAAAAGTTTTGAAAGCAAAATAATAAGACTACTGTGTGTGTGAAATACTAATTATTTCACACCACAGTAGTATCAACTCGCTTTATTATTTATAAAAACCCCGCGATTTACCTTTCCAATGACTTTACATTTATATTAATTTGTAATCGTATACAAAAAAAATCGATTAGAGTTGTCAATATCTTTACTTATTTTGATTATGGCAACACTTTAACGTAAGAATAGCCGACAGTAGGTAATTCATTTTATCAAAACAATTTCATAACTTATTAAGTTTACAAAATAAACCCCTATACAAAATTGGCATTCTAATTGCAGAATGACTTCAAAAATAAAGAAAATAATTGTAATATAATTTTTATCTTGATGCATGAGAAAAACCAGTACCGTTGATGGTCATGATTCTTTAAAACGAAACATCTGAAACACTTTCTAAAGCAAGTAAACTATATAAAATCCTTTTCCCAAACGTATGAACGTAAAACCGGTTTTTATATTCTACCAGAGAATATGAACCGTGAAAGCGCTGAGGTAACAGGAAATAGAGGTACGGATTCAAATAAGTTCAAATAAGCAATTTTCTCGAACAAGTCCTGATATCGTGAGCAGTAAACCGCGGCTGAATCCTAAAGTTACCGCGAGTTCTATTCAGATTTGTGCCCGTGAGAAGAAAAAACAAAATTACAGACAATTTGTTCTGATATCCTTATTGGGAGTTGGGAGGTAATCCTTGTGTGTTATGGAATATGGAGTAGCTTGTTATTCAATGATCTTTTGTATTGGCTTACAATACCATGTCAATATCATGTCTGACTATCAGGAAATGAAGATATGATAATTCTAGCTCTAGGATAACTCTATATAGGATGTGATGTAATTAAATTAAAGTAAAATTTCCAATATCTGTAGGTTTATCACGGTTTATTGAGCTAAGGTTCAGGCTTCTGAACCAACTATGTATATTATAAATAACTAGAAACATATTAAAGGTTTCCTTTAAAATAAGTTTATATTGGATTATATAGAATGTAGGTAATGCTATCTAATAATCCACACTACAAACACAAAAAAATCTCGATACTAAATAACGGTTGAGACCCGAGACAGGTGGAAAAGTTGCCTCTAAAAATACAGACGGTAAATGCAAGAATGTATCTAACCAAGGAGAAAGCATTGCAGGCCCCTAATGACTACCTTGTAGAGAGCAAAAGTTCCACGTTCAGCCTCCGCTGGACTTGAAGTTTATCTTAATAAGACGGTTTCAAATGACGCGGATGTAGGAAATTCACGGATGCAGTTTTTTGTTTGCTGTTTTCGACGGTGTTTGAAAGAGTGGAGAAATAAATTGCGAAGAATTATTTTGTTGTGAAACAATGATTGCTGTATACCTAATTGTACATGCATGAGTTTTTGCGGTTAAAATACCTAAAGGAAATTATATTCCATGACTCATTTTACTTTCTAGAGAGTACAGTTGAAAGGAAAAATATACTAATATTTTTAAGCTGAAGATTTCGTTTGCTTGAACGCGCTTATCTCAGACTCTGCTAGTAATTTAATAAAAACACTACTACTGAATTCCCTAAAAGGTTTCATGCGAAGGAGCATTTAATATAAAAAACGATAACATTTTGTAAGATTATTTCGAATACCAGGTAACTGAGTGGAGCCTATTGCCATTAACCAGGCAAGACTTTAGACATAAATACGCAATAACTAATACTGCCCAACCCAGGTGTTGCATCTAGAATAGACATGTTCAACAGTTGTGTTCGCAGCCACTAGACCAACAAAGTAGACATATAAATGATTGGGCACTTTTCCATAAAATTCCAGCACCAGTCCCAGTAAGATTATTTCTCAGTAAACTGCCTTTGACAGCTCCTTCTACCGTAGAAAGTATTAGTGTTGGAAAGTTTTCTACAAAGATAATTAACAGATATTTATCTTAAGACAAAAACCCAATGAAAACAAATGTTCTACCCAATTTGGCTTCATGACGGTATGAGATTAATCGATTGGCTTATCGCTCGGTACGGAACAAAGAATTCACTTCGAACACATTAATCCCATCTAGAGCAATTAAACCATTCTAATTCTAAGGCATTCGATTAAGAAAAGACAATTTGTACTTGACTGCATTTTTCTTAGCCATGGAGTATACTATCGATTTTTATTGGACACTGATTTGGGTCTAAACGTCGACGGTAAACGTTGCATTTGTACAGGGGATTTCTTTACACACATCACATCAGTGGTAACAAACCCGTATCCAGCTAATAAAAGGGTTATTTGAATCTAAATAAGCAAAACCAACCCAAGGTCAAAGTGTTTTCTATAAAGGTTAGTGTTAATACTCTAAAAAATGTCAGGTACTTCGATTTCAACTAACTATGATCTACGTTCGTATGTCCATCGCTTGCATTGAACTACTGGTGTAGCGCTGTGTTTTCGCCGAATTTTGTCCATCCGTTTTATAAGCGGTCGTCTGGTATCCCATTTATTTCAACATCGTTTCTCCGATTACTTAACACAACTGCTACTAATTGCACAATTATCCTATATTGTCGTAGACAGTGAAGGTTCAATTACACATGTTTGACAATTTATCTTATATCTCTTCAATTATTCGTTTGAAACATACGAGCTGTGATGTCATATTAAGTAATTTCCTTTTATTTCTTCTTTTTGCAAGTTTTTTGTTGAAACCGTGCCAATTATGTTATGTTATGCAAATGAAGTGGACTTGTATTATTGTAGTCACCTATTACTTGCCAAATATGTCGTGTCATTGGACTGGTCTCATAAATAATATTTTGTGGTAAAAATTTACATGATCTCACAAAAGCATGTATAAATTGCTTGTTACAATAACTACCACTGGTAAAATCTTACCCTTAAAGCTTATATTAAATCGGAAATAAGAAATTAATGGTCAACAGTTAGGAAGAGATGCGAAGCTGACCGTCAAAAGAAAGAGAAATTACGCGGTTACCACTCTTACTTTTGCAATGATGCGGTAAGCAACTACTGCAAGATACGTCCTAAAGTAATAACAGATAACAAATTTCCTACAAAATGAAATAATATCAAGTTAAAGTAAATAAAAGACCTCAAATAATTACATACTTCACTTAATCGGAACATGATCATAAAGTAAATAGACTGCTCCCACACAGTGTTCGCAAAATTGATTTAAGTTCTTCCAAGCTTTTGTACTCGAAAACAAATTACATACACCCCCATACATCACGCGGTGGGTCTCCGTCCAAGAACTAAGGAATCAAATAGAACCTTCCAGAAACTAGATTAAGGCGCGCATAAAGCGTAGTGCATGAATGCTGGTAACCTGAGACTTGGCAGACAATGCTGGCTCCCTTATTGCTCAGCTCTTAAATTGTAGTGCGGTTTCAATGCAAGTGCCGTTGACGTTAAATTATTGTCGCCATGCAACGTTACACCGCCTGTGCTGGCACTGTACACGTGTGCACTAGGCTTAAGGCCTGTTAAGCTAAATGTAGGTCTATTATGGTCATCCGATGTGGAGCTACGAAATTCTCAGAGGTGGTCAGATTAATATCAAAAACAAAATGTTTATGTGTGTCACCGTGTTTTACTGTGTACTCATTAAAAACTTATGCGTTAAAAAATCCTTAAAGTTGAGAGTTCATTTATAGAGCGCAAATAACTGAATCAAACATGGTAATATACATTATTGGCAGATTTATCTGGCGCCGCACCCGCCGGTGTGTTAGTGAAACTGACTTTAATTTCCGACAGATTTGAGCCTGTAATAGAATCCGCCTATTCTCATTTATTTCGTGACAGGTGTTTTAGCACGCCTCGAACCCATTAACTATGGCAATAAAGTGTTAATTTAATAACAGCGCATAACTAGAGTTGTCACTAACTGTCGTAAAAACAAGCTATTATAGTTGCGGCCATCGCGGGAGCAACCTGTTTTGCTCTCTTAACTTTACAACTTGAATAGAGTGATTATATGGAAGATATGGAGACATAAATGGTGTGGATATCTGAGGAATAACAAAAAGGACTATTACATTTTTACTTTCACTTTATTTAGTGGGTACATGTATTAAAATTTTAATACAACTCTATGATTCATAAGATTTTGGTAAACACTTAGTATTTGACAAAAACTTATGTTTGTAATCTAATGTTTTCATCTCGCAGACTAGCATTTAATAAATATTTGAATCTTGGAAAGCTTGTCATTTTTTCTGTGCGGCAAGGCATTGATAATCAAAACGGTAGAGTGAGTCAAAAAGGTTCGTTTCGAAAAAACGGTACTAAATGAAAATTGTTTACATTTTTTATGATTGTGGAAAAATTATACACTCAATGGTTGTACTCATTATAACAAAAGAATGCGTCTGTACTTGAAATTACATGTTACATACATGTATGTGTATATTTAAACGTATAGAAAACTTTAAACAATTAAAGTTAAGTTTACGACAAAATCTGACACACACAGGAATAATCCAGCTATCATGCACCCAATTAACTAAAATTTATTTCATGACACCTACACACAACACGTTTCGTCGAATATAATTCTAGAGTGATGATAATATATCTCTCTAGCCTTATTTGTATAGTATGTTACGACATTAATGTTTGCCTCAGGGAGCTGTTAACTAGTCTAGTACCTACCTACTATCAGTAAGTGATGAAAATGCCTAAGGCGTCTAACAGAAATGTATCACTATTTGCTCCAAACAAACCTATTATCATCACAATTATGTCCATTTCATTGGCACATTATATTATTTTAAAAAATAGCCCAAATCCAAGATCAAAGGTCTGTACGATTACTGACGGAACTGTGCCAGTTTTCGTTCATTATCCTACTATTTTGGCATCATTTTGGTTTTAGTTTGTAATGGTGTATCATTTTGGTCGAAGCGCGAAGTGCATGTGTACGTAAGTACTTATTATTTTACGTCGATAATAACCATCGTTTTCTGCCGGCAATCCTTTATTATCATTGGATCAGCAACCTTATTATAGGGGTCTTATAGTTTACAATACTTTTGTTGTGGTTTGTTGCTTGCAGATATAAAATTGTTTCTTTCAAAACTTAATACGCGATTGTGGATCGTCCATACATTTGCATGTTACATTCGACTATTATTATGTGTTATTGTGGAATCAAAGTTAATAACACTTTCTAATTTCATTTCATATGTTTATAATTTGATTATTTATACATATAGGTAAGTCAGTTTGGAAACATTGAATTTTTTTTTATTGTACAAATGTATACACATCGTGTTGTATGTAGGTACCGAAGTAAGTATTCTTTATTAACTATGGTGTTTTGAGTACAATACAAATAAATTTGCTGAATCGCGTACCAGTTAATTTTTATAAGTCTATTCACATAGGTTAAATTCAGACACAATTTAACCTATGTGAATATATTCTTGCGTCCTTTTAACCTTATTTACACAATGTTTTTCTATGTCCTTCCAAATATTTACAAACCAAGCCTAAGATTGTTGTAATTTCTCTCAAGTCATCCGATAAAATAACCTGAAGATAAAATCTTATCTTACGATTCTAATACAATTAGCTAGAAGCAAAATCTACTAATTGTTGCAACCTCTTCGCTTAACACGAGCGCTTATTCCAAAGATGGTCCGAACAATCGAGTTATCGAATCGAGCGGCCGCAAAACGAATTAAACAATCGATTTAATCGTTCACTTAATTACGTAATTAATGTCTGAATGCACGGCTTGCCCACATAGCCTGTTTAATGCCCCTGCATACATACCGCACTGTAGCACAACACGGGACCACGAAACACGAAATATTATGGCTACAGTAAGGTTTTTAATGATCGAAATCGGAATCGGATTCGGTGCAGGCGAAACAGGAACCGCTTTTTAACCGACTTTCAAAAAAGGAGGAGGTTCTATGTTCGTGTGTATGTATTTTTTTTTTTTTTTTTTTTTATGTATGTTACCTGATTTCTCCCCCATTTGTGGACCGATTCTCAAAATTCTTTTTTTGTTTGAAAGAGTATACTCCTGAGGTGGTCCCATTTTAATTTGGTGAAGATATGGTGCTGATCTTCGGAGATATACAACGGAACTCTTCAAAAATAGACGGCAAATCTGTCGTGATTGCTGGAATCGCTTGGATGTTTATTGTTTATACAACATCATGACGTATCATCACGCCTGTATGCTCTGAGGGGTACGCAGGTGGGTACAATTTACCTAGATTTCGTCAGTTAGGTATGTAAATTTTAATTTATTAGGGATTAGTGGAAAACCTTATTATCATGACATGTATTGTTAACAATTAAGAATATAAAATAAATTCATGGCAAATATTTCTATGGCAACAACTAAAAATGGAAAAATAAAAAACTTTTTTGCAAAAAATAAAACCGACTTCAAAAAAAACACTAAACGGTGTAAAATAACTCTAAATCCGGAAGTCGGTGGCCCATCATGAGTAAGACAAACCCACCAAAGCCACAGACTTCCGAATTTAGAGTTATTTTACACCGTTTAGTGTTTTTTTTGAAGTCGGTTTTATTTTTTTTGAAAAAAGAATGAACTCTCTGTTGAATTTCTTTTGGTTAGAGAATTATTTAAATCCTTTTTTTAAGCAGTTGTCGTGACAAAGAAATTACTTTTGATGAAGGCCAAAATTACTTCGTTAGTCTGTATTATAATTTATGATTGTTGCCTAGTTACACTACATGTACCTACTTTAGCGGTCAAATATAAAATTAGTCATAAATTCACGCCAAGTAAATCGCTAAAATAAATGTAATTTTATACAAACAAAATCCGTCATAAATCTTCGACACCAGTTACTAAAATTTATGTTTTAAATATAATTGTACACCAGTGTTTTAAGTGCGAGAGACAGCCCTACAATTAACTTTGGAGCTAATTGCTCGTCAGTAGATCATACATAAAAAAATATATCGTAAGCTTTCCTTAATTACATTACCAGTACAAGTCACGTTTCAAATTAAACGCAATGTGTAAATTGAGACGAAATTCGCAACAAAATGTACTAAAAGTAATATTTTATTTGAATCAGGGAACATCCCCTATTTCGGCTCCAGAAAGAAATAACAGAATGTAGTTACAAATTAAGATGGAACTTTCAATTACATCCTTGTGCAACTATTGTCTGGATTGCACAAACAGTAACATAGAGCTTGTATACATTCTAGTAATTAAGATCGAACCTTTCACTCCAATAAATGTTTGGAGCGTAAAACGTTCTGGTCCTTGGACTGAACGGCCGGCGTCGTAACTCTTGCAATTAAGTCGAATTAAAAATAAAGTCGAAACAGTACAGCTCTTGATTAAACGCCATCTCGCGGGTCCCCATCAATAACAACACTTTAATGAAACACTTTTATTCGCGCTTGAATGGCTGGGACGCTAGTCTCGGCTTTTAATTTGCTTTTTTATTTCTCTTTTAATATTATTTTTTTCTTAATAGAGTTGACAGTGTGCGCTGGTTCGGCTACTGTTGCTAAATAAAGGGCAAAACAAAGGACTTTAGCGGTCCTGTGTTGCATAATAACGACAAAATTGTTTTCTTTTATTCATAAATGATATCTGGTGCCTTTAGAATGTAAAGCATAATGGTTTGTTAAAAAAGCTCTCTTGAAGAAAGAAAAATGCATTGTGTGGTTATATTATAATAGATACGCAAATGTCAGCTACATTTCGAACCAGATATTTTGATAGTATACTTGGAACAGTGATTTTAATTTAGGCTATTTTATATTCCGGATGTTATGCCCAATGATAATTTTAACCAATTAAAATTTGGCCATTAATTAAAGTCCTAATCGTACTTTTCGTCGAGCAATGAAATTATCATAAAAAGTGCATTACAGTACAATTCTAATTCTGATAACATTATGTTATCTTCATGCTTTGATAACGTTTCAATTTATGTATTATTTCAGGCAAAACTCGCCATAGTTAGTAGGAAATACGAATAATTAATGAATTAAATTACCAAATATACAATAAAATGAGTTTTAATGAGGTGTAATTTGTTGTAATTTACATATCAGTTATGAAGCCCGAAAGGGTGGACACGCAATCATTAATGGGACTTCGTTTCCTGTATAAAAATATCCTAAAATCAATCTTATCTTCGAAAAGTTAAGGTGTAAATTTGCGTGTGATGCTTTCGGACTAATTTGACCACTACCGACTATTAATACTGAATATTCTGTTTAAATTAAATAAACGTTGAAACGACAATTAATTTATGGTAAGTGCAATTGAAGGGTATTGGCGAATACCAATACATTTACGGCTATACAAGTATATTCACATCCCATATCGATATATCCGGCATTACTTTTATTGAGTATTGGAAAAGATAAAAAGTTTCTTTGATACATGTTCTTCGATAACCAGCTAATCGAATAAAATTCAAGTCGTATTTTACTATGGAAAAGGGAAGTATTGATGAGTTTTTTAATCTTCTGTTATATGTGTGAAGTTTCGTATCGAATTTCCCGCGGTTTGAGTGGAACTAATTTTTGTAATATACATATACACCACTAATTTTTAATTAGTACAAATACTTAAAGGGCTTGTTCTAGACGGTCTTTTCATTATATTTGTAAAATATCAATGAATAATATTCATAATCAGCAAAGTTTTAACAGTAGCGTTTGTTTAAATCCTAAAAAGTCACCCAATTTATGGAAATATCGTACAGGCTATTCATGCCATAGTAGTATTCATTAATCGTCATCTTTCGCTCACGTTCGCGTGATCTCGCTCAAGCATGCCCCGCCTCTAAGAGCTGTTTTCGTTATTTAAGTTTAACTAAATAATGGCATATTTAAATATTGAATTTCGATTTTTATACTTTTTATTACGCAAATATGATAAGTAACAGGTAGGGATACTGCCCAATTTTTTTTGTACTAATTAAAAAATAGTGGTGTATATGGAAGAATGTACCAACGCCACCAGCACGTCTAGTTTTCCAAAACTGTACGTTATTATCTAATTATTATTATTCCTTATTCTTTCGTAATAAAGTTGATAAACTTTAATAAAAATTACAAATTGGGTTAGCTTGATTTGGTGGCCTCTGTATCTATGCCAACAAAACATGACTGTAATCCCCGAAGGGTTAGGTACGGCAGAGGTGTTCCTGTTGTACACCCACATTTCGCGAATTATGTTAAAGTCAAATGTAATAGGGGGCGAGCCTATTGCCATCAATCGGCCGCAAATCCAGACTAAGGGCTGCTACTGAGATTTCACATGGAAAAACTCAATAACACTTTGTCCCGACCCGGGGATCGAACCCGGGACCGCATACTCAGTAGCGCTTTTGACCATTAGACAAACTAGACAGAGGCTTTATCTATGTATGGTCATCAATAGTTAATTTATAGTTATCAAGGGTTATAACCAATTCTTAATTAGATGGTAGCATGCCAAACGGTGTCTAAATTGTGTTAGTTTTAATTTTCGTATAGCGCACAATTATAATATTAATGAAGACAATTTTCAACTTCAATCATTTACACAGCGTCCCACAAATATCACACATTCCTATTAAAAATTTAGCACTAATTAAAGTGCACTGCCATGTGTATTTTAATTCGAACGCATACTACCTTAAGCGAGTTATTTCTTCTCATTTAATCGGTTTATGAATGTTATGAGTATGAGATATGAGTTGCAATGACACGATATTAGTTTGTTGTTTACATACACGATATAGTTTTGGTAGCAATTGAAAAGGTTTCAGTGAGCTTGCAAAGGGCCAATCCTGGGCGAAATACCTACCGATTATGTTGATTTCAACCCGTAAAATTATATCTACAGCTAAACAGGGCAACTCATCAAAGTGTTGCTATGAAGAACGCTTGTAAGGATTAGTCTTTAGTATTATAATTAAAGCAGACTGGTGTTTAGAACTTGGTATTAGGTATAAGCGTACAAAATAGAAATGCATAATAATCTAATCTTTATGAGCTGGCTGCATATATAATCTTAACCAACTTGTAAGCAATGTGAGGGATGTAGCAAAATAGGTATAATTGACAGTCTTCGAAATACTCTAAACGATCTTAAAAAAAGTTAAATTTTAATCATTCAAAGTGGCAATGTGACCAGACTCTTTTGGGAATTATCAATGGTGGACGAATTTTTGAAATCGGTAACTGTAGTTTTTGAGTTTATTCATTACACACACACACACACTTACATACACACACACATTTTTCCTCTTTATACTATAAGTGTAGATGTATGTACCTACAGAATAAAGTAGTATTTAATTCTAACTATTTGTAAAAAAAAAAAAATTACTTAAGTATTGCGTAATGAAGACCACTTTTATTTTTATTTTTTCGAAGTGAAAAGGTAAAACATTTCTAAGACTTTTGCTTTTACGCTGGCATATTTATCTAAACAAACAAACAGCAAGCGTTTACGTCGAAACACTTTTCAGTGGTTTGCAGTTCAAATAAAAGTTTATGAGCAGACATTGCATGGGTAATGTACCAGCTAGGTGAATCTGCTCTGTGTATTCTGTGAATTAAATTATGTGCTACTGAAGTTTTCAGAAACCAGTTTTCTACACTCATATTCTTTGTATAACGTTAAAAGTTTCTAAAGAATTAAGATTTTAAAACCAAAAATCTTTTAAATATCAAAACATGTTAAATACCTACCTACTTATTTTAAATTTGTACACATCAATGCAAAAAATACAGGAACACAAAAAACATTTTTATTTTCAAGTAGCTATTCGATTTATTTTAATGTGGTGTCAATACTGAGATTAATAATTAATTCCTCATTTTTTGTCTGCTAACAAGGTCTAAATCTTCCACTTGATTAATTTATAATCGTTGTTGTAAAAGATGTAATTAACTAAGATGGGAGTCTATAAATGTTTGATTGAATACAACATGACATCATACAACTATTAGCATGTATACTACATCAGTTGTTGAAAATACCTTAATTGGCATAATTAGTAGATATTCTTACTACATACTTGTTATGTGATTTTCAAACACTTGAATAATAGTAATAAATACTAGTAAGTGAGTCTTTACACCAAATCTCTGGGAAACGAATTTTAATGATATCAGAACATTCCAAATTAGGTATGCCGATTCAATCTGTGATTGATGTTCTATAATATCATTCTCCTTCTAAGTTTTTATATAAATAATTGGATCATAAATTACAAACACAACCAATACATTATTTTTTTCTTAGAATAATTCGATTTTATGTGTATTTGGCTGGAAATTGATAGAAGCGGGTAATAATTTATAACTGATGTAATCAAAAGTGAATATGTGACTGTCAGTTTTCCAAAAAAAAGCATATTTTGCCTTAAAGCAGTTTTTGTGCTTGCTCTTCATTACAAACAATAATCAAAGATTGTATAAGAAATAGGTATTGTCCCCAGCACCAAACTTTTTTAACGTTATTGGTGAGCAGGCAATGCTATAAATACTTCAGTCTTTTGACACCATGAAAGCATTAAGTCATGTGTAATTTTATCTCAACAAATAAAAAAATATTGCTGTGAACTACACACTTAACAATAATTTAACTAGATCACTATATCATAACCTTATTACATAAACTGATCTTTTAAAAATGTAATGCGTCCGGACGACGCCGCATCCAATAACTAGTTTACACGAATAATCCATTCCGCCTACACGTCTATAAAGAACTATTTTAATAACACTATAACAAGCTTGTAAAATAGCTCGTTTTATTTAACAAAAATTGTTTATAAAAAGCCCAGGTTCACACTTAATTAATGAAACCCAATACATGTACAAATATTTTAAATGTTTATTCGCAAAACAGGCCTTTGATCTGTCAATGTTAAGGTGAAATATGTTGTAAACATTTTTTATTGACTCGGAAATTTCACTTTTGGTGTAAATTGTCTTGAATAAATAAAATGTGTAAATAATAATTGCAATGACGTTGTAAAATTATTTTTAACTTTTCTGGTGAAGATCAACATTGATGGTTGATGCTTATTGATATTTTTATTTTACTATTTACCTATTGCTATTAGTTTATGAATGTAATTCATTTCAATATTGAATCAATTGAGTGCATTTTTCTGTCTTCCAGTGTCAAAGTATGTACTTTTAAAAATGGCGTTGCACGTTGTCCTTTCTAACTACGGCGTGATATAACATCAAAAGATAGTGTTTTCGCAGGTATATGTCTCCATTATAGTTAAGCTAAAGTTAAAGTGAAGAAGTTTTAGCTACAACAAAGTATTAGTGATAGATCACGTCTGTCAGTTGATGACTAAGAAAAGTTTTAGTGTATCAGTTTAATGTGTGTTTCGACGTCATTTTAACTTTTATACGAACACTGCACTTTAGTAAATTTTCTTACCTACACGATGGTTTAAGTGAGACATGAAGCACTTTAAGCTGCGTACTTTGAACCAAAAATAAATTAAATTGTCAATTTTTTTTTTGTTGTGTAGTGTAAATACACCTACATTAAATTAACTTATCTTTACGACTTCCTTTTTCTATTTATTTAGGCCAAAAATGGCAAACGTTGAAACATGAGGCTTTTTCTAACTATGTTGCTGAAGGTTCCTTTTTTTTGAGGGGTGGAAAATCCTCATGGATGCCCCCGCCCCGGGGAGGGCGGAGGAGTCTGTCAGACTCTTACTGACTAAAAACCACCCCGTGTTTCTTCTCACACCTGCGCCGGGGGTCACGGGAACAGAACTTATTCCTGCGACCCCCGACTGTTGCTGTTGGAGTGACTATGTCAATGGGACCATACAACCCAGTTATTGAACAACACGATACCCCTTGGTAAGACAAGTTATCAGATTTTCGACCTTCTAACTGCCCATATCGACGTCCAAAATCTAGTCGGGACCAACAGTTTAAAGGGCTTTCTGAAGCAAAAAGGGGACTTTTATCCCCGAACTACCCTCAGCAAGCGTAGCTTCTTATTTAGCCACGAGCCCCTCGAGGGGCTAAAATAAAACTTACGAAATTAACTATCTTAGGTAGAGGAACATTCGAATGTTCCTCTACCTAAGATAGTTAATTTCGTAAGTTTTATTTTAAAACTACTTAGTAACTTAATTATAATATATGTCGTGGAAAGCGATATTCTTGAATAATAAGTTGTGAAGTTAATTAGCTTAGTACGGAGTCTAATGGTGACCAGAGTGACCTTACTTGTGGTATCGGTAATGTCACGTTGACAGAGTCATGCTGGTGTGTGAGAGCTGGGCAGAGCTCAGGTTGATTTGAGACACCAACGAAGACACACATCCTGTACGACACTGTCAGTTACCTATTTGAGTTGTTTTGTGATTACGATTGTTAAGTGAGGTTATTACAATACACAATGAAGATTGTTATTCTCGTTATGGACTCGGTACCACAAAACCCCCATCGGTGTCAGCTCATCGCTCAGCCATCGCTGACGCCAACATATATATTTATATCAGTTTGCCATTTATTTTACGTGACTAATATAAATTCAAGTACTTTCAGAAGGAATATTACAACGAAAATCTACCACAGAAATTAACTAGCATCCTTAGAATTTACAAGAACAACACGCTTGAAATCCTCGAAGAATTAGGCAGGCAGGTACACCCATATTTTGCCAGATATGTTAAGTTCCATGTATAGGTGGTGAGCCTATTGCCATCAATCGGGCACTAATCTACAATACTTTGGGCTGCTTCTGAGCTATTCTTGTTGAAACGTTTTAACGTTTCAATAACCGTTTAAAAGGCAATGCTAATTTGAGATACCTACTTACATTTATGTATACTAATATCTATACTAATATTACCTATAAAGAGGTAAAATTTGTTTGTTTTTTTTTGTATGTTTGTAAGTTTGTATGTAGGGGGTAATCATCGGAACTACAGATCCAATTTTAAAAAAAATGCACTGGTGGAAAGCTACACTATTCCCGGATAATATAGGCTTTTTATCCCTGTAATCTCACGGGAACAGAAACTACGTGACGCCCAGTAGCTGTCATAAATAGATAGTAAGTAATTAAAAAACAATAGACACGCATCTTCAGAAATTCCAAAATCACAATAACTCATTCGACTCAAAACTTTGCGCTAAGAAATCCAAATGAAATAATTACGAGATTACGAGTATCTTTCAAGAACTTGTAGTAGGTATACAATGCACGTATGAGATTACCTTTACCATAATAATTCTAACAAGGTACAGTACTTTCTCTTAATTGCCATCTCATACATACATGTTATAGGGAGGATTTACACTGGTCGATTTTTACCGTCTAGCCGCGCACTATATCGCTTAAAAAGTTGCAAAGCTAACTAAAACGATAAGCAATTTCAAAATAACACATATTTTAAAATGTCAAACGGTAATCTGCATGTGAGAATATTAACGGTGACGATTTTAGTGACCGACCTATTGCCGCATGTAGAAACCTACTCAGGAGCAATTTTAGTCACATTATCCAGTTCGTCAGATGACTAGCCTTTTTCCATTTGACTCGCATTTGTATGTTTGACTCGTTAAGATGGAGCGACTGTCAATCTGACCTCTACAACCCAGTGACTGGTTGTGAGACTACGGTGTTTTTGACTACTTCGTAAATAATAACCGTCATGATCTACAAATGACAGCCTGGACCAATGGTTTAACGTGCTTTCTGAATCACGGAGGAGTTTTAATATGTAATGGATGGACCCATCCACGGACCGACCTCTGATTGAAACGTGCGTCTGTTTACTGATTACTAATTTAGTCAAACAGTATCGACCTAATCAGTTATTTTGCTTTTAAAATAGTCGACTCTCACTGTGCGTCCTAGTCGTGCGTCAGAAATCGACCCGTGTGGATGCTCCAGTGTGGAAAACTTGAGGTGCTGGGATAAAATTAAGTTCTTAATATAATCGTCTGAACGCGCCTATTTTGTTACGCGGGAATTATATTTTGAGGCGTTCTGTTTGTGAACTTTAATATCTGTTGCGTAGCTATGTAAAGGGTCTATTTCTCTTGTAATTAGGTTACTGACTGTTTAAGTGGTCCGTTTTTTAGTTTGTTTTGAGATTAAGCAAAAATCATATTTTAGAAGATCTTGTATTCTGCCAGAAAAAAAGATTGACTTATTGTACTATGTTTCCATTCAATGGTTTTTTACAACCATAAAATACTAAAACGAATCTCTATATATTATTATAGACAGATATAAACTCAATAGGTATATACAAAAAAAACGTTTTCTTATTCTCGCAAAAAAACTTTAACGATAAAATATTAACACTAGAACCATACCGTTTATAGCATGGTAATAAATAATTATGAGTATTGTCGGAGCTTATAATTATAGAAATTCGGCAAAGAATAAAAGATAACAATAAAATAAACTTCTATATTATGTATAAAAAATAAAACATTGTTGCGATTCAAAAATCATTTTACCAATTGACACTAGGTTATCTGGTGTAACAATTGAACAGAAGCACTACTAGATCGAAAGTTGATTACTTTTCCAATCAATTGAAGAGGAAAAAAAAAAATTAAAAAGTTTTAGGTCAACCTCACAGAATTTTGTTTCATGAATGATATTTTGTGTTTTGTAAAAATGTTAAGAGTTAAATAGATTATGGTGCTGTGTCTATTTGTCTGTTATGTACATGCACCAGATCATCAAATTGTCGTTTTTTTTCAATAGAACCTTAAATTCTGTCTGCAATAAAGTTGAAAAATGATTTACCAAAGAAATTTGACACATTGGGGTAGCTTGATGTGCTGGCTTCTGTAAATTGTACAAAATTGACAAAAAGACAGTCCGGAACTGTAAAAGGTTCGCAAAAAGCTGACATACCTTCATTACACGGTGGCCTTGAAATATGAGTAGGCTTAACAATTGTCTTTTGTGACATAACAATACATCAATTTAAATTCTAAAATCAGCTTTCCACAATAAAAGGTCGCTGCTCATTGTAATAAATTTCAATTCCACCCATACAGGAACAGATATTTATAATAGAAAACATATTACACGACTACATTTGATCACTTATCGAGTAACGTTATTCGAGTAGCATCAATTACTCGAGTCACTATTTTAATCGTATCTTTAATATCGAATATAAAATATTGAATTACAGTAAGGTTGTTTTTAAGTAATCGTGAGCTAGAACGATTCGGTGAAACGAGTTCAACCACAGAACTGGTTCTATCGAAACATTTCTCGTATGTTTGTTTGTAAATATTGAATGTCGTAATAAATTGTATTGTGCGAGTAATAAAAATATGATTGGTAAGCTAAATCATGGAGGGCAGACTATTTAAATGTTAGTAATATATCGTTAAATTAACGATAATTGGAAAACGATTTTGTTTTTTAATTAATGAATATTAATTGTGTCAACACCATTCCAGTTTTGTTAAACAAGTTTGCTCCGATCTATTTTTTTAAGGATGTGACAATAATTATAACCTCATTTTGTATAACAAGTAGCAATTTTTGGGTCACTTCAATCGTTAATACTGAATGAATGAGCAATTTATTCGCTGATTTCCATTTATTGAAGGCTTCCAAATCCGCCAAAATTACAGTACCACATTAGAATAAGCCTGTTTCCAATGAATCTTTGTCTTGCGTAATCACTGAAGTAAAGGCAGAGCGTATACTTTAACTGATAGGGTCGTCGGAAACTTCAAGAACTACGGGAATGAAAGCAAAAGGTGGACAAGGTTTAGCAAAGCTATTGTATAGATACAGCGTGATAACAGTTAGGTATTGTGTTAAGCAAACGATTATTTGAAATAAAGATTCTAACATCAGAGTGTATCAAAGAAACCACGATAGGTGCAACTGCGCTGCGACGAATCCTAAAAATGTCTGCCCATTGTCAGTCTGTACATTACAGTGCTGATGAAACCAGGTAATGTCTTTGGTTTACCTTTGCTGTGTAGCATAAACCAGTACCTGTATTCCTCTTATATACGTTAAGGAAGGTAAGGTAGCCAGTTGTTTTATCCGAAAGATAAGAAGAAACAACACATAATTCAACTTTGATACCACGGAATTCTTCACCAGGGTGTATCTTGTGTACACTTCTGCGTAACCTTTGGCAGCATACAAACGTGATGGTATATTCAATTCATTGTACAAAAACAAAATCTCACGAACATCTATTATGGATAACAGATCTTCTAAATTAACCGTTCTAAACTTAGAGTAGATTAACATGAATGTGTTTTGAGCTCAGTAATTCGAAGTAACATCTTAACACAAATGATGTATATGTGAACGCCCATAGATGAAGATGGTAATTATCGACTGACTTTACTAATGTAATAATCTTTAAATGTTCTCTTTTGATGAGTTCATCGTAACGAGACCCAAGGTACACTGCTTGGTCATTAGTTTAATTTTCAGTAACTTATCAATGTTGTTATTTAGAAATCTTGTCCTGTCTGAATGGCTTACTAAGGCGTTCAATCTAGAAAACACATTAACGATAACCATTCAATCGGTGTCTATTAATAAAGGAGTTTACACCATAAAACATAATGTTGATCTGCCAATTTTAAAACACATAATTTTATATAATTTGATAACGTGCTTAATAAGATGCTCTTGAGCGTAACATAGCCGTCACGCCCATAATCTCCAAAAAACCGAGACCAACAACTATCGTAAAGGAATAGTTCGCCCGTAACGGTATCTGATGCCAATGTGTTAGAGGACGCGCCCACCACGACTTCACGCATGGAGTTTAAATTAGTAGTACAGAATAGTATAGTGGATATACACGTATAAACCAACACTTGGGTCAGTAAGCTCGTAAAACACAGGGTAAGTGCCCCAAAACAGCCACAAGGAGCCGCTTCAGACCACAACGGACTGGGTGTCTTTCTTAAGAATTGGATAGAGCGCAGAATCGCTACTGATGCAGTGATGGAAGAAATGAACAGAGATCTATGTCCGGGTGTTGGGCGATTTGTCTTAGTAGATAATATTAATAACGAAAATATGTACGTAGAACTTTTTACAAGGAAATAACATTTTTAATAATTGCTCCTGACCTCTTTTACTGATCTTAAGCATGGGGATCCACTGATTGCTGCATAAAACATTCAAATCATCATCTGCTAAACCTTTTCACAATTACGTTTACTTTCAATCTAACCGCATATAGCTAAATACCATGTTTTACATGGAGTGCCTGCCTATCTGGCATCCACGATCCAGTGACAGGGTAATACAATACTCCTTGGTTAAACTGTTTCAAACAGAATTTTGGGGTGTAACTACTCGTATCGCCTGTCAATGATTTACAAATGGCAGCTACTGTACAGTTAACGTGGTTTTCCTGGTACAGAGGGGTCTTGAATTGTACATAATAATGCTTACCCATCGATGGATCGACCTCCGCAAGCGTAGCCTAACCTTCGATTAACCGCGGTAGTATTTAACTCACCAAGAAACGGTCGCGAGACAATTTTGTTGTATTGACCAAGGTTAAAAATAGTTAAATACCATAGATTGCCATAGATTTAATATTACCATTTTTTTTTTTATAAATACATAGCTACAATGCAATCCTACCGAATGTTACTCATAAAGGCGTACGCTATCTGAAGGCAAAAGTTGTCAAGAGCGGCAATTCTCTAAGCGATTACAAACAAGTTAATATTTCTATTTTATAATAACTTTGAACCTTTGATGTTCATTCAAGTTGGAAAATCACATAATAAGTTAATACAATCCGCAGTTAAGTTCATCCACTTGATCATATCGATTCCAATTACATTAAAACAACCGAAGGCTGACTTTGACAAGTGGTCTAGAACACTAGACGTTGGTATTATTGATGTATAATTACTAAGTAACATTATTATATAAGTGTACTTCGTAAGTTGTCTAACTTTAGATAGTCATGGGAGGTTTTCTTGGTGGAATACGCCATTAATGCACGAAGTAATTATGGTGTTTGAATTATATCGCTGGCCGGTTGGGATGCGCGAACGCAGTAACAAGACAACATAATGATACGACCGCCTTTTGTCTGGGTGTTTCGCCACCTGCCCAAACACTGCATGTGTTGGAAAAGTTATCGATAAAAATTTGTCGATAAAAAGATCTAAGTATTAATTAAATGCAGTGTAGTACAGAGTTTTAGTAGAATAATTTCTGATGATTTCTTTTTTGGGCTCTTTAGATCTTGTAGGTTTTATTTTTTTATTAATATTTAACTGTATTAATGACTAACGCAGAGACTCTTAAAATTCTCCGTTCAATTTTCTTTTAAATCAATAAGGCTTGAGTTATTTATGCAATCAAAAACACACACTAGAAAATATTCCTAGTGAGGAATATTCTCTCTCTTAATTAAGTTGTAAAATCACAATAATTCCAAATAAACTCTTGACTAGATTAAATCGTGTTGAAAAAGTAATAGCCTACAAAGTACAAAACACACCTACTATTACTGTAACTTCGCGAACTGCTAAACGCTAACGATAATTTAAAAATAGCAATTATTATTGTTCTAATCTAGTGGGCGGGGCCATCATGTAGATTGACCATTACGAACAATTCTTATCGTTTTTATATCATACTCCATCACCGCTTAATAAAAACAATGAGCAAAAAACTATCGATATGAAAGATTGTGGGGTGAACATCCTTATAATGATACCTTGTTAGCGTCTGTTAGTCATTCCTTACCGCTGAGGTGCCGTCGTAAGGGAAATGAAACTCTTAATTTGAACTTCAAAGGTGTGATTTCTGAGCCGTCGGGAAGTGTTAAGTAATCATTTAAAATCGGCTGTGCGGGCGATTAAATTTTTTAAACAACTATTTTGTTTTTCTCAGAGTTGTCGTTCAGTGATTACTTTTAACACGTAATCACTTCGGTCCTTAATGACGGACATCGAATTTAATAACGCTTTGATCACCACTAAATATACTCTACAGCAAAATTATTATTGGTCTTCAGTTGAACATGAGAACCGATAACGGTTTCAAAGGAAAATGTTTACTGTTAATTGATTGAATGTTTATTAAACACCACTCGTCAAGTGCTTGCCAAATATTTAGTGTTAATCGACTTCTGATGCGTGATTATCATAATTAATTAAAATTGCGGGATTTATTATATTGAAGTAATTACTTTGTGTTCATTGACAGCTAATCAATTATTTATTTATTCACTAGAAGCAATTGAATAATTTATAGTTTTGGGGAAATAAAGTTCTTATTAAAATGTATTGGAAACCGGAGAATTGAGTTAATAAATTATTATCAATTGAATTCGTATAGTTTTTGAACACTTGACATTGGAATTATAATTTTAATGATGTGATATTTCAGTTTCATTTTGATAGTACATTTTTAAACACAATTATGGTGGATAAATGTACACATTGTGTTTAGCTAAAATTCTTATGGTCAAAATAAAGATGATGAAAATACCTCTTTTTATTGAATTAAATTATGGTATAATGGACATATTAAAATAAAAATATTATACACAAAAATACATGTGACTCCCTTATGTAACTTCAGGGTAAAGGGCTCTTCTTCTACAGAGAAGCGACAAGCGTTAGTAAAATAGTCACCATGGGTTGTCGATCACAGACTCAATTGAGTTTTAGGATCCAGATGTCTTTACGATGTTCTCCTTTATTGATATCAGTCACTTCTAAGATAAACTTAGCAAGAATATATTTAAAAATCTCAATAGTACTTAATCGTATTTTAACATACTACCTCATGCTTATCATAACCGCTTGTCCATCACATCACTAAGAAGTTTCTAAAATAAGTTAAAATAGAAATGATAAGAGATGAAACTATAGACTTTTCTATTTTTAAAGATTCCAGTCCACACATTTCACAATACACGGCTAGCAGAACAAAGCTTGACGTTTTAAAATCCATTCTCATTCTTTTCACTTTATATACCAGTCTAGACACTTATACAGCTTAACCACAAATCATTGCAGTAATTTATGTAACCGTTTAGCACTACATCGCCGTAACAACACATAATTCAAAGGTCGTGTCTGAGCGTATCTTACCAAAAGAGAGACTTTACCGGGACACGCAGTACGTACCGTCGTTCTTTGTAACGCGATTTATAGCTATTTCATGAGCTTTATTTACTTTTATAGACGTAAAAGTCTAAGCAATAAATTACGTCCTGCTTGGTGAGATGGCCGGACACTAGTACTGTGAATAACATTTTCCCCTTATTATGTTTGGTATATAAATTAAAGAGATTTATGCTCCTTATAGCAGCCTACCGCCAGTTTAGTTTAACAATCGGAGCGCGATTGCTATGTCGCCTTGATTGTCCGAGATATAAATGTGATTGTTATCAGGTGAAAAATGCTATTGAAATGATATATAGGACTCCTTGCAGACTCATGGAAGTTCTTTAGTAGTCGCATTTACGGTACCTATTCTGTTAAGAGTTGATACAGATAATAATAAAATTCAAGTGTTACAAAATTTGACTGTCTCGTTAGATAAGATCACAAACTACCACACCACAGCTGCTTTTGAGCATGAAGTTCAAGGTTTGATAGAAAACAGTTGGGTCAATTACTACAAATATATTGATGGTAAAGTCAACTGGTAACACTTTGATCTCGAGCTGATCTAGTATGGCATCAAATACGATAAGAAAACCCAGTTTATGCTAGATTTGTTACCACTGTCATGTGGCCTGGTATACAGCAAATTGGTACCTTTGTTAATGTTGAGCTCTTTAAAGACCCAAGTATCTTTAGTAGATAATCGTCTAACAATCATAATAAAACAAGCAATAAGTCGATATTAAAAGCAGCAAAAAAATTATGATACAATCAATGATATCAATATTCTTAATCGACTACCAAATCCTTTATAAATATGAGCAAATACCTCTCTTGATAAGGATATAGCCGTGGGCGATGGTCCCAAGAAAACATTTAATATGTTATTCTTGGCACTAGTACCTATAAAGATTTTCAAATATTGTTATAGGACGATTTGGGATGGTTAGATTTTTTCAAATAAATGATTGCGAAAATCTTTGAGAAAAGATTTTTGCTCATTCATTATAAGGTAAAATAGAAGAAGAGATGAGTTATTCTGCATTTGACCTACGACGCTCTTATAATAATAATAATTAATAATAATAACAAATAATAATAATAATCTTTAATTCAGGTTATAAAAACCCATAGCAAGCAGCACAGTAATAATAAATAAAAATAATATTTAAACCACACTCGGTTTATGTCGTGCTTCATTAAAGCGTCTGAAAACTATTCCAGCCGGCCAAAAATCTGTACTGAGAAAGACTGCTTTATGTATAAGCTGGTAATTGATGACACCGAATGTTATTTGGATGGAATACATACTAGAATAGAATACCCTTTATTGTTCACCATGTAAACTTACAAATTATACAGATAGTTGTTTCGAGTCTGGCTGTTTGTTTACCTATGTGAGTTTAAATGCACCCAAGAAACAGAATAAAGTTAGAGAGCGACATATTTGTCGCAAAATTGCAACAAGTTATTTTGACGAATCAAATAATGTTGTTGGCGACTGGCTGGAGCTTTGTTATAAACCTTTTTTAATTATTTGTTTTTTTATGGTTTGTTCTTTTATATTTTTAAAACTGTGACTTTTACTTTGTCTTGGTGTCTGTCAACGTACTAGATTTGGTTTACATAATTTTACTTAAAATAATAAAGCTACTTAATAATCGCCATCGTTTCCTTATCGTCAGTCATACAGTCCACACGCTCACCAACAAATGTATAAAACAAAACATACATAATAAAATTGTCATAATATTGTCACCTTTTATCTCTCTGGTTAAGAATTTTAAATTCTCATACTATGAGATTTAGGTTTTCTTACCAATCAATATAGCAATCGATGTGTTTATGTGCTTAAGCTATATTTATGTACAAATCGATATAATGTTATCATGTAACAAATGTTGTCGTTGATATTATTTATGAGATAAGCAGGCACAGATTGTGTTGAAACCTCGTAAAATACAAAACTCAGTCGTGTTTCAGCAATATCCGTTTTAAAATTTACTATACAACGTAAAATGTTACTAAGTTTTCTCTTTACATTGTTGTCTAAGCACATATATTTGGTCTAAAATGCCCATTTTCACTAACACGCGGTGACTACTAAATTATGCTTTATAACTCAAAATTAAAGCAATACTTTGGGTGTCGCCTAGTATTATACAAACATAATTTTTGTATACAGATTTATTGTTATTTATTTTATGACTATCGGTAGGTATAAAAATTAATGCTTTTGCTTACTTTCTTTTTTTCTTATATTGTACAACTTAGCTTAGCGAGCAATATATCTCTTGAAACAGTTTTCTCAGTCATTCTCATAATAAACATCAGCTTCATATAATATTGCGTAGGCTTATCAATAAACGGCTGCAAGCCTACCCTTATAATGACCCTAGAAACTGGTGCACGTAATTAATAGGCCATGCCGTTAAGGGCCATTGTAGAATTTATTGTTTTACTGCGCGTTCGGACTATAAATTTCTTAATTGGGCCCCACTTTATGCTCAACAGACCCCTAATTTACAAGGGCGAGCACAGACAGTATCAAGATTTTTTCACTACAATACTTTTGGACAGCGTAGTTAACAAGCCTTCATCATATAATTTGGGATGGGAATTCAACATTGTTTAAAACCATACAGCTGCTTTGCCGCGAACTTGATGTAACCATTTTCACATTAAAATAACAGTCCGGGAAGTTTTTTTTTCGTCGGTCTAATCCATCGGCACTGACTAACAAGGTTATATTGAATCGATACAACCGTAATTTGTAAATTAAAAACGGGTCTGGCATCGTAAATGCTTTGAGATTGGCCTTTCATTAGCCGTTATTTAGTGATGTTCCTTACAGATTGAAATCGATAATCGAGTAGGTGGAATTTGCTCGTGGCTTACTAATAATATCAGCAGCAGTCGATTGAAAGTAAAGCTCCGATTGCTGAGGTCGGTTAGTGGATGGCCGATTATTTGCTTCATCCTGACATTGACAATCGTTGCAAAAAGTTTGACAACCAATCTTACCAGAGGAAATCGTGTTGCCCAGAAACTGGGTAGTGGAGGAAAGATAGGCCGTCGCTCTATGCACAGTACTGGTACCTACTCAGCTAAAACCGGTTAGAGTAGAAACCGAGCTGATTGGTAAAAGGCTAGGCAGATAATAATGTAGTATATGCTCTTATAGCGGCTTATAAAACGTAGACTAAAGACAACCTATCGCTAAAAAAATACATTCATTTTAAATGAAACACGATCTTGGGCAACGACGAGCGCTACTCTAATTTTTAAATAAATATTTTTAAAGTAAGAGAGGAAAGATCTCCTTGTATAAAAACGGATCAAAAGCCTTGGTATCAATTTCATGAATAAAATCTACTGGAATTTAAACTAGAGGTGTGATTTAAGAAATAAATCCAGTAAGATTACTGGTAGGTATTTCTAAATTTATGTAAAAAATTCTACATTTTATTTCGTTTTAGTTTAAATTAAAGAATTTTATCGTTTTTCTCCTGAGGTCTTTGGAAGAAACGGTGAGACAACCTAAGCCGAATTAACAACAAATTTAATAACTTGATAATTGCGCCAAAAAAATCATAACATTCACCTGTAAATGAAGAAACATGAAACCACAACAACACATGATACGTCAAATGTAACATCACGATTGAACACAAAAAGAAATTCTTTCAATACCAACTAGATGATAATCCGATGTTCCTAGCTCCTATTTTATTCAACCTCGAGTGACATTTACTAAAAAGCTTTACTCACAAGACATGGCGTTGCAAAACGATGAATTCTTTTCGCATAGCACAACAACGTCAGCGATTTCAGACACGAGTCTCGTATGGTGAGATGGCGCCGCCAGGCACACCATGTAAAATATTCAGGGCAAGAGTCAGTCACGACACACGATACTCTTCCGACTTTTGAGCCCCTTATACCTCTGTGTTTTAGGCTATACTCATAGGTATTCATAATATTTTGTTGCAAAGGTTTTAGCTAGACGAAAACTTAAAATTTTTGCAACTGCAAAAGTGCAACTGTCTGCCTTCAGAACAAACAGCAAAGTTTTCTGAATAAAATACCACGTTACTGAGCACAGTCAAGAACTCCAGGTGAAATTGTTGAGTACTAACACTTGGTGAATTTATGAGCATGTTAACATATTTAAGCTTGTTGTTAATACTACAACAGTAATCTGTAACGAAAACCTTTCTCACACATAAAAAAAAGCTAACAGAAAAAAATAATCCTCACAAAAAGCTGTCATTCACAATTTTGCAAAAAGTAATCCAACAAGCAAGGTTATTATAACTTAAACGAGCTGTAATATCGTTTTATTGATCATTGTTATAAGCTTAGCACTTAAGTTTACATAGAATATGAGATATCGTCGTAAACCTGATGATAGGAACGATACGTCCAATCATAAATTGTCCCTTACAGGTTAAGCTGACATTTAATAGTGTAGTGGTTAGTGTTCAGCACTCGCATCTGTCATATCAATTTCCATTTTATGCCTTCATAAAAGTATAAAATTTCTCAAGTAGGAATGTATTGATAAATAGGATGGCAACTTTATAAATATTCTCACCTATATTGTGGTAGCTGTTCTAAATGGGTCTACCAATAACTTTTATTGTAATCCATTCTATAATAAATAATAACAACAAACAATATTGTTGTTCCTCTTAATAAAGTTTGGGTTAAGCTTTGAATCATCAACGAATTTCACTTTTAACAACACATCGGCTACACAACATTTATTTTTATGATCCCAAAAATATTTGAAAAGCGAAACACCAGTATCTTTAAACCGTAAATGAAAGCAAAATCATTTGTATCCAATCACAAAATGGATCGCTAAAAGTGAAACTTCTAAGTCATAACAACAAAACAAAATTGTTCAAACAATAACTTTTAAGAATAGTGTCGCAATGAAAAACTGAGATAAAACAAGTGGACCATAAAGTTACTGTTGTAAACATTGTTTATAAAACAATTCGGGCGACTGAGACACAAACAAAAGTTTCCGTAGAATTCCGCGCCACCCTTTCGGCTTCCTTAAAATGTTATTGCGGTAATAAGCCTCCAACGAACATGTGACTTTTATGGCCAGCCAGTTTCTGGAGTTTTTGGCAGAGGACATTTTGTCACTGGTACAATTACTGGGCCCAGCACACCAGAAGAACAATGACGGGCAATTTTTGACATATTGTGCGAAGGGCCTTCTTGCTATTTACGTTTACTTTTTATGCCTTTCGGTGGACTTTTGTGTCGTAATGAAGAAAGGAACAATTATTGCTTCACCGAATTGTCTTTGCGAAATGTTTGTGCGTTATCAGGTCTTCCCTACGACCGGCTTCTGGGTCGTAAAATAGTTTTCGTTAGCAAAAATGTTCTTTGAGGACTTTATTTAAAGAACATAATGTTTATTAATATCGTGTTACATATTTTATTGTTATCTTATTTTCTTAAGACTATAGGATAGCGTGGGTTGATTGTCTAGATATTTTAAAAATAGGTCTGATCCTTTTAAAAAAATATCAAGTACGTGTCCTTCTAAACCCTTACAGAGCTCAAAACAAATTTGCAAATCCAACTTGATCACTCTAAAGGCTCTAAAAATATTTACTACCAAAATTGGCGTACAATGTAAAACAAACTTCAGGACTCCTTGTTTAATACCTGTCTTTATTACTCAAAGTACTCAACTGAGAGTTCCTTCAAAATTGTCGTTAAGCTGTGTTACGTGTAATTAATTACCATCGTCGAAGAATCCGCCGCTCTCGGGACAATAAAACGCTTTCGGATTATGATATGAAACGTTGAAAGCTAATTCAACTCGTAATAAATCCGAGACTTGTTAATTATCTGACGTCCTCGGTGAGTAGCGTCGTAAAGGGCCCACCTCTTTGTTTCACGGAACTTTCGTCGACTTCAAAAGATTCCAGTGTTATTAAGTTAGCCGTAATAAATAGAACGTCTCTGGAGTAACGACCGTATTGTAAACATTTACAAAACTGCATGATGTTGGCTGTCGTGAATTTAAAGTGCTTATAAAAATGCTGCAATGGTCCACTCTGTTCCCTTCTTCAGTTTATTTCATTAGAGCCCGCTCAAAGGAAAATATGTCAATTCTGTTAGGGGAATTAAAAAGTTACCTGTTCTTACTGTAATGTAGTAACAAGTTTAATTTTGTTCGTCTCTCGTCCGACATTAGGCGGGCCTAAACGTAACTTCGGTATAAAATATTTAAATTGACTTTAGGAACGAATAAGATATTCAGTTTGATCGCTTTGCCGTCGATTTACATTCAAGAACGGTTATAATGGTAACTTAATGTTATACTTATTTCTTGTTATATTGGTTTTAAATAAGTGCTTACTTTTATACAATGGAAATAAAAGTGAGATTACAATTTTACGATTCTTTTTAACGCCTTTTTGGTCCTAACTTTACTTTAAGTGATGTCTGGACTTCGACACTGTTTTCTAATAAGAAATTTATTACAAACGCGTTTTGTTTAAATTAGATAAAAACAAATGAAGATCAGTTGGTTTTTTAGATTTAATTTGAGCTATATTATTTGGGCTGTATACTAAAAACAGCGTCCATTAATTTAGATAGAACTCGTTGAATGAAAACCATTACCAACAAGTGCAAGAACCGTGAGAGTATATTGGGCTGTACATCCTCTATATATTGTTAAAAAGGCGGTCTCTATATGGCAGGGGCCGGTGTAAACGAAGCATAACCTAACCTATGCCGTTTTTATTCTTTAACGACCCTACAAACTATTATTACGCCGTCACTATGTCAAGCCCACATCACGCATACATCCGCCCTAAATCCAGATATACCAACGCATAATCAGATATCGTTTGTTTAACTCTCACTAATTGAGACAAGGTTCCAATTGTACATTTCGGTCTACCACTTAGAACTTTGTTCAAATAAGTTTTGAGTACATCTAAAGTTATAAATGATAGTTAAATGATTTCTTGACAATTTAATACTCAGGCGCCTTATCGTATGTTGAAATTCGTTAATAACAATTATGTTGGAATAAAGATAAGTTTTGAGAGAGTTACCTAGGCACCTGTTGGTCACGTTTGTGTATTTAAGGAAGTAAGATAATGTATTTTTAAGTAGATATCCTTGTCTTGATTGATGAATTGTACGTTCCCGCGTTTTGTTCGCCGGTAGATAACTGGGCGTGTTTAGAACAGAGTGATTTAAATGTGTCTATCTTTAATAGAGATTAATGTTTAGTCAGAACAGAAGAAATCAAATTTAAAAGAACACTCATGCGTGAATATGTTGGTCATTTATCTTCTGTTAAATAATTTTGATATATTACTCAAGATTTTCATGTATTAGAGACCATTATAAATAAATAGATAATAATAATGTGATGAAAATGGTCACGAAAGGATTAACGTATATGTAGAATGTACTATTAAACGAGAAATTAATACAGTTAATAATTATACAAAACGTGAAGAAAGCTAACTCTTTCATAAATCAGGATGAACGCTGGAAGGAGGTGGTAAAATTTTAATTGTGAAGTGTTTAAAAGATTACAATAATACACACAGTTTGAGTATAAATATCTACTCAACATCGCACAAGAGCTTACTCTAACCACACAATAATTTTCATGGATTTACGTATAGAATGTAAAATTAAACGAAAAATTAATAAAGGTCATAATTATACAAAAAGTGAAGAAAGCTAACTCTTTCATAAATCAGAATGAACGCTGGAAGGAGATGGTAAAATTTTCATTGTGTAGTGTTTAAAAGATTACAATAATACACACAGTTTGAGTATAAATATCTACTGAATATCGCACAAGAGCTTACTCTAACCACACAATAATTTCCATCTCACTTATACCGTGCAATACAAATAGTTCACCAACTTATCTTCCTTACACATTACGTGCTCTGAATACCGAAGTAGGATACTCGAACGCTTAAGATACACCATTATAATGCAGGATCATCGTAATCCGCTCCACGTTCAAATCACCCAAAGTGCCCATTTTTAGAAACTTCCACCCTCGAAAGACCATTTCATACGTCCAGGATTACACAGTATCCGCAATGAGCGTTCCACTCAGACTTCATTAAAAGCAATAACGTGAATGTAGCCTACAACGCAATCCTGAAACTAATCTCTTTTGTTTGCATTTTGTACGAGAGCCAAATCTAACTCGTAACTCTCAACTGAGTACGAAAGAGCGGGATCAAAAGTTCAGAGTTCTACACTGCGATATTTGTATGGTATAGCGAGAGAGGTTGTAGACCAACTGCGTAATGGAATGCTTAATCTCATCTGCTTCTTGGTTCGTTAAAATTTAGACTGGATTATTCGAACAAGTTAGGTCCTGATTATGATGACGAAATTTATGACGTGAAGTTCAATTATAAGACTTTCGAAGCAATTTTTTTCTTTTAATAAGAATCGGCCTTCGTCAGTGAGAACATTTTTTGTGTTGGTCCATTATGAATACCTCAAAAATTATCGAGAACCAAACAGAATAGGTACCTTATAATGAGAATCTACCTAATGGGTACTGGATATCACCAGTGAACCACATAGCCCAACCGACTAATGATGGTGATTTCTACCGAACTAAGTTTAAAACATACTTAAAATTTAAAACCGTATTATTGCTCTTTACACTTGATAACATCTACTAACCCCGACTTCTTTATATGAACCAATAAAAACAATAATCAACGAAACATAGACTAAAGACGAATCTAATGGCGCTCATCTATAAATTAAACGATGGGGCTGTAAACACAGATGGAACTCTTTATAAAACCCATTATCATTCTTGTAAAAAAAAAATAGTAATTAAATAAAGTGCATTTAAATTTCATTCAGACTATCTGAACAGTGCGTTTTATTATGAAACTTGAAGGACCATTCAAATGCAATATTTTTAACAAAAAAAATCATAATCCTACAATCACTACTTGTAGCAGTTTTAGGAATATGGTTTTTTTTTTAATAAAATATAACGTTATTCATCGTTTGAGGAGTTTTGAAAAGAATGACTTTGAAATAAGACGAAAGAACTTATACTTATTATAGATAGGTACATAGTAATAAGAATAGCATGGCATTTTAAACTTTAAAATGCTATGAACCAAAAAATAAAATAAAATGTAGAACTAAATACAGCCACGATTCTGTAGTTCCTTTGGGATCGCTCGCCATTCAATTGGCGTCTTCAAACGAATTGTGCGCCAATTACGTTATCGAAAATTTCTCCAGAATAAAATTAAGTTGATACCTAATTATTATGAGCTTTAAGAATAACTTGAGCGGCAGTTAATTTGTGCCTAATTTTAGCAGTTCGCAGCGCGTAATTTCGTTTTGATTAGCTTAATTTTAATAATTTCGCACTGGTTATTCTCTTATTTTTATAGGAAATTTTGCCCTCGACTTGGAAATTCAACAACGTTTTTATAGCATCATAATGAGTGCCATTCAAGCTCTAACAGTCGTAACATTTCGGTAATTTAAACTGAAAACAATAATAATTGCAATTTACCTGCACGGAGCCTAATTGACGCATTTTAACGACTTACAGAAAATAAAAACCGTAAAAGCGAAGACCAGAAGAAAAAAAAATGTTAAGGAATTTTTGAATCGAACGTTTTGCAACACCGCGCGGTGTTTAGTTAAAAGAGCCCCTACCATTTGCATAATCGACGTTTCCACAGGTGCATTGGCAGCTGATTTAAGTACCGTACCAAGTGACAAGAGGGCTTCTTCGTCGTATAAGGCAATATGCTACGGCCGCTATTTTTATTTATCGTCGGTCGCTGAGCGTCGGTGTTTTACGTAGGTTTGTGTCGGCGGCAAAAGTAGTGGTGTTTTTTTCTTACTTCGTTTTAGACTGACGGGATATCTTGGCGTTTGTTTTCAAATGAATGGTCGCGGTCTTCAGAATCAGACGTTTGGTTGGTGTCGTGTCTTGTAGATCAAGGTCGATATACTCGTGTCTTCAGTGCATAACACCAGATTGCTACATAGATCTTGCGAATTATAATCGTCTACGGGTGATGGCTAACTTTTCTACTATTACCTACTATCTATATATTTATGCCGCGCATGAGATTTCATGTAACGTTATTTTGAGTGTTTCCGTCTGAAAGCCAGAAGCAGGCCAGAGAGTGGATGCCTAGTTGATGGCAATGGTCTCGCCCTTTAATATATGGGACTTAAACATAACTAGCGAAATGTGGGCTTACTAATATTATAGGTGCACCTCTGCCTTACCTTTAAGAGAATACAGGCGTTATGTTCTGTAGTGTTTTATAGCAGGAACTGTATTCAATATATTCCTTTTGGGTAAATCCTTAAACTTAAACTTTAGAAAATTCGGTATCTATTTCGAACACTACGACGTTTGTTGCCATATTTTCCAAGCCCATAAATAATGGAAAACAGGGCGTTTAGGTGTTATAAAGAATATTGAAACGATGTTGTTCAAGCCTAGCCTCCCACGTCGCGCGATCTGCGCTTGCGATGCACTCATTCCTCCTTTTATGTCAAAGATTTCAATTTTACTGGAAGTGCGCCTGTCTTTTAGACTTCAATTAACGTCTAAGTACGTCAACAGTACCCAGTATAGTGGGAAGTACGTAGTTTTTGTCTGGTGTGTTGAAAGTTCCGCATTATTATCAACTCCATTAAGCAATAAACTTAAGTATTGCAAGCCACGTGGTTAATAAACGCTATATGCCAATGAAGCTTTAGTAAAGACAGAAAAAATGTGAGGACCTTGCAGCAAAATCGACGTTATTGTTACAAAAGAGAATAATGCAAGGCATACAATACTTATCGACTTAAAAAGTATTAAGTCTAGAAATATATGGCAACGCACTTATTAATGAAACAGAACACAGCCCAAAAAATATTTGGGCTTAACAAGAGATTTGAACAAATCAGTTTTAGTGAGAAAATACGCGAACCCAAAAAGTCTCTTTGAGTTGTAGTACTTGTAGTAGAAAACGATAGGGGTTCAACTATTTTTACGGCAACAGACGGTAGGTACCTACTAGTGTTTTATCTTACCTTTTATAGTATTTTTCTTTCGATTTATAAGTGCTTAGTGATTTATTGCTTTAAATTAATTATATAAATAATATATGTAGGTATATAATAATATTCCACAACTTTTTCACACAATGCCATTTAGTCCCAAGCTAAGCTTGAGAGCTTGTGTTATGGGTACTAAACAGCTGATAAACATACTTATATATTTTTAAATACATACATATTATAGATAAATTACACCCAGACACAGAACAATTATCGTGCTAAACACACAAACATATGTCCTGGGTGGGAATCGAACCCACGACCTCCGGCATAGCAGTCAGGGTCATTAACTACTAGACCAACAGGCCAGTCAAAAAAACTAGTCAAACAAATTAAAAACTAGTCCCACATATTTTTAGTTTGCGTTGATTCTCACTTTAGAGAATATGGCACTGTTTCCGTTACCCAAATTGAAGTTCCTTCTAGCATCACAAGTTCCGTCAAGCCCAACATAAATCACAAACCATCTATATTCCGTGCGGACTACACCTGCGAACACTCTGCCACTTTTGAGACATAACGAAATCCAATTAAATACATCTAGATATTTCACCAACTGATCATTAGAGCTACAAGGCTTGTTAAGGCCCCTGTTTAAACGTGCCAGTACACCAGCCATGATTTCTGGTGACTTATTTCGTAGTACCGAGGGTTTCCGAGAAGTTTGTGTTTTGCAAGAGAATATTTATGTTCGAATCGTGGTTGGTTAATGCTTGATATCATTTTATAGAACAGACTAATGGAAAAAATGGAATAATGAGCCAGGTTTATGATTTGGGGTTTGAGTACTTATTTCAAAATTGGATGTTTGTGGTTATTTACATTCATGCAGATACCTAAAGATTAAATTATTAAGACGTGCCAGTAAGTTTACGCAAAATATATTATGGGATCCTGCCGTTTTGCCGAAAAGATTTTGCCAAATTTTCATTACCCAAACAAATTTTAGCAACCTGTTTTTATACCAATGTAATATTTGGAATAATTTTAGTACGCACATTTTCATTTGGTCAAATGTTTACTTGGCAGATTGTTACCAAGGATAATGTCATTAAGGTTTTTGGTCTTTAATCAAATGATTTATTACAGCAAACAATATTTAGACAATAAACGTTTAGTCAAATGAATTGTCAGTAAACATTTTACTTGTTTGTTAAATTTGATGTCATTTGCGTATTTCTTTGTAAGCTTATGTGCTTGAATTTGTCTGAAACAAGTCAAATTTATGGACAATAGGTTATTTATGGAACTAGTTACAGTAGGTTATTAATTTAAAAAAAATGGTTAGGTTAGGTTAGGTTAAAACTGTGACCACCTACGCACGAGCCGAGCGAGCGTAGCGAGCGGTGCCGCGGCAGCGGCCGGCGAGTGCCAGAAACGACTAGATTATATAGAAAAAAATATGGAAAAAAGAGATTATTTTTAGGAGGCTATCGAGAGAAATAATATAATTATAATAACATTATTATTACCTGTTTAGAATTTGTCCCAAGTGGAAAAAGCACCCTTGTAATAAAACTATTTAATTTTGCGTAAAATATGTTATACCAACTGAAATATTTGACTAGATAAAAAATGGTAAAAGTACTAGTTGGTGAACAAGTTATTGTTCAAACGTTCACTTGCCAAACATAGGTTTTCGTAACAATTATTTGTAAAGAGATTGTTTGGTAAGTAATAATTTGGCAAATGAAGTTATGCGAAAATTTGTTTGGGAAGTGATAATTTGGCAATTTCTTTTCGGTAAAACAAGGGAGACCCATATATTATGATAAACCTGCTTACGAACAAAGTTAGTAAAAACAGATAATTTAACTGCTAACTCGTCGCATTGTTATTTAAATTTTTGTCTTAGAAATAGGTTGTAAATCAGTAATTACTAATATAATACAATGTATAATACAGCTAACAATTTCTCCGAGTTTTCCGATTGGGTCCCGCATTGAAATTGTTTATATTCGGTATAAACATTCTGTGTTTTGGCTCGTGAGAAAAAAACAACCTGTATTTATGCTATTTGCCTGCATCAATATGTCAATTCCTCTGCAGTACGGGCATCGTTAGAGAACAATGCACCAATATGTTCTTGTTGTTGTTGTTGCTGTTGTATGTCCAGTATGTTTATCAGCTGTTAGTACCCATAACCCAAACTCTCAAGCTTAGCTTGGGACTAAATGGCGTTGTGTGAAAAAATAAAAAAAGTTGTGGAATATTTTTATTTATTTTAATATATGTATCCAACAGAATATAATTATATAGTAGGTACTTACCTATTGGGGGTTACCTATTGGTACACCTCTGCCTAACCCTTTGAGGAGAACAGGCGTGATGTAATAATAAAGAGATAAAATGTATGCATATGTAGGGAGTACTCAAATTAAAATTATTTATTTCAATCACGTTACGCCGATTTTAAGAATTAATTCACTGATAGAGCCTACTACACTATTGCCGCAGAATCAGCTAGGTTTTCTTTACGCCAACTAAGTCACGGGTTGAAGCTAGTTCTTTACAAAGCCCGTCGCTCCGCTTATTTTTGCTTTTTACTACTATCATGTTATAAAAAATTCTTTCACAGTGTATCGTAGGTTCGCAAAATAGCCCATGGCGATTCCTCGTTACTCTGCTCGATCTTTGCTCAGAGAATATACTCAAACATAGGAAGTTGAGTAATGTTCTAGATAGTTGAGCGTGTTTTAGTTCATTATTAATTTAGTTTTGTGTGTATACTTGATACTAGATTTATAGTTATACCTACTACGTTCATAATTTTCGAAATTAATTTAGCTTTTATGTAGGTAAAAGCTTTATTTGCAAAAGTGGCATATTAAAAGTTCGTACTGCTTGGATAAGTCGTGTTGGTGCACTGTTTGGGATATCGCCTATCATGCACGAAATGGGGAATTCAAATCCACGCAAATATCAACGTAAATTTTTCACATTCTGTCTTAGATATTATTTGGTAATAAAGACATAACTAACATTGATGAAAGTACCTAATTTTTCTGATGCAACCTAGGCTTATCCATACTCTTTCCTGCTAATTTAAATAAAAAAGTCACTATGTTTGTTTGTCTCAAAGACATTCAATACGTATAGACCGGACATCATGATTAAAATTTTCGTCCGAAACTTGTGTCCTGCTTAGATACAAGTCCATGTTTTTTTTTTAGTACGCTCCGCTGCTGCTCCAATATTTATATATTATTCTAGATGGCGTTACTGAGACATGGGATTAAAGTTTTTCTATGACGTTTTCTTGACATGCCTGCTCTATAGTATTTTAAATCTCTTCGAATTGTCTTCTTGTGTATTTGCTTGTTTGTTGAATTTCTACGACTAGACTGCTGAACAGATCATAATTAAACTCGGCAAGGAGTTAGATCATACCCTAGAACGGACAAGGACCATAGAAACTTTTGTCTGTTAAATAATAATCATTTATTAAACAGATCATACAATCCAATTTGTTAGTAATGAGTTTACAACTTAAAAACAATATAAAATTCACAAAAAATATATGACGAAAATTCGTATTAATATTTTTTTCCGCAGCGCCACCTTGGATGACATTAAAAGGTCACATTGAGGTCAGGTGACATTTATTTGACAAGTTTTAAGCTTAGACTAAGAAGATAACACAACATTGATTTTAACCAAATGCAGCTGATTACACCAGTGTTTTACAAAAAGCGACTGCCTATTTGACATCCACAACCCAGTAATTGGGTAGTACAATACCCCATGATTAAACTGGTTACAAGACGTGTGCTTCTTGTTCTACACGTAACGACTGAAAAAGATCTACAAATGCTAGTCGGGACCAACGGTTTCCATTATTTTCAAGGCACAGAGAGGTCATGACATTTGATGTAATGAATGGTAACCCATTCACGAAGCAACCTCAGTAAGCGGAGCTTAACCTTTGATCGAACCGTATTATACGACTGGACAATCAGTCAATAACGCTATGTTGCCGCTCTTCTAATTTTGAATATGAATAAATGTCCGTAAATGTACCATTAACTTATTTAATAACCAAGATTGTTCAGAGGCTCCACAACGGCAAAGATAAAAATGCTTCGCTTTCTTCAAAGCTAGTATTTTCGTATTATTGAAATATATTAATAACAGGTATACGCAGATATTGAAATAGTTGTTTTTACTTTTGTGATTATTTTTTGGAATCATCTCTTTCTAAACAGACTTTTTGACTTACTAATAAACAAAGAAAATTGAAAAATCTATTCACGAAATTACGATAAAGAACTTTCAGAAAAGTGATTTGTTTTGTCATTTCAGAAGAATTGGCAATCAGTTGTGAAGTTATTTGAATTTTGTAAAGTTTAATGTACTTAGTAAGTTTATTGTCTTTTTAACTAAGTTTAATTTTAAAAAAAAGAGGTTGCTAGACGCACCGAGAACGCCTGGAAAAGCTATTGGTCGATGAAACACCTGATGAAAGGATCACTTCCACTTTCCCTTAAAAAGAAACTCATGGACATGTGCGTCCTTCCCACCCTCACCTACGGAGCGCAAACGTGGTCATTAACGAAACGTCAAAAGTCCGCACTCGGAGTCTGCCAGCGAGCAATGGAACGAAGTATTCTCGGGGTTAAAAGAACAGACCGCATAAGGAACAGTATACTTCGTTCCAAAACACAAATCGCAGACGTAGGCAACTCAGCCGCTAAACTAAAATGGGACTGGGCAGGCCACATCTGCCGCATGTCGCCACAAAATTGGGCGAAGGTATCAACCGACTGGATCCCGGACAGCAGGAGCCGGCGACGCGGTAGGCCCAGAAGGAGATGGCGTGACGAGTTGGACTCCTTTCTGAAGGATTGGCCAAAAGTGGCTGAAGACAGGAAGGAGTGGAAGAATGGAAGGGAGGCCTTTGCCCTGCAGTGGGACACCACAGGCTCATAATAATAATAATAATAAATAATTTTAAAGTTAAAAAAGAAAGATTAAAGAGAATACGAAGGGATTTTGAGTGGTTTTTTAATCATTCACTACTAATGACATAACGTTATCTTTTTTTATGTTGATTTAGATATCTCTGGATTGTATATAAAATGTATGTATGTTTGTATTTATACTAAATAATAATTTATTTAACTTTCAATTTTTTGTTACCTTCTTGCGCCTACCATGTTCTGTCTCTGCATCACCTTAAGGTAGTCTGGTAGAAAATGCCTAAGTCATTAAGTCCGCTTTTGTACAGTTTATTTTACTAGTGCATAAAGTTTTAATAAATAAGTAAATGTCACTGAACAGAAAGACTTGTGGGAGTGACTTCTCAGTGTGTTCTAAGCTATACAGAGGCCAGCACATCAAGCTACCCTAATAAAAAAGAAAAAAAAAGAAAAAACGAAAAAAAAATAGAATAAAACATTGAGCGCTATTTAATTGTAATTATTAATGTATGCATGCTAAAATAAATAGTTTGAATTTTGTTTCTTTTATTAATTTCCAATTTCTTTGAAAGTAGTGAAACAGAATAAGTTTCATGTTCAATTGGAAAATTTTGACAGTTTGGAGTTGCATGATGTGCTGGCGTCTAAGACTAACTCACAAATATGCACCACGATTTTACATTATAACATGATAATTTTGCTTTGTTGATCATTTTGCTTCTGGCTTGAACCTCCCCTCTTAAATTAATTTGCGAACAAAATAACTAAGTAGGTATTTGCGCTGAATACCCACCAACCCATGCAAAAACAGTGTCTCCGTCACACACGGTACCAACAATATTAAACTATCATCCGTACAAGAAACTAGCTCTCGTGTTCATTAATTAAACGTTCACCCTCGTTAATATCAACACCTGTTCTTGAAAAGCATTTAATAATCACGTCAAGTAACAGCTGTGAACGGTTGCGGCCACCGCGTTAGTTTTCCACAGGAGTGCCGCTAGGAAAATTAAAACTAAATTAATTGTATCGAGGTTAGGTTAGTTACCGCTGAAATTAATTATTTTCTTCATTACAGCTTGTTACGGGTTTCGCGTTAGTTTTAGCTTGACTTTGTGTCTATGTTTTGTGTGACGTTCTCTGTGTGCTGTCACTGCAGTACTGCTCTGTGAAATATATTCAGAAATAGAAGTTGGAAATGTGGCAAACTTATTGTATATACACAACATTATGCCTTAACTTGTATATTCAACACGCGTTTCATCACTTATGTTTAAAGCTCCATGAAAAGACCTACTACCAATAGCTGGGCACGAACCCAGATCCAGATTGCAATACCAGGTAAAAAAACTTAATAACATTTTCCAGTCTATCCCTGGAACCAAACCCAGGATTTCATGCCCAGTAGACGCTATTGCGACCGAAGAGGCAGTCTTTTTTGTAATGTTTTACCATACCGTCATAAACCATAAAACTGATGGGGTAGGTACCTACTACATTGATCAAGAGCATCTTTTGGTAAAATTAGCTTAACGACGAACGAGGATAATTATTGATTTAGTAATCGACTAACCGTATGTTTCTCATGAAAACTAATCAACGAATCCGGGCTAACATTCCTATTCATTATCCGCTTCCAATTACAATTTAAATCAAATGCGTTCCGAATTCTTTGAATTTAGAAGAGAAACAGAATCGCTATGAGCAACGTAACATAATAGGTCTGATGTGGTCGGAAAAAAAGTCAAATCACAAAACAATTCTTAAGAAAGCTCGTGCTCTACTCTGAAGAAGCTAATTATAGAGGTAGTCTAAATCGATCCATTTATACGATTGCACAAGCATCGAGTTCTCGATTACAAAATGACGTATCATCGAAACTCGGTTACGTTACGAACGGCTGATTCTTTAATTAGTGACTTATCAAGATCGATACTTGGGGAGAGTAATCGGTGCGATGTAATCGAATGCTAATGCAACGTAATGTGTGTCTCGTCTAATTGGATCAACTTTTTTTTGACGTAGTCAGTACAGTACTTTAATGCCGTAAGCATATTCAATCAATTTACGTGGAAAAACCAAACTATGAAATAGTAAAGTAAAGAAAAAATTAAAGATTAATAGGCCTAGATCGACGAGAGTTCGTTCTGGGCTTATTAAACTTTTATAATAGTTAGTAAACGAAACTAAGGTAAATTTGAACAATAAAATAAATAAAATTAAAATGCTTTCTTCCTTGTTATGGTAAGTAGGTAGGTAGTTAAAGCAATGAAACTTAAATAATATTAAAATTGAAAGTATTTTTGTACAAAGTATTTTTTATTTTACATTTTAAAAAGCTTAGGTATGAGTCTAAACTAGTAATGTTGGTTACACATTACTACTAAACTAAAAAAATGCTTGTGTCTGAAGTGAGTTCACGTCATAGTGCAATGGGTGGGCATCAAACTCACGACCTATCGATCGCCAGGTAGACGCCTTTCAGTCGTCAGGGTGTATTTCTAATTAAGGTGCTTACTCCTTAAACATAATCATACTATGAGATAGTAGTATTTTCGATCAAAATTTATTTTACGTTTAATTCACGCGTTTGTCCTGGAACTAAAAGGATACGAGACACGTGTTAGTTGAAACAGCATTTATTTTTTTTATTAATTGTTTTAAATAGCAAGAGAAACTGTCGTACACGTTCTATGATCAAGTGATTAATTTTCATTTCCTACTTTGAATAGAAGTTGTAACAACATTTAAGTTTTATACTTCTCAATCGTCCCCCGCATCATTATATTCGAGATCTTCCCCATGTCTTTTACTTTCGAAAATAGGAATTAAAAATACATGTCCCTCTGTTTCCATCCGACTAACACCAAGTCTCATTACCGGTGGCCACTGATAACATCTGAAAGCCCGCGGCACACCCGCCACATCACAAAATAACCTTTGATTTATAAAAAAGTTTATGTTTTACTGGACGATTATTCAACTTTTAAACTTACCTTACAGGGATAGAGTTCAAAATTAGTTTTTAGATTATCTTTTATAATCCATCGTAAACTCTAAATTTCTTGGCTTTCGAATTCTGAAGACAACGAAAGTAATCACGATCGTGTGTGAAATAATGAAAACAAATCTCTTACAATTACCGATGATACTCATATGTTTCGACCGAATTTTCGATACGAATCGACATAACAGAAGAAACATTATGTCTTACATTAATCAAGAATTATTTGTTTATTTGTAGTAATAAATATAAGTTATTTTCTTTGCCCGTGACTTTAGACGCCTTTAAGGGTCGACACGTGATTTTAAATAGCAAATTTTATTGTAAAAACAGCATAAACAACATTGGCCGTATAAAATAAACAGTAGTTTTGCAAAGCAATATCCGGCGCTTCAAAATAGTCAGCCCACTCAATGGGGATTTAATGAGATTTTAACCAGAACGAGCTGCGATAAAACTCGAATATAGCCTTTGAACAATGTCAAAGTAATTCTATCGTAAAACAGTTACAGCCATTTAAACTGTTACCGATCAATACAAACATTACGATCGGTAGAACGTCGCTCGGGTCATTAAACTTGGCAATAAATTAATAGCAGTTTGCATTACCACACATCAATCGAATTGAACATCTGTCAATCTAAACCGATAATGATAAATTTCGAAATAAATAGTCGGTTTTATAGTTCGATTATTGTATGTCAAAAGCGCCGGTTGAGCCGCCTGAACCCAATTTGATTACACACGATGTTTATTTAAATGGAAACTGATTTCATTAATTACAAATATGGCCTCTAATCTTTATTATGTCAAATGCGTAATAAACTTCTTGTGTGGGTCCGAGAGTCGGATGTTTTATTTTTACTTTTTCTCATTTAACTGTTGCCTCTAAGGTTTCGTTTAGCGCATCGTTTTAGGTTTTTTATTGTGGCTTGTTATCGATATCTAAATCACTGGGTGCATTAATATGACTGTCATATTACTTTTGGTAGCTCCCCTAGCGAAGGTAGGGTTACGATTTATTTGACTGTCGACACAGACTTTATTTGAAACTTATTAACCGTGTAACACGTAATATATTTTAACAATGTCACATGTAGTTTTTGTTGGTATAAAGCACACTTTTAATTTAGGTTACACTGCATAAAATAATATAACATTTTAAGTCTAGCATGGCAAGACAAGCCTGCATCTGGCAACTACACGGTGCATAACAGTAGAATTAATTTAGTATAATTGCGGTTAGTGTTTTCGTAGTGCAGAAATCTGCAGTAGTATTTTCAATTTTAATTATCGCGTAAAACGAGCTTAATAAAGAGGCATGGTTGAAGCGTTAATTCAATATTGTTTGATAGTAACAAGGTAATGTAATGTTTTATTTAAATTTAACGAAAAAAAACTTTGACAGTAAACTGGCGTTGATTTTCGCCAAACGATAGAAATAATAAAAACGTGTGATATTAGGAAACGTGGGCTACGCGTAACTTAGATTTAAAAGGTCAAATTTAGATTCCAGCATAAAATATCTTCCAGTTTTTGTTTTAACTCACCCCTACGGCGTTTCACGTTTCCAGTTAGACGGGGTGTTCTTCAAGGTACCGTAAATAACTCTAGTAGTGATATTAAGCAAATGTTTTTGCACAAACATGAAGTATTCACACAACGTGTACTTACCTCTCCAAGCAATATTTCAAACTCACCTTGCATTGCTTCTTGCCCTCTGCTGTATCATGTTGCTTTATTATGAATAGTAACGTGGATACGCTTTTCTGAAGCGTGCGTTTTGGTTTCTTTTTTGTTTTGTGATGTGATCATTGTTTATGTGGCTGATATTTTGTTGTCGATGGTATAAACAGTATGTTGAATGATTCAGAAACCACCTCTTGCAAATTCTATTACCAGGACTGCATCAAACTGCATTAAATAACAATAGTAATATCTATTACAAAATGAAATTGTACTTTTAACTTAATGTTCTAAAGTTATTCTAGAACCTATGAGTGAGCAATGCTTATCACGTAGGTACAGTCATAAAAAACATTTTTAATTTGTAAAATTATTTCCTACAAGAATTCTATTTCTAATTCCCAAAACCATTACAATTTAAATTTGTAAATTTGTAGATAATAGGGAATATGCATGTAATTTAAATATGGTTCGAATATTTTTTTTCCGAGTCTTTAATGGCAGGAAATATGAACTACATCATTATTTTACTTTTTAATAGCGTCATAATTATTTAAAATTCAAAATAAAAGTGCGAATTAAGCGCGGGAAATTCAAATTTGTGAAACGCATCACCATTGGTTACAACGAAAAGTGACGTCAAATACTAAGACAACAACTCAACGTCTGCAAAACATACAATGTGTAAGTATGACATTAAGTATTAGAATGGACTTTTTATTCGAAAACATAATTATTTCCGTGTGTGTTGTGAACTAATTTAATGTTCAAGTGTAATTTTAGCTTCATAGGTGAGGTTATTTAACATTTAAGAAAAAATACTGAAAGCGGTTTTGTAAAAGCACAATCTGATAATGTTTATTGCATTCGGGTACAAGCAATACCGGTAAACTGGTTTTTGAGCTTTTTTTCATGGTGAAATAGTTAGAAGAACGAAAACACCCTAAGTAATATTAATAGGATCATAGTGAATGACGTAATCGAAATGGCGCGCGAAAATGGCGGCGTTTAAACAGCTCAAATTTATTCAGTATTTTAAATATTTTTTTAAGCTTCATTACTGCATTTTTAAATATGCTTATATTTTTTTACTATGTTAAAACGTTGTAAACAGTAAATTAAAAATATAAAAAAAATACATGCATATACCCTATTCTTTATGAGGCAAAAAGAGAATGGCAAAACCGTACGTGGTGGCGTTTTTAGTTTTTATATACTTCATATCCATCCCATAGAAGTATGTACAATAATAGTACAAGTGTGGATTGTATGGTAATATCAATCAATTAAAAAAAAAAAACGTTTGAAGATTTACGATAGCGGGTCATTTTGGCTCAGTCTATTTAGCGTCGCCACCAATAAAGTAACAACAGCAAATCCTAAATCGAGTTACAAACTTAAGGCGTATCAACACATATCCAATGTTCGCAACAGGAAGTCGGTATTCAGTTGCGTACTTGCTCATCAACGAGGGGATTCGCCTCAATCCACCAAACTTCCTCCTCGCAACATGTTAACCGAGAATTTCTAAACTTTAGAGACTTAGAGAGATAATCTCTTGTGAATTAACACGGAAATTGTGACTTTGGTTCTCTCAAACTTTATCATCATCGCTTACTGAAAATCTGTACGAGTTTTCCCAATTTCACTTCCTAATGTGACCAAATCGAGGCCTTAAAAACAAACAACCCAGTAGAAGCCGATGTTGTAATAAAATTTCTACACGAGAAAGCGCAAATTAGCTTGTAATTAAAATTCTGGGAGTTGGATAATGAGTGTACACACAGAAAATTAATAAAGGCAACTGTTATGTCGGGAGTTGGGAATTTCGTTGGTAAGAACAAACAATTTTGTATCTGATAATAAGTAAACTAAGTATGAGAAAGAAAGTCATTAGACGTTTGAGCTCAGGGAATTCCGAAATAAATGAAAATCAATCAACGTTGTTCTTACGATGTTATTATGGGAATAGATAGTCTTGTTATGAAAGCTACGAACTTATGAACATTTGTTTTCACTTAAATTTGAGATAATTCTAGAAATCAACAAACCCTTCAAGCGGGTCGCACATTGAAAAATTGTTTCTTAATGTATTCCCGCGAAGCGCATCAGGGATTTCTTCCAGTACAACACAGAAATTGCATCATATTGCACTATAATGGGCCTCTTCCTCATAAATCCATAACATGAAACTGCTAGCTGGAGCAATATCCTACCCCTCATTAAAGAGTCGTTTCCATAGAGCGATTGGAGTTTGTTTATTATACGTATGTAATACTAGACGAAAATTGTAATGAAGGCCGAGGGAATCGCGCAAGACGGTAGATAACAAGCTCCGGAGGCAAAGCGAAGAAACACTCTTATTACAAGTGAAAGGCGAAAGAGATTTGGGACATAATCTTCAAGGAAAGAGAAAATGAAATAGTTACTTACATCTTTGAAACTTCGAATTTTGTAATTATAGTGATAGGTATGATGATGAGAAAAAATAATGATTTGATTGATATTCTGAATATGTTGTGGGAACTATGGAAGTTAATTGCAAATCGTGTTTTCTGCAAACGTTTTCAAACATCATTACTCTATTGTTTAATAAATAAAATATTCCACAACTTTTCACACAATGCCATTTAGTCCCAAGTTAAGCTTGAGAGCTTGTGTTATAGGTACTAAACAGCTGATAAACATACTGATATATTTCTAAATAGATACATATTATAGATAAATTACACCCAGACACAGAACAAACAATCGTACTCATCACACAAACATTTGTCCTGGGTGGGAATCGAACCCACGACCTTCGGCATAGCAGTCAGGGTCACTAACTACTAGACCAACAGGCCAGTCAAAGCCAGTCAGTTAATAAGAATATAAATGCCCTCTTTCAGATTCCTGCTATTAGAACGTAGACATAAATATTAATTCCGCTTTCAATACCATCTTTGTCATGACTTTCGCACATAAACATTACCGCCCAGATCTCCTAACTCAAACCTAATAAATTCACAGTGCGGAGTTGATTTATGTTCACATGCGGTTCATATGTTCCACGTACGTTGTAACTGTTTCTGACCTCAGTCTCATCAGCATGCGTTAATCCCACAGGATGGCTTTGAAGCCTCACTCTTCAGATTAATTATGAAATATTAGTAAAGGTCTTACTGATGTGGGTAGTAAGCAATGGTGAACCAGCTCCTTAAAGTTATAATTTGTAAGTTTTTATGGTGTACAATAAAGAGTATTCCATTCTATTCTCTTTGTGTTCATTGCTAGTATGATTTTATAATTGCCAACAGTTTCCCGTCTTTTTTTTCATTAAATATCTTTTGCATTTAATAAGATTAAAAATGAGCATGGCAACTAGATTTTGAAATTGTGTCGTTGACTTTCAAAAGTACCTACTTATTATATTTGGAGATCTGGTTTACTCAATTTCAATAACTTCATCAAACAAACTGCTCTCTAACAAAATCAACTAACTAACTGTTTTATTGAATCTGGTTTGTATCTTCATTAAAATTACATTGAATAGGAGGGACCTAGTTACCATCTCTAGTTACCAATAACGACTGTTTTACAGATACTTTGTCCTACTTGTTAGAAATTTTCCTAGACAGAAACAAAAAGTGTTTGGTTTTAAAATTGTGATATACGAGTACTGAACCACTTTTTAGTAATTTTATCTCTAAAGCAGAATATTTATAAAACTCGGCGCCAATACATCAACTCTTTGAACTCTGTGAACTTTCCGTGATGTATTAAGCTAAATTGCCAACCACATGGGACTTAGTCCGTCGAAACACGTTAGCTAGCATCGAAGAAAGCTTCGAAGAGCCTTCTAGACCAACAGTTTCATTTAGGTGATCAATCTCTGCAAAATAAAAACATAACGAGTGCTGGCGTGAACGTCGGCGGATAAATGAAGGTCCAAGCAATCTTATCTTCATTTATAGAGCAGTAAAATTACGCCGCGCGCGAAACATAAAGGCCCGTTTATCATCCTCTTGGAGGGTTTAGGCAGCGTATTGAAGATTGATATCCTTGAACTTCTCCTTTTTGTGAAATATTTTATTAGTCTTTGGACTTTTTCGGTCTGGGATGTAGTAGATTGTTTGGTACTATTTATGTGAGCACAAGATTGAAAAATGAATTATTCAGATTTAGATTGACATAGTTTTTGGAATAGCTACTCTAACAAAGGCCGCTAGGGAAATATTTTTTGCCCACGTTCGGTGATCCACAAACCCAAGTTATCTACATTTTTAGTGCTAGCTTCTTGTATTTTACAGATTTTGTAGACTTCGAATAGCAACCGCAAGCCAGTGGTAAAATTTAACCTTGAGCTGGCCAATAGTACTGAGTTAAATAAAATAGAATGCGTGGCTAGTTTTTACTGATTTGGTTCATGGTCAGTATGGTTGGTAGTATAGTCCAAAAAGATCTGCAGTGCGATTCTGGCCAAATCACCGCGTGAAAATGTAGGCGTAACGAGGGCGATTTGATCTGTCATTCCATACTAATAGCTAGGCATTGACAGCTCACTTCACTGAAGTTTTCACGGCGTGACTTTTACTGAATCGCACTGCTGAACATCCCATACTTACTTTATCAACCTTCATAGTAGCACAAATTAAATTCCAAATAATGGGATCGTACCATCAAATATACGACCAAACGTACTCGTTAGTACAGACTCTACAAATTTCAATAACCTTTTGAAGAAAATTTAAATCAATTTTAACAAAGTTAAAATGTTTGTATAGCCACACGAGTTCAGAGGAATGCTGAGGAAAATGAATAGGTAGCTACAAAAATTGGACAGGATCCGCTGCGATTTAATAACAGTACATCAAAGTCGACAATGGGCAACGGAACGTATTGTAACAAACGTTCTAAGTCGGGAACAGAACGAATGAACGAGGTTAAAAGCAAGCGAGAAACGATGTTTTGTGAACATGTCGATCATTGTGTCAATCTCGAGAACTACGAATGAAAATAATACAAGAAAAAAAATTCCATTGGTTTTTTTTTGTGTCATGGTCATTAATGACGTCACATGTTACCTTAAAAGCTGCCAAAACGGGAAATGCATGTTCAAAATTCTAGTCAAGTCTTGCCAGTCATGTGAGCTATTTATTTTTACACGATTACTATTTGGTCAATAAAAACATAATATACCTTCTATAGTCCTTTGATTCCAATGCATTACGTGACTTGTTTTACCACCGGACGTGTAAACTGTCCCCTATTTGTTGTAAACCAAATAAATTGAATTCGAAAGCTTACCGAAATCTTGTACAGATCTTGAAACTGGTGACTGGTAGGGCCACTTGTCGCTTCGGACATGGACTACCGTTTCAACGTGATGCATCGAGTGCCAGCCAACCACTTCGCTGACAAGCCCTCGTAAATCGTAATTCTTCTCACACTCTCAAGGAAACCAATATCAAGATTTATACTTTGCTTTTATATTCTTTGTAATGAAACTTTTCTACACCAAAACACAGAAACAATTTCTTTATTTTTGCGCATGGAGAATTCTTACATTGGTTGTCCATTAGTAGGTATATAAGAGTTGCGAAGTAAAATAAAAATTCCAGCCGCTGTGAACAAACATAAACAATGCTATCATATTTAAACTTTTCTTCGCACTTCGCCAGTTCCAAGAATACGAGAAGCTTATTAAAATTGTTTATGAAAACAGAAGATGGTATTATTAATTCCGAAGAAGAAACTCGGTCTCCAATAAAACCCAAATTATCAAAGTTCCATGTTTACTCATCAATCTGTGTGAAATATCTAACAGTAAACATTTCATGAACTTAATAAATTATCACTAACAGTGTTCGACGAAGTTTGAGTTAAAACACATAGTAAATCTACTTCAAAGTAACCTACTTATGAAATGGGGTTTCAAAACCAAGGTTCCGATGCCATGACTTGAAGAAAAACATGTAACTGATGTCTATCGTTAATGTCACCTATAAAACTGATGTAATTTTTACTGCGCCGGATACATTTGAATTGTTTATCAATATTTAATTTATAACATCAAAGAAGATAGTTAATTTTCAGCAATATTTAATACAACTAAAACTTAAAAAATCAAGATAAAAATTAATACAAGAGAAGAGAGATATTTTGATATCAAAATGCCCAAGGATGACAGATTTAATGCAACTTCTCTTCAAAATACAGTGGATAGTAGTCGAGAATCACAAAGTTAAACAACCTGAATTTTCGCAACAACTTTTCGAAAAATAGACCACTTTATAATAACAAAATTGTTCGCCACACCCTATCACGTAGGTTCCATTACAACATTTCGACATGAATGCAGTTGGGCCAGGGTGTTTTGAAGTTCTTCGGATAAATATCGCGTCGTGAGCGAATGTGCCTGTTAACACGTAACGAGGTGTGGAGTATAAGCTCACAAGTCATGATCATGTCTTAGCGAGTTATTCGCCGACCACTGACCCTATGAAGAAAGTGAAAAGGTCCTCAAAAGCTGATCTTGAAATTTTGATATTCGACCTTCATTTCTTATCAATAAGATTGATTTTGGCGGTTTGTTTTTATTCACACTCGCCGATTTTGATTTAAACACACCAGACGTCGGCACAAGCGATAATTTGTATGCCTCATTGTAGTATTATCTGTACGTGAGCTACGTATAACAAGTGTAAAAGAAGGAATAAGAGTATAAATAAGGAAATAAATGGGTTTGAATTATGAAGTCTGGTGTGGATGTGAATCGTTTCTAATTATAGTTTTGATGTGAGAATGTACGGGAAGGTTAGCAAAGATTTAACAGTTTACTTCCAGTTGGAGAACAGGTTTGCGTTCTGTATGGATTTATCGACAAGCAGGTTCCATCCGTGGCTCCGGTAGATTCGCGTCGGGATTCCGAAAGTATGTTTATTGTTCTGTCTTCATGACACCGCGTGATAAATTACCCGTATTTGGACGTATGGAGATGAATGAACATAATCCAGAGGTTATCCCTGGGGTTACCTTATTGTGAGCCACGTTAAAAGCCATCCCACAAATATTTGTTTACGTGTTTGTATTTTTGCTTTTTGTTTCTGGAATTTTTGTTCATTGTTTGAATATAACTCGACGTGATAAATAATATCCTGAATAATGGAAATACTACTAACGCCAGATTTATGTCTATTAGCGCCAGTTGTCATTATTAACCCTCACTTAGACACTAGCAATGCACGAGAATGAGTGACTATATTTAAACAGTACTGCAGGCCTAGTCATATTACAAATTTCTATTATAGTAATCGATAAGGCGACATAAGAAAAAAAAATGGCGTAATATGGAATCAGCTGTTTGTCAACTGTCAAGTGTTAACGAGTAGATTTTGAAAATGAAATACACTTGACAGTTGTCAAGTGTACTGACTGAACTAACTGAACAGCAGGCCCAGCCATGTTACAAATAGAATTTGTAACATGGCTGGGCCTGCTGTTCTACTCAGTCTATTCAGCAAAAAATTACCAACATTTAGTAAACCACGCCGTCACATCAATTGATATCATTTGTTTTTATGAGACCACATTAAACTTCATTGCTTAAATGTTACTTTTATTTTCCTTCGCGGTGTAAGCGAGGATAGTTAATCGAATGTCAGTTACTGTGTTGAATGCGTACACTGGATGTGTCTACGTTTGTACATTTCTTATTCTATTTGAAAGCCATTACTTCGTAACAAGGCCTAATTTTATCTTTAGTATCGAAGAGACGACTTGAATACTTACTTAAGGTGCTCTGTTTTTAGACAGTTTGGAGTTTGACGATTGTTCGATTTTGTATCGAACGAATTCTATGATCTTATCAGACATATTCTCTTCCAAAACACTTTTTTACCCCATTTATTCAAAATACGCTGCTAGTCTTAGTTTTTTATTAATCTAGACACGCAAATTGTTATCACTATGAAAACAATTTCCACCGCGTAACTAAAATTTATGTTACCGATTCTAACTAAGCTTAATTTGCTTGCCCAGAAGTTCACTGCAATAGTTCAACGGCTCAGGATTTGCAATCATGGCCACTTAACAGCCACTAACGGTTAAGCTGTTAGGGTTTTGTTCCTAGTAAATATAGTAAGGTACTATTAAAACTTCGGCAGTTTTTAGTTATGAACTGTTTCTGGCATGGTTCTATTCAAAACCATCGTAGCAATTATTAGATTGTTACGGTCTTATTAACTACATACGCTGACATAATGATTGTCCAGGTATACATATTCTTGATTGCCGTTGTTGTTTGCAATCATGTACAGAGGCCAGCACATTAAACCATCCTAATCTTTATTTTTTTTATAGTTCTTCAACTTTATTACAAAAACATAAAGTTCATGTTCAATTGAGAAAAGCAGTGCTCGTGGCATAAGGCTCCAATTTAATAAAATAAATTGGTCTTTTGCACACTTAGCGCTTTTATAGCAAAAGACAAAAGTGTCTCTTAACCAAATTATTTAAAAGTTTAATAATGTCTTTTGCGTGCTCCCAATTAAACGATTTTCTTATCTAATTGCTGATTTGCCAATAAGCAGATCATTTTTTTTAAAGAACAAATACCTAGTAAGTTTTTTTTTTCAATTGGGAGTAGTGGGAAATCACAATGAATGCCCACACTAACCCACTAATGAGCCAGTCTGAACAGTGCCGGACGCTTACCGGCTAAAAATAAAATATAATACCTCGTCTAATATAATACGTCTTACAACTCTCTTACACTTTGCTACTCTAGAGATGGAAACAGGCAACGGAGACGTCCAACCACAAGATGGGAAGATGATTTTCTTCTTTGGGACCATACTGGACCAGTGTTGTAACCGACAGAGTGCAATGGATACAGTTGGAGGAGGCCTTTGCCAGAAGACACACCGAACTGAGGGACATCTTATAAAAGAACGCACCACGAAATTATTATCATAACTTTATTTGTAAACAGTTTTTATTGTCAGTTTGGAATAAAGGGCTATAAAATTATTATTATACTTACAACTCTGTACCTAGTACCTAGGTCCAAAGCTATGGTTGTTAGACTATGTGGATATCGAAGTCAGTAAGTCAGATACTAAAACTGCTCTATCTTTGAGAATATAGAGATTGCGCCCCTTAAATTAAGTGTACCGGCGGGCCTTTTAGCATTTTACCCATGTTATCTAATATATAAAACATTTTTATGCCTGAGAATTGGTTCGCGGCAATTTTTATTACAATGCACTGATTGGAATAAAAATTGCTTGGAAACAAATCTAACTGACCGAAGGCTTCGACCACAAGTGCGTCGATCAATGGGAGCCTAAATTACCAATACAAACCTTACAGTTTAGGCTAGTTTGATGTGTATAGAATCAGAAAATCTTCTACAGCCAGTCAAATTCAATACAGCATTCGTTCACCTTTTGAATATATGTTACAAACCGGACTAGAATGACTAATGAAATAAATATTCTAATTGTTTGCGAGCTCACCGCTCAGCGTTCATTTACAATGAAAAGGCGCGTCCAAAGCAAACATAACGTGAAGTCGACAAAGCGTATTCTAACGCTGGTGTATCCCTAACACAGCCTTTGTTGCGAATATCCTTTGGTGTTGATGAAACATTCCCAGTTAACTATGCGGTTCAAGTTATAAAATATCTGCTCATAGCTTAGAGTCGAGGTGGTGTTCAGTTATCTTTGCTTAAGGAGAAGTGCCCGTTAATGTACTGCTTGGTATTTATTATGAACTTGAGTGTACAGTCAAGTTTAGGGTCTGGTGCAACTGTGTTCTGAAAAGAAGTATTTAAGTTTTGTATGTCTTAATAGAAAAACAGAGCCTGATTTAGGTCAGTGTAGACAAATAGCCAAAGATCAATGTTAAAGATAGTTAACATTCATTATTTACAGATATATTTTGAATATCGAACGTTTCAATGATCATAATTTAGACTGCACACAATGGTACGTACTTACGCACATATTGCTAACTTTGGTATTGTTAGTCCGGTTGTAAGGAACTGTTATTTTCGAGGTCAATTCGTGGATGGAGGTGGGACCGTCGATTACATACCGAGAACCCAACGTATGTTAGAAAGTTTGTTAAGTTGTTAGTCCTGTCTGCCATTCGTAAATCATTGACAGACGCCCGTCAGTAAAAAGTCCCACTGTCTGACAATCATACGAGGACAGATCGTCGTAGTCGTTTTAGCCCAAGTAATATATAGGAATTCAGCTGCATCCAGATGGACTAAAAGCCGACTGCAAAATAGTTTAGAAAAGTACACTGTACACGCGGTTATCAAACAGTACACAATCAAATCAACCCTCATCATTTCAGCAAAAAGTCGTCGACTGCTGGGCATAGGTCTCCCGCAATAATTTCAAAAACAATGCAACGAGGTCCTGCTTTGCCCTCATCAATCGACTTCCCACAATCCTCATAAGATCATCAGTCCATCTTGTAAGGCGCCACACGAGAACCATGCTCTTTAAATATTTACAACGCCTACACCCGCTTCTACTTATATCTTACACCACCCACAGTCCTGTTTACATAACATAACGTAAGACTGCTTGCACCCAACCGCCAGCACACTGCGTGTCCTCTTTCCTTCTACCAAGTAAACTTAGCCCCTACAATAACGTACCAGAGATAATGCACTTTCAGCTAATTCTGCGACACTTGAGCCTTGATGAATTGTTTAATTTACACTTTGTGGGGTAGAGACTTGAGATAGCAGTGTTAGATGGTGCATAACGACATCCTTGTTAGGGTTGGGAAGCGTTAAGAGATCATTAGACTGCGATTTGCATATGTAAGAGGATGTGTTTTGTTTGTGAATTTAAGATCGTCGCTGATAAGAAGCGTTTTGTTTCAAGTGTTTAAGTACATAATTTATGTGATGATTTCTTTGGTATATTGCTTTCATTGTTCAGACTAAGAAACTTACTTCATACAAGTAAGACAAAGCATTTAATATTCATAATATATTCTCTCTCGTCTAGTATGGTAGAACTAAAGGAAAAAAGTTACCACCCAGGCTCCTGAACAAAAAATATTGCAAATCCAATAGGTATAAGTAACGAAAAGTCAAAAGCACGTCATCTACCTACTGCGATAATTATGTTGAATTAAATATTAACGGCCAATGGAATTACTTCACTGCTATTTTATTCATAACAATAACTTTATTTAAAAATCTAATGTTTGCTATTTTTCTTCAGGGGAAGTCCCTAAAATGTGGTTTCCAAACACATTTTTCTGCAGTAATCTTTCTAAACTATTGGAAAAACTTACTAACAGGATGAAACGCGAACACAATGTCTAATACAAAATATAAATGGTCAGTGTTATACACTGGTAAGGCAGTTAATTTTTACGATAATCGCAGCTGCATGTAGTAGGCGGGATCATTGTTAGTCTAGCATACAGAGTTATGCAAAACTAGACTTAGATATATAAGGCTTAGAAAGACGAGAACTAATAACTAAGTAGGTTTGATAAATTGTTGATTAATTTAATAAAAGTATAATAAAATAGTATAATGAAATAGTATAATAAAATTTTATAATAAAATTTTATAATAAATGATAAAGGATATTTATTTCTGTAAATAGGTATTCACAAACACTTTTACATGTCTTTTTTAACTAGTAAATAAAATCGGAGTTTCACTACCTGACTACTCTGAGAAGAAACACCGAAAGAAACTCAGAGGTCATAGTCTCTTTTAAAGTTCAGACATTATCTTGGTCAAATCATGTAAGATCCATGCAGATTAGTGTCTGAGATGGTCTTTTGAGGAAAGAACCACACCGAATGAGAGGACCAGATCAGTCAGTACAAGCATTTGTCAGTAATCGAGAGCTTAACTCATAACTTGAGGAGCTCCACGTGCTGACGAACAGTCCCAAAGAAAGAACATTTGGGTACAATAAAATAGTATAATATTTAACCAAACTGTTACTGATCCGAGCTTCTTCTCATATAGAGAAAGCACGAGCAATGATCACCGCGTTTGCTCAAGGTGTAATAGCAAATTCAGACTTACAAAATATTCGAATAAAATTGCGAATAAAAAAGATGACACGAATTGGGATAGCTTAAAAAGAGAGAGTAATAATTTGGTTGTCCAAATTACCTCATATTTTTAAGCTGGAGTGCATTTTTTGTAACTTAGTCAGTACTTAGTCAGATTTTAACTGAACTTCATCAGAACTCTGTCAGAATTAAAACCACTGCAGAAAGCCGCGATATTCCAACGCGACACGTGTGTTTTTTCATACAAATTATTGATCTGTGAGAATTCTCTAAGCCTTTTTTAATTATTTCTTTAAAAAAAAACAACTTTCTGTATACAGCTATTCGCCTATACTATACATGGGTCAAGAAGAAGGTAATTAGATTTTCCTTATGAAGTTTACCCTTAAAAATGGTCTATCTGGTTCGAAGTTCGAAAACTATTTGACATTACCTATTTTAAACTTTTTAAACTAGGATGAAAAATATGTGTTATTCATTGCATAAATAAATTATAAGCTTCGCCTCTGTACATATACACCAGCGTGTTTCAAGGCCTCAAAGAAAGCTTTAATGAAACAGCTACTCAACATGCGTTGTCGTGGCTCGCGATAATTTAAATAAACAATGTACTTTAGGTATTTACGATGTGTACTTTATGGAAAACGTAACTTTGTTCGAAACTGTTGTTTTGATTGCAATTGCAATCTATTTTGATGTATGTTTCTTTCGTGTACATTGCTGAGAAGTTTATTGCACCACTATTTTACAGTCTAGTAAAACAATAAAAAATGGTGAAGGGTGGGTTTTTTGGGAAACTAACTTACGTAACATTTGATGGTCAAAAAGTCCTCTATTTAACTTCATTTTTTTTTGTCGAATACTACACTTTACTATGCGAGTTGCCATTGGAATTCCAACAATAATTTAATTTATTTACGGATTACCACTACGATCGACACAAAAAATTCTCCTGGGAACCATCCCATAGTATAAACTCAATTGAATACAAACGAAATGAGTAACAGTGCTGACCCTTTCATTCATTAATTAATCCCAAACGTTCGAACGCAAAATAATAGACTCTTAAATCGATTACTCACGTGGAAGCGTCAATCGTTCTCGTAACATACGTCAATTAACCTCGATTTTCAAACACGAACATGGTGAAATGCCGATTGATCGAGTTCTCGGTCTGTAGTTGGACCATACATTACCTTACTTGGCTAATAAAGCCTGAAACAGTAACGAAATGAAGATTAATTTTCACGATTCTCGAATAAGAAAGTTTATCGAGTAACGAAATCGTTATTTCCTGGTCTATTTGTTGAGCTCCTTCTTATTTGGGAAAGGGTAGGAGTTCTGTGTATATACCTACCTGCTCAAGAATAATGAGCAGCAATTAAAATCTATTGTAAGTGAATCTCTCAAGAAAAATCTTCTATACTTATTCACAATATTCACAGCTTTTCTAAATAATTTCTTAATAATATTGAAACTAAATAAAAAAAAAAATGTAATTGGAATGCACAGTGGATTTTAGTTCGTAACAAATTACTTTTCTGTAAATCAATTATTTGTATCGGTACATTGTGTTTTAGGTCAATTATGTCAAATACATAACAATAAAAGATTTATGCAGCTTTTGGGCATGACACTGTTTTGCTGAAATTAAGACATTCCTGAATTTAATGTTTTCGAAAAAAAAACATAATTTAACCTCTAACTTACTACAAAGCATTATAAAGGTGAGATAATAAGATTTTAGAAATTAAGTTACTGCTGCATAGCCCTCTTCCTCTCTTCTAAGTTTTTGCTGTGCCCGACAGGGTCCATAATGATTCTGTACCTTTATATTCTTAAGACCATTTATGTACATTGTGGAACGCAATAAATATTGAGTATTGTGGTGCATAGTTGGTTATAAGAGGTTGTTTTGAGATCTCCTGCCTACCTATAATATTGTTTTGCATTGAGTTACTAATATTATGACTAGAATTTAATTTAATCTGCAACTGACATGAATTTACAGTACGTCAATATCGATTGTTCCAAGTGTGAATTAATATAATAGTTAGGTAAATAGGACACAACCTAGACTTACGTCTACTTAGTTACCCACAATAGCCATTACCTCTTGGTACGGCAATAATCAATAGATATAATATAGCTAAGTATATCAATTTAGACACTTCATTTACCAATTAAAGCCGGGATGCATTTATCCAGGGACAATAAGGTCCCCAGACATATGTATGTGCATTACATTCACCATACAATTAACTGATTGGCAATTTCGTCTAGCTACCGATTCAGTTAATTGTGCTAGGTCGTTCACAAAGACAATTAGTGTAGCACTGCTGGTGATTATGTGAATGTACAGTAATTAATTGTTTTATTAAATTAGGCAGCTGGTGTCCTGTAATTTAACAGGTTGGGAGATTTATTTTGAATACCTTTATTTCGTGTCAATATGTGTTGAGTGACTGAGAGGTTGCTGAGTAACTATATTATTGTTTGGTCCTTTTTTGTGGTTCATTCAATTTGTGGGACTTGGAATATTTATCACTTACAGAAGAGTGAAGTGTGCTATTAAGTGACAGTATCAAAAATCTTCCCCCTGAAACTTAGATAAACTTAGGTTTTAGGGGGAAGATTTTTGAAGAATCCACAAGCTGTTTTAATCATGCAATCTTTTCACAGTTTAGCTACTAGCGTCTGTACTGAATATCAAATTATAGACGCATTTAACTGTATTATTTTTGTACTATCGCCTTGATTTTGCACTTAGCTCTCATAATGTAGGTTAAGTTTTATATCGTCTGGCATCTAAGCTTCATTTAGATAACAAATATAGACTGAAGTACTAATCGTCTATTAAAAAAGTTCCAAGTACATAATTGAAAACAAGCACAGCTTGGATCAAGGTACCAAAAGTGACCATCATAGATTTAATTGTAAACAAAATAGGAGAAACTAATAATAATAATTAATTGTTCTATTTAAATGTTAAAGTAACTACATGCTACATTCTGTGTCATGAGAGTACACCAAAATACATAAAACTATCATATTACCCTTAATTTGAATGCGTTGTAGATTTATACCAACATTGCTATGTTAATATTTAGGGTGAAATTTTAAAACTATGTACGTAAGACATTTTTAAGTTGTTCCTGTATTTTTTTTCAACTTTGCGATGGAAATACAATTACATTTTACGGGATTTATACATTTATCAACATTGAATTCGTCTATGTTTCCCTAAACTAGTGGAGTGGAAATAATGAGAGATTAAATTGGCCTTATATTGTTTATGTAGATATTTCACAAATGTAATGGACCTGTAAGTTTTGCAAAAAATAAATTAGTAAACTAAAGATGGCTACACAAGGAGGTACATTAGATCATATACGGACTACCTATATGTGTGAACGAGCCTGGGAAACGAGTTGGAAAGCAATAGGCTGCGGCTGTCCAAGACGATATCTTGTTACCCGCCTGATGGACTGGTAAAAATGTAATGTAGAAAACTAATTGAGATTGTTTTATGGATACGGCGACTGGTGTCTTGTAAACCTACAAGCTTCAATCTGTTTTATTTAAGACCTTTGAGTCGATTGTTTTATTTCAAACTTAATTTAAAGTACGATAAAAATCTTATTGTTTTGACTTAAATTCGTTTTTGATGTCAGTTTTTGTTATAAAAACTTTGTATAAAGGCTATGCTGTAGGTTCTTGTTTTTGTTTTCTGCAATCCTTCTCCATATGAACTAGGCATAACTATGTTATTCCACTCACCTCCGTGCATGGAATATTCTAAAATAGTGATCCAAAATTTTGACTTAACGTTTTAATACTTACACGCTTAAACCACTAATCAGATTTTATTTATCAAAGAAACCTGGACTATCTGCGCGTATCAAGGACTATATTATTTTGTAATTAGTTAAGGTTAGAGAACAATTATAGCGTCAAAAATCTGCCTATAAAAGTCAATAGGTACTTGACGTGCGCTGCCATTTTGTTATTCGTCAGAAAAATTTGCTTAACTTTCACTACAAAATTGATTGTGAGTTTCTAAACTAACGCAAGGGAATTCAAGTTAGAGGCCGATGGGCGGCATTAACTCTGATACCAGCGTGTCGATCCAGTAAAAAAACAGATTCATATGCACTAATTTATATATACCTATTCATGGCAAAAAGAAAAGAAAATGATTAATAAATCATACAACATTTTTTTTTTATTATTAAGCTACCAAATTGTCCAATTGCCGGGCAAAGGCCTCCCTCCATTCCTTCCATCGGTCGCAATTCTGCGCAATAAAAAAAAATAAAACGAAACTAATAAATTAAAATAATTCAACTAATATCTATTAAATATAATAATAGTAATAATAATCAGTAAATAACGTAACAATACATTAATAATAACGAGGGTAATGACATAGTACAAATAAGTTAGTGAAATTATAATAAACACAAATTGAAGGTTATTTAATTTGTTCATGATCATCTGCAATCATCTTTTTTAGATTATTGAAATTTAGATTATTCTTTTAAATGTACACATTGTTTGTATTACAATGACATGATCTCGTTAAGCAAGGCTTCCTCTGTCCTACCATTTTTGCTGTGCCCTACAGGGTTCTACATTTTTAAAGATATTGATTATTGAGTATTGAAAAAGTCACACCGTGAAGATTAGACTTGAGTGTAGTGAACTGTCAATGCATAGCATTAGTACAGAATGTCAGATCAGCAGTCTGATTCTGTTGAAATCACCGCGGGAAAATGTAGGTTTAGTGAATGCAAATTGAGCTGTCATTCCATACTAATATGACAGCACAATTCGTCATTGACAGTTACTTCACTCAAGTTTTCACGGCGTGACTTTTGCCGAATCGACCGGCAGTTTGTTTTCACTTCACCTTCATTTTCTCGGGGTGATTTTAACAAAATCGGCCAAATGGTTACTGATTAAACACTCGTAAAGATGAAAAGTCGTCTTAATTGCAACTTTTTTACTAATTTTATGAAAACAATTTCTTTCGAAGCTCCATGTTGCACGATCAAGGGAGTCCCACAATGTAATCCTATCGCTGCTGCATGCGCCACGGTGGCGATCTCAGCGCGGTGTTCACTGATCAACGTCATTGGCTCTGGAATTTCGTGACGTAACTAATCACAATGATTACTAAATTACTTGTTTTGTAGACTTGAATTTGTTAGTCACTGAATTTGTTTAGACAGTTTCCTTGAACGAAAGACTTTTGATTGACACGAAACTTTGCGCTAATAGATGTAATATAATATTGTTTGTATGTTCCATAAGCAACCGGAGTAAGAACTCGCAATCGGCGTATGTTTGACTACATGAATGAACGTAAACGAAACAAAAGAAGTATGTAAGAATCGTAGCAGATGGCGCTCTGTAGTTTCTGCCTACCCCCATAGGAAAACATGTGAGTTAATCTAATGAACAAAGTTTTTTTAAGTCTGTGTGTTTACGACAAAAATTTATTTAAAACTAGCTGTGCCCGCGACTTCGTCCGCATGGAATAGTGACTTTTCGGGCAACAATTTGAATTACATGTACCGTCGTTTGGGTAGCTAAAAATTCACTTAACAGTAATAATTCTTCTCCGTATACGATATTTAATTTTGACGTAGGTATGGCCATCGAGGATGAAAGCATACAGGCTCCTAGGATTGCTAACCCGTGACAGAGCCACATACAACTGATCGTGCGAGAAACAACTGAAACTTAGATTCGATCTACACCCACAACTTTCAGCGTCTGACCTTGGGCTTTATTAATGGTCATCGCAAAACATAGGCTGACTGGAAACTGGACTCGTTTATAACTAAATGGAAAATTGAGTTATTTAGTAAACACGTACTTAACGTACGTAACACGCTTAAGTAAGGAACGTTCCTAATACTCATACCCCGACGTTACGTAAAATTTCATGGCTCAACGATAGGAAAGTGTTATTTTTAACTTTTTAAATGTTTTACTTTTTTGCGATAAGGGTTTTTTAAATTTTTAATTTAGCTTTTATTTTATAATTTTTAAACGCATTAATTTTGTTTTATAGAGTTTACAGTTATGAGAATTTTTCAGTGCATTGTATGTAGAGTCAAATGCTGGTTAAAACAAATCCAAACACGATATATCTGCTATTATTTTGTCAAGAGTCTACCTACTGGTGTGCTGGATAGCCTAGCTGCAGCATCAGCTCATCCTGTTGCCATCAGTGCATTGTGTGCAGAATCAAATGCTGGTTAAAATGAATCCAAACACGACATATTTGCTATTATTTTGTCAAGAGCCTACCTAATGGTGTGCTGGATAGCCTGGCTGCAGCATCAGCTCACCCTGTTGCCATCAGTGCATTGTGTGCAGACTCAAATGCTGGTTAAAATGAATCCAAACACGACATATCTGCTATTATTGTCATCCTGGCTGCATCAGACCAAATATGCCATAATCTTGCTTGTTAATATAACATACTTGGGTGTTTGAAATTTTAAGCCACACATATGTTTGTAAGTAAAGTTAATACCCACAGACGTCTAAAATAGCCACGGTACCTAACACAAAAGATCTGATAACCTTGAAACGGCTAAACCGAGTTTGATGAATCATGTCTAATAACCATTGCAAGAAACCCTGCTTTCAAATAAAAAAAACCGCACATAAATCGGTTCACCCGTTTGGGCGCTACGGTCCCACAGACAGACAGATAGACACACACACATAGCGGTTAAACTTATAAAACCCCTTTTTATTTTGCGTCGGGGGTTAAAAAATTTAAAGAAAATTAAGAAAAATCTTATTTGCAATAAAAAAAACCGACTTAAAAAAAACACTAACCGGTGTAAAAAAGTTTTATTTTTTGCAAAAAAGATTTTTATTTTTCCATTTTTAGTTGTTCCCATACAAACAATTGCCATGAATTTATTTTTATATTGTTATTTGTTAACAATACATGTCATGGTAATAGGGTTATCCACTTAACCCTAATAAATGAAAATTAACATACCTAAAAAAACATACCGTCGAATTGAGAACCTCCTCCTTTTTTTGAAGTCGGTTAAAAGAACCTAGCTGAACATGTTTGTACTTTATTTTATGTTTAACACCTTTTTTATACCATGTTTTACGCAAATAAATGATTTATTATTATTATTATTAAGAACCCAACCTACAAACCCTAAAATTTAAATAAATGAAATATGCAAACAGTATTCAAGTGAATCGCAATAATCGCGAGGCGTGTAGGTGCTCTGATAGAATACCTTAGCAAATGTTCGCCGTGATTCTTTAAATTGACATAACTTGTTTATTTATGAACCGATTAACTTGAAATAAACACTAAATGTTAAGTGAAGCTTACTACAATATATTAGTGAAAACCGCATTTAAATCGAATAAGCCGTTTCTGATATTAGCATGCACAAACATACCGACAAACAGACAAACAGACAAAAAAAAAAAATTCAATTTCGGGTTCGGCATCGATATAATAACAACCCCTGCTACTTTTTTTTATTTATTTCCATTGTACAGACACCACTTTTCTACAATTTTATTATATGTGTCGGCGTCAGCGATGGCTGAGCGATGAGCTGACACCGATGGGGTTTTCGTGGTACAGAGTTCATAACGTAGAATAGCAATCTTAATCATTGCAGTAATAACCTCACTTAACAATCTTAATCACAAAACAACTCAAGTCTAGGTAACTGACAGTTTCGTGCTGGATGTGTGTCTTGGTCGGTGTCTCAAATCAAACTGAGCTCTGCCCAGCTCCCACGCACCAGCACGACTCTGCCCACGTGACATTACCGAAAACACATTCGCGCCATTTTCAAATGACAAGTAACGTCACGCTGGTCACCATAGACTCTGTACTGAGTTAATCAACTTCACAACTTATTATTCAAGAATATCGTTTTCCACGACACGGCCATCATGACCATCACACGTCCTCGTGTCTACTTTCTTGAATATTTGTGAAAAATATAAACACACACACACACACACACACACACACAGAACACACGTATACGCACGCACGCTCGTATTGGTCACATACTTCAAAAAAACACGCACGCACGCATTTTTCACATACTTCAAAACTCGGTCATTCTGACCACAACTAAGTTTTCAAGGGTGTATGTCAAACCTTGACACCTAATCGAAACAAATCCAGGCAGATTGAATCGTCACTAAGACCGATAACATTACTAGAACTGAAAGTGTACTAAGATAGTGCTATGCAAATGCACGACATAGTAGGTAGGTATTACATAGACTTTCACATACCACACAGGCTAAAGCTAACAGGTACCACACAGGCTCACGAGTGCCACACATAGGTACTCACAGGTGCCACGCAGGCTTACTGGTGCCACGGAGGCTCACGGGTGCTACACAGACTCACGAGTGCCACACAGGCTCACAGGTGCCACACAGGCTTACACATGCCACACAGGCTCACAGGTGCCACACAGGCTCACGCGGGCCACACAGGCTCACGCGGGCCACACAGGCTCACGCGGGCCACACAGGCTCACGGGGGCCACACAGGCTCACGGGGGCCACACAGGCTCACGGGGGCCACACAGGCTCACGGGGGCCACACAGGCTCACGGGGGCCACACAGGCTCACGGGGGCCACACAGGCTCACGGGGGCCACACAGGCTCACGGGGGCCACACAGGCTCACGGGGGCCACACAGGCTCACGGGGGCCACACAGGCTCACGGGGGCCACACAGGCTAGTCATTGCCACTCAGGCTAGTCATTGCCACTCAGGCTAGTCATTGCCACTCAGGCTAGTCATTGCCACTCAGGCTAGTCATTGCCACTCAGGCTAGTCATTGCCACTCAGGCTAGTCATTGCCACTCAGGCTAGTCACTGCCACTCAGGCTAGTCATTGCCACTCAGGCTAGTCATTGCCACACAGGCCATCGGCTTGTGATCCAACCCCAGAAGCTAACCATCTCAGCCGCGTAAGTGCTACCCCTCGGAAAGGATATCCTGCGCATAAAAAGCAGACCACGCGCACCTCTTACATGCTCCGGCGCAACTGGATCGGTCACCAAACACTCACACTTAATCCATAGAGTATACGTTAAGTAAGACGAATTGTATTCCAAAACTTTACAGATAATCATTAGTAATGACTACTCAGTACTCACAATAACTAAACGAACTTTAACTAAGCCATTTTAAGAACTTAAACACGGAAAGTTCTTTAAAGCCTCATAATTATCAAATTTCAAAAATAAACACACTACTCATGGCCCTGCCTCAGCTATTGACAATTCGGTATTGCCACCCATATCGTTATCACCTCACGTGATACGATCAACTCTTTTCATCTAGAGTCCGCGACTCTCAAGTCATTACATGACCGTACAAATACCTAGTCTCTTTCAAGGCCCAGGTCCCCGCTAGACCACAAGCCGCTCATCATACCCTGAACGACAACGTATGCAGTTGCGACTGCATCTTATGGATGCGGTTTTACCGGATAGCCAACAAGCGTATCATAGGTCTGTCGAGGTTCCTTTGCCCTCAGAAACATTGTTTTCTTCTTCTAACTCGTTTGAACTTCACAGGTTGGCATCTTACGACTTGACTTTACAACATACTGGTCGCCCGCAAGCGTTTAAAAGAACCTTTACTTCGGGTCAAGCTTAGTTAAGCTAGGCTTTTCATTTTTAATGTAAACCAAGTTACTAACACTTAACTTTCATTTTAGTAGGTACTATCAAAACGGGACTCAGAGAAACGTTTTTCATTACCATTGTCCTAAGAAGTTTGATCTCTTTACACGGTAGTGGGAATTTACCCAAAGTACCTACTATCTAAATTTGACTGTCAATCATCTACTGACATACGCACGAAACCATCACCCTTTTCGAGAAGAAGAAACAGGTTAGAAAAGCGGGAACTACTCTGTCGGATAGTCGTACGATACTATCTCTACTTCGCGAAGATCGAGTTGGTGAGGACAGCGATAAACAACACGAGTACGAGTTGGAACTTTTGTAAGTTACCAGAGTGAATGGTAAACCACCCATTAGTCGCGATTGTAATTCAGTTAATAGACGCTCACGACTATCTTGGACAGTCACCTAGTCGGTGAAACATTGGTTTAAGTTTATTCAAATGAATTTCTGATAATAACCTATTGGTACTTCACATGTCTAAGCACAGTATTGAACTCTGCTAATAACTACACTACTAATAACTGCACAGCGCACTACATTACCTAGTCATTAGAAAAGGTCCGACCAATAAGTTACAACACAGTAATTCTAACAGTTCTGTTACTCTTTATCATCATTTATCAACAATGCATACTCAACTCATTAAAATCTGTGCACCAACACAGACAGACATCGCACCAACGATTCCTTATAGACCCATCGCCACATGTTAGTCATGAGGTGCGGTCCGAAGCGTCGAGTACGAGTATACAAGCTTATTCTTAACCAGATGTGGTTTCACTACCACTGTCATCAACTATGTCATTCAATTCTCAAGGAACTTGGTGATCGGGGCATTCATAATTGAATCTAATTTAATTTGACTTCTATCCTCATTTTTAATTAAAACACAATCATTAAGCTAATTTAAAAACCTGGTCCTAATATTGTGGTCAAACCGATTTTAATCTTTGCTCAATTTAAATTTAGGCTAACAGCCAACTTTCTGATACCGTGGTGATATCAACAAGGTTTCCATACGATTTACAAAATAAAGGGAATAGCGCCGCACTTGCATCAGTTTGAATTTCAATCTCATTTAAATTGAGAGTTCATAATAAGAAACTAATCAACCAGGTATAGTCGGTAAAATTGAAATTATTTGTTATCTTATCTGTCAGTGTCCCAATTTCCAAATAAATGGACCAAATTGTTTACTAGTCATCAATAAAAACAGTGAGGGTAAATTAAAAAAAAACGAAAACTTATACGAAAAACCTATGAACCGCCTAACATGGTGGATGTTTTCAAGTAGAGAAAGAATAGCTTTCTCAAAAGGTGACTGACACGAACGCATGCCGTAAGCATCCAATAGTTCCTGAAGCTTTGACCTTTGACACTACTTATTGCCTTTTGTCTAGGCTGGGTTTGTAAGTTGGCCTATAGACGATAAGGTTTGAGTTTGAAGTCTAATTCTCAATTCACAAGAGGTACTCAACCCCTGCACAATAAACCATTCCCTAATTAAAATTATGGCAATATTCACAACGTAAAGTAATCATAGGATCTCTGTACATACCCGCAGTATCGACACTTTTAAAATAAAAAACTGATTGGGTTAACACCCATAATCCACCACACATTTTTGTTTCGAAATAACCAACAAACATTTTGTTGATTGCGATACCCTCCTTAAAACATTTCTCGAACGATCATTACCATCACACACCTATTTGAAATGATTAATTATCTTATTGTACGCGCTACCCGCATGTAAAATAAACTATTGCCACTATTTAAAACTTCGTAAATAATTCGTTCGGTACTAGGTCTATGTTTGTAGGTACTACTAGGTACTACCTAGGTATGCCCTTTACACAAACGTTCGCATTGACCTCTAAAATTGCGACTATAGTACAATTTAGCAAGACAACATCCGGTACCTACCGAAATCAAAACAAAAATTACACGACTCACCGGATTGTTGTTACTACCAGAAAATACCAGTTATTTCGTGCACAACTGCACATCTGTAGTTGCGCCACGCTGCACCGCCGCGCTGCCGCCCGCGCGCTTCCGCGCTGCCAACCCGCGCTGCAGGAGCTTCGCATCTTGCACCTCGCATACTCTCTTGATGGAGCCCGATGTAGCAAGCAGACCGATTCGATTCGATCACTGCATCTTGTTCTTCTGGTGCATCACGACGAAGATCTCATCACATCTCGGTGAAGCTCGCCAGTAAAGTTGGAAGCAAGTTCTTTATGCCACTTCTGATGTCGGCGTCAGCGATGGCTGAGCGATGAGCTGACACCGATGGGGTTTTCGTGGTACAGAGTTCATAACGTAGAATAGCAATCTTAATCATTGCAGTAATAACCTCACTTAACAATCTTAATCACAAAACAACTCAAGTCTAGGTAACTGACAGTTTCGTGCTGGATGTGTGTCTTGGTCGGTGTCTCAAATCAAACTGAGCTCTGCCCAGCTCCCACGCACCAGCACGACTCTGCCCACGTGACATTACCGAAAACACATTCGCGCCATTTTCAAATGACAAGTAACGTCACGCTGGTCACCATAGACTCTGTACTGAGTTAATCAACTTCACAACTTATTATTCAAGAATATCGTTTTCCACGACATATGTATATATAAAAGCTTGTTGGAATAAGTGGTTGCTAATGCTACTGCAATAGGTTCACTCCTTATTACACAAGAATAACTGACCCAATGTAGGTGTAGGAACCTTAGGCACTACCTCTAGCTAATCCTTTGTGAAATATTACAGACACGGTATTATAAATGTACCGAAAAAGGAGAAGAGAAACTTGAACCCAAACAACTTATTTATCAAGCATGGATTTGATTCTAATTTACTACTTGATAATTATGTATCTACATACAATATTTTGTGAAAACTATCGAATCAAATCAAAAGTTCTTTTTTTTATCAGTCATTCAAATTAGGCTGAGGATAAGCACATTTTGAACGTCAAAAATGCATAACACAGTCCCCCAAAACGTCTACATTTCACCGAATCAACCGATGCCCTTGAAGCTTTATTTAAAACTGAAAGAACACACTCAATTCACGTCTTAACGATTTCGGAAACAATTAAACTGAAATAGCACTATCACATTAAACATATTAAAACAACAGTCTAACCATCAACCACGTCATTGGCTGGCTTACAAAATCAACATTTCAATATGGCTACCCATTCTGCTATGCATAATGAGTTAATGACCTTCAATAAACACAATCAATTTAATTGAGTATTCAAGCATCTTGTTTATAGGATGATCGTAAACTAACAGCTCTGTATAATAGTGTATTCGAACATCGAATTATAATTAATTACCTTGTATCATGATTAGTAGGTACTTACGTTAAGTGTGTTATGAATTAACATGAATTTAACTAGGATGCCGATAATTATTAGATAGCAACATGCATGTTGAATTTAAACTTGGCCATGCATACTTACTTTATAACTTAATAATTTTCTAGAGCTATTCATTATTGGTATTTATATGGAAAAAGATAATACCACTGGTAGTATTAGTTCTGCAAATACAAAGTTCTAGGAAGGATCTAACGTCTTAGTAAGGTTAGCTCGGCCAAGTTAAGGCTTTAGAATTGAACTAATTAAATTATGTTTAGTATTATTTCCGTGAAACTTTTAGAAATAAATGAATTCAAACAATCATTGTGTGTACACGTATCACGTACAAAATATGACTACATACAGTATTCTCGAGAGCTCTCCGTCTATGTTAGTAGGAGAGGCTTTTTCATTGCATTTTTTTTACCAAACACGGCATGCCGCTTTTAGCTTTTCTAACAGTTCACCGATTCTCGAAAGCACTATCAGAAACACGAGTAAAATATCAGAGCTGCATGGGAAAATAGATTGCAATTAACATTGTGAAGGTATATTATAGTGTGGTCAGTTCGTGGATGGGTGACCAATGTGACCATTTATTACATTTTTTTTTTATTATAATGGGTCTACTTTTGACCTCAATCTTGTCCTGCGGTCAGAGATGAGGTCGACGATGGAACGAGCTTACCCATAAGAAGCCTATTAACTCGCGACATTACTAATCAGGCTCCGCGTGGACACCGGTGTCCGCAAACAATAGTAATTTAATTGTGTCTGGATTGCGGTAATTGACTAGTTAAACAAATTGGGTCATATGAACTCCGGAACACTGATGCAGGCAGGGAATTCCACTCCTTGGCTGTGCGGATAATGAAGGAACAGGCAAAGCGCTTCGTGCGAATGTGTGGAACATCTACAAGGAATGGGTGATAACCTGCAGTACGTCTGGATTCCTGATGGAAGAAATGAGATGGTGGAATGAGCTCGTGGAGCTCTAGAGCACACTCACCGAAATACAGTCTGTAAAAGACCGACAGACATGCAACTTTGCGGCGGTGGGCCACATATCGATACACCTCCAACTATGGTGGATCGTGTTAACCAGTCATTGGGTTGTGGAAGTCAAGCAGACAGTCGCTCCATGTAAAATACTGGAATGCAGCTGCGTGCGGTTAAACTGGAAGCAGACCCCAACATAGTTGGGAAAATGTTAGGCAGATGAAGACGATGATGATTTTTGACTTACCTTAGATTCAAGTTATTTTTACTAAGAGGTAGGTTACGCAGCAACTGGATAGCACCAGTATTCAGCTGCATCCCGTTAGTCGGTTGATGATTATAATTATAAATTGAAGTCCAGTTTATGATAAAAACAAATTAGGTCTATCCTTAAATTATTTTATTAATATATTTTGTAATGTAAAAAATATTTAAGAAGGCAATGCCATCAAATAATTTATGTTTACCGGACCAAAACAAATAATAATCATGTAGTCAACCAAGCAGACAAGTTTATTCAAAAGAATATTACTTCAAAAGTACAAAGGGAAGGCATAATAAAATGACTAAACACGAAAACGCTGTTATTGAACGACAATCCAAAATGTGCACGAAGAGACTGACGTCATTTTTCAAGATATCATCTGTGACTGGTTTATCGTATGCAAATATTTTGACCGTAAATTAGCAAAAGTATCTTGATCAATATTGGCAAAAACCTGGCAGAAGGATTTTTAATTGTTACTTGTTGGTATCTAGATAATACCATCCAAAAAGACCCATCTACTCGTTCTCTTCATTCAATTTTATATCATATTTCCTGACACTTACAGGAAAAAAAGGATGACCTATTTGTAGATAACATACATAAGTTAACAAATTTTTGCTGAACACAAATTAGAGTGTAACTAATGCACTTAATGTCAGATACGCGTATAATATGCCTTTGTCTAAGCGCGTATTCCGCTCCATAGTTCACAAATTATATTAAATTGGTTAATATCAGCTGCTAATATCACCTAACGATGTGCAACGTTTAGGCACATTAGAGACTCGATCCAATTACAAGCAACATGGTTAAGTTATTAGACGTTATTAGTCTATGTCTTCCGGTTTTCGAGTAACGTAAAATCATTTTTATATGATAAAAATCTACCGTAAAAAGCTACTTGCTGGAGAAAAATACCTTGGCAGCAAATCTCGTAAAAAAATATGTTACGCCTCTTAGCTGAAATGAAAACTTACTGGGTTATATGCGTTATCTCGTGTGTATTCCAATAGAGTACCTCCGAGACGCTTGCGTCATTACTTTTCGTGTAGAACAACTCTAGTGAAGAAAGTAAATTCAAAATTAAATTTAACTTGAACAACTCATATGTTACTTCACGTGGAGTAACTTTTCTCTAAAAGTACACCAGAAGTAACGCGGTCCTTTTACAATATTAGCTCTACCAACAATTTAGTATAATGATGTTCGCTGGGGTTCCGCGAAAACAAAAACATAAGTAGGCACTACGCGCGTACTTCATTACAAAAGGCTTACCTTATTCAAAAATCTGGAGCGTAGAAAGGAATTTTCATTTTTAACTTGCGAGTAAAATAATGCTATAAAAAGATGAACCTAGATTAAAGGAGCGCTCTTTTTATATCCGCACTTATCTACCTTTCGAGTATAATCATGGCATTATAAAAAAAATACTTCGTTTAAGCTAGATGTAAATAGGCTGTCGAACAAATAGAAAAAATACGTCTCTATACACAGAACTTGATGTGCACTTGAACATGCAAAACAGTGCGCTTCATGAAACGATAAACTGCACTGCAGTGTACTGCACGGTGATTCAGTAAAGTATATTAAATTACAGGTAATAAAAAACTTTACAATGGGTGGTAAAAAGATACACACTGGCGGTGTACTGGCGAGCCTGTGAGGGATGCACGCTTGCCTGCACTGGCCTGTGATTTTATGCGACATTAAATTAAGGAAGAGAATTTATGCAACGCCTTAGTCGGTGTGACCAACGGCTTGGCGGACATTGAATGGTTCTGAAGAAGGCTGGTATTACGGCATTATATTATAACATTGTAACGTTATTGCCAACATTTGTTCAATTATTGTTATTTCGACATACCTAGTAGAAGATAGACCTAAGCGTGAGTTGAACAATGTTAGATAATCTTGTTGTTAAGTTTTAAATGACGTTAGAAATGCTTTATGGTTCAGTTTTTTTCAGTAAGCCAACTATTATATTGTAATGAAAAGGTTAGTTTTTCACACTGCAAAGGCCTACCTGTTCTCTTTCTCTCTCCATTTAGGGCTATTTGTAATAAACAGACACGCAAAAGTGAAATTATAGATAGCCCAATTCTACCATAGGTGGTGTTTGGCTTACTACAGCTCGTCAGACATTCCGCAGACAATTACTGTCAGACCCAATAGGTCCAAAACCAAAAATATAGCCGCCAGGAAAAACAGCAATAACTTTCTTATAATAAATGATGAAGCCATATGTCTTTCGAAATAAAATGAATTATACTATAACAAGCAGAGTACAAACCCCTAACTGATTATCAAATTCTAAATAAACGCAAGCGAAGCCGCGGGCAAAAGCTAGTTCTGAATAAAATTACCATAATAAGAAACGCAAGAAGAAATTCCCTTATAATCCCTAAGTACGACGCAGATGTAAAAATATCTTCAAAGGAACACTCTTGTAAGCTTATCGGCTTCTCCACTTCACTGGTTCTTTGAGTAACCTAATTTTTTTTCGTAAAAATCATAGTAACACGTATAAGCAGAATCAAAAACCTCGCGATATATGCCTGCTACTTATAAAAAATATTTGGCGGTCGTTTTCATTGCTTCTTGGAAAGCCATATTTTTGAATGATTATTATGTATGAAACCACTAGACATCTTCATAGTAGTAGTGTCTGCTTTCTCATGGAAAAATGATGGGAGTTTATTTATTAACATCATGCCTGTAATCCCCGAAAGGTTGGGTAAAGGTATACCTGTAGTAGTACACCCACAGTTTTGCCAGATATGTTCAAGTCCCATGTATTTGGGGGTGAGCTTACTGCCATCAATCGCGCACAAATCTTGACTCCGAGCAAAAATTGAGAAATTCCACATAAAAAAACTCAACAACTCTTGGTCAACAATGGTATACGTATTTGGTCAGAAGTCAAAACCGATTGATTATGCAAAATCTGAGTTTACGATCGAATTATGGAGTTTAAGCTTTTCTAACAGAGTTTAAAAAAATCTATTTACTTTGTGAGTAATTTTCACCAGGATCCTAAGTTTTTCGTTTTTCTCTCTGTCCGCTCTCTCTCCTTAGGTACCTATTGAACAAAAAACAATAAACAATCTATTTAAATACTGTCAGTCTTACCATCATCGAAAGTTAGTCAAACATGGCTCACATGGAAAACGTTTCAGGACTTCGAGCACTCTAACAAGTGGTCTATCGTCTGGTCAGGTCCCGGAGCACTGTTCTTCCAATTGGTTCCGCGGGTTTCTTTAATCCGCCTTTGTATTAAGTTGTGTGCTCCGTAGCTTACTGCAGTCCGCAGTCGATTGAGCCTTTCTTATGTAGTAGGCTACTTCTGGATACATCCTACTGGCAAGTGTCCCTAGTGCGAAGAAAGTTAAGTTTTTTTTTCACATTATTTAACATAATTACTTACCTTATCTTATATGTATTTGGTATCGATAAATCTACCCGGAGCTAGAATAGAGGTGATGCCTAAAATCGGATTATTTGTCATGTTTCTCCATCGTGCATGCGGCTTTCCTTCGTACGCACGATAAGTAGGGTTGGTTTTCAGTATCCAAATGTAATCCTACTAATATTATAAACGCGAAAGCTTGTGAGGATGGATGGATGAATGGATGTTTGTTACTCTTTCACGTGAAAACTACTAAATGGATTTTAATAAAATTTGGTATGGAGTTAGCTGACACGCTGCATTAACTAATAGGCTACTTTTTATCCCTGTATTCCCACGGGAACGAGACCTACGCGGGTGAAACCGCGGGACGTCTGCTAGTGTTACATAAACCAGCTAAGAAACATAAAGACTTCTTCGTTGTGCGAATATCAGGTACTTTTCCCCAATTATTGGTAGAAATAAAGATCCGTAGCAGCTTATTAACAGTTTATTTTTTTGTTGTTTGGTACTGTACCGATGTAAATTGTAATAAAAATATTAAATAACAAAGGTACATTTCCTGTAATCCTTGATTACCCCTGTGATGCTAGTTCAGGGCATATGTACTAAATTACTTTCTTTAAAAAAGTAAGGCTTTAAAACAGCAATTAAAAACTTTCTCGTATTCATGCCAAAGATCAAACTCTTTTCATTACTTAAGTTTCCAAATTAGATCAAATTATACACCGTAAAGTGGAATTCTTTAACTGTTTTTGACTCCGCACAAGCAATAAATTCAACGAGAACAAATAACTCAAGTAACAAAATTAGCCCTAACTTAATTGTTGAAAAGGGAATAGAGTTTGAAACTTACAAAAAACGAGCAGAACGTGGCATATTATGGATTGATGATGGCAAGAATGATAAGTAAACCTAAGGTACTTCTACCAATTCCTTTGTTAACACTGGTGACTCTGTGACAAAATCATCTATAGGAGTTTGTAAGATTGTTACGTTGAATCGTGCAATTGTCGCGCAAAAATTTCAATGCCGTATGCAATCCCCATGTCGCTGAAAATTTCACTCTGAGGAAATGAACGGAACGAAATAAAAAGGCAAGTCGTTATCCATTCCAGAATTTTATATAAGTAATATGAATGTTATTTCGCGTTATATTATATTTTTCTTTGTGGAACAGTTATTACTTCGCGTAGGTTCATAGATATTACTCTGAGCGTTATACGTTTCGCGAATACTAATTTCGAATTACATAATTTTGTAAGAGTACGACTTACAGCGTCTGTATGATTCTACGAAAAAGAGTAAGCAGTCATGTCTCTTCTAATCCGTGGTTCATTCTGATTCATCATGAGTCGTGCCTGAACAGTTATATCACAGTCTAAAAACCTACAGTCTTCCGACGAAGCCGCCTAGACAGTGCAATCGTGCGGTGTGTGAGGGGCTAGACACGGGAAAGCCGCTCCCGAACTGCAAACAAATCGACGTTCGTAATTCAGGAGGTATTATTCAGGGCTAACGCGTGTAGCATTTTTCCAGAGATTAAAGGCGTCGTCCTAGTGTATTAATATTTATACTGTGGTTATATTATGTAAAATCCTCGTGATTTGATAGAAACAATTGAACAGTCTGCAAGGATGAATGAGGCTTACTCTTGCAAGTTCTCTTTGCATTAAAGTAAAACATCTGTATTCATCTTCGTCTTGTTTCTATTGATATGCCACAGAAGTTCAAGGGCTCGCTAGCTGTAAACATAAATATTTTGAGGATTATGTCTCGATAAAATAGTTAGCGATTTATTGCATTACAGATATCAGATAAAATATGGCATTAACAGCACCATAACATCATTAAATATTTCGTCAGTTATGTTAAAGTCTAATGTCAATCTAGTAGGTGTATAATCTAGTAGGTAAACTTATTGCCATAAATCTGGAAGAAATTTGGATCGGGCTACAGCGGACTGAAAAAGTAAGTAATAATAGGTATTTGTTCGACACGGTAATAGAAGCCACAACCTCATGTAAGACTAACAAGACAGTTACAAAAACAGACGTGTTAAAATAAATTAACTTATCGTGATTAAAAAATAGCTGCCAGTTACTTGGAGTTGTTTCTCACCGCAGTTGTGACTGCACCTTAACAAGAAGCAAGCACTAGTGATGGTCGTTAGTGAATATCGAATGCATATCGGTAAGGTAACGTGAGGACTGTGACGAAGCGGTTAGTCGGAGACTCTGACAGGTGACCAATTATTAAGTCCTGCAAGGCCATACATTCTGGTATGAATATCTTAGAACGTGAATTAATGACTGCTTGTATCAGGTTCTACTGACACAAACTGTCATTTAATTCAATCGTTTTCCTATGAGCAGTATTTGTTGTAAAAAATGGGCTTAGCGAAAGAAAGAGACAGAAAGAAAGGAATAATCTTTCTCCCTCACACTAGTACCTATAACATTTATCGTCAACTTTTGCAACAAAATGTGAACATAATAGTTTCTATTAAGTAGAACCACTCACGTGTCTAGTTTCCATAAGTATGAAAAATGCAGTATGCAAACATGCAGTATCTTGCCAAAAGGCGATAATTATTATCACTTTTGATCTCTAGAATAGGATAGGAATAGAATAGGAGGAGGAGCTTGTAGCTGAATAATAACAACCTCACCGGTCGATCGAAGGTTAAGCTACGCTTGACGAGGTTGGACCATTCTTACATGTCAAGACTCTTCCGTGCCTCGGAAAGAACGTAAAGACGTTGGTCCCAGCTGTCATTTGTAGACCTATGACAGTCGTTACAGATAGTCACAAGCCTGAAAGTCTGACAACCAGTTTAACCAAGGGGTATTGTGTTACCCAGTAACTGGGTTGTGGAGGTCCGACAGGCAGTCGCTCCATGTAAAACACTGGTATTCAACTAAACTGGTTAAACTGGCCGACACCAACATAGTTGGGAGAAGGTTAGACAGATGATCTCTAGAATAGGATGTAAAAGTCCTTATTAACTTGTCAGGGCTGTTTTAAAAATAGCTTTCATATTAAGTTCATCGATGGCAGTAATATAATACGACGAATTACGTAGGTAATTCTTCTTGTAAACAGTTACTTCTTACAATTACTCATCATGCAAGGTGATGCTTCAATAAGTAACACTTACCATGATACAAATGACACGATTTTGTAGTGTTGCGTACAATAAATATTAATAATGTATCGATTCATTACACAGCTTTTGTTTAGCATACGGTAATAGATTGCAATGCCGATCAAATTAAATGTTAAATTATGCCTCTATTGAATTTCAAATATGAACCATGTTTGCATAATCCAGCTAATGCTTGATTGTTTGAACTAAACAGATTGTTCAGGTTTAAATATTCACATTTACGTTGTATGATAGTGAAAAAATAAATTAGTTTGATTGGTTTATTGATGCTTACATAAATTGATCATAATATTATGACAATTTATTCTTTCCTTTTTCTCACAACTTTGTCTTGAAATAGTGTGAACTTTTAAAAATTCTGAAACATAATATGTTTTCAATTCAATCGGTACCGGCTACGGTTATTCCAATGTAATGAAATGATCCTGACATTAATATTACAACAATGCAAAATGGATTATTATCATGGACAACTCGAAACTAGCTTTAAAAATGACCCCTTAAATTCAGTTTTCTCAAATGACAGACATTGGCCAGTTAAATTTTATAAACAGACGTATTTTTCCTCTGCGATGACATATCTCAAAATGACTACAAAATACATAGTTTCACAGATAGTCGTCCTGTCACGATCGCTCATAAACTCACGTCGCTCATATAAATACATACACGTCGCGGCAAATCGTTTAAATTGTATCGATATGGCTCACATACGTGATGGCAACACTACATAATCCGCCCGCGGCCTGTACTCGAGCAAATTATACACTGCATCGCTCACTCTTACAGTTTGCACCTCTCGGTCGTTTCGCAAATTTATATGAATCATTATTGGGTTGAATTATAGCATGGCGTCGTGCAGAGGGACCGCCACTCATGGACGTGAGAAGACGTTATTCCCGGAGATGCGTGCTTACTGAATTGTTACTATTAGCCTTTCACCTTGGTGTAAAGTTGTGAGTATGCATGGCTCCCAATTTGCACTTTTGACGTGAAAGGATAATTATGTTTTGAGTGTTTGCATTCTGCCCTTAAAGGTGCGTGCGTGCGTGCGAATATTACGGCTTGAACTCGCTTTGCTGATCTGAACGATGTAGGTGTTGTGTACATTATGTGTACTTATATTTTAAGATTTCTTTTACAATAAGGCCCAAAACCATAATGCAAAATGGACTATCTAATTTTATTGGGTCGTTAAATATTTTGATGAATAATTTATTGATTACTGCTATGATAGTTTTTTTTATTTTAAGGGCTAGAATTTCAATTCTGCGCCTAAGATGACCCACTTACCGAAAAAAACAGTATAAAACTAGTGTTGCATTGTTTTGCAGTTCGTGTTCGCGTAGCTTTTTCTCAACCATGTTGGGGACGGTTTTCGTGTATGCGGATGCAGCGGAATAAGTACCAGTGTTTTATGTATAGAGCGACTGCTTATCTGACATCCACTACAGCAGATACTATATTTCATGTGTTATCCTGATTGTCAGGCTTTTGGGCTGTTGATTACCCATAACCAACGTCCTTTCAGAGGCATGGTAGGGTCTTTGTATTGAATGGTAACCTATCCACGAACCGAGACGCGACGAGCGTAGTTTAACCTTCGATCTACAACCAATTACTACTGCATCTTGTCACTGTCAATCTAGAATCATTTTTAGATGGAATTTACAAAAAGATTTACTAGCGTGTCCAGCTTTTCCTAGCTCAGTGTTTACAGCGCATCAATAACGCATAGAGGTGTTATCAAGTTTCCTTTAACGCTGGTTAGTCCTAACATATCATGCCTGGCCGTGCATTGTAACAGTAACAAACATTTGCGTTCCCATACGGATTATAGAACCAACCTTTGCATCTTCATCTTAATCATAAGCATTATTATATTTTTTTCAAGTATGAGACAAATACTTAGCAAGCACTGGGTTCCGATCGCAGGTTTTCATTTTCAATTTAATTTTTCTTCATAATCTTCTTTCTGAATCTATATTTTATGAAGTCATTGTTATAATATATAAAATAATATTTTGTATCTTAAAAACTTCCAAAGTGAGACGAATTTAGTTATATTTTGTATATTCAGAATTTTAACGAAACAAGTGTAGTAAAGTGTAAAATTGTTGGCCGGAGCTGTAGGCCGAAGAAATTTAGCAATTTACTTAATAGTCCGTTCTGCTGTTTATTGTTTTATGGTCTCGAACTTACAACATATAATTTCCTTGTGCAATTTTCGGACTGCTTCATTCCTGAGCTGTCCAATGTTTGGCCCATTTTATTGCTTCCTTTGGCTTAATTATAATCGTTTATTTAAGGCGGCCTCTAGACCTACATTAAAATTGCAACATATCTTTTTTATCAAAACGACCAATGGTTATTACACTATAATACAAACTACGCAATGTTTTTGTGTCCAGTCTAAGAATATTTACCTGTGTATATTGTAGCAAATAACATTACACACAGCTAAACCCTCAGAGGTTTTCGCTGTATGGCTAAAACCAAATGTGAATTAAGCTAAGTATTTTGGAAATAAATAAATAAATAAAAAACAGTAACTTAATATTATTATACCGCCGTCCGCCATGTTTGCGCTCACGTGATTTATTCTCGTCAAGACGAACAAAACACAAGCTAAAAATTATTGCGCAATACTGACCCTACACAATGCAATGAAAACGCTCAGACTTTCGTTTTATCATCGCGCAATCTTCAATATTAACCCTTTAAGGTCAATAAGCACAATCGTAATATTGCACAATTGATCGTCTTGGGGGCGCCTAAGAAATCTATTAAATTTCCGGTAAGTAAATATAAACTCCTTCAAATCAAAAGTAAATACTTCTTCACCACAATCTGCCACTTGCATTAAAAGATAAAAAGACACGGGCCAATAACATTACAGCTATAGTACAATAACCTATGATGTCGTGCGTGAATGTTCAATATATTTTCAGTTTCCTTGTATTATCTTTATTATTACAAACGGTAAAATCCAAATGCGATGATGTTAAAGAAACAACGCTCGAACGTAGTTTGGGCAAAGCAGTCGGTACAGAAGAGAATGCAACAGCTCCTACATCTTCAGTAGACGATAAAAAAAACGTTGATCATGGACTAAACAAACACTACATTATGAGAAATTTTCAATTCAATGACGGTTTAGCTACGGAAAGACTCCAAAATAAAATGCTTGAGATTAGCCCTCAAAGAAAGCCAAGAACTGTGGCAAATGGTTCAATTGGTTACGGAGTGTTTTGCCGCTCGTGCTTTGCAAATTATACATCATATAGTTGGAAGTGTTACTCAGGATATTCGTAAGTTTTAGTTACAAAAATAAGCCCTAAATTTAGTAATAATAAACTTTATTTCATGTTTAAGTTCATCTTTAAAAAATACAAAGCCTCTGAGGAGAAATATTTTTAAATTATCTGACGATATCGATTCTCTCTATTTAAAATGTAGTATCGTCACGTAAAATGTTTGTTGGATAAAACGATTTGCATTTTTCAGTTCGCCATCGAGACAATGTGCTGATGCTGAGCACTGTTTCATAGAACTTAATCCTCAATACATAAAAAGGGGTTGTGTATTACCTGGAAGGGTTAATAGGACATTTATATGCAAATGTCCCCTCTGTAACGACAAACCTTCGTACGAAATCAGCCATTACGAATATAAGAAACTCAACGATTGGGAATATGATAACGCTCGACTTCAAACACCTATGGTAGGAATGGATATAATATGTAAAGTTTGTGAAACTAAAGGGACAAATCCAAAATCAGACCAAAATTGTAGATCTGGCAAAAAGTAAGTAAATATTTTATCAAGTATGATTTTTCTTTTGGCATTTTCAATTTTATTAAAAAAGTCACGTTAAAATCTTTACAGTGCCGATTACATGGTATGTGCACATAACCAATTGTGTTACACAAATATTGATGATGAGACCGATTTTGTATCAAGAGGATGTACTGATAAACCCCTGTTTAACTCAATGTATTTATTTTGTAATACATCTGGATGCAATGTGCAGCAATTTCCCAATCCTAATCAAAGGAAAAAATTATTCGCGGAAGCAATACAGTTAAAGGATGAACAAGCTAAGATGGCAAAAAAAACAATATCGAGTTTTGGTTTAAAAATATACTATACTGATTTTTGTTCTATGATCATATTAATTTCGACAGTATATTTTATTTTATCCCATGTATAATATATTGATAATTTTACAATGCTTACAATATGTAGCTCGCTTAAAATCATAACAATAAAAATAATTTATTCTTTCAAAAGAGTTCGTCTACATTATTTAGTTATCTACTTAATTATTTGACTTCCCATATTTTGATTGTTTATACGTCAAACTTCTGTTTTGGTAGCACAACAATGGATCAAAAAATAATTTTATATTCACTATTAATTATATTTACAATTTACGTTAAATGCGAACAAAAAGAAGTCCCAAAAAGTAAGAAACCCTCTTCTCTACCATACTTTAGACGAAAAGTAGAAGAACTTGGTGATGGCGAATTTTTTGAGACGACTGAAACTAACGATCACCGTAATTTAGTGTCATTCCTGGTTAAAAATGTGAAAGAAATCTTTGGCGACTTAGTAAATACGCCAGAAACAATAAATACAGAAAATTCAATCACATTGCCAAATAAACCATCGATTTTGTTTACATCTAATACCAGTACAACGGCCAGCAAACCCTTTTCGACCGTACATATTAGATCGAAACTTGATTTTTTTACTGCTGAAGATTTTATGAGTAGTAGTAGTATTCCTGATTCTACGCATACGAACGATCTGATGTTAAAAGAAAACTTATCTGTTACTACTTTGAAGCCTCCTACCGCATACTTCTTACTTTTAGATAAAAATCAATCAAGTACCAAAAATGCGACGAGTACAAGAAACGATTTCATGCAGCTTGCGAAAGATTTTAAAATTTATGGTAAAGCTGATAAAAAGCAACGGGATGTTACTCCAAGCCGTGGTAATACCACGGACGTTGATGAGTTTAGTGATCCAAGGAGATCGTGTATTATGTGCAACAATGTCGCAGAAGAAGATTGTAATGATCCCAGAAATAAATTGTAAGTATGCAGTAAAATAAATTTTGAAAAACTGGCTCGATCCAAGATTATTCTATTCACATCCCACTTAATTATTTATTGACTTGAACTTAGAACTTTTATCTTTAAAAATAATATAAGCACTTATATTATATAACAATACTTAGTGTGCTCATAGTTAAATCTCTTTATTTGTAATTTGCTTTCTCTTGTCATTATTGAATTTTCAGAATTACGTCGATAATGTGCGAACGTGACGATGATTTGTGTTATTCGCTGCACACGCCTTTCGGAATAGTCGATCGTGGATGCTTCAACGTAAATCACAATCTCACCACCTACGTATGTTCCTGCAATCTGTGCAACTATCTATCCATTTCTGAGATGCCGTTTATGTTCGCTAAGAAGCGAGATTGGGTCGATAATGTTATTGAGCTCTCACGTACAAAGCATTTTAGAAAATCTGTGTTTAACGATATGTCTTGCTTGAAATGCGAAGTTAACACCACCACTAGAACTGGAGATATGCTCGAAAGTGCTAACTGTTTGGAAGGAAACATGTAAGTTTTTTAAAAACAATTCAATTAGTCATTCAAATAGTGGAAAAAAAATTACTATGGGAGTGACCAATGCAGTAAAAACTGGCAAAATATATTTGTGATAGGTGTATGCATTTTTGATATTCTAATGCTTGATAACTATGTATAAATCGTGATCCTCTTTTCAGCGGTAATTTACCAGTGGAAGACTGTAACGTTGATGAGATTTGCGCAGTAAAAGCTCTAAGAGCTGACGGTTATATCTGGCGAGGTTGTATCAAAGCCCCACTCTACAACTATTGGTGGGTCGTCTGTGACCGTGATCTCTGCAATTACGATAACATTGTTAACCTCTATAATTACATAATTTAAGTTTTTCTACTCACATTTTTAGTCACTTTATGTTTTATAATTTATGGCAGAATATATTTTGAATTTACTGATTATATTTTAAAAATCTTATTTGCTATTATATCATATTTGTAAAATCACGCCCAAGAGCATTGCCATTAATCAGTCACAGATGTAGTCTTTGGGCTTTTCGAAATAAACTTGAATATTGCTTAGACCTCGTATTCAAATCTATCTAAACCAGTCCAACGAAGCAGTCAACGAGGTAGTGATTTGCAATATAATAATTGCAAGGCCTATATTTTAACGTAGATGATACCTCTAACGTAGGAGTGTTGCGCTTACGCATCCCGCCCCGCACAACTACGAGGCACCCTCTTAGTTGAGCGGTAGATTAAAGTTAAATGACTTCCTACATTCTAACTTCTATCGTATGGTATGTTATGGTATATTATGATGCTTAATTAATTTCTCTACCAGTCTCATCTTCATCAGGTCAGTTTCCAGTCTACCCGGTTGCAGTTACTTTGATAGCAGTGTTTTGCAACCCACTTACTGTATAACCAAAGCTACACCCTCTTGGTTATACTTGTTCTCAGACTTTGAGGCTTTCCGTAACGACAGTCAAAGATCTGAAAAAAAGACAGGTTTAACGTGTTTTCTAAAGCCCAGAAGGGTGTCGATATGTAGTAGATTTTCATCCAACCTCGGACCGAGCTTGGCTAGCGTAGCTTTACCTCTGATTGACCCGACCCGTACGGCTGCTATATCTAGATGTAGTTATTAGTAACACCGGGTGTTACTAAGAATAAGACTGGTCCTGTCTAATAGGTAACTTTTTCTTAACCAAAATGGTTATTTAAATAGCAAATATATACAAACAAAACATTAACTTAAACATAATTCGGAGGTATCAGGAAAACGATGTGAAGTTCCTCATCCACCATTGAAAAGGGAGGATCCTCCGACCAGACGGGTGTTGTGTCTGGTGGGCTAACTACTGCCCGACGGTTGCAGTCGGGAACTTGTATAGATACGTTCAAACTGCGCAGATAACTCTAATACCGCGATGTAGGATATCGGTCATTAGTTTGTATGTGGCGAGATAGATGTCGCTACAATAACATCACGCCTGTAATCCCCAAAGGACTAGGCAGAGGTGTAGGTACCTGGTAGTTCAACCCACATTTTGCCAGTGATGTTAACTCCCATCTAATAGGGGGCGAGCTTATTGCCATCAATAGGGCACAAATCCAGGCTCCGGGCTGCTACTGAGAAATCCCAGATGGAAAAACTCAATAACACTTACACTGCCCGACCCAGGGATCGAACCCGGGAACTCATGCTCAGCAGTAACGCTTGCAATCACTAGACCAACGATGCAATCCTACCTCCTACTAATGGATGGCTGGATGTTTGTTACTCTTTCACGTAAAAACTACTGAATGGATTTTAATAAAATTTGGTATGGAGTTAGCTGACTCCCTAGATTAACACATAAGATACTTTTTATCAATGTATTCCCACGGTAACGGGACCTACGCGGGTGAAACCGCGGGACGTCTGCTAGTACAATATAATATAATTTATAATAATAATATTTTTTTACAACTTTTCACACATCGCCATCTAGTCCCAAGCTAAGCAGAGCTTGTGTTATGAGTACTAGACAACTAATAAACATACTTATCTATTTCTAAATACATACATATTTTACATACAAACATATTATATATCTATTTTTTATATCAAATCAATCGCTACTTACCTTACTTCCATGCTTTTAAGCGAGACATTCTAACTGACGAGACGTCCATATTTATTTTGTTCAATAATAAAAGCAGACTGTGACTTGGGAATTCTTTGAAGAAAGCAGTCGAGATCAGAGGACCAAGCACTAGAGTCCGTAGGTACCCATAATCTAATTGAATTTCACGGTTGTGGATGCATCCCTTTGAAGGATTTCATCCGGTGGAAACATTTATGGGCTCGCCGTTCTAAAACTCTGAACCGCTGATCTGGATATATGTATCGGAGTTCAATTTTACATGCGGGTGCATTTCGGGCCTGCATGGAATAGTTGATTTGAAAAGTTTAGTTTCGATTACCGTACCGTGTAGTTAGTTAGGCATTGATATCAAAATATATTTCATTATAGTTTTGAGTGTTATATTGTATATGTGTGTATTTTACATTTAAGTACAAATACATAAATATAATACATTTGTGTGAAGTAAGATACTCAAGAAATTCACATTAAGTACATACGCCAGCACATCAAGTTACCCCATTGAGTCAAATTTTCCCAATTGATTATTAACCTTATTTTGTTTGACATAAAGTTCAAAAACGATCGAAGAAATTTGACACATTGGGGTAACTTGATGTGCTGGCGTCTGTACATAGGTATATTATAACAGTAATACTAGAACTACAGTTTTGTTTTTCACGTCCAAGCTAATGTTGAATAGATACGTATTTCTATTTTGAACCCCGTAGAATGTCTGGAAAAGCTTTGAGAGGGTAATGTTTGATCATAGTATAATAACATCAACCCCAAATAATTCGGGATTAAAGTAGGATGCGATATTGTCAGCCTGTCTTAACAGTAGGTACTTTAATTTTTAATATTTCATTCAAGTCGCTAGTCAAAAAGAACAAAAATCACAAAGAAAAACACAAGCAAGCACATTTTAGAAGTCATTTTGTAACATTCTTTATTACCACAATATTATAATAATATGCGGGTAAATGTAGAGAGCTCTGTTAAAAATAACGTATCAAGTCAAAACACTGTAAAAACTCAAGTGGCTTGCAGTTTTCTTTCTTACACTCGGTTCCCTCAAGGAATACTTGGTGCAGTCGCTGAAGTCTGTACGACGTTGTTTTTAAATATTTTATCTTATAAAGAACGCTACATCGGAAAATTTTTGTATGCAAATAAGGCTGGAGAAAATTTTACACTAACATTTTTCTCGCAACTATGGCTAATAATATTATGAAATAATGTTAAACATTTTAAGCATCAATCAGAAAATTTTCTTAGCATCACAAATAAGTCTATTTATTTACACAGCCATAATTATAACAATACCTAGTAGTCGATGGGCAACATTGTAAGCTGTGAAATAAATTATTTTTGTCGCATTCAAATCAAAATGATTAATTTAAAGTCAAATTTAATTTCATCATACCTCTGAGATAGGTACTTAAGATTCCTTTTATACATTTCTTTTAGAATTAAAACTCACATTTGGGTTGGTTATGTAAAAAGGATTTATATATTTCCCCAGAATGAAGAGAGGTGCCATAAGACCATTCTCTATTACACTAGAATTTTCCACAAACTTACCTTGATGTTTGAAAAATGCTGATGTCAAAACGTACCTCCTATTACCTGGCTCCTTGCCTAGATCTAAAGGACTTTGGCTTTCGTCCAAAAGAAATAGTTGATTTTAAGCCTTGACCTTAAAGAGAATTCAAGTGTTTTTAAATTGGCTACATTTTATTTTGAAACTGTTTGGAAATATGTTATAAATTCTATTTACCATTTCAGAAAAAGAAAAGTTGATTATTTTGCCCAGTTTCTATAAATTGTAGGTTCATAACTACACAATAATAAGCAAACGTCTTTATCGGCACAATAAGGATTCTTCAAACTCTCAACTTTTATGAACTTTTAGGGACTGTTACATTATTTTTTATATTTTTTTTTACACTAGCTTCAAAATACTACGTAATCCCTTCTAAAATAATCTAATAACATCGTTAATAATCCGATAAGTTACCACAAACCGGGTATTAGCATGATACGCAGTCGGTACGCCCCATAATGACCACATTTATCTTTTTAATGAACTACTAGCCTGCCTTCGCTATGTGACTACGGGCTTCTCTGACAATTCGCCAAAATATATTGTTAGTTTTACAAATACCGGGAACTACTTTAATACTTACGGTAAGTGTATTTTGCCATTATAATGGCCTAATAAAATTATTTGTTGGATATGTGAATGGCAGAATAATATTTTGGGGTAACTTACCAAAAGTAAGCCATAATGACGTGGATAACAAATAGTATGGAATATTTCTTAGATGATAATATCTACAAATATCCTTATTACACTTACTACATACCTTTACAAATGATTGATGTAATTAAAGAGCCATAACCAAATATGCTGTTCAAATTATATCTTAAGCTCTTACAGCTTGAGTACATTACCATTGTAAGCCCAAAGAAAAATATCTGAACTCGTCAACACAAATTACAAGTTAAAGCAACAATCCGTCGGTTTGTTCAACACCAGTCGAAACTGAACAAAAAACATGATAATCACATCTCGAAGACGCGATCATTGCTCGCCTTTGCCTGTTTATAATAACAGTGTTTCAACTCAGAACGGATAAAATGGTAATGAGTGGTGTAGAACGTACGCTAGTTTGAGATGCCTTGCGGCTCTCTATGCGTTTCTTTCAACACGTAGCGCACTGTGTGTTTAATGCCTAACGTTCCGATCAAAGGCCTCTCAGTGCGCCTGAAAGGATTCAAGATTCGCAATCGCGTTGCCGTAAACGAGATAACATTTAGCCAAGGGCAAACACACGGACGGTAATATTGTTTGGTGGATAAACTGCATCTAGCAAGCTTTTGGAAAGGCAAAATTATAGCTTCGCATTTTACAAAGCCAGCCTTTTGAGTTACAAAAGTGTATTACACAATCGCATTCTCTGTGCCGTAAAGGAAGTGGTTGTCCGATTTAGGGACGTGTTGTTCTGTGCAAGTTTATTTAACTTTGTTGCTAGGTATAACAATAAAAAGCAACGGATATCAGGTGTGTATCCTGTCGTGCAAGGTGCTTGAGTCAATTGCAGAAAATTGATAGCCTTACATTTTAAAATGCTATTAGCAAATGATGATTGCGGCCCTTCGTGGGTACTAATACGACTATTGCTCGCGTAGATAGTCTAGTGCTGGCTGCGACAGTGTATATTATACTAGATGTAAGTTTTGTCGTTATTTATTGATATTTTGTGCTGGTTTTATATAAAACTAGCAGACGTCACGCAGTTTCACCCGCGTAGTTTCCGTTCCCGTGGGAATACGGGGATAAAAAGTAGCCTATGTCCACCGAGAATAGTGTAGCTTTCCACCAGTACAATAATTTTAAAAATTGGATCATTAGTTCCGAAGATTACCCCCTACATACAAACTTACAAACTTACAAATTTTACTTCTTTAAAATATTAGTATAGACAAAATGAAAGAACCTGAATAAAAGCATGGCATAATAATAACAGCAGTAAGGGCATAAGAATAGGCTTTGGTTACTGAGGTCAACGCATGGATGGTGACCATTTATTATATTACAAGACCCCTACGTGCGTAGAAAAGTAGGTTAAGAAGGTCCTGGCAGTCATAGACGTTGTTACGTAGTCTGCAACTAAATACCCGAAAGTCTGCAAACCACTTTAATTGAACTGTGGAGATCACGCAGGCGTTCCATGTAACATTCCTTTTCAGCTGCATCCGATCAAATTGAAAGGCAACTTCAATAACGGCAATTTGGCAATATGTTTACGCAGAAGCAAGCCAGAAGTTGATCATTTTCAAACAAAATCACGTACAGGTCCAAGAACAGAAATACTTACACAAGTCCACTGCTTCAATAATACGTTAAATGCGTAAATAAAACATAAACCCACTCGCTCTAAAGTGTTAAAGTTATTTATTCGTTTTTAACATTCAAAACACCGCAGAAGCTCGTGTAGCCGAGGACGATGATAAAAAATTGTCCCACTAATGAGAGAACCAGCAACCCTTACTGGGCACCAATAAATAACCGTTCACCGAGCGATTTAACTCCAGCAATGAAAAATTAAACGATGTATCTTCGCAATTCGCATTGCGTTTATTCGAAGCGGGCACTAAAAATAGCAAGTTAAAAGTTAGAGGTAAATTAAAATTAGTTTGTTTATTTTAAAATATAATCTTTTTGTCCGTGGTAGGGAAAATATCAGCCGATTTGCTGTAATTATATAAAGTACTGCCCAAGGGGTTGTAAGTTTTAGTATAAATTCTACTTGTATTTCTTATGAACCGTGAATAGCGTTGCATGTAGGTACACATGCAACGCTATTCACGGTTCATAGACATATTTGACCCATGGGCTAAAGTTTCAAAAGTTTTTCACTTAGATTTTGCGTATTCATTTTCATTACCTCAGCCCTTCCAAAAATCCATCAATCGTTCAGACTTTAGTTTTTAATGTTGCCGTTCTCTTCAGAATGAACTTACGACCTAGGTTTTATCATTTAAAACATTTGGAAGGTTAGTCAAATAATACCAACTAAAGTAACTATTTATTTATATTTTTCCATATTAATAGACACATCTAAACATTTGTAGACTATTCCATACACGTTCCTCGAACTGAAAGGGAGTTAATGACTGCTGTTTTAAAACGATTGATTTATGTATTTGAAGTCGCCAATTTGCAAATGTTTGTACTTCAATTAAGTAGAGTTATGAAGACTCGGAAGACCCTGTTATTTATTGCTTTTGTTTTATTACGACAGACGTGGTTTGTTTCACTCAATTTGCGGCCTTTCTGTTGATACGAATAAATATTTGTCGGTATAAATTACTGTTTGGCTTCACGTGTGCAGTTTCTTGTTAATTTCATATGTGTTTCAGGCAATTAATCAACGTATTATTGTTATGTATTGGTTAGTTATACTTTTGAAGTTCATATTATGTTATGTGTGTTTATACGTGGGTTACGGAAAATATTGTTTGACGAGAATATTTAATATGCTCCAAAAATATTTTTATAATAAATTGGTCCTTATTTATTAATTATCTTCATTAGAAACATTATGTTAGAATGTAATTGCTTGATATTACAAATGTAAGCTCAGTTTTAATCTGATTTTTGGCTTACTTAAGCTTCTTTAATGTCTAAACATATCGTTATAGTTTATTTCAACTATAATTTTACTGCCCTGAAATACCGTCATATAACGATCACGTTCAACACTAGCCCGTGTGACCATTACGCGGTCAGGGAATCTCATAATTGTGGCAACTTGACACGAAATTCAATAGCGTACATTCAAACCGAAATTTTAGGAAATTCTATGTTAATGTTTGAAATATTTCAATAGTATCCGACGAGTACAAGATAAAGGAATGGTGGAGCGAACGCTGATCGATATCACTTGTAATTAAGGTAATATTTAAGAAATCTCACCATATTATCAGGAATGCGGTTCCGTCAGAGGAGGCAGTAATATATTGCTGACATAAAATCTCGAGATTCGGGTAGATAATACCTGAATAGTTGGTTTCCGCCCGTCACCGATCCTTCTAGCTGGGGTTCACAAAAATGTGAAAAGTTGTACAGATAACGTCTTGGCGAGATCCATCATTGTTGAATTTTAAGACCTCTTTTGAAATTCCGTTGTCTTTCACTATTGTTCTAGAAACTAAACATAAAACAAGAAATGGAAACTAGTCAAAATTCCCAAGATCACATAACGCTAAGTATACTATAAAACAAGTGTGAAAGTATAATCTTACATTGCACCAAGTGCGTCAATTTTCGAAGTTTAGTTTGAAACTGTCGGTAAAGTCGCCGTTCAAAGCATACGTTATCCAAACATCATCACAACCAACGAGATAAGATTGGAAGGTTTTATGATCGCATCAGGGAAAATAACATGTGTCAATAAGCTATAGACGATGGAATTCTCTGGTACCCATTTTATGCTCTCTCATATATTCCATCAGCTATTCCATCAAAATTTTATTACAAGCGGTGGCTTAGTTGTATAAGGAATCTGTGCTTCTGAAAACAAAGACTTTTTTGGGCAAACAATACGTTTACGATGCATTTCGCCGAAAATAGACTGACAGTGTTGATAATATGGGAATCATAAAGTATGTTTGGGCTTTCGGGTTCTCTGTTTGTTGCATAATCATGTTTTGTTTATGCAAACATGTGTGGTTTACCTACATTGGGTTCGGTATCTATCGGAAATATTAAATACAAACTCCCTAGCATATTAAGATCTTAAAATATGAGTATGATTTATCAGTTGTCTAGAACTCGTGGCACAAATTCTGCTTAGTTTGGGTCTAGATGGAATATATATATTTGTTTATTTTTAGAAAAAAATATATGTAAATCACCATATTATGGTGGCGCATTTGAAATTTATCATAAGGTATAGTATTTTACTAGTTAAGCCATTTGATACCTATATTGAGGGAGTAGTGAAAAAATATGTAGGTATAGGTACCGCGATTTTCATTAAACATTTATAATAACACTCCCAACTTTCTAAAAACCTTTCTAATAACCTTTGAAACAAAAAAAAAACAAAATCAAAATTGGTTCATCCGTTCGGGAGCTACAATATCACAGACAAACACACACACACAGATACGTTAAACTTATAGGTAACATCCCGTCGTTTTTGCTTCGGAGGTTAAAATTTTTGTGTTAAGCAAAAAAGTTGCTGTGCTGTCGAATTTCTTGTATCCATCCCTTTTACAGGTCGACCAAATGAGATACAACCTTTACATACATACAATCTACATAATAGTCTTACATTGGTCTGTCAGATCCTTAAACCACGTAACATTATCAACATTCTATAAGCTCCTGCGGTATCATAAGCCGCGGAACGTTCAAGTTTTTGCCTCCGACCATTTTTACATGCCGCGCCATGTTCAAATAAACGCAAATATCTTGTTCAGCTCCGTTTTTACGAGAATCCACAGCGAATGGCTGCCATCCGCAAATGCATTCCGTTTTTTGAGATAGGATTAAAAAATATAGATTATGAATACCAAAATGTTTGTTGTTCGAATCTGTAGTAGTAAAATATTGTACAACGATGCAAGGCAACAATTTTGATTAAAATTATTTACTTAAGGTAATCTTTACCGATGGAACCAACCTACTTACTTATAAAAGCAAAACTCCTTGGGCTATGTTCACACGGCGAAATTTTTTATTACTTCAATACAAAGATATTTAAAATACTATAGAGCCGACACGATATGCGAGGAAATGTCATAGAAAAACTTTGATCCCATGTCTCAGTAACGCCATCTAGAATAATATATGAATATTGGAGTGGCAGCGGAGCGTACTAAAAAACTCATAGACTGTAGTTCAGCTGGCAGGACACAAGTTTCGGATAAAAATTTTGTTGGTGATATCCCATCTATTATAACTATATAATAGGTAGATTGAATGGGATGAATGTCTTTGCTTCAATGTAATAATATGACAAACACGGATGACAAACAATATGTTATCGTAAACATAGATTACCAGACAGAAATTTTGTTAAGATTGAATTACACTGCTGGGTAAATACCCAGCAGTGTAATTAAATCTTAACAATGTTTCTCATTTGAGAAAGATCTTTACAATGTTTCTCAAATGAGAAACATTGTAAAGATCTTGTTCGTGGTTACCTAGTGGGGCTTATGTTTCTATTCTTACACTTACGTCATGATGATTTTTGACTACATAAAAAGATTTTGCCAAATGGTCGCCGTGAGGACTTATCGTCTTTGAGTACAGTTGGTATATTCTAGAAAAACAGCCCGTGAAAAGAAATAAGCATGAAGTAAAATGACATACCTTGTCTTTAATGCAGTAGGTACTTACGTTATACGTGAAAATATTGTACCAAACGCTTTACGTGTGAACGTAGCCTCTCTAGAACCAATTTGAAAAATCGTACATTCCGTATCAATTTTACAACTTTCGACACTAACTGTACAAGATAAATTACGTATAAATTACACTAGACAGTACAACGTGTTTCGATTCTCAATTGAAGTTCGGAAAACTGGTTGAGACAAGTAGGTGTTAATTGATTGCCCCAAAGCGCGATTCTAACGGTTATTGGCTGTTTCTCATTATATTCAATGAGCTATCATCAAAATGTTGTGACTTACCCGCTCTCATCCAATCTGGAGGTCATATCGGTCAATGTATTGATAATTTTCTGCATTGTTTCGAATGTCAAGAGAACCATCAATCAGTGTATACAGTTAGGTAGCACGGCTGTCAGTGAAGTCATTGTATTTGTAAGCTTATTAGAATATTTAGGTTATAGCATTGTGGGACGTGTTGAAATGAAAGGGTTACAGGCTTTTGTAAAATTGCATATTGTTAAGCTGTATTCATTTGGATTAGTGTAATGTTATGTATGAAGGTTTTTCTCACGTTGTTGTTATACGACCGCAAAGGTGAAGTTTGCGGTTCAGGCTCCTTATTTATAATCGTTTTGTTTTAAAACTTAACTAACCGTGTTTCAAAACGGTGCATCACAATCTTCTCTGTATAATATACACTATTACGATAACTACACACCCACACACTCAACAACTACACACTATACAAATTTTAGTGTTAAACCCTTTCGCATAATTACACGCGCCGTGTTTTTGCGCAAATTATTCTAATTTTGAACATCGATATACAAAAATGCATCGAAAATTTACGGTTGAATGATTGCATTCGAAAGTTTAGACTAAACTTATGTACACGATGTTTTTCGTACTGGTAATTTACTTTTTAGGTTTAGGATGATGCTTTATAATTATGAGGCAATATAATGTGGTGTGAAAATTGCTATTTGTGCATGGTGAAATCTGTACACACTTGTACCATACATTGCCCCTTAAAAAACTGTAACAGTTAGAAACATCTAGATTCAGATTATTTTGAGCAGTCTTCTGTCGAAAATAATATTAGAACACATTAATATGGCATAGTTAACTTATGTAGCACACATTTGCCAAGCCTTTTCCCAAATAAGTATGTATGTTGGATTCTATACTGGTTCTATATGAAGCGACTAATCTGACCACCATAACCCAGTGGCAACAAAGTCAAATCTCTAAGCAAACATAATGTCATGCATATTAAGACACTATATTAACATACGAGCTCTTCAGACACAACTACATCCACTCACACTTTCTCAGCACCATTTATATGCCAATTACTTTCACCGCCAAGTAATCGATGTCCCATTGTATGTAGAGGACACTTCACCGCGTAGTATCAGACGGTTTTGTTTAAGGCCAGTTTACACTTGCACTGAATCCTTCATTGGCCACAATACGAAGACAGCTGAGTTATTAATGCCTCCGGCTGTGCCTCTTGTCGCTACTAACTCGAAATGTAAAACCGTTGATGCGCATCTATTAGGAGCTTTTACTAACACATTAGAGTTCGAGGTTATGCTTATCGTTAGATTGGGTTAACATAGACTGGCGAATTTGTGTAATATGATTTTTAATAGAAGTAATTATGATTTCCATTAACTTGTAAGATAGTTTTGCATTCAGTTATTGGTAGTTTCACAAGAAGTGACGTCATTTGATACTTAAAAGTAGGAAAAATTAGATACATGAAGAAATACATTGCATTTTAAAATAATAGTCCTGTGCATTGGACTGTATTTCGATAACAAAAGACATTTTTAGTTCAACCCTTCTTCCTTTTCTTGTGTCATGTTAGTGTTTCATTTTTCATTTTAAGTTTGAATAACTGCAGAGAAATTTATACCGTTAGGTTCATTCTTCTTGCTGCAGACAAAAATAGACATGTCTTATAATATTTAATTACTTTTTCCTAAGACTGCCATTTCTTTTTCAACCATTCTGTAGATACTACATGATTATTCGACCCAATCAGCATAATTCCATCTAACGGCTGCTGGCCTAACGATCAGCGCCCATTGGGCAACAACAATCACTCGGACACTACGCGTCGGATGCAACACGAACAAGACACGAGACAATTATGTACGTCGCCGCAGGTTCGCGCTTCTTTTATTTTTTTCCCAGTATGCGTCGCCCTTTACGAAACTTTGTAGCTTTTTGTGGGTGATTTAAAACGAATGTAGACAATGTTGACTAAAATTCAGGATTGGTTTTTAACATACAATGTATTTATGTATCAGACAGTTTGTAAAACAAACTAAATTGCTTATCGGTACACTTTAAAAAAAAACCAGTAACCAGTCACAGGTACGAGCAGTTCTACCTCGTCAACGACGTGGAGATATAATCCGAGCTGACCTTCATTAATTACAGAAGTGCCAGCAAACACACAATAAAGAAGTCATACACAACCAACAATGTTGTAGGTGCCGGTTATTAAGACCTAGCTCTTAGCACTAACTTAAGCTGTTGTCATGGTTATAGTAAGATAATGTCAATATAAATAAATTATCTCAAGCTAAGTAGAGCTTATTAGATTTTTAGCTTAGAGATTAGATTATTATGGGTGCTAAACAGCTATAAATATATAGATAGATAAATTACAACCAGACACAGAACAAATGATCGTGCTCACCACACAAACATTTGTCCTGGGTGGGAATCGAACCCACGACCTCCGGCATAGCAGTCAGGGCCACTAACTACTAGACCAATATGTTTGAATAAGAAGCTCTATTGGTAGGCAAAGTGCAAAGCGTATATTATTGTGTTGGTACATAATTATAATTATGATTGACGAATTGTGGACACGATGTTCATCCGGATTAGTTTTGTATGTGTTTTTTTTTTCTAAAGCATAGTTACTATATTGTGAGAACGCTATTTGGCCTGTAGTCTACAGAGAGAAGCTATAATTTGATGTCCATTTACCATTTTGTTTTACATTTTTGTTACCTATTAACAAGCTTACTCTGTCCTATATGCTTTTTATGTCGTTACATCAACCAGGCTCTAACCCAACCTCGGGGTTGCTACAGAGGAATTTCGGTTGAAATATAAAAACATAACCCTTCCTTGGCAGTCGGGTAAAAATATTGCAAAAGCCAATTATTTTTAAAAGAGTAACCTAGGAGACTCTTGCCGTTTCTTCTTTAAAGGCAACGACCAATTGAAATCTTGCAGCTAGCTTCTGACGTTTCATAAGTGCACAAGCAGATTTATGTGAACTAAAATAATTTGTATTTAAATTCAGTACAGCAGTCGGTTTCGGAGGTTTAAGAGATTTATATACGAACCCAAAACAAAACATAGAGCAACAGCTAGAAACTACAAACGTAAATACTTGAGCTTTAAAACCGCATACACAACACTTTGCTGTCCCATTTGCATGCATTTTGGTATAAAGCTAAACAAAAATAGAATCTGCAAACGCTTTTAGCTTATAAAAACAAAAGACATCGCTCACGAGTTACATAGAGCGACTTAGCACATTGTCTTGACGTTCGTTTTGCTATAGCAATGAAACCCGAAGTGTGACTGTTTCGATTCGCATCGGCGACTTTTATTAAAATTCTCCTTATTTGTTGGCGGATGGTTTTTTGCAGGAAACGTCAGGCTAACGACGGGGCATGTCTGCAAGCTTCTAGGGTTCCGTGTCTTAAATGGCAGCGTTTTTTCTTTTAAGCGACTTGTCTCGGCTTACCTTGCTTTTCCTTTAACTTATAAGACAAAGAAAAAAATCTTTTTAAAATAATGAATCTATTGGCGTATCTGAGATGTTTAGAACTTTGTCGACTTAATTCGTATTTTATGAAAGTTATGAAAAATATTTAAGAAACTCAGTATAATTGAATAAATTTGTAGTAGAATTAATAGAATTTGTTCAAGTTAAACACTTGAACAAATTCTTAAAGATTTGCTTTAGTAGTATAACTTTCATAAAACAAACATGGCAGGAAATGAAATATACTTACCGTACCTACTCATAATATATTAACTTTTGAAATATACCTACGTTTCGTCCCCACCCACCCCGTCGTAGACACTTATATTTCGTCGTCGTTTTAGAATATGCTTTTACCGTCTCGTTAGAGATCCCTGCACGTCTGAAGGGGTATTCACGATGCATGTAGGTACTGCCGCAAAATATTCCCAGACATCTTTGAAAACCACTAGAACGCTGTTAACGCTTTTTGTTGCTATCACAAGCATGCCGCTATAGTGTTAACAAACGCTTTTAGCGAATACTTTAGTGAGACATTCCTCACAGCGTCCAAAATTGGGTTACAAATTCTAACACAATTTTAAGTCACCATCGACATTTTTAACTTTTGCCCTTCAATTTATGCCGAAACGTGCTTTGTGTGTTGTCGCGCCGAAATGTGCTGATTCTATAATGCCACTCATACATCGTTAGTGACTTAAACGTGTCAACGATTGAATATCACGTATACTTTTCTGCAAATCCCAATTTAAGATTCCCGTTAAAGAGAATTTCTGCTTTAACAGCCAATGAAAAAAAAAAGAAAACCGTACTTACTTTATAGGTGAGTTTTTAGCTTCTATCTACTGATTTGTACACCTTCCTGTGAATTCAAGTTTATCTTCATTTATATATTTCGATTTTCTATTAATAGCACTTTCTTCTGTTTATTTTCTGTATATTTGATACTGACTTTGCATCACCTTTGACATTGTATTGTAAAAGATTTCAGAGTTCACTTTGTCCTTAGTTAGTCTTATAATGTAACAGTTGCCTTTGTAGTAATATTGTCGTACCATTCTGAAATATTTCTTCTTCCGTCATTTTATTGAATACAATACAACCAGTTCCGCCAACACTGCAAACTGAAATATCGCTTTTTGATATTCAAGCTGTTCTTTCTGATTTATAAATCACTGTAACATTCGTTATTTGAAAACATCACTTTGTTAACGCAATGTTTGTGTTGTTTCTATTCGTGTCTATCCAAACGGGATTAATGGCGAATCCTCAAGCACTAAATCACCGAGAGGTCGTAAAAAACACCTGTCGCTACTGTGAATTTCAAGTATCAAACTTGATCGGGAGGCAACACTATTGTTTTGTGCCAGATATTTTTATTGGAAGGGGTCGAAGTTTCTGATGAATGTTTTGATTTTTGATTCGTTATTACTCTTCGTTCGAGGCAGCAGTTGGAAATGTCTAGAAGTAATTATTCTTTGAGTTTTCAGTCCTTGATTGCTATTTTTATTGCAGAAATTTTAGTTTTAATTGCTTTTTGATGCGAGAAAACTTTCTCTCGGGATTGGTTTGGGATTTTAGTTAAAGAAAAATAGAATGTATTTTGTGTAATCGGGTTTTGAATAATCTATCAGGTTTTATAAAAAAAACTTAAATGCTTTTGTGTTATAGTTAACAAGTTTTTATTAAGCTTAAAAATACAAATTCATGATTTGAATATAAAGCCAAATATACCTCCTTTCAGATTCATTTAAATAATAATAGTAATGCTCTCTTACAAATCAGATAATACTCGTCCAATGTAACAGCGCACTTTACATAATTCCTGTAAGTACTCTAATCTATCTCATTAACGTCAGCCATAGTGTACACTATAATATAATTATCCAAAAAAACGTAATCATTTTCATTCTTCATCACACAAATCTTCACCCTTTACAGGGTGTAAAAGACGTTTATTTTCTGCAAAGCTGCAATCTGTGTATATTTTCCCGGAGGAAACAGTTTGTTTATTGTTTAGATTTCATGGTCCACTCACGGCGAATGCTTGCCAAAAGTCGTTAACACTACACAGACACACTTCGTAAATATCTGGCTTGTGTTTGTGATATAACTGTTCGGTTGTCGAATGGTTGATATTTCTATAGGAAGTTTTGATATAACTGAAATGACCCACTTCTTGTGTATGTGTGTGTGTATGTTTCAGTTTCTAAGTATATATAAACTACGTCAGAAAGGTTAGTTTTTATCAGTTCAGGTCATATATAAAATATTAAGGCTTATTGAAGGGGAGTATATTTGCAAATCTATTGCAATTTTGTTGTTGCGTCAGTAACATCTTTTAACCATGTGCTATTTTATTTTGCAAAGCAAATACTGGCTGTTAAACAAAAACATGACGTCCCCTTTCAAACATAGTCATTCTACGAAAAATCAAGTGGTTTCATGTTTAGAACACAATTTCTTGCTAAAACCTCAAAGCATCAAAGGCAAATTCCCTTAACTCAAAGAGCCACTACACTACCTAGTACCTCCAGATAATATGTGTATAATAATCTAAGACATGCCAAATATTTGGGTCAAAATTAATTATTTTAATATACTACGTGCTGTAATGTGCAATTTACTGTGCGGTCCAGGGGCCACACATCATAATGGCCAAAGATATTTATATGGGTGATATAAATTAAACTCATGTACATCGCGGACTACCGAATACAAGACGTTGGAAGCTAGCCCGACCTTAATACCACCCTAAAGCCTACAACCGATGTGCTAAGAGTAGTGATAGAGTGTTGGGAGGAAGCGGGAGCGATAAAAGCGAAGTAATACTAACAAAATCTTAAATTAAATTTATCACCGCCACGAGCCAAATTTACTCAAATAAATCTGTAGTTTTTGATTCAAAATCCATTTTTTAATGTGGTGGTGGAAAATCCTCATGGATGTCCCCCACCCCGGGGAAGGCGGAGGGGTATGTTAGACTCTTACTGACTAAAAACCTCCCCGTGTTCCGTTTCACACCTGCGCCAGGGGTCACGGGGACAGAAGATACTTCCGCGACTGATTCAAAATCCATAACTTAATTCAGTACCAGTACCTAGAAGGTAGTTGTAAGACATCATCTTTCTACGATACTAAATCTTTGAAAAGGTTTATTGGCGCTGACCCCTCCTGTTATAAGTTTTCTTTAACCACTTCCCTGTCTCCTGAGTCACATATGACTCATGTTAATTAGTTTAACTATTGTATCTACTTTGTGGACAGTGTGTGGAGTGAAATAATTAAGCTTTATTACTACTTCGAATATCAAATGCATGATATGAATAACCAGTTGAATAGGTATAGTATCAGCATCTTTCTTCACGTCAACCTCAAAATCGCTTCATATTCCACTATTTCTCCCACAACGGATAGCAGCCTTAATCATGTTATGGAGTTTGGTGCCAAAGTCGCAGAATAATGGTGGTTAAGTTTCAACCACGCTCTAATTCACGCTTGTTCGTTCACTAGTGTTATTAATGAAAATAGTAGCAGATTGTTTGGACTCCATTGTTATTTGCGTTCCAACGTTATGAACTTCGATGTTATTAATTGAGTTACCTAGATAAAAAAGCGGCGCTTTTTTGCGCGATTTGAAATGGATGGAAAATAGTGTTAGGATGTTTTGGTGAGCACAAATGGATGTTTCAATCGGAAAAAGGTTTTGTTCAAACATAGGTTCAAGCTATTTTGATCCTAGTGGCGTCTAATGGCCCTGAAATGATAAAAAGTACTTGAAGTAAATAGTTCTAACTTATTAATTAACAGCGACAGACAGCCTTGAAACTTGATACTACCCCGAAGATCCAAACACAATATTAAAAGATTCATGAATCTGACAGCACTAAAAGTTTACTCAACGAACCGAAACCAGGTCGTTTAAAGAAAATTTCGCAGGTGAGCCCGAGATAATGATAGTTGAGAGGTTGAGAACTTAACATCCTACCTATAAAAGCTTTTTAGGAAAATGAGCTGTAATGACAGTGAAAACCACTTTCTGGTCCGATGTTTCCTTTTGCTCTATGCGTTTAAGGTAAATGTTCAAGTTGAATAAATTGGAAGGGGGAGAGCGTTTGAACGCAAAGAAAATTAAAAAAAAATGTTGTTAATGCAAAAAGAATTAAGTATTGTATGCAATCAAGGTAAACTCAGGTTCCTCCTCCTTGCGTCGTATTCCTCAATGCTGAGGGTCGTGACCTCCCTGCTTCATCACCATTTTTTTCACGGTGTTCTACCATCTGCTTCTGTCTTTGGCGGTGTGAAGGGCATCCTAAACCGAAGAGTCAAGAGTGGTGCGGGTCTGGTCGGGCCAACGTATTGGGCTGCGTCCACAAGGCCTTTTCCTATTCACTTTGCCGGTCACGATGAGCCTTTCGTGATTACTACCGTCTTTCTTTGCGTGTGACCGAAGTATTGAAGAATTAACTCAGGTTAGGACTCTAAATTTTCCAATCAGCTAATACTTCCTGAAACGCAGCGTAATAATTAAAAATGTGTAGAATTACTCCTCAAAAAAATATTCACAAACGCATCCAATTCAAAACAAAGTAATCCAACACAGATTACAAGCTTTCATTTTAATAAAAACAAAATAAATCATATTTTAGCCGTAGCTTAGTGTAGCCTTATCAATGAAAAACCATCACTCGTGGCCGCAAAACTTTAACTTTCTTCCTTCGTTCGCTCGAACGTAGAAACTTGGTGTCTGTTTAGTTTAAGAGAGCTAGTTTATGTCAGATGACTTTGAAAAGTATGTATTTCTTGCACGGCAAGGTGAAAATAAAAATGTTCTCGACGTAAACCAGCGGATATGTTAAGACGTTTTGACAGAACCTTAAGATTCTGTTTGTACGATAATGAACAACGTATTTCATCCAGCATTGATTCAATGCTAGACTCTTAAGATTTAATTTGTAATGCGCAATGAAACTGTAGAAACAGTTTAAAAAGGGAAAGATAAGCGTAACTTAGTAACTGGTCGTTATTATTTAGAAGTTTGTCAAGCCAAAGATAACAACATTATACATCACACATGTTTGAAATCGTGGGCAACATTTTCACAGGTTGTTTTACTCATGTATATAATCAACTTTCATTGTGGGACCAACTCGGAAATTACGATAAAAAATACAGCTGCTTCATAAATTTTAGTCGATTAGGTATTAAGCTGTTGTATGCAATTGCTGATTTTTTTTCGCAATTTCCGAGTTGGTCCCATAATGAAAGTTGATCATATTCATGGGTAGAACAGCCTGAGAAAATGATGCCCACGATTTTAAAAACATCCCGTATAAGCTAGTTTTTGATTATATCTAGACTATAACCTTATTATTTTACTACCAGCCAGTATACGTCTTAATAGGAGAATCGGCTTAAAATGTTACGTCTAGCACTCTAGTCTGAAAACAGACTATCTTATTTAGTGAATTGCAAGATGTACTTTAAGTCGAAGATCAGACGGCGCAACAAAGTATTCTAGTTTATTTTGTTGAAAAGAGTAGATCGATTAATGTTGCAAAAAGTCAAGACCCTGACCTTTCTTCAATCCATAGGTTATCTTCGGTCACGTTTATTACGTTTGTATTTTCTACTGTTACTGGATTTTTATGTTCGCGTTTTTATTTGAATATTGAAGTCTACTACTTAAACATGTTTTAAATATTTTTTTCTTTCTACCTATCCATCTGTTTCGATTACAATAAAAATCCCATTTACTATCTGTAATGGAATATAAAAGGAACTTATTTTAAAGAAAAAAAACTAAAAGCCAAGGAAAGAAAAAACGGGGATCTTAAAAAAGAGCTTTCCGAAGTGCTCATTACGACACTCTAGAACGTCTTGAAGGAGTCATAAAGGCAATTACTTCACATTTTTTCCCTCTTTGAACTTTGAAAAATGATACCTATATTTTTCTGTTTTATTTAGTGCTTTATTTTTGTTCACGTCTACAACATCTTCATTTTGTAGATAAATGAATTTTTCACCGCGTTTTTATTATAAACTGCTGCTGAAGCTTTAATATTTGCATCTTGTATAACCATGCAGCCATTTTCCATAATCATAGAGCAGTCGATATTTTTTTTTATAAATACTATGCGATTTGCTTCTGATGTTGTACACGTAATTGATGTATTAATAGTATTTATTGAACCAAATAAGTGTAAAATTCTTGCCTCAAATCGACCAGATAACTACAGAAATAACTTGTTTTAAAAAAAATCATACTTAGTCTTTGGACTTTCTTTGGACTCAAATAATGGAAAAGCTATTTATATTTTTTTTCTACATGTTTTTCTCTAGTAAGCCGATAATAAGAAAACAATGAGTGTGTGTCACTTGTAACGCTACTAATGTCAACAAGAAATATTAATGCTATTTTAGTATTCAGTATTAAGGGCTTTAAAAGTCCATTGGCGCATCTCGAAAAAAAAATGACCAAAAAATATCATTTTAATGTGACTTAGAATCAGTTTACCTAATATTTATATTAAGTATTCCAAAAGCATCTATGTTCTATATTTTATTCACGTCACCAATGTGTCGCGCGCAATTCTAAGTGCTTTGATATTTTTTTTTCTCAAAAGTTACCACAAAAACATGGTAATAGTCTCCTCACGTCTTCATCATATCAAGATCATGCTCCCCACTTACCATTACGGGGCTTAGCTTCACTTAAGGGTCCTGCAACATTAAAAAGTTGCGAAAATATCTCGCAAAGTATGTTTTATCACTGTTTGAAGTTGGAAGTTTTCCACACGTAAGCTTGTGGCTGTCTGTGAACTCGCTAACAACGTAAAATACCTCTTGGCTAACAAAATGTGTCCTGTTGCCTTAGGGTCTACGCACGACGTTATCATGATTGAATGTGGGACCTCACAGTGTTGTTATAAAGCTCATTATTCTACAGCTAACCCAACATCTAGCTGAGTAAAGTTGAAGAAGTTTAATTACACGTCAAAAATATTTGGATTAGGTTTCTACTGTAGACGAATTTGAGTTTCATTATGAAAGAAATATATTTGAAAATTCTTTATTACAGGACACTACTGTCTTAGTTCTTTTATTTTATACCAAAGTCGAGCACAATATTCTGTTTCAGGTACAATGAGAAACCTAGTTTTTCTTTATAACTTTTAACAAGTATTAACATAAAACAGTAGCTAATTGCAAGACTTGAGAATCTCGGTGAAGTAAGTATTACAATTCCAGTTTCAGAAGTTCTTCTTTTGTATCACACTGGGCAGGTGTACAGATGGCTTACCATTGCAGCTCTCATAATGTTGTGTTGAAGATAAAAGAATACTATTCAACACAAAGCTTTAAGTAGACGGCGGGGACTACTTAGAAGCGGTGTTTGTGTATTTAGCATCTTTGAACATGTAGGCTTTTTCATCGTGATTAAATTGGAAACAAAACTTTAAGTTATCTTATTAATTAAAATATAATACTAGCCTGTACTGCTTCATGCAACGCAAAGGGCTCCTCTCATGTAGAGATAGTACGAGCACATTTCGTCAAAGTGGGTTGATGATGGTGTTTTGTTATTTAAAACAGGAAAACATCGTGAGAAAACTGGTATACCTGTGAGATATTACAACGGCATTAGTAGCCAAGACACAGGGCCTATGGGCAACATAAAAACTGACATAAGGTTTGCAACTAACCACGCAAAAAAGGAATGTCGGTTAAATACGTCACAGGATACATCTTATAGCATACCCAATTACCCATACTTTACATACATACATACATAAACTCACGTCTTTTTCCCATGGGGGTAGGCAGAAACTACAGAGCGCCATACCCATTCTTACATACTTCTTTTGCTTCGTTTACATTCATACATGTTGTCATACACACACGCCGGTTGCGAGCACTACGCACCAGACCTTTCTGAAGAACCTCACCATACTTTAATACAATAATAAAAAAAATTAAAGTGCAATATAAAATTAAACGAACGAACACCGACTTAGAATATTAAAGAGTTGAAGCAAATTAAAAGTATTAAAACAGTCTGTTATAAGTCGTTTCATTACAAATGTACAGACGGACAGACACTGACGTGGAAATAACTTTTCTCCGAGTTAAGTCTCATGAATATTTATCTCACTTCCTGCGGGAAAGTAAGTATAAACTTCTGAACGTTTCCCACTTGATCAAACTTTACTCTTAAGACAGCTCGGGGAGACGCCGCGCCGTGATCCCGAACTCTTTAAAATCGCACTAAAAATACACAAGAAAAAACATTAAAATGTTTTAGGTTTATTTTTAAAACCTAACTTTTGCTGTAAACGCGCTAGCTTTGTTTAGTTTGAGCTTGTGAAAGGTATACAAAAAACGTTTACTATTTTAGTTTGGAATTTAGATGGTAACCTAGTGTCTATACAGAGTCTGAAATTGCCAACCTGCCTTGAGGATGTCTGCTGATAAATGCTAATGGTACTCTCTATGTATGAAATGAGAACTTTGCCGTGCAATAAGACATTTATCAGAATGGTAAATATACAAATGGTGTTAAAAAAATAAAACCGACTTAAAAAAAACACTAGCCGGTGTAAAATAACTCTAAATTAGGAAGTCTGTGGCTTTGGTGGTTTTGTCTTATTCATGATGGGCCACCGACTTCCGAATTTAGAGTTATTTTACACCGGCTAGTGTTTTTTTTAAGTCGGTTTTATTTTTTGCAAAAAAGATTTTTATTTTTTTCATTTTTAGTTGTTCCCATACAAATATTTGCCATGAATTTATGTTTATATTGTTATTTGTTAACAATACATGTCATGGTAATAGAGTTATCCACTTATCCCTAATAAATGAAACTTAACATACCTAACTGTCGAAATCTAGATATATTGTACACATCTGCATACCCCTAGTGATGATACGTCATGATGTTGTATAAACAATAAATATCCAAGCGATTCCAGCAATCACGACAGATTTGCCGTCTATTTTTGAAGAGTTCCATTGTATATCTCCGAAGATCAGTACCAGATCTTCACCAAATTAACATGGGACCACCTCGGGAGTATACTCTTTCAAATAAAAAAAGAATTTTGAGAATCGGTCCACAAATGGGGGAGAAATCGCGTAACAAACACACAAAAAAAAAAAAAAAAAAACATACCGTCGAATTGAGAACCTCCTCCTTTTTTTGAAGTCGGTTAAAAAGCAAATAGAACAGTTAAAAAGTTCCCATTAATAAGTTCGTAACATTATTAGAATTCAAAACAACAAATTATTATAATATACAGGCAAATCTCAAGAGTCACCGCGAATATTGCTTCAAAAGTTTCACTTAAATACTATCAATATTAATAACTCAATTATGTAACTAAGTACATTATATTTGCATGTGTCTTGTTAAAGTCGAACGTCAAGAGCTGAAACCACTTTATGACTTAGTGTGATAATAACTATTGTTCGCCAGGTGGTTCAAATTCGACTGTTTTAGTTGTCTGCTCTCAATAAAGAGTAGATAATCGTTATCATAATTAAGATACGATTACCTGGAGCCTAAGACAACTTTATCATCTAAGCCGACTAGAAGGTGTTGCACTTCTTCTCCATGTTATTATAAATTTTATTTAACTTTATTATAGCTCTAGGCCAAATGTGTGTTTTTTTTTCCTCCTAAGTGTACGCAATATATTAGGAAAAGGATTCAAAGTTTTTGCGTAGCTTATTCATATACAGATTAACAATCGAAGGTACCTACGGTACATATGCCAGCACATCAATTTACTACAATCTGTCAAATTTCTTAACTAAATTTTCAACTTTATTGCTAAAGTATCAAAATTGATTGAGGAAATTTGACAGTTTCGGGTAGGTTGACGTGTTGGCGTCTATACATTGAAATTAAGTGTTTTTTATGCTTGTTTTCTTTTCAAAGACGTGCCGTTTGAAGAAGTACCATTATTCAAGTTTTCATACATACACATAAACACTCCAAAAATGTTCATAGGTTTTCCTTCTTACGTAACAAATGCTAGTGGAACCTAAATCTCTTAGGCAGAGAAAGGTGAACAAATCTCACAGGCGGAAAAACAGCAAATCTCCCAATAAATATACCCTAAAATGTGGCCCAAGTACGGTCAGTACTTGTTTCATGCTTGTATGAACTACGAGAAATCCTTACAAGGGTCTAATAAGCTTCGTTCCATTTTTTGTGCCAAAGAACTTGGCTCGGTTCAGTACAAATCCGTCAGTAAAAACGACTACAGCAAAAGACAGAGTGTACTCAAACATTGTCGGGCCGTTCGCACAACTTTTGTTTGGAATTAGAGGTAAACACATTAGGTAGTATGTTTGTATAGGCGCCGGCATTACTCGGCCCAACTTGTTTGATCTAAGACAAAACATACCCGGACTAATCAGGGGCAAGTTTGGCGATTCACATTTTTAAACTGTTGTTTTGTCGAACACGTTTGTGCGGTGTTCCGGAATTAGCTGGCGTCGGAATGAAAATAGGATTGCATTATGTTTTATACGAGTAGGGAAGACAAGTCGATCAAAGCAAAATTTCAAATTCAACACATTTCTCGAAGGTGTTTCTCGTTATTTTCCTTTTAACATAACATCACGTCGGTATTCCTCGAAGGCTTAGGCAGAGGTTGATCTTAAATACACCCATTGGTTGCTAGTTATTTTTAAATGCTATTTAAAGAGGGCGAGCCCATTGCTATCGATCAGGCACGGATCCAAACTTCGGGCTGCAACTGAGACAACCTTAATAACACTTTGACTTACCCGAGAATAGAACCACTACAACACAATATAATGTTTTCCACGTTGCCTTCGCTTCACCTTTTCGGTCCAATATTTGCGGAAAAGACCTAAGGACTAAATATGTGCTAGCAGAACCTACTACTGGCGAGCGAACATCGAGTTATTTTTCAAAACCTTAATATCTAAAACCGATATCGTAACAAACAACGACACATTAGACAACAAAGTCGTTATTAACAACACTATTTACAACTCAATCACTAATAACTCACTCATATAAAATACGCGCGTATTGCACTGAACACGCAGTGCGACATGCAAAATGGACAACGCAGCCGGATCGCTATCAACACCGTAAATTATTTGACAAGAACGCATTAATCTTTATCTCGCAATACCTGACTTATGCCTACCGGCCCCGACTTTATAAAGGGATTTAATTAGAGGTGAATACGATAAATGTGTGGTCCGGGCGTGTTATCGCTTGACAAGAGTTAAGTAATCTCGTACGCGCTCGAAATGTCCAAAGGATTAAGTACCTACGCAGATTAAGATGAGTTTAGGTTTAAAGGTTGATTCAGTGTTTTGTGGTGTTTTCAAATGTAAATTTTATTTTTTTATCAACATGGGGTGGAGATGTCATGTACGCACAAACTAATACTTTATGTTTAAAGGATACATAATTCTAGATATTATTATTAATTACTAGTGAATTTGTAGTGACTAACCCGTTAGTCTAGTGGTCGTGAATGCTATTGCTACTGCTGTTATGAGGCCCTGGGTTAGATCCCCGAGTCTACCACCAACAACGCTTGGACTCACTCTAAGTCATTTAAGTGATCTATCCCTATTACATGGGACTTAAACATAACAGGCGAAATATGTATGAACTACAGGGTATATCTGTCTGCCTAACTTTCGGGGATTACAAGTGTTAAACTTCTGCCTAACACTTAGAGGATAACATTGTGACATTGTGTTTTGTGTGATATTAGATTTTATTTTAATATTTTGTTTGTTCATTGTGTATTCTTTTCTTTCGTTTTTTATTTTTCGTTATGTAAAACTTTAACACTGAGGGTTTTAGAATCATGTACTGAACTCCTGGTACCAGTTGTGGTCCATCGATGTCCCATCCACTCTGTATATCTACGGTTTGGCCCTGCAATATTCTGATGCGTCCCCACATTACCATACGAATACATGCATTGTTATTTTTATACCATGCATCATTTATTAAGTACGGTGAGTGGGTTTTGGTCTAGTAGTAGTATTTTATGGAAATTCCACCCAAAATTGGTTTAGATAAATCATTCTAGAGCTAAAAACGGTTAGTGACTTAATATAAAATCATGCTAGTATTCCCGGGAGAGTTAAACAGGGAAGTTCTTTCGCCAGATATGTTTTCTGTGAGCCAAGTATGCCAGGGTGCAGTTTTAAGATTTTAATTTTTATTTATGTGGAATGAATTATGAGTAGAAGGGAACGTATGAAGAGGTGCGAGTGAAAGGTGTATAAGAGTGAACGGGAGAGGAATAGAAAAAAAAGGAATATGGCGGGACATGAAGAAAAAGACGTACGACGAGACGATGTGTTAAGAGTTTAAAAGTTTTCTTGTGTTTTGAAAAAATATAGAAGTTTTGATCGAGACAGCTCTCTTATTTCACCACACGATCCCACAAACCTGGGGGCTCGTCCGGGATTGGGGTGAAATAAGTGGAATTAGAAACGCCGAACGACTCAGACGCAAGTACGACCACCACGACGCACACGCCAATTGATTGTCGAAGATCCTGATCCTACGGACGACGAGAAGACGTTTACGACGACAATTCCTAGTTACGACGACTACGAGGAATTACGATGTCGACGGAGAAAACCGACCAGGATTTTCACGATGCGGCAATGATGGCTTCGGCACAGACGACACAGATGGCATACGGCGACATGCTGCACCTTACGGAACAGCTCATACGAAAATTCAGTGCACAAGATGAAACGCATACAGTATCTATGTGGATACGGGATATCGAAAAAAATGGCGAAATATTTAAATGGAGTCCGACCCAACTATTGTTAGTGGCGCGACGTTCGCTAACCGGCACCGCAGCGCTATGGCTACGCAGCGAGAAAGTATATAAATCATGGGATGAATTGAAACTGGCTATCGGTAAAAAATTTGTGGATACCATCGATGCGAAGAAGATACATGAATTAATGAGTTCGAGACGTAAGAAGAAAGACGAATCATGTATTGACTACATGTTAATAATGAAAGAATTAGGAAAACGTGGACGAATGCCGGACTACGTAGCTATCAAATATATTGTGGACGGCATCATAGATGACGACGTGAATAAGATTATGTTGTATGGTGTTACAACTTACACGGAACTGAAAGAGAAACTAAAGTTGTACGCGATGTTCAAGAAAAATTCCGCTAAGGAAATTCGGCGTAATAGGCCGCCTAATGACGCACAGAACAACAGTAATAGGAGAAACGCGGCTGCAATGATGCGATGTTTCAACTGTGGAGAGAAGAGTCATGCGTCAGAAAATTGTCCTCATCGGTCGCAAGGAAAAAAGTGCTTCCATTGTAATGATTTAAGTCATATTTCTCCAAATTGCCCAAAAAAGATGGCGAGTGCGAGTTCCGATTTGAAGCAAACAGCGCATACGTCAACATCGGACATTCGGCAGACTTCGGGTACGATCGGAGGACACGCACAGTTTCCAAAGGTTGGCACTTCTACTGAACGAGAACGAAGACCAACCAATCAGATGTCGAAAAATGCATTCTTCAACTTGATGCAAGAGGGCGCCACCAGCAGCGCGAACGACGATGTTCAGGGTGATGTTTACATAGCGACGACCGGTGTGAACTCAGGAGTGAATGATTCGTGTTACGATGTTGGTAATAAACCACGGAGCAGGGCAGCGATTGGCTTAGACAGCAGCCATGTTGTTGAGTTTGACAATTACAATGAATGTAAACAAAAAAAGGAACCTGATGATAAAATACCGGTTGTACGACTTATAAGTCTTAAAAGACCAATAAAAACAGTGTTTGTGTGCGGTAAAACGGGCAGTGCATTAATTGATTCGGGCTGTGACGTGAATTTGATATCAAAGGATTTTTGCAACGAACTTAACAGGTATGAGGTAGACTATGTAGTACAGTGTAACGAAAAGAACATTACGTTAACCGGTTTAGGTCATTCACCAGTAAAGTCATGTGGTGTTGTTAAGTTAGACATAACAATTGATAATTGTTTATACCGTGACACTACTTTCTATGTAATGCCTAACGACTCTGTGCCATTCCAAATGATAATTGGTAATGATTTCTTACGAAATGTTATGATGTTTATGAAAGATTGTATGGTTTGGTTACTGCCGAAAGATGATTGGATGAACCCAAACTATGAATGCTTAAAAGATGTTGCATGCTTCTCTAGTTCTGTTGATTGTTTAGCTCATGTCAGTGATCCTGCTGTAAAAGAAGAAGTAATAAGGTTAGTAACGAGTTATGTGCCACAGAAAAATAAAGAAGCGCCAATAGAATTGAAAATTGTTCTCAAAGATGACTTACCTGTATCTCAGAGGCCACGACGAATCTCATTCAAGGAACAGGAGGATGTGGATCGCCAAATCCAAGAATGGCTTGATGATGGAATTATCAGGGTGAGCTACTCAGAATATTCTAGTCCATTAGTATTAGTGCGAAAAAAGGATGGTGGTTTAAGAATATGCGTTGATTATAGAAAGATTAACAGTAAAATGGTTAAAGACGAGTACCCACTTCCTATAATAGATGATCAAATTGACAAGCTGTCCTCAGCTAGAATATTTAGTGCGTTAGACTTAAAAAATGGTTACTTTCATTTACGCATCCACGAAGATTCGATTAAGTATACTTCCTTTGTAACGACAACCGGACAATATGAATTTTTACGTGCACCTTTTGGTTTAGCGACTTGCCCCAAGGTTTTTACAAGATTTATCACAATTATATTCAGAGAATTGATTGCCAGAGGTGTTGTTATTGTTTTTATTGATGATATTTTAATTCCAGCAGACAACGAGTATCAGGCTTTGGAGCGCCTAAAGGAAGTTCTGAATACTGCATCGGAATATGGGTTACATATCAACTGGAAGAAGTCTCAGCTGTTAACCAGAAAGGTGGAATACCTTGGCCACGTTATCGAAGGTGGAGCAGTAATGCCATCGCCGGGGAAGACAGATGCTGTTACAAAATTCCCTGAGCCTCAGAACTTGAAGCAACTGCACAGTTTTTTGGGACTTTGTTCCTACTTCAGGAAATTTATACCTAAATATGCTCAGATAGCACAACCGCTCATAGATATGTTAAGGAAAGAACGCAAGTTTGAATTCAATGATGAACATAGAACTGTTTTTAACGAATTGAAGATGAAGTTGGCCACTAAACCAGTGTTGAAGATCTATGACCAAAGAGCAGAAACGCAGCTCCATACTGACGCATCAAGTATTGCTTATTCGGCTATTTTATTGCAAAAAGGTGATGATGGGAATTTACACCCAGTTCATTATATGAGCCGAAGGACTACAGACGCGCAGGCCAAGTACACAAGCTACGAGCTTGAAGCACTAGCTATAATTGAAGGTGTGAAGAAGTACAGACACTACTTATATGGAAAGTTCTTCAAGATTGTCACCGATTGTAAAGCTTTTCAAATGACACTCAACAAGAAAGATTTAGCATCATCAACAAGAGTTGCTCGATGGATTTTATTCTTACAGGATTACGATTTTACAGTAGAACACCGTGACGGTACTGGAATGAGGCATGTTGACGCATTGAGTCGAAACCCGTATGTAGCAGCTATAACATCTAGCTTACACCAGGATATAAGACGTGCACAGGAGTGTGATGAGGGCCTTAGTGCAATAATAAAAATTTTGGAAGAAGGAAAATCATTTAAAGATTACAATCTGAATCAAGGATTACTTTATAAAGGATTAGAGCAACAACTTGTTATACCTAGTACGATGGAAAATGAAATTATACAGAGGGCACATGGTAACGGTCATTTTGCGAAGAAGAAAACTTTGGATTTGATTAGTAAGGATTACTACATTGACAAAATAGGAAAAAAAGTTGAAGATTATATAGCATCATGTATACCATGTCTACTGACAAATAGAAAAGAAGGAAAGCAGGAAGGTTACCTTAATCCAATTGAGAAGGGAGACACTCCACTGCATACGCTGCATCTAGATCATGTTGGACCTCTGACAGAAACTCATAAGCAGTATAATCATATACTTACCGTTATTGACGCTTTTACGAAGTTCGTATGGTTGTTTCCATGTAAAAGTACCACAACGAGGGAAGTGTTGAATAAATTGGAGACATTGCAGGAAACTTTTGGAAGTCCAGAAAGGTTCATCACAGATAGAGGTACTGCTTTTACTAGCAACGAGTTTCAACAGTATTGCATGAAAGAGGGAATAGAGTTATGTCATATTACTACAGGAGTACCTAGAGGTAATGGTCAGGTGGAAAGGGTTCACAGAACTATTATACCAGTACTTACCAAGCTATGTATATATGACTTGAGTCTAGATATGCCCATGCATACCACTAATTTCTACGGAAAATCGTTCACAGTGGAAGCTGTTCGGCTATGGAATGCTTTGCCTGGGTCAGTGAGACAAGCTCAAACATTACCATCATTTAAAGGAATGCTTAAAAATTATTACCTTTCTCCTAACACGTCATAACAGTCTGTTACTCTGTAAATTATTAGTATTTATGTATTGTATTTATTCATTTTCTTTTTTATTTGTTTTCTTATTTATATCTACTTATTTTATATTTGTATGTTAATTATCTATGTAAATAGTACACCACAAACTGCCTACTCATCTTTTCTCCTCCTCCATCAAGTCCATCCAAAGGTTGTCTGTAAGAGATCGCTTTTAGCGATAAGGCCGCCCATTGTAACACCTTATGTACCCCTTAAAGTTATTATTTGTAAGTTTTTATGGTGTACAATAAAGAGTATTCTATTCTATTCTATTCTATGTATTGAGAAACCAGGACTGTGGTACCGGCATGTAGGAAGAGTGCAGATGGCACTAAACAGTACTTACCAGAGAAGTGTGAACACTACTCCATTTGAGATGTTAATAGGGAAGAAAATGAAGAGACAAGACGATGTAGAGATATATGAACTACTACAACAAGAAGGACGGGACAACTACATAGGAAATAGAGAAGATTTGAGGAAGAGAGCAAAACTACAAATACTGGAAGTTCAACAGGAGAACAGGAAGAACTATGATAAGCATAGAAAGGATAGTAGGAAATATCAAGAGGGGGAGTTAGTTGCTATAAAGCGAACACAGTTAGGACCAGGACTTAAACTCAAACCAAAGTATTTGGGACCTTATCAGGTTACAAAAACCAAACGACACGACAGATATGACGTAGAAAAAGTAGATATGATGGCAGAAGGTCCAGTCAAGACCACAACATCTGCAGATCATATGAAGAAATGGCCCGATGACAAGGAGTAAAGTCAAGTAAGTATGTGAGGTTTATGAAGTATGTATGTTGTGTGTTAACTGTATGAAAGTGATAAGAATTAAGAAATATTCTTTGTGTGTTTTCTCTATTTTGTTATGTTCTAGATTCATAATTACACAGAGTTGTTAAGGATAGGTAAGCATTATAAGTAAATTGTAACTGATGATCATATTGTGTAACTAACGTGTTTTATATTTCTTTGTTATGCAAAGATGTAATAAGATGAAGCCTAAACTATAAATTAATGTTTGTAAGTAACTATAACTAGAGTCATGATGTTTTCTTTTCCTTTTATCTCTTCTTCTATGAAAAGAAATAATAAGTTGTTAAATAGGTTGCTATGTAATAAAAATTCAGTAAATGTGTTTCTACAAAAAAAAAAAAAATGTTGTTTGTGAATTTGTTTGCTTGAAAAATAATATTGTTTAAGATTACAATTTCATTAAGTAAGTTTCTGTAACTCATGTAATGTTTCTTAACCTAAAGTGTTAATCAAGATTGTTTATGTAAGGTGTGATGATTGTATGAGGATTACAGTGTTTGAAATGTTGTGTCTGAGGGCAGACAGTGTGTAGGATGACCGAGTGTGGAATGAATTATGAGTAGAAGGGAACGTATGAAGAGGTGCGAGTGAAAGGTGTATAAGAGTGAACGGGAGAGGAATAGAAAAAAAAGGAATATGGCGGGACATGAAGAAAAAGACGTACGACGAGACGATGTGTTAAGAGTTTAAAAGTTTTATTGTGTTTTGAAAAAATATAGAAGTTTTGATCGAGACAGCTCTCTTATTTCACCACACGATCCCACATTTAGTTTTTTATCGTAATTATAATTGCAATTTTCTTCATGTTAATATACTTAGTGTAATTGGTGTTGTACCGTATTAAGTAAATATAAAAATAATTAATGTTTCCCAATGTAGAACTTATCGCGATACAACTGGGCTTGAATGCAGAATTTGGGCTGCTACTATGAAACTCAAGGACTAAACTATTTGTGAATTTGAGTACCTACCATACATGCATCGTTAGACTCACATAATATATTAATACAATTTTATGTGTGTCCTTCAAAAGAGAACATGACTCGTGAATTTCTTTCGGCACTTCTTCTCAGGGATCATTTTGAAATGTTATCGCCATTTTGTTTAAAAATATTATTATACTAGCAGACGTCCCGCAGTTTCACCCGCGTATGTCCCGTTCCCGTGGGAATAAAAGGATAAAAAGCCTCTGTGTAGCCTCTGTGTTAATCCAGGGTGTCAGCTAACTCCATACTAAATGTTATTAAAATCCATTCAGTAGTTTTTACGTGAAAGAGCAACAAACATCCATCCATCCATCCATCCTTCCATTTATCCTTACTCACAAACTTCCGCGTTTATAATATCTATTAATTAATAAGATTTACATGAAATAAATAATAATATTTGGACTGGCCTGTTGGTCTAGTAGTTAGCGACCCTGACTGCTATGCCGGAGGTCGTGGGTTCGATTCCCACCCAGGACAAATGTTAGTGTGGTGAGCACGATCATTTGTTCTGTGTCTGGGTGTAATTTATCTATAATATGTATGTATTTAGAAATATATAAGTATGTTTATCAGCTATTTAGTACCCATAACACAAGCTCTCAAGCTTAACTTGGGACTAAATGGCGTTGTGTGAAAAAGTTGTGGAATATTTGTCGAATATTTATTTATTTATTTATTTATTGTGGAATATTTAATTTCATTTCTGTTCACATCATTCTGCTTAACCTGGGAATCGATTCCGTACCCTTACGCTCAGCAGTAACGCTTGTGACCAATAGACCAAAGACGAGGCAGTCTATATATATATTTAGATAACTGTTACTGCGACTTCTAGATTTTTCGTTCTAGGGCTTAAGTGGACCACTGGTCGTTTGTTCCGCAATCTTCTACGGGGTCTGTCGCGACGCCTTTTCCTCCACTTTGTGGTTATAAACATGAATTTATTCTCAAAGGACTATTAGTGCTCTGAGGTGTAAGAATATTTAAAACATAATAATACGAGTGGTTGATTTCACGTGAATAAAAACACACACTTACTTTGATCATAGTTAATTTACTCTACCTACTGAGTGTTTTCTATAAACATTTATATTAACTTGCACGATTTCAAAAGAAAATCTGTGTTTGACATAACATTATTTTACCTCTAACATTACTTTCGATATTAAAAATAATACCTCTCAAGTTATGGTAATGAACGAACGAAATTCTTTTCGCGTCAGTTGTAAAAGCAAAAGTTCGTATTGTTGTTTCGTAACTAATTTATTAAATTAATTTCCTAAGGAATTTTGCTCAAAACTCTTTGGAATTATACTTGTTTCTGAAATAAGATCCACGTGAGCAAACAATGCTTGCGCAAACTGTCTTTATTTAACTTGTATTTAATATCAGAGACGTGTTTTCTAAAAGTTCTATACGCATCAAGCGGTAAACTTGGATCAAGTTCAGAATTTGAAATTGCTTTCGTTACGAATTTGTTTAAATTTATTCCTATATCGTGGAAATATAATGCTTGCGTTTAGTTCTACGTAATTGCAAGATGTTGCTTCGGATTGTCGATGAAGGAAGGGTGCATATTATAAATCTACTTCATAAACTTTTTCTGGGAATTCAACTCAGGCAGAAGGGTTGCAGCAACCACCATGTAAAGATATTTTTTAAGATTAATTTTCTTTATTTTATTTTATTTTATTTTATATTTTTCGGAAAACTTACAGCTAGACAGACATAATATTTGAAGCGATAACAACATGATGGCAAATTACAAGTTTTCACATGTAACAAATAAAAATTGATTAAATTAACACCACGGCAGCAGACGGTGCTAAATTTTATAAACTATAAAAAGCAAAGGCTATGTTACGCTATCAAAAAATGAGTTACAGAAAGATTTTTTTAATTTAGACACGCTTGTATTAAAGAGATCTATATCAACTCTCTGGCTTCATTGTACATACGGCTTGCCCTAATTATATAAGAATTTCGTCTATAAGTAGTTCGTGTCGCTGGTGTGTGCAACAAACGAGGTTTACGTAGAAACGAAGAACATACTCGCAGCCCAATTTTGCTCAGCAACTCAGGGATGTTGTTGAATCCGTTTGCAGTTTTGGATAGAAATGCTAAATCAGCAATTTTTCTTCTTTCAGAAAGAGGTAGAATATGATTTTTTTTACATCGCTTATGATAATCAGGAAGATATGTTTTAGAACGAAATTGAATAGAAGGATAGGATTTTTTTCTGTATGCCCTCCAAACGATCGATATAAATATTATAATTGGGGTTCCAGACTTGAGAGGCATACTCGAGGTGACAACGAACGAAGGAGAACTTTAGGAGAATCTCTGTGATTAGGTCACAACATGTATGCGACACACTTATTACTTATTGTTATCTTTTTATGTAATCATCCTTTAGGTAAACATAACTTAATAAAACACTAACTTAACTATAGGTACAGAGGTTGAAAGTACGTTAACAAAGCAGTAATTTAAAAAAAAAATACAACAGCTACTTATAATGTTTCATGGTAAGTTTTAACCATAAAACAATAGAAACCACTGTTTTATAGATTTTTATTGCAATTCAATGTTTTATTCATATTTTGGGGTAGTTAAAACAATTTAAAAATCATGTATTTACTGTTCATCACTAGGAAAACGGTTAAAAGCGCCTATGGCTCTTCTAACGTGCAAAATCTTTCGCAAAGCACAAGCAAAACAAAGTTATTATGTAACACAGTCTAGTTAAGCAAGATGCACACAGATTGGCACCAATAAATACACGCTTATGATCTCGTTAGGGTACCAATCTAATTTCAGTACGTTCCAATTAATAGCATCATTCCCATAAACAGCTTGAAAGACACACAAATATCTATAACAGCGTCTCAATTGGGGAGCATCCCACGCGCAAATATCCAAATCCGTGGTGAAATTAAACGTTTACACCATCGTAAATTATTCACAGAGTTTATCGCTAGTGAATATTTATTACAGACGTAATTAGGTTCGTGCCTTCAGGTTTGCGCAACGGGAGACTATCTAAATAAATTAAACATTCCTTCTGAGCATAGCGCGTATGCATGAGGGAACGTCGTTCGGTATTGTAGACTAATGTCAAAGTGAAATGGGAAAACACTTAGAGCTGTTTACATGGATCCTGTGAAGACTTCAAGTTAGGAACATTTGGAGTGTTTGTTGTACGAGTACTTACAGATGTACTGTTTACTGGTAGTTCAGATACTCTGTGTGTGTTGCTTCTGGCTGATGTTCTATGTTCTGTTAGCTCAGCCTCGGGAATTAATCATTTTTGATCTATGTCTAATCATAAATCATCATAAATCATATTTGTTTTCTGTAAATCACACACAAACACTTTTACATGTAATTTATTAACTAGAAGTTAAGGTCGGCATTTCACTACCTGACTACTCTGAGAAGAAACCGAAAGAAGCTCAGAGGTCACAGTCTCTTTTAAAGTCCAGACATTATTTTGGTCAGATCGTGTAAAAACCATGCAGATCAGTGCCTGAAATGTTTTTTTGAGGAAAGAACCACACAAATATGAGGGTACCAGATCAGTCAGTGCAAGCATAAAAATAAAAATACAGTACTTTTCAATTATCAGCACTATAAAGAGGATAATTACGTCATAATCATGGGTTCGAAGAAACTCTAAACTGTAATCCATAAGATAAGTTAACGAAATTTCCTATACTTATTTTAATAACGCCTAACTAGCAGTAGCTAAATTATAATGCTACTGAAACTAATAAGCCGTCGTATATTCAGTTAGGTGCGCGACGTGTTTGACGGAGCATTAGTGTTGCTAGTGTTGCTACCAAATTGTATTTTAATAATATGTGTACGGAGAACGTTAAGCCCTTGATATTCAAAGGAGTTTCGTATCCAGTTAACAATGTTGCCTCTTAAGAATGCGTATGCGTAAAATAAAAACAAATATATTTTTGATGAGAACGTAGAAAGTGCCCAAAGCGTTTTAGGTATCTAGAAAAATATAATGAATCTAAAAATGGAGAATCAAAACTCCTCTCTGTCCTAATACAATCTACTATCTCATTTTTATTCTGTGTCAGTTTTCTGATTGTTGCTCAAGTATGAATATAAAAACTGTAGTTTTTATGGTGTACAATAAAGAACATTCTGTTCTGTTCTAACATTTACTAACATCTTGTTTAATTTTGGATAATTTTATGTCGAGGAAATTTTCTGTTTATTTGTTAGTTTACCTTATCAAGTTCTTCGTATCATGTAGCTTAAACGGTATAAAAAACCTTATGCAATATCTTTTTAACAATTGGTCTAGCCTACTTTATTTTACCATGAACAATTTTGATTACAACTAGCCTTCAGACACGCTCTCTTGTTCAACTAGAGTAAGCATAAATAAAGCTTTTATGTTATCAAAGCAAAAAGTAAGTCTATTTCAAAAATAAACTAACAAGTCCAAATATTTGCATACATGTGTGTGTACGCACTAACATCAAATGTACAAACTAATCTTAGAAATTTCTGTTAGATTGAAGTTTGTGGATCAATATTTTTATTTGAAATATAAATCAGGCATTTTTGTTGTTGTCATAAAATTACATAGGTATACATTCAATACTTGAAGTTGATGAAATAGCTAAATATTAGCAAACTTAGTGATATCACTTGAAAGGTGTTTCTTTAATGTGGTTTTTGTCTTGCTTTTCTAAGCAAGCCACTGACCAGCTATTTGCACTTGCATATATCGAAAGTTTTAAAATGGTTACATGCCATTCCTCATCTTCTCTAAATTATTTAATGAAATTCCACTTCTAGGGTGAAAGCGTTTAGTTTGTAAACTTTTGCTCCTAGCGATTGTCAATATTATCTTTTATATTTTTCGATTGCATTAGTAATTAGTGGCTCCGACTGCTATGCCGAAGGTCGTGGGTTTGATTCCCACCCAGGAAAAATAATAATAATAATAAATGTTTATCACCTCACAAAGACAAGCTTATTCTAGGTTTTACATATCAAGTGTTTACTTTTAAGCAATGTGAGAAGCTGGTGAATGTGTTAGGCATAGAATGTCTGTATTACAAATCACCAGTTCCCAACCAACGGAAGATCAAAGAGTTTTACTTAAAAAATATATATAAAAATTACGCTAACTGTAAGTGTTTTATTTTAATCGCTTTTGTCGCATATATGCGACACATATTTCCATGTCCCTGCTGCTCGTGTCGTATTTTTGCGACAGAGAACATGCATCATTTTTTCGTTTTATTTTGAAATATTGACTGCGTGGTACAACTAAAACCATTTTTAACCCCCGACGCAAAAAGAGGGGTGTTATAAGTTTCACCGCTATGTGTGTGTGTCTGTCTGTCTGTCTGTCTGTCTGTCTGTCTGTCTGTCTGTCTGTGGCACCGTAGCGCCCAAACGGGTGAACCGATTTAGATGCGGTTTTTTTTATTTGAAAGCAGAGTTTCTTGCGATGGTTCTTAGACATAATTTATCAAAATCGGTTCAGCCGTTTCAAGGTTATCAGCTCTTTTGTGTTACCTACCGTGGCTATTTTAGACGTCTATGGGTATTAACTTTACTTGAAAACATATGTGTGTCTTAAAATTTCAAACACCCATGTGTGTAATATTAATAAGCAACATTATGGTGTATTTGGTCTGATGCAGCCAGGATATCTAGCAGACTAATACACTCTTGGGAAAATAACAGCAGATATGTCGTGTTTGGATTCATTTTAACCTGCATTTGATTCTGCACACAATGCACTGATGGCAACTGGGTGAGCTGATGCTGCAGCCAGGCTGTCCAGCACACCAGTTGGTAGACTCTTGACAAAATAATAGCAGATATGTCGTGTTTGGATTCATTTCAACCAGCATTTGATTCTAAACACAATGCATTGATGGCAACTGGGTAAGCTGATGCTGCAGCCAGGCTGTCCAGCACACCAGTAGGTAGACTCTTGACAAAATAATAGCAGATATGTCGTGTTTGGATTCATTTCAACCAGCATTTGATTCTAAACACAATGCACTGATGGCAACAGGATGAGCTGATGCTGCAGCCAAGCTATCCTGCACACCAGTAAGTAGACTCTTGACAAAATAATAGCAGATAAGTCGTGTTTGGATTCGTTTTAACCAGCATTTGACTCTACATACATTGCTCTGAAAAATTCTCTGAACTGTAAACTCTATAAAACAAAATTAATGCGTTTAAAAATTATAAAATAAAAATTAAATTAAAAATTTAAAAAACCCCCACCGCAAAAAAGTAAAACATTTAAAAAGTTAAAAATAACACTTTAGCCATGAAATTTTACGTAACGTCGGGGTACCGTTAAAATAAGTACCTACATATCTACAAGTACTAGGAACATTCTTTACATAAGCGGTACCCCGACGTGAAGTAAAATTTCATGGCTAAAGTGTTATTTTTAACTTTTTAAATGTTTTACTTTTTTGCGGTGGGGGTTTTTTAAATTTTTAATTTAATTTTTATAAATAGATTCATTATATATGCTTCTTTTTATTTATTGTAGGTATTATTTTATTGATTTGAAGCAATAGTAGCTGGGCGCTAGGGGCACGGCAACAGATATTTCGCCAAGCGGTTAAATGGTTAATTAATATAAGTCAGAAATCCACAATACTCTTTGAGCGATTGCATGGTGAGTAATGATCCTGATCTGTGCAAGAAAAAACCTATGCACTGCAGTGAGATAGTAACAGGCTGGTGTTATTATATTTCAATAACTTCAATCTATTTATGAATCGATATCGATTGATATTTGAAATCGCGTTATGGAACTCAAATGGAGTTGGGCAGGACACCTAGCTAGACGCGATGATGGCCGGTGGAGTAAAGCTGTGACCGAGTGGCGTCCAAGAAACGGCAGGAGAAGTGTAGGGCGTCGTGCGGCGAGATGGCCGGACGACATTGTTGCCATTGCGGGAGTACCGTGGATGAGACTGGCACAGGGACGTGGAAATTGGAACATAAAAAGAGAGGGCTATACTCAGCAATGGGTGAAGTCGGGCTGTGGATGATGATGATGATTAATTTTGAATGAACTTATTGTAATAAAATAACACAAATTTTACTACCTTCTTTAAAATAAAACAGAGAGGTTTTTTCAAAGAGGTTTCCGCTTATCTGGTGCAGGAATCGAAACATAATATTCCTATTAGCAAGATCACGGGTACTTACTACCGTTAAATTGAAAGGAACGTAAGTACTTGCCTGCGGCAATATTCTTCATTAACTCTTTCGATTTCAATCTAAAAAATCCACTTCGATTCTGTCCTCTAAAGACCTTTTTATCCCTAATTACCTACTCAAAAGAGTAATATATTTTAAAGAAGATTTTTGATATAATGTTTTATGCTCACTGGCATGTTGGTCTAGTGAATAGTAGCTTTGGCTGCTATGCCGGAGGTCGAGGATTCGATTCCCACCCAGACATTTTTTTTATGTGAGAAGCACGATTACTTGTTGGTGTAGTAGTAATTTATCTGTAATATGTAATTATGTATTTCAAAATATATAAGAATGATTATCGTTTGTAGAGTACTCATAGCACAGGCTCTACTTAGTTCGGGACTAGATGGCGTTGTGAGAAAGTTTTGAAATATTTATAATTTATTTATGACGTATAATTTTGTGCTTGTACCTTCTTAGAGGTAAGTTCAAAAATTTCTAATGATGTAGATATACCTACAATATGTATTAAAGAAATACATTATTTCTATTGTATTGCAGATCAATATTCCAATTTCAAAACTATGAGTCAAAGCGATGATGGCTTTACTTCAGAACTTTGACATTATAATAATGTTAACAACTTACAGCAATATTGACATATTAATAATTACCTATATTCGGACGAGATTGCTCAACTTTGAACTTATTCGTAACTTTCCGATGGGTTTTAATGAGCTGTGTCATACACACTATACAGCTGGCCGGCTGACTGTATTATGACAAGCATACATACTATTACACATAGTCACGACTAAAAACAGATAAAGGTTATTACAAAAAGCTGAGGTGTTACACGAATGAATATAATAAGAAAAGAGTATGCAAAAGGAGGCCTGACAGTAGCGCATTTGATTGAGTTTTTTTTTTCGGAAAGTGGTGACTATACCTACTTATAACTTGGAAGGTTAAAAGGGTAGAAGAAAGAAAAGACTGGAGAAAAAATGAATGGACACTTGGACAGTGTTAAAGATGAAGGTTATGGTGAGCCGAAAGGGTGATGGTTGAGATGACTGCAAATAGAGATCTTTGGAAGCAGAAAACAGGCTGCGCTGACTCCGACAAAATTATGGAAAAGGAAGATGAAGATGAGAAAAATAGTTGCTCTGTATAAGTTCTGGTATGCAACCGCATCTATTTAGACTGGAAGACAACTCCAAAATAATTACATAGTTTGCTGAAGGCTACGCAGATGATTAAGATCATAGTTAAAAATACAACGAAAGAATAAATGTGCTGGTTATTTACATTATACAATTTTCTTAACATCACGAACGGTTTATTTAATTACTGTCAGTAAAATCTGCCAAAATGGTGCTAGCTGCTAAATTCTGATCACCTGAGTTACATTTATGTTGTCAAAAGATCCGAGAGAGATGTAGGTAATTGATTTTGAGATCAAATTGTACGTATTTAGTTAGAACCTAGTAATAATTGCTGTGTGTTTTTATTAGTTAAAATATGGTGTTCAGTTTCTTGGATGGATTTTACATCATACGAACTATTGTTCTGCATTTAATTTAGTTAAGTTTTTCGATAAGTAAACTGTTATTTGTTCTTTGAGAAATAAACGTCTTTAAACCGAGTTAGTTTGGGGTCAACGTTTTAACTCTGCACAATTATGTTTTAAAATAAATTATTATTATTAAATTTTGAGTCCCAAGTAGGTATTGACGCGTAACGAGTACGTAAGACTACAATCAGAAGTGTGGACACGTAGTTTATATATCATAAAAGGGTTAAAAAAAACTTGTAATGCAGTACTTATTTATAGCAGGATTTATTACTGCAAAATAAAAAGTTATGGTAGCTAAGTTTGCGTTTGCACGTTCTCAAATTTTCATCCATTTGGGCCATCATATGAAATTAACTTGAAAATCGGATTGATCTATTTGCAAAATTTCTCTGGTCTTATAATAATACATGGTTTAATGCCAAAAACTCACCAAATGATTAAAAATACTCTTGAATATTACAATAAAACCAACAACAAAAATTAGCGCCGTAATCTTGAAGCCAACTGTCACAGATATTATCGCGTTTTATTGTCTCCGCCGGCCATATGGCGACATTCTTTTTTAAAAACACATTATGTCGCCCGATATTTGTCTATTGTTTTTGAGTTTCTTGTTTCACGTTGGCTGTAAAAAGTTTAATGGAAGAATTAAATGGAATCCTTTTTTTAATGTGATTTGCCGTATGTTGCAGTCTGTTGTAAGGAATGGTGACGGAATGAAGATTACTATTTACAATTTATGATTTATTTATTTATTTATTTATTTATTTAAAAAACCTTAAACTATCATTACAGGGTTTACCCTAATGCGACAGCTAAGAACTTAAACTAATCAAAATTATACTACATCAAAACCTAAGTACATTACTTACAACAATACAATAAAGTTTTAAAAATTAAATATCCTACTGCTTGTAACATAATACAAATAGTAACACCTTTGCGAATTCACTAAAACAACATGTAAACACATCAATCTGAGTTTGAAGACTATTGATGGTGCGGATAGCTCTTGTAAGAGGTGCAATTTAAAGTCCAATCCGTGCGATGGCAGTTACAGTGACAGTTTAGTTTTAATCACAAATTAAAATAAAACAAAACAATGATTAACACTTCTAGAGATAATGATGTTGAAAATAAATAGAATTGACAACTGTATTTACCTACAGAGATTTCTACCACAGTATGTTCTATAAAAAAAAACATCAAAATAATAAAAAAAGGAAAAAAAATTGTTTGAATTATTACAAAAATAAACATTTCGTAAAAAAATCGCTTGTTTGCAAAAATGATATTATGAATAGTGTCAGGCAGCTGAAAAATTCTAAAGTGTCCTGTGCAAGTGGCCGGTTTTATTTCCACTCAAGCTGTTAGTGCTTTTTTTACATTTCAGATTTTGCAATTAGCGGGAAGTTCATTTGTTTCTGTTATTAACTAGATGTGCCCGCTCTTTTATTCACTCCCAAAGGCCGTAGCCTATAAACTACCTCAAGCTAATGCTTTATTATTGCTAATGGGTATTGAATGCAAAAATGTTTTTTCAATCCGACCGGTACTTCCTGGATTAGTGTATAGTATAGAAACAAAAAAAAAACACTTACGTACTTTCAGCTTCATGTTAAAGATAAACAAATAAACACTAGGTAGCAAATGTATCAAGTAACTTTCTTTTAACATTTGTGTATTTAACCGACCATTCAGGAGGAGGTTCTCAAATCGATCAGTTTTTTTTAAATAATAGACAATATTTTCATTAGAAACTTATCTATTTAAACCTTATTCGGCCGAAAAGTTTATTTGATAGCGTTTAGGCTATTTATGGTTCATTACGTTTTATTATATAAAAAACAATAGATAAAGCAAGTGGCAATGGATGAACATCTGAGTAAGTAATTCATTTCCAACTAGCTGAAAGAAAAAACCATCCGGACAACAATAAATGGCCGTGACACCAAAATAATAAGAATAAGAATCATCTGTCGTTGACAGCTAATAATATTAATTACGGCCTGTTATGTCATGGCGGGGACCTTTGTTCCATGACAATCGGTACGACCCGACTGCCCTACAGTTTTTATGTTAGTACCAAGTTAAGGCATCTGTTTTTGTGGTCACGCGCTACGGACCGGTGGAATGACTGATGTCCGTGTGTCAGCTACTTCTGTGTGACGTAGATTAAATAAATAGGACAGAATGTCGGGTCTACTGGGACTTAGGGACATATTTATGGTATAGGGGAAATTGTAAGATGGTTTTTAAATTGATTGAAGGAAACGACGTTTATTTCTTTTAGATTGTGAGAGATATGATTGTCTAGATCGACACTTATTTTTTATTCTGTTGCTTTCAAACGTGATGTCTTTTGAGATATGAAATCTTCAATTAAGTAAACGTAAATCTTCACCTTCCTCGCCATTAACAACAGTCTTATATTAATGGTGGTGGTGGTTTTATGTTGGTGGTACTCGCATGATACAACAGTTGCTCCGTTTTTGCTGATTTTTGGCTATTTTTGGCTGCATCTTGCGCGATCACTACCCTCTTCTTTCGTGTTACTTTGCGTGGTGCTTATTTTTGGCGTTTCCTGAACCATAAGTACGACATTGCGCCAACGAACACGACAGGTACCTACTATTTTATTGTCACTAGAACACTATATTGTCTCTTAGAATTCTTCATATTGTATGAAAGTTTAATAATCACTAGCCATATAAAGTCATGGTAAAAATTCGAGGCTGACCACGCTGTCAGGGTCACCATATAAAGTTAAGGCTGAGGCTACAGTAGGCAGCGATTTGCGATGCGACTGGAAGAGCGAAACGAGAAAAACATGGTATGGCTACATTACAAGCAAAATTTCGGCGTATATTCGGCGATGACATGGCTACAGTACACATGCTCAACAACGAATTAGCAAGAGCGATTCACTTTCAGCGATTCGCTCATTATGTTGATGTAGCCGATGCCGTGATTTCAGTAATGTTGTTCCTATCGCATAAAGAAATCAAAGATCGCTAGTGATATTTGATGTACGGTGTAGCCATATACTAGTACGTGAGCATTCATTTATTTGTTTTAATCGCTCATGTGTCGCAGGTCGCGTCGTGGCCTAATGTAGCCTCAGCCTAAGATTGAGAATAGATTCAAACGCAAGCTCGTATGAAATGATACTAACTGTATTATGGATACACATCAATTATACAGGTGACATCTGCCAAACTATAATAGGTACATGCTCATACACTACATTTTTCAAAATTGAAACGAAAATTAATTTTCATATCTTAGTTAAACCAGCGCAATTTCAACAGGAATGCTCGTTTCAAAATTCTCCACTCTGTCACAAACGTGTCGTTTGGTCTTTGTGTTCTAAATAGGCCGACAAAGGCGACGTCAGAGGCGTGCGAAACTCTTCGCACATTGTGACAGCCACACGTGGTCGGGTAAAAAGTGGAGCGAATCATATTTCTTACGGTGATTACTGTTGTTTGATGATTGCCGTCTGACGTTTAAGATGAAGATGTTCTGAATACACAACCCGCACTCTTAAATGATGATGTTATAAAAACATTGAAGGAAGAAGGAATGTGATTGGACTTCTCGTGAACTTATAGTCTTATAAAGATTCGTAAGTCGGGGCTGCCACCACTGGGCTACCGTTGCTCTTAACTTATAGTCTTAAGAACACAAACCAAATTACTTATTTAGGTTTTTAGTCCACTGTCGTTCAAAACGTTAGTGGTTTTTTACCACTAACGTTTTGAACGACAGTGGACTAACAAAAGCTGACCTACACAGTATTCTATCTTTAAATAAATCAGTGTGATATGTAGTACTATAATAGTCGTGAAAAAAAACTTATACTCCATTTACAATAGCATTAGACAGAACACTTTGTAACGAAAGTGCAATAAGCATGTTACAATATTACGATAGACGCCGAACTAATTATAATCTATTTTCAGAGTATCTGTCACGCTTAGTTATGACCACTGCAACAATTTATTTCAAGAAATGTTGTGGATTTCATTTAGTAACATTATTTCATTTTAGTTGAAAATTGTAGTGTCAATAATAAAAACCTAAAAGAAGCATGGATTAACAATACATAGACACGTTCTTCGTTTCATTTTTATTCTTTTAAATTTGAAATAAAACATTTAAATGAAAATTGTTTTTATTTTATTATTATTTAGCCCGAGTTGTCCCACTGCTGGGTAAAGACCTCCCTCCATTCCTTCCATCTATCGTGATTCTGCGCCATCTCTCTCCAATTCTCAAGGAAGACATCCAGGTCGTCCCGCCATCTCCTTCGTGGTCTGCCGCGGCCCCGTCACTGTAGGGCACCAATTCTGGGTTTTACGAGCCCATAGCTCGTTCAACATGCGGCAGTCATGTCCTGCCCAGTCCCATTTAAGTTGAGCAGCCTTTCGTGCACAGTCGACTAATTGTGTTTTGGGGCGCAGTGTGGTGTTTCGAGCACGATCTGTGAGTTTGACACCCAGAATACTGCGCCTCATGGCACGTTGGCAAACCCTTAGTTTGGAGTTTAGGATCTTAGTCAAAGACTAGGTTAGGTAGGTTTTTATTTATCTTTAAAATAGAATGTTCTGCAATTTTATTCTGCTTCTTCGAGCCTATTTTTTCTAATGCTATTTTAAGTGGAGTATAGTGTGATACTAAGCATGTTTATATTATGTTGATATTGATTTCCCAGCCCCTGCCTGATGCAAAAAAGCAATCAAAAACAGTGTTAACCAGTGGTGTGACCGGCGGAACTCGTGACGTACCTGTTCCTTTTTTCAGATGCATAGGTGTATTGTATAATTATCACTGACTTCAAAAATGGTAAAAGAAAGTATTGTGAGGAAACCGGCATACCTTTCTTGATGGCATGTGAAGCTAAGGACCCACAGGCTCATGGCGCGTAAGAATTCCGACAACACCTTAGTCACTTACTACACGAAAGGTAGAAAACTGATGTCTAAAGCAAACACTAAAAAAGTCAAGAATATAAAATACTAGCAGACGTCACGCAGTTTCACCCGCGTATATTCCGTTCCCGTGGGAATACGGGAATAAAAAGTAGCCTATGTCCACCGGGAATAGTGTAGATTTCCACCAGTACAATAATTTTTAAAATTGGATCATTAGTTCCGAAGATTACCCCCTACATACAAACTTACAAACTTACAAATTTTACCTCTTTATAATATTAGTATAGATTGACTAGTGGCCCACTTACTTAAATCACCCTTTGCTCTCGTAACGAAGTCTCGTCAATCTTCTGCGACACTGGCTTTATTGCATTTTCTTGTCCTCACACGCTGAGAAGTGGTCCATCTCAATAAAGAACTTTTCAACCCCGTTTTCTTTTTCAAGCACATAAAGTGACCATATTCTTAAAATTACTAGGTTCGTTGGCAATTGAAGATAAACCCAGCCAAATAAAAGTAGATCTCATTTGATCAAATGTAATGACAGTCTGAGTTTTATCTTAACAAGAATATTACACACACACAAACCTAGTTACATAAAAGGCCCTAGTTACATATTTTACAAAATTAGAAATTCCCTCCTAAACCCCAAACAAGTCTAATACAAAATTAACAAAAATAACATAATTTACTTTAAAATTCAATTAATTCTTAATTAACTATTCATACTAAACAAAGTGGAAACTCCTTAGAGCATGCTGAATACTTTCCTCTAACATTGTTAAAGGATTAAGGGGGGTAACAGGCAACTTGCGAAGACTTTGCAACGCGGCTAACTTAAAATATACATGAAAATGTGAAGCGTCTTGAACAATAAGGGTTCTTCGAGAGTCAGCGGCAATATACCGGCTTCGAAAGTATGTCGGCTTGTTCCCTCGAACGGGGAACTAATTAATCCAATGAGCGCCGTCTTTGTACTAACGAGGTTCGTCGTTTGTGCTCCTTCCATTCTATGCCACTGAGAAATTGTGTTTCGGAAATCGATCCCGACAAGCTTTACGCTTCTATAAAATCATTATCTTAGTGATGAACGAAATCTCTGAGATGAAGGAGTTATGTTTCAACGTAATTTGTTTCGTGGGATTAGAGTAATTTTGTGATCTTAATTATTAATGATGATTTAGGATTTGATTGAGATTATTTCGTGTAATTGTTTTGATGGTAGATTAGGGAGCAACGGTTCTCATAATGATCGGCTTACTTAAACTCAGATTTGGTGCGTATTAATTGATGCAAGAATCAATTAATAGTTAAACTTCAAATGTACGACTTATCGACTTACTGTCGTGATGACTCAGCGGTTCAAGCCTTGCTTATCATGCATAAGGTAATAGGTTCAAATCTGGACCAGTGCTAATCTGTGTATTTACTAAGTTTATTTCAGTCATCATTGATTCAATTGGTGAATGAAAGTATGGCATTAAGTCTGCCTCTGAACATTTGTGTGCTTAAACAATTGAATAAATAAATAACCAGCAGGCCTAGCCAAGTTGACTTTCAACAAATGTCAACACTTTAGAAAACTAAAGGAATGTATAGGAATATTGTTAAGTCACATGGGCAAACCACGTCGATATTACGACAAGCAAGTAGAAATAGAATCAAAGTTATCGATTCTACAATTTTGATCGCTTCATCTCCTGGTCTTATCTATACTTATTATCTATCTATACTTATATTACTTATATTATAAAAAGTAAAGATTTATACTTTTGAATGTAACGAAAAAACTAGCTAAGCAGAGCTTGTGTTATGGGTACTAAACAGATGATTAACATACTCAAACATTTCTAAACACATACATAATAAGTATAGATAAATTACACCCAGACACAAAACATGGTCGGGCTCATCACACAAACATTTGTTCTGGGTGGGAATCGAACCCACGACCTCCGGCATAGCGGTCAGGACCACCAATTACTAAATCAACAGGCCAGTCCAATTTGAAAAATTCTTTCACCATTGGGATGTGTATGATACGTGTCATGAGAACGGGAACTACGCGGGTAAAACCGTGTGACGACCGCTAGTAATGAATTAGTTTAAAATCGCCAACCCACCTTAAATTACGGTGATTCATAATAAAAGTCAATGCTTTGCAGTCAGTATTGATTCATTTATTTCATTTCAAGATACAATCATCAGTACAGGCCCTGGCTCTTGTATTAGCAGTATCTGTATCACAAGAGCCAGTTAATGATTGTCTCAATTATAAAGTTACCACTTAAGATTAGTATAAAAGCAACAAAGATATTGAGTATTGTGGGACAGTACCGTGCTGGCGTTTTTATTACTTGTAAGATGTAGTACACGAAAGAAAAACAAAATTAACCCTATCTAAAATCTACTTCACTGAAGTTTAAGTGGAAAAATCAGAAAACCAATTAATAAAACATGGAAGGAAAAGAGTCCATAAATAAACCGAGATTGAGTTTTGATGAATGACTCACAGCAATATGATTTATTTATTTGGCAACTCCCTTACAAATATACGGCGTTAACGGCTACAATTGATATAGACGAGCCTTTGCCGTCACTTAAAGTAAGTTGATTGATTATTGCACAAGGGTGTAATATCTACTCCATCTTTCATTCAACACCTTTTTTCTTAATGAAAATGCCTGGACTGCTCCGTTGGTCTACAAAAGTCGGGCAATGTGTTATTAAATGTTTCCATCTCAGATTTCTCAGACGCTGCTTAGAGTCTTGATATGTGCCCGGTTGATGACAATAGACTCCACCTATCATTTAGGGCTGAAACATAATAGGTAAAATGTACAGACGCCAGCACATCAAAATACCCCAATGTGTCAATTTTTTTTTATTGTTTTTCAACTTTATGTCAAATAGAATAAGGTTCATATTCAATTGGGAAAATTTGACACATTGGGGTAACTTGATGTGCTAGCGTCTGTACTTCACGTCAGTCCTTAGGGAATACAGCCCTGATGCTATGTACTCTATAATAGAAAATTTTACACGTGAATTTTGTCCTCATTTGGTGACAAACTTATGGTAAAAGTTCCGTTTCATATTTAACCTGTTTAAAAGAGGAAAAATATTTACTCACACTTTCAATCGAAAAACTCAATAAGTTTTTGCAACAACTAACATTTTTTTCCGAACTTTTCTTTACAAAATCAGGTCCAACTAAGGTGAAAAGTTGTAGCACGTACCCAGTATTCACGACAGAGAAGCGTTGATCGCGAGAGGTCCAATTCGTTCAAATTAGACTCATTTGAGCGCCACTTCAGGTTTGAGCAAAATCCCAGCAAGTGAAAAGCATGGTCCGGACTGTTCACGTGATATCGCCGGATAATGGGCGTCGTTAGTCGGACCACGATCGTCGTTTTGGGGCGGTACTTTTTCAAGTCATTGAGTCAATCGTTTATCACAGGCCTGTTGTGTTAACTTTTGCATCGCAAGGGGATAACAGTGGCATGGAGCAGATTTTTGTTTCGGATAAGGATGTTTTTTTGTAGCGTTATCAGTTCAAATGTCACTTTTTTCAAAGTAATTAAACGGCACTGAACTCACTGACTGACTTTATTAGAGTAAAAATAACTTTGTTTATTTAGTAGTTTCTACTCAGTTATTTTTATGGTTTAACTAGCTGCCCCAGCAAACTTCAACAAAATATCATAAGTCTTATTGCCAGATATACTGAATATACCTACACACACAATTCCTAAAAATCAGCTAAACGATTTCGGTGAAGTTTGGTATAAAACACTGTGACACATGAGTTTTATATTTTACATAAAGAGGCTTAGTAAATTAAAGCAAATGCTTTGTAAATTAAGTTATATGTAAATAAACAACGGAAAATATTATATTTAATAAAAGGAAACTACTCCACATGTTTACTGTTTTTGTTTGGGGTAAGTCATGGTGGACGTCAGCCTCATTAGTTGAGGTAACTGGCCCAAAATTTACCAAAGTCATTTCCCGCCTGTTTTCCTGAAAGATTTCCACAGAATTCGCAGTAATAACGTATTGATAGATTAACTTTACGATGTCAATCGTTAGAGTAAATTGCCAAAAACATGGCCCAGTTTTGTCGGATTATGTGTACGGAACTGTTTCCCCAATTAGTGGACTTATAGACTTTGTAGATTAATGGACTGATAGCAACCCCGTCATGCGACAAAAGATCGATAGTTTGAAATTGCATTTCGATGTCGAACAGGTAAACGTCAGTGTGATAAATAATCATAAAATTCAATTCAGTTTGTCGACGATTATCAGCATTGGATTGTAGTGCCCGAAAAGTTAACATATGAAACTATTATTTCAACAAAAAAACGATTAAAATACGGTTTAATTTTCATACCAATTAAAGAAACCAATTACGCGATTATTAATTTTCCTTTTTTAACCTTATCCTACTTTACGAGATTTTACTGCAGCATGGGTGCGCGTTCAAACATTTTAGCTAACTCACTCACACACTCACAAATAATTTTCAAATTAAATGGCTGGCTCGTCTTTCATGTTATGAAAGACAAGTTTATTGTATGGAATTGTCCTATATAAAACCTTAAAACACGCGACGGAAAGACTTCAAAACTCCTCACGGTTTCTTATGAAAAGACACATTAAAATGACGTCAAATTAGTATAATGTGACGTAATTAAGTTAAAATCTGTTTAAAATCAGCTCAGAAATTAATTAATGTTAGATCCTATTCATAATTTAATACAAAATCCCTCTGAAGCCCCTTTTAAATACAAATTGGAAAGGAATGTAAGCATCTCAAATAAATTGTGGGTACAGTCATGAGCATCTCACACTTGTATTTGTCATATTAATATTTGAAGATTAGCCAAATTACAAAAGCCTGTTGCTAAGGAAAAAATATACCTAAGCAAGAAGAAAATAATAATACAAGTGTTTCTTTTCTTCCTCTTAGATATCTTCAATTTTTTAAATTAAAGTTAAAAAAATTCACGGATGTGATGGAGGGATCTGTCAAACTCTAACTGACAAAATATCTCCCCGGTAGGCGTTTGGTCTCCCAAACAGTCACGGAAATGGACGATTCTTCTGCTACCCCCGGCTGCTGTAACAAAAATACACCATGCACAATATTACACACCGTATTATTTTTATTTGTTTTTTTTTAGTGGTTTGACATCTTGTATTTGACATTTGTTTAATAATTTAGGTAATGTATTTTTTGGTAGTTGTTAATCAGCAAAATATAATATTTAATCTGTATATGACTTGTAAGAATCCCTTATTAATAAAATACTATGACTATTATACAATTGTTACTAAAAAGAAAACTTACAAAACAATCAAAGACTGTTTTATTCTGGGGAAAAGGCCACGTTTAATAATTGCTTGATTTTAGAATTAGTATGTTTATAAAACCATTCAATCGATTGTTAATAATGTAAATAATAATGCTACTTTTTATTTGTTTTTTTATTATTTATTAAATATGTACCTATATAGGAAAAAACCGGTTTTGAATATTACGTAAGATATTATGCTCGCGACTGTACCTATTAATGTATTGAAACTTTTAAGAACTTCATTTGGATGTCCCTCACTTTCAAACATTCTTTAACTTCGGTTTTCTTTAATACTGTTGCTTAATTAATTAATGTTTCTTCCATCCACAAACAGCTTAAAGCTTAAAAAAGGGAAATACACCTTGCCCCACAATCATAGAGTGTATTTTTGATTGAAACAAATGAGTGGAAGATATGTAACGAATTTGTATTTCCAAAGAGACTACTTACAAAAACAAACAAGATCCTATCGATTTATTTTTATTTGATGAATTTGAAGAGTTTAATAGTACTTACCTTATTTTGAAGAATAAAATACCTCGGAAGTTGTACGTATTTTATTCGTCGAACTGAGGTTAAGTACCTGAGTCTTTGAGAGGTTTTAGACAAGTATTCTAACTTTATGTTTCTTTAATAAATCAGAATTGAACATAATTTTATGTCAAAGTGGGAATGCTATTACAAATAACAGTCGTTCTGAAACCTTACTAGAGAAAAATGACAATTCTAGTAAGTAAAAAGAACGAACATTATTCGTAGTTCCCTACAAAATGGTTTATCGGAATTGTGCTGATACATGCATTTTGTGCATACTTAAACGTGAGACATCAATGGGACTGCCACGGTTTATGTTTGAAATTATTTTACAATTGAATTGGTTATTTCTTATTTTAATACATAAACGTGTTTCCACATCATACTCATAAGTACTCGTTTATGACAAATTTATTTTATTTAAATCCAAATAGTTGAGTTGGTTTGAGTTTGAAAAAAAAGGCGTAAATCGGATTTGATTGCCATTGTTTTCAGTGTTATACGTAATGGAAGAAACAGGTAATGTAAATATAATAATAATATCATTAGTAATGAACTGTTGCGACAGAATATTGCAAAACAAACAAGACATGAGTAAGTAAAAAAAAACTATCCTTATTTCGGTCAACAAAATAAATGGCCTGAGTAAGTCATTAATCTTGATTATTATAAGTTAAAAAAAGAGACCCAAAACTAAACGTGTTCAACTAAATGACATTCTCGTGGCATAAAAAAGCCTAAATTTTAAGACCCTTTACACACACCCCGTGCCAAATATCATTAAACCGGCACGTTACCGGATATCCAACTACTGTTCGGTATTAGCTTACGTCATAATTGGGCTAAAGCGGTCGGGAGGTTAAAAAAGGCGTGGTTGATATTCATCAGTTACTTAAATATCATAATATTGGATAGGGAAAGAGGGGAAAAAATTATAGGAACGTGAAGGGTTGAAGGTATATGGGATTTTACAATAAATATGATATCCTTTCCTACTAATATTATAAACGTGAAAGTTTGTGAGGATGGATGGATGGATGTTTGTTACTCTTTCACGTAAAAAAAACTACTAAATGGATTTTAATAAAATTTGGTATGGAGTTAGCTAAGACCCTGGATTAACACATAGACTTTTTATCCTTGTATTCCCACGGGAACGGGACCTATGCGGGTGAAACCGCGGGACGTCTGCTAGTAATTGATAAAACAAATTAGCGTGCTCATCATACAAACATTTTCCTGTGTGGGAATTGAACCCGCGACCACTGACATAGCTGTCAGGGCGACTAACCACTAGACCAACAGGCCAGTCTGTATAACAGGCCAACTTTTGTATATATGGATTAAATAGATATTTTTACAGAATCGAACGAAATATCACCTTAGCTCACCTACACCAATATAATACGTAAAGATACTCACACAGTCTAGGTAACAAACATAATGCAACCATCCATAACGGATGAGCAGAACATGGTTACGTTTGACTGACAGGTTTAATTAATGCAATGCCGAACTAATAAAGAGCGACAGTTGTCTGTCCCTACGTATATGACCGAACAGCATTTACTTCAGTTGTTCCAGATATGATTTAAGTACTAATTTGGAGTTGGCAAATCCTGGTAATTATTTTGAAACCTTTTCTTATCCTGCAGTGTCCCATGGATTTACTCATGGATGTCCTCCGTAAGTCCTCCTGAAGATTTGAGGAAGGCGTAGGGGCTCTCAGACTACTACCCGTTCCATTTCTGTGGAGTTCCGTCTGAAACTTGCGTTGCGAGAACTTACGATTCGTCTGCAACTCAACCTAGTTGATCTCCAAACCGCTAGCTTGCGACCGGCTCTGGTCGTGGAGATATTAATGATAAATGATATTTATTTTTGTAAATAGGTTTTTACAAACACTTTCACACGTCGCCTTTTTTAGTAAATGAGATCGGTATTTCACTATTTTGACTACTCTGAGAAGAAACACCGAAAGAAACTCTGAGGTCATAGTCTCTTTTAAAGTCCAGACATTGTCTTGGTCAAATCATGGACCTAAGATCCATGCAGATTAGTGTCTGAGATGGTCTTTTAAGGAAAGAACCACACAAAATGAGGAGACCAGATCAAACAGTGCAAGCATTTGTCAGTAATCGTGAGCTCAACTCGGAACTTGAGGAGCTCCACTATTAGATGGCTTAGAAATTTATTTATTAATAAAAACTTAAGTTTATGTTTTTTAGACAGTGAATAGCAGGTTCTGGTACCTACCTACCAATGTCCCAGTCAGGGCAACACGTAGACATTCCCAATGATTAATGGCCCAAGGGGCAGCGGGGCGGGACGTCCCGAATCAGATGCACGTGACGTCACAGAATAACGTTCAAATAATATTTCACTACAGCCAAGCGCAAAATGAGTTAAAAATTACTGGGGACAAGTACTAATGTATAAAATCTGTATGCAAAATTCAAAAGTTTAAAATAATTATATGACGTTCGGTTTTTTGTTGTTGTTGTTGGTTATTTTAAATTCTTGTTCATTTAATAATAACTTGTAGTCGCATACCGTTCGAAATTCGACTGTTTTATCTTTCTGCTAAATATCATTTGTGGTTGGCTGGTGTTCTAAACGCAACTGTTTCAACTTTGTGCACTTCTTAATAACTAAGCTTAAAACTATGCTAAATCTCATACTCTTCTGTAGTCGCAACATTCTTAAAAAGGAAAACAAAATTTTCACTTATCGTATTAATACAGTGATTATAACAGTATATTCTGCTGTGATGGGGGCTTTTTGGCCTCGCACAGATCTTTTGTTTTTTTTTGTTTCCTTGTAAAGTCAGATATTTTTGTTGTTAAAATGTATTGTCTTTCTCCTTTCTTTCTATTATTGTCTCACTGCAGAGCCAAGGTCTCTTCTCAAATAGATCAGTGCAGGGCAATTGGTCTCATCTCATATAAAGAGACGGTTGCTCAAAATGGGGCGGCGATTTGTTTGCAAGAAATCAATACACTTAATATTATGTCACTTACACAAAATAGAGTTGTATGCAATTCCCTCTACTTTTCTTGCAAATTGCCAATCAGGCAACTTCAACAAAAAAAAAAACCAACATTTTCAATTTGAGCATGAAGTTGACACTTTAATTAACTAATGAATAAGGAGGGATTTTTTCAAAAGAAACCCTGCTATAAAACCGTAGTAACACAGTTTACCCTTCAATATCCGGTCAAAGACGCCACTTCCGCCGCCGTTGCAACATTTCCATGAGTTTTGAAAGGAAAATTCAACATTCTTTAGAATTGACCGCAGCGGCCACCCGTGAATACCACCAATGTGAATAGGTACTTTTTGAACGTTGAAATTTATTCGGTGGAATTATATTCTTCGTAAAAAGGTGAGGTGAATTTAATTTCATGTTCAGTAATTAAAATATGCAATGAAAAATAAACAGCCAAATAGTAAGAAAACTGGCTTTTGGAAAGCTATCAAATCTTTTTTACAAAAAAAACAACCGACTTCTTAAAAAAAAAACTAACAGGTGAAAAATAACTCCAGTTTCGGAAGTCTGTGGCTTTGGTGGTTTAGTTTTGTTCATTATTGACCACCGACTTCCGAAACTGGATTTATTTTTCACTTGTTAGTTTTTTAAGAAATCGTTGTGTTCTCTTTCATAACTTGAAAGAATCATTGAAATTGGATAACAATTGCTAAAGAAGTTCTATCTAAACATTAATCTGTACATCTCTGCCGGGCCCTTTTTAAAATAGAAGGGCGTAATGTTATGTTATGAATGACAAAAGCTCAGCTTTGACATCAGACTTTAGCAATCGCGAATAATTTGCTGTTATGCGTTGATGAGTTCCGTTGCCTGTCTTCTTCATCAGTTTTTCTTCACTAAATGATACTTTCTAAATGAAAATGCCTGATTTGTTACTAAAAATGTTAAAATCGGTGTACCTATATTTTTTGAGGAGTTCCCTCAATTCCTCGAGGATCCCTCATCAGATATGAGTTTTGATACAAATGGGACCAATCTGTTAGTAGGTATACCCTATCAAATAAAAAAAGAATTTTGAAAATCGGTAAAAATAAATGATGGAGTACTGAAAAAAATAAAATATACCACCGAGTTGAGAACCTCCTCCTTTTATTGAAGTCGGTTAAAAAGAAATATTGACCAAGTTCTTTTTTAAACATGACGTCGATTACAACTTTTTTGCGGATGTCAGAGAATAGGGCAGTCGTATTTTTTTTCTTACCATAGGTATAACCAAATATGGTTTGGTAAAATATAATACAGATTTTTTTGCAAAAGAATTAGTATATGTATTAAGTACACTCAAATTAATAACAAGGTAAATAAAAAATCAGTCAAACGCATCTAATCAACATAGGTAGGTACACAACTTTCATACAACGCCATCTAATCCCATACTAAGCAGAGCTTGTGCTGTGAGTACTTGACAACTGATAAACATTCTAATATATGTCAGCTATTTCTATATTATATGTAGTAGGTAACAGTATTTAACTAAACAAGGATAATATTTTGACTGGCCTGTTGGTCTAGTAGTTAGTGATCCTGACTGCTATGCCGGAGGTCGTGGGTTCGATTCCCACCCAGGACAAATGTTTGTGTGACGAGTACGATCATTTGTTCTGTGTTTGGGTGTAATTTATCTATAATATATATATATGTATTTAGAAATATATAAGTATGTTTATCAGCTGTTTAGTACCCATAACACAAGCTCTCAAGCTTAACTTGGGACTAAATGGCGTTGTGTGATAAGTTGTGGAATATTTGTGGAATATTTAATTATGACCTCCATAATATCAAATTTTACTACATTGAATTTATCATTATCATCCTGTCGTCCTGCCTTTATTATCCCAATTTATTTGGGGTTGGCACAAGCAGGATGTCTTCTCCTGTCCTTACATAAATCTATCTATATTTACCGTCATCTCAGTAGTCACATCCTTTATAACCATATCATCTTTCACCCAATTCATAAATCGTTTTATTTGGTCTTCTTCAACTCTTGCAGCCCCCTTCATTCATACTCAAAACTCAAAACATAATAATTAAAAAAAAAATCTTATCCGAATTTAAATGATCATTGTAAAGTTACTAGCGTAATATCTTCTACACATTAACAGCTAAAATGAAATTCTATGCCATCCACAAGTTAGTAACAAGTACCAGGACCTCAGAAGCGCAGTAGAGTAATGTTATTGTATAATAAAATCTATAATATTGGTAAGTACAACATGCGACAGATGGCAGGGACGGCTCGGTGGCCGGAAACTACGACTCTGCCGGATATTGGACAGTAACTGCTGCTGTATCAGTTTGAATGTTTAGCTGCGCTTGCAAGCTTGCAGTGAACAGATAGATATGTTTACAGCGCTTTAGATAAGCGATGGAGTCGCTGAATAAAATTATCTTGTGCTGGATTAGAACTGCGTCTGTCGATGTCGTTTAGATTGTAAAATAACTTCTGTATCTATGTGTGGGAAGGCTTTAGTAATTGAAATATAGATAGACTACAACATAATACATCACAACTGTAATCTTTTTTCGTTTAGCAGGTACCCCCATTTCTCTAGATATTAAATATCTCTCATCTCTATGAAATTCCAGATGTAAAACTCCAATGACATTACCCGACCCAGTAATCAAACCTATGGCCTCACACAAAACTACACTTACCAAAATGCCAAAGACTATCATAGCTTAGATCAGAAACCAGAAAATAGATTAATTTCTGTATTACCAAAGTGTTTGTTCTTAAATGGCCTGTGCGTGTTCTAAATAAATATTTTGCAAAAGAAGTATAAAATTATCAATAGAGAAAATTTAATGCAGTCCCAATTCCTACTAATTATTTTAATTACCAGAAACAAGATTTCATAACAAAATTTCAATAATCCAATATTATATTGCATTCAATTATCGAGCATTTAAAATGTATAAGCTTGCACAGTGGTTCGAATAATTCAGAAGGCGTTACCTAAAATAAACACAAAATCGCGACTATTTTCCGCCTCGGGGCTGTGGAAATGTGGACAGCACAGCCTGTCCGCTCGGTGACATGTCCGGGCAACCAGGAATATCTGTGCTATTCGCAACAAATAGCTTTCATAAAAGTAACATTCGCTCCGATTGTCCATTTGTTCGAAAATTAAGTTGAAATATTTTGATCGTTCGTGTGATATTTCAACACGGCTTATTTTATTCGGATTATGGTTTGCGGTGGAACTTAAATAAAGTTTTTGACAGATAAGTCTGAAAAGTTTTAAAGGCACGACTTAAGCAATTTATTGTGTTAACCTTAGATAAAAGTTGGAGTAAGTAGTTTAAAATCGAATCAGTAAAGCTGTCACGTTTATTTTTTTAAATCATTTAGAGAAATAAAATCATAACACAAAAATGGCAATCATTTCATATCTACTTATAACTTTACAGCCAAAGTGTGTAACTCATAAGTACACACTATTCCTTTGTCTTTCGTCTTTCACGTTTATACACATACTAATTATATTGCCAAGTAGTTATACTCCTGGATACAATTTTTATACGTACAATTTATAATGTATCTGTAAAAAAAACGTTGTTTTTTACTTATTGTGTTGTTATTTTAAATAAACTTTATTTTTATTGAACCTATTGAAATTATAGGTTAACATTTTCGTGAATAAAAGGTTTGTTTTATTACTTGTTGGAAGAAGCAAACAATTAGTAATACAAATTTATTTCTTACTAAAATCAATGCATAACAAAACAACAAAATTTTTGTGTAAAAACTAAATGAAGTTAAATCTAGAACGCTAATCTCAGCAACAACGTAGTTGGGATTTATGCACTAATTCTGCTTTTCGAGCAACTGGCCGTTTGGACACGGTTTTGTCAGATACGCTACGGATTTGGCACACTGGGTAACTGTTGTTCTACTGCGGTTGTGGCGACACACTGTATATAAATTTGTATTCAGAAATTATTTCGGGAATGCGGTTTTCCATTTTCTGATTTTGTTTACATGCAATTATTTGGTAGATGTGATAATAATGTATTATATTTAATGGGAATTGTTTAAGGAAAACTTATACGTAACGTAAATAACTCATAGGCATCCGTCACATAAAATTTAGATAAGTCACAGAAAATCTGATGGTTCAAGAAAATCTTTGAATATTCGATGCGAATGCATGGATTGGCTCGATTTATAGTACTTTTTTAATATGATCTCTTTTTACGGCTATTGATAACTTAAGCTTGAAAATTTCTCATCTCGTCTGATGCTATACGTATATATTTTAATCAAACTACTGACGCTGCATAAAATATCCAGCTCTTAGATGGACATAAAATATTCTTAAAAAATCATATTTTAAATTTTTATATCAAGTGGATAATGTTAAAGTTTTGATAAGTTAAACTTTTTGTTTGTTTCAGGTCGATGTAAGCAGGTATGTGAACTACTATTCTGAACTAGGTATGTAAGTTGTAAAATGGTTTAAATCTATTTAATTTCTTAGCAACTAAACATCAGTCAAGGCAAAGGTTAGGTATAATTAAGTTCGTAAATGAAGATTAAATGGAGCCTGATTTTGAAATTAAGTTCCAGACATAAGCTTAGCAATCTTTTAGTCTCAGACTGATGTAGGTACCTAGAAATGTGTTACTATAATTTGGTGATATACGTTTCTATTTTGTAAAACATTAAGGTAGATTAAGATATAGATAAACGTAATAAAACGTACAAAGAAGAGGCATAAAATCAGTTATAAAGCCTAAAAAATATAAAACAGACTGCCTTTATGGTATGTATTAGCTTTATGGCTAAAACTACTGAAACTAATTACACTGAAGACCAGCGGCCTAGAAGTTCCTAGTCCCGCTTACACGAAATATGGTCAATTTAGCCCGTTTCTTTCCTCGAATAGAATAGGCGACATAGAATATTTTTTTATGTTCTGCGCATGCTTTGAATCTTCGGTCCACAAATAATCGTCTTCTACGATGTCCAGGCGGTTTTCCTTTGAAATGCGCTACCGCTGAACATCAGGATGGCAACCAGTCGGTTTTCATTTAAAATGAAAGTTCGAGAGCATAATATGCATAAGATGTTGGCAGGTTCATCGCTGGGTTGATTGGTACTTAGAATAGTTGTTCTTTATAAACGTACTTATATCTCTCTTGACTATTTATTTATTTTGTTTAAGTATGTATGTATCTGTGTATTTATTTTGTTTAAGTATGTATGTATCTGTGTATTTATTTTGTTTCAGTATGTATGTATTTGTGTATTTATTTTTTTGTGTCACTTATTTTTCCTTAACTTTTACCCAGTTACACCTACCTTGTTCCATCTCTGCACCGCCTTAAGGTAGACTGGTAGAAAATGCCTAAGGCACTAGGCACCAGGCGCCTTTTTACAGGTTTTTTTACTTATGCATAAAGTTTTAATAAATAAATAAATATTTCAACAAAACTGAGAGAGGCAAACCGCTTCACAAAAGAACTGACCTCCCCTATCTGCATAGGCTTCGATACAGTTACTTCTTGCTCATTAGTAACTTCAGGACTAGGACCTGATGGGATCTTAAATCCAAAACTGTGAAAAGATTTACATAAGAGGTTGCATAAGGAAGGGAAAAGGAGGGGATCCCGGACAAACTGCGCCGAATAAAATACACAAAATGCACTTGTAAAATTAAGATTTGTAAGTGACATGTAACTTATCTCTGTACCTAGTACCTACCATGCAATGAAATAAATAATATTCTACCAAAATAATATTCTACTTTTGTACCTGACAGGAGGTCAGGTACAAAAGTTCAAAACCACGTCAGTAACAAACAAAATAAATGGCAGAAAACGCAACTTCTGACTATGATTATAAAAATGAATAAATAAAGAGAAAGAAGTTAAAAGTACGATACAGATCTTAGCATCTAAAGTTAAAATTTAATGCGTCCCATAGCTGCGATGCGAATGTTTTCAGCTAAAACTGGGCCCCAGAGTCGTACTACGGGGCCATTATAAGAATAATGTCATAAATAAACTCGATCCCCAGAACAACGTCTATTTGTGAAAAAAGCAATTGCCAAGCTGAAGTTGAAGTGCTTATTACGGGGAGTTATATTTCCATTTATATGAAAACTAATGTTCCCGTTATTTTCCTGTTTACCTTTTATTGCGAACTTCCTAGCGGTGCGTTTAGAGAAATATTTTTCAAGTATTGTGTGCGGACGGTAATAGAAAGTAGAATGTCTGCCGTAGAGTAGATGTTATGAGGATGAATCTTTTATTATAGGTCTTACGAAAATGGCTGTGAGCAAAATGACAGCCATTACGACTGTGTTAGTAAGACTTTACACGAGCAAACTATTTTTATTAACGCGCATATATACTATAATCAATCCTTTTTCCGTGTGGTTTGGTAGAAACTGTAAAATATCACTACGAGCCTTAAAACTCCTTTTGTTTCGTTTTCGTGAATGCAAGAAGTACCTACTCCGTATCTTTTTGAAGAACATCACTAATAGCGTTATTAAATATTGTTCTAGGCCGTTTCCTCTTACATAAACAAGTTAATGTGAGTTCTCTTTCATCCATTTGAACCTATTTATGTAAATGAAATAGGTACTATCTGCAACTATGTTACCGCAGAATTTAACAATTTATTGTTTTACGCAGAACTCTCATTGCATGAGTATGTGACTGTACATATCTTGCTTTATTTAAAAAAAACGTTGGCTTGCACTGAGAGCATGTCCTACATTGTAAGTTTGTTTACAAACTACACATACAGCTAGACCAACGAACTGTAAGTCGTACAAAATAGTTGTCATGTGCGGGAATCAAACCTGTGACAGGAAACAAAGCAGCCAATCACGTAACTACTGCGCCAACCATACAGTCAAATGTATGTAAGTAAATATTACAGAAAAAACAGGCTTCTTCCGTAAATATTTTTATATTAAATTCTTAACATATCATAAGAAAACTCTCTGCCTATTTACTTATATTTCTATAGGGTTAAAAGTAACAAAATATTAAGAATTTATTAGGAACAACGCTAAAGTTATTCAACTTATCCCTTATTAAAGGTCCCGTTATGGGTTTTCCAATATCTTACATTCTTTAGAGGGAACGGTTGTCTAGGGGTTGTGAATATTTGAAATGTTCTGCGGAATCTTGCAGTGTATTATGATAATTTACTTCCGACCGTTAAAGCTTGACCAAGTTCAGAAGAAACTATTTAACAGTTACCCAAAAACATATTGTTAAATGCAGGCTAATTTTTTATGCTGTGCGCAAATATTCACATAGAAAAGAACGAAAGAAATAATATTTATTGGCAACCACAAAACACACTGTTAAAACATAGGTACTGTTCAACATGAAAAGAACAAAAACACACACACACAGAGAGACATCACCCACCACACACACACATGCACATACATTACATGATAAATAAATGATTCATGAATATGAACAATTTTTACTATGGGACCAGCTTTAAAATACCTAATTAATCAGTACAGGTTTGTCAAGTAGGTAACTTTTGATGTAATGAAACTGCTGATTTTTTTCTTGATTTCAATATTTGCATACTGCATAAAAAGTTATCCTGTATAAAATACAGTGCTACTTTTGTTTAAGTGCCATGTAATAGGAGCGTATCCATTACCAACAACCAGCTATAGTCTGGGCTGTTGCTGTGAAAACTCTAAATACTGTGCTTGGCCTTGGACTAAAATCCTGGACACCATGTTCATTAATTGTGCTTGTGACGGCCACACCAATGGGGCGTCAGACCAAAAGGCACTGCTGGTTTCGAGCAGCGAGATAACACTCGTTTCTTAGTATTGATTAGAGTAAGCATTTCAACACCGCTCTTTACATTGAGCAGTGTAAAATATAGTCTTCGGTAAAAATATACCGTCCCATTACTATATTGCTTGCTCTCATTATTAGCTTTTAAATGCTCACAAATGCATGCAAATTAAACTAAAAACACACCAAACCAATTTAATAAACAGACTTTTACGACTGGGCTATGAGGAACTTATTTAAATTAACCATTAAAGTAAGATTATAAACCCTTACAAAATTAATTAAAGCTTAAAGAAGTTTGGTCAAGCTTATTGCAACTATGAGTGGAGAAATAACAAAGTTTGAGCTTTCAAGTAACCGACTAGAACTTTCAGAAACCGGAGCCGGGATAACATAAAAAAACCGACAGAGATCGAGTTTTATTCACCTATAGTTGGTTCCGTACTTTAATAGCAAAATTACATAAAATAAGACACCACACCACACGTGCAACAAAAAAAGGACACGAAAAAGAAATGAACAATCCCAGGCAGGCATTAAGTCCGCCTCTATACATATGTGTGTTAAATATTACATAAATAAATAATAAGTCCTCTGATTTTTATTGTCAGATTTTATTTTTGTCAGAAATCATGTACAGACCCCAGCATATCAACCTATATGTCAAATTTTGAAAGGTTTTCAACTTTATTCTAAACACAATAAGGTTCATGTTCAATTGAAAATTTGACAGTCTGGAGTAGGTTGATGTGCTGGCGTGTGTACAGACGCCAGTTTGTTGGGTCACACTTGGTTTCTGAGTCGCTCGACCCTGTTGAACCTAGTAATAGTAGCAACATACTTAACAAATTTTCCCAATTGAATATGAACCTTATCCTGTTTGACATAAAGTTCGAAAAAAAGACGATCAAAGAAATTTGACACATTGGGGTAACTTGACGTGCTGGCGTCTGTACATAGGTAAGTAGTATTCTCTAGTAACTCTAGTAGTAACTCGTTTCACATATATTTTGGTACGGTACCCTAAAAAGAGGTTTAATTGAAACTGTAAACTTTCTTACTTAATGTACACGATAGCGGAAAATATTAAAAGGAAGTAAATTTTCGTGGAAAGAAAAAGTATTTTCATTTAATTTTTGTTTAATTTACTTGCTAAAGAGAATGGGCCGGCTGAAGTTTTGCTTTGTTATTTAGTGCGTTAATAACGTCACTATAAAAACTACAAAGTATGCCCCGGCCTAAGGCTCCCAGAAATTTCGCAATAAGAACCAACCTTGGTTGTTCGTGTCTTCGGTCTTTTCCTTAAATTCATATTTACTTACATGTAAGTGAGTTAATATATATTTACCAATGATGGCTTTCCTTCACAATATTTTATAGGAATATTTACTCCTTGAAGGTTAGTAAGTCTTCATCTTCCATTGCTGCCTCTCCAATTACACAAGGTTGTTGTCTGTCAACTACAATTATTATACTCCACTAAAAAAAGTACTGATGTTACTCGTAAAACTGCCACGCTAAAATGGGACTGGGCTAGACACATCTGCCGCATGTCAGACGATCAATGGGCCAAATGCACTACCTAATATAGGTTCCCTTACAAATGGCAACGACATCGCGGACGGCCTAGGCAAAACTGGCGGGACGAGCTGGACTCCTTTGATATGGACTGGTAGAAAGAAGTGGAAAGAAATTAGGGATTCTTTTGCCTGCAATGGTAGAATCCAGGCTAGTAATAATAATAATAGCAGACATACTAATGAGTATGGGCGATTAGCGAATTATTTACAAACTGGACATTTTGAGTCGAGCAACGCCTTCCTTAAAACCCTTTCTTTTTATGTTTGCCATCGACATGCTAAGAAGAAAACCACCATTCCTCACTACTTTGCCTATTACCCCAAGATACAGAATATGATTTATGTCGACAGCAGGTCAAGTAAAACAACTATTTAAATCCACATCTCAAAATGTTTAGTAAACCATTCTTCCTAATCACATACACTTGAAATAAACGTCGAAACGCAAGTTTAACCGACAAATAAAATCATAAAATATAGAGGATTGTAACTCAGTCGTGTTCGAGCGATTCATTCGATGACCGCGGTTAAGCTGTGGTTAGTTCACTCACAGATTGCAAGGCCTTAGATTTGATTGCCTTGTTAAGGCACCAGCTTGTTGGGTCACACTTGGTTTCTGAGTCGCTCGACCCTGTTGAACCTAGTAATGGTAGGAACATACTTAACACAGTGTTAACATGAGAACGTTAAGTTTATGAACTACATTTCGGTGTAAAGGTATTATGTAGTTTGAATGAACAACAATTATAATTATCAGTTGACAGAATTTAACAACTGAAAATCATATTTATTGTTAATTCAAACTACATAGCACAAGCTCTGCTTAGTTTAAGACTAGATGGATTGTGGAAGTTGTAAAATATTTATTTATTTGTTTACTTTGAACAAGTTGCATCCTTTGTTGGAATTATTAGAGTTAGACTGTAAGTTTAAATCGTGGAATTGTGTCCGGGTTAAATCACATCACCTTATACTACATGAGAATTAAACATAACTAGTGACATGTAGTTATACCACATATAGGTCTACTATTCTGCCTAACATTTCGAAAAACAGGCACGTGTTTACAATAGAGTAAGTGCTCAAAACCAGCAGTTTGTTTATTAGTTTACTCCGTAGCGCTCCTTCCATAATAGAAAGTAGCCTTTGATAATGTAAAATCGACAAACTTGTTAATTGGTTCTGAATTTATTTGACCTAGATTCGCAAAAGTTCCAATACTAAAATATAGTTTTCAATTTCATCAAACTTGTGTAAGCTCCAACTGGTTTTAATGAGTAATATTAAGCTTAACAACTTCATAACAAAGGACGAAGTTATTTGTAAAAACGTTTTATTAAATCTCAGAAATGATTAAATTTTAATATATAATATGCATATTAAATAACATGTAATCATTTTATCATTTTACTTTTTTATAATTTTTTTATTCACAGTGATTATTCCGACATTGACATCTCTTCTGCTAGTATATTTAATTTACAAATTTATAAACTGATTATTGACTATTATGCATGGATTTATATTTGTACGCTTCAACGCAAGACGTAGATGGACTGCTATATTATATTTATTTGTAACACCCGTGTACAACCTATGTCTACAAATAAAGATTTCATTTTCATTTTCACTGGTAGAACCACTCCAGCTTAATATTGGAAGTCACAACAAAAAAATATCTTTCAATACATATGCCTAATATAGGTACACTTCACAGTGAAAATCATGCGCTCAGTATTTTTCAACCATAGGCTTAGGCTATTTGTAGATCGTGGACCGGGGTAGGCATAAGTCCATTGGTCTAAACAGTTTAACCAACAGGTATCGTGTGACCCAGTCTTTGGATTGTAAAGGGCAGTCAGGTACACAGTTAAAAGAAAGAAAGAAAAAGAAAGAAAAAGCATTTATTTGGCACGACACAGGCACACGTTAATAATAAAAATAGGTACAAAAAAAATAATTAAACTAAAAAATAACAATAAAAATAAACAAAATAAAGAATGATGTGCCTTGCGGCCGCGCCAAATAAGTCCAGTTCAGCAAAAAAGCCAGACAACTAGTGCCTGACGCTGGTTTTCAACTAGACCTGAGGTTGTGAGGTATCACCGACGTAAAAGCAGACTGATAAGTATGCATGTGTGTGAGTGTCTGTGCGTGTGTTGTGTGTAAAATAAATAAATAATGTATTTGTAGTGACTAGTGTGAGGTAGATAAAGAGTGAGAGTAAGATAAAGAGCAACTCACACCACACCACAGTTGCTCTTTATGATATGCTGGTATTTTAACATATCCGGTGAGACTGGAAGCCGACTCCAATAAAATTGGGTAAAAGCTAGACTTTGGTTCGATTTGTGATTTTGAGGACGACAAAAGCAAAGGAAATTTAATTTTTTATTCTTCTAATTTTAGATACATCGTCTTCGCGTAGCTTAATTATAGCAATGTATACGTACAGAGTATTGTAAAACATATTTTAATCTTTTAAAGGTAAAAGTAGGCAAGACACTTCAATATGTTCGGAATATGTGACCAAAATCATTATCTTATTTTATGAAAGTTGTAAGTCTAACGTGCTAAAGTTCCTTGTGATGGTATATTGAAATAAATGATTTATACTTGACTTTACCTTAAAGATACTACTTTTAGTCTATTTGATGTTGAGCATTTTAAAAAAAATATTCAGGTTGCGTAACTCGCGTAACTTCAAAGGGTAATGCCCATTTGCTGAGGAAACTTTGGCATATGGAAGTAACAAATGATCGATGAGTCATTAGAATTGACCTCACAGACAAAGAAACAACGGCTGTTTTACAAATAGAACTCGGTTGGATTTCAATCCCTGCTTTGATAGTACCTACTGATCACCAAAGGGTAAGATTAATATGCAATAACAATTAAGTGTCTCAATAAAAGTCTTTTGATACCATTGTACTTATTATAGATTAGTAATACCAATATTTAAGTTAATGAATTGCTAAAATTACTAAAATGGCTACCTATTCTTCAGCGCAGAGCCTTGAGGGCCTTGACAACCCTATTTTCTATACTTCACAAGCCCATATCTCTAACATATCTGACTTCTCAATATCACTATTTGTGTTCGGCACACGATAAGATTATTCGTTCCATAAATAGTCGTCTTCTACGATGTCCTTCTCACCGTTCTGGTTTCATTCAGTCGTCCTTCTTCGTCCAGGCGGTTTTTCTTTGGAATGAGCTACCTCTGAAAATCAGGATGGTAACCAGTTTGTTCACATTTAAAGTGATGGCACGTGAATACATTCACAAGGAGTTGGCAAACTTATCTTGAAGTTAAGTTAGCAGATTAGTATTTCTATAGTAATATATCTCTAGAAAATGCCTAGGGCATTAAGTCCGCCTTTGTACAGTGACTTTTATTAGTGCATAAAGTTTTAATGTCTAAATGAATAAATAAATTTGTATGTTTTTGGTATTCATTACATAGATGAGGAAATCTTGACTAGAAATTGGCATTTCTCTTAGATCACAGAATCTTCCACAATCGCAATAACACTTTTTAATTTCGATTACAAAATTGCCAGTAGCCGAAGGAAATTCTCTTTCCACAAAGCTCCGGTTCCACTAATCAAACACAATTACACTGGGCCAAATGAAAACTGTCATCAAAGATCCACTTGTTTAGTGTCTCTTCATTAAATGAGAGTGTTTACTTAAATTAAGATACCGACTGTTGGAATCGAACTCTAAGGCGTTTCCGTTACGTTTTAATTATAATGTGTCGAGTGTTCCAAGTGTTTGAGGTAATTAATATTAACACAGTTTCGTCTGGTTTGTTCTAGACAAAGAAATTCAATCGTCAGGTCATCACGAATAAAATTTTAATCGGATACTTGTGTCCTAACGGTGAAGGAAAACATCGTGAGGAAACCGGCATGTCCTAGAACCAAAAATTCGAAGATATGTGACATCTACCAATTAGCACTGGGCCCGCGTGGTAGATTATTGGAATTATTATTTTTGTATAATATAATAATAATGTGCCCGCCCATACGCAACATACGCGCTTTGCCGTGGAGTTCCAGCTCGGTATCTTTATCTTTTATCTTTAATTGTGTCCTAGTGGCCGGACGTCAACGAGTCTAGTTTAGTACGCTCCGCTGCCGCTCCAGTATTGCTATATTACCCTAAATGGAGTTATTGAGGCTTGGGATTACAATGTTTTTATGAAATTTCTCCGCATGTCCCCTCTATAGGATCTTAAATCTCTTTGGTTCTAGAAGACATCTATACACTCGTACATCACAGACTGACTCTGAAATATCAAAAAAAAAATCGTTTGTTACGACCTTTTCCATTTGGTAATTATTGAATTTTGAATGGAATACAATTAATATTTTTTGACTCCTTAAAAGTTTCGTTAGTGTTTTTACACATACGTTTGTTAAATACGTGTGAGTTATTAATTTGATATCAAAGATTTACCTAGTTAGTGTTTCTATTGACTTTCTCGACCACTGTGTCTGTTTATTAAGTTGATAGTAAGAATTTTAGAAACTGACAAGTAGATGCAGCATAAATACCTTTTAAAGACGAGAATTTTTGAACAACACTAGCATCTATGAATATTTCCTTTACGTATACATACACATAGTGTCGACAAAAAAAAAACATTTTTCTTAAATGAATAACTTATTGTTATGTACTGTAATAACTGTGATCAGAGTAATAGGCTAATTAATACATGTATCTTATTTTCTGAATATTATACGGCTACAAGAAATTTTTCAAAAAGCCTACCATAACGCCATAATTTTATTTCTGCGAAGCGTAAATCTTAAGAACCTCTATGATAGACTAACAAAAACTAATAATGTAAGTTCCGATTTCTTTTATAAGGTCGGAACCAGTCGGAATCCTTAAAAGATATACCTAACACGTAACGGTTGTCGTATCCAAATAACATATCTATTCGCTTACACAACCTTTTCTTAGTAAACATAAAAATCTCATTCCTCCGAGCCATACAAAATGAATATTTTATCAATAATAATTTAACAAAATGAATTGTTTTCGAGAACTTCCCTATCACGCAAGCTATTTGTTCCACTCTTGCGCAGTAGGGCACTGACACTTTCTATTAAAATTATCATATCCATAAATAAGCATCTTGTTTTTAATATCATAACAAAAACATGGGACAATGGGGTAACCATAATTTTCGGACAGTTACGATGGTTAAATAAGGACTAAGTTTTTTTTAATAAGTAGCAATGGTTATGTTAACTGTTCAATGTTTTTGGCCTAACAATGTTTACAATCACGTAAACATCGCGATCAATATAGTAGTTACAAGCATTACAATTAATATAGCTAATCTAGTAAGAATTTTCTAGTACTAGTAATATTATTAAATATCACCTTACAGCTTGTACTCAAATTTGTCTTTCATAAAATTTTCAGTCGAATATCCATAAAAATAAATATCCAATTTATTAAAGCAAGAAGGTCGCCCTACAATCATTTTGCACCTGTATCCCCTTCTGGGTGCCGTTGACGTGAAAAACTAAACCGAAAAGGACAGGTGCGAAATCTTGTCGCAGCGGGGGTCCGACCAAGGGCCCGTTGACTCGACCCATAACCTTAATTGATAGGAATCGTTAACCTTTAAACGCGCGCCTTCATCGTTTCCTTAACATAAATACTTCGATTCTAATCTCCAAACTTTTTTCTCCGTTACTTTATACGTCTGGTTAGCGATCGTTTTATTTTCGGGTGCCATCGTCTACAGCCGCCGATAGATCGTTATTTCGTAATAAACAGTCCATTCTTTGTCATTCGATATTTTCGAGATTGGTGGTGCCAGATAATATGATATCGTCTTGGCGCCGTCGTTTCAGTTATAGGTTATAATGTCCAGTGTCAAATTAGGTAAGGCCGAGTGGCGTTGGAATTATTACTCATTTAATGTTAATTATTTTCTTCTGAGGAAGTTAGACGTGTGTAATTAATTCGGTGGTCAAGCACTTTTATTTGATAAGACAAGATCAGATCTTCTGTATGTTCTAAATGATGTTCCGTTTTGTGTCTGTTTATTTTCGTCACCTCGTAACATAAGATTGATCATTTATTTTCGTGTATTGAACTGATAACTTATTAATTCCAACAGTAGACCTCGATCAGACAGACTAAGGAATTATTTAAAGATACATAAAACAAAAACAAAGACATAAATTCAACAATAATTTTGCTCGCTCCTTGAATCAAGATAAAGAAGCAATAAAAAATCTCTGCAGTTTCAAAATCAGATAATAAATGAGCAACAGTAACAAAATTAACATAAACGCCATCATTAATTTGCCGCAAATGAACATGGTGTTGATATATCTCAACCATTAAATCAATTAAATTTATAACTTACGACTCTGAGAATCTTCAACGTGTAATCAATATCTCGTGCCGGGTGACATAAATTTGGTAGGACCCACATCAGTAAGTCTCTCTGGTTTGTCATCAAATCAGTGATCAGCTAAAGTTTTCGAATTCTTGTGTATTTTTGGGATGTTGTGATGAAAGAAAAATGCGAGTTGTTTCTTTGTTTGGTTTCACTTTTTGCTGGCATGAATATTTTAATTGCTGGATCAACGGGATTGTCTAATATTGGCAGAATCTAGTGGTATATCAGGTCAAAAACATGGTTAATAATTATCTGCTCCACTTTTTATTATTTTGTAACGTGTATTTTTGATTAGATCAAGATAATATGTCCTTATTTAAAATGCTAGTAAAAACACTAGTAAAAACTAGTGTTCCTTTATATTGGGAGAAAAAAATCATAACATAGCAAAAATATAATATTAGCGGACCTTAAGGCCCTTCCTTACATTGCCGCAATAAACACATTTTTCTTAACCGGCTCTCATAACCCCGGGCTGGAAGTTATGTATTCTAATCTTTATTAATTTTGCAGAGCTACCTAACTGTGTTAAGCTTACAAGCCTCGAGAATAAACCGTCTATGTTTTCCGCACATACAATCCCTGGAGCCCTTAGAAAAGCATATTATAATCAGGAGCGCTCGCATATTCATGAGTTTATGGCATCATCTGGAGACTATAGACCTCAAACCAGTACCTAGAACTCAACCATTTAAGCGGTAGGTACGTGACAAAAAACAGCCAGGTTATCAGATCTACATACGTTCAAACAAAAAAAAAGAGGAAAACGTAGCTCGAAAATTCTGAACTTTTATACATTGTGGATACGTTTTTTTTACATGGCACTCACACTCGGTCACCTCTGCTAAATGGACCGAACAGGTGCATTAAAGTTTTTATAAAGTCCTCCCGATCGTAAATCGCCTTAAGTAACAAGGGTGAGCTTTAAGTTTTTTAGAGTACTTTTAATAAAGAATGAACTGCCTGACTGAAGTCGCCGAAAACTTTGTTGGAGTGGCTTCGGTGTTTCTAGTTTGAAAAGGGTTTGATACCTATTAAGAACGATAAATCATTAGTTAATCACAGAGTTTTTATCCATAACTTTTGGGGAAGTTGCGGTGGAGTTAATTGAGGTTTAAATGTTTTAATCTTTTGTAAATTGGTTTAGAATTGTTGCCTTCAATGTGTTTTGACAGGTGATTCACACCATATCTAGATTACAGACGTTTATAAAATAAATTTGTGTACCAATACGTATTGCCCGACGGTATTTACAAAATGGTCAAGTCCATACAAGTATATACATACATTAACTCACTCCGTTTTCCCAGGGAGGTAGGCAGAAGCTGCGGAAGGCCACCTCAAAGGATCCTAAAAACCAACGTGCACATGTGATCTTTATCTAATTGGGTGATAGTTTGATGGTACTTGAATTCAGTATAAAGTTATGTGACAGTGCGCGCATTTTATGATTACGATTACTAAATCCGTTCCGAGAACGATCAAACTATCGCCCGATTAAGAATCACAAGAGCGCCTTGGATTTTAGATACCTCTTTTGATCTTTTTGATTTGAGATCTAAATTTAACAAAATAGTAGATCAGTTTTGTTATCACTCCAACATCTGAAAAAAAAATACAAAATCAAAGACATTTCTAAACCAGTGACTCATCGAAATAAGAGCATGGGTCCTCGACACAATAAGGCTTGATACATGCGTGTGTTGTCGGTAGTCCTTTAATGTCGTGTTGTGGCTTGTAGATGTCTAGATAAACGGAAAGGACATTGTGTGACGCAACCAGGAGGGTCGCCCTCCTTCTATTTATTGCTACATAATACAGGGCAACCGTGGCTCTGTGGGTAAAGATGAAAAGATTAAGCAGGCATTGGAAAATTTTAATTTTAATGACCATTAACAAGGAACGGACGTTTACTATTATCAAAACGAACGTATGCTATGTCTGTAGCTATGGTTCTTGGTAAAAAAGGTATTACTTTGATTTACATCAATTAACCTAATAATACTTGCGCATATCATAAAGATCAAGGGGTTAGGATTACAAGGTTTATTTTACTTTCTAGTAGTGAGGACTACATATTTTCGTCTTTTATATAATTACTAGCTGCCCCGGCAAACTTCGTTGCGCCTTAGAGTCAATTTATTACTCTTATCATTTTTTTGTATTAGATATACATACGTTGAATAAGACGACAACAAATAAATCCAAACCAATAATAACTACTACTACTTTTAAATTACAACATGTATATATACCCTAACCTAACTGACCATACCTATCCTATAGCTAACCCAACTATCTAACCTAACTACCTTACTAAAAAATACTAAATTCATAATTTTAATCTGAACTATTGCCTCCATGTTACATACAATAATTTATGCCTATAGTGTTCCCGGTCTACTTTAATTAAAGTCCTAACAGTAAAATAAGTTGTATTTGCAAAGAATTATTAAAGTTCGTCTCTGTCATCATTGCTAGTTACGTAAATTGATTTCTGAAATATAAGACTTTTTTATGCTACATAAAACCTCTAAGTTTAGTAACAAAATAAATTTCAGAACGTACAGCTTGGCAAAAAAGTGTAGAAACGGAACTAAATTTTTGTCTGTTGGCAACGTTTTCAAAATAATGACATCTCATAATAAACAAAGTTCACGATTTCGTAAAATTTTAATTTCGACCACCAAACGTTGATTAATAAACGTAAAAAGTGAATAAAAACGAATAAAACTATTCGTAGTGCTGGCAGGGAGGTTATTTATAAAGTGTACAGGCGATATCTGGCGGAACATGAGGCCCAAACTATTCTTCCTGAACTTAATAATGTTTTCTAGAGTTCCGCTTATAATACAGGTATGTAAGAGTTTGTTTTGTTGATTCTAGGTAAATCAAGTGTTAGTTGATGAATACAAAGCTATATTAATTTGCTTGCATAAGGAATAACTAGAAATTTGAAACAATAAATGTCGAGCACATAGGTTATGTTTACATTTTTTCAGCATTACTCTGGTATAGTGCGCTGAGATAAATTGATACTTAGGTGACTTGACTTTTAACTGAATGAAAATTCACTTTTTTCGTAAATTATACTTTGAGTGCTATATCAAGGGAGAGAATTATTTGTTCTAGCGTTTGAATTAGAAATGTAAAAGAAATTGTCGTGCCATAGTCTAAATCTATTATTTAATTCAAGGAAGCCTGTTATCGTTCTAAGCAAAATCGTGCTGGAAGGAGATAAACAAAAGGGTATTTTCTACATCCGTCTTTTTAACAGTATGTGATAAAAATGTTTTACTTTTAATATTGTTAGGGATAAATGAAATATTTGGTCTTTACAGGAAGCAGCTGAACGTGCATTACAAGCTATTATCGAGGAGGATTGGAAGAACTCGTGCTAACATGTAATAAAAATAGAAAATGATTACTGGAAAATAAAATAACTATGAACGAGGAAATATAGCGATTAGTAATAAATCTAGAAGATGATAGTAGCATCACCTCTGAACCCGAACATGACTCAGATGAGTTTGCGGCCTAAGTGTTCGAGGTAGAATATTTAGAGGAAGATTTACTAGAATAAAATAAAGAAATTATGTTATACAATGTTATGTTTTCTTTTTTTATAATTCCTAAACAATGTTGTGAACTCAGGAGTATTTACTCAATTTGTTATTTTTAGGTAATCAGTTGCGTGTCGAGAACACGTCCTTGTTCAATTAATTCATTACACCCCAAGAGGACATCGGTGTCCACGCTGTCATTGTCTTTCTATTGTGTCTCTAATTGCCACGATTAAAAGTGATTACTTACTGATTTAAAAAAATAGTACATAATTAGATTAATTTGTCTAAAAAACAGCTAAGGATCAAGACTAGGCTGGTACGCTATGCGGTTGCCACGCGGGTTGCCATACGAAGAGCACAGTGGCGCCTCCATTATTTTCTACTCTTTTTTGCCAAGCTGTAGGTGCGTATTATAAATTGACAACCTTACCTTCTTGGGTTTAGCTTAAGACTTGTCAATTTCAAATTGTCACCTGATAATGAACTGGGAAGTTTGACTCCTGTCATGTCATCCAAGATGGCGCTGCGTTTGAAAAATGTTTGAGACAACCGATATTCTTGATATTTATTTTTATGATGTCGAACGGGATAAAAAGTATCCTATGTCCTTCTCCTGGCTCTAAACTACCTCCCTGCCAATTTTCAGCTAAATCGGTTCAGCCGTTCTTGAGTTATAAGCGAAGTAACTAACACAACTTTCTTTTATATATATAGATAAATCTAATAGGTATTATTTTTCTCACCAACTGTTACCACATTATTTTACGCAATAAAAAGTTGAGATTCAAATTGAATTCAATGAGCAGGGGTATTCTCTAGTTTATCAATCGATTCCCCATAGAAATCGTTAAGTTAGCATCAAGAATAATTTTGATTCGTTCGCTTTAAGTGCATCGGCAGTTCTCGTTCTGATGTTTAAATGTTTTTAATAGTTACTGTTAGTACTAAAATGGATTTATACTTGCCTATATGTTTTTTTTCGTTCATAACTAGATTGCGCCATTTAATTCAAAGGGACTGCCTGTGGAAAATGGAACTGAGTCGCTTATAATACTTTATAATAACATTTTGATTGATAATAACTACTGCCTTAAATATTCAATAGTAGTAAAATGATGTGTGAAACTTAGTCGTAGATAAACTAGTAATAACTTTGACTATGTTATATTTTCTACATTAATTGAAACGCCACAACGGAACTGTACTTGTGCTCATTACAATAACTCAGTACACGCACAACGTCTGCTAACTGCCTCTAAAATAGATTTCGGACTGACATTGATGAGCAGATAAGATCATAGTGTCCGATTCATTAAACGTAATGATATGCTTCGTTAAACTAGAACAATCGTCGATTCCACAGGACCTATGGTTATTTGCTCCTAAATAGATTTATAGGCCCGACGTCCGGTGAAATTGATAAAAATTGTCTTGAGAAAGTATTTGATAATGGGTTGATAGTCATTGAGTTCGACTTTATTGCCTTTAATTACAATTGCTTTTAGTTTAAATTCTACTGGAATTACGTAGGGTATGGCCAGTGCTGTGGGATTGTATCAAATGCCTTGGAAATTGATAATAAAAATGCAGTCAATCATGCTATACTCACGTTTCCTTTTTTAATTAAGGATGCGCCAAAGTGGAGTACTGTGGCGCATCCGTGAAATTATTTTTGAAGTTATACTTGAAGTTATGTATTCTTTTGACGCGTTAGGGAAAGTAATGATAAGAGTTCATTTTTATGACGAACGCGCGCACCGTCACGAAAGACCGACACTCTGAAGTTAGCTATAGTCATCATTTTAGTTCTTTTCTATTATTATGCCAATGAAGTATACTAACTTGTAACGCATGTACGTTAGTACACACACATTTGAATCTCATAATTTTTGCTAACGTGCCAAAAGCATAAACTTCAAATATGATATATTATATTCCTTGGCGCGTCAGGGAAAAATAATGAGAGTATTTTTTTACGATTCGCAGGCACACCGTCACGAAAGACTGACACCCTGAAGTTAGCTATGGTAAACATTTTAGTTTTTCTCTATTATTACGCCAAAGAAGTATAACTTGTAACGCGTGTAAACAGAACTTGAATTTCGCGTACACTTTTAATTTAGTGTCTGGTTAAAAAAATTACAACACATCATAAATATGGCGTAATTTTAATTTTGACTGACCCAAAATCAATGTTTTTTAATACCTTTAAATTTACGTAGTTTGCGTTCAAATTTTTTAAACCACTTGAAGCAATCACCGAGTAAATCAATTAAGTGTACCTCCATCAATCATACGCATCACACTTAAACGACCCGCTTAACTGAAGATTGAACTCAATTGAAACGACATTGATCTTGAAAATTATTAGCAAGAACGCTTAAAACTGCCAAATAAGATTGATCCACCAACTCGTTAAATTTTAAAAGATGATGGTTAGAAACTATCGAATGGGAAAAGGTCTTCTTAAATTGGTGCTGTTAATCGTGACTCACAGACAATTGTTTGCTACAATTTTGTATGTTCGATACTCCGAACCGTCAAGTATGACGAGTCATATTAATCTTTATGAAATAATCAATTAAATAGTGGGGGAAATCTGGATTAGATGGTATCAGAGCTCTGTCGGCACATGCGTACAGTCGTGAGGTCCGTAACAAGATTATTTGTATAGCGAACGGTTTTGATATTTTAAGATAGTATTTTTTATCTTGTTTAAATTGAATATTCAATTGCAATAAACATAATCATAATATATTCTTGTTATTATTTTTCATTCTGTAAAACCTACTTTAGCAAAAAGATTTCCAAATGAGTTTAGTAGGTATTTTAAATTGATTCTACACTTAACCTGAGGATATTTTTGTTTTTTTCTCATTACTTTCAAAACAACACTTTGCCAGTCTTCACAAAAGGTATCGTATAACCCAGTAACTGGGCTGTGGAGATCAGATAGGCAGTCGTTTTATATAAAATACTGGTATTTTGCTCCATCTGGCTGGTTAGATTGAAAACAAGATAATTTTTGATCTGATGTTATTGATGATTGTACGGTAAAACAGTAGCAATTTTCAAAATACAGAAGTTAAAGCTGTTGGTTCGAAATCAACCAAAACCCTTTTGAAAACTAGCACCTAAAAATTCCAAACGATCAAAACCACTACATCGAACCACAATGACGACCAAAAGCGGTATGTTTTGGTATCGACTGGTCAGGCATTCGAAGTATTGTCAGTGATTTAATTGAAACAGTATGGGGCCGAACCGACCGCGGCCCAACACTACGCATTGCCACAGGAAACAATGTTTTGTATGAAAAATTTCATCTAGTACATTTTAATTGCGTCTATATAGTTTAATTAGAGAGTTAGAGACGTTCCATGTTGTCTATGATTAATGTTGTAAAGTAAATGGGATGTGTTTGATGACTATAAAATATACGACCAAGTCTATGCTCTACTTTAAGAATGTTAATTTTGTTTCTGTTTTGATAAATTAGTTTTGTATGGATAAATTGTTGGATAGGGATCTTTTTATATTTTTTGGTCGTAAAGCTTGTAAAACATGTCGTGTTTGAGTTGGGTGTTCCTGGATAATTGGAATTATGACTTGTCATTATTATATTGCTAGTAAGAGTGTTAAACTAAAATATCTAGTTGCTCTATTAAGCTTGATAATTTTGATAACCAGCCTTAATAAGGTTTATGAAGCTCAAATTAATGCAAACAGCTTTTTTTCGAACTGTGCGACTGTTTTACGAAATATAAAATGGTTGGTTTTTTTTATAAAATATAATAATTATAAAAGGCATAAAGAATGAACCGAGAATAAACCTTCCTGAAAATAATTCACTTAGACTCGAAGTCAACATTAATAGCAAAGACTGAAAAACAAAACTCAACAATAGAGATACAGGATGAATTTATTGTGAATATCAACAATTCCGATTCAGCCACACCGTTCTTATTAAACAGGCTACAGACGATCAAGTCCTTGATGAATGGGAATACTCTCAAACTAATCTTAACATCTGTAACGTTGGCAGAGGAGGATTAAGGGGTACAAAATGTTCTTTAATACTTCAGTCTAATATTGATGTCTAGGAAGTTCAGTGGCTAGTTATCCAAGTCTCTAAACAATAGTCCGTTTCCTGATTTAAGTTGCCTCTTAGCAGTTTGATGGTACTAGACAATGCGAGATATTTATAGGGGCTTTGTGAAGATATCAAATAATTACATCACGAAATTAATGATCGTATTTCCGAATCTTTTGTGTTGTAAGTAGATAGGCACTTGAGGAAATTGGGAATTGATATCAGACTGAAAATAAATAAGGTTGATGGTGAAGTAAAAAGGTTGGCAGAAAATCCAATTTTGTCAGACGACAGGACAAGGAAAAGTACTGGCTCAGTCAAGTGATCATTGTAAGTTCTATTGATCCTAAGATGGTTTTCAAATATCAAGTTTCCAAAGTTTGATTTTTATGTGAAGACAATATTTCGAACGCAAACCCTGATTAAAACTGAACATGCTACTAACATAAAACTCACATTCTTCAGAAACCAACCAGGAACGTTACTATTAATGAAGCCCAAACCATAATTATTCTGATCTCTCACAGATTTACACAATACTCCCTGGCTGACATCCTGGCTGTCGGTTTACTGCCCTCTCCTTGACAACTTTATTACCGCATCTTACAGCGGTCATTGGGTTTAAAATTTTAATTAGCTCCCTTGTTGCCTTGTTAAGGATATTGGCCCGATTTTATTATGGTACGCCTGTTGTTACTTCTTGGTAAACATCTTTGTTTTATCTCTGATCGTAATGATGTTTTTTTCCGTAATCACCAATAACCTATACCTAACTATGGGGATATTTTTTAAACTTTTTTAATAGTTCTTGGAATTTATAATCAAAACATTATTGGACTGACGTATTCGAAATTGTTAAGCGTGATGCTAAAATTGAAAGTAAGGTCCTGAGTGAAACACACTGAATAGTCAAGTAGACTGTGTAAGATTTTCTAATTAAAGTGATTTTAGGAAGGTTGCAAATTAGCACAAAAATGTTTCCGTATGATATTTTTCCTCAACAAGTTTAAATGAATGAAGTGGTAAAAGAGACATAAAATTAGAATAAATGCTGTAGAAATGCATTCCTTGTTAAGTATGTGGGGTGCAACAATGGATGACAGATTGAGGAATGGTGTGATAAAGCAACGTTTGAATTAAAAGAAGATGTGGTGACAAAAATTGAAGAGAGTATGCTTAGATAGCTTGAACACGTTGAAATAATTAATGAAAGGCGACTAACGAAAAGTACGTATAAGGCAATGACAGTGCAAACGCCAGGAAGGGACGCCCTAAAACGAAATACATAGTCTTATTGGTGAGGTTCTTCAAAAAGGTCAGATGCGTAGTACTCGTAACCAGCGTGTGTGTATGACAACATGTATAGCATATGGTGCTCTGTTGTTTCTGCAAGGAATAAAGGAGTGAGATTATGATTGTTTGTATTTAAGTAAAAACTAATAATACCACTTAAACGACTGCAAATGAAACACAATTTTTTTTAAAGCATGACTTAAATAAAATTGCCTGAACTTTGTGCTTCCAACTTATAACCATAAAGTTGTTATTAAGAATATTGTGCAAGCAAATGCGTCTTCTTAGTTCCCCTCTGCTGTGTTTAACTTATCAGCATAAAAAATATCGTTATTAAGCTTTAGCAGATGTCTCTGATAGCGGCGGTAATTATGCTCAAAAAGCCACAAATTCAATGGCGGCATAACAAAGAAATTGTCACAAAAATAAACGGGTCCTTGAAAAAACAAGGGCAACAAATAAAACAATAAAGAGGACAAACACAAAACAAAGAGAAATACTATAAATCAGGTGTTGTGGAAGTGTCTCGCTTTATAAAAGTATGGATAGAGGCAGACGGTTGACGTCGGGCTGTTAACTGGGAATTTATTGTTAATCACGGCCGAAGAAGTCTCATTCTCGTAAATTTTTGTGTAATACGAGTGGATTGATGCAAGATGCGACCCGATAACTAGGGAGCGGAAATAATTGGAAGGTTTTATGGAGAGGACTGCCTCAGAAAGTAGCTGGGATAAATATATTTAGCTTCCAGTATCCTAATTTTACTTTGTAAGGTTCAAATTTGAATGGGAATTTAATTCGAGGCGTGTAACTCTTGCTGGTAATGGCGGACACGGTTCTGGTCGTTGAACATGTTTTAAATTTTGAATTTGTTTGAGCATGAGCCCCAGTGTGGGATTATATGGACATCATTGCAATGTATCTGCTTAATTAATTGCTTTTGTTTGTTAATTGACTTGCCTAATTCCGTAGAATTTATTGTTGCTGATGCAATTTGGGGAACAATTAGCCGTATTTTATTAGTCTTATCTTTATTTTTAGAAGTCATGATTAAATTTTTGATAAAGTGAATGAACCTGAGTTTTGGAGCGTCTATTTTTTCTGTTGTTTCGTTACACAATAAATGGTACCGATACGTTAACAACGTAAACAATGGTGGCCGCAACGAAATGTCTCCATGAACCTAAAACCACTGTTATCTGAAAAGCAACAGAACAAGCAATCAAATTGGGAATGTTTCCCGTAATAAAATGCTTTTACTAGCTCAATATGCTTCTCTTCAGCGTAGCGACCTAAACTAACTTGTACTTTTAATTTATTAGGACATTTATTGTTCAATTTTAATGATCAATAATGTACAAAGATGTGGCTTGTTGGAATGCGAAGAAAATAAAGTTATAACTTACCAAGTTAATTCGAAATTGAGCAAAAAATCAATGTATCGAGATCAAAAATGATAGTGTTGTAAAATCAATTTTGAGTGCCAGAGGCATTTATATTTAAGAACCATAATGTGCGTATTTAGGCCAATAATGAGCTTAAAAGCCCCACGTTGACCACATAAATGGATGCGCTCCTGTCGATTAGAGGATACTTTTCTTTTTAAAACAGACGACCTTTTAAACGCTTCTTATACTTATTCATATAATGTATTTTTTATTGTATACAAAATACTGTTAAAGCTTTTTTGCAAAAAAGTAATGATGGAGTTTCATGCCCATTCTTCTCCATACGAAACTATTTTTTGGAAGGGGGCATCTAGAATATTTTATTTAACTTTTAATATTGACGTTCAAAAGTGTTTTTTAGATGGTTTAATGGAAATAAATGATTTGGCTTTGACTTAATTGATTGGAAGAGTAACTCAACGTTCTTTAAAAACTGTTTTGGAAAGGAGGAAAATGTATCCCTCTAAAACAGCATTTACACTGTTATTTTATAGACATTTCCTCTTTCTAGAATAATATTTAACGGTTTTACGGAGATTCACATAAGTATTTTTTTGGGATATACATAATATAGCAATAGGGATTTCTGTTTTAATTGTCGAGTCTACTCATGCCTTTAAAATGTAAAAGGTTTTTGTGCGAATTCCATGAAATCGATATAAATTTTCAATCATATCACCTTTAAAACCTTTACGTTTTCTTAAGATAAGTTACTAACTATGCTTCGTTTAAAAACGTCATTTCCAAGAGTTTTATTATCTAACCTCTTCACATTTTATTTTAACTTTGTACGTAAAATATAGCCAATAAGCTTGGTTGTGATATTTAAATAAGTGTCAACTACGAGAACACCTCCCTCGCAAATATTATTGTATTATTGAGGTTTACGACTGCCATACAAATAAAAATATTCTTTTCTTAGGCCTAACTAACCAACTATGCAATGCACAACCTCACAGTTGCAGTTGCAAATAAGTATCGTAGTTATTTACACCCTTTCGACCTAGTTATAGAATGGCATTACTCTAAATCCTTGTTACGATAAATTCAACTTAAAAAATGGCAAGTTAGATTGCAAAATTGAGTGACGGAGACATCACATTTGTGAAGCACGCGCGTCGGCTCTTCGATATACGGACTCCTTTGACGTTCAAAAAGCAAAAAAATAAAGGAAAGTGCATCGGGCTTTGTGACGAGGCATCTCGCAGTTTATAAATATTTATAACCTAATTATCGAAGGCTGGTGTAACACCTCCAATGACTTTTTAGCCAGCGGCGAGCATCCAACTTCGAGACAACACCAATTTGTATTTTTAATCCCGAAAAGCAGAACCGATATTTTATTTTTTGCAAACTTGTTAACACCGTAATAAAGTTGTCCATTACCTATCATTCTGTCAAGCCAAACGAGATGTTCGCTTTGCAAAAGTTGTTTTTATTACAAAGTGTTAAAAAACTCATTTCGAAGCGTTATAGAGCTGTAGCGTTATTGTCGAAGTAATTGTAATTTGTGAGTTACATTAATTTTATTCGAAGACTTCTAAGCTACATGATCTTTTGGTTGTTCTTGTAATCAATGTGTCGCATCAAGTATCAAGACATGGGGTCTAGATAAGTAAAGTTTGTTTTACGTTTGTTCGCTGTCACGGTTCAAATTCCCAAAAAAGTTTAAAAACAAACTTTTTCGGCGTTCCTATATTTCAAGGTTCATTTTTGAATCGATTCTTTATACCCATCCGAAAACTACGGTTGTATTTTTGTGTAAATTTCTGTACGACGTCGATACGAAACCAGTTTTCCGGTCGCATCTTCTGCTAAATAATCGAAATGTGACGTTTTATCAGGAAAGAACAGCAGTTTACACTTAAACAAGTGTCGGGGACACTATCTGGCTCAAGTTATGCGTTAAGTCACCTTATTAAATAAGGGTTTATCAACGGTGCGGCCACGCGGGCTCTGGTGCGGAGATAATAGTAAAGAATTATGTGGATGTTCTGTTGTTTCACATGACAATTTAGGGGGACCCGAAGTACCTACCTATATTGTCACGTGTTCAAAATATTATATGCAGGGGTGTGGTCAGGAAAGTGGAAACAAAAGATAAACACACGCGGGTAAAAAGATAATTATTAACAAATATAAGTAGGTACGTAGTAGAGCTTATTGTAAAATTTATAAAAACCGTAATACCTAATATCATTTATAATATAGGTAATAGCTCTAATAGCTCTTTTTCAATTTGAATAGCGGCCATACCTAATTATTTTAATCATTATTGAATAAATAATCCAAGTATAGGAGCCCTATTTAAAATGTAAACCCAGAGGCATATCCATCCTTTGAACCATATACTAATGGCAGATAAAGCACTTTACACTCATAGATTACCTACTTGTTTATTCACAAAGTTGCATAGAAATAACGACTAAAGAGGCCAAAACAACGCATCGCTGATACCGTATTTAAATCTATTTTCATTAAAAACTGTTTTAAATATTTTGTTTAAAACACTTATTTTAAATAGTTGATAGTTTATCAGTCTTGATTGTAATTTATATCTTAATCTACACTTAATTACAATTACATAAATTCATTCATTCTCTTATCTATGTTTACCATTTTACCTTGGAAAGAGTTTACCTATAAGTAAGTGTGGTTAAGTAATTATAGTAAATAACAGCCGAACGGATCCATCGAAAATTAAGCTACTCATGCTGAGGTCAATCCATAGATGGGTGACCATCCATTACACAATGAGACTCTTGTGCCTCAGAAACGAAGAGATTTAAAATACTATAGAGCGGGCATGTCAAGAAAATGTCATAAAATATAAATAAATATAAATATTTCACAACTTTTCACACAACGCCATTTTAGTCCCAAGTTAAGCTTGAGAGCTTGTTTTATGGGTACTAAACATACTTTTATATTTCTAAATACATACATATTATAGATAAATTACACCCAGACACAGAACAAATACTCGAGCCCATCACACAAACATTTGTCCTGGGTGGGAATCGAACCCACGACCTCCGGCATAGCAGTCAAGATCACTAACTACTAGACTAACAGGCCAGTCAAAAAAAACAAAAAGACACACAGTCAACAGACATAGAAAAACTTTGAACCCATGTCTCAGTAACGCCATCTAGAATAATATATAAATATTGGAGCGGCAGCGGAGCGTACTAAAAAACTCATAGACTTGTGTCCAAGCAGGACACAAGTTTCGGCCGAAAATTTTGATCGTGATGTCCGGTCTATAGGTATTGAATGTCTTTGCTCAGAAAGCACTGAAAGCTGTTCTGCCCTGATAACAAAGAATGCAGTAATCGACATTTTTGAGATTTTCACTTTTTTCCAGAAATGGCATCCCAAGAGGTTCATGTACATGAAAAAAAAATATTTTCATAAGAAAATTCACTCGAAGTATGTTTTTTATGTAATGATTTTCGCCGTACTTGCATAAAAACTGCTTCAATGATACGAAAAAACGCAGTATTAGACATGGCCTAAGAAAGAATGCAGTACTTGCAAGAATACCCTAAAACAGAATGCAGTAATATCCACTACTTTATTATTTTGTTTTAAATTCAGTAGACAAATTGCTAAATTAAAACGCAGTACTCCACATTACTGTATTTAAGTGTAGTAAAGGCTTGCGAAGACGTAGCAGTGCGATCCATTGCCGCGTTTTGTCTTAGTAAATCAGTTCGGCGACGTCATTCGGTGGAGTAATACGTGTGCCACGAGCGGGACTCCGGTGCGCCTCTTGTTGTTTTTTTGACGCAACGAAGTTTGGGTGAGTATACCTAATTATGATAGTGTACTCTAACTTCGATCGAGTAGTTTACAGCAATTTAATGACATTCATATTAGTTTGATATTAATACCAGGAAAGTTATAGGTAGATACAGAAGTCAATCTAATACTCGAAGGTACTATCTAAATTCACGTCCCAAGATAGGTATTTGTTTATCTGAACTTTGTAATGCAAAAATTGAGCCTCAAAAACCAAATTCTAACTAGGTATTTAGTGGATGGTTGTGAATTATCGTTTTCAACCGACTTCTCTAAGACACTATTAGTTCTTTTGCGCCGCCAAATATTACGTAAGTTGAAAACATGATTTTTTGTTTACGTATACATTGTGTTGGTGTTAGTGTTATTTGATTGGTTTAGATATAAAAACGATAGGGCAAAAGAAGTTATGTAAATAGATCATTTAAAGAACAAATTGTCAAATGTACCTACAATTTGATTTAAGTATGTTTTATTCTGTAAACTTTTTGTTTTGTAATAGTTTGTTAATATTGGAGAATAAGATTTTTGCAATGCGGGTGGGTAGGTGTACTTGCGGATTCAACAACACTAGCGCGAGCGCATGGCGCCGTGCGTAGGTTAGGGTATAAAAAGTGAAATACCTACATAAACGAATTTGACTTCGGTACCTATCTATTTCTTTTTTTAATGCCTTCTTCATAATTCTTCCTTAAAATTATTCCTATCAACTCTTACTTAATCCATATGCAGTATTTAATAAATCAATCTGTATCTGTAAATCAGTGTTACGAAGTGCGGATGTTTTAATTTTGTTATTTTTCGATCAATAAACGAAACTTCCTAAGCAATACACTAACTTAGTACCGATTTCGACAGTGAGTAGTGTAGGTATCTTTAGTAGTTTTATGCTAGTTCTTGCTTAATTAGTATCTAATAGATGTCTTATATTTCAGATCATTGTTTTGACAATGAGTACCAAAAACTTCCGCAGTCGAAGCATGTTAGACATGGTGCTGGGAAAATCGAATGAAGTCGCTGAACCACCTTCTGCTTCAAATGTTAAAGTCACGGAACTGCCTTCTGCTTCAAATGTTCAAGTCGCGGAACTACGTTCTGCTTCAAATGTTGAAGTCACGGAACTACCTTCTGCTTCAAATGTTCAAGTCACGGAAATACCTTCTGCTTCAAATGTTCAAGTCACGGAATTACCGTCTGCTGTAGTTTTTCCGGTCAACGAAACAGAGTCATTTTCTTTGTTATGTACAAAGAAAATGACTCTGTTTCGTTGACCGGAAAAACTTCAACATTTGAAGCAGACGGTAATTCCGTGACTTGAACATTTGAAGCAGAAGGTATTTCCGTGACTTGATGAAACGTTCCCAAGTTCTTTTATGGATTTAACATTCACAGATATAACATTAGGATTAGATGAATCCGTGAACAGCTTAGCATCAATGGAAAATACACAGCAAACGGAAGATAATTTAAACTACAACATGATTGCTATCGCATCTAATTCAAAGGATTCGTTAAATCAAGAGCCCCAATATAATAACTTGAACCACGATACAGTTGAAACTGAATCCAGTTTGCAGAATGTTGGATATATAGAGCCAGAAATTGATGTCGAACACGCTGATCCTACGAATAATGTCGTGATAATAATTTTCTTATTAAAACTGAATTTGCAAAAACATGTTTTTTTTTTTATTTCACCCTAATGCTGCATATTTAAGAACATGAAGTAGGTTTTAAACATCCGTATAGTTTACTCAATACTTTATTTGCATTTCACGATGTAAAAACTTAGGTCGTAGCTAAGAGACTAAAAAAACCTTAACCTTAAAATGCACCTATATAAGTCCTTGAGAAGACACAGTACACTTCAACTTAGTTTCGAGCATATAATAATGGCAATAATTACTAAAAAATAATGCAGTAATCGACTTGTGCTACGACATAATGCAGTAACACGCGCAAGTGCTGCATTTAGTTTTAGTATCCTGTGACTCGGAAACGACCTGATACTAAACCGAAACGCAGTAATACGTATTATAATTGCATATATTAGTAAATTAAATAAAGGAAAATTATCTTGTAAAAGCTTGATTTTTTTCCGAATTTTTAGATATATATTATGACCAATAAAATACGAATATCTTGCTCAGATGATATGAAATATGTTTTTTGCGTTTATCTCGTAACCGCCATTTTGCGATTACTGCATTCTTAGTTATGACGGCAGTGTTGTTGCCGGCACGCTGTCATCCATCGATACAAAAACCTGGTATTCAGCTTCCTGTTGGCCTGAACGCCGAGCTCAACCTTGTTGGAAACGGCTAGGCAGATGATAAAAATGCATGACTAAATATTAAAAGTTAGCAATACTATTCCACGTATTGAGGTTCTTGTCCAAATACAGTGAAGCAACAGCGAGTCTGCCCCGCACTTGGATGGGTGACCGCTAAGGAACAATGCCCAATGTTGTTTATTGACATTAATATTTACACGTATTACATGACCTCTTTGCTTCAATATGATTTGTATATCTACTAGAATAAACTCGCGTTCGTGAAGATTTTAAATATGGGGTGGAACGGGCAATGGGCATCCATATACCAGGACTTCAATAAAAATTATTTTGGACGCCCCATCGCGTAAAGATTTTGTCCACACTTTCCTATTTTTTTTCTTTTTGCCTATTATCTATACTAATATTATAAAGAAGTAAAATTTGATTGTTTGTTTGTATGTTTGTAAGTTTGTATATAGGGGGTAATCTTCGGAACTAATCATCCAATTTTAAAAATTATTGCTCCGGTGGAAAGCTACTCTATTCCCGGATGACATAGGCTACTTTTTATCTCCGTATTCCCACGGGAACGGGCTTACGCGGGTGGAACCACGTGACGTCTGCTAGTTGACTATAAAATGTACAAAGGACATGTTTCATTTTTGTATGGGCCTCCGGCCATAACATGTACGTCGTCAGCGAAGCTGCGAAACTTACCCCTGAATAGAATAAAGTTAATTTTTTTACATAATATCATATGGTTTTTATGTACAAAATTAAAATTGAAAACGTTTGACGTTTGTCCTAAGGGTTATTGACAGCCATCCATGACAGGTTGTAGAGATGACGATTACTTAACCTATAATATAATTGTTTAGTTTTTGTTCATCGAACAAATAAATCATTACCTAAGTCTTAGATCATAATTACTGTGATCTTTCATAAAAAATATTAGAAAAAAGTGGTTCACTAAAGCAAGATCAAGAATCATTTCTTTAGGGAGTATTGGCTTATCATTTATAAGTTAAAACCTACTGTGTTCAATCCCTGCTGGATGCGTTTATTTCAATACATTTCCTTCAGCTAACCAGTCTCATTTGTCTAATGTTATACAGAATATGCTATAATGATGCTGTAATTATTGAATAGATTGGTATGGTATGTACTAGTAAGATTGAAATTAAAAATGTAAGTAGGTACATAATTGGAGAACAAGGTACCGGCCGACCCCGAAACCATTGGAGAAAGGGTCATTGCTTTTTGGGTCGGCTTCCAGTTAAGCTGGATGCCGCAGAATATAAAGAGCGCGGTAACTGGGTAACATGGTACCTACCGTTTGTAAATATTGGTATCAGATTTACCTACTGACTTTTATCTATCCATAACAACTGTAAAATATCTTCAAATGACGATGGAGATCAAAAAATAAGCCATTAGGCTTAACATGCTTTCTGAGGGATGTTAAACCTTTGGTGAACTACAGAAGGAGTGTAGGGACTCTCCAAAAAAAAAGAAATAAAAGAACAAATCAGGATTAAAAACTTTATTCTTCTTCTCTTACTGATACATCATCAAGTACACAGGCACTATGTGTCGTTCTAGGTTTGTACAACCTGGTACAAAACAACTCGAACTAGATATACCAACTGTTTTGTATGAGTTTAATTATATATAATGGGCAAAACCTGCGGAGGTTAGTTTGGATTAGAGTCAGCTTCAACGATAGGTGGATCATATTATAAACAAACAGCACTTCTAGCCCAAGTCCAACAAACATTGCACACCAATGAACAATAACTGACCTGTAAAAACAATACAGAATAAACTCACACATTCACAGATCAATACATAGTAGTCATAGTATTTTATTGATAAGGGATTCTTACAAGTCATATACAGATAAAAACCACATACTACATAGATTTACAATTAACTATTTTACACTCCTCTCTAGGTTATATTCTTCTAGAAATGACATCTCTTTCTGGAGCATTCAGGAACAAATGTGTGCGACGTCTCAATGTTGATGTTGAGCATACAACACAAACATTCCTACTATTAAGGTGAAGATTGGCAGCACGCTGTACATTTCTTCTAGCAGATACCCAGCATGAATAACATACTCTGCCTCCAGAGGGTATCTAAAAATAATACATTTGTTAGGATTTTTACCAAGCTTGATAAAACATTTTCATAGTTTTATTATGTATTTTTCCCATACAATTGACAATCATTACTTTCTTATCGCATGAATCAGTCTATTGCAGGAGAATTTTATTGTAAGTGTAATATATAAAAATCATACATAATGCATATATACAGTAGGTAACAGACCTGTTGTGGAGTTATCCGGGCTGTCATTTCATCTCTCTCAGGACTATGTGGAATACTGTGTGATCTTCTCTGAGAGAGAAAGAGATCTGGTAGATACATCTACCAGCCTGCAGGCACTCACCTCACATCAATGACAAACAATGGCACCATCTGGTATCTGAAATTATTATCATGATGTTAGTGATACTATAAATTGTCGTAAAAGCCAAAAAAAAGCAAAGTGAACTGTTTGCAAATAATAGGTACCTGTCTTGGGGCAATTAAATTAGATATTGCATCTCTCTGAGGCCACTCGTTAAATTATGCAACCTCCTTGAGATTAAAGATCAGGCACCACATACATTATGACACAGACACTATACATTTGATTCATATGTTTCACTGATGGGTCCTATTCCATTATCCAGTGTTACTTTAGTACTACTATGAGTACTCTCAAGAAGATTATTAATTGAGTTACAACATGCCTTGCATAATGCAGCATCAGGAGCAATCTGAAAACATACTTATATATACTCTGAAAACAAGTTCATAATACCTAGTTAACATATTAAGAACTGTTTATAGTCATTTGACAGTTGAAAGGATAAAACTCAAACTCAAAATCTTTATTGCATTCATGTGTTTGTATTTAACATTTGTTTTTACATTTAATATAAGGTCCAACATGAAACCCAGTGATACCTATTACATGTTGAGTCGCACATGTTTGAAACTGTTTGTTTAAAAATTATATTCTTACCTCTTGAGCCATGTCTTGTTAAAAAATTAAACAAAAGCTCTGGACCTAAATCTGTTGCAATAAAATGACTTCATCACTGAGTATCCCTTTATTGCACTTCACACAAGCCATTTTCCAACAAGCCAAAGGATCTGCAAAAAACAATGAGGTAAACCTTGTTTCCAACTTAATCCAACTGATTTACAAATATTTTTCAATAATTATTTACCTTCAATGTAAGTAAAAACAGAAGATTTCCAATGGGCAGACGAATCCAAATCGCAGATTTCTGAGTTCGAGTACCGCTAAACAAAGCCAAAGTCAATCCAAAAATTAGCAGATATCACAAAACCGAAGTTGTAGTAGTATAAAATTGAGAAAATGCTCGAGTCGAACGAAATTGTCACTGACAACTTGACAAGTGACATAAATGAGTTTCAAGTCAAGCTGTTTTTTTAATTCGTTCAGAAACACAGTTCAAAAATGGAGACTAAAGATTTTTGAAACGATAAAATCATCACACTTAATTATATTTACCCAAAATATGTACAAGAGAATAATAGTAATTTATTTTTAACCGTACAAGAATACACACATTTTTTAATTATTTTCTATGTTTAATGGATTTGATAAGACATGATTTCAGAACGAATGAAGTGTGCATGCAAACGAGACGCCATGTTGAATAAAACATGGCAACAATTGAAAAACTATTATTTTTTGTACACAACAAATCAGACTCTAATTCACCAGATACTATTTTTCCCCAATTCGTGGTATTTTTTCCTTTTTTTTCGACATACGTACATCTGATGGCCGAAAAAGAAACATCTCCTTTCTGAGAACATCCTAATATAAGTCTCACACAGTGATATTCTCAATTTATAATTATTATTTGGGTTAGTGAACCTAATTATCCAATCTCATCTAAATAGCCATAATGAAAACGATGTGCCTATCTTAATCCAAACAAACAAACACACGTAATTTCTAACAAAACAAACGTACTCACATGATGCGCTTGCGTTGCCTACAATTTTAGCCCAAGGCCTATGCGCTCGCGTCGTCCATAACGCTACGAACAATCAATCAAACGGACGGGATAAACATTAGTTTTGATTTAACAGTCATTAAAATAAACAAACATTTTTCTTGCGCACGCACATCTCAACGTGTAATTAACGTCAAGACTTCATATTTCTTATTCGAGTGTCGACGTTTATTTTGAGAGACACGCGACGATTTTTCATAATTTTTGACAAGTTTCTTGTGAATTTATTTGTCATTTTGACCAAATAATGACGGTTAAAGACAATTTAGTACGAAACAGTACCTGGAATTTTGAAGAACATACTTTGAATATTAAATTCAACTTATTCAATAAATAAATAAAAGTTCCAAAACTTACACACAACGCCTTCTAGTCCCACGCTAGCAGAGCTTGTGTTATGGGTACTAAACAACCGATAAACATTCATATTACATACAGGGTGTCTCATTCAAATCGGTCAGTATGGGAAAGTCTGAAACTATAAGACATACGAAGATCTATTCGGAGGAACCATGTCATCGATTTTAATAACAAGAACAACTGCATTCATACATTTTAAAAAACATCTGTACTCCGTTCGGGAATCACCCTGTATATCTAAATACACACATATTATAGATAAATAACACCCAGACTTAGAAAACACTCATCCAGACACAAAAGTTATTACAAACTTAGTTACAGTCATCCATTCATCTGCCTAGTCTTTTCACAACTATGATGGCGTTAACTTCCAGTCTAACCAAATACCAGTGTTTTATGTAGACCGACCGTCATAGGACCTTACAACACTGCGACTGGGTATCATGATACCCTTTGACTGTCATGATTCTCTGACTACTTGTGACGACTGTACTTGTGATTTACAAATGACCGGTCACCATTTTAACGTCAGCTCATAAAAATCAACTCGTAAATGACTATATTTTTATTATATCGAAGTTATAAGCTTTAGAACTAATACTTGTACTAATATAAGAAGACCTCCTCAATATTATTTCAAATAGAACACAACACATAGAAAAATACAAGTAAGTAGGTTATAAGATGGTGAGAAGCATTTACAGCACATAAAAATTTGAAACCATCCATAATTCAGCCGTAATAAAATCGTATAACTCTTAAATACATTCTATTAGATTTTAATAGCCTTTCACATGATCATTAAAACTTAAAACTCAATTCTATTCTATATCGGATCAAATAATCAAAACTTGAGGTTTAGTTTGGATTAATTATATCGACGATATTAAAATCAGATTTATATTCCAAAAATATTGTTTCAATTTCTCACGTGACTGGTTTAAACTGCAGGTGTAGTAATAAAAACTTTATGGAATAAATCTTTTTAATTAATTATATGAAATTGCATGGCCGCTATCGTACGAGAGTGTATGTGAAGTTCTGTGCAAAGAAAGCATTGCGGTGAATTGCTGCGGTAAAATAACTTACTATTTTAAAGGACAGTTTGTAATTACTGTAAAACCCCTCTTAAATTTTCAGGTTATCATGAGTTGCAGTGTTTTGATGGTGACATGATAAACGGTTATGTTAGAACAAGTTAATGAATTTAGTTAGTTTTGTACGATGCCTTACGTTACTTAGGGTGCTTCTACACGGTGCAAGTAGCTTGCGTATATTGAGGCACTAGCGCAGGTTGTATGCATCGTAAACTTTACCGTTTAAAAAAATAGCTCTTGACCACGAGCAAATAACATGTGCGTACTGCTTGCGCAAGTAGCCCAGGTCTTTACTTGTTCCAGTTATTTGCATTATGTACAAGTACAAGCGAGTAACTTGAACAAGTAGCTTGCGCATATTACTCACGCATTTAAGCCGCATCTTTACTTGCTCCAGCTACATGCATCGTGTAGAAGCACCCTTAGTTAATTTGATCTTGCTCTAAACAAAATATAAATGTTGGTAAAATAATAATTATGAAAAATATTTCAATAGTCATCTTCCATGTTTAACGAACTATCCACCAAAATGAAATATAAATAATTTTAACTCGGGGCACTAGCCCCAAAAAAAACAAATAGACATTAATTATCAAATGAATACAGGAAAACGTAACAGAGAGACAATTCATAATAGTAACACGTGCCATAAGAGGATAGAGCACAACATCAAACTAATGATGCTCAAAAATATTTCCCGTGTAGCTTTATAACCATCGATTAATCAGGACATACTGTTTTTTACTCTGTTTTAAAAGCATCGGCAAACGCGTTCCTGTTTGTACACTCTGACCACACATCGTCCATTAGGCTTTATTAAGAGTTTAGTCAATATTGATAAATGTTTGATGGAACGTCGGCGACGTAACGATGCAATTAAATTTTGCCTCCCATGATGGAGCGTTTACGTTAATGTACTAAATGCAGCGGACGCATCAAATTTTATAGTGTCAATAATTGATTTAATTGGCGAGCACGTTCTTATCAATTAGTGTTGGATTTTTGGCAAATGTAGCGAATATAATATATCTGGTTCACTTTTAGGCTTGTTAATTTATATTGCATTTTTGTATGCATATACATTTTATTAATGTTTGATGACATTTCCTTCTCACAGAGAAGAGTGTTGTGTCCAAGCAGAGGAAACATTATAAGCTGATTATGTTTTTGATAGGTTATAAATTTGTGATGACTTTTGTATAAAACGATTATTCAGATCGACTTCAGGATTTGGTTTAATAATGGCTTCATTATTATTTAACGCAATGACGACGATAGGATCAGATTTATTTTCTCATTTGGCAACTCTATTAACATAGTCTGTAAACACGACCACAATCATCTTAACAGTTTTAGCTACATAGACGCCCACGACCACATAATTTATACCACATTTGCACACGCAATCAAGTAGGACGAATTCACTTTAAGATATATTAGTAGCCAGTCGAGTAATACAGCACGCGTTATGAACATACGCCCCAGGACTAATAAGACCATTACTCAAAACGAATTTGGTATAGCTATTCAGGTTAATATAGAGAATTTCGTGAGAGACCATGGTAAGTAATTCGATTACACTCTATGTAATAAATTCGCAACAATTTTGTAGGACAAATTTATTTAATCTTGTTCTGCTACGGTAGCTGTTAAAATTCTCGGAGACTGTATATCTGAGGTTAATTTTTATTACTCAGATAGTTTAATGTGTAAAAGTTTTAAAACGAATGAATCGTTTTCACTGAAAACGTCGAAAATAATAAATCGTCTAATAAACCTCAATTAGTAGCATAAATAAGATTTTAAATAAACATTTCCCAGGTTTCACTAATTGCCAAAGTGAAAATCCAATATTTTCATTTCTTGTAGAACGATGCAAAAATGCCTGAATTTAATCCCCAATGTAAATTTTATTTATCGTTCAATCAAGCGAGTCCGGCCATAATGTCGTTTTGTATGTAAAAGGCAAATAAAATTTTCAAAGTTTCGAAACTGTGCCATCAGATTTGACTCCACAATCGATATTAAACTCACAAACTCGAACGTTGACAATGAAGTCACAGCCATTGATACGTAATAAAACTGTCATGAAGTTAGGTCCTGAAAATAGTTCTCGTTGAAATTCTGCGGTGCATACTACATGCCAGTTGACTGTGTAACCAAACTCGGTCATCGTCCAATTTTGGGCTTCGAACTAGGCAAAAAGTTGGTGTGTGGACAGGTAACTCGTTCATTGTGACGACGGAGGCGAATTTGCATTGTAATGGATATTCCAGGCCTGAACGTTCGTTGTTTATACGTTCATCTTCACATATGCACCAACACTCGTTTCTCGTTTATAGCCTCTGTAATTCACGAGTCAACACAGCAATAATACGATTTTTAGTTTTGGGTGCAATGCGGATATTTTATTGCGCATACAATGTAAAACGGGAAAAGTTTTACACATAATCATGTCTATTATTTACATTTTATTTTTCAAACGTCTCAAATATCCAGGGTCCAACAAAAGAGGTAACCGCTATTCAAAGTCAGTCACAAAATCTGTTACACTATAATACTTATATATGTACGAAACTTCTATTGTAACGTCCAAACATTTATTTAACGCCGCCACAAAACTGTCAAAATATATTCATTTTGCGGTCAAAATTCACATTTAGATTGTCATTCAAGCCGCTGAATGTACTTCTGACCTGAAGCTGGCATTGAAGAGAAAATGTGAATTGAGTTTGTGCAAAATCAAGACCTCAGAAAGTCAATATGTCATATCGTCAACATCGTCGGTCGGTCAGACAATACGGTTCTACGACCGAGCTCCCATTATTTGCGGGTGGCCCGCGTACAAGACAAGGTCTTTGTACCATTTGCGAAATATATTCATTCATCAGTTTTGTTATCTTGCTGGGTGCTACAACAAAGTTCATTGTATTAGATTAAAGTGAAACGTTAAATTTTAACGATTTATGTAGACATAAAATGTTGCTTGATTCAATAATACAACACAGCGGCAGCGGTTGCATTACAATTATGTGTCACATGTAGCATACCTGCTGCGTCGTATGAATATATTTCAAACTTTTTAGAAGTAAATCTTTATTGCAATAAAATTAAGGAGAAATTATCTTTACTCTGTTTTTAAAATGTACAGGTATACACCTTAACTATATTACACACTTATTATAGCCGATACAATTTTACTGAACCTAATGTTAATCATCATTGAGCGTCGAAAAAAACATTAGAATTAATATAAAATAGAGAGAACCTTAAATGCAAAGGTTAAATAAAATTGATTAAAATTAACTTTCAGGTCTAAGTCATATTGTACTGAGATCGCTTCCGTAAGTAAACGTGAAACGATGAAAGCAACGTGTCAGAAATGGTGCTGAAATTAAAAAAAATAAAACTAGCGCAGACCAATGCTCGTTTGGTCTCACATGGACATGTGCTGTCCACAATCGAAATGAAGCAAAGGCATCTCCCGTCGACCGCATTGTTCCTTTGTTGCGCGCATCTGACCAGAACCTTTGTCCGAGAATTGTTTTATACAGAATGTAAGTCACGAATATCATGTACTGTCTAACTGAATAAGGCTGAGTCTCTGTATGCCCTCTACCGTAGGTAGCCTATGTTCAACCTCACATACAACTCTATTCAATAAACCTCCTTCGGTAATCGATACTAAGACGTCGGATCGCTCCATTATTTTTTTTCTTCTCAACCAAAGTGGGTTCTTAAGTTTAGTTCAATTGATATTAATGTACTTCGTCTTCGATTAGTTAAATTAATGAAGCAGTTTCAAGTGTAATTAACCAAATTAAGGGATCAAAATTCGATAAAACTTACGCAAATTCATCTTTCAAACTTTTAAGAGAACGGAATTTTGCATATTCAATTTATTTTCGTTGATTAATGGATTTTTTTTTTATGAAAATGAAATTCCAATGATAGGGCCCAAATATGATCCATACATTCCTGAAAACTTACGCTAACTGGAGACGGTGCGATATATATAAAGAAAAGTGCAACCGATGCGGTTTTATTATGCTACGTTACGTATTTCTTGTGGCATTTGAAGAATATTGGAACGAAATTGTGCTCGTAATATTTGCAAGGATACTACAATGGACGGCCCAGAATACTTTATGTGTTCATGTCAGTTAAAAGTCTGAATATTTTATTTCTGATGTATTAATTTCAGTTCTTTGAAGCACAAAGGCAGAAAAATGTTTCTGGTAGCATTGTACCATAGTGTTCGATAATCATAATTACATTGCCTGTATTGTTGAGTTGAGTATAAATATTTTGAGCTGTATAGGAAGCAACCGGAAGCGACTAGAGTGCTGTCACAGGCATAGTTCAAATTGATATGGGCCGTATACTTTTAAGGTTTCTATGGGTTTTCACTGGCACGCTTTGTATGGAAAATGTTAGCAATAGCGACTGCAATTAGTAGCAACTGTCGTTTTGGAACTTAGGTTGCCTGCATGTCTATGGGCATACCCAGGTGGACAGGATTCTTAGTGTAGAAGCACATTTTTTCAATTTTTATTTTACTGCAGTGCTAAAAATTTTGAGCTCGCTTTGCTCGCTCAGATTCCTTTTGCTTGCCGATGTAATTAACATCTCCAAAAACAACTAATAACAACTTAAATATACATTCTGGAGTCATATGTCAATCGATATTTTCCTTATCAAGACTATGATTGTGACATATTTTTATGATGCCGGCTACTAATTTTATTAAACTTGTAAACACATACGTGAATATTTAATGTAGATGCATTAATTTGTATACTGCACTACAACGTTCAAATCTTTCATCTAATTGCTATTTGAGTCACACACAGTCCAAAGACCACAAAAGCCATGAACTAAGCAATTTACAAACAAACTTCAATTATATTAGCCACCCATCACAAAATTCATCTCCCAAAAGTGCTGCAGTACCCTCTCATACCATATTCGTCAACTAGCATAACTTGCTCGCGTGCCGAACTTGACCTCAGTGCTATCTCAATCTGATGTGGAGATAACCGCCAACATTGTTCCCAGCGGGACGCTGAGAATTTAGGATTTTCTTCGGCAAACACCTTAACTTGTCCTGTTTAAGGTCCAGTCTCCTTTGGCAAGTCTTTCAAGATAGATTCGTCATAGAGGGCTACATGACTGGGTAACACGTTCTTTGTCGTGATTCTGCGTATAGTAGTTGTATGAAGAGGTAAAGTATGTGTCCATGTACTCGTACAAGTAAGCGATTTATGTGAGCACGCACAGCTTAAGGATCTGACGTCTGATTTGCCGAAAGATAGTGATGTGTTTGCAATAAGTAATCTAGAAATGTTTTAAGCCTGCCTGTTGGGTTATTTTAAATAGGTTGCTGACATTAAAACGCCACATAAATAATACTTTCTGGTAGATCTGGTGAATCAACTGACAGATAACCATACTACATGACACTACACCATAAAATCTTTTTACACTATTTTAAAACCGTGAAACCCTAACCCCTTTTCAGATCATGATAGAAAGAAGCTCTGAAAGAGCAAGAGACCACATGCAGTTTTCGCAGCAAGCATAATAAAGCAAAATCTATTAAATGAAACAAATGAGGTGAAAAAAGATTTCAATAAGCAACCCGTATGATAAACACAATGCCTAGTCGATAACAAAGTAAACGTAGAACTAAACAAACATAACAGAAGTGCATTCTGGCTACCCTACAATACTTCAACTACTTTTGAAAAGCCAGTATGACTATGGAATAAAAATGTGTCACCAAAAATGAAATTTAACACAAAACACACTCTATGCACTTCCGTTAGAATTGATTTTCAAAACGAGCTACTCAACAATGAGTATTCTGTATTGGATAATACTCGAGCTGAGTTCGTTGTGTGTACGAACGAAGGGTAAGTTTTCCTTAACAAAAAAAGCCATAAATAAAATGGATGCCTATTCAAGCAACGCGGGCTTGATCGTTGCGGCGCGGGCGCCACGGTGTGCTCGAAACGCTATCAAACTTTCGCTTTCCTAATGAAACTTGAGATCGCGGAAATTGCATGGAAATAAATACGAACGCAGTAGTTCGCTTAGCAACTTTTAAATGCACCCGCTGTTGAACAGAATGCCTTTGTTAATTTAAAAGCTTGCTCCGATCTGACTGCCAACGCTAAAAAATAAACTTCACTGAGCTCCCAAACACAAATTAAAGTTTCATATTGACTTTTCTTCGCTGTCTCGATTTCATTGTATGGGGCTTTGATTAAACCTTTTAAATTCATAGTAAAAGTTTCTCCGCAGTATGACGCCATTGTCAGAACAGTATTGGGTTTCGCGCGTTGAAAAACATTTTTGCAATGACGACAACATTTGCGTGAAGGCATAGCAATAAAAGGCTGAACACTTTAGTATCCAATGGTCATCCCAAAGCAAAATACAATGGCGGAAAAAATTTAACAATCGGCACTCTACAAGGAGCAAAGTACATGCGCGAATGAAATATTAAAGTTATAAAGGACTACGCTTCAGAGAAAAGTAATAAAGTAGTCAAGGGTGAATTCAGTGAGAAATCATGTGCCGACTTTATTGCAAATTATATTTCAGAGTCTCTTTTCGCACATTCAATAGGTTATTATTAGGTTCTTCGTAATGGAACTACTTACATTTATATTCAAATTGTCTACGTATTATGTAGAAACACCCACGGTTTAGGTTGCCTGGGGACGCGGGACGCTCTGATTAAAATGTTGGACTTTTTTCGTAAATCAATTAGGTCACTCAAGTAAATACCTTTAGTTGTTTTATTATTAATGTAATTCAAAACATTAAATTTGATTCTGCGTTAACTAAGAAAATTGGTTTTGTAAATAATAAAACCACAAATTGTCTCATTAAACGAAGGGTATTGGAGCTGCGAATTGCAGTTATGTGTCGGATTTACCGAAAGATGGTTATCTACTGCAATCAGCTTAATTGTCAGCTTAGCTGTCTGAAGGTTAAAGAACTTAAATAAGTCATCCTAATTGAAAGAAAACAATCTGCCTTTACTTGGAATCACACAGTGACAATCTTTGCGACACGTTCAAAAGTTAATTTTATGTACCTAAGTAAAACCCGTCCTGATTTTTCTAGAAAAAAAAGTGCAGGATTTTAACGTTTCAAGCTACTTAAAAAGTGTTCCTTAACCCCGACGTTTCTATCTGTGGTATCGTAGTACATAGTAAAATGAACTGATTGTGACTTAATTTTCCATTCATACCATGTTTAATCAAAGATTTTACGGCAACGGTGTTCTGAACTGTAGCATACATATTCGCAAGAAATACTTTATTATTATCAATCATTTATTTGACCGCAAACGCTGCGCAAACTTAGTTCCGTACTGCTATTGTTGATAGGAATCTAAGTATGTAATCAACTAATTGATAATTTATAGAAGCAGCAAAGTAAAGAAAAATGTTCTGATTCCCACACGTCTATAAACCGTTCAAGAAAGTGCGTAAACGTAAACACTTCAAGGCTTTTACGCATAGGCACATAAGCTCATTAACGTATTAAAAACAAACAAATACCTATTTAGGTGATATTAGCTCATTTACCAAATACTTATTTTCTTAAATATAAAAATGTAGGGTACAATAATTTTATGCAGTACAACACACACTGCTTTGGAGAATAACCAACTTTTATTTTTAAGAAAACTTTACCGCAGGGTAAAGTTTTCTTAAAAATAAAAGTTGGTTACTAAGAATTTCTCCCGCATTTAGTTAGAACAATTTGAATTCACGTACAAAAACATTCATACCCGGAGCAATTTTATTATAATAATATGTATATCGTACAAATATTTTTCGTTTGATTATATGACTTAACTTCAGATCACTACTAACTAATATTTTACTTTGAAACAATTTTGCTGGTGACGATTATAAGAACAAAGTTACTATTTATTCTTGTTTGGTTTTAACGTTTCGGTTAAAAAACCTGGACAAGCTTCATGTCAGTATGTCACGCAACAGTTGCGATTTCTAAATAAACATTATCTTTTTGTGATTGAAGTTCGTCCACTTTAAAGAGCTTAATTTATTCCAGACATTTTATGTTGAAGTGGTAGCCAAATTTTATTTATTTATTAATTTTCTCTTAGACAAACGATTTCACTTATTAATGAAAATCAGAACTGTTTACTTATAATAATAACGTCTTTGTTTTTTACATAAGAAAGCATTTGATCAAATAAATTTTATTCTTAATCTTAGTTAAGCAGATATGTACCTATGTATAATAAACATTGGGTAATCAAATGGCCACAAATCCCTGCTCATATTATCAGACTTCTGGCTACCTACTGAGATGCTCCAAATAAATCTATTAACACTGCTCGACCCGGCAACTGAAACCAAGACCTAACTTTTAGCATCAGTGCTTGACCATCAAGACAGTGTGCTGCGAGTGTTTTTCATTTTTCAATCTTCCACATTCTTGCTGCCACTACTTACTTTTATGCGCACACTACACAGTGAAAATTATAGTAGGTACTATCTTAAGTATAACTTTCAGGGTTAAGAAAAAAAATCCCAATGATTAAATTGGCTCTTTCGATAGGTCCAACTATAGTTTTAGCTCATGAAATGGGTTCATAACCCTTTCATATAATTAAATTGGTGTTCGGTTCCGTACCAAAAATAGAGTCTACCCTTACCACTCTCGCGGGAGTTCTAAGGATCAGTTTCAGGGAGATTGTTGGTTAACAAACATCCGTCCCACATTGATAATATCCTATTTCGAAAACTTGGTTATCTAAGGAGGTCAGTTGCTCAGCATAAAACTGGCAGCTCGTAATTTTATGGCTAGTGAAAAAGATAAAACAAAACTGGCCAGTGATCACTTAGGGCATCGTGTTAGTTTTGTTTATTTTTACCATTTAGCGGGCCCTGAATTCAAGCTGGGAACACGAATATAGATTTCTGGCATGAATCCGTTTTTATGAGGCTCATAAACAATGAAATCCTTCGTTTATGAGCGACTAAGCTGCTTTATCGCTCCCTAAAAAAACTTAAAAAACAATAACGATATTTTCACGAAAATCGATATAAAATTACGATCAAAAAGCTGAAGTAAAGCCTTATGGCTTTACTTCAGCTTTTTGATCGTAATCAAATGAATAACACCTCCAAGCTCAGAGGCGTTTCAACCAATTTTAGTTTGATTTCACATTTTTCATACGGCGAACGTTCCTACGGTTTAGCTCATACGAAAACGTTTTTAATAGAAACCTATCGATTTTCCGTGAAACTAGCTTCAGTTGCGAAGTTATATTATTATAGTGGATTCACGCCTGGGTAAGCTCGGATAACCGGGGCAATCGATTTTTAAGTAAAAAGTGGGACTGGCTTTGAAACTTTAAAGTATAGTTACTTAGGGACCTTACGGGGGAGTTCCTCTACTTTAGTGAAGTTAGTCTTTGTTTTTATGTTCGTAATAAAAGCTCGTCTTATACTGCATTTTTAGGGAAATGTTGTTTGTTATTAATTAGGTATTATCGAGTATGTGCGTGAATCAAGATTTAAGAAAAACAGAAACATCATTTACACACATTTAACACTAGGAAGTGGCGAAGGGTGGGCCGTTTTTGGAGGACTGTCTTTATGTATTTTTTGACGTTCAAAAAGTGCTCATTCTCAGCCTAGTTTGAATAAAGACTTTTGTTTTTTTTTTTGACACATTTTCGACAAATAAAACACGACAATTTGCCTCGTTAGTCTAGTGGACATAAGCGCTACTGTTGAGCAAGAGGAATACAATAGATTCGATTTTTTCATGTGGCAATATCATTATTGTGTTTTTTTTTCTGAAAATTCTTAGTAGCTGGTTGTAGTCTTAAATTCATAGTAAATTTAAACAGAACCAGCGAAACGTTAATACAACCCTGCCTAATGTGATGACGTTAAAATGATGTCCACTCTAGTCGTGAACCAGTACTTACATAGCTATATAACTATGAACTATCTCCGAATACTCGTGTTTATTTACTTTCACGGAGCTCAGTTGCAGTGATTCCAATAACGAAGCGTGCACGTGAACCTTCTCGAACGCTAGAACACTAGCGTCAAATAAGGATACCACAGGCGTTTAGCGTACAGAGGTCACAATAGGTTGGACGTCCATGACAGTCCTGCGGTCGAAGTAAAGGACAGAGGCTGATAACACGACGTCGCAGTTTAGAACACGCGCGACCGATGCGGTTCCTGAAAATTTTAGTGTAAAGTTTTGTACGTGTTCGTCATGCAGTTTTGTTTTAAAAATGGTACCAGAAAAGAATAAATTGGTAAGGAATCATGAGGGAAATTAGGAAGATTAGAGGATCTACACTGAACGCTTGGTGTAGGAACCTAAAGGTAACATTGAACAAATTAATGGAGCGACAATTTAATCGATGATTTACTTCCTTTGGAAGGCTTAAATTCTAAACAAGCATTTGTGTGGCAAGCAGAATGAGTCATAATTAATTACACATCATCTGACTAGCCTTTTCCCGATTATATTGGGGTCAAGGTTATCAATAATTTATTTCCTTTGCGAGATTTATAAATTAATAAAATCGCATTTGGCAGCAAGCACAATTAGTCATAAATACACTTATTTGCCTAGTCTTTCCCAGGCTATGTTTGGATTGTCTTCCAGTCTAACCAGATGAAGCTGAGTAACAATGTTTTATATATGGAACAACTGCTGATCTGACCTCCACAAATTGGTTCAACTGATTATTAAACTTTCGGGGTTCATAATTTCTGACTTCAAGTCAAAAACTTTCGGGGTTCATAGTTTCTGACTTCAAGTCAAAGTTTTATAAATGACAGCCGGTACTAACGGCTTAGCGTGCTTTTCGTGGTATGTGTACCTACTTGGAATATAAATAGAATCTTAAAATAAAATAATTAATTGTACACGAGACCGCCACGCAACCGTGCTAGGGTCACACAGGTTCAAATTCCTATTCACGCCATTCAACTGATAAAAAAAAATTGTAAAATTTATTTAAATAAAAATGTTGAAGATAAATAAGCTATAGGTACCAACCGTACTTATGTACAATCTGTAACTAAACTAAAATGAACAAGATTTATCACTGAGCCTACAAATACTGCCCGTTACCAACACTAGGTGACAACTAAATAAAAGCGCACCGTTGGATTATAAACTGTCGGCGCTGAGCCGAGCGTTTAAAATCCAACAATGCTTCATACTTAGATCAGTATAGACATAGCTGTTTCTTAATGTTTGTGAAAACCAGCAATAAACACACTTATATTGCCCTCCAGTTGTTTAAAGAAGCAACCTCCTACCTATATTAGAAATTTGATTCGTTGCCAAGTTTCTCTTGTTGTCAAAGATATCCCACATCTATCGAGATGATATTTACTGTACCGGGGGGCTTCATATTTGTGGCGTAGGATAGCAATATTCTCAAAGTAACTAGACAACTAGTCGACTCTCGAATACAGAGTGGGTTTGATAGAAGACTAAGCATCTATTGGGTGTTATGATAGGATTTGAAAGACAATTAGCAAAGGTGTATATTTAAGCAAAGCAATATACCTACACAGTTTTTGCTTTATGACTGTATTGTTTATTATTAATTAGATTAAACACAGTTTTTGCTTTATGACTGCATTGTTTATTACTAATTTTTCAATCATCAGGTTTGAACTTATATTCAAGTTTTGTTGGTATAGTATTAGACTATAATATGCCAAAACCACCATAAATATTATTTTATCAGATAAAAGTTATTTTAATATCGAAATAATAGCCCTAATTACTATTAATGTTAGGCACAGTGACTAAGCAATCAGCAGCAATTTGAATTACTTGTCTTTTAAAAGCTCAAATGCACAAAGCACAAAACCCACGAGCTTTATTGCACAAAAAATACACTAGACACAATTTTAAAAACTGCATCATAGACTATATTAAAACAATGTTTAAGAAACTCACACGCGGCCGACCTTAAAAGTATACCTTGGAATGATAACATGCTATTGCACTCGAATTTACCATAATATTCATATTCCAATACGCACGTCTATGTCGCAGTAGGCGTCAAATCCAAGAAAACTATTCATAAAGTGCTATATAGTTCATAAACGTATAATCTTAAACAATCGCGGGAACAAGTGGGCGTTATCGCTTCTGCCATAGCCATAGCAACTAATCGCCATCATCACACGTAATAAAGCTAATATCAGATGTTATTTATGTCGCCTGAGTTGGCTTATGAATGTTAATTTTAGTTAGAGAGATATCTTTCATTTAACCGCGTCAGTCAGCAATGGTCAAGATAATTAAGTTATATATGGTAAGTTGATGTTGAGATCCTATTACGGTGGAGAGTTGCTTTTAAATTAGATTAGGTCGCTCGTGAAATTAAATGGCTTGTTTTGTTTTTGGTAATATGAGACTTTAGAATTAAATGTGAAGTGAAAATCAGAATTAGATTTAAGTAGCTTGAAATTAACTTAAATCGAGGCAGTGAGAGTAAATTGGCACTTACAAACTAAATTACTTTAGTTATCAACGTAGACTGAACTAAACTTTATGATAGTTAAGTACATATTTTAACAAGATAGTGTTGAATAGCAAAAACCAAAATTTCTTTCCGCAACGCGACCAAACGTCGTAAAAAGACTCAAAAGAGCAACTCGGCAACCGACCATTCCGCGCACTAAAACACTTTAAAACAGTCGACATAACATATCGCCCATTTATATCAGAGGCAAGGCCCAATCTCCATACAGAAGTACTGAAAATATATTTCTGTAATACTCCCGGCTGTATATTAAAGAAACACTAAGGGATGTGCTAAGATATTTTTATTAAATTCCACTGGAGGCAGTTTCATCGCATTTAGTTCCAATGCAAATGGTCTGCACTCAGTACGAGCGAGACAGATATTGCACCGCCCCCTTTATTTATTGTTAAAACGATCCTTGGGTGTTGTTATTAGAAGCTTAAACAACGCTTATGTGTGCTCTATGAAAACCTAAGCTGCTATAAATTTTTGTTTATGTGTATTTAATGTTTGTTCTGATTTTGCTGTTGTCTGTTATGAATAGTTTTGATTTTAGAACGACTTTTACCTCCTGACATAATTTCTTAAGAAATTAGTGAAATCACTACTGTTAGACACTCAGGTTCCTCGATTTGGTATAAAAATCGAATCTGTAATCTTAATATTCGGTAGTTAGAAAATTCAATATAAGGGGTCAAATTTGCAATGTTGTTTAAGTTATAAATAACTGCTAACATTCCAAGGCCTTAGGTTATATTTCACCTAAGTAGAATGTAACCTAAAGACTCGGATTTCCAATAGAAGAGAATAACCACCTGAAAGTCTTTTAGTTTTACCAGCAGATTCATATCTTTTAAATCTTAAACAGATGCAAATATTGCAAGCTATTGTTTACTTGTCTGATCTTTAATGATATCCCCAAATCTTGTTATTATATAATCTTATTACAAGTGGAACTATTTCACGCATGTCCAAACAAGTTATTTAAGAGTGTTAAAGTATTACATCAAATGTGCAATGTGCAACCATACCAAATACCATTATCCAAACAAATCAATTTGCCACCTTTACAAAAACACAATGGCTCCCGATTTTCTGGCTAGTTGAACAAATATCTATTTCAAGTTCGCCAGGTATTGTCTCAGAAAAAAAGGGCAGATGTTGTCACCGGGACGAGTCGCGGAACAAAACGGCCGACTGCCCATCTTTTGTTAAGTAAACTAAGCATTCAAGATGTTCCCCGAATTACAAAATGTTTAGCTATTTGTTAAAGTCCTATTAAGTTCTGTCACTTCGGTACTGTTCTTACAACTTATCTGACTACTGATTTAAGGAAGTTTGTGCTTTATTTCTTAGAGTGTAAGGTTTGTTGTAAGTGTAGACATTAATGGTAAATTTGTAATTGTTGTAAGACGCAACTGAGATGTCTTTGAATGAGATGTCGATAAATTAAATTCGCTTCCGCCGTGTGAATTCTAAAGTTGTCTCAATTTGTTCTCTTTTACACAAGGGGAGCTTTTTATACAAATTCGTCTTAATGGTCTTGGCATTATTTTCTAATGACGCGTGCACGACAAGTCAAATTCATATTCATTTCAAATCACTTATGAAGCTGATCGTTAAATGAAGCGTCATCATAAGATTATAATAGGTGTTCGTATTTATGATATTTCTCTTCAAAGAAATAAAATATTATTCGCATGATTGGTAGACTACAAAGCAGCGTTGAAGCGACTTTGAGGTGTAATTCCGAGAAATTTTGTTTACCTCTTCAAGTTTAAATTATGTCTACTAGAAATTAACAGGGTGACCTTGGTAGAGTTAAAATAACAATATACCTAATAGCACTATTAGGTATATTGTAATTCAAATATTAGAGCCGACCAAATGGTACTTAACATGCTAATATTGATTTTAGATATATACTCTTAAGACCTGTACGAGTTCAACAGCCATGCTTTTTGACACACCAACTGGTCAACGGCAGCAAACATGTCAGATCGTTCTAACGTTAACTTGACTATCGAGGGTCATAACTATGAAAAAAAAATAGCTCTCGAGACTCAAAGTAAAAGAAGCACGCATCATTACGCGTACTCAAAGACCTTCTTAAGACAATAACGAATATTTTCTTATTTGTTAAGAGCCACCGAGATAAAAAAACACTCAATGAGCATTCGGTAGACGGCAACTGAACACTGTGTAAATAATGATAAAAGTATTTGCTTTGTCGAGACGTACAAAGATCAGAGTAAACACTTAGATACGCCCACTAAGATGCGTGCTGCGGTGATACGCCAATAGTTATGTATTTGTGTTGTGATTCTGATTGTTAGACTCGCGACTACCACGCCTTGGGTCGATTTTAAAAGTAGATTAAGTTCAACAAGTTTTGTAAAAGTATATTTCAATTCTTTTTCTACTGTCCCTGATAACAAATTGACCTCTTTTTTATAGGCACTTCTTCCTTGCTGTTCTTTTTTCGAAAGCAACCACGGTCTTGTTCCTGGGTACGGGTTCAACTTTCTACTAACAATTATATTTAGAACATCAAGCATTGACTTAATGGTGTTTTCTTACTTACTTAAAGAAAACTTCTTCTACTTCATTGGCTTGGCATCAGAACTTGTCTCAAGATGTAGGCAATTTGTAAATACATCATGATTAGTCACCGCATTAGCTTAATGAGGCTTTACGCCACCGGTTTTGCGCTGTAAACTCCATTAAGACTTTGTGAGTTGTCTATTTGCATATTGAATATCTTTAAATGGATAAAGTGCCTGTTATAACAAGAAGAGTTCTATTTTATGCTGACAGTTTGCCGATTACTTAATGAAACTGTCTAAGAATGTTGCATATCGATATTAAACACTTTCTTATTTACATTTTTTTCAGAAATTACGTTAAATTTCTAACAGTGCAACAATTATGTGGGTTCTAGACTACGACAGTTCTATTGTTACTTCTATATCATCGACAGCGGAAAGGAGAGGACAGTTTATTTATAGCACCCAGCCAGTAGTGGACACCACAGCATGCATTAGTGGTCCTAAATAATGTATGCTACAGGGAATTACAATTGTACTGTATCTAAAAATATCGAAAACTATTTAGGTTTTAGGTACCCAGTTGTCTGCGAATATGTTGCAGTCAGCTTTGCCTATTGTAAGCCAAGTGTTTTTAAATTCTGTTGTCTTATTTTGACTGAAGGGTTTTTACTTGAAGTTAAAGTATTTTTTTAGATTTCTAAGCCTCTAGTTTTAGATTTAAACAAGACGACTGATCCACTGTTTGCTATTTACATACTTGAAGTGCCTTTCACATAATTTCTATTTATTATGTGACCCAAATAAACACAGAACCTCGAATAACAAAACTTATACAACTATTTCTGAAGATAATACTCGTGTTAGGACGTTTAGAAACGGGACACTTAGGTACAGACACCAGCACATCAAGTTAGTTAGCTTTTACTTTTCGCAATCCATGTTATTTTATTGGGCTTTGTTTTGGTTGTACAGACGCCAGCACGTCAAGTTACCCCAATGTGTCATATTTCTTTGATCGTTTTTCAAATTTATGTCAAACAGAATAAGGTTCATATTCAATTGGGAAAATTTGACACATTGGGGTAACTTGACGTGCTGGCGTCTGTACAACCAAAACAAAGCCCAATAAAATAACATGGATTGCGAAAAGTAAAAGCCTGAATACATATAGCTAACACTAGTAGTGTCCTCGATAATGTCTAACTAAAGAGGAACTAATCCAAAGTCCAAACACAGTGGCACTATATCAGAGCTAATTTTGCGACCCAAAATCGTGGATGTCGAATTTCACGTACAATTTGCGCTTGAAAGCCTATGAGCCGGAGCTAATGTTTTCGCTAAAGGATAAATTTGACGTTTTACTTTTTTTTTACTCAGCATCTTTTACTAAAAGTGAAACTGAATTCAAATATGATCTGAATTAAAAGTGAAATAAATTCGGTATTTAACCAAACCGCTTTTTTATGTAGAACTTCGATATTATCACTCCCCTACTAAATGATCGAAAAATTAAATACAATAAGCAAACGCTGCTCTACTATTTTTTCAGCGATTCGTTTTTTCAGTGTTGTTAAAATAAAAATAAATATTAGCTCGAGACAACTTACTTTTCATTTCGTTGAAGTGTCAGATATTAGCTTACGCGATACAGTGAAGCGTAGTGCGTTTGTTTTTAGTGACTTATGGCTTTTGGAGTACCCATTAAACTCATTGGATACAGAATTTACTTTATAATTACGTAATTGCATTGTTTTTGTACTGATTATTACTGTCCTAGTTTATTCGGTTCTACAATATTTGATGTTGTTTACTTACCGTCCGATCGTGCTCACTTGAACGTGTTCTAGATTTAATGAATTAGAAATAAACAAGTAAATTACATCGACATACAAATCGGGACACTAAATCTAAAGGTTTATGTGCCAAATAATAAAATAAGACCAGAGTAAAGCTATTTATTTATTCAAACAGAACGGGATAATATCGTGTTGCTCAGTCATTGAGAAGTGTCAAGCTGCGTAAAAATTAGAAAATGGCTGTTTTTTTTAATGTTTTCTGCTACGTCACTTTGTACTTTATTCTTCTGGGATTTGATTGACTGACTCTCGGTGGTGGATTAACAGCGGAGCAAAGCCAGCACGTGCTTGGGGCGTCTTATCTCTAGGGACTGGGGAGGAGGCTGAAAAATAACGTTTCTAAAGTCACCTCAGAGTTTATTTACAACAAAGATTTTAGGTAAAAAAAAACACGTCGGTTATACTGTAACTCGTTACTATTATTGTTGGTATTAATACTCAAATAACAGTCCTGTGTTTGGTACAGAAGAAACTCCTAGTGTGGGGAAACGTTTAAAAAATAGTCCTGTATAATAGTTCGAATGAATAATGAATATTTTGACGGGCCTATTGGTCTAGTAGTTAGTGACCCTGACTGCTATGCCGGAGGTCGTGGGTTCGATTCCCACCCAGGGCAAATGTTTGTGTGAAGAGCACGATCACTTGTTCTGTGTCTGGGTGTAATTTATCTATAATATGTATGTATTTAGAAATATATAAGTATGTTTATCAGCTGTTTAGTACCCATAACACAAGCTCTTAGCTTAGCTTGGGACTAGATGGCGTTGTGTGAAAAAGTCGTGGAATATTTATTTATTTATTTAATGGTTACTATTTAAGCTACGCTTACCAAAATGTACTATAGATGCAACAGCAATATTACTTTAACCTCATATTTGAATTTGATATAAGTTTTTATGTAAAGTTAAGATTAATTTGAATGTTAACGAAGCAAAAGAAGTATGTAAAAATCGTAGCATATGGCACTCTGTAGTTTCTGCCTACCCCCATGGAAAAAAGGCGTGAGTTTATGTATGTATATATGTATGTTTAGATTAATTTGACTTACAAAACATCCAATCACTGACAGATGGATAAATGGGACAAGAACTACTAATCTATCAACTCTCTAACTCAACCTAACAGATGTAGAGTGCATCGTCATATTCTGATCATTTCAATCACTCCTATACTTGAAATTAAGAAATTAATAATGTCTTGCTGAGACACTACTCAGCTCACTGCAAGAATTAAAAATGGAACAGAAAATGGAATAATAGTAGAGGTAACTAAAATTACCGAAACTTGCCTTAAGGTAGAAATTAAAATAAACGATTACTTCTATTGACCAATTACATCTAAAATTTAATGAGCTTTTGAACGCAGAAGCAGCAATCTACATGACATCAAACCGATTGTCTAAAGAAGTTGTCAGAAATTAACAAACTTCAAACCAGTATGCGATACACGAGCGATTTGAAATGCATTGACTCACAGCAATATGCTGTCGGGTGTAAATTGCAATAGTTTGTAAGTAACTAGTAGTTTGGCAGACTCACTTACGTCATAGGAAATTCAGACTCTCAGTTGGATCATATAACTTGTTTGAAATTGTATAAGTCATAACAACTAACTTAAATGTGCTGTTTGGAAATTTATAGAAATTGATATGGGAATAACAAGAATATTGTATATTTATAGATTATTACACACACTATTTGAAATGACTATCGAATGAAAACTTTTTTTTTTTTTCACTCAATGGTTTTATGTTTTAAATGTCTGTATTTATTTTTTCTCTCTCTTTTTTTGTACGCTAAATATGGCAAAACATGTTGAAACTTACCTGTTTTCAAATTTCCATCCACATTTGCATCTATATGTATTGTGTTACACATGTTTAAACAAATAAATATATCTTTATCTTTATCTTTATCTTTAATGGGCAGTCGAGCAAAAGGCAAGGATGATCTTCCTCGTTGACTCCTTAGTCTCAAGCGCTATAACTGCAGAGCATGAGTTTTTGTGTTCGATCCCTGTGATTTCCAGTAGTGATTTTTTCGTAGCAGCCCGAAGACTGAATTTTGCTCCCTATTACATGGGACTTAAGCATAACTGGCAAAAGACGGGGAAAATACTACAAGTACACCTCTCACTCCTGTAAGTGTAAAGTAGTGTTATGTTTAAGATATTATTACAAACAAAGAAATAGAACAGCAACCTAAAAATACACTGAAGTAAAAACTGAAGAAAAATAAAAGAACATAATAATAAAAAGATCAACACGATAAAGAGAGCAACATCAAGAATTCTAGAATCCAACTCTCATTTCCAAAAGTATTGAAAGCTAACGATAAAAATATAGCCATCATGTTGTAGACATTTACCCCACTTCTGGCAAGATTGTATTACTATTCAATCAGCACGTCTTTGTTCGATTGATGGTAAGGGAGGGTTTTGGAGCTAAAACAAATTATCGAGCCTCACCGTATTTACTTACACAGATCAGTTACAGGCCATACATCAGACAATGTATCGCTTACCGACAAATTAACGGATGAAAAATATTTGCGATGTTACGAAAGTTTATTTTGTGTTAGCAGGTTACATTGTACATCTTTAGTTTCCAGCTAGGTTATTAGCTTTGGCTCGGCGCTGAATTTTCGTGGAATAGATGTTGTCAAGGAAGTACGTTACGAGACAAAGTTGGTACAGTTAGCAAAAATGTTAGGAGGGCAGGCAATCTAAGGACTTTTACATATTGAGACGCCAAATGAAGTGGCGAACTTGGCGTCCAAGTCATAGGTGTCGAGTCTAAACCCAAGGCACGCACGTCTGAATTTTCGGATTCATGGTCGTAATGTATAATGAATTAATTTTTTTTTGTATATGTTGCTGGGGAGTTTGTTCCGCCACTTCTTCTTCCCAGCAAAAACACTAGGAAATGACGAAGGGAGGGCCGTTTTTGGGAGACTGTCTTTATGTATTTTTTTGACGTTCAAAAAGTGCTGATTCTCAGCCTAGTTTAAAGACTTTTGATTTTGATTTTGATTTTTATATGACACTTGATTTAAAAATGGTGAAATAAAATATCGAGAGAAAATCGGCCTTCCTGCATGCGACTTTCAAACGACGGCATGTGAAACCAAGCCCATAGGCGGTATAAAAAGCTCTGACACAAAAAAAGAAAAACACACATGTATTAAAATACTGTGACTTACATTTTTGTAGTTTATTTGTGACAACTAACGTCCTCCTGGAAGGGAGCTAAACAACCGCATGGGTTGCTCCTAAGTTAAACTACGTTTGCCGAGATTGGTTAATGGATGTGTGATCGTTCATAACTAGGAGCACAGTCTGAAATACTGTTGCTAATAGCTGCCTGTACATTTATTTTATTAGCTTACAGTACCCACGCGTAAAACAAACTTCATTCCAATATTTCTTCGTGGAATATCACCTTTCGACCTATTACATAGTTTAAGCGTGTTTACGTTACAATCGAAAACATTAATAGTCTTAGTTCAGTTTATTGATAAGGTGAACTTGGGATGGGTAAAGACAAAACTTGTGGATGCCCTTTAGGCATTCTTCAAATTATGTAATGGTAGTTACACAAATGTATAGCTTTGTTTAGTTCTCCTTCTTTTGTTTTTTTATTTGCTTAAAGGTTAAGTAGAGTGTTTGGTTCAAGTTTAAAACAATAATACCTATATGAGTGTAGTTACTTGGTAAATAAGTTCATACAAATACTTTTACATTTTTTTACAACTAGGTGAGTCGGTGTTTCAACATCTGACTACTCTGACAAGAAACACCGAAAGAAACTCAGTGGTCACAGTCTCTTTTTAAGTCCAGTCATTATCTTGGTCAAATTATGTAAGAACCATGCAGATTAGTGTCTGAAATGGTCTTTTAGGCAAGAACCACACATATAGGGTGACTGGTAATTAGTGAACGATACTAAAACACGTGGTTGTACTCATGAATACGAATAACTTTCCCAAAGAAACTTTTTTTTATACACAAAAACTTATTATCACAATAAACCACAAAAACGCTGTTTGGAATTCCCGCGCGCGCCTGTGATTGATCAGCTGATAGTCTGACCTCGGGAAGGGCGAAATCTACTAGTAGTAGTGTCACACGCTCCCCCGCCACCCCCACCGCTCCCGTTGTGCAGCGTTTTTGTTATTTTTTGTGTTAATAAGTTTTTGTGTAGGTATAAAAAAAAGTTTATTTGGGAAAGTTTATTGAAATCATGAATACAATCACGTGTTTAAGTATCAGTCACTAATTACTAGTCACCCTATATATGAGGGGGACCAGATAATCAGTCAGTGCAAGCATTAGTCACAAGTCGTGAGCTCAACTCGGAGCTTGAGGAGCTCAACGTAGAATGTAGAAGGGCATAGTTACGTCTATGGTATTTTTTTTAATGTGGCCTGTGTTTATAATCTGTAGTCTAAATATCTATTAACCCCATGCTATCATCGAACATCACTAACGATCGTGACGCATACATTTTTAATGTAAGCACAAAACAAGAAACAAAAAAATACCGCCTAAAACAAAACGTAAACAGGGAAGGGTCTTTTTACTGGTAGTCGTATATTCCAAATTTTACTTAACACCATGAGCTACGCGAGAATATAATAAATATTTTAAAAAACCCAGCTTCATTGTGCCGTATTGGAGTGTTATTTTTCGACGGCGTTGTGCAGCTGTAAGAATCATAAGGGTGTCACGTCTCCTGATTTACGACATCTCTTGCTGAGGCCATACTTACTTCATACCAACAAATCATACATTGGATTGGAATAACGCTTCGCGCAATGATTCACGAGAAAGCCCACTAAAACGCCTCTTTATGACTCAAAAAGAAATTGATTTCAAATTTTACTGCATATTAAAATAACCTTTATATTTGATTGCCACTTATTTTTTAAAAGAATTTTAGAGGTAGCGTTCAAGTTTTGTACACAAGTGCGAAGCGGGAGGCCCCCCACTGTTTCTCGATCATGAATCAACATAAACATCAATTCGTTTAATTGAAAATAACTCGAGACGTTAGTGATAATACGAATTTGCCGAATACAAATTACGGTTTATTTTGTATATGGTGTTGCAACAGAAATTAATATTGATTTGTGGCCGCATTAAGTTATATCATCATTATAAATTCATCGGGAATGCTCGTAGAATTCTTAACGACGTACACAATGTCGATGATAAATAATTGAATTAATACGAGATTATTTTAAAGTACTTGAGGCTTGTTTTAAACATAAAGATGGCGATTTCGAATCAATCAAGCCGTAAATGGATATAGAAACTAAACTAGTAAACAAAAACTAGCCAAGTGAGCCATACACATTGGAGGGTTCCGTAGCTGGGATGAATATTTCACAGGATTAACGTTGATTTCGGTGACCACAAAATGTACTTTGTATTTCACAGTGTTTGTAGAAGACACTACGATATTACCGGGAAAGTGCCACACTATTTTTTAAGTAAGAAACACACAGACATACCTACACACACGCACACATTCACACATACACACACACACACACACATACACAACAAAAACATACACAAACATACACTCAACATATATAAAAATCCCTCCTTTTGGTTGGGGGTTTAAAAGGCGGCGCAATATTCGAAATTCCGGGTAGAAAGATGGACAGTAGACGATCAGCCGGGCAGACCGAAATTATATCGACCCCGTTTCACTATTTGACTTCGAAACCCTAGGTAGACGCAACACGATTTCAAACCAATTAAAGTACCTATTTATCATCATGTGTGATCTCTATTGCATGCTCTAAAGCTAAGCAAGCATTCAATGGGTATCAGGCAGCATCTAATTAATTTGTGCTACAAATAGTGTCGAAGCAGTGACTAGCCTTCAATCAAAATTGAAGGCGATTCAATTTAAGCCTATCTATCGATGCTTCATTTATATGAATTTCCAAAGAGTAAAGTTGCCTTAAGTAGTACGTAATGGAAGACTAGCTTGTTTTTTATCCTCGGTACTAGGTATCATAGGTACATGTCAATATTTTAGTACTGGAAAGAACTACTTACAGAAATCAATATCATTTCATTAATTTAATTGGTTTATTTAAAGTAGCAGGTACGTGCTTTTAAGTTTTTAGCTTTATATTAAGTTGGCCTATATTTCGCATGTGAGAGTTGTATTTTTTATGAGTAATATATTTAAAAAAAAACAGTAAAATCCTTGTTAAGTTGCGTTGCTGTTTAAACGGAAAAGTAAATACAGCGGTATCATGATTTTTTGGTTGTATAGAAAGAAAGAAAGAAAATACATTTATAACATTTATTGGCAACAGTTGGATACACGCACAGTAAAAAAAAAAGACAGCGTCATTTAGTGGGTCTTGGTTGGCTAGGCAGATGGTAATGAAGTTCATTGTGACACACGCATCAAGAACTATTTCAATGTCTATTTTTATTATTATTTTACTATAATTAACATTTAATTTGTTGAAAGTTTAGCTTCATTTTATAAAACATCTTACGCTCGTTGAGAGGTTAAAACATCTAAATAAATAGATATAATGCTATCTACATTAAAACATTAAGACCAAACACTTTCTACTCGTTTCCTTCATACTTCATTATCTATTATTCTACTCTCTTTCTTCTCAGAAAGATAATATTTGCCCGTCTGCCGTTCGCTACTCTGTGGTAATACCATTAGCTCTAAATACAGTCCATTAAAAGCTCCGATTGATTGGGCGGATCGCAAGAAACTTTTTATCGTATTATAAATATCTAACATCCCAAATATTATTGAGGGTTTGATGAGGATTGGCAGCTTTGGCAAAAAACTGACACTCATAAATAAGATGACGAACATATTCTAGATGTTATTAGTTCTGACTGAAAGACATTTCTGACATATCATTTTGGGTACATAAAAGGATGAAAATGAATGTGCGCATAATTTGAAACCACTTTTTACTATGAAGCAATCATGTAGAAGACTGTTCGCAGTTATACTTTATTGCATTGTATTGATCTTAAACAAGGCAAGTACAACTCAATCTCGAGCAGCGTCGATCATGGGCGCTTTTAAAATTCCAATCTCAATATCATTGGTCTTAGTTATTATTGCATTTTAACTCAGTCTGAAGCTACAGTCTATTTGCTAATGGTATTGTTGTATTTCTATTTACTATCTTTCACTAGTATACTTAGACTGCATTCATTAGATATTGTGTGATTGTGATAAATGATCATTAGTTTGTTATTAAAACAACAACAACATGGAATTACGCTTGTAATCCTTGTAGGGTTGAGGTTTACAAAGTACACTAAAATTATGCCAGTTATATTTAAGTACCACGTAATTAAGGGCAAGCCTATTGCCATAACTCGGGCCATAATGATCAGCAGTAGTGCAACCGCCAGACCAACAAAGCACTCAGTTAGTTATAAAGACTTCCTTAATTTTTGAATGAGACAACCCTAGAGCAATGATGAGTGTTTAATAAATCCAAGACGAAACAACTGAGCTACAGTTATTAAAAACGTCATCCAACATTGTTCCAGGAATGCAATTTGCAATGATTTGCACCCATTAAGCAACTGCGTCTAGACAGAAAATTCCTTTTGCATTGCACAATCCATTGAGGGTACAATGGTTTGCTTAATCATTGGCATCTTAATAGCAATTTTGCTTCAGATTGTCTTTAATTTGATTTGTTATTTTTGGTATTTACTGTGATGGTATTTTACCCGTTTTTATGTTTTATCGACAATAATACTTGACAAATTTTTACCTTCCCTAAAACAATAAGTACGTAAGTAGTAAGTAAGTACTGTTTTGGAAGTACTGTACTTTAAATAGTGCTTAGAAACAGGCTACAAAACTAAAAGCACTAAGCAAAAATATATTAAACCTACCAATTCTCTGAAGTAAATAAGCAGTGCACCCAAATTAGAAGTCAACATTTCACGTATTTAGAATGTTTCAAATCTCAAATCTCAGTCTGAAAATTGTTTTCACTTAACTAAAGTTCAAAACTTAATGGCTCTTTAACCACTGCTTATCTTTATTTAAATAAATATGTCTTTGCATTAGTCTTCATTAAAAATACGTACAAGTTAAATCTCAACCTCCAGACTCCTAAAAATAATCTATACTTTTTTTACAAAATGGAAAGCTTAAAAATTTTCACAGCTAACGGTTCTGTAGTCGAAAAACGTTTTACATTTACAAGGGGTTGAATACTTGATGGATTATTAAAACGTTCGTGTTGACGTTAATAGATTTCTTGTGTAGGGCGCACATTGACGATGTTATTAAATACGTGAAATGCAGTTTTTCTAATGACCGTCAGACGACGACGAAGTCGAATGGATTCTACGGGGGTCCCAAGTGCTAATGTGTGCCAAATGACTTGAATTATCGGCACGCGTCCTTTGTAAACGGTATATTTTTTGCGATGACTATTCATTTTGCGGTCCGATATCTGAAGATAGATATCTGTTTATGGATAACGTCATTCACGTCTTTATGGATTAGTTTTTGCTCGATTTTCTGTCTGCGCGGTCTTTGCTGTCTTTCGTGAGGACTTATCCTTAAATATATTATCTTGTTAGCCATTTTGTATAATATGTTGTTTACTATTAACTACTGCCTCGTATAGGCGTTTGGTGGTAATTCGAATTGTGTTCAATTACAAAATGGTTTTGTATTATTATTTTCTTAAATACTCTTCAAAGAAGTAGTCTCCTAAATTCCTCATAGAAAATATACGAGCAACACAAAACATTTCCGGAGTCCATCTTAATCAAATAGTTCAGATACAGACGTCATTACATCAAGCTACCCCAAATGGTAAAATTTTACCAATTTAATACATGAATCTTATTTTATTTGTGATAAAGTTGAAAAACTAGCTAAGAAATTTGACACATTGGAGTAGCTTGATGTGACTGTTGATCTTACAAACCAATCGCTTCATAAAAAATCTATCCAGATGCAATGATCTACCAATAAATGATGTATGATTGTTATTTCATTTATTTCCGCTAACAATTAATTTTACAGCCAAAACCCAAGATTATAAAAGTGGTCATGTAATGATGATTGAAACAACCTCAAATGATACTCAATACTCAATATTTATTGCGGTCCACTATATACATAAATGGTCTTAAGAATATAAAGGTACAGAATCATTATGGACCCTGTCGGGCACAGCAAAAACTTAGAAGAGAGGAAGAGGGCTAATGCAGCAGTAACTTAATTTCTAAAATCTTATTAACTTATTTTAAAAGAGTAAGCAAGTACTAATACTGCAATATTTATAATGTGTATGATGATACAATGAATGTTAAAAGTTCAGAGAATAGTATACATTAAATAGATATTAAACTGGTTCGTCTCAACTACTGCTCCATTTCTATTAGAGTTACCTAGCTCATACCGAAACTGTAACCATTCAAAACTTGTTTTTTCCTAACACCTCGGTAGCTGAGAAACAACAAAAAACAAAAGACAGCAGTAATTGAAGACCAGTTGCAGTGAGATGTTATAAGCATTCTAGTTCGCATTAAAGGCCCCGGCACTTTTAGTTATCTCGTTGATCAATCCACCCACAGCTGTCAAACGAACAAAATAAATATGTTATAACTAATGCGCGCTCTACTCCGAATCAGATAACTGCTAATCTCCATTACAATTAAAAATTCGAGTTCAACCACCGATGGAATATTCAGTAAAGTACTTAAGGCGTGATTGGACAAAATTACTTTGTTCAATGATCAATAAATGTTATATATAGAAGGCCTCGCTTTGCGGAAATTATGAGTACTATACGAATGAATAATTGTAGCTTGTCAATAATGCTAACACCCATATTAGGTTGAGTCGACAGCGAGATATAATTTGATGTTGTTTGGGAATATATCGGCTATATTAGTATTCGTGTAACAGAGTAATGTAGACAACTCTGATTGCCTATTTCTATTTAAAAGAAAACCAAACCCGCAAAATTATTCGATACAATTACGCCCAAGACTGCGCTTACTCCTAAAAATAATAAATTTCAAAAGCACCGACGCAAATTTTCACTTTCTCGCTTCATAAACAGGACAATAGACAAACAATAATGGAGAAAATTTGCATTCACTGCGAGCATTTTTCTACCATCTTCCACCGGAGACGACGCAGCAGACTCGCTTCATTAAGCTCCAAATTATCAACATACTTCACCTTCAACGTGCAAACGAAACTCACCGTTAAGTATATTATGGAAAAGTCTCAAATTACTCATCGAGTGAGCAACTTCTATGAACACGTAAGGCATATTTTCGCATGAAAGTATCACATTGCAAGCGATTTCAGCTGTGAAGTCCGTCAGATCATAACTCACAGGGTCTGTGGAAAACTGATCACACCTTCTCGCAGTCATTAACGCTTCATACAATAAAAAGCCTTACTGCTCTAAGAATAAGGACTGAACTATGATTTGCACAGGGAAGAAAAAATATTTTGAGCATTTCAAGTAAAGAACCCTCCGGATGGCACCTAACCCTCATTCAGTGTATTTAATTGTTTTGATTTTAAATTGCGAAATGAGAAATGCAAAACCGGGGTGCATTTTAAATCCCCGTCTGCTTTGTGTACGGATTTGCCACTGTATTCGTTTTCCTGCTATTATTGTTTATCGTTTTGATAAAAAATTTCATCAAGCCGGTTTTAAAGATTCATACAAACGGGTTTTCAATAAATATGCAGATATTCGACTAACATATTGTGTGGACTAATTGCAACGTCCGTTTCACTGAAGCGTCGCATAGATTGCAGAGAGCCGCGCAATTTATAACATAAAAAAACACGCGTGCAATATCGCAGCTTTGTTCAATGTAAAGTAAAATGGGTTTTGGGTATTACCAAATAACATTGGGCTTTCTTACCGTGCTTGATTATAGTGTAATGAGCCAAAACAGTATATTTAAACACCAAGCTTGTTTAAAAGCTTTTTTTTGTTTGTGATAGATACTAAACAAAATCATAATTACAAAGAGTTAAAATTAAAAATATGTTTTCATATCAAAAAATGACTAAAACCATATGAATAACACGAAAATGCTGCAAAATTGGACGCCTGCACAAAAAAGATAGGAGATATTTTTTTTTTCAAAACTAAGCCAGGATATTATTTTATCTCGTCACGTTATTCGAACGAATAACCACGTGAAAACGTAGGACAAAGGACAAAAACAGGCATCGGTAAAATACAAAAACGTTCAACGAATCTGCGTTGCGTGTCGCTGTCGATGGCCTGCGGCGGCAGCGGCACGCTTTCAGACCCCCTTCCCTTAACAGTTTTAACTTTTTTCCCGTATTCCCACTACTCGCATACAATATTCATTGAAAGCGCGTCTGGGTGTGGATTCTGAACGGAGAACTAGTCGCACAGCGGAACGAGGAAACGCAAACAGTATTATTCTGACACATTTTGACAAATTGAAGTGTGATAGAGGCCTTTCGCTATTGTTTCATGTATTTTTATTCGTAACTCAATTTCAATGTTTGAACAACGTTCGTTAGTGATTGTCTGTGTTTGATTTATGATTTATGTGCCCGCGTGGGCCGCGTCGCGAATCAATCGAAGTGTGTGGGATGAAGCATATGTACTTGCATACGAAAATGTGCATAATTTTATCTGTCTAAGTGCGCATTAAGACATAATCTATGGGCTTAAAACAATTTGTCTCGACGCTCGTAGTAATGTTAGAGTTACAATGCAATTTATTTTAGACTCTACGAGGGTAGTTTCTTCCTTATTTATTGGTGTATAGTGAGCTAAAGCGTGGTTTGACTTCGTGCTTTCATCCGGCTCAACTACTCAGAGGTTTGCACGATCTGAGAATATAATTCAGTTAAATCCACAAAAAAGGGAAGTACAATATCGCTATCAAAAGCAGCTCAACCTTGCAACACAGTAAATCTATACCAATATTATAAAGAGGACAAAATTGTAAGTTTGTATGTTTGTAAGTTTGTATGTAGGGGGTAATCTTCGGAACTAATGATCCAATTTTAAAAATTATTGCACTGGTGGAAAGCTACACTATTCCCGGATGTCATAGAGTACTTTTTATCCCTGGAATCCCACGGGAACAGGAACTACGCAGGTGAAACCGCGTGACGTCTGCTAGTTCTAACATAATTATTTCACTCGCATATATTTTCAAACAGACTAAAATCCGAAACGATTATAAAATTAAAACGCAGCGCGTACGGCGTGTCCTTTTCAAATGAAATGGGGGAGGTTTAACCGCGTAAATCAGACGAGGGCAAAACGTTCTAAATACTCAAAAACCATATTTATAAGCGTACAAAGCTGTGGACAGGTAATACTCATTAAGCATAGCTTCATAGCCTGGACTGTGCTGCCAGGATTTGAATAAAATTTGCTGTTACAACATTTAAAAAATTTTACCGAAATATTAAATGATTTATTAAGTTTATTTTCTTTCATTAAGTCATAATGAGAAAAAATGTACAGACGCCAGCTCATCAAGTTACCCAAATGTGTCAAATTTCTATGATCGTTTTTCAACTTTATGGCAAACAGAATAAGGTTCATATTCAATTGGGTAAATTTGACACATTGGGGTAAATTGATGTGCTAGCGTCTGTACCTAGAACAGGATACTTAAACACGAGGCAGAAATTTTTGATGAAACAACGTTTAGCATTGCTGTCTTCTTTGATTCTCAAAGAACAAAAGAGCTGCAGATTGTCTTCACCCTTCGGATTAATTATAACATGACGTTCAATGTCTAAACGAGTGTTATCAAGATGCGCTCCGTAAGATTCTTCCAGATTGTTAAATTGAGTGCAAAATGAGGGTGTCTCAGACAACAGAAACATACTCCGCCAGATATGGCCTCGTAAAACGAAAAGACCCTTCTGTGTTATCAAAATATTTATTTCTTTTCTTTCTTAACGATGACACCAACGCCAGTTCTCTGTTGAGGAAAATGAAATATTTTTTCTCCATTATTACTAGACTCACCCTAGAAAATCGTAAACACCAGATCCCACCCTCCAGTTATTGTGATTAATCCAGTATCATGCAAAATACCGGCAATATTTTTTGGTTTTCAAATTACGCAAATATCGGGTGCTTTTAAATTGAGCCTGGCACGCCTAAATGAGGGAGATCGCAACGCAAATTGTGAAAGCCAACTCCATCGCTAGCTTCCATTTACGCATTAAAATTCACGTGTTGGTAAAAAATATGAGGCTAAGTAGAAATGCGCAAGCAATTAAAATTAACTTTCAAGTTGACTGTGAACATAGACATAATAGGAAAGTTGTATTTTTTTATCGGAGTCGGTTTAAATTTTATTTTGAACTCGGGTTGCTTTTGCCAATCACTGATCATTGTTCCAACTTTACTTTAGATTTAGTTTTTAATTTGTGAACTAGTAGAAGGTTTATGCAGCGTTTTCAATACATGAAATAAAAATATACTAAAGAGATTTCCATCCATTTTAAGTAAAAGTAAATAAAAGTTTATAAAGTTCAGCCTGATATACATCTCTTTTATTAATATTAATATTCTACTTACTTCTTGGTCTAATGCGTTACTAAGCTTAAAGGTGTGGGTTCGATTCCTGAGTCGAGAAACGCCAATTTGGGTTATTCTATACAAATATCTTAGTAGCAGTGTGAAGTCTGTATTACGTGATGGCAGTTGGCCATTTGGCCATATTGCACAGAAGCCGGCACACCAAGCTACCGTAAAGTGGCAAATGTCTTTGGTAGTTTTCAAAGTTTATAACAAACAAAATAAGATTCTTGTTCATTTGAAAATATTAACATTTTCGGGGAGCTTGATATGCCGGCGGTGTCTGTAATGGTTAATAATACCATAATTTAACTTCACTAGGTGCCTATTTCCATTTGATTTCATGAAATAAACGTAGAATAGAATACTAGAACCGTGAAATTGTGAATGTGACTCGCGGACTGAAACGCTTGGCTAATCTTTTAACCACGGCATGACACGCCACGGCAACTATCCTCGCATCTATGAGACATATTACTTACGCAACCGACATCCATCTACCCAATAAGTTAGGGTCGTCTATTTTCGTTTTCCAATAAGCGGTGGTCAGTTTTTTACCCTAGGACCTTTGAGGTTCAGTGCCCGATAACCAGCCTATAAATCTTTAAGGCCACATTCACCTTCCAAGGGATATCTTTGTTGTTTATTTTTACGTGAAATTCTAAAACTGAAACTTGGGTCTTTATCGTCTTTTCATAAACTTTTTTTCTTTGGCCAACGTAGGGATTTTTCCTGTGTATCTATGCGCTAACAAACATTAAAACTCACAAATGCATATAACCATACTTGGAACCTGTAGGCCATAAAAATAAAATAGAATAGAGTTGTACTCTTTTTGAAAACCATAATTTAAATTTATTAAAAACGAGCCTCCGCGAGTTGGCTTTGGCCCCTCGCACGCTTTCCAAAGTTCCAGGCCCCAGGGATCCGAGATTTTTTTTTTAATATTTTATAATTTTAACTGAAAAATATTTGTTCCGTACGGAAATCTGATTCACAACACACAGTGTGGCAGCCAATCACTTAGCCACTGCACCAGCAGTGGCGTCAAACTGCAAAAATCATGTCCATATTCATTTCATTTAATAGGCAGATGTAAGTGGGATAGCCGGGAGGGGACGCCCTAGAAGGACATACATAGACCTTATTGATGAGATTCTTCAGAAAGGTCAGGTGCGTAGTACCTACTCGCAACCGGCATGTGCGTATAACAACATGTAAATGAAGCAAAAGGAGTATGTAAGAATCGGCGCTCTGTAGTTTCTGCCTACCCCCATGGGAAAAAGGCGTGAGTTTATGTATGTATATTCATTTGAAATTAGTTCACTTGAACTTGAACTAAAAAAACCTGAACTGATAAAAAATGTAACACGAAAATGGACTTCCTATAAATAATTTCCCCAAAAGTCAGCGTGCATTTGATAAAGATACACAACTTAGCAGTGTCATCAATAACGTTTTAATAAAGCCACGGTTATCGCTAGTTAACACGCGAAGTACCAGTTAATAGCGACAACTACCACAATATGCAAATCATTTTTGACTAACATACACGAGAATTTATAATACTAACGGAGCTTTACGGTTTCTTGCCGTGACATATGACAATAAAATGCTCCGGAATTCGGAACAACGTGTTTATTGTGCATAAAAATATCTGTCTTATCAGAGTATTCCGAATGCACGTGGAATAAGAAATGTTTTGAATATTATTAACGTACATCATTTTTATATTCGCTTTTATTAAATTTTTATTATGTATGAACATGGTTTCTGTAATGTTTTATCGTGGAAATGGTTAACAAGTAGATTTTAGTGGAAATAAATGGATCGGCTCACGAATATTTTTATCAGTGTTTATTGTAGCTATTCATTATTCAGATTATGAAATCGGTTTTAGATTGCGTGTGATTCAGTATGAATAAATAACTGTTGGAGTGAATAATCTGTTTCTCTTTTTTCTCCTAGTTCATAAAACTACTTCAAATTCAAGTGTTTTGCCTATATGTCCATAATCAGAGCTTCATTAATGTTTGCAATATACACACTAGTTTAAGATCGATAACCCGGATTTCCTGCGGTAGCACTTTAGCGTTAACTAGACGACGATTATTGTAATATATTGTTTGTTTTGTTTGCAGATTTAGAACGTCCCTCTCATAAATTGATTGCAATTTCCTTCTTCATAGTACTTAGCTCGATCTAGTTTGTTTAGTAGTAGTGTGTCCAGGATGGCGATTTGGTTACCTAGTTTTCGAAATTAAAGTAGATAGAGATAGATAGATAAAACTTTTATTCAGTACACTCAAAAGACATAAACCAACACACAATACTAAATACAAAAGAGATAAAACAATGACTAATGAATACACAGTGTGCGGTGTGCGTCTCAGGGCTGCGTCAAATAAGAGTCCAGCTCAGCATGTGCCATGCAAATGTACCTGGCGTTGATATTCTGCCGGATCCGCGCAGCAAGTCACACTCTTACTCTCTATTGTATTGAAAATGGCTCGAACAAAAAATGGGCAGTAAAATAAATATCGCAATAAATCAGAAGGCATTAAATCTACAGTATAAATGTTAAAACGCATTCTTAAAATAACTTTACCAATAAGATAAGGTTGAATCTAGCAAGAAATGACCGCTGAGATAAACATCGGGACACACCCGCAACACAAAGGCGTATTAGTATTAGTGGCAAATAGCTATTACCGGAGCGAGTAATAGCCCCAGTGTATCGGAGCCTTAATGCCTTGATTTAGATATATTATTGTTGTCTGCACCGAAGAAGTTAGGGCTGGCATTAATATATCGGTAGTAACTACAGAACAAATGAAAGAAAACAAAACAAAACCTTATTTTCTTCTTCAAGATTTCTTTGTAATTGTACAGCAGAAGTTAATTGGGTGTCGAAATCCAAACATGGCTTTGTTATAATATTAAATGTCTTCATCTGCTTAGCTTTTTCCCGACTTTGTGGAGGTCAGCTGCCAGTTTAATCGGATGCAGCTGAATACCAGTATTTCACATGGAGCGACTGCCTGTCGGACCTCCACAACCCAGGGGTAACACGATACCCCTTGGTTAAACTCGTTGTCAGATTTTCGGGATTCTGACTATCTGTACCGACTGTCATAGATCTATAACGTACCTACACGTCGTATACGTGGGGGATGCGTTGGAGTGCTAATTTTGTTTTTAATTATAAATATATCATTGATTGTAACTTGTATCTCTATTTTTATCATTATAATAATAATTATATTCTTATTGTATTTTGTTTTTTATCTACTTATTTATTTATATTATGTATTAATTTTATGCCTCTTTGTGGGCTATTGTATGTACAGACGCCAGCACATCAAGTTACCCCAATGTGTCAAATTTTCCTGATTGAATATGAACCTTATTCTGTTTAACATAAAGTTGAAAAACGATCAAAGAAATTTGACGCATTGGCGTAACTTGATGTGCTGGTGTCTGTACATGTATTCATGGCATTACAGTAGGCCCTATCAGAATAACAGCGCTGAGGTAATTATTGTTTTTCTTTCAATATCGTGGCATCGTGCTGAGATAGGGGCCCTTTTGGCCTAGCACAGGTCTTTTTGTTATTCATTTAATACCTATGTTAAATTTAGTTTTAGTTTTATACTGTTAAATTCCTGTGCGTATCCCAAATAAACATATTTTCTTTCTTTCTTTCTTTATTTCTTTCTTTTTTTCTTTTTTTCTTTTTTTCTTTCTTTCTTTATTTCTTTCTTTCTTATAAATGACAGCCTGGACCAACGGCTTTACGTGCTTTGCGAGGCAAGGAGGAGTCTTGATATATAATGAATGGTTACCCATCCACGGATTCACCTCGTCAAGCGTAGTTTCATCTTCGATCGACTCATAAGGCTGTTACTATTTAGCGACAAGACCCTCAAGCAGAAGAAGATGCTGTTATATGAAATGTATGGCAGTAAATAGGAGAGCGAAAGGTCGCGTTATTCAAATACACTTGACTATGAATAATTTTAGAAGTTCAGTCGTTAAAACAGCTGACAGAGCAAAAGCGACATTTAATTATAATTTGTGTGTCTAATGGTTGAAGCTAGAATGCTAAAACAAACATTGTTATTTATACAGGATAATTTTTTTAGCAGTGCGCAAATTTTTACAGGATGAATGATTTATGAATACGAACAACTTTCACCATCGGAGGAACTCCGGAATCAACAAAAAAAACATAGGTTTCAAAGAAAAGTTCACCTAGGTACTCGACAAAAATGTATGAAACAGCTGATTTGCTGAATCGTGATTTTAAGAGTTCGTCCAATAGTGAAAGTTGTTCATATTTGTGAGTTATTAATCCTGTGAAAATTTGCGCACTGCAAAAATAAATATCCTGTATACAGCGCCGAAATGATGGTGCATAAATCAAAATTTGTGATTTTAGTTAATTATTCATTTATTAAGACACAAACAGAAAGAAAAGCCACATTGTTTTATTATTATTTTGACTCACTTTTTTGCTTTACTCACTGTGGCTAAACGTGAAGTTTTGTAATTGGTTTATTTTCGTGTTGGCTCTATTAGCTGCAAGTTTTCATTGGTTTAAAAAATATATAAATTACCTGCAAACCTACCCCGGCAAAGGTCGTCCCGCTTTAGAATTAATTTAATAAGTTTTAATTAGTTTACGTTTTATTTTCAGACCTATTGAAAATACACACAAAATTTCATAAGAGTCTGTCAAGGCGTTTAGAAGCAGTTTCGTTACAAACGCAGTGACACGAGAATTTTATAAATTAAATTGAATATAGCGTATTATTTATTTATGTATATTTGTCGTCAACAAAAAAATCACGAATAGTTAAGTCCGCCTTTGTACAGTTTTTTTTACTTGTGCATAAAGTTTTAATAAATAAATAATAAATAGGTATATTTAATATATTTTTTACACTTTCACAATCTTATCATAATGTACCTCTTCGTCTCCAATAGATCTTGGTCCATCTTCTTTACGACGAATAAACAACATTCACCTGAGACCACTCAAATAAATAAAACTCAATTCAAGTAATACGACGATTCTATCGCAAAGTTCGAACTGACTTTAAATAAAAATAAACATGAAGACAAAATAAAGTACCCATCCTTAAAATTGAATGAAGGAAGATTTCAATCCCTTCAGTATAATAGAGGCTACATTTCATATCGATAGATATTTCATCGATAAATTCAATGCTTGGGAATGAGATAAGACATGATATTCAAATTAAATACCTTTGACATTTTAAGATTACAAACATCACGGGTACAATGTTGAGAAGTGGTTGTGAAGGCCAAACGAAAGAATATTGTGGATTCAGTCGCTGTTAAAGATTTCTTAGTAATTGGTATGAAACAAACTTAAAATTGAAGATATTAAATGGTTCTGCTTAAGTAAAACAACTCAGGCTGAGTTAAGAAACGTCGCATTTCGGGAGTTTGCAGCGGAACGTTTTCTTTCCAGCAAAAACACTAAGAAATACTGAATGGGCCATTTGGGACAGTCTCATGTCAGTTATGACGTTACAAAAGTGCTTATTATTAGCCTGATCAAAATAAATGATTGATTTTTAGATACCATACTTCTTCACGGTGACTAAATAATGTGTAATGTCGAAAATATTGGTTGTCAGGACTAAATACAATGATGAAATTACTCGTATAACGCACATTTTTGATTGGTAAAATATTTTAATAGGTTTTATTAGTTTTAGAACGTAACAATTAAAATTTTAATATTATTCTATAATGTCGGTGAAAGCATTTTAGCGTGCGGTCAACGCTTATTGCTAAACGTGTGGGTTTGACCGCAACAATTATATAATTATTTTGTCGGTCAAACCACTCAAATTGATGATTATTTAATGGCAGTGCTGAAACTTCAGCATTATTATTAAGGATCGACTAAATAATTATATCTCTCATTGCTAAAATCGGTCAAACGCCATGGGTACACATATGTGTTACACGCTTCTAACTATTTTGTACTCTATTCAAATTAAGTTAAGGTTTAATTTATTTTCCGAAATTATAATATTCGACGCTTTCAAGTTGTTGAGAGGACTACTAAAATCAGTTAGATTAGTTCTGGCGGTAAATCTGAATTCATGATCAATAACTACTAACCTATTAGTTATTTTGAGTTTAAGAGTGGTGCCTATATTAGGTTATCCACAGCGTTAATACATTTCTATGGCGCCAAAGTAAATTGCATGAGTGTCGCTCGATACCAAAAAAATAACTAAATTTAAGATGCAAAAACATTACTGATCATTTAGTCTAATGGTTGCAACCGGTACCGGTTAAGCTACGCTTGACGAGGTCGGTCCGTGGATGGGTGACCATTTATTACATACCAAGACTCCTCCGTGCCTCGGAAAGCACGTTAAGCCGTTGGTCCCGGCTGTCATTTGTAGATCTTTGACAGTCGTTACTTGTAGTCAGAAGCCCGAAAGTCTGACAACCAGTTTAACCAAGGGGTATCATGTTACCCAGTTACTGGGTTGTGGAGGTCAGACAGGCAGTCGCTCCATGTAAAGCACTGGTATTCAGCTGCATCCGGTTAAACTGGAAGCCGACCCCAACATAGTTGGGAAAAGGCTAGGCAGATGAGGCAGATGATGATGGTTGCAACCGGTACCGCTGCATGAAGTTTCGGGAGCTATTTCTTGGGTGGGATAAGGGTTAATGAATTCTTCAATGTAATATTTCTCAGTAGCAGCCCGGAATAAAGCTTTGTGACATAATGATAGCTCTCTTGGTACAGTCACGAGCAACAATAATTATGTACGAGTACATTGTCATATTTTCTAAAATATCTTAACTTCACCATTCAAAATTATGCGTACGATATTTTCTCCTAAATTATCTGATATAATATATTATGATCATTTAGAAGAAAATATCGTACACATATTTTTGAATGGTAGAAGTTAAGATATTTTAAAAAATGTGGCAATGTATACATATTATTGCTCGTGACTGTACACCTCTGCCTATCCCTTTGGGACTAAATGCGGTGTTGTTGTGATGTTATTTAAAAAAAAAACACTTTTGTGCATAAAAAATGGAACGTCACGCCCGTCGACAGAATACACAAAAATTTTAGCGAAATATATTTTTATTTATCGAAAAAACGTCCACACGAATCTGTCACCATCACACATGAGTTATCACGGCAATGCACTTACGATCTCTCTGTCTCCGACAGTCGTGCTATCTTTATCCAATTTGTTACCCTTATCAAGAATTAAATGCGTTTTAGGGCCATCGCTCGACAGTTTTTATTTTTTATTAATTACGAGCGGTATAAAGCGCCGGCACTGTATCGGCCAGACAGGTGATAGGCTTTTATGATCCTCCATTTATCGGATATTCATTTGTTACTCAATGAATTTCGGATATTCGATTTTTGTTTGAAAAGTTTTTGTTTAAGGTCGAATATGAAAGGTTTTGATAAAAAGCAATAAAGTATTGTTTGATTGGTATGGATAGTGAATTGTGTAGGCAATATCGATTTTTACGTTCTCTTCTTCGATAAATTTATGTTTTTTTTTAATTAAAATGAGTCGAAGTCTAAGTGCGTACAGACGCTTGCACATCAAGCTACCCCAGGCTGACGATTTTCCCAATTAAAACATGAACCTTATTCCGTTTGTAATAAAATTGAATAACTCTCAAAGATACTTGACATATTGGGGTGACGCGTTGCAGCTGGATGTGTTGGCATCTTAACTTCTTTCTTAGTTCATGTAATGGTTGTAAGTACTTATCCTGAGCATAGTACTTAGGGTGAGGGTTAGCCCCAACATCGTGCTGGCAATGATTGCTGGAAGGCTGGATTACCCCTTTATCCGGCATTGCTCCAGCAGACATGTTGCTGTGCCAGTGTCGGAGAGAAATTATTAGTTTTTAATAATGTGTTTAATTTTGTCATTTTTATTTGGACTTAATCAAATTTTTAATTTAAAATGATTTAATATGTTTGTTTTGGTTTAATTTAATTTAATTGTAATTTATTCAGCTTTATTTTATTTTATATTTTGGTGGTTTTGTTTTATGACTTTTTGTCAATGGGTGTTCTTGCCTGAAATAAATGAATTCATTATTATTATTATTATTTTTATAGGGAACAGGTACAGTTAAATATATTTTGAATAGAAATGTTATTGGTGTTTCCATCTTTCATTGCTCAGTAGTTGCCTGTGTCTGGATCCGTGTCCGATTGAAGAAAATAGGCTCACCCGCTTTTACGTGTAACTTTAACATAAATAATAATAATAATACCAGCCTGTTGCTGTCGCACTGCAGGGCAAAGGCCTCTTCTCATACAGAGAAGGCTTGAGCATTGATCACCACGCTTGCTCAAGGCGGATTGGCGATTTCAAACTTATATTAACTATAAGTCCAGGTTTCCTCACGATGTTTTCCTTCACCGATGTCAATGATGTCTAAGATAAACTTAACTTAACTTTAACATATCTGGCAAAAATTGTATGGACTGTAGAGGTAGGTACACCTCTACCTTACCTTTCATGGTAAACAGGTGAGATGTTATGTAGACAAATTGCATATGAATAGCATGCCATTCCTATGCATTTAGCTGTAGTGTAGCGCATGCACTACAGCTGAAATGTCAATGAATTTTTACCACTGGTTGAAAGAAATGTCTCCATGTCTGTTCTTTGAAATCTCATCTCATTCCTCTTTTTTTTTCAAAAGAGAACATACTGCAGAATGTGGTTCTTAGGAATGAACTATTTTGAGTACCTACATAAGTTCCAGGAAAGAAAAATAATATTTAAATCAAAACAGAAAAACTTCTATTATATAATCCAAGATGGAAATTCATACATAAATCATCCCATGATTTATCCGAAGACTAGATTCAAATATTCTTTTAATTTACTTTTAATTTATCGTCCATGTTTAACATTATCATGGTTTATGTTTTCTCCAACGACCGTGCATAATTAGACCAGTATTTTGACCAAACGATAAAAATCTTCAAACAACTTTCCCGAAATTTACACTGACAGTTGTTTTCTGTTTTTCTCCAAATTATACTTGTTTTTTTCCTTAGCATTGCTCAACCGGAATAAATATTTCTTTTAATCAAGCCGCTGAAACTGAACCGAAAGAATTCAAAACAAACATCGTAAAAATAAACGTCTGTTGAGATGAAGTTGTGTGTCAAACTGTCTGCAAAACTGTGGATATGATCGCTGGAACGCAACTTTTGTTGTGTGTTCGACTTTCAAACTCGTAGGTGGGTACGAAATTAAAGAAGTTATTTTTGGGTGAATTATTTTGGTCCGAAGTTTAGTAAGTAGCAACATTTTTAGAACTAGGTACTACTAGAGTAGGTAAGAAGTTATCACACCAGTGCTGTTGAAGGTGTAATTTATCTTAGCAAAACTCAATAAGTAATAGTTATATACCTAGTAGGTACCTAATTTTGGTCCAAATGTTGTTGCGATATCGAGAACAAAACATGGTAAAAATAAAATATTTAAGGATTTTTAGACAAGATGTGAAAAAGTAAAAGAACAAAACAGCAATTCTGAGAAAGCGAGATTGCAGTGAAAAACAAAAATGTTGGACAAGAAATTATTTTATTATAAATGAACATACCTACTGCTAAGCAACTTAATTGTGAACACAGTAACGTGATTTATAGGTACAAATTGTCTTAATAGAACAAAATCAGAAAGATGTCACTTTGATAAAAAAATACACAAACTAAAAAAAAATACATTTCAAGCGCTCGCACCTACCATACAATTCCCGTACCTTGGTGCATCTCGCTCTTAATATACGTAGGTACCTATAAATTTAACAAAAAGTTACCTTCTCATTTTTTCACTTTCGCACATTTTCGTGAAAAACCAGGCCCAAATTATAACGTAGAAAATGTGCTGCTGCAATTTGAAACTCAAACTAAGTACCTACCCATAATAAATTAATTTTAATCATTGTTTGTTAATTTTCTTAACTTAATTTTCCTTGGGCTCTGCGCACAATAATGCCGTTTCTCGCTAACAGAAATTCATTGTACAAAAAACGTCGTCGTTTCATTTTCGCAGTTCTCAGAGTAATTTCTAAGCGGTAAAACTTTTGAGATTGCTACTTTATGACCGGCTCTAAATTTTTCATTGAAGTTTGATACTTTAACCAAGTTTATTATTATATTAAGTTGGTCGACTGCATGATTTAACAAGTCGAAAACTCTAGCTACTGTTTTTATTTTCGGCGCTGAATTAACATTTTTATGTAGTTCTGATCAATATTATAAATATTTATGGACATCCATACGTATGTTCGTTATACCGTTTATTGTATTTTTACTATTTGGGTCGAATGCAAATGGCATTGATAGGCCCACACACGCACAAATTCAGATCAATATTCAGGAATGCAGCATAATAGTGCTTTGACGTGAGAATTGATTATATCCGACAGGTATTCTATTGTAATATTGCAAATAATAAATAAATAATAATAATAAATATTCCACAACTTTTCACACAACGCCATTTAGTCCCAAGTTAAGCTTGAGAGCTTGTGTTATGGGTACTATTATAGATAAATTACACCCAGAGGCAGCACAAATGATCGTGCTCATCACACAAACATTTGTCCTGGGTGGGAATCGAACCCTCGACCTCCAGCATAGCAGTCAGGGTCACTAACTACTAGACCAACAAGCCACTCAAGACTCAAATTAAATGCCTTTATTTTTTTGCCTTTTCTATACATATGGGCCATAAGTAAATAATGACAGCCTTACAAGTTCGAAGATAACCATCAGCTAAATACCCTGCCAGTAGGTACATCAAGCTACCCCAAACTGTAATATTTTCCCAATTGAACATAAACCTTATCCTATTTGTAATAAAGTTGAAAAAAAAAACAAAGGAATTTGACACATTGGGGCAGTTTCATGTCGTGGCCTCTGTACCTTAAACCAAGCCTTTTAAACCAAGCTAAGCCGTTGGTCTTCACTGTCATTTGCAGAATTTTGACAGTCGTTACGTTAGTCACAAGCCCAATAATTTACCACTAGTTGGTGGTCAGCAGGGTAATTATTCCATATTAAATACAGATATTTAGCTGCAATCGTTAGGGCTGGTAATCGGTTCCGATAAAGTTAAAAAGGCTAGGCAGATGGTGACATGATTATACTGGAATGGAGTGGAGACTTAAGTAAATAAATGAAGTCCGAAATTAAGTAGCCTTTTTTTCTGCTAGACATACATTCTATTATCGTAAGCATCTTGGCAGAAACAGCGCTCTTACAACGATAGTTTCGCCAGAGAGAAAGTATTTAACGATAATTAAAGCTCAAACACACCGCTTTAAGAATATGCAGCAATTATTTACGATTTTAAATTGCATACCTAATCAAATATCGCTTCTGACATCCGCAACTAACTAGCGCTTTATAGGCACGATAATTTACTGGCACGCATGGTTATAAAACACCACTTTCTTCAATGTAACTTAGGTACAGTAAATTTTAATGACGTTTATAAAATACAGGTAGATATAAAATTTAAACGATGTCGCTATATTCGTAGTAAAAATACCAAAGCATTCTATTTATTAGGATCGTATACTAGAGCCATAAGGTATATAACATCTATTTATGTCCAGGCAGTTATAGGTTTAATAAATTGCACCTTATTTTTTAATAACACACTTTTATTAACACAGCTGGACAAGTAGTCCGGACGTCAATAGGAACACTTTGAATTTGTGCTTGGCATAATATAATAACATCATACTTAAAATCCCGAAGGTTTACGTACCTATAGTACACACATTTGAGCTAATGAACTCAGGAATTTAAGACCAAAATCCTATAAACTCTTCGCCTCACCCAGCAATGGAACCTAGGATTTCTTAGTCAGCAGTAGTCCTTCTGGACCAATGAGGTAGTCACTAAACCGACAAGACGTCAAATAAAGTTTTAAATATAATGCGAGGTCGGTTTCATCTGAAGGCTTATTCCCCTAATAAAAACGTAGAAAATTTATTTTTCTTTTTCTACTGATCTGCAAGCCTAGCCATATTACTAGCCATATTATTATTAAATTATATTTCTATTATCGTAATCGATAAGGCGACAATAGAAAAAAAATGGCGTATTATGGAATCAATTGTTTGTCAACTGTCAAGTGTTAACGAGTAGAATTTGTAATATGGCTAAAATGGAAAAACACTTGACAGTTGGCAAACAGCTGATTCCATATATGCCATTTTCTTTTTAACCGACTTTCAAAAAAGGAGGAGGTTCTATGTTCGTGTGTATGTATTTTTTTTTTTTTTTTTTTTTTTTTTTTTTTTTTTTTTTTTTTTTTTTTATGTATGTTACCTGATTTCTCCGCCATTTGTGGACCGATTCTCAAAATTCTTTTTTCATTTGAAAGAGTGTACTCCTGAGGTGGTCCCATTTTAATTTGGTGAAGATCTGGTGCTGATCTTCGGAGATATACAACGGAACTTTTCAAAAATAAACAGCAAATCTGTCGTGATTGCTGGAATCGCTTGGATGTTTATTGTTTATACAACATAATGACGTATCATCACGCCTGTATGCTCTGAGGGGTACGCAGGAGGGTACAATATACCTAGATTTCGTCAGTTAGGTATGTTAATTTTAATTTATTAGGGATTAGTGGAAAACCCTATTATGATGACATGTATTGTTAACAATTAACAAAATAAAATAAATTCATGGCAAATATTTTTATGGTAACAACTAAAAATGGAAAAATAAAAAACTTTTTTGCAAAAAATAAAACCGACTTCAAAAAAAACACTAAACGGTGTAAAATAACTCTAAATTCGGAAGTCGGTGGCCCATCATGAGTAAGACAAACCCACCACAGCCACAGACTTCCGAATTTAGAGTTATTTTACACCGTTTAGTGTTTTTTTTTGAAGTCGGTTTTATTTTTTGCAAAAAAGTTTTTTTATTAGAAATACAATAGAAATAGAATTTGTAATATGGCTGCTGATGTCTATGCCATCTCATCAAAAAACATTGTCAAAAAAATTGGCGTGTTTCAATGCGAATGCGAATGTTCCTAAAATTACGAGTATTGCTCCTCTAGTTTGGTTTCCACTAACTTACAACTTGCGTTACCTACCTTTAAACATCTACAAAATTTGTAATGAATCATTTACATTTTCCCGTAAATAATACAGTAACATCATTATTATTCATTATAACTCGGATAAAAAATGCATAAATAATAACGTAAACTCATACATTTTTATTAACGAAATGGTATCCACTCCCCCAAAGGGACTAACGGAACACGTCTATCATACATTACTTCGCTAATTATAAAATATGCTACAACAAAATAGCACATTTTGTAAACGATATTAGGCAATACTCATAAAGATAAGCCTTCAGAATACAAACACACCCTGTATCATAAAATGTTCTACTTTACAATTATCCTATTACAAATAATATATTCACCCTCTATATTAAATTGCATACAAATATAATATAGATAAAGAAATGACAGGTATATCGCTAAATAGTTATTAACTTATTCATTCACGTCGAATTTGTTTCTCGTTGACACCCTGCGGTCGGCATTTTTATAGTACAGGTGGTGACGTAAATATAAAGACATAACTTGTTTTCGCATTTTTATTTCTTTGAACAAGTTGTGGTAAGAAATATGTATCACCGAGCAACTGGTATAACTTTATTTGACGTAAAAGTTGTGATGTTTTTGTATGGAAATATAGACTTTCAAAATAACGGTTACGCTTTACTTGTGGTAGTTTTTTTGCACTAATTTGTGTAGGACACTGGATTATCTGGATTGTAAGTAATGTTCCTTATTTTTTAATTAAATATAGAAAAAAAACAACAATTTAAAGAGCTCTGAGAGCGGTAGCCGAGAGCTTTATGCCAAATATTTGGCACTTTGTGCGGGGGGTGATTAGATAGGAAGCAATACGATGGTCATAGGTTGACAACACGTAACTGCAATGTATCAAATTTTACAGGAGAGGGAAAAAACTGTATAATTTCGAAAAAAAACAAAAATAAAAAAAAATGAAAAAGTAGTTGGTAGGTAATCAAATTATTTATTGATATAATTTAAAACAATTAAATGCCCACATAAGATGTTTATTAAATAATCAATAAACAAAAAGTTACGAGTAAACAATATTAACAAAACCTCACTATTAACACGTTACGAGGAGTCAACAAGTACTTACGAGTTGCCAATGTTAACAAAATCGCTATTTTATTTGATCAAAACTATTACATCTGCGGCAAATCATCATAAAACGAGTGATTAAGTCAGTAAGTATTATTATCAAGATTTTGTTGTTTGTTTTGTATCACATGAATTTTCATTCCTTTTCCACCCTATGTATTCTTTTCCATGTTCTTGTAACTTTTTATTCATACGGGCTTTCTAAATCTCTGCTTCAGCTAAACCTTTTCTTTTCTTTGTCTTCCTTCCAGTAATATTTCCGTCATTAATACAACTTCTTTAGAAGACCTGGGCAGACGTCCAGCTCTTCTGAAGAAGTTGTATTAACTTCTCATGTAGAACCCACGAGTGATGATCGTAACTATTCGGATCATAGTTACGATCATCACTGCACACTGATCATCACAGTTGATAACTCAGGTTCTAAGCTAAAACCATACAAGTTATAATTGTAGGAGAGTTAGTTATTCGTTGTGTCTCCTTAACAACATGAGAAGTTCCTAATGTAAAATCATATGGATTCAAAATTGTAGGAGACTCTGCACCAGCAGTGCGATTCTGGTCAAATCACCGCGTGAAAATGTAGGCGTAGTGATGGCGAATTGAGCTGTCATTCCATACTAATGCAAGGCATTGACAGTTCACTTCACTTAAGTTTTGACGGCGTGACTTTTACTGAATCGACCGGCTGGTATGACTTCTACTGTTACAATACTCTCGATAATATTTTCCGAGGTATAACATGGGCTGGAAGGTGGCTGAGGCTGGTTTAAAAATGTTGAAACGGTACATTTGTTTAAAAAAGTAAGTGATGAACCTGTCAAAGTATCTGTCTCGCCATTATCTTGCCAGCTCTGTTCGGCGTTATGTAGGTACTTCAAGGGGAACATTCTCAAGTCTCAAAAGTGACTATTCATCTCGTAGGTGTTTAACAGCAATCCGGAAAAGTTCGGTGATTTTAGAATTGATTCTTGTGATTGACTTTCATAGACAAACTCACTCCTTTGATTACGAGAAACGTTAACAGCAATATTAGACATTAGTCCTTGCTCTTCAAACCAGTTACAGCATCATTCAAAAGCTCTTCTTGACTGTTTTCCCCCATGATAACCAAAACAAAAGACCTATTTATGTACCAAATAATGTTATTGCCCGCCTATATTATGATCCTTCCAATTGTATTGCATAGATCTTAGTTGCTAAAGAATAAACAAAACAAAGTACCTTAAAATGAGCGTCGATCAAAACAATTCCTATACCAATTAATAACTGTTCACTGTAGGTAAAACTATTTTTAAACAATTAAAACTCGCGCCGTAATCTTAATCTGTCAGTGACTTTCTTTGTGCATTTTGCGTTGACACCTCGTAACTCGCGCACTAGTAAGCTTAAGTTGATACTTGCTCATTGTGAGTTGTCAACTGTGGCATAAATTGTTCGAGTGACATTATTTGTGCATTACGAGTTATCAATGGGAAGATTTGGCGCTTAATTTTAAAAATTTTGATGTACATAAGTCATTTTGCGAAAAAATGTGGGTTACGAGTTGTCAACGTATGACCATCGATAATTTCCTGCCTGGTCATCGTGGTCATTCCTTGTATTAATAATTATATTTTTAACTGTTACTATTTCTAGAATTTATACTGTGTGTATTGCAAATAAATGTTATTCTATTCTATTCTATTCTAACAAAATATGGATCACTATTGTTCGGAATAAATGAATTTTAATTTAATTTAATTAAAAGGAAAGTAAGGCATAACACGTAACCTTCTCTTTTATTGAAGTCTGGTAATTTTTTTAACATAGGGTCCAAATATAGAATCAATTTACTTTGATGCCATATTTCTAAGTGGCTTCCCTCTCAGAAAATCACATGAACAGTAAGTATAACATACGTGACTTGACTGACCGACATATTCTGTCCAAGAACGACATCACCAAAACTTATCTGTGGTGTGCAGGTGGAGTTAACGTTTGAGGATGCCTGATGTAAGGGGAAACACCCTTATTATTTTCTGCTTGAATGGGATTCCTTTCAAGCGCGGCAAAAGTTGGAAGTGGTTACCATTTTGGAAATTATATCGACATGAGCTGTGAGCCCGACGAGATATCCTATCGGAAAAAATAACGGACTTCCAAACAAGTTTTAATTTCTTAAACTTTAGGGAATGTTATTTTTAATTTACTTTTTTTTTTGACTGGCCTGTTGGTCTAGTAGTTAGTGACCCTGACTGCTATGCCGCGGGTAGTGGGTTCGATTCCCACCCAGGACAAATGTTTGTGTGATGAGCAAAATCATTTGTTCTGTGTCTGGGTGTAATTTATCTATAATATGTATGTATTTAGAAATATATAAGTATGTTTATCACCTGTTTAGTACCCATAACACAAGCTCTCAAGCTTAACTTGGGACTAAATGGCGTTGTGTCAAAAAATGTGGATTATTTATTAAAAAAAAAAAAAAAAAAACTTCTAAGTATTGGTCGTAGTGGCTGTAAGCCCTGGGTCCGATTCTCGGGTCGGTTCAAAGTGTTATCGGGTTTTTCTATCTGGAATTTATTGGAAAGAGCATGGAGCCAAGGTCTGTGTCCATTTGATGGCAATATGCTTGATCTCCATTTATTTACATGAGGTTTAACATAACTAGCAAATCGTGGATGTACAGACGCCAGCACATCAAGTTACTCCAATGTGTCAAATTTTCCCAATTGAATATGAACCTTATTCTGTTTGACATAAAGTTGAAAAACGATCAAAGAAATTTGACACATTGGGGTAACTTGACGTGCTGGCGTCTGTACTATGGATTCATGCATTTTAAGCCAGTGCATTTTTTATTAAGTTTATTAACATCTGATTGACAGTGCAAAAAAAACACTTTCTCTATGATCTATTTACATAAATCTGTAACATGTCACTCACCAAATATTTTGAAGCATAAAAAAGCCGCTGGCGGGATATAGCCGTCATCACGTCAAACCGAGTCACTTTACACCTTAATGGATTTCATTCTGTTGCCAAAAGACAGTTTCCGCATCACTTAACTCTACTTCCTACGTAATTGATATCATTTCACCTAAAAATCAAGAGAGGTGTCATTCTGTGTCATTTGAAACGCGGTATCAATGTGCTAGAGACGATCGTTTTACGAAACCTTATAGGTGTTATGTACGTGGTTAAATTGTATTAAAAATATCGTATTACGCCGAAAAGTAGTTTAACTTTCGCTTTTAATTTTGGGGGCGTTCTATGTAATATTTAGGTGTATTATGTTACTAATTGTCTAAACAGACAAAAAATCGTAACGCAAGGGGGAGTTCAGAATCATGTAAAGAATCGGTGTGCGGATGTATCTTCCATCCTGTATTATATTTAGATGTTTTTTTACACTAATTGTCTATATAAGTTACTTATATTAATAAAGTACGTAGTATAAGTATTTTTTTTTTGTAAATAACGCATAAATTTAAAAACTGCTGTATCGATTTGAAAAATTCTTTAACTCCGGGTTACAAAGGCTTTTAATACCTGTATTCCCACGGGAACGGGAACTACGCGAGTGAATCCCCGTGATGTCCGTAACTTATAAAGACCATTTCAGGGCGTATAGGTTTATTGGTTGAATATCGTGTAATAATGCAAATGTTTTGATAAGGAGTTTGAAAAAGCTCGTTGTGGCTGGTCACGTGAATGGAAAAAGAAACCGTGGAAGCTCGATGGTCAGATGTAGGGACTCCTTTACCACATCTGTTCATTGGATTACACACCACACATCTACCACAAGTACCTATCTATACCAATATTATATATAATGTTTGTTTGCATCGAATAGGCTCCGAAACTACTGGGACGATTTGAAAAGTTCTTTCAACGTTTGGAAGCTACACTATACCCGGTTGACAACGGCTACTTTTTATCCCTGTATTCCTATGGGAACGATAACTACGCGGGTAAAACTGCGTGACGTCTGCTAGTCAAATATAAATCTCATGAATGTCCAGTCTGCAAAGGTTTCCAGACGTCTATTCTGTCCGCTTGGTTGAAAAATGTCCAGCGAGGAGAGTCATGGTAGACAAATTTATGACTTTATACGGTCAAAACCCTCAGTCATGAGTGTACGTGGAAATGGATGATATAAGTTAGAGTATAGTATTCATACATAGACCTTATTGGTGAGGTTCTTCAGAAAGGTCAAGCGCGTAGTACTCGCAACCGACGTGTGTGTATGACAACATGTATGAATGTAAACGAAGCAAAAGAAGTATGTAAAAATCGTAGCATATGGCGCTCTGTAGTCTCTGCCTACCCCCATGGGAAAAAGGCGTGAGTTTATGTATGTATGTATAGTATTCCTTGAAATAAAACATATAGCACGAGACATTGACTTCTCCCGCCATCTCTTTCCAAGCCTGCTGCGTGATCGTTTCTGGCCACTTATTACTTACTCATTTATCCTACTCTCAAATAAATAATAAGACCTCGAAAACGATTAAATGTTGTCTGTGCAAATCCAAGAGCTAATGAAACCCATCCTTCACATGTAAAATACAGAGTAGTACATCAAACTCGTGGATAAATCGCTTTTTTTGCTACACGCGTCGATTTAGGCTAGTGTTTTTGCGCTTGCCTAGGCATTTCGCTCAAGTCATTTATCTTATACGCCCGCGACATATAGGGGCCGGATAGCCGCACCAGGCCTACGCATTCTGTGGGTACTGAAAAATCGCTATCCGGGTTACTCCTTTGATGAAGTTGAAACTAGCGCTTTTGCAGCCCGAAAAGTGAAGTATGTAGGTTACTGTTTGTGAAAATATAATTAGTTATTGGAATGGATGGAAATGAATTGAAAGTTAATGTAAGTTAACCTGGATTGCGGATAAAGGATTGGTGAGTGGTAATACTGGGCTAAAAAGGTACTAATTACCCTACAGAATGTGAAGATATACACCTGTCTGATAATGTTTAATTATGGCTAGAAATAAATAAACTCTATGAGTAGCTGGTATCAGTTTGTTGATAAATGTAGTTTCTAACTACATATCAGTTAAAGACGGCCTTAATCATTACATCAAATTATTAAAGAAACACATTTTGCTTATAGTGTCATTACTTTTATCAATTGTAAAAATGCTCAAATATATTTAAAACTTGGCTTTGCAAACATCCGTGTTTAGGTAGGTTTGTACTATTTAAAGTAGTCATCAACCTACTGCTACTATTTACTGTTGATTATTATTACAGAAATTCTAATAACATTCGAATATATCAATAAAGTCCAACACAGATTCAGTGTCGCTCAGAGTTATCAATGCCATACGAGTACATTTAGTTTCAAAGTAATTCGTTCATACAGGATCTGCAATATTACTGAAATGATTGAGCCACACACTATTCAGCTTTCAGCTATACAGGGTGGCTCATTCAAATGGGTCAGTATGGGAAAGTCTGAAACTATAAGACATACGAAGATCTGTTCTGAAGAACCATGTCATCGATTTTAATAAAAAGAAAATCTGCATTGATACATTTAAAAAACATCTGTACTCCGTTCGGGAATCGAACCCGGTTATTTTGAAAATAAAAAACTATACTATTTCTATTTAGATATCGATTGTGTAGCTCTTAAGCAGCAAATGTCTGTATGAAACATGATGCCTTAAATGAATGAAATGCGTTGTTTCCACATACTTTAATTTATTTTAGTAGGTGCTCGAAGTGACCATCGCCTTTTTCAATACAATATTCAACACGTTTAGGTAATGATCTTACAATAGCATTTTTTATCTTCATGTGGTGAATTTGCGTTAAAATTGTCTGTATGGCTACTTTTAGGTCTACAACGGTGTCAAGCTTGTTTTGTACACTTCATCCTCAACGTAACCCCACAAGAATTAGTCCAGCGGCGGTATTGAAAAAGGCGGTGGTCACTTTGAGCACCTACTGAAATAAATTAAAGTATGTGGAAACAATGCATTTTATTCATTTTAGACATCATGTTTCATACAGACATTTACTGCTTAAGACCTACACAATCGATATCTAAATAGAAATAGTGTAGGTTTTTTTTTTTTCAAAATAACCGGGTTGGATTCCCGAACGGAGTACTTACAGATGTTTTTAAAATGTATCAATGCAGTTTTTCTTTTTATTAAAATCGATGACATGGTTCCTCAGAACAGATCTTCGTATGTCTTATAGTTTCAGACTTTCCCATACTGACCCATTTGAATGAGACACCCTGTATATATTGCTTCCACAAAAATTCTGAAATTCGGTCTACTAGTTAAATCGTTTTCGTTTTGATTGGTTAGTACGCGTGTGTACGAATTTTAAGGTTTCATGGTAGATTTTCAGATCACAAAAACGTTTACTTGAAATTAAGTAAACGTAAACGACGAACGTAAACGTAAGTACCTAACGTATTAAATTACTTCTATGGCAGGTGAACCGCATCTTTCACAATACCTTATCTACTTAACCGGATACCTATAGATATCAGAGACACAATAAACAGTAGTAACGTAAGGCGTAAACTTAAAAAATACTTCATCAACTAGACTCTAATCTAATTGTAAATAGCGCGTTGATCAAATCCCAGGCCATGGCATGCTAAGACCACAGTCTAAAAACATACAGTCATCCGACGAAGCTGTCTAGACAGGGCGATCGTGCGGGGTGTGAGGGCCAGATGCGGGAAAGCCGCTCCCGCACTGCGAACAAAACGATGTTCGTAGTGCGGGAGGTATTATTCAGGTCTAACGCGTGTAGAAGTTGTCGGCATTTTTCTAGAGAGTTCAAAGGTGTTGTCCTACTGTATTAATATTTATACTGTGCTAAGACAGACCCCAGAGGTCTAATTGTGTGCCTTGTTTATTTTAAGAACATAATTGTAACTACATAGTTTATCCTACTGATATTATAAACGCGAAAGTTTGTGAGGATGGATGGATGAATGGATGGAAGTTTGTTACTCTTTCACTTAAAAACTACTGAATGGATTTTAATAAAATTTGGTATAGAGTTAGCTGAGACCCTGGATTAGCACTTAGGCTACTTTTTATCTCTGTATTCCCACGGAAACGTTACGTTCGCCGGTGAAACCGCGGGACATCTGCTAGAAAACAATAATAAGCATAAATGTAGTTTTATGTTATAAGCCTTTTACATTAATCGGCATAATGACTTAGAAATTATAATTACATGTCTTCAACATTTCATACCATGAAAGGAGCTAAAATAAGAATTACCCGAGCCTGTATAACTCAAATTGTAAGCGCTCTATTAAGAATTCCGCACCATCTTTAGAACCGTAACTAAATTATTAAAGTAGCCCCGTAGACACAAAGTAGAAAATTCAAAGGAAAATTGCCTACAAACTTAGTCAAAACTCAGACTTTACATTCCTATTATAACTAATCTACTTAGTTTAGTTATTTTGCTGTGTAATGACGATGTCAGCATTCTAATTACTTAAGCTTGTTACTGTCAAAGAGCAGAATTGGGAGGATAAAAATATTTTTGGACGCAAACTTTCATATTTTTCTGCGCGTTACATGATAATAAGGTTCGATAAGTTAGTAAGAACTTTGCCTATAGCCAACTATAAAAAGCAGACTAATTTAAGCATATAACTGTTAGGTACTGTGTGACAGTCTTGTAATTGAAAATCACTGTTGAAACAAAATTTTTACCTAATCATAATAATATTTGACATTTTTTTTCGTATAATATTTCTGAATAAATTATAGATAAATTGCTTAACATTTATACATAAATTACACCCAAACACATAATTAATTATCGTGATCATAAAATAAACATTTGTCTTGGGCCGGAATCCAACGACCGTCACTAACTTCTAGACCAACATAATTATCAGTCAATAATCCAGAGGAACATCTAAATTTTAATGAAATTGTAACTGTTTGAGGTAGGTATGTACAGACGCCAGCACGTCAAGTTACCCCATGTGTCAAATTTCTTTGATCGTTTTTCAACTTGAATAAGGTTCATATTCTATTGAGGAAATTTGACACGTTGGGGTAACTTGATGTGCTGGCGTCTGTACCAGTGGCGAAGCAACTACAACTCGATTCCTATCGGCTTTCCTTTGAAGGTTTAGAAGAGCAACTCTACGGCTTTTGAATAATGGCAGCCAGACTGTAGTATTGCCAAATTTGCCAAATATACTATAGGTATTAAACCAAAGATATACTGGGGTTGGCAGGTGGACCGATGACGTCAAGATAGACAACAAATAGTGTTCACGGGATGGATGACCTAGATACTATTCGAAGGGGTTGAATGGTACTTAGAAGTATGTTAACGAAAAGTTTTTATTTCAGTAAAAGTCTTGAGCATCGACACCAAGTTGCTAGCCTGTCGGTTTTCTATCGGCTATATTTCGGAGAGTGTGCATCGGAATTGCACGATTTAATTCCACCAAGCCCTTTTCATCATCGGACCACCAGACATGCGGCACTGCGCCACCGGTACATGGTAGATATCCCAACCATACGTACTAAACGCTTTGGAAACACATTCATTGTGCAAACAGCTAAAGAGTGGAATTCCTGCCGGAGTCGGTGTTACCTGATAGCTACAACCTAGAGGTCTTGCAGTCAAGAGTGAACAGGTTGCTTCTAGGCAAGGGTGCTTCATCGTCGACCACATCATCGCTTACCATCAGGTGAGATAGTGGTCAATCGCGTGCCTATCAATAATAATAAAAAAAAATATCCTGAGGGTCATTAGACGACGGAGGATCTTAACAGCGAGTTACAGAAAAACGCGTCATCAGCACAGCGCCATCTAACGAAATGTAAACAAATTCACATGACGTTTTATCTAACCTAAACCAATAGTGATACGAAAACAAAGTCACTATTGATCGGCTTCCCTCTTTAAACAAAATATATACCCCTCGTCACTAGGTACATACCTACTAGTAGATATTTGTCGATAAATATTTTAATAATTATTTTACCATTTTTAACACATTCGATAACAACCAATAATTCACACTTTAATAAAAAAACAAATGAATGTAAAAGTGATGACAGTGTTTAATAGCTGTTGCGACGCGTGACGCAGTATTTTGTAACAGTTTACAGTTATAATCAATAACTGCATATAAAACCACCGTGACCGATTGATATTGTTTTCAAAGTGATTAAAGTAAACGTAGACGCGTAACAGTACGTAACTGCACGCGTAATTGTTTTGAAGTATTGTCATAAGGAATTAAGGTGAACAGAAGCTAATTGAAGAACCGAAGGTCCTCTGTTCCTACATAACAGGTCAGGTTTCAGTACTAGCCAACATCCACATCTTGGTATTATACTTTTTAGTCCCATGTAAGAACGGGTGAGCCTGAGATGGTTATTACTTGGTACACATTTTGCAGCTAATAAACAAATACACATGGAACAAGTTAATAGCACTTGACCAAACCCTCGTAGTTTTAGCTTTCAGTCAAATCTTTCTTATCGAGTCCTCATCTACGGGCAGGGGACATATTTGAGGATTTCCCACTCTTAGATAAAAAACGATTCCTGTCTAATTGGATACTGCTGAATACCATAATCCAGTTAACAGGTAACTCGATACCCCTTGCTTGTTTAAGGTTCCATTTAATCGTTACAACAGTCAAAGATCTACAAATAATAGGCTCGATCAGCGGTTTTACGCGCTTTCCAAGGCATGGAGGGGGTCTTAAAAAAAAGATTAAAGATAATCCTTAACTTCACGTCAAAGCGCGTATTTTGCATATGGGCTTTAATCTACCACGCAGGCTCAGTGCGAATTGGTAGATGTCACATGTCTTTGAATTTTTGGTTCTAGGGCATGCCGGTTTCCTCACGATGTTTTCCTTTACCGTTTTTTAGAGCAGTGGTGATGAAATAAATTACACAAAGTAATTCGCCTGCCTGGGTTCGAACCCACAACTTACTGGCCAAGCAGCGGTGGCCCAGTAGTGGGGCCGCCACCACTGGGCCACCGCTGCTTTCATGGAGGGGGTCTTTATATTTAATATAATAAATGGTCACCCATCCATAGGCCGACCTCTGCAAAACGTAACTTAACCTTCAATCGACCCGTACAGTACAGCAGGCTGGTATTATGGAGCCACAAGTCTCTGCATACACCTATTTAGTTCAAATTCATTTTATATGTAAATAACTTTGGCATTGTTTTGTAAATTTGATACTCAGATCGATAGTTTTATTAGCATAGTAGGATAACATGGAAAGCTACTGTAATGCCTATCCAATTTATTTGATGTGTTTGACTAATTCATCACAATATGGGCCGATGACTCGGTACTTTTTAACCGACTTCAAAAAAAGGAGGAGGTTCTCAATTCAGTGTTTTTTTATGGTTTGTTACCTCAGTAGGTACTCCGTCATTTATGGACCGATTTTCATTTCTTTTTTTATTTGATAGGGTATAATAACAGATTGGTCCCATTTGTATCAAAACTCATACCTATCTGATGAGGAATCCTCGAAGAATTGAGGTAACTCCTTAAAAATATAGGTACACACAATCATGCACTAGATACAGACAAATAACTGATATGATAAAATTATATTTATTTCTATAAATAGGTTTTCACAAACACTTTTACACGTAATTTTTTTAACTAGTAATGAAATCGGTGTTTCACTATCTGACTACTCAGAGAAGAAACACCGAAAGAAACTCAGAGGTCCTAGTCTCTTTTAAAGTCCAGACATTATCTTGGTCAAATCATGTAAAAACCATGCATATTAGTGTCTGACATGGTCTTTTAAGGAAAGAACCACACAGATATGAGGGGACCAGATCAGTCAGTGCAAGCATTTGTCAGTAATCGTGAGCTCAACTCGGAACTTGAGGAGATCCACGACAAGTTTGCTTTCCCGATTAACCGGTGACTAGTCAATACTCAATACATCTTTATTATTGTCATTCATTGGTTCGTTGCTATTTTTGTTACGTAAAATATGAAATAAAACTTTTTTATTTCCAGTCAACTATTTACAATATAGACAACGACTGGAAGTTCGAACTATTTCATGTGAACTTCGACATGAATGGGTTACTATTAAAACATTCCTACATACATTAAGCCGGTCAATTCTATGTGAACAATGCCGTTGTCCTTTTAATGGGCGTTTACTATTGTGGCACACAGGTGGAGTCGAAATAGCCACACCTTTTATTTATAATACGTATACATAAATTATTCAAAAGCGTAACGATATTATGCGATGCGAAGCACGATAGAAACTTATTTGAATTAATTTGATGCGTCCCATTTTTTTGAAAGGAAGCATAAAAGTTTTTATGTGAAAATAATTGTGTGAGACAAGTTTGCCCATATATTTTGTCTTATTGTGTAACTGTTTATATGAAACACGCAAACACAGAACAGATGTTTCCTTTGCGCCTTTGATTTATAATTTATAAAGAATTATCATAAGATTTCTTTGGATAGAACGAAAGAAGTGGGCAATTACTAGAACATGTAATAAATCAAAGGAATTGTGGAACAGACGCTAACCATAATATTTTTTCCTTTCCTGACTTAATTTATTTTAGTAGGTATTGTGTATTTTTAGAAAATTTTTGTTATTTGGTTAGTTTACAATTCAAATTTTATACCATTATTAAGTACCTACTAGTAAATCAGGGGTCCAATTCTGCCGTTTTAGATGCACTCTTTTTATATTAACTTAGATTTATTTAGGATGAAATCAATCTTTAAAAAAATAATTTGATATCTACCATTTGGTTTGGAAAAACTCAAAAACACTATACCCACCCGAGAACCGGCCCAAGACAGCAGATGAGCTTGCAGCTGCTAGAATACGGTGCCAGTCATGAACATAAACATAATCAATCTTTGTTCAGTTAAGAATAAAGCCATTCACAGCCAGTAGGTACTGTCGCATCAGCCTTAAACGAAACACCTACATACATAACTACAGATACGAAGCAATTAGCCAGTATGTATCTTAAGGCAATTGGCAAGGCACTCAGTTACGGCACTTATCTAGAGGATAACGATTATTGGCCGACATTAGCTACTGTTGTTAGTCTGTTCCCCTTGAATTCTTGGTGATGTTGTTCTGAATACTAAGTGCTCTGGCATTTTCTCTTTGAGCTTTTGAACTTTATATACCCAGCAGAGTGTAAGAGGGTCCTAAAATGTTACACAAATGTTAAGTTTTATTATCAGACTTCTTGGGGGAGTAGAAAGTGAGAATTCAAAATAATTTTAGGCGTTCTTCTAAGTTTATATAGGAAGAGATGTTAAAGTTAGTTTGTTTAATGCGAATATTTCGAAGATAAAGTTAAACAAGTTATCAAGAAGAAGTTGTCAAGATAAAGTTTATCTTAGACATCATTGACTTCGGTGAAGGAAAAAATCGTTTGGAAACCAGAACTTATAGTTAATATAAGTTTGAAATCGCCAATCCGCCTTGAGCAAGCGTGGTGATCAATGCTCGAGCCTTCTCTATATGAGAAGAGGCCTTTGCCCTGCAGTGAGACATTAACAGGCTGGTATTAATATTATTGTTATTAAAGTTAAACATAGATATATAACATGGTTGTCCTTGATGGTTGAGGTTGATCGAAGGTGTGGAACACACGGTGGAATGGATATTAGAAAAATACCTATGTAAAATTTCAGTGCTGGTGGGTGGTGGATCATGGGCTGAACTTATAATATCTGAATGTGCGACTACGACTATAATCATGTTCAGAACTCGTGGTATCAGTATATGCGTGGTATGATTTCCTTCCAACATGTATAATAATAAATATTACACCTTTCTTTCACCGACTCTGTTTAAGTCCTATTTACGAGTAAGTTGAAGGAGACGAGCCTGTTATCATCACGCAAGTCCGGCTTCCGGGTTGCTACTAAGAAATTCCCGATAGAAAACCAAGTTATGTTTCGCCTGTACATACTTACTGGAAATTAAAACCAAAACCAGGCTCACAAGTAGCGCTAAGCGCTCACAGTTAAATATATTTTTTATAAAAAAATAACTTTTTTAAACTGTTGTATTTCTCCGACACATACGTAATAAAATGTCTCATACTACTAGTTTAAAAGAAGCGAAACACATTGTAAGTAAAACTAGACAAGTAGTATTTGTACTAAAAACAATTGCTTAAACTTTAAGGTCTTTAGAAGACAATGTGGCAGGTTGACATCTGGAACTAAGCCAGGTGACCCTTTTCATTCGGAATAAAATATAAGAAGAATTCCTATAGTACTGGAACTGGGGTTCTTCTCAATACTAGCTTCTGCCCGCGACTTCGTTTGCATGAAGGTCTAATAACGTAAAACATATTCTATAGCACTCGCTGATGATGTAGCTTAGTTAAGTGAATTTTTGCCTTATTTTTTGTAATGGCCTGAATAGTTTATGAATTTACAGCCTAATCCCTATTGTAACAACCAAATTTCACGTCTTTATTTTCTACTAGCAGACGCCACGTAGTTCACGTTCCCGTGGGAATACAGGGATATAAAGATAAGATAAGATTCACCCGTTGATGGGAATAAGCTTGCCTGCTATAATCGTGTGCGCTGTTTCAATACATGGGACTTGAACATACTTGGCAGAAAATGGCTTTACTTTACATATACCTCTGCAAATCCCTTCGAGAAATACAGATGAGGTATATTGATTGCTTAGATGGCATTTAGATAATTGATTATGTGACATTTTTGTAAAAATATACAAAACTGCCAAACTGTGTAATAAAGCAGTGATTGTATGACAAAAATGTTTAGAATTGTCAGATCGTCGCCTATTACTAGGTGGCCTATTGGTTTTATTAAATAGGTTGCTATAAAATTGAATCTCTTACTCTTTCCTAATCTAAATAAACAAAAAAATATAGCCATTAAAATTTAAATACGATTACCATAAACTTATTAACATTATACTGTGTCACTGCCTCCGTATTACAAGTAAGTGTCGCTTGTCCATTGTAAGTGATTGAATCACACTTAAACTTAACTGTCAGGGCCTGTAGCCATGACAGTTAAGTTAAACAGATAACGTAACGTACGGTTGTAGGAATGCAGTTGCATAAAAAAATTATTATAATATTAACTTGAAATTATTTCAAGTGAAAATAACATCAATTGGTGTGATAGTATGTTATGTGTATTGTTGTATTTTATTATTTCAATAAATTATAAAAGTTGCAGTGGATGCGCGTAAAAATATAATAGTTTACTGTACAGTCAAGTTTCGTTCCCAAATAATGAGAAAAGCTATGCTATAATGGATCTAGAAATGAATGGAATGGAGTTAAATTCTTGTTTTATAAGTAAATAAAAGTATGAACATTTATGTACCTTACATGAAGCATCCATGACATAATAAAAAGTCTGGGATGAGCAAAAAAAAAACTATAATTATTTATCAGAGATTGAAATAATCTTGAACAACTTTTTATAATACGAATAGAATAGAAGACATTATATTATTTAAACGCACAAACTTTTCAAATTTTGGTTCTTGAATATCATTAATTGAAATAAATTCATAGAATTATAATAATAATAAGTTTGTTACATAATTTGAAAATTCCGTTGAACAGCTAAAGTCATACAAAATGTTGTAGTTCAAAGAACTTGCATTAGCGATCTACCTCAAGATGAAGCAAAAAAATAGTCCCTACTAAAAGAAATATCCTTTACTTATACTTATTTTCATCGTATAAGACGCAGAAGAAATTCTTATAACCCTGAGCATGCGATGATCGATTCTGCGTGGATCTCGTCTCATTGCCTGCAACTGTTTCATCGGCCTATGCGACATATTTATCAGAGATAACCTTGCCGTTAATGTGTATTTACGCTTCCTATAATAAGGTTGAAAATCGAATAGCTTTACAGCTAGTGAGAATACTTCTTCGAAGTCGAATAATTTATGAGTATTAAATCCGAACAGAGCAATAGATACAGCAACAGTCATTTGTTTTCTCAGTCCACCTCGCTTGTTAAACAAAATTTTGACATGTCTCAGAGCGTGGGCGTCTTTCAAGTGTGGGTTTTAGGCCCACGTGTCCATAATTCTTTTGTTACGCTTTCTAGTATGTTCGTCAATGAGTTAGACGGTTTGTATGCAAAAATCTTTTTGTTTCTGGACGGATATTCAGATCTGTAGCGACATTATTATTTTGAATTTCGTTAACTGTTTTGACTTTTAAAACGTTAGCTTGTAATTTTTCTGTTTACGAACTTACTGATCATGCCACCTTTACTTCCTTGATGTACAAAACTTAGTCATGAGCTTGCACAGCGCATACAATAATCTTACCTAAGTAAGAAAAAGATTCATTGACGCATTAATTGGGAATTTAACAGATTATCCTGTATAGGCTTCTTTGTACAAACGTAATCATTTATTTGTGTGATTTTCATCCTCAATCAGTTGCTTGAATTTGTGTCTTGTGTGTATGCTACAACTGTGACGCTGAGTATTCAATCTTATAAAATACTCGTGCAAGCAGATTCATAAGTATTTATATCTATGTGAACCAATTGCTTCTGTTGATTTTCAATGTCTGTAATCAGATTAAGAGCGTTTGTTGACCTTTCGAATTCTGTGGACTCAATATCTAATACGAACTCGTACAATACCGTTTACAGTATTTAAATTGAAATCAAATACCGACTTTTTTCAAAGATTCAATTCGAATGCCTGCATAAAAAGCTAGTACCTACGGACGAAATGAGTCACCAGTGATTTGAAAAGGAATAAGATACGACTGCCAATTTATTTTTACCGAGTATTTATAGAAGAATGAGTATTATTCTTTTTCGAGAAAGGTCGAAAATCGATTGTGAAGTAAGTTTTAAACGTAAATCTTTTGGGTTCTTCTATTGAGGGTCGGGCGACCTTTTCTTGGTGATCGGTATCGGACGCACTCATCGATGGTTCATCGCGACAGCATCGATGCTTCAACATCGATATGCTAATGTACTGATGCATTCCATGCCTTTGTGTACTTACGTCGACGAGGTGGGCGAAACTCCATTGATATACATTCGATGTCATTGTTAATATTATAGGGTAGACCCCCGATTTTAAAAGGCAATTTATTCTGTCTCTCGATGGGACATTAGATAATGCTTAGTCATATCGATTTACTATTATTTTTTCGTTGGCATTGTTAAGCGCTTCGAAGTCAAATTTGTAAACGATCGTCATGACCTTAAATGTGGATTTTTAAAAAACATCTAGCTGTAAAATTGAATTATGTAGCGAGGCTAAATTCAATAGTCAAAGTAATTTAAATAAAAATATATCAAGCTACAAACCATGTTTTTAGAATGAAATCAATAAATTCTCATCAAAAGGGTTAATATTGTACAGTTAATTTAAAGCTGGGCTATTAAATTTCAAAAACCCTTTGGAACCCTTTGCTATATCGTAGACTCCAACCACAATAATCTTCAATGCCCATAAAATTGGTATTTACCTAAATTAAACGTTGGTCGTAATTGATACAAATGGTTGTTTCTAGTTAAATGTAATTGAAGCAGACAGGAGCAAGTGCAACAAACCTTGGACAAGCTTTGAACTATTGTTTTTTGAGAGAGATGAATTAGAATTTTATTGAATTAATGTTATATTAGAGATTGTACAATTACAAAATTATTTTGTTTCGTGGTATTTGTTATTTTCAGTGCTCTATTTAATCAAGTTAATTTAGGTATTGGCCTTATCCTTGTGCATAGTTTTAAATAACATAATATTATCTACATATTATATTAACATAAATCAACGTTTTAGTTGCAAATGTTATAAGTACTGACAAAGTATATTTTTATCTTACCCGACTTGTATTTTAAGCATAATAATATTTTCACGTTATTAACTAAACATCATTCGTAATTTATAAAAACCGATAAAATCTTAATAACCCAAATTTAATTTCTAGTCGAAACATAAATTGAAGCATTGGTTCATAAAATTTTTAATTAACGCGAATTACACGCATAAACATAAAAAGGCATGTATTACACTTTGCCCATCACAGTCTTTACGACTGACCAATTGATATTTGTTATACGTATAAAAATCGTATAAAGTGCTATAGTAACAAAATTTTAAAGCAAATGTCATTGTTTTGTGTCGTCAAAAACGTTGTAAATTTTATTAAATTGACCATCACTCCAATCTTTGATCGATATTGAATTTTAACTTTAGAGATTCCTGCTGCGTAATGATGCTTGGCTATTGCCGTTAGGTGCATACGACCGTACATTTTGTCACATTAAATAACTATTAAGTAGTTAATGTGTGCTTTTCCCTGTAATAAAATACCCATTGCGGTTAATTTATTGTACGATTTTAAGGTGCTATTTCAATTCTAGAACGTAGGATGTTTTTTGAACATTACGGTTCGATTATGTCAGAAGACGTAATTGAAACCAAATCTCTGTATTCTATGCGCATGTGTTCGGATGTATCGTCAGCGCTTTCATCGCTGAAGGTAAACATTTCTAAGTGATATGAACACGATCGAGTAAGTGCAGCATGAGTCTGCATACTAATAGAAGGGAAACTGGGTTTAAAGATTGCATTATGTGGCTAAAATATTGATCGGTTGCTTGGAACGTTCGGTTATGATATTGCTGTTAACGCGGTATATACTGGTACTAGCACTTTGCCCGCGACTTCGTTCGCGTAGCTTCCGAAAATGTAGTCCATGTGTATTACTCGATATATTGACGTCACGCAGTTTCCCCCGCGTAGTTCCCGTTCCCGTGGGAATACGGGGATAAAAAGTAGCCTATGTCATCCGGGAATAGTGTAGCTTTCCACCAGTACAATATTTTTTTAAATTGGTTCATTAGTTCCGAAGATTACCCCCTACATACAAACTTACAAACATACAAATTTTACCTCTTTATAATATTAGTATAGAAGTATAGATTTAGAATAGATTTGCTAAAGCTAATAATTATTACACTAGATAGTACTATTTGAGAATCTTTCCATTTTCTGAAAACACTATCTTTCAATACTGTTCAAAAGTGAATTTATTAAAGCTCGTGCAATAAACTTTTAGTCCCCTAAAACTTCCTTAATTGATAGCAGCACCAAAATTTGTAGGATAATTCATTAATATTCATACAATACCATCCTATGCAAACTCTTCCCGGGCCCTTCGCAGGCCAGTGAATATTCGCGACACAATCCATCTAACTTTTTATCATATTATTAATGTCAAACAAAATTGTGAACAAATATTATCATTCCTGTGTCACAGATATCCCCATTCACAGTTCTGTGATCATATTAGTTGTCCTTTTCTGGACATGTTGTTGATTTACTGTTTCCAGTTTGAAACTTTCCTAATAAATAAACCTTATTCGCTCCGATGTCAAACTCTCTGGTTCACAAGTATCTCTGGCAGTGGACGGTTGGTTTTTGTGTCGGTGCTACATAAATTTGTCCCTTGTTCCGCGTACATATACTAGAACCTTTATGAGTAGGGTTACTCCTAGCGGAGAGTAAATTCAACGATTTATCTCTTTTAATCGTGGTTTAATTTAGTTTGTTAGTGAACAGAGTGGCCGCGTTTACGACCTATTTTTTTTGATACTGTGGCTTGTAAAGTTGAGCTTAGCTTGTGGGTCACTTTTTAGGTTGAACTAGTTTGTCTCAGTAAGGTTATGTATGAGTAATATAAGTATACAGGTTTCTCATTTAGTTAAAGTCTACAGAAGGCAGTCAGCCAGTAAGTAGTTAACAGTAACCCTTTTATTAAGGTCGTAAAGTAATATTAGTAAAAGATGCACCACAGTTGAAAAACCTAGTAAGTGCCAACGTAAAAAATTTAAATGACAAATCAATTTTAATATATTATTGTTGCTAATCAATAGATTTGGTTCAATAGTCTCTAACTTTGACATATTTACGCACCATTTTTATTGCCAATAATATTGATCAGTTATTCAATAATAGAAATGACATTTGTAACTCACAATTATTATTAATCTAGGACTTTCATTTATTTCACAATTTAATATGACATTTATTTAATTATTGACTACTAGATACTTCTTGACCTTGAAAGATAAAATTGGTTCTAATGTATTTTGATAGTAGATTGTAATTTATGTGTAAATTTTGCACGCCTATCTGACGGCAGAGCATGGAGAACACTAGCAAAACTTGTATTACATCTGTACCCCTACCCATGTTGGCAAAAAATAAATGATTTGATTTGATTTGATTTTTATGGTAGAATGTGACGGGACAAGAATTACCTTTGTGAATAAATGCTTATGATTATGGTGGTAGTTTAAAAAGTTGCTGTTGTATTATTTGTAAAGAGCTTGCGAGAACAATGCATAGGTACACAAAAATTTGTTATTGACAGAGTAAACTCATACTACTTATTTACTTTAAGCAAGTTCGCAAGTATTTCATATAATGGAACGTGGTTTGTAACCTTTATGTTGTAGATTGTTGTTCTTTTAATTGCATTAGTGATATAAAATACACTATCAAATAGGACACTAGTATAGAAGTTGTAATAGTAGTAATGTTGATACTGAACAAATAATAATAATAAATAAAGATTTCTATCCTTTTCTTTGAAATTCTGAAGAGACTTCAGTTTATCACAAAACCAATTTCTATATGAAACCACGTCACGATTCCACTTACAAACAGCAATATCGCTCACATACAACAAACGAACATATTTACGTTGTTGAAAACGACATCCGCAATATTCTGGACAGTTATTGTTTTTTAGATATAGAACTAACTTTTTGTGTGCCAAGTGCCAACTGTGTCAAACATAACTCTGAATCCAGTTGTAGCTCCCAATGTCCACAGCCCTGTCCGATAATGCATAAAAATGGACATTTTATTACATCAATTTGCAATTCCATTGATATTGCCAACATTCTGATCAGAGGTCTGGTCAAAAACATTGGGTGTCTTCGCTCGAAAATTTGAAAATACTGCTGTAGTTTTGTTGTCTCTTTTGCAATTTGGCCTATGTGTTGGAGTCAGTCCAATATAAGAGCACTTGTGATAAATTATCATGGAAGCTAATGGTCGTTATTTTTCTGGGCGTTGCGGCAAGGCACATAAAATGGCGAATTAATTAAAAAATATTTGACAGACACAGCTCATGTTGATGCAGTTACCGAAATTAATGACGCATTTAATAAGTAAGTGGGGCAGACATTCGCATATGATTTTAATTAAATATCACCCATATTTATTTGAATGGACAACCTGAATCGTTGATCTCCGAATTTGTATGTTTATCAATTCAACATTACCTACTTAAGCGTACCTTTTAAAAGTTTTAACCTAAAACAGGCATTAAGAAAGTTGTATCAATTTATTTCTAAACACATACATAACAACTTAAAACGAAGCGACGTGCTTCTAAATCCACTTTCGTATCGCTCGAAGGTGTCGCACGTTAAGGAATCGTTCAGATACGACGGTTTTGCTTTTATTCTATAGCAAACATTATATTGGGCTTGTCAAAGGATCTTCAAGTTTCGTAAATATGCACTTATTCCTATTAGGTATATACCAAATAAGTAAGTTGCGTTCCAGCTTTGTCTACAGACGAATCAGATTGACAGATTATCAAAGTGACAGATTATCTAGACAGGAACCTCTATCTGTCAAATTTCTTTCAATACACCTGCCTGCGTAGCATGAACACTTAATTTCTTTTCTTCCGAGACACGACAAAGACCGTTTCTTTGGTGTTCATGCTACGCAGGCAGGACAGTACATTTTCTTTCTTAATTCTTAAGGCCGTGACTGTCATCATCCTATGAGGGTAGCATAAACTGTATTTTTATCCACATCTACGGGATCAAGTCGTGGGCAGAAGTTAAACGATAATAATTTGACAACATTAATCAAAACGAGATGTAGAAGACAAAGTACAAAGTAGAAGAGTAGTAATTTGAAACAAAAAGACTAAAGAGGTAAACGCCTTCGTTTGTCTCTCATGCGCGATATTGAGCGTTAAAAAGTATCAATCTGGCTTTTTCAATTTACATATAGGTTCCTACTTTCTAAGTTTCTAATCTAAGACATCATAGATATCGGTAACGAAAAACATTATTATGAAACCTAGACTTACCTAGACCTGACCTAGACTGACTTCCCATAGTTCATGTCTGCAATCGTGATTTCAGACATGAACTGTAAATCTAGGTTTGTATTCGTGAATCTACTTCGAGCAATTAGGGTGATCAATGCTCGAGCCATCCCTGTATGAGAAAAGGGTTTTACCATGCAAGGAAACAGGAACAGGCTGGTATTATTATGTTTAGGGAAAATTACTCTCACAAGTTCTTCTCTTCTACCAAAAATTGGTCTAGGGGTAAAATTAGCCATCAATAAAATTCCTGGTGATCCGTTACACAGGGTATCCTAATAAAATATAATGAACTCCATTGTCCCACAAAAAATCATCTCAAGGTGCGCAAAACAGGCAATGTTTGTTATTTTTCCTATTGATTTTTTTCTGTGAACATCAAATAAAACAACTAAATCCACAGACTTCCGATTTTACAGATTTTTGCACTGTTTATTGTTTTTTTCGTAGAACCTTTGTAAGGAGTGGAAATAAAACAATTTATAAGCATTATTCGATAACTCTGAAGCGAAAAACCGCATCATACGTTTCCACCCTTACAAGGAAAGCCGCGAGCGTTTTCGCAAATCTTGCAAGTCGAAAGTTTGTATCTCGGAGTTTCGTGCGACGCTACTTTATTCAGTTAGTTAGGCTCGTATGTGTTCGTACATGAACAAGTTGCGAGTACTCTTGAAATGGGTGCTCGAGTTGCAAACTGACGGTTAGGTGTTTATAAAACACTGTGCGCTTTCAAACATTTAATGTTAAAGAAGCAATAATTAATTTTCGGAACATGTTGAGAATGTTTCGGTGTGTTGCGAATTTTGTGCTTACAGAGCTGGGTTTACCACCGTATACTCGTATTTTTGTTTCGGCAATTGAATGAATTTTACTTTTACTGATTTATGAGATAAGTAGTTGAAATTGAGTACATCAAGATTAAATAACATCACGCCTGTATACCCTGAAAGGTTAAGCAGAGGTGCCCCTATCGTTCATCCACATTTTGGCAGAAAAAATTATCACTATCTTATAGGGTGCAAGCCTATTGCTAACGACAGACAAATCCAGATGGAAAACATGTTGCCCGACCCGGGGATTGAACCCGACGCCTCATGTATACAGAAGCACTATACCAACGAGGCAGTCTTATCGTAAATTTATAGGGGATTAACTTCGGCATAACTTTACTTCACAACAAAAATGACAATTAGAAATAAGCTTGATTTGATGTTTAAGAAAAATAATACAAGCTATTAAACCTAATGACAGTTATTTTCTCGCTTAGAAGCGTAGATTAGCACTAGGTACTGAGACAGAATTTAATGAAAATCATAAGCTCAGAAGTTGTGTCTCCACGGCCGCGCTCAACTTAGACTATAATTTGCTGACGAGCCACTTGCAAACTCCACTCACCCCTATTTTAACATCATTCTCCTTTTTAATTCACTCCTAGTTGTAAAGGATTTTTTTTCCTTTTTAATAGAGTAACTTTGTACCTATATTCTTCAGCCAGACATCTTTATTAGGTGTGGGGTTTTTTTTGACGAAAATCAGCCAGACATGAGCAACGTGACGGCAATTTTTCGTGAGCCATTTTAGAATAGAAATTCGAAATGCTTGCAAATAAATTGAATTATACAGTCAAATATATTAAATTAAAAGTTGATTCATTCACTCAAATTGGAGTTTTATTTTCTAATTCTACGTTTTGCGAACTTATCTAAGTATTCAGAGTGGATGGGACATTGTTGCACATGCTGATACCATAAATACTGTAAAATGATTCTGCGACACAATTATTATTATTTCAATGCCGTAAGTTCCCAAAATCATGCAAAAGAAAAGAAGAGAGCTCATGCCTGTCGGCCTGCTTAACCCAGTAACTGGGTTAGACGATACCCCTTGGTTTAACTTAATGTCAGACTTTCAGGCTTAAAATTACCCGTTACGGCTATCAAAGAGCTACAAATATGATAGCTGCAAGGACCAATTGCTTAACGTGCTCTCCGAGGCACGGAAGTATTCGCTGTATTGGTAAATAAGATGATTGAGATGTAAATAATAAGTAATATGGTAGGTATTAGTATTTTGTTGGTCTAGGGACTGCCACGTAAATGTCCGCCGCCCCCACGTACGTGGACCCGAGGTGGCGGCGCGTCGTGTTCACGCGCGCCCCCCTTAGACGTCGCGAGGGGAGTCTAACACCTCACTCCCCTCGCTGACTTGGCGAGGCCCACGGGGCCGGCACCGGTCGGGGGTCGCGGAAGTATCTTCTGTTCCCGTGACCCCCGGCGCAGGTGTGAGAAGGAACACGGGGTGGTTTTTAGTCAGTAAGAGTCCGACAGACCCCTCCGCCTCTCCGGGCGGGGGACATCCATGAGGATTTTCCACCCCTCAAAAAAAAAAAAGGGACTGCCACGTAGGTCTAGAGGTTGCAAGTTCTACTGCTGGGTATAAGGTCCCGGGTTTGATCCCGGGGTCAGGTAAAGTGTTATTGAGTTTTTCAATTGGAATTTCTCATTAGACTTAAACATAACTGGCGAAATGTGGTTCTACTACTAGGTACACCTCTGCTTAGCCTTTCGGGGTGACAGGCGTAATATTGTGTAAGTTAGTTATTTTTCAGTTAAATTATATGTCGTTAACGGGATTGTCAAATCTAATATTTTATTTAATCTACAGGTGTAAAATTTTATTTACAGGAGCTATCGACATGAACAAATTGTTTTTAAATTGTTTGCAACTGTACCGATGAGTGTTATTGCGTGTCATCATTTATATTTTTTAAGATTTGCAATAAGCCTCGCGACCGTTCGAATCGCACGCACTCAGCCGTAGGCACGATCCTCAAACAGTCAATTGTTTGCAAATTTTATTTGCACTGCACTGATAACAGTGTTACAGAGATAAATAAAAATAGGCATTTTATATGAAATATTTATTTGCAAAACAACGATACATTTATTGATGAAACAAACAAAAATGTTACTCGTCTTTACTCATACTTACGTATTGTTTTTTTCTATCCATTCGTCGCCTGTGAAAATAATTTGTCTGGCCTCAAACTTTTAGGTTACATAAAGATACATCAGACACACCAGGGGAACATTTATGTGTCGGTGTCAGTGCTGGCTAAGCGGTATGGCCGACACTAAAGCTTTCGTGGAGGGATTTCGTGGTACCAAGTAACCAGGTTCATAACTTAGAATAATAATCTTCATTGCAGTAACAACCTCACTTTAGTAATCAGAAAACATACTCGTACCTCAAATAGGTAAACCGACAGTTTTGTACTATTATACGGGGTGTAAAAAGACCCTTAACATAAACGAAAACTACATATTCTTCCCATCACTAGGATAGTTTTTTTCTTCTAGAATATACCTGGGAAATCACTGGATTTGGAGATATTGAAGGTAAAAGTGCAATATTTTTTTTCGTATTTTTTTTCAAAATTGTATTTCAAGTATCATTAGTAAACTTTCTTCCGAACAAACATTATCAAAATTATCAATTTTTAAAACAAATTACGCATTTGAAGTTGCAATAAAAATCTTATTTGCAAAAAATAAAACCGACTTAAAAAAAAACACTAACTGTTGTAAAATAACTCTAAATTAGGAAGTCTGTGGCTTTGGTGGATTTGTCTTATTCATGATGGGCCACCGACTTCCGAATTTAGAGTTATTTTACAACGGTTAGTGTTTTTTTTTAAGTCGGTTTTATTTTTTGCAAAAAAGATTTTTATTTTTCCATTTTTAGTTGTTCCCATACAAATATTTGCCATGAATTTATTTTTATATTGTTATTTGTTAACAATACATGTCATGGTAATAGGGTTATCCACTTATCCCTAATAAATGAAACTTAACATACCTAACTGTCGAAATCTAGGTATATCGTACACATCTGCGTACCCATCAGAGCATACAGGCGTGATGATACGTCATGATGTTGTATAAACAATAAATATCCAAGCGATTCCAGCAATCACGGCAGATTTGCCGTCTATTTTTGAAGAGTTCCATTGTATATCTGCGAAGATCAGCACCAAATCTTTACCAAATTAAAATGGGGCCACCTCGGGAGTATACTCTTTCAAATAAAAAAAGAATTTTGAGAATCGGTCCACAAATGGGGGAGAAATCGCGTAACAAACACACAAAAAAAAAAAAAACATACCGTCGAATTGAGAACCTCCTCCTTTTTTTGAAGTCGGTTAAAAATGCAATGGATACTAAACAAGCGGGCCGGTCGGGTCAACGACCAAGCGCGAATGGCCATACGCTCAGCTGATCGAAAGTTGCGTTGCGTTGTACCGCTATGCAATGCGCGCAATAAAAAGAATCTCTTTTATAAAGATGAAAAAAAAAGTATTTTCCCAGCATTATTTTTTGGTTAAAGTTACTTAATTATATGTACAGAATGTGTGGTTAACGGCTACGTGATCGGTCTTTTTACAACCTGTATACCTGCATACGTACCTACATATTTTTTTTTTGTAAAAATGTTTTTTAAAGTAAAACAATTTTAATGCAAATTGTTTCTACTTATTTTTAAAATAAAATGTTCTACATTCCTACTTTTACGAGCCTCTTTTTTTCTATATGGAATACTAACAAAAGTATTAACTGAAATAACAAAACTACACACCACTATTATTGGGGGTAAATCGAAGAAAAGTTCTGTAACACAAATAATTGATTCGGTGCCCCGTCGTCAAGGAAGTCTCAGTTCTATTTAAGTTTCCTAAAAGGAAATGAAAGGAAATCAGTATCCGCGCCTTCGTAGCCTTTATCGAAACTTAACGGAATACGTATTTCTTAGAAGAAACCGGTGGGTACCTACAGCATTTTATTAAAACGACTTCAAGATAATAATCTTAAGTTTCCTTTTTCTTCATTTATTAAAAAGGTTCGTTTTATTTTCTTTGTGGGAAGGAGATCGTTGAATGAAATATTAATTGCGGTAAGTAAGTGATCACGACGAGGTTGTGGTTCAAATCCGGGCAAGTACCAATGTGACTTTTTCAATTCATATGTAGGTACTTTCTGAGTTTATCTTAAACATCATTGACATCGGTGAAGAAAAACATCGTGAAGAATCCTGGACCTATATTATTTTAACATAATTTTAAATTGAAATCGCCAATCCGCCTTGAGCAAGCGTGGTGATCAATGCTCGAGCCTTCTCTGTATGAGAAGAGGCTTTTCTCCCACAGTGGGACAGTAACAGGCTGATAATAAAATATAAGTGATTATGTCATTCAAATCCCTACACGAGTTTCAGGGTATTAATGTTTGTCCTATGAAATTGTGTGTTATGAGTTTGACATGTTGTTATTATGAATACTAGCCTTATATATTATTAATATATATTATTAATAGTACCCGATCTTGGGCTATTGCCGCTTATAAACAGTTTGGCTCTACTGATATTGTTTCTTAGCAAAGCTATAAAATTTAAAAGTGAAATTACGACTATTTTAAGAGATCATAGCCCTAGTAATTAGTTAATAAGTGCTTTTTTATTTGTTCTGCTAGCAGCTATCTATTCTGTATTGTAATCAGTGGATAACGTCTTGAGTAGTGTATTTGTTACTTTTATTGTAAGCTTTCCATTGTATGCCTACGGTGTAATATACTGCTGTTTGTTATTCCTATCAAATAAAAAAAAATGAAATTGATTGAAATAAATTAATGATTCTAAGGCAAACAAAGCGTGATATTATGTTATGTAACAATCTACCTAAAATAACAACAAATTGTTTAAGTAATTGGCAGTTTGTTGAAACATTACGTTTCATTTCAAATACCAGGAACGTAGCTAGGTATATTTGTTCAGAATATTTGGTAAATATTTCACAATATTAATAACATACACGTAAATGAAATAACCGCTACACTGTTCGCCCGCTCGAATCAAAACAAAAGCGGTTTTGTTTTTACAAAACTTTAGTTTCACTAAAATACACACTGATATTACCAATTTCGGTTGGGCGAGGGTGTGAGTTATTATCCTGTCATACACACGCACGGTGTCTTACACAGTAGTGCTAATGTGAAGTGTGTAGGGGTTCTACAGGGTTTTGGGTACAATTGCGATGTCACAGTAAGCTTATCAACGATTAGGGGAAATCATTCCATTGTCAAAAACGTGACGTGTTGAAATTGGAGTCTTTTGTTTTGTAATACGATAATATTTGCCTAGTTATGGCTATTTTGAGAGAGGGTGGAGTATTTTGGTGGCACATCTGCTAGTTATCATGTCATAGTGTTTATATTCACGTTAACTTTTATAGACTCATGTACAGCCGAAACTACGCAAGTAGAATTACGCAATATACAATATCTGACTACCACGTTATGCTAGCTAATAGTTGCAAATGCCACTTCTAAATAATCAAACCCAAGATGTCATGTCCACAAAAACTAAATACCCCAACAACAATTCTCCAATATGGAAGATTTTGGTAGCAATTTAACCCATCTGTATTCTCTCAGTAATAGTCCCGGATCTGGATCTGTGCCCGATCGGTTGCATATTGCGTGCCTCAAATTACATGGAAATTCAGCATACATGGTATAGTACTCTAACATAATTATGGTAAAAATTACTTTATATAAAAAGCTACCACCTATTAAAACCAAGTATAAAATATCACAAACTAGCTCCTGCAGCTTTTCCTTTGTAAAAAGTAACTTTCCTAAGATTTTTTTTTATATTATAAACTAGCGCTGGACCGCAATCCCACCTGATGGTAAGCAGTGATGCAATCAATGGTGGTGAAGCGCACTAGTTTATTAAGAGCCTATTTACTCTTGCCTGGAAGACACCTAAATACTTGGACGGGAAGACCGCAGCAGGCAGGTTGTTCCAGCCCTCCGACGTACGGGACGTAAAAACGCCGAGGCAAACTGCTTTGTCCGGATCGTTGAGGTGTCAACGATGTAAGGGTGGACACTCGCCGTACGATGGTAGAAGGGTGATGGCGGAATTAGTTCTTGTAATTTCCGTGCACACTCTCCGAAATGTATCCTGTAGAATACCGGAAGGTTAGCTACCCTACGTCTGTGCTCAAGGCTTTGCAGATTGGTTTTTACTAAATCAGGGTCACCAATAAGCCTCTTACTACGTCTCTTCACTGAGTCCAAAGCTAGGTGTCAGCACCTGTTCATATGTGACTGCAGTACCTCACACACGAACAGACCTGTGATTTCAAAGAACGAAAGGGATTCCCTTTACCCATTACCGGGATTAAAAGTATCTTATGTTTTCATCAAGGAAACCATCTATCTATGTGCCAATTTTCATTCAAATCTGTTGACGCGGGCTTGAGTAAGAAACATCCAAACATCTTCACAAACCGTCACATTCATAATATTAGGAGCAATGCAGCTAATGTGTAAATTAAAATCATAATCATGATTTATTCATTTGCCAAAATGGGTACAAAAGAAAAGGCTCTTTTATCTATAGTGTCCATTAGCCATATCCTACCATAAGGCATGCAAATGTACAAAATACAGGATAATAACAAATTACAATAAAAGAAACCATTAATAAGAATATCACATACAGTAACATTAAATAGGTTTATCCTCTAAATATTCAGTGACAGAATAATATGCTTTTTATAATAGCAGTGTTTTGATACTATTAATATATTGATATCAATTATGTGTAAAATAGAGTTTGCTATTATTATTATTGCAAATTTTATATATTAATAATGTTGAAAAGTACATTGTGCTTACATAATTAACAATTATTTTAACCTTTTTTATCCATATCATTTTATAAAATTAGTCTGCATTCAATTACTCGAAACGAATCCGTAAAATGTTATGGCAAAAAATACATTTTATACGAATGATATTATAAGTAAAAGGTGTAGATAAATAAGCGCTCACCAAGCGACACGTTAAAATGTGGCTAACTAGTCACACTTGACCTCAGTGTCGCGTCGCGCCGTTAATGGACGCGTGCGTGTGTTAGCGTGCCGTTTTTAAAGATCGAATGTTGTTTAAGTAACCTATCTACACCTTTTTACTTATAATATCATTGCTTTATAGTACACAATTTAACTGTAACCCTTAAAACTGTAACTTTTCCCGTAAACGACAACATAAAGGGGCAACAGAAGATATAATTGCAGTGAACCCGTAATTAATTAATCACTATTGTCTGAGGCGACTGCCGGCGACGACATAATTGATATTTGAAAGGACCTCCTGGACAGTTCCTCGGTGACATTAGTAGAGTAGGTACCCATATCGGTTTCGGCTTCGGCCGAATGAGGTTTCGTCTTTCTGGATTTAAATCGGGAGAAGTTTGTTTTAGTCAATTCTGAAATGTTGGTGTTGTACACATTGTAAATATAATATGTTATAGCAGGCTTTATGTTATGATGTCAGCTCTGAAACAAAAAAATATGAAAGACATTTTTTATTGTTGCCTATTAATAGTTACAATCAATAAACCACGCATCCATGGCAGGCAACACTTTAAGTTGGGAACCCCCTTTATAAAGTAGAGAAAATAGTTTTTAGTTCTACAAGAGAGCCTTTACTTTTTTTTTACAGTTTGAAAACAATAAAAACCCTAATGAGCCCTTATTTCGTACTTGTAGTAAGGGTTGTTTGCGTATTTCAAGTGTGTCAGACGTATTAATCACTAAAGCACCTTTTTACTTTTAAATCTTTATTATTATGAAAAATTTATCTTGTGATCAAACCCTAGCTGATTCAATCTTTTATCTCAAAATTATCAAGTGAAAAAATTCGGCTTTCGGCCTGTAAATCGATTTTGGTTACTCTCTAGGCGGTAATTTGAGTGATGCCATCCAACCGTAAGGTTCTAAAAAAAATGTATTAAAAGCTGATCTGACACTCCGTTTTCCTTTAATATTAAAAAGGGATTTAGTTTTTATACAATGTATTTGGAAAACAACTTCGTTATTTAAGTAAGAAGAATATAAGAATCATACCAGATGGCGTTTTGTAGTTTCTGCTTACCTCTAGGGAAAAGGGCGTGAGTTTATGTATGTTTATATCACGATAAAAACGGAAATATAAGTAATATTTGTTGTGTTCATCAATACACTACACTGATTAAAAGAAATGTTCATAACACTAACAATACATTCTAACAATTAAAATGATAATCAAATAGACTACAGTGTTAAAATATAGTAAGTACATCAGTCCAATAATTACAGATAATGGGCTTCACAGTCCGAAACTCAAACATCCATTTTGGCTGATTCGACCCTGTTTGCCTCGACAAGTCTTGATTTATTAATTAGTACCATCGGCAATTTCACCCTTTGTCTACGCTTTTGACGGTCGGCTAGCTATGGGGAGGGCAAATTAATGCTTTTATTGCTTTAAAATTATTGAATGATCATTGATGGTTGGTAAGTCGCAAATTGTTAGAACCGGTACGTAGCCACTCAGCTTAAAACTTATTTACGAAACTTGTAAGGAAGACTTTTGTTTTCTTTGCATGTAAAATGTTATGTATTTATTAATTAATTATTTCTTTCTTTGTATTTATAATTTAAACAAATGAAAACTTTTGCTGAGCTCGGACAGGGTCTACAACGGCTCTTAGCTTTAACCGCTTTTTGTGAAAATTATTTATCTTTTTATCTTTGTGGAAAGCAAATAAATAAATAAAAATAAGAATATGAAGACCGAGATCTATACTGAAATAGGTAGGTACCTGTAAAATAAAAAACAAGCCCATTCTTCTCCATACGAAACTACCTTATGGAAGGGGCAACTAGAATCATTATATTTTTATTTAACTTGTAAGTTTAACGTTCAAAAGTGCCTTTTTAAATGCTTTAATTGAAATAAATGATTTGACTTTACTTTACTTTACTAATATTATAAACGCGAAAGTTTGTAAGGATGTTTGTTACTCTTTCAAGTAAAAACTACTGAATGAATTTTAATAAAATGTTGTATGGAGGTAGCCGAAACCCTGGATTAACACATAGGCTACTTTTTATCCCTGTATTCCTACGGGAACGGGACCTACAAGGGAAGGCAGTAAGTGTAAGTGGGAACGCCGGGAGGGGACGCCCTAGAAGGACATACATAGTCCTTATTGGTGAGGTTCTTCAGAAAGGTCAGGTGCGTAGTACTCGCAACCGGCGTGTGTGTATGACAACATGTGTGCAATATGTACCCCCATGGGAAAAAGGCGTGAGTTTTTGTATGTATGTATGTATGTAAATATCATTTTTATCATTTTAACGGTTTCCAAAAATTGAGGTACTATGGATCCGTCAAATTGATGCTGTGTATTCAATTTTGCTAAGAAAACGAAAATCTACTAACAAATAAAGCAAAATCCTGACAGCCAGACTTCTAGAAAATGTACGTTTACGCACGTGTATTGTGTGTAGATAAATAGTATACAGCATAGGTGGCTAGCCTATCGGTAAACAAAGTCCCTTCACCCTCAGGTCGCGTTAATTGCGTCCACGAGCTATAGGCTAACGTGGGATGAGCTACTACATGCGTAGCATGATCATCGTAGAAATGGATTTTGTCTAATCAACAAAGTGAAATATTGTAGAAACATTTTTTTTTTGGAGCACGGTAATGTCAAAAATTAAGAGAAGAAATGTGTAAATAAATTCTTCAGTCGACAAATAGTCTACAACTTCGAGCATAATTTCTTCCATAATCGGTAGAAGTTTTTCTACCATCTGTCACTTTGTCGATTCTTCCGTTGACATACTATAATAATATAATAATAATAATATCATTTATTTCTCTCATAAATGTACAGAGGCCAGCACATCAAGTAAATCGAATCGGATATTGTAGACAATAATTTGTCCACTGAAGAATCGACACATTTCTTCTCTTTATTCTTGACATTATCGTATTAAAAAATATATTTTATGTATATATATATTTCTACAATCCGTAACTTAGGCGATTCTGCTGTAGGTACCTAGACAAAATCAGAACGAGTAGAGTAGTATTGTAATTTCCACCTGGAATTTCTCAGTAGCAGCCCGAGTATGAGTCTCTATCCTTTGATGGCAAAAGACACGCCCTTATTACATAGAACCAAAGACATTCAATACCTATAGACCGGACACAAGTCTATGTCTTTTTTTAGTACACTCCTCTGCCGCTCCAATATTTATATATTATTCTAGATGGCGTTACTGAGACATGGGATCAAAGTTTTTCTGTCAAATTTTTTTGATCGTTTTGCAACTTTAAGACAAACATAATAAGGTTCATATTCAATTGGGAAAATTTGACACATTGGGGTAACTTGACGTGCTGGCGTCTGTACATTGTAACACTATGGTATAATTCTGCCTTAATCTAGAACCTTTGTAAGAGCTGGAGTCTGTACTACATTTCTAAAATTTTACTTACTTTTATAATAATAATTTTTAGTCCACATTTTGCAGTTTTTCAATAGGCAATGTTAAATATAAAAAAAAATCTTCGCATTAGGTCGACACATTTACATCGCAAAGCTCTTCCATCACATTTCACTAACTCACATTCTCGACGCATCCATTTACTATCTACTCCAATAGTCATCACATCATTGGTGGCTTTAGTGGACTGTATACGTAATGGATTAACCATTTGTCTGATTAGCAACATCAATAAATAACAAGCCAACATACAGGAGGGTCATACCAAATCATTGATTCATTAAACTTTAGGGGTAGACTACAAATAGTATGCCGTTTGTACTGCAGACTCTGGGTACACTAATTAACCTGAGTAAATATTTGAAGGCGCAATTGTCGTGTTGTCCAAATGTTGGTAAAGTTATAAGCCAACATTGTGTTAACAGGGATAACGTGGCGCATCGATGATAATTTATATTTGGTAAACAGATGTGTGTTGTAAAATTAGTGACCACTAATAATAGTTTAATTTTTTAAAAATTGTGCAGAATAATTATTAAGGGTACAAAGATCATTTCTTTGTCCCTGAAGGATATTCTGTGCATTATTTTTAAAGACATACCATCACTGAGCGGGAATTATAGCGGTGATAGTGGATTGTTTCTAACTAGCGTAGGAACTATGTAATGGTTTACAGTTGCGCGATACAAACACGGAAATTAATAAAAAAAGAAACTAAATATCCTAAAATGTTCTAGCCCTCTCTTTGTCGTATTTTAACAACGAGAAGAGAAAGCTAGATTATGTATTAGGTTGGAGAGGTATTAACTTAGCTCCGAAGAAATTATTCTTTAGCATTGAAAATAAGAAGCCAGAATTACAATTTAAGATTTACCTAATCCTATGGCACGACTTGAGCTCGTCTTTATTTAAATTCTTTATGACAGTGCTAATGTACATTCGCTTTTGTATTTATACAGTCCTTAAGGCGGGGTATAAAGCATAATTTGTCAACCGTACATTTGATTTCACGTGAGATAAACATTACTATGAACCTGTGCAATTTAATTTGTATGGGCACTTTTGATAGCCAAAAGATAAAAAAACTTCTCTTGAAAATACTGTAATGTCAATGCCTTTTTGACTTATGCACAATAGCATAATTTGAATATTTGACTTATACGATGAATATTTGATAGGTAATTGTAAACACGACGGAGAGCATTAATAGAAATTTCTTCATGTATTAAATATCTTCCGATAAATTAATAGTTAGGTAGTTTTTATTTTCAGCAAGAAGTAATCTTCCATCGCGTGTTGCGGGAAGTACAATACAAAATTTAATTTATATTTTAATCTATGAATAATGGGTAGAATGCAGTATTTTCTATTAAGGCAGAAGAAATGCTGCATATGCCGATTTGTCTATAACCAATTATTTGTTTGAAACGTACGTATGAAGATGCGTACTCTTAAGACAGACACGGAATATGTAACTATTGTAGGTTCAACGTGTCCCATGATAAGGCAACAAGTTCTCCTTAATCTTGAAGGTCAGACAAATTTTTATATGGAAATGTAACCAAATAAAAATGATTGAAGTCTCAAAAGGCTTTCAAATTTACGTGGGTAGACCTCGAGTGTAACCCAAGAACCTTTCAACTTAATCAAAATTTCAAACCCTCTTTGTAAGTTGACGGCACTTAATTAGGCCAACAAGAAAACGTTCTAAAGACGAAATTAAAGTTCAAGGAGAGGCATGTGTTCTTGTTGAGCAACAAATGTGAACTGACAAAATGTTAACTCGGCATGAATTATGAGCTCCACTCCCAACTACCCCAGGGAAATTAAAGTGTCTTGCTGCAACTTTAAGACGAACAGGTACAGAAAGCGCTTCCGTGGATACTAGAATAATAAATTTAATTCCTTCCCTTTTTGCGATTGGCTTGAAGTCGATTGTTTCTTTCGATTTTCGATTTCCCGATATTGAAAGTTGAAATGGTAATAATGACAGTATTTTTAATCTTTCTAGGTATTTCTGGGTGTTGAAAATATGAGTTCCAGACAGATTGTTGATCCTACTTGGTAATATATTATGAAATCACTTTTTGAATGCTTGCCTTTTGAAAAACAGCCAAAGAACAATACTATATATTCGAACTGTTAACTAATATTTGATTCAAAACCTAAGCCAAGCACATAATCTAGCCATTGAAACTATCTTGTTTTGATTTCAAAATGAACTCGTAAATCCCACAAATTGTGGAACAAGTCAAAAATAAAAGACTAGCAGAAACTACGATAAATACTGGCTTAAACTTTACTTATCTTGTAAGCAGAAAACACACAAACAAGTTCAACTTTAGGAAATTCCAACTTCCAGTGATTAAACAAGAAGTCAAGAAACTAAATTGTACAGAACACAGGTCCAAGAAAGGCTTAACAAACGGCAATGACAAACACAGAAAGACATTATTAAATGCTAATACAAAATGCACTCTCTTTAGGAACAGTTGAAATAATTGAAGCGATTCTTTTCTTGTTTATTTTAAAAGCGAACCCGCCGAGGGGTGCAAGTAGATGCACCAGCATTGTTCTGGAAAATAACCTCGTCTTGAAAAGCAACGACCATAAAAATTCAGAGTGGAGACTGGAAATCGGGTCAAATGTAGACCAAGAGTAAATTTACTAAAACAAATGGTAAGAAATAAAAAGTATTTAATACCTAGTTGGAGGATGTCCAAAGTGATTCAGATAAGGTGCGTTGAAGTTTGACCACTGAAGGAAAACGAACGAAAATAGAGCAGAGGAAGGTTTATTATTTGCCAGATGCTTATCTTCGTGATATATATATTTGATGGAGATTTGGTATCTGAAAAATACTCGCAAACACGACTTCGTCTACAAGGAATTGATTAGAAAATTAAAAAAAAAACATTTTATTCTTAAAGCGACAGAAATTGAAATGGAATGCATTTTAGTGTTATATTTTTTTTAGTCATGATTGATGTTGATAAAATTATACATCATGTACATCATCAGCCTTGTTCCAATTCCTTTGTTTTCGGCGCACTATGTTTTAATAAAATTATTGGCGCACTATTCTAGATTATTTTATTGACACTGATAAGGACTTTCACGACATCCTGCCAGCTCTCATTAGGCCTCCCGCGTGGATTCACTCCGGGTGTCGTTAGCTGAAGGAATACGTTTTCGACGTGCTTTCTCAACCAAACTATGTCAGCTCCTGCAGCTTGAGCAATGTCACGTACACCAAAACTGTACTGCTGTCTTCTAAATAGGTCACAGCGAATATTTATTTCTAAAACTCTTTAAAAAGTTACAATAAAAAAGTTTGAAAGATGACCAAAACATGCTCGAACATTTTGTTTTCGCTGCTCTGTATCTGACGTGAAGATAAATTAATTTTTCAAACAAAGGGTTAAGAATATCGAGTCAATCAAGGACGAAGAGATTAAAACAATGTTTCGTTGAATTGGATGTTCGTTTTTTAAGAATAACATAAATTTCCGAAAATTTTGTGGAAAATACTAAATGAGCATATTTCTATAACTTTGTTTCTGTTATTACGAAAATTTTACGTTCCAAATACCTACGCTTTGTATTCTGAAACTAGTTCAACTAAAAGGAAGGTACTAGGAACACAACCTGCATATGTGTTTGCTCGGCTATCTCATGGATTAGTCCAGGGGCTCATCAGGCGAACAAATAGGGCGTGTCTAGATCCGGAGTCAGCACATATGTACCGACACTCCAGGGAAATAAATTGTTCGCGCCCCGCCTGATTGCAGCCTTACAAGATTTTTTCGTGAACTCTATTCAAACATTGGCTCTGGAAAAACTAACACGAAACTAGTCTTATAAATATTTATGTAGGCATTATTTTATTACTTATACAATTTTTAGATATTAAATTTTGTTTTTGACTATGAATGACATTTGTGATGAGAGAACATGTTTATTCACTAATTTCTAAACACACACACACGTGCATTAGCTTATAGTTAAGTAATGTAATAGTAAAAATACACGGTGAATTTTCTAACAGACAAGTATAACTTGAAATAGAAAAACTTTGACAGAAAAACGGTGCGAAAGTTTCCAATATTCAAAAAGGCGACTGTAACTGAATCTATTTCCGAGTATCGCAAAAAACACACTGACCCAAATGCCCATGTTTCTTATCTCATTATAGTGTCTGATGCAGAAATGGAGTGAGCCAGTCGGTTGTGCAAGAAATAACTTCCTATTATACGTGTCCAACTGTCCGGTACACGGTAAAGTGTTTAAGTTTTAAGAGAGAGCGATTTGAACTGTCCTTCTTTGTATTATCTTAATAAAGTATCTTGTAACTATACAGGGTGTCTCATTCAAATGGATCAATATGGGAAAGTCTGAAACTATAAGTTATACGAAGATCTGTTCTGAGGAACCATGTCATCGGTTTTAATAAAAAAAGAAACTGCATTCATACATTTTAAAAAACATCTGTACTCCGTTCGGGAATCGAACCCGGTTATTTTGAAAAAAAACCCTACACTAGTTCTAAGTCCCTAGCAGTAAATGTCTGTATGAAACATGAGGTCTAAAATGAATAAAATGCATTGTTTTCACATACTTTAATTTACTTTAGTAGGTGCTCGAAGTGACCACCACCGAATGCAGTTTCTCTTTTTATTAAAATCGATGACATGGTTCCTTAGAAAAGATCTTCGTATGACTTATAGTTTCAGACTTTCCCATACTGACCCATTTGAATGAAGAATGTATTATAACAGCCACCACACGAGTCCTTGACGAAGTCGGTTCATGAATGGGTTACCATTTATCACAATATCAAAACTTCTCCGTGCCTCAGCAAGCACGCTAAGCCGTTGGTCTTAGCCGTCATTTGAACATCGTTGACAGTCGGTATGGGTATTCGGACCCAGAAAGTCGGATAACCAATTTAACCAAGGAGTATCGGGTTATCCAGTAACAGGGTTGTGGAGAGTATTCGGCTTGACTGGAAGCCGACCCCAACATTGTTGGAAAAAGTCTAAGCTGATGATAAATTTTATAGAATTTACAAAACCCCCTATAAAATTGACATGATGCTATACCGTTTGATATACAGGTTTATTTATTAACCCGTATCTCTTCTAATAGTAATGAACTTAAATAAACTATTCATATTCTCATGACGATTTATCTGCACATTGTTTGACTGGTAGTAATGGTAGTCAATCGAAGAACTGGTAGGTTCTGCTAGCTGATAATCATAAAACCTTTGCAAATTAAAACTAAAAGTAAAAACTTGAAATATTGGCGTAGTGTGTCAATAGGATTAACAATTTATTACGTGACTATACATCAATCTCATCTTTCAGTACTAGATACTGATTATTTGAACTCTTTCAGCTAACTAATGAAATTTAAAAAAAAAACAGTCATTAGATACGTATTAGGGCAAGGTAACTAGTAAGATAATTTAAATAAAAAAAAAATCTATGAGTTATGCGTGCTAGAAAGTCATAATTACTAGGTACTTTAGTATACAAAATCATTACTTAATATTTTGGTGTATATTTATGTTTTAATCGCTTGTATTCTATGCCTTGCACCGCAAGTTAAACGTCCAGTGATCGGAACTCTAATCTGTGTACACGTCGATTTTCATTACGGACTGCCCGCTTTTTGTGGAACCAAAAGCGCTCTGCAAACTCTATTTGTATTTAAATGTCTAATTCTATACAACATTTCTATCTAAAAATAATTCTAGAAAAACATCAGTGTTTCCATTCATATAATGGCTCTATTACATTACCATTTTCATAAATGAAAATTACCATTATTCATACAAACTGTTGCTTGAGAACTACTTTCGAGGAAAATGTTTGAAATGCAACTTGCATCTGGCATAAAATTTTAATCTACTAAAAGTGCGGAGCGGCAAGCACGGATTCAATATTCAAATTAAAGAAACACAACTATAGACAACTCGCCGGCAACATTAATATGATTTAGTTTCATTTTTGCCGAATAGTCCTCACGAAGTTCCGCTACGGCCGGGCGGCTGGCCTCTTCCACGCGGGCCTAAAAAGTTCGTTCGAAGTTATTACTCAGGTAAATACAGTTAGGGAAAAATTGCGAGGCCGCCCGACTTTTTCCTACCGCGCCTTTTGTATAACTTCCAAACTCGGCCGCTTATCAATTTCCGTAAATGAAAGGATTTCTGTGTTCGTGTCCAAAGAAACGTACCAGTAATGAAGTTAATACATTTATCAGATTTCAAAGTTACTGCGGACCAATATTTTGTTGTGCTAACGTGAGAACAGCGATATAATAATGTTAAAATAATGTTATTATTGACATGCTAAGCCGCAATGTTGCGTGTGCCACGATGAACAAAAACTAGTAAATTAATGGTGCCTTGGATATTTTTATGTAAACGTATGTGTTCAGTCACGTAACGAACGAATTCCAACAGGCACAGTACCTTACATTTCATAACTAAAGCATGCCATACGGAACGTTTGGGTCGGCATTACTATTTTGTAGCTACTACTTTTAAAAGCAAATGAGGGAAATTTTATAAAGCATTCAACGGAACCAAGCATCTTTATTCTGCGCCTTGAAGATTAGAAGCTGCACTCAAGCTGTCGGGAAAGCGGATTCTATAAATAATTTTACAAATGTAAGATTCTTCACTTCAATGTACAGGGGCTTCAATAATGCAAGCTTCGGCCGTAAAACGTACCAAGCCGCGTAGTACGACGGGAGTCCGCTAAATGGCCCACGGTAGAATTTAGTGTTAAAACGTGCTTCAATATGGCAACGATGTGATAAAAAGGCACCGCAGTATTGCAATGTATAAAATGGCACTAACGCTTTCGGAAATCTGGTAGCGATTCTATAGCGCGAAATCGTTATTGATGATAAAAAAATATCGCTGATGAAACTAGTTGAACTTGAAATAGAAAGCTTTTAAATGAAACATGTTTCATTGCGTATTTTCTTTGAAAGGTAGGTTTATAATATTCTGATGTTATTAAAACTTAAGTAATGGTTTGCATAGTTAGCCTAGTAACCATGAGCGTTATTGCTGAGCTTAAAAGTCCTCGGTTCGGTTCCCAGGATGGGGAAAGTGTTATTGGGTTTTCTGATTTGGAATTACCAAGTCGCAATCCTGAGTCTAGGTCCAATCCAAGTCGCAATCCATGCCCTGTTGGTGGCACAAGGCTTGCCTCCTTACGGATTAAGAATGTAGTTGTGATGTTATTAAATAGTGTATAATCCGTCTACCCTACTTACAAGAAGATTGACTTTCAAAATTGACTTTCATTATTATCATTGTTGCTACTAATCCATTTTGTAAAGTTAGAATCAAAATTAAAAGTCATTTATTCAAATTAAGCTGAGGTTTCGCACTTTTTGAACGTCAATATTACATAAGACAGTCCCCCAAAATGCCCGCCCTTCGCCACTTCCTAGTGTTTTGGCTAGAAAGAAGAAGTGGTAGAACAAAATCTTGGGCAACATCCATTCGATCATTGATACACATATACATTGTAACACTAGATAAAAGTTTTTTTTATTAATAAATTGGATCATGTAGTTATCTGAAGTAAACGTTTATTATTATTATTATTGATACTCATCAACCCTAAACGTAAAAGATATTCATAATGTATTCCCCGAACAACTAGCCTGAAATTGCATATAACACGAAAATACGAAGGTAGTTGATTCTTCGAAGTTGATCGATGAACTTCCACTCTCGCGGGACCAAGTTCAAGTAATACGAACACATTACAAATAGCATTATTCGAATTCAAATTTTCATCAATATTTCGGGATCGCTTTGAGAATACTAGTACACACATCAATAAAATGTTAACTATTAAGAATGCTTTTATATCTGAGTGTGTAATTTCCCGTGAGACAATAATACAAGTCTCTTTGAAAAACGAGTGTTTTACGTTGTCAGTAAGTAGCCGAATTGTTTTGCACTACTATTGTATGATTACCCAGAGGAAAACTATTGACAGACACAATAGATAGAAAAACATCCTTTATCTCATCATAAATAATAGTCACGAGCATAAAAACTTTACACTCACCTACTCCGAATTAAAATGTCATGATAGTCGCATGTAGCAAGACGTTAAGGCACCTACCACTTATGCACGACGTTGTGGTTCAAATCTGGGCAAATACTAAATAATATGACAATTTTAATTCTTATGTACAAAAGCGAGCACATCAAGTTACCCCAATATGTCAAATTTCATAAGGTTCATATTCAATTGGGAAAATTTGACAGTTTGGGTTAGGTTGATGTGCTGGTGTCTGTACTTTCTAAGTTTATTCTAGTAATCATTTACTGCCTCGTCGGTGTAGTGGTCGCAAGCGTTACTGCTGAGCACGAGGTTCCGGGTTCAATCCCCGGATCGGGTAAAGTGTTATTGAGTTTTTCCATCTGGGATTTCCCAGTAGCAGCCCGGAGTCTGGATTTGTGCCCGATTGATGACAACAGACTCGCCCCCTATTACATGGGACTTGAACATAACTGGCGAAGTGAGGTACAGTACTGTTACTGTACCTCATTTCGCCAGTTATGTTCAAGTCCTGGTGCCTGTGCACCAGCCTGTTACTGTACCAAAAAGTACTCAAGAAAAAAATAAAAAAAATCGAAAAAAAGAAAATCGCTCTGAAGAAAATCGCTTTTTAATTCGTAGTAATACCAATTACTACGAATTAAAAAGCGATTTTCTTCTACTAATAGGTAGGTACTATTCAATATTTTTGGAGAAGAACGCTCTCGAATCAAATTGTGTAAGTGACATATTTATGCTTCTGACTGAGCTAAAAGAAAATATTGTGCACAAATTTACGGTATACATACATAACGTTTTTCCTAAATATCGAAAAATATAAATATTTCGTTCTTCAATTGAATGGACAATGGCAAGGATACTTTGACATCCGTTCGTACAATTTTATGTTGTAGCACCAATATAAGAAATTGCATTTGGAATAGATATGGTTACAGTAAGAAAATTGTATTGACTTCTATCGTGATTGTTCTATCACAGCAAAAGTCAAATACATATATACACACACATATACTCGTATTTTGTTACCTACATACATACCTACATTACATTTTTTTTTGCATTTCAGATATGGTGAACCTGAAACGTACATTATCAAATGCTTCGAAACATCTTGCAAATGTGAGTATTAAAATCAATTTTTATATGATGTCATTAAGTACCAGACATTAATATTTTGGTTGAATTCTACACGTGAGTTGAGATTTTTAAAGATAAATCGACATTCTTAGACTGAACACTAGGAAAAAAGCAAAATGCACAATACATTTTGCTAGATACAAAACCAAAACCTGCGCTTAAATACAAAAGAAAAGAAAAGCCAAACACACGAACTTCCATAATTATTTTTTGATTCCTTGTTCGACCCAAATAACTAACTAGAATAAATACTAATTCCTTTTAGGAGGTATAAAACCTCGTAGACCAATAACCTAAATGGCCAATAAATAGAAAAAGAAAAAAGTGAAGGTAATAACAAAATGGCCAATCCATTAAAGTTAATGTATGATATTAAATGTACCGATATCGCGATAGGGGGAGATGCATTGCCGGTCCGATGCGAGCCAACGTTGCATGAAGAGCAGGCCTTGATATTTGTGCATTTGCTGTATTAGTTAATTTTCAAGTGAAGAGTATATTGCAATTTCTCTTTGGCTAGGCTAATTGATGAATATGATTTGATGGGTATTGCTATCGAGCCAGAATACCTACTATACCTAACTAAGGAAATATTTGTCCACAAGATTTATTTATACTAATGTATGACATTCAGGAAATAAAATTTCGCCATCTACCTAATATTTTTTAAACTATCTATTGGGATCGCCATTTGACCACCACCACCCAGTTACTGAGCAACTTCTTGATAAGATTGGTCGTCCGACTTTCGAACAGACGGGGACGGCTTAACGGCTTTTTTCGTGGCACAAAAGGGTTCACTAAGGGGTAAGGACCGACCTCAGTGAGCGTAGTTTAGCCTTCGATCGACACGTGCGACTGCTGTTATTTAACCTAAGCGCTTTCTCCAGCCATTCAAGAAATAATACTTAATAGAAGTAGCATAAAATAAGTAACATAGTTAGCCACAGTAAAATTGACAATGTCGTTGCGTTCAATTTGTTTCCTTTCATTCAAGTTAAGATTTTTTACAACGGATGCTTTTTAAATTAAAGATCATAAAACACGTATACGTTTATCAAAAGAAAAAGCAAAAAAATATGATCACAAAAAGATAATATACCACATTACGCCTGTTTTAGTATCTACATCCAGATTTCGCAAGTTGCTAAGCTGCTATTCAAGAAATAAGGAATTCCAATTCCAAAATCCTAATTACACCTGACCTGGCAATTGAACCCAGGACCTCTGTAGTAGAACTAGACTAGACTAACGAAGCAGTCACTAGAAACACAAAAAGATTTCATAACGAAACTCTATACTCAACAGCTGTTTCAAAAGAATATTGGCAGAAAGTATAAAACTTTGAACAAGATACGTTACCTGCAGTTCATTACACATTGAAAACTTTTTGTATGAGAAGACATGAGCCAGCGAAATGAAAATTAACTGAGATCAACTCAAAGGTAACTTGTTTAATGAAAATCTTTGGTTTTAGCTGTTTCACCTTAAATTGATTAAGTAAGCTGCTGGTTTGATGTGCGGGTTTATTAATATTAAAGTAATTTTGTTTAAGTCTTATACTGTTATTTAACTTTCTAATGAATTCCTCGCCAACGCAACACGAATTAAGATCTAAAGGTAGATGAAAGGTTGTTTATAAGAATAATTGTAGCGCTAACGAATTAGATGATTATTATTATCTACCTGGCTTTTTTCTATATTGGAGACGGCTTGCAGTCTAACCAGAATTAGGCTGACAACTTGGATTTTATTTTGTTATAAGGTGACTGCCTATTTGACCTCCGTAACTGGGTAATAATAAAAGTGAATCCTGAGTAAAATTGTTTGTCAGATTATCGGTCTAGCCATAATGGCTACCAAAAACGTTGTGAAGATACAATATTTGAGGGTAACTTTAACTTAACGTTAGTATATTAAGTGCTTACTTTATAAATTTATACGAATTGACAGTTCTTTACCTCAACATTTAATACCAGCACCGGCAAAAAAAATGTATTCGAAACTAAAATTGCTATTTAAGCACCTAAAATGATTTTGTTAGAAGCATCAAAATATAATTTTTATTTTCATTACACCGAATTCATACGACCTGTAGTTAATGTCTCGACACAGGATAATGTAGCACATCACGGTAAATGGTTTTGCGTACTAGTACAGTACTAAACAAAACTTAATTATTAACACCCTGCGGGCCGAATGGAAATGTTAAAATTCTTATTTCCTTGAAAAACTTTAATTTAAAGTTTGTTGCCAGCCGGCATTGCTAGGCGGTATTCGTGCAAGCAAACTGCACTTCCTTATAAGCTTATTTTCTTCACAGGGACTCGAAAATTTTCTTTAGATTAGTTTCTCTTGTTGAGAAAAATAGAAAGGAATAATAAGTTCCCGTCTCCTCTTAAATTGGAGTTCGTTTCTTTTGTACGACATTTTTTTTCTGGTTTACCCGGACTGAGAAAATGGTATTGCCTTAGTTATTAAGAACTTATTTGTGTAGTTAAAACTTGGAAATAAATTCCAACTTCGTTTGCTAACAGCTTTCCCGAGATAAGTTTTGAAATATTTTCTCATATTATCTACGTTATTAAATAGAAAGCTAGACAAAAGGCTTTTTCGCGCTAATTCCGAGTGACAAGTAGAGCTGCTTTTCACGCAAATTATTTTTCTGAGATGTTTTCAATGCATCCGAAGCTTTTAGTTAAAAATGCTTTTTTACAAAAATCGTTTTTGGTTGATTTTTATTCACGTTTTGCCATCGACTATCGAAATAGAGTTTATATTTTAAAATGTTTATTTTAAAGTCGCTTGTTTTTCTTTAGTTGTGTTCCAGTCAGCGTTCTAAATGATCTAAACAACTATGAAAATGTAATCTAACTTGTCCGCGCAAGCGACGGAACACGCGTCTTGTGGCCAAAAGTTTTGCATTCATGACGACGGGCAGATAACAATTAGGTGAACAACGGTGACGAACGCCTTGAATTTGACGTTGTTTTAGACACCAGTAACTGCCCGCCGGTGAGTACCTTGTACTCTGGCGCACGTACTCAACGATGTCCTCCGCCTTAGACATGTAGTGTAAGGCTAGCAACAGACTTATAACACGCCATGCCACGCAACGTCAATATAGTGTTCTCATTGGTTACTTTAAGCACCGTTTTCAGATTCGGCCAATAAAACCGCTTGGGATGGCGTCGAGTGGTACAAATATGCTGGAGCCTTTGGAGTATCTCCCCTACACTATGCTCGTATATGTCCACCATCATATCTATGTTCACCGCTGCGATCGGTTTTGCGGCACGCAAGCTGCTGACTTCGAGCTTGGTTGGAGCTTTCCCGCAGCAGTTCTTGTTAGTTTGCGATTGGTGTTTCCTCATTTTACTGGCAGCCGAATGGTACAAGAACTGCACATCAAGGTCTACCTACGTTTCGAAATTCTTTGATACTTTTCCAACTGTGTTACAAAAGAAAATTTCACATCAAAAGTTTGAGATAGTTTGATGTTATTGTACCGTCTAATTCCCACATATAATATGGTAGTAGTGTGCTGTGTCTATTTAGCACAGTAATTAGGTGATGTTATAGAATATCTCATTATGAAAAGCAGCGCATAAATAGCGTGTAAAGCCCGACATAATTATGGGGTCAGTCCTGTACAGGTCGGTAGAAATAATGATTTCATCAAAAAGATAAGTATATAACATTACAAGCACATTAAGTACATTAGACAGAAATATTACTACTGCTATTACTTTGTTGCCACACTATCGCATGTATTTTATCGTGAGCAGTTAATACTCGTATATAAGTTTAATTTTCACATAAACTCGAGCCTGCTAACTCTATTTAAACGTAATATGATTGTGGTTTAATAAATACGGCCTTATCTAGGCATGTGTACATATATCTGTAGCATGAAATAAAGTGACTCTTGAAGTCTTGAGTTTTTCATACGCATTAGCATCAAGGGGTCTAGAAGAAGCAATTTTAGAAAATGACATCTAGCTCTAGGTTTGATAAATCTACAGTCAGTATACATTTTGTATTTGAATCTTTAATAAAATGTTGTATAAAAAAGTTTCTGTATTACAGTACAATTTATTTAACGAAATGTAGGTTCAAAGCTTTAATGAAATTAGTTTCCGCAGATTACTGTTGAGTTTTGTTCAAGGATTGTTGAATAAAAGGTTCTATTCTGTATTTCGGTTTTTAAAAATGTGTACCGAATTAGGTTTTGTGTAAATATAATAAGATTATAAGAGATTTTCTGGCCAAGACCACCTTTTTAACAATACGGATTCGGATAAAAATGCTTAATTTTCATTGGATAAGATGTTGTTCACTTACCAAGCCACGAAAAATGTAACGGTATCGATGTACGTAAGTATGTAGTATGTATTCTTAAAACAAGTTGCCTTGCACTTTAAATGTATCCTGTATCGTAACTGCGTTTACAAACGTTTAAAATCTCATAAGAAAACAGCCAGACCCGGAAAAATTATCTGTAGGCTTAGCAAATATTTTATCTGTGCAGGAATCGACCTTACGACACGCAGCCCAATAGTTCAACCAATGCCCCGACCGTACCGACAAAAAAGAAACCGTGAAAGCATTTAACAACAAAGAGAAGGGCAAAAAGTTATTTCTAGTACGAGCTTTGAACACAATAAGCTTCTGAAAATATTATATCACTGTAAATCGGATTATTTATTCTCTTTGCTCCGTATTTACGGACATCTTTTGATGGCTCGGGTACCTTTATATACTCGTACATAAAGACATCGCAAACGTTTATGCGGTTATAAATGTTCTAAATGTAGCCATTGATCCTTCGAAACAAACATTAATATTGTGTTTGGGATTTAAAAGAATAATTCATCACAAGGTGGAAGACCTCTAGATAAAAAGTTTAGAGGTGAGTTTGTCTGCTTACAGTTAATGCTTCTGATTAGGTTTCGGCCTTCTGGCCCTTTAAAATTTTATTAAAACCTGATGAACTTCGCTCACGACTTCTTTCACAAGTATTTTGTGCCCTTCGACCCCTCTTAATTTTACAAATAAAACATAGCCTATGACACTTACAAAATAATAATGCAGTTTTTTATTGGAGAAAGATTTTTTTAAATCGGATTCTTAGATCCAAAGATTACCCCCTATAACGTCACAAACTAACAAACTTTACCTGATTGTAATATTGGTAAAGACTAGCTGTATACTTTGGGTTTAACCCTTCGTAAGGGTTTTCCGCCTTACAAGTCAAGGACAAATCATGGTAGAAGTCTAACGCTTCCGCAATGTATGTTTCACCAAATAACTTTACGACATTATAGTTATGGAATAAATCATTTCATTACTGGACTTACCTAACACGAAAAACACCCAGTTCAGTACCTACCTACAGAACCCACATCACTATATAGATATCGCTCTTAAGGGGGATCTGTCAAAGTATTATTGGGCTTTATTTAATTTATTACGTTTTTTCACAAATTGTAGCACTGTTTTACGTTCTATGCAGATCAGATTTTGATACAAATTATAATGAAAAGTAAGCTAAATTTATCATTAATCATTCTAATTTATCATTTGAAATACAAAAACTTTAAATTATGTTTATTCACTGCAATGCGTAACGTCCTATTTTCATGAATTGGCTATTTGCAGCAAATATAATTTCGAGAGCTTTATTGATGGTTTAAATTTGAATACTATAATAATATTTCAGTAGTTCTTTAATCATTGATAGTTGCCACATAATAATTCCGTTATGCAACGTAAATTCATTCACCAACGTACAAGGAGCTCGTGGTTATAATAACAGGCTCACGAGTCGATCAAAGGTTAAGCTATACTTGACGAGGTTCGTTCGTGGATGGGTGACCATTCAAAACATATCAAGACTCCTGAAATTCGTTGGTCCCGGATGTCATTTGAAGGTCTCTGAGAGTTGTTACAGATAGTAAGAAACTTGAAAGTCTGACAACCTGCTTTACCAAAGGGTAGTGTGTAACCCAGTTACTGGTTTGTGTAGTATTCAGCTGCATCCAGTTAAACTGAAAGCCAACCCCAACATAGTTGAGAAAAGGCTAGACTGATGACGATGAACGTAAAACAACGCTACGTCATCATCATCACCAACATACTCATGCCCTTATCCGAAAACAAAAAGGTCCAGCTAGTAGCGACATCTATCTCGCCACATACGAACTAATGACCGATATCCTACATCGCGGTATCGGAGTTATCCGCGCAATTTGAACGTATACAAGTTCCCGACTACAACCGTCGGGCAGTAGTTAGCCCACCAGTCACAACAGGATCCTCCCTTTTCAATGGTGGATGAGGAACTTTACATACCCCCAAAAGCTATTTATCGTCATCTCAGTAGTGACATCCTTTCCAGTCATTATCATGTTTCACAAAACGTTTATATCAACTCTTTTCTTAGTAAAACAACATTACAATTAAAAAAAAAAAGATTTTGTTGGCTATCCTGAAGTAAAATATTAAGGGGAATCCCCTTAACATTTTTTTATTGAAGTTTAGGCTCTGATCGGCTCGCTAACTCGCAGCATCCACACCCGCCCGCACTTTCACGGTTCATTTGATATAAAAAGAAAATAGGGTTTTAAAGGGAAAAAACGTCTAAAGGACACCCCTTTAGACGTTTTTTGTCTGTTTCCGTAAAGAGCTGTTCGTGTTCGTGCATTTATCAACAAACAGTGATTTAAAGTTTATCTTTTAGAAGTAAAAGTGGTCGGAGGTAATATGAGGGTTAAACTTTCAATACACCCCAAGGTTGTGTGTACCTATCAAAATTGCACTAGTGTAATCGAATCTATTTGTTCTGACCTTACATGTCTTGTATCTATAGTTCACTGGATACATGGTGTTTTTATTGTAATAAACATAACGTGAGAGGTCTGGGTAAAAATTAATTCGTGAAAATGTTGGTGAAGTGACGGAGAGTCGAGCTGATGTTCACTTCACTCAAGTATTACGGGGTGAAATTTGCTAAATCGACAGGCTGTATTAACTATGAATCCGTGAAGAATTTGATGCGTTACTACTCAAAGACATTCAATACCTATAGACCGGACATCACGAACAAAATTTTCGTCCGAAAAAGGGTGTCCGCTGGATACAAGTCTATGAGTTTTTTGTAGTACGCTCCGCTGCTGCTCCAATATTCATATATTATTCTAGATGGCGTTACGGAGACATGGGATCAAAGTTTTTCTATGACATTTCCTTGACATGCCCGCTCTATAGTGTTATAAATCTCTTTGTTACTACTACATTATTGTCGGATTTACGCACTGATGTGCAGCCCTATAGTCTGTAGCATGCAAAATCTTTAATTATAATTTGAATAAGAAATAGTTAAACTATCTTCGGGTATTATTCATTATAATGCGAAATAGAAAAAAAAAAACATTTCTAAAATACGAGTATGTTTTTCTATATTATTTTGTAAAAATCTGGTGTCACTCAAGATTTTAAGTTACGATAATATTTTACGCATTTTATACAATGACCTAATCGGAGTAAGCGACCTTTTATATTATGTTCATCTAAATTAAAATGTTCTTCAAATAATTTCAATCAGACTGTTATAAATTAAAACTGTCAATATATTTTGGCAGCGGCTTAAAGAATTTTGTAAAACGCAAACATTTTTCAGAATGATTGATGAATTTGTGGGTAGTTTAATTTTAATAATTATGCTCTCAGTGTCATGTCAAAATATGCCTAGAAGAATAAGCACTGACTACCACGCATGACACGGCTCACAGCAGGAGTGTAAAAACTACCGCGGCATTAGCCTTTTAAGCGTAGTTGGTAAACTGTATGCAAAGGTTTTGATTAAAAGAGTGATCAGACTGACAGACGAGAAATTATGGGACGTGCAGGCAGGGTTTAGAGAGGGAATGGGATGTATGGATCAGATCTTCTCCTTGAGGTGCATAGCCGAAAAATATCTGGCTAAGCACAAGAAAGTTTACTGTGCTTTCGTTGACTTGGAGAAGGCCTATGATAGTGTGTGGAGGGATGAGCTGTGGTCGACACTATCCATGTATGGTGTGGATTGGTGCTTGGTACGGGCACTGAAATCTTTATATAGGGATTCCAGTGCCTGTGTCAGGATAAACGGGGCATACACAGACTGGTTTAACATCTCTAGGGGAGTTAGACAGGGCTGTGTAGCGTCACCTTGGCTGTTCAACTTATACATGGATAGTTGTCTGACAGATTTAAAAGAGAGTGAGTGTGGATTGAGGATGAATGAGTTGCCTGTCAAATGCCTCCTCTACGCAGACGATCAAGTTCTTCTTGCATCGTCAGCGGAACAGTTGCAAGACATGGTGACCAAGATGAATGAAGCATATAAAATGAAAGGGATGAACATTAATGTGAATAAGACGAAAGTAATGGTGTTTGAAAGAGACGAAAACGTGTCGCTGTGCAATGTGAAAATAAACGATATGACTGTAGAACAAGTGAATGACTTTGTATATCTGGGAAGTCTGTTTACAAGGGATGGAAAGATTGATGCGGATGTGGAAAGGAGAGTAAATGCAGGAAATAAAGTGAATGGCGCTATACATGGCGTTGTGACCAGCCAGTCTATGTCCGAAAAGGCACGACTGGCTGTTCACAATGGTGTGCTGGTGCCTACACTAACGTATGGAAGTGAATGTTGGGTGTGGCAAAAGAGACATGAAAGTAGAATAAATGCTGTAGAAATGCGTTCCTTGCGAAGTATGTGTGGTGTAACAATTAATGACAGATTGAGGAATGATGATATAAAGCAACGTTGTGGTTTAAAAGAAGATGTAGTAACAAAAATTGAAAAGAGTATGCTTAGATGGTTTGGTCACGTTGAAAGGATGGATGAAAGGCGACTAACGAAAGGTATTTACAAGGCAGATGTAAGTGGGAACGCCGGGAGGGGACGCCCTAGAAGGACATACAAAGACCTTATTGGTGAGGTTCTTCAGAAAGGTCAGGTACGTAGTACTCGCAACCGGCGTGTGTGTATGACAACATGTATGAATGTAAACGAAGCAAAAGAAGTATGTAAGAATCGTAGCATATGGCGCTCTGTAGTTTCTGCCTACCCCCATGGGAAAAAGGCGTGAGTTTATGTATGTATGTATGTATGTACCACGCATGAATATTTATTTTACCTACTAGGATAGGTAAGGTACTATTGTTAGTCAATACTTAGGTACATACTTACAATATAAACCTCTTTCCCACGGGGGTTGGCAGAAACTACAGAGCGCCATGTGCTATAATTCTCTCACACTTCTTTTGCTTTTGTACACCATAAAAACTTACAAATTATAACTGGCCTGTTGGCCTAGTAGTTAGTGCCCCTGACTGCTATGCCGAAGGTCGTGGGTTCGATTCCCACCCAGGACAAATGTTTGTATGATGAGCACGATCATTTGTTCTGTATCTGGGTGTAATTTATCTATAATTATGTATGTATTTAGAGATATATAAGTATGTTTATCAGCTGTTTAGTACCATAACACAAGCTTTGCTTAGCTTGGGACTAGACGGCGTTGTGTGAAAGTTGTGGAATTTTCATTCATTTATTATAACTTTAAGGGCTACATAGGGTGTTACAATGGTGGTGGGTGTACATGTCATACACACACGTCGCCGGTTGCGAGTACTACACATCTGACCTTTCTGAAGAACCTCACTAATAAGGTGAAGTCACCGTTATTGAAATTTTTCTATAATAATAAGGAAAATGAATCATTCAAACAGATTATGTCAGGTTGTAATAAACATATCTACGTAAAAGTTCAGATTTTTTACTGAAATAACTGGGTTTTACTCGCCTAAATTCGTATTTTTCTCTTGAGACTAGTGACTCGCTAAGATAGATAACCTAATCTTGTAATCTCATGATGTACCTACTTACTTAAATTCTTTAAGGGTGACTCCGCACGTTACTTGCTTCGTCATCGCTTCAGACATTTAGATTATACTTTTATATATTTTCTAGCTCTCATGGTTCATATCTGAGTCACGTATTTTAGAAAAAGTAGTTCGACATTATGACTGAATTTACTTGTACAAACACTGGTACTTTAAATTTGTGAACTGATTTGGTAAGGTCTATCCATTCAGGTATATTCAGAAATAACTTCGGATGCAGAACCTATTACAAAAACTGCTTTAAAAAGGTTTTTTTATTAATACGGGTAAGGAGTATTTATAAAATACAAGTGGTCGATCAGTAGTTGAAATTCGACTTTTTAGTTTGTTTTTCTGTACCTTTTCTCCAAAGTAAAAAAAGGAATCTGAATTATTTGCTTCACGTAATGATCTGTTTATACATTGAAGTACTCCTTTCTTCTATGCAAACCGCCTGTCAGCCAACGGTTGTTAGTCTTCCTATTCTAAACATGAGTTATTAGTTATAATTTAGATGCAATTAACACATTAAGAAGTTATCCATGGGTCTTGGAAGACTCTTACAGTACCTATGCCAGTTTTATAATGCTTTCAAAAAGTATGAGTGCATAGAGTTGCACCTAAATAGCCAACTCTTCCAAAAATTTATATAAATTTGTACCGAACCCAATCCCTACAACGCTGTATTATCATGGCGGCATCACACCAATAGATCTCACAATGATCTTGCAATACTCCAATTCGATTTATAAAGTACGTTAGCACTTTATTCTGCGGGCGTGGTCGAAAGTGTTCACCGAAAATGACGCGACGTTTTGACCTCAAATTTCTGGTAATGTGATTTGGGTGGAGACGCCTTTATTTCAAATGCAAATTTCTTAAAGACACGCTTAATGCCTTTAGTCACGATCTGGGGTCCGATTGTCTATTTTTATTTTTGTACTTTTGTTTGGAACTATGTTATACGCAACGCAGTGTTATTTATTGTGTATCATTGTGTCATCACTTTTGATGTAAAATGTTATGTCTTTTCAGGACATTTTTTAGACAGCGCAAATAATGACAATAATGCGTAATTATTACCGACGACGTATGTTTTCGATGCTGAACGCACTCGTGGATTAATAACTCTTAATTGGACCTGTTTACTAAAGAATCATCAACATCATCAACCCACCGTTAGTAGCCAACCGCTACTAACTGTGGGTTGATGATGTCATAGGCCTTCCCTAATGAGCGCCACAAAAGCCTCTCTTTAGCTTGCTGCAACCAGCATAAGCCAGCAGTCTCTCAAGTCGTCATTCCACCAACTCGTAGCTGCCCTACACAGCTGGTGTCCTACACTACGTTTGCCAAGTCGCGGTCTCCAACTCCAGCGATGGTCGGTGCTAATGGATGGAAGACTATAATGTTAGAGTATTTGCTATTCTAATAGAATGGGGCGGTAGTTTTATTGGCTATTTGTGGTAAGTAGATACGAAACATATAAAAATAAATAGAACTAAGAAAAAGTAACTAAAGTTCCATCTAGTTTTTGTTTTGTTCATACTCATTTTAGATATTGTTAAAAGTAAAACAATTTTGCTCTTTTTCAAATTCAAATACTGTTTAATTTCTTTGTTATCTCTATCAAAATTTAAACAGTGACGATTAAGCACAAAATGCACAAAAAAACACAAACAGTGGATGTTTTAAAATAAATAAAAACGTCCCATTTTAACAAAACGAAAAAAGTTACATTCGTGCGAATAAACAAGTGGAATTTAATTGAAACAACTTTTGTTTTTTATTGTTGTTACGATTCAATCAAATCTGTGTAGTTATTTCAAGAATGTTTTCAATGTTCAATATCGTTCGGCAGTGTCAATCGAGTGATCACCTAAAAAGCATTATTTAAGAACACAAAACAATTAGAAGCATTCATGGAAAAGATCCTTTTGAGTTGACTAGTAATGAAATTCGATTACGTAACTCTGATCATTCAATTCAATTTTGTGTAGAACAAAATCTCTTAAATCAGAAATACATATAATCATAGTTTAGGTATTAATGTATGATACTGAATTATCAGTATCGTACATTAATTAACCCTAGATTACTACTCTACGTCGCAGAGGCGCCCGTGTTTTTGATGTATTGCTCTGTTGTTTTATCCTTCGCGCGTATGGCATTCACATTCTAGGACATTTCAGTCATCGCCAGCACGTGTCGAAAGACGGTGGTTGCGTTACTGTAAGTGTGCTAGTTTTTTTGATATTACTACCCTTGGCGCTCCAAAGACGTATGAGTAGCTTGTACGTAAGTTTTACGCTACTAATCAAATTACTTTGAAGTGTTTTTTTTTTGCATTATTAGTTACTACCGGGGTGTGTTTTATATTTTTAACCGACTTCAAAAAAAGGAGGAGGTTCTCAATTCGACGGTATGTTTTTTTTTTTTTTTTCTTTTTTTTGTGTGTTTGTTACGCGATTTCTCCCTCATTTGTGGACCGATTCTCAAAATTCTTTTTTTATTTGAAAGAATATACTCCCGAGGTGGTCCCATTTTAATTTGGTGAAGATCTGGTGCTGATCTTCGGAGATATGCAATGGAACTCTTCAAAAATAGACGGCAAATCTGTCGTGATTGCTGGAATCGCTTGAATATTTATTGTTTATACAACATCATGACGTATCATCACGCCTGTATGCTCTGAGGGGTACGCAGATGTGTACAATATACCTAGATTTCGACAGTTAGGTATGTTAAATTTCATTTATTAGGGATAAGTGGATAACCCTATTACTATGACATATGTATTGTTAACAAATAACAGTATAAAAATAAATTCATGGCAAATATTTGTATGGGAACAACTAAAAATGGAAAAATAAAAATCTTTTTTGCAAAAAATAAAACCGACTTAAAAAAACACTAACCAGTGTAAAATAACTCTAAATTCGGAAGTCGGTGGCCCATCATGAATAAGACAAAACCACCAAAGCCACAGACTTCCTAATTTAGAGTTATTTTACACTGGTTAGTGTTTTTTTAAGTCGGTTTTTTTTTAGGTAAGTGTTGAAACTTCAACATAATGACTAGTAATTGAAGAGATACGGATGCTATAAAAGCTAATTGGCTAGAAGTAAGTGACACTTGTTGGCCCTTTGACTTTGGTTTCCTACAAACCAAAACCAGCTAAAATGGTGTTCCTGTTATTTTCGTGCGACAAAAAGAGGCTCATAAATAATGAAAGCCGGAGATGATCATGTTCTAGAGCCAGACCAAAGATGGTATAGATAGGTACATTGATGATTTCCTCTTTGGCATGTTCTAGAAAGACTAACTAATGGCCAAGGGCAACTTTGTATGACATGCTAAATATATCTTTCATGAATGCATTTAAGTATTATATATTGTCATAATATATCAACAAAAAAAACCCCCTGAGTCGAAGACAATTTATGAAGAAACTTAACACGCAGTTGACTGAATGGATGCAAAAAAGATTAGAAGCACCTACGTTGAAACGCAATATCCGGGATAATATCGAAGTCATCCTGCAAAAAACCTTCCAAAGACTCTTCTTTAGAAAATGAGGGTCCACCGCCGCCAAAAAAAGAAGATATTGCAATTATTGTACATCTAAAAAGATGAAAATGTCCAAAATGACATGCGCCAAGTGTCAAAAATCTATCTACGGCGAACATCAAGTTCATATATGTATCAAATGCATCTAAAATATATTTTTTGTTACGATGTTAGTTTATTTTAGTTAATAACTTCATAATTTTCTATTTTTTATGAGAAATGTGTAATTTAAGTTGTTTTCTATTATTTTTAATAAGAAGACTGTTTAATTGCCTAAGTTCCTAAATTTTTTTCCTACGATTTATTTAATTGAAGATTTTATAGTAAATATATATAAATAACATGTAAAATTGTGTTTATCTCTTTTAAGTAATATACACAATTATAAAAACAGTCAAAGCACATCAATAATACTTATAGGTTTTGAATAAAACCAGAGTCAATATGATGCGCCTCGCGGGCGTATGAGTAGTTTCTTTGTACGTCGCAACATGAGTAGTAATCTAGGGTTAAGTACCTATCCATGGGTCTTGAAAGACTCTTACAGTACCTATGCCAGTTTTACAATGCTTTCAAAAAGTATGAGTGCATAGAGTTGCACTTAAATAATAATAATAATAATTAACATTTATTTCAGACTCAATCATCAAAAAATAATTTGTATTAAAGTAAAAATGCCTATTAAGGCTTTTTTACTTTAATACAAATGATTTTGCGTATAACGACGTTTTTATTTAACCACACACACTCTCAAGTACAGTAATGTTAAGTATAAAGGATAGATAGAATTGAATATAATTCTTTATTGTAGGCAAACCATAAAAAAAACTTACAAAGAACTTAAAGAGCTGCCTAAGCAGTAACAATGCACGGCCTTATTACTGTAAGCGATCTCTTAAGGCAACCATCGGATGAATTATATTTATATTATTTATTTATTTATATACTATATAATTTGATAGAGAAGGAGAAAATATATTTAAATTATGTAAGTACTTTGTGGAATTTGACATTGACGACGCCTTTATTACTATTTTATGTCCATATGGACCACAGTCTCATATAAAGAGTCCGATTAAACCAAACACATTAAATACAACCACTTCATTATGTGACGAAGAAAATAAAACTGAAATAAGAAAGTTAGTAACTTGTTTTTCTTATTTCAGTTTTGAATTCTTGAAATAGCCTTAAGGTTTTACTTTGAAACATAATTATAATTCTCTAGAGCATTTAAACTGCTTGTTTTAAGCATTAAAAGTCAATGAAAACAAACTTTCAACTATTAATAATACCCATCTTGGATAAGTCAACGGTCTTGTTTAGTAACAAGATTTTCCAAGCGCTTTGATATCATGTATTTTGATTCTGTGAAAACTATTTGCAAGATAAGTGAAATTGAAACTCAAAATATTTCTCCATTGAAGATTCATTGCCCTATCTACATTTTAACTTCTACTAAATGAGTGTCAATCAACTGCGTGAATAAATTTTTAATCTTGGATAATTTGATTCCAGCCTAAGAAACTTAATGCCAAACGACTTTGTGGAATAAAAGTGTCACGTAGAGAATAGGTGCGATTTTCGCAAATGAGCTGCTCAATATTCAAGAGGCAAACGCCTTACCGTAACAACAGAACAAATTCGAAAGACGAAGTATCGGCAACGGACGGCCCTTAATGTAATTATCATAATGGCGACCAATAAAAGAGAGGTTCGGAATTCGTGACACAGCTTTAAAAAGTACTATCAAAGGTGCCCGAGGCGGAAAACGTCGCATCTTATTTAGCGCCCTCCCGAAAGAGGGTACCCGATTGGGGCCTTTCCTAATCACATTACGACAATGAAAGAGCTTCAGATAAAAAGGACCGAAACAGATTTGCATGAAACGTCAGAGTTGATTACGACTAGTCAATCGTCTATAAAATATGCAGATGGCAATAAAACATTATCGACATTTGTTCCAGCAATAATAGATCAGCCTTTGTTGTCTTATCGCAAGGCAAAGACCTCGCTATCTTCTTTCCAGTAAACTCAATCGACTACCAAAATAGACCACCCTCGCCTACAAATCTCAAGTTCGTGCCCTCATCTACACCCTAGCGTACACTTGAAAGGTTGTGGTGTTCAAAGTCCATATTGCATCTCACAGGCACTGATTTCCACTTGGGCATCAGTGCCTGTGAGATGCAATATGGACTCAAGTCGCAAGTCGGCGAAGTAACCCAAAAAGAAGCCTAATTACTTAATTAGGCTTCTTTTTGGGTTACTTCGCCGACTTGCGTTAAAAGTGCCTGTTCCATACCCGGTCTGTAAAGGGAACCTCAACAATACTACACTCCATTCCTCGTTGATAAATCTCGAGTTTATGACAAAATCTGAGTCTGTTTTTAATATGGAAACTGGTGCATCTGCACACATAATACTTGATGCTCCAAATCACCCTCCTAATATTACACAATAAGGGCAATTCCATTCACATCTATATCGTTGAGTTGATCAGGCGTGAAGTCTTTTATGTTTGGAGTCACGTGTCGCCCAACGTCCAGGAAACCGACAGTGCCGAATGTGTTTGAGCGAAGCTAATGCACTCAAAACCATGCGACGTTGGTTCGTAGGGGAACTGGGGTGACATTGAAAACAATGAAGATCGAAGCGGAATTCGGAGACTGTATTATTTGCGGAAAAATCAATGGTGAAACGTTTCCGATGGTGGCAGTCGAAGCGGCGATAGGAACTCTGATCATTGTTATTACTGTCCATACTATGAATAGGAGCGTGCCGTGCCTGCTTCCGTGTATAACGTTTCCTTTATTGCGACTGATGGCTTTATAAAGGCGGTTATTTCTTCATTACTCTGCCAGCCCCCTTAATTTCTGTTGTTCGTGTAAATTACTAATAATGATACAAAAGCATTTTCATTATTTGATGCTTCATCTGCTGCGTTCTGCAATTCCTTTTTAAATCAATGACCTTAGAGTCTTACAAAATGTACTCACATTAACAGTTTTTACACTTTTATGCTTTTTGTTTTTCCAAGCGAATGCTAAATAATTCTCATCACCGACACTCCAAATTATTCAGTGATAAACGTATTCAAAACATGAAAACATACTTAACCATATTAAATTGACGTGGATGGATGTAGAAAAGTTCTTATGTCTGGAAAACTAAATTATTTATTCTGTAGCAATTTTTATACACTTTCTTAGTTTTATGCATTCTTGCATTTACAACATGAAATTCAAATTTTAGTTCATTTTAGCTTAATAATTTAGATAATAATCCTTCACATTTTTCCGAAGAGGTTTTGTCAGATGTTTAATGAGTATTCTATTTCTTTTAAACGTTGAATTGAAAAATAAATTAACAATAGGTTTCAAAATAAAGTTGAGGCTTTTGTGGTCTGACTGCAATCAAACAACTTTTTCGCAGATGAGCAACTTTAAGTGATTTTAAGCAAAGTTTCTAACAAGTTTTAATTATTCGCAATTTATTCGTTCATTCTATTCATCTTCCACACGTATTTTATTATCAAGTTTTCAGTCTGACTCTAATGAATTTAACCTGTGTCAGTTAAAAGTGAAAAGTTAAAGATCTGTAATGTACGGCACTTACTTTAAATGCGCCAAGTGGTAATAAGATTAAAATAAAAAATACCATGTGGTGCTGGTACTCAAATATCGACAGAAAAAATCATTTTTATAACAGAGAGATTTAAGATCATATAAAGAGGACATGGGACCCCTATTACATGGGACTTAAATATAACTGGCGAAATGTGGTGTACAACCAGATACACCTCTGCCTAGCCCTTCGGGGATTACAGGCGTGACGTTATGTTTATAATAATATAATAATAATAATTTATTAGGCATCAACAAAGTAAGCAACATTTGGAACTTAATAATAATCGACAGAAGTGGCTTTAAATTGATATTGATCATTGACCCCCATGCTAGGAAAATCCTGTGTTACGGGGGCCAACCGTTCGCCCATTGTGGAAATACCAAAAGTTATTTGCTAGTAGAGTAGTCGTAAACAATCATCATCATCCATTATGTTTTGTTTATAAAGAGGACATGCGAAGAAATGTCGACTATACTATACTAAACCAGACCAATCAACTTGTGTCCACAGGGATACAAGAATCGGATGATAATAATTTTTGTGGTATCCCATATATAGTAAGTATTGAATGTCTTTGCATTTTAATTTGAAACCACACCTTTAACATTGAGGATAACGATTTTAATTGTAGGTACGTATACTTAAAAGAACCCGAATACGACACTCTTCCATTATTGCAAAACTTGTTTATTTAACTAATGCAATAATTTCCACCCATATGTGAATTCAAGTGTCAACTATCGCAACAGTAATGTCACAAACTTTCGCTCCGTCACACCCAATCATGTACTACCCATATGCGCTTGAATCAAATCAAAAAGTTTTACAGTAATATAAATTCAAAAAAGAAAACGCTCAAGTTTTTGATCGAATAGACTCTCAATGGAGAAAACAAAGATCGGGACCCCCTCTTTGTATTATTGACGCGTCGCGATCTAAATTGTTGCTTCAGGGGTGAAAAAATCTTGTTCCATTTGACATATTAGGGGTATTTCGTAAGGCACGCACCTTACGTATGGGGGACAGGTGTGTTGTTTGGTTTAAACTCCCCCGTTTAGTTCATAGTCTCCTATATACTGACAAGAAAGGGGAAGATTCGGCAGTAAAAAGCAATTTATTGAAGTAAATGTAGTCTTGATATTAAAATAATATTCAAGCGCGACTGAATTTCCTACTATATTTACTTGTAGGGCAGGGCAAAGTGCTCGGGATCGGGATCGGGATCAAAAACATTGATCACTACGCTTGCTCAGAGTGGATTAGAGATTTAAAAGTTGTAAAAACTATTTTCTTACGATGTTTTCCATCACCGAAGACATGTCTAAGATGAACTTATTAATATTATGAACTTATACATTGGTACTCTCAGATTTGAACCATAAACAAGACTGAAATTCTTGATGCTAATAAAATATTTTATGCACACACTAAGACCGTTATATGATTAAAATTTTGAAAGCAACAATCTGTATTAAGAGCTTGACAGTACGATAGCCGTTCTAAGATTACGCACCAATTGAATAAAATGAAAGTTTTCAGAGCATACTGACTATCATTATGAACGAGACTTTAGTATGAATGGAGTTTGAAAGTTTCTGAAACATAAGAGAAATTCACAGACAGACACCTTAGTCTGATGTACTAAAACTTGTTAAAGACATTGTGCCAACAATAAACTTTGCAACCCTGTTACTGAATGTATTACCAACGTGTGTCGCTCTACTGAAATGCTTTACTCACATGCCCGCTTTATATACTATGTACCAATAATCTTAACCACGCTAATAATTTTAGTTATACATAACTGCCTTTGACATCCATTCCGCGGATCGTTAGTCCTTTGACAAACCCCATTAGTTTCTGCATTATGGAATAATTACTTTGGTATAATTACTCCGTGTAGTTTAATACCACCCTTTAAGCTGGTTGAGCCAATATTGCGTAGTGATAATAGCTGATGATGCGAAATGTATGACTTGAGATAAGTCGATGTTGTTGTGGATCGGTCAGTTGTGTTATTACGTGATTGTATAAAAAACTGTTGCTATTGCTATTGTCATTTCTGATGATATTTACTCTTGATGGTATTAATAATTAATTTCCTATTTTCTTTAAATCCATGGACTTCTTAAATACTACTGCAATATTAAAAGTGTTTGGAAATAAATAATTTCGGCTTGTTTGCCTTATTTGGTTAAGTGGTAACTTTTCATCGTAAAATATTGTTCTCATAAGTAAACCGCAGGCTGCTGGCTTCATCTCTAATAATGATTCCTTGGTTATTTTTAACGCCACTGGTCACTTTTATGTAGGTGACCGGCCACAAAGGCTATTGCTAAAAAGATTCATAATAAGAAACGTCGATACGTCCCCTGAATGTTTGATAGCGACTGCAGATAATGTTAGAGTGTGCCCGCATGTCGCAACCCCGCTTAATTTCCTACAATATCCCAGCACACTTCATAAATATTTTGATTACTTCTTTGTCGAATATCGTTCGATACCCTGACGTGAAGTATGCTATTTGTGTTGTACCAGTACGAATGAATTAAGCAATGCGTGGTAACTGTGATAAAGGCGGTACTTGTGCGCGTATTTATTATTATGATTATTCATTTTATGTCCAACCTCATAACTTTAAAGAGCTCGTTACAGAAGTTATTGTATTGGGTTAAGCAGCATATAACAGTATTATTACGAAGATAACTTCGTGTGTGTGGTTTCATTTGCAAAGATGATCTAATTGAATAATTAACACAATGAACTTTTGTTAATGGTGTTCAATATTTACCAGACGTATTAACTATCAGCTCATACTCAATGTAGCCTTATCAAAAACTTAAATTCAAGTTTCATGGTCTATAGAACTACAAATACCACCTACGAATTTATAAACAGTAAGTTTCTCTGCCCCTAAAAATTCTACCTCCCTCGTGTACGAAATCACGCTGCCAAAATTAGCACCGCTAAAAGCAACACGCTAAGCAGTACAAATCCGTTCAATCGATCCGTCACTGCCCCACCCCCCACGTTAAAACACCATTACTAGATAAATATACATGCAATTTATTACATTTACCAATTTACATATACTTTGTGAAGACATGTCTGTAGAGTTAAATGTCGTTAGGGATGGCAAGGGTGACAGGAAGAATGAAGATGTGACAATTTCTTAAGCATACGACGGATAATGGGAGTGGAGGGAAATAAAAATGCGGCGGAGGGCTTTTTTTAAAGTGAAAAACTTGGCACTTGAAGTATGCGTTTTGAAAGCAAGGGCATGAGTTTTTCTGGGTTATAACTTTCTGCTACTAAAATTAAAAACATCTTCAGGGAACCGGTAACTACACCTGAAAGATATTCCTCAACGGTAAGTCAAGCTAAGTCAGAGCCTAGGTCCATGGGCCGCATAAAAACTCTGACACCAAGGAGCTGAAGTTCTGGAGGTCAGCATTTCGAAAGCTTAAGTCAAATCCATACATTTCGGATTCATTAAACTTTATTATTGCCATACATGAGAAGAAGAATACACTAAAATTAATCAATTAGGTACAGAATGTTATAGAATTACAGCCCGTACGTTGTGGTATTGTAGAAGTTTTTTACCACTTCCAAAACTCAATCATAAATTATTTCAAACTAGTTCGATATTTTTTGATTGGTTAATACCAGTGTTTAGGAAATGCTTGAGCTTTGAGTTAGGTTCTTTTATACAGTAAGTCCGTCGCCTAAGCAAACAGGCCCGAGCTGGTAACGCGTGGTGTTTCCGCGTGACTCTCGCAATGTATGACAAGGCGGGGAGTAGCTCACTCCTCCCTTGATCAGAGATGGGGTTTATCTGATAAACCGACACTGCTGGGGTGATTTGTGGAGAATGCGAATGCGTACCCGCACCTTGGCCAAAGTGATGAGGAGAAACACCGAACGAGTGGGATTTGCCTTTTCTTGGATTTTTTTCTTTATATTCAATTATTCAACAAATGTCAAATAGTACAAGATGTGACAAAAGAAACAAATAAGTAGCAGTGAAATCACTAATACAGTCAACAAATCATTAAAAATACATTAAATTATAATAACATTACAGGATCATTTTAATAATAACCCTATTACAATTTAAAAATCGCTTATATGTTTCACTTATCATTCCCAAGTTGATGTCATCGGTAGTTCCTAAAATAAGGAGCTGTAACAAAAACAGATAAAATTTCACCACAGTAAAACCTTTTGTACCATTTTTCCTACCGTACCTAAAATCTGTTCAATAAGATAGAGATGAACATTATCAGTACCTATTTAATTTATTTTTCAACAGCTCTGCGAGATTTTGTACCACAGTTTATGGATTTTCCAAACTTTTGACTGTAGCACAAAAGTCTTTTCATTCTAGAACCTTAAAAAGTCACAGTCGAGGCTTCTTAATTAGTGTATTATTAGCATAGATATTAGACATCGTGGAAGGTCCCAAACTTTACAAAAGAAAGAAATATAACTGAGAAAGCCGTAGTCTTCTGAATTCAATTAGAACTTTCGTCGTCCGTTTCGTAATTAGTCAAAAAGATAATGAAGCTGCTTTCTGACGTGTATAGTAAGACCGGTATTTTTATTAAATTATTTTCTTCTTTCATTAGCAGTCTGTTTCTGTACAAAATTTTGTCTCGAGGGAACGGAAGAAAATAATTTTCTCGTTAACGAAGAAATATGAAATTTGTATTATTTATTCGTTTTATACCTTCTTTGTATTTGTTAGTAAATTAATTGTTTTCTTTACTTTTATGTCCTAATAGTCGTATTTTTTTATTGGATCGTATTTTGTGTGCCCGTCACTTTTTCCCTGAGAATGTAGTTTTCTCCGAGATCTATGAAACATTAAATTTTGGTAAAATGAAGGGACAAAGTGTACACAAATTGTCTATCAAAAAAATTAAAAATAAAACCGGCTAATTGCGAGCTGGACTCGTGCACGAAGGGTTTCATACTAATTATCTATACAACATTTAGACACTTTAATATATATTTTTTTTTTGTTAAAAAAAACATGTTTGTTGTGTGGGTGCACCAGTTAAATAGGTATTCATTTTATTTTGTATTTAGTATTTCTTGTTAAAGGTATTAGTAACAGAAATATATCATCTATGAAAATTTCAACTGTTGCACAATTTGAGCACAAGGGAAATAAATATAATATGTGAATAGACTAACAATAAGACACTAAAATATTAGTGATATTGAAAGAATTTAACAAAATTTGAAAAAACACCATTGTTTTATAGAGCACTGAGCGCACTGAGTGCATTTTAAAGTAAATCAACATTACTTAAAACCCCGTGACCAAATCAACTTCGATCCTTATGACTGAACAATTCTCACATAAAATGAATTGAAAACATTAAAAATGTACAATAAACTCACTCCCCCGGGGCATAAAACGTAAGTTTTTAAATGGAATTTCTCTATTAGTTGGGACGTTCGACAAATGGACAGACTGGAGTGCATTAAAGGACTTTCGGAGTATCGCCTGAGGCCGCGCGTGGCACAGGCAGAACGAATCCACTGCCGTTATTGATCGAAATAAAAAATAATTCGATTGCGGAGCGAGTGTCTGACTTTTCGGCTGTACCCTTAGGCTACCTCGTTACAGATGTTAGTGAAGAATGTATGCGGAATTTTGTATCTGTTGTTTAGAAATGAATTTTATCACGTTTCGGGGTGAGGGTAGTTTAGGCGAGAACCTTTTTAGGTGCAAATACATTATCAGGCACGAATTAAACACAATAAAAAAAGATGTTTTGTCTTCTAAGCTTCAAGATTCTTGAGCTCTCTTACAGACCACATAAGTCTTCTTACACATTTTTTTTTTCTTTTTTTGCGCCTGTACCCTTCGTGTTGTTATTATTTTTTTCTTTGCCATTGGTCTAATATTTTCATTAATTATTTATGAGCTCAACTATTATAGTTGAGCTCATAAATAATTAATGAAAATAATGGCAAAGAAAAAAATGCTAATGAGGCACAATTACTTTTTCTACTGTTAGCGACTTTTATTTGATTAAGCCCCAGGTTTTCCAAGTAATTTATCGACAGTTGGTTCTTGTGGATATTTACTTATTTAAATTTTATGCACAAGTAAAACAAAACTGTACAAAGGCTGACTTAATGTCTTAGGCAAATTCTACCAGTCTACCTTAACTCATATCACAGGAAGCACAGCAGGATATCACAGGAATCTACATTTAAAACAATCCTATATTATTAAAATTACACGTAAAATACGACCTGCTTGTAAGCAACGATTTGATATGTGGATACAGTACCGTTGAAGAACACTCTTGGTACCTACTATCAGTCATCAAGCATCATAATCAGTGCGACAAAGGCGTAAGAAGAAAATGCTAACTTTACAGGAGAGCAAAAAAACTGTTTGTCTGGTATATCTACAGGGTGTAACGGAAAGGGTATATACATCCGAAGGGCAAGGATTCTCTCGGTGATAAGAAACGACACGGCAACGTTTTTATACATATACATACATAATTGTAAAGTTGAGCCCGCCCGCGCCGTCGCGCCTTCGTCGGTTAGGCAGAGCCCGATAGGTCTGTACTAGGCGCGCAGAACCCGAGATAGATATACTTGAACCTTGCCGGACAGGATTATGACCCTCATAGTGCGGTGACACGTTTGTTATGATTTTGCATTTAATAAACTGTCGATATTAAATAATATCGTGAAGTTTCAAAGTTATTAGTTGGGAGCTGAAATTTTGAGGAAAGACTCGTTATTAAATACTCTATTCACCCTGTTTCTATGTATATACCCTTTCCGTTACAACCTGTATATAGCATTTGATCTTAAATTATGGTCTTTTGTTATAATATACCACTAAATAGTAAAAAATTCCAGCTTTTTTACAACAATATTTCAGATACCTGAAATTGTCGTGTATAAAGAATAATTAATATTTTAAGTTTTACTCACGTTTTCCTTATTTAATTAGGACAAATTCTCAAATATTATACTATTTACTCTAATCATCGTTTTATAAATTTATTTGGACACTGCAACTGATCGTGGTTACGTCGTTTAGACCATGATTAAAATGCAGAGGGTAAACACTCCTTACGCCTTTTTTGCTTTATTTTGTTTTATACAACGTGTTTTTTTTTGATATCCCATAACTCTAGGGTATGATTGAGACCATATCAAAGAATCAACTGGCATAATTATGAATTATGTTTCAATCATCCTTTTTTTTTAGTATCAAACAAAATAATTCGACAAAGTCACGATGATTAATGTAAAACACCCTTACGTGAAAGAAAAGTGACGTTAGAAAGAAGATTCGTCGTACTGGTGACAATTTTTGAATCAATTAATGAAAATAATATTAATAAAACTTACTTAATAATAATATTCCACGACTATTCACACAACGCCATCTAGTCCCAAGCTAAGCAGAGCTTGTGTTACGGGTACTAAACAACTGATAATTTAATTATGATTGATGATATCTCCATTTGAAAACTATGCATTTTTGGACCATCTATTCTAGGGGTTTTAGTACTATTTTTACCTACAGAATATGGAATATTAATGGGATATTAAAAACAACACCTTGTATATGTCATTATATCAAGTCATTTTAGAAAGTACGTTTACTAATTTCAGTTTAATATAGGGAAACAAATACGTAAGTAAGATTAAATATATTTTTTGTCAAATTTTATGTAGATAAGTAGGATTATGGACTTTTTATCTGAAAAAATATAAAACAAATGTGACGCGACAAATGTCTTTTTTGGTATAATGGCTTAATTTTTCATCAGATCTTAACGGAAAAATTAGGAATTGTGTTGGTTTTCTGCGCTATACGAAACGGAAATAAAAAGAGTGACGTATTCTTACTTAACGCACTGGGGGTGCGATATCATCTATCCGTAACTAAACCACTATCTATCAAAAATAGCTTAAGAAAGGAATGGGATGCTAGTAAAACTCCTGAATGTCCGACTACAAAAACAACCCCACCAATTAAAAGTCCTTATAAAATTCGAGAAATAAAAGTTGGCCAGCTTCGGTAGAACAAGTTGATAAATTAAATGGCTCTCATGTTCCACTTACCAAGACTTCTAATACGGTTAGGGTCACGGCGACGAGGACAGAATCAGTCGTGCAATCTTTATCACCAGAATCGCTACTAGGAAGAAAGATAGTCAACTGTTTAATCGAGATAATCTTTGCCATTGTTGTCGTGAGCGATGTGATATGGTTCATTAGAAAAATTAGTTGATATATTATTATTTATTTGTTTCAAAAGGTTTCGTTCGTGGAGAATTAATTCGTAAATAAGTGAGTTCGAGTGAGTTCGTGATATAAGTGTACGCTGTCAACTGACAATCTTAATACTTCCTCTGTTAAGGTAATCTGATCAAACGAAAACGTATATTATAATACTTTCGAGGTAGAAAATCCTTTTTTGTATAAGTAGTTGCTTTGAAATTTCCTCGTATTTCGTATCACGAACACGTAAGTAAGTGGCTTATATATTTCGCAAAATTCAATTACAAAGAAATTATTACCACAATCATAAGGAAGAAACAATTTTTCTTGCGCACTCTTTTATTCAAAATTTATTAAGGGTCTCACTGGCGCCCTACCTAGCCACTGTAAGTAATCGTTAGGAAAACGGGACGTTTAAATTCCGGGAGAAGTGTCGTCATATATCATCTGATCATAATTCCTGGTCCCCCTATAAAAAGTGAACTTCCAGTGTCCGTAGTGCAACGGGTCTGTTTCTTATTTCGAAAACTGATTGTTTTTATAGCACAAGGGGGTTGGCTAAGAACTTTGAATCATGAAACACGTGTAGGAAACAACTTAGGTAGTGGACGGGACGGCTGCCCCGAGGGAAAACGCTGTTTAGTTTGGTCATCTCAAACAATATTTGTTTTGTTTTTGTTTAGTTCGCACTTTGTGAATAGGGAAAAATAAAGTGTTACAAGGAAAACTATGAAATAGTTATTGAAAAGTCGACGAAGAGGAAAAGTTTTGCACCTTCGCAATAAATAGGTACATAGCTACATTTTCTTATTCCCAAATATACTTCAAGTTGTGAGCGGTTTTAAGCTAAAGGTTTTATTGTTACAATCTAGAGACGATTTGAATAGCGAATTTCGTTACTGCACCATTTCAGTCGTCGTACATTGAAATGAGAATGTGTCAGACTAAATTGGATCCTTACAATGGCTTCTATTCACCCTTTCGATCGTAGAGCTCGAATAAAACGTCAATGCTCCATCAAACAATTTGCCAAATCTGTAAGAACCGATCCACGATTGAGGGTCAACACTCTCAAAATATTGATGAAACCTGATACCACTCGAATTTCTGACAGCGACTGTAATATAAATCCCAGAATAATCTCGACCACAATTCGTCGCAGGACCCCTCTCATTTCACCCTAAATCAAAGTGTTCGCGTCACAACTCAACAATAAAAAAGGGAATATTTATTCGTTATTTGTTGTCGGTTCGTATTAAAATAAAGCGACTATCTAGGCCTCAGCACCCTCCTCCTGCCTTATCTAAGATCAGGATTGCATAAAATTCACATATCTCTTTCGAATGTGACAGGCGCCGGCCGGGGACTACGCATCTCATTTTGGCGACCTCCCGTTATGTCTAGCAAGCTATATTTATATAATGAACCATATCAGACCACGTATTAGTTTGATATTACGCAGCAATTGTAGGAAATAAGAAAGACTTATGTAACAGCAAAAAATAACAGAAGCATCTCATGAAATATAAATGAAAAATAGAATATAAGATTACCATAACAAATTATTCTGGTGCTCTTTGATTGTAAGGTTACTCACAAAGATTGAGACAGTGTCATATCACAGTATAAATATTAATACAGTAGGAGGACGCCTTTGATCTCTGGAAAAATGCCGACAACTTCTACACGCGTTAGACTTGAATAATACCTCCCGCACTACGAACATCGTTTTATTTGTAGTGCGGGAGCGGCTTTCCCGCGTCTCGCCCCTCACACCCCGCACGATTGCCCTGCCTAGACGGCTTCGTCGGACGACTGTATGTTTTTAGACTGTGGTCATATATTATGATAGTCTTAAACTCTAAACCATTGGTAAATAATAAATAAATAAATAAATTGCGGTCTAACACCTCAATTATGAAATCTTTAAATATTTAACAATAAACAGGTGGTGATTTAATTATTTTTCTTAAACGCAATTCGCGCGCTTTATTTATATACTTAATAAAATAATACAACCTTCTGTTTGTCTGAATATTATTACCCACTGTTATATAAATAGTAGGTACCTTTATTGTTTAAACAAACTGGGCCTACGAAGACATATTAAAACACACAAACATTCAGAGATACATTTTAACTGTAGACTGAAAATGTATAATACATATTATGACAAATAGCGTACAAAATTCCTACCACCGATAGTTTTCATTCTTAAAAGCATTCCTTCCTTTTTGATTGAGATCCTAAATTGATGAACAATGAATATTTTGATAAGGCCGAAGTATATTATGGAGTCATGCGAATTTTATTCTTTGAATCGATGACGATGTAGGTAAATGGAAACGCCAGGACGAGACGCCCTAGAAGAACATACATAGACCTTATTCATGAGGTTTTTCAGAAAGGTCTGGTGCGTAGTATTCGCAACAATGTATGATAACATATTGTATGTGTAGAAGTTAGGAAGTCGCTTAAATGATACTGCTGATTATAAAGTTCAATTAAATATAATTATGCGGACCAAAGATTTAGTAATACAAAGGAGCGAGGGAGCACACGCGATGACCGCTAATCGTGTACTGAATGCTCGACTAATATTAATTAGTGTAATGAGGTAAAAATGCAAGGTTGCACCGTACATGCTCCCGGGCCAAAAAAGATACAAAAAATGTTACACGTCTTCTAGTCTAAAACGACACGTTTTAGGTATAGGTGACGTAGCTATGTCCCGTTTACAATGTGTGTTCGCACTAGTTATGTTCACTTCACTTGGCTGACGGTCAGCCGTACTCTGCTTTCGCGAAAACACTACACTATTATGCGCACTTTGGGATATTTCCACTTTTGAGCCTGCGCGACACCTCCTCCATATGAAGAACGCTGCCACCAGTACAGCTACACCCAGTAGACAGTAACAGATAATGTACTGATGAATATCATTCGTGGACAGAGAGTAATCTAGTGAGTTAGTATTGGCAGATTTCAGTTGTTTTATTCGTTCTCCGAGATCGACTAATGTGCTGTTTATTGGATCTTCATATGCGGTGTAATGGGATAACGATATATTTACGATGTGATTTAATTCTGCTATTTGAGGGGTAACAATATCAGAGTTAGATTTGATTGTATTAGCTGATAAGGCATGAGAATACAAAGTAAACTCATTACTTTTTATTATGCATTTCGAATCTAGGTCAATGATACCTACTCCTGTCACCTGTTTAAAGGCAACTTGATCTTGACATATAATCCTTACCGCGTAGGTATTGCAGCAAAAGTACATGAACCTCGCTGGCTCATTTAATTCAAGCCACCTGTCTTGACAACGGGATTTGATTACAATGCATTGTTTTGAATTGCTATCCAGTTTACAGAATTTTTCATCAATGCTAAGATGATTAATCGGTTTGTTAGCATGGCACAAGTATGAGATATCATTGTGCTGACATAACTGAAGCTCGATAAACGACAGTGTAAAAAAGGCATCCTTTTTCAAATTAATAGCTACGAAGTCAGCAGCTGGTAGTACGCTAATCATATCATTTTGAACTTGCTGTGGAACTGGTATGATTTTATAGATTTTGTAGCTATCTCTGCTGGTCAATGGAAAGGTAATCTCGAATATGAGATAGTCTTGCATCATTCTTGCTTTGACTTTTAACATACTATAAACATGTTTTAGATCCGAGTGTAGGTTTTCCACGGGCAAGGTAGTATCTTTTGTTAATTGTCCTGATATCAATTGTAGTTCACGTTGCAACTGATCCGGTGTTAACAGGTGAGTGTTGAATTTCCCGTGGTAGATATCCGTAATGATATCCAACAAAGTATCCTGAATTCTTTTTAGGTTTTGAAGCAAGTTGATGGTCGTGAGTGCCGACAGGGCAAAATCTTGTGTTTTAGCTAAACCTTCAACTTGTTGTTTAATAACAAAGGCTGCATTATCTAATTGATTCAAGTGTTTGTTTATAGTTTTATGTTGTAATTGGATAGTTTGTTCGGTTCTTTTCAATACGTTGTATTCAGCTTCGATGATGGAAGTCTGATTTTTTAATAAGTTGTTTAGATGATGCTCGTTTTGTTTTACAAGCTTTATATCTTTCTTGTACTGTTCGGCGAATCGTTCGTCTAATACTCCGAACAGACTGTTGGCTACGTAACCGATACCATTAATGAGACCGCGACGCTGTCTGGTGCGCGTGTCAAACTGCTGATTAATCATAAGTTGATTATAGTGCTGTATTTCTTTGTAGTCGTGATTTAATTGAAGCGCTATCATGTTACATTGACTGGTATCGTTTAGGGATGAGCAGAGTCTTTGTAAGTAATCCAAAAACTTTGTGGCAGCAGTATTCCCTTCCCAATAAGGGCTCATATCATAGTAAACAATGAGATTCCATTTGTCTCGGATTACTTGCATGTCGCCTATTGTTTCAAAATATAGCGAATTGTTGTTTGGCAAAGCTGATAAATTAAAAGCTGCGTGTGACGATGTTATCACAGACATATAAAAGATAAACGACATTACTACTGCTACGAGTTTAGGTTTGGTTTGGCTGCTGGTTTTCCGCTCGTCAGGTTTCTTTAAGTTGACGTTGGTTGCTTGTTGAACCTTTTTATCTTCCGTCGTATTGCTTGACGCAGGCGTTATCGGCAAGATTGAGAGTTTTACAACCGGTCTTTTGATTGTTCCGCTTTTTGTTTTTAATGTTACTACCCGAACTAATCCATCTTGACCTGGATGAGTTTCTACTACTCGACCCATCATCCATTTTCCAGGTGGCAGATTGTCATCCTGGATGGTCACTAAATCACTGATATTGATATTTTGCTGCGTGCTTCGCCATTTGCTTCTAACAGATAGTTGCGTTAGGTATTCCAATCTCCATTTCTTCCATATGTCATTTACGATTTTAGCTGACAGATGCCATCTAGTTCGAGCATCTGTTTCTGTTTCTATTATGCTAGTTCCAGATCTCCCGGTCAAGAAATGCGCTGGAGTAAGTACGTTCAAATCTTCGATGTCTTCAGACAAGGCACACAAAGGTCTGGAGTTCAGACACGCCTCTACCTGTGCTAATATAGTGCTGAACTCCTCGAAAGTCAATTTCTGTTCTCCAATTACTCGCTTAAGGTGATATTTTAAGCTTCTAATTGCTCGCTCCCATAGACCTCCTGCACTCGGCCAAGATGGAGCATTGAAGTGCCATTCTATTTTTAAATCGGTTAGCTCTGCGAAGAAGTTACGATCATATAGGTTTTTGAAATCGTGATAGCTTTCCTGTAGCTTTCTATTTGCTCCTACGAAATTCGTCCCATTATCGCTATAAAGATGGCGTGGCGCTCCTCTTCGAGCGGCCATCCGCCGTAATGCTGCTAAGAACCCAGAGCTGCTTAGGTCGGATACAAGCTCTACATGTACAGCTTTAGTCGCTAGACAAATAAACAATGCAACATATCCTTTCGTAGTCTTGATTCCGCGCCCCTTGTTGCTTTTAACATCCACGAAACCTGTATAATCCACTCCAGTGTGGTAGAATGGTGGGGCGGGATTGCTTCTTGCTATGGGTAATTCACCCATCAATTGATGCTGTAGTTTGGGCTCATGTTTTCTACAGGTGACACAGTTTCGCACTTCTTTTCTTACAGCTTTGTTTCCAGCGATTATCCAGTATTTCTGCCTAAGGTTAAATAAAGTTAATCGCGGTCCACCATGAAAGGTTAGCTGATGAGCTTGCTGAATTATAAGAGTAGTGAGCAGACTGCTATAAGGCAATGTGGCTGGATGCTTCATTTCCATGCTCATGTTTGCTTTGGTTAAACGGCCACCAACTCGCAAAATGCCATCATGGTCAAGGAAAGGATTTAATTTTAGTAGATTACTTCTGCTACTCAATTTATTATGTTTTCGCAATGTCATGATTTCCTCTGCAAACTCCGTTCTTTGTACATATTTTATAATGAGTAACTTTGCTTTCCGTAATTCATGCAAGCTAAGAAGAACAGGCAAACCGTTATATTTACCTGACATGACTGGAATCTGCTTAAATTGTATTGTTTTGATAGCTCGCAAAAGCCAAGCTACGATTCTAGTTATTTTATTAAATGAGCTGAATTTAAGTAACAATTGTAATATTATGCTTTTCGTATTATCGGTTTGAACGACATTCACTTTGTTTGGTGTCGATTTTGCTTTTATTTCTTGATCTGTGCTATAAATACTTTGCTTTACTTCTAATTTCTCATCAAAAGTTTTCAATGACTGCGGTCCTTGCCACCACAGGGTTTGATTTCTCAATTGTGAGGCTGTGATACCTCTGCTGGCTGCATCTGCCGGATTATCCTCCGACTTAACGTATCGCCAGCAGCTTGGTTTCATTGTTGCTGTTATAATTTTAGTTCTATTCGCAACAAAAGGTTTCCATCGGCTGTGATCGCCCTGTAGCCATCCTAGAACTACCATGGAATCCGTCCACCCATATATCCGAATGTCCATTTCGCTATAACAACTAATAACTTTCTTCATTAGTTTGGCTAGTAAATACGCTCCGCTTAATTCTAATCGTGGTAAAGATACGCTTTTGGAAATAGGTACTAGTCTAGTCTTAGCCACTACTAGTATCACTGATGGCTCATTATTTTTCTGTAATCTTGCGTAAATTACTGCCGCGTAGGCTTTAGTCGATGCGTCACAATAACCATGCAGTTCTGTGACCTTGTTAGGTTGATACCCGATCCAGCGCGGTATTTTGCATTGATTCAAATATTCCATGTCTGTTTTTACCGCTACCCATTCATCTTTGATATTTATAGGAACTTCTTCATCCCAATGCATTTTATTCAACCACAGCTTTTGGAATATCAACTTTAATTTTGTTGTGAGTGGGGACAGCCACCCCAACGGGTCGAATACTTTTGATATTTCTGACAAAAGTAGTCGTTTAGTAATTGTTGCGTTTGATTTAGCTGTGCTGTATTTGAAAGTAAACATGTCATCACAAGAGTTCCAACGAAGGCCTAGTGTTTTTGACGTACTTTCTGACTTGAAGTTAAAAATGATTTCGTCATTATTGTTGCTCTGCTCTATATTTTCTAGAAGTTCTGGATGATTTGAGGACCATTTTCTCAAGGTGAAACCTCCAGATTTTAATAACCTATTGAGATCTTCGATGAGCTGCTTTCCTCTTTCGATAGAGTGAGAACCATGGACCAGATCATCCATATAGAAGGATTCTTCCAGAACCTTCGCTGCTTCCGGAAGTGCGCTTTGTTCATCCGAGGCTAGACGTTTTAACGTCATCATCGCTAGAAATGGTGCTGATTTTGTACCGTACGTGACGGTCGTAAGGTTGTACGTTTGTAGCGGTTGATCTGGTGCATACCTCCAGATGATTTGCTGATATTGCTGATCAGCTTCCGCCACCATTATTTGTCGGTACATTTTCTCGATATCTGATGTGTAAGCGTAACGATATTGCCGCCACTTCAGTATCAGTTCTTGTAAATCCTGTTGTAAATTTGGGCCTTTATACATCAGGTCATTCGCACTATATCCGCTTGATGTCCTTGCTGACGCGTTAAATACTACGCGTAGTTTTGTTGTAGCTGATTCTGCTCGTTGGACGGAATGGTGCGGCAAGTAACACGATAGCGCTTGTTTGTTTTTATTGCTGTTACTAGGCACCATGTGTCCTAAGGCTGTGTATTCACTGATAAATGCTTTATATTGTTCCGCTAGAACAGGTTGTTTGCTAAATTTGCGTTCCAGATTTAGGAACTGTGCTATTGCCATCTCTTTAGAAGAACCTAGTTTTTCTTTGATGTCTGCCTTTAGTGGCAATCTTACTACATACCGGCCGTCTTCGCGGCGTTTTGTAGTTGTTGAATAGAAATCAACACTTTCTTGATCTTCTATTGATAAGTTGGTTTTTTCACTTATATCCTCGATGTCCCAAAACTGCTGTATATCGTAGATATTATTCATGACTACGTTGCACTGTAGTGATGTTATTTGGCCACCACCATATATGATCCACCCAAGCTGTGTTTCTTGCAACACTGGTTGCGATATGCTTTGTCCTTTAACCAATCCTCCCATTACTATCAAGCCGTTGACCTGAGCGCTTAGTAATAGGTCCACTGGACGGCTAATGTTGAAATATGGATCAGCTAATTTAAGATTTTCTATGTAGGACCACTTCGATGTGTCAAAGGATTTATACGGAATATCTTTAAGTATATTGCTCATCACAAGTGCGTCGGTGGTAAACGAAAAATCGTTATGCGTTGAAGAGCAGCTTAGTGTGACTACACCTTTACAAGTATGTTCGATTTCGCCTACTCCGCATATCAATCCATTGAATTTAGATCTATGTAATCCTATTTTCTTTGCTGTGCTTTCTTTTATTATGGACACTTGAGACCCGGGATCGATGAGAGCCCTTTAAATGTGGCACGCTCCGTCTATCGTCGTGACTTTTATCAAGGCTGTAGCTAACAATACTTAATTCGTCCCTGTAGCTTTTTGGGATACATGCGCTGTCATTGCAACATTGTCTTGTGTATTTTGGTCAGTTGTTGTTGTTGCTACGTTGGTCGAATGCGCTACATTTTTTGAGCAAGCGTCATGTAACGCTGAGTGGTGATTTCCATCACATTTACGACATCGTCGAACGGAAGTGCATTGCTGGCCATTATGATCAAATAAACAATTTTGACATAATTTCAATTTTGCTACCGACTTAAATTTTGCTTCATCGGGCAATTTCAAAAACTTTACGCAATTAAACATGGCATGTTGTTGACTGCAAAATTGACATTTTGTTGTCGACACGTGTAAGGCTTTTGAATATGGCTGTTGCTTATGGTATAATTTATTGGCAAAGTTAGGGTTGTGTCGTTTTGACTTTTGGTTTTCAGGGACATCGCTATTTGTATGATTAATTGTTTTTGTTGTTGTTTGATCTAACTTCCTGCGAGAAGTTTCCAGGCTCGTAAACTTACTCTCTAAGTAGTCTAGGAATTCCTGCAGTACCGGTAGCTCCCTAGAGTTCTTCAGAGAGTTTATATAATCCCCGTACGTTTCGCTGTCCAGCTTCTGCGCCAGCAAATGCACAAGAAGCGGGTCCCAGGCACTGATGTCGATTCCTAGGTTCCGTATAGCATGCAAGCTTTCTAGTGCTACGTCATGCAGTTTTTTAATGTTACCTAGCGTTTGATGCTGTGTTCCGGGTAAGCCTAGTAACGTATTGATAACGCACGTAAATATTAGCTTTTTATTGTTATACCGATGGTTTAAAATCTCCCAACAGGTATGGTAATTGTCGGAACTGATAGGTAGATGCTGAATTAGTTTTTCTGCTTCGCCCCTGACCTTTCCTTTTAGAAATTGCATCTTTTGAGCTTGCGACAAGGCAGGGTTCTTATGAATAGTTTCGCTAAAAAGGTCTTTGAATGACGTCCAATGTTGGAAATTTCCTGAAAATACAGGTAGATCTATTTTTGGAGTGGAATGCTCTCTATGCGATACACTCCATAGCTTCTTATTGATTATTTTCTTTAGCTGAATATATGAATGTTCATGCTGAGTATACACAAGTTCGTATTCCTCTTCCTCTCCATCTATTTCGCTATCTATCTCCCAATGGAGGGAATCAATTTGCGCCCAGCGAGCTTGAAGTGTTCTCAAGGCGTCCTCCATCTCCCATTTTTCTGACATGGCGTCTAGGTCGATTAACCCTGCTGATCTTTTGAAAGCTTTGAAATTTGCTGTTTGTTTACGCATCATGTCATCTAATTTGCTCGTAGAGCCCTTTGACTCCATTGTCCGTATTATGCTGGCCTTTGCTGGCTGCTCAAACCCCGATGGTCCTGCTCTTGCTAGTTCGGCCTCCTCTTGCTGCTCCTGTATTAGTTGAGTATCCCTAACGGACTTTATAGACGTTAGCTTGCTTGGCAACTGCAGACGTTGTTCATTAATGAGAGACTTGGCTGCTGTATAAACTTTACTAACCTTTTCATGCTCTGAATTTTTAAAATATGAATGATCTGTTACCCCATATTTAGCAATCGCTAAATGGTTGTTCTGAAAATCTGCCCAATACCTCTCTAACAACTCTAGTCGCCTTTTGAAATAGTCTTCCGATTTCCTATCGGCACTATCCTTTTTTATATTTATCGGTATTTTCTTGATTAACTCGCTAAGTTCAAGTTGCTGGTCGTAAAGATCCTCCATTATGCTGCTAGTTTGATTATGATGAAAAAATGGAAAGATCTTACTTGTAAGAAGTTGGCTTTTGACTGCCGCTGATTTGCCGCTGCACTCCAAATGCTGCTGCTCTGATGTAGCTGGGCACTGTCGCCCTGCTGCTGTAGGTACAGAGTGCTGCCGCTGCTGCTGATACCGATGTGCTGCTTGCTGCTTAAGATGCTGACTGCCCCGTCCTAGAGGCGTTGATGTCGGTGCTCTTGCTAGATATTTTTGCAGCGGTACCCTGTGCTGCTAGGGTTTTGCTACAAACGCTTTGCTATAGTCGTGCGGTTACGAAAGTATGTTCACTGTTCACACTTATCACTGCGCTCCGATATGCTGATTTCTAGACGAGTACACTCACAAGTTACTTAATACACGTTACTCTCCAGAGAAAACGATATCGCAAAACTCGCGAGGTCCCACCCGACGGCTCGAAGGACCATGTAGAAGTTAGGAAGTCGCTTAAATGATACTGCTGATTATAAAGTTCAATTAAATATAATTATGCGGACCAAAGATTTAGTAATACAAAGGAGCGAGGGAGCACACGCGATGACCGCTAATCGTGTACTGAATGCTCGACTAATATTAATTAGTGTAATGAGGTAAAAATGCAAGGTTGCACCGTACAGTATGAATGTAAACGAAGCAAAAGAAGTGTGGAAGAATCGTAGCATACTGTAGCCGGTCTGTAGATCCTACCTACCCCCATGGGGAAAAGGCGTGAGTTTATGTATGTATTATAATCTATGGAAAATCGAATAGTAAATCAAATAGATATATTTTTCTGGTTGAAATTTTACTCAGCGTTCATTTTAATAAAGGGCATAAGTTAAATGCAGTAACTACCTACGATTGCCGTTCAATAAGAGCTATCATCTAGCGAATAATTTTATAGAGCTCATTGAATATAATGTTGGAGAATTTATAGCTACTTGTGCGGTATTGCTAATTTGATTCCACATATTACGCTCCTAATGATCTTTTAAATTAAGATGGTTTAATAATATTGAAAAGGGTTACCTGAACATTATGTATTCTCTTGGAAATACAAAGTACAGTTCTTCGGGTTCTCTAACTCAGATTAAATCAAATAATAATTCAAATTATGTTTAGTAATTTTGCAGTGAAAACAGACTAAACAGACATTATTGTCGCATTGATTTTATTGCTCACTCTTAGTGCTGGGATCGACAGAGAATGTATTTCGTCCTTAGTAACTTTTCCTGCAAGACTATTTTGACTATTTTTTATATCATTAAATATCTCCTGAGAGACGGCACTGGCTCTTGTAACAGGTTTATTACCTAGCAGGAGTCAGAGTCTTCACAAAATCTCATAACCACTTTCTTGTGTAAAAAAAGATTTTAATCTAAAAAAAAATATAGATACCGGGCTGGTATCCGCAACTCCACGTCAAAGCGCGTATTTTGCGTACGGGCCATAATCTATCACGCGGGCCCAGTGCGACTTGGTAGATGTCACATGTCTTCGATTTTTTTCCGGTTCCTCCCGTTTCCTCACGACGTTTCCCTTCACCGTTTTTGAGAGCAGTGGTGATGAAATAAATTACACAAAGTAATGCGCCTGCCTGGGTTCGAACCTGGTTCGATTTTAATCTATTCCTAACAATTATCTCCAAATCTGAGTAAATATTACACGAAGGGTTAATTCTAACAACATGAACAATAACCGAAACACATAATTCCACAACTATTAACTATGTAGGTTTCCTAACTTAGCAATTAATAAAGTTATGCTGCAGTTTGGTGCATCTACACTACACAGTAATGGTCCCAGTTAGTCTTCGGCGTGCAATTACTTACAGCAATAGACCAATTAATAAGGGAGGCTGTGCTAACTGCCGACCATAGTATACGAATGTGATACCATAAGATAGTCTAGAGGAAATTACTTCAGAATTTGTGGGTAGTGTAATATTGTGTTGAGATCGGGAAATTGGTTTTGTAATTTGAAATTAGTCTGGTGGAAGAAAGGCTTCCGTTGCGTGGATGTTGTTTTGATTGCATTGTAGCATTAATACACATTACATTTATAGATTTTTTTGTACATTTATAGTTTATTTATTGAAATATACATGTACAACATTAGTCCAAGTTCCCTAGGTTTGTATGCAAGCAGTTAAATAAACGCTCTGCTCAGCTCATAACAAAATTAACAAACACGTTTCCGTTCCCTTCAGATAACAGGGATAAAAGCAGCGTATATTACTCGGGGATAGTGAAGCTTCCTAACAGTGAAAGAACTTTTCAAATCGGTCCAGTAGTTTTTAAGTTTATTTGTAACATACAAAAATAAAAATCTTTGCTCTATTATTCTCTAATCTCAAATCTAAATGTTAGTAGGTATAGATATAGATAATAAAAGTTACCACACCCGTGAAAAAAGAATAATAGACTGGATAAAACCACTTACCTATAAGGAAGCTAAGGCACTCCTGGAACATGTTGAGTAGCCGAAATGCGTCACATATAACCCACACACCATATCTTATCACACACACCATCACACCACACCAGCCCACTGTAGGTACACACCACATCTTACTACCCACCCACAACACCTACACACCTACGTACCCACAACGTACCGCAAACCGCATTCAATACACCTCACACCACACCACGCCACACATAATACTGACTGTAACACCGCACTACTTGGATACCACTCTATAGGTACATACACCACATTATACAGCCACTAACTAGAACTAAGTTTTGTATAAGTTTTATTTTTACTGTTAATAATTTAAATTGCAACTTTCCATAATTATATTTTTTATATTTTTATGATTAGCAACCCAACAAACACTCAGCTACACCAATTCACACGCTCGAAACCCTTATTTTTAGCCCGCCACCAACACTCACGCCCCAGGAAATGTCACAACCGTTACTAACATTTGAAATTTAATTGTATTGATTAATTCGCAGGCAGTCTGTGCGTTAGATGCATTAACTCAGTGTCGAAGCCTCAGGCAAGCACGTGTCCCAAACAAGCACCCTTGCTTTTATTGCTTCTATTTGACGTTAAAAGTGTTTTCAGCTAAAATGCACTTTCATTGAGTATTCTTGCGATGTTGTTTTGTTTTTTCCCTCACTAGTTTGTACCGTGTAGTTTGACGTTTCATATTGGGAGTGTTTGAGTGTTGTCGCTCAAATAGACTGTCAAAACTTGGTCGTAGTTTTCTAAGTGTAACTTTTTTGGTGATGTTTTTAACTACGCGTTGGAAATGTAGGTACAGAATATCAAATCTAAAGACTTAAATAAATTCTTTGTACACAAAATAATTTATCCTTCTCCTGTAATTGCCCACTAGGCTGATTTCACAGTTACGTTTAAATCTCATGTAGGTAAGCATGGCATGTAAATAGTTTCACACTGAAATACCCATTTTTATATTTCTTGTTTTTTTATATCAAATAAGTTCATCAACGTAATTCTTAAGATCCAAACTTTTTTAGATTTTTTCCTTTTAAGTTAATATTTTTAACTTACCCTCATTATTTTTATCATCAAAGCAGTTGACAAATGATCAAACCATATCCTCTTTCGTATCTGCATTCTTATGTTTGGTCATATTCATAAATCAATGTTTTATTTTAATCAGAGAGTGTGTGTGTGTGTGTGTGTGTGTGTGTGTGTGTGTGTGTGTGTGTGTGTGTGTGTGTGTGTGTGTGTGTGTGTGTGTGTGTGTGTGTGTGTGAACAAGGAATACTGGCATGCCGTGATACAAAATCAAACTCAAACCACAGGATTGTTGGGTTTTGTATTACTTACTAGCAATGTGGGATTCATAATATTAGTAGTCTTGTTAACTCCTCCAACTAAGCTAAATATGCTAAAATATGCTTGTGTCTGGAACTCTGGAGTGGGTTCACGTCAATAGTGCAATGGGTGGGGATTAAACTCGTGACCTCTCGATCGCCAGGCCGACCCTTTAGCCATTGGGCTATTGCCGCCTATAGGTATGTAAGGTTTGCTTTTTCATTTTGTCATTAAACCTTTTACTTACACATAAGTCTTTATACGCCACACCCACCGATCACCGGTGAGCCCCGACCAGTTGAATTTCTATTGTGTCGGCTAATATGGCAGTCAAAGTGTTAAAAATATCTGCAAAAATACGTACATTGGAAAGTTTTTAATGACTTTTACAGACTTTAAACAAAATTGGAAAGTGCACGTAAACCTAGCAGCAAGTTATAATTAATCATAGTTTATGAAAGACTACACTGAATATGAAGTGTGAATGATTAATAAATTATGTTTTAGTTTTAGTAGTGTTTTAACCTGATAATGTATTATAAACTGGTAAATCGACCCCTGTACCCTTAAATATTCATCCTCCAGTGACCCTACTAATCTTTATTAGTATTTGTAATGAAATATTATGGTCACTACTATTTAAACAACGGTCCAAAAGAAAAAGGGTAAGGGTCAAACTAGATTTTCGATTCCTTTGTTTACAAAATAAACTAAAATTAGAGAAATAACATTTCTTATTGACCGACAATACACCTCTAGATATGGACGCTGACTGACAGTGACACGTGTGAACTAAGTTACAGATGTCAAATTAACTCATGTCTTGATCAAACTTTTTGTTGATGTGTTCAGATATGTATTTAAGTGCCTATAGTGTTTTTTTACACCTTAGATAATATACCTCTAGATAGAGCCACCGCGTGGCCGCACATGCGACAGCAATATAAAAGTTCAGTGTTGCTATTGCTTAAAAAAGTCCCAAAATACGACCAAAATTCTACTTTACTGCGGGTTCCAATTTTAGCACTATTGTAAATTATAATTTACGTATTCAACGTGGTAATAAGAGTGTAGAAGTATCCATGTGTGAGAAAATATAATTTCACGTAAAATACCTACTTTCAATCTTACCTTGATTCTCACAAATAAAATACACTACTACCAGGTGAAGCTTGATGTGTGTACATAGAAGTAACTCTCTAGAAGAACACAACATTATTTTTTCGCGTGTTATTTATCATTAAAATATATTGAGGTATGGCTGACATCCAGTGTGACATTGACATTGCTGTATAATAACTATTGTCCTTTAGACAAAACCAACTTATTTTGAAAATATCAAATTTTTTGTTTATACTTAACATTTATTTATAAAATGAATTCTTACTTCCAAATATCTATAAGTACCTACGCGATTGCCTTCAAGAGTAAAACTTAATGATTGTCGAAAGGGCTCTGTTCGGTCGTACACATGTTCACTTAAACTTAAAAATAAGGGTTCGCCCACAAAGGGAAATGCCCATCGGCCACACAAAAAAATGCCTGAAATGAACAACAATGAAATATACGCCAAATTGCACTATAAATCGTAGGGAACCCATGACAATTTCAATAATTATCAAAAAACTTGGTAGAAGCCAGTTCCAAACATTTTTTCTAAAATATAGGTTAAGTCAAGGTTAACTAGTCAATTACCGCAATCCAGACACAATTAAATTACTATTGTTTGCGGACACCGGTGTCCACGCGGAGCCTAATGAGTTAAGGATACTAAGTACTTCATCATTTTGCACTGATATGAGATTACATCTCATCGTTGCAATATCGAGATAGCAATGAATACAGTGTACCTTTCTATCCATTCTTAAATGTACACGGTGCACAAGTCCAAAGCAACAGCAGAGTCGTATCCGTCGTCAAAAAGCCGAGTTGACGTTTAGACGGGTCTAATCTAAGTCGTGTTCAAAAATGGGTAACGTGTGCAGAAGTAAAATCAAAATCCTTAAAAAATAGCCACAGTCGTCGTTAAAATATAATATCCTGAATTTACTCGAGCCGCAAACGCAAAAATCCGCAAAACCATGAATCGAAAAAATGAAAATGCATTCAAGTCAAATTGTGAATAAGGCAAAGGACATGTTATGCATACAGCCTACGATACGATTTGTAATTCGAGTTTTTTTTTATTTTGATAAATATTCATACGCTTATACTATTTTAATTATATTTACGGTATTAATAGGTCGAATAATATTAAATGAATGATAACTATGCAATAATTCCATAAAATAGTTCGTTAAGGATTATTTGACGATTTCTGTTTGGCTGAATGTCGATTACTCATGTCAAATAAACACTGACCGCCATTATAAATTAAGAATGACTATGACGGATATCAAAACAAACATTTTAATTATCGTTATATTTTCACCCTAGGTAAACAAACTTGAGATACATTTCGATATATATATTTTATTCTTGATAGAATTAAGGACTATTAGTAGTTTCTGTCTATTTCAGGCATTTTTTGGGCGTTTTCCTTTGTGTGTTTAGCCACCATAGATTTATTTGATTATTATGCCTACCTTTTGAACATTAGGCCTGACAGTTAAGGGAAAAGATTTGAAACGTGTAGCAACACTGTAAGTAAGTATTCCTAGGTTATGTGATATAAGAAATCAAGTTTATTTTAAGAAATCTTCCATATTTTGGTCTGAAAGCCATGACAATAAAAGCGCACAAATGTATAAATTCAATAATCATACTATAACACTAACAGTATTGAAAACTTTCGAATGAAAAGTGATTTCGTTAATATCCTTTTCTGTGCGGTTTTTACAGCCTATTATACTGCATCCTCCCATCGTAGAGCATACACCATACATTAAACACTTCACTAATGGAGTCCATTTCTCATTAAATTACTCAAACTATTACAACAATTGCAAAATCCATCCGAAAACTTAAATTAAATCGACCATAATAATATACGTGACAGTGACAGCACTTTGTTTGGCTAACATTCAAAAGTTAGCCATGCAAAAATACGGCACGCCGTAAGGGACAGAAGATACGATGCTTTGCCTCAATTTTCCTACGAACTTTGTATTAATGCGTCTCACTTCCACACTTCACACTGTAAATTGGGCTACGTCTAGAGGTATATAGTCTAAGTTTTACACACTTGCTGTTGAATTCACTTTGACATTCGTTAACAGAATAGTCGACATTGAAAAATAAAAATAGTATTTAATTTTTGTTTATTTTTGTATTTGTTTTTTTTTTGGTATAGTGGACTTTACAAAAATAGTGGACATTTTGGAAGGCATTTAGACATTTCTTTACGTTTAGAAGCTATAGTAAAACAGTCACAAATCTGTTTGCTTAAGTCCCATACTAACCCATCAAGATCTGCATTGAGATATAAACAAAGATTTTTTATTAGTGCCTACAATTTTTTTTTTGTAATAAATAATAATAATAATACTTATAACAATAATTTACTTAGTTATTTTCAGAATAGTGGACATCGGTTTTGTTTGCCATATCAAATAATAGAATATTATAAAACTAAAAGGTACTTTATTCAGTGAATAATTAATGAATCTTGAATGCACTTCATTATCTTTTAGCTTTAGAAGTACTAAACTTGTAAGCGTTTTTAATAGTTGTGCCCTTATTGTTATAAAAAAGAGAAAAATATAAATGGTCTTTATTCAGCTTAGCTTGTGTACAAGGGAATCGGCAGCAACATCAGAACTATTCGCCAAAACACTAAATGTAAACATTTCGTGTGCCGTCATAGAGTGGGGACCGAATAATTGACTTGGGGCAACTTTCATTAACTTTTCCAATGAATACAGGCATTTGCCTCCAATTTGCTGGCATTGGTTGTAAACATTTTGGTGCACCTTTTGTATGTTTTTTGTGGTACCTACAGATTTTGAATAAAGAAATAAATAAAAATGATGACCATTTTTTAACATCAAACCAGGCGGTTTATAACAAACGATTTGACATTTTTATAATTATGTATAATTTGTATCTTTATTGATATACGAAAGACAATGCCATGAAATGTTTTTTTACCGTAATTCACAAAATAATAATTTAGTACCTAGTTGTTGCTCATGTATTGATCATAGTTCAACCTTGACTTTTCTACGTTCAGAGTTTCAGACGAAGAAAAACAACATTGTAATAAACGCTGTCTTTCCTAATGTTCAGTACCCCTGAGTGGAGACAATCTCTAATCGCAACAAGTCGAGCCCGTTTACGTTACGGCCTCATAATTACATTAACTACGCAATGCATGTGTTACATCGTTGACACACAGGGTGTGGTGACTTTGGATATGTCAAGATTTTTCAATTTTTTTATTTATTCTTCTGAAAATTATTAAAGTTTACTATAGTTTCTCAAGAAGAACTTGAATAGTTTACTATAAGAGTTAACTATGCAAAATATTGATAGGTACCTGTCAATTAAATCCAATACATTTGTTATACCTAATTATCATTAGAGTTGACATTAGTATTATATGAATGCCGACTTGAGCAAGCGTGCTGATCGATACTTGTACATAGACCTTTATTTATTTAATACTTCAAGCACACTGATTTACAGAGGCGGACATATTGCCATAGGCATGTTTTACCAGTCAACTTCATATTCAGGTGATGCAGAGAAAAGCAGTGGTAGGTAAAATTACTTATAACCTACCACCCTTGCCTTACCAGGTGCCATTACTCTGTAATGAAACAACAGTCTGTTAGTACCACTGGATGTAACAGGTAACAGAATAATAAATTCAAAACTTTTGTAGACACTTTTGAAGTCAACTCCTTCCTAGTCAAAATGTCTTTCACACGATCTATCCATCGTTTTCTTGATTTTCCTCTACTTCTGTTACTATCCTCATTCACACTCAAAGCTTTTCTGTCAACATCATTCTCATTCCGGCACACCACATGCGCATTCCATACACCATTAATAAAGTCTTTAGGAAATAAGTCCTTGAAATAATTATGTAATAAGTCCTTGAAATATGTAAGAAGTCATTTCTATTTTCAAACACACTGTACACGACAAGCTACCCCTGCTAGCCGGTCCAGACAAATTGTCGCACCCCACGTTCGCATTATTGCCGATATTTAATTGTTTGCGTAATTTATTTCTCTAAAGCAGGGAACGTTGTGTTGTGTTCTAAATAGAAGACCGGTTATACTATGTTGTGTTGAATGTTCTGATCATTTTTACAGAAAATAAAGTAGGAATTGCACGTGGACGAGTAGAAATTGCACGTGGACGAATCAAAGAGTTAGTAAAGATTGCTGGATTGGAGAAAGTGACGTTTTACTTTAATAAGAATCAAATAAGTACAACTTTTTCATTGAGTTATCTCTTACAAAAATGTATTCACTGTCATGGTTTTGTATTTAGATGTAATTTGTATTATGAAGGTAAAAACTATGGTTTTTTTTTTTTAAATTACTGACTTAACATAAACATTACGGACGCCTGTCACACATTCCCGAAGGTTTAGGCAGAGGTGTACTGCAGTGACCATATTTTATACCTCAATATCTTTAGATACCTCGTACTCAGCAGTAGGGTTTGCAGTCTTGACCAACGAGACAATAAAAACAATAATTATAGATACATTCATAATAATTATTAAACAAATTATATATTTTATACGAATGGTTAAAATAATAAAATTATCTTTACCATTTAACCCGTTCAACAGCAACGTACAGAAAGCAAATATTTATTTAATTCTTGTTGCGATTTTTGGTCAATAGATGCTATCACAAATTTTAAGCACTGTAAAATTTGGTTTTATTTCTATAAATAAAGCGGGTAATATAAATTTAAACTATAAAAGCAAAATAAATTGATAAAAAATAGACTAAAGCTAACCTCGTGAGGAAACCGGCATATTTGAAAGATATTAATTTCTCGGTTTGTGAAGCTAAATGAGAGACCCATAACTGGCATAAAAACTCTGACATCAGGTTAGTACACGAAAAAGAGACGAATCATAAATCATAATTATTTATTTTTGTAAAAAAGTTCACACAGTTTTACAATGTAATTTTTTTATTTAGAAAGTGAGGTCGGTGTTTCACTATCTGACTACTCTGAGAAGAAACACCGAAAGAAACTCAGAGGTCACAGTCTCTTTTAAACTCCAGACATAATCTTGGTCAGATCATGCAAAGAGTCTGAAATGGTCTTTTGAGTAAAAAAAAACACAGATGAAGAGACTAAAACCCGTCATTATTCAATAATTAAAACTAATAGTAGGTACTGCATTACGTACGGAACGTATATAACTAGAGGGCACCAAGCAATACTAAACGGCTGCAACAATTTAGACTGCCATCACATTCGCTGTGAACATCGCGACAGTTGCATATTTCAATGTTAGTCACGCGCGCTCGTAGGGTTAGATTTTAATTGTTAACACTAAATTGTATGTGTATTGTTAATTCTGTGGCGTTGAATTGTGAAGGATTCTTAACTATGTTACTGTCTGTTTGCATGTAACAAAATGTATCTTATACGTAGTAAATTTAGACATTAGAATTACTGACTCAGTCGATCTGTTTAAATCGTATTTAGTACAGCGGTGCTATTCCGTAAATAAATTCCAGTGAAAGTGAAAGCAAAATTAAGCTGAAATGCCACATTTAGTAAAATCAATTGATATTAAGAACTTGTAGTATGTTAGCTACCTAAATTCTTGCAAATAATTATCATTCATTTATTTAATCATATAATCATTCATGACTGGCCTGTTGGTTTGGTGGTTAGTAGCTGCTATGCCGGAGGTCGATGGATAGATTTCCACCCAAGATAAATGTTTAAGTGATGAGCACGGTCATTTATTCAGTGTCTTGCATTGGTGTCTAGGTTTAATAAAAAAATATCTATAATATGTCAAGCCATTACCGCCGACTTATCGTAAGCGACATTTTTATCTAAAATGCGTTTTTCATCGCAAACAACATTTTAAACTATAACGGACCATGACTGTATGTATTCAGAAATAAAATACGATGTCAAGTATTTATTTTTGCTGGGGAGTTTGTTCCGCCACTTCTTCTTCCCAGCAAAAACACTAGGAAGTGGCGAAGGGTGGGCTTTTTGGGGGACTGTCTTCTGTAATTTCGACGTTCAAAAAGTGCTGATCCTCAGCCTAATTTGAATAAATGACTTTTGATTTTTTTTTATTTGATTTTATAGCACAAGTTCTGCTTATTTTGGGACTAGATTTGTGTAAAAGTTGTGGAATATTTTTTATTTGTTTTTAATTTATCTTATTCATATTCTAATAATAGGGATAGGCTCACTTCACCTAACGTTTCGTTTTCTGGTTAGTTTGGTCATTAATCAAAATAAATCACAAAGTATTTGTTAATTAAAATATTAAATACCTACAGATACTGCACTCGTTCTGCTGAATTAACTCGGAATGTAACTAACATAGTTGATTCAGCAGAACGAAATGTTCCTCTAATTGAAACTGTCGTCACATTCACATGCATATTTCAATGTTAGTCACGCGCGTAACTGTAGGGTTAGATTTTATTGTCCTTTCTAACATTTCATTAAAACCGATTTTACGATAGGGGCTTTCAAATACTTTTTCTTGTTCTACTCTAGGATTTTCTTCCGTATTGTAGGAGGGTTTCAAAACATTTAAACTAACATACACAAACAACCAAACGCGGAAAACAAACCTGTCGGTCGATGCAATAAAAGTCACTCTGTGAAAATTTGAGTGAATTGAACTGAAAATCAATGCCTAGCATTAGTATAGAACAACAGCTCAATTTGCCTTAACTTCACCAACATCTATACGCGGTAATTTTTAAAGCATAGTACTGGCTGTAGGGCATACAGATATTGGTTCCGTGCGAGAATCACATCTAAAACACGCAGCACAGAAGCCATTAAGTCAGCCACTGCTGCAACTGTTCCGTCATACACTTAAAACACCCCTGATTTTACATGCCATCTAAAACTTAATTGAAGCAAATATACGTGCCATATTCACAGACAAACACAAAATTTCAAGAAGAAAACGGTATTTATAATGACACTTTGTGTTTGCTTAAAATTATGTTAGGGAAGACAAAACACAATATACACAGCTTTGGCTACCGATAGGCACCATTTATTTACGATACTTTGTTTTATATTCGTACTGCAAAATTGAGAAAGGGTGCCCACAGAGATGGTCAGCACTATTCCCTTAGGAACCAATAACATCATAGCGCGAACGCCAATCTGCGTGATTATGGAAATATCCCCTCAGGACTTTTTATTGTAGATATCCATGGGGAACTGAAATACGTGCATGTCATCACAAAACGACATAGGGTCCATATTGTATGAAACTTTAAAGAACCCTATTTGTTAGTTTTAAGGTCGTGGCACATTGTAACGGCACCGCAACTGCACAGCAGCCGCACGGCGTCGCCTCGAATTTAAGCCACGGCTAGCTGCCAGTGCGCTAACTACGCATCGTCGGCAAGGTGTTAGCTTGCAGTCCGCACGCCGCCCGCGAGGTGCAAGCTAGTTGTCACCGCGAAGACAATTGTTATATGGCATTTATAATTAAACGCGCCGAGGACTTACACGTTTTTATAATGTCTCGGTTTACGACGGCGCAATGACGTTGTTTTGCTGGCCACTCGGGAGTCGGCGAGTAGTAAGATGATGATGATGAGTAGTGTGATCGGCGTGCTGTAAGTGTGCGGTCAACGCGCTGTAAGCACATGGTCCGCTCGCTATTGGCAGGCGGGCTGCGAGTCGAGTTGTGTGGTAGTTGACTCTGACGCTGACTGCTCGCCGTTGGCTTTTTCTTATTGATATTGTGAAATATACTATACTACTCACGATTTAATGCTCTAAATTGAATGACAAGTCAATTGCTGGTTTGGAGCGGTTCCGGTGCCGTGCCGGTATAATGTGCCATGATCTTTATTTCCAACCAATACGTTTTGCCTTTTTATGCGGAAAAATACTTTAAACCATGTAACGAAAGTCGCGCCTTTATTTCTTAAGAGTAAGGGAGAGACAGGTACACATACTTTATTAGAAAATGCAGATCAATTTTGTAGATCGCAGTTGTAAATTGATCAACATACCTTTCAATCTCTAGAAAATTAAAGTAGGTACTAGAAGTACATCATGGCTAGAAATAATTTTACTACTAAACATTGCGAAAAGAGTTTTGGGATCTTTAAACTAGCCAGTTGAGAGAAGTGAACTGTCAATGGTCTTTCGGTCTGTCAATGTCAATTAGTTTTTCATTTAGATACATTTTCTCGGGGTGTTTTTACAGAATATTACTGTAGGCCATAAATATTAAGTCTCATGCCCTTTTTTCTTGGTATCAAAATCCATACATTGTACCTCACTCAAGACTGGATCGCACCTCAAACGGCACGTGTATGCATGTGTGTACAGTCAAGAACACAAATATGTCTTACTCTTACACATCTGTGAAAAGCGATTTGATTCTAAAATATTTATAGATATTTTGTAATACGAACCTCTATAATTATTATGCTGTGAAATGGATCTTTTTCTCAAAGCTTGAATAATAATTTTATAGGAAATTAGCTTTTGAAGTTTGCATTTATAGAGATTTAAAATACTAAAGAGCGGACATGCGAGGAATTTATATCATAATAAAACTTTGATCTAATGTCTCTGTAACGCCATCTAGAATAATATATGAATATTGAAGCGGCAGCGGAGCGTAGGTACTTTAAAAAACTCATAGACTTGTCAAGCAGGACACAAGTTTCGGACGAACATTTTGTTCGGGATGTCCGGTCTAAAGGTTTTGATTGTCTTTGTTTGCATCTTATACATAAATTCACACTGTTTTATAGTGTGATAGGCATAAACCACAGGACGTCAGGCTACTATCCGTAAAGTTTTATTGTATTCTATTTTATTTATCTTTACATACTTCTGTAGCTTCGTTTACGTCCATTCACGCACTTCCAGTTGCGAGTACCTGACCTTTCTGGAGAACATTACCAATAAGGTAAGTGTATGTCTTTTTTCGGGGGTTCCCGGCGTTTCCGATCAGATCCACTATAAAAAGTCACTTTTCATCAACCTCTCAACATGAACAATTTCGAGAGTTGGTAAGTTAGTTGTGTTTGGTTTTGACTGTACAAAACAATAACAGTACCGCAGCCTAATTCCGTTAACAGGATTACTCATAATCTAAGGCTGTCCATCACTCGTATTGATAACGCGAGTAATTTATCCATTTGGAACTGTAGGAAAAACGAGCGCTATCCGTGACCGGCTTATCTTAATAAGTTCCCAAAGATAATTGTGCGTGAGCGTTATCTCGATTAGTAATGGATGTGTTCGGTGCAATTATGGTGGAGTTAATTCATTTTGTGTGCGTTTTGTTTATACATGTGTCGGTGTATGCCCTTTTCCCCCTTTAAGCGTGATCAGAATATTTCGACGTATCAAAATCAATGGGAGCAAGCAACGGTTGCGGAGTTACTGCTGAAATATATTTCTCGGAAACGTTTGATTGGGAGCTTTATTTCTTGTCTGAGAATTCATCCAGAACTGCCTCAGTAGCAGGTTCATTGTGGTAATGATTTAAGATCAGTCATTCAATTTACTTCACATTACTTAACATGTAGATGTTGGGCGGGAGGGGAAGGCTGCATGCAATATGAAGAACGCAATTACACATAGACTACAGTAATGAGAAATTGAATCGGTCATATTGAATCGAAATTCCTATAGTTTAGGTTTTCCAATACCACTTAGGACAGGTCAATCACGGCCCAGGGGTTGCGGAAGTATCCGGGGGTCGCGGAAGTATCTTCTGTTCCCGTGACCTTCGGCGCAAGTGTGAGAAGGAACACGGGGTGGTTTTTAGTCAGTAAGAGTCTGTGGCGGGGGACTTTCAAGAGGATCTTCCACCCCTCAAAAAAAAAGGTCACTCACGGCGACTTTTTGCTGCAATTCAGTAGCGCAGTGCGTTTTGCTAGTGCGCGTCTGCATCGAATTTTTATTTATATTTATCTGTCACATTTGCGAACCTTGTCAGAAGCAATAATATCGCATAATGTCCATTAACAATCATTTTGTTACTTGTCTTAGAGCAATGTTGTGCCTTGGTTTTTTACTGCGCGGTGGTAGCAATTTTAGCTGAGGCTAAATTATTCACCAAGAATTTCAACGCACGTACGTTAAAAGAACGCTGCTGTCCTGTAAGTCTGGGACAAACCCCAACAGTATTCTACGTAATATAAGAAAGGATTCCAACAGCTTATTTGTAGGGGCACTCGACATTGTACAAAGTCATTGTTTCTAATTAAGTACCACCCCCGGATAAGAATCTTGTGACTAACCAAATGGGTCCCTGTTGCATAATAAATATATGAGAATAAGGTAATACTTTACGTTGTGCTCACCAGTCCTATTTGAAAGTTTCAATTGAATACTTGCCCATGCAGCTTATACTGGAATTGTCACCATTTAAATGGAGTGTATGGTGCACTCCACTTACAACCAAGTTTGTTCTGAAGTAAGTCTAAGGTAGGTAGTAGGTATAGATACTATACACTAGTAATAAATTTGTTCTTGCTTAATAGGGGTTGGTTTAAATATAATTGGCGAAATGTAGATGTTCAATAGAGACGTTCCGTCGGCGTTTATACCGCGTACACCAAAGAACTGGAACAAATTGATCACTGCGGTGTTCCCGTCCGATTATAATTTAGGTGTCTTCAAGATCTAGCCTTGTAAATACGCGCTGAATTAATTTGTGCACTTCATCAGCATTGATTAAATCACTGCTTCCCATCAGGTGGGATCGCGGTCAAGCGTTTACACCATTATAAAAAAAGTGTGATTTAGGAGCCTAATCATTTTTATCAATAATCGAGCATAGATCCAGAATCTGCTGGTAGATTAAGTAAAAGCTACAACCTTATCGTGTGGTTGGTGTCTAGCCTGATGTCAGAGTTCAATGCCGGTCATGGCCCTCTGACTAGGCTACACGTGCCCTGAAGAAATAGCTCATGCTGGTTTCCTAAACCTGGTTTCCTTGACCGTTTTTGAAGCTAGTGATAATACCCACATGAACCTTAAAAGTCAGAGGTGCGTCCCTTGGGATCGGACTTGAGACCTATGATTTGGTTACACCGGGCAGAAGAAATAAGTGAGCTGCCATTGTCTAGTAACTTCACCTACATTTTCAAGGTGTGATTTATGCAAAAATAGCACTGAAAGGCTGCTTTTAAAAAACTCCAGATAAAGTGAAATTAAATTTAAGGCTTCACACTTAGTGAACAACATTAATTTCATAGTCATATGTTTCTTTCAATTTTTATGATTGATGTTGTCTGCAAGTACTGGAACAACGTAAAGTAAATTACTACCTAGAATTTGTAACCATAATCCACATCATCGACTGAAATGTCTCCAGACTCCTCAAACGCTAACGAAACCCAGATTTACAAATATTTCCAATTTACCTCAGATCCCTCTAAAAACGTTTTACGCAAACAAGATGGCAAAGATAAGCGAGTTTGACAGCTGGTCTAACTAGGTCCAACTAGGTCGATACCAAGCTTCGCGGATAAAAAGGGATATCGAAACTTCGGAAGCCCCGACAGCGCACTACAGCGGGTAATGCGAGGACTTTTTGTGCTCAGCAAAATCTAAACAGGGTCAACCCTATTTCAATTGGAGTTCGCGATATTTTTGTATTGTTTTTCGGCCGAAAGTTGGATATTTTGGTAATAGTCGCTGTTCGCCAGTTTTGTGAACAACGTCAGCTTTTAGTGGAACACTCCTAAACGGGGTTCCATAATTGCTTGATTCGTGTAACTTGTGTTAAAATGAATATCTAGGAGTCACAGTATTTTGAGTGGTACTTTTTGTGGAGAGCATTTATTTGGTTCATATATTTTTACCTAACACAACTAGGACCATTGTATTATTGTTCCACGAATGGGCAGTCTCTGAAATTCCTATCACAATTTTCATGACACATTTTACCGATTTCCACAAAAACGATCGCAAAATTCACCGAATGTAGAACAAAGTCAAATAAAATGAATGACGTTTGACAAACTATGCGTAGGTATTTGTCGGAACAAACTCCACGAACCATGAAAATTTCCGAACAATACAACGACGACTGATTTGCCACAAATAGTATTATACGTGAAATGTTTACAAGTTTCAGTGTTAAACTCAATTAATTGTAGCCTTTAATCCTTTGTAATACGACGCATGCTGATTCAGCATTAATTTGTGGCGGGATTTCGAATTGCAATATTGCGAGTTGTCGCCCCAAAGCAATTTTAATTCGAGTCCACGCTTTAGGCAAATTGTTCTTTCACGCAAACTGGAATGTTGCCCGTTGAGCTTTGACAACGGTACAAACGTACATATTTCATCATGGCTGCGAATAAAGGTGAACCCGACCGTGTAAGTAGAAGTTTATTTAGTGTCTTATTTCTTTTTATGCGGGCCCGGTAGCTCGGCAAGGAATGAGATGTTTTATGAAATTGTTTTTCCGGGACATTAGCCAGTCCTAATTATGGCTGTGTTCGAATGAACCAGGGGCCAATTTCCCTGGCCGTTTTCACGTTGACGGTGACAAAGTGTGTACGACGGGAGAGAATACAATTTCACTTAGACGCCCAGCTTATTAGACAGCTGGAAGTAATGTAAATTTAGTACTCCTTGTTATGTTTATTATTGTAAGAATTAATTAATAGGAATAAGCCCTCTTAGGCATTAAACAAACGCAAGAGGCGTTCAACGAAATTCTGTGTGAACTGACAAACAGTCTGAATTAATTTGGGTAGAATAACATTTTAAAAGCTGTGAGTGAATTAAAGGAACGTCCTTTGTTTATAAATTAAATAAATGGTTGGCTCGTTACCTGAATGATTTCTTTGTTTATTTGAAAGGGGTGATACAATATTGAATTTTGGAAGTTATTTTAAATGCCGAAACGTAAAAGACAATCAATAAACAAAGAAAGATTTCATGTGCTTTACTTTACAACCATGAGAAATTAAAAAAAGTAATCAGTTAGTATAAATATTTGTTTTAATTAGCTTTCATACGCAGTACATGCATTATTTATTATAATTTTTCTATTTTAATTCTTTCACCTACACTAATATTATTTACATCTTTACTAATATTATAAATAGGAAGTGTGTGTGTATGTTTGAAATGAATAAACTCAAAAACTACAGAACCGATTTGAAAAATTCTTTCACCGTTGAGAAGCTACACTATTCTCGGGTGACATAGGCTACTTTTTACTCCTGTATTTTTACGGGAACGGGAACTACGCGAGTAAAACCGTGTGAAATCTGCTAGTGATCTATATTTTCATTATTTTGATTGTTTATTTATATAGTCGCTATTTAACAAAAACGAATGTGATGTCGTATTTTCCTTTGGCTCTCCAGACAGAAAAAACAAAAACCAAACAAACCCTAAAACAATATTTTTACTCGTATTAAAATACATTTGTACCGATAAACCTTTCTATTTATGTTCGCATTTTAGGGTTGTATGCAAATAAGGGTCGGTTAGGCATTTTCTTTTAACTTTATTATTTCCTACGTAGTATTTTCCACTTTTCCCCCCTTATTGGTACACAAATTCCCTGGTGGGAAGTCCCTTGTGATTGACTGACGGCCCGAATTTCATATAATATTCGGACATTCGGGGGAATCGGGGGTTAGAAACTACGAGACCGCTATGGTCTATTTGTAGTTAGCGATTGTTACAAAACTATATTTCGCAACTATTTGTGCGAAATGGAAATAGTCTGTTGATTAGTTTTGTTTATGGAGATTTTATATTGAAGCAGACACGTTCTCTGTTTTAGTACCTATTTCATGTATATTTCTTTGCTTTTTCTGTTTTAGAAGAACATACGAGTACAGTTAATAATTATGTCGTGTTAACCCAGTTGTTTAGGCCTAGTCTCTCAACACAAGTTTGTGGTTTCAAATTTGGGCAAGTAACAATGTTAGCTTGTGTACAGAGGCTAGCACATTCAACTACCCCAACGAGTGCAATAAAGTTCATATTCAATTGGGATAATTTGACAGTTTGGGGTAGCTTGATTTACTGTATGTACCTTCTTTCTAAGACATCACTGACGTTGCTTAAGGAAACGCACCATGAAGAATATAATTATAATTAATATGACACTTTGAGTGTCCTGTTGGTCTAGTAATTAATGGCTCTGACTACACCATGCCGCAGATCGTGGGTTCGATTCCCACCCAGGATAAATATTTGTGTGTTAACCACGGTCATTTGTTCTGTATCTGGGTGCCATGTTATTTATCAATAATATGTATGTATTTAGATATATATAAGTATGTTTTATTGCCGTTTAGTACCCATAACACAAGCTCTTAGCTTAGCGTGGGACTAGATGGCGTTGTGTGAAAAGTTGTGGAATATTTATCATTATTATTATTAATTATATTATGAGACTGTAAACGCCGCCTTGAGCAAGTGAGGTGATCAATGATCTGTATAATAAGTTGAAGCCTTTTCCATGCAGTGGGAAAATAATAGGCTGATATTAAAACACTATGAATTTACTACAAAGTGTAATACATTATAGTGAAAACTAAACAACCTACATAAAAATACACACAGATGTGTAAAACGTTAACCATTCCAAACCATTAACTAAATCAAACACTAAAAAGCGTAAAGCAGTACTTTAAAACCGCCATCTTATTACCGTCGTTACATTAAATCGTGGTACATCTCTCATACATTTGATGGAAGCATGCAGTCACGTCCCTACGTCCCTTGGATGGGGAAATGAAATAATTTGTCTTAGTAAGGGTGCATTTCATATTTATACGGGGCACGAAGGGTGAACGAACCAACGGTTTATGCGTACCACGTGTATGTGTGACAAATAAGGATGGCACGCTTAAAGTATCAAAGTTGTCTTAAAAATTAAATAGGCTTGTTGCACTCAGGAGTGGCTCCTATATTCTGTAGGGGAATAGGAATAACGTCTTTGGAAGAATGATATTTCAACGTTTAAAAATAAGTTATACCAAGTAACCACTTAGGTAATTGAACTGTTCTTCGTTTGAAATTTTGTTTCCAAATATGACATAACATCACGGTTGTAATCCCCGAAGGGTAAGGTTGAGGTGTTTCTGTAGTATACTCACACTTGTCTTAGCCAGTTGTGTTAAAGGCAGATGTAATAGTCGAGTCTATTGCCATCAATCAGGCACGAATCCAGACTCCAGACTGCTACTAAAGAAATACAGATAAAAAAAATAAAAAAAACATTTGCCCGAGTCGGAGATTGGACCTCTTAGTGGCGCTAGCTTCCGAATATGTAAACAAATAAAGTGCAAGTTGCGATTCAACCTAAACAGTGTTTATGATTTTTCCAATAGTATAATCGACTTTATATTCAACCAGCACTTTCCTAGATGCGCATGTTGATTGTTTTTTCGCCATCATGCGTAAAAGATGCTCTTCCTTGGTGCGTAGGGTGTGGGGTAGCTCCAACAGTATCCTAAACATGATTTCTTGCCGCTTTCACCGTTTTTACGTGGTTCACTGTTGCGCCGTTTCGCATCGGGTGCCGCGACTGTGATTACGAGTACGTTGTTCTGTATATTATGTTTTTATGTGTTATGTTCAGTGTCAGTGCCTACTAACATAGTTGAAAGTTTTACTAACCATTAACAATTTTTGTGTCATGTATGGACGTAAATATTTCCTGAAATAAATAATTATTTTTATTGTTATTACTTTGCTTGCGATTTTGTCCACGTGAATTAAATAGTTGTCCCTTTTAAATGTAACATCCCCTGGCCCCACCCCCATTTTAACTAACTTTTTTTTTGACTGGCCTGTTGGTCTAGTAGTTAGTAACCCTGACTGCTATGCCGGAGGTCGTGGGTTCGATTCCCACCCAGGACAAATGTTTGTGTGATGAGCATTGTTCTGTGTGTGGGTGTAATTATCTATATATTTAAAATTATATAAGTGTGTTTATCAGCTGTTTAGTACCCATAACACAAGCTCTTATCTAAGCTTGGATCTAAATGGCGTTGTGTGAAAAAGTTGTGGAATATTTATTGATTTCTATTCATTTTTTGATTTAGTTTTTAAAATAAAATGTAGACTTTGTTACTTAGTGACAACCTAGCTTTCTACTGGTGATTTTTTTTTATTCCTTGAGTAGTTTCTGAGTTAAATACAAACAAACAAACAAATAAAATATTAAATCTATTCTCTTTATAATATTAGTAGATACGATAAAGCTAGTATTTTTTGAGTGACAATACAATCAATTGGAAAATTCGTTCTGAATATGGAACAGGTACACACGGCTATACATCAAGCTAAAATTTCTAGTTTACGCTTACCGCTTATTGTATAGCATTGGACATTTTATATAATGCGAGATCAGCTTATACTTGAAAGTATAGTTTGACTTGTAGCGGTGTGTACATCTAAAGTTCATTAAAAGGTTAAAAGATATTTTTTTCCATTCTGCTTTCTTTAGTTCCACATTCTACTTACATCATTTAGAAAATCTAATGCCTAAATAAATTCCTATAAAAATATGAAACTGTAGCTACATACCTACATCATGCCTTTTTTAGTTTACAGTAAATAACTTAGTACTTAACGAAAAAAAAACCAAATGTATCAGATTTACTTTACCAAATGTTAGAAGTAGCGAATGTGACATCATATTGAATGGGGAAAAACTGGAATTTATTAATGAAACGGTTTTCCTAGGCATTACGCTAGATGAGAAATTACAATGGGGACCTCACTTAACATCACTTGCAGGACGGTTAAGCTCAGCCGCTTTTGCGGTTAGAAAAATAAGACAGTTGACAGATGTAGAAACCGCGCGTTTGGTATATTTTAGCTATTTTCACAGCATTATGTCTTATGGTATTTTACTTTGGGGTCGGGCTGCTGACATTGAATCCATTTTTATTTTACAAAAGAGAGCTGTCAGAGCCATTTATAATCTACCGAGTCGCGAATCTCTTAGGGAACTTTTTAAGAAAATTAATATTATGACAGTGCCTTGTCAATTTATTTATAAAAATATAATGTATGTTAGGAAAAATCCTCACCTTTTCAGCAAAATTAGTGATAGACATAATTTTAACACAAGAAATAAAGATAAAATAGCGCAACCGGCTTTCAGACTAGCCAAAGTACAAACATCTTTTTTGGGGTATTGTGTCAAATGTTACAACAAAATACCTCGTGATGTATTAGAATTAAATGAAAGGAAATTTAAAACTTATATTAAAATTACACTCTGTAAACAAGCTTATTATAAATTAGAGGATTATATTGAGGATAAAAATACTTGGAAAAATGCTGGTCCTGCTCCATAGGACATAGGAGGTTTGACAAAATCAAATTGGCTGCTAAAGTACTTAAATTTTTGTTTGTTTGCTTTTTTCTCTGAACTCACATACTGATTTGCTGTTTGTTTTTAACTTTATTCATTTGTATATTTAATGAGTATCTCCTTTAATAACATTCTACAGTGTATTGTGTATTTTTGTTAATATGTGAGTACAATGTATCTACCAACATATCTTTTTATCGAGTCCATTGCTTATTTTTATATATCTATCTCAGTATAGCTCTTATTACTCTAGGTGCATCGTCCTCACATAAAATCTGATTGTTGTATACGAAGTATTGTACCTAATCCTATTTTAAAAGAGTAAGTATGGAGTTTCTTGCACATTCTTCTCCATACGGAACTACCATTTGGAATGTGCAACTAGAATCATTCTCTTAATTTATTTTATTTTGTAAGTTAACGTTCAAAAGTGCCTGTTATGGGTCTAATTGAAATAAACGATTTGACTTTGACTTTGACTTTTGCCTTTTCATTATTTTTGACAAAAAAGCATGACGTGTCGAGAGTTTTCCTAATCTTTATTTCTTGTTTTACTTCTGCGCAAAGTCTCACATGAAAGTGTAATAAAAATGAGCACAATTCTGATTTGCGTGGTAATTTATTACCCACAGTAAAAATGTAGATACAAAGCAGGTTTATTGTGAACAAGCCGACAACTAGGGGAACAAGCATAGTTCAGAAACGGGTTCTTATTTCAATAGCATTTAGAAAAGTTTTTGTTCTTTTTTGTTAAAAAGATCTACATATTTCAAGACGGTCGTAATACTATTGTCTATTAAGACTTTACGAGAGAGTTGCTTTGTAATCGTTCGTAATTGTAACGAATTGATTGAACAACAATCTAACAGCCACTTAAATTGTGCCATTTAGCATCTTATTTTTAGTATTTAATTTTATTATAAAAAAATATTTATAAACTTAGGACGTTCCACATTGCAATACTACAAACCAAATAAAACTAAAATTAAAAACTTTGTGATTGTATTAAAATTGACATCAAAATACATAAAGTTTGTACAAATCTTGAAAAGTACACACTAAACTGAAAATAGAAAAATGAACAAGAAACATAAAGTTTAAAACACTTTGTAAATTAATACACAATTTTCAATAAAGAGTATATAGGGTGACTATTAATAATTAGTGACCGATACTTAAACACGTACTCATGAATACGAATAACTTTCCAAAATAAACTTTTTTTTAACTCATTAACTTTTAATTAATTCTATTACGTCAGTACTGCACAACGGGAACGGTGGGGTGGCGGGGGAGCGTGTGATGGTACTCCTACTAGTAGATTTTGCCCTTCCCGAGGTCAGACTATCAACTGATAGATCATGCCGATTCGTGCCTACTGCGCGCAGGAATTTCAAACAGCTTTTTTGTTATTTTATCGTGTTACAAGTTATAGTGTGTAGATAAAAAAAAGTTTCTTTGGGAATGTTTATTGAAATCATGAATACAATCACGTGTTTAAGTATCGGTCACTAATTACCAATTACCCTATATAAGTTAGGAATAAAGAAATATTTTTTCTGGGCACCGAGAACATCTTGGGAAAAAACATTTTACTCTTACTATAGACGAAAATTTCTAAAAAAATGTTCATCCGACACAAGTCTAGTTTAGTCCGCTCGGCTGCTGCTCACATATTGCTACAATTAATTATATTATAAGTAAAAAGGTCTAAATAGGTTATAAGCGCTCAGCAAGCGACACGTTAGAATGTGGCAAACTAGCCACACTTTTACTTTACAGCGTCAACGGGCGCGTGTGTGCGTTATGTACGGCCTGAGTGCACGCTCTATTCGAGCGTCAGGCGGGGCGGGGCGTGCAGCGTTCATGTTAAACACGTGCTACCCGTAGTGGCCGTCCTGAGTGCCGGCCGAGCGGAGCGTGCGCAGCCAGCGGGCTTGTTTGCGTCGAGCGGGGCGTCGCGTGCAAGTTCAAACCAGTTTGTGTTTTGCAGCGGTGATACAAGCGTTCTTGAAGGATGTCGTTTGAAGAAATAATTTCAGAAATACAAAATAAACCTGAAATATGGTTATCTTCGCATTCTTTATATAAGAACTCATGAAATTTATCTTCATTCACTCTTAATGTTTCAAATAACGTAGAAAACTCTCCAAATTGTTTTCTTTGCTTCACAATGTTACTAGGACCTTGCCTTGACTCATAATTAAATTTTAGCCACAAATTTTCTTCTAAATACATATCAATAATATCGTACGACGCAGACGCCATGATCGACACAAACGACCGCCACCACAAACGCTGAGCGTGCACTGAGGCCACTTAAAGAACGCCCTTTCGACCGCTCATCCCCGCCCCGCCCGACGCTCGAATACAGCGTGCACTCAGGCCGTACACTTAGTGTGGCGTTTTAAAGATCGAATGTTGTTAAGGTAACCTATCTACACCTTTCTACTTGTAATATCATTGACTACAAAGTCCTAAATGACGTTACTGGGACTTGGGATGACAGTTTTTCTATGATATTTCTTCGCATTTTCCTCTTTTTAGTATCTGAAATCTGTTTGTTTTTAAGATGCTGTAGTTATCAAGAGTTATCATATAAAAAATGAAAACCAGGAAGACAGTTAGAACTCCACAAAAGCGACCGTCCCAATTTGAAAAGTAATGGTGTCATTTTCCGCTTAGACGATACGTACAAATGAAAAGAGCCCTCTGATTTATAACTCAATCTTGTGACGACATAAAAAAAGACACACATGAAAATTGCCAATTTTTCATAATAAAGTCGGTTGCGAATTCCGCCATATTATTTCGAGGACAAATTATTTGATTTCCCAACCTTGTTTCTAAGCCCCATATTATTATTATTCAAGAGGTTGAGTGTAACCTCTTTGGTCCTAATTTTTGATTAGGACAGAATCGTTGACTTAAAAAAACTAGAGAGGAAATGTCATAGAAGAACTTTGATCCCATGTCTCAGTAACGCCATCTAGAATAATATAACAATATTGGAGCGGCAGTGGGGCGTACTATAGACTTGTGTCCTTCAGGACACAGGTATCGAATGAAAATTTTGTTTGTGATGTCCTGTCTATAGTAAGTAGTTAATTTCTTTGAGTGTGACTGTATCATCAAGGATATAGCCCATTTTAAGTTACATTATTTTCTATTACCGTACTTGGGGCAGTTGTTTCCAAACTGACACTTTTCCTCTTTTACAAAAGTGTTGTTCAGTTCCTTCAAGCAAAAACAAACGAACGATACTTTTTAAAAGGTTCTTTCATAATCACCAAGCTTGGCAGGTGTGTTAGTTATCGTAGGTTTCAGTGTATCTTCGTAATATAACTCACACACACACAGTCTCCCCTCATGGTGAAAAATAGAAGATATGGGGTAATATCTTCTTAACTCGTATCCATAATTATGTGCCGTGATGGCACAGAAGTCAAACTCTCATGCACAAGGTTGTGGTTCATAAGTTGGTACACATGAATTGGAAAAGTCACAATAGTTCTTCTATTTCGACTTTTTCAATTCATAATTATGTACTTTCAAAATTTATCTTAGAGATTATACATCGACATCGGTGGAGGAAAAAATCCTAAGAAACCGTAGACATATAATATAAGTTTGAAATCGCTAAATCACCTTGAGGAAGAGTGGTGGTCAATGCCCGTGCCTTCTCTGTATGAGAAGAGGCCTTTACTCTGCAATGATACAGTAACAAGCTGGTAGGTATTATACTCCATGTGAACTAAACGAATACCTAGTTCAAGCTGAATTAATTTTTAACAAACTGTTAATTAATTGCTAACAGGGTGCTTTCATACATTACTTATATTTCTAACAGTCACAAATGGCTCTGATTACGATTTACAAATTTCAAAATGGTTTTTGGCTCTTAGTTATTGATTTTAATAATTTTATTTTTTAAGTACCTTTCGTTTGCGGTGGCAAAACATGACAGCGATTAAACTAAACATTATGTAACATCTAGCACTTATGTGTATACTCATTGTTTTTAGCAAAATAACTAATCTTGTATCTTGTAAATCGTTTCTTTTAAAATATATAAAACTCTTTGAACCATTGAAACCGCAAGCTGCACGGATCGTTTGCCAAAAACATAAATCTACATACTTCCAGTTATTGTCAATATTTCCACAGCATTTGTTTTACTACATTACTCAATATTCATGTAGTTTAAACACGTGGACAAACAACATTAAAAATCACAATATCGACTAAAGTGTCATTTCAAAAACCCCTTACTGAGTAATATTCCGTTTAATTTTATTTATTGCTACCCAGACTATTCGGTTAAACGATTTACAAATACAATACTGTTATTAATAACTTTACTCGTCTGTAAATGAAATATTTCTGAGATAGAATAGTTTTGACAAATTGATACCAATTTGTGAGCTGAAACCTATTTCTGTTTCAAAAGGTAAAGATCTTTGAAATGATAAAATCAAACCTGAGATTCAAGACGTAATAGAGAGTTAATAAGTTCAATTATACCCAAAATAAAGCTATTCTTTTCGTAAATCGGTTGATATTCGTCTTATATTACTACGTATTAGATTATTCATATTACGTTACGTACCTACCGAATTCTTAGAAAACACCAAAGTAAGACAATCGAATATAATCCATCATCACTCGACTAGAATAACATTGCTCATACATCTCAAAAGGATTCTAAAAGAACTTTGGATCCATCCATCTTCAAATCTAGTTCTAGCTTTGCTATCATAAACTAGCTTATACCGACGCAATACCTGTTCAGTTGAATATAAAACGTTCTGAACAAATCCAAGGCAGATTGAATTCAGTGAAAGTTTGCTAGTGCGTCAAAAACTTATAATTCCGTTTGATGCTCGGCTATTGAATTCACTCCTTATTTATTGTTGGCGAAAATAATATTAATCTCGCGGGGATTACACTTGGATTTTATTCTTCTCCTCAACTCGGAACTTGGAGAATAACCCCAGATTATTCGCCAGCGTATATAATAACGTGGATGGGCAATCCACTAATGAAAGTATAACGATTGTTTTATGGATGAACATTTGGCTTTAACGGGTGTAAAAGTTGTGCGATAAAACGTGATCTGCTTAAGGCTTTTTACTTACAGTGGTCTGGGAATTAGGTACTAAACACTTCGCGATGGTCGCGGCCTGGCTTGAATATATTTACACTGGCGCTTGTAAGATTTACATAAATACTTATTTATCTCCTCGTTAAATGCGTGGCTAGAATTGTTTCTGGGGATGTTGTCTTTGCAAATACGTTTAATTACTTTTAATATGAATAACCTCGGGGTTGTTATTTGTAAAACAAAGCAGCTAAAAGTTCTATTAGTAATGCTGGCTTAAGTTAATAATTTTCATGTAAATACGCATTGGAATATGGTGGTGTATCCACAATAGCATTGCAGAACGTTATCAGGGCCAAGTAGTAATCAGCTGTGGAAGTTTCCGTGCGTAAGAGGGATTATATTTTCGATAACTTAGCTTAGGGTGGAGGGCAATAAATAGGGAAAAAGAGAGATAGTAAGGGGACTATCCTGAACGTAAGTAATCTGGGAATTTGTTATGGTTTTAAGAGAAAAATGGGAGGAATCCCACGGGAACGATTCAATATTTTCCAAAACTACCGGAGCCCATATTTCTTCTGTGAAGGCACGCGCGCTATTTATTAATCAGATTTGTTTTATATTGCACTTTTGTTGGCGAATGTTTTATTACGAGCAAGACGTTACTAATAACATTGATTCAAAAAGTTTCTTGTAGAGATGCCTTGGCTATGGTGAGAGTTTAAAAGTTTGTAATTATGCAATAACAAACTGATAAAATCTTTCACTCTCAGTCACACACACTCTGTTGTATCCTTGTGGAAACAGTTATTTTTAAGCTAGGTACAGGTACTTGAATTAAGTTTTATCAATCTTTTAGTTGAATATCATTGTTAACAGACATAAAGTGACCAAAAAAAAATCGAGTACCTCTATTCAAATAAACACGAATTCCGACATTTCCGACCACTCGTGCACTTCGTTGAAAACACAACAAAAAAAAGTCAACCTGCTTTCCCGACACACATTTTTATTTTCCCTAACATTTTTACACGTAAAACATTTTCGTGACGACATAAAGCGATAGCTCCACATACTTATGTGGTGCGCCCCCTTCACTGCGGTTTAGAAAAAACGCAATATCGCATGAGTTTCAAGGGAGGTAAGTGTGCCCTGTGGATTTACAGCATTAAATTGGTTCAGGCAGGGCTGTCAACTTGCTAAAAGTTTTTAAGTCGGCCGCTCGCGTGACGAACGTTATAAAACTTTGAGTGGGTGAGTAACTTTTATGTGGGAAAACTACCAAGTTTGTTATTCAGTGTACTTTAAATTTGTAGACTTGTTTGTATTATCGCTAACAGGGGTGTGTCCGTCCGAGGATTACGTTTTTTATCCTCTTAACTACCTCTGATTCTAGTTTAAAAGTAAAAAGAAATCGTTCATCATTAAAGTACAGATGCACCGAAAATTTTAGTAATGTCCAATCAGTTTTAACAGTTGAGTCAAAGATATTTACTAACATCTACTTAAACAAGAAACTTTATTGATTTAATAAATGCACCTTAATTATAATACATACCCATATTAAACATATAAAAAGTTAACCAAACTTAACAATAAATAATTACGAGAAGTCGAAAAATCATCCGCATCGCTGCAAGCTAAGTAAAATGCCCATAAGACTGGCGCATTGACTGGCGGCATTGCTACGTTGAATGGCAATGATAGTTAAATAATACTTTGCTGATCTTTAATAAATTAGCTTTTAGTTTTTTTTAAAAGTGGCTTTAATCATTATTTAAAGATCTTTTACACATTGCGGAATGCAAATAAATAATTTATGAACATGAATTGAATGTTTCTATTACCTCAAAATAATTACGCGTCCTAACAACCCTAGTTCAGTATCTCACTGTCCAGTAGAAATCCTTTGTCCCATGACAGCACACAGACTCGACTTAGTTTATCACCGCTGCGACTTTCAGTGGTTATTGCGTCTTGGACTTGCTACTCTGACATAAACGCACCCCTAGTCATTACAACCTTGAAGACATGAAACCCCGAATCGTAGACGCGTAATAATTTATTACCTACCGCCAGTAAGGATAAGTTAATAAGTAAGTTCTGCCGCTTATAAAAACGCTACATAAACTTTGTTACTTTGTTGATCTACGGGGAAAGAGAATTATTTATTTATCAAAGTTCTATTTATGTTTGACGACGGTGTTGTCTTAGAAACATTTTGTTAGTGATACAACGAGATTCGTCGTGAATGGAGGTAAATTGATTGTCAAAAACACTTCGCGAGAAAGTAACATCAATAAGTAAATCAGTATGTCTAACCATAGAGATAACAACTAGCACTACTACAACAACTATATAAGTAAGTGTAAACTTGTGTCCAAGTAATACAATTGATGGATTAATAAGGGCGAGACTCCACGAAGCGGAGACGAGAGAAGATGTCTCGTAATTAACCAATAGGATTTTATATTGTTAGTGCCATTAAGTCTGGGTATATTTCAATTGGAGTAAGATGTAGTAGGCCCATGTTCCCGTATAGATATAGTTCCCGTGTAGGTAACTACTTTTTCAAAAGTATCTATCAAACCAATAAGCTGATATGAAATTAGGAATAACTCTAAAATATTACTACAATAATATAAACTGAAGAAGAAGTGCTGAAGCTAAGCACTGAGCTGTCAAAATGTTGCAAGCTGATTGAATGTACAAAACAACGTCTTCTCGTCTCTGCTTTGGTGGAGTTTCGCCCCAACGCTTGTACGCCTTACAATTATTAGCAGAACAATAATATAAGTTTTCAATAAATAAGCCTTATTCATAATGCATTAATTCTCGTTTTTGCAAGATTTATCGTATGTTATCTTGCATTTTGGACACTAAGTGTACGACAATTAAATAAATCACTAGGTATGTCCCTCACGCCTGTCAATTCATTTATTTTATAAATTAATAACAAAATAAATTCAATTTCGCCCCTGGCCCTCGGTAACATTAATACAAATTAGTCTGCAATTCACAAGAAATCTTCTCTTATCATCAAAAACTTTAGGTAAGTACGTAATCTTGTAATGGCTTTCACGTCACATCAAAGTTTCTACGCCGTGTCTCAAGACGGCATGCGCGTGCATCATCCAAGCTAAAACGAATCCCTGGAGGCCTTATGTGTTTGCCCAGAGATTGCAAACTCAGCTACCAACAAACCGCCCTGTTTGTTAATGGGGTTAATACCTTTGTATCGTTAATTTTGTTTGCCATCTTGTTTTATTGGTACTTTAAATTAGTTGGTGCTCTGATTGCGTTTGCCATAATGGGGTTGCTTTTTTTCCTCTTTTATTCCCCCTCTTTAAATTTCACATTTTGATCTGAAGATCAAAATCGTCGTTATGCAATCATGCTATTTCTGTTCATGAACAACAGGGTCAGTCCGGTAAAAACTAAAGCTAATAGTTCTGCTAAAATTTCACGCCATACTAAGAAATTCCAGATTTTAAATTTACATTTATCTCACACATGAAAACAAGTTCAGAATTTCAAGATCTGCAGGAATTTAAATGCGTTATACAAAATTATAATTTCTCTTTGCTGGAGCGAAGCATGCAAAACATTCTTAGCACATTTCCAGGGAATTTTATCTTAAACTTAAAATGTGTTTCCAAACCAAGACTCGACTAAAATTCATTATGTTCAAATATTTACGACGTCCCAAGCGTAGCAGTGCTCCTGGCTCTCAAGGAACTCACTCAAGATATGTTCCTAATTTGCCTTTCAAATACTTTGAAACACAGAAGTATTCTGGAGAGCGGCTTTGACTGTGAAAATACGCAAAGAGGCTAGTGTTACGTGCGAACTATCTCGCCAAGAAGGCAACTTACTGTTGAGAAATTCCGTCCGCGTAATCGCCGAAACACACTCCCCTAGGGACCCGGCGGTATTACCCTCCCTATCTCCAACATTCTTACAGTTTAATGTATGCAAACGCATTTTGTTTCAAAGCCTAGCTCCCTCAAGGATGGTGTTACTTGAGAGCCCTCCAGCGTTGTTCACCTCACCACCGTCGACCGAAGTTTTTCCCTGCCTGTGTGTCACAACATGCTCTTTGATCTTCACAAATGCGAATATAATGTCGGAACCAGTTAAGAACATTCCTTTTTCCCTTTATCTGCCTGCACACTCGTGAGTTTTTTCTACCTCTATTCCCTAATATTTTCGCATATATTCCTCTAGGGCTTTTTTGTGAATGCAAACAATATAAAAACTGTTTTGTCTTTTCCTATTCTGACTATTGAATATATTTGTTTGTGAAATGAAATACAGATTGAGGCGTTATATTTTCTTCAACCGTCCCCTAACGTCTAACAATGAAGTTTGTAAAGTGAAATATGAAAGACGTTTCATAAAGGCTGGTAGACGGAATAATTCATAAAAGGAATTCGTTTCAATGTGTCACTTCTGTAACGAGGTTCAATATATCACGGGTATATTAAAGTCAAGTTAAGCTCCCAAAGTTGGCGTCATCAATCGGGGTAGTGATAAATATAGAATATCCCCAATGATGAGGGATTATTTGACGACAAAGTATCAACAGTAACATGTGGTGTCACCTTAAAAATAGAATGCGTCACCATCTCAGCGATGTCACACGTGGCGTTCTCAAAAACAGATCGTTTCCTTTAAAAAGTTAATTTGGCACTTTTTGTCGCGAGACAGTTACAAAAACGAGCGTCATTTTTTAGAAGTCGTTAAGGGGCATATGTTCTCCTAATAATGTCGCGGTGTAGCCAACCTCAGTAATGTGACTCTTATTTTCCGATACGGGGGTGTTTTGTTGTAAAATATCATCGGAAATAAGGGATACTTTTTAAAATATAATGTTAAGTATTCATATTGCAACATTTCTGTATTTTCGGTTTAAGGAATTTATTCTCATAAGAACAATACATAGGTTCACTTATAATGAGATACAAAGTAATTGTTTATATCTAAATAAATACATTTTGCCTCCGATGTGTGTTGGTGAAGTTATACAAAACAAATATATAGGAAGTATGTAATTGCTAACATTTAATATGAGGTAATTATAACTACATTTCATACACGTAATCTCTCAGTTTAAGTTTAAATCTGTTAATATTATCACAATCTTTAACGTCATTAGGTAGGTCGTTAAACAGCTGTGCTCCTTCGAACAATATCGTTTTTTTTCCGTAGTTTGTCCGAGCTTGTCTTCGTTGTAATTTATTTTTATTTCTTAGGTTGTGTGATATTGTTTTTTTATGTAATTTTAGCTTTGATTGTACGCTGTTTGTGGTGATTTTTTTTATTAGAATGCAAGTACCGTATATGTATAGTTGTTTAAGATTTAATAATTTTGTTTTTTGAAATAGTGTTTTGGTTGGAGTGAGGTAGTGATAATGGTATAATGTTTTTATTATTTTGTTCTGGGTTCGTTGTAATGGCATTAGAATGGTTTTTGCGGCGGATCCCCATATTTCAATAAGGTACTCGAGATGTGATTTTACTAATGAGTTGTAAATAATAGTACGTATTTTCCTTGGAATACAATTAGAGATTTTGCGTAATGATGCTAGTAATGATGTTAATTTTGATTTTATATGTTCGATGTGCAGTTTCCATGTGAGTTTGTCGTCTACCCTCAGACCGAGATATTTTTCGTGGTGCGATCTTTTTATTATGTCATTGTTAATAGTAAGAGGCGGAAAGTCTGGTAATGGTTTGTTTTTTGCGGTGAAAATCATGTATGTTGTTTTGGACGTATTTATTGTCAGTAAATTGTATTTAAGCCACTCACTGAGTATACCAAGGTCTTTTTGAGCATTTGTTATAATAGTATGGATAGATTTATCGAAATAGAAGAGGCATGTATCGTCCGCGTATAAAGTTAGGTGACCCGTTAATCCTATTTTGTTTATATTATTTATGTAGATTAAGAAAAGTAACGGACTTAAAATTGAGCCTTGAGGGCAGCCGTATGGTACGTTTTTTATGGAACTAGTGAAGTTATCGATTTTAACTACTTGTTGTCTATTTTGTAAATAAGATGTAAACATTTCTAGGGCTTTATCTGTGACTCCTATGTTGATTAATTTCTGGATAAGTTTGTGGTGGCATACGGTGTCAAATGCTTTTTTTAAATCAATAAATACCCCCAATACAACATCCTTTTGATCTATGTGCGTTTTGATTTTAGTTACCAAGTCTACTGTAGCGGTAAGAGTGCTAGATTTCGAACGAAAGCCGTATTGTTCCTCGATTAGGAATTCTTTCTCAAGAAGGTACGCATTTAGACGGCTGTATAAAACACGCTCAAAAATTTTTGATAATACAGGTAAAACCGACACTGGTCTGTAGTTACCTGGATCAGTCCTACTACCCGATTTGAAAATAGGGCTGACTTTGGCAACTTTAAGCGTGTTCGGAAAGACGCCGCACATCAGACATTCGTTTATGCAGTTCGTTAATTTAGAAACAATTATATTTTTGAGGCATTTGATCACCTTGGTACTGATACCATCTATCCCAGTACTTGTATTACTATCCAGACCGTCAATTATTTTAGAAATTTCGTCCTCAGTACAAGGAGTGAGTTTACTTAGAGTTACGTCGTGTGAATGGTTCTGTTCGTACATAAGAGTGGTGTCATCGTCCGCGTGATATATAATGGGTATTTCGTTAGCTAATTCCTGGCCAATTGATGAGAAAAATGTGTTAAAATAATTACAAATTGCGTTACCGTCAGTTATAGGTCCTGAGCTCGACATTAGTTTCGGAGGAGCACTGCTGTCTTTGATTTTATTTAGTGCTAAGTTATTAATAAGTTCCCACATCTTTTTCGGTTGATTGTTATTGTTGTAGAATAGATCGTAATAGTATTTTTTCTTGCGGTTCTTGATCAGGTTTTTTACTGCGTCTCGTTGTTTGAAAAAGGTTTTCTGTATGTTTACGTCTTTCGGGTAAGATTTTGTCTGTTGCCATAGGTTGTTCCGTGAGTTTATCGAATCAGTAATAGTTCGGTTTATCCAATCGTTTTGAGGTAGATTCAGAATTTTTGTCTTGTCGGTTTTGTTGTTGTTTACATGTTTTGTGATAAACCGCTCAATGTGGTAGTAATCATTTTCTTCATTCATGTAATTATCTGCTAGTGCCTCGTTGTATAATTTTTCATAATTTATTGCTTTGTATTGTATTTTTTTATTTTTTTGTGGCTTTAGACTGCCGATTTCCAAATATATTTGCTTATGGTCAGACAAACATGACTCGATTATGGAGAAATTGAATGAATGGTTACTTATGTTTGTGCAAACATGATCCAGTATAGATTTTGTAGTCGAGGTTTCACGTGTACTGTATAGGCCATTAATTTTGTTCAGTATTTGATATCCGTTTCCTTTGATTTCGTTTAGGTATTTAGTGACGTGGTTGTCCGCGTTGAGGAGATCAATGTTAAAGTCTCCAAATACAATTGCTCTTCTTCTCTGCTCCAGCTGCGCGGAGTACGTTGTTAAAAAATCGTCATTGTTTGAATCACCTGGTTTATAAATCACTCCGATGTTAAGCGATATTTTTTTTATATGTATCCACAAGTAGTGGTTTCCATTTTCGCATAGTTCTTCCGTTACGTCGTATTTTATTGAATCGTGTATATAAATTGATACCCCTCCACCTTTTCGTGTTTTCCTATAGTTGTAAACATGATTGTAGTTTGGCAACTGATATAATTTTGCATCGGCTTCAGAAATAATCCAGGTCTCCGTGAATACCAATAAGTGGGTAGTTTTCGGTATCGCCCTAATAATACATTTGATTTCATCGAGCTTACCAGTTTTGCGAATACTTCGTAAATTAGCATAAAAAAATCTTAATGATGATGGGTGTAAGGGTATGTCTTCATATTTTTTGATGATTTGATGGCTTAGTTTATCTGTGTGTTTTCCATTGTGTTGTGAACCTCCTTCGAGTTTTTTTTTTTTTGAAACTTTGAAACTTATAACTTTACATTTTACAGTCCCAGTCTTTTTATGCGTCTAAAGTTTGCTTAAATATCCGTATACCGTATCGCTTTCATGCTTCTCAAAAGAAAGAAAGAAATAAGTATTCCTTAAAAAGGAACAATATACAATCATTCTTATTTACGTTTCCCTTATTAGCCAAAATGTTTTCCAAGAATGGAGCGAGTATATTAAAGTAAATGAGCATCAAGCTAATACAGTGTCGTTGTGTAGCTAACTCTCATCCCAATTCGTCTTCTTCCCGTTGATGGATGGGACCTCGCCACTTCCCTAATAAATGTAAACAAAACATTTATTTTTTGCCCAACAAACGTTATTAATGAATCGCCCCCGATGACAAGTTTAATTGTTTCAAATGCCTCCTCTTTGATCTTGATAAAAGGTTCTTCGTAGAAAAGTTTTTTGTAGCAAAAATGTCGCGTTATTGACACTCGAGATCTTGTGATGTCTGCACTCCATCCATTATGCACCTTTCAAAATACCGCAAATCAAACTCGTCTTTATCTATTAGAAGTTAGAATATACAATTGTCTGGCTTATGTTTTGGAATATCAGTGTCATATGATCCAAAATCTTTTTTTAACCCACAAAAGTCAGTCACCGTAAAAAAAGGAAACGTCCAAGGAATTCCACGTAATAGGAGAAATATTTTAATGAGGATTTAAAAAAATAATTAATGCTAATGTGTGAACGGTTGCGTGTTTTCAGGTGAACTGCTGACGAATGCTCGTGTTTCGATATAAAGTAGCAAACGGAAGTATTGTTAAAATTCTTTTGATAAGAATGTTGATTGTGACTTTTGTGGTGAAGAAATTACGCGTAAATGGGATTACGAATTTGTTGGAGTATGTCGAACTATGGGTAAGAAGTCTGTTTATATTAAGGCCGAGCTTTACAGGTAGAGGTCACAGAACCACAATCTGATGTTATAAGGTAAGGTGTACAAAACTTTAAAAACCTATTGTGTTTCTGGAAGAAAAATATGAAAGAGTTAAGTTAAGATTTTTTGATTGACTAAGTGTGGCGAGCCATTTGTTTTCAAAGCATGGTGATCTTATATCGTAGGTTTTTTATAATGATAAAGAAGACGATGATATAATTCGAGATTGTCAAAAGGGAATAATAGGGGTACTACGGTATCTATGTAGTGGTTTTGATTTTGAATATCGTAACACTGCTGAGATAGAAGCCTTTTTAGCCAACCTCACATCTTTTATTACTGTTTTCTATTGTAATTCCTTAGTAGTTTTATTTTTATTATAACATTCCCTGTGCTGGTCTTTATTTCTTGCTTTTCAGTAGTTTCTAAAATCCATCATAGTAGCAGCTTTATATGAATTCAAGTTCAAGTACGCTCTCGCTACCGCCTGTCAATATAGTCATATCTTTGATCGCGCGACATTTGAGTGGCCTGTGAATCACACCACGACACACAATCTTAATCAGTTCCATTATGTGGGACTAAACACTAATTGGACAAAATGTCCTTTTATAGGCCTCATCAAAATAATAATCAGATCGAATTGACCACTGAATCGATTCTAGGGAGGCAAAATGAGTAATACTTTATCGTGAATCATCTCATATCTTTTCCTGTATGATCTTATAGTTAGGTGCTTAATGGTAAATTTCCATGAGTCCCACACAACAACAAAACATAACGCCTTAAATCCCCGAAGGGTAAGGTGTACATTATGTAACACACCCAAATTTTTCCAGTAATGTTTAAGTTCCATGTTATAAAAAACTCAATAACGTTTTGCCCGACTCAAGAATTCATTAATTTATTTATTACTTCTGGCTAGCCAACAATTGTACATAAACTGTACTGTTAACATTATTGTACAAAATATAGAATTCATAAAAGGTTAGTATTACAATATCTATGTAATTCTTTGTAAGTTACCATAGTATTCCCCGTAAAATATTATGTTAATCGGTATATATATCGGACAATTGAATTAATGAAAACTTGAGACTTTAAACCAATGAGGCAATCACTGACGGTGACTCATCTTCGCTTATCAAAAATAAGTTAAAACTTTTATTTAAATGGTCGAAGGGTCTTTCACATAACACAGCATATTCGAATTAAATTTACGCCTCAGGCGTTATTTCATTTTGGATATTGAAGTGTTATTTTTGCGTAATGGTTTCTTTAGTGTCCCTTGATTATACAGTTACTGTTCTTCTATCTTCATTTTTTCAGGATTAAAACCTACCGTCGCCATCGACAACAATTGGATCCCATAATTTCTGTTAATAAAACCCGATGACAGCAATATCACGATCATAAACGAAGGATTTTATACTCCCAAATTACGACGATTACACCCGGATGTCGCGGCCAGATAAACAGATATTGGACCCTAAAAATGCAGCTTATGTCGTCAACGGTATTTATGATGAACTCACAACTTCAAATTAGGATATCCTGTACTAATGGACATGGTAACGCATCCGTGATGAGTAGAAGATAATTGTAAGTGCATCTCAATTTGTCATTGTGCATGACATTGTTGAAGTAGTGGTTTTCTAGCAAGCACCATTCTGATATAATCAATTCATTACTATTTACTATTGTTTTTGAGAAGCGGTGGCCCATAGGTGTCCCCGACTTACAAACAGTAAGTCGTGGGTTCGAGCCCAGGCAGGCGCATTACTTTGTGTGATTTATTTTATCACCACTGTTCTCAAAAACGGTGAGGGAAAACATCGTGAGGAAACCGGCATTGTCTTAGAACCAGAAATTCGAAGAAATGTGACATCTACCACTTCGCACTGGGCCCGCGTGGTAGATTATGGTCCATACGCAAAATACGCGCTTTGACGTGGAGTTGCGGATACCAGCCCGATATCTTTACCTTTTTTTTTACTATTAAGTTTATCTAAGAAAGAAAAAAAGCATTTCTTTGACACAACACAGGCACACAATAATAAATAAAGGTAAAAAGAAAATAGAAAAAAAAACAAAACAGAACAATGTGCCCACATTCAGACATCGAGATCGGTGTAGGAAGCAGCGGTGGCGAAATGTTCATACAACTCGATTCCCATGGGTTTGGAGATTCGGAAAAGTAACTCTACAGCTATTAAATATTGGCAGTTAGACTCTGGTATTGCTAAATATAATATAGGTTGGAAATGTAACGCTGGCCATTTATTATTCAAATGTGAAAGCTGGTGTTCTACGTAATTGTCACTCGGCAACTATTTTTCATGTTACAATGTCATGTATAATTTTATAATAATATATTAAATATTTCACTTATTCCAACTGTGCTTCAATACTCTGCAATACATCTAATTTCCAATAGGTTTACATAGCTAGTTACATTATAAGCATACAGAGTGGTTGGTAGACCGGTGACTTCGAGTCTTCGACGGCTTCACTTTAAAGAAAATTTACCCCTCGTCACTGGTGACATCGTGAGAAGAGCCGGAAAGACGTATAATTTGATCAAAGTTTCAATGAAGCGTGGTGATTAGTACTCGTGCCTTCTGTGTATACAAAGAGGCCTTTGCCCTGAAGTGGGACAGTAATAGGCTACTACCTAGTGTTCATGTATAGGTACTGTTGTATGTTTGGAGACGGATTGAGCGTGTTTGAGGCATTTTGTCTTTGGCATTTGACTCCTTCACTAGGTGAATGTCATACATACAGCTTGGCAAAAAAGAGTAGAAAATAATGGAGGCGCCACTGTGCTCTTCGTATGGCAACCCGTAGCAACCGCAAAGCGTACCAACCTAGTCTTAATACTTAGCTGTTTTTTAGACAAATTAATCTAATTAAATATTATTTTTTTAAATCAGTAAGTAATCACTTTCAATCATGTCAATTAGACACACAATAGAAAGACAATGACAGCGTGGACACCGGTGTCCTCTTGGGGTGTAATGCAACAATTGAACAAGGACGTGTTCTTGACACGCAAGTCGCAACTGATTACTTACCTAAAAATAACAAATTGGGTAAATACTCCTGAGTTTACAACATTGTTTAGGAATTATAAAAAAAGAAAACATTACATTATATAACATAATTTTTATATTTTATTCTAGTAAATCTTCCTCTAAATATTCTACCCCGAACACGGAGGCCGCAAACTCATCTGAGTCATGTTCAGGTTCAGAGGTGATGCTGCTATCATCTTCTAGATTTATTACTAATCACTTTATTTCCTCGTTCATAGTTATATTTTTTTCTCCAGTAATCCTTTTCTATTTTTATTACATGTTAGCACGAGTTCTTCCAATCCTCCTCGGTAATAGCTTGGAATGCACGTTTAGCTGCTTCCTGTAAAGACGAAATATTTCATTTATTCCTAACAATATTAAAAGTAAAACATTTTTATCACATACTGTTAATAAGCCGGATGTAGAAAATACCCTTTTGTTTATCTCCTTCTAGCACGATTTTCCTTAGAAAGATTTCCCTGAATTAAATAATAGATTTAGACTATGGTACGACAGTTTCTTTTACATTTCTAATGCAAACGCTAGAACAAATAATTCTCTCCATTGATATCGCACTTAAAGTATAATTTACGTAGAAATTGAATTTTCATTCAGTTAAAAGTCAAGTCACCAAAGTATCAATTTTTGTCAGCGCGCTATACCAGAGTAATGCAGAAAAAATGTAAACATAACCTATGTGCTCGACATATTTTGTTTCAAATCTCTAGTTATTCCTTATGCAAGCAAATTAATACAGGTTTGTATTCATCAATTAACACTTGATTCAACTAAAATCAACAAAACAAACTCTTACTTACCTGTCTTATCAGCGGTTCTTTGGTAAACATTGTGAAATTCAGAAAGAATAGTTTTGGCCTCATGTTCCACCAGATATCGCCTGTACACCTTATAAATAACCTCCCTGCCAGCACTCCGAATGGTTTTATTCATTATTCTTCACTTTTTACCTTTATTAATCAACGTTTGGTGGTCGAAATTAAAATTTTACGAAATCGTGAACTTTGTTTACTAAGAGATGTCATTATTTTGGAAATATTGCCAACAGACAAAAATTTAGTTCCGTTTCTACACTTTTTTGCCAAGCTGTAGCTACTACGACGTAATAATATGCTTAGAATGGTGTAAGGTTTTTTCATAGGAGTTCAAATGTGACTCTCTCCTTCTTTTCGAGTAACCTGTTGTCAGAGTTCTCATGCCGCCCCTGGGTTTCTGACTTTGCTTCGAGAAATATTTCACGAGGCGGTTTACTCGATGTTTCCTTGACCTTTTTAAAACAAATGACATTAATAACACAAATTACTATTTCTATTGTAAACAATCCTCAGGTTATTTCACCACATATCAGAGTGGAATACTAATATTTCCCGAACTTTCAAACAACGCCTTCTAGTCCCAAATTAAGCAGAGCTTGTGCTATAAGTACTACAATGATATTAAAAAGGTTTAGATAGGTTAGCTAAACAACATTCGATCTTCAAAACCGGCACACTAACGCACGCCCGCGTCCGTTAAAGGCGCGCCGCGATACTGGCTAGTTAACCACATTTTAACGTGTCGCTTGCTGAGCGCTTATAATCTATCTACACTTTTTTACTTATAATATCTTCGAAGTACTAGATAATTGATAAACATTCTTAATATTCCTAAATAAATACTTTATTATACACCCAGACACAGAGACAATCACACTTGAAACATTTGTCTTTGTGGGAATCAAAACCATGACGTCCGGCATAGCAGTCAGGGCCATTGCTGGTTGGCTGGCCTGTTGGTCTAGTAGTTAGTGACCCTGACTGTTATGCCGGAGGTCGTGGGTTCGATTCCCACCCAGGACAAATGTTTGTGTGATGAGCACGATCATTTGTTCTATGTCTGGGTGTAATTTATCTATAATACCTATGTATATATTTAGAAATATATAAGTATGTTTATCAGCTGTTTAGTACCCATAACACAAGCTCTTAGCTTAGCTTAGCTTGGGACTAGATGGCGTTGTGTGTAAAAAGTTGTGGAATATTTATTTATTGTGGAATTTATTTATTGCACTAGCCACTAATCCAACAGGCCAGTCCAAATGGAATGCAACTTTCAACTATTGAAAGCCTAGTAAGTAATACCAAACTGCAAAAACCCCATTTGTCTTCTAGAAATGAAAATAAATAATTACTCGAATCTAAAAGATCAAGTAGGTAAGGATTTGCGTGTATAATTGATACTGAAACAGCTAATCTACTTATTAAGCAACGACTATATTTTTCTTCGGGTGTAGGTACTATTAATTGATACTGAAAAGGCTAATCTATTACGTAACGAGTTTCTTTTCTATTAAAAACTATATTGGTGAAATAAGTAAACAGGCACAAAAAAGATTTCTCAGAAACAGATGCCAATCATCCGTTTTAATGCTAAGTGTTTATTCCTTGATTTATAAAGAAGATTATTTCTATAGTAACAGTTATTTTTGAAATTATTTCGCGCCAGATTTTACCTTGAATACGACCTATTACTTCATAGAATCGACAAAACAAGGAAAAAACACGGCGAGGTCGCAGGACCACATCAATTATCGTAACAAATCATGTACAAAACGATACACGCTTTTTCTTTGTAGGTGAACCTTGAAATATAAAAGCTGCTCATTCACTAGACAACCAATTTTGTTGTGAAAACAGTTGCACGACGTTAGACTGACTCTTTACTGACTTTTGTTGCAAACACTGATCTAATCAATGATCTGTGGTTGCGAAGCTACAAAAACTTGTTAAGAAATATGTTTAAAAATTGTCTACCCTTACCTAAGGTCTACATTTTGGGAGATCGGTTCATAAAATAAAGCTTATACTTAAAGGTATTTATGATAATATTATAATCTACCTTGTTTATGAATAAACTAGATTAAATAGTATAAGTTGACCTATAAGTGATTGTTGCACTGTTAGACTCACATTTTTGCACATTTAGCGTAGGTAAAATCTGTGTTAACAATTTGTTAGTAAACCAATTAATAAATTAATATGAATGATAGTTAGTCATGCGGTCATGCCAAAATCAACCCTCGAAACACGAATTAATAAATACATAATATTTTCTTAAAACTATGCTTTAATTTCATCACAATCACACTAAAAACTCAGTACAAAGCGAGTCTTTAATGCTCTAAAGCAATAAAAATGTATGAAATTTCATTATTAGCTTATTTTTTAATCGCACCAAAAGGTGCCAATCTTAATGGATTAGCTCTATTCAGCCAGCCGAAACCTATCAATACTTTTTTTACGTACGTATTATTCGTTTCTATCCTACTTGTTCCAAATTTAAAAATGATTGCTGCTAACTCTGATTTAAAAATGAAAGAAATTTCAAAAAGTGATTTGGCGGGAACTTTGTTAATTTTGCTTGACAATATTTTTGGAAACGATAAAGTGTGATACTATCTGATTTTCAGTGCTTCGGCTTCGAATTAAAATGGAATCATCTAGCGACACATTAACTCCGGAAAACACTCTAAATGAAGCCGACAGTGATAAAGAAACTTCTATTTTATTTAACTGTTTGATATGAGTTTCTTTTAACTAGGTACTATTCCTTTAAGTAATAGTTGAAAGAAAAGCAGATTATGCACCTCGCCTTAAGTAATTTATATTGACCTCGTGCCTGTTAGATTAGAGCCCTCGCTGACGCTCGGGCTCTAAATCAGGCACTCGGTGCAATAATAAATTACTTTGTGCTCGATGCAATAATCTACTATTATCTATCAAAATATAACCGTAGACTATTAGTCTATTTACCCCTTGATATCATCGATACTTTAATTTTACAACCAGTACAGAATAAACTTAATATTTTAAGGTGACTACATTATTTACTTCTGTATAAATGTCTGTTCAAACAGTGCTAGGTTATTAACAACTTGCCTTTAGACAAACCAATACGTTGGCCCAACATGTTGTCCAACATAATATTGCTACAAATATTTTGTTGCCCAACTATCGCCTTCTAGACCAACAGCTTTACACACACTAACATCGTCTCAATCATTGATAAGGGAACAAGAAAAGTTTACGGTTGATGTATTCTGTTTTACGATCTCTTTTGTTTTTGTTATACGCATGAAGTGAAGACAATCAAATATGTTAGGAATCAATTGTTATTCTAAATGATGAAACATAAAATTTTCGTGATAAACATTGTTTGCTGTTTTCTTCTTTTTGTCACTGTTGTTACTGAAAGGACTAAACGCCCACTGGATTTTCTGTTCATTGTACAGTCAACCGTTATTTCAACAATAAGTAGATGCCGTCGAATTGTTAACTAAAGTTAGTTTAGGTACAATCATGTTGTTTTCTTTATCAAGACGTCACCTCGAGCAAGCCGGGAACTATTCTTTGACATTTTCAATTTAAACAACAGAATATTTGTGACTTTGTGGGATTATCATTTTTTTTTTATATCTTAGCTGATGTTTAGATTATTGAAGGGCCACATACCGCCTTCCATAAACTTTGAAAACAATTAAAGCAACACTAACTAAAATAGAATAAAATAGTTAAATACATAGAACTATAATTCGAGTTAATCACTGCATAGAAAACGTATTTAACTAATCAAAAAACCAAGTCCAAAATTGAACAAACTTTTGACTAATTTCTAGATGCCCTCTGTACCTGGCCAGCTCATCAAGCTATCTCAATGTGTCAAAATTCATTGTGTGTGTGCAACCGACCTCATTGTTAAGAATAAGTAATAGCAGCTAAACATTTTGCGTTTATGCTTTCGTAGTGTCAATATAAGTAAAAATGTGTATTGCTTACCTAAACAACAATCGATTTTCAAAAAACGGCACATTAACTCACGCACGCGTTCGTTGACGACCCGACGCGATACTGAGGTAAAGTGTGGCTAGTTAGCCAAATTTAAACGTGTCGCTTGCTGAGCGCTTATAACCTATCTACACCTTTTTACTTACAATATCATTTGCGTCAATGCTGTCAATGTTATTTAAAATGTTCCTTATTCAAAAGTATAATTTAAAAAACATAACGAAGGCCTGTAGAGGTAGTCGCTTCTTGTACAGACGCCAGCACATCAAGTTACCCCAAAGTGTCAAATTTCTTTGATCGCTTTTCAACTTTATGTCAAACAATAAGGTTCATATTCAATTGGGAAAATATGACACATTGGAGTAACTGGCGTCTGTACCTAAACTACTAGTATCCAGCTGTCTCGAGTTAGTCTGGGAGCCGCCTAGCCGTCACCAACATAGTAGGGAAAAGGCTTAGCAGATGGTGATACTGAGAGAAGAGAATAACGACTTTATCAGCAAATTTTATCTATCATAACATTAAGTAAAGTAATAAAGACTGGCGTTAAATAATGTTTAGTAGCACGTTGTACCTGCACATCCACTAAAATATTCCCTTAAAAAGAGCCGTACTAAAATACACCTAGTAAAATAAGCACGATAATACAAATGAGTCCGTCTCCTTATAAAGAAGAAAACTTAGCGTCTCAAGACGATGTGAAGCAAATTCGACTTTAGTGGCCTAAATATTCAGTTCAGATTGTGTTAGTCTTGAGCTGGCTCAGTGAAATTTGCATATCATAAATGTAATATTTAGCTCCCAACTTGCTAATTAGAAGTCGTCTTTTCGTACCGTCGGCAGAAATGGACATGTTAAAAAGTTTTTCTTTTTTTTTGTAACACCTTAAGCCTATTTATGCGGTCAGTGGAAACCTGGACGAAAGTTGAGATTTTGTTTCATTAGTTATTTTCGTTAATGTTTTATACAATAAAAATAATTAAAAAAGTATTTTTTCCGTTATACACGAGAAAACGATACGAATATTTTTAACACCATAATCACAATCATATTTTAATGTAACCAACCGCCTACTTTAAAAAAAAAAATAACTATAGGTACGAAGACAAAATGTTAAAATATTTCGTTCTTATTTTAAAACGAACGCTTACATTTTTACTTTAATTTAGAAAACATTATTTCGGGGTAGGTAACTACCGAAATAAAGACTTTTCCTCTCCTTATGTTTTTGCAAACGTCACTTTATCAAGGTAAGGAAGCCTCCACCAGTTCGTGTCCCGGTTTTAATTAGTAGCAAGTTGTTATTATTGTTACGGCAAATGTACCCATAAAAATTACTCAGCACCTTATCACTTGGGACGAAATTCACCGTCGCCTTGCGAGTTTGAACTGTTTCGTAGTTACTATCTTTTTATTATTAGCACCTGAACTACCCAGGCAGTGTTGGGAGTTCTAGGTGGTTCTTAAAAGATAAGACATTTATGCACTGATTGAAAGAAAGAAAGAAAATTATTTATTTGACATCAGTCATTGAAACTCACACAAAATAATTTTAAAAAGATAAAAAATAAGGAAGAATACACATTATGTGCTGTGTGCCTCACGGCTGCGCCAAAAAGGTCCATTTCAGCATTTATGCCAGACTGGTGATGCTGTCTGACGCTGGTCTTCCAATGAACCTTGATTGCATGCTGTACATCACGTAACTACAGATGTACCTATTTGATTAATACCCCCCCTACCCCCCTTACCCCTTATACTATTGGGGTTTCAGTGAGGTCTTCAATGACACTCCCGTATCGAAGCATAGTAAGGTGGTTTAGTTAGGTAACTACAATGTTTTGAATTAAATAAGGGTAACGCGTACTTGCCACGATGATGTCAATTTTGGTTCATAGGTAAAAATCTAGGCGGAAGAATACAAAATAAAACACAACCAGTTTATTGAAACGGCGCGGCGCCTAGCCTTTAAAATAGCAAAACGCAGTTAGTTCGTTAAAACGGCATGGCGCCTAGCCTTTTAAAATAGCAAAACGCAGTTAGTTTATTAGAGCGGCGTGACGCCTAGCCTTTTAAAATAGCAAAACGCAACATATACACTGTACGCTTACATGCTTAAGGCAGGCGTCAACACTTATCATCGTGAAACACACTTTCATTCTTTTATAATCATATTTTTATTTTGATTTATTCACTAATACTTTGCCAGCAACTTCGTTGGCGTGGATTTCATACAAAGACATTCAATACTTACCTACCTAATATTTCGTACTTCCCTTGAAACTTTAAATTCACTTACTCGTTGATTTGAAAATATCCTTTGAGCTGTGGTAACTCGGTAGTGGTAATAGTTTTCAAAAGAACAATCAACTCTTTTCTTTTTATAATACCATGAGCACAGTAATGTACGAAGCTGGACTTTACATGACAGACATTTTCTATCAGTCAAGTAGGTATTTTACGAAGTCCACAAATAATAAGTTTAATCAACCGCCAAAAACTAACAAGAAAAGAACACCAAAAATAAAAAAAAGAATATGCATTATGCACGAACCTAACATCTCCACGAATTTGTACCCAAAAGAGAAAATATTCTGTCCGTAGCTAAGTATGCCTGTAAACTGGTTTAATTCTGCCATATTTACATAGGAAACTAGTGTAAACGAAGCTCAGTGTTAATTATGTAAAAGTCCTCGGCATATTATTATGTATGTGGAAACTTAACAAACTTACGTACGTATTTAACACCTTTTTGTAAGAAAGTTAGTTTAGTATCCTGTTTCAGTAAAACAAAATGGTTACGATTGCCTACATTGGGTACACTCGGCATTAGACATATAAAATAAATGAGTTTAGTTGTAGAATTCACACAACGACATAACCTTTCGGGGATTACAGGCGTGATGTGATGTGTTGTAAAAGAATTCCTATACAAAATATCAAAAGAACTAGAGAATCGAGCAAAATGGGACTTTTCTACTGATAGGTAACTAAAACTTGCAGTTTCCATGGTTTTACTCAATTCTTCTTCAGAGTTGCATGCAACATGATGTTAGTAACCTTATTCGAGAATTGGGTTCTCAAAATGCCTAAAGAATTTTTCAAATCCGAATTGCAAATTAAAGTTAAAATCTAAATCAAAAGTCATTTACTCAAATTAGGTTAAGGATTTAGCTCTTTTTGAACGTCAAGATTAACATAATACAGTCCCTCCAAAACGCACGTCCTGACGAACTACTGTTTTTGTGGGAAGGAAGAAGAAGTGGCGGAACAAACTCCTAAGCAACACGTCTGTGTTAGAAAAACAGTGATTGAAACAAAAAAGAATTGATCGAATTAAATCTCCAGCATTCAATATACAGGGTTATGTAAATAACCAACAACCTCGCAGGAGTAGATTACTAACATCATAAACAACAACATTTGTTGTACGACTTTTTCGAAAACAGACAAAAAAATCAACTCTCCATACAAAACTCGATCAACTGTTCGGATATATGTTTGGAGAGTTGATTTTTTTTGTCTGTTTTCGAAAAAGTCGTAGAACAAATAACCCTGTGATAATATAATCTGCACTGCTTGATAATTCTCATTGAAATATTTTGTACTTCGTTGGAGTTTGGATCTATTTATAGGTACCCATGTAAGGTTCACCATGAAGACCGAACTTGACAAACTGGAGAAAAATCGGTTGAAAATCTCAGCTAGACGCAAGCAATGTGGCCGTTCAAGAGAGTTTGAATCAAAAGAATTGAAAATTGAAATTCAAGACTTTCTAAGAAGTTCCTTCCTAGAAGTCTTCTCATTGGTCATATTTTAATGCTTCATTCAATATCGATGTAGTTATGACCCCTCTACCCCAAGTCTTCTATTGCTACTATACTCATCCGCTCCCTATCATGTCAAGCGTACAAAAGTTTCAAATTCACGGCCCGTCACCTCACTGTCTATTCGTGGGCATATCATCCCCCAAATATCATAAACACAACACATATAACCCAAAACTATTATCATAAGCGACATTAACAATTCTCGTCTAAAAACCTCAAGGGGTAACACCGCCGTCTTGGTCTAATCTTTACGTGGGACTGTGGGTACTGAAGCCAAACTATTAATTAATCAAAAGTATGTCCGGGGGCCCGTCACGTTCCAATGAGGTCCAAAGTTTTGGACCCTTTGAGGTCCACCCTAATGTTGTTTACATTGTCGTTAATTAAATGGGGCCCGGATGTGTAATTACCTCCTTCAGAGGAGCTGACAAACAAAGATTCTATGAAAGATACCTAAGAGTTGTTCTTGCAAAACTTTAGTTCTTGTTAATGTGGCTATGTGCGGTGGGATTTGCAAGTGGGCAGTAATTTGTTCGGTTATGAGACAGGGTTTAGAGAAAACTCTCAAAGAAAATTTAAAAAACCCGAACGCCAAAAAGTAAAGTTCATATTTAAAAACTTCTAAATAACACTTTCCCGTCGTTAACTCATGTAACTTCATGTCGCGTCGTGGTACCGCTTAAGCAGGTACCTAAAGAATCTTCCTAGTAGGTATCTAGACATTATATTTTTATTTAAAAAAAAAACTTGAATTACTTGCTTTTATTTTGTTAATGAGAATTTTCAGTGCATTGTATGTGGAATTAAATGCTGATCAAAACGAATCCAAACACGACATAATATCTGCTATTATTTTGTCAAGAGTGTATTCTGTATTAGAGTGCTAGATATCGTGGCTGCAGCATCAGACCAAAAATACCGTAATCTTGCTTAACAAAACATACATTGGGGATTTAAATTTTAAGTCACACTAGTTGTAAGTAAAGTTAATACCCATGGACGTCTAAAATCGCAACGGCACCTAACACGAACAAATCCCAGATATTGTGCAATGCTGAACTTATAAATCCTATTTAAATTCTCGTGTTACAATGTTTTTTACTCAACTTATCCAAAACGGCTAGCTAGACCGATTTTTGTAAAATTTTATGTGTAGGTATTCCGTGGGTCTGAGAATAGAAGGTCAACTATTTTTTTTTAAACTAAAGTTTTCCGTGGCAGCTGGGAGTTGTAAAATATTTGTACCTATACCTAGATATTGTAAAATTGAGTACCTAGTAAAAACCTTACCTATTTTCTTTCTTTTTTAATTTAAAACAAACTAAGTTGTTTAAACTCTTGCATGTTATTAAAACTGCTAATCAACCTCTAACTATTAAAAACTCTATAAAAATACTTATTATGTTGAAATACACTGTATTTTTTTTTGTTTTTATTTATGCAAGTCTTGTACTTCGCCAATAGCTTTCAGAAAGCGCCATCTGTGAATTGCGTAGGAAACTTCAATGACTGTAACCTCCGAATACTAACTTCCCATCTCGAAGTTTGCGTGTAGCAGAACGAACCAAAATGCCTTGCACAGCAACTGCAGCAAAAAGTTTCAAGTTTCAATCGTAGATGGCGTTGTTGTAGAATTAAAAAATCGAATTTGTATTTGTTGCACAAAATATTTTCATTATTATTAGTAGCTAGACGAATAAAAGGAATATGGTGTAATGTTTTGAATAATACACAGTTATCTTTTAGGACAATTTGAATTAGCAAGAAAGGTTTTGGTTTAGCACCATCTATCATAATGTTAATTAACTAAAGAGTCGAAGTCTTGGAGCATGCGTTACCGAAACAAACCACAAATCGTTCGCTTCACAGCACAGGTTCTTATAAAGCGCGCATGAAACGCAAAAAATATACGAAGTTTTCAATAGATGTCTCTGTAACAAGTATTAAAATAGCTTCACTACGGCGCGGCGCGCGGCGCGGCGACGGTAGAGTGTAGACTTTTAACATTACGTAGGTAGTTGAATGGAATTCACGAGGAGTCGATTTACTACAAATTACAATACCTATGTCTTATACTTTATTGTTAAACGTTACTCAGAGGTACCTACAGATAAAACAATAATAAAGTACCGGTAAACCGAGGTTACTTTGAATCTCTGGGGTAATTTTGATAGTTACACAAAGTAGGTACAAATATTTTTCTTTTTTTTACCCGTAAAATTAACGCAGCTCATTATTTATTCTTCTACTACGAATTCTAGTCGTTAAGCTATGTTTCGCTTTGACAGATAGTTCTGAGTGGACTAAAACTCATTGCAATTCCCTGAATTTCCGTCTAAAATGCATTTTAGCTAGGGGTAACTTTGGAGAGAGTTATCAAAGTATCCCCATTTTTAATACTCGTTTATTTAACGGCATTAACTTTTTTTTCCCCCGAACTTGTAATACATTTTTATGAAAGAATCGTTAGGTACTTAGTTATCATTCAATGTATTGTCACTGTGTTATTTACTTAAATATTTTTTTTATTTAGCTATTTAAAAAAATTAATGAGTTTTAAATTATTTTTTTATCAATCTAACCTCGTTTTACGTTAGGTATCTTCTAGCAGTGCATGCTTTGGGCTCTGAGTAAATAAAATGTGTAGTAGGTAGGTATTTACTCTACCCAGGTTAAAAAAAAAATAAGTCGGCTGTATTTTTTATGCAAAAAGTGTTTTTTTACAGTTAAACCAGCTCTCCTTAAAATATGCCGCACAAAAATAAATGTAGTGTTACAAAAAAACTAAAATTAACATCAGCTGCCTTATCAAAACATCCATAAATCCAACACAAAAGTTAACAATACAGCACAAACTTCATTGATCCCATAGTTCCGTGACGGATCGGCTTTTACCGTGAAGATATTTTGTTTGCAGACGACTAAACGATTGTCCATAATGGGTATAATATAGCGCCCCTACCCCTTTTGGGGTCGCCAGTTAACGCCTCGCCAAAACGTCAGTGGCGATTCGTTGTGGACTACAGAGCCGTATTGAGAAGTTTGGTCTTTTATATATAATAATAATAATAATATTTTTTTATTGTTCGTTAAAATACATTCAGTAGGTTAGTTCCTGAATCTCACACTAGGATTCCCTGTGTCGTGAGTTCCAGGCTCCTTCGTTCCGTTAACATTTGAACAAAAAAATATAAAAATAATCCAATTCTAAATATATTATTATTACGTACTTACTCGGACTTAGTATAAAAGTAAAATATAAGGAAAACATAAGCAGAAAATAGTAAATTACATATGACAAGTGTGCGAGCTTGTGTGTGTGTTGTTTATGGAGATATGTGATTTATACAATAAAAATGTATAAAATTATAAACATATTATTGTCTATGTACCTACCTATCAAAGTAAGATATTATGTGCATTATGATAAGATGTTTTCAGTTAAGGGGACAGTCCTTGCAAAGCGCCAAAACAGAGGTTACGGTTTGCAAGGTATCTAAACATCTAACACACCAAATATTATCAAAAAATTAAATAAGATACTTATTGGATGTATCACCAGTGACACCGTGTGATATTTTTTAAATTATCCTAAAATGTCTGCTAAAACAATGTCAATAATCCATATTTACATCGAAATCGGCACTTACTATTTGCACGTTTTCTTAAAATGTAAAGCAATGTTTATAGATATTTTTCGTTAATTCATGACACAAGTGTATGATTATGAGGTTAACCCTTTTTAATTTCTAATAAAATAATATCATACACTAGTATTTACGTCATAACATTCATAATATTTTTGGGCAAAATGTTTTCCGTTTGCCATACATTCTAGTATGGAGCGTCCCCCGTTTCATATTTTGTTTTATATTCGAACATGCGTCTGAAAACAAATCAGTGCCGCCCTGGAAACCAAGGTGAGAGCACGTCAGTTTGTAGTCCGCTCCGAGCTCGATAAACGTCAACTCATACATCCACACGAGTAATAGGGTGGGGTGCAAGTTACACGGTGTATCTACTAATTTTTGCATTAGTTGCTGGAATGGAAGTATAGAAAATAATTTGCTTTTAGATATTAATATAAATCAATAATATAATTTAAGAGGAGTTTTAACTAATAACTTTGATTCCGTTTTTTTTGAGAGAAAGCAATAATTTTTTTTTAATGTTTATTCATTGATATTTTATTGATAAATTTAACATTCACACATGAAATAGAATAACTGGGTTAAAGCCCAAACCAAAGGTGTGGTAATAATTGATGGATAAATAAAATTTCCATAATTTAAATACTACAGCATCTTTTATAAAATGGGCAAACAGAAGGAAAATTCCCGACAAATCGAAAAAAAATAAAGGAAAATTAAAAAAAAATAGTACATATCTTTTATATAAGACATTTTGCCGATGATAAAACGTGGGTTATTATTTAATAACCTTTTGGAATCAAGCTCATTCGACCAGTTCCTTTCAGGATGGCGGACAACACTTTCTTTTCGTAATACAATAAGAGTGTAAACACCTTAAATATTAAAGAAGTAGGAATAATTAAATATGAGCCTATGTTTAAAGTACATTTTTATAAATTACTTTTGTTTGTTTTACCGTGCAGGGACTCTTTTAAATTGAAATGGGAAATCTGTCGGAATTATTGTAATACGGGTAATCAAGACGTTTTCTCCTTTTGCCATTCCAGCCATGATTGTAGCCTTTATAATGTTGTGTAATTTGTAGTCGTGTACCGTTGCACTGGCGCGTCAAGATTTCTGATGTACAGGACTGGAACACCAACTTTTAGTCGTCCATGATATTGTCCACTGAGAATTGGACAACATCTCCTTCAACGTTTGACACGTTTTCTTCGTTTATTTGCTCCCTTAACGATCAAATGTTACAAAATTTAATTATAGGTAGGTATCTATTTGAATCAATAGCCAAACGCAAAAGATTTATCGTTCCAGCTACAAAAATATCGAATTCCTTCATATACAGGGTTCATGTTCAGGGTGTCTCATTCAAATCGGTCATTATGGGAAAGTCTGAAACTATAAGACATACGAAGATCTGTTCGGAGGAACCATGTCATCGATTTTAATAACAAGAAAAACTGCATTCATACATTTAAAAAAAAACATCTGTAATTACAACATCGGTTTAGTAAAATACCGGTATCGTATCGTTATGTCGGATTATAATTTTGTTATTATCATTATAGTAATATTGTAAACGTGGTCACTTCGAGCACCTACTAAAATAAATTAAAGTATGTGAAAACAATGCATTTTATTCATTTAAGACATCATGTTTCATACAGACATTTACTGCTTAAGACCTCCACAATCGATATCTAAATAGAAATAGTGTATGTTTTTTTTTTCAAAATAACCGGGTTCGATTCCCGAACAGAGTACAGATGTTTTTTTTTAAATGTATGAATGCAGTTTTTCTTGTTATTAAAATCGATGACATGGTTCCTCAGAACAGATCTTAGTATGTCTTATAGTTTCAGACTTTCCCATACTGACCGATTTGAATGAGACACCCTGTATATACCTATTATTCCATTTATTTTACACCCTTAAGGGTAACATTTCAACAATTTTTTAATGCCATACTTGTTTATATGTAATCAACTGCCCAAAATATAAATTGCATGCTAATAGCTGTGAAAATGATAATACTTTCATACATCCTTTCATCCCCCTTTTCTATCCCTTACAAGCCTTTTCGCGAATCAAAAAGTAGCCTGTGTCCTTTCTCAGGTTTTAGACTATCTGTGTCCCAAATTTCAGTTTTACTGGTGCAGTAGTTTTGGCGTAAAAGCGAGACAGACAGAAAGACATGCAAAGTTACTTTTGCATTTATAAAATTTAAATATAAGGTATAGAAATACAATTATTTGTTGTTTTTGAGTTAGTCTTTTTGTTCCCTTACGCTATTCATATATTTACCACAAAATATCAATGAACTATATTTAGTATGCATGTACTTATAACAGTTTAAACAATCAATTATAGTATTATTATAATAAAATAAAATTCTAAATTACGAAGTTATTAATTACATTTAACAACACAACTAAAAGAAATAATAATTTTATCAATTAAATTGTAAATCTCTGTTGAACACTGTGACCCCACCCGATCGTGGCTACCAAACAATATCATAAGCAAGCGAGCATCGCGATGCAATAAGTCAATTGTTATTACATTGCTTGTTACTAGCTCTTTTATTTCGAACACGCATTGAAAAAATAATTTTCCCGTCGTGCCGTACTGTTTGTCGTTTGTTTCTGGGCAAGTGTTAATGTGTGTGTAAGGTGTGTAGCGCGTTGTTACTGTGTAAGTGGAAAATGTCAATGTATGCGTTCAAAAATAAGTTCCCACGCTCGCAGACTTCCCTCTTAAGTCATAGTCCAGTGTACGAAGCCATATATCTACTATATAAAAATAAGTCGGGTTTTCCTTCCTGACGATATAACTCCAGAACGCACGAACCGATTTGCACGGTTTTGCATTCGTTGGAAAGGTCTCGGGCTCCGTGAGGTTTATAGCAAAGAAAATTCAGGAAAAATAGCATTATATTACATTAAACATACTAATTAAAATAAATTAAATTACATAAATCAGATGCAACCTTCATAGTCACTATGAAAAATTAAGACACAAAATTAGAGAAAATTAAATTTGACAACTGACATAGGTAATGTCAGGCAAAAAGTAAATATTGAAAATTATTAAATTTAATATTTTATTTCAGCAAAATCGTAGTCTTACAATCGAATAAGTCTACTATATAAAAATAAGTCGGGTTTACGGTATTGTGTTCACTGTGAAATTGTGAAAAAAAAGTAAAAAAAAATAAGTTATTCGTTTCCTAACATTTCAATTGGAAACCATCAAATCAATCACGTGTGTTGTACAATTTTTATTGAATTTCAACAGCAGGCATTTGTCTTTATGGTGGTAAGTTGAACTGTGTCAATTATGTGGATCGTGCATTTGAGGTTAAATTCACCACTCTGTCCATAGTCCAAAATGCCTAGACGACGACGTGCGAACATCGGCCGCCGCACAAGACATGCAAACCAGCAACAAGTGTATTCACAGAACTTAAGTGAAGAAAGACAAAATATAATAAGAGAAAATGCCCGATTGAGACAACGCGTAAGCACACGAAGATCATTGGCATCATACAATCGCTTGGCATTCCAATATGATCCCACTGCGAACTACAGATATCAAATATATTCTCGAGTAACTTTATTATTTATTTATTAATAACTAATATTATTGAATATAATTAATTATTAATAACTAATAATCTATATTATATAAATTAATCGCAAAATGTGTTGGTAAGCGCATAACTAAACAACAACGCTTGGACCAATTTAGCCAATTCTTTTTTTTTAATGTTCGTTGAAGTTCAAAGATGGTTTTTACGGCGAGAAAAATTGTCAAATAATTGCCGAAAAAACCCTAAAAACAGCCCTTTTCTTTTTCCCATACAAACGATTTCTAACTAAAATGAGCTTTATTGCTATTGTGTAAAGTTCATATTGAATTACAAGCACTCACTGTTGTTTAAACAATGTAGGTATGGTCCAAACGTCAAAGAGTCAATTTGCACATTAGTTATAAGATATACGGAGCAATCATAACCAATTTGGTGGTGAAATGATTTTATTAGCAGGAGATTTTCGTCAAACATTGCCAGTGATTCCCGATCAACACCAGCTGATGAACTCAATGCATGTCAAAAGTCCTCCAATTGTAGAAACATGTCAAAGTACTTCATTTAAGCAAGAATATGCGTGTCAAGTTGCAAAATTACCAATCTGGAAACATATTCTATAAACAACTCATTGATATTGGTAGTCCTATAGACATGTTGACTGGCTGCATTAACATTCCTCAAAGTTTTTGTCAGTAAACTCCAAAGACATTCAATACCTATAGACCGGACATCACGAACAAAATTTTCGTCCGAAAAAGTGTGTCCTGCTGGATACAAGTCTATGAGTTTTTTGTAGTACGCTCCGCTGCCGATCCAATATTCATATATTAGTCTAGATGGCGTTACTGACACATGGGTTCAAAGTTTTTCTATGACATTTCCTTGACATGTCCGCTCTATAGTATTTTAAATCTCTTTGGTAAACTCGATCAAAAGATGAACTTATTCAGAAGTGGTTTCCAGATGTTTCTCAAAATTACAGGAACCATGATTGGTTGAGCGAATGAGCTATATTGGCTGCAAAAGACATAGATGTAAATGAATTAAATTAAAAAATACAAGAACAAATTACAGGCGAATCGAGGATATATAAATCAGTTGATTCGGCTATTAACCAAGATTTTGTAGTGAACTATCCACCAGAATTTTTAAACTCTCTGGATTTGCCAGGATTGCCACCTCACAAACTTCAATTAAAGGTAGGATCGGTAGTTATAATGTTGAGAAATACCAACCAACCGCATCTTTGCAACGGCACACGGTTAGCGGCACATGTGATAGAAGCAACTAAACTGAAAGGAAAGTATAAAGGAGAAGACGTTCTCATACCGCGCATCTCAATCCGAATGATGTGCCGTTTGACTTTAAACGACTACAGTTTCGAGTTCGGCTTGCTTTTGCTATGACCATAAACAAGTCCCAGGGGCAATCATTAAGTGTTTGTGGTGTTTATCTGGAAAACCCATGTTTCTCACATGGTCAATTGTATGTGGCCTGTTCCCGTGTTGGAAAACCATCAGATTTGTTTGTCTAAGCGCCAGATAATCAAAAAAAAAAATATCGTATATCACAAAGCACTACAATGAAAATAAAAATGATTTTGTTAATAATTATGATTCACATGATTAACAATAAAGAGATTACTTATGTTTTATTTAATTATATTTCTTATTTACAACGCCCTATCACCAGGGTGACGGTTCTGTTCAGGAGAATTTATTGCCCTGACTATAAAATATATAGGAACAAAAAAATGTCACATTACAAATCATTTTGACAGGACTTTATTGCAATTTAATTAGGCAGTACGAAGTCTGCCGGGTCAGCTAGTTAGTTATATATTGCAATGTCTTTTTTTGCCTGTTTGCACTGTCTTTTTTTTCGACTTATTGTTTTTTGTTTAACTATATGTGAAGGCTTGTTATTAGCTATTTTTTATAATATTATATTCTTAATTCACTGGATTGTTAGTCTGTAAGCCTTCCTAAAAATAAAATAAATAAATAATAAATATGTAATGTGTAAATACATATACATACAACTAACTCCTTTTTTTCATCGCAGTAGGCAGAAACTATAGAGCGGGGTAGGCAGAAACTACAGAGCGCCACATGCTACGATTCTTACATACTTCTTTTGCCTCGTTTACATTCATACATGGTTGTCATACACACACAATGGTTGCGAGTACTACGCACCTGACCTTTCTGAAGAACCTCACCCATAAGGTCCATGTAGGTATATCCTTCTAGAGCGTCCCCTACCGGCCGCGGCGTTCCCACTTACCTACATCTGCCTTGTAAATACCTTTCGTTAATCACTTAGTTTAAACAGTGAACTCGTTCACCGAGTTTGAAAGAAGATAATTTGTAGTGACAAAAATGAAAAGGAGTATACCTACCTAAGCTTATCTGTAGAAAAATGATAAGAAAGTCGATTTACGTGATCGTCTGCTAGAATTGTTAATTATTTTAACAATAAAGTTGAATGGTGCATTCAACTTTTGTAATTGTCTTATGTAATTTTGACAGTCAAAAAAAGCTAGTCATCATCTTATTTTGATTTCTTTTGATCAGATAGAATCGATGGAGATTTTGCTCCATTTAAAACACTGGTCTTTAGCTGCATCCGATTAAACTGGAAGACGAACCCAACATAGTGCGGAAGAGGCCAGGCAAATGATGAAGACTTTAATGAAATAAGGTTTTTCTGAAAGTTACAAAGGTTATGCTCGTGTCTGTAACTACTTTTTTTTTGTTAGCCTAGAGCTGGTCTGTCCCACTCCTGGGCAAGGGTTTTTCTCCACTCCTACCATTTTTCACGATACCATGCTTCTTCTTTCCAGGTCTACAGAATTCCAACCAGTTCGTCCTGCCATCTCCTTCGTGGCCTGTCGCGACCTTGTCTCCCTACAGGTACCTACTCATATCTAGTAAATAATTCTCACGTTCTTTAGTTCTTTACAAAATACTGAATTATATAAATATTCAAATTAAAGACATTCAATATTTACTTATGGTAGGGACATGACGAACAAAATCTTCATGAGATACTTATGACCAAGGGGACACAAGTCAATTAGTCTAGTTTAGTACGTTCTGCTGCCGTTCTAATATTGTTTTTCTTTGACATTTCGTCGCATGCTCATCAACATCTTTGTTGTCAATGTGGACTGTAGTTATTAGGGTGGGTTGGAGATGGTAGAAACACTGTTAGTATTTGTTATAATTGCTATTATTTTAATACCAGAACAAACTATGTACAAAGCAATGGATCACTGACACTTGACAACATAAGAAAAAGTCACAGGCAATGGAAATTTAATATAGTTCTGAAAAAGGTGGCTTTCCAGACAGCCGCCAACATTCTCTTTAACTAATCTTAAATCTCTTTGATTCAAACCTACCTGACTCCATACCTGTACCGTGTCGCATAGGTACTGTCTGCAGCCCTTTGTAATCTTATAACAGTAGTTAAAGGGTAAAAGCCGATGTACAGCTTACATCAATACCACTTACGTTGGCATCCAGCCACCGTGGAGGGTGATCCCTATGAGCTAGCATGCTTTGTCAACCCCATTGTAACGCACGTAGGTATTAAACGGGAACTAATTGGGTATTCTGTCCCTTCTGTTCGGAATTAAAGGGTTATCATTCAACTATGGAACTGTTGGAGAACTAAAACTTTGCATACTTATAGAAGTTCGAGCATTTCATGACTGATAAAATACTCGACACGCCATCTTGCTTAGATGGTTTGGTCACGTTGAAAAGATGGATGAAAGGCAACTAACGAAAGGTATTTACAAGGCAGGTGTAAGTGGGAACGCCGGGAGGGGAAATTGGTCTTTCAAACTCGGTGGACGAATAATATCCGTTCACTGTTTAAACTAAGCGATTAACGAAAGGTATTTCTCACAAGGCAGCTGATGTAGGTAAGTGGGAACGCCGCGGCCTACCTACATAGACCTTATTGGTGAGGTTCTTCAGAAAGGTCAGTTGCGTAGTACTCGCAACCGGCGTGTGTGTATGACAACATCTATGAATGTAAACGAAGCAAAAGAAGTATGTAAGAATCGTAGCATATGGCGCTCTGTAGTTTCTGTCTACCCCCATGGGAAAAAAGATTTGATTTTATGTATGTATGTGTATGTATAAAATACTCAAGAAGAAACTAAATAATAGCAACCACATCACTCATCAATGCCTTGAAAAGCTGGTTAAACCGTCCAGGCTGTGATTTGAAGATCTTTGACAGTCGTTTATTTATTTATTTGGGACAAACAAACAGTAACACATTATATGTGCGCAAATAATATAAACAAAGATATTATATAAATGTCGTTACGGGCAGTCAGAGCCCTTAAAGTCTAGTTTTATCAAGGAGTGTCGCCCATTGTAGCACCTTGTGTAGCCCTTAAAGATATAATTTGTAAGTTTTTATGGTGTACAATAAAGAGTTTTCTATTTTATTCAAGTCACTTGGTTGTGGAGGTTGTTGTTACCAAACTCTTCCGAATTCGCTTGACCGATTCTTATGAAATTTTGTGTGTATATTCAGTAAGCCTGACAATAAGTCGTAAACTATTTTGTTAAAGGCAGATCGTAGTTTGCCGGGGCAGCTAGTGATATAATTTAGTTATGAAAAGGTTACGCAGATGAGATAAAATACTCAAAATACAGTTTTGCAGAGTTCAAACCATAAAAGTTCTTACTAAAAATAACAATGTTTTAAATTCGATCTTATAAAAGCCATCACAGAAGAATAGACAAAAGATGGCCACTACTAAAATAAATCATTCTTCGAATCCTGTTGAATTAAAACGTCATAATAAACGTTACCATAACATTGAATTCCCGAGAAAGCCTGAAGCTAATCACGTGCCCATCAAACAAAAACATCTCACTCCCTTATTTACAATAGGAAAACAATCACAGTGAAATATTATTTTCGGAAGGGCGGAGTAGTTTTTACAGTGATTCCTCTCAATGGATAACACTAATATTTCACGAAAACGGACCGCGTAAATGAATGACAGTAACGATTGATGGCGCTACGCTTGTTATTTGAAAAAGCGAAGGGCCATTTCCACCATTCCGTTGGAGATATATATCATTGGAAACGTCAACAGAGTAGAAAATTAAAGTCAATAAGAGTCGGACGCCCCGTAATAAGCTCTCACCGTCAGACTGTTATGAAACGCCTTTATCACGAGAGGGTGCAAAAAAAGATTGGCCAATTTGTCAACTGTTAAACTCGGATCGCTAAGTGCCGTTTCATCGGTTCCCACCTTCATCTTTTGAAGATTCTCTCTTACATTTATTTTATTAAAATTCTCTCTGAAGGAATGAAATTGTTTATTTTCAGAACCCTAATCTGTATTCGAAGTGGAGTACCGTCTGCGTTGGGCGTTTTGTTAACATACCTGGAGACAGCGGTGTTGGATACACTTTTGTTTTAAACAGACATTTGAAAAGGACATAGAAATAGCAGATATTTGTAAAACTTTTGGGCTCTTTTCAATTCAAAGCAGTTGGTGCTTTTCAGAGAACGTATCAATAGAAAATTCAGAACTTTGGTCACTCTTACTTAACATCTTTACGAACTTACCACGCCTTACATCGTTTGATTTATGTAAATGTTCTTGCTTTACGTCGTTTTGAATGAAAACCTATTTAAGACATTACGTAATAACCGAATAATAGGTATATAGTATTTTATGTGGACATCACAAAAAAACACATAAATCGCAAATATAAAGCAATTGTGTTCTCAATTACTTCTTGGTAGCTTTGTTTTAAAATAGATTAACGAAGAAAAAGACACTACATTAAAGCAAGTGTGCAAGCCGTATCATTTTTACAATGCATGTGCAATAAAATACGGAATATTTTTAAACAAGGCACGTGAATGTGCATAAAGTTGCCTAAACTCATATTTATAGACATCAGATAGCAATATCTCGGTACCACAAACTGGGATTGCAATAAACATGAGAGACGTTTTATGTTTTCGTTCGTTGTTTTTCCACATTTTATCTGTTATTGCATCCTAGGGCGTAGTTATGGTGTGTCCATGACGGATGTTTATAGAGAAATATAATCGCACGTGCGATAAATGTTGCTGTATTCTTTTAGATGCGCTTTTTATCTGCTATTAACTTGCCCTAAGGCGCGAAAGCTGTGTCGGTAAATAGTGACCCATTTTTTTTATATTTTTTCTGCACACGCTACTTTTTTATGTAAGGGAAAATAATTCACTAGTCAAATAAACTTTTTAATAAAAAACCACTCAATACATTTCCTTACCCCTTGTTTAAAAAACACGTGGGCCCTCACTACAACTTTTTCATTTTAAAAATGGCAATATCTGCACCTCGTTTCAATTTTCGAACATGCCTGCACCTAATAAAAGAACATGAGTGTTGGAATTCTTGAGGCCCTTAAGCACCCCAGACCTCAAAGTAAGAAGTATTGATAGGCAAAATGTTTTAACAAAATTAATCTATGGGGAGGATGTTACCGTTGACAGGGACCGTTATGTTTGGGAACTATAAATACATACAAATGGCCCTTGGTTTTTTTAATAAAGCGGAGGGTAAGCTGAATATTAGTCTAATATCAGGGAGTGCAAACCGATGTTGCCCTCCCAGTGTGCAGTAGGTGCATAGAAGTTTTTTTATGAAGTTATGGATAAATGGCTGACAATAGTATGGATACTCGCAGTCAAGCACTAGTTTATACTATTAAAAAAATACTTTTGACGATTGTTTTTTTATGATGCACAATTTTTGGTAGCTTTGGTACTTTTCTCAAAGCATTATAAAACTTTGTCAAGTACATAAAATAATCTAGATATTTAATAAATCTAGGAGGAATACTTAAAAACGTGATAGCCCAAAAACCGTTACAAGAAACTAACACTTCCTCGTTTATTAAGTAAATCCATATAGCGTTTAGTCCCATATGCCTTAATTTACCTACCTACATGCTCTATAATTTGTATATTTATTAATGTTTTCATTACACCTACTAAAAGACCGCATCAACACTAATCCATACAATATTTAAGAAAACCCCGAGAATGCACCCAACTCCCCATAACACGGTTAATATTAAAATATTGCATCGAACCCATGCATTTTTTACGGAGGCGTATCAAGCCAAAACATTGGCTTTTTCCTACCCCTAAGAATCACCCCACAAAAATAATACAAGTATTTGTACTCACATTTTTTTTATGCCGTAGGGTGAACGCTCATTTAAATACGTCATAATGCGCGTTATATGTTTTTTTTCTTGTCTCGTAAAATATTATTATATGGCTTTTAAATATTATCTCTTTTAATATTTTCTTTTATATCTTAGCCTATTGTTATTCTTGCTTACTTCCTAGTGGAAAAGTCTCCCAAAATGATCAGTTCATCAATTTAGTTTTGGTGCATAGGTAACAAATGAGAAGGCTGTTGACCTGTTTTCTTTTCTTATTGACTTTCATATAGGAAACCAATCAGTATCAACTTTAGTAGTAGATTTTTTTCCAAATTCAATAACAACCCTAACAATCCTATAAATTTGTATTTTTTCAGCTAGTTCTACTAATGTTCTAATTACATCATCATTGCAGCCGGTCTATTCATTAAAGTTCTTAGTGCAAAAAGTTTGGTGAAGTGAATTATGAGACATTTTTACGAAAAGATTTTTGATAGATTAGCACTACTTCAGTCTCTTCACAACGAAACATTGTTAACGTGGTTTTTTCTATTAAAACTTCTTGTATTTTTCTTGTGCTTCGTGTTATCTTTGTTGTTATAGGTACTTAGCTAAAGTTCAATATTTATTAGCATTATTATTTTTATAGTAGCACTTTAACCTTATCTTAGAACGATAACATAAAATCAAAGTCAGGGCTAACATCCAATGAGAATTTATTGTAATTGTTAAGTACCAGTATCTATTGACTTTTTATCTAAATGGAGAAACTAACACGCCACTAACGTATTTTAAAGCCTTTAGAATAACGAGCATATTTTAATGGACCTTTACTGATTAAGGTATCAGTTACAATGTATACATGTATAAGGTAGGCACTGATTCAGTCAATGTTATCAAGGTCATCAGAAATATTAAGATGGATGGAGTACTGTAATTTAGTAATTGTTCTATGTAAAATGTATTCGGTCAAACTGTGAGCCCACCCCGTCACAGTAGAGAAAAGGCTAGGGAAACCATTATTATGTAGTCTTCCATAGTGTGATTATTTCACGATACTTGACTGTAGTCATCCCTTTGTTCTTATTAGCCTATGTCTGTTGTGTCTTTTGCTTGATATGGATGAAAGTGCAAAGAAGACTGGCGAGAATAGACCCACAGGATGTAAAAATAAAAGAGGCGTCGTTCACTTGCAAGTCTATATGAATTTTAATTACAAGTTTCATAAAGGTTTGTATAAAAAATATTCAGTTGCTAGCTCATGGGAATTCAAAATTAGAGATAAATTAAATCTATTGAAAATAAGTTATCGTGAAGTTTACGAACGCTTCGCGTGTTTCCGTTTTACTTAAAACGTAAAATAAAAAAACAACAAAGTGAATATGGCAAAATAGACATTTTTGATAAATAGTAATTACCACGCTAGTGTGTTTTATTATTAACCTTTTTTGTGTGACCGTCAGTTGGAACGTTTGTTTTATTATTATATGGTAATAATCTTTTACCTTGCATAATTTTCTTCTTCCATCTTTTACAGCTGACTATCCATTGGCATTTTTGATTGTTTTGTATAGTTCTAGAAGTTGTACTAAGTTTTAATAATGTCCGATTATAATATCAATGGGCCCTAATTTACATACAAGCTCGCCATTCTTCTTTCGTATTTTTTTATAACTCTTCCGCTGTTATTTTTGTGATATAGTCGAGTCTTATAAGGCTCCATTAACTTAAAGATTTTCTGTTGGTCGCCACTGTTGCTTCTGACTTTCAGAAGTTGTAATGATTTGGGAATAGCGTGGTAGATTTGAACTAACTGTATGATAGTTTTTATTATTTCATTGCGCATAGTCTTACCAAATGTATTCGAATGGAATACTTTTCATTTATTTCTTTCAGCAAATTGTTGATTGTAATTAACGCTAGCCGAGTTATGACCACCATTCAACTTCACCATTAGTTGATTGCCCCCTTTATGACGATGACAGGAACATTTTATTACTGAACTAAAAATAAAAGCTATGAAGAGCGTTGTTTGATTGCCGAATCTTGATGTTATCAATTGGTTATACGCTATTTTTGTTTATGTTAATGTTTTGTTTTGTAGACTTTATGTCTGTTTCATATTTTGCTCTGGAACCCTTCTATGGAATTACGACAATGAGAGTTGTGATTTCCCAAAATCATGTCAGACAATACTTTCATTGTTCTAAGCTTGCGTATGTATATAACGAAAAATCAAAATTCAAATTAACACTATAAAGAAAATTCTTTGCCATCTTATCGTGAAAATGTCATATAAAACTAAATGTTTCCACCCCAATGATATTACTACAAAATCTCAGTGTGTTTCCCTCAGTGCAGATAAAAGGGCGCGATCGTATGACACATTATTCATATTGAGGGGCGTCACACTAAAGATATTGTGGAAAGGGCACTAAGATTGCCAACTGCAATACATTGTTCCCCTGCTCCTTGTTTTGACGTGATAGAACGGCTCTAGACATTCACAAACAACCTTAGACTTTCACCCAACGGCACAAACAGTACCACAAATATCGTCTTTGAATCCTTACCATAAGGTTCGTTTATAGTTTTCAGGACTGTACTGATAAATTTGCAATTGGTAGCGTAATAAATGTTGCGTATCGATGCGTTTGAAGATAAGTAATGAAGAACTTATAGATTGCGTTTAGAATATGAATGTGTGTAGATAATTTTACAAAATGTGCGGTCGGTTTTATTTATGACTGAAATTTTTAAGTTTTGACATGATAAGCGGATTTTACGAAGTATCGGGATATTTGTAGGAAATCTTTAAGCTAGTTAGAATTCGACTTCTTTCTTCGCCTATTAGTGCTATTTTGGTGGAAGTCAGCGTTATTTATGGAAGGAAATGCCCATATGCTACCGAATTTTATCTGTATATCATAATACCTTGACTTAGAATTTATTTCTACGCTAATGATATTGAAATACATTAATAATTTATTTTTATGTTTGGCTACCAATATTGAGCTATGCACGGGACGTACACGCGGATCCCTTAACCAACAACATAACATGTACCAAATAAACAATCTAATTTATTAACGTCCATATATTGACGACACTCATCTTCCTCATCTCTTACTCCTCCATCTTTTACTTATGCAGGAGTTTCAAGTGAGGGTCGTTCCCTCAATTGTGTTACTTCTATTTGTGTTTTTCCCGAACTTATTGCTATAAGTAAGCCTCTGTGGTGTTTTCATGCCATTACCTGGCTGACAGACACCATAAATATGTCGATACTACGTCATAAATTTTGTGGCTTCTGCTCTCTGAAATATTGCAATGTTTCGTCCAGTTGCTGTGTCTTTTCCAATGTTATGAGGTTGGGGTCTCTTTTGAACATTAAGTAACTTCTAATTCAGTGAGTTAAGTCTTAACTTTAGCTAGGTAGTTATCTTAATTTAAAAGTTGTTCGAAAGAGATAGTTTTGTGTGTGTTCAGTCGCTTTATTCTGAGACACATTATAATAATAATATTTTACAACATTTACACACCACCATTTAGTCCCAAGCTAAGCAAAGCTTGTGTTGTGGGTACTAGACAACTGATAAACATACTTGTATGATTAAATATATTCTAAATACATACATATATTATAGATCAATTACACCCAGGCACAGAAAATTATCATGTCATCACACAAGCATTTGTCCTGGGTGGGAATCGAACCACGCAGCCAGGGCCACTAACTCCTAGACCAACAGGCCAGTCAAAAAAATCCTCCGTCAGAAAAGCAGCTACAAAGCCTGGAATAATTTTAAGCTTGAATTCAATTTCAACTAACTCACATTACAGGCATTGTCACCTTACTTAAAACTTATTATACATTTTATAGTTCAACAATGGAATAAAAGCAGTAAATACTATAATTTAATTTTAAATCGTTGGAATTTAAAAGCCGTATATTAAAAAATCTTAAGTTGACCAGTGACCCGGTGTCGCCATTGGCCGAGGCGACAACTAATCAAATTAAACCAACCGTTCGATGACAAAGGACCGCCGAAATGTTTAGTGATGGGCTAATATAAAGTCGATGAAATTCAAAGTGAGTGTTGGTTTTTGTCTTCTAATACTTCTGCGATAAGATATTAACACACGCAATGTAGTTGCTTGCTACAAACTAAAAATGACTTTGTAGCAAGTGCAAATAAGCACTAAATACTAGTTTGTCATTAATTCAATAGCAGTGTACAATTAATTGCCTTTACCAATGTTAACATTTGAGTAAGTAGGCTATTACGAGGGCCAATTGAAACTATGGAATGCAAGCAATAAGAGTTTCGTATCTGATACTATAAGTGACTCAATTATCATTAATGAATTTCACTAAAAGCCTCTGGCCTGAACCGTTTTTCTCTCACTTCTGACGGTGACAGTCTTCAACTCGGTCTCAAACTCAGTCTAAGTCAGTCTTCAAGTCATCTGTCTTTAACTCTTTTTTGCTTTTTTTATATTATAAACCAGTGTTTTGCTGCTCTGCTGCTTGTTCTTTCTTTCTTCATAACTGCTTTCTCAAAATTCGATATCAAAATCATCGATAACCGTCCATCCTTTACACTGTCTTATATGAAACAACAGATTTCATTGTGAGCTGAGCGTGACGGATACGTTTGAGATCGGGTTTAGTGACACGAGGGTGCGGGCACGGGCCAAGGATCAGTCGATTTATAAAATTAAAGTTAATCCTTCTAAAGGCGTATTTTTTTTAATTTTAGAGATTTATTTTAACGATGAGTGAGCTAAAAATAGAGTGATTCTACAGCAACCGAACATAAACTCTGTTCTTGACGTTGCGGTTGGTAATTAGTGCCGCATGGCACTGAAGGTGTATATTCATGTTTCAAGTTCCGAGTTGACGATTTCTGACAAATTTCACGATTTCTGACAAATGCTTGCAATGACTGATCTGGTCCCCTCATACCTATGTAGTTTTTTCCTCAACATACCGTTTCAGACAGTAATCTGCATGGTTCTCTTCTCTTTCTTCTTTTCTGCATGTTTCTTCACAAAGTAGTCACACACCGACCTCACCTGCTAGTTGAAAATATACAAGAAAAAGTGTTTGTATGAACCTATTTACAGAAATAAATATATTTTATCATAAAGTGGATTAAATAAAACCTAACCTACATAACTTGCTGTACGTAAGATGTTTTATCAAGGTGAGTGATTGAAATGAAAAAATGACTAACAAAATATATTTATAAGGCAGAAGCAAGGAAACATTAAGAATGGAGACCCTTGATGACCATTAACTGTATTGGTAATTTACTTCAGATTAGGTGCGTAGTTCCCATTCGAAACCAGCGTGCGTGAATATATGAACTTAAATGAAGCAAAGGTGAAAATCGCAGCTGATGGTCCCTTCTCTTTTCTTATGCTAAGATAGTGGTTTTCGTATCCTTACTGTAGCCAGTAGGGATACAAAAACCACTAACTTAGAATAAGGGCAAAAATCTGACACCAGGGTAGCCCCTGGTGTCAGATTTTTGCCGCCCATGGGCCTCTTACATCGATCACTAACAAAACCTTCTTTTTTTAGTGACCGAAGTTCTTTATTAGTGATCGATGGCCTTTTACCAGCTGGTTTTTTTCTATAGTCTTTGCATACCCCCATTGTATGAAAAAAAAGAGTGAGTTTATGAACAGAACTACGTATATCAAATCACTGCACTAAGAATTCAAAATAATATCACTGCTAGCTGAACATGTAACGACGGTATTATATAACTACGTGGCTCATAATTATAGCGCTAAAGCTACTTATTGAAGCCGTAGCTGATTGCCTCTGCTCTAATTAAAGGGTAAAGCATAAACCATACATATGCGCTTACATAACACTTACATGTGCCAGTATTTCAGTCTATGTAACTCTAAACACAGCTCTCTAGCTTTATGATATGGTATAACTTGAAATGTGCACTAAGATTCGCAACGTATCCACTCGCCATTTTAGATTGGCGTGAAATTAGTATCCACGAAAAAGCAAATCTGTTTTATATAATTTTGATCTTTGTTACTAAACATAACATTTTCACATTTTGCCAGTTATATTTAAGTCCCATAAAATACTGCCGGTAGCCAGGTACAAAATTCAGAGTCCAGATTGCCACTGACGATTTCTTATGGAAATAACCAGTATCACTTTGCCAGACCAGGGCTATTATATCTGATCTAGCATTTTATGCTCAGTAGAAGTTCTTGCGACCACGAAACCTGTACGAGGCAGGTAATTACAACACCTAATTATTAGGTATACATGACACGTTTATTAATGCATCAATCAATGAATGATTTGTATAGATGCAATTGGCAAATGTCAACCGTTGATTTACTACTACGTGGCTCCTTCTTCTTGTGTGTTTATTGACTGACCTGGTGGCAAAGTTTTTATGCCACTCAGGCCCCTCTGAATACCTTTAAGCAAAGACATTCAATACATAATAGACCGGACATCACTAACAAAATTTTCGTCCGAAAAATGTGTCCTGCCGGTCACAAGTCTATGAGTTTTTTTTAGTACGCTCCGCTGCCGCTCTAATATTCATATATTATTGTAGATGGCGTTACTGAGACATGGGATCAGTTTTTATATGACATTTCCTTGACATGCCCACTCTATAGTCTTTTAAACCTCTTTGCCTCGTTTTTTTTAAACCTAAGTACTTAGTTTTACCGCTAATCACAGAGCAACGTATGAAACAAAATGTAATTACTAACCTACCGGAGGACCAGCGAAAAAGGAGGAGGTTCTCAATTCGTCATTGTGTTTTTTTGTATGTTGGATACGTGATTATTCCACCAATTTATTAAGAATTGATTTTGGTAATTATTATTTTTGTTAGGTACAGACGCCAGCACATCAAGTTACCCCAATATGTCAAATTTTCCCAATTAAATATGAACCTTATTCTGTTTGACATAAAGTTGAAAAACGATCAAAGAAATTTGACATATTGGGGTAACTTGACGTGCTGACGTCTGTACAGACGCCAGCACATCAAGTTACCCCAATGTGTCAAATTTTCCCCATTGAATATGAACCTTATTCTGTTTGACATAAAGTTGAAAAACAATCAAAGAATTTTGACACATTGGGGTAACTTGACGTGCTGGCGTCTGTACATCAGAGGCTCGTTTAAATTTTATCGCTATTAGTTGTGTAGTTCGAAAAATTAAAAAAATCATTCAATCTCACTAAAAAAAAATACTAAAAAGTTGTAAAATGACTCTTATTTTGGATGTCGGTGCCATCTAATAATAAAACTGAACCACCAAAGTTACCGTCTTCCGAAACTAGAGTTATTTTACAACTTTTAATGTTTTTTTTTTATCGAAATGAATGTATTCTTTAGAGAAAACACTACGTATTTACAAAGGAAGGAAGACACAATATAGGCTCATACATAGGAGCTTAGTTTATCTGCAGGTCCTGATATTGGAACAGGCAAGTGTAAAACAAGTACATCCGACACCGTTACTTGGCAAGTACCCAAACAATAGTTTCTGAAGTCTGGGTTTATAAGTAACGATAACGATCCGATCATTTGTTTATTCGGAGAAGATGATATTGAAGGTATGGAAAGAAAATAGTAAAACTAACAACTTGATTAGTGGTAATTACATATTATTTTCTAACTCCTCCGCTGTTATTTTCTGACTAAATTCGTTGTGGGAACAAACAGTTCAATTATTACTTCAGCTATTCTTTTATTTCTTTTACAGAAAGAAAATGGCGTAATATGGAAACTGCTGTTTGACAACTGTCAAGTGTATTTCATTTTCAAATTCTACTCGTTAACACTTGACAGATGACAAACAGCTGATTCCATATTACGCCATTTTATTTCTAATGTCGCCTTATCGATAACGATATTAGAAATAGAATATGTAATATGGGATTCGTTTATAATTTTTAAATTTCAGTTTGTGCTTTTCGAGAAATTGAACCATAGCTTCGAATTTGAAAGCTTTTAGCAGAGTTGTAACATAAGAGATATTTTGATAGAGAGTCTTTGCGTACGCGCTACTCAACTTGCCAACGTCATACCTGTTTCCTTACGTAACTGACTTGAGGTCCGCTGCAGATTTACCTGAACAAGCTATACCAGGGTAGAAAGATACAACACAACTGATAAATGAGTTTAGTACATGATTTTGGAATTAGCATTGTTGTGGGATTATCCTCATTTAAAAATACAATCTGTTATGTTTTTACTTTATCTTGTAAAACATCATGATTTCTATTAAACACCGTGAGATCAATACTTGTATTATAAAGAGGAAAGATATTTTGTATTTTTGTATGTAATAAATGAACTTAACAACTTCTAAGCCCAATTTGAAACATTCTTTCTCCGTTGGGAAGCTTCACTATGTGACATAGACTACTTTTAATTTTATCCCTGTATGTTCAAGGGAACGGAAACTACGCGGGTGTAACCGCGTGACGTCCACTAGTTTTCATAAAAGAAGTGCTTAATTTACTTTGAAACACAACATTGGGGTAGAAATGATTATTTTGTCATGATTTTTTGTTAATGTCATCTAAGCAAAATGCAATTATGAATAGTTTTGAAAGACCTTAATTATCATTTAATCTTCTAGTTTTTGCCATACTTATGAATAAAACTGCATAAAATAATGACTTCAATTTCATCTCGATATCGCCCACTCTAAAGTCATAAAACAATAAATCTTGAATCACCAAGATAAACCAGCGTACCATACGACTGTATGCGTAATAAATATCAGTGAAAAACCAAACAAACGGTTAACAATGATTTACAATGAAATTAAACGATCCAATAGTTATTTAAACAGATATTAGCTGTCAATAAAAGCCCGCATGTTTACCCATTGTTTGGGTTCATAAATTAAACGTAAAATATATGCGGTATGTAAATCAATCGTTTAAAAATTTACATTTTTCTTTTGTGAATGTAATATTTATGTTGAGAATAAAGATTTACTTACCATACATAGAATTGAATACAAAAAAAATAATGCGACGCGATAAACTTTAAATAAATACAGCCCAAATCCCAGTTAATCCCATTCTACAGATAAATAGAAATGAAAAAATGAATATTAAAAAAAACATAACCCTCCTTCTGGCGCAGTCGGGTAAAAAAACCTAAACTTTCACTAGAATTTTATTACTGGTTTTTTTTTTTTTTAGTTTTCTTTTGTCTGTTTGCTAAAAGTAAGAACGTTTTCTGTGGTAGGTAAACAGTTTTGGATCAAAAATTATAACCTACAATATTATACTTTAACAACAGACACTTCAGGTTCCTACAGCAGTTCAATGTGAAACATTACCTCGCAATACTGTAGACTTGTGGTCTCCAGAGACACATTTCTATGCTGTAGGTGTTCAGTAGTTCAAATCAGCTCTATGGCAAAGACACGTTATAGAATATAAAGTAAATATTTATTTATTTAATACTACAAGCATACAAATACAGAGGTGGGTTTAATACCATAGGTATTTTCTTTCAGTCAATCTTTGGGTGAAGATGGTTGACCAATGGTCAGATATATTTGAAAAATGAAATAGGCATGTATGATCTATTAAAATATAACATACATAAAGGTAAAATGATACATTTATTATGAACTAATATTGCAATACCTACATACCTACTTACATAAAACACTTCTTATGCATTTCCAGAATACATATAACTTAAACCATACTACCTCTATTTAATACCATGTAGACATCACATAACCTATAATTACTTATACAAAGAACTAACTACTTTTACTTTGAATAAAAAACATTTATTTTTTGTGTCAATATATTCTTAAATCATCGTAAATCCTCCAACGTAATCGAAAACATAAACGTCGATCGTATCCACCATTCGTATACTTAAGAAAACGAAAAAGTGCGTAACAAAATGAAATAGCTACTCATTCGGAAAACTGTTGGAATTCTCTAGAAACATTTAGTTGAACAACTTTACGGCCAGACAGATAAATCAGAAAGATGCGTTGAACAAATCACTACTGCTTCGGCAACAATACCGCACCTACCAAGTACCGATGTATTGTCGATGGCTACAGATTGATGTAGCTTGTACGAACACTAAACAATTTCATACTCGGATATAGCCAACAAAAGTTAAGATTTACGAAGTATACTCAACAGAAAGTTGTGAATGTGCGAACGAAGGTGTTGCAGTGGATATGATAGATGATCAAGAAATTTATAAGTATAAACAAAGACATTCAATACCTGACATACCAGACTGGACATCACGAACAAAATTTTCATCCGAAACTTGTGTCAAGTAGGACACAAGTGGTCTATGAGTTTGTTTTAGTACGCTCCGCTGCCGCTCCAATATTCATATATTATTCTAGATGGCGTAACTGAGACCAGCTGCCTTATTCTAAACCGTTCGATTGGTTTCCGTGTCGGTAAGGAACCGTTTTCGACAATCTCATTTCCGAGCCGAAGAACTGCCAAAACGCTATTCACAGATCCGAGCGGATACGTTTTTTTTCTATACGATTGATCATTGTATTTATGGGGAACGCTACAAAATGGTAGTAAAAAGATCAGCGTGGTAGAAAATTTAAAGTAGTAAATAAAATTGGTTTATTTGAATGTTTCGATCCGTTTAATTATAGAATATACAGCTAGTAATTTAATAGACAGCAAACGGTACAAAATGATTTTATTATTAATCAAACAAACTTTATTTCGAACATACTTGCTTTGTAAACTGCCGTCTGTCAAACTGGCATTGCCAGTTTGACAGACTTTTTTACTTTTTAAACTTTTTCCGCAATGCCAGTCTTGCAATGCGGAAAAAGTTTTTATTTGAAATAAAACTATGGATTTCTTTTTATTATAACTTTGCTAAAAAATGACTGAAAGTATTTGATATCAATACACAAATCTTGCTATTTGCTCATTGTCAAACAATAACACGTACAACTATACGAATAAAGTAATTCAAAGTGTAATTATGTAGTTCTACATATAATACACTTTGAATTTATGTAAATGAGAAAGTATCAATTAAATACGGTCAATACAATAATAAAACTTCATTTACTTAAAAGTGCAGTGTTTTAAAGGTTTACAGTGTTTATATTTCTCTGAAATAAACCGTTTAAATGTTGTTTGGTATGGCTCCCGATAGCAAACAGCTGTCGGAAAGATTTGAGTCTTCTTATCGAATTTGAACTGTCAAAAAAATCGTTTTCGGATTTGTGAATTGCGTTTGGATGACATCTTCGACATCTTAGACGTTCGATTCGGTACGGAATCTAGTCGAATGGTTGTGAATAAGCCAGCTGGGATCAAAGTTTTTCTATGACATTTCCTCTTATGTCCGCTCTATAGTATTTTAAATCTCATTGGGTATGAACATTACTGTTATTAATACTTATTCTTATTTAATTCTAAGGGACGCCACGTAATTCCCGTTCCCGTGGAATTACAGGAATAAAAAGTAGCATAATATATGTCACCCGGGGAGAGTGTAACTTTCCGAAAGAGAAATTATTATTATTATTTATTATTATTATAGAAAGCATCTTTCATTTTTTTTAGATGTGGTTAGTGACTGGAGTTTTCGTGCCGTCCATGGGCCTCTGAATCGCCTTCACAAGCCGTCGAGAAATATCATCGTTCAAAGAGTTCACCGTTTTTGAAGCAAAGAACCTATGACTTGATAGTCCGCTGGTGATGATACCACTAAGTTATCACTACTAAATATAGTACCTATACTAACGTAAATATACTTCTAAGTAAAAATTCTACTTAAAATATTATCACATCGTAGGTACAACATTTAATAGCAAGATGATTAAAAAAAATGTTCTTTGAAAGAAATATAAATTATAAACTCCAGGAGTGACCCACAGAGTTCGGAAAAGCCTCGGCGGGCACTACCAGAAATTGCAAATAATTTGCATTGTAAATAATTTCTCTACCAGAGATCATACCGTTACAAACGGACAGCCCTTGACAGTTATGACTATACCTGTGACGACTAAATGCAGCGCAACTTTTTCAGACACGAATATCATTAGTAATAGCTTCTCTAGTCGTTACTTGTGTGGAGATTCTATGCTCTGTGAAGTGACCGAACGGAAATTTTGTAGTCATTTATCGAACATATTTTTCCAATAAATTAGGTATTTGTCAAACTTAATTAATATACAAGAAGTTATTTTCTGACTTTTAAATAAAATACAACAAATAAAACCCCATCCATACCTTGTATAAGTTCTGTCTCCCTTTTTTCAACTTCGCAACGTTTCCCGTTGAAAACAAACAATTGGCGTCGAATTTACGAGCCGTGTTGAGAGCCAAGCCGCTTATTGAGATGACTGTACGGCGCTCAATTTAAATTCCCTTCTCCACGGAAGACTATCAGCTTCGTGTGTCAGACCTTTACTTTCGGATTATTACGACCTCTTTTGAATTTTCGATTCCGTGACATGAGCGTTCTGGCAACAAGGACCTATTGTGTTGGTGTTGTATCTATAAACGGATTAGAAAGTAATTTGTTTGATGTAAAAGAAAAAAATATTACCATGGAGAAGCAACATCAAAATCCTGTTATAACAATCGCCTTTTAAAGAAGTACAATCGGGAACAAAACACTAGTAATTTTGAGTGTTTATCAAAAACAAAGTTCATTATAAATCGGGCCTTTAAAACGTTTCTTGTTTTGTCGAAGCGTTTAGACATGGCGACGATGTTGGCACGTCGACGTCCCAAACTCTTATCGTCACTAATTTATCTTAATTACTACTTAATACCACGATTTGGATTCTTAACAGAGCGCTAACGAAGCGCCTTATGCTGCCACCGTCGGCGTTAAATACCACGGGGCAAATACTTTCGAAACGCGATGGGTGCCGATCGCTAATCGAACAATGGGCATGACATACCTAAATCGCGACGAGTAATAAATTCTATTGTTGCTAAACAAAAAGTAGAATGTGGTAACAGAGGGTGACACGGTTGAAACGCGACGACAATGCTAACCGGAATATCAATATCAGGGCATCACTTTTCATATGCCGACTGCGTTGGATGGAGCAACAGGAAATAAACTCTGTCGCTTAAAGTTTAGAGTTTGAATTTGTGATTTTGGGAGCGTGTAAAAAATACGACGGCATTCATGCTTGCGCCTGCACTCGATATTGGATTTCAACTCTTTTTCGAGTAATTTTTGAAAATGCAATCTGTGTATGTTAGCAAGCAGACGGTTGCCATTTGTCTTTGCAAACGAACCGATTTGTGCGTCGTAGTATGGGTAACGGATGTTGCAGAGAGGCACGTGGCCGAACAGGCTGACTTATTGTTACACTGACTTATTGCGACGCTCATTGAAGTCTATTAGTGAATTAGACTGAAATAGAACAATGTGTTACTGTCAATGGTAATAGAGATTTGTTATTTTGAAACTGTTGGAAGATTTATAGTTAAAACAAATGGTTTTACTGAAAGTCCTAATAATTTACTTAGTTTCATCACAAATGAAAATAATGCAGAACGTTGCCGATAGTAAACAGTTAACTTTCAAGATAAGCATAGTGAATACATTGAAAACGAAGCTGACTATATCTTCTTTCGAGAAAATACGCAATACTCAAATAGTTTTATAACTCATTGATCAAAACACATTCAAAACCTACGAAACTAAATTCCGGACAAAACATTAAACATAAACCAAACCCCGTGTAAAAGAGGAAGCAAAATTTCATAAACTATAAAACAAAGCAATGTTCGATGCGGCCGTCTTGGTAAACTTTTGGGGAACGAATGAATAATTCAAGATGCGAATCGGCGGTCCGTCAAGTGGTTCCTAGACCGTTGCATTTTCTACGTAAATCTGCAGTAATATCTGAGGATATCTTATGCCGTGTTCACAAGCAATATTCTTTATCTTTCTGTTTTACATTCCACTCTGATGTTCAACACATATCAGGATTTCTGTCTACTGCTATTATTTGGTTGGTTTCAAATTGTGTTCCCATGATGGTCACCTTTTCCGTTTTGTCTAGTTTTAATTTTAAATCACACCACACATTTTATTGTGATGTATTTGTTCTGAAAAACGGCATTGCAGATGAGTGAAAGAAAGTTATTGTTACTAAATAAATAAAGAGTAATCCAAGTTAGATATCTTAGCTCTTAGGTTCAGAACTACTTTATACCCTACATTATTCTACTGCTAAACTGGAACCCGACCCCAACATAGTTGGGAAAAGGCTATGCAGATGATGACATTATTCTGCTGCAGAGCAAAGGTCTCTCTCACAACTTTTCACTCTTCTTTGTGCGTTTCTTCTACGGCCAATGTCTCATAAACGCCTGTAAATGATCACAGGCCAACAAACTGCTAGTTTGAATCGTTGGGCTTTGGCGGATGCGGTTCATATATACGCAGAATGCACAGAACAAATGGCTAGAAAACGGGCGTGATCGACGAGACTCCGTTAGGAAATGCCGATAACTATATTACAAAATTAATTCATTAGTTAAGTAACCTGTAGTTCTACTGATTGTAACATGTTACTATAATAATTCCACTTCTTACCCTCACTAACGTCAAGCAAGAACTGTTACTTCTTCTCCATCTAATGGTTTAGAACGTCGATATAACTTCATCAGAGCAGTTGAAGGAAATGGTTTCCTCTTTTAAAATCCACTTTCACGTATTCAGTTTTCCATAAAAATCTAATAGAGAAAGCATTTCGCCCGAGTCCGCCATCTCTCTCCATTTTAATGAATAAGTAAACAAAATTAGTGGGGTCCAATATCGAAATAAGTGAAACGAGTAGGTCAGAGCTACGGGCGCAGCATATAAAGTATCCATTTGAAGAAAATAATTTTAAGTAACGTCGTTCCGAACGTCTTATTCTTGATCCCGAAGAGTTTCAAACGTTAATACAGGTACATTTAAGCAAAAAGCTCCGAATATAATTTGAAGCAATTATTTGCAAAACCTACAACGTGAATTTTTACGTTACGTTTTTGATTCGTGAGTTTTTTTCCTTTCTGCGACTGAACTCAATTCGAAAGTAAATGAAACAGCAGAAGCGGATGAAACTTCAATTTCCAAGAATCCAAGATTTCATATGAAACCTGTGATATTATTGAAATAAAAATAACTCCACATTTAACCCTCACTTCGCCACACTTGAAAATATCTTGAGTGCATCGTTGAAAGTAAATGCTGGTATAATTCCTGATTCCACTGCGTTCGGATTGCATTTAGAGACGTTAGGGGATGAAGCCGGATAAACTTTATGTTAACTGTAAGCAATAAAAATAGCCTTTATGACGATACGTGGAATGGTTACGTTTTGTTTGCATCATTCGGTTGTTTCGCCGTGAATTGAACTAGGTTTTATTGAAATAGACTATGTTATTAAGATATATATGAAAGCGTTACACTGAATTTTAGATGAATTCGGTTGCGATCTAGCGGAAATAAATATGGAACTGAACGTTTACGGGGATTGTATCGAACGTTTGCTTTGCTCGTGGTCTGGACTACAAAATGTTTTAATACTAAGTTTAGGACAGCTGCTAGCATAGAGTTGGTCAGAAGATTTTATTAAAATAATGTAGCCGCAGCGTTGTTTTAAATTTATTTATTTACCTGATACGGCAATGCAGAGGCAAGTAACAGTCGGTGCAATCGCATTAAACAGAAGGACGCTAATTAATACATAGGTATTTATCTTATTATACAGATGTAAAGACGTCAGAACATCAATCTACCCCAATTTTTCAAATTATCCCATTCGAACATGAACAGCATTAAGTTTGGCATAAACTTAAAAATCTATGGAAGAAATTTGACACATCGGGGTAGCTTGATGTGCTGGCCTCTGTTCGTACTTTTATTTATATTGACAGTAATTTTTGTTTGACGGCAGATAAAGAGAAATGGGCAAATGGACAAGATACGCGAGAGATACGAGACGAGTAGGACAAAATCAAAAGTGTTTTATTCAAACTAGGCTGGGAATCAGCACTTATTGACGTTAAAACAAATCCATCTTCCCAAAACGCCCATCCTTCGCAGGGGGGCGTTTTGGGGGACTGTCTAAAATTTTTTTTGCTTCTTCTGCAACCTTATACGGCGAACTTGCAAATCGTAGTTCGAACTCAAGGCGATCTTTAACTTTTCGAATTAATGTGCGTATTGTTTAATTATTTATTTTATTTTAAGGAAGGCTTACTGACTAACAATCCAGTGAAATGAAGAATATAATATTTAGAAAAATAGCTATTATCAAGCCTCCACATATAGTAAAAACCACCCAATGAAAACGGTGAAAGAAAACATGGTGAGGAAACCGGCATGCCTGAGAGATATTTTTCGATTGCATGTTAAGCTACATTAGAGGCCCATGGGCGGCATAAAAACTCTGTCATTAGGTTAATCACTAACGACACAAAAAATAAAGAGACAGGAACTAAAGAAAAGCTCCAAGTAGAAGATAACAATAATGTTCTGAATTTAAAGATAGCAACAATGCATAAGCTACCCAACGCTAGCCGACCCAATTCAACACTAAGTGCCCTATTTTGCATAGATCTCCCCTAATGGGCTGTTGTCCTATGAAGCATTTTGGCACAGTTTTAGAGAACTGAGCTTAGCCCGAACTGTGTTTGTTTTGGTTAACATAATGTAAGTAAGCGGGATACTAGTTGTAACAGGGGTGTGTAGTAACAGCTTAATTACTCAGCAGATTTTGAATATTTTGCTTTAGTTTTACATTTTATCTGCTCCTTGTACGGCTTGTTACGTTAGCAGAATAGGTGAGGTGCTAGTCAGTGTAGCATGACTTACTTCTAAATGTGCAGTTACCATAAGAGTCACCTCCTTTCTGGCGATATCTTAAGCAATATTTTTTACCTAACTGTATTTAAGTTAAATTTTAATGTATTTCTAAGCCTACTTCAAAATCCATTACTCTGTTTTATGAAACTGCGTTCAGGCGGACAAACACGAGAAGCGACATTGTTTTATCGATATAGAGATCATCTAGTTTTTTTTTAGTAAATATTATTACTAGCCTATATTTTCCCACTGCAGGGCAAAGGCCTCCCTTCCACCTCTCGCTGTCAAGGGCTAATTGGGAACAGTCCTAATCGAAGGAGTCTAGTACGTCCGCCATCTTCGTCTGGCGTACCGCGATGTCGATTGCCATGTGAAGGAACTCATTGGGTCGTGCGTTTGGCCCACTGATAGTCTTACATGCGGCAGATTTGTCCAGCCCAGTTTCATTTAAGAATGGCAGCTTTTTGAGTGACGTCAGTAATTTTAGTGATGGAACGGATTGTTGTATTCCTAACCCGGTCTTCAAGATTGATACCCAGAATACTCCGTTCCATAGCTCTTTGGCGAACCTCGAGCGTGGAGCTCTGCTAAACAGTCAAGGACCATGTTTGAGTTTTTTGGTAAAACTAATTAATTTTTAAATAACAGGTATAAATTAAAAGATTTGTAATTAGTTTTCGTAATTGAAGCGCCAATATAGATACCGGTACTATTATTACCGTGATGTTATAGGTAATACATATTAAAAAAAAGCACTAGCCAAGTGCGAGTTATAACACGCAATGTGATGGGGCCGCCCGTAGTAAAATGTTGATAATTTCACTATAGGTACAGAAGTTCATATTTTTTCGAAGATCATAGTTTTTCTTAAAGCAACTATGCGATTGTAACTAACTAAATATTTAGCACTTCATAAAATATTGACTTTAACAAAATACTAACGATGGCTCTAATAATATTTTTTTTTCGTCTATTTATCTACATCTTTTTCACATAACTATTGTTTAACAGTAGAAACATAGAACTTTTTAGAATTTGAAAAAAATGGCAGAACAGTTTATTGGTCTTCCAATTTCTTTTCAGTACCTACAACTCTAATAGTCTCGGAGTAAAATAGCTTTTCTGAAATACGGTCAATCACACGGTCAAACGGTCAGATGAACAGGCAAAAACTATAAAATAAAAATAATAGTTATATTTTTTTTGTTTATTGATGGCAACTAGGCCCAATTGTTACTAACAATGTTCATAAAAGCTACTGTTAGTAAAAAACTAAACTCAAAAACAAAAAAAAATATCTAATTATTAGGTGTGGGGGTCTTCTGACCAACACCTCCACAGCGTGCGACAGCCCAGGTGCATCGAACTTCTCTATCAACGTACTTAGTATGCTGTTAGAACTAAATCGCGCTCTTGACAGTATGGAGTTGGTTTTTTTGCGCATTATGGCGTAAAAGTCATCAGTATGCGCATCTGCGAATATACCGGAACTATAAGGATTGCAAATTTACCATTTGGTTGCGTAACCCTGAAAAGCCAATTGCCACAGGATAGGTCGCCTACCAATTAAATTGATTGATTCAACACAAGTTGTTAATCAAAATGTTTGTTTGCCTACCGGAAAAGCAGCGAAAAGTGCATCCGAGAGACCGTTTAATTTGTACCGCGCGAGATTTTAATTAATTTCGTTGTTGCCTGTATACAGGTTAAAAAGTGTTCGTTTATATCATGGGTGATATTTTATGAGTTTTCGGTGCAGTTTTTTGACGATTTACTGTAAATTTATGATGATTTATTTGGGGTACTTTGGGAGACTTTTGATGCAGTCGAAGTTATGTGGAAATTGTTCTATAGTTTGAATTAAAATCTTGAAATATCATTCAATGTAACACCCATGCAACTTTTCAAGTTATTATTAGTAAGTTTTAATTGTGTTCTTCTATTCCATTATTTTTCATTGCAAAAATATTTTTTCATTTTATATTCCACGACACATTGCATAAACATGTACTCCAGAAATATGTATTATCATGCGGCATTCATTAAAATTCTCACTTTATGCATATGAATTCTTAATAATAGATTGTCCAGTTCATAGCCACATAGCACGTTGGCTATTCTATACGTATTACACCTCTATAGAACGTAACTATGTGCTAAAACCACAGAACAGTTAGATACTAAGACTTCTGGATGGGGTAAGGAGTATAAATTACTCCCAAGGAAACATTTTGATGTTGTAAGTTGAAGTATTTTAGAAAGAGTTTATTGGTTTCAAAATGTTCGCTGAATGGAACTAACAACATCAATTTATAAAAAAAATATTTTAACTGCACACAGTATAAAATACAATGGAAAAATCTGTAGGTAGTTTGCTAGTATCGTTGGTTGCTATGCTAGCCTGGGTAAATTTCCACACTTCACACAATCGTATTGTACGAAACGAACGAAAATAAAGTCCAATTCGCTACTAAAAGCTATACGTAACATATGAAACTGTTAGTACATCCAGTTTAATATCCTTCTATATCCGGACGCGTCCATTCGCCAAACCGCGGCGACATGCTGCCGCCATTATGCGTGCGTCCATTGCTGTTCAAATTAAATACATAAAGAAGAAATGTTTACATACAACTACGTTGTACAGACCATTACACAAGTGCGTCATATGGTGCTGTAACCGACATTGTGAGCCAGACCTCCTATATAAATGTAGATACGGGAGCGGACCACAATTTTATGATTTCGCGTTTTCTGTTATGTCTGAATACGATGTTGCTTTGGTCTAGTGTCGAGGCAGCTGCTAAGTGTTTATATGAAGCACATTAATAGAAACTACTGAAGGAACTGTTTTATTTAAGGTATTAGAAGGTATTATCTTTTCTGACTACTTAAGTACTTACTACTGGGCATAGTAAAAGTACGAGCTTTTTCAGATATGGAAGAGCGGAAGCTTTTGGCACAAGCGTTCCTACTCAAAAAGAGGCTCCTGATTGAGCCTCCTTTTTGTTAAGATTACCCCTTTAAGATTTACTTCTAATTGTTAAGATTAACTTGTAATAATAATACACATTTTAAATTATTTTTAACACACAACGCTTGATAAAGGCGGGTTGATAAATTCAAACTAATATTCATAAAAAAAATCCAGGTCTTCTCACGATGTTTGTCAGTGAGGTTGTTCGATGTTATATTAGATTTGTGAGATATAGTGGGATTAAAGATATTCGATACGTGTTATATTCAGCTTTGATGCTGGACTTAATTGCAACGATCTTAATTTATTAGCCATGGTTAATTACAACTCGTTGTAGGTATTAGGAAATTCGGTGGCATTATTGTAGATGTGATTGTAAATAAAGTATATCTAAACTAGTCATTAAATGCAAATAAAATCAAAGAAACATTTTATAAAAAAACAACAGTCATCTAACTTAAATGTCACAAATATCAGACAGGACGAACTACAAAAAAAATATACGCAAATGAAAACTGAACAAAATCCGGGAGACAACGGCAGCGGAGATAATGTCCCGTATAATTGTCACGATACGAATTTATGCAACCGGGTCGTTGGGTCCTCACAACGCGTGCGTTGAGTGTGACAATGTTACTGTTGAAGTTAGAAATAGGGAAAGCTCTGCGAATTTCTAGTTGCATGATCATCAAGTAAGTACTGTGAAATTTGATTGACACACAGTTTCGGACAACACGGTTGGCGCAGTGGCTAAGCGACTGACTGCTGCGCTGAGTGTTGCGAAACATTTGTATGGCCTATAGGTAGTTGTTTCTGGTATAGTCTAGCTATTTGTGTTCGTGAGTTTGAATGTTTATAAACGCACTTACAACACAGGAGAAATTCCAAGTGTACGGCAACGTTAAAATTTTGTGGGGTTTTGTATAGCGGCTGACTGCCTTTTGACAGTCATCCGCTAAATCGTGTCAGTTATAGACACAATAGAAAGACAATGACAGCGCGGACGCAAAAGTTTTTTTTTTTATTCAAGCTACTTACAAAGACAAAAAAGAATGAAAGTGACTGTGTATGGTTTTATCTGCCTTAGTGTTCAAATGGTGATAGGAACAAAGCGAGGATGTTAATTACTAGCCGTCAGTCAACCTTTTTTGATATTGTGGTGCTTTGACTTGTCATTCGTATAGGTAGGTAGTAGTCCGATCTGAGATCGAGTGTTACTGAGCGTTTTCGTGTTATCCAGTCACTGGGTTATGGAAGTCGGGCTGGTGGTCTACCCAATGTAGAAAACTCATAATTAACATCTCATAGTCGTTTTCCACATCACTATTTCGCGAATGAATATAGTATGTTCTCTATATGAGGTACTCGTTGCAAAATCATACTTTAAACCCACTTAACCACTATTGATAGTTAAAATTTAATTGTTGTAACTTTATTACTAAGTTGTTTAGTTATAAAGTTATGTTTGAATGCTTGTTTTGTTATAAACTGCGTTTCAAAAGCGCGTTACCTTTGGTAGTGTTGTGTGCAATTAAAATCAGTGATAAGACTTTTATGCTCCTCAATGTTTCTGTGCTCTTACGAACTTATTAAGTTAGTGAATAGATAACTCAGTGCAAAATGTTTGCGAAGATAAGTGGTACACAATTAGAATAAGATTTTTAAACTCAATCAATGTTCAAAACTGCAACACCTGCAAAGTCAAAGTCAAATCATTTATTTCAATTAGGCCATTTAAAAGGCACTTTTGAACGTTAAACTTACAAGTTAAATAAAATTATAATGATTCTAGTTGTCCCTTCCTAAAGGTAGTTTCGTATGGAGAAGAATGCGCAAGAAACTCCATACTTACTCTTTTAAAATAGTTTTTACAATTTTTTGTATACAATTAAAAAAATACGTTACCCATATGTGAATACGATGTACACAGAATAAACAAAATAAAATAAAATAATAACATACTATACTAAGATAGATTAAGCATTTTAGTAGATAAGTACAGAATTATGTGCATAGATACACACATGGTACCTGCAACTGGTTAGTCAGAAAGGCGACCCAAACTATGTCAGTTGGGTCGGCAGTCAAACACACTCATCACCACCTGGTGATGATTGACTAGAACTAGGTTTGACTAGAGAATCGGATTCACATATGACAGTATTGAAGTGATTTCGAACATCCCAAGAGTTCACTAAAATGAATAAAAGTAGGTACCTACCTATTCCTCATTACCAACTTTTATTAGCAACTTTATGATTCACTCGAACCTTGACATTAGCCTCTTTTCAAGTTTTGACAGCAACACAACCTCCGCTTGCATGCGAGGTCGCATTTTACCGCGATTCAGTTATTCATGTCCCGTGTTTCATTTTGTCATCACGTTTTGATGTAATGATTAGTGTACTGTCAACAGAATTAGTGGGAACTACGGACTGTTTCATTTGTTCGGATTATAAATTAAGTACCAACTTTGGTGGTACTGGTTTTAGTTATGTTAGCCGCGGTTTAACGTACTAATAGGCTAGACTTCACAATTATGTGTTCAGATTGCGAGATTTTTTTTTAGCATTACCATAATTACAGGGAGTCTGGTACTGAGGCCAACACATTATTAAGCTACCCAAATGTGTGAAGTTTATTTGATAGTTTTTCAACTTTATTGCAAATAAAATAAGGTTCACGTCGAAATGGGAAAAATTGACAGCGGTAGCTTGATGTGCTGGGGTTTATACCTATTAAAATCATAAGACACTTATAATTTATATCTAACACAAGACTAGGAAAAGTCTACTATACAGGGTTATTTTTCAATGACCGGAAAAAAAATCAGCTGTTTCATACAAAAGTTCAATACCTACTCGACCAAAATGTATGAAACAGCTGATTTTTTTTCGTGATTTCAGAGTTGGTCCCATAGGGAAAGTTGCTCATATTCATGGGTAGAACACCCAGTGAAAATTTGGCCGGTCATTGAAAAATAACCCTGTATACTTATGGAAATAGGTAATATCTTTTATCTTCTTCTATCATCTGTGGTGTGTTCTTTAATAACTTTGGTCTTTGCTAGTTATCTTTATAGTCTTGTTAGAGCCTAATTAGTTTTATTATCACCGGTCTACTAACGTTTTTCAACGATTGTCGTAAATAAATTAGTTTTAATACATCTATTTACAATTCATTCTAACAGCAGGCTGTGCTAAAGAAAATTTTCGTCTTCCGAATTTATCTTTCCATTCAAAATAACAGAACAACTCAATGTTTACGTAGACGGAGAAAAGCGATTATGGCGAAATGTTAATTAATCTACACAAGTTTACGTCAAATATTCAGTTCATTTTACTTAAGAAACTCCAAATTGACATCAGGAAGAGAATGTTCAACCCGTTAAATTGCCATGGGGTGGTCTGTGTGACCCCATCTGAGCTAAAATTACACTAGACACAAAGAAAATTTAAGTGTATTTTGGTTCAATTAGTGGGAGGGTTAGGGGTGTGAAATTGCGCGGGGACAGTAATTTATTTTAAGTGTGACAGCAGTCCAATTTCGACTGGGCAACGATTATTATAGGATTTAAGCCTTTTCGGTGAAGTATCAAAGTGTTTGGGTGATAAAATGCATTACCTACCTAAAAGTATAACTTGAAACTAATTTAAATACGTTTAAATAAACACTTCATCTACATATAGGGACGCCCTTATCTTAATTTATTTCGGGTCTGTGTAGACATACTACTTCTTATTCTACACATTTTTATTTGCCATTATCATCAACAATAGTCAACAGTCACCTCCTGCCATATCATCAAGCGCATTATCCGTCCATCGTTTCTGCTTTGAAAATAAATAGAGACATAAAACTCTTTTAATTATTCACTACCCGGTAAAGGACCCGGTTTACCCGATTTTTTAAGTAAATCGTATCCCATAAGTCCCTCACATACAGAATTAGTACTTAGATAAAGTAGAATCCCTGATTACGATCAACTTAATTATGACGTAAGGCAAAAGCTTACGACCATGCCGTATCAGAATTAAAACCAGTCGTAAAACATAATGACGGTAGGGCTCTGATAAGGTTATCAATAGATATGTCTAATTAGGGATTTTGCAAAGACCTTTTCCGAAAATTAGGGTCTAGATTATTAACGAGAGTTATTACACCCGGATGAAATAGGTTCAAAATTTTATCAGCAAAAATTGTATGCACATAAGTAAGTAGTAATTAGATACCTCGCATGATGTTTAATTCTGTCAACTGCCTCGTTGGTCATGTGGTACTACCGAGAATAAGCTCCTGGTTTCGATTCCCAAGTCAGGTACTTAATTTATTTTTTTCAATAGCAGTCAGGAGTCATTATATTCAGACAAAATAGTAATATTATACTATAGATAGAAGGTCAATATATACTCATGCCACTATATATACGTGAGTTTGTTATTTAATAAGTGTTAATAATGTCAACATGTAACTTTTAAAATTATAAAATCACCTAAGTTAATATTTGCTTATATTTGTTACTGATGTATTTGCTGTAATTTTAGAGGTTTCTTTATGAAATTGGCCTAGAACAGTTTTTATCTATATGATTTTCATACATAATACAACAAATACATCTACGACTTAAAAAGTACATGGTCATTAATTTGGCACAAAATGTTTTTTTAAATTACGGCTTTAATTAAACAATCAGTAGGTACTGAAAAGGTTTATGGGCATCACACGTCGCAACATTAATTTCTCTTTGTTTTAATATACTTTAACAATAATTTCGTTGGATTCGATGTTTTTGTAGTTGCAAAAGTGAATGGGGAAAGGATTATGCTTGAAATTTATTATTTTTATCTCTTCTCGTTCTTTTTTTTTACAGTGCCCCACACTAAGGATAAGTGATTCTGTGTTGTGGAAACTTTTACAAACATTAAAATCCTATATACAACGAGCCTTAAAGCCATCATCAATTCCTTTTATTTTCATTTTTAATTGCACCTACCACTGATTTTCTCTGCATCACGTATAGTTTGACTGGTAGAAAATGCATTTGGCATTAAGTTCGCCTCTGTACATTAGTGTGCTTGAAGTATTAAATAAATAAATAAATAAATCTAGACGTAGCCTTTCAATCAAACCTTACAAAAAACTTCATGCATCGTAATATTTAGAAACATCTTGTTACCCCAAAATGTTATTGTTAAAAGAACCACCCCCCACAATTACACATTTTTGCAACGTGTACTTCTAGAATTTACGTGCATTGTGTTTTTTACGAGTATTTATAACAGCATCATACAACCCGCGTATACCGCTTGCGTTATAAAATGTACAAACAAAATTATGCTAGAGAAACAGGCGTTGGAGGAGCGAACATAAATTCCTGTGTTACACGGTTAATCAACATAGAAATTGTAATTCGAATATTGGCCCCACAATTACAATACATTTACATACAGATTTGGTCGGATTGAATTTCTATGGTTACAGTCAGCTTGTTAATTTGCCTAAAAGGAAAGTAATTGCTCAGATGGAATTTATATCCCATACGAGCCCTATGTGAAATAACGAGTAAACTTTAACGAGGTTCCTAAACGGCACCCAGCCTTTCTTGGATCGGTGTTTTCTTCTAAAGTTTCTTCCATTATTGTCATAATTTCCATCTATTTATATACTGGGTTAAATTTAAGTCGTTCTGGACCTCTCAGGAGTCAACAACTGTTACTTTGGGACCAAACCTGGAATTGCAAAAAAAATCTGCTGATCCCTACATTTACATATAGAAATTTTTGTTCGCATAACTCTTCAAATTTTTTTTCGCGTTGACTGTTTTGATCCCATAATAAAAGTTATTCATAATAATGAGTAAAATAAAGTGAAGTGGTCCAGAATGACTTAAAACCTTGTATATTCTATCACATTAACAAATTCTCTTATTTTATATTTTCAATATTTCACTTTCTCTATTTATCCAAGTAAAATATTAGTTTTGAATTTATATTACCCTAATCAAACCGTTCTATGTGTGTTTCACAAATGTGGGGTGCTCTATTGATGTGTAAAATAATTTCATTATATTACACTGTGTTAAAATTTCCAAACGAGTTGCAGGTCAAGTCGTTATAAATTCCATAAATTAATATTGACATTAGAGGAAAACTGGTCAAACATATTAATAGTGTGTGTTACATAACATGAAATAGTTAATCTAAAATTTTAATTTTGTATCTTACGGTTGGGTTAATAAGTGTCGTTGAAATTAGCATAATAGCGTTAATTGTTAAATAGGTTTTTCTGGTAGATTGTAGTTATCAGATCAGCTTTTTATAAGATCAGCTAGTCTGGTAAGTAAGTACCTAAGTACGTAGGGCAAGGCGATACAGGATCCAATTATTATATACCTCTAGTTTAAGGACCTCATTTTGTAAATATTGAACATAAACCTTATTTAATTTGAAGTTGAATTTACAAACTTTCAAAGAAATTTGATACATCGGGGTAGCTTCATGAACTGGCCTCTGTACATAAAAAAAAATATGTCACTGAAAAATTCAGCTTTAAAGACATATCTAAAGCTAACTAACTATAACATTTAAGCTAGACATTTACCGACTTTTTAACCGACTTTCAAAAAAGGAGGAGGTTCTATGTTCGTGTGTATGTATTTTTTTTTTTTTTTTTTTATGTATGTTACCTGATTTCTCCCCCATTTATGGACCGATTCTCAAAATTCTTTTTTTGTTTGAAAGAGTATAGTCCTGAGGTGGTCCCATTTTAATTTGGTGAAGATCTGGTGCCTATCTTCGGAGATATACAACGGAACTCTTCAAAAATAGACGGCAAATCTGTCGTGATTGCTGGAATCGCTTGGATGTTTATTGTTTATACAACATCATGACGTATCATCACGCCTGTATGCTCTGAGGGGTACGCAGGTGGGTACAATATACCTAGATTTCGTCAGTTAGGTATGTTAATTTTAATTTATTAAGGATTAGTGGAAAACCCTATTATCATGACATGTATTGTTAACAATTAAGAATATAAAATAAATTCATGGCAAATATTTTTATGGCAACAACTAAAAATGGAAAAATAAAAAACTTTTTTGCAAAAAATAAAACCGACTTCAAAAATAACACTAAACGGTGTAAAATAACTCTAAATTCGGAAGTCGGTGGCCCATCATGAGTAAGACAAACCCACCAAAGCCACAGAATTCCGAATTTAGAGTTATTTTACACCGTTTAGTGTTATTTTTGAAGTCGGTTTTATTTTTTGCAAAAAAGTTTTATTTAGCTGTGTTAGAAGCTATTCACGAACGTGGCATGTAACCGTTTTATTCGCCATGATTGCACTCTGTGAATAAATATTTCTTTTTTTTTCTACACCCGCGGCCCCACAGTTTCCGCCGTACGAATAATTGTGTGCATTCGGTCAATTGTACCGGCACGCGCCACTCTGAGTGTTTTGCTGGCATTCTGTAAAGAAAAGTGACGCAATTTTTCGACGATTATGTATAAAAGGAATATATTGGGTGCGGGACGTGTGAGAAAATATCTCGCGTAATATTTATTTCTGTCAGTGTGTGAGTTAAATGTTTTAGAGTTGTTGAATGGAACTGTCGTAAAATTAATAAAGGAAAAACAAAAACGAAATCCTATTCAGACACTAATCTGTGGGGTGTTCTATTATATTCTATTCTATGGTTCTTACATGATCTGACCAAGATAATGTCTGGACTTTAAAAGAGACCTCTGAGTTTCATTCGGTGTTTCTTCTTAGAGTAGTCAGATAGTGAAACACCGACCTACGACTAACGTTTATGATTTAAAACAGATCATAACATAGCAGTAATGTAAATTGATTAATGGCCCTGACGAATGACCCAAGGCAGAACTGCACTTTAATCCAATTTACGACCCACAGGGTAAGCTTCAAAACAAACCATACTAATAATTTTACAAAGAGTATGATTAAAATTGCTTCTAATAACACACATAATACCGTTGCCAAGAGTTCTGCACAATATCATGTCTCCCCTCTTGAATTTTAAAGTGTGATGCAACTCATAAGAAAGTGTCTTTTAAAACACATGCCATGTGGCCCTCTAATATATTTTTGAAACTGGCTTTATTTGCCTAAATTTGATGCAGTTTAAAGGGTGCATAATTTACTTTAGACTCATTATTTTGCCATAGGGATGCGCAGATGGTGTCTCGAATTGGGAGTAAAGAGGAAATTCCGTGTGACAAAATTTGTTACAAAGTTTTAATTAAATTGCTAGGTGTTTTATATCGATGAACTGTCTTAATATTCTTCTTAATTAACGAGGAATCTCGGACGAGATTAAATAATTACTTCTTATAAATCAATTTTCTTTGAAAACTTTATTCGTACAGTTGGGCTTCTTCACTCACACTTAGGTACAGCGTAGGGATGGGGCAGAATTGAAGTAAATCTTGACGGACATTAAAAAATTGTTTTCTAATCCTAATTAACAGCAAACTTACAAACACGATAGGTATCGGTTGTATCTTAAAAAAAAAATAACAGGTGAAAAATAAAGTCTGGGGCTTTGGTGGTTTTATTTCGTTCATTATTGGCCACCGACTTCTGATACTGGGATTATTTTTGATCTGTTAGTGTTTTTTTAAGAAGTCGGTTGTTTTTTTTTTGTAAAAAAGTTTTTATTTTGCAATTTTTAGCTGCTTTGTATGTAAAGAAAGACTTTAAAAAACTTGAAATAATCATTGAAATCGGTTAACAATTGCAAAAGGAGGTCGTTTCTAAACATTAATCTGTACATCTCTGCCGGGCCCCTTTTAAAATAGACAGGCGTAATGTTATGTTATGGCAATACATAAACCATGCACAAACATGTGACTGTAGCTATTGCGAGTAATTTGCTGTTATGCGTTGAAGAGTTCCGTCGCCTGTCTTCTTCATCAGTTTTTCTTCACCAAAATATGATACTTGCTAAATGTAAATGCTTGATTTGTTACCAAAAATACATGTTTTCCTAAATTATTTGAGGAGTTCCCTCAATTCCTCATCAGATCTGAGGTTTAATACTAATGGTAGTATAACCCTATCAAACAAAAAAGAATTTTGAAAATCGGTCCATAAATGGCGGAGTAATCGCGTAACAAACACACAAAAAAAAAAACGTACCGTTGAATTGAGAACCTCCTCCTTGTTTTAAAGTCGGTTAAAAAAGCAGACAATCATATTATTAGGAAATATGTTGGTATCTTCTACGGATGTATCATCATGAGCCTAGTTTTTTTCCCAACGATGTTGATGTAAATAGTCACCCGTTTCTGGCCCGACTTCGACAAAAGTAGCTTAACCTTCGATCAACTCGTGTCTTTTCTGTTGTTATTTAGCTTCAAGCCATTTTACGTATGTATTAATTTTGTGACGCCGCCGATCATTACAATATTGACTTTTACCTATTCTAACTCGTCTGCATTTCAAATCAGTTGTTATTTTAAGCTTAGGTACATACAACGTGGCTATTTTCCTCTTCCTGTTCAAAAGTATTATCCACAAAATATCCTTTAATGTTCACAAAAAAAAAAACTGAGACCAATTCCCGACAATCCAACAAATGAGATTCGTTAATAGGAAAATCTGGAGGCAAATTTTTGGCGCCGTAACGGCCACGTCCCGTCCCAGTCGGATTTCCAATTTTCTATACGTGACCTTTTTCACTCGAAATGTCACATGTTCGACTAAACGAGGTGTCTTTGAAAACGTAATTAGAAAATTCCCCAACGACACGACGACGTACCGATTCCGTCCTCTATAGGTTTTTTGTGCTCAGACGTTAGAAGTCACAAATTAGTTTTGTTCATGATATGTTATCGTAGATAAGTATTTATTGTGTGAATGATTGTATTTATGTAAATTTCAGCAGTGCTATTTTCTATAAATTGCACTGTGAAAAGGTAGGAGAAGTAACTTTAGCAAAGGCATGGCTGTCATCTCCGTACTAATGCTAAGGATTGACGTACAAAACTACTCCAAACATTTTGCGAGGTGATCTTTACATAATGGAGGTCACTATTTAAATTATTTAAACTATTTTTAAAAGCGTGACTCTTAAAGATCATAATTGAAATACAGTTATGGGTTAACCAGCATTGACAGCTACTGGTTCTCATTTTCTTTTCTTTTTCTATTTTATTATAAACACACTGTCTCACTGAATTTTTCGTGTTTTGTGGGTTGTTTACGAACATTTTACTCACTGCCGTAACGGCTATCTGTAGGCTATCGCCTAGTCCCTATTTATTATGTGCGGGCTCTGGACTCGCGAAATGCATCTTAGCAGCCAATTGACAACATTTCAAAATTTTAACCTGCATGTTTTATTACGTTATATAAAAGTAAATCCAAAGCTAGAGGACCCATATATTATGGTTTTTCGAAATTATGTAGGTACTTTTCATTCATAATTTTAACTTTGAAATTCGGTGCTTTCTAAAAAGACGTAAGAGCCAAATGACGTAATTCATACGGTGGAATAGCGAAACATCCTTTGCTTTACTGTGATACGTCAAAAAATCGGTTACTTTGATGGCACTGTCATTATTTTAGCTGTTGTCAATGTCATACATTGACATTAGATACGTCGTTTGACATAAGATATGTCTTGTTTGACATTAGATATGCCTTGTTTGACATTAGATAGGTATGTCTAGTTTGACATTACGGTTTTCATCTTAAAAATTAGCTTTTTTACGCAAAGGTAACTACTTCATTCCACCGTTTAAGTGACGTCATCACCTGTTTTTTAGGTTTTTATTTTTTATCAGAAAATAAGCAATAAAATAAAATTAAAAAAATATATTTGAACTCAGCATACAAAAATGAAGAAACGGTATTTTTGTTTAAGGATAATGTCAAATGTGTTTCGAAATGTTGTCAATTGCTAAGGCACTACACCAACTTACTGAATAGTTAAATTTGTCACAGAACAGGATCTTTTAGATTTTAAGACAGATTTATGTTAAGCCTAAAAAACAGAAAACCGTACAGGTTTGGTTGTACGACATTTTATAGTAGTTAAATTGTTTTTCATAATATTTAAGCATAAAACAAAACAATTGCCGTCCCAGCGGTGTTGGTTGCGTAATTGGTTTAGATAAATTAACAAAGTAGTTGTTTTAAAGAGTGATATCCCTCGGGACACAATTTAACTGTTAACCCCACCCCTGTTTCAGCGATTCTTGCATTGATAATGAGTTTATATTATATGATTATTTTTTACCATTGTTTCTTGGCATAGTTTGCAATTTGTGTAAGTATGCAGAACGTTAACATTCTACGTTACAATAATTATGATTTAATTTTGTGTTAACTACGATAAAATTGATTGTTTTTGGTTTTATTAATAAAACAACGTTATTGTAATTGGAAACATTTATGAAACAAGTCGCTCCTTAAGTGCATTTAATGGTATCCAAATTAATATGCCTTTGTTTTCTTTTACTCAAATATAATGACCAATGTTTCCTAGTCGATTTTCTAAAAAATACAAACATAGTTTGAAAAACAAGTCTATGTGCAGAAAAAATTAACATCGTATTAAAAAGGTATTCTGACAACATAGTAGAAAATAGTAATAATATCAACAGTGCTATTAACATAGAATCACACAAAAAAGCAACAGCAATCAGAGCTACAACATGATTAATATTACGTTTTGACATACTTTTCTTACCGCAAGATAACACAGACATTATTATTCTAATAAAAATAACTAAATTCATAATCGTCATAAAAACCAGTGGAAACAAAAATTTACTAGAATACTCATCCAGATGATACAGTTTTTTAACGATTCCGTCACAGATTCCTATAATAATACCGGCTGTTCCGAAAGAGAATAATGTAGCGTTCCTCTTCTCGCAGCTTATGTCTCCAACGTAGAGGAGTACAAGTCTTAAATAAACTAGAAATGAAGAACAAAGTGACCAACATATTGATGTTATGAGTGAATAGCAGCTTAGAGTAAAAACTATCTTCGGACAATTAAAATTTATACCAACTAAAAATAACCACTGAAACACGGTACCGGCTATGATTTGGTTCAAGCAGATGTAATTTTGGAGTGAACGCCACTGCGGTAGGAGACACCATGTCGTCAGCAATACAATCACACACAATATTGACAGTACAGATCCCATGAAGCACAAACTGTCTTTAACATTTAGCGTTACGTACATTTCTTTTGCGATGATTCTTTTTATTTTTTATTAACCGACTTCAAAAAAAGGAGGAGGTTCTCAATTCGACGGTATGTTTTTTTTTTTTTTTTTTTGTGTGTTTGTTACGCGATTTCTCCCCCATTTGTAGACCGATTCTCAAAATTCTTTTTTTATTTGAAAGAGTATACTTCCGAGGTGGTCCCATTTTAATTTGGTGAAGATCTGGTGCTGATCTTCGGAGATATACAATGGAACTCTTCAAAAATGGACGGCAAATCTGTCGTGATTGCTGGAATCGCTTGGATATTTATTGTTTATACAACATCATGATGTATCATCACGCCTGTACGCTCTGAGGGGTACGCAGATGTGTACAATATACCTAGATTTCGACAGTTAGGTATGTTAAGTTTCATTTATTAGGGATAAGTGGATAACCCTATTACCATTATGTATTGTTAACACATAACAATATAAAAATAAATTCGTGGCAAATATTTGTATGGAAACAACTAAAAATAGAAAAATAAAAATCTTTTTTGCAAAAAATAAAACCGACTTAAAAAAAACCACTAACCGATGTAAAATAACTCTAAATTCGGAAGTCGGTGGCCCATCATGAATAAGACAAAACCACCAAAGCCACAGACTTCCTAATTTAGAGTTATTTTACATCGGTTAGTGGTTTTTTTTAAGTCGATTTTATTTTTTGCAAAAAAGATTTTTTTATTTCGTTTACGTGTACCATACCACTATGCTCTTAGTTGATCAGCTTTTATAATAATTTGCATAAAAGTCGCCCATAATAGTAGGTATTGCAATTAGCGATATTTTGTTTAATTTATCGAAATAACTTTTAAATGACGTAAACAGTTGGTAGATATGACTAATTAGTTGTTATCGCATCCACTGATTGTTAGCGGTACTGTGTGAGCAGGGTGTGCATTTTTTTTAGTTTTACGTTATTAAAATCTATGTAGGTATTAACACGCTAAGCGAAATTCATGGATCCCTTTTGAAGAAAATTAGGCAAAAAAAGATTGTAATATTTGGCATAGTGAAAGTTTATGTGGAGGAAAAGTGCATAAAACTAATATTAAATCTATTGTATCTATAAAATAAATAAAATTTAATTTAATTAAAAACAACTGTTTTGGTAAATTTAAGACGTTTAGCAATTTTGCCAACATCAAGTTTATAACGTAACCATAGTGATAGTAAACTTTTGAAAACCAACAAAAATATAACAGCAAATGATATGTCAGTTGTTGACATTGACAAACCCGGAAATGCAAATGAAAAATGTAATTGACTACTAAACAAAAAAAAAAATTTGCAAAAAATAAAACCGACTTCATAAAAAACACTAAACGGTATAAAATAACTCTAAATTCGGAAGTCTGTGGCTTTGGTGGTTTTGTCTTATTCATGATAGGCCACCGACTTCCGAATTTAGAGTTATTTTACACCGTTTTGTGTTTTTTTTTGGAGTCGGTTTTATTTTTTGCAAAGAAGTTTTTTATTTTTCCAACAATTTTTTAAAAACAAGCGAAACCACAAAAAACACGACTTGACCGTATATTTGTACGGTCAAATTTCGGCCAGTGGGCGATCACTTGTTATTTTTAACCGACTTCAAAAAAGGAGGAGGTTATATGTTCGTGTGTATGTTTTTTTTTATGTATGTTACCTGGGGGCTTACCATGAACTCTTATAGCAGGTCAATTTTACACGAAAAATAACCTGCCCTGTTATTTTGTACCATGAGTGAGTATAGCAGCAGGCGAGCCAGCGATCACGTGACCTAAGCCGGTGAGTGACCACGTGACAGTACTCCAGCCGGCTGGCCTGCAACGTTTCCTACCATGAAGGCTTTTTGACATATAGACAATCAACAATTAACCTGCCCTACTGTCATAATTTGCAGGTCTGTGAAACTAACTTTTATTGACCTGTTCTACAAAATTGGAATACAAAAACGTTACGTATTGTTAAAATGTGCATAAAATATAATTCGTACGTTATTTCAAAGTATAATGAAATATAGAAAATCTTCTCTAAGCACTGCGTTTACCGTTTATTTTATATATGAGATGAACATATTTTATTCTGCTTTTAAGAAACATAGTGATAGCAAAAGTGTTAAACAATATGCTAAAATTAAAATAATTATTTAGAGGAACTCGATAGATACATTTGAAATGTCGCAGGTCAATATTTTTGTTAAACGTAGGTAATAAGGGGTCACTAAATAGCTTACACTTGAGCTCCGTAACTGTAATATGAGCTACAAACATTCATGCGACGTCCTACTTTATTAACAAACTTTTCGATTGAGTTGAAGATTGGTACTTATTTACGTGATTAGAATTAACGCTTACCATTGATCTAATGGTAAAACTAACAGCTTCCCAAATGTTCCAATCCAATGTTAACATCTCCGGCAATCGTATTTATCATTTCTTTTTGTACCCATAGCGATATCTCTGTTAGTATTAAAAATAAGCCACAAAGTATCCAATTGTTCGTGGGACACTCTTCATGCAATATAGTAAAAACACTCTTCCTAGTTGCACTTGCCTACCACGGTTATTACTCACTCACAAACACGGCCTCAGTTAACAACACTCAGATTATCATAAAACTTTTTTAAAACTAACCCACTTGAATTTCAAAATTGCCTCGTAAATATTCTACTTTTGTCCTTAGACTGAACATGACATGTTTCATTTGTCATTAATAGGTACGTTTGGAAATAAATGTGAAGACATTTAACATTAACATTTGAGTTTTTGATGAAGGTGGAACTCGTTTTCTCTCACGAATAATGTGAAATTCCATTTTAGACACGGAAAAATGTTTCTTTCATCCATCTCTTTTGTTTTAACCTTTACTTGTTAAAACATATTAAACTTCTATAAAAACCGTAAAACCGTAAACGTGTTTCAGAACGACTGATTGAATTAATCTTATTTAATCTGTGCGGTCAGCTTACTGATCAGAGACTATGAAACAGGTCAAAATGCAGGACAGCCGGAAACATTCATGGTACAAAAACGAAACCTGCCAGATTAAACTGCTCAGTTGAACTGACTTGCACTTGGCAAGTATTTTAGAATATCATGGTAAGCCCCCTGATTTCTCCCCCATTTGTGGACCGATTCTCAAAATCCTTTTTTTATTTGAAAAAGTATACTCCTGAGGTGGGCCCATTATAATTTGGTGAAGATCTGGTGCTGATCTTCGGAGATATACAACGGAACTCTTCAAAAATAGACGGCAAATCTGTCGTGATTGCTGGAATCGCTACGATGTTTATTGTTTATACTACATCATGACGTATCATCACGCCTGTATGCTCTGAGGGGTACGTAGATGTGTACAATATACCTATATTTCGACAGTTAGGTATGTTAAGTTTCACTTATTAGAGATAAGTGGATACCCCAATTATAAAAATATCACGGTAATTGGGGTACCCACTTTTTTCATCCACATTTCTTCGTATTGTTAACAAGTAACAATATAAAATAAATTCATGGCAAATATTTGTATGGGAACAACTAAAAATGAAAAAATAAAAACTTTTTTGCAAAAAATAAAACCCACTTCAAAAAAAACACTAACCGGTGTAAAATAACTCTAAATTCGAAAGTCGGTGGCCCATCATGAATAAGACAAAACCACCAAAGCCACAGACTTCCTAATTTAGAGTTATTTTACACCGGTTAGTGTTTTTTTTGAAGTGGGTTTTTATTTTTGCAAAAAAGTATTTTTAAAAGATTAAATGTGAGATTTGCTATCAATGAGGTACCTTCTAATAAATTTGGGTTTCTATACAAATACCTACAAATATTTTAATGCTGTTAATAAAAACGAGGTTGTTGTAGTTTTAACCATTCATTTATCTTACAGCTACTAAAGTAAAATGTATAGTATTCCTTCTTTTTCTTTTACTTAGATAGTTTCCAATGCATTCTAGTTGATCTTCTTAACAACACAAACATGGTTTGGAACACAAGTCTATGTGCTAGCAAAAACAATATCGAATAAAAAAAATAGTCTGAAAACATAGTGGAAAATAATAATATAAATAATAGTGCTATTAACGTAGAATCACATATAAACGCAACTGCAATTAGTGCAACAACATGACTGATGTTTCGCTTTGACATACTCTCCTTACCACAAGATAACACGGACATAATTATTCTTACAAAAACAGCAAAATTCATGATCATCATTGTAACTACTGGAAACAAGCCAAGGATCGAATTTTTCTTAATATTACACAGTTTTGGCACGAGTTTTTTACATATTCCTATAATAACAACAGCTGTTCCAAAAGAGAACACTGTAGCCTTTCTCTTCTCGCAGCTTATTTTCCCAACGTAGAGGAGTACAAGTCTTAAATAAGCTAGCAATGAAGAACAAAGTGACCAGCATAATGATGTAATAAGTAAGTAATAACTTAGAAAGTGAACCGTCGTCAAAGAATCGAAGATTATACTGCAAACGAACAAACACTGGAACACGGTACCGGTTGTGATTTGAATCAAACTAATATAGTTCTGAAGTGAGCGCCACTGCGGAAGGAGATACCATACCATGTCGTTAACAACACCAATACACACAATATCGACAGTACACATCCAGTCAGGCAGAAAATGTCTTCAATATCTAGATCCACAACCATAATATTTTGTGACGATTCTCTTCAATTGCAGTTATTACAGGCGTTAACCTATGCTCTGAGTTGGATGGGTTTTACATTCATTTGCGATTGTGCCCAGTAGGTACTTGAACTATTATTGTAATCAGTTTTATTTTTAATTAATAGAAATCACCTATTAATGAGGTCAGTTGGTGAATGACTAATTGATTGCTTGAAAATAGTAAAAAAAGAATAGTAAATTAATTCCGCACTGTACGGTTTTATGAAATATTATGGAATGATTATAATACCCCACACCTGCCTTAATTGTCCCACAGCAGGGAAAATGCCTCTTCTTCGATTTCAAACTTATTTGTTCTTGTCATGGTTTCCTCACAATGTTTTCCTTCACCGATGTCAATGATGCCTAAGACAAACCAAAGTCCTTACCCATAAAACCTTATCAATCACTTTGTTTAAACACAAAAAAATAAGTGTTAATCCTGACTACGGACTTGTTCACTCACGTTAGCTTATCTGATCCGAAATGAGATATCGAGCGAGGCCTAGGTAGAATAATTTGTTAGACGAACATTTCAACAACCTAGTATAGTGTTTGTGATTTTTTTCATTTAAGCATTAAGTACCGAGTAAAGTGGGGTGAATAGATACTTAAGGGTGAATAGAAACAACATTTTCAGGAAGTTATTCACGTAAGTTAAAAGTTGTTTGTTAAAAACGAGGACTGTAATGCTTTAAAATAATTGAGATGAATAGTTTCGACACCTTGATAATATCAAACAATATTAAACTAGCGTAAAAATCCTCTTCAAAGTTTTGATTTTATTCACCCTTAAGTTTCTTTTCTCCCCGTTTTACGGTAATAGATTTGCCATCTTATTGACTGCTGTGTTGGTTAATAATTGGCTTAGATACATATATAAAGCGCATTTCCAAAGCCCAATTCGATACGATGGGCCACGACTCTTCGACATGTCTCACTCTTGTTTACGCGATTTTAGCATCGATGTTTATAATATTGTATAAGTAAGGTGTGCAAAAAACGATGACATTTTACGTTGCAATGATTTCGAATAATCAGGGTGAGAGGGGGAGAGGAGAGATGTGGAGTGGGGAGGGCGAGGAAGAGGGAGGGGGAGAGGGAGGGGGAAGTGGAAAGGGAAGGGGAGGGACGAAGAGAGAAAGAGGATTAAGAGCGGGAGTTGTAACTTCTATGTCATAAATTTATCATTTATTTATCGTCTTGCAGAAAAAGGCTGCGGAAAGGGCTGTCCCTTTCCGCAGCCTTTCAGCCTTGGTAGAGGTATACCAAGCCCACTCACCCAGCGCGCTTCAAACGCAACGGGCGTAAAAGGGCAGAAAATGTTACCCTCTTCCAGCCCCTAACTCGGTTTTAATATATGGACCTAAAAACCAAGCAGCACGAAGAACACGAAGCACCGCCACTCGGTCCTCTGGTTCACTTGACGAGCGGCCCTGGTTGGTCACTAGTCATACGTTAAGAAAAAAAAGTGAAGTGATCTTGTCAGGTATGAAGACAGTATCATAAGAAACAACTTAAAACTGATTTTAATTAATTTTGCAATATTATACAAAGACGTCAAAATAAAAACCATTTTAATACTTTAAAGTTTTTATGTTGCAAGAGTCCGGCTCACACTTGGCCAGCATTTAGCGCTTGGAGTTTTAAACTCAAATTAGGCAAAATTTTAAACATGGGTTTGGCTATTAATATGTTACCTACAAACTGAACTTTAAAGTATTCACAGTTGAAATTATAATATATGCAAAAAAAAAAGGTTGTTATTGTTATACTTTTAATAATTTATTTATCAGACACAGTATGGGTACAAATAGTTTAGATAAAGATTTTATATTGCGATGCATAGATTATAAGAAATCTAAATTTACAGGAAGTTTAAGGTTTTTCATTTCTATTTATTTATGTATTTATCAGACAATTAATAGCTTCTTAGGTGCAATTTATGTTTTCTACATTAGTATTCCTTCTTTGTCTTTTACTTAAGTAAAGCTTCCAATGTATCCTAGTTGATCTTCTAAACAACACAAACATACTTTGAAAGACAAGTCTATGTACCAACAAAAACAATATCAAAGAAGAAAGGTAGTATGAGAACATACTGAAAAATAGTAATATAAATATTAGTGCTATTAGCATAGAATCACATATAAACGCAACTGCGATTAGTGCAACAACATGACTAATGTTTCGTCTTGACATACTCTTCTTACCACAAGATAACACAGACTTAATTATTCTTATAAAAACGACAAAGTTGATGATCATCATTAAAATTACTGAGAACATGCCATATATCGATTTTCTATTCAAACTGTATATGTTTGGAACGATTTCGTCACAGATTCCAATAATAACACCAGCTGATCCAAAAGAGAATACTGTCGCTTTCCTCTTCTCGCAGCTTATTTTCCCAACGTAGAGGAGTACAAGTCTTAAATAAGCTAGTAATGAAGAACAAAGTGACCAACATATTGATGTTATGAGTAAATAATAACTAAGTGGGATAATCACGCTCGGAGATACTACAACAACACTATAAGACATCAAACACTGGAACACGGTACCGGTTATGATTTGGTTTAAGCTAATATAGTTCTGAAGTGAACGCCACTGCGGCAGAAGATACCATGTCGTTAATAACACTATTGTACACAATATCGATAGTACACCTCCCATTATCAGCACAACGAATGTACTCGTATACATTGCCTTCTCTCTGTAATGAACTTAATGGGTTTAACTTTTAGATGAAGATAAATTTATTGTGTGTTATTGTGTTGGCTAAATATTCAAAGTATCGTACATGACACATGTCATTAAATTATATTTCGGGATAAGGTTTGTAATCAGTACAATTAATTTTAATTGGGTTAATATTTTGTTGATTACAAATCGGTAGCTGAATGGCAGGATGACGTATTTTTTGGGTACCGTATGAAAATTGTTAGTGAAAACCGGACAAGTGCAAGTTCGCTTTTACACGGAGGGTTCTATACCATCGTACACATAATTTACGATACAGCGGTAGTTAACCAACCATGTATCGTTTAATCACATATTGAATATTAATTTTCGCACTTTGAAAAAATTTTAACTGTCTACCTCATCATTGACATCGGTGAAGGAAAACATCGTGAGAAAACCTGGACTCAAAATTAATATAAGTTTGAAATCGCCAATCTGCCTTGAGCAAGCGTGGTGATCAATGCTCGAGCCTTCTCTGTATGAGAAGAGGCCTTCGCCCTGCAGTGCGACAGTAATAGGCACAATGAGACACAGACAGAAAGACAGAAGGACTTCAGTTGCTTAGTAAAAGAGTCTCGTTAGCACTTTTCAGGTACTTACAGAATCCTAAAACGAAACGAACGAAACTTCTAAAGCTATCGATTTGGAACTTGGAATAGTTATAAACAACGTGGTCGTCGAAGAGTGCTTGCTAAATGGCTGCTTTGTGTAAATTATTTAATCACCACTGTTCTCAAAACGGTAAAAGAATACTGTCTACTACTGTTTTAGAATCATAACTTGTAGACATCATCTGCTAACCTGCACTGGACCCGCGTGGTAGATTACGACCTTTTTTTCTCACAAGGATGAGGTGTAAAGATTTTCACATTTATTCTGGGTTGCTCTCAACATTTAAACTTTCTAGGCCTACTCTACACCGCCTTCGCCTCATGAGAATCATTTCACCCTGATGGCTATTATGGTCTACACTAATTGTTATGTTGGAGCAAGTGATAGTTTCGGTTGACTTATGTGTTCAGGTTAGGAGGACAAACCATTTGCAAAAAAATAACAACTTAGTAATATGGTGTCATTTGTTTTATAATGTTTACTTTAAATAACTTCATTAGCAATGTATGCTTGTTTTTTATTTATTCATTATGTAATTAATTATTCATATCTCGCTACTGTTATCAAATAAATTTCCATTAGTTAAAAAAAAGTAATCACTGATTTAAAAATTAATAATCGTGTATGTACTGGTGACATTTGCAAACTAATGTAGAAGCCATTTAACTTAGAGCGTAGGTACACGTGAAAACGATTGTTATAGCAATAAAATAAAGAAAAAATGCAATAGAAATGAACGTGACTCTGGATTATCACGACATTTTGTATTTCACGGGATCTGGGGGTCGAGTCTGCTATTGCAATCGTGTCTCAATGACCGGTCAATGATCGATTTTTGACGTACAACGTCAAACATGACACATTACCCATACAAAAACTGTCAAAGTTGTCAAATATTCAATCAATGACCGGTCATTGAGACACGATTACAATAGCAGACTCGAGACCCAGGACTGTCGATATTGTGTGTTGCAGTGTTGCTAACAACATGGTGTCTACTACCGCAGTGGCGTTCACTTCAAAACTATACCTGCTCGAACCAAATCATAAACGGTAGGTACCATGTTTCTGTATATACTAGCTTTTGTGCCTTTTGTCGGTTTTCGGTATAACTATTACAATCTTTTTTATTATTTTCTCGTCACATCAATATGCTGGTCACTTTGTTCTTCATTGCTCGCATATTTAAGACTTGTACTCTTCTACGTTGGAAAAATAAGCTGTGAGAAAAGAAAGGCGATTGAGTTCTGAGTATTACATTAGGAATAACTTACGGAGTCATTCTTAACTTGACACGGGTCAACGGATTCAATAGTAAGTTCTATATATAGTAAGTTTATGTCCAGTAACCTTTATAATGATTGTTAACTTAGTGATTTTCATAAGAATTGTTGTCTCTATTTTATCCTGCTGCAAAAATACTATGTCAAATCAAAACATCACTCATGTTATATGTCATTGATTGGAGTGGCGTTTATTTGTGATTTAATTTTAATAGCTTTAGTGTTTCTGTTATTTTACTCTTACCATAAAGGGAATTTTTTTAGTTGTCTGACAATGTTTTTTTTTTACACATAGACTCGTTTTTCAAACTATGTTTGTGTTACTAAGAAGAACAACTAGACTGCATTGGAAACTATGAAGAAAAGGAGGAACCGAAATGTAAATAAGATAATATAAAAAAGGAAACTTATTGTTATACCAATTGTTATTTAATTACCGACGAATCACGTTTAAGTATGGGTATCAATTTAGATATAAAACTTTAAAGTCAAAACAGTGAGATTAGGGTTTAGCTCCGTTCGCTTGGCATATGCTAAGTTTGCTTAACATTATGCTATCGTCTAAATTTCAATACACCGCATTAAATCGTACTGAATCGTCATCGGCTACTAATAGTTCGCTGGTGAATGCTGAACGCCAGAATATAAAATAACGTCAACAATTGTCTGTGTACGCTCAATATTTTTCGATAACTTAAACAAAAGCTGCCTATAGGTACTAACTAAGCGTTATAAAAGCATAGTACCGTGAACCGCCTAAGGCCCTCCGATACGGAACTTAGTCGTTAGCAGAAAACGTCGAGTCCTACAACAGACAAAGCCCGCTACATTACTATAAATCTGATCGGGACTACAGACCTGCTACACGTACAATGAGCTCTGCAAAAGGGATGAGAGTTAACTTTGGCATTCAAAGCAAGCAATGTAAATGTATTTTGCCTGCTATGTCGTAATGTTCATCTTGACGTGTGTAGCGAGCTCTAATTGGGGTGAATACGCTTTATTAGCAAGAGATTTGCAACTTTACACAGATAAAGGGATCTTTGAAGGGATGTCGATGGAAACTGTTTAACCGCTCACTAGTTAAGAGTTCATGCCATATTTGGGAAACGTTTGATTTGCATCATAAAGCTTGTTTGAATTTAGCGTACAAAGTTTCACAAGTTTAAATTAAGTGAATGAATAAATTAGTGTTTGTAAGACGTCTCGTACAGACTTGGAACGGTGTTGTGAAGTAGCTGAGATAACTAAGAATGCAGAACCGCGGGATTATTTTGTTATACGTGTAATTTAAAAATCTTTAAATTAAAACAATATTGTATACCCGCTGATTAATAACTTTAAACGACACTGAAACTGATTCAGCCGACGACGTTGTTATTATATTGTTTTTTTGGGTATTTCATCCAAAAAACAAAATACGCCTACTACCTACTTAAGCAAGCAAAAACAACCAATTCTTGCACGTAGAAATAAAGTACGAACCATACAGATCGGAACTAAAACAAAGACGCAAATTCTAGAATATTAACACAAGCCAATGACCTAGGGACGCCTTCGCCTTTTACGTTTGACTGGTCACTCTGATTGCTTCATCGACATCTGCCTGACCACCTGAAGCGGAATTCTGATACGGTTTGCTTGTCTCTTAACTCCTATAAAATATTTTCAAACCGGAACGGTTCATTGATCGTTTCGCGATGAAACTTTACTATAAGTACCTTGGACTAATAGCCAGAACGTGACTCGAGTTCGAGTAATTTTGCAGGAGGACCTTAAGAATATCATACACCAACAATGTGGAGAGGTTTATGTGGTTAACTCTATACTTTTTTCTGTTATGAATCAGTTCAAATGGCATCTCGATTGGTCAAAAGGAAGTCGAAAGACGTCAGAATAGCTCGTTTCAAAATGTTGCCATCACTACCATCAACTATATTATTACCGTCTTCAAAACATACAATTTAGTTGCTGACACAGGTCATATCATAACAATAATGACCTTCATACGAATGTGAAAGCATGTATGTTTGTTATTCTTCTACGTAAAAGTTACAGGACAGATTTTGAATAAACTTTACAGCGTGGACTTTGGTGTAACACACAGACTATTGTTAATACAGATACCATAGACATCTATAAAAGATATATACGCAAACAAAGATATGGATGGCTGTTAGTCGAAACAAAATTTTGTCATCAAGTGGTTTGTTGAGTTTAAAACTTAATAGAATTGCAATATCATCCTAATCAGTATCAGTAGCCCTGGGGCTCGAGTCTGCTATTGCAATCGTGTCTCAATGACCGGTCATTGATCGAATATTTGACAACTTTGACAGTTTTTGTATGGGAAATGTGTCATGTTTGACGTTGTACGTCAAAAATCGATCATTGACCGGTCATTGAGACACGATTGCAATAGCAGACTCGACCCCCAGACCTGTGAAAAGATTTTTTTCCTTCAAATTTTTATTTCTATTAGCCTATAAACACTTTTAACACCAGCCTCGAATTTGCTGTGCTGTGCCTTTACTTTTCCACGACTAAATTGCTCACTTTTGCACAATTCCATCCAATTTATTTCCCCCTTACAAAGGTCTTATCTTGAATGAGAGAAGCTTGTTTTAATGTCGTTAATTTAAGACTCCAGCGTTCGTAACGATTTCATTCTGTTGTGTTGCTATACCTATAGGCTAGTTTTCCAATAGTATTGAAGGTAGATTAGGTAATGAACCGCCATTGCAGCTGTGTTCTATTAAGAATTTATGAAACTGATAATTTAGATGAAGTTATTTGACATCACGGACTCTAGTGAAGAATTTAAGTGTGCGGATGATAAAATGAAACTAGTTTTGAATAAAGCAGATGACCAAAGATTCGATAACGATCTATCAAAAATGATGAGGTCAACTCGAAACCACAAAACTTGAAGACTGCACAATGTTTCATATTGACATTACTTATACTTACTATCTTTCCACCCACTAACGACTAACATTAGACCTCGCAATAAAATCCACGAATCGATTCTTGTACTATCAACTAGCAATCTTAAAATCCACGAATCGATTCTTGTACTATCAACTAGCAATCTGATTCATAAAATGCCGACCAAATGCTTGTTGAACCACAAACAGCATATAGGGTTCTGTAGTTAATATCAATAGGAATTTAATCATGAATATAGTATTTTAAGCAATGATTTCTACTGAACTGAAGACAAAGTTATTTCTGCAGAATGATGGTGCTATAGTTGGGACATCACTTAAGGGCTTATTACACTATCTGATTTGTAGCATCTTAGCTAGGAAATCGGAAAATCTAATCGCAGTTGGGACAGATTGGATTCGTTTTATAGTTGCTTCCTAACTAGAATCCTAGTTAGGTTGCTACAAATCGGATAGTGTACCTAATAAGCCCTTTACAAAAATTGTAACCGATACTTGTGTTGGACACAAGTCGATGAGACTAGCTTGGTACATTCCGCTGCCGCTCTTATCTTATATATAAAATTCTCGTGTCACAATGTTCGTTCCCATACTCCTCCGAAGCGGCTTGACCGATTCTCATGAAATTTTTTATGCATATTCAGTAAACCTGAGAATCGGCTACTATCTATTTTTCTAACCTGTAAGTGATAAGGGGTGTTCACCCCAAAATTTTATTTTTTATTTTTTTGATAATTTTATTTTTTTTTATTATTTTATTATGTGGCATCAAAAGATACATAAAACTCTAAATTTGCACTTTTTTATCACCAACCCTTGCTTTTTAATAGTCATAGCAGAACTTTTAATGACTTTTTGAAATATCACGAGGAGAGGGAAGAGGGAGAGGAGTGGGAGGAGGAAAGGGGGAGGGGAGTCTGAGTGGGGATCATGAGAGGGGGAGGGGGAGGGTGGAGTTGTGAGAGGGGAGGGAGGGACAGGGAGGGAGGGGCGGGAAAGGGGCAAGGGCAGCGGGAGGGATGGGGAGGGGAGTGGGGTAGGGATGGGAAGGAGAGTGGGGGAGGGGTTGGGAGTGGGAGAGGTGGGAGGTCAGGACAAAGGGAGGGGGTAGAGAAGGAGGGAATGAGAGGGGGAGGAGAGGGGAGGGGTAGGGGAAGGGTGAGGTGAGAGGGGAGGGGAAAGTGTGGGAGGGGTGAGGGGAAGGGGATGGAGGGGTGAGGGGAGGGGCGTGGGAGGTGTGGGGGAGAGGAGTTGATAAAAAATGCTATGCAATAGCTTTACCGCGGCAGTCTCCGAGTGCCACACGTCATTTTCTCTTTTTCTAACCATTCAATCACAATGTGCCACAGCGAAGCGTGGCAGGGTACAGCTAGTATTGCTATATTATGCTAGAAGGCGTTACTGAGATATGGGATCACAAAAACCTTGAAATGTATCTTAAATCTTTGATCACCAAGTATGAACTTAAAAAAGTCTCTTTGAAACCTCATGATCATACTTTTATTCTATATTGCCAAGACTAAAATATTTGTACATTTAATCGGAAAAACAACACACAAAAACAGGATAAATAACACGGGTTTCGTTAATACCTTTTAGTTGCGGAACCCTAAAAAAGTAAAATATTCCGTACGCACACTCGGAAATCCACTTTTTGTTCGACATTCTACCCAAATTATAGACGTAGAGCCTTGTAAAGGGGTGAATGACATCGGACAATGTTTTATAAGTTTTATATCTTCTCGTTATAACAATATGGAAATCTGATTGTGTTTACAGCCTTACAAAAAGTTTTTATTCGTTTTCTGATTTTAAATGTACAGTAAGAAGAACGTCAGTGGGAATAAAACCAGTATAACATGATCTCTTGTTTATAATTTTCGCGTGTGTGGCTTTAAACTTTGTTTTTTTGGTATTTTCTAGCATCTAGTCACTAGTATCATAGAATTATCTTTATAAACTGCTTAATAAATTATTTGACAAAAAATTTAGTCCCTCATCTAGATTTTATGAAAATATTCGACACATATTACATAGGGTAAACTACCAGTTATTGGACGTTACGAGTTATTGGACAGTAAGTGATTATTATGTCAATAATAAGGATAATATTGAAAAACAACGCTATCTGTGATGCTTTTTCTGTTCTCTAGTCAATGACAATCTTTCACGATTCACCGAAGTTTTGATAGGTGACAGGAATAGTTAAAAAATATTTAGTTGCATTCGGCGTTCGCGCGATACGGTGACATAAGCGAAAAAATAAAAAAAAATCGTAAGCTAACCGACGTTGTTCGTAAGTCGCAGTGTTGGGAGAACAATTCTTTGGTGTTTATCTGATTGGTTGTAGGTAAGTTACAGTATTATCTATAATAATTCATTAGTTTTAAATTAGTAGGATGTTATGTTAAGGTTATTTTTGCTTGTCCAATGACTATCATTATTAATTTCTCAAAATTGAGTTATTGGACAAGTGTCCAATAACTGAGATTTTGTTCCTTTATTATTTTAGCAATATTCTACTTTATTACTTGGCAGTTAAAGCATATTAGACTCTGTTTTGAGTGTTAGGAAGTTGAGACGATTCCTACTAGTGTTTGGACAGGGTGTCCAATGACTTTTAGTAAAGTGTCCAACAATTAATTGTTGCAGTTTTGAGTAATTTTATGGTTAAATAAAAATGCCTAAAGGTGAAAAAGTGACTATGATGTGTCTGTGGTAAATCTAGCACATCATGAAATAAAACAAAGTGGCGAAATACGAGAAATGGCTCGTAAATATGGCATTCCCAAGTCAACACTGGTGTTTTAACCAGCATTTGATTCTACATATAATTCACTAATTGCAACAGGATGGGCTGTTGCTGCAGCCAGACTATCTAGAACACCAGTAGGTGCACTGTTAACAAAATAATAGCAGATATGTCGTGTTTGGATTATTTTTGATCAGCACAATGCACTGAAAAATTATAATAACTGTAAACTCGATAAAAAAAAATCAAAGCAAGTTTAAAAATATTAAAATAATGGCGCAACGAGAAGAAAATGTTATTTTTAACTTTATTATACCTATTTTAATATTTTAAGCTTTACTTTTTGGCGTTAGGGGTGTTTTAAATTTTAAATTTATTTTTATAGGCCTGTAAAAGTAGCTTGGGAAGACGCTACAGGTTTGTGGTACCTATCTAGAAAATCCAGGAGAGCCTTTATTGCAATAAATATGATTGGACATTACTCATTTATTCTTTTATTAACGTATCCTCGACATTGGCGGCTATTTAAACATGTTTTTTATACATAAAGCAGTGTTAGAATATCTGTCCATTGTCTGGTATTGTTTGTCCAATATTAGAATTTCTGTCCAATAACTGTATATTTCAGTATTTTTTTTATTTTATTTTGTAGTTCCTATAAATCATTACACTATACTTTAACACTAGAAAGACGGGAGCAGTCATTTGACTGCAATTTGAATTTAAATGTTGAATAACTCGAAAACTATTTGAACTATTGTGCTGATACTTTGTGACTTTTATTTATTTTACTAGTTAAATTCAACTATGTATGAAAATAAATCACAATTGTTTTGTTTATTCTTTAAAATATTGATCTACCGACAAAGACGGCGGCAGTCATTTGACGGCTAAACACCGATAAGTGTTTTTAGGTGTAATTTGAGAGGGTAGAATATAAATATTTTACAGTTATTCATTGTTTATAGTTTGCTAATCAAATGAGTCAGTTTATTTAAGATTGCCTATGAATTTTGTCGAAATTATTGTAAGTGATTCCTGAAAAATGTCTCGTAGTCTTCAAAATTAACAAATACTATCTTTGTTGCAATATATTCGTGAAGATGGGTCGGTTTGTGACTCTGAAAGTTTAGAACGTGATAGCGACGATGATTAGCTGATACCACTAGTCAGTTCAAGTTCCTCTACGGAAGAAAGTGACCTGGAAGACCAGATACCTCTAGCAAATTTACGAAAGGTTGACAGGTTGAGTTCTCGCGGCTGTGATCGTAGCCGTGGTCGTCGTGGTCGTCGTGGTCGAGGCAGAGGAAGGAGTTATAGCTCGAAAGATTCTGAGCTTCAAGGTCTTATCACTTCTATCGACGGTACCTCGTGGATACTTCAAATAGAATCTACAAAGTAGTCTCCGATTGTGACTTTTTACAGCTTTAGCAAATACGGCGTGGATGTGGCTGACCAGATGGCCAAACAAAAATATAGTGTAAAAGCAGCATCACGGAGGTAGCCAGTACAGGTTTTTTTTAATATTTTGGACCTAGCAGGGATACATTCTTTCATTATGTATAAGAAAATGTCAGGTACCTACCAACATAAAACGAAGGAATTTTATACTAAGTTTAGCAAGCGAACCTAGCGTCAAGGTAGAAATCGAAGCTAGCCTCTCAGAAGCTGAACCCTTGCCTGAAGAGTTGACACCTTCTACTCCTCAATCTCCTGCTCAAAATCCGGAAAATAAAAACAGGCGAGAATGCCTATATACAGAAGTGTAAAAAAAACTAATAAAGTATGCGACACTTTCAAAAAGCCACTTTGCGGTTCTCGTAATGTAAACAAAACGTTAAAATATAAAAATTGCGTGTAAATTCAATAATTAATCATATATTAGATCATGTTTTAATACTATAGTAACCATTTTAGCACCTAACTATAAAAAAAAAGATTTAATAAACAGGAGGAGTCATTTGACCGCTCGCCGTCTTTGTAGGTAGTTGATTTTTTCCGTCTTTCTAGTGTTAAACAAAGGTAACAACGATAGAGTGAACCTTATACTATCAAAAAAAAAATACCTAACATATTTAACTTCATAAACAAACCCACAAAATGATTATTCCTGTTTAAAGTCACTTAAGTGTCCAATGACTGGTAGTTTACCCTATTATGTATTTATCTTAAATAATAATTTATTTTTCTTTCAAGTTTTTGTTACCTTCTTGCGCCTACCATATTCTGTCTCTGCACCACCTTAAGGAAGACTGGTAGAAAATGCTTAAGGCATTAAGTCCGCCTTTGTACAGTTTATTACACCAGTGTATAAAGTTTTAATAAATAATAAATAAATAAATATTAACTTTTACTTTTTTCAAGTAATCAAAAAATAACGGCGATACATCGAGTCAAAGTGTCGCATGGCGTTACTATCCTATGCAGTTTATACTGAATAATGACGTTAAAAGCCCCCTCTCCTCAACTATAAAGGGGCTTCTAAGTAGTTTTTCATCGATTTGAAAAAGATAAAAAAATAGGTAGTGGTGTATTATTTTTTTTATCACATCTATTCAAAAAGAGCTAGTTTATTCCTCGTAAACAGGGACCAAAATAGCTCATTAATCCCTAGGGACCAAAATTGATTTGAATTTGGAATGTGGATATTGTTAGTAAATGTTTCAATCAGCAAAGAGGTGAATCACAAACCATGCGGGAACAATGTATTGAATATGTGACTGGCTGAAAAACTGCGAACGCGCCAAATTTAAAAAAAGTTGATGAAAAATAAACAACGCGCGAAATTAAATGCATTCTGCTTTCGTTCGTAGTTGATTCATATTCAGATTTCAGAATTATAAAAAATGAGTGCGTCTTCCTCAAGTGAAAGTATTATATTGACTCCAGAGAATATTGTATCGGACGCTAAAAATGTGATGGAAAGTTTTTTACCCACAAAATCCCGTGAACAATATGACACAATTTCATCCTTTGAAAAAATGCAAGAAGAGCAAAATCTTTTTCGGAAAATTAAGTGTTCAAATATAAACATCAGCCTCTAATTATTTATATTTTATGTCTTATGGTTCTGAATTGTACGTAAATAAATTCTTGTTCATAAGTTGCACTTACTTATTTTCTCATAGAGGGTGATAAAAAGTAGAGTGTCCACCTCGGGAGCAACACTATTTTAAGCTCGAGTGACATACTTTTAATCCCTTGCTGCGCTCAGGATTCTAGTTAAGAATCCCTCGCTCCGCTCGGGATTCTACTCTAGAATCCTTCGCTCCGCTCTGGATTAAAAAAAACACTCTCGCCTTTAAAATAGTTGTTTGCTCCCTAGGTAAACAATCTACTATTATAATCTAACTGATGGGCTAATTATATTTTGATGCCTATTCATGTTCTGTCAACATGCACGTCATCTGCCATAAATTAATAAATACTATCTTATTTTATTTTAAAGTTATCCCAATGTGTTAAATTTTCCCAATTGATTATGAACCTTATTCTGTTTGACATAACGTTGAAAAACGATCAAAGAAATTTGACACATTGGGGTAGCTTGATGTGCTGGCGTCTGTACCTAATAAAACTTTGTATTCAGATAGGCCAGCTTAAGGCCAACATAATTATGTATTATCATTGACGTTCGCCCAACTATACTAACTGTTTACTTTTATAGGTGACTGTTAAAATAATAATGACAGATAAAGAATAGATAGGGTGATAAAATAATTATTGTAATGAATATTGTGGAAAATTAATTTAGGTATTTAAAATATCGTTACCGTGTTGATGTCTTTATAGACGAACGTGTAATAATAGACACTCGGTATGGTTGAGTTTCTACGAACTGTTGATTTCACTCTAACAGTAGTCAGAGCACAGTTCCGTGAATTTCCTAACAAAATATAAAGGAAACTTGAGCAGACGGGCATTGAAAGAAAAGAAAAAAAACAACAAATCAATTAAACGACATTTATTTCTGACATTTAAATATTTTGCCAATAATTAAAATTCCCAGTTACGACACAGTTCCCACATAAGCCCAATAAATAGGCACCTATGTAAAGATGATAATAATTATACAGGGTGTAAAAGACCCTAAACGTAAACAAAAACAACATATTCTACCCATCACTGGGATAGTTTTTTTCTTCCAGAACATACCTGGGAATTCACTGGTTTTGGAGATATTGGAGTACAAAGTGCAATATTTTTTCTCGTTTCTTTTTTTTCAAAATTGTATTCCAAGTATCATTGGTAAACTTTCTCCCGAACAAACATTATCAAAATTATCGATTTTTTAAAACAAACTACGCATTTCAAGTTACAAAAATGCAATGGACCTTTTTGGCGCAGCCGTGAGGCAAACAGCACATAATGTGTAGCTACTATTGTTTATCTTCTATATATATAAAAGAAAGTCGTGTTAGTTACTTCGCTTATAACTCAAGAACGGCTGAACCGATTTAGCTGAAAATTGGCAGGGAGGTAGTTTAGAGCCAGGAGAAGGACATAGGGTACTTTTTATCCCGTTCGACATCATAAAAATAAATATCAACAATATCGGTTGTCTCAAACATTTTTCAAACGCAGCGCCATCTTGGATGACATGACAGGAGTCAAACTTCCCAGTTCATTATCAGGTGACAATTTGAAATTGACAAGTCTTAAGCTAAACCCAAGAAGGTAAGGTTGTCAATTTATAATACGCACCTACGTTCTGAAATTTATTTTGTTACTAAACTTAGAGGTTTTATGTAGCATAAAAAAGTCTTATATTTCAGAAATCAATTTACGTAACTAGCAATGATGACAGAGACGAACTTTAATAATTCTTTGCAAATAGAACTTATTTTACTGTTAGGACTTTAATTTTATTAAAGTAGACCGGGAAAACTATAGGCATAAATTATTGTATGTAACATAGAGGTAATAGTTCAGATTAAAATTATGAATTTAGTATTTTTTAGTAAGGTAGTTAGGTTAGATAGTTGGGTTAGCTATAGGATAGGTATGGTCAGTTAGGTTAGGGTATATATACATGTTGTAATTTAAAAGTAGTAGTAGTTATTATTGGTTTGGATTTATTTGTTGTCGTCTTATTCAACGTATGTATATCTAATATAAAAAAAATAAGAGCAATGAATTGACTCTAAGGCACAACGAAGTTTGCCGGGGCAGCTAGTTTTGTATATTTCATAAATTATTGTGTGACTGATTCAGTCATTAAAACACACATACACACAATAATTAAAAGTATTTAGTTGACATTAGATGTCAACTAAATACTTTTCTTTCTTTCTTTCTTTTCTTTTAATGTATGTGATCGGTCTTTTTACACCCTGTATATTCTGATACCAGTGGTTTAATAAAATGACACACCAAAAAATAAGTTACCATCCTGCATAATTATTTTACTAGGTTATTGACCAAAGGGTATAATGTTCTGAGTGTTGTTACATTAGGTAACTATAACAGCAAGCGTGGTGATCAATGCTGGACCCTTCTCTGTGTGAGAAGAGGCCTTTGCCCTGCAGTGGGACAGTTACATGCTGGTATTATTATAGCTATAACAGCTTTGTTTTAAAAGACTGATGTGGTTCCTGATGTAAAGACGTCAGCACATCAAGCTACCCCAAACTGGTAAATTTTCCCAATTGAACATGAACCTTATTGAATTTGTAATAAAGTTGAAAACTATCAAATAAATTTGACCCCATTGGGTTAGCTTGATGTGCTGATAATGTCTTTCTTTAGTTCCTTTTTTATACAAAGAAGATCTCTTAGAGCTCTTTTTTAAGAGCTGACAATAGAAACTACTAACCACTCATTTTTGACACACGCTGTAATTAGTATATAAATAGTATTGGTTCATTACTTCTTAACCGACTTCAAAAAAAAGGAGGAGGTTCTCAATTTGGTTGTATATTTTTTTTAGGGTTGTTGCCTCAGTACTTCGTCATTTATGGACCGATTTTCAATTTTTTTTTTTATTTGATAGGGTTTTAACAGATTGGTCTCATTTTAATCAAAACTCTTATCTGATGAGGGATCCTCGAGGTATTGAGGCAACTCCTCAAAAAATATAGGTACACACGCACCGATTTTAGCATTTTTATTAACAAAATTATGCATTTTCATTGAGAAAGTATCATTTGGTGAAGAAAACCTGATGAAAAAGACAGGCAACGGAACTCTTTAACGCATAACAGCAAATTATTCGCGATTGCTATAGTCAGATGTCTATGCAGTCTATGAAAAAAAACAACCGACTTCTGAAGCTGGAGTAATTTTTCACCTGTTACTGTTTTTTTGGAAGTTGGTTGTTTTTTTGTAAAACAGTTTTATACTTTATACATTGGCTTATAAATAAAAAATACGCGCAAGTAATCAATAATACAAAAGCCGACTTAGCAAATCATTTTGTACCGTTTGCTGTCTATTAAGTTACTAGCTGTATATTCTATAATTAAACGGAACGAAATATTAAAATAAATCAATTATATCTTACTACTTTAAATTTTCTACCACGCTGATCTACTTACTACCATTTTGTAGTGTTCCCCATAAACACATTGATCAATCGGATAGAAAAAAACGGATTTCGTTCGGATCTGCGAATAGCGTTTTGACAGTTCTTCGGCTCGGAAATGATATTGTCGGATACGGTTCCTTGCCAACACGGAAACGGATCGAACAGTTTAGAATAAGGTAGCTAGCCGTGAGTTCGATCCCATTGCACTATTGACATAAACCCACTCCGGACAAAAACATATTTAACAAATTACTACTAAGTAGTTTTGTTAGCCCCTCTGGCTAACAAAACTACTTAGTGGGCAACGCACATTACCTTACCTTTGTAAGTTTAATAAAAGATAAAAAAATAATCATGCTATAGAAAATCTTACAATTCTCTATATTGCCCTATTAATCCCCGAGCCTAGCATTTTACTTGTGTAGTTGAAATGAATCGGCAGGCAGATTTTTATACTGTTCCGTAACAAACAGTAAACAAAATGGAACACTATTGACAACGGCCATTTTTACGTACTGCCATACGGGTATTAAATACAATGCAAGCCAATTTGTTGTATTAAAATTCACGTGTTTCCCAATAGTCGATACATTTGCGATAAGCCTGGCTCACGGTAATCTGACTTTATCGGTATACCTGTTTGAACTGCGACTTTTAACTGTGTGCAAACGGTAAATTAATTGCTTATAAAAATATTGTACTTTAAAAAGGATGGAGTTGTTTATTTTCGTTGTGAAATAAGCTCATTTTTGGTTTCGTAAATTTTTCCTGCGGACTTCACAGTCCGCCGTGTGTGCGTCTACGGTTTTATAAGGATAGTAACTTTTATGACCACTGTCAGTGTTTGTTATTATTAGAGACTTTTTTATAGATTTTGTCTACAAACTTTTATAAACATTTTTTACTTTAAATCTAGAATAATTTAAGGGATCTTTAAGTCAAGACTGAAAAGGTTTATTCTTGCGTGCTTTATCGTCGACCACATCATCGCTTACTATCAGGTGAGATACTGATGGCAAACGCGTGCCTATCAAAACTAAAAATTATGTGTCTATATCTTCGTGACTTCATCAATTTTTTTTTTTATTTTGAGCACTCTTCTGGAGACTTTAGATGCACAATTGAACCCGGTGGGTAGCGCTGCCATCGCAGGACATAATATTTGTCGCGTAAGCTCGTATTCAAGACATAGCCGTAACTCCGACATTTATTACATAATATCGTCTATAGGTCGTTCCGTACCTACACAAATGACATTGACCTTGATGCCTGAGCATAGTTAGCAGCTATAGAATACAATTGAATAAGAAAATGGTTATGAATACAATACAACAATCAATACAATCATATTTATTCAAAAGTAAAATAGGTCAAATAAAATACAAAAGTCTTAAAAATAACTAACAAAGGGATTTAAATCTTAGATGTCTGTACTAGGTTAGATAAACCTGTATCACAAGCGACAGGAGGTCATTAAAGTTGGTAATTGTAGTACAAATAATTATTAACAGGTTGATGTGAAGTCCCTGACTCCTGTGCTAGGTAATAAATCTGTGTTATATGAGTCAGTTCCCTCTCCCAGTAGGAGATAATAAATAATCTTATGCAATGAGACTAATAACAAAATAAGGATTCACACCGATATGGTAATAACAATAGACAAAAAAAAACAACAGAGGAACAAAAATTAATAAATGCAGTTAAAAAAAGCCTGAAGCCGAATTGAATTGAATTTATAGTGTTGGCGCAAATGTGTCCATGTATGAGTGAAGTGCCGGAATGTGAGTGTGTAGGAATTGAAATGTACATAAGTACATTTCAATTCTCAGAAACATAACACAACCAACATACATTTATACATATATACAATACATTCACAATTCCATATGACAAACGGTTGTTATTCGAAGATTATCGCTTGAACATGACTAATGACATGTCACTTCCTACATGTCTCTTCTATATGTTAATTGTACTGAATGCTCCCAACACTAATTTACACTGTGTTTATTTTACTGAACACCACTACATCTTTGCCGCTGCTAAACGTCTTGCCAGCAGATTTTGCACCTTAAACGTTCTAGATAAATGAGGTGTAATATTTGATTGATAGTAACGAGCACGCTTGTCTAAACCCAGATGATTCACACGCGTTACGTTGTCATTTCAGACGTACGATTCAATTTTTCATTTAGATGTGAACTGTGTAAACACAGTCGAAATGGAGGGGAAAGTTTCTATTTTCAAAATGTTTTTGTTTGGGCCCTCTCCGATTCTTTTATGGGTGTGTTAAATAGGATTCACAAGTTAGCGATCGAGAACTCGCTCTGTAAAGTTTGCTGAATTGAAAATTGCTGGATCTGAGATGCAGGTGGAATAACATTGTTAAGATTTCTTTCAATACTTTTCCTTAGTTTTCTTATTGAGTGCAACTTAGTTTATTATTTTTGTAACTTATTTTTAAATAGCTGCTTGGTTGGTTTAGTGGTCGCAAGTGGAGCTGATGTGCTTGAAGTCCTTGGTTCAAGTTTCGGGTCGAGCAATGTTATTGGATATTTTTAGAAGCAGCTTGGAGTCTGGTATTATGCCCAAGCATATTTGGAAATAGGCCTTTCTATTACATGAAAATGTAACGGAGCTGCTGACAAAATGTGGGTTCACTACAGTTACACCTAACCCTTTGGGGATTACAGGTGTGCAAAAAATATGTGTGTAGGAAAAATCGTGAGTGGCTAAAAAATACTTTTATAGCTAAGCTTGTTAAACTAAGAAAACCGTGTCTGTCTGAAGTTAGAAAAGTTGGGGAATGTATTTAAAAATGCATACTGTTTTTAAACGCCTCTGTGGTCTCGTGGTTGCAAACGCTCCTGATAAGTATGAAGTCAAATGCCAGGTCGGGTAAAGTACAGACGCCAGCACATCAAGTTACCCCATTGTGTCAAATTTCTTTGATCGTTTTTCAACTTTATGTCAAACAGAATAAGGCTCGTATTCAAATGGGAAAATTTGACACATTGGGGTAACTTGATGTACTGGCGTCTGTACTATTGAGCTTTTCAACCTGCGATTTTATTAAACATTTTTTTTTTATTATTTATTTAGTATCACTAAATACATGTAGAAACCTTAATACAAACAGCTACAAAAAACATAACATATAAGTGTCAAACAGCAATGCTGCAGCCTATTTGATATACCTATCCATAGATTGGCAATGATAAAAACAAAAGATACCACTAGTAGTAGTATAGGAAAACAATGACATGCTTAGTTTTAATAGAGCTTAAAAAACGAATGAAACATTTTTAACAAATTCAATGCTTATAATTTAATTACAATTCAAGTTCCATTTCAATTCATATTCCATTACAATGCATACTTATTTAATAACATTTCATTAAAGGGCAGCGGTGGCCCAGTGGTGGCGGCCCCGACTTAGGAGCAGTAAGTCGTGGGTTCGAACCCAGGCAGGCGCATTACTTTTGTGTTATTTATTTCATCACCACTGCTCTCAAAAACGGCGAAGAAAAACATCGTGAGGAAACCGGCATGTTCTAGAACTAAAAATTAGATGACATGTGACATCTACCAATTCGCACTGGGCCCGCGTTGTAGATTATAGCGCATACGCAAAATACGCGCTTTGACGTGGAGTTGCGGATACCAGCCCAGTATCTTTAATATTTTTTTAATATTTCATTAATCTGACTCAGAATAGAATAGAATACTCTGACATACCCTTTAAGAAGTACAGACGCCAGCGTATCAAGTTACCCCAATGTGTCAAATTTTCCCAATTGAATATGAACCTTATTCTGTTAGACATAAAGTTGAACGATCAAAGAAATTTGACACATTGGGGTAACTTGATATGCTAGCGTTTATATAAACCATACTTTTTATCCCGGTTGTACATAATCGTAATTATCCATGGCCAGAGGTTTAGTACCCTAGCCCAGATTTAACTAATTTCAGCATAGTATTGGGCATGTCGAACAATGACATAACTTGCTTGTTCGGTACAACTGACACTAAAATATACGAAGACAAGTAATTACATGATATACCGTCTTCATTAAACATGTAGGTATATGTGACTACTTAAGTGACAGCTATGTGTCACTGGACACTATTACTGCGACAACAGTTTGAACATTGCATATATCTATAGGTAATCCATTTAAAATAGCATTTGACAGAAGTTAAAACAGGTCATTTTAATGCACACTTTGTAACGAAAGTACCTATAATTATGCATGTTACAATTACGAAAGACGCCGAAATTATTATAATCTATTTTTACCAGTGGTCTCGTGCTATTTTTTCTACAATTTCAGAGTATATGTTCAGGCGTAAACGCCTGTTCTAAATAAATAGCAGAAACTTGTAAAACCACTGAATTATTAAAATTTGCATAGGCGTTGCGGCACGTATTAGTAACATTCAATGTCATCGTTCACTTGCCTGACAGCCGTTGTACGTGTAACTTCTAATTAGTATTAAACCTGATTTCGCTAATTTTCGGAGTTTTTTCTTTACTTTGATTGGCACCATTACATCCTCTAAAGTTGTAACATGGTGGCCCATGAGGGGAACTAGTAAAAATCGCGACTATTTAATGTAAATCTACGAAATAACGACTTGGATTGGGGCATCGCGACAACGCGTGCGCGGCAGCAACCTCAAGATTTGAAGCCTGCTGTGGAAGATCGAAAATCCACAGAGACCAGCGTGTGGGGAATTGCTGTCTGGACAATTGAAGAAGCCAGCCTCCGAGCCAGTGGTGCCGCTAAAGCATCACCTCGTGTGGAGCGTCAACGTGTCGTACCAAAGTTGAGTGTCCATCCTTTGTCTATCCTTCCTATTACTTACCTATTTGAAATATTGACTATTTGCATTCCATTTGTGTGAATCAAGGTATATTCGAGTAAATTAAGTATTACAAATTATCTAAATATTCCGTTAATTGCGAAATTATACCGAACTATTTTTTTTTTCCATGTACCGTCAATAAAAATAAAATCTTATAGAAGTTGCATCAGATCAATTAAAACGATTCTATTAATACCTAAAATTTATATGCTATTGTTTCCAAACAATATCTATCCCTTTAACTTAAAAAAAATATATAAAATTCATAAATTCTTTTAATCCATTGTATCTTTTTCGTCCCGTTCACAATAAAAATAGGAACATTAGATCAGCATTAGTTTTTACTGTAAGTTAAGCGAGATTTGCCGACTATTTCAGATCTAACCGCGAGTGCGAGAACACAGACCGCGTGGGTCGGTTGCGGGGCCAAAGTCCGCCGCAGCTCACTAGCAGCGCTAGCGGCTGAGCGTGCTCGGCCAGCTTCTCTGCTTCTCAGGTGACACCGAAACGAGGAACGTGAGCCCATTCCATTTATTACTTAGTCAATCTTATTTTTTTTCTTTATTTGCAATGGCTGAAAATAAGCGTTCTAAAGAACTTTTTACGAAGAGGGCGTCCGCCAAAGGACAAATTACTAAATTTAAAAATTACCTCAGTAGTATTTCAAGCGAAAGCGAGTTAAATGAAATTCAATTGACACAGTTGAACATAAAGCTTGCTAAGTTTGAAGCCTTATCAGTCAGGGTCGACGATTTGCAAAGTGAAATAGAGGTTCTGGATCCTGATAACATTGATGCTGAAATTAACGAACGTGATAATATTGAACAGGATATAGTGATTAATATAGCTACTGCCAAGAATTTAATATCCAAGTTTTCTAGAAAGGCTGAACTCGAATTAAGACGTCATTCCGTTCATAATACTACATGCTGTTCTGAAGATCATCCTAGTTTAGGTTTGAAGCTTCCGCAAATCCAAATTCAACGATTTAATGGTGATCATTTCCGCTGGCTTGAATTCAAAGATACATTTGAAAGTTTGATACACAATAATGATCGTATTCCAGATATTAATAAATATTATTATTTAAACTCATATTTACAAGGCGATGCAGCTCGAGTCCTTTCTAATCTCGAGATCTCATCTAAGAATTATAGTGAAGCATGGAAGTTGCTTTGCAATCGTTACGATAACAATGACATATTAATTAATCATCATCTCAATTCTTTATTGAATATAAAGCAGCTTCCACGCGAGTCAGAGCGTTCTTTGAGGTACTTAGTCGATCACATCACCAAGAATTTACGTGCGTTGGTTAGTTTAGGTCAGCCAACGGATAATTGGGATGTCTTGATTATATTCATTTTATCAGCAAAGTTGGATGGTCACACTCTATTAAAATGGGAAGAGTATCGTACCAGTAATGTAAGCGGAAGACCGAAATTAGAGCATTTCTTTAAATTCATCACAGATCGTGCTAATGTGCTCGAGTCAGCACACCGAAATAATAATCATGTTGATAATATTATGGCCTCTAAGGCGCCTCAGCGTTCTACTCCTAATAATAACCAAACACATAAACATAGTCAAAATAAGACGCCAAGTAATACGGTTAAGTCTTTTGCAAGCACTAGTAGTAATGTTAAGCATAAGGAACCAAAGGGTTTCACATGCATTGTTTGTGACGGCTGCCATCGTATCTACGATTGCCCAGCCTTCAAGGCTAAGGGCATTGACGAGCGAATGTCAGACGTGACAAGGTATAAACTGTGCATTAACTGTCTCAGACAAGGTCATGCTGTTAATAACTGTCGTTTTAGGTCATGTCAAGAGCCTGAATGCAACGAAAGGCATAATAGCTTACTACACCGTCCAACAACGTTGACAACTCAGACTGCACACGTTGAGGAATCAGATGAGATAGTAGCTAGTTATTGCAATAAAAACGCAAGTTATCTTTTATTATCTACTGCCATGGTCGAGGTATCGAACCCATTTGACCAGCAAAAGGTCAAAGTTCGTGCGTTGTTAGACTGTGGCAGTCAGTCTTCTTTTGTAACCGAATCCCTAAAGATAAGGTTATCTTTAAAGTCCCATCATATTGACTCGCTAAAGGTCATTGGTATAGGCAACACACAAGCAAATAATGTCACTGAAAGCTGCAACATTAAATTGCAATCATTAAATAATAAATTTAATATAAATTGTTCGTGCTTCGTTTTAAGGGAACTGACGGGTCGTTTACCAAGAATTCCCGTCGATATTAGTGCCCTAAAAGTACCAGAAAATATCCAATTGGCTGATCCTATGTTCAATCAGCCTGCCGACATAGATGTTTTGATAGGTGCCGACATATTTTGGGATATTTTAGGAAACGAACAGATTTCTTTGGGAACCAATAATCCTAAGTTACGAAACTCGCAATTAGGTTGGATAGTATCCGGTCACATTAACTCAACAACACCGCATCAAAGCATACACTGTAATCATAGCGTAGTGTCTAAAAACAACGATGATACTCAGGGTATTGAAAAAATGCTAGGTAGATTTTGGGAATTAGAAGAAGTACCCAAAAAATCTATTATGAGTGAAAGTGAAATTTATTGTGAAAAACATTTCATTACTCATACCACAAGAACTAACTCAGGTAGATTTTGCGTAAAACTACCCCTTAAGGATTCAGTTGATTGTTTGGGTGATACCTACAAGGTAGCTAAGCGGCGATTCCTAAATATAGAAAAGAGATTTAAACGTAATAATGTGTTAAAAATAGAATATAATAAATTCATTGAGGAATACGCCGAACTAGGTCATTTATCTTTGTTAAATAATGAAATATCAATTCCTAATTATTATTTATGCCATCACGCAGTTTTAAAACAGGAAAGTGAATCCACAAAACTTCGTGTAGTGTTTGATGGGTCTGCTCCATCTTCCTCTGGTTGTTCCCTTAACGATATATTAATGGTAGGCCCCACAGTACAAGATACTCTTTTTTCTATTTTGTTACGCTCCAGGCAATACAAATACCTACTCACGGGCGATATAGAAAAATTCTATCGAAATGTGCTCGTACACAAAGATGATAGGCGTTTACAGCACATTCTGTGGAGAGACGAGGAGTCTAAACCGATTCAGACACTTCAACTTAACACTTTAACTTACGGTACAGCGAGTGCAAGCTACCTTAGCACACGTTCATTGTGGCAGATAGGTCAAGAACAGAATGATGAACTAATTCGCACCATCATTCAAAAGGATTTTTATGTCGATGATCTAATTACTGGATCAAATGATCCACAGCAATTAAAATATATTCAAAACGCTTTATCTGAGGCATTAAGGTCAGGATGTTTTAATTTAAGAAAATACAAAACAAATCATCCGTCCATATTTGATAATGTTGCTATCAATGAGCAGGACAAGCTCATTTTTAGTGAGTCCTCAAGCACCCTAGGCTTGGGCTGGGCCCCTGCCAGTGATACCTTGAGCTTTCCTATAAAGGGATTTTCCCACGACACTAATCATAATATTATATCTAAGCGATTTATTATGTCAAATGCTTTCAAAATATTTGACCCATTAGGTATATTAGGTCCCATTGTAATAAGGCCAAAAATAATGTTACAAAAGCTTTGGCAACTTAAACTTGACTGGGACGAGCCTGTCCCTCAAGATATAAAGGAAGAATGGATCGATTTCTCTGAAAGCACAAAATACTTGCACAATCTACGCATACCGAGGTTAGTTTTAGGTGACTCACCAAAGGTCATCGAATTACACTCGTTTAGTGATGCATCAAGTTATGCGTATGGCGCATGTATTTATATGCGAACGATCAGCGCTAACGGTGACGTCACGGTTAAACTATTGTGCGCAAAGTCTAAAGTAGCTCCACTAAAAAGCACTACCATACCACGTTTGGAACTGTGCGCCGCCTTACTCGCTTCTCAACTCGTAAAATCAGTGGTAGATTCATTAAGGTACAAGCCAGACAAACTAATACACTGGTGTGATTCAAACGTGGTGTTGTGCTGGATACGTAGTAACGTAAGTAAATTAAAAATATTTGTGGCTAATCGTATCACGGAAATCAAAGAATTAACTTCATCGTCGGCGTGGCGATATGTACCTACAGACTTAAACCCCGCTGATTTATTATCAAGGGGAGTGCATGTTAAGCGACTAACGTCGATATCACTGTGGTGGACAGGGCCTTGTTTTTTAATTTATAACGAAACCGAGTGGCCTAAATCCAACCTTAAAGACTTAGAAATAGTACCCGAATTAAAGGCGCATCCGATAGTAATAAAGTCACCCATAATCGATTTTGAAAAATATTCATCGTTATCTAGGTTAGAACGGTCATTTGCCTACGTTCTAAGATTCATATATAACTTAAAAAATAAACATAACAAACGAGTTGGCACATTGTCCGCTAATGAGTTGCGTGAGTCATTCCGCTCGCTTTGTAGTATTTCCCAAGGTCAATCGTTTCCCATTGAATACGACCTGCTGGTAACTGGTAAACAATTAAATAAAAATAGTAAGTTATTAGCATTATCGCCTTTCTTAGATGAATACAAGTTAATTCGTGTCGGTGGACGAATCGATGCGTCCAGTTATTCATTCGAAAAGAAACATCCAATATTACTTCATGCAGCGCATACTTTAACAAAACTTTATTTTATTAGACAACATATTAACACTATGCATGCCGGTCCTCAAATGTTATTAGCTACAGTCAGAGAAACGATATGGCCAATTAATGGTAGGATACTAGCGAGGCGCACAGTAAATAACTGCGTACGCTGCAGGCGTTTAAAGGGTACAACTTTACAACCTAAAATGGGTAACTTACCGTCTCAACGAATAACGCCAGACTATCCATTTTTATCCGTTGGCCTAGACTTTGCTGGCCCATTTTACATAGTAAACCGTAAAGGACGCGGCTGTCGCATTATTAAATGTTACTTGTGTCTTTTTGTTTGCCTGCGTTACAAATGCATACACCTCGAAGCAGTTAGTGACTTAACCAAGGATGCATTTATAATGTCATTAAAACGATTTATATCTCGTCGTGGCAAGCCAGCTGAAATATTCAGTGACAATGGTACTAATTTTGTAGCTGCCGCGAAAGAAATAGGCTCGTTCATCAAACAGAACCATGAACCTTTAGTTGATTTTGCAAGTCAGCAATCTATCAAGTTTAAATTCATTCCGGCTTATTCTCCTCATTTTGGTGGCATATGGGAGGCCGGGGTTAAGTCGGCAAAACATTTATTACGACGAGTTTTAGGCGAATGTCACTTGACGTTCGAGGAACTTTCTACTTTATTCACACAAGTGGAGGCAATTCTCAATAGCCGTCCCCTGTGCCCCCTCTCATCCAGTCCTAACGACCTCCTTTCCCTCTCCCCAGGACATTTCATCATTGGCCGACCGCTGATTGCTCTGCCAACACCAAACCTGAAGGACGTGAAGGAAAGCCAATTGCGACGATATGAGCGCCTTGAGAAGCTGAGGCAACATTTCTGGAAAAGATGGCAGAAAGAATACCTTTCTGAGTTACAACAAAGGACAAAATGGCGGACAAACACGTCAAAGCTAGACGTGGGAGATATGGTGTTGCTAGCTGACGACAACGCGCCCCCTCTCGCTTGGAAACTGGGCCGCGTACTTCGCCTCATATCTGGACCTGACGGGATATCCAGAGTAGCTGACATCCTCACCACCAAGGGCAGCGTGCGACGCGCCTTTGTGCGACTCTGCAAACTTCCCTCAGCTGAAGACTTAAACGGTTGAAAGATACCTTTCAACGGCCCGGAATATGTTCAGGCGTAAACGCCTGTTCTAAATAAATAGCAGAAACTTGTAAAACCACTGAATTATTAAAATTTGCATAGGCGTTGCGGCACGTATTAGTAACATTCAATGTCATCGTTCACTTGCCTGACAGCCGTTGTACGTGTAACTTCTAATTAGTATTAAACCTGATTTCGCTAATTTTCGGAGTTTTTTCTTTACTTTGATTGGCACCATTACATCCTCTAAAGTTGTAACAGTATATATGGAAATTCTCCCGATTTTTCTACCGATTTTACACTTTTAAGGGAAGTATCTGTTACCAGAGTATCAGATTTTTGAGTTTTGGTTACAGTAAATGATGATTTCTTCGGTTGTGATTTTATATTTTATGATGATACTGAATGTTCTTGTAAATAACTATGTTTCTTTATAGCGTCTTTTCCTAACGTGATGTTGATACCTATCTTTATTACAACTCTTACAAAAGGCATATCATTCGCCTTAACGACTATCTTGCAGCCAGCCTGGAATTCTTTTCATAATAATGTAATTTATTGTATTTAGCTGTATATAAGTAGGTACAAGTGTATCAGCTGTTTAGTACCTACCCATAACACAATCTCTGCTTAGCTAGATTGCGTTGTGTCAAAGTTGTGGAATATCCTATCCTATTAATATTATAAACGCGAAAGTTTGTAAGGATGGATGGAAGAATGGATGTTTGTTACTCTTTCACGTAAAAACTACTGAATGGATTTTAATAAAATTTGGTATGGAGTTAGCTGAGTTAGTATGTGCGATGTCTACCCTGTATTATTTTTATTCCCCTGTTGACAAAGAATTCGTTGTTACTTATTTTAAAGGTCTTTTCACTTATATAGGGTGACTGGTAATTAGTGACCGATACTTAACGTGATTGTAGTTATGATTTCAATAAACTTTCCCAAAGAAACTTTTTTTTTATACACAATAACTTATAAAATAACAAAAACGCTTTTTAAAAATTCCGCGGGCGCGCCTATGATCGATGACAGTAGGCACGAATCGGCACGATCTATCAGTAAGTTGATAGTCTGACCTCAGGACGGGCGAAATCTACTAGAAGTAGTAGCGCCACACGCTCCTCCGCCACCCTCACCGCTCCCGTTGGGCAATACTGACGTAATTGAATTAATTGACAGTTAATGAGTATAAAAGTAAAAAAGTTTTCTTTGGGAAAGTTATTCATATTCATGAGTACAATCACGTGTTTAAGTATCGGTCACTAATTACCAGTCACCCTATATACTAGCAGGACAACTGTTTATCTTTTCATTGCCAGAGACGAATTATTAGCGTCCAGTTGCACATCGAACTTTGATGATAACTGAGAATTTTACAAAAAAAAATGGTATCTGGTATCACTTTAAGTGGCATTTAAGTAACGATGACTCAGATGGGGTACGGTACGCTTCGTCACATCTCTACGAGTGCGCATGACGTCATCCTAGATACACACTGATGATAGCCAAACCGAGACTAGCTGTTTGACAGTTAATCGTTGAACACTTTGTCCAGCGATCATCACTATAAATATTTAAATAAATTATAAATATTTTACAACTTTTGCACACAACGCCATCTAGTCCCAAGCTAAGCTAAGCTTGTGTTATGGGTACTAAAGAGCGGATAAACTTACTTATATATTTCTAAATACATACATATTATAGATAAATTACACCCAGACACAGAACAAATGATCGTGCTCATCACACAAACATTTGTCCTGGGTGGGAATCGAACCCACGACCTCCGGCATAGCAGTCAGGGTCACTAACTACTAGACCAACAGGCCAGTCAACTGAACTGAACTGAACTGTCAACGGAGATACGCAATGGCCCTGCAAAAGGCTACGTGAATTAAGGGTGCGACGGGAGTTTACACTGGTCGAATTCCTTTGCGGAACGTATTTCAGTTTGTTATTTTTTTTTTAATGTTTTTTCGGTTTCAAGAATACATATTTCTCTCAAAGAATTTTACAATATTCACTTACAAGAGAAACAAAAAGAAAAATCTTAATACTAAAGGTGCAACATCGGGAAGAATGACAATTTAAATTATTTATATCCAATATCACTCACAATAAAAATGTTTACTGTCTATGCAAATCTGTTTCTTCTAAGTATTTTTTTAGTTTATTAAATATTTTTTAAATTTAGAAACAATTTTTTAATATTTTATTTTTATGTTTCTGAATTACATATTTTGTCAATGTTAGTAATAAGGTAGTACTTATAAGTAGGTTGTTAAGGACCGCACTATCGCATTGAGAAAACCTGTAAGGATAGTTGCAAAGGAGTTTTTTATGAATAAATAAATAAATAAGGATACTTTATAGACAGTCTTATTCTGTTCCTAACGGCAAATGGATTCAAGCCACAGATCACTGTAAGTAGTAATATTTATTCAGAGAAAACTAAGCGATAGTCCGCCCCACTTTCCGGGTTCAACAATAAATAAATAGGTATATTGTTTGAGCACGCGAATCAAATTTAATATGCATACCGTTTAGGTCGTGTTTAAGTTTAGTGTTGCGTGAATGTGATATCGATAAAAATAAATTGACTCGCGTGTAAACTATGCCGATTTCCTTACACTTTTAAAATTATTTATGTGCTGTTGTTCTTTTTGGTTTTAAGGGATCATCATGTTTTTTTGGATTATGTTTTCATTTTTACTTTAATAAAATAAAATTATAACCCGCACTTAGAACAGCTTTTAACTATGTAATTATTTGAAAAATTAAAAATATCGTGTCTCACTAAAACTAAATCCATTACCGATGTAAATATATCTTATGGCAATATTTTTTTTTTCTGAAGTAGATAATATCTTTTGAAAGTTCTCTTGCTAGTAATATGATACATAGCTATCATGCACATCCATTTATATATTCTAGCTGCAAACCTAGCTGCATAGCTAGGTTTGCAGCTAGAATATATATTTTTTTAATTCCTAACTATAATATTCTACTATTATACGATTACGAAACAGTTTTCAGATCTAGTTTAGTCTGTTGATTCAGTTAAAGTAACCCCGTTAAAACTTGAATGAAGTGCCCAATATTAGTATGAAATGACAGCTCAATTCGCTTTTATTTCACCTTCATTTTCACGGGGTGATTTCATACAGAATAGCTGGTAGTAGAAGTAGTTTTTTTTTCATATTCAGTTGATAATTTTACATGTTGCAACACATAAAATTATGTAATAGCTGATTTTTCAATAGTCATACAACTTTTATCTAAATAATAAATATTGTGGTTTGACAACGCTCAGGTTAGGTTGGCTCAAGTTAGGTTCCGTCTTAGACGTTGCGGGGAGAGTTCAACCACTTACTCTCCCCTCGCTGACTTGGCGAGGTACGCAGGGCCAGAACAAGTTGGGGGTTGCGGAAGTATCTTCTGTTCCCGTGACTATTGGCCTTAAGGTTTTATTACTACAAAACCGGACATATTGTGAATATTGTTTTTTTTTTTTTTAATCTGCATTTGATTAAAAATTACTTCGAACCAAATTAAACGGGGGCCCTCGATCGTTGGGAGCATAAGCCTCGATATTTTGCCAGAATAAAAATAAAATCTGTCGATAACACACAGAACGCAACCGTACTACGCTAACAAGGTGATTATTGCTAGGGGCGGGACGAGCTCACTCGATAACCGCTCTTTACAGCCATCTAGCGGTGAATATAATTATCTTTAAACCAACTCATGGGAAAATAAATCATACTTAAATTTTCAAAACAGGGCACTTTTGAGCCAACATTATTAACTTTTTTGGTTTAAGATAGATAACAATGTGAAATATACAAAAAAAAACGAATGTAGCGAATGAACATTTCATCAGAAGTTTAAGTAACAGTAGTTTAGTAACTTGGCTGCCTTGTCTCGGTCTAGTCAATAAATTAATTGTAGTAGAATAATAATCATTTAATTTCAATCATTTGATTAAAAATGTAAGATTATAAATTTTTAAAAATACTAAACTAATTAACATCTAATCCAATCCAAAATAATTCGACAACATGAAGCAGCTGTTTTTGCTTGAAAGCTTCAAATATACATTGACAAGGTTTAAAATCATAGTTAAATTACAGGCAGATGGACTTAAATAAATTAAGATATTACAAGGTTTCTATTTAATTAATTTCAAGTCATAAAAAAACATTACTTATGTTACATCACAGGCACTTGTAAGTTAAGTGTTCGTAATAGACACAATTAATTGAAAAATTATATTTTCGTTCAAGTCACGAAAGATTAGAATTAATTGTTCAAACTAAAACATTTAAACTAGAACGTTTTGAAACTCTTTTACATTGAGCATAGAAAACTTGTAAGTAACATAAAATGGTAATTTTGTAGTCTGCGGAAACCCATTTGAATGCTCTGAGATAGTAAAGGTGAAGGCGCTTGAGAAGTTTAGACAAAACATTGAATTTACAGAAAAACTTATATGTTTGAATAAACGTTGGTACTATAAGTTGTTACGGGTTTTGTTCAGTTTACCCTAGTGGTTTTTCTTACTATGTTTATTGTTTCATGTGTACTTTTTTGAGTAGAATAGAATAAGTAATTATTTGGGTAGCATGTTAGTACAGACGACAACACATCAAGCTACCCCAATGTGTCGAATTCTTTGATAGTTTATCAACTTTGTTACAAACAGCAAAATCATGCTCAATTGGGAAAAAATTACAGTTTGGGATGACTTGATGTACAGACGCCAGCACATCAAGTTACCCCAAATTGTCAAATTAAATTTCTTTGATCGTTTTTCAACTTTATCTATATCTATATCTATATCTATCTATATATACTTATAATAAATCTGTAGAAGTAAAATTTCTGTACTTACATTGAAAATATCAAAAAAATAAATAGCAGGGGGTGTTACTAGACCGACAGCGAACCCAAAAATATGATTAAAAAAATTTTTGTATGTCTGTCTGTCTGTCTGTCTGTCTGTATGTTCAGGTATCACGCAAAAACTACCGGTTCGATTACGATGACACTTGGTATACTTATTCTTTAATATCCTGGGCACCACACTGGGTACTTTTTATCCCGGAAAAGTATATACAATAAAAACAAACTTAATTTTGCGGTTCAATCTCTAGACCCGACTACTGTAACAACCGCAAATAAAAAGTTTGTCGTAGGTTACGTCACCCGCAGTGGGGTTCACCAAGGGCTGCACACGGCTAAGATAGTATAATAATCTTAAGATACAATATCGCTCGCCATACAATGCAATGGACTATCACACACTACGAAGATAAATTATGTACATTCAATATATACTTATTCAAAATTAATATTGGAGGATGATTGGTGATTGATACTGATGCCAAAAATGCAATCAGTAAATGTTTTGTCTGTCTGTGTCTCTGTTTGTATGTGCACGCATAATTCAAAAACTATTATAGGGATTTTAACCAAACTTGGTACTGTTGTAATCAATACGCCTGGGCAGGTTGACCTTATATTAGTCTCAGTTGTTTTACACATGATCAGTTGTACGGCGCTCTTTCCTGGGTCAGTAGTTCCAGAAATCTTTATGCATACATACCGGAAGGATCAACTTTGAAAGTAGTCCATCCGGAAGTATAATGCTAAAATTATTACGTTTATATATCAACGCTCAGCCCAAACCGCTGGTATTAGAGACATGTAACTTAAAGGGGTGTTCTTAGTGACGTAAGTATCCACAAAAAAACGATTTTTGGAAATTCAACTCTCAAACAACTTTGGAAAACATAGGGGACGGAAGTTCGACATCCACTCGGGCAAAGCCGCGGGCAAAAGCTAGTCTCAAATAGAATAAAGTTTATATATTCAATTGGGAAAATTAGACACATTGGGGTAACTAGATGTGCTGGCGTCTGTACCTACTGGCGGCAGTACATAAAATAAGTTCTTAAATTATTTAATAGGATCCTTGTATATTCTGCCTTATAAAGCATGAATCTCACACAAAATAATGAAAAATAAAACATTATTACAATAAAGAGTAAGAAATCTTGCACAGAATAATAACATAAATGTGTCTGTCGTCTTAGAAATCTAAATTAAACCATGGATTTTTTTTTGTAAATTTAATTTCCGTTCATTCAATTTACATAAAAATCCCTTCCCTTTACTGGGATTAGTAGGATAAGAATAATTTCAGTACTAAATTCCAGTATGACAACAAAAAACGGCCTACTTAAGAAATATTAGGTATTGTTATAATTACTTGTTTTCTTGTAACAAAATTTACCTATTTCTAAATATAACTTTCAAATTCAAGAGCACAAGACTCAATCAAAACTCGCTACTTAAAAAAATACATTCATAAAATTCTCCTTTCGACTGTCTCCTATAATATTAGTGGGTGGTCCATTCAATGGCTGGCATCACAAACTACAAAAATTGCCTTATGTGTTTGTGCATTCAAGCCTACATAGCTCAATTACGCTTTGGCCAATTATTACATGAACTCTTCCCATGCGGCTAAGCGTTCCGGTACAAAACAGAAAAGTATAGAAGGTCGGCTTCGTACAACTATTGAAAACTAACGCGTCGTACGTAAGTAGAGTAGGACAACGCAAGTAATCTCGCAACTTAGCTTTCATTTGTTTCACATTTGCATAGGTATTTTGCTGGTCGTTGGCAAAGCCACAGAGGGCCTGGTTTAATAAGCTTTTTGTGGCCTTAGCGCGCCTTGGTGAGTTACGTGTCTTACTGAGTTTTCTATACTGAGTCGTTTCACGGTAACTTTGAATTCAATTACCTCACATAGACAAACAATCTGACTCGAAACAACTACCTGTAAGTCATACTAGTTTACTTTTTATGTGGGTATAGCAACGCACGACACGCAGCGCAGCAGTCAATTGCTCAGCCACTGCGCCAACGCAGAATGCACGATAGAGTAAAGTCAAAGCATTTATTTCAATAAGACCGTTAATAGGCACTTTTGAAGGTCATACTCAAGAGTTAAAAAAGAAAATGATTCTTCTTATCTTGGCCCTTCTAATAGAAACACTTAAAAATTACACTTATTTAATATCAGTTACAGATTTCTTATATTTACCTACTCATTTATGTTATCAATTTATTTATTTTCCTAATCCAATAGTAAGACATATCATTTCAATCGGTATTCCATTATTATCACATTTATATTAAAGGCAATATTTGAATTTTCCACGTCATAACTTTGATTACCACAATGTTAGTTACATTTACCAGATTACATGTGAGCACCTAGAATAAAAACTACAAGACCTTCTGTTTTTACTTGTAATGTGGTAATGATTCACTCTAGTTATCCACTTCAACTTCGAACTCGTAATTACCTGTGTTAGCTTTGAATTATATTGTGGGCGCTTTTAAGGGTTCTCTGTCTGAATAGATTTGAATTTTTCAATTCCTTTTGTTTGTCTTTTTTTTGCCGCGAATGAATATGTGAGTGGTTGACCAAAAAGGGACCTGGAGGGATTGGAAACCGTTAATTTTAATTAATTTTAATTAATTAAAATTAATAATAATTTTTAATTTCAAACGCGATTTACTCGAAATCAATTATTTTCCCTTGAGGTCCCTTTTTGGTCAACCACTCACATATAGAGATTATAAAAGCAAAAATCTTTGAAGTTTTGAAATAACTTTTTTTTCATTACTTTTTTGGTTTAGATTCATCTTCGGGATTTATTTACGCACTAAGTCCTGCCTCGATTCAGTAAAACTCACAAACTCACCTTGTGAAAACTTGAGTGAAGTGAACTGTCTATGTCTAGCATTAGTATGGAATGACAGCTCAATTTGCTTTCACTTCACCTGAATTTTCACGGAGCTCTTTATTGAATAGCACTGTAAATACATGCATAGCACTGTATTCACAATATGTGAATATTTACTGCAAAATACTGACATTAAGATTTGCCTATTGACCTACATCTAAGTAACGCTAAAAGTTTTTTTAAAGAAGAACTTTCGCGAAGAAATACTATGACTTGAAAAAGTGTATCTTATAAAACCAAGAAAATTGAAGAGATTCGTTTCGACGATTCCTATGCAAAAATGTCTCAAACAATATTAGAGTTTTATAGTAATAAAGATTTAAAAGTTTAAAATTATTTAGCCCTAAAACTGCTGGCCTCTTCGTTGCCATTCCAGTGTGACTCGGCCCTAATAGTACTTGCGATCACAAGACCAATGGATCAGAATTACAGAAAAAAAACGACAACGGGAACCACTAAATCTAAAGACAAAGTCACACTAACAATATTCTTAAACTATTGTATTATTTACAGGTAAACTGATGGTGGTTAGGTACGGAAAATTATAATGCTCAGTATCCGGTTCATACAAACTCGAAAATATCGTTGGCCATCTTGTTTTTTTCTCTCCTTACATAGTTAGGGCGTTCACTATGATTATAAGGATGTTTTTATACTGCAGTGTTTGGTCAGAGTGTGTTTTTTCATGGCTATTAAGCAGATCTAGATTAGGAAACAAAGTGGGATTTAATATTAGAGATTGATGCTTGTTCTTTAAATTATGTGAATAAATAATAATACAATAGGCGTCGCAAAAACTTGATCGACTGATTCAATCTGTTTTTATTAGATGAGTGAATTTATTAACTAGCTATATTTATCTAACGTTACTTTTCGCCTACGCATTAAGTTAGTTCGAACCACTTTCAAGTGTTATTAAACCAACATGGTGGGATGAGTTGAACTCCTTTAGATAGATAATATAAAGTTGTCTCAAATAGTCACTTCTGACAGGGAGAAGTAGAAGAAGAATAAGCCTGGACGTTTCAATAGAAAAATTCAGACTAGAATAAATCGTAGTAGTATTTTCAATGTTAACATGTTACGTGTATGATAGTGTGGGAAATTAAAAGATATGATTTGAAAATCCTTAATAATGGAGTTAACACATTTCGGTTAAAGCTAAGCTTATGTTTTAATTAAGTATCTGGTACTAAAACACAAAACGTAAAACACTTCAAAACAGAATAAAATAGCTTAGTGTAATTAATATTATAGCTAGTGTCCCACTATGTGCAGGCCCCAGCTGGCACATTAAACTGTAATTTTTTATTATAATTCAACATGAACCTTACTCTATTTGTAACAAAGTTGAAAAACCATCGAAGAAATTTGACAAATTGGGGTAGCTTGATGTGCTGGCCTCTACTTGAATAAATTAATTTTGCAATTTACTTTACTTATTTATTTAAATTCTTGTTCAATTAAAGTACCAAATTAAAGCTTCTGCTTGCTGTTATATTCCCGTAGAAGATGGCACTCGGTAATGACGTAGCTTTTAATCAGAAAAAGTACCTATTTTCAAAATTGGCTGAGTATTTTTTGTACAGACACCAGCATATCAAGCTACCACAAGCTGTCAATTTTCCCCAATCAAATATGAACCTTATTCTGTCCGTGATGAAGTTGAAAACCTATCAAAGAAATTTGACCAATTGGGGTAGATTACATCACACATCAAAAGTGTCTAGGGATCAACATATATTTTTGCAATAACTTTTCTCCTGATTGATATTAATTAAAATTTTCTTTAAGGATTCATCAAATCAAGTGTTTTCGTTTGTCACAGTAACGATAAACCAAGTCACCTTTGCATTAATAAAGAAATTTGCCATTTTCCTAATAAAGGGATTTTTGACATTTGAACCACTAACATTAAAGTTCGAAAAAAAGACTGAAATAACAGTTTTCTTTAAAATTTTATTGGGTAACTTAAACAATTAATAATCCGTGTTTCTACCGCGAACACTAACAACACAAGAACATCGGTTTGGCATACTCAAAATGTGTTCATCCAAATCACGCTGTGGAATGGCCGCCCATGTTCGTTGCAACAACAAAAAAAGGTCTTCTTGCGACTGGATACCCTCCATATTCGGCAGAGCTCTTCTCTGTAGCATATCCCATGCATGCTCAATCGGGTTCAAGTCTGGCGACTGAGCAGGCCAGGGCAGGACATTGATGTTAGCTGCGGCGAGAGTCTGTCTCACAACTCTTGCGGTGTGCGGTCGTGCATTATCATGCATTAACTGAAATAAGGGACCGATTTGCACTTGTAGAGGAACGATGACGTCTGATACAATCGTCTCAGCATAAATTTGAGCGTTGAGGTTGCCTCTGATCCAAATCAACTCAGTTCTTCCGCCGATCCAAATACCCGCCCATACCATGATGGTTCCACCACTATAAGGATGGACTTCCTGGCAGGATTTTAATCGCTGTTGGCGTCCAGGGGTTCTCCAGTGTCTTATACGTCTTGTATCCGGTCTCATACCAAAACGAGACTCATCAGAAAAGCACACGAAACGCCATTGTTCTTCTGCCCAATTTCTGTGTTCAAAAGCCCATTGATATCGAATCCTACGATTGTGCATTGCTATAGGTGGTACCCGTAGCGGTCTTCGGGAATGAAGGTTCACTTCATGCAAGCGGTTTCTGACTGTTTGGTCGCTAATTAAGTTCCCTGAAGAGTGATGAAGCCTCACGGCTAACATCATGGCGGTTATTGTTGGAGCTCTTCGAGTTAAGATTTGAATGTATCGGTCTTGTCTCCGTGTGGTGCAGCGATACCGTCCTCCATGGCGCTCAGCCACGGTACTAGTGCTTCGGTAACGTGTCCAAAGTCGACTGATAACACTCTGACTTGTATTCAGAGCTAAAGCCACAGTACGTTGCCGGGAACCAGCTTCTATCATTCCCACGGCTCTGAGCATTTCTTCCCTGCTTAAATGACGTCGCCGCTCCATAATAACGTTGGTTTTAATCAGTAGTAGGGAAACAGTAGCACTAATAATGTCTTCAATGCGTTGTATGTTTTTATAGGGAAAATATTGACAGCTGATTTTCATCTTTTACTCGAATTTGATTCACAGTTCCTGATTTAAATTATGAAATGCACCAAAAAGGATCCATATAAATTTATAAAATCATAAATTTATTACAAAGCCACATCTCAATCTCAAGAAATCCGCATAAAAATGCTTGATCCCTAGACACTTTTGATGTGTGTACATTGCTCTCTACTTATAAACATACAATCGAATTCAACCTCTTTTTTTAATATTAATATCAAACGTAGACATCGTAGCACTACAACCCTACCCCATGTGTGTCACAAACGCATAATAATTTATTTATAATTTAAACTTATCACCGACTTCAAAGAGTGAAAGAAACATGGTGAGAAATCCCACACGATCGTTATAATTAATACCAAGTTGAGTGCCATCTAGAGCAGTTGTTCCAAACCTTTTTTAGACTTGAGACCAACTTGGGTCAGGGGATAACATTTTGTGGTTCGTACAAACCAAACAGTTTAAAAATTAAAAACATTGTAGAATTAAAATATAAAGTAATACATAATATCACACCTGTTATCGCCGAACGGTTAGGCAGAGGTGCACAAGTGGTATACCCACATTTTGCCAGTAATCGTTAAGGCCCAGTTATAGGTGGCGCGCCTATCGCCTTCAATCGGGCACAGGTCCTTTCTTTCATCGGGAATCCAGACGCACTGCAGGATACCCCCTATTCCTTGTAGGTGTTCTACAAATTCGCACGAAGAGCTTTGCCTGTTCCTTCATTATGCGCACAGCCAAGTGGAATTGCCTGCCTGCATCGGTTTTCCGAGTTCATATGACCCCAATCTGTTTAAATCGCGAGTTATAATAGGCTTCTTTTGGGTAAGCTCGTTCCATCGTCGACCTCATCTCTGGCCTCAGGACAGGATTGAGGTCAAGAGTAGACCCATTATAAATTAAAAAAAGATCCGGTCTAAAGAACCAGATCCAGATTGTTGAATTAAATTTTATCAAAACTAATATCATCATCTACCAAGCCTTATCCCACCAATATTAGAGTCGGCTTCAAGTCTAGCCGAATTCAACTGAATACCAGTGTTTAACACGGATCGACTGTCTATCTATAATAAGTTGCCTAAAAAAGTAAAGGAAGCAAAAAGTATTATTTCATTTAAACATAAATTAAAAATATATTTAATTAATATAGCCTACTATTCAATTATTGATTATTTAAATGATACATGTAATTAATTAATTAATTTATAATGTTATGTATTGGTAGGTATGTGTTGAGAATTGAGTATGTAAAATCATCATCTGCCTTGCCTTGTCTTGCCTTGCCTTGTCTTGCAATTGAGTATGTAAAATGACAATTGTTTATTATTATTGACATCCCATTTTCTCGTGTTTTGTTCTACATTTTTAATTAATATTTTTTTGATGTATGATCCAATTTGCACACCTGTTACGGTAGGATATGGTTTAAAGGACTATTATTTGTATTCCATCCATTTGTGTACCCATATTTCATGCAATAAATGATTTGATTTGATTTGATTTGATCTATTCTGTCCTCCACAACCCAGTGTGACTGAGTAACAACATACCTCATAGTTAAACTGCTTGTTGGACTTTCGGGGCTCTGACTGCTCGTAACGACTGTCAAAGATTTACAAATGACTGCCGAGACTAATGGATTAATGTGTTTTTCGAGGCCCGGAAGGATGGATGGATTGATATATTTTAAACGGTCACCCATCCTAAAACCAGCCTCGGCAAGCGTAACTTAGACGTCGATATACCCTTGCGGTTGTTATTGTAAGCCACAAGCCCCATAAAACTACTACGTATATTTATTTAAATCAAATGTAATTTGCATTAAAAGTTAGGTTTATTGTTGTAGAAACAACGACATTTTTACTACAAAATTTAATCCGGTTTGCATTAAGGCGCCGTGCCTGAAATCGACTGATTTTGATCAACTTTAATTATTATTTGTGAGAAAGAGAAGAAGAATTTATACAATCCTATTTGTATTTTTTGCATGTTGAGGAATTACATTTTGGAAATAAATTACTTATTCATGGAAAATCACTAAAATTCACCCACATGTTTTCCAAAAAATGACGCGAGACTGACGTTTGATCATTTAGTTACAAGAAACTGAAATAGATTTTGAAAATTAAAAATTCTTACCAATACCAGTATATAGTCAACTTGCACGTGAGGGAACCACTTTTTTAATTTTTACTACAACATACGAAAAAAAAAATCAATGTCGTTACTTTCCGGAAATTTCAAGACTAATCAGTATTTTTTTTTTCTATCTCTTTATGAATCACTTTTAAGAAATTTTAAAAGTAACATATTAATTCTCAGTTTATTATATATTCGTACTATTTTTTAACTTATGTACTTTAACATGTGTACCAACATAGTAAACAGATATGTACACACAAAAATTCCGGAGATTTATTTCTCAACCCTCTTAATTTACTTAAAAACTCGAAATATGATATAAAATATTAAAACAGTTTAAGCGATCACTACGCTCGAGCTTTACGCGTGTGTTCGTGAACTGTACACACAAATATAGCATCGCATTGATGTTACCTAAACTCCAGCGAGCGAATTTTATGCACGCAATGCAAAAATTTATTATCTTTCGAGGACCACCTCGGAACTCTGGTGGTTTACTACAAATAGTTGAGAACCAATGATCTAACTAAAGGGTAGAGTGGGAACACCTGTCATCTTAATGAACTATGGTTGCAATAGATTGATAGAATAACGTGAGATTATCATGGCTTTAAAGTTTCGTAGTATTTTTGAACTTAATTAAACTACCCAATGTTGTCTTAAGTTCATCTCGATATCCGTAGGATCACCATTATGAAATACTGTTCCAAAAAACAAGTAAAGAAAAACATGGAATGCAAGTAACTTTCGTAATATTTCATATTTCTTTTCCGGTAAATAAAACAGTTACATTACGGAATAATTTTTATTGTTGAAATATTGAAACAAAATTGTAATTAAATTAATCAAATAGGTAATTATGCTTTTTTTTTACAAAAACAACAGACTATCTCAGTATTTTTACAAGAATATTATTTTCTTTTACTTTTGCATTAGCGCCCTTGTTTCATGTATTATTTAAAGAAAAAAAATACTTCCTACTGACATACAAGCTTAAAATCCACTTTTACCGCTCCCACATACCAAAGTTTACATCATAAACGAAAAAGCATATGCGTGTTATAATACAATATGTTAATACTTATGTGTTACATTTTACCTAAAACTCTCAAAAAAAGTTGGTGCCGCCTTAAGAGGTTTTCGTCGACCATAATATAAGAGAACACGTTAACTTCAGAACCATGTGGTGTCCCAGAAAACTATTTTGCAAGTCTTTTATCCCATTTTCACGAGAACGATCCTGAGTAAAAAGTTTACCGAACTTGTTCAAGACACAACAGGTGTTCCTAATATTACGGTATTAGCCCCTTTTTAAAGAGTATTGTTTTAAAAAAGCCAACTTTGTAATCAATGAAGAAAAGTTTTTAGAGTGCCACCGTTTATCTTTCAAAGTGTTTCATACTAAATATGCTCATGAGATACATTGAATCTTGAAACTGCTTTCATTGCGCACCTTAGGCACTGTTCAAAGAAACTTAGGGTAATGTTGATAACTTAAGAATGTATGCAATGTCCCATTAGAATCAAACTGGAATCCCCGGTGTTATAAGAAAAAGTTGTAGCACAACAACGCGCTGTACAAAACTAGATCTCAGTTTGTTTATAATTAATGCTCGATACACCCGCACGGGAATAATTCAACGGTTTATGCACCCTTGATAATATGAGATGAAGTTTCTTTAGACGCCGGGGCGGCGCGGCAGCGCGGGGCGTATGGCGCTGTGGGGCGGAGCTACAGAGCGCCGCTCAGTCGGTGGGCAGCCGCCGTACGCGACACACGCCTGTAGCTACCGTGCTAAACACTGTCATGCCACGCGAGTCGCGATGTCGCTTCCAACGCGTGAATATTTATGACGCGATCGACCAATTTGCTCCCTCATAAATGGCACTGCCGACCTCGATGTCTCACCGCAACTCGCATATGAACGTAAAATGCTAATAAAACCAGCTGTCGTGAAAAGACTCGAGCACCGAACTTTTAATCGAATCATAGTGTACGTGTTGTTCTACTGCCATGCCGTCGAGAGGAACTCCGCTGCCGAAATGCCGCACGAGTGCGCGTACCGCAGCCTCGAAGCGGAAACGTCGGAGAACGCGGTACTTTTCTGCAAGATACGAACCATAAGCAGTTTGGACCACCTGTTACTAAACATTAGCAGGACACATTTTGACGACGTGATATCGTTACACGTACAGTGCAGTGAAATTTTGTTTTTCGAAAGCACCTTGACTGCTCACGCTGAAAAGTCGACGGGAAAACATACAAGTCTATCAAAACTACGAGACCTCGTCGTTGACAAATGCAAGATTCGCCAGATACCGGCACGTGCGTTTGAGAATTTCAATGACCTGAAGCGTCTGCACGTGACGACTCACAACAGCGAGTGGTCGGCGATGACAATGGAGTTACACGAACAAGCCTTTGCGGGCTTGAACGAGTTAATCGAACTCAACCTAAGTGACAACAACATCTGGAGCACTAAGACAGAAACTTTCTGTCCGTTGTACAGTTTGAAAACTTTGAACCTGACTAATAATCACTTGCAAAACATAAAGACTATTGGTTTCTCTGATTCACTGAGAGAACAAAACTTAAGCGTAAGAAGTTGTAATTTAGTTATAGAAGTTCTTGATATGTCTTATAATGACTTAATCGTTTTAACTGGCAATAGTTTGTCAAAATTACGTTCGTTGTCGAAATTGTTGATTCAAAATAATGCAATATCTACCCTAGAAGATGGTGCCTTTGAAGGATTGCTCAGTCTGCAGGTTTTAAATTTATCGAGTAACTTTTTGAGTGATGTTCCTCCTGAACTATTTTCTGACTCAAAGTCCTTGAAAGAAATTAATTTTAGTAACAACACCATAAATACTTTACCTCCAGGACTTTTTGAAGGATTAGATCAGTTGCAAATATTAGATTTGTCTCATAATGAACTTACTAGTCAGTGGATAAATAAGGGAACATTTTCGGGTTTACTTCGTATGGTTATACTTAATCTCTCGTATAATAGAATAAATAGAATAGACCGCCATATGTTCCAAGATTTATATAGTTTACAGAAATTAAATTTGGAGCATAATGAAATTGCTGCTATAGACGAACATGCATTCGGAGAGTTACGAAACTTGCACTCCCTTACACTTTCAAACAACAAACTTGTACATATTCACACACATTTGTTCACAAATTTACACGTCTTGCACGAATTGTTCTTAGATAACAATAAAATAAAACTTATTGAAGAGAATGCATTTGATAATATGACAGCTATAAAGGATTTAGGTTTAGGCGATAACTTTTTGTCAGCCATTCCTTCATCAATTCGTAAACTTCGTTTTTTAAGGTCTTTAGATATTGGAAACAACAATATAACACACTTGAATCGGGAAAATTTTAGGGGCCTTTCACAACTTTTTGGTTTACGTCTAGTTGATAACAAAGTTACATACTTGAATGAAGATACTTTTGAACATCTTCCGCAACTTCAGTTTCTTAATTTGGCATCTAATAAAATAAAACATGTTGCACCTGGCTGCTTAAAAAAAAATGTAAACTTGAAAGTGCTCAGATTGGACGGTAACGAAATTACAAAAGTAGATGCAATTTTCAATACCTTAAATAATTTGGTTTGGCTAAACATGTCCGCAAACAAAATAACGTTTTTCGACTTTGGAAATTTCCCAACCAGCTTAGAATGGCTGGGCCTTCAAAATAATAACATTGCAAATTTTGTTAATTACGATATGTATTCTGCTACAAATATTAAATGGCTAGATTTAAGTTTCAATAATATTAGTGAAATAACTGTGACATCGATACCAAAATCTGTTCAGAAACTTTACTTAAATGACAACAACATTCAAAACATCCAAGTCGGTTCGTTTTCTAAACTACAAAAGCTATCAATTGTAGCGTTGAATAATAACAAACTAGTCCAACTCGACATGAACGCGTTCAGGTTAGATCAAATAGACGAAGATAGTGACTTACCAGAGTTCTTTATAAGCGGAAACCCATTTGTTTGTGACTGTTCAATGGAATGGATTCAGCGCATTAATTATTTGAGTCATAGTCGACAATACCCGCGCGTGTTAGATTTAGATAAAGCCTTTTGTACGCTGGTCCATTCGCGGGCCAAAGAAAAAAAGACGATAATAGACATGTTACCTTCCGACTTTCTCTGTCCGTACGAGAGCCATTGTTTTGCTCTGTGTCATTGTTGTGATTTTGTAGCATGTGACTGTGAAATGATTTGTCCAAATAACTGTAGATGCTATCACGACATTACTTGGAATGCGAACGTTGTAGACTGTTCGTACGCCGGCTACACCGAAGTGCCCGAACGAATTCCAATGGACGCTACCGAAATATATTTAGATGGAAATCACATCAGCCATCTGGGAAATCACGTGTTTATTGGCAAAAAGAAACTCCAAGTTTTATACTTGAACAACACGAAGTTGAAGGAAGTGAATAATCAAACTTTCAAAGGTGTTGATTCTCTCACAGTTTTGCATTTGGAAAATAATAAGTTGGTTGAGTTGAAAGGGGATGAGTTTTTACATCTTAATAATTTGAATGAATTGTATCTAGATCATAACGCTATTGTGCATGTTGCAAATAACACGTTTTCCTCATTGAAGTCTCTTTCAGTTCTAAGAATCGATGATAATAAACTCGTCAACTTTTTCCCTTGGAAGTTATTAGCGTCGTCTTCCAAAAGTTTGACCCATGTATCTATTGAAGGAAACCAATATTCTTGTGACTGTAAGAGTATAGCTGAATTAGATTCGTGGCTTAGGAGGGATCCCGGAGATCCGGAAAAAATGTTGTGTACAGATACTGAGGGAAAACCAACTAAAATAACCATTGCCTCGGTATTGAGCCATTGTAAAGAGTATATGGGATCAGTAGGTGACCCTACTGTATCTAGAGATGAAATTGTTTCCAAGTCAATATTTCTTCCCGATAATTACTTTGCTGCCATTTGTGGAGTAATAATTATCCTTGTGGTAATCTTCCTGATAGGTGCTATATTTTATGCGTTCAGATATGAGATTAGTGACTGGTTGTATACTAAATACGGCGTACCTTTGTTCAAAGAACAGTCATGTCCGAATGTCGATCGTGTGTTGGAAGGTATTCCTAATCACATGTATGACTACTACGTGATAAGTAACACCAAAGATACTAATTTCGTTTACCATAATATTATGTCTGAGATAGAGTTCAGGAAAATGACGTCAAAAAAGTTATCACCTAATGAAGTGTCCCTAAACATACTAACATTGGATGGCTTCTCAAAATCATCAAAACTATCTAAACGCCTAATTATTGTTCTAACAACTAACTTTATTTGCAACGACCTCTGCGATATTCATTTCAAAAATATATTTTTTAGTTATTTAAAATCTTTGAATCGTAGTGATTCAAATAAAGTCATATTTATCAAAGTCGTAGACAACAATCAAATAAGCGACGAATTGTGTTTTGTGTTAGATAAGTACAAGACTGTATCTTGGAACGACCCACGATTCTGGGACAGATTCACCGCTTCACTCAATTCTACCGACACTATTATCACACTAAAAGGCTCTGAGAAGAGCGTATTCAAGAAGTCGTTACGTCAGACTCCAACGTTGAGATACACGACAATGCCGGTCTCAAACGATAGTTGCTCAAAGCAGAATTTCACGAATTCCTTACAGTATTGTAAGAGGAACGATGGGGAATCGTCTCAGAATGAAAGTTCTCCGTCGTCCGACAACAACACGTACGGGGAAGGGAACAATTCGAACAATAGCTACATGTCGATCGACAACAGGACTTGTCCTCGGTTTAATTATGACCTTAGGCTGTCCCCTAGCAGCGGTCACGTATATTCTAGGGTAGATGATATTTCGCCGACCGTTCCGCGCTCCATAACCGGGAGTGTCTCTAATAAGGGGCGCACGTACTTTGTTTGAACATAATACTGTCGGTATTTGGTATTCCAGTAAGTTTTTTTATTTCATTTCTTTTGCACTAAAGCTTGCACTTTTGAAATATTCATTCACATTTTTGTAATTTATTTAATTCTTGTAAATACATTGTTACTTATTGTCGTTGTCAATTTTCACATACGTAATAATAAGCATTGCGGAAGTCGAGACGTTTTACAAGAATACGAGTATTTTAATGAAACAATATTTGTACAAAGTTCGTGTGAAAATGTTGAGTCTGATTGTGGTAACATTTTTCAAATATTAAAAATTATTATTAATTGTATTAACATAGTTTATTGAAGCTGTGAAAATAATTTCACAGATCAGTCACTGTAACGCAACACCAAATAGCTTAAGATGTATAACGTAATTCCCATACTCACAATTATTAATGTTAATGTGTATAGCTTTATTTAAAACAAAGTATTTAGCACGTTAAGCGCCGAGCCAAAAATCATAGCTTTTTCCTTGGAAACCGTGAGACAGTAGACTTTCGTTAAAATAGCTGCTGATAAACAATATAACAATCTTGTTAAAATTAGTTAAGGACACTAATACCCTACTGTATAAGTATAGTTTTCAGCTCAAGTTACTCCTAAAAAAACATGTATGCCGTATTCAGTAAACAATTAAACAGTACAGTAACGACCGGCTTTTTCAATTTGTAGTGTTTGCCCATTCTTAGATAATCACTAATAAAGAAAATGATTGAAGGGCTCCTACAACAAAAAATGGGCACCCATCGGTGACTGCTACGGCTTTTAATGTGTTAAATATTCATTAATTAAATTAAAATTATTTAAAAAATAATGGTATTATATTAAAAAACCTATTTTGTGTTTTTTGTTTTACATTTTGTTAATTATATATTTATTCTCTGTCAAAATTAAATCTTAAATTATCCTAAATGTTATCTTTTCGTAATATTTTTTTTCATATTATTGAACGAAAGCGTATTTAGGTATGTTACACTTATTAATGTGCTTACTCATAATATAATAATAACAAAAATGTATATAACGATATATGTTACGTTCGCAATGTTATCATTTTATTGGCTATACTTAGATGTATCTATTGCTTGAGTACCTACCTATTTTAAAATAATTAAGCTAAATCGTGATATTAGATTTAATAATTATAAACTTGAAAATAAATGTAATTTTTGGATTGTAATTATTAGTCGTAATGAAAATTATTGTTTTGTATAAAAATGTACAAAGATATCTTGAAAACGTAATAAATTATACTGACGTTTTGATACTTATTCTGTTTTTCATTTTACTTGGGTACCTACTTCAAAATTATTTATTTAGGAATTAATTTTCATAATTGCTGTTTTTTAATTACTTTATCTCGAAGCGATATTTCTGAGAGCATCACATTTGAGTGCTTTAATTAAAAATATTACGGCTGGATATCTTTTGAAGTTTCTGCTAAACATCTGGCCACTAAGATTATTTTGTTCAAGAAACCTAAATTATGAAAATGTAGGTACTAAACATAATCATAAACTCAGTATTTTTATAAGCTTTCGTACTTAAAACTTATTTGATTTATTTCGCTGCTTGTAAGTAATTAGAAATCATTGTAATTAGAACACAATATTCTGATTTGAAGAAGGCAAGTGGCTTAGAAGGTACTTATAGCCGCACTGGCCGATATTCAATGTTAAGTTACATTTGCAGTGGTTATTTTTTAGATGGGTGACCATTCATAGTATATTTTATTTTATCTCCGCGCTCCGGAATTCACGATAAGCACGCTAGTTTTTGGTCATTGCCGATAGCCAGAAGCCCAAATGTCTGACCATCGATCTTACCAAGGGGTTTCGTGTTTCTCATTAACTAGATTATTGATTTGAAATAAGCAGTCACTATAGGGAGAATCATTGATATATAAAATGATAGAATACTGTTATTTTTTATTATATACGGTTATTTATTTACCGGCATCCATTTAGATTGGAAGCTAACCTCAGTTTAGTGGCGAAAAGATTAGGCTGATGATAATTCTAATTAGGAATAATTAATAATCAATTATTATTGATAAAGTATCGAGGCTAAGGCTCAGGCCTCTCTCGATACGTTAAAACCACTTACGCGGTGTCCTGCATCAGCGATGAACGCGACGCGATGCGACGCTGGCAACGCGACGTACGCGATCAACTCAACGGCATACCCTACTTGCGGCCTATATGACAGTCTGCGGCGAGACGCGACGTAACGCGGACTTGTTTAGAGGGCGACCAGATGTGACACCACATTAAATATGAACTTTCAAGCAAAATTGTACTGTACGTCTTCATGATTCGAGAAGTAATGACCAAAATCACGTAGGACATTTGTCGCGTTTAGCATCGCGTCGCATTACGTCGCGTCGTGTTACGTCGCGTCGCGTCGTGTTCGTCGCTCACGCAGGACACCGCGTTAGGTAAATGCATATGTCAAGGCCCAACTTTTTTAAAGTAAGTAAATTTTATTAAAATTCTCAATCGTTGGACTATGGACGTTTCGTAGTAACCAGAATTAACGTCCAACAGTAGACCAGTTATTCAATTGTTTTATTCATGTATAGTAAAGGTGATGTTGACTGCACTGTTGCTAAAAGTGCTTAAGGTGTTAAAAGTCTCTGCAGGCTGTTCGGTCAGTGTTTTTTTTTATAAAGAATTTGTCAGAAGCAGCCTGGAGTCTTGAAGATAGTAGATCGGCACCCTCGTGCTTCGAAAAGTACAAAAAGCGATTAAACATGTTGTGCCTGATAACTCCCCGGTGTATTGGAGTAAGTTAAGAAACAGAGATTAGTGCTGTGTTTGCTTCAACACTTTAGCATAATTTATGATTCATATAAAATTGAGGACATCAACATTCCTTTTTGAAGTTCTTAAATTTGTTGCCCCACCACTAAGTAGGTATTTCTTCTGTGTCGTGGGTGAATTTACAATTTTAATGTTTTAAACTATAATAATACTTATTAATAATAAATTAATAATAAATTGCTTTATTGATATAAGTCATGATACATTTTATTTGAAGCCCTGACTCCTGCATGCGTAGCATGAACACATTGAACACCGAAGAAACGGCCTTTGTCTACAGACGAATCGGCAAAGTGACAGATTATATAGACAGGAACCTCAATCTGTTAAATTTCTTTCAATACGTAGCCTGCGTAGCATGAACACTTAATTTCTTTTCTTCCGAGACACGACAAAGACCGTTTCTTCGGTGATCATGCTACGCGTGCTGAGATAGATAATAACCTGTGTTACAGTGAGGAGCCAGTGTCTTCACCCGTTTTTCGATCAAGGTATATAGCATAAGCAATATAAAGGACATACTTGCTTTTAAAGAGGTTTTAAATGTTTACTATTGTGACATTATGAATTAATAGAGTCTGTGTGTGCGTGTGTGTGTGTGTGTTTGTGTGTGTGTGAGTGTGTGTGACTCACATACAGAAACAGTCAGGCCTGGAACGACTACCTGTAAACCATGTAAATATTCGTTCCGTGCAGGAATCGAACATTTGACACGTAGTGCAGGAACCAATCGCTCGGCTACTGCGCTTTATGTAGTATGTTATGTGTTTGACAAATTGAATATTATTATAATAACCAACGTCATAATATACAATTAAACGCTTTAAAATGAGGTTGGTAGCAAAATCAACTAAATCCTATACCTAATAGATTTATGTTTCGTAAAAAAATCTAAAAAATCGAAATGTTAGATTTAGTGTTTAGCTATTAAATTCCTGTGCATGTCCCAAATAAATATATTTTCTTTAATTATTTATTGAACCTCCTATAAGATTTGTCGCTAGGAAAGAAGTTCTGAGCAGTGGAATTAATCTAAAAAGATGCCATAATCAAAACGATGAACGTTGGAAATGTTGGAATGCATGTAAATGTATAACTACTAGAGTATTAGCGCAAGTCTGTTTGATTATTTTTAAGACAGTGGCGTCAGAGCTAGAATCTATTCACAGTTAGTCCAAACAAACTTCCTAAAAATAATACTTTAAAACGTTGCAACGAAAATGCGATTCTATAAGAATTAGAGTTTCCAATTGTCTTACTATAGAACTAAGAGTTACAAAATAATAGAATCAGCTTTTGATACCTGTTGGCGACAGATCTGGCAACCCCGTTGCTAGGGGCTAGAGTTCTGTTGTTTGGCTAGCGACGGGGTGGCTTGTTTTTTTCTATTATAATTTTCCTAATATTGTTACCTACTTCTTTCGTGCTCGAATTATTATTCCCAATTACACCTTTAACTGCTTTTGATTTGGTGTCTAACAATATCTTTATACTAATAACATAACATACATTGCTGTTGTAATCCCCGAATGGCTAGGCAGAGATTAACTGGTAGTAACACCCATATTTTGCTAGTTATGTTTTGGTCCCAACTAATAGGGGGCGAGGCTATTGCCATCGATCGGGCACAAATCCAGACTCCGGACTGCTACCGAGAAATTCTAGATGGAAAGACTCAATAAGACTTTGTTCGACCCGGGGATCGAACCCAGCACCTTATATTCAGCAGTCGCGCTTGCGACCACTGGACCGACGAGGAAGTCAAATACAACATAAATGCAATTCTATAAAAATGTGTGATGTGTATTCATACAAGAAAAGTAAGTACTACAAGAGTACTAGTAATGTTAAAATAGTCTTACTATTGAACTAAGAGTGTTACAACAATAATGCAATTTTATAAAATCCAATTTTAAAAAGAATTAAGTATTTCGTAATTCTTACCTCGCAATCGACCATTTCAATTAGTTACCCGTTGGCACCGGCTCCAAAATCATCATGTCACTTCGAATGTGACCTGTAAATAAAATAATCGTAAATAAGTTTTGATATTTCTGTAGTGATAATTTGTAAGGAAAGACTGAGACTATGACTCAACACATAATCGGTTTTGATGGTACCACATTGTAAGCATAGGTACTTGATTATTTATACCCTTGTGCTTGTTGCATCATAAGAGAAATGCCCTTTTCTAGGCATTATTTCCCCACCTATAATAAATACTAAAATTATACTAGGTACAGACGCCAGCACATCAACCTACCTCAAACTGTAAAATTTTCCTAATTGAACATGAACCTTATTGTGTTCAGAATAAAGTTGAAAACCTATCAAAGAAATTTGTCACATTGGGGTTGGTTGATGTGCTGGTGTCTATACTTTAGCAAATTAAGTTATGGCTATTACCCATTTTTGTTATTAGTAAGGACTGCCTCCTGGTAAAGCGGTCGCAAGCTCTACAGCTGAGCATAAGGTTCCGGGTTCGATCCCCGGGTCAGGCAATGTTATTGAGTTTATCTATCTGGAATTTTTCAGTAGCAATACGGAGTTTGGATTTGTGCAACCACTTGATTACCAAGGCAGTCGTATACTTACATCTACACTTATATTATGAAAAGGAAAAAAATGTATTTTAGTGTGTGTGTATGGGATGAATAAACTCTAAAACTACTGAACCGATTTGAAAAAATCTTCACCGTTGAGAATCACACAATCTCCGGGTGACATAGGCTGCTTTGTATTCCCATGGGAACGGGAACCACGCGGGTGAAACCACGTGACGTCTGCTAGTATGTATTAATTTAAACAAATATTAATACTGACATGCTTTTATGGAGTCGTAGGTACGCAAACAATACATAAAGATTGATTGGAAAGACAATGCTCTCTCGTTAACGTGTCCAAAGTATCAAAACTCTTGAACCAATGTTGACAACACGATTCGAGGGTATCATTCATTAAATAAGACCAAGTTGTAAGCAAGTGACAATAAGATTTACTTATGCACGAGTTTATCTCGTCTCATAACTTTACTTAGCTCCCCATACAAATGTTAGTATCAATTCTTAAACAAATTAGAAAGCCGTGGTCGTAAACATGTTTTGTTTAAACTATCGTTACAAGTACAATGCCTCGTACATTAAAGTTAGTAATATTTATTATAGCTAATTACAAGTTCAGAGTACTATACGAGTATGTTTAGTAACACAAACGCCGACAATGCGTCGTGTGGATTCTCTAATTGGCTGATTGTCATGTCAATAAAGATAGAACCGATAAGTCAGAGCAATCCGCACGCTCAAATAAATTTATTTTCCATCAATTTGCCTGTGGCTTAATTGTTTCAATATTAAATGCCTTTAGATCGCTTTTCAAAGATAATTATTTTCATTTTAAATAAATGATTTCGTAATTTCAAAAGAGCTTAATTTAATTTGTTTTATTTGAAGCTTTTAAGTGGATTTTCATTTTTTTTTAATTTTTCTTGAAATAGAGTATCGGGAGAGGTGATTGTAATATAAGATGTATTTTGCATTGATCTTTCTCTCTTATTAGAAAAAACTAAGTTTAATGTTGCGAAATTAATAAAAATAAGGTTATGATTATTAGACATTTAGAGGTTTTAATTAATTATATCAATGAAAATAAACAGGAAGGCGATTTAGGTACATACCGTATGTTACAACTGAGTTGACCCAAGTTTTCCAAAGTAGTCTAAGATTGGCTTCCAAACTACAGAGAAACCAGTGGTACTTTAGAAATTAATTTACGTGATTAATATTGACGACAGAGGCGAACTTCAAATTTTTTTTGTACATAAGTATATACTGTCTAGACTTTAAAGTAGACCAGGAAAACTAATTAAATTGCATGTTAAGTACATAGAGACACGCAGCGCAGTGGTTCGGTATGAAATTATGTATAATGTATGTTTTAAAATTAATGCTATTCGGTAAGGTAGTTAGGTTCGGTAGTTAGGTTAGCTATATAATAGGTATGAAAAGTTAGGTTAGGTTATATATATTGGTATGTTGTCATTCTAATTCTATCTAACACAAAATGTTAAGCATAACGTTGTTACATAATATATTGTTGGCTGTGGCATTAAGTTCGCCTTTGTACAGTTTTTTTACTAGTGTATAAAGTTTTAGTAATTAAATAAATACATAATAAAATGCTTGAATAATAAAACATTAGAGACTCGCTAAATAAAAAGTTATAGTTGTTATTATTGTTTTGGATCTATTTGTTGTCATTTTCTTAAAAGTAGGTACCTATGTAAATCTATTTAAAATTCTCGTGTTTGTAAAATAAAACAGTGTTTGTAACAAAACTCCTCGGAAACGGCTTGACCGATTCTTATTATATAACTTTGTGTACAGTATAATACATGTATATTCAGGTAGGTCTGAGAATACGATACCATCGTAAGCAGTTTTTGAACAAAATATCAGTAGGTAGTACTTTCTATCCCAGATAAAAACTTTCATTTTCAAACCAATGGAATTCAGTTTTAAATCCTTAATTGCTTCGTTTATTGGTCTACAACAAATTCTTAAGTTGCACGAACGTTCGAAGTTGTCTTTACGTTGGAACATAAAATGGTCTGGTTTATTTTCAGTGCAACTGTATTATTTTTGTCTACTTCAAAATAGCGTTTGCTGTAAAGATCCTGGGTTCTCATATTTGTGTTACCTATAATTTATAGAGAGCTAGAAGGAAGAAAAAATGGTTATTAGACTTAAGGGTCATGCTTAATGCATATCTATTGCAAGAAAAGTGAAAATAAAACATAATACAAGGAAAGTCATAGTGGTGTTGGTAGGTAATAGCCAAATAGGCAAGATAAAACAAAACTAAAGACCAAGGAAAATGCTATGGGTGTTTTCACGCATGTTTTCACGTATGACAAGCAAGATGCAGACATGATAGAACATGAAGCTTGTTGTGTTTAGAATAAAGTTGAAAACCTATCAAAGAAATTTGACACATTGGGGTAGGTTGATGTGCTGGCGTTTGTACCATTCAGTTTGATGAGGTCCGAGCCGTTACCCCAATGTGTCAAATTTCTTTGATCGTTTTTCAACTTTATGTCATACAGAATAAGGTTCATATACAATTTGGAAAATTTTGCACATTGGGGTAACTTGTTGTAAATTGGTTCGTGATGTCCTTCCTAAAGTTAGTATTGAATGTCTTTGCGAATAAGGTATTTGAAATTGCCTACCCGCCTTGAGCAAGTGTGAGGTCAATGCTCGTGCCTTCTCATTATAAGAAGACACCTTGGCCCTGCAGTTAAACAGGCAAGTATTATGATTTAAAGGTACCTGCCCATTACCACAGTTTAAATATTAATTAGTAGGACGGCCTTTAATTTCCTTGGAAAATGACGACAACGTCTACACGCGTTAGCCCTGAATGATACCTCCCAAACTACAAGCATCGTTTTGTTCGCAGTCCGGGAGCGGCTTTCCCGCGTCTCGCCCCTCACACCCCGCACGATTGCCCTGTCTAGACGGCTTCGTCGGAAGACTGTAGGTTCTTAGACTGTGCTATTACAGTCTCACTGTCAGTGCTAAATAAACCACTAATTAGAACGATCTTATTGGCAATTAAATTAGATCTCAGCCCAGTTGTCTAATAAAAATCTTCTAAGAAAAGCTTTTATAGGAGATTAAGATAGTTACGTGTTATTGAGTAATAAGTGTTTTTGAGTTTTTCCATCTAGAAATTCTCAGCAGCAGCCTGGATTTGTGCCCGATTAATAGCATTAGGCTCGCACCTATTACATGGGACTTAAACTTATCTGGCCAAATGTGGAAGTACAGACGCGAGCACATTAAGTTACTCCAATGTGTCAAATTTCTTTTATAGATTTTCAACTTTATTGCAAACACTATAAGGTTCATGTTCAGTTGGGAACAATTGACAGTTTGAGGTACCTTGATGTGCTGGTGTCTGTACTACCAGGTAGGTACACTTTGCCTATTCCTTCGGGGAATTACAGGTACGATTTTATAAGTTAAGATAGCTTAAACTATTAACTATCTTTTAGTTTTCTATAAAAAACTGTTTGTCGCCCACTACGTCGAGATAACGCAGGTATAAAGATTCACAGTTAGTATCTAGAGTTAACTTTAAGTGTTTTACATAAAACAAGTTGAAGTCTTTGTGGCAGGCCCTTAGCAAATTGATGTGTCTGCATCTCACCGGTAACTCAATCCCGAAGTAAAAGATGGCGCCAGGGAACAGAATACTGCTTTCGTGTTAGTTTTGATAATATAATAGGGTGACTGGTAATTAGTGACCGATACTTAAACACGTGATTGTATTCATGATTTCAATAAACTTTCCCAAAGAAACTTTATTACTTAACTATCATTACAACTTTTAAGTTCTTGACCACCAAGACTGGAACATTTTGAAAATTACCAAGAATAACATAAGCTGCCAATGTGTATTTGATTGGTCTGGTTGGTCAAGTGGATAGTGGCCCTGACACCTATGCCGTAGTTCGTGGGTTCAATTCCAACCCAAGACAAAAGAAATGTTTGTGTGATGAGCACGATCATTTGCTCTGTGTCTGGGTGTAATTTATCTTCATAATGTATGCTACGTATTTAGGAATATTTAAGTATATTTATCAGTTGTCTTGTATTCATAGCACAAGCTCTATTTAGTATGGGACTAGACGTCCGGCGTTGTGTAAAAGTTGTAGAATATTTATTTTACAGACCTACTGAGTTATCTAACAATCTAAAAGTTTAAACAGTAGGATAGAATATAATATAATATAATACTCTTTATTGTACTTCATATAAACTAACAAATTATAACTGTAAGGGAATACGGTGATACAATGGCCGGCCTTATCGCTAAAAGCGAACTAAAGCTAGCGATCTAGCGATTAGCTTATTTAAATATCACAAAGACAAAAATATGTTGGTAATTTGTGTTAAAATACGCATGCTTCATGGCATAATGTACTATTTTTACCATCTTTTTAAAACGTGTGTGTTAGCAATATAAACATTATTATTTTATTTTTGACATTTCTCGGGAACTAGTGTGCTGGATTTTCAAAAGACGTTCTACGATGATCCAAGCCAAATCTTAAAGGCCCGAATGACGTTTTTAACAAAATGAAGCTCATAATAACCAATTAGAGACAATGCTGGGAGTTCAGTTACACGGCAGCAGTGTTGAGTCCGAGCAAAAAAGAATGCATGTCATGTTTTTTTTTTATTTTATATTAATATTAGACATTTTAATATTACAACATTATAATTTTTTTCCTGCTCTGTTGGTCTCATCATCTCGTGACATTTCTAGTAAGAAATTTATCTGTTGCTTTCGGTAGTCGGTGCAGTGACACTCCCGTATCTCGGAAGAAGCGGATCTCGGCACATGAAGCCATTGGTTCTGTCCCGGAGTTATTACGTATCAGCTTTTATGGTGTACAATAAAGAGTATTCTATTCTATTTTGATAAAGATAAAAAAGATAAAAGATAATTTATTTGTCCAAAACATGAGTATAAACACACATGGCATGCAGGATGTTATATCAATGATCTCTCCATGGTAGTGTCTGATTACTGTCATATCTGTCTATGCGACTGAAGGAACAGAGAGTGCATTAGTATCTGTGCTCACACTACTTGTGCACTATAATATTTGTGTACTTGGCTTTGGTTACAGAACTATGCAATTGGAGAAATAATGTGCATAACTCTTAACTGGCTTGATAAAACGATAGATACCAACAGGGTCATAGACCTCCACTCAATAATTCAGGACCAACAGACGAAAGCTAGGTAACAATACCACCTTGATTTTCAAATAAATGCTGAAGACGTATTAAATTCAAAGTTGACAGTTTCCAATACTTTATGTACTACTAAACTAAGTAAGTTCAACGTACACCCGCAAATAAACCTGACTCTTGTAATTATTGAACCGCGAAATTAACTCAATCGCTTTGTGAACAACAAGATCAAATTAATGAGAATTTAAACTGTTTTCTGTTACTTACTTTGTGTTTCTTTTCTAGTAATTATTTGGTTTCAATTGCGGTGTTGATCATGTCAATGTCTCGATTATAAATTCCATTAACGTCCACTATGAAAACAAGTTCGATGGACTATTTAAATACTATACCTTTGAAAAGAGAACGTTGTAATTATTCACACAAAATTTTATTTTATTACTATCAGACGTCCCGCGGTTTCACCCGCGTTGTTCCCGTTCCTGTGGGAATACAGGGATAAAAACTGGCCTATGTCACCCGGAGATAGTGTAGCTTCCCAATAGTGAAAGAATTTTCCAAATCGGTCCAGTAGTTTCGGAGCCTATTCAATGCAAACAAACAATCAAACATTTCCTCTTTAATCGAGTCAAAATGTCGCATGACGTCACAAGCCAGTACAGTTTATACTAGATAATAACGTTACAAGATCCCTCTCCTCAACTTTAATGCGCTAATTATAATCTAAGCAGTTTTGCATCAATTTGAAAAAGAAAAAAATATGTATCGAATATTTTTTTTGTAACCTAGATGAGGGACTTAAACCAAAATTTTGTTAAAAAGGCCTTTCATTTATGCCCTTGAATTGTCAAGAGCTATCTACGTACTACGATCCAAAGTTTACATACCTATGGGTACATTATACCATTTACTCACCTATTAGGCGCAGCCGTAAGATACGCACTCTTTTTCGTGTTTAGTTCTAAGTCTTTATTATTTTTTTTTACTTTGTTTTGTGCACTTGTGGCATGTGCCAAATAAATATGTTTTCTTTCTTTCTTTCTTGCTTTACAGAATTTGAAAACAGTTTTTATTCAAATTGTTTCATTTCAAATTTAGAAGAAAAAAAGTGAAACGAAGATCGTTTCCATGTATGACACTACAAGTTTCAACTAAAATCAAATAGTATAACTAAACTAGCTGTACCCTGCCACGCTTTGCTGTGGCACATTGTGAATGAATGAAAAAAAAATGACGTGTGGCACTCAGAGACCGGTAAAGTTATAAAGCTATATAAGATGCATGGCATTTTTTGTCAACTCCTCTCCTCTCGCCCTCCCTCTCCCTCCCTCCCCCCCTCTCCCCCACACCTCCCTCACTTTCCTCTTCCTCCCCCTCCCCTCCCCCCTTCTCCACCCCCTTCCTCTGTCACCACCCTCCCCACCCCTCCCACTCCCCTCCCCCTCTCACAATCTCCCCCTCCTCCAAAAAAAAATTGGGGTGAACACCCCTTATCACTTACAGGTTAGAAAAATAGATAGTAGCCGATTCTCAGGCTTACTGAATATGCATAAAAAATTTCATGAGAATCGGTCAAGCCGTTTCGGAGGAGTATGGGAACGAACATTGTGACACGAGAATTTTATATATAAGAAGATAAAATCCACATCATTTCTTACAATAAATTGTTGAAACGTTTACAACTACGTGTGACAGCTGCTGTGAAAATATAATATAATAAATTCGGCGTCTATCGTAATTATAACATGCTCATTTCATGCTTTTTTTTGCTTTTCTTAGTCGGCTTTCGGTACATCACGCACAAATAAACACTACACGAACACAAATATACACATATACACACACACTCACACACACAGATACACACACCACACTCAGACACATATGCGGTTCTTATTCTGATTATTATTATTATTTAATTGTAAATCTTAAATCTTTCTAATAGTAATGATAATTCAATCCAATTTTTATTCATTTGTATAGGTTATAAATATTAATGTTAGTTTTATTTATTGTTATATAATATGAGCATTAATAGAAGTTAATTTCTGAATAATTATCATAAATAGATATAATTTGTATGTCTAGTTCGGCTTAATCATTGTAGTGAAATATGTTAGGGGATGGCGCTGTCTGCCGAGATACAGGATCGCTCCTAGTTCGGCAGCAGAGGATTCCATATTAAAAACTTGTATACTAAGCCTATCAAGTCATATAATATGTTATTGTATAATTTTTGTGGTGAAATAAATATTATTATTATTATTATTATTATTTTTTTTTATTATTTGTACTTAAGTTTAAGAGTGTGCATTAAAAATAACCTTTTCAACACATTTGCTCGAAAAATGCATTTACGGAGCCTGTATACCTACATTATTTTTGAAAGTTAAAAATTACGCACTATACAACGGAACGTCCGGTAAAATATGTGCTCTCACCTAATACCGTGCGGTAAAATAAGTACTCTCACCTAAGTACCTATTTTACAGCACGGTCCATACCCCGTTGTATAACACCGTTCGTATTCTTTACGGTTTTTTTTTTTAATTTTCATAAAAAGTAATACAAGAATTCCACCAAGGAATTTCACATTACTAAAACAAATAAGCTGACTGAACGAAAGCTTGGAAGCGCTTTTATTCATTACGTTTGTCTCACTTTAATACTAAAGAGTAAATGAGATGAAAGTTGTAGTTCTAATTTTTACCACGTGCATGTGGCGCCATTTAATATTTTAAATATAATATTTTTTTTTTTTTTTTTTTTTTAATATTTTATTTGCCATTAAAATAGTCATGAAAAAGTTTGTTTCATTACATAATTGTACTGATTTCTCGCAAATGTGTGGAAAAACGTTGTATGATACACGTGCAGAAATTGGTATTTACAAACTCGTGATTAGGTATGGTAAGCCCTCGACTTTTCGTCTACTCGTTTGTAAAAACCAACTTACCGCACTTATATAACTATATTAGGTAAACTTCTGTCTAATGCTATTGTAAATGGAGCAGCATAAGGCAAAAAAACTGCAAAGAAAATGAAAACAAAACACTTACAATAAAACAAAAGAACACATTCATTCCATTTTATGTTATTCTTGATTTGTTCAATATTATTTTTATAAAAGACATTGACTAAACCAATATGGTAGAATCAACATATCGAACTTTGCCGTGAATAGTCGATGTTATGACGCCATAAGCACCGAGGCGCGGAATAACCGACCAATTTATGTCAACATGGAGTTAATCACGGATAATATTTGCATAAGTTAATCATAAACATTATTGTTCGTCTGTACGCTGATGATGCTATTGTCTCCATGGTTCAGTTGTTTCACGGGCAGGTTTCAATTTGTGTTTCTTTGTGAAGAGCAGACAGAATATTGATATTGTTTTTGACTGACTGAGAAGACTACTTTCGTAAGTGGTCGTTAATATTACAGCTCTGTTTGAGGTCTTAGGTTCGAATCCCAGGTCGGGCAAAGTGTTATTGAGTTTTTCTATCTGGAATTTCTCAGTAGCAACCCGGAGTGTGGATTTGTGCCCGATTGATGACAATAGGCTCGCCCCCTATTACATGGGACTCAAACATAACTGGCGAAATGTGGGTGTACTACCAGGTACACCTCTGCCTAGCCCTTTGGGGATTACAGGCGTGACTTTATGTATGTATGTGTACTAAGTTAATTAGTTTTATTGTATTACAACGTTCTGAAGACAGGCCCTCAAATGTAGTAAAAGAGAATCGTCATAAATAACCATATTTCTTAAGCAGATAGGTCAATATTAATTATATTTGAAATGAGTCTCAGTGAGTCACATTTGACATTTACATTAACCTACATAATTATTTGATGTGTGTAAGTACGCACTAATATGATAAGAATGAAACCAACAGTGTTCTCCATGAATCACGTATGATTCACTCTAATTGTCAATTTACTGTTACTTCTAACACATTTTCGCAACAATTAACAGTTTCAAAATAAAACAGTTTTCACACTTTTCAGCTAAGTACGCTAAAAGTACAAATTAGTGTGAAACAAATGACTGCGACACAGTTTGCGTGCACATATTGAAAATTAACAGTTTTCTGTGACACCAAATGTCAGTTCTATTTATAGTCGTGTGAAATTTGTCAGAAAGTTATAGCTTTTGTGTGTGCATTTTTCTTTTACGTATAACGCTTTTCGTGTTAAAAATGAAAGCTGTTTTGTTGTGTTAAATTGATTTAAATTCGAATTTCTCACAACCAATACTACCTTTTTACTACCCTTAACTACCAGTCTGTCACTGTCCCACAGCAGTGCAAAAGCCTCTTCTCATACAAAGAAAGCACGAGCATTGATCACCACGCTTGCTCAAGGCGGATTGGGGATTTCAAACTTATATTAACTACTAGCTTTTGCCCGCGGCTTCGCCCGCGTGGATGTCGAACTTCCGCCCCCTATGTTTTCCCATTAAGGGTTGAATTTCCAAAAATCGTGTTTTAGTGGATACTTATTCTTAACTAAGAAGTCCCCTTCAAGTTTCATGTCTCTAATACCAGCGGTTTGGGCTGTGCGTTGATATATAAACGTAATAATTTTAGCATAATACTTCCAGATAGACTCAAAGTTGATCCTTCCAGTATGTATGCATAAAGATTTCTGGAACTACTGACCCGGGAAAGAGCGCCGTACAACTGACCATGTGTAAAACAACTGAGACTAAGATCAACCTACCCAGGCGTATTGATTACAACCGTACCAAGTCAATCCCAATCCCTAAAATAGTTATTGAACTATGCGTGCGCATACAGACAGACAGACAGACACAACTTTACTGATTGCATTTTTGGCATCAGATTCAGTATCGATCACCAATCATCCTCCAATATTAATTTTGAATATATATTCAATGTACAGACGCCAGCACATTAAGTTACCCCAATGTGTCAAATTTTCCCAATTGAATATGAACCTTATTCTGTTCGAAATAAAGTAGAAAAACGATCAAAGAAATTTGACACATTGGGGTAACTTGACGTGCTGGCGTCTGTACATAATTATCTTCGTAGTGTGTGATAGTCCATTGAACTGTATGGCGAGCGATATTGTATCTTAAGATAAAATATTATAATATCTTAGCCGTGTGCAGCGCCCCTTGGTGAACTCCACTGCGGGTGACGTAACCTACGACAAACTTATTATTTGCGGTTGGCACAGTAGTCTGGTCTAGGGGTCGAACCGCAAAATTAAGTTTGTTTTTTATTGTATATACTTTTCCGGGATAAAATGTACCCAGTGTTATGCCCAGGATATTAAAGAATAAGTATACCAAGTTTCATCGTAATCGAACAAGTAGTTTTTGCGTGATACCTGAACATACAGACAGACAGACAGACAGACAGACAGACAGACAAAAATTTTTTTAATCATATTTTTGGGTTCGCTGTCGGTCTAGTAACACCCCCTGCTATTTATTTTTTTGATATTTTCAATGTACAGAAATTTTACTTCTACAGATTTATTATATGTATAGATACCTAAGTCCATTTTTCCTCACGGTGTTCCTTAAATGAATAAATAATAAAATTTGTATTTGCAAGAATGCAGGTTAGGTAGTACATTAGTTCTTTAATCTATAAGAAAATAAAATATCTATATTTATTGGATCATTTTCACCTACTTAGCTTTTTCACAACTAAGTTGGGATTGACTTCTGATTTAACCGGATGCAACTGAACATCATTGTTTTACATAGATTGCCTATCAGATATCCACAATTCGATAACTAGGTACACGTCAATAAACCTTGGTTTATCTGGTTGTCACACTTTCAGGGTTCAGATTACCTGTAACAACTGTCAAAGGTCTAATTTTCTGCCCAAATTCTGTAGTGAATAAGTAAATATCAGAAAACATCATACTGTTATAACCTCATCTAAACCAAATGATTCACCAACAATACAAGGGATCTGGCGCTTGGCGGCAGAATTTGAGGATTATACTAACTAAATATTATAGTGACTGAATATTAGTTCAAATGTGCATTATAGAAAATGTTTATTATACCATATAAAATTAGGTATACTGAAATTATATCAACAATTCATTATATCATTTCATCGTAATACTAAGAAAAAGTTATATCAAATGAAATTGAATTAAAATGAAATGAAATTAAAATATTATTAGGTCATGTCGTGATCGTTGGAACTTTTGTTATTATGGCAAATGGTACGCACCCCTTCGTAATTATTTATTCACTATCTCCTATTTTTTAGATATCGGTACCAATACGTTAATACTATTCAAGGGCGATCGAACTGTCTAGTCATACCACCATGTGAGCCGCTGTTATTTGACTTTCAAACTCATTTAGGTATACATAGATGCACAGAAAAATGTGCGGGTGACATGACCCTTGATCCCGCTCCATCACCATGTCAATCAGATGTTATCAAATTTAATTTCTTCGCCCATTAGAACCGAATCATGATACGACAACAAAGTAATTCAAACGCATCTCGTCCGTCTTCCCCTATTGGACGCCAATATTAATCGGATGACGTTCGATGCATTGAAACACATAATTACAAATCCGAAACTCTCACGGGACAAGGTTCCGTATTAGTTTTGACATTCGGCTTGATGGATGGACCACAATCTCTGGGCGAATCTCGTGAATGAACGCCCGTATGTTCTACGAAATACAAACTTCCAAGTTCGTCCTAAATCAATCTTATTGTAAAGGATTTAGAACTAGTTTTCAGTGACCCGTTTTTTTAGTTGTGAAAGGTTAGATTGTACGGGCGATAGGTGTGTCAAATTGGGAGCGTTGGTTCACGTCAGTTTGACAGAATGGAAGGTTAGTTGAATTTCAGATTGATCGCTAATTTTGTTGTTACTTTTTTGAGGTTTTTTTTTGTCAGCTATCAAAATTGGAACATTAGCTTTTGTTTCTAGGACCTGTCACGTCAGGCCACTAGGATGACTCAGTTTTAATATTGCTATTGGTTTTTTACAAAGCTATTAGTTGTTAGATATGCCTACATTATTCATACCTGATTGATTCTAGATTACTGACTAAGCGTTCGGAAACCATTTAAATACTCAAGGTATTCGTAACATCAGAAACATAGTTAATAAGGTAGGTATGCCTAACTAGTGCCTATTGTACGCGTAAATAATTAATAACTTTAACCTAGGTACGATTTAAAAATAAATTAATCAATCAATTCAGTCTGTGAGTCTGTTATGACTTTTCGTGTCAATAAAAAAGGTAAAAGTTCATCAAGTTCTAATAACTATAATAATGTGGCATTTATTATACACTGGTAAGTACAGACTGTCAAATTTTCCCAATTGAACTTGAACCTTACTTTGTTGGCCTTAAAGCTGAAAGATTATCAAAGAAAGACTCATTGAGGTAGCTCGATGTGCTGGCCCCTGTACAATACTATTTAATAAATACACAGAAGCAGACATATCACTGCTTCTGTGTATTTCAAATGCAACATAATGCAAGACAAGATCTGTACATCCATTATTTTAAATCGATCACGGAAGCGCTTTAAGCGAAGCCGGGGGCAGGACCTCTTAATTTTTTATCTAATCGTGTTTAAGGAAGTTTTTGTAAACAAAGCCTACCGGCACCGAGATGTTGGCAGATCACAGTGTCAACTTCCGTTTCCATAATAGTCTCGTGTCACCATGAATGCGTCATTGTTAGTGCTTACCTTTTGGTACCATCATACATTGTGCTCGGCAGAGTTTTCTGTGAGCTTTCAAAATATTGTTACTATACCATTGTGTTGTACAATGTGGCTTACTGGGTTTGTGTATGTATAGAATGTAGAGTTGAGTGTGTCGAGCATCATTTAAGTGTGATTACATAGAGTATAATAATAATAAAATCTTTACTTTCAGACTAGTGTCTGAAAATGAAGATATTATTAGACTAAGGATAAACTTACTCTAATACAATTATGTTATAACTAAGTATTATTATTTAAGATGGATTTGTATCCTCTGTCTCCATATAGGACTATACAATTTCCAAGCAAGTATAATTAGTGTTATAATTTTTGAGTAAATAACTTTTCCTATGGCTTGTGGTTAGTAAATAAGACAGCATGCACTGTAAGCCATTGTTGTAATTTGTAGATCATTGACAATCGCTTTGGGTCGCCAGCAGCTCGTCAAACTGACTGTCAGACCTAATCCCAGGGTAGAATAATAGACCCAATAATAGGCTGTGGAGTGGACAGAGTATCGCTGCATGTCACTAAAAGTCCGACATTGTTAAGCTAGGTATGATAAAAGTGGTATTAATATCTCTATAAAAATATGAACGAAACTGACGTGTCACCGATTACACACAATGATTACTGGATTCAATAAAAACTGACACCAAAGCTTCTTAACGATGCTCTTTTGTTGGCTTTTGCATAAACGTATCGGGATATAACAATAATTTATATGACGCAATGTTAGATGCATGGATGTTGACCTTAACATTATGTAGTTTCGAGATTAGTTCTGATTCAGAACGCTTATGACATCTAATGTGGGGAATAATAAATGTCGGTTACTCCTTGTACGAATTCCGTTTTAATGTATAAAGATTTATTGATCTACGGCGTAGTATCTCATTTCGTAGCAATTTATTTAAGTGCTACGAAGACGTAACGTAGAAAACAGTTAAAATTCGAGCCTAAAATTTTGTATATGAAACTTTTTTTAACTGTCGTCTCAGACTTGGAGGTTACGATTTGTAACAATATTTTGTTTTTTTTTATATACAGGATATTTTTTTTTTTTGCAGTGCGCAAATTTTCACAGGATTAATAACTCACAAATATGAACAACTTTCACTATTGGACGAACTCTTAAAATCACGATAAAAAATCAGCTGTTTCATACATTTTTGTCGAGTACCTAGGTGAACTTTTCTTTGAAACCTATGTTTTTTTTCTTGATTCTAGAGTTCCTCCGATGGTGAAAGTTGTTCATATTCATAAATCATTCATCCTGTAAAAATTTGCGCACTGCAAAAAAAAATATCCTGTATATTATGAGTTAGACGATTTCTCGAAATTTTATACGAGTATACGACTCGATTACGCGAAGAGGGCTAAACTGCTTTCTAGAATGATTTTTGAAGTACAAATTTTTTAGACAAGCTTGACTTGAGTAAGCTGGTGGATGCGTGACGAGAACGTTACGAAAAGTGTGATCGGGCGAGGTGAACGGAAGTTGAGAGGGAGTAAGTAAAAGTTAGTGAAAGTTACTTCAGTCGTGTGATCTGAATTCAACTAAATTATATTTATAATTATGTCTATTTTTTTCCAAAAATAAAAGAAATGAGTTCATTACTTAATTAACAAATAAAAATTATAACACATACCATAAAATAAATACAATACAAAACAATAATCCACACTCGTGTTTTTTTTGTTTGAAATAGTATGCAGACTTTCCAGGCGGTCCCATTATTTTAATTATTTATTCATTTAATAGTTATAGCACAATAATCGTCAGAGGTGGATCTAGCCAAGATCTGATGATGAGATCGAGAAAAAAATGAGGGAACTTTTGAACACTTGTTGCGATTTCGACTTTGGTATCTTTCCAATTAACACCTAACTTAATTTAGTAACATAATTTATTTGAACTAGTCAAGTGGATAATGTAATATGGACAACCATTAGTTACGGATAACGTAATAACAATTTACCTTTTGTTAACTAAGTCAGTATACTTCATGTTATTTGGTTAAGTAACATTCTTATTAAGCAATACACCTATTTATGATGGTAAATATTTGTGTTGTAACTCTTGTGTAGTATCCAACTTTTAACTTTGAAATACCCTTTTAAAAATAAGGAGTGAAAAACATCCAAAAATATGTACAGAGGCCAGCACATCAAGCAACCCCAATGTGTAAAAATTCTTTGATAGATTTTGAACTTTACTGCAAATAGAATAAAGTTCATATTCAATAGAAAATTTGACAGTTCGGGGTAGCTTGATATGCTGGCGTCTGTACAAACACAACATCAATTTTAGATTAGATTAATAATCTTTTTTAATTTCTTAGACTAAAGTTTGCAATCCAATTGACTAATAGAATAGAATAGCGTTGTTTATTTTTATTTAATTTACATTGTGAAATCTATGAATGCAGTTTAGTTTCTTTTTAAAATTAAAATTATGATTTTTCTAAGTAATTTATCTACATTTATTAGTAATTTTAAGTGGTTTTCCTTCGGAGCCTATCGATTTTTCCACCCCATACACTGTTTTCTTTATTTATCTTTAAATTCCCGTGAATTATGTTTGACATCAAAGAGCGCATCCAAGTCACGTATCACGCAATGCCGGTCCTATGTAAGTAGGTAATAAATAATTCTTCACCTTCAAACATTTTTAAGGAAAAAACGGCAAACTTACAAACAGCTGCAATACACCAAATACATAATTTAATGACCACTTCCGACCACACCGGCTTTAGTTCACCAACAAACTTTTCAGCCAAATTACCTTTTACTTTTCTAAAAACTTCTTACAACTTAACCTCAACGTATTAAAGTTTAAATTGGCGTGGCAGGTTTTAGATGAGTCGAAATAGAGACTTGCATCTACTATGTTCGGTCCAGAAATCGTACAATACAAGTACGCGACACTAACAGGCCAAGTTGTTGCGATTGACAATTGGTACAATACAAAATAATATAATATTGCGCCAGTCCTTTGTGTCTGTGTACCACTGTGCTTATGAAACTACTGATACCGTTTGTTGATTCGACGAATATGGGTGCGATGTTGCAATTTTTGCAGTTTATTGGTAACGTTTTTAGTGGGACAAGGTGATAAATCAAACTCTAGGAAAAGAGGCTATAATAAAAACTTTCACGATAGAAAACAAATGCTTAACGCTATGGGGAATACAATACATTTACACAATTTCCTGCCTAGTGTTTTTTCATTGTTTAATTAGCTGACTATTTTAAGGAAAAACACCGAAAGAAACTCAGAGGTCACAGAATCTCTTACATTCTCGACATATGATCTTGGTCAGATCATGTAAGAACCATACAGATTAGTGTCTGGAATGATCTTTCGTGGAAATAAGCACGTAGGCTTAAGGGGACCAGATCAGTGTTCGTGAGCTCTACTCGAAACTTGAGGAGTTCTATGTTCTGACAAACAATACCAAAGAAAAATATTAGTTTATGGTTATGTATGGCATTAGATTTCATAGGCATTCTACATATTAAATAGCAAAACCACCTCAGAATATTTAATTCGAAAACCCTACAAAATACTGCTGAACGAGTATTATAAACCACTACAATGTGACAACCCTCTAAGCAACTCGATACATTTGGAACCACCCACAGGGTCGAACAGTCTGGGTATCGCTTTACAGGAAACTGGCGGTTGCAACAATTGTGTCATACATCGCGAACGAAACACAAATCGAATTTGTTGAACACACTAACGTTTGAAATTCAACTCTATAACCACGTCACAAGAGTGGATAGACTTTTTTCTTCGTTGAAAGGTACCGGAAGAAAAAAACGATACGACCACAAAATGACGGATGACGATTAGACGTTACAAAAGATAGTTCTTTGATAGCAATCGAATATTGTAAGAATTTTTTATTGTTGCGTTCATGAAGGAAATATTAAACGTGATGCGAATCTTTTAGTGCAATATAATGAAAAGAAGTAAACGCACTAAATACTTAATTTTGGCATGTGACCAGGTGCTCACCTAAAGTGTAATTTAAAACATATGCCTTATTCTGTCAAATGAGGAGCTTGTTGCTCAATAGTTACTGCCTTTTGGGTCAATCGAAGGTTAATCTACATTTCACGAGGTCGATCCCTGGATGAGTGAATATTTATAGAAATCTAGACTCCTCTGTGCCTCGGAAAGTACGTTAACCCCACGACGGCTTGCAAAAAATGACAAATGACAGCCAGGGGGTCTTGCAGTGCTATTCTGGTCAAATCACCGCGTGAAAATGTAGGCGTAGTGAGGGCGAATTGAGCTGTCATTCCATACTAATGCTAGGCATTGACAGGTCACTTCACTCTAGTTTTCACGGCGTGACTTTTACTGAATCGACCGGCTGGTTGTCATTTGTAGATCTTTGACAGTCGTTACGAGTAAGTAGTCGGATATCTGAAAGTCTGACAACCAGTTTAACCAAGGGGGATATCCCTTGGTTAAACTCTAAATCTTAGAATAGAATAGAATACTCTTTATTGTACACCACAAAAATTTACAAATTATAACTGTAAGGGCTACATAGGTTGTTACAATGGGCGGCCTTATCGCTATAAGCGATCTCTTACAGACAACCTTTGGATGGACTTGATAGGGGAGGAGAAAAGATAAATAGGAAGTTTGTGGTGTACTATTTACATAAATATATACCATACATGACGATCTCAATAGACGTTTAAAATAAGTATAAATAAGAAAAAAAAAATAAGTACAATACATAAATACTACATCTACAGAGTAACAAACTATTATATTAAGACGTGTTAGGAGAGAGGTAATAATTTTTCAGCATATTCTTGAATGATGGTAATGTTTGAGCTTGTCTCACTGACACCGGCAACGCTTTCCATAGCCGAACAGCTTCCACTGTGAACGTTTTTCAGTAGAAATAGTGGTAATAGTTGGTGGTAATAATAACGCATATAAACCAAACTAAAAAATGAGCCAAAACTAGCTGGTTTGCTCGTCATACCTTGTCAGTTCCCGAGTAAACACAAACAAAAAGTGAACGCACAAATGAAAATAAAACATGTTTCAGGATCCAAAATTAGAGGGTCTAGACTGTGTGAAGACTCGTTACGTTACCAGAGAATTAAATTTAACAAAAACCTGCCAAAAGTCAAACAATGGCCAGTCTTCAACTCTGCCATATCTGAACACCACATTACCGACTATGAGGCGTAACTCGGCCAGTAAAAAATACGCCTAACCACGTTTACCAAAGGAAACAAGGTAGAACGGTTCTACGAATAGAACTGTGGTTAGATTTAAAATTACAGTTATTATACTTGTTAACGTCGTAATCAGGGATCACGTGCAACAAAAGTGCGGCTATTCGCGTTAGCAATAGAGAAATGATGGTTTTTGTTGAATGTTAGTATGCAAAATGTTAGTTTGTAAGAAATTGTTGATGCGATAATTGTTTTTCCTCGATTGTGGCTATTTAAATGCCTTGTACTAGAACTGGTGAATACTAGGTTCAGCAGAGGCAAATCAATATCGTCGTTCGTAAATACAACAACGGATGTCTTTAATTATTTGACAGGATGTTGAGTGTACCCGACAGGGTCCATAATTGATTCAATGTTTTAACACACCAACTATTATATGTAAACTACATTATTACATTTCAGTACAATTATAAAACAAAGTCCTCCGTCGCGTCTGTCTGTCCGTCCGCGATAAACTCAAAAACTCTTGCACCAACTTTCATGCTGTTTACACCAATGGGCTATTTGACATAATTTTAGTTTTAAGTCCCTCATCTAGATTACAAGAAAATATTCTACATATTTTTTCATTTTCAATTTGATGAAAAACTGCTAGTGCATTAAAGTTGAAGAGAGGGGGCTTGTAACGTCATTATTTAGTAAAACTGAACTGGCTAGAGACGTCATGCGACGTTTTGACTCGATTATCGCCGTTATTTTTTGAAATACGTGATAAAAGAAAAATTATGTGTCGAATATTTTCTTGTAATCTAGACGAGGGACTAAAATTTTGTCAAATAACCCATTGAAAGGTTTTAAACATATTATTTGTCAAGTTTTTGTATAATTGCCTAAAATATAATAATATTTGTTGCAGGTGTTGGCGAACATAAGCCATCTGGGAAATTGGCCGAACCGACATCCACACGGGCGAAGCCGCGGGCACCAGCTTGTTTACGTATAAATAAAGATGTATAGAAATGAAATTGTTTGTAAAAAAGACATCACAGAAATTATTACCAGTTGCACGTCATGACTGTGGCGACTTGTCTCAGCATTGAGGTTGTGCCATAATACAGGTTATAAAACTGCGTTGGTTTCCAGTGGTGACCTAAATAAATAGATATTATGAATAACGGAAAGCAAGTAGGTACTAAACTAAATATTATAGACAGAATACAAACCAATCAATATGCTTCATTGCACATTAATGTAGAAAAATAAATCAAATTACACATGCAATGAAGGAAACGTAGAAAGAAATGTAATAGATATGCATACAGCATAGTTGCAAAAATTTCATGCAATACAGACTGCATTACATGAAATCTTTTTGTATTATTTAGGTCTAATGTAGTGTTTACGAGGAATGCAATGAAAGTATGTATATTATTTTAGTCTTTTGTTTTTTGTGAGTATTTTTTTCACTAATAATTAAAATTAATAATTTAATACATTCAAATCTACCAATGGCTTATAATTTAACTTGATTGAGGTGATTAGCAGACAGTCCGGTGGAAAAAACTTTAACGCAAAATTAAAAATAAGAAACACCGATTCGAAAAAACTTTACCGATAATTCCATGTCACTCTACCTTCGCTTTAAATTCCCGGATACACAAGACCCACCTGCAAAAGATCATCGGACTTAAATTTGGAATTTGTTGTTACGTCATAATAACCCCTCGTTATAATTCTGTTGCTAACGATCCGAAACATTGTTTGTTCTTCTCAGGCCGCCGTCTGGGCACCATAAACGTATGTATGTAACCAACAATCATTCTATAGCCAACGACCTTAATGATAGCCCTTCGAACGAGTAAATTATCAATTCCGCCCGAAGGGGCTCGTACCTTGTTTTTGGAAAGCGGTAACAAGCCTATCATCTGCCCTCCTTTTACCATTATTCATGCAAGCTATTATGACCTTAACAAGACACGTAATTGGGATCAAGTTTCTGTAAGAGAAATGTAGGAAATAACTTTGTTTATAAGAGAAAAAAACTAAAGCAATTTTTCGATTAAAATGTTTTGACCTTGACAAAGTTCATCATGGTGACTTTTTGTGCGTTTTTTTGTTGACTCTTGTGTTTATTTAGACGACCCGGGAGTTTTTAATACCCTTTGTTTTTTAAACTAAAAATTGTTGAAACAAGTTCATCTTGTGTGGTTTTTATGGAAACGATTTAAGCGTAATAAGATAATAATAATAAATAATGTAAAAAATGTAGTAACGGAATTCATGGACGAGGTAAGGCTGGGTATAAAACTAGAAAATAAAAGTAGGTGCGTAAAAAAATCTTGTGTTCGGCTCTATGATATCCTACCCTACTAAAATTTGTTTGGAATGATGAAAAGTATATCGTTGACTGCCTGACTTTATTATTTAAACGATTGTACAGACGCCAGCACATCAAGTTACCCCAAACTGTAAAATTTTCCCAATTGAATATTATTCACTTTGACATAAAGTTATAAAAATATCAAAGAAAATTGACACATTGGGGTAACTTGATGTGCTGGCGTCTGTACAACAATAGGTATAGTATTTATTATATCTACCAAATCTTAAATTAATCTTGAACTATTTCCCACCTTTCTTGCAAAAGTCGTAACAAATAAATTGGCGCAAGTGATATTCGTAACAGGAGCCATTATTTTAAAATCATATTACTTAGTAGGAACTATAATGGGTAGGTACATGATTATATTTCTTAAATTCTAAGTAATAACGTGAATCTAGTTAGAGAATTGCATGCAAGTACTACAGAACTCGGGAGCTATTACTGTTAATCATATTCAACGAACTACAATATTTCTATGAAGAAACTTTTTAGTATTTAGTTTTGTATTCGTTTTTAGGGTACCATACGCGAAAGGTGCCAACGGGGCACTTTTACTTAGCCTCTAGAGGGCAGACGTACAGCAGTGGCATTTTTACGTCTTTTTGTCTGTCAGTGTGCTACATTGAATGAACCGTTGGTACAGACGCCAGCACATCAACCTACCCCAATGTGTCAAATTTTTTTGAAAGGTTTTCAACTTTATCTTAAACAAAATAAGGTTCATGTTCAATTGGGAAGATTTAACAGTTTGGGGTAGGTTAATGTGCTGGCGTCTGTACATTTAATTAGACAGTTGAAATTTCACGGAGTGTGTTCATTTTATTTGAGCCTCTAACAACTAAGCCGAGGTCCGTTGCCCGCAACCCAAATTCTGTGGTATGAAAGTGGAACCCGTTGCAAATCTAACTCGAACTTGGCCGGTATTTTTTTTCTATGTATTTTGTATAAATTGCAGGATCGTTTACGTACCTAAGAATACTGTAATGTGGATAGAGATTAAGTAATAACTTTTGTGGTAATGGCGCGGTTTTGTTATGTGCTTATGAGCTCTTTCGATCCAGCGAGCTTAATTAAGAATCTTTATACAATGGGTTCAAGAACCCGCTGTTGGTAAATAGATTCAACTGACCTTGAGGCTTAAAAGCAAGATTTCATTATCTGTTACAAATGAATGTTACAGTTTTCTGGAAGTACAGACGCCAGCACATCAAGTTACCCCAATGTGTGAAATTTTCCCAATTGAATATGAACCTTATTCTGTTTAACATAAAGTTGAAAAACGATCAAAGAAATTTGACACATTGGAGTAACTTGATGTGCTGGCGTCTGTATACATTCATAATTATGCTGACTGCCCTACCTGTCTCTTGGTTCAAAACTTGACATACATTGAATACTAAGCGTTAGTACTCGAACTAGGTTGGACAGAAAAAGATTTAGTTTTTCCCATAAAAATCTAAATAATAGGTTATTCCATTAGAAATTTCTCAATAGCATCCCAGAGGTTTGAAGTTGTCGCTTTAATGCCGTGTATGGTGGTGTGTATTTTTTAATATACTAATTATTTTGTGTGCCTGTTTTATTTATTTATTTGAGGGGCATCTCGCTGTCGCGTCCTAGAAGAGGACGTGTACGGCTTAACCGGGCATTTCTGTAGAGATGACTTAAACAAAAATTTAAGACCTCCAGCCAGAGTATAAAAACTTAAAAACTGAGCGACTACGCTAAGGGCACCCCCTGCGGGGTACGAGCCTCGGCTTAGGGCGTCGCTGGTAGAGGACAGCAAGGGGCGGCTGGATCTGAGTGGTTTTGTGTGCCTGAGCCATGTGTCTTCTTTTATACCCCTACTTGTCTCATTAGGCCGTTGGACGTACGCCTGATCTCAGTAGTATTGGACTGCCGTTCCATTAGACTAAGAGAGTGAGGACACAGAGACGGACACGCTTGTTTACTATTGTACAGGGTGGAAGGAATATCGAGCCCTAAATTGAAGCTAGGATATTTGAAAACTTACATAAAATTATTCAAGGAGTTTTGACAGATCAGTAAACAGAGATCCTTTGTACCTATAAAACTATCAATACACTAACACACTATTACCACAGTATAAATATTAATACAGTAGGACGACGCCTTTGATCTCTGGACAAATGCTGACAACTTCTACACTTGAATACTACCTCCCGCACTACTAACATCGGTTTGTTCGCAGTGCGGGAGCGGCTTTCCCGCGTCTCGCCCCTCACACCCCGCACGATTGCCCTGTCTAGACAGCTTCGTCGGACGACTGTATGTTTTTAGACTGTGCTATTACTATCAATCGGTCTATTTTTAAACGTTATAAAGATATCCTAGTAAGGTAGGTAGCATACACACATGAGCTAAGTTGGTATAACATATTTCCTCATTAGAAAATGTTAAAGTATAGAGAGCGCATTTACAAGTTTCTATGTAACATCGGTGTTGCAAGGTTGCAATCTCATTCTAAAAGGTTCGTGTTCGCGCCAGAAGCAACACCAATTAAGGTTTTCTGAAGAAGACACTTAGTACCAACTATTTTCTTGTAGGTGGCTAGTAATGTTAAAGAACATGTTATGTAACTTTTGCTGGAGAGTTAGCCCCTTCTTCTTCCCAGAAAAGGCACTAAGAAGTTAGTGAGGGCGCCCTGTTTGAGGGGACAGACTCATGTAGTTTTAGACGCTCCAATAGTCTTTAACAGCCTAATTAGAGCAAGCAAATTTTGATTTGATTTCATATCGTTAGGTAGAGGTATATAATACCTGTAGTACCTACCTACAATCACATATTGTCAGTTATGTTTGAATCCCATGTAAAAGGTGCGAGCCTACTGCAATAACCGGGCACTAATAATGACTGGCCTGTTGGTCTAGTAGTTAGTGACCCTGACTGCTATGCCGGAGGTCGTGGGTTCGATTCCCACCCAGGACAAATGTTTGTGTGATGAGCTCGATCATTTGTTCTGTATCTGAGTGTAATTTATCTATAATATGTCTGTATTTAGAAGTATATAAGTATGTTTATTAGCTGTTTAGTACCCATAACACAAGCTCTTAGCTTAGCTTGGGACTAGATGGCGTTGTGTGAAAAAGTTGTGGAATATTTATTTTATTTATTTATACCGTAGAGTACCTTACCGTACCGTACTTTACCGTTCCGTACTGTACCGTACATTACCGTACCGTACCGTTAGTTGCGTGATTTAATTCCTAAGTCGACCAAAACGGCTATTGTGTATCTCCGTTGACAGTGTTCATAGTGATGATCACTGGGCAAAGTTGTTGTTGTTTGTTCAACGATTAACTGTCAAACAGCTAGTTTCGTATTGGTTATCATCAGTGTGAATCTAGAATCACAAAATGCTAACTCGCAGATATGTTACGAAGCCTACAGTACAGCGTCAGATTATTACTAGCCTGTGTTTTCCCAATTCGGGGCAAAGGCCTCCCTACTTTCCTTCCACCACTCTCTGTCAAGGGCTTTTTGGGACCAGTCCTTATCGAAGGAGTCCAGCTCTACTCGCCATCTTCGCTTGGGCCTACCGCGATGTCGTTTGCCATGTAACCCATTGGGTCGTGCGTTTGGCCCACTGATCGTCTGACATGCGGCAGATGTGTCCAGCCTTGCTCCATTTTAGGTAGCAGTTTTTTGAGTGACATCAGTAATTTTGGTGTCTAACCGTCAGATAATCACCGTAAATTGAAGTTCACTTAAAGGGCAGTATCTACCAAGTTTTTGTAAATCCTCAGTTGTCATCTAAGTTTGGTAAAGAAAAAGATAACAAAAGCTCTGCTGATTGTTCTTGGGTCACTCTGTTTTTTTTTTGTAAAGGAAACTGGTCTCGTGCCACATGCGCCACCCTATCGAGTACGTTGGTCGGAGATGCATGTATATGGCTGTACTTGGGACTAGGTCGCGTGGTCGCTCTCGCAAACCCTGGCTGGACGTCGTCAAGTCAAACATGAGAGCCAATCGCCTGACTGAAAAAGATGTTGAAGATCGGACAAAGTGGAAGAAGCTCTGTCGGAAAGTGGACCCTGGCAATAGCTGGGATTAACGCCAGGTGGAAGCAGAAAAAGAAGAAGAAGGAGACTGGTTTCGTGCCCTAAATTGTGTATTGAATTAAGTTCATTAGGCACCAGGATACGGATAATCTGTATCTATTAGCATTAATTAAGCACAAATAAGATTCTATACCCGTAAATGGCACAGGATATACTGTACAGTGTAGACCTCTGCCTAAGCCTCAAGCAGGAAGGCAGGAGGCTCAAGGAGTAATGTTATGTTTTTTAAATAAAAAAGTAACTCCAACAGCCCTTACCATAATCATTTCCAACTATGTTAGCATAACATCAGTAAAAAAAAAATGTAGCAATTATAAATGAAATGTTAGACCTACATTCATTAAAGAAATACAGAGAAACTAGTTACGCAAAATAGGCAAAGAAAACTTCGGGCCTGTTAGAAACGTTGACGTGAGCACGAAGGTAAACATTTCACAAGACCTAAAGGTTAATAACCTTTTTGATAAAATGTGAACCTTGTTGGTATACTTAACGATGTCTTACTTTGTTTTATAGGTAAGTCCCTACATTTTTGTAAGCACAAAAAATTGTCATAAAGACTTATAAGTCGCCTCCGAGACTCGGAACGTGCTTTAAGTCTTTAGTTCCGACTGTTAACAGTAATTACAGGAATTCAAATGTGCGTAAGTTTGTCAACCATTTTAACCAAGGGGTAAGTATAATAATATCTTCTACACAGTAACTAGGTTGTGGAGATTCGTTCTATGTAAAACACTGGTATTAAGCTGCATCTAGACTTAATGCCGACCCCGAAATATTGGGATAAGGTAGGTAATGCAGATGATGATTTTTATAAAAATAGTCATCTCCGCTACTGCGCCGCCCGCAGCAAGATGGTAAGTAGGTACCTTATCGTAAGACCCAATTCACGGCGATTAGAAATCTAGAGTGAGAAACTTCCTCACAATGCGCGCCATGCCACTAACTTCTGAACTGCGTTTGACTCTTGACCCAGCTGTTTAGCGATAATTTCTCTAAGTGTTGGTCGAAACTCTTCGTTACCTTAACCATTTACAGACACGACTATTCGTTCGTTTTATCACGGGGTTTATATTCAACGTGCTGGTAACCTTATGAGCAAGTTCGATATAGATAGTTTATCTTTTGTTCTTTTTCAGCTTCGTTTCACTATTTTTTTTTTTCAAAATTTGTTTTGTTAGCTTAATATCATCTATGATGCATTAATTTTCTGATTTAAGTCTATCGCTACTTATAATATTCTGTGTAGTTTGAGAGGTCTGGCTCTTGTGATACAGGAACTCCTAGTACAAGAGCCAGAGCCACACTGATGCTTGTGTCTTGAAGTGAAATAAATACTTAAATAATAATTATTATTATAATAACTGCGAATATTTTGTATGCTTTTGGTTCTTGCTCGAAAATTGCAATTAAATTTTTACTTTATTGCTTCAATCTTTTTGTTCTCAGGAAATACCCATAATATTTGAAAAATTGAAAACGTATCGATTACCAAGACGGCATTTTCATCCTATATTGGATCGTAATGCTGTTTTTTTAGGCCATGGCCTGTATCAGTAGGTACTGTTACCCCTTTTTGAACTCTACACACACATATTTATGCATTATTAGTGAGATAAATACTAATGCATATTTAGAATGGAAAGGGACTAGATGAACGACCATTCATTGTTGGCAGGTAAATTTGCATGTTACATGAAAGTGATTAACAAAAGGAATAAATTTTATTCTTAGTGCATAGATGCGCTTTTTTTAAAAAACCTGGTACTTCAGAAACCTTAAGATTGTGTAGTTGTAGTTGGTCATTAGGATAAAAAATTGTGAATTTGATACAAAAAAATCATAACGTTACTTTGAGGAACTTTAGTCAAGTTTTACCGGTTCAAAATAATAGCATTAATAAAAGCAATCGAAATTGTTACGCTTCTATAACTGGGTAAGTATTTATTTTATACGAAGACATATTTTATCGCCACTCAAGAATCATTGGAAGGCGAATCACTGACCGGAATACAGTAGCGACCGTTTTATCGAGCCATCTTCATTTGAATCATAATTAAATGATAAGTAGCGCCAATGAGCGCGCGCGACTTGGGTCACCACACCCACCGAGCGCCATCTTGTTTCGTGCGCATGGGCATATTAATTGCCCTATTATTAAGGAAGAGGAATTATTGCATTAATACTTATATAATTTAGTCTGTCGTCGTCACTAAATGTTTTTTTTTACAAATGAATAAATATCACGTCGTCTGGAATCCCTCAAGGTTTGGGCAGTGATGGGTGGTGGTGGTCTCATTTGTCACCCAAAGGGTGCCATGGAACACTACTTACTACCCTCTGCTGTCTATCCATACATTTGTCTGTCAGCGAACTGTAATCTCATGAACGGTAATATTGATGAGGACACAGTACGGAGGAGCATAGTAGAGATTGATGCAGTGCAGAATTTTCAAATCAGAGTAAAAAGATAAAGGCTTTTTTTTTAAACCTGTAACAGTAATTTCTCAGCATTGTTTTGCTAGACATGACAAGGAAACCCATCGTGAACGAGTGCGAGTAATTGGCCAGTTTCTACAAATTACTTTTATGGTATTTTGCAACCATTCAAATAATTCATGCATACCTACATACGTATACATAAAGTCTAACCTTTTTCCCATAGAAGTAGGCAGAAACTACAGAGCGCCAACTACTACGATTCTGACATACTTACTTATTTGGCTTCGTTTACATTCATACATGTTATCATACGCAGACGCCCGAGCTGGTTGCGAGTAAAATTCATTGGATAACATTTTTGAAAAATAACTACACTGTACGCAACATGTCTAGGTACAGTTATCAGTAAGTAATTGATTTCAAACTTGTTAGAACGTAATTATTTGAGATATAAAATGTTTGATCGTCAGATAAATTTTATTGACAGTCATCGTGGACATTTTTCTATAAAATTGTTGTGAACTGTTTATAGAGAGTGACTTGCTTCTAAACTCGTGGGATTAAAAGTAAGAAGCGTCATCTTTTATGACATGTAGGTAATTTTTGTAGCAACAAATTGAACTACGCAATAGTTATAATATTGCGTAAGTGGCTTAAATACTAATTTATGAAGCTGGGAGATTATTGCACGAGTTTGAGAGAATAGTGTGTTTAAATATTTGCCTGTCGTATGATGAATGAAAGATATTGTGGCTGTTTTTTTGACTCCACAGGTCGGCTGATGTAGTGTTTTGAAATAGATAATACCTACAATATAATGAAAATTCTAGTTTTGCATATACAAACATTTAGAACGTTAGTTCCGGGTCCTTTATTATATCTTTAAATACTTCTTGGGGCTTGTGGTTATATAATACTAGTGACACGCGTCCATCGTTAGTTAAACAACGCTTACCAGCGTTCGTCCGTGGTTGGGTGACCATTAAATACTTCAAGACTTCTGTGCCTAGAATAGCACATTGAACCGTTGGTCCTGGCTGTCATTTGTAAATCTGTTGTATTCCCAAAAGTCTGATAACCAGTCTAGCTAGTATGTTTTTTGTGTTACGTTGTCGTTCCTTGTAAAATACAATTATTCAACTTCAAATAGACTGGAAACCGACCCCTACATATTTGGTAAAAAGCTAGGCACATGAAAAGCCTTAATTTTCTTTTCTTTAATTTCCTTTACACGGCGATTATTTCCAACTTCCCATATCACTGTTATATTTGCACCTAAATATTTGATTAACTGAAATTAGCCACAGTATACTTCCATTAATTATTAAGCCACACATAGTTACAAATTCATGAATATGTTAGTAATTATTTCGTGTTTAAGGTGATATCGATTCTGCACACTTGCATGGAGTACAAGGACATAGAATTTGTATAAGTATGCCTTTAAAGATTTATTGCTACTGCTCTGAGATGACTGTTGCTCTTGTTGGACACCTACGTTCAGATAGGGTGGTCTCAATTCATATTTAAAACAAAAGATACAAAATGGATTTTGATTTATTTACTATCATTACATCATAATATCACGACTGTTATCCCCGAAGGGTTAAGAAGAGATCTACCTGTAGTAAATCCATTTTGCTAGTTATGTGTGCCTATTGACATCCATCGGGAACAAATCCAGACTCCTGGATGCTACTGACATCCACAAGATGGAAAATCTTAATACCGTTTTGCCCGCACCGGAGATAGGGCCCACGACCTCAAGTTGTATTAGCGCTTGCGACCACTGAACCACCCAGTCATCTACAGTTTATAATTTTATTGTTATGATGGAAATTATGGGGACAAATATGACTTTGATGTCTAGTGGGCGCAACAGCTGCCAATAAGTGTGATGATATCTCAAAAACAAACAGTGCTTTACTTTTAGTAATTCACGTTCCGTTAGTAAGTTGGAGTGAGTTTTGTATAAGCCCAGAAAATGGCGAACTTTTAATAAATTCTAGGAAAATGCTAAAAGAAATTTAAAGATAGCAGAAACGTCAGAAAGATATATCGTTATCAATATCTAAGACCTTCTGTGAACAAAAACGTAACAGTTAACTTCAATTAAATATAAATACATTATAGTATAGATAGATAATCACACTGTTCTCAAAATTATGTTATTCATTTCCCTGCAATATCAATTTAACGCATGGATGTGTTTCCACCGAAGGTCTTGAGGGGAGACATCGTTATTTTCTGTTATTTGTTCAATTATTTAGGGCAATCAACGTCACAAGAATAACAGTTGACCTATTTTATATTAATGACACCTTTTTGGTTAATATAGATTTACAATATACAGGAAATAATTAATTTATGATTCAAACGAAACATGATTTCAATTCATTCCAGTACTAAAGAATCTAATCATTCCATCCAAAAAAAAAACATGAACGATTACTAACATATAACAAATGGCATAACTGCAAAAGCAAAGAACACGATCTAATCGCAACACAATAAATCGACACAAAACTTTGACCTCCTAATTCTTACACTTATCATTTTAAGTGCACAATTACAACTACCATTGTTAACGCAATCACATCTTTTGAAAGCCAGACATGTCCGTATGTTGGCACCACTCACTGTCACCATCACAAATGTCCGACTATAAAAGTGGACAAGGCTAATTTAGTACACCATCATTGGTTCGAAACTTGTTCGGGACATTACGTCTCTTGTGGGCGGGTCGTGTTGATTCTTAAGATATCGACTCTTATTCCGTGTATAGATATCCGTAGCCGTATTTTGTTTTGTGCGGAAGATTATAGTTAGGTAGGTAGGTATGCAAAGAATGAATAACGAATTCATTGTTATTTATTCTTTAAAGAAAATTAGAATAGGATAAAACATTACTGCCTCCAGTATTTATAGCAAATATAGTAGGTGCATACATATACAAAAACACAAAACAGGAAGCAAAAGGTCTCAAGTGTCACCTTCAGTCCCGTTACAGATTACCTACCAAGCACTGGTTTCCGGCTTAAACCAGGATCAATATAGGTTACAATAATATTTTTTAAACAAAAAATTTATAATGAGTAAAAAAGTACAATCACAGATTATTATTATACAAGTAATTCGAAGAATGTTATCATTTTTTGCCGGTTTACAGATGCGGCTAGTAGATAGCCAGACAATTAATATAAATATATTAACAAAGGATCAAGACTGTACCTATTTCCATAACTACCGCACTTGATAACTGGATTGGTGATCCAAATATCTATAATGTGAACGTATTTAACTCATTTGTAGTTCACCATACAATTTTGTCAACTGAGGAAAGGACAATAGATAATTAAAAAAAACTAACTATACCATAAAACTATTTTTAAATATCAAAACATTATAAAAGCATTTCAGAGTATGCAATGTACTGCGTTCACCAGAATAAACATCAATAAACAGTCAGACTCCAAACACGCTAAGCACAGACTGTTATGCTCCATATATGGCATGAAGTCATTTTCGACAGCATTCTTGTACCATTTCTGAAATCGTTTCATTTCAATTTGTTTACCATATTCTCTCTTTTATTCACTTGTTTATGTATATCGTTATCTCAAAGTATCTTACCAAGGAATATGAAATACTTGTTCGGTATCAAGGAATATTCTATTATGTAAAAGCAGTCCACTCAGGTTTATGTGAAGCCTTGTTTGGGATCCTTTATGAAATAGTCATGTTGGTTGCTTTATTATTACCAATCTGAATCTTTCGGATCTGGTAAGGGTAGGTTTTATATCAAGAACAGTCTTGTTATTGATAACGATGACAACCTTTTTCTTAAGATTTAAATTTTATGGATTCATTTTTGTCATCTGTTTTATTATAATAACCCTAAAAAAAAACCTTCTAACGATCTCAGTTAAACACAAATTTCTCAAAAACTCTGTCAGAGTACTAAAATAAATTGGATTTACATAACTAATTTCATCTCTCTTATTTATGTAAGTTAATTTTCCTGCAATCGTCATCTTTTATATTTAGCTCTATCTACATAAGTAAACATATATGTCTGATCTTTTTTCTTACCTAATGGCTTAACCACATCAACCCCCTTTTTTATCAAGACGATCAGTGAGATTCCTTTTATCGCTGTTTTATTTCGAATGACTGATTTTAGGAGCATCCCAACATGTGAAGGCGAGTCTATTTTTATTGAGCAACTCTAATGGATTTTAGTAATATGATCCCTAATTTCTGTGTTGTATTTTACTGCACTAAGTTCTTAAAATGTGTACCGCACTCAGTTTTATTTTACTTATCTGTCTGTAGCGATAAATTTTGACACATATGTGATTACTTTTCTTACATTAGATTTACATTTAACTATTTCTTAATTTATTTTGCTTGGCATTCCTATTTTGGCCACAATCATATTTTCAATATACACTACCTAAAGTGATTTCGTCCAATTTCATTTAATTTCATTAGAATTTGTGTTAGAAAAACTTGATATCTCAAGCTCAAGCGATTTCAACATTCATATATTCAAATGGAACACCCATATCGTTAAAATAAAATTTATGAAACAACAAGCAGTGAGTTGCCAGCAATGTGATGAATAAGCTAACATTTATTAAAGATTCTCATTTCACTGAACACGAACGCAATCCTGAAGCAGTAGGAGGCAGAAGTAATTGAGCATTGTCTTCCAGTGACGTAGGCGTAACAAAATGCAGTGATGATTTGATTTGACAAATCTTCGTTGGTGTTACGAGTATTAATAGTGTCGATGATTGGTTTCAACTTGTTGTTGTGTTTTATGAAAGTTGATTGTTAATACAATATGATGTTGTATGATAGAATTCAAATGAAGTTTTTATGAAAAAGATTTATGCGAAGGAAAGACTGCGTAAAAGTCGCTGTACAATTTGCTTAGCCAAAGAGTTTGCTTAGCCAGTTCCAGCTAAAACACTAATAAGTGGTGAAGAACACACGTTTTCGGGGACTATCTTATGTGATTTTCCTCAACCTAATTTGAATAAATGCCTATTAATTGGATTTGTTTGATTTCGAACTAGAATAATTATTAATTTATTTTTGAATAGGCACTTAATAAACTAGTGCGCTTCACCATCACTGATTGCATCACTGCTTACCTTGATGTGGGATTACAGTCAAGCACTAGTTTATAATATTAAAAAAAAACATTAATTTAGTTTTTAGTCGCCATTAAAACACTTTAATTATTAAGGCATACATAATCTCACGCCGTTTTACCACGGGGTAGGCTGAAACTAAAGACTACTAACTGCTACGATCCTTATATTATTTTCTTGCTTCTTTTAAGTCCGTTCATCTGATCAAACACGCACGCCGATTAATGTTGAATGTAAAATGCTAGTCTTCACTTCACGACAGGATTAATAAATCTTAATCCGTTTATGGCTGACGTTTTACCAATTGAAATCCCAACAGTAACTAGATACTAAAACATCATTTTCATCCTTTGTAAACTAAGCCCAATTAATGACGCACGAAATCAGATGCTCAAAAACTAACATTAATTCCGGATGTTTTTCGTTTAATCTTCGTTTTTCTTAGCTTAATGTCTTACGGAGTTGCTTACGTCTTTTCTTGACGTAAATGCGACTTAAGAATTCTTATTAACTTGTCTAAATAATGAGGTTTTAGCTCCCTTAACAAACTAGCTCGCCCTTACAAACGCACACAAATAAATAAATTCACTTCATTATTTTTGTAGGCATTGTAATCGGATATATTTTTGGCTTTGAAAAACAGCTTTATTTTTGGTTGTTTTTACTTATCTGCTGGTAGTTTGTGTCTAATTGGAAGCATCTAAATGAATTCAGGCAAATACATACTTAAATAAACTCACACCTTATTTCACGGGGGTAGGCAGAAACTACAGAGCGTCATAATTATGCTACGATTTAGGCAAATAAAAAGTGAGTATATCATTGTGGTAAACCTGGGTTTCAAGCGATATAGAATTTCTAAAAGTGAACTTGCCTATTTCTAGTTTAGAAACTGTTGGGTACAATGATTTGTATTTTTTTGTTTCGTTCTTGACAATATGGTTCTAAAACCTAAAACATTATCTGGAGCTGAAAAACTCTAAAACATAAATTTGGAGTCTCTCGAAAAGTATTTATACAGCGACTAACAAAAACATGAAACGAATCGCATCGAGTAGAATAAGTAGGGTAAATAATACAATTTTTATCTTTTGTCTGTTGTTGACTAGACTGGAAAAAGACATTAGTAAAATAATAGGTAGACCTATGTATCGTTACCAATCTTGTTTATAATCTTTCTTATTTTTCAAAGCTTTACAGTAATTCTCGCCAGCTTATAGATAAATAGCGGGTTAAGATAACCGACCGACTCACATAAATTATAGACATTTTACTCATGAACCGTCATCTATCCTTGTTACAATCGCACCGAAGCCACTGTGAATTAATAATGATATTAATCATCCTTATCAAACATAATTTGATGTATTTGCTCGAAATAATTGACTGCGTAAAATAATAAAACAAGTGCCCGTCTATTCATACTCTTTAACGAACAAGAGCCTTTACTATAACCCTCAAACGCTCCGCTAAGGGTACAACACTCCCACAATACAATTTAACGTGATCGCGTATACATTTATTATTAAGCCTTGCCATATCTACTGCAAGATTAAACTGCGACTTGTGCGAAGATTAAATCCAGGATTTTATTCCCATATTGCCGTACATTTCCACCCCACAGTTGAGGCAGAAAACTCGAGTATTCATTGCGGGTAGCCAAGCTATGTCGGCGAGGGTTGACGAAGCAGCGTTTGCGGGTTAACCTCAGACGTGTGCGAAGGTACCAGGTAAAGATATTTGGTAGATTTGAATTAATATTAAATTGAAACGTGACAATTTTGTATTTAAGTAAACACGTAAATCGTGTCTTTTTAATTCCAAATCGATGGTACGCTACATCGACAGTACCCTAAATCGTTGGTACGCTACATCGACAGTCGTTTTAGTGTACTAACGATGTAGCGTACCAACGAGTACCATCGATTTGGGGTACTATCGATACATTAGCCCGTCGATGGAACGTTTTCGATACAGCGACCATCGATGTAGTGGTTGTCGATATTATGAACTAGACCCGAAAAAATTGCGTATTTTTTTACTTCCCTTCTTAAGCTTTTCCAGTAGCCTGCCATCCATTGCCAAATAAAAAGGCAATGTTTCGACAACCCTGCGAACTGTAAACCAAGATTTATATGGAGGTCGTGGTTATTTATACTCACCAACCTTATTTTTATTCCCCGTGTGATATTTTTAATGAGGCAACTGAATAGCACTGCTGCACCTTTTATTAACTTTTAAAAGCATTAGTCGTGCCCAAATAGTGGGAATTCACTGAAAGTTATGTCTCGTGACCGTTCGTTTATAGTTTTCGTATAATAAAAACTTATTTTACTTAGGATTCCGCGTCTACAATAATAGCTGCATTTTGTAGTCGAGTTAAACTTCGGAGCGTAAATAGAAATCGTGGAATCTTTGACTGACTTCACTCAAACGTTGTGAATAATTTAATAGAAGCTTTATAATTTTTATTTATTTCAATGTTTTCCAACCACAACAGACTTTGAAATAAAAAAGAACCTGCAGGCCTATCCATATTACAAATATGGAATCGGCTGTTTATCAACTGTCAAGTGTATTTCTGTTTCAGCCATATTACAAATTCTTGACAAACAGCTGATTCCATATACGCCATTTTCTTTCTATTGTCGCCTTAATGATTACAATAATAGAAATATTTTTTTATTTTTTTGTAATTTGTAATATGAATAGGCCTGCAGGTTTGTTTAACCTTTCAATCGTGTCAATAAGAGATACAATAGAAAAACAATGACAGCACGGACACCGATGTCCTCTTGGGGTTTAATTAATTAATTCACTAACGATGAAATAAAAAAATAAACTCAACGTTAAATAAGAGATGGCCACGTTCTCTTTAAGAAAACACTTCAATTGCCGGCGCAGTTAAATTTTTTTTCTTCAGTTATCATTTAGAGGGCTACAAGCAGTACCAAGAATAATGTTCGAAAAATAAATTCTCAAATTGACCTCAACTTAAGGTAATGAATCCCAACAAAATTTAGAACTAACATAGAAACGTTTTTCTATCCCATTATCCATGATATCCTTTTACTAAACGAGACAAGAATGTTATTTTTATGAACCAAATATAATGAACCCAAACATTATGTAGAGCCATTCAACCCTCTATTTGTTTTAAAACATAATTTGGGTCGATGAGTTCATAATTGAGCCTTACATGGACCAGTATGCAAATGTAGCAATTAGGTTAATAAAGATCCCGGCAACCTGCTGGTATAAAGATGGGTTAACTAATTTGAGCGCGCACTCGCATTTACAGGTTAAGATTTTTGTTTGCACGCGATCTTTAAGTGTTAAATAAATGAATGGAGTGAATAAAAAAGTGAAGTGTGATTATGATTGCATGGATGTATGTTTAAATAATAAACTTTTATTTTTAAAGAATACTCTGCATAAAGAACTTTTGGCTTAAAAATACTAGCCGCACGGGTCGAGCGATGGTTAAACTACTCTTGTCGAGGTAGGCGTGTAGATGGGTAACCATTAATTATGTTATTGTATCAAGACACTTTTGTGCTACGGAAATCACGCTAAGTCAGAGTAAGTTTACAACCAATATTGAGTAACCAGTATCTAGTAGGTAGGTACTCCAGGATTACGATCCATTAGATTAAATTTGGCGTACCTTTACTCCGCATTTATTAATAAGATAATTAAAATATCTAGATAGAATGAGGGTCTTCATTGTAATGGCTACTAAATTACCTTTAATATGTTACATTTTTCGCGTTTAATAATTATCTTATTGAAAATAGTAACAATAATGAGTGAATTAGCAAGTGGTCGATTTATTTGCTCCCAAGCATAGTATGACTAAATGAAAGTAGTCTATTGAGATCAACGCAAACACAGATACATAGATAGAAAAATATAAAACATGCAGAGCCGATCGACGATTCAAAACAAATTGAAATGAGGATGACGATACTAGAAAGCAATTAAACATTAATCAAACAGCAAGTAAAAACATTTGAAAACATAGATCTGTTCGACTAACTTTACCAACAACTCAACAAACAGTGTTCTAACTTAACAAATTTCCTAAAACTGATTAAACGTTTTTGTTTGCACTACTCGGATCGAAGCAAAGAGAAGCGAGACGTTTAAAAGTCGATGCAGCCGCAAACTTGCTCGGCGCATCTCTATCTTTCACTCAAGTTTAACGATCTAAATATTTGATGGAACCAACAAGATCAAATGAAATAGCAACGTTACATCAAGGGTTGGCATCTACTTAAGCACTTATAACAAGGGTACTTGAATCAGAATATATTATGCGATCAATAGGATAGGGATTAATCCAATATGTATTTGGATAACATCTTGAACAACTCAAATAACTTGACGAGCCGATTCTTGTTGAGTAACAATAGTTCGCTATTAGGGTTAGCCGTGTCTAGTTTCAAGATGAACGTGACTCTCAAGTAGTGTACGAGGAGGTACATGAGAATTTCCAAGGTTTTCTAGGTAATAAATTTGACGTACAGCCCTGATTTACGTGGAATTTAGTGAAACTTACACATTATAGTAGACAAACAGCGATATATTATTATCATCTAGTGGAACTAACAAAAATCTACTAAAGACCCGTAAAAGACAATAATATATTATGAAAGTTTGAACGGACCTTCGGTTAGCGTATAGGTACATAATATAATAAATATTATTTGACCCATAAAGTGAATAGAAGTAAAGTATTTCAAACATTTACCAGTACCCATTATTGTTATTGTTTCTTTTGTAACAGACTAGACCAATTGGAAAGTACCATTTGCAAAAATTCACAAATTAAAAACTTTCTTATTCTCCAACCAATATTTTCTTAGAAATGAAACTAACGCTTGCGGCGGCCGCCCCAGCAAAAAGGAAGCGAATAAAGCGTCCCGCTATCCAATATTAATATCGCTCTTTCAAAAAGTTTGAACTGTAAGCAAGTCTGTTATCAATATTCATAAGCACAAGACGGTATCTGAGGGTTGCAATAAACAAAGCGAAGTAAACTGAGGCAAAGTAACCGATCCGAAGAGCTCTTACTTACCGCTAGCTCATAAATTTCAGTTTGCAACTTGCACCGACTAACATTCGATCAATAAGTGTTTTGTATGGGTTCTATATTTGCAAGCTAATACGCCACATCAAAACTTCCATGCTTGCCTTCGCAGCCAATATTACCCACTTACGTCATGAAGCGAGTATAACATTTTGTAAAACATCATAAACAACCCGCTTTGATATAGAATTTACGTTTTTATTCTATTAGACGTAAGAGAACAATTCCTTCGCATTTATTGTTTGATTTATTTGAATTTCAAACTAATTTTAGTTGCACCGGTGTCTATGTGATCACGTGTTAAGTTACAAAGGGCTAAATCAGATCATGTTTTACTGTGGCAAGGAAATTATGTTATTATTTCAAGGGTTTCAATAGTTACTGGCATTATTATTTCTTATTATAGTTTAGTAGGTGAAGGTCGTCGCCATTGTGAAGTATTCGGTAGCGTATTTAATCTGAATTGTCAATGACCGCCATTTGCTCACACAGAACTTTTTGATTGAATTATTATTTTTGATTTCTAATTCTCGAGTTTGTTATTCCTATCGTTTATCATTTATGGGTTATATCTCGCCCCTAAAACTGAAAATGAAAGGTATAAAACATCACAATTTTATACGGCGATCACGTATTTTTCATATTTTTTTATTTTCAGTTTTTATAACGTAACACGAGCGTGACTTAATCAAATAAAGTAAGGAGTTTGGAGGTTGGAGCATTAAATAACTATATTCCACGAAGGATTAAAAAAGTATCATTCTCTATGTGAACTATTTTGATATGCGGGTGGCCGTCAATTTGATTCATTATGTCTGTAGGTGGGCTAGTGAAGTTTGGACAAAATGATCTATAATTCCCTTGTTAACTTTTGGGGAGATCATCGTGTCCAACATATTAATCAAGAGCCATAAATATTGTTCAAAAAAACAATATTTTCTTGTGCAATCAGGTTTCGAAGTGACTCGTAAATCTTCTATTGAGTTGGCTAATAAATTGATGGTTTCTTATTTGTAGTAAATTGACGGGATTAACGCTAATCAAATTGTTTAGGAAGGATAAAAAAGGTTTTATCAGTGTATCGAACATAATAATTTAATTGACTCCTTTATCTAGATATCGAATAAAATCACACCTAATTATAGTTTCTGCCGTCTTCAAAACAAGCAAAATTACATTCGTGGGATCCGGTAGTATAAGACGAGTACCGAAGCAAAAAAAATTGCAAGCACGGCACCTGAGGACGATCTGGGGCTCGAGTCTGCTATTGCAATCGTGTCTCAATGACCGGTCATTGATCGAATATTTGACAACTTTGACAGTTTTTGTATGGGAAATGTGTGATAAGTTTGAACTTATACGTCAAAAATCGATCATTGACCGGTCATTGAGATACGATTGCAATTAAATAGCAGGCTCGACACCCTGGTACAACTACAGTTTACATTACACTCTTCAATAGAATTATGGTTTTTGACACGATTGGAACGGAAAGTGTTGAAAATACTATACCAGTAGAAAGCCACATTCTTAATTTGTGAGTGTCATAGACTATATTTTATTTTTAAAACTATGTTTTTTTGTTATAGTACGAAATGCAAGCTAACGAACCCGCGAGCAAAGTGCTGGTATATAATAAATAGTTACCTATCTACGGCAAACGTAGCTTGACCTTCAATGAGCTGAGCCCTAAGGCAAATCTATTTTAATCCTAAACAATAAACAAAGCAAACATCTTAAGGGAAATCAAACCAAACCGAAGCTCATCATAATCTATCAAAATCGATGTATCAGCGCAATGTTTTAAATATATATGAGTATTATTAATTTTAAAGTAGATTACACCACAGCGGCCGGAGTATCAAATGTATAATTAAAATTTATGAGGGATGATTCGTTAGGTATTACACGGCCTATGTTACTGTTACAAGTAATATTAACCCATAATAACTGAGGGGTTATCCTAAATCCCTTTGTGTTTTGAATCCCGTTAGGCTGGATATTTCGAACAAATGGTTTATTTTGCGTATTACAATGTTAATATCATATTAATTTATTAATTGAGCACAGAAATTTTGTTGTTCTGTGTGTTAAAGGAAAACATGTTACGTTATTATTGTTTTTGTTTGGGAATAAATTATACTCTGTTCGCTCATATTATGGTGATTAGAACATGAAACTCTTTTTATAAAGTACAGTCGTGATGGCAAGTTACCTATATAAGAAATCTCATGCATTAGGTTGTGGATTCAAATCCGGCTATGTAGTTTATCTTAGACATCACCGATTGATAAAAAAAGCTTTGATCAGGTAACTTGAATGTATAAGTTAGTAAAAGTCTGAACCCGCCAATCAGTCTTGAGCAAGCAAATTGAATAATGCTCTTGCTTTCTGACACGACAAGATGATTTCACTCTACAATGGGGCAGTCGGTAACAGGCTTGTATTATTTTATAATGTTTCGGTATCAGTGTAGTTTTCATCCATTTCTATCAAGTATATTCTAAGATTGTTAGTAAGACATATTTCTTTTAGCAATAACGGCGATTTTATTGTATTATGACAACCTATGTTTCATCTTCTCTCTTCTAATACCCTAACACCCTATGTAACATATGTTATCATTTGGTATTCAATAGGAACCTTAACGACATTATAATCATTTTATTCATAATATCATCCTGAATCACATCTTACATCATTTAACTAAGAGTTTTTGAAATAATTATCGTAGAGAATTTAGGGTGGAAGGAAAATCGTCTCATGACATGACTACCTACTTTATGTGTACCTACCATGAGTTACGTAGGGTATCTTGATGTGCACTTTCTTTCATAGTTTTTTAACTTTATTACAAATAGAATAAAGGAAAAGAAGGAAAAAAGGATTGGTGTCCAATTAGGAAAAAAAATCGTAAGTATTTTTATGTTTTTTTACTGATGTTATTTTCGCTCCAAGCTGTAAAGACACATAAAATAATCACCTCCCCACCCCCCATAAAATTTTTCCTTCAAAAGAATAGAACATCTCGATCTTGCAAAGATCAAAGTAAAAAATATAAACATGTAAAACTTGGAAAGAATGGAAAGGCGACGAAAAATTTCAATACTGCAGGGTCCCCGAATCACTATGGTGCCTTCCACCCTGGTTATCTAGTATCTACCTAGACAACAATTCACAGTTAAAAATAACCCTCTCTACGCCCATTGCGTACAATATTATAACGGTCATATGATATTTACATAGCTACGCAGTTTCTTGTTATTAGCAGACAAGAGGCTCATGCTACCCAATCTGGCCACCCCTTGAAGTAATCCCGTAGCTCCCTGTTAATGACACCCATAGACTTAAGGCTCCCCAAAGGGTCGAGTTACAACGATATTTTCGGCTTTGGAGATCTTCTTTTTGGCAGAAGTTCTTGGGGTCAAGGGGACGAAGTTACTGAAAAAGTATTCCATACCTACACAGGTATAAAGGGTGTAAAAAGACCGATCACAAAGCTGATAACTAAACATTCTGTACATGTAATAAATAAAGTAACTTTACCAAAAAATATTGCTGGGAAATATTTTTTTTCCATCTTTCATGAAGAGATGCTTTTTATTGCGCGCAATGAAAAGCGCGACAACACAACGCATTTTTCGATCAGCTGAGCGTACGGGTGGCCGGGCCAACTCGCGCTTGGTCGTTGACCCGACCGCCCGCTTGTGTTTAGAATCTATTGCATTTTCGTTACTTCAAATGCGTAATTTGTTTTGAAAATTCAATAATTTTGATAAAGTTTTTTCTGAAGAAAGTTTAATAATTAATAGGCTAAAAAAATGTTTATGTGTGGGTAACAATGTCAATTTTCCAAACAACTAACTTGAACCTTTCCTTTTTGTTCCTTTTTTTAAAGTTCTCCACAACCTCAGTCGCGAATTTCTGTTTTACTGCACAGCACCAATTTTAAAATACTTTTGCTAATCATATTGAACACAAAGTTGCAAACGACTAAATCCAAACAAAGTAAAACCTAGTTCACACTAAATTAACAAATCAACAACATCCAGAGTAGTTAGCAGTAAAACTTGTCAACAAACAAGTGCCTAGGAATATGTTAACGATTACGACATGTCTATTCACGTCTTTAAAGACTGCATCGTGTCGCCGTGGAATTAAAAAAAAGTGACGGCAATTACATGTGCCATGTTAGCTAAATCTGGCCCTTTCAGAGTAACACGTAGGGTTAGGTTATAGTGAAGGCGATTTTAGCTGGCTGATAGGCATTTGTTTTGTATTCGAAAATTAAAACATTACGAAACTTTAATTTTGAGGCTTTTACCGAGATTTGAATGATAGATTTAAGTTATATTTATGATCTATGGGTTATTCTATCCGCATTTGTTTTTATTTTTGTTTTTAAACCGGTTCATATGTATCAGTGTAAAATGCCCTCAATGTTAAAAATAATTCGGAAACCTTTACTTTAAGTGAGTCTTTAGTTCAAACTAGGCGCAATGTATTGTAATTATTCCAAGAAAGTTTTTTTAAGTATTTTAAACTAACTGCTCACTCATACACATTTTCCTGTCTGACTGTTTGACAAAAGCTGTTATAGGCGCTCCTTTATGATCGCGTAATTGCAATTATAAGACGCTAATACCGATCAATGTGTTACTAATGAGAAAGATTAATTGGCGCGTAACCAATCAAAATGATTAATTACCTTACCTGCGAAGGGATTGTTTACACTATATATAATATAATATAAACTACAACATTTACAGCTCCATTCGGGATTTTTTGGCAAAGCACACACGTTTCACAATTTTTATTTTTTTCTCCAGTTGCTATCAAGTCTGCAAAACATAAAAGTTCCAATGTAGGCAACCTGAAAACTGTCTAACATATCAACAATGTTGGCACGTATCCAGAGAAGTGCTATTAGTATCGAAATTGCGTAATCAAAAGGTGTCTGTAGTGCACATACATCCTGCACGCTTACCATGATTACCGTAGAAACACAAAGTGACAGATATTAGAAACATTTCTGCCGATTATCCCTAGTAGAAATAATGCTCGATATAGTAGACTATTGTCGACTCGATCGATCGAAACATTTCTTCTCTTATTCTTGACATTATCTTGCACTAAACAAAATAAAATTAAATGATTGTCTGTCTTCTTCTTAGCGTGTCGATGGCGAACAAAGACACTAAATATCTAAATTGTATGTTTAGCCCAGAATTCGGCTACCGCAACACCATCCACCGACGCAACCATAAGATCCTCACGTGTGCAGGTGCCCTGTCGGCACGCGGCGCAAGACAAAAGGTGGACCATGGTCTGTGGAGAGGTACCGCACAGGCACTGAAAGTCGGTGCTAGCTGCGAAACCCCACTTGAGGAGATTATCCTTGCTGCGGCCGACCTGGGTGCGGAGTCCGTTTAGAGTTTTCCAAGTCGGCCATTGCAATGTGTGCCCAGCAGGGCTAGCATGGGCTGGGGATATAACTTTTATCCACCGGTTATTTCCACTGACTGACAAGGGATACAATTATCTTATCCACCTGCCAAAGCACGGCAACAGGGGGAAAGAGAATTATATCACTTTTTGACATTAGACGTGGATACTCATCCACGGCTTTTAGCATGGCGACTAGTGAAAGATTTTGCGATTCGAGCAATCCCAATTGACAACAAAACAAAATAAATATCCAGTACAGATGTAATAAAACGATGAAAGTACTTTGGTTTACATTCTCGACTATTGTGTAATTTCATAAAAGTTTTCTTATAACGGCAATAATTTCGAGGACAAGCGTTTCCCCTGGTTTATCCCCGTGAATAGTTTATCCACCCATGTCGCCATGCTCGGAGGGTGGATAAAAATGACAGAGGGGAATAGTATTTTATCATCTCCCCGTGGAAAGAATATCTCCGGCCATGCTAGCCCTGCAGGTGGAAGTCTCTCTGATGGTTCGATGAATTTGTCAGGAGGCTTAAGTGTCTCTCGCCAAAGGTCATATCTTTGCGTGGTGCTGTTGGTAGTAGATGGATTAACGCATTTAAGAAAACTTTTCATAATTTTTAGTCTCTGGTGAACAGGAGTGTAATCGTGCATCGGGTGGCGTGGATCCTCTTCTACTTTCGCCCTTTCTGTGCGGTTTGCCACAGTGCTACGTTTACCAGGGGGCGCAATTCCGATGAGAGGATACAAATAATATGTGATTATCTATTCTTCCATATAAAAAAAAAATCTACGGTTGCAATGCTACGCTTGCTGGTCATTCAAACGTAACATGATAACACCAGCCTGCATTTGTCTCATTGCAGCGCACAGTAAATTCTTTCTCACACAAAAGAAATTCGCTTACTCAAAGTAGATTGGCTATTTTAAACTTATATTATTTATTGTAAGTCCTGGTTTTGTGTTGATGTTTTCCTTAACCATGTTAATGATGTCTAAGATATAGAGACTTGAAAAAGTCAAATCGGTACTTGCCCGGATTTTAATCACCACCTCGTGCATGTAAGTCGCCTTAACCTCTTGGTCATCACAACCACTGCCACTAGTCAGGCTACTTATCTACCAAAATGGTCATAACTTTAGCTCGACAATGTGTTAGCCAACTTCATAATGTAGAACCCCCTTGGACTCGTCAAACAAAAAGTCAAAGAGTCCGCAGCATCTCTTCTTTTAATATTTATTCAGGTTTCAATTTCCTACGATATTCCGTTTGTTTCAGTGTATTTTTTTCGCCTAAACTCATTGGACCAGACATGAGGTCTCATATCGGACAATTCGCACGTAAGGTAAAACAAATAGTCCCGAACCACGGTGCTATTGAAATAACATACAGTCCACTTATATCGGATTTCTTATTGTTCTTCATTTCATTCCATTAACGTTTGTGTAAGGGACACTTGCGTTAGATGTTTTCTTTGTGATTTTAGTGTCGCTTGATGGTTTCTTAGGAAGCCATATTGTTTTGATAGTGATATCTTTAGCGAGATAATTATTACTGGTAGCCTTGCAAAGTATATGAAATATTATTTTAGCAGATATTTGTAACAAGTGTAAAGTCTAGATAAGACAACGTTTTCGTAAAAAGTCGTACAGAAAGAAAATTTATTCTCACAAATAAAATGACTGACTGACAAAATAGAAGCAGAAAATTAAAAACCAAAAGAACACCAGAAACTCAGAATGTGTAAAAAAAAGAAATTACACATACTATTGCAACCAGAATAATGTTTAACAAATATTTATAGGTACCTCATTTTATTTTCTGTTTATTCAAATCCGGAGTACCTATAGCACCATCATCCCAAAAGAAAAAAATACACAACACAGTACAAAAAAGCAAATAATTTAACGTATTTCATAGTATTGTTTAACACGTTAATTCATTAACCAGCTATGGACTTCATTAATATCATGTTTGTTATACAAATTGCAGCATCGAAATGGTTTCCAATATACGAGCTTTATAATGCAAAAAGTTTTCGCATGTCCGTTTGATATGGATATTTAGTATTGCGTGGGTAGACTAAGAGCTCATAGCAAAATGTTTTTTAGGTCTTTATAAGGGATTTAAGGTTCTTCCTTATTCGTGTTTTAATATTGCTAGTGTAGGTGTAATCTTTACTACTAACATCCAAAAGTTATGTTTGATTTTCTTGTAATTTTATAATCAGATTATCGATCTAAACCGTAAACCCAGGAAATTATTACACAGAGATCAAAAGCATGCACCCACGTGTGTTATTTACCGCAAAAACCATGTAAAAGGCTACGAGATGACAATAACAAGCTTCTAAATAGATATTCAAATATCTCTAAAAGCCGTATAATATACGAAAAATAAACTAAACGGTAATTTACTGTTTACCACAAGGGAATCAAGTACAAAAGCACGGAAGCTCTTAGAACATTTTACTTTCTAGGTAAAATGAAAACATGATTCCGAAAAAGAAAAAGTTGCCAGTAATAGACTCCTGCACTAACAGAGCAGTAGTTTTTAAATATGCAACATTAAATTTCGCATAAAAGTTCCCGTAGAGAGGTTTTGATGCTTTCGGGCACACTTTTCAAACATTTTGACATGAATTCTGCCGGCCTTTGAAATAGTACGAGCAAAGCCTAACGCTATACAAAATGTACTTATGTGAATGTTGTTTATTTTCTACAAATGAAAAGGCAGTTATAGTATATTTATGAGATGAGTAAAAAGTACGTGAATTGAACACGGTAAGTTCTGACAGATGTTTTTTTGTGAGTCCTAAAATTGGTAATATTCTTTCCATGAAATTCACGTGTCGCTTGGTCACTAAATGAGTTCTGTGAACACTCCTTTTTTTGTACAAAAACGGTGATAAACGTTATTTACGAACATGTACCGGTAGGGTATATACCTACTACTTTATAGTTTGTTTATTTACATTGTACATACTCGTAGATAATATAGAACACAGTGGACTCCACGGTCTTGGTGTCTCTCTATAGACGAGGCGACGCGTGCACCATCTTCTGGCTAGCTTATGTCAAACATTAGATATACAATTATTATATCAATTATTTTTTCCATTGTGCGCCCATTCATACACTCATGCACCCTTTCTACATTACGCATGGCGTGAATATCCCGTTTACCAAATACCTTATCCTCTTCTTGAAACAAAACACTCTGCAATCGAGACAGTGGCTGATTTAAGGTTTACCCAGGCTTCAAACATTTCTGGTCGAATAAAGGAAGACATGGCTGTTGTTAAAATTACAGTCACAAAAGCCATTATACCTTTTTTATACCTATGGTTTTCCCTATACTAACTTTACCATACCAAAATTTAGAACAAAACACACAGGATCCATCAGTTCCGCTGAGATGTGAGTGCATGTTGTCACAAACTCAGTGTGAGGTGTTTATATGTGTCTCGCACGGGACAGCGTATCGGTTACTCACGAGCGATGCTTGTTTATAAAGATGCAGTTATGTTGTTAAGATGTAGCGTTTTATGAGTAACAATCTTTTTTTGAAAGCTTTCATAGAATAAGTATTCCCCGATAGTAGTTTTCTATTTATTTATTTTGCGTTATTTTTTTGAACGTAAAAAAAAATACGTTAAGACAGCCCTCCAAAAACGGACAACCCTTCGCCACTTAAATTCCTAGTGTTTTTGCTGGGAAGAAGAAGTGGCGGAACAAACTTCCCAGCAACACATCTGTCTGATTCGTTTGAAGAACTATACAAAGAATCTATACTTTGTAAAATATTACATTTCAGAATGATTGTCACGTGTTAGCTAGCACACTCCACTATACCTATACCAAAAAAAAAAAAAAAAAACATTTAATATTTAATTTTACTATAGACGGAACATCACGAACAAAATTTTCATCCTAATCTCCTAGTCTATGAGTTTAGATTGGTGCGCTCCACTGCCGCTCCAATATGGCTATATTATTCTAGATGGCGTTACTGAGGCAAGGGATCACACTTAGATAATATACCTCTAGATCGAGCCACCGCGTGGCCGCTCATGAGACAGCAATATAAAAGTTCAGTGTTGCTATTCCTTAAAAAAGTCCCAAAAAACGACTAAAATTCTACTTAACTGCGGGTTCCAATTTTAGCACTGTTATAAAATATAATTTACGTATAATATGTGTACGTGTAGAAGTATCAATGTGTGGGAAAATATCATTTCACGTAAATGATAAATGATATTTATTTTTGTGAATAGGTTTTTACAAACACTTTTACACGTCGCCTTTTTCAGTAAATGAGATCGGTATTTCACTATTTGACTACTCTGAGAAGAAACACCGAAAGAAACTCAGAGGTCATAATCTCTTTTAAAGTCCAGACATTATCTTGGTCAAATCATGTAAGATCCATAAAATAATCCGTTAAATACCTACTTTCAATCTTACCTTGATTCTCACAAATAATATACACTAGGTATGTACCTACTACCAAGTGAAGCTTGATGTGTGTACATAGAAGAAACTCTTTGAAAGGAAACAACATTATTTTTTCGTGTTTTATGTATCATTAAAATATACTTAGGTATGGCTGACATCCAGTGTGACATTGAAATTGCTGTATAATAAACTATTGTCCTTTAAACAAAACCAACTTATTATGACTGATTTCTAAATTCTAAATCTTTATTATTATTTAACATTTATTCATAAAATGAATTTTTACTTCCAAACATCTATAAGTACGCGATTGACTTCAAGAGTAAAACTTAATGATTGTCGAAAGGGCTCTGTTCGTTCGTACACATGTTCACTTAAACTGGAAAATAAGGGTTCACCCACAGATTTGTGTGAGTTTAGCCACCATAGATTTATTTGATTATTATGCCTACTTTTTGAACATTAGGCCTGACAGTTAGGGGAAAAGATTTGAAACGTGTAGCAACACTGTAAGTAAGTATTCTTAGGTTATGTGATATAAGAAATCAAGTTTACTTTAAGAAATCTTCCATATTTTGGTCTGAAACCTATGACAATAAAAGCGCACAAATGTATAAATTCAATAATCATACAATAACACTAACAGTATTGACAACTTTCGAATGAAAAGTGATTTCGTTAATATCCTTTTCTGTGCGGCTTTTACAGCCTATTATACTGCATCCTCACATCGTAGAGCATACACCATACATTAAACACTTAACTAATGGAGTCCATTTCTTATTAAATTACTCAAACTATTACAACAATTGCAAAAACCATCCGAAAACTTAAATTAAATCGAGCATAATAATATACGTGACAGTGACAGCACTTTGTTTGGCTAACATTCAAAAGTTAGCCATGCAAAAATACGGCACGCCGTAAGGGACAGAAGATACGATGCTTTGTCTCAATTTTCCTACGAACTTTGTATTAATGCGTCTCACTTCCACACTTCACACTGTAAATTAGGCTACGTCTAGAGGTATATAGTCTAAGGGATCACAGTTTTTCTTTGACATTTCTTCGCATGTTTTCGATAAAATATTTAAATCTCTTTGCATTTTGGCAAGGTTTGTTTTGCTCACGGATATCTATGGTTTTGCTGCTACTTTTTGTTTGTCTTTCGAAGCTTTATTACGTGTAAACGATTGAACGTAAAGAGTTTTTGTCATAGAGACACAGAAAAAAATATTATTGGCTATCGGTTGAAACTCGCACGGTAAAATGATGTAACACAAATTAAAAAGGCAGGTCGCACCGAAATGTGAATAATTAATAAATTACTACAATAAAATCATATGCAAACATAAATATTGTATAGTATTCAATCTGTTGATTTATAGCTGGATTAGTTAAGCAACAAACAGGAAAACGCTTCCGCTTGTCAACTACCCCACTAAGCTCCCTTCCTTAATAATACCATTTCGAAAATGAGCTTTCGTTATCGATATGCACTACAGTGCTTTAGTCAGTCTTACGAGGCGTTTAATGAAATCAGTCATTAACTTAAGTGCCAGTAAAATGTTCTGTTTGACTAAGAATGGCCGGTTTTCGTCTAAGTAAATAGGGTTGTCGGCCATCTTAGTGCGTCATGAATGTCATGATTAAAAAAAGAACTGCGAAAATCAGCGTGCGGTACGAAAATGGCGTTCGTTTTTCAGAAATATGTTGGAATCTTTCTATGATACGAGTAATACCTCTAATTTGTTTACAAAACTATACTAAAATCGGGGAATTGTCATCTCTTTCTAAAATATAGCTAAAGAAAAAGACGGTGACCGATCAGAACCCCGTTAAGAGTTGCAATAACAAATTAATTTGTACCCAAACCTTAGTCTTGTTCTCTAAATATCAAATAGGTTTTAATGAGAGCTTTTGTTCATCTGATGGGTCTAAAATAATACCATCCCTTTCTAGATTTACATGACATAATTAGATAGAGAACGCCTTTAGGTACTTAATATACTTTACCAATAAGGGAATCCGATAAAAAAAGTTAGTAAGATGCATGTTGAAAAAGCTGCAAGCAGCAACATTACTAAAAAAAGATTTTCTTACAGGGTCGCTATCAACTTAATTTAATTAACATAAGTATATCAGTTCATTTAAAGACTTTATCAACCAATATCTTTCAATTAGTGTTGGCTGATTAACTGTTATTTGTTTCAAAAAATCTAAATCCTATTTATTGACAGAGATATCAGTAAATCAAAATTTAAAATAAACTGCCTTGTTTACACTTTTCGGGAAGTATTTTTATAATAACTGGAAATGTCTTAAGGGCATTAGTTACAAAACTTGTTAATATAGTGTTAATTTCTTGATTTGAATTCCAAATTTTGTTTTCACTCAAAACAAACTTAGTTTCAAACAAAATCTCATTTCGGTTACAGTTCAATAATAATTATGCATGCATTATTACGAGCTCAATGTTTATGCCAATAGCTAATTAAAAGAACGTTTAAAAATAATTTAACAATCGGTACGGTTAACATTACCAAGAAACAAGGCCTGGTTTTATCACACAATGCAGTTAGCTGTCATAATTATAAATAACCGGGCATAAATCACAGCCGTGAGTCATGTGCGTGGTAGCTTACAGAGAATTAATTGTCACTTTTTAATAAGCAATCTTTAAGAATATGTAGTGAGATGACCAGGTTTTAACATGATATTAGGAAGTTCAAAGGCTGGTTGAACAAAACGAGTATTTAAGTTGCCGTTTTTTTATTTTTTGACACTACCTGCTAAAAGTCCGGGGTACCGACCCCGGACTTTTAGCAGGCGTCAAGCCAACTCGCAGAGATCCTTCGTCACTTTTGATGAAATGAGTCACCTACTGCAAATTCTTTCTTTATACAAGTGCACTCAAGGAAAACCAGGACTGAAGATGCAGGACTATTGCTTATAGAAGACAAGGTGTTAGGTTATAGTATAGGGTGGCTAAAGTGAACTGGTTACCTGGCACTATGGAAAGTCTCATCAATGTTTGATGGTATTAATATTTCCAGTAGTTGTTTAGTGACCAATTATATCCTCTTTATAAACTTTAACTATACCAATGGGCTATTTGGCAAAATTTGATATTTTAGTCCGTCATCTGGATTACAAGAAACGACACGACACGTATTTTTTTTTTTTCAAATTGATGGAAAACTACTTAGATTAAGCGCATTAAATTTGAGGAGAGGGGGCTTGTAATGTCATTACCTAGTATAAACTGTACTGGCTATTACCGTTATGTTTTGATTACGTGAAAAAAGAAAAAGTATGTGTCGAATATTTTCTTGTAATCTAGATGAGGGATATAAAACTAAAAATTTGTCAAATAGCCTATTCTCCAAACACTCTGTTCACGTTTGGGTTCATTCCAAAGTTTAGGCTTTACCTACTCATTATTAAGTAGATACTCGTTTCTAAAAATACACATTTTTTATATGTGACATACTAATGTCCCTAAAATTTAATTGCCATTTAATTTTAACTACAAAATAATGTAAACAAACAAATCTCAAATGTAATTAGCATTTTTGGCGGAATAGTCAACCTACCCCAGGACAGAGATAACTTGATCACCGACCTGGGTTTAATTGACAACCCTATTTCACAGGACGAAAATTTGAGTGACGAAATGCTCGTTATCTGTCTGAGTCATAAATGTTAGTCCTATGAGCTCATACTAGATTAAGGCATTGCTTCTTAAATGACCTCATTATTTAATCTTAAGATAATGGAGTGGTCACTTTTACTGAAGGCATTCTTGTAACATAAAATAACAAAACATCACGCCAGTAATCTCTGAAAGGGTAGGCAGAGGTGAACGTGTAGGTAAATGCATATTTCGTCAGTTATGTTTCAAATCCCATGTAATAGGGGCGAGCCTATTGCTATCAATCGGGCACAAATCCAGACTGCCAGATGCTTCTGAAAAGTTCCACATAGAAAAACTCAACAACGTTTTGTCTGACTTCCGAGTCAGAAAAAACGTTGCACTAAGCACGAGGTCCAGGGTTCGATCTCCGGATCGAACCCTGGACCTCGTGCTTAGCAGTATCTAGCGACCACTAGATCAACGACGCAACGAGGCAACAAGCATTCTTGTAATAGGAAAATATATTTCTCAATAGTGCTAATCTGTAAAAATAACCCGTGTGAAAAAGTAGATAGCTGTTATGCCATACTAATGCTAGGCATTGGCAGTTAACTTTACCCAGTTTTTTACGAGTGACTTAATGAATTGACCGGCAGATCGTTAGAATAGCGGTGACTTATACAAAAAGTTTTCAGGTGTAACAGGTCTGTTATAAAGTGACAAGTAACTAACTTGCTGTAGCTTTTTCGTCGACAAAACCAGTTTTTACATGCTACGCGTGCAGGAGAAGGGAAGGAAACCTTTCGGAGGAGTCTTTTGGTATTCCATTGGATACATTTTGGAGAGTGTGCACGGGAATTACTTGAATTGATTCCGCCATCACCCTGCTACCATCAGACAACCCAACGTTCATCGTTGCCACCTCAACGATCCAAACATAGCGGTTTGCTTCGTCTTTTATACCGCGTACGTCGAAGGACTCGAACAACTTGCCTGCTGTGGTCTCCCCGTCCGAGTATAATTTAGGTGGCTTCAAGGCTAGAGCAAGAATAGGCTCTTAATAAACTAGTGTGCTTCACCATCATTGATTGCATCACTGCTTACCACCAGGTGGGATTGCAGTCAAGCACTAGTATAAAATATTAAAAAACAAATTGATTTACATAAATCTTTATTTTGATTTAAATGTATTTTTCTGGTAATTATTACTTTTTGTATTATGTTAAACGTTTACAAGTTCTTTGCCATTATTTATACTGTTTCATCATTTTTGTCCAACCCTTATACTTAATTCTGGTATTATAATATTGTCATTTTAATATTTTGTTGTATATGTAATTATCTGAGAAAGCTGTATCTGATCTGTATTGTGTGTTTTGTTTTTTTTTTTATATATTACGGGTCTACTCTTGACCTCAATCTTGACCTGCGGTCAGAGATAAGGTCTACGATGGAACGAGCTTACCCAAAAGAAGCCTATTAACTAGCGACTTAAACAGACTGGGGTCATATGAACTCGGGAACACTGATGCAGGCAGGGAATTCCACTCCTTGGCTATGCGCATGATGAAGGAACAGGCAAAGTGCTTCGTGCGAATGTGTGGAACATCTACAAGGAATGGGTGATAACCTGCAGTACGTCTGGATTCCCGATGGAAGAAAGGAGATGGTGGAATGAGCTCGTGGAGCTCTAGAGCACACTCACCGAAATACAGTCTGATTGCATTATTGACTATGTTTTTTTATTACATTTGAGAAATAAAGAAATCTTGCAATACGAGTAGGTACTGCGACTATAAACTATCCAATTCTATTTCCAACCCTTTATACTCAATTGAAACGTAAGTATTTAATTGTGGTATTATAATGTTGTCATTTAAAAAAAATGTTGTATGATTATCTGTATCTGGATTATGGTGTAGATATGTTTATGATTATGTTATGGTGTGTATGATTACATACTTAATAATGTTTTTCGGAAACAAAGAAATTGTACAATACTTGAGAGTACTGCGACTTTAATCTACCCAATTAAATACAAAAATAATGTTGGAGAAGGCAATGATTTATTATTCACTTCCCGTGTAAAGTTGATGGTACTTGACTCTGACAACTCAATGCTCTTGATATATCGACTAGATTATCAGTCGACTGCCGACAGGCAGCTCACACACATGCGATTATCTGACGTTGAAATTTGTAAAGAAAACTAAATAGATACAGCTTTTTTCATAATCAAAATTATCAAAATTAATGTAATAAACAAGATTGTTAAAAGTGAAGAGAGATACTCACTCATAAAGACGGACAAAATTTTCACAATATTAGCAAAATTGAATTCAAATGGATGTATTTTTCACTAACACATGCTTATTCCTAATACTAACAGTATAATCATTAGTTTTATAGTAAAATAGGTACCTAAAGAAATATTTTTTTGCAGTCAAAGGTAGTAATAGTATTTAGTAATGCGAAAAACTTAATTACAGTGTGCCTACAGTGTGAAGAAGCACTGGCCTTATAACAAAAACTTCCAAGAGAAATAGTAGTACCTAATACAAATCCCTAAATATAATATGAAACAACAAACACTTACCAATCTCATACACAACACACTTAACGACTTTTAGTCGCACTTGCCACGCCTGCTATCAGAACCCATTACAAATTTAATCTTACATGTCGCCGTTTCACAACGAACCTTAATCACGTCTACGAATGTTTATTCAGATGCAGGCCATCTAAAGAGCTCCACAATTTACTGGAAATTAAGAGGACGCATCCGTCGGGGATGCTACAATAACATTGTGCTACCGAAAATACAACCACTAAGTGACAGGAATAAAAACAGTAGTGGCACTGGCGTATTGGTATTGTGGGTAGTAATATTGACCGTTATTTGTGGAAGAACGGTTATAATTATTGGGAATTACTGTTCCAGTCTCGCTTCTCATGCACGAGGTTGTAAGTTCAATACCAGCCAAGTACTAATGTAAGTTTTTTAATTCGTATGTGTTCCTTTTTTGCCCTCTTTAATTTTATTGGTTTTACTGTTAAGTGTGTTTTTTTTGACAAGCATTAAGGTTTATTTTTAGATTTATGTGTTTAGTTTTAGTTTTGAAATGTACAACAACTTTGACTAGTTTGTCTGTAATGTTGTGCATGTATATTAAAATACATAAATTACGAATCAGTATTTTCAGTATGAGCCAAATCTTCATGTCTCTAAAATAATTTTAAATTATTACACACACTGAAAAACTACTAAAAGACAAAAAGATAAAAAGCAAACAACATAGGTAATGGAAATTCGAATATAACCAATTTAGCAAATTCTGCAAAAGACACAGTGTAAATACTGTTGTAAATTACAAAAATGCACACGGTCTCCAATTTCTATCCATAAAAGCATTTAAACCACCTTTTTATTCAGCTAGTTAATTTTTACAGCCCCCGAACAAACTGCATAAACATAAAAATAAATCCAATTTTAAAATCTCTGCAGTTTAGTAGGTAGGGTTGCGCGATAAAAAAAATCGCTGACCAACGAAAGAAGCAAAGGCCGTCCATTTGCAACTGAACGACATCTTTTCATTAAAATAAAAATTGCTAATGACTCCATCTCCATATTTTAGCATAAAAACGTCAGCGCTTTGTACCATTTCGCCTTGGTTGTAAAAAAAGGTATAATTACAAGATACATCTGCATATCTTTTGACGCCTCCACGCTGTTACACGACACATGAACGAAGATGTTAAAATTAAATGTTCTGTTTCTATATTTTTTGCTCCTAAAGTACAGATGGCTTTATTACTGAGGATGGTAAGACAAAATACTGTTATATATAGATAGATACTTATTCTTTGTATTAAATGCGAGATTTGTCCGGCTTGTTTTACATATGATGGGTAAGTTAAATAACAATCAAAAATGTCTTCCAGAAATGTTTTAGCGGGGTCAGGAGTAGAAAATTCCAAAATCACTGGATTCATGTCAGATACTTAAAGAAAACACTATACGTTTTTTGTTCACAAGGAATGAAACATCTTAAGTATGTTTATAACATAAAAAACACAAGGTGATTTTCGTTTCAAAAACAGACTGTTTGCCCCTCAATTAATAACGTCGAACAATCAACATCGCAAAAACAAGAAATCAAAAGGAAGTTTACGCATCAATTTATACGAGATACAAGGAGGTATCTCGTTCGTTAATTTGTTTACACTTTGCATGTTCCCTTCGTGCCAATGTTTACATTTCACATCTAAGTATCCTCGTAAAATGTAATAAAGTTCGCCTTCCGATGATTATGGGCCTTTGAAAATAAACTTGGAAGTCGATTCACAAACACTGGCTTTTATTTTTGTTTAGTTTACTTTCTTTCTTGAGTTATGAATATCATCGTTATTCTTTCTCTCGAGTTCAGCGGGACTCGCCCTCGTCCCCTTTTATTGATACATTAGAAATTATTTTTTCATGTTATTCAGCCATAAAAATGACTATGGAGTCTTGTTTTGCTTAAATTATTTAAATAACGGTATCTTCGTGTTCTGTGTAAGTATTTTGCATTGAATTCTACGTTTTGTTATTGAAATGTCGATATAAGACTTGGAAAAATGTGTATTATTCTGCCATGAAAACTGAATTCATAAATTTTACAAAGATGACTTTAAAAATATCGGAATACTTTTATATCTAGGGCGATCAAAGTTACAACCTTTCTTTGCGATATGTTGTGAGCAAGTGGCGGAGGATTAGCAATTTCATAAAAATAAAGAAAAGCCTACGAAAGGATTTCCCAATGTTCAAATAATAATAAGAAACTAAATTCAACTAAAAAGAACAACATAATATCGTCCATATAAATCTAACTACTAAGGACAACGGAAAATTCTTCAAGCCAGGCAAGCACTAAGGCATTCTTCACCCGGCACATTTTACATCGGAAACATGCAAAGCTATAAATATTCACTTGGCTCCTGTTTGTTTTCACCTCTTAGGCCTCATAAAATTAATGCCTTTATATTAATATTTATTAATAAATGAATGTCTCGTACATTGCAGGGAAGCCGGCATGATAAAATGGTAAGTAAAGTTTATGGTGCAATAACAACGGTATTATGCTGTTGCCTATGAATTTCCATTGGATATGCTTACATTCATTATGTTGTCTCATTTATATTTGTTGGGAAAGAGCGAGAAGAATATAACAGGACTAAAGGTTACCCTTAGTTATTAGGAGTTAATGATAGGTATTACATATTGCTCGATTAAATAGGAGTAATCGAATGCCTAATTAATGTGAAGCCTATATTTATTGACGGTACTCGGAGATTATATGACAGAGGTGTAATTAAATTCCCTACTAGTATATTGTGGTAGGTATTGAGTTTATTATCTTAGTTCCCAAGGTTTACTAAGTAAAATTTGCTAATCAAATATTTAATTTAGTGAGTTATAAAATCAATACTGACAATGCGTGTAAGTTCTCCGTCAAATTTAACGAGTATATCTGTTAGTAATATTTAGTTAACAAATTATATTGGCCGTGACACTGTCTTATAAAAAAGTGTCCCTGTTTATTATTAAACCTATCACACCTTAACCACTAGTCTCATAGTGAAATTGAAAAGTACCAAAAACTGAGGGGTTTTTATATTTTCATTGTAGTGTTGTGATGTACTCTCTGGATTGGTATCGGTTTATTTAACGTACCAAAACGATAAAATGAATACAGGCAAAATTTGAATCCAAAATAAATTACTCAACCAAAAAGCTTTTAGCCTAGATCAGCAATTTAGCATGTAAATGTATTTTGATTCTAAATACAAACATCAACTTTACACCATTAATTCTGCAGATACAATGTCAAAGCGTTTCACACAAAATTCTGTTACCAGATACGGTATAAAACAATGTGACATTTATAGAAACAAATGAAAAGCTTCCATTTTAATTAAAGAAGCAGGTAACCCAAACCTTAGGGAAGATTAAAGAGCAAGTAATACAAACATGAAAGACTGAACCACGAAATTAGATTTCCACGAATCAAAAACGAATTTGTAATATGATAGATCATCGTTATTCGTGGAAGTTTCTAAATTACACCCCGATAACAGATTGAAACAAAACAAAGAAATCACACCTTTATTGTGAAAGGAATACGGTGGTGTGAAAATACAAGGTTCTGAACTGTCGTTTTCTGTCCATCCGGCCGGAAGATTGCTCTTTTGATATGATTAAAAGGGTGAAGACTGTTTTATGTGGCAATTAACGTATTTTGTTGCTCCCTAGTTTCTATTTCTTCATCTATGACCTGGTAACGATTGGCTATAAACAACGTGACATCTTATTTGTTGGAATTGTGAAGGCCATTAATTTATATTCGTACACAGGAGACATTATTTACAGAATTATGGTTTTTATAATTGAGGAAATATGAAGTTCGAGATACAACCAAAATAAATGTGAATATATGAGGCTTTAAATAAAAACTTTACTACATACAAATAAATCTAATTAAATAAATAAATATTCCACAATTTTTACCACACAACGCTATCCAGTCCCAAGCTAAGCAGAGTTTGTGTTATGGGTACTAAACAGGAAACCTAGACACAGAACAAAAAGATCGTGATCATCACACAAAGGTTTTCCTGGGTGGGAATCAAACCCACGACCATAGCTGTCAAGGCTACTAACTGCCAGACCAACAGGCTAATCATTTCATATTTATAGCATTTAATTCGAAAAGCTAGTAAATAAAAAATAAATAATTGATTTATGAGCGCAACCAAAGCAAAGTTACTCCAACTCCACCGTTTCATATGTAAACAAAACTAAATTATATTATTCCGTACGTCAATATAGGTTGTTTTTTACACTCTAGGGGACGGTTAAAAGCACAAACAACCAAACTTTTCACTTACAGTCAACGTTTGTTTGTTGGTCCGATCCGTTCAGTTTGCGGGAAAAACGTAAAATTTCATACATTTAAAATACATTGACGTATGCGTTGAGCTCCAAAGTTGGGACGGAATAGGTACAGTCTTTCAGAAAAGGTTTTTGTTTTGATAAAAACAATACTCGACGAGTGTTTTGAAAGATGAGTTTGTGGGTGTATCAGGTGCTTTTATAGCAGATTTCAACACGTCTGTATTCCACGACGGGTCATGCTGAGGCGTAATTATAGTACACCAACATTTGATTAAGTTTGTAAGTCACATGTAACAAGAGGCAAGGCTAGTGCTAACCGGGCACACATTCAGACTTTCTTGAGCAATTCCAGATAAACTGACCTAACAAACAGCTCATTGCACGACCCAAGGATTTAACCCAGCACCTCATGCTACACTAGACCAACCAAGGCAGTAATTTCAAAGCACGTGGGTAATAAAAGTCAAGGAGAGGATAAGATTACTATGGGGAACGCAAGCGATGAATTTGGAAGTTTATAGACAATGGTCTTGCTTTTAACAATCGCGGCTTGAATTACCAAACAAAATTGTTGAAGCCGTTTGTTATCTGCTTAGGAGAATAGTAGGGATATTGCCGTAGACAGTGTTAGATGGTAAAGATAAAGATACCGGGCTGGTATCCGCGAATCCACGTCAAAGCGCGTATTTTGCATATGGGCCATAATTTAACACGCGGGCCCAGTGCGAATTAGATTTCACATGTCTTCGAATTTTTGGTTCTAGGACATGCCGGTTCCCTCACGATGTTTTCCTTCACCGTTTTTGAGAGCAGTGGTGATGAAATAAATTACAAAAAGTAATGTGCCTGCCTAGGTTCGAACCCACGACTTACTGTTCGTAAGTCGGGGCCGCCACCACTGGGCCACCGCTATTGTGATGATGGTAAATGGAAATTAAGGGAAGAAGAAAGCCATGCTAAATAACTTATAGTGACATTAACCCGAAGGACTAGACAGAGAAGTACATACTACTACACCCACATGGCACCCGCAGGTTAGATTTAAGTCCTATGTAAATGCCGGTGATCCTATTGCCATCAAGTGCACTATACATCCGTCTACTCATCTGAGCTACTACTGAAGTATTCTTGATGATATATCGCAATCACTCTGCTCTACTAGGCAATCGTACCCAGGATCTCACGATCTCACGCCCGGGCAATCGAAGATCAACGGAGTAGTCATGATAATAATAATGAGTATAAACGGAAAGCTCCAAGTGCAATAAAAAATAAAATCTTTTAAGTTTTACCCACTTATTGCAGTATTGCAAAACAGAATATAAAAACTCATTCATTGACCAGTAATGATTTCCTGTAGTCATATCAAATAGGATGGAAGCACTCCACTCTTTAAACTATACATCAAAGGATCATTTTATTGTTAAAAAAGCATTAAATAAGCCTGAATCGTGCATCGGACCTATACCCTGTTTTGTCTGCAGCAGTATTTTGTTTTCGCGACAGCCGGAAACGGATATAGAGGGAGACAGAATAATAGCCGTCGGAAATGGTCAGACATGGTGGAATCTTACTTTTTTTTCTCATACGCTGGACATTGCTAACTCAATGCAGGGGGTTTGAAGTTTTAGAAATACGTACCTTAATTCTTTCGTGGTAAAGTTCGTATTGTAGTGTCAGGAAAAGTGTCTTGAAATTAAAGTATACTGGTGTTTTTAGTGAAGCATAACGTAATGCATACACATTGGTCAGGGATGTGCGATAGCATCGTTAAATTGTATTGTTTTATTTCTCGATGTTGGATTTAATTGTCTTTGTCAAGACGGTGTATTTATCTCGTAGGGTATTAATCTTCAAAACAAATTATTTTCAACTTGATCACGGATGTGTTGATGATATTATGTATTTTGTTACACTTACTTCGAGACAAGAGTCCCACTATAAATAATTTACTGTTCCATTGCAGGGCAAAAGCTTCTTCTCCTACAGAGAAGATTTAATCACCACACTTTCACATTTCACTACACTTGCTCAAGGCGGATGGGCGTCGGGCGATTTCAGATTTATATTTATCAATATATTCAGATTTCCTCACGATCTCTTTCATCACCAATTTCAGTAGTGTCTTAGTAAAAAATAGTACAGACGCCAGCACGTCAAGTTACCCCAATGTGTCAAATTTTACCAATTGAATATGAACCTTATTCTGTTTGACATAAAGTTGAAAAACGATCAAAGAAATTTGACACATTGGGGTAACTTGATGTGCTGGCGTCTGTACATATACACTGTGAAAGAACACAAGTATGTTCTAATCGTTTCTTAATTCATACCAAAGTAAAGACACCACACTCATTTACTTCGATCTGACTAACCTATTTTATACCTTATCATCTTGAATTCGGATTTAATGTTTGTAACTTTATGTTTTAGTTTTTACTAAATTATCTTCATCTTCAATCATTTTAATTTCAAGAATAGTAACAAAAATATTTTTCTTTTGACAACCAAAAACTATTTCCTACGCTACAGACATTCAAGAAATGAAGAAGGATTCAATAGAAATGTAAATATAGCTCGACTTCAAAAACTTTGGCTAGTTGGTAGGAGTGTCACATCTACGGGGGAACAAAATAATATTATTACAATGCCACGGAGTGAGAAAGTCCATTTGTCTGATGAGAAAGCGTTTATTTGATTTTTAAAATAACAACCAGGAAGTGGCGGAAAAGATTTCTTTACCTTTCATTTTTATTTTAAGGTGTGAATTTATGAGAAGTTTGCACGTTTCAATGAATTACCTTGACTACTATTTATCTACTTTTCATACTTACAAAACATAGTCAATATAAGAAAAAAGAAAGAAATCGAACTTTGAACTTATCTGATCATAGACGTAACAGTAAAAGAAGAAAAAACGTTCTACTCTATTTGTCGAATTTATAAAATTAAAGGTTGAAAATGTTTCCTAAAAGGGTTGAGTCCCAATAAAACCTAATCTACCGTTTAATCGTTCGAGCCTGCGGTAGTTAACGCCTCCATATTCATATTAAATTCCTCATCAGATATATGAAACAAGGCTTGTTAGCCTATAACCGCACGAGAAAATTAGGATACCGCAAACAACGTCTTAATAACGGCTAAACTCAAACAATTTACAAAGTAAATATTCAAACAAACTTAATTAGTATATCCTCCGTATAACCGATGTGAAATATGTTGTGTAACTATAGGGAATATATTGATTGGCCATTAAAATAATGGGCACAAGCTTGAACGATACGCTTCATCGCTGGAAGGCCGAAGGGGCATTCTACATCAAACATCCTACCACCAGTCTCTATGCACCCGCCCCTCCGCTTTCTCCAATAAAATTTTGCGATCACAAAAGGGTTCACCTGTACAATTTAAGAGGTCATTTTATAATGGGCGTGTAACTATTTGTTTAAGATCGCCACTGCCGGAGCTGTATCGAAAATAACGTTTAACGAAAAACGATCAAAAAGCGAAAACGAGTAATATCCGGAGTTATATTGTTCTCGTATCGGGTCCGTAGAGTTAATCGAAATTAAGTGATCCATTACAAGATACCGGCCAATGTTCAGTTAAACAAACGACTGTATTATTTATGGAAACAATTTTTATGCGTCGTTAAACTTCTACCTTTGTGTTTTCTTTGTCTTGTGTTATTAAAAGGATATAACTTCCTTTTGTATTTCTTCGGGTGCAAAATTGACTGAGTTTTACGTTTACTTTTTAAGTTTGAATTTCACTGAAGCCACGCTTGGGTGATTTTAAAAACTTCATTCATTGTATAGGTATTCCAAGAATTAACAATAAATCAAGTTTATATAATTCAGTCTGTTTTGTTACTAAGCGTTTCATTTCGAATACTCGTTTCGAGATAAAAAAAACTCGAAATATTTCCTTGTAGACCTTTTTATAATTAGGTAGACTTTGTTAAAGAAAAGGACTCCTCTGTAAATATCTATAAATACCTCGCAAAGTTTAATGCCTTCAAAGTTTTTATCTCTTAAAGCAAGTTTTCATTAATTCATTATACGAGGTATTCCATGAAGCACACCCAAACAAAGCACACCCAGACGAAGCACACCCAAAGTATTCCACTTAGCACACCCATAGGTGGGCTACAAATAAAAAAATTAAATAATTAATTTCCTATTCCACGAAGCACACCTAAGATTATCACTTGCATAGTGCGGAGACTAAGAAATAAAAATGTCTATAGAAGAAAATATTTATTACTCAAAAGACTAACTTAAATTTCCAACATCTTTCAGTTTCATTATAGTAATGATCACATTACTATAATTAAATTGAAAGATGTTAGAAATTTAAGTTATTCTTTTAAATAATAAATATTTTCTTCTATCGACATTTTTAATCATACAAGTCTCATTACTCTGAAATAAATAAAATTTGCTATAAAAACAGAGCCATAAATCTGGCAAAACTTTAAGATTGCTTCCAAAAAAATTGCAATAATTATGCCGAAATTAGAGTAAAAATGTTTTATTCAAATCATCAAAAACATGCTAAAATAAAAAATTATGTAATCGAAAACACAATAAAGTTTATAAAAATGGCTAAATTTCAGTTGGACATTATATAGAGAAATTAAGATTCTGATTAATAATAATTTTTGTTGCATTGATGCACTCATTTTTGCATCTTACCGTACTTTTATATAGAATATTAACATTTTAATTTCAGTTAATTGTATTATTGTATTATTATTTTAAATATTTATTCCAATTTAATTTAATTTGTGTACCTAAATTTTATTATTATTTTATTATTTTGTTCTATGTCTCTTTTTTACAAAAATCTTTTTCATGTAAGGGCTGTGTACGCCTGTAAGTGACAAATTCACTAAAAAATATTTGTGTTATCCTTATTCTGTTGTGTCTCTAGTGAATAAGTCGTTGGTGTACCTTCAAATAAATAAATAAATAAATAAATAAATAAATAATTTATTTCATTGATAAGTTTAGAAACTAAATTTCCTAAGCCCATTTCTTCAAGATTATTTAAAAATCTGTAATATTGTGATTTGAGATTCAGCGAATGTGATACAGTCTGTGATTTTCTATAAAACAAGAGTATTTTTATTATTAGTTAAAAGAAAATATTAACATAAATCTCTATAGAAAACTATATTTATAATATTTTTGACATTTGTCCAAGTTTCTATTGTATTATTATGAAATAATGTGGGATTTTTTATGTAAAGTATTTTTATTACACGCTAAACATACATGTTTAGCGTACTTATAATAAAAATACTTTACCTAGCTATATGAAAACTTCAACATAGATCTCTATGTAAAACAATATTTACAATGTTTTTAATATTTGTACAAGTTTTCATTGCAACTATGAAACAATCTGTGATTTTAATGTTAAAGTAGAGTATTTTTATTAGGGTTCCGTAGTCAACTAGGAACCCTTATAGTTTCGCCATATCTGTCTGTCCGTCCGTCCGTCCGTCCTCGCTTAACCACTGTGACCGTTAGCACTAGAAAGCTGAAATTTGGTACCAATATGTGTTGTTTTTGATAATGTCAATAATTTCGGAAATAATCGCTCCAAAATTAAAAAACAATGTGCCCCCCCCCTCTAACTTTTGAGCCGTAAGTTTAGAAAATATGAAAAAATTCTGAAATGTAGAACTTTATAAGGACTTTCTAGGAAAATTATTTTGAACTTGGATGGAAACAGTTTTTGTACAAAAAAGACAAAAAGTTGTACAAAATAATTTTTGGACTAAGTTTGTAGTATAATCGTATATACAAGCATTTTGAACACTTATTGTGACGGACGGGAAACTACGGAACCCTACACTGAGCGTGGCCCGGCACGCTCATGGCCGGTTTTTATTCACTAAACAGGTAGCTATAAGAAAACTTCAACATAGATCTCTATGGAAAACTACATTTACAATGTTTTTGGTATTTATCGAAGTTTTTATTGCATAATTGTGAAACAATCTGTGATTGTATTATGAGAACAAAATAAGAAAATAATAGAAAAATAGTTGAGAAATAACATTTTTTTTGGAAAGATAATTATGAAACAATCTATGATTTTAAATAGTGAGATTGGAAAAATGACAAATATTGTGTCACATTATTATAATGAAAATGAATGATGTTAGAAATTTAAGTGAGTCTTTTAAATAACAAATATTTTCTTATATCGACATTTTTATTTCTTAGTCTCCGCACTATGCGAGTGATAATCGTAGGTGTGCTTCGTGGAATAGGAAATTAATTCTTTTATTTTTTTATTTGAAGCCCACCTACGGGTGTGCTAAGTGGAATACTTTGGGTGTGCTTCGTCTGGGTGTGCTTTGTTTGGGTGTGCTTCGTGGAATACCTCCATTATACAACTTGGTTTAATGATTCACTCTCTGTAAAATATTCATATCCACCTGTGGCTTACAAATCATGATGGGAATGAAGATCTTTGTTTTCTACTAGAAACTGCTTGATAAATGAGACACAGCAATGCAAATCATGTGAACTGTGATTTAATATACAAGTGTTAATTTCCTGGACGATGTTCCAGTGTCGAGAAAACATTTTCCGAGTCCAATGTTGTTGTTGCTATGATTGATTTCTAAGTACTTAACGTACTAAGATAAGAAGAATAAGAAGAATTCGGGAAATACTTAAAACATTACAGGGGTGAAAAGTACCTATTCATGATTCAAAGTAACTTTAAGGGAGAAATATAAAAAAAAAAACCATCAGCTATGCCTACATTTTTATCTGGTAAATATTGCATTGTGTATGAATTAGACAATCTAGTTTTATTATCATTTGTACGCTCCCAGAAAGTGTTTTTTTTGTGTTTTACCTATTGATCGGACTGTTCCAATGTTTAGGATTTATTGTTTTATATTAATAATAATACCTAGTTATAATAAACCTTATAGTGATAATTATGGATGTATCTGTCATCACACTATTTCCCTCTCCTTTTTCTGTCTTGCCTTGCTCTCTACTATAGCATGTCTATGTATCTGTTTTTATGTATTGCTGTAGTATATAAGTTTTGTTGTACTCAAATGTTTTGATCAATAAAGTTATTATTATTGTTGTTGTATTTTTTTTTTTTTTTTTTTTTTAAATATTATAAACTAGTACTTGACTGCAATCCCACCTGATGGTAAGCAGTGATGCAATCGTTGATGGTGAGGCGCACTAGTTTATTAGGAGCCTATTCACTCTTGCCTTGAAGACACCCAAATTATAATCGGACGGGAAGACCGCAGCAGGCAAATAGGCAAAAATAATAATAATAGGTAATAGGTATTATTGTTATTGTTGTTATTTACCGTCGAAGTTTTTTTTAACCCAGCGTGCCGCAGTTCCGAATGTCCAGGGATACCAGAAAGGCAAAACAAATAAAATTCTTAAATATTCTTAAGTTGATTAGGAGACTTGTCTGCCAATTTATCTTTTTCAAAGAATACATTTTACTATTATTAATGACACTGACATTAGCATGTTTTGGCGTAAGAAAGTACTTACATAACACCGTGCCACATTTTTCCACCTGAAACAACAAAATATATTTAACAATTTTATTTCATGCTCCACTATAACTCCCATTAGGGTAGTTTCAATGAAAAACACAACTCTTTATACCGTGATTTACTGTTTAATGGTTGTTTGAATACCGCTTACATTTACGAGCTAGCCCTTTCGCCCTCACCACTTTTAAATCTCACTTTGAAGTCACCCAGAATTAGATGGGGCGAATTTCTTATTTAATCTTTGATTTATAGTTGACACATTTTGAGGTACAACCCGTATGCTCGCACTTAATCTTGATTTAACCGACGTGGACTGCTTGTCGTTACATATGACACGGTTTACGAATAATTTACGATTACCTTATGTGACCTATCGTGTGGAGTTTGTGGTGGCTATGAACCGAAATATTAGGTGATACTAAACCCCGAAGTCGTGATTCATATGTAGGTAGTTTCTAAGTTTATGTCAAACAGCATTGACGTCGGTGAAAGAAAACATCGTGAAGCAACCTGGACTTATAGTTAATATAAGTTTGAAATCGCGAATTCGCCTTTGATAAGCGTGGTGATCAATGTTCGTGCCTTCTCTGTTACAGAAGAGGTCTTTGTCCTGCAGTAAGACAGTAACAGGCTGGTATTATTATGGTATATCTGAACACCGAATCATTATCATTTTTCCAGTTATGGAGGGTTGGCTTCCAGTCTGACCAGATGCATGTGAACACCAGAATAATACACGTAGTGACTGCCCATCAGACCTTCATAACCCAGTAACTGGACAATCCCTGGCTTTTTGTCAGTTCGGGCACCAGTAGCGTCTGTCAAAGATACAGCCAGGAGCATCGGCTTCACGTGCTATCCAAAGCACGGAAGGGTCAGTTTGGAATTTACGGAAACCCTACCATGGGCCTTCCCAGGCAAGTATTGCTATACCTTGAGAGTCAACCCATGCGGTTGTTTTTATTAAACTATGGGACCGTCTCTCAAAACATGATGATATTTTATTGTTTTTTTATTCATTCAGGCTACCACTAGTTGAAATCAGATTTAACAACTAGGCTTTAAAACTTGTAGGTAGTCGTAATACTTACAATTATAAGCATGTTTCTTTACTCGTTGTTATTGCGTGTAGGTTTTTAACAACTTTTCGAAGAACTTTTTTATAGTTGTATACTGATATTCTTAGTTACCTACTTACTTAAACATTTTGAACTATTCTTTACACAATATTATAATTAGTGCTCATTTACCCTTCATAGTTTCCAAAGAACTATTCGCAAAGATACCCCAGGGTAATTAGCTAAAATAAGTTCAACAACACAGAGCTTTTAACATTGATCGAATAGTTTTCTAAATTAATAACCTCCATCAGAATTTTATAATAAGGTCGAACTTGAAAAAAATCGGGTTGAAAATTTTAATTAGGTAGTCCGAATACTTCAATAAAACCACGGAGCGAAGCATGAAACTCGTAAATCAAGGAGCGTTATTAGACTTTTAAGAGTTAAAATTTATAGTTGGACGTGGTGCAAGCCGCCATGACGTGTTGCTACTGTTTTTATTTATCCGCTAATAAAATTGATTGACATTCTTCCCTTGGACTTAATGATAGGGCTGGTAAATTTGTTAAGGTCTTGGTTATAAGCGACAGCGACAATGACTTGGATATGAAAGCCTTTAAATCAAAATCGCTGTGCGTGTTTATGGGTGGGAAATTTGGAATATTTGCGACATTTTTTTATGATCATTCGTCGTTGAATCTCATCAACGACGAATGATCATACAAAAATGGTAATTTAGCCTTTTTTCTTGACATCTAAATGTGTCCTTGTAATTCCTAAAATAACATCATCGTCATCATCCTCATTTTTGTCAAGCTACGAACACTTGAACATAATGATAAGAATGCATTTTGTTGCTCATCAAACTCCTATGTTCTGTTTCAAAACGATGTTTTGACTACAAAATAGTTTTTAATTTAAAAACTTTAACCTTCATACCTAAAAATTTTTTGCATTTATTTAAAAAAAACGTCTTTTTTTCAGACACATTTATGAGTATAGTCTATTACTGATAAATAATATTATGAAATTTTGCTCATATAGTACGTTGAAGTTGTTAAACCACTTCCCTGACCCATGAGTCATATTATAGGTACTATATTAATAGTTAAACTATTGTGTCTACTTTGTGCATAGTAAAAGTGTTATTAAGTTGGAAAAATCCAAAAAAAAAACATATAATATTGTCGCCATAGTTTTATGTTTTAGACCACACCTTTATATGATACGGTCAGCATTAAAACCCAAGTCAGTTCTACAGGCGCATTTGATGTTTATCAAACATAAAAGTTAAGGACAGGAAGTGGCTCCTACCTATAAATCACGACACCTAACTGTTAAGTTTTGACTTAACCTTTGATATACTTAGTTAAGTTTTAAGAGAAATTAAATCATTAAAGTCGTATCTTTAATTTATTGAGACTTGTGATATTTATTAAGGTGCTTGAAAAAGGAGTAGAAAGTTAAGTTTGGTTACGGTATTCAATAAAGGAACTTGACAAGGTTGAGTATCGGGTTTGTAATTAAAGAAGTATTTATGCAGGACAATACAGGTGGAAAAAATCAATGAGCTCTGAAGCGATGGAAAACCATGGAAGGTACTACAGTACCACTAATATTTTGGATTATAGGAAAAACTACCTAATAATAATAATTGAAAAATCATATTGTTGAAGTTGAGAATTCACCACATGTACGACTACTTAAAACATTGAAAAGCCGTATAATAACACATAATTAAAGCCGAAAACAATGCCGGAAATTATCGTTCTTTTAAAAATATAATACAACAGAAACCAAAGAACAAAGTTACAGCATAATTGAATACAAAATATATTCCTGACAGAACTTTTGTATTATCATACGCCAGAGTTCCATGATAAAAAATATACAAAACTTCGTTATAAATACAAAAACAAAAGGAATATTATTTTTAACGGAGAATTTAATTAAAAAACATAACAGTATCCGAGTTTATAATATGCCTACTTAATTAACGTTTTTACCGTAAAAAACGGTCGTTTTATAACCTAGTTATGGAATGTGCGAAGGCAAGGCCAACAGAAATTTCATCAAGTGAACTTCTACAGTTCTTCAAATTCTTTCCTCAATAAGCCTTCAATGAGAAGAAAGTTTTCATGAAAAATAAAATTATAGAAATAAGAGAACTAGAGAGGACTTGAGTAAATAAAGGCTGAAGAGATTTTTTGAAGTCCACGAAAAAAAAAAACTTGGACTAATAATTCTACATTATAAAACAACCGACGTGCACAAAAAGTTTTCGTACGAAAATAGGAATATTTTACTATCACCAACTATCAAATTAATTATAGGGGTATCGATTGAATAGTTTTGATATTTTGATGGGAATTTAAATTTTACCTTTACAGTTATTACCAACAAATAGAATTGAGATTACTAAGACGTTCCTGAAAAGGATATCTTCGAGTGATTAGCGAAATAAACTGACGTCGTTTGGGAACCTAGTTCTATTCATAGAGAAAAAAATATGGAGTCTCTTCACACCTGTAAAGATAATGAATATGGTGAGGTAAGCAGTAACAGCCTCGAGGTGTGACCGGTAATAGTAAAGTTTCCAGGTCTAGAGTTTGAACTCAATAGACCAATTCTGACATTTCTCAATCAGAAACGTATTGTGAAACCAGTGTGCCTGAGAGATGGGTCCACCCTTTATAGCAGAACTTTTTTACGTCATAATTTTATTTTGCATAGCAATGAATAGCATAATATTAAACCTCTTTTCGCAGAAGATCGTTTGGCATACACTCATTTACCATACACCGAAACCCATAATTTTGTGAGTCAGAATCATCTTTAGGCATAAATTTCATATCCATAATAATCAATAAGTATAACCATCATATCGTAGAAAGTTCACAACCAGAATCATCTTTTGGGAATATATTTTATATCCATAATAATCAAAAGTAGAACCTTCATAAGGTAATTATGCCCAAAACAATTCTGCCATCTTAAAAGTATCCCATTTAAAATTCGGACATAAAAATATTAGGCCAAAAAACAATTATATTGAATATTTTTTATACCTTAACAATGTTCGTTTAAAAAGTTTATGCCAAGTGAGTACCAAATAGGTTTCGGAGCAACAAGTTTCTGCCAGATAGAGGAAATTTTTGACACCAGGTTAATGATTAACCTCAAGAAAAAGAAGAGTGATAAGAATGGAAAAAAAAATCTAGGATAAATATCGCATTTCAACTAAAACATAAGAAATATTCTCTAACATACATACACTTTACTGTGTCTAATTAATGCGTTGAGAATATAACATAGGTAATATGGAAACACTTTCCCCTTCCAGATCAGTATAAAACAATAAACTTATTTACCAACCCACAAAATAAAGTAGTTAAAAAAACAAACGATTACAGCGTGAATGATTAAGCGGCGCACATTTTCACTTCATTAATAATAACACTTTGGGGCATTTTATTAAACTGAAGGTAATTTATAAATACTTAATATGAGCGCGGCGGTCGTAGATCACGTTAATTGGCGTTTCGACCGATGGTAGGTATGGTTTATACGACACAGAAACGCACTGGATTAAACATTGGCACGCGAAACCGTGACTCGGTTTACCTAGTTTAAGTTTTCAAGTGTGGGTTGTCTTTTAATGAGACTGAAAATATGGGGATTCTTGTGGAGGAAACAAGTTACAATGAATTAGGTACATATTTGAAAATACAGTACCATTTGCTTTGTGAAATTATAGGTGACAGCTTAACACTTCTGTGGTTTTTTACCTACCGTATCCGTGGTCCTATTTACTTTAAGAAATTGTATACTGTCGTCATGAATTTAGGCTGGAGTGACAGTTTTAATATACATATAAAAAACAGCCTAGAAATACATGAGTATACATACATAACCAACGCTCCAACTATTCAATAACCAAATCGAAAAAAATACCCCAATGGTATTATCAGTAAGAAAAATTATTATACTCTCTCAATACTAAAATTACGTGAAAATAGTGCGGCAAAAGTAAGCAAATAAACGTTCGGTGACATTTAGCTGTCGTCAGTCTATTAAGGGCTCTCACCCAGCTTTTTATAAATGGCCAAGTAACATGCAACCGCAGTCATTCCACGGATAAATTGGCCAGGCAGGTAAAATGTTGAATAAACAATTTTATTTCCACCTTATTTTCGGCGTGTGTTTGAAACAAAAGAGGTTAATAGGGATCTATTGGGTATATGCTGACATAGATACCGATAGAGTGTAGCTAGAAACACGTAATAGTGTAGAACAAATACATTTCTAAAGTTAGGTACTATTAGGATTTGCCGACATCTTGTTTTACATACAAAAACTCTTTTAACATCTCAGCACCCTCTATCATCAATTGTTTCTATTTCTATTACCACGTGTTTCAAAGAAAATTATTAATATTTACATCAATAAACGAACCATAAGATTGTTGGTGCCTTTTTCATAATGTATGCACAGAGGCCAGCACATCAAGTTACCCCAATATGTCAAATTTCATCAATAGTTTTTCAACTTTATTGCAAATAGAATAAGGTTTATATTCGATTGGGAAAATTTGACAGTTTGTGGTTGTTTGTTGTGCTGGCGTCTGTATGTAAATGTGGATAGACGAATGGGTAACTCAATGTTAACTACTATTTTTACTAACTTTCTTTATACAAACTTTTCAAGTAATGAAATAGATGGAATGGTACCTACCTAAGTATCGAAAACGTGTACTTCTTCTACTATACCTCCAGGCTAGCGTTTTCCCGGAGTTTTGCCAAGGCTCACATCGTTTCAAAAATCGTTTATCATGTCTTCAACGCGCACGACCCACTTCTACAATTGCAATCTGGGGTCCACCATTTTTAAAGAAGAAAATGTATATAAAATCGACCTTAAGGACAGTCTTGTTAAACTAACTCAATGATTATAAATTTCTTGATGGTGTAATCGCTTTAAAAGTTGTTACCGTGGTAAAAGTTTGTGTGCCCTGTTTCCACGTTCAAAGACTATAAATTTTAATTAAGTAACAAAAACAACAAAAAATAAAACACCATCGACGCCGCCAAATTAACAGTTTCAATAAATTTCAAATGCCAATTCCAGTGGATGGGTTAAAACACTCGAGAAAATTCAAACAATGGAAATACCAATTAATTGCTTCATTGTAAACAGATTGCTTAATTAAGAGAAGGAAATGAATAAAGAGCGTTTAGCGAACATGGAGTCAAATTAATTTTAATGATAAACGATTTACATGGAAGTCTTTGGCGGCAGCTCACAGACGGCGGTAGGCAAACTTTAATTCTCCCTCCTATTATTCACAAGTAGATGTTGTAAATTGAGTATCTGAAGAGGAAATAATGCAGCAAAGTTTTGAAATTGCCTTCAAATGCGTTTAAATTTTGTTATTTTTGATATTTTGTTCTGTAATTGTTTGCAGTTTGACATCGGTATTGGTTATTATAATAAATTAAAATATTTACTGTCTGACTGCACGGCAAAGGCACGAGCATTTTTAACCATGCTTGCTCAAAGCGGATTAGTGATTTTAAACATAAATAAATTATAAATCCTGGTATCGTCACTATGTTTTCCTTCACCGATGTCTATGATGACTGTCTAAGATATACTTAAGTAGATATGAATAAAAAAGTCGCATTGGCTCAAATTCAAACCACATCTTCTGCATATAACAATTAATGTTTCAATAATTCTGTCTTTTTTAGGGTTTCGTACGCAAAGGGTTAAAACGTGACCCTAATAAGACCTCAATGTCAGCCTGTGTGTCTGTCACCAAGTTCCGTGATAGCTAGACAGTTATTCCTCTTTTGGTTGCTTTAAATGAACTGTATCACACTAAACGGCGACTCGGGAGCACCAATATTTTTCTTAAAACTCATTTATATGTATATTTGTCTACTTACTGAAACATTTAAGTATATAAAAAGGTCTAAAACAGCAATAGGTACTTTTTTTTGCATTCCCATATCGCTACTAAAAAAGTCCCGACAAGTCGAACAAATAAATCTTGGAAATTAAATAATAAATTCTTTTTTTATTTACACACGCTCTAAAAAACGCATCCGCGGAATAGAGGGATTCACACAATTCCCTTCAAATCCCTGGTGAACAATTTTGTAACTCTTGAACCGACTTTCACGAAGCTTTTAGGTTAATGCTTTATAAATCATAAATTAGAAATGGAAGACACGTGCTGTCCCGACGTGACGTGAAAATTATTTTCTTTTGTTTTGCCCAAAAAAATGTTAAAATTGCATTAATAGGTAATGTTGGAGTGCTTACTGTAATAAGCCTACTTTTTTAGGTAACGGTGGAAATAAAAAAGTGACAGAAAAAAAGCAACCATTAGTAAAAATGTTATTGTTTATTTTAGCGTCTCTAAAAACCTGTACTTAAATCATATTGTAGCTACATGTATATTTTTCAGACCTCTTTGTTCACACAATAAAAATAAAGTTAACGCGCAAAAAATAAAAAATAAAATACAATATTGCAACGCAGAATATCATGTTTGTTTAGGTTAATCAGAATAATATAAAGGGTAAAATTGAAGACCATTCAAAATAAAGTATAAAACGTAACACAATAAAAGAGTAGCACATTTTTTTCACGTTTACGTTCGCAGTTTGTATTCGTTTTGGGGGTTCTGTATTCTTTATTACAAACAAAAAAGCATAATAAGCATACTTTTGTATAAATAACCTCTAATCCCTGACCCGCTCTCTTTCACGAACGCGGACCTCGTTCGTGAAAGAGAGCGGGTTGGAAATTACCACGCGGGCCCAGACGCGGTCTTCTCACGAACTATTAGGTTATGTGAGTTTGAACCATCTTTCCCTTGATAATAGATTAGTATGGAATGACAGCTCATTTTGCCTCCAATTCACTTACATTTTCAAGAACAGATTTTTACAGAATAGTAGGTAGATACAGACGCCAGCACATCACGCTACACCAAACTGTCAAATTTTAACATGAACCTTATTTTGTTTGTTATAAAGTTGAAAAACTTGACACATTGGAGAAGCTTGACGTGCTGGCCTCTGTACTTAACGCAGAACACGGCTCAAAACAAAATATCACTTAATCCATCTCATAAAATAACAACAAAGAGATTTTCAATCTTATCAATTAGTTGATCACAATTACATTACATTGTCTTGAGCTTTTAATTTTAAATTTTATTTTTACGGGACCCTAAAGTGACTTAAGCGGGCGCTTTGATTCGCATATAAACCTCCGTTTACCGCTATATTACCTAACAAAATACAAAAGAGCAATGCCCTGAAGCAAACAGGTGTGGGGTAGCTAAGTACATAAAGGAAGAAAGCTTAAAAAAGGTTGAAATAAAGTCAGTTTCGGATCGCGTAATATTGTACAACGTTGAGTTTTGATTCGTAAGGCTTTGGTACAAGCTTTGAGACATGGCGATTTTAATCATTAAAACTTATGAAAATACTGTCTAGTGAAATTCTTTTTAACCTCAATGTAAAGAGCCTTATTTGTGGTTTACATTAAAAATCCTAGGATATTATCGCTTTACAGGAAACACGGTTACAGCCAGAAGACGTTCTATGTCATTGCGCTATTGACGATAACTTTAGTGCCACAGAAACGTCAGCAAAAGATACAACGACTAACATGTTACGCGGAAGACGTTTATGTAGGAGTAACGCATTTCAAAGCATGTCAGTGTTACAATGACACATTCGCCGTGTGTGTAAAATAAAATAGTGACTAAGTACTGACTAGATCTTTGTTATCTGAGAATAAAAAAATATAACTATTATAATTATGTATGTCTTAAATGACAAAAGGTGTGTGTTTGGTTCAAGATCGCAAAGCATGTATCAGCGCTATTTACCAATGTTTTATTTAACTAACTGCATTAGCCCACTGTTAAACAAAGGTCCTCGAATACTAGTATCTACTTAGTCCTAAAAAATACAAAACAAAAGCATCCTTAATCCTCTTTCGCCTCTGTCTTAAGCCATAATGTTAAGTTCCAAAGGTATAAAACATTGTATCACAACGGCTGCCGTGTTTGCGGTGCCTGCGGCCTATTGAAAATTAAAATTGCTGCTTGATTTTTTATCTGCACCACTGAGTTTAGAGTAGAGGGCTTTGTTATATGATTCTATTTTATTTTTATTTTTTGGCAACTCTAATGTTTTTTTTATACGGCTGTTTATGTTGTAGATTTGCATTGTTTCAGTTTTTCTTAAAGATTTTAGAGTGTACCTTATTAAATCTTTATCAAAAAGGAAGTGTAAGAAAGACTATACTTAGATAGGTTGGTTCAAGTTGTTAAAATAAATAAAAGGCGACTAAGGAAAGGTTTCCAGTTTAATATGCCATACCTATGCCAAATTAGAAAAAGAATCTATGTATGTACGGGAAGGAAGGGCAACAAATTTTCAAAGCTAGTTGAGGGACGATTTCATCCAAAATTTCTTTAAAACCTACGTTAAACACATGCAGGACATAATCAAATACGCAACTGTGTTTCCCCAAATTCAACATTTCAGTCCACTTCACATTTAGCTCAATACCCAAAATACGTTCATATTTTAGGTTAACTCCAACGAGGTGTCGCTTTATTGAGTTAATTGCGCGTAATTTACAACCTGGTTGCCATCAATGTAAATCTTTGTCGGTAACGCGACAATAGAATACGTACAAAACAAAATTAAAGTCGAGCCAAAATCATTTCAACGTTTAATTAAACGGCACACCGTGGTATAATTGTGGATTAATTGCCAACTGGATATAAATTCATCGAATTTACACGACAATTTGTTGAAAATGTGTCACACTAAATTTTATTGTGAATTTCGTAATTATTAATATTGTGAGTTACGAAGTTGATGCATATGATAGCATATTTTTTATATATTACTTTATGTTAGAGGCAAAATATTCAGTTACCTTAACACAGAAAAAAAGATTGTTTATCAAAGTATTGTGTAACTTGTTTGAATCATATGATTCAAAAGCTCATTGATTACTCAATAGAAGCCAACTTTTTAAAGATTACCGTGAAATATTGTATTTGGGGAATAATGTTCAACCCTTGAAGTATTCAACGAAAGTATTTTCTGTCAAAAAGTACCTTCGCGATAGTAAAAAAAATATCAAGGACCACTATCTAACCTAACCTAAATAAATAAACAAACATTCACAAAAACTATCAAAAGATAACAATATCGTCCCAAATCCGAAGAAATACATCGCTACGCTTTGTTACTATTACCGTGGAAATTCTTTTATATCGCAGAAGATCAAACGCTGTATCTGGTTCCCAAAAGATGAACATAATGATTTTGATACACGAACCGTAACGGCCGACACTAAAATAATAGGGGATGAAATTGGGGTGCTCAATGAAAATTTGCATCCACAACTATAAATTAAACATGCGAGGGTTGTTCACCCCGAGTAGTTCGGAAATAGCCCTCTAATGAATGGAGTGTGCGAAATAGTCGAATTACTGCCAATTCGTAATTTGAGAATCGGTAAAGTTGACAGCATTGAAAATAGAGAAACTTCTTTGATTAAAATACAATGAGACCAGTAGTGCGTAAGATTACGTAAAAAAAACGTAGTTAAATGAGCATTGCCGTGTCGGATGGCAATTTTTTGACGAGATCCTCATTTTTTGACCAAAGAATGGGCCAACCATCTAGTTACGCAAAGTGTCGACCAGCCGCGAAAAACTCCTTGAAGAGGCTGCGTGAATTTGGACCCCATGACCCGAGCGTTTTGAATACAAACTTTGAAATTTGTTTGGTTCATGAGTTTCTAGATAGAGATTTAAAAACTATAGACGCGGTGTTACGTAAACTAGGATTAATTGATTTAATGCAATTGACACGAAATTTTGATTAGTAGTGTTAACTACTAATTAGCATCATTAGCACCATCAGATGCTAATACAGCGTAACTTGCAGGATGTCTTTATGATTCCTAAATTCTTGGTTACATCTATGTCTCCGATCTACGCCTATTCTTAATTGATTCACATGTGTTCTATGTATGTGTATGTATTTGTGCGTGTTCTAATTTTCGCTTATGTCCCATATCTGAATCTGTGTTAAATTATGCGTTAATCTACCAAGGAGGTATTTCAAAAATTAATTTAGATGAGAATTCCTTATAGTTGCCTCTGAGACGTCATCAAGCGATCATGACGTCACTGTTTGCAATATCCGAGTAAACAGTAGAAGGATATGGGTTTGTCGAGAGCTTTATTTGTTTGCAATGAGAATGCAATTTCATTGGTACTCTCTTTAAACTGGTTCATGACATACATAAAATCGTAGATTATATTACTCAGAGATTACTAGTAAATGTCTTAGTTTGTTTGAATTGTTTCATGGTTAATTAAAGAAAGTGATGTTAAGAGTATTTTGTCTGATAAAGGCACGGAAAGTTAAAAATAATAAATGCACTGAAGAATGTTTAGCTGCCCAACGAGAACAACAATATTTTTGCTGTTACAGTAAATTATCAAGTTTGGTAATGAAAGTCAAAAAGGATTTGAAATATTTTTCCTCACAAAATTTAACTAAAAGACCCGATGAAAGTATAAAGAAGGTTATGAACAGATGGAAGATATCATATTTTTGTCTTGCCCACACAAAAACGTGAAAAGAATGGCAATTTCATGCCGTACTCTAACGTTAAGTACAATAGAACCGTTAACACGTCTAGACACATAATTTTACAAATTATCGTCATATTAACGACTGCCATAATTAAACATTGAGGCAAGATGATCGCACTCTCTCCATTTGTTACACCGTTGACAAGTTAAGTCGTAGTCTGGGGTGGGTAGTCAGTATTCATAAGACACCTTCCTTACAGGCGTTTCATTATAACGCTGCGTAGATACACCAAGAGAATAGATGCGGGAAAATACAGTCTAGACTCTCTAGACTCTAAACCCAGTTGCCTGTTGAATATAATGCTTTTAGAATGTAAATGAAATGGAAATCAATACAAAAATGCGAGGTGCAATCTCGATGGGAATCGATTAGGAAACTCGTTGGAGAAAAATAAAGAGAGTTTGAGTGTAGCATAAAAAACCTTAATGAGAAACTTTGTCCGATTTTGAAGTTAGCTGTAGGAACTTAAAGCGCTATAGCAAATGAGCAAGTTAGAGAAACTTTCTACTAAAATGCATGATTATATCGTCTAGTCGTTAGGTAGGAGTAAAATTGTTCGAGTAAAACTAATAACAAACAGAGAAGAGACATAAAAGTTAATGTGACGTCTTCCTTTACTCTGAAACCTCATAAAACCAACCTTCAAATTTCTTCATGTGTTTTGTTTCCCCATTGTGTATCACAACCTTTAACATTGTCACCATTTATATCTTCTCTGAATATTCGTGGGTCCCAGGTGATAGCCTACATGCGAACGTTCGCGGCTTCACGAATGTCGTAACACGGTATTTTGGATGTTGTGTAATGCAATTTTGATAAGCTCATCAAGAACGTGCACTTTATTAGCGGCTTCGCTAGTTGCCATCTCATGTTCGTCGTTAACTTTGTTAATTATCTTTTTGTAAATAATTGTTGTTGCGGCTTCTTTTTTTTGAGAGAATGTATACATACAACTTATTGTAGTCCCTTTTTACATTTATTCATCAATTTAATTATAATTCCGAAGTATTAATCATTATTTACTACAAAATGTGTATTTTTTTTAATCTTTGCCCCATATCTCTCAATATATTTAATTGTTACGATTTAGGCTGTTCTTGTATGTGTATTTAAATTTTTGCAAATGCGCTCGGGATATATAAAAAGTACCTATGTAGTGTAGAGCAACTGTGTTAAGAAAAAAAAGAAAGCGCGGATCTTTTGTTGATCATCACTTATTCAAAATTACTACAGATAACTATGTATTTTCTACGAAAACGTTAGCTTAAATCCAGATGTTAAGAAAACTAAGCAACTTTACTTTCTAAAAGAAAAATAATGTTAGTAACGTGACGTGGCAATAACTAGGGGTTAAGCTAACGTTCCCTCCACGGGGTAGCGTTAATGCGATGGCGAAAGGCATGATGAGCTCATCGCCATGAAAACTAAATTAATTGCACGAAGACGTGTCAGGATTAAGGCTCATGCATCTCAAATAAGCTACAGCAAGTTGTGTTGTAATGCAAATTGATTATATTTGAAACCTCATTGTGACACTTAAAGACAGGGCAGATAATGAAACAACGAAATGCGTATAAGGGGAAAAGCATTTTTAACGAGCTTTTTCGGCTTTTCTTCCCAGTGAGGTAGTCAGAAAATGCCGAGTTTAGGCAGTTTAAAAAATTTGACGTCAAAAATGATTTTTTTATTCTTTTTGCATTATAAAAATAATTTTATTTCAATGGGAAACGTTATACCAGTACGAAGATATATAAAATGTTTTACAATAATATCATGATTTCAACAGCACAACAGGGTAACAGCAGCTCCACTAGTTTGGCTAGCACTTAAACATGATAAATGTGTACTATTTTGTTTATTGGAAGCTTATATAGATATGTCAGTTGAAGCTCCACACCTACATAATATCATAATATGTTAGATTAAAAGCTTACTAAAGGCTTTTTATTTTTGGCTTTTTATTTTTTTATTTTTATCTCAAATCAACTGTGTATGGATCTAGTTATCTGAAATAAATATTTTTTTTTTTATATAAATATGTCTGAAGTACTTGGTGCATGAGAAATCAATCAAACGTACGACAAGCGCAATGCACCTTTGCAAATCATGTCACCCGTACCAGTCTAGATTACTTGGCTTCACCAATGACTGCCTCAGTGGAAGCAAGCATTTATTGGTCTAAAATAATTCAAGCATTGGCAATTTGCTTCATTGGTTTATTGGTAGCACGTGCTTCGTATTTCTAACGTTTTTTCTTTATGTAGCTTAATACCTAAATTCATATTATTAGGCTCAGTTAACTGTGTATTGTCTTACAAAGTCTTAATTCTTTGCAAGTATTATAGTCTAGACGATGAAAATTAACTACAATTTTGCCAAAAGTTTAGCAAATGGCTTCAAAGACACAGTGACAAGTTCTAGACAATTTACTGTTCGCTAAAGCTCAAAAGAGTCTAAATACATATTACTTTAGAAACTTTACTTTCTTTTCACGAAACAGTGCCAGGAACGATACATCATTTTTTTTTTGTATTTTTTTTAGTTTTATTTATTACTTTATCGACATTTATTAATAGTTCTAGTATTGCTAACTAGAACTATTAATAAATGTCGATAAAGTAATGTTATCGACTTTGTACAAGCAATTTACATTAATTTGAGTAGAAATCACTAACAAAATAGTAATAAATCCCAAAGCACTAATTCCCCAGCACATTGCTGGCTCGAGAGCAATCTCAATGAAACAATACACCTACAGCGTGGCAACTATAGGAGTAATGGCTAAGACACTTAGCCAAATAACCCAGTGCTCGTGATGTACATGTGAAATTAGCCGTTTCTGCAAATTGCTCAGTTTCACTACCCCCCCACGAAATCCAGTCGGCGGTAAACTTGCTAAAATATTTAACATGTACCTACTCTTATTAAAGTTTACAAGCTTTGGCTGGGGTTGGGAATCTTTCTAGGCCAGTTTACCTTATCTGTTTTAGTTTAATTCCTTTGGAACTAAGTTCTACATTTTCTGTTTTTTTTTTTACCATATTCACCTTCTGACTTTAGTAGATTTCATATATTTCTTCTGTTTTTGCAACTACATAATTATACATTAATATTACTGTTTTTGTCACTGGTTCGTAGACTGTTAGTAGTTCAATGAGTTTTTTCAACTCTTTTATTATAGCGTGCAATGATAAACTGGTGAAACCATCCATAATTTATCTTCCTACGATAAGTAATATAATGACACCTAAGCAATTCTCTTTTATTCCCTGTCTCACTTAATTTTTTTCACCGAGGTCGTTGTTAATTATTACTTTGGTCAAAATACTTCGTGTTGTCAAGTACTTAGCAATTACTTTAATAACTGACACTCGAGTGGCATTAGTGTTACCCCTCAGGGGACACAATAAATATACTTTTATGTTTATGTTAAAATCACCCGCAAAATGCGAATGCTCATGTTTCCTTAAAATTTTGTATCAATGGCAAGTTTCCTTAAACCAGACTAAATTGCTTTAAAATTCTAAAGACTCCTCGCCACGAACTTCAAATTCTCCCTTCCTAACTTAAAAAAAAATTGAGTATGCAAATTAAAATCAAGTCGTGGACTATGAATGTCATAATTAACATTCATTACTAGCCCCAACCTAAACGTGCTTAATTTGACGGCAGCATCTTCATCAACATACCTCAGAGGTTTAAGGTTTTCCACACCGTCAGCTCTTGTCTACGAAGGCTTTATGTTAGCGAGGGATACGCAGCACCTAGGCATAGAGCCAGGAAGAAACCGCAAGGAGAAATACATGGATGTAGAAAACAATTGAAAGGTGACATTTTCTTCTTAATTTTTTATTATACTAAAAAGTTGCTTCCACTTAGAACTGTAATCATCGTTTCTTTAAGTTGTGAGCATTTAAAAATAAATAATAATTAAATTGAAAATACAACTTTATTAAACTAAAAAATACTTTACCGTTTTTGCTCAATTAAATGAAATGTTAAATACATTTCACTTAATTGAGCAAATAACGGATACACTTTACTTGTCTTGATTGAGCAAATAATGTTATTTTTTGTTTAATTTATTATAGTTGATAGGTAGGTAGTAAAATTATCTATCAATCGATATATTTATGCAATGTATAATTATATGTGTGCATTCTTCAAGTTGGTCGGACTTCAAGAAAGAGATCAGTCGCCGAATCCAACTCGACCTCAGTGTCTCAAGACGAAGGTTTTTGACCAGTGTGTGTTGCCAGTGATGACTTATGGCACTGAAACGTGGTACCTCACTATGGGCCTTATGAGTAAGCTCAAAGTAGCCCAAAGAGCTATGGAGAGGGCTATGCTCGGAATCTCTCTGCGAGATCGAATCAGAAATGAGGAGATCCGTAGAAGAACCAAGGTTACCGACATAGCCCAGTGGATTGGCAGGTTTAAGTGGCAGTGGGCAGAGCACATAGCACGGAGGACTGATGACCGATGGGGTCGAAAGGTTCTCGAGTGGAGGCCACGTATCGGCAAGCGCAGCGTAGGACGTCCACCCACAAGGTGGACAGACGACCTCATTAAGGCCGCGAGAACGCGCTGGAAGCGAGCCGCTTCTAACCGGTCTTATTGGAGATCTATAGGGGAGGCCTATGTCCAGCAGTGGACTTCCTTTGGCTGAAATGATGATGATGATGATGATTCTTATAACTTTGTTGGCCATAAACTATGGTAAAACATAAAGACTATTGTCAAAAACACAAATTGCTACACTACAAACCTCAATTTGTACTGTCATGTTTTACAAATTAATTATCTATTTATCTTTATCAATAATATGAAAATTAAGGCCATGTCTCCTGTCTCGTTTGCAAGGCATCGTTACAAGTACCTATTTCAAGCAGTGTTCAGTAAGCGACTTTCCTGTATAATAGCAATTGCATCTTAGAGAAACGCCCGAATTCACAAAAAGAGAGCATGAGAGAATAGCATGATAAAACATCATAAAAAATAAGTTAACACTTTAAGAGAAAATAGTTCTGGAATCTTGCGTAAGAGTTAGGTATTTATGCATGGGTGTACCTGTATCAAGTTGTTTTCTTAAGAAAGTTAAGTGATTCACTTTAAAAGTACGCCAATAATCTATGATTGGTTACCAATAAAAACACTTTCATATTTAAAGTTAAAATTAGTTTTATCAATTTACTGCAGATTAAAATGAAAGCTTTTAATTTGAGAAATCGAACTCTGTTAATTGACTTGTCAGATCAAATATTATGTACCTAGTTTGATTTTTAATCACCATTAATGATCATTGATATTGATGAACATTACTCACCGGATATCCCACGAGTATTATGCAACTAAACACATAGTTTTTATTCGGGAAAAGCAAGTAATATTAAGTTATAAAGGTTGTAAGGTTTCAAGGCCATCAAAACGTTAATTTATATTACAATTTGTGAACAATTCTAGGCGATGGTGAATTCGTGTTCTTGAATATTGGGCATGTAAGTACCTACAGTTACAATACAGTGAAGGGAAGTTCAAACAAAATAATTTTGAAATAAATAACTTTCAGTTATACGGAAATGTTTTCTACAACTCGTCTTATTTTTTAGATGTGTCGTTGCCATTTAAAATAAGAACTTATCAAGCGTTCACAAATCACGCATGGAATAAGCAGTGGACCTTACGAAGAGAATTGCTGGAAATAATGACTTAACAAGCATACTGGCACCTTATAATGGCTAACTACGATATGTTTAAACAAAGAACACGCTCTTTTTTTGTTTGTAACGGTCATGGGTGACTGGAGGCCAGTTACCCATAAACACTACTTTAGAAACCACATCTTCACATGCCAATGATTTTAGTACAACCATAAACGCTATGATTATTTAAACTAGAACTATAAAAAAACAGCTAGTTAATGTTGTAGATACCTATCAGTATCAGATAAAGGAAGCGTAAAATTCTTTGGGAATTTCGTCTGAACAAAGAGTTTCGAAGTTGTTTTTAGAGTTGTTAGCGTAATTCATCAGTTTGTGTGTTCAATTACGTTTTTATTGAGGTTTTAAATTATACCTATGCTTTAGGAATGCCAGATAAGTAGCTCATTAAATTAGTCAGACTAACTTTTGGGAAACTAACTTCAGTAGGTACTTTGTTACTACGAAAAGGGTTAAAGTGCGAAAGGGAAAAAAATAGAAACTAGACCGCGAAATGACCATTTCGGGTAACTAAACATTTATTGATAAAAGAAAAGATAATCAAGTTTTAAGCAAAACACAAAAATACAATAAGTCTGATTGGCTTAAGGTGTAATTTATCTATGATATATATGTATTTAGAAATACATAAGTATGTTTATCAGCTGTTTAGTACCCATAACACAAGCTCTGCTTAGCTTGGGACTAGATAGGGTTGTGTGAAAGTTGTGGAATATTTATTTATTTATTTATTACTAGCAGACAGCCCGCGGTTTCACCCGCGTAGTTCCCGGTCCCGTGGGAATAAATGGAAAAAAAAGTAGCCTATGTCACCCGGGGATAGTGTAGCTTCACAACGGTGAAAGAATTTTTCAAATCGGTCAAGTAGTTTCGGAGCCTATTCAATGCAAACAAACAATCAAACATTTCCTCTTTATATATTAGTATAGATCTATTTATTTATGACAGACAGTGATTTCATAAAAAAAAACATAGTTGCAATTATTGTACATCACAAGCAGAATGCAAGCTTTTATTGTTGCTTGTAAATTGTACCGAATAACTTTGGCTCATGTTGAGCACTCTATTTTCGCACATCCCAGTTACTCGACAACCGCTGAAGAATGTCAGCATTCAAGCAGCTTGAAGGCGAGTAATTAGCTCTTATTCTCAACGAAAGCCAAATAATAGATGCCTGGTCCTTATACCGAGGTATATCTGAAATACGGACTGAGAAATTTGTGGTATGTAGGTACGTGATGTACAGCCGTTATGAATTCCTATTAAGCTCTTAAACTATATTCGCGCTTGGTTAAAGATAGACTTTAATATACTATGTGGAGCAATAAATCTAAAATTTGGTGATCTTCAAAGACATTCAATACTAATTGCAGACGGGACATCACGAACAAAATTTCCATCCCGATACTTGTGAACGAGTAGGTATACACAAGTCAATTTGTCTAGCTTAGTACGCTCCGCTGGGGCTTCAATTTTTTTTTTTTTTTTTAGTTAGAATAGTTTATATAAACACTTCAAATTACAGTTCTCTCTTATAACTAAAATACATAATCATGACAAAGAATTCATATTTGCAAGAGATAACGTTGACGACTATCCTAGTTTGAACGGTGTTACAGTCGTCAGCGTCTTCCACACTAATTGATTTAAAACGCTATTATTGTTTACAACAGGCTGTCTGTAATGATGGAGATGGGAGATCCATAATCAATAAATCAAGAAAATAATATAAAATAAAGATAATATTACTGTGTTTATGCTGAAAAAAAATAAAATAAAAAGAGAATGAGAACTATTCCGTTACCACAAATATGTGGAGACGCCATCTAGCATAATATTGCAATATTATGCTAGAAGGCGTTACCGAGCATGGGATCACAGTTTTTCTATGACAATTCTTCGCATGCTTTTTCCGATGCACGTGTTGACAGCTTTGACGCAGTGTGGCGCAAGAAATCTGCCTCCTTACTTCGCAGGTTGTGCGTGCCAGTCCCAACCCAACATCATCCTGCACTCAATAGCCGCCCGGACGGATAATCCGCTTGTGTGGGCGTTAGCCGATCGCACAAGATCTCTTTTAGTTATAAAGTACTAACATAGGCTAAGTAAGATTGTTACTAACACAGTGGACCTGAATTGCTGTCTGTAAGAATAATAATAAATAAATAAATATCTCCAAAATATCATAAATATCTTTGGCAATCTTGTTTGTAGTTTGTTAAGTTATTAAAACTGTAAACGCAAAGAAAAGTAACCGGTCATAGGTGGACTTATACTATTTAACTTTACATTTGTACTACAGAGTGATGCAGAGACAGGACAAGGTAGGTGCAACAAGGTACAAATTCTAAAATAATTATAAATAAAATGCTGAAATACACACGTTCGTGAGATCAAAATAAGTTGATGGAGAAAAAATCTACGAAAAATCAATTTAATAATTATTATTGTGCCCTGTTGTTTGTGAACCACATAGTTGCCATGTTGATGTTCAGCGCATTTAAAAGTCAGATTTCTCTGACGATTAAGGAAGGATAAATAAATAAATTATTGATCACAACTTTCTATAAGCAAATATGAAAAAGATACAAATAAAACCTTATATAAGAATGACCTAGATTTTCTAGATAAGATGTTATGTGTGTGGAATGGCACGCGGCACGCAGTATCGCGCTTGTTTTTTATGGAAATTACTGGACAGATATACAGGTTGTCCAAGAACCTGGCGTCCAACTGGATTCCCACGATGCCCCAAGTTCTAACAGTACTCAGAAAAATATTTTAAAAAATCCACCCCATGTACTTACAGAATTATACTGATTTCAAAAAAAAAGGGGAAATGAGCACCCTGTGACATACTTTTGAATGCTGTGACTGCTAATGCTGATAATTTCGATATTTCTTGGAGGTTTTGTAATCTAGGGTATTGCTGTGTCTAAATAGAATGTAAAAATAATGTACTTATTGTACCATTTTAAAATAAAATATTATTTTAACTAAAGGTGATATGGAAAACTATTGAATTTCGCAACTTTGACCGACTGTAGTGTAAAAAAAATGTACCAAAATAGTATGGCAAGTGACGTCAAATTTTGACGCGTTTATTCCTCTTTTTAAAAAGGTATAATACTTACACATTAATTTGAAAAAAAAAAATTTGATAATATTTTTACTCAACAACCCAATTTTTACGAAGTGCCTACCTACTAACGGTAACTGTCGGACCCTTTCTTATCTTAGAAACTGTTATGTTACTACTATTATTTACTTCGGTTCCAAGAGTGAGCAAGAAGGAAATACACACAGGTAGATGGGTTCCCAGTAGAATAAAAGCAAAGAATGTTAGTTTAAAGATATTTTATTACAATAAATGTTCAAAATGTTGACCACCCGCGGCAATACAAGCTCTCACTCTCCTTAAAAAGGACCGCTTTATGTTTCGCGAGTAACTTTTTTGACGTATCACCTGCACTGCTTGTGTTATCTTCTCACGAAGGTCAGCGATGTCATTAATGGGCTTCGCATAAACGAGCTCCTTCATAGTTCCCCAGAAAAAAAAATCCAGCGGATTTAAGTCAGGTGAGCGGGCTGGCCACGGGATTGTTCCTGATCGCCCAATCCACCTGTTCGGGTATTGCTCGTCCAAAAACTCTCTAACGGATACGCGAAAATGTGCTGGACAGCCGTCGTGTTGGAACCACATATCTGGTGGGGTCTCTTCTAGTAAGTTTGGCAAATCATTTTGAAGAAAATTTAAATATGATTCGCCAGTCAAATTCTCGGGCATCTCAAATGGACCAATAATATTCCCACAGAGAATACCGGTCCACATGTTCACTTTGAACCGGTACTGGGATCTATCTTCTCGCATCAAGTGCGGATTTTCCACATGCCACTCGTGCAAGTTGTGTAGGTTCATGTAGCCTTCTTAAATGTTGATTCATCTGACCACAAAATTTTGTCGATAAAGTTTTCGTCTTCTCGATGTTTTTGCAGGATTGTTTCACAAAACGCGACTCGGCTCGGATAGTCTCGAGGTAAAAGACTTTGCACTCGCTGTACGTGGTACGGATGATATTCTTCTTTTTGGAGAATACTGTGTGCTGTGCTCTTCGGTATCCCCGTATCAGCTTCTATTCCTCGCACAGAGATGCTTGGATTTGCCGACACCGCCTCTAAAACTTCATCGCGTATGAAGTCATTTACGGGTCGTCCTTCACCAGCTACTTGATTGGGGAACCGCCCGTCACATAGTGATCTGTGCACATTAATGAAAACTCGATGGTCGGGATATCGCGTAGCCCTCGGATACCTTTCTCTGTAAAGTCTCGCTGCAGCTCGTCCATTACCTCTACATTCTCCATAAATGTAGTGCATATTTGCGTATTCTTGCGGAGTGTAGGTCGCCATGGTAGCACACACAAAACACAAACTGTCCAAACACAGGCAAAGGTCGTCGTAAAGAGTTCGTTTCAAAGTCCAGAGCACAAAGAGTAATCGAGTCCAATAAACAAAGCTTTAAATCGTAGTACGTGATCAATGGTAACAATAAGAGAGAGGTGCGTAGTAACGGCAGGAGGCAGTGACGCGTACTGACCGTACTGTTATCCTAAATAGCACGATCCCAGATAGCGTCACTATCTATCTCACTCGCACCTCTAACCTTTTTCTCCCTCACTCTTACCTGAATAATGGGGTACCATAAAGAAGAACCAGCAAATCGCAAAGATAGTTTCTGTCTTGCTCCCTCCTGTTGTAATAACGAATCACTATGGTGAGATGCATGCACATACCGTCCCTTACGGTCTAACCTGTTTTTTGAGAGGCCTGTTGTTATTTTTATGAGCATACAATAGTAATTCTTTAGAGGTTAGATTCAATTCGTCGTAAATTTTTCTTTCTAAGAATTCTGTAAGACATCGTAAAAATTGGGTTGTTGGGTAAAAATATTATCAAAAATTTTTTTTTTCAAATTAATGTGTAAGTATTATACCTTTTTAAAAAGAGGAATAAACGCGTCAAAATTTGACGTCACTTGCCATACTATTTTGGTACATTTTTTTTACACTACAGTCGGTCAAAGTAGCGAAATTCAATAGTTTTCCATATCACCTTTAGTTAAAATAATATTTTATTTTAAAATGGTACAATAAGTACTTTATTTTTACATTCTATTTAGACACAGCAATACCCTAGATTACAAAACCTCCAAGAAATATCGAAATTATCAGCATTAGCAGTCACAGCATTCAAAAGTATGTCACAGGGTGCTCATTTCCCCCTTTTTTTTGAAATCAGTATAATTCTGTAAGTACATGGGGTGGATTTTTTAAAATATTTTTCTGAGTACTGTTAGAACTTGGGGCATCGTGGGAATCCAGTTGGACGCCAGGTTCTTGGACACCCTGTATATCGCAAAATTGAGTCTTGCTGTCGCGTAGCTCTCGGGTGCAGAAACCTTTGTAGATAATGTAAATATTTACATAAACAAACATAACGTCACGCCAGTAATCCCCAAACGGGATAGGCAGAGGTGTACCCGGCTGTACACCCACCTTTCGCCAGTTATTTTTAAGTCCCATGTTATAGGGGGCTGGCCTATTGCCATTAATCGGACACAAATCCAGATTCCGGGCTAACACTGGGAAATTGTAGATGAACAAAAAAAAACAAAAATAAAGAAAGAAGTAAAGAGTAAGTAGTAGTGTAGTGCAGTACAAATAGTGAAAAATAAATATTTACTAACTTAAATTATGAACTGAAACATTCACAACCAAACTTATAACAGTGGGTAACCATTCAAGCGAATACGACAGCAGCAAACGAGAAACAAGTCCATTATACAGCATAACAACCTCAGTAACACAGCGATGGCCGAAGGTGGTCGCTATAACAATAAAACTCCTAGAACCGCCGCAGGTATAGCTGTTAGCACAAACTGAATAGCTAGAGTTAACGCCATGTTATGTTCTAACTTCACATGAGCTTAATTAATTAATATTAACAAGGCTCGAACCCTGTTAGCTGAACTCCTTGGTGTAATAATTTTATCAAATATTTACACGGCATTCATAACAGAACATACTTACTGATAATTAAGTAAAATTTAACTATTCAGTAAACACATTCGATGTTGCGCTCGAAGAGGAGAATCGGTCAAAATTGTAAATGGCTTTATTGGTGTGGCGGCGCCTGGTCTCGATTGTGATCCATTGTTTAGCGCAAGCACCAAACCAATTAATATGAAACTGCCATCGGTCCTTAGTTCACTTATTATGCCTTGACCAACTGAGGGTGCTGCCTGAATTGTTAATTTCGAAAGTCTGTGTTAAACCCTTTGACGCAATTAAAATAAATTAAGTTTAAAATAATAGTATTCCTCTAGTTAAAATCGTATTTGTTTAATAAAATAGTAAGTTAAAATTAAAATTAAAATTCTGGTCAGTTTTGTGAATGTGTTTTAACTAAAGCTACTGGGAATAAAACTATTTTGACAGACTGAAATTAGAAAAACAAGGCTTGAAAAAACATGTTTGAATTAAAATCATTCCTAAAAAGTAAATATATGGGCATATGAATACTTACTCTGCAAATTGCTTTAATAATTTTGATTCTTAGTTTTCAACAACTAGTTTTTCAAACGAAAGATTTTAGTTACTATGTGACAAACATTCGTTAACGTGATTTATCTATAGCTATAGATATAGCTGACATGCCAGGGATGTGCTTTTAGTCCGCGATTAAAGGACAACGGTCATTTTGAACTGGTCCCCGTGATCCGTAGGATTCGCGGGCCAATCCTGCTAATTGCGTCCAAACTTTGGCGAGACGAAGGCTTTTTAATTAAAACTTATTCAATATTATAGAGACGGTTTGAGTCGGTCGGTCACTCGGATAAGTTTGTTTTTTTTTTTAATATAACATTGTGAATCCCGATGTTTTACTAATTATGTAAGAAATTAAGTTAGGTCATTTTAATTAGACAACCGATAGGTTCTCTGATCCGATCTGTTCTCTCCGAAATGTTCATAAACCATCATAAATTACAAATTGTAAACAAATGTAATTGTTGCAAAATAATAAAAATACCCGCAACACAGCTAACACAAATATAATTTAATTTTGGCAGCCATACTATTTTTAAATACTTACATAATCAACAGAGTCCAAATCCGTTTACGAATTCACGATTTCGATAAATAGTAACTACGACATTTAAAGTGTTAACATATACTATAATTTACGTTATGTTATTCAAATACACACCATCAAGTTTCATAGTATAATTTACAATTATTAAACCACAGTATGGAGCCAAAACAATTATTAAAAGCATAATTCATCTTAATATACAGCGTGTGTAGCGTAACTACTGATCAAGTACGTTCATGGCACTGCGCTAGGCGGCTATGCCATTTATTTTCTGGTAACGGCAAACGACCAATAAGTCTTGCTTCCCGGGATATTAACACTATCATAGGTTACTCTCACATTTTATGAAGACACATTAGACACTGAGACATTTCCATAAAATATTTTGATATAGCTCCGTTTCAAATTGAATTCAGTTGTGATTTTCAAAGATTTGATCATAATATTACGGATATTAGAAAAACATGTTGCAAAAAAACATCAAACACACCTGTATCACTAAATTAAAATACTAAATTGATTAATTGCTATCAAGGATTTATCATTTTAAATCGCATCTTTGTAGCTTGCCTAGTAGGTAACTTAATAAATAAGGTGTTGCACTAAATTTGATATATTGCAATAACTGAGACATAGGTGGATGAGGTTGTTTATTGCAATTTGTCATTTATGACGTAGCAAAGCTACAATAAATTTATTTCTCTTTGAGCGATGAGTCCGTGTGTGCCACACTTTATTTAGTGGACGTGGACGGCGAGCGGCCAAATAGCTAAATGTCCAATAAGTCGCGTACTCGATATTAACTGCGACATAGTTTACTGTACGCGCCGCATGTTCATTATTACCCAGCTCAGTTTTATGACATCCGAAATTCGAATTTATATAATTGACCGGTTTAAATACCGGAACGGGTCGAAACTTAATTATTGTAAGCTCATAATAAAATTAACTGTCGACGCCTACGGAATTATTTTGTAGCAATCGCCTTGTTTTTAACTTAATTCAGAAGTAGGCAATTATAACAATTAAATACAGCCGGTTTTGCTTTGTTATAGAGTCGATCAATCACGTTTATAGCTCACCATTATGAAGCCTATAAATCGAATGCATGGAATTTGTCCATATTTTTATCCACCCTAAATTAGACGCAAATATTGCAAAATAATATTTATAAACGTTAACGAGCAACGTTCTCTAAGGAATACCAAAACTTTTAGGACATTTCTCCACATGTTTGAAATAAGACTAAAATGTACCTATGAAAACCTCAAAAGTCCCGAAAATATTTTATCAGTCCTAAAGCCGGGATAAAGCCCGGTAGGCCGAAAAGAGCGGCTTTCGTGGTACCGGGACTGACGAGTCCTTTGATATGTTATTGAGTTCAATTTACGTTTTCATATTCATCGGCTTGTGTACTGCTTTCGGTAAAAGTACCTACGGAGTTTTGGTTGAACATGAAAATATTTCGAGGAAGCAAGTTGAATACAGTTCTGGATTATTTGTGGGATTGGATGGTCTTAATTAGAAATACGTATTACTATGGAGTTTTTATGGTGATTTCACTTATATCATTAAATAGAATTTAATTTTGACAACTGTGATATTACTATCACAGTTGAAAGTTAATTTCAAGGCTTTACACCGCCACTCTGTATCATCCATTAGCAGTTTCTAGACATGCCAGGGATACTGCAGGCTTTTCCATACACTATCTGAGTTGAAGTATAGTTGTGCCATATTGTCATTATCACTGTGGTTTGCAAATGGGTGGCCACTAAATCACTATACTGTTATTGGCGAACTGTAGGATGCAGTATGGCGGTTTTATGACTCCACATACATCTTATACATGACCTTGTCTTGTTATATCATCTTAAACATGTAAACATGTTTTCTTTTTGTGTTTATCTTTTATCTAAGACTAATAAAGTTTATGTTTAGAAATACAACGTAAAAAGCCCTCTGTTTAACCTCTTTGTACGTAATGTATTTACACATTTTATGTTTTATGATTTTTTTGCGGAAAATAAGACAAGCTATACAAATTCACAATGTTTGAAATCTGTTGACACCTTTCTTAAGGCTTCAGTAATACGGTTTTATATATCTCAAAGATGTTAAATTTCGAGTGTTTGTTTCTACTACTAAAACTATTTGTTTTTTTTTTTTGTTAAAATATGGTTGAATAAATTGTTTTGCTAATCACACGGACATTTTTGATATGACACAGCCCTGAAGTTTCAAAGGACAAATAATTTCAATAACTAAACCGCAGGACGTTTCAAACAAGGAAGGGATTTCTAAAGCCATGTTGGATCAAAAACAAAAGGTGAACAGGTCCATTGAAGGATTCCCTCAATGATTATTGAAAAGTTTCAACGCAAAACCCGTAAGATAACCCTGTATGTTTTCACAAAGGGTGCCTTTACCCCACAACGTTGCTTTATTCTAGTGAAATGATATGAGATAGGAATGAGAAAGCGAGTTTGATTCCTGTAGGACTTTCCTTGCTTTGGGGAATTATATTGTTCGCATATGAAGTCTGTTGTGTAAAATGGAAGTGATGAAGTGCATTATGAGTAAGTATTATAAAAATGAAACAGTTTAATTTAGATTAAGTCAAAGCACTGAGAATTGAATCCAAAGTCCTGACAAAAATCATTTATCAGAAGATAAAATAAAACAAACAATAACAAGACTTATAAAACAGGACGAAGTACGCTTCATCGCAGACGCAAGATAAATTAACGCAAGAGTAATCACGCGCATATATCTACGTCCAACTTTAACAGAAATAGTTCGGATATGACTAGTGTAAACAAATTGCGTGTGCGTGAATAATTCATCAAAGAAACGGGCGCTGACAAATGAAATCTAATGAATACGATATGAGAGAAGGAGTTCTCGCCGAGATTCATGCAGAAATGGATACAGCTATCCATAGGGTAGAATTTGGTGAAAATATTGCTGGTACTTTAATTTTTTACGATATGCTATAAAAAATGTTGTGAGTGTAGAAGCATGGGTGGGTTAGAGAAGTAATGACTTTAAGTGCACAAGAGAAAACATCCTGTCAATTTCTCCTTATTAGATCATTTTGTATGTATTGTGATCGTTTTCTAATGCAAACTGAAATGCGGATAAAACAACACTACTGTCACAAAGTCAAAATTATCATTTATTGAAATTAGACCATTCAAAGCATTTTTTCAAATACATAAAAAAAATCTAGTTGCCCCTTCCAAAAGGTAGTTTTGCATGCTGAAGAATATACATAATAATTATACCCTGTACACCAGCTATACTTTCATACATAGATTAGTTCATTGGCAGTATATACTCCAAAATTTGCTTATTGTTTTGTCATTTGGCATAGCCACGCTTCTGTGGCAAAGCATTAATCTATTAAAATACTCACAACGGCAATGCGGTTTGAAACGGAACTGGTATCACACAGAAAAGCTAATAAAAAATTAATCTACATTCATTTTACAGCATTTGATTATTACCTGTCGTTACTATCAATTAAGAATGAACAAATGGATCAGTTCCGTTATGGTTGAAGTAGTAAAAATATAATTGAAGTAATCATTACGAAAGCCTTGACGGCAGAATGGAATCCGTAAATTAAGGCTGTGATTACATTGAGTGCTTTCAGCGGCTTGGTAAGTACCTACTTATTTTTGATAATTCAGAAACATCGGCCCATACAATGAGCTAATACAGTAGGTACACGCCGAAATTGCAAGATTTTTTATGGCACTATTTTAAGAATACTTAATTTATCAATGTTTCAAAGTCAAAGTCAAAGTCAAATCATTTATTTCAATTAGGCCATTTAAAAGGCACTTTTGAACGTTAAACTTACAAGTTAAATAAAATTTAATGATTCTAGTTGCCCCTTCCAAAAGGTAGTTTTGTATGGAGAAGAATGGGCAAGAAACTCTATACTTACTCTTTTAAAATAGTTTTTACAATATTTGTATACAATAAAAAATACATTATATGTGAATACGATGTACCTAGAATAAACAAAGTAAAATAAAAAAATAAATAAAAAATAACATACTATGCTAAGATAGATTAAGCATTTTAGTAGATAAGTACATAATTATTAATTATGTGGATAGATACATGGTACTCTCACATTTACAAATATTAAAATCACGGATTAATATAACAAATCAAGAAAATATTAAATAGATAATAATAAAAAAAAATACACAGCAGAATAGCGTGAGTGTTGCAAAAATAAAGCAAATTAAGATTTTGTCAAGTTCCTTGATTGCCCTATGGAGCTGGACCAGCATGTTGCCAAGCATTATTATCTTGAATATAATCCTCTAATTTGTAATATGCCTGTTTACAAAGTGTACTTATAATATAAGTTTTAAATTTCCTTTCATTTAGTTTTAATATATATGTTTAACTTTAAGACTCAGTTTTATTAGTAAAAACAGAATATATCTTTCAGAAAAACGCGCGTACCTACTAGAACTATGATTGCATGTTCGCATAATAATTATTATGTAACAAATTTGTCAAAAAATCAAGACTTGTGCTTTTTAGTCAAACAATAAAACTAGGAATTATAGTTTTATAAAATGGTCAGATTTCTGTATGGCCACTTTTCACCCTTCGGTATGATAATATTATGAATTTAAACATGTATATCAGGGAAATGAGAGTAGGTACTATCAAGGTTTTCGGTGATCGTATGGCCTATAATACTACCTCATACGTTTTCTTTGAATTGTAACATGCAACAACTTTAAGAAATACGATACATAAGTTTAATTTATAAAATTACTTAGTTTTAGAGGACGGGACTTCTTGCCAAAAATGAAAGAGATTCCATTTTTTCATTTGTTAATAGAACCCTACAAAAATGAGTACTAATTCAATCATAATATCGATAAAAGAACTTCGCTCATTCATTTCTTCTCTTTGCCGCTCACGCTTGTGCAGAGTATCATAACCTTTATCACATTGCGGGATTAGCCCACGGCAAATATCTTTATTGAGTTCTCTTACTCTTGTTTTGTTTTGGTGCGAACAAACGTTCATAATTATGATTATCATGTTAAAGTGCAAGTTTCATTATAATGTTCTGTTTTTGTTTTTATTTAGAAGTGGGCTTTTGAACAGGTTTAATTAATTCGTGGAGATATTCAAGGGTAGATTGACTTTTATTTTGTCATTTTCTTTTAGCATGGTTTTAAAAAAAAACGTTAGACGTCATGTTAGGACCTCCGGGGACACCTTTTTGATTGACCCATAGGGTAAAAAACAAAACCTAAAAATAAATCTGTTAGTTATAATCCTACAAAGGTATACCAAAGACATTTAAATCTAATTTTCCGCTCCATAAAATCTTCTTGAATTATTAACAATTAAAAACCAATACAAATGATTAAATTCCATCTCCCCATTGTTTAAACATTCACAAAAGACGAACTCGCAGTTTCCCAAATATATTTCCACGAATTACCGAGTTTGACGACTGTATAGGAATATTTATGAATTTGCAAAATTCGTGTAACACAAAAGAAGTAGCTATTCACAATATACCATCGCATAAAGAACTCGAAATCCTTTGATATCATACTTTTATTACTTATTTAGGAATGTAGGTACTTACAGTATGGATATCGTTATTGGATATGTGGACGTGAGTTCGTGCTTTCTTTTATTGTAGGGCATCGATATATATTGATGGATACGTATGAATTTGTACAGTGTAACACAATTCTTTTAGAATAAATGCAATAAGTACTTCGTAGTACCTACTATTAGAATCTTAATGGTGTAAGGTTTTGAGATATCTATGAAAGTGTTTCAACTTAGCATTTTCTTAAAAAGTGCATGTGACACAAATCTCTACACCGAATGCTGGTAACATATTTTAATGTCGTCATGATTTTTTTTTAATAAAGAATAACTTATACGTTCTAATATCGGTGAATAACAAGATGATTTAGCTAGTTGATGAATGCGATGCGGTCTTACCACAAATATAGATTTAAAGCTAATGGCTAAAGCTTTGTGTCATGCAAAGAAAATATTCAAATGATATTTCCACTACATCTGTTATTAATCTTATTATAAATGTAAATATTCTGTCATTTAATTTTTCTGTTGTCTGAAATTCATTCCTAGGCATTTGAAAGGTGTATAGGGCTAACTCTTAGCATGATCGCTAGTCGGCTGGACTGTAATTACATCAACCATTGCTGCGCCATTTGTCATGTAATGGCGCAGTAGTGATTGTTGAGTTTCTTTTATTTTTAAATGTTTTGTAGTGGGTAGTTTTAAGTATTATTAACACTAGTATATAAGAACATTGTTACTAACAAAATGGACACCATGTTTTGAAATAAAAGTATTTATTATTTATTTATTATTATTAGTATATAAAATTATAGTCTGTTTTTCAGTTTTTGCCCTGATACATCATGCAAACATTTGGGTTGTCAGTTAACCCGTTCTTATCAATGATTCTATTTTCAGAAAAATATACAGTTAAATCACTATGTTTTTTTTTAACTTCCACAAAAGGATTGTAATTGTAAAATTATTCGAGCTATAAACGTTACCTACTTATAACAGCACCATGTCATAGCCACTTAATACTAACCTTTATAAAATAAATAACGATACAATTCAAAAGGGTACACTTTCATTCATCCGAAAATAACAGCACAACAATAGAATTATTGATAAAGAGTATCTAAGACAACAACAAACTCGCTTCGCTAACGCTTAAAGACAAATAATAATAGGTATAACTCTCAGAGGCCGACTGAATAAACACAAGCATCCGTCTATATCGCATAGCTGGAATATTGTCTTGTTTATTAGAACCGGACGCTCCCCCGCCTTAGGCAAGGATCCAATATAATGGAATACCTACTTGAACATTATTTGCAGATACATGGGTACTTACGCGATATGCCCCGGGGCCTGTATTAACGTGTGGTATGCGCTTAAATCGGCAACGACACGAATAAAGACCCAGTTGATACAAATTCAGGGGTATTACGAAAGGTAAAACAGTGTCTGGGAATTCCGTTCTTTGATAGTTCAATATTATTAGCCTCGGAGCGACGACTCGCTTTGACATAATTCTTTTGAAAATAACAATGGATTCGGTCTTCGTACGTGAGCCTTTCTTCAATATTGCGACTGTATTATTCAGCGTATAGCTCCTGTTGTAAGTAAAAGATACTATGACGTATCTTCACGAGAGAAATTACAATAGTAAGATTGTTTTGATTTGTCCACAATAATTAAAGTATGTTTGTGAAGGTTCTGAGATTACGTACAGTTTCGAGAATAAATACAACAAAACATATTTAGCATATTTATATCTTTATAGTAATCTCGAGCTAGAATTTTCTTAGCTACAGTTTTATGAAATAGATATTTTCATCATAGTTGCGATTCTAATTTTACGAAGCGTTATTGATGATAGTAACTAGAATAAGTTAGTAACATTATGCTACCTTATAATATTATTCTTATGGCTTTCTTTCAGAGTTAAGTAAAGTGCTAAAACTGCAAATCAATTTTGCAAAGATGTATTTGTGCTTGTGACTGTACGGTTTATAAGAATAAGTACCTACTATCTTCATTTATATTGGGAATCATGAAGATAATATTAAAAGCGATACAGAAATTAATTAACCTCTTCTTATTCTTTAAAATCTTTTACACTGATTGCGTTGCACCAATCGGAACACGTGCAGCAGTTAAATATCTAGTTCAAAGAGCACTGTGGGCATTGGCATCCAAGGTACACTCTACGATTTTTACAGAATCGACCGACTGATACAAAAGCCTACATACGTACCTACCAGTCGTTCGATTATATAAAAAAAATCTCGTGACAACTTGGGTGATATGAGTGAAATGAGCTGTCAATATCATCTACTTCATGGTAGGGTTTGACATAATAATACTTAACAACAAACAAAGTTCTATTAGTTAACTTTTATCCACAAAAAATCCCTACAGTACCTAGGTACAGACGCCAGCACATAAAGTCACCCTAATGTGTCAATTTTTTTTATTGTTATTCAACTTTATTTCAAACAGAATAAGGTTTATATTCATTTGGGAAAATTTGACACTTTGGGGTAACTTGTGCTGGCGTCTGTACTTGTTAATAATGTAAAATAGTACCTATAAGTCGGTTCATTTTTAAAGATTATTGTTAGTTAGTTTCTAGTTTTAAAGATTACGTAGGTACTGACCTCCTATAACCTGAAAATTTATCTGTTTATGATAATAATATATTTATAAAAGTAATGAGTATTAGATTTAAAAAAAACTCTCTCTCTTTTCCTATAGGAGTTGGTAGAAAGTGCACAACGCCTCCTGCCACAATCCTTACGAACATAACTCCTGTTACTTCATAAAAATTTAGATATTCAAGTAAAGTACCTCTATTACTTTCAAAAACAAAAAGTAATGCACTACAAAACACCTAACAACACATACGTATTTGAACATGCCCCAGGCGGAATAATAGACAGACAAGTTTGGACAGCGTGCAACATTGTAGGTTGCATACAGTTAATGTAACTTTGTAATAAGGGTTACAGGCCCCTATGCTTTGTTCCACTGAGTTCCACTGCTTCCGCTGCATAATTTCGTTATGTCCATTCTACCGAGAAATCTTGTTTTGTCGAATACATTTTAAAGCGAGTAGCGGAATAGAGAGTAGTGATTAACACTTAGGAAGTGTGGTTATTCGGTTATTTTGGCAGCTGTTCGGGTTTGTAGGTTTGTTTGTTAAGTGCTGAATATGGTGGTTTATGTGATTGCTTGTTGGCGAGTGCCTGACGACATTTTAGATGGGTTTTGTTCAAATTCGGCAGTGTAATGCAGTGGCCAGCACATCAAGTTACCACAACTTTATTACAAATAGATTAAGGTTCATGTTCAGTTGGGATAATTTGAGAGTTTGGGGTAGCTTGTGCTGACTTCTTTAAAAGGATAGGTTTTCTATAATAATTAGACACATTTAATCATTTAAACATGACGCTTCCATTCCTCAAAAGGTAAAATAGAGATGTTTTGACGGTACGGTAGACACAGCGGCTAATAAAATTCATTCTGTTTTAAAGTAAGGTTTTTTTATAATAAGTGAGAGTTCAAAAACGTGCCTAGTTGGAAAATATGATTTATTTTTCAACAACAAAGTCAAATTTTCCTCATTACAAACCAGTAAAACTATTTTTATTATACATTTTGGCAACTAAGTAATAACAAATCAGCTAAAGTAATTCACGTGTCGTATTCAGCCCCTAAAAATCTCTTCACCATTTTTTATGCTAATTTTGAGCACGTGAGCAACGAGGGCTGAAGTGTGCAGTCCAGATGTCGTCAAAAAAAGTTCTCAAGGGTCCCTTTAACACTGATAAGGTACTCACATACTTAAAACTTAGATTTATGGTTCTAATTTAAGATTTTATTTTGGCTAGTGTCAAAATTTACACATTTCTGCACATTTCAAGTGTTGCTTCCGCAAGGCAGCTTGTCTGGCTATCTCATCCTGTTGGGTTCCGAGAATCATTTTATAATAGGTCAGCATTATAATTTATAACAGTGGAATATTTAATGATTCTGAGAAGTTTAAATATCTATAAAATGCTGTTACAAAAAGTACTAATCCTACTAATATTATAAACGCGAAAGTTTGTGAGAATGGATGGATGACACCCTGGATTAACACATAGGCTACTTTTTATCCCTGTATTCCCACGGGAACGGGACCTACGCGGGTGAAACCACGGGATGTTTGCTAGTACTTAAATAATCATGAACAGTTCTTATAGGTTTAGAATTGAAGGAAAGAAAAAGTTTTGTTACAAACCTACAAGGATTTTATTAAACTGTGTTTTGATTCAAATAGTAGTTTCATCAAAATATTATTGAATTTTATGCCTAAGATTTCTTCCATTAGTTATACTGGAGGCCTAAACACAAAATATGATTATGAACTTTAGCTATTACTTTTAAAGTTGGTGTTTTTACGAGAGAAATATTCGTATCGTTGATTCTATACGAGAAATTTTGTTTTGCGTTTATTAAACCTGCCACAAAACATACCTACTCAATCAAAACATGCTCTTATTATAATATCAGAGCATAATTAACCACAAAATCTAGTCGTAGCACATTGAGCAAACGTTCCCGGTACGCGGAACAGGAAGCGGCAACAGCGGTCCCGGAACATTGTGTAATAATTACTTACACCGCTCTGCTATGTTCCGTTTTGGTAAGTCACTTTTGTGGAAGTGGCCTGATGGAAAATTAATTTAAGAGACAATATGACAAAATTGGGTAAAATTATTTTATGATCACTTTTGAAGTGAAAAATTGCATTGAGATTTTCATTAGGGGTATTCCTCGAAGAAACCATTTTAAAGCGCAACCATCGAAGCGCACAGTACGCATCGTATCTTTTTCCGTGAAACACAACCGTTAGTTGCGCTCCCAAATCAAAATAAAAAATGGTTGCCCTTCGAAGAATACCCCTTTCATTAGGACTTGATTTGTAAACGATAACAATAATATTATTGATCAAGTTTTTTTTCATATATTATTCCACCAGAGATTAAAGTGGTAAAACGCCTTTGGAATATATTATCCTCCTGTTCCTATCTTAATTTATTTGGGATAAAAGACATGCTGCGCGAATATCTTTTTCTTCCATACAATCATCACTTAACACTGTTACAATAATAGATGGGTAAATAATGTAAATAACACCTAATTTTTATTTAAAAAAGGGTGGTAATTATAGCGAAAGCACCTACACTTGTAGGTAACAGGGTAGGCTTACTTAACAAGGGCATGCTGCAACTTACGCCGCCAGTATTACTTACACCTTGAGCTAGCATAGTGTAGTATGGCATTTCAATAGAACAAGAGATCAGCGTATACTGGTTATTTTACTGACGAAGTGCGGTCTACCGTACCTACTACAAACGTACTTAAATTTCAGAAAATTCCGTTTTATTTTTGTGATTTTGTGTACATTACTGTTATCAACTGTGTTTCGCCGAATTCTTTTACTACGTGAAAGGAAACAAGAACAGCGCAGGAATAATTTCATACAGTTTCTAGGAAATAGCTGTGTCCTAATTAAAGAAAGACACGCTTGAAATTATGTATACAACTATAGCAAAACGCGTTGTTACTTTTGATGACAAGTTTAAAATTTAATTTAATTTAATACTGCCATCTCCGGTAACGGATTTCAAAACATATTGTAGGCGACTCTTGAAGTTATAATGTATGTTTTATGGTTTTCATTACATGTTGATAAGTATTCTATTCTTATAACAAAAGCCAATTTGCTATTTTTTTTTTATCAAATGGGAGTCAAATAAAGCTTTTTTAGGTTTTGAAAATATCGTCTCACGCTAGAGATTTTGGGTTTAAATGTTAGAGAGTAATAATTTTTTTTTTACTTTCTATGTTAATTTAGAGATCGCTGATATTGGTAAAGAAAGAATAGTGAAGAAACCTGAACAACTAAAATACAATAAAATCGTAGAGTAGTCTACCTGCCTTGAGCAAGTGTGTTGATTAAATGCTTTTACCTTCTATTCTTTCCTCTTTACTCTCCTACTAATATTATAAACGCGAAAGTTTGTGAGCATGGATAGATGGATAAAGAAAGAAAAGAAAGAAAGAAAATACATTTATTGGCATCAGCTGGATACACGCACAGTAAAAACACAATAACACAAAAAAAAGAGACAAAAAATGTCATGTCATGGATATTTGTTACTCTTTCATGTAAAAACTTCTGAATGGATTTTAATTGAATTTGGTATGGAGTTAGCTGACGCCTTGGATTAACACATAAGCTACTTTTTATCCCCGTATTCCCACGGGAACGGGACCTACGCTGGTGAAACCGCGGAACGTCTGCTAGTATTATTATAAGAAAAGCTCGTAGACCTTACGTTAATTATTATAACATCTACCTCATTAGCTTTAAAAAAAATTTTGCTTATTGGACGTGTAAAAAAGTTTGAAACAAAAAGCAATTTACAGAAATAAAATAAATTCGTTTGACGATGATTATGGTTAAATGCGTATCATAGAGAGTTTCTGAAAACCGATGACGATGTGAAGTGACGTCACTCGTGGACCCCCTGCTATTAATCACTATGTAAAGTAGCACAACACTTGAACAAGTAAAGTGTACCACAGCACTGTGATCTTTGAGACAATATTATGCACTAATTATCTACTTATACCACACGACAGAGCCTTCCGTTTCGGAAGTTGATAGTATGGAAGAGGTATGTCATACATACCTCTTCCATACTATTTGGCTTCCATGGTTCTGGAAATTATTGTTTCTAGTTACGTTAAAATTAGGTATATCTCGTGTGAATGAACGGATGTCATTCACTTCTTTGTATAACAACGATAGCTGCGACTCGCAGCAAATTAAATTGTTGTAGAATTCAGGTATCTACTCGTATTGCGAGTATAAACAATCTTTTTACCACCGAGTATGATTATCTTCTGCCTTACTCTAATCTTTTATGTTCTGTATAGAAATTCACGTCAAAATACTCGCAATAGTTCTATCAACATATTAATATATTATATTGTATTTTTCAGCAACCATCACAAAGACGAACTGCTGTTAAAATTTCTACGTTAATGCAGCGCAATTTTCGTCCTAAATATGGAGTTCGTCTAGCCTAAATAGACACCTACATCTTTCAGTGATCCTCGTCAAACCCTCGGGAAATCTTAATCAATCTCAATCTTAATCTCAGCCTACCCCAGTCCGCTGCTGAATATAAGCATGCCAAAACTGCGCTATATTGCAAGATTGTTTGCCTACGCATCCATCTAGCTGGGTGGTGACCTAAGCTAGAACATACACGGTCTCTTGTCTACTCTAGTGGCCACAGAGCCAGCTCACTGACAATTGACCTAGCTAACCCTGCAAGCTATATCGAAGATCTTTAAGAACAAATCCCAAACAATAAAAGTCCTTTTCCGCGCTAACCCAGCACGCGCATGTGTCGATAGACTATGAGCATTCCGCGAGCGGTTTTAAGACGCCCGTAATTCCGCCCGAGTGTTTCACACGTAATAATCGGATAACGTGCTGGAGTGCACGTGTTGCGCTCATGCAAAGCGATAGTACCGCAAATGCATTTAAGTAGTACTTAATAGAAGGAATAAAACGGAGGTAAAATGGGGAAAGAGTGTTTTTGACTGGATTTTCGGTGGCAATAACAGTTTACTAACCGATTCTGGTTTTGAAAAGGATTATTGTTATTTGTTTCTTAAACATGTTCCATAAAGGCAAGCTACGGCTTACTTTCATTACCTATTAAAGCTACTAAGATTTAATAGGTAATGAAAGAAGTTGTTGCACTAAGAAACAAAATATGTAACAATACGCTTGACGCTTTTGACCTGATTGGCCCCTTTATTACGAACCACTAAAACAAATCTCTATGAAAATATTACAACACGGCCTAAGAGCCGCTCTTATAATTTGTAAAGCCACACAATAAACTTCTACAGGGTGAACAATATCGAAAGCGCACCCGTCGATGCAGAAGGGCGCACAAAATCATAACACAAAAGAAAAATACGGTTATTTTACACCAGTGCGGTAGATTATATCTTTTATGTTCAAAATCAACAGGAAGCTTTCAAATGGGGCATGTAACCTACACTTATTATAGATGCTGTTTCGCGAGGGTGCATAAATTTTTTAACCCAAAGGGTTTGTGCAAACAACTCTGTGAAAGTAATTTGGTTCTTTCCTTAGTAATTGCACACGATACGGGGAGGGGGGGGGGGGGGGGGGTAGATGCAGCGAGTGTTTGGCCGTTTGCAGAGTTTGGAAAAGTTTTAATTCAATTTCGACGTGGAAACAAAGTAAACACTCAGTGGACCGTTCTGGGGTTTGAGCTAAGTTCCAAAGTAGATTAGTGACACTAAATTCGACGTTACATGAATAATGAAATAAACGGTTTTGATTACGCATTGCTGCAAAGAAAATTGAAAACAATCAACATTCGTAACAAAGTTTTATTTTTTTGAAAACGATATTAATAGGAAGCTATAATAAAATTGCCAACTTATACTTTGATATGCAGTTACAGTTTTGTAGTTAATGGCACTTCTATAATATTAATTCCTATTTTATTAATCTTTTTCACCTCTTAGGTTTCCTGTCATAAAACTGCCAGTAATAAATAATTTTACATTTACTAAAATTTCAATCTTCTTCTAAGAATATCAGCGGCATACTTACCATTGTTTGGGATACTCTTTAGCATATCAATATAATCATGCGGCACACGAAATTCCATGGCACCATTCACAATACATTGTTTATAGGTAATTGATGGTCTTCTGTCGTCAGGAAGAGATGAAAATGATTTTAGGAACGGCGGAACAACACAGTGTACATATGTTCGACATTTCGTTATTTTTCCATCAACACCACTAACATTAACTTTTTTAGGAAAATAAAGTTTCGTAGCAACCCCTTCCTGTCTGAAAGAAAGAAATTGTAGTGTCATCATTTTGCCAAACTAGAAATAAATTGACATCATGTTACTCGTATTATGACCTAAATTCTTCTAAATGATAAATGATATTTATTTCTGTAAATAAGTTCATGTAAACACTTATACATAATTTTTTGGGTAAAAGGTGAGGTCGGTGTTTCGATATCTGACTATTTTGAGAAAAAACACCGTCTCTTTTAAAGTCCTGACAATCATTATCTTGGTCAAATTATGTAAGAACCATGCAGATTAGGTACTGCCTAAAATGGTCTTTTGAGGAAAGAACCACACAGATATGAGGGGACTAGATTAGTCAGTGCAAGCACAAAGGTTAATAGAGGCATAGCATTATAATCTGATGTTTAAACTTACTTGTCTAGGGAAATAAGAGAATTTCTATTCATTTTCCATACAGCACCCCATACATGTTGGTTTTCACTGGGCACTATAGTAGCCACAGCACCTCCCCATAAATTCCTATACGGTACAAAGTCTAGCCTGTAATTCTAAAAGAAATAATCAAAATAAGTTACTTTGCACATACAAGCAAACACATAACATGGCATAGGAATGAGTAGATTGTACAGTTTAGTCGAAATTATTATTGAATTCTCGAGCTCCTAAACTAGGTACGCAGACTTGTATCTTAGAAATCGGGGGTTACACGGCTTCTATACAAATACCAACAACAACAGCTCAACATTCAACATAATTCAGACAATTTTAAAACCCTATTGTTTTTGCGTCGGAGGTCAAAATTTTACGTTAGTAGCGTTCTAGAAACTGGCACTACATTTGAAATCTTGATCTAATTTACTATACAGAGAGTTAAATGATTTAAGTCTTGTTACATCGAGCCGCCCAATTCCCAGAAATACCGCTGAAGGATTATTTATATGAATTCTTCTCTTCAACAAATTACTTCCATAGGCAAAATAGTGAAAATCTTCTTTAGGCGGCTGTATCATTATACAACAAAGAGCAAAGTTTATAAATTTTACAATGTAAGCAATTACTAGAATTTGAATAAATGACATTGTATGTATAACTTGTGTAACGTCATTGTCAATATTGATATATTGTTATGACAGAAGCTATCACAGACTACTAATCTATGGATAGAATAATTATAAGTTTGTGATCTGTAAAATATTGAATTGAATAAGTTTATATATGCTGCCAAGGCAAACTTCGTTTCGCATTTTTTTTAAAGAAATATAATTTACGACCTATTCTCAAACCCACTGAATATACACATAAAATTTAAAAAAAATCGGTCGAATCTTTTCGGAGGAGTTTGGTAACAAACATTGTGATACGAGAATTTTATATATTAGACGATTTAGGTACATACTTTTATTGTTAGAAGAAAATATTAGTTTTTTGAAAAAACGGAAATAAAAAAGTGTGAAATTAAATACTAAGAACCTGAGAATACTGATATTTCTATTTATAAGGCATGGTTTAGGGGCACAAAAAATGTTGTGCCAATTTTTTATGTTTTTGAAAATTATATCATCGGTCGACTAACTAAAATCCTGTATGTTATTAAAGCTTTGGCTGATTCTGAATAGAAGCTTGCGCTAAAGCTAATTTTGCACAGCGCGTAAGCCACAATGTTATTTGTTTACCTAAGGACGTGGTGTTTGCAATGATATCAACTTGGGAATTGTTATTAAAAGCTTTAAGAGATTGGCAAATATAACTATACTCTTTGGATATTCAATATACGCTTGTCATCGTATTGGAATTTGCTATTAAAACATCTAGAATTGGTGGTATTATTTTTATTGGCATAATAACTAAAGACTAAAGAGTCACTGAATGTTGTTTGTCGACTTTTATACACTTATTTGGTTTCATTATTTTGAGACTGATTGTTATTTGAACGAGGAAGGATGAAGGCTGGAAGCTCTTTAGATATTTACATAAAAAAACAAGCACACCAAGCTATCCCAAAACTGTAATATTTGTCAAACTGAACTTGAACCTTCTTCTTTTGTAATAAAGTTGAAAAACTCAAAGACATTTAACCAGATTAGGTAGCTTGATATCCTTACGTCTGTACTACCGTGATTAATTTGACAGTTGTTTAACATAAGTAACACTGATACACACACTTTTGCGATAGTAAGGTAAAAGTAGCTGATGAAATCAGACGAAGCCGCATAAGCCACTAAAACGTCCTACAACCTAAAGCTCACGAAGATAGTAGACATTCGTATCTGTTCGTGACACATCCGTCTCATCGCCACATGTTCGGTATTAGTGATATATGGCGCACAAATCCAACGATCACAATATACAATGTCAGGGATTATTAGGGGATCCTACTGGCTTAGCCTTGCTCGGTGGTCTCTCAGACCCTCATGTTTTTTTGTCATGCACATAATATGACATACGGTCGAGTGCGTTTGAGGACATCTGCCAAAATTTTATTGGACTCAAATGAGCACGTTTGATGGGAAATATTTTTGGTAAATTTAGTTTAATGAGCTTGTTCACTTCTAGTATACCTATTTATTTACTTAAGTGTTTATTTACGGACAACAAACAAAACGACACCAAAAATTAATGTAAAGGTTCTCATTTATAATTATGTCTTTACGTTAAATGAGCATAGAAAATTCATTTTACACCTACAAATTACGTCAATGCCAATAACTAATACATGTTTTATTCTAGTTTACATCCCTTTATCCAGCAAAATATAAAAAATGTTTTAAGCAAGGGTCCCTATTGTTTTAATGAATTAACCTATCATCTACGAATCGGTATTCTGCATAGCTACATCTTTAAATAGTAATATTCTCAAGATTGATTCCATTTTGAGTTTGAATGACAATAATTCTTCCATGGTTATATAATATAGTACCTTTTGTGAAGTGCATAATTTGTTTGTTCATTTTAAATATTCTAAAGGATTAGTTACATAAAAAAGGCCACGTGCCTTATAATTATTGAGCTAAAATTCAATCACTTTTGCATACATTCTATTGATAAAAACCAGAATGTGAGATTTTTTTAATAACTCTCGTGAATTCTGTCACCCCTTTGCCACATACGGCTAATACTGGACTCATGTTCATTCATGATTTAGGGTTCCGTATTGTGTTAACAGTAAAATTAGTATCGAAAGGTGTGACGTAACACTCGATGGTTATTCATGCGCACGTAATGAAACCGGTTCGTGTTATGATTTTATGGGGTTTACAAAACCCTTCGAGAGGGCTATTTTTTAAATGGCAACAGCACGGGTTCAAAACGACTATGGGTGTGTTATTCAATAGTTTGACATGTGGGCTAGTAACATTGCTATTATTAATATTAAGTACCCGAATTCGAGACATCATTATGGCACATTATTAAAAAAAAATAAGCAAGTAAGTAGGTACTATATTATATTTCTGGAAAAAATATAGGACTAAAAACAGAGAATAGAATAAATGTTACCTACAATACCTAGCAAATCCAAAAAAGGTGGCATGGGAACATTTTCGGCAGATGTAAATATTTGAGAGCTATATTCACAATTCTTTGTATTTATTACTTATTAAGTAAGTATCTTTACTAAATTACATTTAAGTTAAGAATAACTTAAATGATACGTGAAACTCACTACATATTTAATACTACCTACTACTAATATACTTCAGTTATTAATGAAATAATATGTCTGGAATGTGCCCTAAAAATATACTGTAACCCAAAATTTTCAAGAAACTCCAACATCTACCTGCACGTTCCTATTTCAAAGTAATTCATAGAAAAGCACATCAAAACAGAAATAAAAACTAATGTCCTGAACTGCTTAGATAATTTTATACATATATTAATATGCAACGCGTCTACGAATTGCTCAGTTAAACTCCAGTTAACGTACACTTCACAACACTTGGCTTAACGAGAGTTTTGCATGGATAATTTGTTTAAACGGAGTTTACCAGTTTAATCGCAGGTCAAGTAGGGACCGGCCACCTAAGCGCTTTCTTAATTACACCTAAAATTATACAGCCCGTCCGGAGATTTGGTACCTACTGTCTGTTTTACTGAGTGATGGCATTTTGCTTAAACGTCCCAAGTTAAGTTGATTGTGTTATCTCTTTAGTGAACGTTTCTTTTCTTTTAATCCTGACAAGATCAAAAATAAAACAAATGAATTCATGTATGGTAACATCATGTGTTTCATGTGTGGTACACACACACTAAGCGATTTTATTTATTATTACAAATTGCAGCAGCCTGGGTCGGGATCTACTAACAACTAGCTCCTATTTACCAGAGTTTCGGCCATCCTGTCCCACTGATGTCCTCCCCCAGCGATGCCTTAAGCTAAGGTCCGTACCGCACAGAGGGTGCCCTTAGCGTGTAGTTGCTTAGTATTAAGTTTTTTCACTCTGCCTAGGGGTCTTTATTTATTAAAGCATCCACAGAAAAGCCTGCAGCAGTATACAACCTCTTGGGTACATCTAAAAAAAAAACAAAAAAAACTTACGAGTATATTGGTGATTGTATTTTCCTGCACTTTATTATTAAACCTTTATAACAACTGTCGAATCGTGTTCGGAAACTTACCAAACTGACAATATCGGCGCGACCACCCGGCCTTTGTCAGCCGACCGACTCTAAGCGCTTAATGAAAATCGGCTTGCCCGCTTTCTGCATATAGAGAGGCCATTTGCTGAAATGGTCGCATGCCTTCAAACTAATACTGCAATGTGCTGATTTACAAACTTAAACTTTGTCTTGGTAAAAATAAGGGTGTTAAAAGTGAAGACTGTATCTCGCAGATCGATGCGTTTGATACTTAACGATATGCAAATACTGAAGTATTTAGGTTATACTTGTATCTTTGAAGTGTTAATTTGGTTGAGTAAACATGTCTGTGTTTATCTAGAGATGTTTGTTGGTATATGCCAGACAGAATGTGATGTTCTACTATTCAATACACATAGGTACTATATTAAACCTAAGGCACAAAGAAATGATCGAATCATAAGTAATGCTGTTAATTCTGTAATCATTAGCAAAATTGTCGGTACAGTTGGCGCAGTGATCGAGCTTGGCTGCTGCGCTGGCCGAGTTTTGCAAAAGAATCATCCGTTCCCGGCGTGAGACCATGAGGGGTTTCCGACCCAAATTCAAAAACAATAATGGCTGAGTAATTAATAATGAAAAGACTTAACTCGTAGGTATAAAAATTTTGGAATATCTAAGATATTCCAAAATTTGTATACCTACGAGACTTACTACCTACTTGAATTATAGCCCAATCTACCAAAATTCTGCATATTTAAGCACCAAAGTAAAAAAATTACTACAACACAACTGTATATCAATTCAAACTACCATACGGTACTCGTTAAAACGCCAAAAGTTTACGGTTAGCTTAGTTTCGTACACAATTTTGGACGAATAGAGAGGCTTTTCATTTTTACCTTTAAAATTCAGAATTTTCAGTAAAGCCTTTTAAACCCGAGCTGATGTTAGCAGCAGTGATGAAATTATAACATCGACATTCATGGAGTTTTCAAACTTTAAAACTATGTCATTTCAACTAAATTCCAAATATTCTGGCGTTCACACAATTAAGCTTTAGTTTTAACCTGTGTTAATATGTTGGTCTAGAAACTTTTGAAGGCTTAATTTTGATGTGGATTTTGTTAAATCGCAGTTGTGTTTACGCGCCCTTTTAAACTTTGCTTACATACTAACATGATAGAGGCAGAGCTCTTTAATCTCTCAAACTTTTTATATTGATATTTTTTTACTAAATAGGTATATCTATATTTTTATTCAAACTTTATGCACTAGTAAAAAACTGTACAAAGGCAGACATAATGTCAAGGGCATTTGTTACCAGTCTACCTTACGGTAATGCAGAGACAGAAGATATCAGGTAGGTTAGGTTAGGTTATCTACTAACCTAAACATGGTGGCAGAGACATCACCTCACACCCAAACAGCATGACATTAAGTTTTCTGAGTCATCATTTTGGACCGACTGATAAAATTCGTTCGGCTTTCCCACATTTCTAAGTTTTGCCTGATGTTTGCCAAGATTCCATCATCAGATCTCGACTTGGTGACCATCTATATGACCATTTAGGAAGTATACCCATTCTAACAAAACAAGAATTTTCCAAATTAGTTGGCAAGCGACGAAGTTATGCGCCAACAAACATCCGAATTGATAACCTCCTTCTTTTTTAGAAGTCGGTTCAAAAACGTAAACACCTATTAAAAATAACTGACAAATAATTCATTGCGCATAGGTCCAGAGTCATCACCTACAGAAATCGTGAAGTTCGAATGTGCGACGATGTGTTGTTTTCCTGTACTTGAACATGTTGTTTTATTAATGTTTGAAATTATTATATTTCTGTATTGTGGTTAGTATTGTTAGTTTTTTAATGAAATGTGTTGATCATATAGTGCGAACTGAGTCAAAGAACCAATAGTAAATAAACCGGTCTAGCTATGTTCTGATCAATATCAATTCAGCTAACCATAAATCGAATATAAAATCCTCAAAAGTTGTTAAGTTTTACGACGTTTAAATGTCAATCTGATCATTCAGTAGCTAGATAGCATACTGTTTAATACTATAGTAAAGTGTAAAAATGGTAAATTAACTACAAATGTCTTCGTTATAGTAACAATGACTTTAAATACTAAAATAATATATTATGTTCGATAGTGACAAAGTTTTTATGTAATATAATGTTAACAGAAACAAAAGATATTTAAGTAAATAATTATAAAAAAATGTCTTTGTTTTGTCGTTAATCAACTTTTTAACTGTTTATGTAAATTACATATAATTCTTTATTATCTTTTAGAACAGCTTGACAAAACATTCCAGAATTATAAATAAGACATTACAGATAGCAATAAGAATATGTCATAGGTTTAAAAAGATGTATGTTGCATTTAATTTTGTTTCTGCTTTTGATGTTCGAAACGACAAAAACAGTATTTTTTTCCTGCAAAAAAAAAACATTGAAGTTACAACCCAAACGTTATCTGCAGAAGTCAAATGTCAGAACAAGTTAGCAGACATAAAAAATCGCTCCCAAAATTTACTTTATTAAAACTTTCTCCATTACAAAGCCGACGAACATTCAGTTCACATTTTATTTAGGTGTACTCCCAAATACAGACAATTTGATAAAAACTAAACAAGCTGTCAAAGTCCATTAGTTTATTCTTTATTCAGCAAACGGTGGATTGGAACAAGTTTAATCAGAGTCGATGCAGTGTATACAGTGGCTGAAAGTAATATGATACTTGTTCAACAAATCCGGCGACTTGTCGTGTGACATCTGAAGCCACGTGTTTGGACTATGTTAGGCGTGTATTATCTACATGTATATCTGAATCTGTGTAGTTATAATGAGTGGCGTAGTCATAGCCCTTATTATAGGTTAAACTAAAGGTGAAATGAACCTTTTGGCGCAGCCGTGATGCCATTTTTTGTCTCTTTTTTTGTGTTATTGCGTTTTTACTGTGCGTGTATCCAGCTGGTGCCAATAAATGTATTTTCTTTTTTTCTTTCTTTAAAGGCATAAATGCGGAGACATCTCTAGTTTCCAAAGCATTTGTATTACAGTTAGCATTAGGTTTGTTTTATATATTTTTTACATAATATATCAAACAAAGATGCTTTATCATGCTCGTAAATTGACTCATTTTACTAAAACAAGGGTTGCTATTTGTAAAATGTTCTCATTATTCATTCATACAAGTTTCTACTTCCATCTAGATTCTAGTGAAGCAGCAAACTAGTGTCAACTTTTATTTCAATTTACAAACTCATGGCATTATAAAAAAAATACTTGTAAACTTAACCAAGAAAGGTGAGATAAGCAAAGCAGAAACGAGTCCGCTAATGTATTTAGAAATCAAACATAGCCGGTAGCGAAACCCAATACTTGACTACCTCGACTCTAAACAAACATTCCAACGTATCCGAAATAACATTATAAATCATTTTTCCTACAAACTATCACTTTTTCTGGTGAAATTTGTTATTTCGTGACAATCTGTTCCGCTATTTGCTTAGCGTCACTAAACAGATGGTTGGAGTGCATCGATCATATTCGTATATTATTCATTTTGAGTGTTACAGATTTCTTAAGTTTGACAGGGAACTAATAGTGGCTTATGTTGGAATTTTCATTAATTTTCGTCTTAGTTTTGAAAAAGTTCATTACGGATATTATGTCGGTTGGTTTGTTTTTTGTCTTTACAGAATCAAAAATAGACTCAACGAACTTAATTAAGATTTGGTTGATGATATTATCTTGATTGTTTCTTTTATTTAATAACCAGCTTATAAAGTTATTACTGGTAGGATACTGCCCTCTGTAAGAGGCATTGTGTCTCGCTCCTTTCAATAACTTGACAAAAAATCCATGACCATAATTTATTGAACTTCATCTTAATTCTCTTGAGCAGTTTTCGTTACTTCACCTTGTACAAACTCGGCCCAATAAAGTTCAAGATTGAAAAATAAATCCTAACAGGCATTAGTAGACTTTTTGCAAACAAACCAACAACTACGATTGCACTTCGGCGTTCGTATCATGTTCGCAATGCTATTAGGAGCTGACATTTGCTCTCTTGCTGTACGGGCATTCGGGGAATCTTGAAATTACTCATTTGGTATTTCAGTCACGGACCACAGTGCCGATCCAACGCTGATTTTTACTTCTTTCAATTCCAATTGCACTATTTCATCAGGTAATTTATCTTCATATTTCGCTGAATTGACACGGAGTTAGAGCTACTGATCTGTGTAATTTACAACAGTATTGAATTCATATTTAATCTTTATTTTTATTTGGTTTAGCATTAACTTAGTATTCGATTATTACTCAATCATACTAATATAATCAATTACGTCAATTTGCTTTGAGTTTATTACCTAAATTTTAGCGTCATGTGTTCCGGATTCCACAACTTCGGTGTGCTTGCCCGTGAACTGTATTAACACCTACACACCAATTATTGGATCCCACAACGATGTGACGAAAGCCACCGAAGCTTTAAATTAGTGAAGAAAATTACCGTAACCGTTCCGCTTACATAATATTTAGCTACGGCATTAATATATAATAAATATTTTTATTCGACTTACTGACTACCTCTATTTTTATATTTTAACACGATTGCGTTAAAGTTTGCTATTTATCTGGTTGTAAAAGATGACTTAGTCAACCGACAATGAAACATACTTGCCTGGCGCTATCATCTTCAAGATTCGGCAGGTAAATCTAAACGAATGCGATGCGTATAATATTAACGATACTGAAATGTTTTGTGTGTATGAGAAAGTGTCTTATATTGTGAAGAAAGAAAGAATAAACTGTAATAAAAATATTTTGAAGTTATTTATATCTAACAAAGATCCTAATTTGCGTAGGTAAGCACAAGAAAAGAAAATCAGAAGCTTATTGACTGTAAATGAAATAACAATATATATTATATTCTGTCTAGACCAGATCAGGGCAAAGAAAAAAACTTTTTAAAGCACCCTTGAGATCAAATTTGTCAGGAGCGCCGTGAGTTACTGAACGTCTAGTGGAAAAAAAAGTCCCCGAAACAAATTGTTGGCAAACGGGAGAAGTGTCCAAGAGCGAAAATATGTTGATTGAATAAAGAAAAACTATTAAAAGTTTTCCCTTGGAGTTTCTGGTTCAGTTGCGACAGACAAAACAGGCGCAGTGCGTGGAACGCTGCAACTTTAACTATAATATTGTGCATTGGACTTTTACCCAGTGTTGCTCCTTCAGATTTTGCCTACAAAGCCGTATATTTTTCCTAGAAGACTTTATAGTAAGAGAAATGGACTGGAAAGCATGAAACATAATTAAATGTTTGTATTACACTTCCGTAATAACTAACGACTCATAACAAGACCGTCAGTTTATTAAAAACATAAAGAGTAAAAATTTTGTCAACTTGAAATTCGTTTAATTGCAAACCATTTTTCTTCAGGTCAACAAACAATACTGGTTATAGGTATAAAATCACTGATATCTAAACAGAAAAGTTATCATCGCCAGAAGTTTCTGTGGACGCAATATCAGTACAAAACTAAGTTTCCTCACCCTTAAGATTCGGATAACTTTCCTAATACTTGGACGAGATTATACCCACTCGTCCGTATGCTATGCTCAACAATATATCCTTATAATAATAAAAACGACAATTCTCTTTTATTTGTTGCATTAACTTCTACGGCAATAGTAAACTAATATGTAATATTTCTGGTTATTAATTCTGCTCAATAAAATCGAATTGCATTAAGATACTTTGGAATATGGGAATAATAAAAGTTGTTTTATCGATGATCGTAGACGACTCATTCTTTTTATGTTGGTTACGTTGAGCTGGGTAAATATTGTTTTCAATAAGAATAAAACCATTGTGTGTATTGTAAATAATTTATTATGCCATTTTAAACCGTACAATGGGAATAATAACTCATTAATTGGTCAAATGTAAAATCATCTCCTTTTAGCAGGATTTTATTTCCGAGTATAAATAAATAATATATTTGTAATGAGTGTGAACAGTTAACATGCTTATGATTGTAAATAGTGTGATATCTAAACACCAGAGAAATAAAACGTGGTAAAATATGTCCCAGCCGGCGCTTATAAAATGAAAAAAATAAAAACCACAATAGGTCCAACTCTAAACTGTCACATTGAATTATTTGCATACCATTATAGAGAACGCGGTCCGAATACTTCTCATTCCAGGAGCAGCCTTCGAATAATTCACTCAATGTTTCTTTTTTAAACGGCCCGACGTCAATTAAAATAACGTTGGATTTTTTTCGGTTTCCCCAAAAAGTGTTGGACGGGCGACGCGGCTTTTGAATCTTTCGCCGCGATAGGCACATTCTACAGGTGCAATGTCTGCTGGTGGCCAGGCGTGTCAACCTAGCGGTCGACAACAATATTTATTCATCCATATCCTTCCTTCTCAACGCAATTTCAACCTTATTGTTTTTAAAACAAAGAACATGATAAGGTGCAGCGGTGTTGTAATTGTTTTAGGCACCAGCAAAAAACTCAGGGTTAAAATGATGGAGCATTTTTCTTGGTTAGACCTCTTTTGACCCTTATCTGCTGAGGTGTTTAACGTGCGAACTTAATTTTTTACTTCATTCTCGGCGCGTCCAGTAATTAAAAGTTGATAAAATCTTGCTTCCCATGTACGAGAGCGGATATAGCTACATATTGGTGTATTTTAAGTAAAATTAAAAAGAGGGGTTTATATTTAAACTCCGTGGTGTTTGATGAAAATATTAATTTCCCACGGGGACTGTACGCGGTTTATTATTTCATGAAAGGCGAACATTAAATTTAGTTTAAGAGTGTTGTTAGGTATACACTAAAAATAGGCGTTGATAAAACGGTTCCCTTCATTAAGGACGGAGTACGATTAGATTATATAATATCAAGACGAACGATAAAAGTATTTTAAGGTAAATTATGATCGTACTGGAATTGAATGTACAGTATATTGTAAGCAACGTTGTGGTTCAAAAATGTTTTGACAAAATTTTAAAAGAGTTTGTGTCTAGTGATTTGCTCACGTAGAGAGAATAAATGAAAAGCGATAAACCAATTAAAGATGAAAGTAGAAACACCGGGAGGGGATGCCCTAGAAGGAACATAAAACATATTGGTGATGTTCTCAAGAAAGGTCAGTTCTGTAGTAGGCACTAGCAACCAGTGTCGTGCGTGTGTGACCACATTCATGAAATTAAACCAAGGAGTATGTATGAATCGTGGACATTATTGCTCTGTATCTATCTACCCCCAAGGGTAATAGGCATGAGTTTTTGTTTCTAAAAGTACGAGCACTTAATGTACAGATTCACCGATAAAATACAATCAGATATTGCTATTTCTATTTCTATTGAAGGGACTTTAAAAAAGGCAGGTGCTATTAATTATTTTAAGAATTTGAATTAATTTATGTCAATCAATCTTAAGCTTGATAAATCTTCTCACCATGACATCACCATTAGCGCCTTCATCAATATTAAATCTAATTCTTACATATTACTACGAGGGTAAGCACAATTTGCATACATACTTGTGCCTATATCTAAAAATCTGTATGAAGACAATGTATTATTAATCTTTAATTTACTTTATTAGCACACTCCCCTACGCGGTGCAGACACCCTCGCCCAAGGGATTTGCACGAGAGCGAAAATTTAAATTTGAATGACCCTCTACAATCACCTATAGTTAGAATTTTGGTACGTTTACCTACGCAAGTAAACATAGGCGGTTTTTTTTATTTGCCTAAGAAAGGGTTTGTTTTTAAATAATTAATTGACTAATTAAGACCGAAATTGGTTAACAGAGGGGACCAATTCCACCGCTTTCCGCTAATCAAATATTTTGGTCATGTGGACAATAAAATCAATGATAATAATATCTTTTACTTAAAGTGCCTGTTTAAGAACTCACGAATAAAAAATGAGCGTTCATTGAGATAGCATAGCATAGCTTGTGATAACTCTGCAATTGCTGATGTCTTGTGACTGGGGAGATTTTTCACCATGAAGTGGGTCACTAGGCTCTTTGAAACCCACAAACATCTTAATAACAATACGCCTACAATAATCATAAAGTAAACGTATACCTTAATAAAGTGTCACCAACCTTGATACAACTCTTGAAGTGTTGTCGCGTGACAAAAGATAGTCCGTCAATTATATTAAGGCAATGAAAGATAGACGAACTGAAGGTGGGACTGTTGATACACTGTAAACACTAAAAAACATAATTAAAATATGAAATTAAACAACAAACTTCGTACATAGAATTTAATAAAAAAAGTGAATTAGAATAAGACTTAGGTTTACCAAGATCGAATTCTTTTTTTCTTGACTATCATAAATATCTTACCTTTTATAAACAAAAATAGTCACTTACTTGGAAATTCTGTCACTTGGCTTTTGCCGGAGTAACTACTAAATTATAGTCTATTGTACACCTAATATTCATTTCCATTCTCATTACTTACATTAAAACACAAATTACAACACTTTGTTGCACTCTTATGCAAATATTCAACGAGTAATGAAAAGCTAACTGCGTGCTATTTAAAATAGGCGAGATTACTTCGCTAGTAGATCAGTAGGGAGGTACCAAAAAGATAAGAGAGAACATTGGAGCCCGGGTGAATAGGAACATGCACTTACAGGAAACTGGGTTTGTTTTGTAAATTTTAAATGTTTTAGGTATTCAAATAATATTGTGAGCATTCTGTGCCAGCCAAAGAGGTTGAAAAAGGATTCCAAAGATAGTTTGCACTTTATGTGGTGAGTAAAACGAAGAATTCGAGCTCATATCTATTATCGTTCTTTAAGGAAAAAGATGGCGTCAAGTGATATCCTTGTCACCGAATGAATTTCCATTTTAGACAGTATTATTTTTCAAGTGGATCATTACAAATCTAATAAAAACAAAACTGAAAAAGAAAAATACTTTGACCAAACAACAAAACCTCAAGAAGCTCATAGCCAACACAATTATCTAGAATTTGACGATAGAATAAAGTTTGTGGACGGTAAAATAAGTTTTAATATAAAAAGGAACAATAAGCCTTTGAATATTAAGGCGAAAAAAGTAGCATTGAATTGGTGAAAACATAGCATGGGTTCAAAAGGCAAGTCATTAGGTGACGGCCAAAGAAATGTTCGGGTTGTAATGAGCTAGCTGGCGGCGATTAAGACGTACAAACTTGAACCAGCCCTGAGACAACGGCCGACGAAGAACATGGAACGTAAATTGTTGGATATGACAGAAAGTCGCAGACGGGCTTCAAATGTGAACGTTTCCTTGTGCAAAGAAAATGATACTACATTTTCTAAATCCTAGCTTTTTTATAGACCATATCCAAACCTTGCTTGTACCGAATAAATATTTAAGAGTTATTTTATTTACAAGTAAGAAATTATTCTATTATAACATACATAATAAACCATGCTTTGAATAACTTGTCACTCTTGCTAGCAGCTTCACTGTTCCCTTTCTATTTGGGACTTAATTCAACCTGTATGTAACAAAATATACTGTATTATTTTATGTAGATTTTTTGCTCTACGTCATTATCAAGCGGGCTTTGCTACTATTTTATCTGACCTATTTAATTTTCTTTAATCACATCTTCGAATTCATTCTCCCTAAAATCACTTATCTTACCATGATGTAAGTCCTTTATTGTTACCATATCTATTGTACCAAGTATATTCATACATCAACACACCTCCCTTCTCCTATTTACCGAAAACTTTTCCGTCGTAACTAATTTATTTTCCAACTAAATCTTATAAATTCGGGCTCGCGAGCGACTTGCACGCGATCTCAGTCAAACTCGACTTTTTGATAACGCCATTATATTATATCGTGGATTTATTTTTGTTTTATCTACGTTTGGAATTCAATTAGATATTATTTCCAGGCTTAATTGAATTCGTTTGTTTAGTGTTGACTAATGTATTTTTAATCCTAAAGCTTTAGATCTATTGGGCACGGTTAGATGTTCCTAAAACAAAATAATAATGATTAAGTCACACAGTGAAATCAAAATCTAACGTCTATTAGCGTTTATGATTGTTTTATTATGATTGATGTGTGATTTTTTGAGACATGAAAATGGATTGACGTTTTAATGAAAGAATTTATTGCAATGAACATGCATTTAATAAGCCAAAAAAATGGATAAAATTTAAAAATGTTAATAAGTTTTTTATACGCATCGGAATTAATAAAGAGATTTTAAAGTGTCTTCTAACGATAAATTGGTTCTCATTAAAATTAAAGAAATCTTTTGTTACAAAACTTCTATGTTCTTCTTTTAAAGAAAAGCTAAAACAATAACATCGAGAATACCTGAAAACACTAAACGTAGAAGATTAATTATTCCAATAAAAACTTCGAACGAATTTCGCGAAATTCGCCGCTGAAGCAGACCATTTAAATTAGCCCGATAACTTGAAAACTGAATGAAAAGGGTTTAACCAGGAGAGTTCCAATTAGCTTGCTGTTATTTTTCCATTCCGTTCGGCGGTATCAAAAACTGGGTCGTTTGGGAATCGATCACCTATTAGAGTGTAGTACATTTTGTGGATAATTTAAACTATTACTTTAGTTTCACATTTTGAATAAAACTTAAACTTTCTGTTGGTTTCTGTAGAGGGTACAACACATGTCATGTCATATCAGCTCGGTTAAATATAGAACTGATATAATAAAATACACATTACTTTTTTTTATACAGCTAAGTGGTTTGCAGAAACTATCTTCGACTCACGTTGTTTACACTTCACAAAGCCACAATTTTGCCGAAGAATTTTCCCGCAATGCTTTACCGCACAGTAAACAAAAATGATTGATTGTCTATCTATTAATTACAACAATATTTGCTACCATCATTCATACTGACTTAAGACAATAGACCTCCTGAAGTTTGCTCAATTTCTCAACTGTTTTAAGACCTCTTGTTGCCAAATTGACTCTGGCAGTCAAGTATTTTAATTTAATCGATTCTCAGGTATCGTTTCGTAATAAGCTATTGAAAACTTCGAGTTGATTTATTTTAATTAAGGGTAATATTTATAAGGACTTGTTCGGTTTCACCAGGCATCTCGAATAAGTAGCTTTAAGGTTAAAGTAATTTGTTAATTGAGCACATAATTAGGTTTATTATATTCTTAATTAAGATTCTTTCACCGGCTGTATTCATCAATTAGGTACTATAACGATAGGATTTTGAGTGAGGTTATTTCTTCCTGTAATACATGGACATTATAGAGATGCGATAGTTTAGTGACCAAGTAAAAACGTGGTAGTTAGCCCGGTTACATACATACATACATACATAAACTCACGCCTTTTTCCCATGGGGGTAGGCAGAAACTACAGAGCGCCATATGCTACGATTCTTACATACTTCTTTTGCTTCGTTTACATACTACGCACCTGAACTTTCTGAAGAACCTCACCAATAAGGTCTATGTACCTATGTCCTTTTAGCCCGGTTATCATTACGAATTAAGTATTATTGGATACTGAGCTACAAATTAGATCGTTAGTCTATTCCTTGGATTCTTTGAGACGGGTGTGGTGGTAATAGAAGAAACATAACACGCTTTGAACGCTTTTGTATCTTTGTACAAAAAAATATTCCGCGTCCTAGGTATAAAAAGGATCACAAGAAGAAGAAAAAACAAAACAAAACAAGGATTTCCCAAGTGGTTACATCCTTGCGGCAGACGGCAGTGCCATGAACTTGAAACTAGATATAAAATTAATTTAATGAGAAAGATGAGCATGCACATGCTAATTAGGAAGCACCGGATCTTTACTGAAAGCGTTTGAAACACACCAGAAATGCTACTTTTACATGTTCACCTAAACATGTAAGTAAAGCATTTCTGGTTGGCTATGCCATATTTTCTTTTGTCTGATTTTAACATCGTAAATTGTCAAACAGGTCAATTCTTACTGCAGTATATTAATGAATTAGGTATTTTTCTAGCTGTGCCACTGAATTCAGTTCTCCGCCTTCAACGTCTAGTCTACCCATCTAGCTGGCGACCTTCTGTCTCCACTATCAGACCCGTATGCTTTTCAACCTTCGGTTGTTTGACAAACATGGCAAGCCCACTCCCACTTTCGCTTACCAACACCAAAACAAAATTAAAAAGTAATAGTGACCACAAACAAAAACTATGAACAAAAAATTTAGTAGGTAAGCACTGTTATCAACTTATGAATATTTGATTAAGTGCCACCATTAAGTGAAAAGTAAACCCCAGTAGTAAAAAAAACGTTCGAGACTTTATCGAATTGTTCCGACACTAATACGCCACGCGATGATAACACTAAGGCGATTATCTTGAGTAATTAAATCACATTTTTTTATGAATATTTCACACGTAGTATTTTTTTTTCTAACAAATAAAGCAATGTGATTAACCCTGATATGTGAGGGAACTTTAATGCTTTTGAGCATGCAGTTTGTGAGCTAGTAATTAAGAGTAAAATTAGTGTTATTGTTCAACTTTGTTTGTTGTGGTGGTTAATTAGAAACTACCTAATCTTGTGAGAAATTGCACACCTTAAAATGTGATTACAAATAGGGGCTTTTTGTTACATCGTATAAAAAATGTCATGAAAAGCACGGGTTAAGTCACACATAATAATTTCATATTCATGTTTGAATTAGTTTAAAGTATGGATGTGGAGCTATCAGAGTACCTAGAGAGATATAAAAGAAACGATTCAGTGAAAGGCGAAATGGCTGGAAAGAAGCTGACTTTTGATATGATGGTATATAAGGTAAAAGAAGATATGATAAAAGAAGCTTTGCTGCATTAATGAATAGGATTGTTTTCTTTATAACTTCCCATTATTAATCTTTTAATCATACGCTGATTTATAAATTAAACGACAGTGGGTAATTAAATAGGTACCTATTACAAACAAAAAAGAGACATCGCTACTATCACTCAGCAGAACAAAACCAATCGGCAGTGTTTATGACTTAGTAGAGACACACCAGGCACATTAGCCTGGCACATGCTGAGCTGGACTCCCATTTGGTGCAGCCTTGAGACGCACACCGCACACTATCATTCATCGTTCATTGTTTTAAATCACTTTTGATTTTGTATTGTGTGTTTGTCTGTGTCTTTTGTGTGTACTAAATAAATGTTTAATCTATCTATCTCTATCTATCTACACATATTATCAAAAAAATCTCACAGTTAAGTGCGGTTGCAACCACAGCTAATCTCATCATCCACCACACATGACACTGATGAATAAAACGACAAACGACAAATTAAATTCTACGTTTAAACTTTTTATTCCTTATGGTCGGATGAACAATAAAGTAATGAAGTAGACTGGGCGGTGGCGACGTGGAGGCGAGCCGTCGACAGTTCTTATGACACCCCTTATCTGTAGCCACACGCGATATGTGTTTGGTTAAAGTTAACTAGTTTACCTACGGAACGGACTTTTGTATATTTTTTTTACTGGGTATAAAACCTCGTTGAAACCTGCCTCGTTGGTCTAGTGGTCGCAAGCGCCACTACTGAGCTTGAGGTCTCGGGTTCGATCCCCGGGTCGGGCAAAGTGTTATTGAGTTTTTCAATCAGGAATTTCTCAGTAGCAGCCCGGAGTCTGGATTTGTGCCCAATTGATGGCAATAGGCTCGCCCCCTATTACATGGGACTTAAACATAACTGGCGAAATGTGGATGTACTACCAGGTACATCTCTGCCTAGCCCTTTGGGGATTACAGGCGTGACGTTATGTGTAAAAATAAATATCGGCCACATTTTTTTTTTCATTGAATTTGAATTACACCGTGGTTAAATTGGATTTGTTTTGTTTTTCTTTTGCGGTTCGTTAAAATATAGAACAAAACAATAAATAAAACGCTTAACTGGAATGTCATTGATATTATTATGTGTACATTTTCCGCAAAAATAATATGCCTTACTAAATTAATTTTGTATATTGGGTTTTAAAAATGAGGACAACCCAAATGCTCTTTTGACAACAATGCAACGCGGATTCACTCGCTTTTAAGGATCGTAGCGTGATCTTAAAGAGCCTGTTATATTTTTTAAGAATTAGGCTTTTTCTATTCAATATGATTTTTATCAGAGATGAAATCATTTATTCAAAAAACAAACATTTTTTTTAGTTTTATCAAAAGAAAAGTATAAAGCTGTAACCAATCGTTGATGAAAGAAAACCCAAATACCATAAACTATTTACTAATCACTCTTTAGCTTATCCAAAATCGCACCATAAGAAACTTTCACACGCGTAAAACCCATCAATAACGAATGAAGAAAAATTAAAACGAACTGAAATAGTTCAGCCAGCAATTGAAGGCCGAAATCCAAACAAACTCGTATAAATCAGTGTTTATTGCCCATTTAAATATCTACAACACTAAAACGCGTCACGTAACTCAGTTTTACCTTACTTATGGCACTTTTCGCCGTCTAACGTTTGCCATGAAACTAGGATCTAGAAAGAACTTAAATGGTGTTTTGATTTTTGGTACAATATGTACTGTGTGTGCTGCGGGCCGCGGCTTTCCCCACGAAAAATTGCCGGGATAAAAATACCCTAAAAAAAAAGATTATAGATGACAGAAGGCTGGTATCCGCAACTCCACGTCAAAGCGCGTATTTTGCGTATGGGCTATAATCTACCACGCAGGCCCAGTGCGAATTGGTAGACGTCACATATCTAGGCAGGAGTATTACTTTGTGTAATTTATTTCATCACCACTTCTCTCAAAAACGGTGAAGGAAAACATCGTGAGGAAACCGGCATGTCCTAGAACCAAAAATTCGAAGATATGTGACATCTACCAATTCGCACTAGGCCCGCGTGGTAGATTATGGCCCATACGCAAAATACGCGCTTTAACGTGGTGGAGTTGCGGATACCAGCGCGATATCTTTAATCCTTTTTTATTCAAGAGAAAAAATGATCCACCAATCATTGAGTCAATTTTTTATTTAAATCTGTTTAAAGGTTTCCGGGTGACCGAGTAACTAACATCCAAACATCTTCACAAACATTCATACTTATAATGTTATTAGAATAGTAGAATTCTTCAGAATAACATAAAAGCCATAATTAATAAGATATGCAAACATCGTGGGCGGCCGCTCGCTGTAGGCAGTAATTTCTTAATACTATTGCGTTTATTAATTAACACATCGTACCTACATATTACTTTCGAAAAATGTTGAAATCACCAATCTTTTTAAATATGTTTAACATTCTTAAAACACTTCATCACAGTGTATGATTTGGACATAGCTACACTAAAACCATTTCCGTGTTTTCATTTCAAAACACTAAAGAATTTCCTCCAACTAGGTATCGAAATGAAAGCCCTGAAATCCGAAACCGAATTCGATTACATTTGACTTTTAACAAGTAATCGGGTTAACCCAATCTCTTTCGGAACCAAAGCCAGTTGTGATTATCCTTCCAATTATAAAATAATAGTGATTCGTTCGCACTTAATCCCTCTATGGCGTAAACTTATCTGTACGCTTTTACAGTATTCGTGCCTCGAGCAAATAATGATATAGTTGGTCGTGCTGTATAAACGGACATTGTGACCGCGTTTTGGTCCGTAGAGTTTTACAGTTATACATCAACGTTTTAACTTTTTTGTTCGTACTATGGGCCTAGTACAAGCAGTATCTAATTTAGGATTACAGTGTGTGTGTATACAGCAGGCCTAGCCTAATTACAAATTCTATTTCTATTATAGAAAGAAAATGGCGTATAATCAGCTGTTTGTCAACTGTTAAGTGTATTTCATTTTCAGCTATATTACAAACTAGCAGACGTCCCGCGGTTTCACCCGCGTATGTCCCGTTCCCGTGAGAATACAGGGATAAAAAGCCTATGTGTTAATCCAGGGTGTCAGCTAACTCCATACCAAATTTGATTAAAATCCATTCAGTAGTTTTTACGTGAAAGAGTAACAAACATCCATCCATCCATCCATTTATCCATCCTCACAAACTTTCGCGTTTATAATATTTGTAGGATTCTACTTGTAAACACTTGACAGTTGACAAACAGCTGATTCCATATACGCCATTTTCTTCCCATTATCGCCTTATCGATTACGATAGTAGAAATAGATATTGTAATATAGCTAGGCCTGCAGTTTATTCTAGGACCACCGATAGAACACTAACATTGACTAACTCGCTATTAGTACTCCCGAGAATGAGGGTCTAGGTCGGGCAATAGTGTTATCGGGTTTCCATCTGGATTCTCCAGAAGACTCCCGACGCCTGAAGTTACGCCTCATCGATATCAATATCCTCGATTTCTTCTATTTGGGACTTAAACATAAGCAAGGCAGGCCGTCATGTTATGTTTATACTTTCAGAATATTATTTTCCTCAATTTCTACATACATACATACGTAAACTCACGCCTTTTTCCCATGGGGGTAGGCAGAAACTACAGAGCGCCATATGCTACGATTCTTACATACTTCTCAATTCTCAATTAATATATATATATATATTTTCTTATTTATTACTTCTCAATTTCTACTTTCTGCAAAAATATTCTATCCAGGTCTTAAAGATCCACAATACCAGGAAGAGCCTTTATTAAAGAACAGGGCAACCCATAAAAACGGCTGACATTTAATTAAACGTATACTAAATATACAGACAACTACTACAGTAAATAACCAGGGTACATGGGCATATAAGATCTGTTGAGAGTTTTACGTTCATCTTCTCTTCACGGTGTACGCAGATCTCCTATCGCCATTAAGGCATAGGCTACCCTTGAAACAATTGAGTACCGATAAGTTTTTATTACTGGTTTTATTGTGAAAGCTTATATTGAGTACTTAACCTTTCTGATTTGTAGAATTTATGTTATTTTACGAAGCGGTTTCTCTCAACAGTCATTCTCATGAGTTTTGTGTTTGCAGTCCTAACCAAAATAAATAAAAAATAATTCGTATCTTCTGACGACTAACTATCTTTAACCTGCAATTCCGTTTGCATGTAAGTAACCTTCTATATCCTCTAAGCACTTGATAAAAGTAGCTTTCTATCATTGAAAGCTTTTTTTAATCGGTTGAGGAGTTCCAAAGTTTAAACCCTACATGCAGACTTACCTAAAATAAAGAAATAGTCGGTACCTACGCCCTGATGTCGACCCCAATTATACATGATGTTAATTCAGAAAATTGGTAGTAGATAACATTTCTTCGAACTGTTCCTAGCAGACTACTTTGAGAAGAATTTTGTTAAAACCTCGGAGGTCTATTTTAAAGTTCAAACTACAACTACTTAATATGTGTCAAATCATAACAGAATCACCTATAGGTTAACATTTGAAGTGATCACTTAATATATAAAGCAAGCAAGCTTTATATAAAGCAATATAAAGCACACAGAATTACATGGACTTGTCCATTCAGTGGGATAACATAAAGTATAATTTAAAAATACAGGTCAATCGCAAAATTGGAAAGCAAAGTACTCTGTACTTCTCGTTCCAATTCTGCAATAGCCTGTTTGTATGTGCGCATAGAAACGATGACTCAAAAAACCCTTAAACAATATTTCATCCTTAAATAGAATTGCCAGAAATATGCATATCGTAGTCTGGTTTTTTTTTCTTAATCTTCAGTCTGTTTCATTCACTACGAACGGGGAAAATTAACTTTTTTTTTCTGAAGACAATTGTAGATCCTTTCGCGTTTCTCATTCAACTTAATTGCAAAATTGTAACCAGTTTCTATTTGCGGAGTACACAACAGCATTATTAAATCCCTTTGACAGACGATTCTTTTCCCTACAGATTTAATTGAACCCGTTACTGTTCATTATAAAATATTCCACTCTTACCATGAACTTTGGGAGGAAACTGTTAAGTTTAATTATGTAAGACAGGGAATAATAAACAACTATGTAATTTGCTTTTTACGCTGACTGGACGGCTACCGAATGAAAGTCCATTAAGTGAATTGGACTGGACAAATGTCCGGGTGTACCTTTGTGGCGTAGCTTGGACTCTCGTGGGCTTTTTTCTATGAAGTTGGGTTCAAAAAAGGGCCTTTGGAATAGGAAGGATTTTTAGGGAACTTTTAATTGTGTGTAGATCGAATAGCGAGGTAGGTATATTTAGGAAACTTCTAGCTTTACAGACTCATACATTTTGGCTCAGACTTTTGTATGCAACAGCTGTTTTTTTGGGGATTTTCGAATTGGTCCCGTAGTGAAACTTGTTCACATTCATGGGTAGAACAGAACAGCCAAGGAAAATTTTGCCCATGATTTCAAAAACACCTACTTTATACCTATTTATTTAGCTACAAAACAAATTGAACTTTAATAGTTATTATTTGTACACGACTTTCACATGAATAAATAAAACCTAGCTACTAGACTTTATTTTCCGTGAAAATATTTAAAAAAAAAATGGATTTTTTTTAGTCGCAGCCTGCTATGGAAGCGCGGACAGGGCAACGTATAAAACTATAAAAGATGGACCAGCTGGTTCGATTGGTTCGTTTTTACCGAAATTTCCCCAAAAAATTCACTGCTCGATTTAAATCAAAAGTTTTACCCATGCAGTACGCTACGATTTTTATAAATTCGTAGAACGAATTCTTTTGGCATTGTATTGTAGACAAAAACATAAATAGCTGAATAGAAAGGGGTATCCAAAACAGAAATTGTAGTCATTTTGGAGCTAAAATCAGTTGGTTTTTTAGTTTTTTTTTTATTTTAAATACCCGAGTTAAAGGCGTGAGTGTGTATAAAACTAAACAACAAGAATATTATAGAACTCAAAACCAAAACTGTACTAGTGTGTGTGTGTGTGTATGCTTGTGTGTCAAGACCCTCCATTCAGGGTTCATAATCTATATACTTATAATAAATCTGTAGAAGTAAAATTTCTGTACATTGAAAATATCAAAAAAATAAATAGCAGGGGGTGTTACTAGACTGACACCGAACCCAAAAATATGATTAAAAAAATTTTTGTCTGTCTGTCTGTCTGTCTGTCTGTCTGTCTGTCTGTCTGTCTGTATGTTCAGGTATCACGCAAAAACTACCGGTTCGATTACGATGAAACTTGGTATACTTATTCTTTGATATCCTGGGCACCACACTGGGTACTTTTTATCCCGGAAAAGTATATACAATAAAAAACAAACTTAATTTTGCGGTTTGATCCCTACACCCGACTACTGTACCAACCGCAAATAATAAGTTTGTCGTAGGTTACGTCACCCGCAGTGGAGTTCACCAAAGGGCGCTGCACACGGCTAAGATATTATAATATTTAATCTTAAGATACAATATCGCTCGCCATACAATTCAATGGACTATCACACACTACGAAGATAATTATGCACATTGAATATCTATTCAAAATTAATATTGGAGGATGATTGTTTTGTCTTTCTGTCTGTATGTGCACGCATAGTTCAAAAACTATTATAGGGATTTTAACCGAACTTGGTACGGTTGTAGGTAATCAATACGCCTGGGCAGGTTGATCTTAGTATCAGTTGTTTTACACATGGTCAGTTGTACGGCGCTCTTTCCCGGGTCAGTAGTTCTAGAAATCTTTATGCATACATATCGGAAGGATCAACTTTGAAAGTAGTCTATCCGGAAGTATTATGCTAAAATTATCACGTTTATATATCAACGCACAGCCCCAACCGCTGGTATTAGAGACATGAAACTTAAAGGGGTGTTCTTAGTGAAGAGTAAGTCTTCCATAAAAAACGATTTTTGAAAATTTAACCCTTAAAGGGAAAACATAGGGGACGGAAGTTCGACATCCACGCGGGCGAAGCCGCGGGCAAAAGCTAGTAATATAATAAAACAATAAAAGTCCAGATTTATCATTTCTAAGACTAAAAGTTTTATAATTGTGACTACTGTTTATTTACTTGAAGATAAGTGCTTATGTGCTTAACTGTGAATGTGAATATTCGTTGAAACTATGAAAGCACTTTATTCATAGGGAATTCCACTTCAATGCAATCCTACGAAGTGGATATAATAAATTCGTGGAATAAATTCCTTCAGCATTTCATTTGCGTTTACGCGAACGTGTTGCACGTCACTATTAACGTCAAAATATTTTAGCTTCTGTGAAAAAAAATGAAGATATTCAAATTAGGCTCTCATTACACTACGGGGTTGCCGCTAATGAATTGAATGAATAATTTTAATCCCCCACCTGAATTGTTTGTTTGCCGTTTAAAGTGTCGTTTAATTATAATAAATGTCGGTGAAGAAGATTTATTTCCCTTGGATTGTTATCCTTGATATTATTGAAGTGGCCATTTATTTATTTAATATTTATAGCAATAACTTTTATAGAGGCGAGATGAATGACATAACTAGACTTTCATTTGCTACCAATAAATGATGTAAAGACAACAGTGGTCGGTCCAAGTTTGAAAATTATAATACTAGAATATTATTAAAATATATTAAAATTAATTTGAAGATGTTTGTGAATTAGAACGTTAAGTTTAATACAAATATATTTTATATGGAAATCTAGTATTTTTTTAGAGTATTTTTGTATTTGGTTTGTTTATAAAGATAGAATAGATTTACTCAAAAACTCCTCAACAGGGTTTAAAAAACTCCCGGGTAAAGACATGAACAACAACAACATCAATGAGAATGAGTAACATAATAGGTGATCTATATTTTATTTTTAAAACCTCGAAGGTTGAGGCGATGATGAGGATGTTGAAGCGCATAGGAAAATGTTCAGACGCCGAAACATCAACCGACCCCAATCTGTCAAAATTCATTGATATGTTTTAAACTTTATTTTAAGCAAAGTAAGGTTCATGTTCAATTGGGAAAATTTTACAGTTTGGGGTAAGTTGATGTGCTGGCGTCTGTACAAAACCCACGTGTATGGAAGAAGACGCGGGCAAAGAATTAACTAACTATAAAATAAAATAGAAGTAACGCTCAATTTTAAGTTCTTATTCATTCATACTATGAAAGGCTTATGCGTGTTGAAACGAGTTGCAATAGCCAACTATTTGTTGTAGTAAATGTACATGTTATAGAAATACAACTATCATGAATTTTCTTTAACAAAATTACAGGTTTAAGCTACATTTTATTAACCACTTTTAATGCGAAACCTAGTATTAATTCTTGTACATAAATTAATGTTACGACTATTTTTACGAACGCAAAACAAGTAAAACTCATGTTAATAACACTGTTAAGTGTATTGTATCGTTAAAGTAAGTAATAGTAATACAAGAAACCTTTTGCCTTATTCTGTAGTTTTCATGACTTACACCTAGTGGTGGGCACGTTTGGAAAATACACAGAAGCAAGAAATTCATGAATCAGGAGGTAATTAAAAAAATATACGTCTTAAAATGCCACCTCCTATTATTGTTCCTCCTATTATCTTAATCTACGTCCTGAAATTTTACATTTTATTACAGAGACTATCACAGGTTTCGAGTTTGAGCCCAAGGGCCGCACCTCGCTTTTTGATTCATGTGTGGTGTCTTGTACAATTAACACTTGCTTCAAAATCGGTGAAGGAAAACATTGTGAGGAAATGGGATAGCATGCCTGAGAGATATTTTTTGACGGCATTTGGAGTCAAATCAGATGCCGATAGGTGGCATAAAACCATTTAGTCACCGAACACACAAAAATAAGTAGTACTTCACTGACACAGGCGAAGAAATACATCGTGAGAAACACTGGACTAATAAATATGATTGAAGTCTTGGTCGTGGCCATTCAATTTAAATGATTGTATCGCCTCTGAATGAGAAGATTTTTAAGGTAGTTATTTTTTCTGCAGACTTCAAGAATTGGCTATGAGTTTTTTGTTACAGATCATTTTATTTATGATATTTTTGTGTACATACCTACATAGTTTAATGATATGGTTCTTAAAATATCCTTTGTTGTTCTGTTGTGTAAACTGATGAAAAGCACACTTTTAGCCCACTTTTAGATAAGGAACAGCATTAAAAAAACATTTGGGATACTAATATATTTTCTTTGTAATCTTACAATTAAATAATTCTTGGAGAAATACTCACGATATAATAGGTACAATTTATGCGTAATTGTTAAACTTGTTAACAATTACGCATAAATTGTACCTATTCTCTAAACTGTTTGTCGCCGTTCAAATTAAATTCTTAATGTACTTTAACTTATTGTTTCAATGTCCAATTTATTAACGCTGCCTGAAAATTGTTTAATTTCTTTCAGCTACAAACCTGAAAATGTTTCTTTTTTTTTTAATATTTGAACATTGTTTGAAAAAAGCTGAATTCTTCGCCTGCCTGAAAGGTTTGGCAGAAGTGTACCTATATTACCTATAAGTACACCCGTATTTTACTTACCTACGTTTAGGACCAATGTAAAAAAGTACAAGCCTATTTGCCACCAACCAAGCACAAATTCAGATTCCGGTATGCTACTGAGAAATATGTGATGAAATAACGCAATATCGCTTTGCTCGACCTAGAAATCGGACTCATGACCTCACGTTCAGCAGTAGCTCTAATGACCGCTAGCCTAACGAGGTAGTCTAATACTATTATTTTCTCAACTATAACGTGAAGTAAATCTAGGAATAGTGACGCATCTTTTAAGCATCACCGGTTTTATTTTTTGTAGAATTTTAATAGTAATCTTTTGCTTTCTAAATTATATCTACTATATCTTAAACCTACTGCTTTCTCAAATATAAAATATTTGCGCGCCGTACGTTTACGACATTATATTCACCTCATTAGGCAGACCACTGACTTCTTATGCAGTGACGTCACAAAGACCTCCAGGGCAGGGATATTCCCACGATATAAGAGTTAGAACTAATTATTTGGTTGATCAAGCTGAAAAAGAATTCGCACCAAGACCAAAAATTTTATCTTAAAAGTACGTAATACATTGGTATAGTATACTTTAATTGGATGGAAATTACTCATTTAAGACGATATCAGAAAACAGTTAAAATTCTTGAATCTTACTACTTTTAGAATGTACATTTCTATAATGCAACTCTTTTAGGGTCTTCAAAGTAAATTTGACCAAACTTTATGACATTAAGTTTGTGACTTTACTGCTTGACTTTTCGTTTTCCATTTTAAAATGCAAAAAAACTGTCAGATGGCAAAAAATTATATAACTACTAGCAGACGCCCCGCGGTTTTACCCGCGTAGGTCACGTTCCCGTGACCGTGGGAATACAGGGATAAAAAGTAGCCTGTGCGTTAATCCAGGGTTTCGGCTAACTCCATACCAAATTTTATTAAAATCCATTCAGTAGTTTTTACGTGAAAGAGTAACAAACATCCTCACAAACTTTCGCGTTTAAAATATTAGTAGGATTTAGTAGCTTTTTCAAATTAGGTGTACAAGTTTGGTCGAAATCAAGCTGAATAATACCTTATTTTTTTATCATTGCTTACGTTAATCTTTGTCAAGTAGGGAATATTAAAAAGGCTCGCAAGTATTTTATATATTTGTATTTTAATATGAAGGTGTGTATTACATTTTAGGCTTCTTACAGACAACGCCCAACACTACTAATATACCTACAACATTTTGAGTCATGCTAATACCGAATCCAATACTACTTCAACTAACGTATGGTCATGCAAACACGTGACTGTTATCAAGTGCGGTCACTTAGCATATCGCTTGCTGCTGCTTTTTGTGTAGCCTAGGCGACGACGGTGTACATGGCAGCCAGTAAGGCTGGCTGCTCACAGGGCGATTTTACGAATAATCGTAGGTAGTGAAAATGGTTTTGCCTAAATTATTAACCTATGGATAAATGTTGCGTGACTAGAATCATGTGTATTTTTTATTACATTTTATATTATTCGCTTTCCTAAGTTGCGTACCTTCGTGGTTTTTTACTGGTTGGTTTTACTTTATTCTATGATTTGTTACTAACACTGTGAGTCCTGTTACTTGTTTTAATAAATTATTATTATTATTAGAGTGATTTAGTCAACATTCTTCGATTAATGTCTACTGTCAAATGATGTACAGTCGTCAGCACATCAAGTTACTCCAATGTGCCAAATTTTCCAATATGAACCTTATTTTGTTTGACATAAAGTTGAAAAACGATCAAAGAAATTTGACACATCGGGGTAACTTGACGTGCTGGCGTCTGTACGTACAAATTTCGGCCGATCGATTAAGTAAAGACTACCCCGTGAAAATTTAAGTGAAATGAACTGTCAACACCTAACTTTAGTATAAAATGACAGCTCAAACCTTCATCTGCATTACCACTGGGTGATTTTTACTAAATACCTCTGCTGGTTTACACATCAGTTTCGTAAATTCCCATATGTTCATTTATTTAGCTTTATGAAACAAATGTAAAGAGGCGTAATTATGCCCAATATGTTCTATTAAGTTTATTTGTTGACTGGCTTGATGGTCTAGTAATTATTGGCCCTGGCTGCTATGCCGGAGGTCGTGTGTTCAATTCCCACCCAGGACAAATGTTTGTGTGATGAGCACGATCGTTTGTTCTGTGTCTGGGTGTAATTTATCTATAATATATACCTTTGTATTTAGAAATATCTAAGTATGTTTACCAGTCTAGTACCCATAACACAAGCTCTGCATAGCTTGGGACTGGATGGAGTTCTGTGAAAGTTGTGAAATATTTATGTTTATTTCTTAAAAGTCATAAAGTCAAAGTCAAACCATTTATTTCAATTAGGCCCCTATAAGGCACTTTTGAACGTCGAACAAAAACGCCTGAACTTACGCCTGAAAGTTAAAGAAATATAATTTTTCAATCGCAACGTCACTAGCCCGCTTTATTTACGTTTCGTGACTTCTACCTTTGTTACGTTGGAATGTCATTTGAAGTATTATCGGTATTCTGGCGAAATGCCTTATTTATTTCTAATGTTTCACCAATAACAGTTGAAAGAAATATTTTAGCATTGCGGCCACGAATGCTTTGTTGAACTTATTACCATCCATAGAAAACTAACTAGTTTTTGAAGTGGAATACTTAAGTCATTTTGCTAAGCATAGTGTTTATATTAAATATAAGCATTAAGTATATGGTATAAGTCAGTTTTTATACTGTGAAGAGAACGGTACCGAGTTAAGCAGTTAAAGCATACTTTCATGTAGCAGTAAATAAGCTCCATCTTTTTTTATTTCATTAAACATCACTCTTACTACTTTCCTACAAATATTTCTAAACAAAGTAAATTTGACTTAAACCTAAGTTATTTCATAATACTAGAAAAAAAAAAACATTTTATAAATCAGAATAAATAATGTATACAGCATAAAAAAATTAAAAGGGTTGAGCGTGAAAATTATCATGACGAAACGCCATAAAAAATATTTACGCACTTGTAAATAAATTCAACCTAATGATATTGTTGTGTGTAACTTTTACGGGCGGGTGTTGACGCACGTATTATGATGTTACACCCTTTAGCTCACCTACCTAACGTGACGCGAGGCCAAACGTCTAATCGTAAATCAACCTCCAAATATACACATCAACTCGCAATACTTATAAATCCTTACGAACGATTAGCTCGCACAATTAAAACGAATTAGGTTAATGTGTGTGGGTTTCGGCCGAAAACTAGTTCTTTTTCTCTTTCGTGACGCCGCCGCGACTTTCTGTTTATCTGATGGCATTAATCACAATTTCCACCCCCAATTAAAAGTGTTACTTCAGTTCAAGCAAGGGAACGCTTTTATTTGCTGTTTATTTCCTAGTACAGTTTGTTTTGTGAGTTTGTACGACAATGGTTTTTATTGCGATTGTAACGTTGAAAGTTCTTTATAAAGGCTGTAAAGCAATAATCGTGTAACAGTCTATAATAGTGTTTTGATGTAAAAATGTGGATATTTCAACACTTAAAGCAACATAAATGTAGCCAAACATCTTGATAAATGTGTACACAGCGGCTCGGATACCGGTAGCCGCTCAAACCAAACAAAAACAGTATTATCAAAGAGATAAGGTTTTATCTAAGAAAAATATAAAGACACGGCTCCCGACTAATTCGGCCAGAGTTTGTCAACATGAGGGCGGCAGTGGTCGAACTACGGCGGTCACAAATCATTCTAACACCTGACCGCACGCTTATCGCGGTTACGACATGAAAAATTACCGTCTAAGAAACGTTAGCAGTCACAGTTTTTCCGCGCCAACGCTAGGGGTCGACGCTGGTCATTAAAACAAATTGTTGACGACAACTGGCGCACCAAACTTTAACAGCAATACCCAATATAGGAGTTTTGTAAATAAAATCGTACTAATTGATTCAGTTTGTAAAAGTATTTTATAATTTCCAGCGATATAATTAATGGCAAAGTTTCTGTTACTTTGCATTTCGCAATTAAAAACTTGAAAAGAATTCTGCTTTTATAGAGAGAAACATTGTTTCCTTGTTTATATTTCAACAATTTACATTGTTTCTGACAACACATTTCTATGTCGAATTAATTATGTCTTAATTGTGAACTTAGTAAAGCTTGAATATTATCATTGCGTATAGGTATTCTATTTCCTTATCTAGTATCGTATATAAGTAAAACAGTAGGTAAACCCCTCTTTTAGATTAAAACCAAAATGTTAAAGAACTCGTCCAATGTTGTCATTTAATTCCCGCACCATAAAAGAAAAAGCTTTTCAAACAAAAGTAAACACGTGTACTACTTGATCAATCGTAGTATAAAATCAACTGGGGCCATGACGCCACTAATATTTAGGTTCACCCGGCTCCGGGCAGGATATTAAAGTTCGCTTTGATCCTGGAGTCTTTTGACCGGACTTGTTCAACAAATTTTACGGTAACATATTTGACTTGGCGTTTTTTAGCAAATTGAGAAAAACGTCAAATACATGTGGGAATTTCAACTGACGAAAGTTTTTTGGTAAGTAAAAGCCATTTAAACTTTATTAAGACATAGAAAGAGGTATAAAATATTAAGCTTTCAGTAATAAAAAATACTCAGTCTTTGAGGATATTAAAACTAACAAAGAACGTATTGCAAGGAAGAAAATAATATCCGCAAACATTCCGTGGTACAGTAATAAACAAAACTTCTAACTTCCAAATGAAATTAAGACATAAAAGACGTTGCAATCTGTCTTAAATTTAAGATCCCCATAAATAGTTTTCTTGTCTGTCGTTTGGTTAAGTCATAAACTAAGATATGTTAAACGACTGTCGACTAACATCGCAAATGAATTTTTCTAACCATGAAACAAAGAGATAAATCTAACTTTATCGTTCAGGAAGTAAGGTTGAGTTTGGGGAAAATGCAAGTTCTATAAAGTTTTTCATATCGTTGAGGCAGAAAACATTGGCAGGGCGCTTCACCCGTCATAAAGGGGGAAAACTTTACAAATCTACGAATTTCTTACGCTTTTAGGGACACATAATATATTTATCTGCCCCTCGACACATTTACAATAGCTCAAGTTTGACGCCTGAGGATTTGTTGCAAGTTAAAATGACTGTCGACTTAATTTTAAGACAGGTCTTGTTACCGATAAATGAAAAGTTTACGGTAAAGGTCGAAATAGAAAAATTGTGTTTCTAGGTTTACTTGGGCATGAGAAGAACTTATCTTTAAATTTTAATTTGAATATTATACCTTCTGGATCACTGTGCTATCCGATGCACGAAAAAATAGCGGTAGTTTAATCTTTGATCGACAGACGACAAGTGCGGTTAATATTTTTCAGCTCCTGGTAGAGTCTTCAATTATTTTTTATTGAGTATATAATTACTGATTTCATTCAGATAAAGTAGGGTACATTAATTAGTATTTACTGCAAGCAACACATAACAGTTTAAAAATACCATACAAAATTCAATTTTAGTTCATAAAAGATAAAATTGCAACAAAGTATAAAAGACAGCTGCAATTACATAACTTGTTAATTTCCGTGGTGCAACGTCAAAATTTTACAGCCTCAGTAACATGTAGGGGACCGAGGATGGCGCCTAGAAAATGAACTCATAACACTTTTATGAACGCGGGTGTGTTCACACTGGGATCCCCGTTTAAAGATATGATGGCTATTAAAAACGACCGACGCTCCCCGCAATCAGACTGTTATACCGTCACTGTCATCTTAATTAAAATCTACTATTTACTGCTGCATTTTGTTGAGTTTAAAGAGATTGGTTGTCTGGTTTAGAAGTCACATTTGTGGGAATAAATGAACAGGGAAGTTTTCTTGGGGAAGTCAGTGTGATATGTATGATATGTGATATATATTTAACCCTTAAAGGGACATCATCGTACATCATGTGTGACTTCTGTACGGGATGCTGGACGTAGATTTTGTGCAGTTATACTTATTTTCGATGCGTGCGCAAACCATCACGCAAAACCGACACCCTGAAGTTAGCTATAGTCAACATTATAGTTTTTTTTTATTAGCGTCGTTTTTTCTACAAACGTAAGTTATCGCGAAAGATAAAACCTGTAGAAAGATTTTTATCTTGTTACGCTTAACAAGTATAACTTTTAACGCGTGTACATAAACATTTTCTTTTTAATTTTGTCCTTATATTTTCAGATGTTGCAAAGTTGATCAAAAAATTATCGCTAGAGGGTCAAGAATCATGAGCTGATTTGATGAATATGGTGTCTGGAAATACATATGTTCGAAAAACGATGCAGTAGGTATATAAATTTGTTAATTAAAAATATTCTGTTCTGTTTTCCGTGCTGTGTAGATAGTATATAACGTGGAAGGTAATACTTGTAAAGGAGATTGTTAAGATTTTCCGATTGCTTATCTATACGATAGTAAAATAAAATAGAAACAGCCCATTTCCCTCGGAAAAGTTTTTACTACTTGCGATTATAATCTCAAGTTGCACTATATACCTATTTTTGTATTCAAGGATGAAATGTAACAATGTTTACTTATCCATCTTCAACACGCTTGCTTACCTACTTTAAGAATAATTTATGAAAGTGTTGTTAACCGTCCTTTAGTTATGTTTTCCTCTTATACTTTTAAATTTTACGTTGTTTATTTTGTATTTATTTTAAAACGTGTTATAATTGTCTCTTTTAGTTTTAATTTTATATGTTACTGTAATTGGTTAAATACGACCGTTGTAATTAAATAAATAAATTATATGTATGGAAAAGGACAATTTACGTAGCTGATTAATAAAAACAACATCTATTATCGTCAAGGTAAGGTACCGCTTTCCTAGGTCAGTCTGTGCTTGGTTGATCATCCACTCCAAGAACCCCTCGTGTTAGAAAACATAATAAGGTTCTTTGGTATGCCCACTTTTTGTAGATCTATGACAGTTGTTACTGGTAGTCATAGGTTCAATAATGTGATAACCAGCCTTATCAGTTCTTATAAGTAATAGCTCCATTTAAAATACTACGCACTCTGCTACAACCCGATTAATAGGAAGTCGAGTTCAACATAGCTGGGAAAATGTTTTGGAACATGGCAGATGGTTACATAAGAGGTTGTTTCATCACAGTAATTAAAACGAATTTTCTAACCATAAAGTAATTAAAGTATTATCAAAGTCAAAACTCTGGATAAGATTACCAAAGCGATTAATAAGATATCGTTTTGACATCTTCCCAGAAAGCGATATCAACTTTTAATAGCCATGAAACTTAATAGAGGTCAGTTTTATTAACCCTTGATTTACTCAGGTGCAGATATTTTTTATAGTGATTTTCTTGTTTTCCCACGGTAACAAAGAACGTGCTTTTTCCGCCTACATAATACAATAAATCGATACGCCGCTGCGTTAACGCTGCCAATAACAGTTTGTTCTCGTTTGACGCTCATTTAGAAAGGTAAACAGCCGACTAAACAGGCAATATGGCGGTACAAATGCAAGCATTAGCTGTTTATGTTCCCCTTATGAAGTTAACAATGCATTTCATATAGACATTAATGCGAGTAATTTTCTGTATTGAAGGAAAATGCTAATTTCAAAACGGTTATGACATTTTGTTTGCTTTAATTTTATGTTAGTTCTTTACAGGACTACTGCGCGCGGGAAATCTAAGCATGGGGGTGAAGAAGAACCGATAATTGAGAAAATATTTGGGTATTTGGACTTGCTGAATTTTGATGATGACTTTTAAATAAAGACATTGACACTACGGAACGAGCATCTCACGTACTTTGAAAAACACTTTAGCCCCCAGCAGTTGGTCTGTAAACTGGCAACACAAGTGTTATCAAAAAACAGTTTAAAAAAAAGATGACGCAGTATCTGAGTTGTGAAAGGCAGATAGATGGTCACGCCACATAAAATACAGGAGCCTATATAACTGTATCTGGTAGGATGTAAGGTAAGGTAAATGATAACTGATTAAATACCTACCTAAGAATGTAATTAAGTGGACCCTACCGTCCATTAAAAAAATATTATTCGTATGTTTTTTGTTAGTAAGATTCTAAAACCAAACGAGAAGGACGACACGGAAGCTAGAAACAGTTAAAAACAACTAAAATTAGTAGGGAAGCGACTACCTTTTTTTTTTTTTTTTTTGACGCTGGGGAAAATGCGTTACGCATACCCTCCCATCGGGGGATGGGGGGGGTATGTGGGACTCCCTGGTCTGACCCGGTATACCCACTAAAAACCCCAGCGTTGTTCCCGCTTCGTCGGAATGGCGGGGACTGGGAATCCGGCGGAGCCATTTCGTCCAGTCCCCGGCGACGAGAGTCCGGCAGAGGTGGTAACGGGTGCAATGCGGGCGTAGGCGCCCCCGCGCCTATCACCCGCCGAGGATGATCCTCAGGATCCACCGGCGGCGCGGCGGCCACGTATCCTGTTCCCCTCTCTAAAGCGAGAGGGGAGCGGAGTCAGCGGAAGACCGCGGCGCCGGTGCGATGCGATGTCCGACCTAAATCAGTCGGACATCACACCGTCCTCCGCAGCCGTCGCAGGAACGGCGGCGCTGGCGGCAGTAGCAGCAGGCCCAGTCGGCACCTGCGCTTTGCCCCGCTTACTACCTACCACAACTCAAAAATGTCGTCTGTTCCACCTGATATAATTTGTAACCATAACTTTCACTCATAGAAGTCAAAGCGAGAAGAGGGTTAAACTATTCCTAGACACAGACCACACAACGAAATTAAGCAATTACCTTGTTCAGCCAAATAAAACACGCCGTAATGTTGGAACGAGGAAACACGGGCAACATAATTGGGAATATCGAAATGTGAAGGACAGGAAAAAGGACCACCGGTTTGTACATCGGTAGTTGAATTCAAACGGCGCGTGAACATAGTAGATTAAACTCAATCAACTAAATAGAGTGGAAGTGCCATCATCGGACATCCGTTACACTATGAGTTTTTGTACGGACACCAGCACATCAAGCTACATTCAACTGTAAAATTTTCCTAATTGAACATGAACCTTATTCTGTTTGCTATAAAGTTGAAAACCCATCAAAGAAATTTCACACATTGGGTTAGCTTCTGTACTTGATTCAAAAATATGGTGGTGCCTAGGTATTCTCCTACGCATTCCTGCAGGTCTGCAGTCTGATCTAATGCCAAGCTGTAGAAAATCATCAAGTCAACTTTTCCTTATTTCTAAATTTTACCTGATGTTATTTTTAATTTTAAACTGTGTAAAATCTTGATTTTTGTGTAAACTAATAATAATAAGTTTATTAATACATTAAAACAAACACATAACATAGTACAGAGAATGAGTAGCTTGTACAGTTCAGTCAAATTTATTGTCGGCCTCTTTTTAAGATACAACTGTAACATTTTCTTTGTCTTATATCTTGTTAACACAGCAAATGTAGGGAATGAATATTATTGAGATAATGAGATTGTTATTAAAAGATGTGTCTTATTTCCTTTATAATACATAAATAAATATTTAACAACTTTCACATAACGCCATCTAGTCCCAAGCTAAGCAGAGCTTGAACATTATATACTCATATTTTTCTAAATACAAACATTATAGATAAATTACACCCAGACAGATAACAAATGATCGTGCTCATCACACAAACATTTGTCCTGGAAAAAAATATGATGTCTGGATCTCATTGGTTGACGATTATTTCTGAATGATTTTTACAGTACGTAGCAAAGTAACTCTACAAAAAAATGTAATATTTACGATAGCATGTCCGACAAAAAAAATATAGCATCAGTATGTCCGACGACGTCCTTTCCACCCTTTATAACCGGTGTGGCTGTCATGGACGAAAAAAATACAATTTCCACGCATTTCCTTTGTTTGTGCCAACACACGGAGGTAATTATGTTTTTGTTGTATAGTTTTGTGGGACGCCCCTTTGTTTGAAATGCCGAGACGTCTTCGCAATTCGGGAATTTCGTTGGTATTCTAAACAAAAGATTTGGATTAAGGATGGAAATAATTTAGAGTAAGCCGACTAAAATAGAAACTATAAAAAAATCTGAGGAAACATTTCCGATAGCACTATGACAACAACGTAGTAAACTACTGGTAAGCAAGAGGTCCCGGGTTCGATTCCAGGGTCGGGTAAGTGTTACGGAGTTTTTCTGTCTAGAATTTTTCAGCAACAGCCCGAAGTCTGATTTGTGCGCAAGTAATGGCAATAGGCTCGCCCCCAATTTATTAAATGGGGTTTAAACGTAACTGGTGAAGTGTGTGTGTACCTACGTACTATACGTAAACCTCTGCCCCGCCCTTAAAGGAATACAGGCGTCATGTTGTAAAATAATTAAATAAAATAAACTATTTATTTCATGTAACAAAGACGGATAAATAAGTACCTTAGCCTAAAAATACATACTAATAACATTTATGTTAGTATAGGCTAAAAAAAAAGTTAGTATTGTGATGTTGTGTGTTTGTGTTTGTATGTTTGACGGTATGTTAAGATGTGAAGACAATATTTTCGTTTAGTTTAGTTCAAGTTATGCTCAAATCGTTTATAAAATAAAGGGCAGACCAGATTGATAGCGAGTAGACACTCTTTCAACGCCATCCCAAAAACAAAGACAAATAATTTCCCAAAAACCTCTTCTACGACAAAACCCTTATGTACATTAAAAGGAAAAGTCGTCAGAAACAAGACACCTCGTGCTCCTTAACCCTCCAAACGCCGGGGCACAAAATTTCGTCAATCAAGGGATTTACCTTACACTTGACTCTGACAACGTTCTTGAGTTTCAAACTGGTGGGCTTAGCAACACGACACGATTGCATTGAGCCTGTTGACATCTATAAGTGAGGTTTTTATATGAAAGGCGAATGATATAAGGCGGATTTATGATTTTATGGCAATTTTTTGAGCTCTTTTATGTGATGTTTTCAATGTCTTCGTAGAAATTATGGTTAAATCTCCTAAATTCTAAATAAACTTGTTGTCACAGTACAGTCATATTGCAATAAATGAGTTTTTAGTGAAATACATATTGAATTGCCGAATCAGCCGGTCGATTCAGTTAAAGTCGCTTAACTTGACTGAAGTGAACTGTCAAATTATCAATGCCTAGTATTTGTTCGAACAGACACTTCAATTCGAGTATGAGTCAGTATGTTTTTTCAGATTATTTAGACTCGGAAATAACAAAGTATTAAAGAGACAAATTATATTCTTCACACTTGTCAAATCCCTACTATGTGTCGGGTTTGACAAGTTACTTGAGACTCTAACATAAATGGCGAAATGTGGGTGTAGATACTATTGCAGGTACACCTCTGCCAAACCCTTCTGAGTTTACAGGTCTGATGGTATGTATGATGTCAAACAACCAACATCAACTTTTAAAAAGGCTGGGTATAATTAAAAAAACGGAATAATAATAGGCGTACGATTTGGCGAGTGTCCTCCGACAAATTGGGCCCAATCCCTCTGGCCCGTATATTCACGCCATCGATCGCGGGTGATTGCCAGTATTTTGTGCAGTTAATTATCCGCAGCGCTTGCGGGTTAATCCGGCAAGTCACGTGACATGCACGTGCTTGGTTTAAAGGGACGTATTCTTGACCCAAACGGTTACCCGGCAGGGTGGAAAAATGTAGAGTAGTAAGTGCATTTTTGGTGATAATGATCCAATTAGAGGCTTAAGTGGTTAAGTCACGTGGTGGGGCATAACTTTCTTATCTGTACTTAGATAGTGGTAGTTGAGTTTTTAACGTCCGCACATTATTTTTACTTATTTATTTATTTACCCACATACATTACATATAAAAATAAAAGCTTTTATTCGAGAGGAACTTTCCAAGTCTCAAAAAACCAAAACTTCTCCAAAACAAAAGCAGTTTGTTGGCACATATGACTATCATTTACAATTCTAGATAGATACCTACTTAATACTACATACGTAAAGAGATAATAAAGAAATTTGATTTTCCATACCAGCTGAAGGAAAATATTTAATGTATTCAGTAGTCCCTGTTAACACTGATCAGTAAAGTAACGCTCGTCAATCGTATGACTTCCAGAATACTCCCCATGATCCCTCTGGCATAAAAGGATTAAATGTTAAAAGTAAAATTTGTATAGGGCGTCCTTGGTCAATCAGTAACGGGATTTTGTATTAAAAACAATAACTAGTTAATATTTGCAAGGGAATTTCATTAAATTGAATTATTGTTGTTTGTTCATGTAGATTCAGATTCAGAATCATCATCATCTGCCAAGCCTTTCCCAACTATGTTGGGGTCGGCTTCCAGTTTCACTGGACATAGCTGAATAGCACTGTTTCACATGGAGCGACTGCCGGTCGGACCTCCAAAACCTGGTTACTGGGTAAGACAATAAATAGCCTTTGGCTAATATAGTTGTCAGATTTTGAGGCTACGATAGTTAATGATCTACAAATTACAGCTGGAACCAACGGCTCAAAGATTATTACTTGTCTTGAGAGCGGTTGATCGATTTTGTTGTTATTTTTTAACCGACTTCAAAAAAAGGAGGAGGTTCTCAATTCGACGGTATGTTTTTTTTTTTTGTGTGTTTGTTATGTGTGCGATTTCTCCCCCATTTGTGGACCGATTCTCAAAATTCTTTTTTTATTTGAAAGGGTATGCTCCCGAGGTGGTCTCATTTTAATTTGGTGTAGATCTGGTGCTGATCTTCGGAGATATACAATGGAACTCTTCAAAAATAGACGGCAAATCTGTCGTGATTGCTGGAATCGCTTGGATATTTATTGTTTATACAACATCATGACGTATCATCACGCCTGTATGCTCTGAGGGGTACGCAGATGTGTACAATATACCTAGATTTCGACAGTTAGGTATGTTAAGTTTCATTTATTAGGGATAAGTGGATAACCCTATTACCATGACATGTATTGTTAACAAATAACAATATAAAAATAAATTCATGGCAAATATTTGTATGGGAACAACTAAAAACGGAAAAAAAAAATCTTTTTTGCAAAAAATAAAACCGACTTAAAAAAAAAACACTAACCAGTGTGAAATGACACTAAATTAGGAAGTCTGTGGCTTTGGTGGTTTTGTCTTATTCATGATGGGCCACCGACTTCCGAATTTAGTGTCATTTCACACTGGTTAGTGTTTTTTTCTTAAGTCGGTTTTATTTTTTTCAAAAAAGATTTTTATTGTGTAGTCAGGACAAAGATGGTACGGAATAAAAAAGTCAAAACACCACCAAAAAATCGGAAATTTGGATAGTATTACTGTTTAAGAATCTCAGTTAAAAATGTTTTCTCTCGTGCAAACCCGCGGCAAGTCGCAAGTTGGAAATAAAAACTGCTACATGAAAAGAGCACATTCCATTTTTTTGAAAGCACATTCCGTATTCAAAAACGCCAAATATGAAAGCAAATAAACAAAGAACGTTATTCAGCAACTTGTTTTGCATTCAGTATGTACCTGCACTTCATATCTTCAATTTTTGTATGGGCTCTTTGGACCCCCTGCATAACCCTTGAAGGCATTGTAATCCAATTGGCCCTTAAACAAAGATTTTAAGCGCAAAGTGGCCGGTTCAAAGATTACGTTAGGTTCCCCCAGGGTACTTTTGAGCTCATATCTCCCTAAAATCACGAAAGCATAATTTAAAGTATAAACATATTAGTGAAGGGCCAACCGGCTGCTGCGGGCGGATTTCTAATGATGATAATATTGAATCATCTTTCTGTTGATGCTTAACGGCAGTAGATTTTCTGGAGCGGAATATTTGCATTAAAATACAAAAAATGTCATTAACATTTCGCTGCTTAAATTCAAAAGGGGCCATAAATGAAATATATTTTTAATGCAACAATCGTATAACTTTAGTTTATTATTTTTATGTGCAAGACACCCAGTATTCAGATTATGATTATCAGATTGTGTACAAATAAAGGCTTCAAATGTTTTCCTATGGCATATAATACATATATACCTAATATTGCATATAATACATATAAACACATACGTAATAAAAAGTTTTTTGATAGGCTCATGTACAAAAGTTACTTTTACACATTATGGTCCTTTTGAATTTAAGCAGCTATTTATAATACGCCTACGCGGGAACGTAGGTAAATAAAGCAAAAGCTACATCAAGAGAATATTATATTATGCAGTTTGAACACTGTAAGATTTCAAGTCACCCTCATTAAAATTAACGAAACGAATAATAGTGACCACGGAGCTTCCTAACTCCCCTAACAGACGTGTTCGCACGACTAAACTCGGGGAATGACTGAGAGTAAAGGAGTAAGTGCAAAGATAGAAAAGTATAATGTCTAAAGTCTTAACGGCATTATTTCAACTTCGACTTGGTACGCCATCTCGCGGCCAATTTCCTTACCAGTACGTTGGGTATTATTTTAATGCGTAACTTGGAGGAAATTTCAACGGAACGGTTATGGTAGCAGTTATGCTTGAAGTTGTGGACCACCAATTACTTGAATGGGACCTAGACTGCATTCTTAGTTTCATTTTGTTTTGAACTATGGAACGTTTCAAGTTATTTGCAAACAAGTTCTAATCCGGGACTGTTTGTTTTTACGGAAGAAGTAGTTTAGGCAATCTCCTTTCAAGTTTTTTCACTTTATAATAATATGTAAGTGTATTCCAATTGGGTATATTAACAATGATTTAGCCAAATTCCAACAAATCAACGAAAAAATGAAGATTTTATTCTTTCATTTTTTACAGGTAGGTACTTCATAAAAGTCATAAGTTAGATACTAATTAATATGTTATTCATTTAAGACTTAATGGAAATTACACAAAAATAAAAATAAAACTGTCGAGCTGCTAGTTAGAACACACAAAAGAGGAAAACATTATTAAAATAAAGTATCTACTATTCACATAATAGTTGGTCAATTAACAGAAAATCATATAAGAACAGAGTCTAGGACTTTTAAAAGATATTAGGTTTACTAAGTGAAAATCAATTCCTTGCATCCAACTTGCATTAAAAATCTCATTACTGTAAGAGGCGTTGCGCTCATTTCGTATTTTCCCTATCATGTATATGGAATCTCAAGCATGTCGATACACATACCCCTCGCATCTTCGAGAGCTGATCGAGTTTCCATTTCTACGAAGGCTGTTGCATTCAGAGCTCCCATTACGAAAGCTCATCTGGTAAATGCAGTATGAGCATTGCTCGGTGCAGGAGGGCGGCATGTATTGTTGATATTCTAAACCGCCCCAGAAAGGAGCGGCCCTCTGTCGCAACCGCACAGTGTCGCGTGCGTTCGCCTGATTGCAAGCATTGGTAACATGCGGCTTGTAAACGACGAATATTTGTTTTGGTTGGCAAATGTTACTACTTATTAAATTTATTTTCGTATTTTGTAATACCTATCAGGACATCCGTAATTCGTCATTGCTGTAGTAATAAAAATATATTACATGTAAATATAAATATTCTGAGGAACAATGTAGTACAGCTCTTTTTTTGGGATAATTGAGTATAAGTTATCAGAGTGTTATCTATAATATCCCTAGTTTACCTAAATCATTCACTCTTGTCACTGGTAATGTTCATTATGTTTTGCAACAAACAATTTGAAATCTTATAAAGCATGCTTTATTGTATTATTTTATAATAAAAGGTTTTTGAAATAAATAGTTAATAAATAGTTATAGTTGAATTTAAATGCATGTACCAGACCCGAAACAACTAGGTACGACCTTAGGTAATTATGATTTGTTTTCTATCTTGAATCGAACCCGCAACACGCAGCCCAGCAGCCAATCGCTCAACAAATAGTTAAGTCGCTAAAAAATAGTTTCCTGATGGTACCCAGACTTACTTAGCAAACCTCGAATAATTATAAATACAGTTAACATTCGTCATACACAGCCCGTAACGTCATGGAAGTCGTTCGCAGTTGGCGAAGCGTTAAATGCTACATTTTCCTCGGCCATTTGCAATTCGATATTCAGCTAAGCTTCGCGGGATTGAACTCTCCGGATTGCATGTCTACTCGCATTTGATATTGTAATAATATTCATCCCTTTTAAGTATAAAGTGGATCTGGAGTATAAACTCTACCCACTCGCGGTCGAGATTAAGTGATCTGTATCAAGGAATAATATTATTGTGTGTTGTTGCGCTAACTTTACGGGTTGTTTTTAACTGAGTTTCCTTTAGCATTAGGGGGCTAAAAGTTGAGATGCACCTCGTACCTATATGTTATTTGGCCACCCAGGTCTGTATTCCTTAGTTTTAGGTAGAGGTGAACTTAAAGTTATGTTTTAAGTCCTATGTTATAGGTACGAGCCTGTTGCCGTCAATCGGGGATAATTCCTGACTTCGGGCTGCTACTGAGAAATGACAGATAGAAAAACTCAATAACACTTCGCAAGACATGGAAATTGAACCTGGTTCTTGCTCAACATAAGCGTTTGTGACTATAAGATCATTGAGGCATTCAACTACTCTAGATACTCTGTTATGTTATAATTATAAGTCATAAAATTAGGAATGGTAGGTATCTATTTTTTTAATGTAAATAAACATTTTCACTGGCCACAAAGTGGACACAACAGGTTAAACAATCAACATGAGTCATATTTGACACCGCAAAAACAAGAAACGAAGATCTGCTCCAAATACGACCAAGCAACATTTCCTGTAGTACATCTTTATTCTTAATTCACCACAAAAGCTCCTTGAGTTATCCCCTACCACTAGACAATCAGTGCCGGCGTGGGTGCCGCCCGTGACAGCTTTTGTTGCCTTGCAACTTATTGCCACAGAAATCCACACACCTACATCCACATTATGTTCCTACAATAAAATCTTCATCATTCTCTGTCCGAACAAACGTATGGCAGTAACAAATTGGTCATTCTTCACTACATTTAACGCCCACTGGGCTTAAAATACTGCTGTATGCATTTTAATGCGTTTTAATGGTTCAGCACTACTGTATGCAATGGGATTATGCCTGGATGCAGCCAGACATTTCTAGGCAAGATAAACAGTGGAGGCGTACTCCAAGATTAGTACTAAGAGTCTCTGCGTCTTGTGTAGTCGAGATTTCCGTTTGTGAATAACCTAAATGTTTAAGTAACCATTGTTTTAATTATGACTCATGCTTGCGGTCATGCTTGTGTACCGAGTTAATTCCTTGGCGTAAGATTATTAAGACTGTTGGCAGGGTATTATCTTTTGTAGACGTTTACAGGTACCTAAACTGATATTTCTTTGATGCCGACTTACATTAGTCTATTTAATTTGGTGGAGAAAAACCGTTATGAAGTCTTAAGTTATCTTAATGTGTTAGCGTTGTATATTAATTTGAAGTAGTTCAACAAAAAAAGTTAAAAACACAAATACTACAGTAATGTAAAGAAGTCTTAAGTTTTAGAAATTAATATCAAATTATTAAATAGTAAATACATCTCTTAAATATACATCCAAAAGTAAAGTCGAAAATGTAGTTCTTAAAGTCGGTGGTTCTATTTTTACAGAAAGAGGTTTAAGATGGGGGATGGGGGTTTGGTTTAAGGTTTGGTCGGTTGTATGTTTTCAAAATTCAAATTAAAATTCGATTTTATTTTATTGTCTTTTTTAATTATATTTTTTTTTATGTTTCGTATGATTTAATAATAATTAAAAAAATAAAAACGGCAATGAATTCAAATGCTTTCTTAGCAAATTTTACTGAGTTAATCTTTAAGTGAGACGTACTCGTAGAACACTAATACACTTTTAAAAAAAAGGAACATTGTGGGTCGGAAACACTGTTGCCCCTCATAAGAGTAAAACTCAGCCTTATAAAATCTTGACACTCAGGCATTAAGTCCGCCTTTGTACAGTTTATTTTACTAGTGCATAAAGTTTTAATAAATAAATAAATAAATAAAATCTTGACACTCCAAATGTGAACCAGATAAAATAAGTTCACTTGACCTAATCCTATAAGTCCACTATTCATAAACTAACAAAACAAGCATTGTTGAATTGAGGTTAATGTTGTTCGCAATTTCACGTAAGATAGCCACATTTTAATTTTCCCAACATACAAAGTGAGAGAGCTTGCATTGTCGTGCCATCTCTGAGATAGCACAAGTCTTAATCTCGCCGGAGCACGTTGCGACTGCCCTAATGATATCTCAAGATGCGCTTAAGAGCCCATACATAACACTCTATGAGACGTTTTTAAAATTTAAGCCAACGTTAATGCATTCTACCCCGTTTACTGTTTATATTTATTCAAATTTGTAGGCGAGTCCACAATGCAGTGTCTCGCCTTTGTGATGGTATAGTATTAGCATAATACGAGGTGTATTCAATGGACAAAGTAACTGGTATAAAATAAAATTTTACGGTATACCCTTATATTGAAGAAGGGAGGTCGGGTTATTCACAATAAATTGCCTATGTTGCCCATGTTCTGGATGTATGGGAACTGAATATTTAACTTCCATTGACCAGATTGTTAAAATCAAGTTCTTTTATAACGAAGTTGGTTGATTTTGTTACTTCGAGATAGGCGCACTTTATGCTGTTTTTTTTGTTTAAGATTTAAAACCCTGTGATGTATTGATATGTGTTTATTTTTATTTCGAGTTTTAAAGTGAAAAAACCATTTAAAAAAAGTATGTATGAATCGTAGCATACCTATATGGCGCTTCGTAGTTTCTGCCTACATGGGAAAAAGCCGTGAGTATATGTATGTATGTTTTTTTTATATATATAATGGGTCTACTCTTGACCTCAATCTTGTCCTACGGCCAGAGATGAGGACGACGATGGAACGTACCCATAAGAAGCCTATTAACTCACGACTTAAACAGATTGGGGTCATATGAACTCGGGAACACTGATGCAGGCAGGGAATTCCACTCCTTGGCTGTGCGCATAATGAAGGAACAGGCAAAGCGCTCCGTGCGAATGTGTGGAACATCTACAAGGAATGGGTGATAACCTGCAGTACGTCTGTATGTAAAACCATTTAAAACAACAAATGTGTAAATTGCCGTTTCCATTAATATTATTTTTGAAAAAGAGAGGATCTGATAACGTGGTGCAGTTTGGAAGAGCCCAGGTTAACTTAGCGGTGAGCAAAATCTATTAGTGTATATAAAGTAAACTAGTTTTATCAACGACAATTCTATAAACTGTATATTATTAAAGCAAAATCTTAAGAAAACTCCAAAACTAAATAAAGTTAACGAACAATTTTCCAATTACCCGCTTTAAAATAATCGAAGTAGTTGAACAAAAAATTAATAATCGATTCACAAAGTTTGAGTAACGATAAATTTCGTAATATACTGTGCTACGCTCTACTCTAAATACTTTATTTTGAACGCCGCTCGCGGGCATTGCTCCATTATTGAAACGAATTGTTTTCTGAAGTTTTAATATTAAAGGCTACGTTATTGGAATTCCCTTCTTGTTTTTTTTCTATTATTGCTTATAAAATTGCTGTGCTGTTTAAACTTTTAAGTATGGCAGACTTTGCTTTATTGGGTATTCAATACTTTGTTTCAAGAAACAATGTGCCCTAGTTCCTTAAGCAAAATATTTGAAAGATTTTTATGTAATTACTAGAATAGTTCAACTTGTTTTACATAGATCTATGTCATAGCAGAATTGAGTAGCAGAAGCATCGTATGTTCCCAGGACTTCAGGCGCAGGTGAGACGGAACACCATAAATGTCTCACTGATTCCCTTTCCCAAGGCGGAGGACATCGAAAAGACTTTTCCACCTCAAGATAAAAAAAGGATCGAGTTGAGTGAAAAAACCTTGAGGTTGACTGGTAGAAAATGCCTATGGCGTTAAGTCCGCTTGTATAGTCTCTTTTACTAGCGCATATTGTTTTAATAAATAAATAAAAAGAAAATGAAAGCCCATTGGTTCTAACACAAATCATAATAATTTCATGTTTAGGTTATTTAATGAAAACATCCACCTAATGGAACTTTACGTATCCAACACATGTGATTACTTAGTGACCTTTTACAATGGGAGGATTCTAAAGCGAGGGCTACTTTCAATAAAAAAATCACTCAAAAGGATGCACAGTGCATTTTCCTTCACTTCCCCAAAGTAATTACTGAAGATGGCGAGGGTATAAAACCCATGTTTAACATGTAAACAGTTAAAAGTACTCAAGACGAAGAAAATGTTTTCCTAATCAAAGCCTCTTCAAGCCCTTTTCATAGCTACTTGAATCGAGAGGAGGTTGGTACTGAATGCTAATTCACATGAAAGCTTGAGTTTTGTATCTAATTACACTTTACAACCTTTAGATTTGTTAAGTAGACTCGGATTCGTACTGAATGTAATCTAATGTTTCAACTGACGGAGGCCGTTATGTAAGCAAATAATGCGAATTACAAATAAACTAAACTTACATTTTCCTCAAGATATTAATTAAAATAAGACGTACGTTTTGAACAATAAAACGTAATACTTTGTATTTCAAAACGTACCTTATGTCTTGTTTTAATATAGTTTTGTAATTATATTTTGCCGACGTAACGTGTCATACCTCTAATAAAAAAAACGATTTCTCAGAGTTCATAAATGTCTTCATAATTAATTATTTTTCATACGGAAATCACGAAAGTCCTTACACAATTACCTTAAAAAATAACGTCTAAACAGTAGCCATTGTTTGAGGCCAACCATTTTGTTCCCGCGCACTAAAATTAAACGTCAATCGTTATGTCAAAGGCAGCGAGGTCGTAGTTTGTTATTAAAATTATCGACTTCTCCTACTTCCTCAGGATTTTCTAAAAACGTCGCTATTGTTGCGATTTTTTTTCTAATATTCCCTCCCGCTGTGTGTATTTTTAATGAGAAAATGTTGTAGAATAGACCTCCAACTTGAGTTTGGTTTATGGCGTAATGCGTCAACTTATTTAGTGTTGTGTATTAAAAAAACTTTTGCTTATGACTCGGAGGACTATTAAGTTAGTTAATGAAGATGCAAACAAGAACTAAGTTAATTTCAGAGAGCATAAAAAAAACTTAACTTTTTAATAAATTTCTCTTCCGGTTTCTGGACAAAAGAATACAATATCAGGCGATAAAAACGATGTTTTTAAAAATCATTGAATAATTGTCTAGTTTCATCTTTGGGTTCTTGTGTTTCTAATATTTAAACACATAAATGACGTCGATTTCTACGAATGACTCGAAAACAGTTTTGAAAACAGATTCTGCTCAATCCTGATTAAACGCGTGTATTCGGCAGGACTAAAAAGAAATAGCCCATTTTCTATTTCCGCACCCAATCGGTTAACATACGACAAAATCATTTCCATCCATTCAAACTTGGTAAAACGATTTTAAATTACTTCAAACACAACAGGAATGAGTGAACCGAAAGCTCGTTTCTTCGCTATAAATCGGAATATGCAAACTGCTGGGATGACAAAAGTTTGTTTCGCTGGCCAGTGGCTAGGTTCGTTCCGAACTCCCGATACGGTTTGACAATGCACATGCAAATTAACCAAGCAAAGAGCATTTCTGAGCGGAAAGTTTAATGGCATAGCGTACCCCGTTTAAGTTCTGCGATCCTTGCAACAATTATTTTGCTACCGGTGGTGTTCCTGTTTACCCGCTTTCCCTATTTTGATCACAATGCGCTACGTGTGCGAACTTGGCTAGTCTTTCCTTACTTAAGCCTAATAAGGAGTCTTTTATAATGTGGGAAAAATGGAAAATGCATCGAGCTTGGAGGAATAAAAGGATAATCTTTTCACATGTGCGGTCAGTTGAGGTTGAGGCAGTGGACAAAATAAAGTATGGACATTGATAATGGGAGTTGATGGCTTTTGTAATCAAACTGCCGATGATGATATGCGGAAAGCTCTGGAAGGTAATAAGTAGCCTCGTGGACGAACGAATGCTTTGACTATTGTTAATAGCCATGCATTCATCAGGCCAGACCTGCGCCAGTTTTAGTGAACTGTCTGTGTCCAAAATTACGCTGGCGTGTAATTTCATGGGTTAAATTATTTTGCACGGATCCTTAGTATTTCTTTTAATAAAAGTAAGCTTATGATAATTCTTTTAACATCAGCTAAAAAACAGATAAAGTCTAAAGACAGCGAAAGTCCCACCAAAATGGGTTCATATTTTTTAGATTTATGCCCGTACATAAAAGACAAGATTTTTGGTATAACTGTCACAATCATTTAGTAAAGTACTGTATAACATTTTTGTTCATTTAACATATCATCTTTAGGAACCGAAGGGTTAGGCAGAGGTAAGGGGAGGGGAGAAGGGGTGGCGCGAGGGTCTGTGGACCAGCCTTAGTGGCCAGACGTCTTTAAACACCCATTACATGACCTTGGAACTTAATACTAAACAGTTACTATTTCACTGTATGGAAGATACCTCTTCTTATATGCGTAGGCATGATCAAATGAGCATTGGTGACCACGGTTTCTCAAGGCCGATTGGTGATTTCAAATTTGAATTGACTATAGTTCCAAGTTTTCTCGCGATGTTTTTAACTTACCGGTCCAAAATACTTCTAAATGAATCATAATTATTATTTTACATAATATTGAGATAGTCATTTATGGTATATATTTATGTAAATAGTATACTACAAACGGCCTACTCATCTTTTCTCCTCCACTATCAAGTCCATCCAAAGGTTGTCTGTAAGAGATCGCTTTTAGCGATAAGGCCGCCCATTGTAACATCCTATGTAGCCTTTAAAGTTATAACTCTTCTAAGTTTTTATGGTGTACAATGAAGAGTATTCTATTATAGTCTATTCTATTTCATGGGTACGCTTAACTAACACTACACCTAGAATAAATTACATGTAGGCCTAATAAATATATGTTCCGAATGGGAAAAAAACCGGGACACACAGGGTACCCTCCAATCACTAAGCCACTGCACAAAATGTGCCTTCATTTATGGGGGAATAATCTACACCGTAGAAAGGAAATCGTAACGCATACTTTGTAAAAATATTACAATTGATGCCCTAAATACTATTATGAAAGTCATTTATTTTGGTAACCATCGGTTAGTGATATATGTAGTCATGTTTGAGTCCACAATGACAAAGTGCCTACTGTAAATCGCGTTATTTACAATACACAACGCGATTACCAGTAGTTAGGTACCTACTTTTCGTCGCGAAAAATAGAAGCGCTTGCGCATCGTGTGATGTTCAACTTCCTAAGTATTCAAGCCTACGCCCGCTACGCACGTGTATTTTTGACATATCGCCTAGCGCTTAAATCAATTTTTATTTGTCAGAAATCGATGATAGATACTTATCTACATTATAAGTTTTTAACGAACGATACGAACGAACGAACGTTAATTCGCGATTCTGGTATCCTAGATCGTAATTTTAAAAAAAGCTTGTAGATTGCGTAAATCTAGATCCAGACAGATCCAGTAACCTTCTTCTCATAGTGAGGCTAAAGACTAACCTGGTGGCAGAGCTTTGATGCCGTCCATGGGCGCATTGGTTGATCTGACTTGGCTTTCATGGCACATGTTTCATCACATGCCTTTGATAAATATTTTCAATAAATCCAATAACGTAGGCATTAATAAATTAAGTTACTTACCTTATATGCTGCTCACCTTCAGCTACCTGAGGCGCAGAGTATCAGCGTGGAGACGAGATCATGAACACACTCCTTACACAGCGTCGCTTATAACACATTCACAACACTTTCCGATCTATCAGTAATCTGTTCCCGAACTCGGTTACAAATAAAGATCCGGGAGTCATTTTGAAAATCACTTCAACAAACACGCACACACAGTCAATTAGTCCAGTTAAAAAAATAACAATAACTTTGCAAATTTCTGAAAACACATCCGATTACAATTAACGAAAAGTGAGAACTGACAAAAGAAAAGCATTTATGTCGGTAAAGTACAAAAAAAAATCACTTACCCACTTTTATTGTTTTTTTTTTGTGGAATGTTGCTTAAACTACCTACAACCGGCACATATTAAACAAATGGATAATGATAGATTCACAGTCGTATCAAATTAAAACTCAAACTTGTCTTTGCGTTAATTATTTTAAAACTTACTAAACTGTAATTTCTATTGAATATCAAAAATTTTGAAATCTGTAAAATTTTTGTTTTAATAGGAGTTTACTTTTGACTTAATGTGACAAATAAGATAAAAACCGATTAACACAATAAGATCTGTCACTTTTAAAGAAAAATTACACAGAAAGCCATATTACGTATCGACGAATGCAGAATAATGCTTTAAAGTAGACATCTACGCAATTGAGGTCGCTGCTGTCAAAACAACAATGACAGTGTCATATTGGTATGACAACAGGAGCCACATCGTTTGTCATCAAACATTTTAAAGTTATGTTTTCATAATTTTGAAATTACTTTTTCATTTAATTAACTGCCTTTTTATAAGATAAAATGCAGAAATACAAATTTAAAATTCTCTCCTAGATCATTAATTAAACATGGAGGCACTTTTTAATTTCCGCTTATCAATTTTTAATAAAGCACACAGAAACATAAGGAGGGAACATTTTTGAAACAAGAAGACCGTAATCTTAAAAATCCAATATAGCGAAATTAAGTTTTTAAATTAATTTTCTTTTCTGTATTCACGGCTTAGTTTTCTTCATTGCCTGAGGCAGTCTCGGCAACAATATTGAGTTCAGAAATATCCTAATACCCGAATATCTTTTGTTTTGTTACTACGAGATCATTACTGTTACTCTCGACGATTACAAAACCTTTACCAAAATAATTATAATTATTTGTTATTCTATTTAGGTGCTTATTGTTTTAAACATTGTTGCTTGTTTTAATAAAACATTAAAATGAGTATTTTATACGCGAGTTGGACTCAAAGGGTTCTGTAGCTACCGTGTCGAGAAAAAACGTGTTTATTGTATTTATAAATATAATTATAAGTGTGTTTATCAGTTGTTTATTATGTACCCATAACACAAGCTCTGCTTAGCTTAGGACTAGATGGCGTTGAGTGAAAATAGTGTAATACTATTATGATTATTATTTTATTTATCTGTTGTTTTAGCTTCACGGGCAGTAGGAATGCACAGTGTCACTCTTTGAAATTTTAACCTTCTACTTACCTGTCACACGATACAGCCAGCGATTTTTGAGATAAGTACAGCCCGCTGACAGTCAAAATGACATTATGAACTTACGGAAGGAAAATGGAGTTTTAGTATAAAGACTCCGCAGTGACCCTTCTAGCATGGAACCCTACAAAGGTCAGTGCAATCATTTATATCACGCTATGTTTTTATTTTTACTATTTTGCACTGGAATCTTCATATTACAACACCTACATTTTTAAAAAGTTTTTATTTTAGGAATTGATTTTAAACCGACTTTAAAATAGAACAAAAACAAATCAATTATACAAAACAATTGAATACGTTTTCCAAACCGTCCTGTGGCCACTTGACAACCAATATAACAAACCTGTCCCCATTTAAGAGGAAGTGTGCTAAATTAGACATTGTTCCGTAATATATTGTAATGAAATGCGTCTGTGCGCATGTGATTAGTGGAGCGAGAAATTGCTTAATCATTCATCTGTGTAATGTCGATGATTAGCTCGATACCAATATGAAATCGACGGTGAAATTTTCGGTGCATCCATTGCGACAAACAGTAGTAGGGGTAGCGATAAAACTTTTACTGGGTCTGCGGAGTTTTGTATTTTTTTTTTGTTTCCAGGGGAACGGGGTGAATTTTATTCATGACAGTATGAATACTAGAAGTTAGTATTTATACCGTTTTAAAGTATTATGGAATTCAAAACGTGATGCAAAGGGAAGGAACGAAATCACAAGCATTTCAATATCTTTTTTTTTTTTGTCGCGAAATGGCTTTAAACTTATTTAAGACTGAGGATTTTGTTATATAATAATGTTGTTTCTCAATTAAATATTCTTGCCTTACTGGTGTAGGTATTACTGTACTCTATATAACTACAGAGAAGAGTAGAATATTATAACTAAAGTCGACCTTAAAAATGTTGTTGTTGCCTTCAATCAATATTTATCATACCAATAACACCGCACCAACATGTTTGTTTTAAACTACGATAGTATTCCCTAGAACATTTTCAACAGATTTATTCCCATAATCCTTCACACATTCAAGCTTCATGAGCCGTAAATTTGCAAACAAATGGCCCTTGACGATTTTCACGCTGTCAGAGAAATGAAGGAAAACAGAATTCTGGGCATTGACCGCCCCAGGAGATATATTGTCCAGCCCCAACCCGCCACGTCATGATGATAATAAATACCCCAGTAATACACATTATTTTTGTTACCCTTTATACGAATTATTTACGTCAAAATATGATAATTTATGGACGTATCGATAGTTAACGTGATTAATGATATGAGCGCGCGGTTTATATCAATTATTTGATTTTCTATTCGATTGTTTTCTATTCGAGTGGACAACGTTTTAATATCGAAATGGGTTGGATTTATTGCTCAGTCGTTGTGTAATGGTTAAGTGTGGATTCCTTTTATGAGTGTCTGTTATTAATGGTCTATATTATAAAAAAAAGTATTGTTGCTAGCAAGTACCAATAATACCAGCCTGCTACAGTACCACTTTAGGGCAAAGGCCTCTTCTCATACAAAATAATATGTTACGAGGATGAACTCATTACATTTGCTCAAGGTTAATTGGTGATTCCAGACTTAAAATATTTGGTTTAATATCCGTGAAACGGAATGAAGTAACATAGACAATATCTATCAGTTGTGCACAAAGACATTCAATACCTATAGACCGGACATCACGAACAAAAATCTATGAGTTTTTTGTAGTACGCTCCGCTACCGCTCCAATATTCGTATATTATTCTAGATGGCGTTACTGAGACATGGGATCAAAGTTTTTCTATGACATTTCCTTGACATGCCCGCTCTATAGTATTTTAAATCTCTTTGTCTGTGCATCTGTTATGTTTTGTTGTCAACACAGAATAACAGCTTTTCCGTTTCTTGCGAGTGCGTGAAAGTAATCTTCTCAATGCATCATTTCTTAAATCATAAAATCATGTCACAGAAGAAGGCGGCGGGTGGAAGGCGGACAACACCCTCTTTCGGGTCCCCTGAATGGGTCCAGGGGCAACGGACACGGGGACGTCCGCCGCCCCCCCACGTGCATGGGCCCGAGGTGGCGGCGGCGGGTCGTGTTCACGTGTGCCCCACCGACGTCGCGAGGGGAGTCTAACACCTCACTCCCCTTGATGACTTGGTGAGGCCCTCGGGGCCCCGGCACCAGTAGAGGGTCGCGGAAGTATCTTCTGTTCCCATGACCCTACGTGTACGTGTGAGAAGGAACACGGGGTGGTTTTTAGTCAGTAAGAGTCTGACAGACCCTCCCGCCCCTGGAGCGGGGGACATCCATGAGGATTTTCCACCCCTAAAAAAAAGGTAATATTTTGCAGTACGATGTCAACTTAACACGTACCGTGTCAACTTAGAAGTTATTATTATGGCTTTTAAGTATTTTTGACAACCTCTCTTGTTTCGATCTTATTTTTAGGTTAGGTTCATCAAAGTAGGTCTTCTCTAGCTGTAGAAAATCTATAGCAAGACAAGAAAACAAGCCTCATTTAAAAACCTTAAACGTGAATAAAACAATATTATTATCATGCATAGCGTCCATAGCATAGTACTACGTTAGAACATCAAATGGCTTTAAACTTTATTTCCCACTGCAGGTTTATATTTTATTTTCATTATCTACCGGACCATCTAACTAACATCCACTAGTAATTTCCCTCTAACTAATTTTATCTACGTTTTATCCGCTTCCACGTTACCAGTACGTAAATGTACAAATTCAATTCAGTTTTCCAATCGACTGAAAGCTGTTTACAATCACGCAAGCAAGTAACACGGCTCGTTTGAGCTAAATAAAAGACTCTGGACGATGCGTCCGAGCCCACTGGACTACGGTGGGTAAGCATGGGTGGATATGGGTAGTAAGCATGGTAATGTTTTTCTCTGTAAATGTGTAGAATGAATGGTGTTTTTGCTGAGAGCTTTGTAGATTTTTGATCTAGGTGGTGATCATTATCATCTGCCTAGCTTTTTCTTAACTACATTATGTGTATTGGAGTGGGATTCTAGTCTAACTGGATGCAGTTGAATGCCACTGCTTCATATGGAATGACTGCCTATTTATCCCTCACAACCCAGGTTAACTTGGTTACATTAAATTAGTTGTCGGACTATATTCCGGATTGATTGCAACAACTGTCAAATATTATCTACAAAATATGACAGCCGGGACCAACGACTTCACGAGCGGTACCATCTACGGCCGACCTCGGAGAGGGCTGGTTAACCTTCGATCAACTTAATAAGCAACCACTGTTTAGCCACAATACCCTAATATTTCCAGTATTAACGAAAACAATTGCTCCTTTACTGTAAAGTTTACAAAAACAAGAACCGCCCGGGTTCTAGTTTTTGTAAACCTTACGTGTGGTGCGAATGGCCAACCCATTCAAAAAAGTATCGAAAAAAAATGGTAAAAATTATTACATGATACCTACTCATGTAATAATTTTTACCATTTTTTTTCTAGGTTTAATTATAGGTAGGTACTGCGAGGTCTTCAGTGCCCCAAAATAAAAAATAAAAAATATATTCGTGTAAAATCGTACCAGTTTTTAATTTGCATTCGACTCGTTCGTCATTTTGTATTCAAAGCATCGCCCCGAAGTGAATCGAAACAAGAACTTTCAATAGCGAAAACATTCCCACTAAGTGGAGTGCTTGGAATTAGCGGATTTATTCATTCTTTTATGCTTTCATAATTACATCTTAGGATGCTGGGTTACTTCTATTTTTCATGCTAATCTAGGGACGTGCTTGAAAATAACTTACAACGCTCGTTTAAAGCACGGCGTTACTAAGAGTTGTGGTCCTTTAAAAGTTTTAGTTGAGAGGGCTGTAGTTAAAACTAGTACGACATAAAGAAACATGTTTAATAATAATAGTAATGTTCCACAATTTTTTCACACAACGCCATCCAATCCCAAGCTAAGCAGAGCTTGTGTTATGGGTACTAAACAACGCGACACGGCATGTGTTATATGTTTGGTTGAGCGCATGCTAATTTTTGAGCACATTTACATCCACCATTGTCATCATCTCGTCGGTCTAGTCGACGCTAGCAATTCTGCTCAGTGTGAGGACGGGGATTCGATTTTTGGGTTCGACAAAAGTGTTGTGAATTTTTTATATCTTGAACGTCTTAGATTTATGCCCGATTGATAATAGGCTTGAATAGGCTTAATAAAACTGGCGAAATTTGAGTGTACCTACTTTAGGTGTTAGGTGGTCAAATTTGCAGTGGGGGTGCAGTTAGTACGACTGTAATAAAACTGTCAACTGCTGTTTGAACTACAGTCGGACTGAAGTTGAAATGCAGTCGCAGTCTGGGTGAAGTTGGCTGGAGCCTTACAGAGAATACAGGCGTGGGTATAGCTACAGTAGTGTAGCGTTATTGACTCCATATTGGTAGAAATTATCAACGCGTTACAAATTATACAAATAAAAAATCAAGTAAAAGTAAAAAAGTTTGTTAACAGAATATAAGAAACACCCTTAAATAGAAATCCCAACTTACAGCCCTGTGATTTGAAAGCAAAGAGCCAAGAGAGAACTCTTGGTTTCTTTGTGAGTGAAGTGATGCTATTGACGAATTTTCAACAATTAACAGCAATTAAAGCCGTAACACATAGATGGTTGGTGAGTTAGCAAGGGTACGAGTATGTATAGTGCAGTCATTATTTCGTCAGTCATGATTCAATCCCATATAATAAGGGGCGAACCAATTGCCATAAATTAGCCACATAACCAGGCTCCGGGTGGATTTGTAGTTACAGAGAAATAATAATAAACACTTTATTTTTACTAGAAGATTTAGTTAGTATTTTGGTGCTAGTAACATTAGTGCTTAAATAAGTAACTTAGTACCATTTATTTTAACAGTTAATTAATTATGTTGACCTGTTGTAAAGGCAATACACACAAGACTTCAACAACAACACTTTACCTGGCCTGGGAATCGAACCCAGGATCTCAGCAATTACAATTACGCGTGTTTACAATTTTTCACAATAACTTTTCAATAACTTACCTAACTTAACGTTAGTTTGCTTGACGTAAGTGACATTAGGCAAAATAAACCAAGTTCGCTGCAATAGAACTACACCAAAAGAGAAATTTCCGGCATTATCTTCTTAATTATACAATGTATCAAATAGATTGGCCGTTAGAATTTTACCGTCCGTTTTACTGCTGATTTATTCCAAATCCAAAAATGTGCTGCAATTGGCTAATGTCACCTAACTAGTCGTATAATGAGACCTTTACGCATTATTTAGAGTTCTTTTGTTCAGAAATTTATAGTTACCGAGGTGAAAGGGACATCGACACACAACCTGATTCTTTAAAAAAAACATTATATGAACTATAAAACAAAACTAGCATAAAAAGAACGGCCTATACCCAGTAGTGGGCAAAGTCGAGCTATGGATGATGATAAAACTAACAACTAACTAAAGGAGATTTTTAAATTAAACTATGTGGTCCGTCAAACATTGTCCTGCTAGACTGTTGATTTTTAACCCAATTGCATCGCCACCTATGGGGTCCAATTGTTAATTTAAACCATCCAGGGTCTAACACAAAAACAATATATAAAAATGCAATTAATTGCTGTCGTATGGAAATTATGCGCGTAAATACATATTTTTCCGAGTATTTATATAGAATAAGTAAATAATTCACTTCTTGCAAAGTGTGTTTGGTAAATCCTGTTTGCTGATGAATGAAAGTCGATAATTAGAATATATTTCACAACTATCACACAACTTCATCTATCTCCAAAGTAAACAGAACTTGGGTTATGAGTAAGTACAAGATAATTGATAAACAAATGATTAATTTAATGGAAGTAGTTAGGTAAACTATATTTTATTTTTGTTGTTACGATTTTCAGCTACGTCATCATCATATTATTACTAAATACGCTAACTTTGGATCCCTTTCTAAGAGTTTAGCGCACGCGGATTTGTGTGAGATTTAGCATTATAAGAGTTTATATACATAAAGAAGTTCACAAAGGGTAGCATCTCGACCATTAGGCGACAATTTTATTGATGATGATATTCTTCAACCTAAACGAAAAAAACAACCTATAATCGTAGTTCTATACTAAAATAATTTAGGTGTATTTGACGCTAGGGATTCACCGCTTACTAACAGGTGGTAACGTAGCCAAGCACTAGTTTATAACATTCAAGAAAAAAGATTTTAAATAGTAAAAAATGTCTGCAACAACTTGGTAAAATCACCACAATGCGACCGTGCATAAATTATGAATTAGATTAATATTTACCTATAATAGATATGAATGTCATTAAAAAATTGGTTCTCAGTAACATTCATTGTTTGTAACTGAAAACAAATTTCCAGCTTCACTTAAAATCCGGGGCCTACAGAGTTCAATACAAAATACAGACCTTCCGAAAAGTTAATGAACTTTACGTCATCAACTCAGCACCCAGCGAAAAGGGATTAAGTAGATTCCCCTTTAAAAATATCCCAGTCCAAATGTGGCTGATAAATGAGTTAAAGCTTCCTCGATGTCATATTGGGACTTTTACTGTTCATTACTGTTATTAGCAAAGGGGTTGAAACACAAGTACAACTTTTACCAAACCCTTTTGGGATTTGCGAGGCTCCCAATTTTTGGGATCCTAATCCCATTCCACGTTCTTTCGTCTCATTTCAACGGAATGAGTAAAACTTCTCAATTACGTGTAACAAAATGTCTAACACAATTCCTATTGGTTTCACGCTTGTGCATGCAAATTGGAGAGCGATAGGAAACTATTATTTGCCTGCAAAGTTAAATAGCTTTTGCCAGTCTTTCTCTAGAAAAACCAGGAAGAGTTTTAATCCCAAATCGAACCGGGTACTGACTGAACTTTCAACGAGCTGTTGTTATAGAGAATGCGTTTTTTTTATGACAATGAATACTAACTTTATATTGCTTCCGAAGTTGGATAATACAACAGCGTGCATTTTTAAACATTTCAGATATACTCGTAACAATTGTATCATTTTATTTTATTTCTTTTCTTTAGGATAAAATATAACAAAGTTTAACGCTACAAAAATCACATCAAATACTGAAATGATCACGTACCTTAGTAGGTATTGTACTTTTATATGAACAGATTTTAAAATTATGTCAGAATCAGAAAAATGTGCACGGTTGTGTGTGTGTGTGTGTGTGTGTGTGTGTGTGTGTGTGTGTGTGTGTGTGTGTGTGTGTGTGTGTGTGTGTGTGTGTGTGTGTGTGTGTGTGTGTGTGTGTGTGTGTGTGTGTGTGTGTGTGTGTGGGTAAGTGTGTGTATTTTAAATAATGGTATCCTTATTTTTAATCGTTATACAAAACAAAATTAACTAACACCTACTATAACATAGGGAAACTAACTAAAGGACATTTTGTATTAGTCTCATCTGCCTAGTCTTTTCCGAACTATGTCAAGGTTGGTATGTATATCTAATACTGGTGACTGCTTATCTGAACTCTACAACCCAGAAACTGAATAAAAAAGTAACAGTAACTTTAACAGTAACAGTAACTTTCGTATTACTTTTTTTGTTTATTTGTTATATTGACTGGCCGTGACTGCTACGCCGGAGATCGTGGGTTCGACTCCCACCCGAGACACATGATTGTGTTATAAGCGCGATCATTTGTTTTGTGTCTGGGTGTAATTTATCTATAATGTTTGTATTTAGAAACATATAAATATATATAGTATCAGTTGTCTATTGCTCACAAACTCTGCTTAGTATGGAACTAGATGGCGTTGTGTATTACTCCCAAAGGACTAGAATTATGGTCTAACCACCCACATGATACAAATGTAAGATCACGCCTCTTCATAGAAAAACAGATTCTAACATAATGCAACCATCAATTTTCACAACACGCCTATAAAAATCAGGTTACTGGTTTACGTAATGCACTCGTGAAAAACTAAGAGCTTTCTCACATCAATAGCCTCTAAACAAGGCATCCATCACTAATACATAAAGCCGTTTCATAGTGGTGATATCACTGTAATACACATAAATCTAAGTGCAAGTTGCAACGATAAAAGTAGGTCGAGATTACGTCATATGGTGTACCTGTAGGTTATCTTGGTGACGTAAGTTACTGATGTCATATTTTCTGGTCTGGTCTAAGATTCTTAGTTGCTTTCAATCAAACAATCAATCAATCAATCAAAAGTCGTTTATTCATATTAGGCTGAGGATCAGCACTTTTTAACCGACTTCAAAAAAAAGAGGAGGTTCTCAATTCGGTTGTATGTTTTTTTTTTCTTGTTTTCTTCTTTAGGGTTTGTTACCTCAGTACTCCGTCATTTGGACCGATTTTCAAAATTCTTCTTTTATTTCATAGGGTATACGAACAGATTGGTCCCATTTGTATCAAAACTCATATCTGATGAGGGATCCTCGAGTAATTGAGGAAACTCCTCAAAAAATGTAGGTACACATGCACCAATTTTAACATTTTCAGTAAGATATACTTTACAAATGAAAATGCTTGATTTGCAAGCATTTTCATTTGTAAAGTATCGTTTGGTGAAAAAAAACTGATGAAGAAGACAGGCAAAGGAACTCTTCAACGCATAACAGCAAATTATTTGCAATTGCTATACTCAGATGTCTATGCTGAGCTTTTGTATTTCCATAACATAACATTACGCCATTTTACATTTGTCTATTTTACAACCGAATTGAGAACCTCCTCCTTTTTTTGAAGTCGGTTAAAAAGGGGCCCGGCAGAGATGTACTAATGTAATGAAATGTAAAAATGTAATGTAATGTTTAGAAATAACTACATTAATTGCAATTTTTAATCGATTTCAATGATTCTTTTAAGTTTTGAAAGACTTTCTTTGAATATAAAAAAATAAGACAGTCTCCGAAAAAGCTTGCTCTTCGCTTTGATTTGTAAGCAACAGTGTTATTCTGGTTGGAGATTGGACTGTCATTCCATAAGTATTGACAGTTCACTTCAATCAAGTTTCCACGAGGTAACTGAATCGGTTCTTCAGAAAGGTCAGGTGCGTAGTACTCGCAACCGGCGTGTGTGTATGACAACATGTATGAATGTAAACGAAGCAAAAGAAGTATGTAAGAATCGTAGCATATGGCGCTCTGTAGTTTCTGCCTACCCCCATGGGAAAAAGGCATGAGTTTATGTATGTATGTATGTATGTAACTGAATCGACCGGCAGGTAAGATGGCCAACTCTCGACGCAAAAAGAGGGGTGTTATAAGTTTGACCGCTATATGTGTGTATGGGTGTGTGTGTATCTGTCTGTGGTACCATAGCGCTTAAACGACTGGACCGAATTTTATGGTTTTTAAAAATGCAATGTTTTTTTATTTCTATAATTATGTTCCTCTTTTGTTAAATTGCTCTTAGCCCGTCTCCAATCCTAATAAGCATGGGTATTTAAAATACATTCGTATTATAAAAATATCTGTTTCGAAAGACTTTAAAATACACCCGTTGCATAAAGCAAGCCCATCAAACTTCCAATATAAATCGAATACCAAAAAATATCGATTCTCATTTCTTATTAAAATTCCTTAATTACCGTGAACATTGGGTACCATTATTACCATGGCCTTTGATCAATCAGACAGCTGACTAACGAAATTATGTCGATATTGAATCAACCAAAACAAATTACATCGTCTTTGATAAGGTGATTATTAAATATAATTATTGTTTCGTTACGAACCTCTGCTTTGTTGGAAGTCGGACGATTGATAATATTATAATTTTCATTGTGGCTGTTTCTTTGGCTCAATGATTTTAAGATACTTAGTGCTTTGTTTGGAGCGCACGGGGCACGATTTTATAATTTTTATTTGTGTGGACCAAAGACCAAAAACCAAAGATATTTAAGATAATATAGAGAAAACATTGGAAGAAATGTCATAGAAAAAAAAAAACAACCGACTTCTTAAAAAACACTAACAGGTGAAAAATAATTCCAGTTTCAGAAGTCTGTGGCTTTGGTGGTTTTATTTCGTTCATTATTGGCCACCGACTTCCGAGACTGGAATTATTTTTCACCTGTTAGTGTTTTTTAAGAAGTCGGTTGTTTTTTTTTTGTAACAAAGTTTTTATTTTGTAATTTTTAGTTTCTTTGTATATAAAAAAAGTCTTTCAAAACTTGAAAGAATCATTGAAATTGGATAACAATTGCTAATGAAGTTCTATCTAAACATTAATCTGTACATCTCTGCCGGCCCCTTTTAAAATAGAATGGCGTAATGTTATGTTGTGGAACTACAAAAGCTCAGCATAGACATCTGACTACAGCAATCGCGAATAATTTGCTGTTATGCGTTGAAGAGTTCCGTTGCCTGTCTTCTTCATCAGTTTTTTATCACCAAATCATACTTTCTAAATGAAAATGCTTGATTTGCTTCTAAAAATGTTGAAATCGGTGCGTGTGTGCCTATATTTTTTGAGGAGTTCCCTCAATTCCTCGAAGATCCCTCATCAGATATGAGTTTTGATACAAATGGGACCAATCTGTGAGTATACCCTATCAAATAAAAAAAGAATTTTGAAAATTGGTCCGTAAATGGCGGAGTAATCGCGTAACAAACACACAAAAAAAAAAAAACATACCGTCGAATTGAGAACCTCCTCCTTTTTTTGAAGTCGGTTAAAAACTGTGATCCCATGTCTCAGTAACGCCATCTAGCATAATAAGTGTTGGCATCCCAACACAGATATTCCGTTTTATGTCGGGTAACATTGATTGTTATAGAAAGCCGTCATAGAAAGTTATATAAGACGGCTTTTTTTTTTGTCTTTTAGTCGGTCTCGTACGGTGGCGACAGCAGCCATACTTGCAATTTATTACCTTGTTAATTGTACAAATAAAAAGTAAATTAAAGTCCAATCAAGAAGTGTTTTCTATCCTAGGAATTCTTCATCCTTAAGTGAACTAGCCTAAAGATCTTTAAAGGCACAAAAACATATGGTCCTTCGAGCCGGATGCGATAATAATACCATTGATGTTATTTTTTAAATAAGTAGGTAGTAAGTAAGTAGGTACAGTGTGCTCCATGTTTAACCATCACATGGGTATGCAAATCATGTAAATTATTAAAATTAAGATTAGATGATGTCATTAAATTAAAAAAATAAATAATGTCAGCCTTGTGAGTCACAGTTATGAGAAAAAATATTTAAACATTAAATTTGTATGTCAGAATAAAAACATCAACAATTAAAAAATCAATAACAAAAAAAAAGACAATTAAGTACAAATAAATATAAATCAAATGGGTAACAATTCGAATACTAATTTCATTTTCAATACAGTTCAAAATAATACAATCCATCCATCCAATTAATTGGTAATTCATAAAACCATTACTATTTTTTTCTAATAATATTATAAATCGGATATAGTAGGCCTAGCATCTTACATTCAAATAGTCAATTATTTGATAGTAGCATTTCGCAACTAAAAACTCGGGTAGTTTTTTTTTTAATTCGTACAGATGCCAGCGCACATAAATTTTCTTTGATCGTTTTTCAACTTTATGTCAAACAGAGTAAGGTTCATATTCAATTGTGAAAATTTTACACATTGGGGTAACTTGATGTGCTGGCGTCTGCACATGAATCCGAAAAGCTGGAAGTAGTGGGTTCCATCTCAAGACCTTAGCAGTCCACCAGTCACACACAGCTTTCACTGTTTTATCGATGATGATGATGATGTTGTAATGATTGATAGTACTTACACAGTAAATACAGCAAAATACTAATCAATTATTAAAAATAAATTTTCTTGTATAACTTATAATTCCTCCAAAGCACATCACCGCTAAAGGCAACCCTTGTAAAATTATACTTATGTACAACAAAGCACCAACACAACCCTACCAAAAAACATTTATTGTAACAACATAAAAGTTGTCTCTCGCAAAAAGACATGACGTCACCCAGACCTAATTGGCGAAGATGCGGTTGAAGGCATGAAATTAAACATGACAAAATACTCGGACACAAAGAGAAATTACAGTCGGCAACACTTCTACGTCCTAATTATCGCAATGACAAAGTACAGGCGGACGAGAGGAAAGGACAACGAAATTTATATCGAATCACCGAGAATTTATCGTCGTGTTTTGTCTTACATTTATTTGATTCGTCTTTTGTTTCTTTTCTGTTTGAATTTTGAACAACAATTATTTAGTTTTATATTGCTATAAAGCACATAGGTTCTTTTTTAGGGGTCCGAACCCAAAAGATAAAATGCGACCCTGTTACTAAGACTTCGCTGTCTGACTCGCACTTGGCCGGTTATTTTAAAATACAGGGTTATTTTTCAATGACCGGCCAAATTTTTATAGGGTATTCTGGGTAGAATACGTGGGCTGCTCATATTCATGGGTATGAATATGAGCAACTTTTCCTACGGAACCATACAAAGTTGTTTCTTACAAAAGTTCAATGCCTACTCGAGTAAACAGCTGATATTTTTTCGTGATTTCAGAGTCGGTCCCATAGTAAAAGTTGTTCATATTCATGGGTAGAAGACCCAGTGAAAATTTGGAATTGTCATTGAAAAATAACCCTATATATTCTTAGCTTACTGGAATATCAAACACGCTAATGAACGTTTATCATAAAATCGTAATATTTATGTAAAAAAGAGTTTTTTATTTATTTAAAATTGGCAGTACTAAAAATGTGATTCGAAACTATGAAAATAGTAATATTTTTATATTTTTTGCAAAATAGCTGACCGATTTTATGAGCGAACAGTTTAAAAACTATAAAACGTATCGGTTATTTAGCGTAATAGACTTAACTGACGATCGTTTGCAAGCAATAAATTGTAGCTGCAAAACAATACAAATATTTTGAACCGTTTTTATTTTATCGTAAATAGTTATGAGTCTAGGTACAGTACCTATTTTTATTTGCTAAGTTAATATATTGGATTGCATTTTGTCATGATTCTTGGAGCAATGACTTTGTTATTTTAATATAGGTATACAGCTTTATTTTTTGTACGTAACCCGTAAGGGATTGTTGAACTTATCATAAACAACTTTTACCCTCAAATGGGACGAAACCTAAAATCGTGGAAAAAAATCAGCTGTCCCAGACAACGTAGTTGAGTTACGCTTACATAAATGTACGAACAGCTAATGTTTTCTTCGCGATTAAGGGCTTCGTCCCTTAGCAAAATTAATTGTGAGTACAACAAACCCATTGCAGGTTTAATCTGTACTAAAAACAAGGCGGTATATACTGATAAGTTAGAAACTCAAGGCCTATGAAATGATGTTTATCTCTGTAAGTAGATCTTCCCAGATACGTCTTTTAAATGTCAATAAATCAATATGATTTTGAAAATCACCGGTCAGATCACTAGGCTGTCACTGTTGTTCGCCAGATATGTTTGACGTAAAAAAACAGTTTTGCAAAAAATAAAACCGACTTAAAAAAAAACACGTGACAAGTCGGTGACAAAAACATTAAATTAAACAAAGGTCACCGACTTCGAAGCTTTTAGTTTTTTTGTTTGTGTTTTTTTTTAAGTCGGTTTTATTTTTTGCAAAAAAAGTGTTTTATTTTTTCATTTTTAGTTGTTCCTATGCAAAAATTTGCCACGTACCCCTCAGAGCAAACAGGCGTGATGTTATGTCATGATAATGTATAAACAATAAACATTCAAGCGATTCCAGCAAATACGACAGATTTGCCGTATTTTTGAAGAGTTCCATTGTATATATCCGATGATCAGCACCCGATCTTCACCAAATTAAAATGGGACCACCTCAGGAGTATACTCCTTCAAATAATAAAATAATTTTGAGAGTCGGGCCACAAATGGAAGAGAAATCAGGTAACATAAATAATTAAATAAATAAAAAAACATACACACGAACATAGAACTTCCTCCTCTTTTGAAGTCGGTTAAAAATACAGTTATTCAGTTAATCTATAAACCGACCTCAACTTAATTGGGAAAAGCAAGTTAAATATTGAACACAGTAGATCGTAATGAGATTACCGAAAAATGCTTGAAATTGTATCAAAAGATTTTATTTACGGAAAATCGTTGAAAGAATTTTTATTCAGAGAGTAACCGAGCTGTTGAAAATCCTTTATATTCATAACAAAGGCTCAGCTGTGTTTATCTGTTCAGTGTAGTGCATCAATAGCGCACGAGTGGACACCAATCTTCTTAAAATTAATTCGCAGTGTACACAAAACGTAAACTGGTAGTACGACGTAGATTGGGCTACGGTTAACTGAATTATTTTGGTGGACTAACACTATGACACATATGGCATAACGTCAAGCTTGTTATACCCAGAAGGTTATGCAGGGATGCCTCCTAGTTTGACGATACGGCCGGCGCAGTATCTGAGCCATCGGCTGTTGCGTTGCGTGACGTAAGTTCGACTCTTCCTGCGCGGAACAGGTATTTGTATGACCTACCTACAGGTAGTCTGAACGTTTTGTGTCTGTAAGTTTAAATGTTTGAACAACGCGCCGAATAAATAATAAGTACGTAAAAAAATACTGTGCCAACAGTTTTATTGCTTTATCAACATTTGATGGAACACAATTTAAAAACTGTGACATAATTAATAATAATTAAATTGGTGAAGAGAGCGGTTAAATAACACCATTTGCTTTTGTCTCCTGGTCATAAGAAATCTGCAAGGCTAAACAGCGGTTACCGAGGTTTTTCCGTATAATTCTTTCTATATAATATGTCTGTGATAACAAACGTCCTTCTCACCAGCTGTCTTTGCAGATCTTTGGCCGTTGTCACGGGTGGTTGGAAGCCTGGAAATCATCAGTCTTACCGAGAAATTTTGATCAAGAAGGTCAGTCAGGTGTCTACTTTACAAGTCTCTGGAATCTAAACCAACACATTTGAGAAAGACAAGACAAAGGATGAACTCTCATCTAAAGCTGTATAAAACTATCGAAAATCCTTACTTCATCAATATTGACGTAATAGGTTCGATATCCGCAGCCTAATACACACTGCAGAATTTAAACCACTCTGTATTATGCTACACTCTACGCTGATTGCATTACATTAGAGTTTATATCCTGTGACAATCTAAACGATATTAAACAGGGGTTTCATAGCATTCGCTTAAGCGATATTATACAATACATATACATACATCATTATCCTATTTGAAAAGCGATTGAAGTTTTAATGGAAGAGTGTTATAATTCCCCATTGCTAGGTTAGGGTTTTTATTTTTTTCGACGGTTTATTTAGTCTTAAGACAAAGCCATTTGATGTCTAAATTGCATATGAATTCAAAATTTTGATAGCAGTAGAATCGAGATAAGTAGTATGGTAATAAGCAAATTGTTCCCCTGTTTACCTTGCATTATCCACGCCTTTTAAGCGAACTCTGACAAAAGGAATACTTATAACACTTTCTATTAGAATAATACAAAGAGAACGAACAGAATAATAAGACTTTTGCTGAACACCTGTCGCATCACCAAACAACGTCAACCCTATCAGCAATCTACTCAATATACAACGCTCCCCTCTCATGCTTGGCAGACCGTGCAAGGTTTCTCTAACCCCTTTATTATAAGTGGAAAATTCAAGAAAAGTAATGCGCATTTCTTTAACAAATAATAGACTTTAAATTTCAATAAAGACTTCTAGACCATTCTCATATCAGGATCTTTAAATTTGTTCTGTGTCTAGGTGTGACATATCTATAATATGTACGTATTTAGTAACTAGCTGTGCCCGCGACTTCGTCCGCATGGAATTGTGACTTTTCGGGCAGCAATTTGAATTACATGTACCGCCGTTTGGGTAGCTAAAAATTGACTTAACAGTAATTCTCCTCCGTATACGATATTTAATTTTGACGTAGGTGTGGCCATTGGGGATGAAAGCATACAGGCTCCTATGGTTGCTAACCCGTGACAGAGCCACATACAACTGACCGTGCGAGAAACAGCTGAAACTTAGATCTACACCCACAACTTTCAGCGTCTGACCTTGGGCTTTATTAATGGTCATCGCAAAACATAGGCTGACTGGAAACTGGACTCGTTTAACCCTTGGGAAGCCTGGTAGGTAAAAATCACACGGCATGCTTGGTGGGTCTGACAGACCCGTAAACATAATTGGCTATTTTTATTTATTTTGACGTGTTACAAACCAAAATAACAACTTTTAATTTATATTGAACATTGTTTCTAAACCTCCAGATTTAGATAATCCCTCTAAGAAGAGTAAATCATTAACTGCTTTAGTTCGATATTGTGATCTCTGAATAGGCATATTCATTTGAAGTATTCCTACCCAGCCTCGTATTGCGGATCTTCCTATTAGTATGTTCCATAATTACATTCAACATGTATTCAGTCACAAGCAGATAAAAGCAATCAAGTTCTTGCTGCGCATGTCTTGCATGAGGTTTCACTCCAGGTGTTCAAGTAAAAATACATATTTCTGCTCTAGTACGAACGCGAGCACTCAGAGGATTACGGAACCATATTGTATTATCTTTTCCTTTATATATTGATCTGTGAGCAAAGTTACTCAAAGGCTGAGACCATCACTGATCATCAATGTCACTACTTGGTTCATTATGAACTTGTACTTCTTCCTCAGTATCATCTGAATCATGTTGAACACTCACGTGATCGGATTCGGCTCCACTTTCATCAAATCCACGTCATTCTCAATTTCATTGAAATATTGATCTTAAGTTTGGCTTATTTCGGTATAGGTTAATCGCCTGGCCATATTAAACTGCAAAAATATTATTAACATAAGTAATTGACCACACAATGCAAAGTAAATAATGGAAAACAAAAATAATTACTTACCAGTTAAAAGTTACGCCGCGTGCCTGGTCGGGTTTCTCAGACCCGAGCGCAGATAAAGCACAAGTTACACGAACGCGTGAGCATTGCAGACTGCGGGAAAGGCGGCAATCTAGTCGCCAGTCCATATCACGAAGCTACTCAGGCACACAGCGCCGGTAGTTAAGAATTTTCTAAAATATCGTCGATTCCTTAAAGCGATGGGTCTGTTAGACCCACCAGGCACCCCAAGGGTTAAAACTAAATGGAAAATTGAGTTATTTAGTAAACACGTACCTACTTAACGTACGTAACACGCTTAAGTAAGGAACGTTCCTAATACTCATACCCCGACGTTCCGTAAAATTTCATGGCTCAACGGTAGGAAAGTGTTATTTTTAACTTTTTAAATGTTTTACTTTTTTGCGATGGGGGTTTTTTAAATTTTTAATTTAGCTTTTATTTTATAATTTTCAAACGCATTAGTTTTGTTTTATAGAGTTTACAGTTATGAGAAATTTTCAGTGCATTGTATGTAGAGTCAAATGCTGGTTGAAACAAATCCAAACACGATATATCTGCTATTATTTTGTCAAGAGTCTACCTACTGGTGTGCTGGATAGCCTGGCTGCAGCATCAGCTCACCCTGTTGCCATCAGTGCATTGTGTGCAGAATCAAATGCTGGTTGAAATGAATCCAAACACGACATATCTGCTATTATTTTGTCAAGAGCCTACCTACTGGTGTGCTGGATAGCCTGGCTGCAGCATCAGCTCACCCTGTTGCCATCAGTGCATTGTGTGCGGAATCAAATGCTGGTTAAAATGAATCCAAACACGACATATCTGCTATTATTGTCATCCTGGCTGCATCAGACCAAATATGCCATAATCTTGCTTATTAATATAACATACTTGGGTGTTTGAAATTTTAAGCCACACATATGTTTGTAAGTAAAGTTAATACCCACAGACGTCTAAAATAGCCACGGTACCTAACACAAAAGAGCTGATAACCTTGAAACGGCTGAACCGAGTTTGATGAATCATGTCTAAGAACCATCGCAAGAAACCCTGCTTTCAAATAAAAAAAACCGCATCAAAATCGGTTTCACCCGTTTAGGCGCTACGGTGCCACAGACAGACAGACAGACAGACACACACACATAGCGGTTAAACTTATAACACCCCTCTTTTTGCGTCAGGGGTTAAAAAATTTAAAGAAAATTAAGAAAAATCTGTTTTGCAAAAAATAAAACCGACTTAAAAAAAAACTGTAACTGGTGTAAAATAACTCTAAATTCATTCAAAAAAAAGATTTTTATTTTTCCATTTTTAGTTGTTCCCATACAAACAATTGCCATGAATTTATTTTTATATTGTTATTTGTTAACTATACATGTCATGGTAATAGGGTTATCCACTTCCATAATAATGAAAATTAACATACCTAACTGTCGAAATCTAGGTATATTGTGCACATCTGCGTACCCCTCAGAGGATACGGCGTGATGATACGTCATGATGTTGTATAAACAATAAATATCCAAGCGATTCCAGCAATCACGACAGATTTGACGTCTATTTTTGAAGAGTTCCATTGTATATCTCCGAAGATCAGCACCAGATCTTCACCAAATTAAAATGGGACCATCTCAGGAGTGTACTCTTTCAAATAAAAAAAGAATTTTGAGAATCGGTCCACAAATGGGGAAGAAATCGCGTAACAAACACACAAAAAAAAAACATACCGTCGAATTGAGAACCTCCTCCTTTTTTTGAAGTCGGTTAAAAAGAACCCAACCTACAAACCCTAAAATTTAAATAAATGAAATATGCAAACAGTATTCAAGTGAATCGCAATATTCGCGAGGCGTGTACTCTGATAGAATACCTTAACAAATGTTCGCCGTGATTCTTTAAATTGACATAACTTTTTTATTTATGAACCGATTAACATGAAATAAACACTAAATGTTAAGTGAAGCTTACTACAATATATTAGTGAAAACCGCATTTAAATCGAATAAGCCGTTTCTGATATTAGCGTGCACAAACATACCGACAAACAGACAAACAGACAAAAAAAAAATTAATTACAATTTCGGGTTCGGCATCGATATAATAACAACCCCTGATACTTTTTTTTTATATATTTTCATTGTACAGACACCACTTTTCTACAATTTTATTATATGTATAGATAGAATATAGATAGATATAGATAGATAAATAAGTATGTTAATCAGTTGTTTAGTACCCATAATACAAGCTGTACTTAGCTTGGGACTGGATGGCGTTGTGTGAAAGTTGGGGATTTAATTAATTCTGATAATCACTGCGGAGATGAAAAAAATACAGAATTAAAAAAAAAAAATCTTGAAGATAAGTTTACTGGAGGTGGCAAAACAAACATTTACTGCCGTTAAAACTATACAAAATTACACTTTAACATCCATAAAATAACAAAATTAATAATTAAATACTACGAATCAAATGGGACGAGTTCACAAAACCGACTTTTGAAACAGTTATAATGACGGTAAAAGACCCGACCGCGCCCACACTAGTTCACAAAAGTCGTTATTTAAATAGTTTTTAATATCCAAATATGGTGTATTATCTGATTCTGTGTGAATTTATCTCATATATATTTAGTTCTAGATGCCAGTACTTTACTAATGAGCTCGCTTAATTTCGTATGCTTGGCCCCAAATGTCGTAACGTTGCATTCCATAACACGCCTTCAAAATGTATGCGACTCATTAGGAGGCGTCAGTTGAATTTTGTGGAATCAGCCAGCTAATGACACAGAAATCCGTACATATTTTGAATAAATGATAATGCTGTATCGAAATATTGTGTCGTGGGAAACATTTTAATGTAAAAGTTAAACAAAATTAGTGTTAAAATGTTCCTGTTACTTAATTGTGCTTGTAAATCTGTAACGCAAGGAAGCCTTTTATTGTAATTGTGAATAATCTTGAACTACAAAAATTAAAACTTGATTTACTGTTAATTTTAGACCCACCACGTTATTCGTTTGCGTTTAATTTGACGTGTAAAATTATCTGTCACAATTCATTACTTATAAAGAAATTCTATAGAAGATAATGCTTTCATATTCTGTTGAAGAGTCTACATACTAATTAAAACGCTTCTATCAATTTATGTGAAAAATAACAAGCTAATTTCACAAAAGTAACGAAGTATTATAACTTCCGGGAATCGTCTCGTTAATGATCAAATGGCCGCGAACATCGTGTGGAATGCTAACATTGCTTTTTCTCTTTCAAAAACTTTCCTTTTATTTCATCAAAGTCTCCCATAACGAGATTTACTGTATAAAATTTTGCTTCTCCGAATTGAACAAAGGAAATTCATACGTTTCTGTGTGCAAATGAAAATGACTATACAGTACAAAATAAAGTAACGATAAATCTAGAAATCCCCTTGCAGAACGCCCACCGCATTGATTCAGCTAACCCTACTCTCCCCCTGACGGGAGATGCAGTTACGAAAGTAAACAAAATGACGCCGGGCCTAAACAAATAATGTGAGCAAGTAAGTCTAATTCATTATTGTTCGCAGAAACAATAAAAGCGGCAACAAACGAGATTACCGATAAATCTAAAAGGGAATTTTTCTACACGGGAGGGGCTTATCTACTTTACGTCGTTTTGGGAATAAATACCGGGAGTCTTACTGCAATGAAGACGGTGCCGAACTTAAGTCTGGTATTGTCTGTTAGGATAAAAAAGGTACACGAGAGAAAGGAGGCCCCGACCACAGAACAAGAAGCAGCTCCAGCAGTCGTTGCTAGAGACGGCATTGATAACAGAATCCACACACTTTTTTACAACTAAAATTACATTTAACAAGTTGAACCCTAGCGTTTTGGCAAATGCCATAGGTACCTATAATCTATATATATAAAAGAAAGTCGTGTTAGTTACTTCGCTTATAACTCAAGAACGGCTGAACCGATTTAGCTGAAAATTGGCAGGGAGGTAGTTTAGAGCCAGGAGAAGGACATAGGATACTTTTTATTCGGTTCGACATCATAAAAATAAATATCAAGAATATCGGTTGTCTCAAACATTTTTCAAACGCAGCGCCATCTTGGATGACATGACAGGAGTCAAACTTCCCAGTTCATTATCAGGTGACAATTTGAAATTGACAAGTCTTAAGCTAAACCCAAGAAGGTAAGGTTGTCAATTTATAATACGCACCTTCGTTCTGAAATTCATTTTGTTACTAAACTTAGAGGTTTTATGTAGCATAAAAAAGTCTTATATTTCAGAAATCAATTTACGTAAGTAGCAATGATGAGAGAGACGAAATTTAATAATTCTTTGCAAATAGAACTTATTTTACTGTTAGGACTTTAATTAAAGTAGACCGGGAAAACTATAGGCATAAATTATTGTATGTAACATAGAGGCAATAGTTCAGATTAAAATTATGAATTTAGTATTTTTTAGTAAGGTAGTTAGGTTAGATAGTTGGGTTAGCTATAGGATAGGTATGGTCAGTTAGGTTAGGGAATATATACATGTTGTAATTTAAAAGTAGTAGTAGTTATTATTGGTTTGGATTTATTTGTTGTCGTCTTATTCAACGTATGTATATATAATATGAAAAAAAATAAGAGCAATGAATTGACTCTAAGGCACAACGAAGTTTGCCGGGGCAGCTAGTATACTTATAGAAACTGATCACTTGTGACCGTCATAAGTATGCCTACGATGACTGGAACTTACGCTCAGTGCAACTCGTGTGGAGACAAATATTACTACAAATGGCGCCTTTAGTCGCATTCGGTGCGGTGATTCCGTGTTCTGTGGGCCCGACCAACCTCCTATCGTAATCTCTTTATTTACTACGGAGTCTTTAACTGACCTTGTTATTTCGTAAAGGGTATTAAAGATAGCATCAATGTTTGTGTCAGAGTAGTTTCATCTTTAAAGCCTAACTTTATCTAATCATATATATGGTTTTTTTATATAAATGCGTCGAGTTTGGTGTAAGTAATTGCATTATAAGTTTCGTCAATGTGTGTATTATTGGTACAGACGCCAGCACATCAAGTTACCCCAATCTGTCAAATTTCTTTGATCGTTTTTCACCTTTATCTCAAACAGAATTAGGTTCATATTCAATTGTGAAAATTTTAACCTTATTTAATATACAAAAAAATAAAACGTCACAAAATGCAATTACTTGTGTCAGTATTATTAACATCTACACATAATGACAAAAAAAATATGCACGAATCACCCAAACACATAAGAAAAAGAAAAAAGACGTAGCATTTTGTAAACACTTTGTCATAATGACAGCTGCGTGAAATCGAGAAGAAGCTACCAAAATGTGGTAGGACGGCGCTAAAGTATTAAGTTACAATCCAGTAAGAGGACAATCGAATTCAGATTCAGAAATCTCGTTTTGAAAGGAAGAGATTATTTTATTCACCGACTTAATGTTTTCAAACAGCGTTATCGCGAATGACAAATTGCTTTATTGAACCACTTTTCGATTGTTTGAATTATTATAATTGTTTTTCGGTCTTTTAGCACACGATTTTGGGTTTCCTTATCTTTTGCAGATTCAGATATAAATCTGAATATGGAATAGAAAATATTACATAAATATTATTGGATACTAAATTGAAGAAAGTAAATGTATTGGTTTTTGAACCCCAGAATTATTCAAAGGAAGTGGTGAACGCAATTGTGTGGAGATAACTGCCTCCTATGCGTCAATTGAAGCTAGTTTCATGTACATCACAGAACTAAACTCGTGGGTGAGCCGAATTTAATCGTCCGAAGCGCTAGTGCGAATAATGGCCGCGACAAATTTTCCGTTCCGTCGAGCATTTTCCTCTGAATGCACCTACACAATCGGTATTGCCTGCAAAATTGTACGCTATTAAGTGACATTCTAAATATAGGGATCCTCTGGATGACGTCGAGATAGCCAGTCGCACTCAACCCTTTTCGTATTCGAACCGATATTCGATTTCTCTGCTTTGCCAATTCCAACCTTATTGTCGTTCAGAAACTTTGTGTTTTGGTGTAGCATTTACGGTAATGTTACAACGTTTTCAAAATAAAAATCCATGGACAACTGATGAAGTGTAACAGTTACACATCTGCCTTTCGACGATTGATTCGTAATGATGATTGCTACGTGGTGCGGTTTGGAAGACATGTCCGCGGAAAGGAGCCACGTGTTATATCAATGTTCTGACGTTAATAATATGGCAACCGTAGCAGACTAAAGATAACTTACTACCAACATTGTAATTCCGGTCTCTGATATGTTGCGAGGAGAAACCCCCTACTTATCCACCGTATCGAAGAAAAAATGAATAATCGAATTTAAATTTCAAAATTGTTTTGTAATCGACTTTTAACTTCAACTGACGGATTTATGAACGTGAATTTAAATTCTTGACTGTTAAAGAAATTGTACCTTAAGGCAATGCCTTTTGCGCGTTTCGTAAATATTTCATTTACGCAAATGTGAACATTATGACATAATGATTATACACATTATGATCTGTATGTTAAGAGTATTAACTTTGTGGACTTGTTAATGAAAAATCTTATGGCCCTTTACAGCCTGATAGGTCTTGGGTCAATGACATAAGAAATAGGTCATAACAATAAACTTATAGTACCTATGCGAAATACAAGCTAATTTTAAGGTGAATTATAACGAAGATTATGATAAAAAGCAACGCAAATTGGTAACAGTTCACCCCCAAATCATCATCCCCAGATCATCATCATCAAACAAAATTTATTTAGCGTGAAGGTGGACAATGTGTATTTTAGAAGTTACATTATTTTCTTAATACCTTCCAAAAATACTATTAAACAAAATTAAATTTCGCCTATTTGCTACGGCAATGCACTATTTCCTAGGCGGCATAAAACATCTCTTATAATTGAAAGCAAGTGCGCGTACGCACCGTTGAACGGATGAACGTCTGAACGTGTTTCCAATCAGTCCATATCACGAGTTTTGCGACTGTCTGTCTGTTCGTCTTCCTAAGGAGCTGAAGCTTTACACTGATTGATCACACGTGTGGTATGAGAACAACGAATTTGTGTTCCATAACACAGACAGTAATTAATTCGATTTTAATTCCAATGATTGTTTGCAGATTGCCAAGTTATGATTTACATACAGTTCGGTACTCGCAAATGAGATACCTTTATGAGTCTTAATTAGACAATTAAATAATAATTTCCCAATTTCAGAAGTGAACAGTTCATACAAAAAGAAAACACAGTTTCAAATTTGATGCAGAGATAAATGTTTTTACATTGTTAACATTCAAAGCAGCTGCACTTTAATTTGGTATAAATTGAAGTTACACAATTTGTTTTCCCACCACTGTCACCACTTCCAGGCCATTAGCAGAAATTAATCCAGTTTCCTCTGCATTTCTGTCCGAAATTATGTTAAAGCTTGCGCAACATATATTGTATTCTATAATATTATCGCCAGACCTGAACATAAGCGTTATTATATTTGAAATCGTATGCATGGAATCTATCTGAAATACGGTTTCATTAACAGTAAAATAACCTACATTTAATTTATTAATACAATGGGCGATACCTATTCCAACAAAACCATTTCGCACACAATGCAATATAAACACATTTACGACAAATAAACATACAAAGCGGGATGTAAAAAAGAAAATACGAGAGAACTCAGCATTTTATAAAAAGGGACGTCAAAATAATGTTGTTGGAGCTCGATTTTCTATCGCAAAACAAATAACATTAAACGTTAACGTCACGAAGGCAGGTGAAATGGCAGACGTAAGACGTACGAAAGCTCACCAAATATTTACAAGTGCCTCAAGTGGCTTAAAACAAATTCTCCAATAATCTTACCTCGTCTTTGTACTATTGTTTACACTGAATTTCGCTACTGCCTCCCCTTGGCTTGTATTTTTGTGGAACGCCACTCAAATCGTGTTTGATTTCGCCAAACATAAAGCATTTGTAAACATTTAACGGAGTTGTATCAAGTTACACGTTTCCTTTGGTGCGTACTGTTCGAGCTTCTAGAACAAAAATATTTTGTGATATCAATTGGATGTGATTCAGCGTTTTGAAAAATGATTGATGGTGATTTTAATGAACCAGTGCTGGACGTAACCTTTATGATTCGGGAATCCAGGCCGTGAGCTTGCTACATATTTATAAATATTTATTATTAGTTGTGAATAATAAATCATGATTGAACGAGACGGGTTTGGTTGTTAAAAACAAAATTCTAGATAGAGCTAAATAAAATATTGGGAAATACCCATTCATTTTATTTTACACACACAATCATATTAACATGTTTTTAAGCATACATTAAGGCAATCCATCTTCGTCTGAGTTTATATTTACAGACGACTGTAAGCCTATACGTGAAACATACAAATATCCCTACATTTTTTCTTAGCTGTCGTGATGATTTTGACAGTGTCGCCCGTCGAATGTTTACATCGTCACCGCCAAGTCATTAGTCGACACTTTCGTCGTAGGCGCATCTGGCGGACGCATCTAACGCAGTTTGACAAAGTGTATCTGCTGTTTTAAAAATTAGAGTATGTATTTTAATGCTTATACATAGAGTTTAAAATTGCTCGATATCTATGATTTCTAAATGCATGAAGAACTCGGTAAATAGGATATTGGAATGATTAAATTTCAAAATCATAACAAAATGCGTCACACACTTGCACGTCGACATTAATGTAGCATGTTGAAATAACAGTGAGGTCTACTCTAATAAAAATGGGCTATAAATACAAAACGTTTTAAAGAAAATACTCTCATACATCATAAAATGTTCTAAGTCTGTCCAGGATGAAGAGTACAATTGCACGTTTCATGACTTAGGAAAACAGTCCAGCTGCCTTATTCTAAACCGTTCGATTGGTTTCCGTGTCGGTAAGGAACCGTTTTCGACAATCTCATTTCCGAGCCGAAGAACTGCCAAAACGCTATTCACAGATCCGAACGGATACGTTTTTTTTCTATACGATTGATCATTGTATTTATGGGGAACGCTACAAAATGGTAGTAAAAAGATCAGCGTGGTAGAAAATTTAAAGTAGTAAATAAAATTGGTTTATTTGAATGTTTCGATCCGTTTAATTATAGAATATACAGCTAGTAATTTAATAGACAGCAAACGGTACAAAATGATTTTATTATTAATCAAACAAACTTTATTTCGAATAAACATGCTTTGTAAACAGCCGTCTGTCAAACTGGCATTGCCAGTTTGACAGACTTTTTTACTTTTTTTACTTTTCCGCATTGCCAGTGGCAATGTGGAAAAAGTTTTTATTTGAAATAAAACTATGGATTTCTTTTTATTATAACTTTGCTTAAAAAAGGCTAAATGACTGTAAGTATTTGATATCAATACACAAATCTTGCTATTTGCTCATTGTCAAACACGTACAAGTATACGAATAACTACATAATTACACTTTGAATTTATGTAAATGCGAAAGTATCAATGAAAACGGTCAATACAATAATAAAACTTCATTTACTTAAAAGTGCAGTGTTTTAAAGGTTTACAGTGTTTATATTTCTCTGAAATAACCTGTATTTATGAAAAATAAATCGTTTAAATTTTGTTCGGTATGGCTGCAGCAAACAGCTGTCGGAAAGATTTGAGTCTTCTTATCGAATTTGAACTGTCAAAAAAAATCGGTTTCGGATTTGTGAATTGCGTTTGGATGACATCTTCGACATCTTAGACGTTCGATTCGGTACGGAATCTAGTCGAATGGTTGTGAATAAGCCAGCTGTATGGGTTTATATGACAGTTACTGTCATATAAACCCATACTGGACTGTTTTACCTTCAAATAAAACTGCAGCAGTGTATAATAGTACACACTGTTTACTGTAAACAGTGTGTACTATTATACACTGCTGCAGTTTTATTTGAAGGTAGATATTTACATTATCATTTTCATTGTAACCTTAGTCTATAAGTGACAACCTTAGGTACTTTAAAAATTAAAATAAATAAATATTTCACAACTGTTCACACAACGCCATTTAGTCCCAAGTTAAGCTTGATAGCTTGTGTTATGGGCACTAAACAGCTGATAAACATACTAATATATTTCTAAATACATACATATCTATATATATATAAAAGAAAGTCGTGTTAGTTACTTCACTTATAACTCAAGAACGGCTGAACCGATTTAGCTGAAAATTGGCAGGGAGGTAGTTTAGAGCCAGGAGAAGGACATAGGATACTTTTTATCCCGTTCGACATCATAAAAATAAATATCAAGAATATCGGTTGTCTCAAACATTTTTCAAACGCAGCGCCATCTTGGATGACATGACAGGAGTCAAACTTCCCAGTTCATTATCAGGTGACAATTTGAAATTGACAAGTCTTAAGCTAAACCCAAGAAGGTAAGGTTGTCAATTTATAATACGCACCTACGTTCTGAAATTTATTTTGTTACTAAACTTAGAGGTTTTATCATCTGCCTAGCCTTTTCCCAACTATGTTGGGGTCGGCTTCCAGTTTAACCGAATGCAGCTGAATACCAGTGTTTTACATGGAGCGACTGCCTGTCTGACCTCCACAACCCAGTAACTGGGTAACATGATACCCCTTGGTTAAACTGGTTGTCAGACTTTCGGGCTTCTGACTACAAGTAACGACTGTCAAAGATCTACAAATGACAGCCGGGACCAACGGCTTAACGTGCTTTCCGAGGCACGGAGGAGTCTTGGTATGTAATAAATGGTCACCCATCCACGGACCGACCTCGTCAAGCGTAGCTTAACCTTCGATCGACCCATGCGGCTGTTATAATTTAGCCACAAGCTCCTCCAAACTTAGAGGTTTTATGTAGCATAAAAAAGTCTTATATTTCAGAAATCAATTTACGTAACTAGCAATGATGACAGAGACGAACTTTAATAATTCTTTGCAAATAGAACTTATTTTAGTGTTAGGACTTTAATTAAAGTAGACCGGGAAAACTATAGGCATAAATTATTGTATGTAACATAGAGGCAATAGTTCAGATTAAAATTATGAATTTAGTATTTTTTAGTAAGGTAGTTAGGTTAGATAGTTGGGTTAGCTATAGGATAGGTATGGTCAGTTAGGTTAGGGTATATATACATGTTGTAATTTAAAAGTAGTAGTAGTTATTATTGGTTTGGATTTATTTGTTGTCGTCTTATTCAACGTATGTATATCTAATATAAAAAAAAATAAGAGCAATGAATTGACTCTAAGGCACAACGAAGTTTGCCGGGGCAGCTAGTTATAAATAAATTACACCCAGACACAGAACAAATGATCGTGCTTAACCAACACACAAACATTTGTCTTGGGTGGGAATCGAACCCACGACCTCCGGCATAGCAGTCAGGGTCACTAACTACTAGACCAACAACAACCACACACAACACATTACACTACATTGCCGTGTAGTTCTAGATTAATAAGGTCCTCTTCTATGCTATGCACCTCATCACTTTGCCTAACTGTTTCCGTGTGATAACTCACTCAATATCCTTCTGTTGTATACAAAATATTTATTCTGTAATATTTAAACGTAAGCGTTAGTATGTTGATTTGCTCTTCGTTTAACATCGCCCTTCACCTTAAATCCTAACTTCATAAGCGCGGATCATTTCATCGCGTACTAAATTAATTTTGACATCAAAGCGAAGCTATAAAAATCCAACATAAGCCTACCATAATTTTTAAGAAGAGCTTCACATTTACAAATTCTTTTAGAAACAGTAGCGATATTAAAATCACAGAGTTTCTCACAAAGACAAAGGGGGAGCCGACGCGAGAGGTATCAAAAGTAATAAATAATTCCCTCGCTTCGCGACAAATGAGGTCATGTGTTTCTCCTTTACGTTTTTTGTTCGACTTCCCGCGGGATCGTGTGTCTTCTATTTCCGTTTCAATGTATCGACTGAACGATTTGCTTCTTTAAATTTAGAATATGTTCGCTGTTTAGTGTGGCCGCCTTGGGGATCATTAAATTCGGGAGAAGGCAGATGTCAACCTTGCCAGCATCTGGTAACTTTTAGTTTTAATTTAACAAATTGATATTTGTTGGTTGCTTCCTTTATAGTTCACTTGATGTGAGAAATGAAGAGCATTATAATTATGCAGTGTTTATGAGCGTGGCTAACTAAAATATATGATACGCACGTGTTTGTTCATGATGTAGGCTTTCATAGACTTGAACAAACGAACCGATTGTTAGGACTTTGCAGTGAAAATACCGTTTCTTATGGTTACAATTAGTTTATTATTAAACGTTTTAGGAAGACGCTAACAAACAACACAGCAATATTAATACCCTCCATGACACAAGGCCCATAGAGTATTTTTAACAGGGTTGCCAATTTACTTAAAAACCATTTTATTGTTACTCACACCGATTTGGCCAAGTTGGTTACTTCATAATTTTTAATAATGTCTTGACGATTTTACTATTGATTGTAAAATCCGGAAACTAGTGTTACTTATCCTAGGATCAATAATCACACAAGTATCTAAAAATTAATTATAATTCAAGTTACTGTAGTCTTGTTGACATTTGACAAACAATTATTTATACTCGTACATACATGTCAGTTACAAATGTTACTGTTTTATTGCACTTGACAGCTCCATTTTTGATTTTGGCTAGCTATTAGTCATCTAGTTCATATAACTAGTTTAAATTATACAAAATTTGAATTTCATATGAAGTTTTGAACTTTATTCAACCACGAAGTTTAATATACATATAGCTATCATGTAAAGGTAAATTGACCAATAACAGAACAGCTCCCCCTCTCAGATCTTCCCTCAAATCCTACCTCTTTCTTTATTACTGACCTCTACTTCAAAGAACACAAACCATTCTTCTAATCCTTTTGTACTTTGACCTATTTAAATCACGTTAAAAGCAAATAGGAGTTTAACCTCAAAACCGCATTTAGAGTAAGCGTTGCAATCTTACGTACAATGGGCAACATAAATTGTTTCGCGAGACAGAACATAATTCAGGTCAAATTCTACTTTATCCCGTGCACATAGGGTTACATTTCCCGGATCTAAGGGTTCGTCTTCGTAATAATTGGAAGAGAGGCAGCCTGTACGTTTGGAACAATCAAACTTAACCTTGGGAACGTTTTACGAGTCGCTTTCAGCTCGCAACGGCGTAATAAACATGTCGGCATCGTCGGCAACAAGTGTTGCCGGCTTGTGGTCTACGCACGTGTTTACTGGCTCTAGTAATGGAAAAGTAACAATTATTACTAGAAGTAGCAACAGAAGTAATGAGTCTGGAGAATTCATTAGGTCTGCGAGGTGAAAAGGTATTGTGTTAGTTTCAAAATTACTTCAGATTTTTTTCTGTTTTTTTTAGCGGTTAGGATAGGGATTAATGAAATTGTATACAAAAATGAGTAAAGCTTTAGAAGAGTCTACCTACTATAGTTTTTTTGGAATCTTGATATTATTATGTATGTTTGGTAAAGATTAATAAGTATCATTGGGAGATTCCAGAACAATTGTCACGCACAATAACAAAACATCGACAGATCATAACTCTAACAGAAGAGAACTTAGTTGGTGAAAATGTAACGTCTTTGAGCATGTATTCTTTAGAATGTGCTCGCACTTAAATAAAATTGTTATCACTAGATATAACTCTAACAACTAAACTACGGGTCATAAAGTAAAGTGAAGCATCTCTCACAAAGAGACATAAATATGTTAGCATATAAATAAAATCAAGTCATGCGTCATGCCTAAAAATCCATATTTTTAGTTCGTTATAAGACGGTTACTCTCGACGTTTTTATTAGATGCATTATCTGTTTTGTTTTACAGCACATGCTTTTATAATCTAAGGTGTTATCCTATAGAACATTGTAAAATCATGTATTGACAGATTTATGAGTTGTAAAGCGGATACGGTAAATGCATTGGTTACTAAAGATATCTAGGTAGGTTTTACTGATTATTTTTTGTACGAAAGCAGATAGACTCTTCATTGCACACCGTAGAAAGGAAATAAGTACAAGCCACTACTATTTTTCGTGTTTTCATAATCAACGAAAAATAGTAGTGGCTCAGTGATCTTTAAATTTTTAAATGTCGCAGCTAATGCTGAGATAGACGCATTTTTGGTCTCGCACAGGTCTTTTTATTATATATTTTTTTTATTTTTGTCTTTAGTTTTTTAATGTTTTCTTTTATTTTTTTCTGTATTGCTGTTCTTTTGTTTTATGTTCTGTGCGTCCAAATAAAATATTTTCTTTCTTTCTTTCTTTCTTAATCCTTTGTGCGTGCAGTATGCCTAAAAGGAATTCGAAGTTGTCACTTCACATAAAAAACTTCATATACCATTTCCATCAATAGCGTTTGTAACAAATAATGTGTTATATTTTAAGAGTGATGAAATTTACTAAAATAAATAAAATACACTGTTATACGTCGTAAAATATACAACATTCTCACCTCCCTAATTAAACGTTTGATCTTCCAGAATGTTTTGAAGTCCCTCCGTCATCGTTGCCATTTCTTGATTCGTATGTTATTTCAACCAAAAAGCTCCGTGTTGCAAACCATACAACTCTGAAATCAAATTTTGACATATCATTGACATGTTTACGTTTCCTTACTTGGGTTCTTTTATCTGTTTTATAAATAACACCATTGGCGTCAAACTCACTTACTTTGTTTCAATCATCGGAATCGACAGTTTCGTTAGCATTATGATCGAACTAACATTTCCTACCAATAATATTCTATGTTATGTTTGATGGAATTACGATACCCGCTGTGAAATGCGTTATCCTAATATAGCTCCTATGGGTGTGATCTCACTGTGCTGTAATTTCTGTAAGTGATATTACTTCTGTTGTATTATTAGTTCAAATATTGTTTGTTTTATTTGTTCAGCCTCGGTTTCGTGACCTATTTTGTGAAATATCCACTGTTTTTTGTTTGTTTATTTTGAATACAGTTGGGTACAACTACAACAAGCTTGTAAAATACTTATGTATGAATCATGAAGGACTTATAGGGCAATCAAGTTTGCTAGCACAATTTGACTAGTAATAAAACGCGAATCTAATATAAACCAAGATGGTGCTGAGCATATTCTATTTAAGGAAATGTCTTATTACCACTGTATGAATTAGAAGTTAAGATAATTAAGCTTTGATCTAAAAACATAACAACGTTTCAGGAAAACCTTTGATTTTATTATGACATGTGTAATGCAATATATATAGGATATACAGACGCCAGCACATCAAGTTACCCCAATGTGTCAAATTTTCCCAATTGAATATGAACCTTATTCAGTTTGACATAAAGTTGAAAACCGATCAAAGAAATTTGACTCATTGGGGTAACTTGATGTGCTGTCGTCTGTACCATGTCATTTATATTAATATAGACACCTGCTTTATTATTCTACCAATTTTCTTCAAAAAACAAAGTAATAACTACAGAAATCAGTCCTGCTTTTATGATTTTCACAAAACCTTAAGATATAGTTGAAACAGGTGTACATTTTTCGGCCGTGCAAGAAGAATGATAAAATATTAACCCTAAAATCAGAGAGCAGACGGCAGTACCGTTTCCAGTACTTTCAAAACTAGCTACAATGCCTTACAACACAAATTGCATCATATTATTCATCTGAAACTCCGTTGAACCTGAGATAGTAATTCGCATACTTGATTTGGTTGAAACATCAACTTTACGCTCTTTTTACGGCATTCAGTGTTGAATTGTTGCATGCTACGTAATTGGTGTTGTAAACTAGTCACTAGATGGTCCGGTTGACTGTACGAATGCTTTTAACATGTATGTTGTTTGCCTTAAGGTGGATGCGACGGAGAAGCTTATAAAAAATATTTTTCCTGGCAAAACATGAAATAGTAAAAGAAGTGTTGGGGTTGCATTTTGTAATTTCTGCAGGCCTCATGGAAAAAAATCGTTATTAAATGTAATGTTTTTATTTCACATGAATGATTACCTACATCTCGTCTATATTCCAAAAGTGCAGGGAAACTGCTCAGGGATGCACTTTTCGCCACATCCACACTACACCAGTATTTCGATCCCATGACAGTCCTATTTTTGCAAACCTTTTGACATATTTTAATTTCCTTTCCTTACGTTTCCTTTAACTCAGTTTAACGTTGTTTTTGCGACTGTTATACATTTCTATTTAGCTACGTACCTATGTACACACATCAAGCTATACATTTCTAGTTTACGCTGACCTCGCATTGTTTGGGAATCCTATACAATGCTAGATCAGTTTATACTGGAAATGTATAGCTTGATGTGTAGCCGTGTGTACAGACACCACCACACGAAGCTACCCCAAAGTGTCAAATTTTCCAAATTTTACCTGAAATCATAAACCTTTTTCTATTTGTAATAAAGTTGAAAAACTATCAAATAAATTTGACACATTGTGGCAGCTTAATGTGCTGACCTTTCTATATTAATATAAAATATCAATATCAACGCAGTTGCAACGAGTTGATGTTGGCCGGATAAATAAAAATGTTAAGAATACTTTGCGTTTAATGCCAATTCTAAGTCAACAATATGTTTTGATTATTTTAATGATTAAACATACTTTGGCAAAAACTTATTTTATTGTTACTGTTGCAAAAACGTGTATTTGTTGCAAAAGTAAGAAATTTCTAAGTTCGCTGGCAACCCCTATGCTTTTGCCTTAACTGCAGTAATCCGGAGTGCAGTTTTAGTGCCATTACGATAGTGAAGCTGTATATTAGAATCAAAGCAACGACAACGAGTTTGTACTATATCTTCGTCTGAGGGCTCGAAATTTGTTGGGCCATTAAACAAGAGCTTGATTTCTAGACTCAAATGGTATTTTTTTGTTAAGTTAGCCTTTTAAGAGTCACTTCACTATAATAAGAGAGAGTAGGAATTAAAAGTTGAGATTTCAAATAATGTTTAAAGCATTAAGAATGTGTAAAATATAAAAAAAACATCACTGACATCGATGACAGAAAGCATTGCTAGGAAATCGAGACTGCTAATTAAATGAAGTTTGAAATTAGCAACCCGCCTTGAGCAGTGATGATTAATACTCGTACCTTCTCTGGACGAGAAGAGACCCTTTGCCCTACAGTTAAGGGCTAGTATTTTTTTTTTGGTAATTTAGAACAAAAAAATGCGAAACATTTCCCTACCAAGCCGCTAACCAAAACTATGCTGAAAATTGATAACCTAAATTCCAATTTGTACATTAGATAACAATGATTACAGAACATACGATGTACTAACTTAACAGTAAAGTTATAATTCATCATTAGCCACTGAAACAACATTTGTTAACAACATTAATTATTCTCTCTAACACATATACGCCTGTGTACAAAGCCCTCCAATTAGACAGTACCAGTAGATTACACAAACAATGCTGGCTACTTGATTGTATGATTTTTTAATATCCTATCGTCTTGAGTTCGTTTGCTTTCGCTTCGTTAACTTTGTAAGTTATTGCTTTCTTTAGAGAATGGATAAAAGAATTAACATTTTTTTTTTCAAACTTGCACTGATTTCTTATGTAACTTTATATTTATAGTTTCAATAGTCATTATGTAATTTAATAATAATAATTAAGCTAAAGAAAAACATGAATGTACCAACGCTTTTACCTTTCACCTTAAAAAAATATGAAATAGGTACAGACGCCAGCCCATCAAGTTACCCCAATGAGTCAAATTTCTTTGATCGTTTTTCAACTTTATGTCAAACAAAATAAGGTTCATATTCAATTGGGAAAATATGACACATTGGGGTAACTTGATGTGCTGGCGTCTGTACCAACGCTTTTCACCTTCCACCTCAAAAAAAATATGAAATAGGTACTTTGATAACTTATTTTTAATCCCATTCATAGACCTTTATTAAGCTACTGGTTACTGGTTACTGTTAGCCCACATCACTTCAATACTGGACAAATGCCTCTTTGCATGACTTCCAGTTTTTTCGATCCAGGGCTAAAAGTGAGCTACTGGTAGTTTATTTTCTCCAAGTCATCCCGCCATCTTGTTTGGGGTCTGCTGCGATACCATTAAGATGTGTCAGGGGCCTCACGTGGTGGTTGTTCTGGCTCACAGATCATTAGGCATAATACAGGGTGTAAGGGACAGCCCTCCTCAGACTGATGGGGTGAATTCAGTATATTATACTAAGATGACCGGTACTAGAAATTATTTCAGGAACGTTATGGGAATCCAATAAACTTGATATGTTTTATTTCCTCATACGCAATGTATGTTAACCGTGGCTAAACGCTCGCATCGAGCCTTCGGGCGCCCGCCCCGTCAAGTCGTCCGTTAGAGTATTTCAACACCCATTGTTGGTTTTTTTTATTTTAGCCGCATTATTTACATAAATGGAGTGTTACTTTCAGAGAATGTTATTATACATTGAAATGAAACTGAAAAACCTGAAAAAAAGATAAAAAAAAATAAAGTTTTCCTGAGAAAAATTTCGGTGGATTATGATTCAAAATCAGGAGCTGAATGCACCCATTAAGTTTGAGGAGGGTTGTCCCTTACACCCTGTATAGCAGGCTGGGCCATCTCAATAACTTAATAATACTACTCTACTGAGGTAACAAATATTTAAACAACCTTTTAAACAAATCCAGTTCTTTCCAGGTCATTTTTTTATTTTCCGCTGGAAAGGACATTGCACAGTAAAGACAGTGTAGCTACACTATAAAATGTCGCCTGTTTCTCAACTGGAATGGCTGTTGAAATATAAAAGAGTGTGTAAAACAAGGAACGGCGCTTCCATAGTTTTATGAATACTGCTCTCTGGCAACAATCGAGGCGAGGATAAATAAAAAAATAAAATAAAAAGACGGACATGCACCGTTTAAAGTGACTGCAGCCAACAGCATGATGAATATTACAGCTGGCTTGTAGCTAGCCAAATAAGATAGTTGTTTGCAAGAATAAAACAAACTTTGGATAGTGTTGTTGGCTTTCGAGTTGAATATTACACTTTTTATGATGCGTTACCATAATGGTGTACGAGCTTGTTTCTTGGACCTTGTAATGTGGAAGTGGGTGTAGAACAAGTAGGCATGTCTTTATTAGTTGCGATCCTTGTACAGAGTTGCTGTTTATGCTACAATGTATTATTTTCTTTTTCCAAGGAGATTAAAAATATTGGACATGATGATAAAGTTGTTACAGATGAAGAAGAAAATATATCGAAATGGTATAATAGTTTATCTAAGACAAAATGGTATCGTGTTACTCAGTTAGGTACTATGTTGTGCAAGTCAGATAGATAGACGCTTCATCTAGAAATAATAAATAATAATAAATAAATATTCCACACACTTTTTACACAACGCCATCTAGTCCCAAGCTAAGCTAAGAACTTGTGTTATGGGTACTAAACAGCTGATAAACATACTTATATATTTCTAAATACATACCTACATGTTATAGATAAATTACACCCAGACACAGAACAAATGATCGTGCTCATCACACAAACATTTGTCCTGGGTGGGAATCGAACCCACGACCTTCGACATAGCAGTCAGGGTCACTAACTACTAGACCAACAGGCCAGTCAAAGAAAACTGGACAGTATTTCAGCTGCATCTGATTAAAACTCGATCGACTCGACTCGTGATTCTTACGTAAATTAAAACTCATTTTAAATTTCATATTTAATTTTCTATAACTATGGGTGTAACTGTCTGGTGGAAGGATTGCCTCAATTTTTTTTTTATTCTTTTTTTTTAAACTGGAACCCGCCTCCAGAAGGTTAGGCAGGTAATGATGATGAATAGTTTGTCTAATACTAGTACACTAGTTGCATTTTCATTCGACTGAGCATCCACCACGCTCCTGAGATAGAATGACACAACACAGAATGTAAAACGAAACAAACGTCGGATGTTATGACGAACCTCAAATATTCCAGCTGGTATTCGCTGTACTAAATTATGAAGATATTTTGACTATCGCAACAAAATCATGATTTATGTTGGCCGAAGCTTACCCGTTCTCATTAGTTCGTGTTATTCTTTACAAAATAAACGAAAAATCAAAGAGTGGCATCGCTCTCGGACATACTGAAGTACGGTCGTGTTTACATAATTTCGTAACAACTAATGGTTCATTTTGTCAAATAACCAATGTTCGTGAGTTATAAATTCAACAAGCTAAAGGATGAATCACGTTAATGAATCAACCTATCCAAGATTACGTGATAAATCGCCTAACAGTTCATATTAATATTTCACTTTAGCGGATTAAGTAAAACACGTGAATTATGTTGTTTAATTCACAATTTGCTTGAAAATTATCAGAATAAGTCAGCCAATATAAATAAAGTTTTAAGTACAACAGTCAAACTAAAAAGCTAAGAAAAAGCTTCAGATTTTGGTATTTTTCTATCGCTATTAGGTAATAAAGCCTTTCAGTCGTAGAGTCAAAGTCATTTAAACATATTTTTAAACAAGACTAAAGATTTACGTCCACATTACAACTTTTATGTATTTTGGTAAATAAATGTCGTTGATTGTTTAGCGTTCTAAGATAAACACGGCCAATATACAATCCGAAAACAGGTTTTTCTCAATAAAAATCACCGCAACGCGTCGTCGTAAGAATGATATAAAGTCGAAATTAATAGACTGGATTACGTAAACCAAAACATGGAACAGTCTCCTGCCACCACACATATCCTGACTACCGAAAATCACTCGGAACGACCGTAAACGCGACAAAGTGTGCGAGACTCCATAAATTAAAGTTCATTAAAACTCAGCCAGTGGGACCGAACGGTATTTTATTTACACAAAAATGAACTTTAAATCGTTGAACAAACGATAAATCTGACTTTTATAATTTTTATTTTCACGTGAATTCAGTCGGGATTTCTTTTATGCTGAGGGCATGGTTATTTTCAACTTTACCGTCGGAGCAAGTGAAATTTTAGTTGTATAATTCTTGTTCTATAATTTTATTTCGTTCTTGACGATTTAATGTTAGTTGGTGTCATCGCTTGCGAGGTGAAGGGATACAGAAATTAAGTATCAATACCGACACTTATGGCTGTCAGCAAGAAGCTTAATGTACATCATTAAGATACCACTTTGTACGTACATTTGAATATCAAGTAAACACGACGTATTTACATTTAGATTAATATAAATAGAACGGTGACTTGTCGAGTTTAACAAGTGCTCAACTTCAAAATATTATCGTTTTAGATGAACATTTATGAACCCCGAAAGCAACAATAAGACTGATTACGAAAATGATACAAATATTTAGTAGAAATGCTTTCTTAATCTTCTAAATTTGTACCGAATTCGGCTTTCTTTTTCAATGTGTCACTAACAGAACATTGAAACCAGGTTTCGTTAGATTTACACAAGCCAGCAGCTGTGACTTTTTGTCAAGCTGTTAATGAAGATTTGTATCTGTCCGTTAGCTTTAGTGTGGTCTCAGAAACTCTAAAGAGATTTCTTCTTTATGCCAACACTAAAAGGAGAATACAAATCGTATAATTTATGGCGCGCTTTGAACTGATTTCGCGCCGACATGACGTACCGGGTTCGAACTATTCTCAAAATAATAAACAGGCGTTCGTAATACCTCTGTAAAGGGATTTAATTTTATGAAGATGTAAGCAATATAAACGTTCATCTTTGCTAGACAAGCAAAACTGACGAATTAATAAAAGGCTTGGCCTCCAGCGCTCAAACTTAATGGGAAACTAACAAGCGTAAACTAAAACACATAAAACAATAGGAAACAGCCGCCGGGCGCGGATAGCGAACTTCGTCCACTCGATAGTGCACCTGCGATAACAGATCTCCACTTAATTTAATATTAAAAGCGAAAAACTTTTTAATTTCCCTCTTATTACCTTCTTCCCGTTAAAGTTTATAGAACTTGTATTTAGTTCTGGAAACTTCGTCTTGTATGCTTGTGACGTGACATGTTTCCTGCGTATTTACGCGGCGCAAAAAAAAAAATTAGAGGCGGCCATCACTACGTAATTGAAGTGTCAAAAGTTATCTGATTTTACTTGCAAAACGCGTGGCGATATGAAATTTTTCGCGCAACCGAGATCGTTGGTTGGAAAAAAGGGAATTCGATATGAGGCGAGTGTCTGCAATCAACATTCGATCTACATTCCTGTCGTTATGTTATTATGCACATATGCGAACACTCGTGTATTAGGTGACATTTTGCTGCAGTTACTTTAGCGAGTGTTAATTAGGCAGGTAATTAACTGTTAATGAAACTTTTTCTGAATTCTTTTGTTATTTTGTTTTCAGACCCGCTTGCTCATCGTGTACTAATTACATTGATATAAGTCTATACCTAGTCCATTTTAGTGAAAGCCAATACCGTGATTGTGTAGCAATTAAGTAATAAAAATAGACCAAATACTTTTAAGAAGAAGATTCTAATTTGAAGCAATTGAAGTAACTCCTACAATCTCGCTGCATTGCTCAGAGAAAAAAACACTAAGTTATATCTATCGACATGACTTTGGCCCACTTTACACCGATCGCAATTACGTCAATTACGAAACACTAAAGCAATTACCTACCAAAAAAACGTTATGTTTTTTATTTCCATTTAATGCGTACTAAATGGGAAAATTTAACGAACTGCGTTCTCATTGAACACTGCCAATTAAAATGGTAAAAACAACGTATGCTAAATGTTCAAATGGATGTAACGATGTCGTTACCGGTGGCCTAACTAGGTGAGCTCCATGTAACAGTTAATTGTATAGTAAACAGTGCAATGAAAACCAACTTTATGAACATAATGGAAAATAAATTTGTTGTTCCGGAATTGAATTGGAAATGGGACTGTATTTTAGTTTTATGTGTTGTGTTATATTGCAGTTATTTAAAAGGTTTATGTTTTAGAATTTATGCGTCATAATTGTTAAATGAAACTGGTTTTAAATGTCTCAACATTTCAAATCATTTTCAACTATCAAATTATAAAGTTAAATCAAATCAAATAAGAGGAATCGTAAAGCTTTTATGCAAAAAACCCAAGAACGGATTATTTTTCAACAAATATTAACCCTCCTTCCCCGATTAGTTCACAGATATAAATAGATGAAAACTAAGCATAGTGTTAACCTTTTGTACACTCTGTTTTGCACAAATGCGAGCAAAATAATATAGCAATATTTTAAAAGAGTAGTGTATAGTTTAGCTTATTTTGTGAACAAAGTTTTTACAATTCAAAACAGAGCTTTCGTTCATTTATTTGGGTTTCAATATGCTCTGGACATTTTGTGAAACATACAACACGTATGCACAAAACTGATCGTAAAACTAATTCTAATAAAATATAATGTTTTTTATAATCTCAATCTTTCAATTGTTTATTGAAAAATCTACATGCTTACCATAAAATTTGTATATGTCAAAAAAATCTAAAGCATTTTAAGTTTATAGAAGCAGCACTCGGAGAATAACATAAATAAATAGGTTGTCAACATCAAAATTGCATTGAATTAAGAAACCAGTCCAATGGTTGGCCACTTCAAAAACGAACAACAGTAATGTAACCTAAAACACTAAAACAAACTTCACCAAAAATATCACTATGCTACATACACTAAAGTGGACCTTCCCTCTTAAAAGGGAAGACACAGGGAATGCAAAATACAGTCGCAATGTCTACTGTTATGACGTTGTAGCTCATAAAGAATGCATACGTCCCGCTATCTGGTTATGAGATGACTGTTGAAGTGTTGACTTAGCTTGTGTATACGAGGACCTCGTGTTCCCACAGAGCTGTGATTACTGGCTATGTTTTTTCTATGTCGTTCCTATTTTTCGTAGCTTGCCAGTTTGAATGTGACTGTGGTGGTTTTGGTGGATTAGAAAAATAGGGGAATGATTTAGTTGGGCTCAAGCTAAACTGAATTAACGCAATTTCTTTCTCTTACTCTTTACTATAACTAGACAGAGATAGACGTTATCTCGCTTGATAATAATCGAGGAGTAAAATTACTGTATTCATAATATTAACCAATATACTTTTACTTCACGTTTCATCGTTGAACTAAAGCTTCTCAACAAACCTACCTAGTTAAGATGTCAAAGCGCATCTCATGGGCTATTTTTGTATTTAGTCCCTCATCTAGATTACAAGAAAATATTCGACACTTATTTTATCTCTTTTCACGTAATTAAAAATAACGGTGATACATCGAGTTAAAATGTCGCATAACGTCACTAGCCAGTACAGTTTATGCTAACTAATGACGTTACAAGCCCCCACTCCTCAACTTTAATGCGCTTAATCTAAGCAGTTTTCCGTCAATTTAAAAAAGAAAAAAATATGTGTCGAAGATTTTCTTGTTAACTAGATGAGGGACTAAAATCTAAAATTTTGTCAAATGACCCATTGTGCTAATCTGACGTCTCAAACTTAGTTATTGTCTGTCATCCTTTGCTTGAACATTCTTTTGTGTCGTTTGTGAACAAGGCAATAGAAGCCATTTTGCTGTTTTAATAGTTAAGATAAGCTATGTTTATATATTTTGTTCATTAACAAACAAGCGCAAATTGCTTAATTCCTTCGTTATTTTGCAGAAGTCTAATTATAATTACCTTTATAATCAAGCTACTCGTATAGGATGTTAAATTAGCTAATTTACTTTGGAAATCCATAAAACCCTCATTAAAAGTAAGTGAGGTAAGTATTGTACGCTAATTAACTCCCATGATTTGAGTTGTACATAACGACTGGTTTTATATAAAATCTATGGTACTCATCACGTCACACATTACCCTAAAAATGATCAGGTATTAACTAAGTATACCTATTATAGGAAACGATAACTCATTCAAATTACTCATTTAGCAGAGAACAACTGCGCAGTGTCCTGAGCAAACCTGCGGAGGTAATTCCTACCTCATTGTGCTGGCTCGCTCAGCAATAATGCACGGACGCAAATATTAGCACAGACAGACACTACCGACAGTCTAGAATCCAGAACGAAAAAATCTGTGGACACGAACGTTTAAAAGTTTCATTACTATTTCTTTTTTTTGTAAGAGTATTGTTGGTTGTGACGATTGAGTTGGTTTGCTTGGGGATATCATTAATGGATTGTTTATGAAGTCAAATAATATATATAGTTAAGATTTGAATAAAAAATGCAGTTAGGTATAGGTATACAAATACATATTACTTCTAGCTGAGATTTCAAATAACAAAAATGTCGCTGTCAAAAAAAAAGGTATCGGAAGCCCTAATCGACTTAGCTTCAAAGTTTATACGAAAAACATTAATTGGTTTATGATTAATTAGGTAGTAAAAAAGCAATTTCTCTCATCATAATCATTTTCAGATCCTTCTACCAAACATTGCACTCTAAATACTCGAGACAATAATCCGAACTGTATACGGATTAAAAAAAAACGGAAGAAACAAATGCATCTCCTCCTTAATGAGACGTGAAAAAATGCTGGCAATGGTGGAGGTGACGTCATCGTGGATGCAATCTCCGCCATATTGTTTAGACAAGGCTCTGTACTGATGGCTCTGCACTCAACTCGGTTATTTTAATGTTAATTAATTGCGTTTTATGTACTTAAAGTGATGTATTGCAGAGGGGTGATTCAAAAGTGGGTTATGGATGTGAAGGAGTAGGAATTTATAGTCTAGTTGTGGATTGTTTTTGTTGAAGACATTAAGTAGATACTGAATGGGATTATGAGATTAACATAACAAAATATCACGCTTGTAAGTTATCCTCAAAAGTTTAGGCACGGGTGAACATGAGGTCTACCTACATTTTGCCAGTGCAATACCATATAAGAAAGATAGAAAGAAAACAAATATTTATTTGGCACATTTAAGTGCACAAAACAAAGTAAAAAAAAAACAAAGAACAAATATGGTAAGCCTATTTTGACTGGCCTGTTGGTCTAGTAGTTAGTGGCCTTGGTTGCTATGCCGGAGGTTGTGGGTTCGATTCCCACCCAAGACAAATGTTTGTGTAATGAGCACGATCAGTTGTTCTGTGTCTGGGTGTAATTTATCCATATAATAATTAAGTATGCATTTATAATTCCTAAGTATGTTTATCAGTTGTCTAGTACCTACCTTTAACACAAGCTCTGCTTTTTTTGGAACTAGATGGCGTTGTGTAAAAGTTGTGGAATATTAATTATTTATTTATTACCAACAATTGGGTACATATCCACACTCCGGGCTGAGAAATTTCTGATCGGTTACTTTGGCCGATCCGGGGCACCCTAAGCCCTGGACCTTCTATGCAGCAGTAGCGCTTGCGACCTTTAATTAGATTAATAATAATCAATTCTTTATAGCACCTTCACAATTTAAGAACCAAAAACTAAAATCATATGAGTCTTATAACTAGGTCATAATACTTTGAATTCCCCAGTTAGACCAACGAGGTAATGATTAAGAGAACTTTATCAAATATTCGTTTCATTAATTTACAGTTAACAAAGGAATTTGATTCAGTAGTCATTTTATTATTTTTAGACTGAAGTAGCTGTAATGAGATAAAAGAAGTGTTTTTGTCGACCCAGCCATTTCATCACACATCGAGTGTAATGAAATAGCTCTTGATCATATTCCGAGGGTAGGATATTTTCGGCTATAACCTTTTACTATCGATAAGTAGTTTTACGTAGGTCGGTTTATAAGTACACAGGGGACAAAACGGGTGCTCACAGCTTTTATCACGTCATACGGGTCAGCTTCAACTTTTGAAAAGTTGCGATCTTTAACCCATCCCACGTGTGCGTATGCCAAATCACGTGCGCCAAGTTTTTTAATAAAAAATCTTCGAATCTTCGAAAGTTATGACCTCTTCCCACAATTTTGTCTCTAACCTACCTACATCTTTCACCCACATCACCATTTGACTAGGCTTCACGTAACATTATGATGGAGTCGACTTCTAGTCCAACCAGCACGCCTAGCGACCACCGAAACGAAATTTGTCTACAGAACTATAGACAAAGTGACAAATTGTAGAGAAAAATATTTTACTTTGAGCCTTTTTGAGCATGACAATGTCAAAAATGAAAAAAGGAAATGTATAGATTCTTCAATCGACAACTAGTCTACAAGCTTCGAGCATTATTCCTTCTATAACATATAGATCCATTTGTAACTAGTGTGTCCTCGGTCAAAAATTGCTTAAGCTATAAATTTTTCATATAGTAAAAGTAAACTCAATATTAAGGTTCTAATTGTAAATTATTAGGTACAGACGCCAGCACATCAAGTTACCCCAATGTGTCAAATTCTCCCAATTGAATATCAACCTTATTCAGTTTGTCATAAAGTTGAAAAACAACCAAAGAAATTTGACACGTTGGGGTAACTTGATGTGCTGGCGTCTGTACTAAACAACTATTTGTTCTTTTTCTGCACCTGGTGTCCATGGAATTTTGTAATATCCTGACCTTTATAAGTGAGGACTTGTTATTGGCTGTCAGTCTAACTTACCGTTTCTTACCTGATTTGTTTAAGCTGTAAGTGAAATGAAATTAAAATAATTAAATGAAATTAACTGTAATTAAATGAAATTAAATGTAATTAAATGAAATTAACTGTTTTAAATGAAATTAAATGTAATTAAATGAAATGAAATTAAAGTAAATATCATTTAATTAAATAAATAATCCACAGAAAATAATGTTTTTACAATCTGTCACTTTGTCGATAATTCCGTCGTAATACCGTTTCTTCGGTGATCATGCTACGCGTGCAGATGCAGCTGAATAGCAATGTTTTACATAGAGGGAGTGGCTATCTGACCTCGGCAACCCAGTGTCTGGGTGACACGATACTGCAAGTTTTTGAAACATTCTGACAACTCACAAAGACTGTCAAAAATCTACAAACGACAGCCAGGACCAAAAGTGTAACGTGCTAGTTATGTAATGAATAGTCAGCTCACGATGGCTGGCACATACATGCTGCTTGCCCAAATTGTTTCTGGCCTTTTCCTCAAAAGGCTAAACCGGACACTGTTCTGCATGGTTCGTTACATAAAATGTTGGTAATATTTTTTTTAATGTCTGGACTTGAAAAGCGACGATGATCCCTGAGTTTGTTTCGGCCTTTCTTCTCAGAGATACTTAGCTAAGAAATGCCGACTTCTACTAGCTTTAAAGGAAAAAATGACGTGTAAAAGTGATTTTCATATCCTACTTGCATAATAAAACATTTCATTTCATTTCATTCTATTTAATTTTATTTAATTTTGTTTAATTTTATTTTATTTATTTATTTTATTTTATTTTATTTATTTTTTGTTTTTATTTTATTTAATTTTATTTAATTTGATTTCATTTATTTCATTTATTGATATTTAATTTCATTCAATTTAATTTCATTTCTTAGAACCATCTCGGCAAGTGCAGCTTAGCCTTCGATCGATCCGTGTAACTATTATTATTTAGCCACATACTGCATACCCATAAAGTTATTATGTAGGTACATACTCAGAAATCTACTTGACTAAACAATATAGGAGTACAATATTCTATAAAAAAAGCAAGGAAATTCAGGCAAGGCATTATCGGAACACATTTTTCCCATCTAAGGAAGTGTGATAACATGAACCAAAGGATTTTATGTGGAAACTTTTCGCAGCCGTCCGCCGTTCCTACGTTTATTAGAACTCTTTAATTACGTAACTTGTTTCATTTTCATTAAATATTATAAATACTGCTACTCTGGCGTCTAAGAAACTATTCTTAGTAAGCAACGGGATAAGAAGATATAATGGAATAGTTTTAGCAGCATCTAATCTTGCTTAAGGTATTTCGTTCTTAGAACTCTGGCCGGGGATTGTGGCATTTGATCCTTAGGATTATGGTTCAGTTACTGCATCTAGACAAACAACTAACTCAAAACCCATCTGGAAGTGTTCTTCAAACCAGTAGTTATAATAACATGGCTTTCGATCCAATTATACATTATGACCTAGTATATTTTCACCCTGATATTTTTATCATAAAATATGACAGTAATAAACATCATAACCACAAAACTTTAACGACCGAATTAACAACCACAACAACGTTAGCTTACACTATCCTACTATAAACAGAACATCTTCCTAAGTATGTCACACCAATAAAAAATAAAAAGACTTCTTAATTCAAAATCCCTGTCATCGTTATAATAACTTTCTTTAATTTCCAGCCAAACCATCAAATGGTTATCCAAAGAGTCTTTATTACATTTTTGGCTTCATTCCAACTTGAGATAACGAAGCAGGCCCTATTCGTTTAAATGATTGATAGTGTTAGCTTAACACCTCGTTGGATTCGTCTTGATTGAGTGTGGGCTTTTTGTTATGTTTGATCAGTTAACCGATGGTCTGCCTGATTGGGTGCCTTCAACGTTAATTCTTAAACAAGACTCCATTGTGTGAGCGTTGTCTATGGAAGTGACATACGGGTATGGCGAGCGAACAGCAAACGGGTTTTTGTTTTAATTTACGCCGATTTTTTTCAATATTTTTTTAATAATGATAGTATACAATGAAGACGACGTACTTACGAGCATTTTTTTTTATATATTTCTGTGAGAAGTATATTTAATTTAGTATATTTTTGAAGATAAACAAATATAAAAACAAACACACATTGTCAAAATTTAGACTGGGCTGTTCTAGTAGTTAGTGACCCTGACTGATATGCCGGAGGTCGTGGGTTCGATTCCCACCCAGGACAAATGTTTACACGATCATTTGTTCTGTGTCTGGATGTAATTTATCTATAATATGTATGTATTTAGAAATATATAAGTATGTTTATCAGCTATTTAGTACCCATAACACAAGCTCTCAAGCTTAACTTGGGACTGAATGGCGTTGTGTGAAAGTTGTGGAATATTTATTAATATTTATTACAAAATACCTCCATTAATATGAGCAGTTACTGAATACTAAACTTAAATACACACTGTAATATTAAATTTGACTCGTCAAACTTTTGACCCGTAAGTTAGAAGTAATAAGCATGTCAATAAATCACGTTTTTACAAGCGTCAAATTAAAAAAAAGAAGCTGTACGATTGCGAATATTGTATTCATGTCAAATTGGCATCGATGATACACCGTGTCTGCTGTGTATTGGCCACCTCATCGCCACTTGTAAAATGATAATTAGGTTTCTTTTTCATTGAATAATGACTGTGTAATATTATAATATTGTTCAGTGATAGATTTTCGCTTACTGTATAATTTAACACTTTTACTGTCCACAAAGTAGACACAAAAGTGGAAAAACAACCAACATGACTCATATGTGATTCATGGGACAGGGAAGTAGTTAATGCCAGTACTACTACAAAGGAGGTTTTGAAGAGAAAGTTTACTGTTTGGTTTTAAGAGATGATGTCGCTTGATCTCGTAAGTACCTGTACCAGTAAAATAGGGTGAATAAAGACCCAAGGGTGAATAGAAACAAAACTTTGAGGAGGATATTCACGTAAGTTAAAAGTTGTTTTTTACGTACAAGGATTCTAATATGCTTTTAAATACTCGTAATTGAGATAAATAGTTTCAACACGTTTTTAGTTAGCAAACAATATTATACCAGCTGAAAAGTTCTCCATCTGGCTTCTACAAACCAGTTACTGAGCCACCCTTTGGTAAAGATGGTTTGCATGAGTTTCGGGTTTCTGACTGCCGAAAATGCCTAAGGGTCGGTACATATCTGACGAAAGATGCGTAGTAAACAAACATATAATAAAACATTCAACCTTTCATACTCAACCGATGATACGTTAGTACAGTGCCGCATACGCTCGGCGCATCTTCCTTCAAACATGTACCGACCCTAAGTGACAACTGGAACTAACTACCTATTTAAAGTGCTTCCCAAGTCAGTCGGTCGACAATACCGATGGATCTAAGCAGACGTTACTAGACTTTGACAATAAATTTTTGCGACTGCAGCAGAGCCACGAGTAACATTTCAATAGTGTTGTAGCAAAAAACAAAAATATTACGTGAAAAGTAAATTAAAAACAAATGAAGTGGCAATGACCGACATGTTAATTACCACATGCATATTCAATGCAATGTACTAAGATTTATAACCAGCAATTGATCATTTATTAACGATCTTCATTGAGGTTGACAGGTTGTATGCTACAATAGGCCTCAATTGATTCGTGCAATCTGCTTCAGATGACATTCATATAGCGTACCCGAACATTGTATATAAATGTTTGTTTATTTAGTTTTACCCGAAATTCAGTCTACTAGGGAATAAAATGAATACAATAGTAATTATGTCATTTCAGGACTGTGGTGAAAATTAGATAATAATATACAGGGTGTCTCATTCAAATGGGTCAGTATGCGAAAGTCTGAAACTATAAGAAATACGAAGATATGTTCTGAGGAACCATGTCATCGATTTTAATAAAAAGCGAAACTGCATTCATACATTTAAAAAAAACATCTGTACTCCGTTCGGGAATCGAACCCGGTTATTTTGAAAAAAAAAACCTACACTATTTCTATTTAGATATCGATTGTGTAGGTCTTAAACAGTAAATGTCTGTATGAAACATGATGTCTAAAATGAATAAAATGCATTTTTTCCACATACTTTAATTCACTTTAGTAGGTGCTCGAAGTGACCACCGCCTTTTTCTTTTTTAGACATCACGTTTCATACAGACATTTACTGCTTAAGACCTACACAATCGATATCTAAATAGAAATAGTGTAGGTTTTTTTTTTTCAAAATAACCGGGTTCGATTCCCGAACGGAGTACAGATGTTTTTTAAAATGTATGAATGCAGTTTCTCTTTTTATTAAAATCGATGACATGGTTCCTCAGAACAGATCTTCGTATGTCTTATAGTTTCAGACTTTCCCATACTGACCCATTTGAATGAGACACCCTGTATATTATTTGTAAACTATTTGTGTCTGGGTGCATTATGTATTTTGGGCAATCTGCTTATATAATGAAGTCAGTCTTGAAAACAGTTGGTCAGAAGAAGTCAAATCTTGAACAACTGTAAATAGTATCAATAATAGCAGCGCTAGTGCGTGTTAGTGAAGTGTTAGTTTTTAAGTAATAATGTATTATTATATATGTATTTTAGGTTAAGGTATCTCTGGGCCTGCGTCGCCTGCAATAAAATTTATTATTATTATTATAATCCGATACTAAGTTTACTTTTTTTTGTATTTTTGTAGGGTTTCGTACCTCCAAAGGAATAAAACGGAACCCTTATAAGATCACTTTGTTATCAGTCTATCTGTCTGTCTGTCAAGACCATTTATTAAGGCAACACGTGGAGGTATCAAGTTGAAATACAAACCGTACGCTTAGGTCTACAGTCCAATAAAAGTATAAAAAAATTAAACGTGCCATTAAATTTCTGAACTGCTTATAATGGACGGACCTTCGGTGGGTGAGTCGGCCTCACATTTGTCCGGTTTTTTAAAGAAAGTTCCAATATTATCTCCTAGATGGCACTACCATCTTGGACCATTTTCTCATTCCTGCCTGTGTTATACTTTCAAGTCTTTAAACATGTCTGAGCAATACACATAAAAGTATAGTAATAAAATAGAAACATATTTTTGTACGAAAGCGTTATAAATATATAGAGAATATAATTTTATCTTGATGAACGATTAGATAAGATTGGACCAGACTTCATGTTGGGCAGTGAAATAAAAATGCCCAATAAACATCGGGGCGTAAAGAGACTTTTTATATCTACACGTATACGGTAAAAGCTAAATTTATCGCTAACAGTGTATTCAGGCGAAAAAAAAATACATTTTATTTTGAATGAAAATCCAATCAAGCCAAATCATAGCCTTACAGCCATCGCAAATCTCTATAAACATTGGAACGTTTGGAAAACCAATAAAAATAGACGTCGAAAATCAATACTAAATAATAGGCCCGTTTCTAAAGTTAGCTTTTGAAACTGGGAGCTGGGCGCAAGCTTTGTTGATTGATTGCAATACAAACACAGATTTTTTATTCCATCACGGTTGTTTGCCCACCCGGCGCCGTAGGCTTTACTTTTGTTATGTAACTCAGGAGGACGCCAGCGATTTTAAATTTCGTATTTCGTTGATAAACTTGCGTATAAGATCCCGAAGGATTTCGGATTGATACTTTTCATGCAGGAACATCTGCGCTCGGAAAGTTCTTTAGAATTGACCCCATCAGGGAATTTGCGTTTTTTGTGTATTAATCATTCTTGTGTTTCCGCTTTGTGGACTTTCAAAATATTTTGTATTCAGAAATATAAATTACAGTTGACTGAACTAGATTTTTGGTAAAATACAAAAATGTTATTCAAGTTAAATGAAATTCTATGTTTCTTTATCTTATTCAGCAAGTTGAAAGTGCCCATGACTACGCAGCAGAGCCAAACATTTACTTCAAAAATACGTCCAGCAATACAATCAACAACGGAAATATTTTTCGAATTGCGGTGAGCTTTGTTTTAGAAAAAATAAAAACAAAAAGTTCGATTGCTGACTTAGTTATAGTTAGCTCTAAAGCGAATATTCTCTAGGAAAATGAGGATAATATGCTACAAACCATAGAACTCTTACTACTTACTAACTCTTATGCGCTTTCAGCATGGCCGATAATCTAAAGCGCCCATTAAATACTATGAATATTATTGAATGCATTTATCTAAAATGTTTTTATTTAACTAACTTACTTCTGTACTTTTAAACTAGAATAGATACGAATACAAAGAGCGTTATATATTAATACAGATCAATTGGTAGAACGGAAAGGATTTTAGGGTCTCAAAGTGCATAAATATCATACATACAAAGACATCACCGTATAAAGTAGGCACATGGCAATAAAACAAATGATAAACACTTGACACAGTTGACATTCTTATTAAAGTAGTGAGATCACTTTTGCATCACCGACAAAGAATCTCTGCTATCTGACAACGCGATGGCAATTAAGAAATTTATTGTAATAGCTCTATCTAGGGCGACCATTACGCTAACGACCTCTAATTCCGGCCTTCAATCTCCAAAAACAAATCTAATATATTATGATAGTTACAATAGTTTTTCTTATTTTTATTTACGGGCTATGCTATTATCATTAGGGCAGGAATTATACAAAATAGTGTTGTAAAAACGTTAAAAACAAGCGAAATGAAAGTTTTTTTGAACGTTGCTACGTTCTATGATCTTTTTAGTACGCATTAGCGCAGAAATGTTAATTCGTTATTCACCTTTGGAATCATCATAATTATTTAAATAGTTGGCCTGTAGGGGAAGGGTAAGTATTATTATTGTATCGAAAATATTTTAAGACATGAAGAGCAAGGTTAAATTTGAATTTGAAGGTAGAGGTTCTGCTGTCGAGAATCGAATTATATAAATGTGGTTTCGTAACAAGGTGACCTGCTTGAATGATTGTACATGCAATTTGGGACGCACAATATCCAAGATGCAATCTATGTGTCCAGCAGTTGACATGCACCCGACAATCTGATATGATGCTAAATCTCCGTTTTTGTACCCATACCGATCGCAATGATCGATTTGAGACATGTCCTACTTTCCATACTGCAAGTATTACCTCGTTTCAGAATCATGCGAGTATTGAGACAAAAAACGCATTAAACCGAGTAAGTAAGCAACATTATTAAAATCGATTCCGTAGCAACAGTCCGTTCACATCAGATGAGCTTGCCGCATCCACGGTTAAAGATGATTTGTTTAAAATGCTGCAACCACGGGCCGCGTGATGAATATCACAGCAGTATATTGGAATAATGATCCTGCCTTGCACTGCATTCAATGGCATTTTGCATACAATATGGTAGATGGATTTATATTAAAATATGGCGAACGTCAGTGCCGGTTGCTCACAATAAATTATTCATTGCACACAGTCAATTTTCGTTCAAGATAAACAGTCGTTGTTTAAGTATATCAAATTCACAGATGCATCGTACGGACGCTCATAAATATTCAGATTACGTATTATTGTTCTCGGCTTGTGGGTAATTAGATCGCCCACTAAAGGAAGCTGGCTTAATAAGTTGGTAGCGAGTGTAACGACAAAGTTCTTAATAAATTACCTGTATGACGTACACTGGCGGCCCTATTCCCTAATTATATACAAAGCTCATTATTAAGAATCGTGTTTGAGTATGATAATTTTAGTAGTGAAACATGATATTGGATCTAATCCTTCTTGTAATGCATAATAAGTTGTTATGGTGAGCGGTTATGGACGAGCAATCTGTTACCATTCATGTGCTATTAGTTTCAGTTCACACTGCAGTTCTGTGTACTCAGACGCTGATGTGTTCTCGTTACTGTGGAACTGTTTTTTGGGACTGAATGGTATCAATTTCCGTATGTTACCAATAGTATCTTATTCTTTGAAGTTGGTCGGAGCGCTAAAACTAGCTGTAGCAAGAATATGCATGTGGACGGTAATTCAGTATAAACTGTACGGGATAGTGGCGTCTTGTGACATTTTGACTCGACGTATCGGCGCTTATTTTTAGATTACGTGAAAGAAGAAAACATATAAATATAAATAAATAAATATTCTACACTTTCACACAACGTCATCTAGTCCCAAGCAAGCTCAGCAGATAAACATACTTATATATTTCTAAATACTTACATACTTATTATAGATAAATTACACCCAGATACAGAACAAATGATCGTGCCCATCACACAAACATTTGTCCTGTATGGTAATCCAACCCACGACCTCCGGCATAGCAGTTGGGGCACTAACTACTAGGCCAACAGACTAGTCACATGGATATGTGTTGGAATGTTTTCTAGTAATCTAGATGACGGTGGTGATGATAAAACTAAAATTTAGTCAACTAGCTTAGGACCTAATTTTTAAGTTTTTTCTAACCAACTCAAATTACCCGTGAGTCCAATGAAAAGTTGTTGAAAGTTTGGTTGGGTTTATTTCTCAAACAGTGAGATTTTTTTGCTTTATAATAATAATAATTTATTTAAATAATCGGATAACAAGGATCCACAATGTTAGTAACGTAAGGTACGTTATTATTATACGTATATCTAGTGTTAGTACACAAATAAAAATAAAAACAAAATAAAATTGAGCCACTATGTACAGAAGATGACCAAGTAACTTACTCAGTCATCTTCTCCACAAAATGCCTCAGAAAAGGGAAAAACACACTTCCAGCCACTGTTTTCAGAATTCTGTTGCTACTAGCCCGGAGTATAGCTGCCGGGTTCTGCTTTGCAGATCTTTAAGTAGGTACATATAAAAACAAATCGCATAAGCCGATTGAGGATACTAGGTCACAGTATCTAGTTCCCAGTTCCTAGTCGCCGGACTGACAGCGGTCTCCAGTAATTACTTGGCTATTGTGTTACCCTATGACAAGTAAACAATTCAAGTTCCATTAACATACTTCCTACTCATTGAAACTGGGGCTCGAGTCTGCTATTATTGCAATTGTATCTCAATGACCGGTCATTGATCGAACATTTGACAACTTTGACAGTTTTTGTATGGGAAATGTGTCATAAGTTTGACGTTATACGTCAAAAATTGATCATTGACCGGTCATTGAGACACGATTGCAATAGCAGACTTGACCCCCTGGTCTATACGCTGAATTTCTAGTTAAGGGATGGCATTATCAATATTTATTTCAGTTCTATAAATGTTTGAGTTATTAATTATTGTATAGGTTATTAATTTTTATTTATGATAACTTACATATAATATGCTAGTGTCGTAATTACTTGGTGGTAATAGCATAGCTATTCATGCATGTGGTAGCGGGTTTAAATCCGGGTAAGTACCAATGTGGTTTTTTAAATTCCTAATGATGTAGGTGATCAATGCTCGTACCTTCTCTGTAAAAGAAGAGGCCTTTGTCCTGCTGTGGACCAGTAACAGGCTAACATTATGATTATTATTAATTATGTAGACACTTTCTACGTTTATTTTGGACTAGCAGACGTCACGCGGTTTCACCCGCGTAGTTCCAGTTTCCGTGGGAATACAGGGATAAAAAGTAGCCTATGCCACTCGGGGATAGTGTAGCTTGCCAACGGTGAAAGAATTGTTCAAATCGGTCTAGTAGTTTTGGAGCCTATTCAATGTAAACAAACAAACAATCAAACCTTTCCTCTTTATAATATTAGTATAGATTTCGGTAAAGTAAAACATTATGAAACAACCTAGTTATACAAACTAATAGTTATTATAAGTTTGAAGTCACCAATCCCCTACGAGCAAGCGTACAAAGATCAATCTCTTTTCTGTATGAGAAGAGGCCTTCAACCTATAGTGGGGCAGTCACAGACTGACCTGTGCTGGGTAATTCACGGCTATTAACCAAAGTGTAAGGCAAAGGTGTACCTATCGTATACCCACGTTTTACCAGTTAAGTTTAAGCTTCATATAAAAAAGGTGAGCCTTATACCATCAACCTGAAGAATTATACTGACGGGAAAACTCAACAACACTTTAATTTACCCAGGAATCGAACCCAAAACCCTACACTCGGCAGTATGATCGCTTCCCACGACTACATCACGGAGGCAGTATTATTTAAAAATACAGAAATTATAACGAAATTCTTGTAAACATACGTGTTGAGTGCAGTGTTAAAATTCAACTAGTAATATTGGCTATGAACATAATAAAAATTCCTTTCTTCGAAAAGAAAATTCCAATGAAAGGCATTCGTTGTTCAAACACATTCATAACTTTAACACTGCCTCGTGTACAAAAATTTGTGCCTGTCAATAGCTATATCGAGCAGATGACGAATAGCAAGTTTTACTAGCTGTCCATTTGACGAATGTTGAACATGACCTTACAATTTATATCTCAGACCAATAAATCATTGTTGAACGCCCGATCAAAACTGACACGGACGTCTCGTACAAGTAACCTCTTGAGGCATAACGAACTAACTTTTTCCCGTATCGTAAGTGTTTGCTTCAGATGAATAGCAATAAAAACTTTATGATTATGGCTTTCATGGAAATAAAATTGTGCGCCTGAGAAAGGAGTTATAGGTTCGAGGCAGGAAGCGTTGAGAAGATACTCTTTTGATATCCAAAGGAACGGCGGCTTTTTATGTAATTTATTAACTCACGGAGTGTTTGAAGTAATATTGAAGTTAACTGTGTTCAATATCCTGGAAATGTAAACAATTTATGATAATTATCGGTAAACATGATAAGAGTAAATATTTGTAGCTTTATCTGGGATACACGTGCCAACCTAGTCTATAGATTTATATATATTTATATCCTTAGTATTAAGGAAACCTTGAGGTAGCGACAACTTGATGCTTAAAAAAAAAATAAAGATACCGGGCTGGTATCCGCAACTTCACGTCAAAGCGCGTATTTTGCGTATGGGCTATAATCTACCACGCGGGCCCAGTGCGAATTGATAGACGTCTTCGAATTTTTAGTTCTAGGACATGCCGGTTTCCTCACGATGTTTTCCATCACTGTTTTTGAGAGCAGTGGTGATGAAATAAATTACAAAAAGTAATGCGCTGGGGTCTAACCCACGACTTACCTAATTTTCGTAAGTCAGGGCCGCTAAAGAAAAAAAACTTGATGCTTGTTCTAGTTTCTCTAAGCACTCATTTTTTTTATAGTATTCCATAACTTTCACACGACGCTATCTAGTCCCATGCTAAGCTGAGTGTGTGTTATGAGTTCTAAACAGCTGATAAACATATTTATATATTTCTAAATACAAACATAGGTATAATCGTTAAATTACACCCAGACACAGAACAAATGATCATGCTAATCACACAAACATTTGTCCTGGGTGGGAATCGAACCCACAACCTCAGGTATAGCAGTCAGGGCCACTAACAACTAGAACAACAGGCCAGTCAATTTGTTACAATGAAACCGCCATTTTTAAAAAGACAAGAAAGACATGAATTTTTTAATTGGATTAAATACAAATCATGATTTTTACAGTTTGAAGTCAGAATAATAACATAGAAATAAGATAGAAGTGGTCAAAAAAAATTCAAAATTTAGGTATCCTATCAGGTAAATCGCTGCCACTTTTATCCTGTACTAGCAGACATCCTGCGGTTTCATCCGCGTAGGTCCCGTTCCCGTGGGAATACAGGGATAGAAAGTAGCCTATGTGTTAATCCAGGGTATCGGCTAACTCCATACCAAATTTATTAAAATCCATTCAGTAGTTTTTACGTGAAAGAGTAACAAACATCTTCACAAAATTTCGCGTTTATCAAAATCAAAAGTCATTTATTCAAATTAGGCTGAGGATCAGCACTTTTTGAACGTCGGAATTACATTAGACAGTCCCCCGAAAAGCCCACCCTTCGCCACTTCCTAGTGTTTTTGCTGGGAAGAAGAAGTGGCGGAACAAACTCCCCAGCAACACATCTATCTGATAAGTTAGAAGAACTTCAATTTACACAGTACAATTAGTTAAAATTACAAAAGAATTAAAATAAGTTATTCACTACATGTAAGCTAGCACACTCAATATACAGAATACCAGTAACATATAGCTACCGACATTAAAACTAACTTAACTCAAGCAAAAGCAACTCACTAATATGAATCCTGCAGGAAAAAAGGGTGTGCCAACTTAAATGTGCAGAGTTGGATTAAATCCATAGATTTGCAAGACATATTAGTAGGATATTAGTAGGACAATATTCCGTTAAAGACAACTCCAAAAAACCACAAATCTAATCACCCTTTGCAAAAACCCGTTGCTCTATTCACGAGCATACTCGCTTGGCAAGTAATGTCCATCCATAGGCATACTGCAATGGGATACATACTACATAATGACGTGAACTAACAAATTGGCACAGGCACTGAGCAGTGATAGATGGGCCCGCGACGTGCGTTCGAAACAAAGGCCAAAGTGTTGGTTGCAATCACATAGCCTATTCAACAAATCCAGGAGGTAATAATGAGGTATGGATGACGCTTTTGAGTGCCAATTTGAAAATCATTATGCAATTATTGTAATTGTGATTTTAAAGGTAAGGCCGATGGACTGGCAGACTATGACAGTCTATGTACTTACAGTTATTTATGTCTGACGACACAGTGTCGTTTGTCTAAAATGATCTCATGTAAAGTGATCTCATGTGTTTTATTGGAGGATTCCCACGTAGAATTTTACCTGGTTGGTTATAAAAGGCTGGATTATTGTGATTTCCTTAATCCTTGAGACCTTGCCAATGCTTGCTACATTGTAGAGCCATGGTTGTTAAGATTTAACGGCAGGATAGCCGAACGGATTACTTTCAGAATGTTTTTGTTTTCAGATCAGACACACGAGGACGTGTGAGGGGTCATGATGGCCGTGTCGTGGCGAACGATATTCAGAAATAAGAAGTTGTGAAGTTGATTACATTAGTACAGAGTATGGTAAACGATTGGTGATTCGTAACACAGGGCTCGACCTAGTATAGACTCTAGAACTCACAAAGGAAAGATTGTGACGATAACTACTGTTACTATTAACCTATGTACCTTTTTTGAGAGAAACAAATAAAAAATATTATTATTAATGATTGATACACCATTGTAAATAATAAAATTTATCGATAGTTATTACAGGGTTTTTTATCAGTAACCAAATTTTCAGAGGGTGTGCTTCCCATGATTCATGAATAATATGAATAATTTTCGCTGTGGGATAAATCAGCTGTTTGGTACAAAAGTTAAATACTAACTCGAGCAAAAAGCATGAAACAGGTATTTTGTTTTTGTAATTTCAGAGATAATCCCATAATAGAATTATTGGTACTCATCGGTCAGCACACGCTGACAAAATATGATTAGAGGTAAAACAACACCCTTTTCATAAAAAAATGTAAAATTTTATTAATTTTATTGCAGGCGTATCTGGCATTTGTACCAGTATGACGCTACCATTGTTGTTTTGACAGTCGGTTCTCAACTAATTAAGAACTTTCATTAAAACTGTTATTTACCTACTTTGAACTGTTTCGATAGCTTTTACAACTGTAAAACAACTTACAGTATTTACTTAACGAATTGAAAGCGTTCATTGTTGTATTAGCTATGCTTTAAACACATTTTAGAATTTAAGATTCAAAACTAGACGACAAAATGACGTCGAAAAAAGTGCAGTCATCTTGACGCTCAGTTTGTTTTCCGGCCGGAAAATAGAGAAGCGAAATAAGCGCTCGACCCAGTGACCCTACACGATGTTTACGAGGAAATAGTGTAGTTTTGCGACAAGCATTGACGAGCCAATTCCGACGACATAAATAAACTTTTTGGATAGACGCGATATGCTTTGTTATGCTGTCGCGAACTGAGCGATATATTGCAACTGCATTATGCCGTATCTAGGTGGAGTTGGTTTCTGATCCAACTCTTTGTATCAGACACCATAATCAGAGATCTGAGAGACTTACAGCCGAATACTGAAACGCTACTCAAATCTCCTACTCATCTAAAAGCTACTTAAATTTAAGCATCCCTCAAATTTAAATGGTATACACAAACACCACTCAAGCAATTCGAAACCATACTTAAATAAGCAGCCCTCAAAATTGTTTTCAGCACGTTCTCATTTACCAAATAATTTCGTTTACGTCTGGTAATCGTTTTACGCAATCTTCTCCGAACAAATAATGTTTTCTATAATTATTTGAGACATTATTATCAGTTGAAATATAACAGCGTAATGTAAGTTTGGTTTGAATTATGCATTTATTTACTTATAAATCAGATGAACATCAAAAGAAGACGTCCAAAGATTTTTTTTTTTTTTAGTTAATTGTCGTAGATTGGAACGTCACACTTGACATTTTACGCGGGATTAGTTAACTCCAAGTGTAGAAAGATATTATTATTTTTTAGTTTCTTTCTACAAATCAAAATACTATAGAAAATGGAAGAAAATAAAAAGAGACGTGGGTGTAATTACACAACTATTTCATTTTATTACTTTTAGGAAAACTTACAGCAAATACATTCAAATAAACAGCAGTAACATACAGAATAAGGCCAATTACAAGTTTTCACTTATATAAACATACATTTAAAATTGTCAAGACGGTATTAACAGCGTGAGAAATAAACATTACAACTGAAGAGATTAAATAAATATAAAATACATTTTGCAAAGTTATTACACAACTCAAAGAAAAAGTTACTTATTTTTTTTTTTAGTTTTGTGACACTGCTCAACATCACGGCACACCTTATGGAACAAGAGATGTTGTTAGACCTGGTGAATAGCCCTGTTTCGTTTTGATAAGGGTTTGATGTTGCTTCCGAAGACTGAATCCAAATATAAAACTGTTTCTTTGCAAACGCGGAACCGTACACGAAATTCCTCGTCGGTATATTTTTCGAAAGCATTCAGCTTTTCAGCGTTCCTGCGGCTCGTGGTGGGTCTTTCATGATCAGAAAGGGAAGATAACGACAAAACAGACATTTTAACACCAAAAACTAATCTAATTTAAGATTTAAGAGAGCCCGAGACCACTCTCAAATATAACACCTACTTAACTCGATTTGACAGTTGATGTGTCAGTTAAAAAGCGCTAAGTGACGTTCCAGTATACGGAGTTTATACAGAGTTGAGTTTAAGTACAACTTAATTTGAGATCCTGTTAAATTTAATCAATGCTTTTAAATGACATATGAGAATATGAATTTCGACTATGAGAGCTTCTCAAACGTTTAAGTAGCCGTCAAATATTTGAGAGGCGTTTCAGTATTCGGGCGTTACTCATTTCATAATTATTTAAATGTAGAACCTTATAACTCCTATTGATTGGTTCAATGAGAATATGAGGTCCAAGAGTACGGACGTCTTTTTAAAAAAACCGTACTTAAACATAAAAAAATCAGAAATTTCTTCTTCTTTTGTAGTACCTATAGGGTCTGTCAGCTATATTGTAGATGATACTATAATCTAAAACCAATGTATTTTTTTTTATTGTCCAGTTTTCTATAAAACTCAGCCAAGTTATACCTATTTATATGAAAGCAATGTTTTTAAAAAGAGACACCAAAAACCTTAACAATATCCTCGCACCCTAACAATCACGCCATAAAATTGTTATAAATAAATTAAAAAAACAACACTTTTTTTGAAAAAAGAACAGTTTCCCGTCAACACCACATCCGTACGTTTATAGTTTCAAGTAAACCGCACTGGCACGCGAGCAAAACTCATTCTACCAATTAGACGTAGCCAGTGTTGCAACCAATCATCGTTTGACACAAGTCAAATTGGAGTTTGAGCGTTTCGGTTTGATTGATACAAATCGAGGTCATCGACTGATTTATCAGCCCTCTATTCTCAGTTCGAGTAATTAACTTTCATTACGGTCTTATGTAAGACTTGTTGCTTTTATATGAGAAGCATAAAAAGTTGTATAGGCTCTGTAATGTGGTACAGGTTAAGAGAAAAATGAAGGTGTGGCGGAATTCATTATGGCTTGGTACTTGGAATGTAACAGAGTTGGTACCTACTTGAGATTCTTTTTGGAGCTCCGTATTGTGTCAATTGCTGATCGTTTTTCGGTTAAGTAAATAAATTAGAGATCTTGAAATCGATGTGTGTGTATTCTACATTACTAATGAACTGAGTGCCTTATTTATGTTATGATAATACTTAAAGAGACCAGGTGACGATCACGATTTATAGTTCCGCATTCATTTTTTTTCGTGTTTTTAAGACTTGACAGTCATTTAATCATTTAGTTTAAGGTACTTATTAATAAACAGTTCATGAATAAAAAAAGTCCTGACCCAAACAAATATATATATTGTGTCTCAATAAACATCAAATCCCAACGCCGAAATATATAAACCACAAAAGATTCCCATAAAACCTCGGCCAGAGGAAAATGGCCGTGAAAATATAACAATCTATCATGTTGCCATGTTTTATTGTGCTCAGCGGATGCCCGGAGATTATTTACATTGAATTGATGAGCAACCCAAAGGCTAACACAGGCTGACCTCAACCTTAACCTCTGTGAAAGTAACTGGCTGCACAGAATGAGCGAAAAAATTACTATCGTCAATCGTGAATGCCTTATTTGTCTGGAGTAGTGTTTATGAAGAAAAAAATATAATAAAGGGAACAAAATCGGTTTTTTATTCGATTTGATTGCTGGGATTGATATTATTGCACTTACGATTAACTTTAAGTTGGTATTGCTTTCAAGTATCAATGTACACAATTTACACGTCAAATCGTTGATAGGTAAGGCCGTTATACGAGTGATATTATCAATTGTTTCTTGTTCATTTCATTTTCGTTTTTTTTATTTGGTATTGTTTGATGTCATTAAGTAATTGAACTTATTTGTTAATAAGTTCAATTACTTAATGACAAGACTTAAGCAATAAAAAAACTGGCATATAATTTCTAATGGATCCTTGGAGTAGGTAGTTACAATCATTATGTATCTGCAAAACTTCCTGGTAAAAAGATAAATCGTGATGGGTACAGGATTGAAATAAATGTTTTGCCGATAGATAATAATACCTTTTATTTTTTTTTACCTTTTAATTAGAGCTATTCTTATGGGTTCAAATAAATGCCATTGACCTTGGGGAAAATGCAGTTAGATAAGTAGCTACGAGTAGAGAGGTACACATTTTTAATTTATTAGATAGTTTTTAAACTAACCTGAGTCTATAAATTTCAATTTGCATTAGACTTTTCCCAGACTCAGTTGTGTTTGACGTTTTATATCAAGTAAGTGATCATTGTATTTTAAATGATTTAAATAAATCTTCGGTCAATAGCGATATCGATAATGAACGCACTAGCTAAGATATACGAGTATGGTATTTGCGCCGAGTTTGTATTATATTACTGAATGTCGCGACAACTTGTAATCAATTTATATCAATATCGCCGATGGGCCGCACTGTGCTTGTTAGCCTGCATTAATATGAATTTTAAGGATAGGGCTGTCACAGTGGGATGTGACCTAGTTTTGAAATCTTTCGTGGTCTAGATATATTATGACCGTTTAAAAAATCTTGTCGGTTTGGCATAAAAGGAAATTATTTAAATATTTAATTAAATTTACAGATAGTCATTTTTTTCCAATAGAATATGGTTTTAAATCTGTTTACAATGAAATTTGACACATTGGGGTAGCTTGATGTGCTGGTTTCTGTACCTAACTTTTTCAAAACTGGTTTTATTTTAATATGAGTGACATTTAAGGTTACATAAGATAAAGAAACGGTCGCGAATAGTTAAATAATTCACTAAGTCAATAAAACTTATCTGGAATCAATTAAATCATTGAGATTTATAATCAGCTTTGACAGTTATAGGAAGTCAATGTCGTTGTGGTTTCATTTAATGTTATCTAATCTGATTACCAGATAAAGAGCTGGTTTTAACATTTACTTGAGACGAAAATGTTTCGTAATAGTTTTTGACGAATGGCTAGCGTCAAAAACAAAATTCGAGCAACAAATTTACAAATTAGCGTGTATTGTTTTGTTTGCTTAATTTATATTTAACAGCCAATTGCAATACTTCAGTTGTGTGTAATCTGTGACGCAACGATATTTTTTTTAAACCTTATCAAGCTTAATTGACTAACTTTGTAAAAAAAAACTTAATCAGCAACGTGTGGTAGAAAGAAGTTACGGGACCAGAGAATCTTAACAGTTCAAGTTCTTTAGAAGGAAAAAAGCATACCAAAGCCTATTTGCCGTGACTAGAAGATATCTCGTGCCAGCCCTACTCGTCATCTATTCGAATTAAGGCAGAGCATGTGTGGCATCTGCGTATATGCATCGGGACGGTCGGCCTGATCGTAAATACTCGTATCTGCTTTAACAGCACCATGTATGTATCTATACACTGCACCATTACAGGACATGTCGACAACGGTTTATTGTGTAATTGGATACATATTTTATTGTAAATACGTTCGTTTGTCAATAGAGATGGCTCTGGTTTTTGTTTTACGAATAAACTCAGTGTGTTCGGTAATGTCGTGGTTATCAATTTATTTATGGATGTCCTTGTTTTATTCGGATGGCCTATTTTTCGACTTGTGTCCGTTTTGTTGTAATTTATCGTAATTGTTTTAGGCTATCATGTTAAATTGTGAACTATGATATCGGACTGCATTTCTGACGTGGGCGTTCATCCTTTAACACTGATCTAGTTGCTTTGAAACCAAAGGAGTTTCAACTAAATACTCAAACTAAAAATATAATATATATAAATATACTATTAAGAGATATAGCTAATTAAAGATAAGATAAGGATAAAAGATATTTATTTTCAGATAGATTGTACAGTTCTACTTACAGGCTAATAATATAATCTATTAAATTTTATATAACTCGAATTAGTAAGTAGTATAATGAACTCTGGTATCCAAGGTAAAATTTAACTTGTGTTATGGGTACCGGAGCTCTCTCATGGTTTGCACAGAGTTACATTAAATATTATAGATGGGGGACGTGGTTTTGCTGGACCAACACAATATTAAATTAAAATTTAATAAAAAACAGAGAAAAAGTAAGATAAATATAAGCCTCAGCATGACATGTATGCATGTGTGTGTGTGTATGTGTGAAGAATGAGTGAGTGTGTGTGAAGATGTGAAGAAGTTAGTAAAGATTTATATGTATAATAGTTTTATTTTGATTAAGTTTTCTGTCTCTCTTAATTTAGAGTTAGGAGCCAGTTATAATTCACTGTAACAATGAGAATGGTAACTGCGTACAATAGGTCGCACGTTATTTGACATGAGCTCAGCATGGAGCTTCTATAGGAAGAATGCGAGACCAGCTTACTTTAGTTTTGTTACCATTTGCGCAACCTACTGTACAAAGTCATAGCAAACTTTTATTATTCCTAGCAAAAACCAGACCTCCACTAACGTCATTAGTGTCACCTAATTAAGACTGCCGCACTCGACAAAATACAGGACCACCGTCCATTCATAGACGATCTTAATTATTTCAGACCTTAGTGAGTTCCACGTGGGCTTACACAAACTGGTAAACTAAACACACAAATTGGTATTGATCAAGTTAAGTAACCACAGTAAATTAATGGCCCAGTGACCAGATACATTATCTGGAGTTTCGACCTAGCTATCTGTTGGTCATTAATCTATTCATGCCTACGTTTTAGTTTGTGGTGCGTCCATCAATTACTTTGGTTCAAGGACCATTCGTCAGAACAGGGTAAGTGCCAAAAGTGAATGCCAATGGAAATGTGATGGGATTAATTGTTGTTTTTGATCACGATACGACAGAGTTTGTTCATGTTTTGTTGCCAAAAATCGTAAAATAAACCACAAATTTGTTTCTAACGATATAAAATTGAGTGATCTATTTTAAATAAGTACATGGACTTTAGAATAAAATAGCAAAGAGTTTGTTCACAATTACGTAAACCGTAAACATGTCATTTAAAAATAACTTAAGTAACGTATATAACAATGCTAGACAATCAAATGTACCTTTCTTTTATCTTACATAATACAACAATCATAACACCTTACCTTAATCAGTGATTATGTGGTCTTATACAATCAAATTATACCCATAAGTTGTCACGCACGGCATTTTTTTGGCCACAAATAAAACACTTTATTGCTCACGATAAACTTTCTATTTCTTTTAATCCGCTTTGTCTTCCCCTAGCTTGCTTCTCCAATACTTATATGTTTTATTTCATCTTGTAATTACGTGTTAATTTCGATCATTAGATTTACCAATGAGCCAATTCAAGTTGTTAGTATTGCCATTTTCACAATTGAGTTATTAGGTAAAACTATTGTTGCTAGATAGTAAATTAAAAAAATTATTGTATGAGAATTTCCGTGTTTTCGTGAATCTATTAAATTCTAAACAGTATCCAATTGTATAAAGAGTGATCATAGCTGGAAAATCCTGATTGATAACACGTTTATCGTAGTATATATACTTGCTATTGTTTGATAAATGCACTTATAAACACAATTTGAATGTAAGTACAATAATCTTTATAAATGAAATCTATCCTAAAATAAATGTTAAAGTATAACTCCAATTTAAATAAATTTATAATAAACTTTGATACGATGCCATACGAGCTACATTTGATCAAGACTGTATTGTTCAAGATCAACGGAACTCCAAAGAAGAAACGATTATATATTACGAACTTGAACTTGACTGACAAATGTGTTCTTTACAACAAAGATAATAGAACATAAAATGAAACTGAGATTCTCAATAGTAATAGCACAAGTTTGATTGATAGTAGACGATATCTCTTCAAAGTTTGTTGAATATTAAACCATGATGACTAAACATAAATAAATGAGGCACTGGATAAAAAAACTGTGGATGCCTTACACAATATTAGCATATCGTCCGCTGGTACCCAATGATTTGTTGATGATTAATTTTTACCTTGTCAACATTTCATAATACCATGTTAGTGTAATTTTGGTAACGCCTCTTCATAATTTGACGATTTGTTTTGGACGTTGTTATGCGATTGAATTTATACTGATAAGTGTTTTGTTCCTTTTAAGTTTTTTTGTTGCTTTTTATGTCTATGTTTATATTTACTTGAACAGCTACAATGATGTATTTTTTGTTTTAATTTATTTTATCGATAAATATTGTTTATCTTTATCTAGAGTTATGCAACTAACCATATCAGATCATTCAGAAAATCTTTCTAACTAAATGGAATTAGGCGGCACTGTTTTTTTTCGTTACATCGAATACTATAACATTAAGCTAAGTAAGGGGGAAGGGCTTAGTCCAAGTTCAGTAATATCATTACTGTGACCCACTAAGTAAAAGTAAGTAATAAGATCATCCTTTTCCAATACAACATACTCCTTAACAAAATTTGTCTGGCTGTTTTTCTCAGGTATCTTTCCTTATTGGATGGCATTAGGGGTTACAGAATTACAAATCCCTTGTTTAGTATATTAAAGCTGTTGGTAACCTTTTTTTTTTCTTATTTTGCTGAACTCAAGTAGTAATTCAGTTAATACAATATAACCTAATCTTTGAAATTATATAGGTCTTTTTCTCTTATTAATGAAGCCCAACCGAATGAAGATGACAATACAACACGACTTTTAGGACGTTTATTAATTTAGATTAATATACCTTTTTGTAAGAATATAAATATTTTGATGCATTAAATTCAAATCTCATAAGAGTCATCTGACAATCAATTCGTCTTGCTGCTCAAAGGTTACTGCATTAGTCACATCCTTTTGTATGCCTGACTTTAAAAGCATATACGTTTTTAGAGCACCCTGTTTGTTCACCCACACACTCACATTGTTCGGTGGTATCAGACGGGATCTCTTCATGTTTGTCTAACAAGCGACGTGTCTGATTATTATTACTGTTTTATCTTCAGACAGTTTTTTGTACATTGGAATAGTGTAGATGTTCTTGTATGACGCATTTTGGGTAAGTATTTTGATTTTATAAGTTTGTTAAAAGTACATGCTGAAAAATTAATTTTAAAGTTCCTGTGCTGTGAAATTTTTTAAACTAAATAAATGAACTTGCTTCCTAATTTTATAATCACCATTGATTGTTGATCTAGATAAGCCCAAGTTTCGTAACAATGTTTTCCTTTACCAATGTCAGTGATTAAAAAAAAAACACATTTGCGCTTACTGCATTTTTTCAACTCTCATCCTTGAGCATGAGCCGAGCTTTCAACCAAAGGGCCGTTACGACACTTTCTAAACAAAAACAAACATCTATTTATGTGAAGAATCTTGTATTATTTTACATGCAAGAGCTTTGAATCATTGTAGTACCTAATAAGTTGATTGCTCAAACAAAATCAAAAGCAGAAACCGGTCATGCAACCAGAATAAATTGTTGCATTAAGCAACCCCAATAATAATATTTTACTCTTAATAATATGGGGTGCATTTCCCTTTTCGTTATCCAATGTTGGTACCTACTTGCACACAATTTATTTATTCCATAGATAAGCAAATACCACCCTATGCCAATTTAAGGTAAAAATCATCCAAGCGACTAATGACTTTGGTCCTTTTTTTTATTTAGAAATAATTCTATAAATTACTCGTTTCCGAATCCAATTTTGTGTAATAAACTATTATTCCGATGCCGAAAGTGATTAACTAATTTAAACTAAGCAATAAAATCAATATTTGAATACTGTATATTAATTAGACTGTCATCGTAAATTGTCCAAATAATTAGATACCTTTCGCATCAAATCGTTTACCATGCCTTTTAAATCACATTAATTTTGACAGTTTAATTATTTCGTTGAACACTTAAGTTTTTTTTCACAAATAAACGACTACCAACGGAATTATGGAACATAAAAGTAATAGGGACTAGAGACTGTCTTCTGAGTTATCATATTTTTTTTTCCTCAAAGTTTCAAAACTTGAAGCCGGTGATCTCCTTTGGGTACTATTTACTAAAACGTCGGCTCTTTGTTATTTCTTTTTACTTGAGTTACTGAGTTTGAGCCACACACAATTTTTCTTCGAAAAAAGAAATACAGAAATATAAGCTAATAGTAACATCCACAACAAGCTGAGCGCGAGTAGAAACATGATTTTAATAAGATTAAAATAATTGTATTCGTCCTGTGAGATTGACTAGGCTCGAGGCATGAACAAAAACTGTTCCCCACGTTTTCTTATAAGATCCTTTTTGTTTCAGACGTGAGAGACATGAATAGATTGGAAGCCGGCCCAACCTAGTAAGGAAGAGGCTAGGCAGATTAAGATGAGGACATGGGAGACCTGATCATTCATACATGGTCTTAATAACGTAGGTTTTTTACTATTTCAATTTTACATTATAGTGGTTTGTAGGTTCTTGTTTATGTGAAACACAAGATATATGGAAGATTTGAAGTTTTTTTAGGGTTTTTGCTTAATTTAGCTTTGATTTATTAGCTCGTTGTAAACTCGTAATATTTAAGATACTCGAAAATAACTCTTGGTACTAAAATTAAACCCGAGTTTATTCAAATTTATTCTGTATGTGGAATCCCTCAAAAATTGTCTAATTACATTTAAGTAATAGCACTTTCGCAATTGCGTGAATCAGGATCAAAGTTATCATTTGGTGATCTCTAATTGCCAATTACCACACTTAAGTTTATATCTAACGACTTTGAAGCATCTATAGTCTAATTAAAATTAACTAAACGTTTGTAATTATGTAAATGTTTGTAAGCGAAATACGCATCGCAGATAACAGGGTCTGCCAGAGATTCAACGTCATGCATAATGCAGCCTACTAATGCAGCCGTTAATTACACGCCCTTAGGGTCATTATTGATTGGCAATTTGCGCGCGGTGCCATTTCGTCTATATTGGATTGCTTAATCGCATTACCCGTAACTGTTCGACCTTAAGACTATTAGGTAATTTAATTAGGGGATTATGAAGGACTTACGGTTTTAAATAATTTAAACAATGAATTAGCTGCGGTTTATTAAATTGACGATCAGTTCACGGAAGGACTTTTAATGGAAGCTAATTTGAAAAGTGGGTCAGTAGGACTCTTGTTAGAAATTTTAAACATTATAAACCTATTATTTTGTCGACCAGTACACTTTCGTTTTTCATAAAAGCAACAATAACCTCCAACGAAGAAGAACTTTTTTGTTCAAAAATCCTTATCAAATTAAAATTAAAACTTGCGAACCCCAAGCCAAAGAAAGCAAGCCCATAAATGTAAATAATCGTTGGGAAACTAAAAAGACTAAAATAAGTGAGAGCAAGACTGGACGTTTTCCCGAGATACATTTTGTGTAAGCGCCGGATAACATTTTTATTGTTAACAAGCAAAGCCGTGGCCACGACGAGCTACGATGATATCTCCTCGTATGAATGATGACTTCGTGCTGAGCCTCTGGAAGCAGTCTCCACAGATAGACATGAAGCCGAGAGACACGGCACGAATATGGAGATTCAACCGCACTTAGTACACTCACTTTTCTAAAATGAATACCGAATGAGAATTGCAATTCAATTCGCAAAATTGAATATTCAAAATTGTTCCGTACTCATTTTAGAAATATACAGTGCCTATTTCTACTAAGAACTTTGGGGCAAAATAACATTATTTTCTCTTGTGACGAAATATTATTGAGAAACAGGTAAGATACCTACTAACTTATTACGACGATGACGTCTTTATGGCTCATTAAAATTCTTTATTGTAATTAAAAACATCAAAGATATGAAAGTTGATGTTGATTATTTTTAAAGGAATATCATAAATGTCAATCAGTTCTTTACAGTCTAAGTTTAGGTGGCTACTTATGCTATAGTGTAAAATTTATTGCCAACTGTATTAATTGTTAATGATAGTCTTTTTCTTCCTATGTCTGTGGCAGCAACCCATTCGAGAAAGATAAGGGGTCGACGTTTTTAGCACAAAGCGTTTTCTGTTTCGGACCCTTTCTTGCTGCTTATTTGACTCCAAACGTGCCTTGGGAGTATGCCTGTTTACTGAGGCCATCTTTATCAAGACGCAAGCAATATTTTGTCGAGATTATCAGTTAAAATGTCTTTATCGTTCAGCGTTCACCTCTAACAGATGCGATGTCTCACTTAACAAATAACAATCACGCTTTAAAGTTGTTGGGTCCAACATGAGTCTTAAAGATAAAGAAAGACCATTAAGCCGATACTGTAAAATACCGAAGTGATTTATTTTAACTGCTGTTAATCGTACCTTCTATAAAACACTGCAATTTTTTAAAAGCTGTAAATAGGATAAAACCTATTGCACCAATGTTTAATAAGTTGAATTTCAGCAATAACCATGTTCATAATGTTATGACTGGTCTGTTTTTTTAGCAGTTAGTGGCTGTGACTGCTTGCTCGAGTTCGTGGGTTCGATTCCCACACAGGACAAATGTTTGTGTGATTATCACGATCATATTTTGTTCTGTGTCTGGGTGTAATGTAATTTAATTTAAATATAAGTATGTATGTTTATCAGTTGTTTAGTATCCCTAACACAGGTTCTGCTTAGCTTGGGACTAGATAGTGTAGTGTGAAATTTGAGAAATGTTATTATTATTATTATATTCTATGTATATATGTATTATCATTTAACTTTTCAGATATTTTGTGTATTATTTATAGTATAATTACGATACCCATAACACGGGACATTTTAACTTATATTTTTATGATACCACAAAACTAAAGCAACGGACCATAAACAATTTGTGGCAAACAAGACCAAACAAATGTAGCTTTCTAAGATTTACAATCTTCAACCAAAATGTTTTATTTGCGGCGTTGACAGTTATAAAGTAACCAGCATCACTTTACGTTTAAAACTATTGTTTCAAAGAATTTATGTATTTAGAGGTAATAACATAATTGCGGTAGAATCTTTTTGTCAAACCGAGACAGACCCCAGCACTACTTTTATTATGGGTCATAACTTTTCAAAGACCTTTCCTGCTTTAGATTCAAGAAACTAGACGTATTGTCAATTTCTCTTTTTGTATGTTGCCTTTGTTTTTAACTGGTCGTCCTTCACAGTCAGTGAAGGCGACTGTCGCTCTGAATAGACTGTAAAACGTTCTGGTCACGCCTAATCGTATTGTTTCTAAAACTTTGCAGAAGCCATTTTTGGTTTTAGTCCTGGCTGCCGATACTTTATTGTTAATTCCCTTAGTTTCCCGCAGAGCTGTTTCAATTATGTTGTCCAGGCTTCCGTTGGACAAAGTTTGTTTACCTCTACTTTTTCACTAATGCACAATGCATGCACCCAATTCTACGCAACAAAGTTTAATTTGGTTATCAATAGCTGTAATCGTAATTGGCTCATTTCCGTTGTCCATTATACTATCGTTGTTATTACAGTCTAGTTCTATTATTCGAATGACCGATCGTCAATATACATTATAAAAAAACCTTAAATTTATAAATTCACTGACAGACAACCAATGGTATAGTTTATACTATACCATTGGTTCGAAATAGCACAAACCTTTCATAAATGACGAAAGTAAGCACTAAAAAAGATTTTTTAAAAACATAAAAACCCTTTTTAGGACTTAAAGTAGTCTTAATACGGCAAAATAGATTATATGGAAGTTCGTCATTGTAACCGATGGGAAATCCCATTTGACACACGGCTTGTGATAAATTATACTGAACTATTAGCAAGGGCGATGTCTTTGGAATATCGATTGCTCGCATAATGCTCATGTGCTTTTTATAGAACTTTTACATTTGACTTCGTAGGTAATATTTTTGTTCTCATTTCAATTATCGGACGAATAGTATCTGTTTGTTTAACGATTTATAATGAAACCCACACATGGCTTACGGTTTGAAGCGTCCATTTAAAGGCAATCTGTAACAGATTGAAAAACTCATAAATATTAGTAGATAAACGAAGCCATTCTTTCACATAAAAGTCATGTTGAACTTCTATCGATATCAGGCAATGTCAACACACTCGTTCTGTTATATAACGTTCCTTGGGGAAGATCGCTATGTAAGATGTTTTCGGAGTCAGTTGTTACGAGATAAGTGGTAATATTGTGTTTGATGTCCTCTTGTAAATATTGAGCCATCACATGGGCACGTGAGATATTTACTCTCAATGTTTACTGAGAATATCAATAGCCGTTCCCTGATACGACCTTGGACCGACAGACCTCTTTCTCGGAAAGTATCACTAAATATACCGCTTTCTATCCGTATATTGATCTACATTAAAATATTGTCAGTCTGGTTAGACATCATGCAGGATACACTTTTGTAAATACATTATGCAATAACTGATAAGGTCCTTTGTAGAGCTCACATCTTTTTAGTAAGTTCAACCAATACCTAGCATCCGGAAGGGATAATACATTCCACAACTTTTATGACTCATTAAACTTTAACTGCTCTAACAAATCTACTATTGGAGACATCATTACCACATTCTGGCGTATTAAAGCAATTATGAAATTTACCATTAGTCAGTACGCTAACTGGAATAAGGGTTGAATTTTACTCTGTGTCTCGAAGAGGTACGTGATTTGTAGTGGCATTGAAGAAATTCAAAGGCCTCACAGCGTCTCCCACGGTAGACGCAATCCGACACGCACGTGTTATGGCATTCGATGGCCCACGATTAGACTTTGCGGTGACGCACGATGCCCTCTTGAATGGACGTGTTTTTTGTGCCTAACTAGTACAAGTACCTACCAACTCCAGACTGTTTTTTTTTTTAAATTAAGAATTCTTCAGAAAGTTGAACCTTGCAAAAATCGGTTTTTGAGCCAGCTTTGAGTTTTAAACGAACTGATAAATTAAAATTTATTTGTATTGAATGGGTTATGATGAATTCTAAATATTTGTTTGTCTGATTACAACAAGTTTCTGCAATTAGTACATCTGTAGGAGCAGATGAGTATTATTAATGATAATAACTAAAGGAGCTCAACCTATAATTTTAAGAGTCATCACTTCGTTGTTCTTAAATGCAATTATTGAACATCTGTTCTTAAATCATTTCAATAATCCGTAAAGGAAATTGAAACACCATAATACCTTTTGTATGCATTCTTTTCCGATTTTAAACTGTCAATCATTTATTTTGCATTGACGTAAAAATGTCCGCCCATCTCGTCAAAATTGCATGCATGTCTTTCTAAAGTAAATATTTAATCGTTTCCTTATTATGTCAGTCTTTGTTGTGTATTATTTAGTCTTTAATTTGTAATTTAATGTAACCCAAAATAACTTTAAATAAAAAAGTGCGTCTATAAAGTTCAAGTTCACTTTTTCAAGTCATGTCACTGCTTCTGTTTCAGATGTCACTGCGACCTCCTTTGAGATGAAACTTAAGGAGGTGCATTCAATGAATCACGCAGGCCTAAGTCTTCGGCTGCATAACCAATATTTCGAGTACTTAAAAAACACGCGTGCCATCTGTTGTAAGCCGATGCAGTGCCGGGTCCCACCCGTCGTCATTGTTGCCTTCCCCGCGCCTGCCCCCTCCCCCAATACCCATGCGGCTTTCGTTCGTTCGTTCAAACTTCGTAGGTCAGTTACCGCCCGACCGCAGGGGAGCATGGCTGCGTCAAAAGTTTTACCGCGATCTCGCACTCACTGTTTACATGTGCTATAAAACGAAGTGTACACAACAACACGGACTTCATAACATTGACTGTTTGGTGACATAAAGTTTTAACGAGTACTTTAGTGTAATATCAGTGACAAATGAACTATATTATAGTGGCAAAATGACGAAGAACTTTTACGGCATGGTTTCGTTAAAAGTTTTGATGTGTTTGGTTGTCGTGGCCGGTGCGCGCGCACGGGCCGCGCCGCCCGCCCCCACCGGCTGTCATTGGGACTATTCGGACACAAAGTTGAGTGAATCAAACTTTCTCACGTGTAACATTAAAACCATCGGCTCAGTTGACTTCTTGTTTAAAAACATTACCACGGCGCAGGCGTACAACATCAACAAGTTGAAACTGACTTGCACGGATTTGTTGTTCTTCGAAAGTTCGTTGCACATGAATACCGGCAGTTTTTTGGGCCAGCTGAGAAAACTTGAAGACTTACGTGTTGAGTACTGCAAGATACGGTACGTGCCCGCTACTGTCTTGTCTCCGCTTCGTGATTTAACAAGTTTAACTCTACGTTCCTACAATACGGATTGGCCTGCGATGACTATGGAGTTTCACGCTGAAAGTTTTCGTGGACTAATGGAACTTAGAACATTGGATTTAGGTGACAACAATATTTACATGTTGCCTTCTGAAGTATTTTGTCCGCTTTTTAGTTTGGAAACATTAAATCTCACCAACAATAGAATTCAAGACATATCAGAAATCGGCTTTTCGGATTGGGGCAAAGGACCCATTGCGCCAGGTAAATCATGCAACACGGGTCTGAAAATGCTTGATTTATCTCACAACAATATTTTACGACTTCCTGATAACGGTCTTTCTAGTCTCAGATCTTTAGAAGTGTTGAATATTCAGAACAACTTAATTAATGAAATAGGCGACAGAGCCTTCGTCGGATTGAATTCATTAAAAATTCTGAACTTGTCGGGAAATAAGTTAGTCGCTGTCCCTCCTGAACTATTTCAATCATCACGAGTTATCAAAGAAATCTCATTAGCAAATAATTCGCTTTCTGTGTTGGCTCCGGGATTACTTGAAGGACTTGATCAGCTTGAGAAATTGGATTTATCTAGAAACCGTCTTACTAACGATTGGGTAAACAGAGATACCTTTGCTGGACTTATCCGCCTAGTTATATTGAATTTATCTTACAACTCACTTGCACGTTTGGATCCTAAGTCATTCCACGACTTGAACAACTTACAAGTTCTAAATCTAGACAATAATGCTATTGAAACTATCAGCAATGGAGCCTTTGCTGAGCTTAAGAACTTGCATCAGCTGTCAATATCAGACAACAAGATAAAAACGCTAAATGAGCACATTTTTTCAAATTTGTTTGTTCTTAGTCAGCTGTATTTGGATAATAATCAGATATCTACAATTCACGAGCGCTGTTTTGAAAACATAACCTATTTACAAGACTTAGGTTTAAATGGAAACAGCATGTTTACAATTCCTGATGGAATCAAGAAGTTAAGATTTTTGAAATCACTTGATATTGGGAAGAATAACATAACTAAAGTAGCAAATACGTCTTTTGAAGGCTTAGAAGAGCTCTACGGATTACGGCTTGTTGACAACCAGATTACAAGCATAGCAAAGGACACATTTAGTACTCTGCCGTCCTTGCAAGTACTAAATTTGGCATCAAACAAAATAGAAACCATTGAACAAGACGCGTTTTTATCTAATCCGACTTTAAAAGCTATCCGCTTAGACGGGAACAAACTGACCGACATCCGAGGTGTCTTCAACAAACTGAATACCCTCGGTTGGCTCAACATATCTGACAATAAGCTTATTTACTTTGACTATAGTTACATGCCAGAAAGCCTTGAATGGTTGGATATTCACAGTAACAATATTACGAAACTAGAAAACGAACAGAACTCACAACAAAACATCCGAATGCTTGACGTAAGCTACAATGCATTAGAAAACGTCGATGAAAGGTCGATACCTGATTCCATTGAAGTCCTTTTCTTGAATAACAACAAAATTCACACGATTCACCCAGGTACATTCTTACAAAAACGAAGCTTAGAAAAGGTTGTCGTGACGGACAATAAATTGAGAACCGTTGAACTATCGGCGTTTACATTGCCCCATATACCAAAGCACAGAATGCTGCCAAAATTCTTTATTGGAAATAATCCGTTTGTTTGTAATTGTCACATGATTTGGCTGCAAAAGATAAATCTTTGGAATCATATGAGGCAATACCCAAGATTTATGGATTTAGACACCGTAACATGTGAAGTTGTAAATAATAAGTATGGAGGCAAAGCTAACCTTATGGATGTTCCTGAAACTCAGTTCCTTTGTTCCTATGAAACTCACTGCTCATCTAGTTGCTTTTGCTGCGATTTTGAGGCGTGTGACTGTAAGATGACATGTCCAGAAGGCTGTTCCTGCTTCCATGACAGCAATTGGAACTCTAATGTCATTGATTGTTCAAACGTGGGTTACACTGAAATTCCTGAGAAAATACCAATGGATGCGACAGAACTTTATCTCGATGGCAATGACTTCCAAACCTTGAATAGTCATCTATTCATTGGCAAGAAAAAGTTACACAAGCTCTACTTGAACAACAGTAACATCGCGAACATTGACAATGACACCTTAAATGGATTGCATTCTTTAAATATCCTTCACCTTGAAAATAACCATCTGACCGAGCTGTCGGCTGGAGTGTTCTCGCAAACAAAACACTTGAGCGAGTTATACTTGAATGATAACCTCTTGACAAGTGTTGCAAACAAGACTTTGGAGAACCTGACATCTTTAAGAGTTGCGCACTTCCAAGGAAACAAGCTTCTCGACCTTGACAAAAAAATGTTGCATGTATCTCATTTGGAAAGCGTCAACGTTCAAGGAAACTTGTTCACGTGTACATGTGACAACATCCTGGCTCTTAAAAACTGGTTCAAGAAGTACTATGAAGACCCCATCGAAATGTTTTGTGTTGGTGAAAATGGACTTATTTCGAACTATACTGTGTTTGACGCGATTGATAGGTGTCGTGATTCAAGTGTTACTGACAATACTGTTCCTACTGAAAATCAACCGTATCAATACGACGAAGTGAGCCCTATTAAATTGAACTTTGTGCCACTTTTAGCTGTAGTTCTGATAAGTGTTATTCTTATTCTACTATTTGGTGCCTTAGCGTTCTCGTTTAGGCAAAATGTACGCTTATGGGCACACTCTAAATACGGAGTTAGATTGTTCAAAAGTGCTTCAATTCAAGAGAGTGAACTCGATGGCGATAGATTGTACGATGGATATGCTGTTTATAGTTTATTGGATGATGATTTTGTATCTAAAGTTGTAGCTCCAGAAATGGAACACTCCGGTTATACGATGTGCTTTCACTATAGAGATTTACAGCATGCGCCTGACAATTACTTGTCTGAACAAATAACAAATGCTGCTGAATCATCAAAGAGAATTTTAGTGTTTGTATCCTTTAATTTTCTACAAAACGAATGGTCAAAAGCGCCTTTTAAGGCGGCTATGAAACACGTTATTACTTCTATTCACCCTTCAATAAGGCGCCACAGAGTAGTTTTCATTTTAACAACAGATGTTAGCGCTTTAAACTTAGATCTAGATTTCCAAAGCTATTTGAAAACTTGCAACGTTTTATTGTGGGGTGAGAAGAAGTTTTGGGAGAAAATTAGGTTTGTAATGCCAGACATTTCTAATTTGCATTGGAACAAAGATACAATGAATTACAATCATGGCGTGTGTCCAAATGGTAGACGGCATCCTTCCAGATATACGGCCTCGCCTACTGCGCCGGAACATTGGTATAAATACGACGCGATACCGCCTCAAACACCTACTACCGCTAATGTGGGTATAACTATTGAGGATGACACGTCGATGTTGACAAATACAACGTTGACAAGTCAGATTCAGGACGGGGAGAACTTACATCATAGCTACATTTCTATTGATACACAGAACTATGAGCAGCCTTACGGTGGTAGGCCTAGGCCTCTTAATACGTTGCGTAAACATCCCGGGCACCACTCCCCTTCGATGTTAGACGAGCAAGGTTACTTACAGCCCCGCTCATCTGTTCACGACTGTTTGCCACAAACTCATTCAGCCGTGCACAGATGATAAGATTTTTAAACTCTCCTTATCGGTAAAGATACTTCGTAATGGAACTTGACATTCCAAGCGCATGTGTAGGCTAGACCGCTTTTTGAGTTGGCCATGCCTTACTGAAACGTGATAGTTTAAAAATGTTGGTATTGATAATTTGGCCAAAATGACTTCGTTCCTCAATTAATAGCTCGGGCATTGTCATGTTAAAAGACTGTACTGTTAAATTTACTCTAAATGTATCTAAGTAGTATGAAGCCTTATTGTATTTCATTGTATAAAGCTACCTATATATGAATTGTTGTCCATGAAGACTGATACATAATATTGTATAAAACAAAATAATGCCAGTATCAGGAGTGAAGACTAGCATGAGTATTTTGATATAGTATATCTCATTGTTACCAAATATTTTGTAGATAGAAATTACTAATCATTGTATGAAAATTATTGTATAGTATTACTAGTCATTAGTTAAAATTATTACATAGTGTTGAATAATTGTAAATACTTGGTTACATATTCAGTGATAATGTTTGTTGTTAGTGGGAGCTTGTATCAATTTATGTCTATCTTGTTATCGCTAAGTACGTAACTGACTATTTTATGTATGTAATTATAATATCCTCGACTGTTACATAATATTAAATTAAAAATAAAACAATATCATCAAATTATTTATTCGTTTTTTTTGCTCTGAACCTAATACAGCTTTGATGATAGGAATCACTATTATTCTAAAGTTTGCTCAAGGAATTTTCCATATAGTAATTTGCTATCATTAAACCATTAATTTCAAATGTTACCCATTTATTAAAAAGTTGTGGTTTGTTTAAAGAACTAGACACAAACTTTTTGTCTTGCCGGCCGCCACAAAAACTAAGAATCTTTTGAAATCTAAATGGCGGCATTACTGTTAACTTCGTTGTTTCCAAATCGAAATATAACGTAAAAAAAGTAGAAAAATAATTTTGGTTTGCCGACAATCATCTTGGGTATAATGATGGTCCCTTTCCAGGTAGAGAAACACACCCAAGTCATATTTCAACCGTCACGGATAGCATGGTAGCTATAAAAGAGATTTACAATACGTTCTGTATTCGTCGCTAGTTATGCGACCTTCTGTCGGACGCGGTCCGAGGAGAATATTGATTTTTTCTTAATAGTTTTCTAAAGTGTGAGTTTGAATACCGACATATGGTGTGACATACTTTGAATGACCGCTGCCCGGCTGTTTTAATTTTTTCTTAATGAGAAATATTATGTGGCCGCATTGTTGCAACTGCCAGTAAGCTGTGGGGTTAACATACTTGCTTCAAGGGTTCTTAACTTTTTTTTCAATGACTTGTATTTAACTTTGGGGAAATATTCTAAATTAGTAATACATTTTCAATAGCACATGATTATTTACATATCAATAACGTTACATTTTATATTAAAGCATGTATAGGATCAATCAATTACACAATGGAATCTTAAGTGTAACAAAACAATCCGTAGTTAGAAACACACATCGCAACTACTGTTTACATAGTAAAATACGGATGATAACAATACTGGAGCACTTGTAAATTACGTCACTGATGCTATTCTATATACATAACCCATATTTACCATTTACAATACACCTGTGATCGATCTTTCACAAGACTCTTAGAATAATAATGTTGTTAAAATTACTTATCTTCCTAGGTAACTAATTAACAAAATAAAGTTAACAAAGCAATATTATTAAGACTATAGTAAAACAATAAATTAACTACTAACAATGTGAAAATGTTTGATGAAATTATTCTAGCCTTTCCTGGTTCCAAGGTTCCAAACTCAGATGAAAAAAAAACTAAATATTAGAAGAGTTACATACGTTACGCATTGCAATATTTATCTCAGGCTTTTAATATTTCAATAATAACAACATAATAATTGATTCGGTAAACGTACAAGCAACATCAATTTGCAGTCGTTGTTTATATTTAAATGATAATCTTCGTGTTTACAACTGCGAGATAAATTGAGAGAAAGTAACCATACTGAGAATGGTTGCATCGTTGAAACGTGTGGTAATTGACTTTATATGTAAGTATTATGTTTCATTACTATCATGTTATTAAAATATTATACGCTACGTGATTAGAAGTACAATCTTACAAGTATTTGGTAAGCTAGTTAATACTGGATATATTTCAAAAGAAATAACCTTGCTTGAGTTCTACTAAGCGTAGTCAACCAATGTATGGTTAGGAATTTTTAGTACACGATCAATTTAGCAATTATAATTATTGGCGTTGATATCGTTTTGAATGACTACTACTCATTTAAGTTTCATTATTTAAATCACTTTAAATCGAAAACTTTCTTGCCTATAATAACATAAGACAAATTAAAAATACTGTATTAATTTATTCTAATATTATAAAGAGGTAAAGTTAGTGACGTTGTGACGTTGTAGGGGTAATCTCAAATTCTACTGAACCAATTTTATAAATTGTTTTACTTATGACAAGCTGGATTATTTGTGAGTCATAGGTTGTATTTTATTTGCAAAACTAAGAGGCGCTGAAGGGGATATAAAAATACGAAATGAACGTGGACGAAGTCAAAATAAAAAGAATAAACGACAAAATATTTTTTTCCTAAAATTTATTTGTAATATCTCTTATCTGCTGGTAACAAAAACATTCCTTGTCAATTTCCCAGCTCTGGCCTACAGCGAATATATTAATATTTAACTTATTCTTTTGCTCTTTCATGTCCAACAAATGAAAATGTCAGTAGCAGAATCTTATTCCATTATTGTCCCCAATAAGTTACCAAAACTATTTCTGGTTCCAAGATACCTGCTATCAATATCCGGGGATATCGGTCCTATCTCGGGATTTCACGGTTAAACGCACCATTGATTCCCCCTATCATACCCAATGCGTCCTCAAGACCAGATAAGAAATTGACCAGATATCAAGCCAAACTTCTTAGCTTTCGAGCTTAGTCGCTTATTGTTTTATCGTTTCGAAATTCGATTATTTTGTACAATATCAAACACAATTCGAATTTTGAATTATTAATATTAATTTGCCAGCTTTAGAGATATCGAATTTGACGCGAATAATTTAGAACGGATTATGTTATAAATTACAGATTCGGATACAGATAACTTCACTGGAAATCGGTGTCGACTAATATTATCAGTAACATTATGAATTCTAAGCAAATTATTATCTGTGGCGGCATCGATCAATCAAAAGCTTCACGCGTTACCTGTATCATCTTGACCGTCCTCTCTATATCAAAACTTCCAATATGTTTTTCTTCAGCCACTCAAAGCACGTCGTTCACAATAAAAGCAATGACTAATCCCAGTTCTCAGGGTCATATCAAATCAGATATATTCGTATTTTTAGTGTGACATTGATCGACGTCTGATATCCGAACGCGGGTTGTAAAGATTTTTCTGTTTTGTACTTTACATTAACGAAATTTGTTGTTCGGCTGGTCATCTTACGCCACCCGCTGGTTAGACATGACGTTTCACACTTGAAGTTGCTTCGACTCGGTACAAAGGTCACGTCTTCTCACTCAAATCTCGACCGGGAGCGTTTCGGTCGGAATTGGATCGTGACAACCAAGAGATACTTATCGTGATTTTCTGGCCAATTCCGATGCATAGCTCCGTTGTTAGGATGGGTAATGGGAGCATGGGAACACGGACAGAGTTGATGCTAACTAAATTATTGTAAGTCAAATAAGGCGATGTGTTTATAGAACGATGATTGGGGTGCGCCGGGTAGCTTTGTTTGTCTATTAAGTTTTGTCACATGATTGACGTTCAACCCGATTAACATCTTATGTAAAGAAGGGTATGACATCTTAATCCAGCTGATGTAGCTTTAAATTAATTCAAAACAGCTAATTCAGCAGCCATTTTGTAATATAGATTACAAATTTGGTAGATTAAGTATTACAAAGCACGCTACCAAAGTTTCATTAGATGTATTTTCTAGGAATCATGCATGCGATCAGGAAGTACAAGGCATTAAACTTTACCGAGTATACACAGCATTAACGTTATACATGATAAGATTGACAATTAAACAACTGTATAACTAACGCAACATACATATATAACAACATAACATACACACTGTTGATAAGGATGACTCAAATATTTTTACAAGGAATTCTTTTTTTCTTTTAGTATGAACATCATTTTAATACAAAGGTAGATCTGTATTTATTAAAGGAAACAGAGTCTCTTTGATTTCTAACTGTTGTATATTGTAACTTGTATTAGGTACATGACTTACTACTTAAGAACGATAAGAGGTCATTCATTATTCTAGTTAAGTACACACAACTTTATTGCATGATAAATCAAGACGAGAAGCATTCAATACAGTGAATGAAGAAAGCAATGGAGCAGGAAATCCCAATGCGTCTCAAATACATGATTGAGATAAAATAGATAGGTGTACTAAAAGTTTCTTAGAAAGAATAACATACTTTGGATATTGTCATAATGTCAAAGCTTGGTCAAAAATTTTAATAAATAAGGAGAAAGTTTCAAAACTCGTACCAAAACTACTTTACACCGAAACCCTTTACGCCAATAAACGCGTCAATAGAGGAAAAATAAATCCGGTTATGGGAATCTGAGCTCCGATAAATCACATCGAAAATACTGTCACGACAGGATAAAAAAATGTTAGCATCGGAAAACTATGGAACGATTTCATTATCCCAATGTCCCGGATAGTGAGCATGACTGACTCTTCGGTGAATGAGAGTTACAAATCTTAAAAAAAGTAAGTTCCGTTCCGGTTTTTCTACAAATTCTTTCCGATCAAAGTTAATTTGAGCAATCAATTCTCTTTCTAGGATGCGTTCGACGGATAGACAAGGTAGATTTTGAAAGGTAATAGTTTTGCTAGTGTTATTTTAGTATACTTAGTTTGAATTGAAGGAAACCAAATCAAAAATTTCAAAGGAAGAACTTGCTTGTTTCACTCTTGTCCTTTTTCTATCTTATTCTTATCTTTTATATACCTGAGGGTATTGTATTAAAATCTTTTTTTTTTATCTGTATTCCATAGCTGATAGCGCACTACAGTCATAACCACTAAATTATCCATCCTTGAATCCCAGACGACCAGAATCTGATAATTTCGTCGAAAAAGGTTAGACTTAAAAGAACGTTGCAAGAAAAGTTAAATTCGTGGTTGAGACTTCAACGCAAACATTTTAATATTCAATCTCAAGCATGCATCAAGGATCGTTGCTTACTTCCAAGAGCTTATTCGCTTGTATGCATAGTTATGAAATAATTCCCTCGCAATTGATCCTAGGATCTTAGTCTCAGTCGCAAACTTCGCTATAATACCATTACATTGTGTCCTAGTTAAAGTAGGGTAGATGCCTGGATAATCTTCCGGAACATCGTATATCACACTTATTCTATATGGATTACTGTCCGTTTCAATTTATACATTAATTGCTGCAACTGTTGAAATATGTTAATCCTTAATTTCAAGCACCTCGATTTATTTCCTATTTCGTGTTTATCGAGTAGAATTCTTAAATGACAATAATCTGTTTATCGGCTGAAGAGAGTTTGCGACAATTTAAAATATGTGAGCTCTTATTATATGTATTGATCCAGTGGTTAAAGCATCGCTTTTCATGCATGAGGTTGTTGGTGCAAATCCGGACAAGTACCAAAGGTGTTTATTTAATATATGATTTCAATTTTTATCTTAGACATCTCTAACATCGGTGATGGAAAATATAGTGAGGAAACTTGGACTTACAATTAAAATGAGTCTTAAATCACCAACCCATTTCACAAGCGTGGTGCTTAATGCTGAATGCCTTTTTTGTATAAATGAGCGTAGAAGTTAGAGTAAAAGGTATATTTTATTTCCAATCAAAAACTCATAATGGAGTTAGCTAAGTTAGCTTCACTATTATATACATTATGCATTTTATACATCTCAACTAGTTCCTTAGCCAAGCCACCTTCATTTAATTACCTTTCTCAAAAATGTTTAAACGTTTTGTATGTGATCCCTGACGGCTATAACTTATCGTCTAAAAATAAGTATATTATGTATTTTGTTTTTGAAAAGTACCTGCGCATTATAGACCTTCTCATCCTAACCTAACCTAACCATGACCCTCCGTGACCGAGCGGGCGTGGGCTCGGCCGCCACTAAACTCAGCTGGCGTCGAGTAGGTAAATTTGGTCACCTGCGCTAGGACCTGCGCAGTTGAGCGCCGTAAGCGGGGATGAAGGAGTCCTGGAGGGTTGAGCCGAGCGGCGCTGGCGGTAATGCGTCCGTGACGCAACACGCCCTCTTTGGTCTGGATTTCAAGCGAAACGGTGGCCCTACCCAGTAGCCAAGCGTAGGGAAATGGCCATAGTGTCCCGTCAGAGGGCCACGGCGAGGGGTGGGAGGTCCGCGGAGGTCGTCTTCGGACGGCCAAAGCGGTGGGTGAAGGTCATGCTGAAGGTGTAAGTGAAGGTTGATTAGTCGTCAACCTGATCAAGCGCCTGATGTCGCACTGTAAGCCAGCCTCACGCCCCTATATCTCGAAGGTAGTCCTAACGGCCGAGCTAGTTTGTAGCGAGACGTTCCCAGGTGCGGGCTCCAAGGAGGGTGGGAAGCCGGAGAGATGAATTTTAAATACTAAACTATGGACACCCAAAGACCATACGACGCACACACCACACACACACCTCACACACACACAACAACCACACAAACACGCACACCCAACACACACTCACACTCACAAACTGCACATACACACACCGGAGAGGAGGCGAAAGCCAAGGATTCTCCAGCCCCCGGATGCTCTGCTGCTTACGCAGCGAGCTCCAGTGCGGCTACAGGTCCGGCAGTGGCGAGAACCGCTGCCAAGACCAAATCCAAGTCCCGTAATAAACGGAGGAAGATGGCGCTGCTCGGGACCAGTACCTCTCCTCCTTCTCTTTCAGGTGCGGAGCCCGCCACGAAGGTTAATTCCTCTGGCTGGGCTCCCCCCAAACATCGTCCCCCGCCTACTGCTCCCCCGTCGGTGGCCGTCACTGGACAACCGGTGGAGACCAGCACCACAGGTGACGCGTTCGCGCTAACCTGGCAGGTGCAGAGGAGCAGGCACAAAGGCAGGAAGGAGGACAAACACCACCGCGCTGAACCCTCAGTGCAGGCTGCCCCGGCCCCCTCGACGGACAAACCGAAGAGGAAGAACAGGCCGTCCCAGAGGCAGCGGCGGATACTGTGGAAGGGTAAGACTCCACAACCTAAACAGGCTAACGCCGCGGGCCGGGTAGAACCGACCAGTGGCAATGTCAACTTCTCCGCAGGCAAGCGGTCACAGGCCGTGGTCAGCACTAGCCGACCGGGACCTAGCCAACCAGCAGCCAGCGGCGCGAGTGGACCAGCCAAGCACACAACAGCGCAACCCGGTCAGAAGGATCAGAGCGCGGCCAAGCGAGCTCTCAACGAGACCTCGTCACCTCGAGGAGAGCGCAAGCGGCCGCGTCTTGAAACATCTAAACGGGACGCCAAAAAAAGCTACGCCCAAGCAGTTAGCTCCGACCTGGATGTCGCAGTCACCTGCGACCGGACGGGGCACATCAGCAGGGATGTATCAAACCAGGTACTCGCGGCTATCCAGGCGAAGATAGTCGACGAGGCCTCCTCCCCTACACAGGACTCACCTGCACCGACCTTCAGAGCGAGGCCGGTGTTCAGCAGCGGGGCCCTTAGACTGTGGTGCGGCAACGACCACACCTTAGCTTGGCTAAGGAAGTTAATCTCCGAGTTGCCTCCCCTCCCTAGCACTACGCTAGTGATCAGGAGGCAGGCGGACATCGGGCGCCGGGTGAGATGCGGAATCTCCATCCCTGACGAGCAGGGGATCTTCACAGAGCCGTCCAAAATTGGGCGCACTCTGTGCTACCAGAACCCTTGGGTTGGCGTTAGGGAGTGGGTGCTGCAGGGCGCCTATAAACAAGCCGAGGCGTGGTACGTGGTGGTCGGGGTCCCTGAGGACCAAATTCCGACCCTGATGAAGGCCGAGCGCCGTCTCTCATTTGGTGTAGGGACGGTGTACGTGAAATTCCAGGGTCCGAACGGCAGATTTGTCGACGTCCCTCAGGGACATCCGACCGCTGTAGCCAGCGCCGACACACAGGCGGTGGAGGCAACTCCACCCCCCACAAGCACCGCGGAAACACCCGCGGTTGAGTCTGCAGCAGCAGCGCCAGCCGCCCCTTCAGCCGCCGGCGTGGACGCCGTCCTCTCGGGTGAGGAGCTCGGGGACATCACCTTGTCCTCGGCCTCTGACCTGGAGGAGGACGGCTTCGACGCGGGCGACCTGTTTGCCGGGCTTCGGCTAGCAGGAGACGAGGAAGGAACGTCCAGCGATGGCGTCCCCTTCGTCGACCTGTAAGGTCCTGCAGGCCAACCTCCACCACAGCCAGACCGCGACGGCTCAGCTGCGAAAGTGGCTGGAGGTTCAGCACACGGCCATTGCCTTAATCCAGGAGCCGTGGATTAGGGCGGGCCATATACAAGGACTCTCCAATCTTGGTGGTAAGCTCCTAGTTAGTACAGATCACGATAAACCAAGATCGTGCATCTATGTGACACGTAACATCAAAATACAGCCACTAACAGATTTCTGTTGCAGGGATGTCTCTGCAGCTAGGCTACTGATACAGCGAGGGGACACAATAGCAACTGTGGTCTTCGCCTCTGCTTACATGCCCGAGGAGGATGAGCCACCGCCGCACGACCTCGCCCGCCTCGTGACTTACTGCGAGAGCACAGGGCTTGAAGTTGTCATAGGAGCTGACGCGAACGCTCATCATCCTCTGTGGGGCATGGACACGCAAAACGCAAGGGGTAAGGCCTTAGTAGATTATCTATTTACAACAAACCTAACCCTACTAAACACAGGTTCTGAACCAACCTTCGTAAACAGACGTAGCCAAACTATCATAGACCTCACTTTGGCATCGGAGGGTGCAGCGGCCACCACCACCGGCTGGCAGGTCTCTAAGGAGGCCTCCTGCTCGGACCACAGATGGATCCGCTTCGACATTCAGGTCTGTGTAACACCAACACCACCACGGCGAAACCCGCGTAACACGGACCGTGCTGCCTACACACGCAACCTCGAAACCAAACTTGCGTCAACAAACTACGGGATGACCTACGAGGACACACCGCAGATCGACGAGCGTGTAAGTCATCTCACTAAATCTATGCTAGACAGCTACCATTTATCCTGCCCCGAGACCAATCCGCCCACAACACCAGGGAAGCAACCATGGTGGGGAGCGGATCTGGAACGCAAGCGCGGGAAGGTAAGGTCAGCCCTAAACAGAGCCATGAACACCTGTGCTGATAAGGATTGGATCGCGTACTATGCGGCCAAAAAATGCTATAAAAAATGCATCAGATACAGGAGCTCCACTGGATGGCGAAAATACTGTGGCAATATCGAATCTTGCCAACAAGCAAACAGGGTAAGGAAGATCTTGGCCCAGCATAACACGACTGGGCCCGCTGTTCTCCGCAAACCCGACAACACACTTACCACCTCACCAGAAGAGGCAATGCGCGTCCTTATTGAAACTCACTTCCCAGGCTGCGCTTTTACACAGAATATCGACTGGACAGAGGTAACCCAAACACCGTCAGAAAACGACTGGCGCTACGCACACAAAGTCATAACGCTGGAAAAACTCCAGTGGGCGATCCGGTGCTTCCATCCTTTCAAGGCGGCTGGTCCGGACGGAATCTTTCCTGCCTTACTGCAGTGGGGTGGAATCTCTGTCGCCAGCAGACTGGTACCCGTAATGAGAGCGTGTCTGGCTTTCAGATACGTTCCAAAAGGATGGAGGGAAGTGAAAGTCATATTCATTCCTAAGCCAGGTAAGAGTGACTATACCAACGCCAAATCCCACCGACCAATCAGCCTGACCTCCTTCCTCCTTAAAACCATGGAGAGAATGTGCGAGAGAGAGCTGAGGGACGGCGCTTTGAAAACTATTCCACTCCATACTAACCAACACGCTTACAGCTCGGGTAAGTCCACGGAATCAGCCCTCCATCTAGTGGTCGGCTGGATAGAAGAGGCGATTCATCAGAAGGGCACTTGCCTGGGCACTTTCATAGACATCGAGGGAGCCTTCGATAAAACAAACTTCTCCAGCATCAACACCGCGCTCTCTCGTCACGGAGTAGAACAGGTACTGACAGACTGGATTACTAATATGTTAAGTAAACGAGTGGTTCGACTTGAAGTAGAACAGCAGATGGCCATGATAGCCAGAGGCTGCCCCCAAGGTGGCGTACTATCCCCGCTCCTCTGGAATCTGGTGATAAATGACCTCATCACGAAACTCAACGCGAACCATTTCTACACTATAGGGTATGCCGACGACCTCGCTATCCTCATTTCGGGGAAAGTGACGGGGACAATCTGCGACCTCACTCAACAGGCACTACGCATCGTTGAACGTTGGTGCAGAGAGTTCGACCTCTCAGTGAACCCCACGAAGACTGAACTAGTCATGTTTACCCAAAAACGAACACTAGGCCCTTATCGCCTACCCAAACTTTTTGATACAGAACTCCAGTTAGCCAATGAGGTCAAATATCTGGGAATCATCCTAGACAGCAAGTTAAACTGGAGTAGCCACTTAGACAATAAAATAAACAGGGCCTGCATTACCTTCTGGCAATGCAGGAGGATGATAGGTAAGAAGTGGGGCCTATCCCCTAAAATTATACTTTGGTTGTACTGTGCGGTGATCCGACCTATGATCACTTATGGGGCAGTGGTCTGGTGGCCCCGCACCAAATTAACTACAGCCTGCAACAAACTGCAACGCTTGCAAAGGCTCGCCTGCATGGCGATCACAGGCTGCATGAGGACTACTCCGACTGTGGCTCTCGAAGCCATGTTGGGGCTCCCACCGCTTCATCTGTTCATACAGCAGGAAGCGACAACGACGGCTGTACGCCTTAAAACACTTCAACTCTGGAGCAAGAGACAAACACAGCACACCGCGGTACTGGAGGGATTCTATAATGAGTTCCCCCTGGCGAAAGCAACAAACGATCGGGTACCTAAACAATTCGTATTCGATAAGAAATACAAAATTCAGCTCCACGAAGATGACCGCTGCGAGGGATTGAACCCCGCGGAACTACGGATCTTCACGGATGGATCTAAAACAGGTACTGGTACTGGGGCTGGAGTCTTCTCGGAGGATCTCAACATCCACATAGCCAAACCTTTGGGGGCCCACAACACGGTATTTCAGGCCGAATGCATGGGCATTTCTCTGGCGGCATCTGCCATTTTAGCCAGGGAGGTTGTGGACCACTCAATTCGCATACTCTCGGACAGCATGGCTGTACTGCTAGCACTAAACAACCACACAGTGAACTCTGGGTTAATATACGAGTGTCACCAACGCCTGAACCAGGTTGGTAATCTCAATAATATAACCATCCAATGGATCAAAGGACACAGCGATTCCCGGGGCAATGATGCTGCGGACGAACTCGCTAGAAGGGGATCGAGCATGGCAGCGGTGGGACCCGAACCCATCGTACCACTCCCTTTCGGATACCTACGCACACTGGTAAGGAAACGAACTAGTGAACAACACCACAAGCTGTGGCTAGACCACGGCGAGTGTAGGCAGGCCAAAGAAGCACTTCCTGCTATCGACGGCCGCCTCACTAAACGCGCGCTTCGGTTGACCAAACCACAGCTGCGCACAGTAACAGCCGCTATTACCGGACATGGCTCTTTTAATAAACACCTCTTTGTCTTAGGAGTCACAGACAGCCCCCTGTGTCGTGCCTGCATGGAGGAAGACGAGACAGCAGCCCACGTGCTTCTGCACTGCCCAGTGGTTGCAACATACAGGGCAAAGTACTTAGGTAACCCAGGTACTCTCCGCGAGATAGCCAGCAACATCGGGGCACTGCTGGCCTTTCTCGGGGAATTGGGATGGTTAGAATAGTCTCCCACCCGCACGCAAAATACGCGCTTTGACGTGGAGTTGCGGACACCGGCCCGTTATACTATACTACTATACTATACCATAGACCTTCTCTTACAGTTACAGGCTGGTATTATAACCTATTATTATTTAACGGTTTTATTATTTTAAAACTTTTAATGGGCATTAAAGTTTTAACATTCGTTGTTCTGCAATGTGTCCTAGCCCTTGCGAGTATAAAAAACTTCGTACGGTAACGTTATTACACGCGATAAAATTCTGAACAAATGGCATGCAAAGTGACGAGTTCTAACCAACTAGAGCTATGAACGTAAATTTTTAACGAGTTCAAAGTTTGACATTGGTCGTATTGTGTCGGCTCATAGCGTATACACGTGATAGCGAGCTCCTCTTTCGACGTTTTAGTTAGGACATTGTTTTAATAGTTCTGTATCCGAAGCATTTTTTTCTGTATTTAGGCGTTAAATGGCGGGTGATGCTGGTTTTGAATAAAACATGTTCAACTTTGCAGTCAAATATGAAGAGCCAATTTAGAAGCTTTTTTTAAGATCTGTAGCACGTTTTTAAGTTTCATCGATGATTATAATTAATCACTTTAAAGCGTATGTGTTATATTAGTAACTCGCTCTGAAGTTAGTTACAAATGACTGCGCAGTAGCAAATGTCTTACTAAAACAGCAGCGCCATGTTATGCGCATCGGAAAGCCAAGCTTCAGAGCAGCAAACTCACACGACACAAACTATTCTAACCTAAATTGACATAAGCATTATTATTATTATTATTTATGATACACCACTTGCATTTTTTTTACAGCTCTTTTAGTATCGTATACAAAATTCTTCGCTATAAACATCTAACCTACATTATGCTAATTACCTACTTCCTCCACAACAAAGTCAAACATGACCACACTTTAACCCACTTAGAAGTAAGATAATTATCTTATCAGGACCGATGTTGCAAGTTCTAAAAGGAACGAATCACCGACAGTTAACTTTGAACACGTGCGATGTAACTGTTCATCAACTATTGAGTTTAGGAGATGAATGACGAAATGACGTTAACACTTATGAACTCTTATAAGGAACGCGTGATTTTTGATGTATCACTTTCAACGTTAAAGGGGTATGTTTGTCTGTTTGCGTGGTCAGACTCTGTAATTTATTTAAATAGTTTTGTTTTTGTATATAAGTTTTATTTCGACTACAAGATAATGTTTCAATATAATATCCTAAGTAACTACAGACGCCAGCCCATCAAGCTAACCAAAACTGTAATTTTTTCCCAATTGAACAAGAACCTTATTCTATTTGTTTTAAAGTTGAAAAACTCTCAAAGAAATTTGATACATTGGGGTAGCTTGATGTGCTTGCTTCTGTACAAGTCTATACAGTCGTGTAACCCTGCAGTGTTATTTTCAATAAAATTATAAAGTCATCATCATCATCAGCCTATTACAGTAGTCCACTGCTGGATATAGGAAGAGTCCGAAAATTAAGGTAAATAACGTGCAAAAGGAGAGCCTTTTGCACGTTATTTACCTTAATTTTCGTCAACTCTGATCCATTTACCTCTACCTATCATTCACTCATATACACTTATCCTCTCACTAGTAACACAATTAACACATTTGCAATCAATTCTGCTGTAATTATGTTTATAATTCACCTTCTTTTTATTAATTTCTTGATATCTAACATTTATTTATTTTTTGCTTTCTTTAACTCCTGTCATAGTTACTTACTAATTTTTATTACTTAATCCTTACCGAGGGTGGGGGCACCGGTGACTGGTTTTTTTTTTAATTAAAACCTACATCAGGCACCGAATAGGTGAATTTTAAGTAAATTCCATTAACTGTTTTTAATTCTAAGATGAACTTATTGTGAAGAGATAAATAAATAAATTTAGTATTATATTTGCTAGCACCATCGCACAAAAAATCTTCACCTAGCATACAGATTTCCTACATTACGTTTTCCGACTCCAAACAAAAATACGTCTACCCCAACTGTCATCATAAAAGGCATCGTTAATTATAAAGAAATGGTTACTAAATGATCACACAAAAGATTTTTTAACCAATTGAGACTGGCTTAGACCATTTTTGCATGAATTTACTTTTATTTGAATTCAAACAATGGATTTATATTATATTGTTTTGATTAGTTCAATACCATTGCCAGACACGAATAACTCAAGAGTGTCCTTAACCATGGACCAGTGGAGCCAGTCTAATACCATTCAAGTTTCACTATAATAGCAGTCGACCTCGGCCATGTGCGTTTAATGTTTGATAGACATTGACACACTGAATGCTATGATGTCGAATGTACAGTGTACACATAACGATGTAGGTATTGTGTTTTGGTATCTATGAAAAAAAAAAAAAAAAAAAAAATGAAAAAGCGTTTATTTTTGTTTTTATAACTTTTACAATAAAAAATTACCTCTGCCAAACTGTAAAGCAGTTTGTTGGCAGATACAGCTCCCGTATTATAAATATTATTATAAATAATAATCCATTTATAAATAACATTAGTGTGGGTACTTTTCCATCAAAAACATAAAAAATAATAAAAAAATAAAAAGTTCAAAAGTTCAGTTAAGTGTATCGATTAACGCCCGATATTAATATTCTATCTCAATCCAAATCCCGATCCTTTGTTTTTGACGGCTGCTTCTGATTGGACATCTTTAAGACTCGGATAGGCGAATTCGGTCGTTGATTGGTTACAGACAAAGATCGGGATCAAGATAGCAACCGAGATAGATTATTAATATCCAGCGTAAGTGTTGAATTTTTCTGAACCTTTTTAGCCCCATTCAGGTGATGGCTAAGGTTTAAACTACTGGTCATACAAAATCACAAAAAAGAAACCTTACCTCAATTTGAAACAAAATTAAACTTACATTTTATTGATGATGTTTTAAAATTCTTTATCTACATTATTATTACGTGATACTTGTAAGAAGTTATTATAAAATAATAAAAAAAATATTTACCTTTCTTTGTGGCCATCATCATTTTAGTTCTGAGCAGCTCACATTACTAAACTCGTATCAAAAAAAAAAATAAGAAAGACTTTTAAGCTTAGCCTATGGTTTCATTCTGTGTTTTTCTTCTATCTTTACTTTATTTTCTTAAATTGATTTATATCATCACATCAAAATCAATTTTGCGGTTTCCATAAAAAAAAAACAATATAAGCTCCGATAAATACTAAGTCATCTTTCCAAACAAAACAAGCTGCCATTAGCAGTTCCTTTGAATCAATCGTAGGTACTTTAAAAAGGCAATAATTCCGCTGAGTCACACCTACCCTCGGAATTGTTCCCTAACGGTCGGTGCTCTATCTTCGACATTTCTTGCATATACAATGACTATATGGTTTTGATATTTTGTTTGTTTAAGCATCAATCACGAAGTAAGGTATTTTAATTCTCAAGGGTCTTTCAATAACGAAAATTTAAATTTTAAATTCCACTTAGGTGGATTTTTAAAGACTGTTATCAAAACTATTTTCCTTGTCAGATTCATACTAAGCCATTGTGTACAAAAATAGCATTAATTTTAACCATTTCCAAACAGAAAGTTGTTTACATGCAATTTCTTGGTGAATCAAATACAATAAGGAAGCAAATTAAAGCCTAATAAAATTGGCTAGAACTGCTGAGGTTGAAAGGTTATAATTATCTGCTCACTTAACTACAGACATACTATTAGTAACGCATCACGCATTGCTAATAATCTAAAAATACATTTACTACATCTTTATTTTGCTAAATAATAACTTTATATAGAGTCAAAGTTTAACGCTGTTTAATGAAGATTTATGTTTGTTTACAGTAAAAACATCAAATGAAAATGTAATTTTCCTGTAAGTATCAAAATTTTTTCGTCCATCAAAACCTTATGAAGACTGACTGAGATGAATGAGAAAGATAATTGAAGTGCCCGTTCAAAAATTTAAAAGTTACTCGTAAAACAAACGGGTGAAGAGTGCACCAAACTTTTATATCAACGCGGATATTTTTGCCGGTTTCTTTTATTATAAGACAACCAAACTGTAGCTTTGAATCTCTGAAGCAACTCGGCTATCATATTTCAGGTATTAAATGAAGGCACTTAAAGACGATTTCAGAATCCATTGAGATGTCAAAGACCATTATAGAGTTGTGAATAATTTGAAGGTAAGGTGCATAAAAATTTGCTAACTACTTTTCACTGCAGATAATACCAAATACAGATTATATTGTATTAAATAATCAAAATGCAGGAAACTAGTCTTATTAAAAAAATATACGTACCTATATTATGTTTGTTCACACAATAGTAATAGAACAAAACATAATTAATGCCTTAAAAAGTAAGATTTTTTTGTTCTTGTACTGATTGAAGTATTTCCGTAGAGCGCCATCTAATAAAAGTACAGGGAACTTTTACGGAGGTCGCAAGGAGCATGGCGCCCCTACCGGCAGCGATGGAGAGGATGAAAAGTTCAACTTAGGGTAATGATAGGAACTCTCTGACTTTGTTGTTTTATATTGAATGGTAAGTTATAAGCTTAGCAATGTATGCTAAGCTAAAACATCTACATATTTGAAAATTAAACTCTTAACGATGTTACCATAATATATCTACTTATCTAAATTAATTACTTATGTAAGCCTGGGAGGTTTATTTATTAAATTAAAATATATTTTGTTGGTGAAAAAATCAGAAATTTATAACGGACTGTCTTTAGAAGTTTAGATCTAGACTAGAAGATAGCATAGTCAATAATATCCCGGTGACGGAGAAAACTGATTGGTCGCATAAATCTAATCATCCTTTACGTTGCATGCTACCATTAAACTCATGCAACCCTATGAGTTCTCGCCATTTCAATTATCCAAAAAAAAAATCAAACTCAATAGAAGTTGTAAAATAAACATTTAACCTTTTTCAACAATTCATAGTAAACCCGTTTTTTGTAAAAAAAAAAATACAAACTCCACCATTTACAGCCACAATACAAAAATCAACGAACAAAAATAAATTACTTTCCAACTTTTCAGTGCTAACAAACGCAAACAATTACTGAGGTTGAGGCGGCAAGTTAAAAGGCCCCGCTAATGACGTAAGGTATTCTACGTTCATTGTTAGCTTTCAATAATAAACTGTAATGTGAGGTGCTAAAAGAAACTGAACCAATTTATAGCCATCGCAGATTTTAAGAGCGAGTGTGAATGCATTCTGCGGCTTGAGTGTTTTACAAATGCACGTACAGAATTATGCAAATTATTAACAGTGGACTGAGGTTTTGTACTGATGGTTTCTTGATTAGATTGTGTTAAGTTTATGGACATTTAAAATAATGGGGAATTGGGAGGTTTGTTTACCTATTCATTTTAGTTTCTTCTGCAAACTTTTAGCGTTTGCTTCCTGTGGTCAATGAATAGTGACTATTGTGACTAACCCGGTATAGAAGATTTTATGCTGCCTATGGGCCTCTGACTTAACTTCACATACCGTCGAGAAATATCTTTTCAAGTTTTTTTTTATCGTTTATCGTCAACTTTATTACAAACAGAATAAGGTTCATATTTAATTGGGAAAATTTGACACATTGGGGTAACTTGATGTGCTGGCGTCTGTACAAAGTGGCACAATTTTAAGACGAACGGTCTGACTTCTAAACTAGGCAAAAGCCCGTGTCAATGTTCCCGATATGCAATGACTTCAACTATTTAGAAGAATAGAATACTCGTGCAAGTACTTCTTTACGCTCATGTCACAATCAAAAGTAAAGAAAAAAAAAAACAAAAAATATATATAAAATTATTTGACACATTATAGATTTCATTTAGGAAATTATTTTGAGTAGATTTTCAGTTCAACTATGGGTATGAACTTGAGTAAAAAAGACGTATAACAAGTTTACACTAATAATATTGTAGCAGATCAATAGACAGTTTTCAATGGAGAGAAAATATTAGCACTCAAAAATAATTGAGTATAATATTGTAGGTACTAGAAGTCTTAGAAGAACTTGATACGTATCAATTATATTTTTTAGTTTAATGACACTGGTGAGTAAATTAAACCGAGTATATAGGTATGAATATTAAGAGAGTTGCAAGTTCTAAATTTATAGAAAATATAATGGTTTTCTGAGTTCTAAATTTGTAGAAAATAATTATAATTATGGTTTTCTGAGATTTCCAGTGTGATTGAGTTGGTATCATGTAGGTATGTGTATGTTGAATTATAGGTTATATTTTAGTAATGACCTAATGACTATTTAATTATGTACAAACAAAAATAAAAAGTATAATAAAATTAATTGTTCAAGTGACCAATTATACCTACATAATGCTTTTTATCTCTAAATATATTTTTAAGTCATGATTGTTCAAAATCTATTTTGAACTGTAACAATTTTTTTTAGGGTTTAGTTTTAAAAGTAATCGATTAAACTAGTTACCTACGCGTGTCTTTATCTTCACGACACTCGCATAATATGGACAACAGATACACTTATAACAATGACGAATTTCATTTTAATAAAGTAATATCCTCAAACTAATAATTCTTAACGATTCCATGAAAAACGCCCGCCGTCCTACTTAATATATTCGTCCTTATAACTCGTTACGTAACATCGGCTTAACTAACCGGCACAAAACCTACACAATAAAATATCCTTTTAATGGAGACCCTACGATAAATTGTCCTAATAACAGAAATATTTTATTAGTTAAACGGTCATCAGAAAAACTGTTCGCTTTAACAATTTTTACGGCGTTTAAAAAAATATTCCCTTTGGTGGACGAGATCCGATCTAACGTATGTGTCAGAAAAAGGATAATGCGGCCATCTTCCTAGCGGGTGCTCGATTGGTTTTTTTTATTCATTAATATCTTGCTATGATCGTCCAATATTTGGGGCCAACTCGCTTGCCTTGTCCTGCCTCTAGTCCTCAGAAGCGCTCAATGAATGTCAGTTCCAACGTTGGCTCAAATGTTCGGTGAAGATTTGAGAGGTGCCTCGTCCTTATTTTATTTTAATAATTCTGAAATGACAGATGACTATGACCGCTGTTGGTAGAGCTTTTTGCTTTTTGAGCATAGTTTGATACGTTGTCGTATAAAAAGTTGATGTTTTGTTTTTATTATGAAACTCTATCACAGTGTGCTACTTTGTCAAAAGTTGACAGTAATTTGGGAGGAATATGGATGCTTTAGTTAACAATACACCTGGTTTTTGTTTAAAGCTTGAAATGTAAGTTATTTATTATGAAACATGAATATTTTTGCTATGTCATCTTTGCGATGTCTATAATAAAAATATCAGAAAATATATTTTTTTAATTTAAATTCGCGGCCGTCACGCGGTTGCACCCGCGTAGTTCCTGTTCCCGTGGGAATACAGGGATACATAATAATCTATGTCACCCGGGAATAGTGAAACTTCCCGACGGTGAAAAAATTTTGAAAATCGGACCAATAGTGTTTGAGTTAGTTCGTTACATACACAAGTACATTTTTTCCTTTTTATAATATTACCTATTACAAAAGCATCGATTTAAGATTGGGATTCCATACAGGAACAACAACATTTAACAAGCATGATATAAGAGATAAACCTATCACTCTGCACTATGTCTTATTGAAAGGACATACATCAATTCCATACAAAATAATCTGCATTCCACAATAATACGGACACAATAAAGCAAATCACACACAGTTCTCAAGCAAACGTATTGTTTGGAAAGTATATTCACTTAATTCTTATTTCATGACTTAGAGTGACCTCCGCCTAGGATAGAGGTCGTTGCGGGCGCAGTTATCTGATCGCTGCCCGATCATGTCTATCGATGTTACGAATAAATGCACAGCAATTTAGATCTATATTGTTCTGTTTATATTTTGTAATTGTATGATTATGTGTTTTGTGGTTGAATTCTTGTTGCTTGTGAGGTTTATTTTTTGTGTTATTTAGCTGTTTGTTTGTCGCCTCTTTTTCTTCTTTAATAAACTGAGCCTCTATGGTCTAGTTGCACACAAAACAAATCAAATAAAAATAGTTTATTGTAACAATTAGCACCACTTTAACGCTAAACGTCTTTGGAACTTCCTTCAAAGTAAGACTTTACCTATATTAAGAGAGTCCGCTTTCTCATTTCATTGCAAGTTTTAAACCCGCAATAACACCACAGATGGTATTTTTTTGAAGTTTTATTTTATGTTCGAGTTTATAAAATCTCATAATGTAATATTTTCTACGCGAATAATCAATAACTATAAAAAATACACCATTAATCTACAAACACAATCGCATCCGGAGCAGATGCTGCATCAAAAGATCAGTTTTTATCAATAAAAATACCTCAACATTATAAACAAACAAGGTGTTAATACTCGCGATAAGTATCTAAAATAACTCGCCCCTTCTTATAAAATATTGATATTTAATAGTCACATCACAGACGGAGTAACCCAGGCAGCCCTGTATTCCTTCGGCATACCAGATTACCGCATCAAATATTCCTTATGACACTTCCCTTCACCGAAAACCAGGCCTTACTCACTCAAGAATAGAGTGGAATTTGTATTTTAAATTTTTTGGTTAAATAAGTGCAGGTGCCATTAGATGGCATCGCGTCAACTTTATCTTAACTATCACATCTTCAAATATTAAACTTTTACTTTTATGGCAGTTTAAAATGCGAGTCGTGTCAACTAACGGGTAACAGATACCCTATGAATTGCGACTTTTAGTTTTTTTTTTTTATCAGACGCTATTATGGCTTTATTGCTTAGATAAATAAGGCCAACTCTTAGGTCAGTTTTGACCCACATGCGAACTAATGACTAATTTGGCAACATGGCTTATTTTGCCATACATCAATAACCCCACACCCTGTATCTAAATATATGTATAGTAGTTTTTAGTCAAGGTATATTCTGTTCACATATTATTATAATAATGTGTCTGATTAATATTAATTAATATTATAAAAAAAAAACTGAGTACCTACATAATTATAGAGTTTCTTGCCCATTATTTTCCATACATCTTTTGGAACTGGCAAAAAGAATAGTTTTTTTTATTTATTGACGTTCGAAGGTGCCTTTTAGTGGTCTAATTGAAATAAATGATTTGACTTCGAGTTTATTGTGTCAATTAAATAATATTGAAATTACGTAGATATTGTAAGGCAGTTTGAGAGTGGTAACAGTAAGTAACAAGCCCGAAAGTATGACATGACAACCTATCTTGCCAGTAGAATTCGTGTTACCCAATATCTGGGTTGTGCAGATTCGATAGTCCCTGTTCCTATGTAGAATACTGTTACGCAGCTGCAACCGTTAGACTGAAACCGACTCCATCATTATGGAGTAGGAAAAAGGATAGGTGAATAGTGATGATAGTGAGATATTGTAGGATAGCTTACTTGGGGGCACTGTCTATTAATTACATTTATATAGAGAACGTCTATTTCTACATTAGCGCGTTTCAAAGAAATTTTCTCCGCCCTAAACAAAGGACTCTTACCATTCTATTTTACAATGGGTCACACATCGAACGTGCCCTTTAGTATTTGATTCCAATCCAAATTAATATTCTATCAGCCTTTATGCCGTAAGGTCCAATATTGCATACAAATGTTATTAAAGAATATTATACCCATCAATTTAGGCAATATACCAACATTCTTAGTATAATATAACTAACTAACACTTCGCTTACGACTTCGTTCGCGTGTAATTTGTACTTTAAAATCCCCTCCACCCCCTCTTAGTTTTGAAAGTAAAATATAGCCTATGACCAAAGAAATTCAAAACTTACTATAGACGGGACATAAACAAAATATTCATCCAAAACTTGTGTACTACTGGACACAAGTCTATGAGTTTTTTTTAGTACGCTCCGCTGCCGCTTCAATAGTCATATATTATTCTAGATGGTGTTACTGAGACATGGGATCATAGTTTTTCTATGACATTTCCTTGATTTGCCCGCTCTATCGTATTTTAAATCTCTTTGCCTATGACACTCTCAAATATTGTATTTTTTTAAATCGGTTCAGTACATCCATAGTATACCCCCTCCCCTGCAACGTCATAAACTCACAAACTTTACCTCTTTATAACATTACTAGAGATAGATTTTAAATAATAAATGAATTCTTTGCCAAAGTGTTTTTATTAATGAAACCTTGTTCCAATAAAAATGTGAAAGGTCGACACACGCTACTACATTTCCATATATCGGACTTGTTAGATAAAATAAAATAAATTAGAGTATTAAATTGATTTAATATAAAACAGATTGGAATGGACAGGTTCCATAAACATGTTTCTACATTTATTAGTAATCATAACTTAACCTTTGTTTGTGTTAAATAAACTAGACTTATACTAATAGGATATAAAATCGTAGGTGTGAAATTAGGTAATTCTATTCAATAAATTACCTAGATTATTCTGGCTGACTTAAGACTAATTTAATTTTATAGTTTTCGTTTATCTTTTTATACTTGGTTGATTTACATTTTCCAGCATATTCGAACAATAAATTAAACACAAAACTTAATTTAAAACATAAAATCTGTGATAGGATACACGCTAGTTAGTGCTACATTAATGAATTACTTGTATCTAAAATTATAATAATATCTGCAAAATATCATTGTTCCACTGCAGGCCAAGAGCTTCTTCTCTTAAAGAAAAAGCAAGAGCTTTAATCACCACGCTTGCTCTAAATGGATAGGTACTGTCAGACTTATATTAAGGTTTCGTCTTGTTACTCTTTAAATCGGCGATGTTTAAGATAAACAAATATTCTCTTTCAATTATAATAAAAAGTTTATTGCCCTAAAGAAACAAATACTAGTGTACGCTGTTTAACAAGTTGCAATAGTCTGTGTACCGATAATGTGAGCCCTGCCTCTCAAAGCTTTATCATAAGAGACAGTGTTCAGCTGTGAGGTTACTTAAAAATAGTTATTATACAACAGTGCACTGTGCCGACTTATTGTACGTGTTAACAATCTAAATTACTTATTAGTTAAAAAAATGCTTAAAAATTATTACCTCTCTCCTAACACGACTTAATATAACAGTTTGTTACTCTTTAAATGATTAGTATTTAATGTATTGTTTTTATTTTATTTTTTTTTACTTTCTTTTTTATTGTTTATGCTTATTTTATACATCTATTAGGATAGTCATACCTATACGTTATATATTTATGTAAATAGTACACCACAAACTGTCTACTCATCTTTTCTTCTCCACTATCAAGTCCATCCAAAGGTTGTCTATAAGAGATCGCTTTTAGCGGTAAGGCTGTCCATTGTAACACCCTATGTACCCCTTAAAGTTATAATTTGTAAGTTTTTATGGTGTACAATAAAGAGTATTCTTATAACTTTAATTCCAATTTTATCATCATAATAGTAATAAATATCTTATTTTCTAATACTAATCACGATTAATGTTTCGCCACTCAAATAATGTCAATGTAAAGAGACAATCTATATAATCAAGTACCAATGACCCTCTGAGAAATATTTTATCTCATGTCAATTTTGAAATAAAAATGCGGTTAACCATGCAGCTGATAAACTTAGATAAACGAATGAGATATGTAATTAGTAGTTGATAATTGCTTGCTCGGTGTCAAATGACTTCATTAATATAGAAAACAAGTGAATAAATCCTATGAAATTCTTGTAAGTTGCAACATTATAACGGTGAAAATTTGTTAATATTTTCAACGACGCGGTGATTTTTCTAAATGATAATATAATCCACGTGCTAGAATCATAATCATTCAAATTCCTGGATATTTGATACTCTGCTCACCTTATCAAAATGGGCGTAAGTCAAGAAGTGCCAAACTTTCCACTTAATGTATACTGTCACATCGTTTTGCTTTTTGAGAACCTGTATTCAAAAGTAAAGTTATTAAATCAAATAGCTTGGAAAGCCAAGCTATTTGATTTAATAACTTTACTTACACCCACTTTACTCAGTTTACACTTTAACCTTCATAAGTCTTAAATTAACTATTAAAGAATAATTAATTTAAGACTTATGCAGGTTAAAGTAATATTAATTTATTATTATAAATTAAGTAATTATTATAATAAAACTTTGTAAATAACAAAATAGTTAAAAATTTTTTTGGCACTAAAGATATAATTATGTATGACGGCAATCCAAATTTTACAAACCCGGATCGTACGGCTGGTTTAGTTAAATGGTTTTTGTCTTGAACAAAATTGATTGTGCTCTCAATGTGCTACAGTTAACAGCAGCATTCACTTAAAATTTACTCGCAAGACGGGAAAAAAATAAATCAATGAATCAAATGTGTATCATCCCACGCTCTTTATGGTAGCCGATTAATTAGAGGAAATTACTATCGCCTACACTGGATTTCACTACCACAGAACTCCATAGTAGCCCGCGGGCTCCGGCCTACCATTTAAAAATTACATACATTGGCTATGTATACTTTCTAGACAATAATTCCTAAGGGAGAATGACCATGCAGCTGCTACAACTATCCGTGATGACAAGTGAGGATTATTTGATAATAAAGAAGAAGCCATGATTTCAGGAATGTAAAATGATAAATAATGATGATAAGTGATATTTATTTCTGTAAATGGGTTCACGCAAACACATTTACATATAATTTTTTAATAAGAAGATGAGGTCGGTATGGTAAGCATAGTCTTAATGGCTTTTATGATTGGATTAAAGAGATCGATTGAAAAAACAACCTATTGAGGAGTGTCTATACGTCTATGTTATGTGGAAGACGTCGGACCAGGCTGTAGAAACTAGCAACATCATTAATCGAAAAATCTAAGGTCTAAAAATATTTATAGAGAAATTAAACCGCACTTAAAAATGCAAACCAAGGCTGCCAAGTCTAGTCACCACTAGAGACAGTTCGGTGTTATTTTCAAAAGTTAATTTATGACACATCTAACATTTAGCAAAAGACGATTTCCTTGAATGTTTATGTATGCATAGTTTATGTTTATAAACAAATGAATGCACAACGTTGTGAACCAGTTTATTGATTTATTACCGAAGCCCCAGGAAACGATCGTCAAATGTTACGAGCTGATATATTTAAAATTGTATCGTGTCGTAAAATCAACATAAAAGTAATATTTGTTGTGGGCTGTAAGGAGCATGTCTTACTGATAGCGTTACTACGGAAGTTACATCAACTCCATTGAAGCCCAAAAAGTTAGAGACCCAGTTTTCAAGTTGGAAATTATCCAATTTTACAAACTACTAAAAATTATTATTCCTGAATACAGTAAACCTTTTGTTACTAATAAACTGTGTTAATGATTAAGGAAGTTATTGTTCGGTTACCATGATGTAATAATGTTCTTAATTTATTGGAAATAGATTAAGTACTACAACGCAAGCGAAATTGCGGATACTGTGGCTTTGAAGTACAAATTGATATTCCTTTACGTAAAATATATTTCAGCAGATGGGCACTATATAGACAGCAGTCTTTAAAAAGACATTGTTAAATAGCCCGGCGCTTTTTAATTCGACTTTCCAAGAATTGTCTATTCCTCTTTCAATGGAACCAAAGCCTTATAATAAAACGATTTTAAAATTACTTGTTTATCAGTTACTGTTAACATTGAACCAAAGCCGGCGGCTAAAAATCGATCCACATAACGAACTAGTTTCATAACATTGTAACATTTAGCGTGTTGCAACATGTCACGTGCTTCAAACAATGTTAAAAATCAAAATGTTATTTTATAGCTTACCCAAGCGTACTCAAGTTTTGTCTAGACCAATAAATAGTCAATGCCACTAAGCTTTGTATTTTCAATTACTTTGCAGTTTATTGTTATACCAACATTATTGAAAACATTCTAAAACCAGATGCTAGTTTCAATTAAAAATGCAGACAAGCTGTAAAAATCGTGCTTTTAAAATTTCTCAGAGTGGATTTTACACCAACTTCTAATGTAATAGTGACCATAATTTCAGAAATGAGACTGGTAAAGATTTTGAGGCTGGTATGTAGTTCAACACATCATTAGTATTTAATTTGGTACTTTGCAAATTAAACTTTTTGTTGCTAACAGTAAAGTCAAAAGTGAATTGAAAGAATTTTTTAAAGGATTAATATACTAATTACGTTACGAAGCTAATTTTGAAATACTTAAAGCAGATAGTAAATCTGCAGTTGATAGAAAACAGTCTACAGAGATGACTAGACACGCCACTACAATTTATTTTGGTGTTTGAAATGAAAACTCGTTACGATATTATACTATAACATAGGTAACCACTTAATTTTACGTACATAAACAGAAGTAAAGTATTATGGCGAGGCCGCACTCATTAGATAGTGCAACAACCATTTCTTGCACAATTTCTGGTAACAACAGTGCTGAACAAATCAGATAATAGGCAAAAGTCATCTTTTTCTCAAATGATTACATAGGTGTTACTAATGTGACGTAATACATTTTGTAATATAGAATCACATTGACGGTGACCAATTTTTGGGAACACAACATGTAATTTATTTCACTAGTCACGGAACAAACGAATCTTTTCTGTTTATGTGTACTTTCTATTGCGTAAGTAGCCTAACGATACTGGTAATATTTGGGAAACTTGTCTTGTCAGAAGCGAGAGTTTGATAATTTTTCTTGCTTGTTCTGTTGTTTTTTTAATACTTATTTTTCAATACGTTAGTTTATCAAATATAATTAGTATTTCTACGACGATATTATCTTAACCTATCATCCATAGTTTAATAACGATATTGTGTATCATTTTTTTATTCATTCTTTTATCGAAGCTCCATTTTTACTATCGATAATATTCTGTTTACATTCAATTTTAAATAAAGTGGTAAATCACCTGTCTCATTTAACGGTATAGCAAAAATAAAAACAAAACTATTGTTTTTCAGACGAAATTCAATTACGATGAGAATACACATAAATGAACGAACATTAAAAAGAATATACAATAACCGAATATAAAATTGCTCATACCAGAAATTGGATCGCGAATAGATTCGTGAGTTCTAACGGAACGTAAATCGAGTGAAAATGAACTAACAGAAAAAGTATTACCACGTAACTATAACGAGGAAGTTATATCTGTTATTAAGGTCCCCGTTACGGACATTATAATGGGTAAGGTAAGCTTATTATGAGAACAAAATTACGCAGAAGTTCAATCGATCTTTATTATTGAATACATAATGGTTGGTCGTGTACAGATACCGTTTAAGCAGTTTAAAAGAGACCGTAGCTACGACTTTTACGAACTTTTTCTAAATAATACTACTTCTGTTATTTTTATATTTATTTATTGGCCTATCTACAATTCTTACACTTCATAGTACAATCAATTTACAAAATAATAGTGTACAATATGATGCGATAGACTCTACACAGCATGCATTATCAAAATTAAAACATTAATATAATATAACAGATAGTGCTGATACAACTTTTTGGAGACGATTTATTTGGGTAGGCACTTTAAATTAAAAGTTAACAAATAGTCAAATTAAACTAACACGACAATGTCTAAATAAAATGGAAGAACATAACGAATACAAGTTCGTTGTAAACGTCATTAACAATTCGAATAATTACAAACTTTCCTTTAAAAAAAACACTGGTCGCAATCAGAAAGTTTTTAATCGTCTCACAAATTCAAAATGAAGGGTTGTGAAGGTGAACAAAGCAAAAAGTTGGATAAAAGTTAAAAAAAACGTGCGTTTCGTATCAACGGCCACCAACACTGTGGGTGGACTATACTTGTCAATCATCGTAGCTTTTGCTTCGCACATAGCAATCTCCATAATAGACTCCCGTGTTCTTTATTTACCGTTTTTATTGCGAATATTGATTATTTGCTGTTTTTATTACGTGTTTCTTGTCTGCAATTTAATAAATAATCTTGTTTAAAGGAAGAGTTGCAGGTGGCCGTAAATTGATTTTTAAATGACATGTTTTTTTAAACAACTTTGTTGGATTTAATTCATAATGATGCAAATTTTTTGTATGATCTACGATTTGGAAAGATGATTCATATTTTATAGGTTTTATTTTATTTGTTTCAGTTAACTATGAAGTTTTGGTTAATGCTTTTAAAAGCTTTTAAAAGCTCGATAGCTTAATATTATAAGAACATTCATTACCTCAAAAAGGTATCCAACAAAGTCAAAATGGACTTGATTTTATGAAGTCATCGCAATATAATTATAGTTTTTCTGATTTTATGATTAATGTTGCTCATCTTGAATCTCTGAACACGTCAAGAACCCCCATGTTTAGCCGAAGAGCATCAGTTTTTATTGTATAACCGGGGGTCGTGGCCCGATAGCCCGATAGTTAAGAGGTTGTGGAACAATCGAGTGGCGTTCGTGAGAACAGTATGCGCCCACTTCAAGCTAATGCACCTAAACTATAGGACGCTTTCAACAAATAGAGTAAGAGCGGTGTCACGATGTCGTTTAGAAATCCAGAATGTAAAATCTATACAATTCGATACCAGACCTACATGGCTGTATTACCGCACTAATGTGGTAGTTATAAAATATGATAGGCACTTACTACCGTCATCTGCCCAGCCTTTTCCTAATGATGTAATCCTAAAATGGGATTCCAGCATAAACAGATGCCGCTGAATTTGCTTTGCCATGGAGTGACTGCTTACCTCAAAATCAAAAGTAAAAAGTTAGTTAAAAATCAGCCTGAGGATCAGCACGTTTTGAACACGAAGTGTTTTTGTTGAGAAGAAAAAGTAGCTCAAAAAACTCCCCAGCAACACACTTTTACCCCCACAACACAATTTCAGGATAACCCGAGTAAGTTTTTGAGTAAGACTCTAAATGCATAGGCATTTAGAATCTGGCAATGTCTTCTTAATGCCTAGGGCATTAAGTCCGCCTCTGTACATTAGTGTGCTTGAAGTATTAAAAAAATAATTATGACTGGTGATCAGACTTGCTTTTGACAGTCCTTAACGACTACCTACAGTTTAACGTGCCATTTGAGGCACGGAGATGTCTTAGTATTTCACTAAAAATAACATCTTTATCAATAAATTGAAGTTTTTCTAATGAACAAATGCTACTTACATAAATGATAGAACTTGAAAGCAACTCGTATTTAACAATAATTATCTACAAAATTCACACCCGTGATAGACCTCCTCTCTCTTATAAATGAGCTATGCTGTGCTCGACATGGTCCAACGGAATGTGTAGCTTAATCTTCGATAGATCCATGCAACTTTAATTATTTGGGCTTATTCCACTTGGCCCTAAGCTACAACCCTCTCATAAAAGATGTTATTATAACTATACTTACGTTATTGTAATGAGAGAGCAGTCCAAAATAAACTTGCATTTGAATCTTTGAATACACAACTAAAGAGTATGCGTACGGACGTAGAAGGAACGAGTATAATGTGTGATCCATTTATAGAACTGGGAAGTGAAGCTCGGTCTATATACTTGTAAGGAGTTTCAGTGTTAACAAGCTTCTTTTGTAAGTTTGTTCATTACGTCAAACCGTACTTCTGTAGCCGTCCGACTGTTAAAGCAATTTATTTATTATTTTGTATTTAGTACAGTTATAAGACTAAATAGAATTAATCCAAATTCAAAGCCTGTATTTACATTTTAAGTAATTGCAAACATTCTAACTTTATCGTCATCCATTCATCAGCAAGCTGGTCTAATCCATGAGTCCGTTATGCATCGTCAATACACGCGGTAGGGAGGTGTTTTGAGCTACATTGCAACAAAAAGGAACATTAAAATGTAATCTATGCTCTCTAGAGCGATTGTTAATACTAGAATTATATTATATTATTGCATGACTACTAGCTGCCCCGGCAAACTTCATTAATTAAGCCTTATTTATTTTAAATAGTCTACGACCTTTTCTCAGACCTACTGAATGTACACACAAAATTTCATAAGAATCGGTAGAGCAGTTTCGTAGGAGTTTGGTAACAAACACTTTGATAAGAGAATTTTATATATTAGAAAATATAAATATAGAATATACTGTCTAAACTGTATGAACGTGTTAGTACAACTACTACAAAAGGACAATTCTTCGCCTCCTCTTATAAATGTTTTCATCATTATTGTGGTTTCACAAACCTAGAAATCATTGTGGACATGATCAAGTTAGAGGAACTCTAACCAATGCGCAAATAAATCACGATAAAAATATTGGCAAAAATGGGTTTGGTGTCAGACACATATTAAACCAATTTCATGGCTATTAATGATGATTTTACCGTCAATGTAATGTTTTGTTACACTTTGACAAGTTTTTAATACCTGCACCAATTTGTGAAAGTAACTCCGATTTGCAATAAAAAAGATTGTAGGTAGGTATTTGCGGTTTCTTATATTTGTTTACCCAAGCAAAAAGCCGTTCTACTTTCTTGAAACCTCACGACATTTAAAACCTAGGTGTTCAGTTAACTTTTTGCTAGTATTTAAAGTTAGACAGCAAAGTCCTATAGAAATGGTTTTACTACTACTACTCGTACTCCGTTGCCGTCAGATAATTTAATTAAATATTAACTAACAATTAAAGCAATTTGACAAGCATAATTTCTTGAAAATATATTCTTGAGTAAGCTGACATTTAAAAACAGGGAAAGTGAAAGCAAAAAAGTAACATTTAATTAAATGAATACTTAGTCAATAAACTTATTAATCCAATTAGTCATACAATTATGAAGTTATCACGCAGATGTAACCACTGTTTACGAAAACGCTGTACGCTAATATTTACAAATATTTTGTACTGACAACCATGCACACCAGTCTTAGACAAACTCTAATTAAGTACAATTTTCTGAACGAACTCAATAAAATGTATTGTTCAAATAGTTAAAATGCAGAATATTCAAAGCACACTGTTAACGTAGGTGCTAAAAATCCAAAAAATATATCTGACTCGCCATTTTATTTGTTAAGAACATAAATACATTGTGCCTCATTTAATTTCCTACTTCCCATTGCTTTACAAAGAAACTGTTTAAGTGTATCTACCTACAACATTTTTGCTACTATTATTTTATTTTTAAAAACTTAATTATCTGTTGTGATGTTGCAGTTTACAGTGGGAATCAATTTCCAAACGTCAGTTACTTCGTTTTACTTGTGGGCGGTCAGTGACGCGCTGTTATTTAATTAACTTTTGTGCTCCAGTGCAATTTCTTTGTTTTACCCGTTACCATTGAACTAGATCAAGAAAGTGCATCAAATTGGCTCGCCAGCACATCAAGTTACTCCGATGTGTCAAATTTCTTTGATCGTTTTTCAACTTTATGTCAAACAGAATGAAGTTTCATTTTCAATTGGGAAAATTTGACACGTTGGGGTAACTTGATGTAAACTGGCGTCTGTACTTTTGGCTTTTGGACGGCGTTTTTAGTTATTAAGCTAATAAAGTCATTAGGTTATCTATGGCAGAAAATGAAGTTCGAATATCTTGCTTCACTTTAGAATAATGCACTTATCTTAATCGTGTCAATAAGAGACACAATATAAAGACAATGACAGCGCGGACACCGGTATCCTTTTGGGGTTTAATGAATCAAAGAGGTTTACCAAACACAATCAGTCTAATAACAAAAAGATTCTCAATATTTTTATCCTAAGCAATTACCTAACATTTGTCTTCTGTCCATCTGATTTATAACTTTAAAGAAGACACACATCAAGTACAATTCAAAAAGCGAGTAACCTGCGAGATCCCGTAGTACTAAGGTCATGAATGCAGCGATATCGTTTGAACTTGAATGTCAGCGCGATTTGATACGACGCATCAGTATGACGGCTCGCTTCCTTTGTTGCTGTTATTAAATTATCTAATAATACATTCGGTTGAACAATATTAACTTTGTTTCAAGCGACTGTCGGGACGTTTACAAAAGGATGCGTAGGAATGGAGATATTGAATTAATGCGTGGAACTGATAAGTTGGTATGAGAACGATGTAAAGTTAATATGGTTATGTAGGTAGGAAAGTATGAAATTCTGCACCTGTATAATGTCCGTATAGTGCCAACAGCTGCACGTGGAAGCAAGAGCGAATTATTGTTGCATGACATGCCCAAAGGAAGCAACGGATGAGTATTGTGAAAGCTCCTAAAGGTCACTACGTGAACCCAAGGACCTCATACCGATGTACGAGTTGAGAAAGTTATAATGTTAAGCATAATTATAAATCACCTACTATGTTCAGGATTACATATTAACAAATCAACAACACAAAACACGCTGCTACAGCAGATGCAGTAGCAGATACCGGTACGACATTTAAATGCAAATTGAAACATTTTATTGCCAATAAAATAAACGCCCAAGTCATCACATCAGTCACTAATTCTCTTAATTATAATGATTTGCAAAGAAAAATCCTTTATCGTAATACCCGTATCCAATAAACAAAAAGGCACATTAATAAAACCCGTGACTAATTTATGCGAAAACACTTTAATGCAGATGCGATTCGAGATAATTTCAAAGACTGTTCAATATAGTCTTAAAAACAGACATTCAGATGTCCGAATATTATTGATGGACGTCGCGGAAAAAAGGCTTAAAGGCACAATGAGAGAACCTGCATTAAAATTATTAATACCCATTCAGACGAAATGCGAGGGGGTTAAAGTGATGTAAAGTGTGCTTACGCTCAACGGAATACAAGCTAAAGTTGTTGGTACCATTTTTAAATAAAGACTTCGTAGCAGTGGAATTTAATATTCGTATTCGAGTCCGCGGGCCGAGTGGGTGTGGTCGACTTGTTCGTGCTTCACCGGAAAGATTTATATTACATGCATTTTCGTATGCGAGTGATCTGAAATTGTCGAGCGCGGTCCCCGACATGAGCAGAGAATATCGCGACGGGCCGCATTGTGACCCACGCCCATTGCTCTCTTAACGACTATTCAATACACTCTTGAATGAACGATTGCTCTTTGCCATATAATTCGAGCGGACAACGATCGCGAAGGTTTTGCTTGATACTAAAAAAAGTCTGTAAAGCGATATGGCTCGGTATAGAGTTCTAAAGAGTTCGCGGTTCGCACACAATATGAGACTACTGTATGGGAATTATTGGTTGTTGAGATAACTAAGTAATACTAATTATTTTATGTTTGTGTGTTGTGCATGATAATTTGTTCTGTGTCTCGGTGTAGTTTATCTATAATATGTATGTATTTAGAAATATATAAGTATTTTTATCATCTGTTTCGTACCTATCGCCTATCTACACCAGCTCTCAAGCTTAGCTTGGGACTAAATGGCGTGGAGTGAAAAGTTGTGGAATATTATCTATTTATTTTATGTTTAGTAGTATGAAACTACAAGGTACCTTACTAATACTTGTTTCCTTCCTTTGATTTGCAAAGAATTCATAATGCCTCCTCCTTTGTCGTCAATTTCAAAATAAGAGAATAAAATCTTGCTTAGTACCTTTCTAACATCAAAGATTACTTCCAGCCGATGTGTTTATCTAACAAAAAATCGTACCTATAGAAGAACGAGTTATGTAAATAACACTTCGATGTCATAGATAAGTAAACAAAACAAGAATAGTAAAAAGCGATGAAACGATAGTTTTGGTTGGCCTCGAAAAAAGTAAAATCCAACCCTTTCGTTGTCGGCCGGTTTGAATCTTGACGGGGCAAAAAAAACAGACATGTGGGATCCAAGGCATTGTGTAATTTTAAAATAAGGTCAGATGTGAGGTTTCTGCTTGAACAATAACGCATTTTAATATATTTCATTAAGATTGACATGACTGATTAGAGATTTCTAACCCTTCCATTTCCTTGATATTGTTCGGAGCCTACCTAATTACCGAATGAATAAGATGTTCACGTTCACCTTGCCAGGAAGAGAATGACATATTAAATGATAATTTGGCTTCCTGTGAGAATTAATCACCGATAAAATCATTATAAAGTTCACTGATACCAAAGTCTACATTTGTCTTTTTTATGTTCTGAATAAACTCAATTCGTTTCTATTTTATCTTTTATTACTATAACACGGAATCAGTCCAGTGCGGCAGCCAACTAATTGCGAACCATTGTTAATTTTGAGATAAAACAAGAAAAAAAACTTCCATTATCGAGTTAAATATGGGTAAGAGGATTAAAATCGCGAACAGTGGCCGTTTTCTTTTGTTACAAGCAAATTACGTTTTCAGCAACTTATATCCAAACAAATTTTCTTTGCGGCAATTGTTTATAAAGGTCCGAAAGAGGATTACAACGGCTCGGTGAATAACAAAAGACTGTTGCGGTACTAAAGAAGCGGATTAAACAGGAGGTAGCCGTATCATCCACGGTAAGAGCTTACTTAAGTTCATGGAAAGTGTGTCGGGTTTAATACGTATAAACCATGACTTCCATTTAAAGGGTTGCACTTTTTGTAAGATCAGGCTAAGCAGCCCATAGTCGATAGCACGCCGAATGATACTTACGTGGGTATTGTTTTTTATGTTGCCTATTCCGACCGGCTTATAACATGGCGTCGTCGTGGGGGTTCTAAAAGGTTTTATGAAGGACTCTGTTTTGTTTCTTTGTTCTACAGTTTAATTAGTGGGTTTCTGCCATATTGTTTTAGTTGAACGCGGCGCTATTCCTTGTCGGTACAGTTGTACCTGACGTAGGTGTCTAATTAATACCTCCGCTGCTACGAATTATTGGTATCCGAGTTTGTTTGGTTCAATAATGGGGTACAGATGGGATCCTTCCGTTTATTGTTTTGCCTTGTACGGTTTATATGCTATTATTATCATCGTTGTGATGGTTATTATATCATTATTACAAATATGTTATTATTTTCAAAGCGAGGTTCCTGTTTTTAAAACTTTTGAGCATTTTATTTTTATATATGAGGGGTAGACATTACATGACACAACCATTACATAATTATTAAAGTCCGCCGGAATGTCTACTGTATCTGAAAATTTCCCATAAAATATTCAAACTGACAATAATAATTTCTTTACGAAAGAATTAATGAATTCTCAGGCGAAATGCGTGTATCAGAATCACAATATTATCCTGATTCGCCGAATTGATTAACGAATATGCGCTATCGAACAACTGTTCCACTAAATGGAGCCAAAAAATCTTTTTTAAGTATCACAATAAAATATTAACCATCGGCTCCTTTTCCCTATAGACACATTTATCATTTTTGCTATTAAAACGGAACAACAATACAAACCCCGAAGGAGCCAATGAGCTCATCACAATAGCAAATGATACCTCGGGGCCGAAACGGTCTGAATGCGCCTTAATTAACCCTCAACTGCTTATTAAAGGAATAATGATCCCTTGTTTATTTTATAACTAATATGTGGAGAAGAAAATCCGACATTTTAAATGCATAGTAAATTTATCGTTATTTATTTTAAATGTAAATTAGTATGCAGTCTTTTCATTAATTTGGACGTAAATAACAGACTGGAGTTATTGCAATGAAAAAAACGTCAATACAATTTGTGCCTAATCTGAAAATAATATGTACTCAGCTTTAATAAAAGCACTAAATCTTTACAGTAACATCTGGTGCTCAAGATTCAGACTCTCTTTTAATATCAATGATTAATTTAATAATTAAAATTGAAACAGATACGTTTAGATTTTTTACGTGTTTACATTTTATATAATTTTGTTCTAAGATGATGTGTCATAAAACTTTATTACAATTTGTTTGCTTTTAAGTACACTACCTACGTGAATTCAGAAGTGAATTATATTATACATAATGGGTTATAGAAAATAACTTATTATTAATCGGATTGTTGCACTATATTGCATTAGGTTGCACTTAACGATAGTCGTAGGTGATGATTATATTTAATTTAGCGCACAAAGTCAGATTAAAAATTAACTCCACATGTTTAGTACCTATCTATTTAACTTAATATCACGAAAAGTGTGACATAATAGATGATGACCACTCAAAGTATACGAACAAGATAACGCATGAAAAACATCAAAGATATCGAATAACATCACACATTCTTCCTGTAGCCCTCTATCCCAACCAATATAACATAAAGTCAAGTAAACAGACTAACATGGCTACTTAGCTAGTCATTTACTAAAAACCTGTACTTATTGGTAACCTGAACTGTCCCACTGCAAGGCAAATAATAATCCGTTTGTGAGAACAGGATGGATGGATTGTTACTCTTTCACGTAAAAACTACTGAATGGATTTTAATAAAATTTGGTGTGGAGTTAGCTGACACCCTGGATTAACACATAGGCTTTTTATTCCTGTATTTCTACGGGAATGGGATCTACTCGGGAGAAACCGCGGGACGTCTACTAGTAATATTATAATTCATTTATTTAGCAAGTAACAAGGACTCATTTGCAAAGGCCTTCCTCCATTTCTTCCATCTATCGCGATTCTGCGCCACTTCTCTCTAGTTCTCGAGGAAGACATCGTTCGGCCATCCATCTCCTTTGTTGCCAGTGCCTAATAGAAAATTGCTGTTGGGGTAAAACAATGTTATTGTAAAACAAAGTCTCATGTAATAGGAGGCGAGCATATTGCCATAAAAGAAAAAAAAATCGGGCACAAATCCTGACTCCGATGCTGATACTTGGAAATTTCAGATAGTTTTATTTACAGTAATTAAATAAATTTAAAAATATTTGCTGCACTTTACAGACAACTTTGTTTATGTAACGTTTAGATGGCGCCATCTGCGGGCACAGTTTTGCGTAAAAATCCCTATTGTTGGCAAGGATAGCATACAATTTATGTATTTTTTACTTCTTAATAGTCGGTCAGTAAGGCAGGTGGTGCACAGGTGTAAGAGGTGATTTTTTAAGACGTTACGTTCTTAAATAGGGCAAAGGTATAGTCATTAGTCCAGAAGTTTGTTTTTAGTCCGTCACGCTATTGTTGTGTAAATGACGTGAAATGTTTTTGGTTTGCGGCCATTTTGCTTACGTCATTTTATAGGTCGATTTTAGATTAGTTTTTTTAAAGGTCGGGTTCTTTGAGGGAAGAATTTGTAGATACATTTTGTTTGTCTTCGGTTAAGTTCTGGTCGGTCCGGATAAAAGCGATAATTATTTTATCGTGAGGGTGTTCCTTGTTTGTTTCTCTAATAGCTACTTTAATAGGAGTCGGTTTGTAAGAAGGATATTATAATGTACAAATTAAAAGCGGTATCTGTTTTCGACGTCAGTTCTTTTACTGAGATAATTGTTTAGTAATATTGTTAAATTTATACCATTTTTATTTAAGTGTTTCTTTGTCATATATAAACTGTTTATAGTTTGCAGAACACATTGCTCGAAAATATTGCAAGGCTTGCTTAGATAATATTAAATCCTACTAATATAGTAAACGCGAAAGTTTGTAAGGATGGATGGATGGATGGATGTTTGTTACTCTGTCACGTAAAAACTACTGATTGGATTTTAATAAAATTTGGTAAGGAGTTAGTTGACGCCCTAGATTAACACATAAGCTACTTTTTATCCTCGTATTCCTACGGGAACGGAACATACGCGGGTGTAACCGCGGGACGTTTGCTAGTAGGCCATAAAGGTAATTTATTTGAATACACCGTATTTATCATAAAGGCAAGGGCTGGTAGGGTTAGGTTTATTAAATGACAGTTGAGTCTAATGTCATGACTGGACTATTGGTCTAGTAGTTAGTGGCCCTGACTGCTATACCGGAGGTCGTGGGTTCGATTCCCACCCAGGACAAATGTTTTTGTGATGAGCACGATCATTTGTTGTGTATTTGGGTGTAGTTTATCTATAATGTATGTAGTTAGATTATCAGTTGTTTAGTACCCATAACACAAGCTCTGCTTAGCTTGGGACTAGATGGCGTTGTGTGAATCGTCGTGGAATATTATTGTTATTATCTGGTATACAATTTAATTGGAGTTTAGAACTTATTTGTACTGTTTTCTCCTATCAGTTTAATTACACAGACCGATAGGATTGGTAAACTAAAGATAAGTTAGGATAATAGTACATTTGCATGCAGCATTTCCTATAAAGTAACCATGTTAAAGTGGCATGACATGTAAACTGTTTTGCATTCAAGTACATGTCACTGTTATTGTCCAGCATTGTACACATTCACCAGATTAGTAGTACAGTCGCGGAAGGTCATTTTTAATTTAGGAACGCCTTCCTTGTTTTACTATAAGGCTGATTTTAGATTGTTGTGTATCGTTGGTGGTGGTAAAGTTAAGTTGGTTGTTATAGGCCGGTATTCGCATTGTGCCGCATCGATATTTTGTATGCACATTTAAATGCGGTCATCTACGTCCGTGTCCGCGTTGGACCAGACATGTTAATACGTAACTAAAATCTCGCGAATCGGAAAATTTTCAATGGTTTTACGCTGACCCATTGTTTTGTCCGCACACAGTGTTAAAATTAAATAGATACAGAGATCTCATAGGATTAACATGTTGTTCCTAGTATAGGAGACAACGCATTCTTGGGGTAATCCAGTATCTACAAGTTATGTAATACTAATAATAAGACTGTATTAATACTTACGCCTGTTTCCATAAGAGGTGTATTCGGTACGGTTTACGCATTTCGAGCAAGTTCCAGTTTAATAAAGGTTTAACAGCTACCAACCAGTATTTATTGACGGGGTTTAACAAAATGGGTTCCTTTGCTACAATTACGCCACTGTTCTACCTCCCTCTTATATGTTAACTATTGGTCAATCTTACCTGCAGATCTCTTAGGAAAAATATGAGTTCCAAAAATTACCATCCATCTTTGAATCCACCAACACACATAATTACAAAAATATTTTTTACTAACAATTCTCACTCGACGCACTTACAAAAACCTTATTATGACTTAAAAAAAAACAGAGTTATGACAAATTTGCGACCAGAGTAGGTAACCAGTCAGAGCGAAAACATCAAACAAACGTGCAATAAACGGTACGGTACAGCACTTCAAAACACGGCGGGTGGTACAAAGCATAGAAGCTATGTGTCTGTGGGTAGTTATTCTGTGACTCGACTTTCGTGCTAATTCGGATTCCTACCTTCTTTTTCTAGATTAACTATATCTGCGAACTATTAGCAAGTATGGGAAGATGAACATCTGCTTTTATTTTACTTTCATCTCCGGATCACTTCTATAAGCGTTCAAAAGTACTTTTGTTTTGATACGTCCACTCCATGTCTATTACAGTGTTATTTTTAAAAACAATGAAGTGTGTCTCCTAAATCTATGTGACAATTGTAAACATCTGCCAAATCCTGTGTTTCCTGGGTCAGCTTTATCTTTGCCAAAAGTATAGAACAAATATGTGACATTTTTGAATCTGGGCAACATTGGCGTCGAAAATTAAAAAAGAATGAATATGAACTAATTGAAGTTAGTCTTGGTATTTCTTATACCAAGACTAACTTCAATTATAATGTGAAGTAAGTTTCTACTCCGATAACACTTTGACCTTGAACAGACGAGAGCATTTTATGGAGTTTTAGTAGAATATGAAGCTGACTTATTTTGGTTGTATAACGTTCTTTAATTTATTAAACCCCAAGAGGACACCGTGACATCGGTGTCCGCGCTGTCATTGTCTTTCTATTGTGTCTCTAATTGACACGATTGAAAGGTTAAAAAAACAATCATGGACCATGTACGCCACGATATGCGGCAGAAAATGTTAGAACTTTTTCAAATATATTATTATTATTATCTTGCATGAAATGGACTCCATGTTTAAACAAATATAATTCAATTTGCTTTATTTTCCACCGTTTTTTAGCCATTTTTACTGACTTTTCTGTCGTATTTATTGAACACTCCGCTTAATACCAAAATGTTTTTCATGATCGAGTTAGAATTATGCTTCCATTTTACCATTATTTTAGCGTTAGCTTCCAAAGAAATAAATACCCTTAATTTAATGAGGTCATAAACTCTTCAGTACAGTCTATCTATTAAGGTTGCGTGCTTCCTTTATTAGCTTAGTCGCACGCGGTTATACCGATCGATAAATGAAGCGTAGGTAATTTGTTTTTATGGGCGGTGCAAAAACAAAGTGGATTGACCCGCAGTCGCTTCTGCTCGGATCGCGTGTTGACTTCGTGGTGAGGGCTTAGGGACTGTCGTTTGGCGGATGATTAAGCGGGATTGAGATAACATGATTGGGTAGTTCATTCCAGTTGTGCGGCGAGCCGGATTTGGGAAAAGATTCGTTAAATGTTGATTTGTCATGAAAGCTACCACCGTCACTGAATTTACACAATTTTTATTCAGTGGCTTTAAAATAGTGATTGAGAGTCCAATTTCTAATAGTCAACGTATAGTTCTAATCAAATGGAACAGAAGTAAGTTACCTACACATAACTATATATTTTTATTTCAAATATTCTGACTCTCTCATATCTTCATAAAAGAGTCGAAATGAAAAGGATACGTTTACCTTATCTTACACGTAAAATTATCTTAGATCTTGTAATCTATGTCTACTGATTATTGTACCAAAACTTTTCTTTACTATCCCTTGAGAAGTTTGAAAATCTTGCTTATACTCTACAGACTACAGAATAAAATCAAAACAAATACAAAACCAAACAGCAGGCTAGATTGTTCAATCAGATCCAGCGCGTCCTTTGGTGCCTTCTCCCACCGGCGATGCTCTAACTTAAGCCTACGCTACGGGCCTAGCTCCCCATCCCCCTCACAGGAGGTGCCCTTAACGTATAGTCGTTTGTTTTTAGTTTATATACCCTGGTTGGAGGTCTTCATGCTTATAGTTATCCATAAGAAGTCCGTTTAAGCAGTAGACGGTGAATTGCCAGATGCCCCACAAAAAAAACACCCTAGACACTTAGTAGGTAGGTATGTCAATCGTCAGTACTGTGGCTCCACATTAAAAAGCCTCATTAATTAATTAAAATCAGCCACCACATTTCCCACTATGTTAGCTCCCTTACCCGCCCAGTCATGTGCACTGATGCACGCAGTCAGATGGACAAGTGAAGATCTACCCACCTACATTGCGTCCCACCTTCCTCACTATAATGATTATTACTTTAAAACTACGTCATATAAACTAGCGGTGTCTTTTGATGTAAGCGATAGTCGAAACTGGATTTGAAAATTGTCGTGTGAATGTATTCGAATAAAAGACTGAGTGTACATTTTATTGCATAATCGTTGTGATTCTCTTATTCTGTTTAGATATTTACGTGTTTGGGAGTTAGAATTTGTTCTTAACTCATTAGGCTCCGCGTGGACACCGGTGTCCGCAAACGATAGTAATTTAATTGTGTCTGGATTGCGGTAATTGACTAGTTAAGGCTGAAATTCCCCAAATCTCAACTTGTTTATAAAACTTAATTTTCTACACAAAAATATTTTTATTTAAATTTCCATCAGATGAAATTTGAACTTTACTTAAAAGTTTAAAATGATTTTTTCAAAAATGTTTCTGGCAAAGTGACATTCATGCAATCTAATCACGCTAACACTCAACAGAGTTTGCCTTTTATTTACTACCCGCTCTATTTATGAACATTTCACCAACAAACCGATAAAAATAAAATGATAGAATTTCACTATATTTACAACAAATATCATATTTTCACGCCTACATTTTCTAAAATGGTAAGAAGAGATAGAAAAATGCGTCGCCAGTAATGTTTAGTACCCATTTATTTGCTAGCTGTTGTAATTCTGTCGTTCAGGTTCAAATACGAACTTTGAAATACAACTGGGAATTTTTAACGGCAAACCTAATCTAATAATTAAATCTACTGTCCTAGCTGAGCTATCAAAATTACACCGTGAAAATGTTTGCTGTCATTCCATACTAATGCTAGGGATTGAAGGATCTGAGAATGCTATTATTTTTTGACGGTACTTCTTCTCAGAGTAGTCAGGTATTCAAACACCGACTTAACCTCATCAGTTAAAAAACATTTTAGTCCCTTGTATGATGTGCTTGTGAAACCAAATTGACAGAAATAAATATCAATTACTTCTGTAAATTGACAGTGTTCTCTTCACCTGGCATCCCACGACGAAAGTTTAACGGAATAGACCCATCTGGAGACCAAAACTCAAAAAAATATTTTCAATATCCACGAACATAATACCTACCAACCTCATCATTATCGGACATCATAATTTATAAGCACCAAATACCTACTTTATAACCTTTACACATAAACAGTCGTGCCCAAAAATGTTTTTCACACACTTTATTAATTTCACACGACATTCGCGTCAGGAATGTACATCTAGGTACGTGACGGGACATTTTAAAAGGAATATTACACGAGTAAGCGCGAAACGTATTTATATCCGTGTTGAATACAAAATGTGGCTTCAATTAATGGCTTAGGTGCGATTAAACCTGTCCTACCCAGTTTGTTTAAGAGTACTTAATAATTATGTTTGGTGTTTCATACACTGAATATACATACCGAATTAATGTTATTGTCATTGTTTAGTCATAGAGAGACATTAATAAACTCAACGGGAGAAGTTATATTCATTGTAGGAATATTATTACAAAATCTTTAAAGATTAAGTGCTTATTGAATAGTTTCCTGGTAAAGTTTATTGGCATACTGAACTGCGTAGGAGTCTGTAGGTTCAAAGGGACTTGTGCCTATTACTACTTCTAAGTAAATTTACTGAAATAGGATAGGTAAATAGGCGGAAGTTTTACTGAATGTATTCATTCCTGGTTTTAAAATAAACTTTCTATACCTCTGAGAAAAAAATCCGAAACATTCTCATAGGTCAGTATTTGAATAAGTCATATACTAGGTATTTTGTACAGATTAAAAAAAAAGTGTTTTATTCACTAATAGTTACAACAATGGGTGGTAGTGTTTGGGAACTCCTTTTAAGCAAGGTATGCCAATGTTAGGAGACCCCGCTCTTCCATAGCAAAAAGATAAAATAAATAATAGTAACACATTTGTGGGTAATTTAACTTATACATAAGTTACTTAATTCAGATTGATCATAATTATTATCAGTGTTTGAGATGGTTATTTTAGGAAAAAATCACACAGATTTAAGTTGATCTTTCAACTCAGTGATCTCGTTAATAAAATATAACAGTAGGCCTCTATAAAACATGAGCTTTCATCTTTCGAATAAAATAATAATAATGGCACTGAATGTCACCGCCTACGGAGAGCATCATAATAATCTAATTCTATTTATATGAAAACTATGAAGTGCCACATTTAGCTTACTTCTGCTTCTCTACGTAAACCAATTAGTTGACACAGAGATTCCTGAGAAGCAAGACTCCTTTGATCGTTATAAAATCAAAGCACACATCTAACAAGGTCTATGACAGATTTATTACGTTTTACTAAGAATTCCTTTCTTGTACAATATTTTTTAAAGGAAATGATTAAAAATAATTTAAGCCGAGACCATGTTTTAGATGCTTTGTTTGGGCATTGTTCAGAAAAAAACAGATGTTGAGGAAACTGGAAAGATCAAAAACGCCTGCAATTTTTAACCGATATATATATACACAACCTATTACACAATCACATTTACAGGTTCGGAATTTCATAGCAATAATAATATTGCACGTTGATTGCAACATCAAAGTGTGCCAACAGTTCTCGGTACTAAAATAAAGATGACTGGTTTGTATGCTCGAGAATAAGTCCAGAGACAATAATTTTCCAAATCAATACTGAATAAATTATTCTCAGCTTTGAACAATGTCAATTCTCCACGCGACGCATACCAATAAGACTCATCGCAGGACAGTTCCCCATCATTTAGCAAGTGAGGTCATTGTACTCGATGCTCATTGCCGTTTGATTGAGACAATGCATCGGTCCGTTACGGTCTATGATAGAAACCATGCTTGTATTGCCCCAGTACCATCAACCATAACAAGAATAGCCTCCAATTCCAACCATGAAAGAACTCCAATGATTACCCGTAGTTCATTAACACTTTCGCAATTGTTTTTACGCTTCTTTAATTGTGACCAATGGTTAAATCTGTTTCCAGTTATGTTGCTTCACAATACCGAGACGCTCAAATATAAAGACAGGAAAGACCGAAACTAAAGTCGGTGAATTTAAAATAGATTCAAGAAAGATGACAAATATAGAAGTGTCAAGATCCTTGCGATTTGACACAATGCCATGGGTGGACCTTTAAAATACCGCATGAATACTTTTTAATGCGCCAACGATACGACCAACGTATATTGTGTAGAACGCTTGACAATAGATGAATATTTTTTTCCGTGAGACTTAGCTCTTGAGAGGTTCATTCTTTTTTGTATATTTCACATAAACTACATTTATATGAAGTCGTATCTGTTCGAGGACAAAGGCTAGCTGTCGCGGTCCGAAATATAGTTGACAGCTGCAGAATTTCCGAGCGTGCGTTCGTAACCTACCGTGAAACTTGCACGCTAACCAACAAAGAGTCCGTTAGAAATTTTAACAATTCGATTTTCATTTAAATCGTTGTATCTTGACGATGCATGTTGACGACACACCTACCGTTAAAATGAATGGGAAGCGCCGTCAATCAAAGGGCATTTTGACGTTTTATTTCAATGGCAATGTTTTCTGTAGCCTCAAGAGGTTTTTAATAAGCTCCTGCAATTTATGTGGTCACGCTTGATCGATCACACCTTCAAGTACAATACGTTTTGCGGACATGGTATCATTTATGATTATGTCGATAGTCGGTCTTGGAAATTGATTTTCGAACGATCTTTGTCTACGACCTTGCAGATTTTACGATGCGCTAGCCTTTTTCGCTTGATTTTATTCTATTATGTTAGTTCATTTTTGGCCCACACCATCGAGCTGCAACATTTAGAAATCATGCCTTAACGTAATATTATACTAGAATGTTTAAAATGTTCTTTTCTCAGATATTTCTAAAAAATTACGCTTTCTACAATTTCCCATTCAAACAAGTTGAGCCCAAAAATATGTTCGATAGGTATAGGCAGCAACATTATTTAATAAACGTAGTTATTATAAAACATCGATCCGCTATGGAATTCCGTGAATATTTTCTTAGGATCACGTCTTTATTATGATTATATACCATTGTGCAACCATCTGTGATCTATCTGTCAATGTCGGGGACCTTGCCAGACGTTTCAATTTATTTAACAAAAAAATATCCCTGATAATTCTGTACAGTAACGTATCAATGTTTATTTTAAATTTATTTCTTAAAGTATGTATAATATCTTTGAGTAATACGGAATACATTCAATTTTATGTCAAAAAAATCTTATTCCAGTATTGGATTTTCAATCATTCCGCATGTACTTTTCTATGTGTATTTTAACACATATGTAGGTACTCATACGTTCCCATTAGTCCAAAGTCCATTTCACAATAAAAACAAATTTTTTCTTCTTCAACATTATTCACTTGTTTTCTATTTCTCCTCAACCTAAAGAAATAAGTTTCGCGTTTTGTCACTAAAATTTCATTGTCTTCTAGTACTCCTATTGCCAACAGGAATACTAATCCTTTAACTACTATACATTATCTCTGTGTGGTGAAATCCAACCAGTTATTGAACTGTACGTGCTCCAACCAATGCCAAGGTTTCCGTGGTAGACAATGTAACCTTTGCTATATATGTTTGCTGTTTAAGATTCTGCTCATCTGTTTCCAAACGTACATGATCTTAGAAGTTTAATGTGTTTTTGAGGAAACTTGACTGTAATTCAACATTCTTTTCTCCAAGTTCAAAATTAACGATCGTTGGCAGTGAAGTGTGTGCACCACATACAGAACAATCTTTAATTGCCTCAGCACTGAATTTGCATTTAATGAATAAAACGCCCGCACTTTCTTCATCAATAAAACGATTACTCTGTTCAATAACATAGCTACTAAGTCGGGTCCCTTTACACCGTATTGAATATTCAATTTTACTCACAGTCTACTGTGTAATTGAGGGGAAACTTATTAGGTAGTTGTATAATCACAGATTAGTATGCGATCGGCTCCTCTGCGACACAGATAAGCTGTTCGAATTCCGATAACGATCAGTATTCGAGTTACAAAGGCAATTGTCCGGATTTTTTTTTCCAAGGACCATTGTAAATGAAAATATTCGATTGCGTTCTGAATGCAATTTCTATGTTGTCCCGACAGTAATAGATACTATGTCGCATTTCGTCCCCACAAAAGATAAATTGCGCATTGATACTCGATATACCTGATGTTTTTCTGCCGTGTTATTCCTTTGTGTCGAACTGTGAATACAATGGAGATTTGTGATTAGCTGTCGAATTCAGAAAAATATATCGAGTCTATAATTAGGTGCTATAGGAATCACTGGGTTGTTTTGTGGGATATTATCGTTTTCCGTGAAGCGTCTCAGCTGCTGCATAGAAATTTGAAAACAAAATGATAAAACTAAGAACTGGCCACGCTTATGTCAGAGTGCAAGATGTTATGTATTGAAGATTATAATATTATTAATATGCATGAGCCGTATTTAGAGGAAACTGGTTATAAACTCAGACCCAGCCTAAACAATAAACTGTTCAATAACTTTTCCAGTAGCAAGAATACATTGTCTGTCTATACAGAAAGAACTTTTCTTAAAAAGCAAATAAATAAATTAATTAATGTTTTTGCGAAAGGAATTGTACTAATAAAACATAAAATTGAACGCTTATAGTCCACAACAACTAAGGAAAAGTTGTACTTATAGTAGGTTTATCCACATTTTACCAGTTACGTTTAAGTCGTGTAATAGAGGGTGAACCATCAACCGGGTACAAATCCAGATTTTGGGCTGTTTCTGAGAATTTACAGATGATAAACCTCAATAGTGAATTGCTGACCCGAAAATCAACCTAGGAACCTAGGAAACCGAAACCTAGGATCTCAAGCATAGTACCTATTCGTGTTTTCGACTAACGACCATTATAATAATAATAAAATCTGAAAACGTCCATCCTCCTTGAGTAAGAATAGTAAGATACTTACAAGCATTCCTATAGTAAGGAATGCTTGTAAGTATCTTACTATTCTAGAGTAGAGACCTTTAATGCGCAGTTACATGATGGTATTATTTTTGCAACGTAACAATTTCAAGCAATGTTAGATATACACATCAACAAAAATAAATATTGAAGTAAATTTTTCACGCTTCTACATTCAACTAAAATAGAACAGAACCGAAATAAGGACGAAACAAAAGCCAAACAAAATGCGAAGGCAGCATTCTTGGAATCTACATCGCAGTGGGCAATCACTTCAAATCAAGCTCGACGGGACTCAACAGTACAACCAGTAGCCCCTTATTATTTAATTCTATGGAAACCGGACAACAGCTACCAAAACTCATTGTTATACTCATGTTTTTACTCTAACATTTGTTTCCTCCCGAAAGCATAATAGGGTTACGAAGCCTAAGAATCTATTGTTCCCATCTGTTACTTACCTTCAATTATAAAAGACGGTAGCAAAATATTGTTTATTTTACAGTCGAAAGGGCTTTTAACAGTGACATATGGACTCTTTATGTTTGAGTGCATTCAAATTTATGGGCCCACGACCACTGAAGAATTGGGTTATTGTTTAAATTTAGAAAGCTTGTTCTGAAGAATTGTTTCTGTTGTAGCCACACACCGTCGCTAATTTATGTAAAGTTGGTTTTATTTAGTTATTTTGTAGAATTAGGTTGATGACGTTTCAGAATAGAAGATTTTGACGATTTAAATTGAAGCTTTGTGTGATAGTTTTGGTATATGAAATTTTCGAGCAATACATATTATGAAGTAGTGAAATTGGTATTTTATTCGTTTGTAAAAGGTAACTTCTGGTAGTACTGGTCGAATTATAAAAAATATTCCTCACACTATTGTGAAGTGCCATGCACCGAGATAATTACAATCAATGTGGGACAGGCCACGGGAGCAAAGTCACGTAAAAATAACTAGTATTTTGATACTTGCCTATTTTAACGCTTTCCAAACATTTCTATCCACACAATGCTACATACTATTCTAAGCACTAACTTCGCCTGCTTTGTTAGGGCTATCAACGTGGTTCGATTGATAAATCGTGATTATATTTCCTAGCACGATGGACTACTCGTAGAAGAGAGTCAATAGGAAAACGAACGAAAGTAGTCAACGCAAATATTTCTTCGAAGTTTGCTTTGTTTCCTAGATTAGTAACCATGAACAGTCTTAAGATTTATTGTAGGGTTTTGAAGTTGATCTATGTGCAATAAAACACAATCCTCCAACGTTCATGCTTTATTTATAATGCCTAATAATAACAATTTATTCAAATCAAGTAACGAGACTCATAGTGTAAGTAACAATACACTTACAAATTAAGTTCGTAAGATTTAAAGACAAAAAACAGAAATAGGTTGTGACATCATTGCCGCAAGGTGACAGGCCCAGTCGAAACCTTACAGCGATGGTTCACAAACACACACACAAACCTGCTCTATATCATAAACAGGATGCTGTTGGTGCTGCCCTGTACCCTACGGACCAAGAATAAGCACCGCTTCCACATCACCATTTATGAGCCGGTGTTTACTGATCAATTAATAATTAGGTATTAGTGACTGAGTCTTCTTGGCAATGTACTAAGTGTTCGCAGATTTCCTCATTCTGGTTAGGAAATTAGGTTTCCATTTGTAAGACTCCTGATAAACTACACTGATTATGTTTCAGAATTGAATGAAAACTAAAGAACGGAGGAAGACTTAAATATAACGAAAAGGTGGCAGAATTCAAAACGTTAGAACGTTCTAAATTGGACTGGCGCAATGGTGGTTATGCAATCGTATTAGTTTGATTAATACAATAGGTAATGTGATTAGTGCCTACAACAGTGACAAGGAGCCGCGGCTGACCACGGATAAGAGAGACAACCTGGATGTCTTTCTTAAGAATTGAAAAGAGGCCATCTCTTTTCAATTCTTAAGAAAGATGCATAATTGCGATAGATGGAAGGAATGGATGGAGGCCTTTGGCTAGCAGTGGGTCAGTTCTGGCTAAGTAATTAATAATAAAATGAGCAGTAATAAATCTGCATGGATAGCCTCTCTTACTGACTAAAAACCATCTCGGTGTTGAATCTCACAACTGCGCTGGGAGTCGCGGGTGCGGATTTAGCAACCTTCGCCTTAAGTAATTCAATCCACGCCAAATTAAAAAAAGACTAGCAATGACCCCAGACTTAGTCACAACACATATTCTCAGAGAATACTGAGACGAATAACGAATACTTCTGACTAAGTAAATATTCCACAACTTTTTTACACAACGCCATTTAGTCCCAAGCTAAGCTAAGAGCTTGTGTTATGGGTACCAAACAGCTGATACATATTCTTATATATTTCCAAATACATACATATTATAGATAAATTACACCCAGACACAGAACACATGATCGTGTTCATCACACAAACATTTGTCCTGGGTGGGAATCGAACCCACGACCTCCGGCATAGCAGTAAGGGTCACTAACTACTAGACCAAGAGGCCAGTCAAAGTAAGTAAGTGCCTAGAAGCAATGGTTATACACTTCCTAGAATGGACTACATATCGTAATATTTGAGGCATTTTGTTAGTAACTATTACAAATTGTATAAGTGTCATATTCAGTTCAGAAGAACTGTTGCTTCGCTAGTTCCTATGAAGTGAGCGCAAACGAAACTGGATACATTATAATGTCTCCAATTTCTAAGTGCAGGTGTTAATGCTAGTGTTACTGAGAAAATAAAAAGTGCCTAATTAGCTTAACTTTTTCTGTAAAGCTATGAGTACGTGTCATGGGTGACCTAAATTGTGTAACTAATATTACTATATTAGTATAACTAATGTTTGAACAAACAGTCATACTTGGCGATTATGATAATTTCAAAAGCCGTGACGAAAGAATTATTTGAATAAAGCTTACGAGTATTAAACGATCAAAATAATGCATAATTAACTAGTGAGAAGTTCTCACTGCATTGTTCATGACTATAATTATAAAATAATAATAATGAAATCTACTATTACTGTCTCACTGCACGGTAAAAGCCTCTTCTCATACAGAGAAGGCACGAGCACTATTAAAATTTATCACACTTGCTAGGTTATGCTTTTGGACAAAAACAAATAAGATGCTAAAACACAGTGAGCTGCTACCAGAAGCTTAAACGTCTTTAAAATTTTTGAATAGATTACTTATCGCAAAGGGAATATTCCGAATATTAAAACTGCACTCACATATTAATTTTCGACAAGCAAAACTAAACCGAGAATCAAACCAGCTAAAGATTATTTTATTCCATTAATAGGTAGGATTATTGTTCAGAATTAAATCTGGGTGATAAAAAATGTCTAATAATCTTAAAATAAAAAAAATAACATGACCCAAGATTTCTTGTTTTTTTTTTATCTATAACATTAATATTGATTCCTAATTTAGTCAAGCTTGTCGAAAAATCAGTGAATGCAAATTAGTTTTTTTTGTGTAGTGGGCTCATCTCTGTTACCGATTTCATTGACATCAATAATAATAAGATGACCTTAGAACACTTAATACAAGTATCTTTGGTTGTTTCTCTCTTTGGTTGGTTTGGTACAGAGTCCAGCACATCAAGCTACTCCAATGTGTCAAAATTTTTGATAGTTTTTTAACTTCATTCCAAACAGAATAAGGTTTATGTTCAATTGGAAAAAAAAATCAGTGTGAGGTAGCTGGATGTGCTGGCGTCTGTACAATGTACAGACGCCAGCACGTCAAGTTACCCCAATGTGTCAGATTTCTTTGATCGTTTTTCAACTTTATGTCAAACAGAATAAGGTTCATATTCCCCCATGGTTCGCGTGCTTGCAATGCTCAATGCGTTACTGACATCGACACCAAAGTGTGATGTATTCGCTACGAGATGGGTAGAATTATGTCGTGAATGTTTGAAATTTTGTGAGATGATGAATGAAAGATGAGTATTTTTCTTTTATTTTGTGTAATATTGTTGTTTTTTTTTTGTGTTTAGTTTTTTGTGTTGTGTTTAGTTTTGTTTTTACCTGTATATACATATATACAGGGTGTAACGGAAAGGGTATATACATCCGAAGGGCACGGATTCTCTTGGTGATAAGAAACGACATGGCAACGTTTTTATACATATACATACATAATTATAAAGTTGAGCCCGCCCGCGCCGTCGCGCCTTCGTCGGTTAGGCAGAGCCCGATAGGTCTGTACTAGGCGCGCAGAACCCGAGATAGATATACTTGAACCTTGCCGGACAGGATTATGACCCTCATAGTGCGGTGACACGTTTGTTATGATTTTGCATTTAATAAACTGTCGATATTACATAATATCGTGAAGTTTCAAAGTTATTAGTTGGGAGCTGAAATTTTGAGGAAAGACTCGTTATTAAATACTCTATTCACCCTGTTTGTATGTATATACCCATTCCGTTACACCCTGTATATATTTTTAAATTGTTTTACTATTATTAAGTGTGTTTTTGTTATTTTGTATGTTTGTCAACCATAAAGGTTTTTTTTTTTTTTTTTTTGATATTTTAAAGATTTGTGTTTAGATTTAGTTTTTTTTTGTTTTGAAATGTACAACACCTTAGGTTAGTTTACCTGTCATGTTGTACATGTATATTTAAATAAATAAATAAATAAATAAATATTCAATTGGAAAAATTTGACACATTGGGGTAACTTGATGTGCTGGCGTCTGTACATGCTTGGACTCAAACTCTCAACGTCGTTATAAAACTGGACCATACAACTAACTGGTTTATCACGACACAAGATTAAAGTATTAAAAGATTTAAATAATGCATAAGCAACTAGTTAAAATTTCTCACTGCATTGTCTATAAACATCGAAATAATATACAGTGTGTAGGCTTACATGACAACCAAATACATATTCACAAACCAACACAAATGCGATATTTACATTCGCATAATGACTAAAGGGTTGTTTTACAACCGACAGCAGTACTAGTTACAAACTCATCATTAACAGAACATTGTAAACAATACATTATTACCTCCAATAAAAGAAACAGCATAATTACAGCAACTTTTGTTATAGAACCAACGAACCTGTCCAAATAACGGTAATACCATTAATATCAGTGAAACCAACTACTAAAAAAGGCCGTAAAAGGCTTGTTATTTAATTGCCGAATTAGATATAAAAAATATGAACTCATTAAACTTTGGAAGCTAGTTAAATAATTGTTTAGTGAAATTAGAAGGTACACATAATCTTTATTGGACACATTAGAATCGACAGGCTTTCAATGTGAAAGTTTAAAATCGAATGGAGCAATTATATAGATGGGTTCAATTAAATTGAATGAAGTGCCACATGGAGTTGTGACTGAACATTGAACGGTTTTTATTGCTGTGAGAAATAATAATTTTGATAATAAAATTGACGATTAATATAGCGTTGATGATAATAGCACTTAGTTAATGAATGCAGTGTGGACATGTTGTTCCGACAAGCGATGCACACGCACGAAGTTTACTTAATATTAATTAATAAATAATACTGAGTTTGTATTGTCCGTTTTAATATTTTGAGTGGATCTTTTGATCCTTTGGTAATTAATTAATTTAATACCAACGTCATATAATACCATGATTATATGTGCCTTGTTTACATTCAATGGGCAACTTGACAAAGATTTAGTTTTTATTCTATACATATTTTTTCTTTTTTCACGTAATCAAAAGTAACGGTGATACGATAGTCAAAATATCGCATGACGTCACTAACCAGTACAGTTCATACTAGGTAATGACGTTACAAGCCCCTTTTCTCAACTTAAATGAGCTCAAAGCAGTTTTCCATCAATTTGAAACATAAAATAAATACTTGTGTATTATTTTTTTTAAATCTCACTGATGTACTTATTATATTTTGATTAAGTATTTCATATTCTGTCAAACACCCTATTATCTACGTATGGGCTGGATTTAAGCCGATCTAGCTGACTACCTTTCTAACTGCCTATCTATTTTCGTTACAATTGCAATTAATTTATTTTAGAGGTGAAATAAAGTAATTTGAGATTCAGATTCATTTATTTGCCTGAAATATGGTATTTTACAGATTTTAAGAAGGCATAGGTAAACATTAGAACTTCATATTCCGCCTCCTAAATTAGGCATGCAAATTTTATAATAATGACAATGATTGAAAATAATATAAAATAATTCAACACAATTAATAAATTATTGAAATCGTACTTTCGTTTTTTCTTTATGTACAGACGCCAGCACATCAAGTTACCCCATTTCTTTGATCGTTTTTCAACTTTATGTCAAACAGAATAAGGTTCATATTCAATTGGGAAAATTTGACACATTGAGGTAACTTGATGTGCTGGCGTCTGTACATAAAGAAAAAACGAAAGTACGATTTCAATAAATGTCACAATATTAAATTACAAATGTCAAATAAAAATAATAATTTAATTACAAATAATAATAACAATTCAATTAGATTACTAATGTCAAATAATAGTACTTAGTCATTCAATTACAAATATTATATGACCACAATAATTACCTAAGCTACTTTCTTAAATATAATTTTCAAAATTCTCATGTCGTGCAACTTTCCCATTTTTCTGAATTTACTGTCTTGTTGATTCATTGGGCGCAAGTACAACTGCAGTGCTATTCTGTAAATAAGTAGATGTAGTCAAGATTCTCCTTTAGTACAGAGCTGTCAATCATTGAAAGTTAACTTCTCTTAAATTTTCACGTGGTCACTTACTGAATCGACCAGCTGCTAAGTTTCTCATTACTAGCCCAGAATCTAAGTTTGTGCATGGTTCAGGGCAACAAGCTCACCGTCACATAAGGCCTTCAAATCATTTGGCCAAATGTTTCTGTACTATAAGTACACATTAATTGCCTTATAGTGTTATATTAACGTTATAAAATGCAAGTTTATTCCCATGTTGGAAGTGTTAAGACAATATTCTAGATAATATTTTCCCACAAAACGTGAACTTGTAACAATGAGGCAGACTGCTCGAAGCATAAAAAACTAGACCGATCATAACATGTAAGCATTAATTTAAAGGTTTTGCACATGCACGTACGCACGACTACATAATATCAAGCTACACATTTCTTGTATAAACTGATCTCGCATTTTATAGGATTCCAGTACAGTGTGAGATTAGTTTATACTGGAAACATATAGCTTGATATTGTAATGTAAAGAAAAAAAATCCGTTAAACTTTTTACCACCCGCCATATGAAACAAGAAACGATTTCACAACATCATTATATTCATTAAGTTAGTTCTAAACATTACAGCTTGTTTGTTTTTATACGTTCAAATTACATGTTTGGACAACGTTTAGACCGTGATTGCGCAATTCCACTTATGATTATGACTTATAATAGTACACTTTGTGTCGATAAACATACAAATAAGGCATCGTTCAGGCTTACATCTGCAATTAGGCACTAAAGCAATGATGTGAAGATTGTATGGATTAAAAAAGTACACATGTATGGGATGTTTGCATAAAAAGTAACGGAAGTTTTTTGTTGAAGACTTTATTGGTTTTCATTTTAAATGTCCGGCATTATGATGTAGTTTTTTTGCTGACATTTAGGGTCAAAAAGTTCAGACGTACATGGAACAAAAGCATGTAAGACAAAAAAAAAAAAAAAATTGTGTTATAAGTTATCACACTAATATTATAAAGGCAAAAGTTTGCAAGTGTGTATATTTGTTACTTCTTCTCGACTAAACGACTGGAGCGATATTAATAAAATTTGGTACGGAGTTAGCTGACACCCTAGATGAATACTTAAGCTAGTTTTTGTCCCTGTATTCCCACGGAAACAAGACCTACACGGGTGCAACTGCGTAACGTCTGCTAGTAACTAATGATATGGAAATAAAACCTCTTTGATTCTCTACATGCTTACTCTAACGGTGATGTATAAAGTAGACCAAGAAGTATGAGTATAGACGCCAGCAAATCAAACCACCCTATACTGTGAAATTTTCACAACTAAACATGAACCTTAGTCTGTTTGTAATAAACAGGACAGCGCATGTACGTTCTACTGAACATATATTTTAGTGTTATAATTAAACAATACGTATTTTAAGGTTAAGGTATTTCTAAACCTGCTGCGTCTCCTGTAATATATTAGTCCACTTGTCCATTGTTTATTATTAGTCTATTTATTTTGTGTATATACTTTTAAAAATATAAAAAATAGTGGACCACCGGTGGCGGGAGCAAGGTCCAAGCTCCCCGTGGTTCGGGCTCCAGAGACAGGAACCTCCTCACGATGCAGGCCGTATCAAGAAGTACTAAGCCTTTTGGATCAGAGTCTTGACCCAACCGTGCGACGAAAGCCTCGAAAGATGCTCATCGAGGCTTTAAACCATAAGGCTATTGGCTGTTACGACTATCGGCACAATGGCATCCAAGTCCACATCCGTCGACAACTATATTATTATTATAAATAAATAAATTCCACAACTTTTACACAACGCCATCTTGTCCCAAACTAAGCAGAGCTTGTGTTATGGGTACTAAACAACTGATAAACATACTTATATATTTCTAAATCAAACATATTACAGATATATTACATATAGACACGGAACAAATGATCGTGCTCATCACACAAGCATTTTTCCTTGGTGTTAATCGAACCCACAACCTCCGGCATAGCAGTCAGGGCTACTAACTACTAAACCAATAGGCCAGTCAAAGTTATTATAGTAAGTAAATAACAGAGCTGATGATGTTGATGATGATAAAAGAAAATAACTTTATTTTTATTTGTCAAACGTTTTTCTTTTAATCAATTCATCACTTGCTTTTGAGATTAAACTCGTAGCTTCCTAGGGAATTTATATCATGAAAAACGAAGGCTATTTTTTATCGTCCTGGCAAGCAGTCCCTAGGGTCGTGTGATGAAATATTATTTCTTTTTGTTACTCAATCATGTCGCTTCAGATCAATCATGTTAAAATTGGGAATCCACATGAGACATCCCTTAGCTTTTTTTATTACCATGTAGTGTCAAAAAAAAGAAGTCGGACTCTTACTTATGCGATGGATTCCGTACTAATCGTATTGGACATGATTAGGGATATCTACGTGAATTTTTATTTAATTTTTAATTGAACGGTCTTTTTTTTTTTTGTTGCAGACCTATGGACGAACTCACTCTGTGAAAATTAAAGGACAGCCAGAGGATATAGATATAGCAATAGAAGTGGTTGGTGTCTTTTGAGTACGGAACTCTAAACTCTATAAATGATTAGTCAGCTTCAATGATGAATTTATTATTTCTTATACTACTGTTAACGTATCGACTGGTTACCTGTAGTGGAAGTTAGATCTATAAGATAACTGGCTGATTTCATTGACATTCATAATTAATATCGTACTACTCAGTACTTTGCAGTATCTCCATATAAAATACTGCTGCACCACACTGTTACACTGAAAGCAAACCAAACGACCAATATCATTAAAAAAAACTAAGTAGACCATATTAATCCTTTTAAATTGTTTAATTTAAAAGGATTAATATGGTCTACTTAGCAGACAGAGGTTTATAATTTTTATCGTAAAGAAGTTTTTCTTTACGATAAAAATTATAAACCTCTGTCTGCTAACAAGTTTAAGAGCTCATTGACAAAATTAATTAGTGACACAGATTTTTAATTGTTTTGTTTATAATTTCTATTAATGTTAAAAATATATCATCTTCTCTTTTTATTTAAAATAGATTGTAAAAGAAATTTTCATCTTCACTCGTGTGCATAATATAGTTCTTATAATTTGTTGTATTTAAGATGCGGATAACGTCGCTAGTTACACACATATACAATGTAATTTTAGTTTACTACCTGTTTATATTAAATAAATAAATAAATAACCCCAAAAATTCTTAAACTTGGAAAAAGCAGTATCCAAAATTATATCTATACTAAAATGTATAATTATAAAAATGAGAGATTTTGATTATTTTTTGTTTGTTTGCACGAATACAACTCAAAAAGTGCTCAGCCGATTTACAAAAAAATATTAAAGTTTCAAGGGAAAAGCACGATATTCATGCAAATGAATTTGCGAGTGAAGTGTTAGTGTAAATATAAAATCCCATTACACAACCACGCAGAACTACCAATTTACCATCAAAGTTACAAAAAAGAAACATCTCGAAATCCTTCAGTGAAGCAATGCGTATGTAAGTGAATTCTTGAATTTGAATCATGTCCTACGGATGACTAACGCAAGTATGGGAGGGTAACGGCTCACCATTGATTTTTCAAGCCTCACATAGCAAAGGGTGAGAAGAGGAAATCCAATAACGTTTAGTCACCCCTGAATTTGGACAAAGCGAATTCCAATTAACAGGGACACAGTTTTCGTAAGTTAGTTTACAGAAACCGATTTTAGATGTGTTATCTGTTTCACCCTTCCACAGACCGCTTGCCAAGGTCAATTTGTAGATGGGTGACCATTCATAACATATATATGATCAAGACTCCTTCGTGCCTCGGAAATAATGTTAAGCCGTTGGTCTTGGCTGTCATTTGAATATCATTGACAGTCATTACAGGTAGGCGGAAGCCCGAAATTCTGACCACCAGTTTAACCAAGGGGTATATCGTGTTAACTGGGTTGTGGATCTCAGATAGGCAGTCACTCCATGTTGAACGGCATTTAGTTGTATCCAGTTAAACTAGAAGCTGACACCAATAAAAACAGGAAAAGGCTAGGCAGCTGATGATTCGTTTTATAAGGACAACAACAGAATTTCACACGTTGTGACTTGAAGTACTTAAAAGTCTTTATTAATGTCAAGTAATTTTGAACACGACTGTGGAGGGTTACAAGTGTAGAAGAAGACTTAAGAACGTAATTGTTAAGATGATGACAAGTAGAGATATTTAAAATATGTAAAAAAAAATATAAATATTCCACAACTTTTCACACAACGCCATTTAGTCCCAAGTTAAGCTTGAGAGCTTGTGTTATGGGTACTAAATAGCTGATAAACATACTTATATATTTCTAAATACATACATATTATAGATTGATTACACCCAGACACAGAACAAATGATCGTGCTCATCACACAAGCATTTGTCCTGGGTGGGAATCGAACCCACGACCTCTGGCATAGCAGTCAGGGTCTACTACTACTAGACCAACAGGCCAGTCAATATTTGGAATGATACAAACCATGCCGACCCTAATTTAACTGACTTATGAGCAGACGGACGATGAGATACCTGTCCAGCATTACACTGCACTGGATTGATTTCAATCCATCTGAATACCTTATAATTGCAGACGTGACCAGCGAAGTTCTACAAAAATCTGTTGAGAATCCAGTCCATAACAATTTTATGTAGCTAATTTTCAATAATTTCACAAATTGACTCATTGACACATTGAGCCATAATCCTTTGATGCACCGCTGCATTGACCGTTGCAAAAAAGTTAATATACACAAAACTGCAATAATAATAGATTAATCTTTATAAACCCTGTCATAACTTATCATTGGAATCCATTGATTCGTATTCAATCCTTTTCATTGTTTTGGGTCAACGCAAATTATATACCGACGGACAGTCAGACATATAATTGATACCTCTACCTAATGTATGCATTTATTCCACGAAATATTTAAAACAAAAAGTTGAATCATAACTTAGAACTTATGAAGAATTCTTCCAACGTCCCCTTTTCGTTCATGACATCAGAATATTAATTGATTCTTAGTATGCAAGTCTGAAATCCATAATTTATTTTTAAATACATTTCAAAGTTAGACAGCAACCTATTAAAATTTCGTTTAGTGCTATGTTTGTTTAACCGCTCAAAGGCTATAATTATCGACTCTGGTGGTTCCATCTACGAATTAGTGATGGGAATTAATTTTGGAATCGAATCCACTCGAAAATAAAATCGATAGTCGAATTCAGACAGTTATTGAACTTGGTGCGAAGATAAAACATTAATGGATAGTATTCACGCAACTCGTTAACATGCAATTGCAATTGGAATATCAGAATCATCGATAACTAACATATTATTATATTATAAACTTAGAATTGATGGTTGCATTTTATGTAAATCTGTATTTAACTGCATTATGGCTTTAATATTTTTTTACTTGGACTTGAACAAAGGTAGAATGACCTTTGAAGACTTTTGAACTTAGCAACTACGAGTTGTTAAAAAAGTAAACCTTTATTGGATTAAAAAGAGAAACTTAAAGATCAAACAAAATTTAAATAATAACTTCTTATTTTTGCTTCAAATGTATAAAATAAAATCAATAATTATACAGCACAACTTCGTTCATGACGTCTCTTTTAAACATAATTATAGATTCGAATGTTAATATAACGGAAATGTTAATTCTTGAATGTTGTTGATTCTGATTAGACGGTAATTGCAGGCTTGGTGTTTAGGCTGATTTAATGCAAAGGCATTTAGACTAAGTAACCAATTAGAATCTGTTTGTTCTTTACCCGTAACTAGTTGCATGCTAACGGCATTTGCAGATTTATCTACATGATCAATAGCCTACTTTTAATAAAATTGATAAATCTATACCTATCTATACTAATATGAAAAAAAGAAAGATTTGATTCTTGTTTGTTTGCTTTTAAGAATTTAAGTCAAAAACTTCTCAACAGACTTTTTAAATTCTTCCAGCACTTATAAGCTATTGTATCACCCAGGAATGAAGGCTATAACTTTATTTCAAAACTACAAAGTAAAAGTAGTAGTTTTAAATGTATGCTTTTACAACCTCACGCATGAGGGGCAGAACTAAACCACTAGGCTACTACCAAAATAAAGAATGCATTCATTACAGATTAGGTTAATTTATTGTGTGTACTACATAATTATTAGGATTGATTTTTAATAATAAATCCTTCTAATCCATAAAATGGAGTAACGAGTTTATTTAAAATTAACACTTCAAAACTGTCACATACCTACTTCTTATTTAGAACACCAAATAACTGCTTTATTTATCTCAATGTTCAGCCCTATGCTTGTGGGTGTTTTAATTAAATAAATTGCTTTATCTGTGGTGAGACAATGGCGTCGGTTATGGGGGAATTTTATTAACACCGTCCTATCTACGTCATACGGACGGTTATACGGGTGACCACTCATTTACTTAACAAATAGAATTGATTTGCTTGATTCTTATCTTATTTTGCTCTATATTAGATTAGTGTTTGTAAAGGGCGTGTTGGTTTATTAGTAGGCTTATGCGGAAGTTAACGGTCAGTGTAAAGTGAGGAAACTTTTTGGGAATTCGACGTTCGTAGTACCAACGTTAGTTCCTCCAAATTTTTGCCCGAAATGGAGTAGCTTTCTTGGAATCAAAAATAAGCATGTTCTCTCCATGAAATACAATATCAAAGCCTGCAGTGCATTCATTATTAAGAATTACCAACGAACGAGAGTTGCAACGAGTTCGTTTAAAATCTATTTGTAAGTTTGCAGTGTTGTGTAGCAAAATGCTCGTTTCTGCTGAATAAAGTTTACACTAACATAATATACAGTTAGTCTCTCTTCGTTAGCAAAGTCGAGCTTCATTTATTTCATAGCACAAATTATAAGTTACTTGTCATCTCATATTTATGACTCCATTGGAATTCAATTTTATGTAAAACTTTGAATTGTGGTCAGTTACAACAGCGAAAGTGGTTGTAATGAAATAGTGCATGCTGGTTGACAAAGAACTGCGTTGAACGCTTTCCAATTTTATTTGGACGTGAGTAAAAAAAAACTATGAGGAACTTCTACTACTACAGTAAGCTGCATGTCACGGGTTGGTGGTACAGACGCCAGCACATCAAGTTACCCCAGTGAGTCAAATTTTCCCAATTGAATATGAACCTTTTTCTGTTTAACATAAAGTTGAAAAACGATCAAAGAAATTTGACACATTGGGGTAACTTGATGTGCTAGCGTCAGTACCTTATTCTAATCCGCCAGTCTATTCTGTAAAAAATTCTTCGGAAAATTGTGGGTGAATTGAAGGCAAAATGAGCTGTCATTGCATACTATTACTAAGGATTGACAACTAACTTCACTTAACTTACATTTTCACTGGGTGCTTTTGATAACCACTCTGCTGTCCTAGCTAGTATAGTACCGAGCTTCAACAGAATAGGGCCAGCTTATATATTACCGTTGTTACTACTGATCTAAAGACCAATTTACCGTAATTAAAAACGTTCAAATCTAATCACAATCTCATCTCAGCAACCATCTATTGTCAAAAATTAAGGGAAATTTGGCGTATTTTTGACGGAAAAATACGGAAGGTGCCCCCTGTGGGGACTGTGCATAAGTTACTGAAGTCTTGATCAACTTTACTTCACAACCCAAAAGAAGAAAATATTATTGCCGTTGTTGAACAGTCTCTTATTGTGAGACTTTCAAAACATAGTAAAACAGTACCGTATGCAAATAGTGTTAACAAATATAAGAAAACGTTACAACGTATATTTCTCACGGTACTATAGTTACGAAGTAAGTAGTCCACTGTGATAACAATGTCGGTGTGGCGGTGTGTTTGAAGCCACGTGTTGCATACTCTTATTACCAAAACAATGTATATGTAGCCTCATTTATACAATTCGTAGAAATAAGTAGGCGTTTACAGATTTGTTCAATTCTTGATGAATAAACGTTACATTTTTTGTTATAATTATTTAATTACTTATAATTTAAGAACACAAATTTGTGTGTTTGCTCTAAGTATTAAATAGGTACATGGACTTATTACCATAAGCCGGAAAACAGTAGTAGCAATTTAGTTTATTTTTAAAATAGAGCAAATTTTCCTTCAGGGCCTCTCGATTGTACCACCTTGTATATGTTTTTAAATCTGTCAAAAAGCTGATCTCTCATTACATTGATTGTCGAAACACAGATTAAAATAATAAGCATGTGAGATTCAATTTGATTACCATTTTCATTTATGTTTAAGTTACGGATTTGGTACCGCCTGATGTTTTACAAGTGAACAGACATGTAGGTTAAGATTAAATAATAAAGGTATTTAGAACCGTGAATTTTATAGAGCAAAAGAGCGATAAAAGCATTAATTTGAATTGAGAAGATCCCCAGGCTTTATTGAAACCTACCTAATTAATCTATTTATCAACCCCAGTTGAACGTATATGTATATGTCACTTTTTGCAGAACACTAGCTTTAATTCATTAAACCCAAAAAGGACACCAGTGTCCGCGCTGTCATTGTCTTTTCATTGTGTCTCTAATTGACCCGGTATGGTTATCATTTTTGTTTGATGTGGTATACTATGAAGTGCTTAATAAATACACATACTGGTAGGCAGTTTTATGAGACATATTTGAATAGACCTGCAATTGTAATAAAATCATCAAAAAATTATAGCCAGTCCAGTGAAAAATTATTTAACGGTGGCATTGCAATTGAATATGTAAATAAAATATCCGAGTAATTTGGAAACTTACGTGTAATTTTCAAATACGAACACGAATTATCCAATTATGTAGAAGCAATTTTGGATTTATAGAAGTTTACAATCAATTCCAACATATTCAAACATACCATTTTGCTTATAGAACGTATTTAGCTGGAAGAATGCCTATTATTATTGGTTAAACTTCCAATTGGCTGTTAGAAAATGATCAGCAATAGCACAGTATAAATATTAATACAGTAGGACGACGCCTTTGATGTCTGGAAAAATACCAACAAAGTCTACACGCGTAAGCCCTGAATAATACCTCCCGCACTACGAACATCATTTTGTTCGCAGTGCGGGAGCGGCTTTCCCGCGTCTCGCCCCTCACACCCCGCACGATTGCCCTGTCTAGACAGCTTCGTCGGCCGACTGTAGGTTTTTAGACTGTGGCAATAGCCTAAATGTTTAAAATTTAGTTCGTCCACTCATTTGTTAAACAAACCTAACGAAACAATAACAATCAAAACCTTGTTTCACAACAAGAGTTCAAATAAGTTCATTTGTTTGGTCTTTGTTATCTCCCTCACGGTTTTTCCGCGAATTGATATGAAAGTATAATATAATACATGGTGACGTTGTTATGATTACCCTTGGCTTACTTTGGCCAGTAAGATACACGTGGTGGTTTTATTAATCAAACACCAGTGGTAGAATATAAAATATAACGTTGAAAATTATTGCTAAACCATTTTCGTAAACCTATCTTCTATAATAATATAATAATAATAAAAATCTTTATTAAACTAAAGCCTTAATAACTATAACAATGGTATAGTAGAAGTACATACATTGATAGGCTTTCGCTAGGTAGTAATACATTGAAACCCTGACCTCTAAACTAGGTTAGTACCTGTATCTTAGACGGTCAGTGTCTCTCCGCAACAATGTTACAAGCCAGTTTTTTTTTTTTTTACAGCTCAAACAACTACTAAACATCGCAAAATAAAAAAAATAAGCAAAATACTTAAAAATGCAATACTTTTACAAATCAAAAGAAATGAAGGTATTCTAGTAACAAGTTAATAATCAGACACAATCTTTACAGGAACAGACAGAGTTAGCATCGTGATTTCATTATTTGTATTATGTATGTACTTATCTACTAAAATGCTTAATCTAACTTAGTATAGTATGTTATATTTTTTATACTTCTTTATTCTAGGTAGGTACATCGTATTCACATAATTATAATTTATTTATTTTTTATTGTAAGTATACAAAATATTGTAAACCTATTTTAAAAGAGTAAGTATGGAGTTTCTTGCTCATTCTATTTCCTTTTGGAAGTGGCAACTAGAATCATTAAATTATTTTATTTAACTTGTAAGTTTAACGTTCAAAAGCGCCTTTTAAATGGCCTAATTGAAATAAATGATTTGACTTTTGACGCCAATTTTACTACTTGAACTGGAACCTTATGCCTAAAAATAACTGAACTAATCAAATACGCACTAGAAACTTGTACCGTTCGAGTCATAACAATACATGTAGTCAGAACCCCGAAAGTGTAACCACCAGTCTAACCAGGGGTCATTGTTTCAACCAGTAACACTGGTGTTTAGAGGTCCTAAAGATAGTCACCCCCAAGTAACACACTAGTATTTTGCTGCGCCAGGTAAGGCTGGAAGCCGACTGTAGTATTAATGAAAAAGCAGAAAAGTAGATGATACTTAATGAATTTATTGATGCCATTAAGAATCAATTATAGTAATGACTAAGAAACGCTTATGAGCTCATCATGATTTTAAAACATTTATCTTCCCATAATTTGGACTCCAAAAAGGTTTTCTATTTTAAAAATAATTGCCAGCTGAAAAAAAATGTTAGAACTTATTATATTTACTTGATTCTATCCGAACTCGTAAAAACGTAACCCTGAAACGCTGACCTTTATCAAAACATCATCAATCAAATCTGTTTGTCGACATTATGTCGGATATTACTCTCCGAAGAGATTGTTTGTGTCAGCTAATACAGTATTTTTTTTTATTTTTTTTACGAAGTTACGCACAAAATTATGCTTCATTTATATTATTTTGGGAATTCTGTGACGTATCTTCAAAATAATACTGTTGATCTGGATCAAAGTTGATAAATAGATCTTGTTACAGTTTTGGATTATGACTTGTTTTTTTTAAACAACGCTGCTTGTTTACTACGAAAAGTTATAAGCTAAAAACTATGTCACACATACTGTCTTAGTGTTATGTGGAAAATAAATATTTACGCTTACAATTTGTCCACATTTACAAGGAATAATCTAAAGGCAAATATTTTGTTACACTTGTACGTAATCATATTATTATGTTTGTTTCTACAAAGTTCATCATAAGGTCTATAGTTAAGTATTATCTCATGTTGAGTCGGTGCTGTTTGCTCTTGGCCTATTGACTTAATTGATTAATATACTGTCTCCTGACCTTTGAATCTTTCTATTCGTTTCTTCGATCATATATCCCAGTCTGTTACTAACCCACTGCTAGGGAGTAAGCCTCTTCTTATACATATAAGCCACGAGCGTTTATTCATTGGGGTGTGGTTTCCACAGTTACTCTTGAAGTGGGCATTAATCATCATTTAAATTCTAATTGAAATCATTTATTTGGAAAAAATACATAGTTTACAAGGGAAGATCTTACAGCATGGACGTTATTTAAGTTATTTATTTATTTATTTAAGCCTTAATTGCTGAAGTAACTAAACATAGGTACATATAATCTAATAGTATAAAAAAAACTTAAGTCTAACACATCGAGTTTCCCGGTTTAGTGATCAGCGTGTCCTGTGACACATAGGCCTTTTCCAAGCTGTTTCCACTCATTTCTACCTCTAGCTTTTCTAGACCAGGTAGCGCCTCCAATTTTTACTATATCGTCTATCCATCTCTTTGCCTGTCTTCCCCTTTTCCTTTTGCCATCGTGTGGATGCCACTCAGTTATCATTTTTGACTATTTTACCTTAATGTCTCTCGTCATGTGACCTGTCCACCTCCATTTCAACTGTCTTACTTTCATTATAATATCTTCTACTTTAGTTTTGGAACGTATTTCAGCTGCTCTGAACCGATTCTTTTTAGTGACCCCAATCATACTTCTTTCCATTGCCCGCTGGCATGATCTCAGTTTAAAAAGATGTTTTTGGTTTATTTATTTTTTTTGTTTAATTGTTATTTAAGTTATTTAAGTATGTTTAAATGTCGTTATTATAAGCAAGCATGCAGATCATCAATGGCAACAATGTCGTCTGCCTATCTCGGCTCCGGACGACCAACAGTTTTCTTGCCGTTTCTAGGACGCCACTCGCTCACATACTCATAGCTTTACTTCACTGGCGGATTTAGGCGTTTAAAACTTGGTCTAGCAGATGAATGCTCCATGGGTAATGATATTATAAGTAAAAAGGTGTAGATAGGTTACCTAAACAACATTCGATTTTCAAAAACGGCCCACTAACGCACGCACGCGTCCGTTGACGGTGCGACGCGACACTGAGGTCTAGTGTGGCTAGTTAGCCACATTTAAACGTGTCGCTTTCTGAGCGCTTATAACCTATCTACACTATTTTACTTATAATATCATTGTCCATGGGTATCTGTTTTACTCAGAGTGATATTTAGTTCATGCTACTAATTAATTAGTTTACTAATGCTCTTCTTAACACGAATGTTTTAAAAACGCTAGTAGCATTCGTTTTGATTAGCCTAAAGGCTATCTAAACTTCATTGGGCAGAATATTACGGCTACCTAAACTATATAACGCGAAGTGCTGGTATAATGCAGCGGTCGTTCGTTCAGCTGTAATGCAATCCGGCTAACGTTGATCCACCGACTTACAGAGCGGGTCCGATTTCTAAAAAACGGCTAGTCGTTATTTAATGCGGCGGATTCTGCAATTAAGCTGCGACATATCCACAAACAAGTATGTCATTGTGACTTGACAATGCCTTGCATTGAAACAATAAGTAATAATCAAATAAGCCTACTGACTGCCTTGCTTGTTAAGCGGTGATGACTGCGACTGCTGAGCGCGTTGACTGGGATTTGGTTCCCAGGTCCGACAAAATGACCATTCGAAATGTTCGTAATATCAGCCCGTGGACTGAATTACAGTCTGTTCAATGGCAATAGACTCACCCGCTGCATGGGACTTAAACATCACTGAAAATATGTGCGTCACTATAGGTACACTTATACCTAGCTGTTTGGGGAATACAAGCATTATGTTACGTTAGGAAACCTGCGGTTCTGTAAACAGGGTGGATAGAAACGCAAGGGTGAATAGAAACAAAACTTTGAAGAGGGTTTTACGCTAGTTTAATATTGTATGATACTAACGAGGTGTCGAAACCATTTATCTCGATTATTTAAAAGCATTACAGTCCTCGTATGTAACAAATAATTTTTAACTTACTTGAATAACCTCCTCAAAGTTTTGTTTCTATTCATCCTTGAGGTTCTATCCAATCCGTTTTACCCGGTAGGTACAGACGGCAGCACATCAAGTTACCCCAATGTGTAAATTTTTTCCAATTAAATATGAACATTATTCTTTTTGGCATAAAGTTGAAAAACGATCATGACACATTGGGGAAACTTGATGTGCTGGCGTCTGTACATGAATGCATTATTCATTGTCAACTTCAACCCATTTTCACTTCACTTGCTGACTGACTCTTACGCACAGGCACTATTGTATGGAACCGGCTGACAACTCGGATTTTGTTACCAGCCACTGTTTATAAATTATCTTCACCTTTCGTAAGCATCTACTGCAACCTGTCTACCTTTCCTAACTGAAGGGTCGATTTGCATCACAAGCAAACCAACAGTATATCTTATATCAGTTATATCCCATACAAAGTACGCTGCATAGACAAATTTATAAACTCCGGTTGCAATAAAACATCACAAAAGAAACAAATTACTTATGATAAACGACATTCGAATAAAAATCATTTATATCTTCCATGAGACTTTCTACAATTCGACAATTTAACAAAAGAGTTTACCTCATATTAGACGCGTAAATATCCACTCGGTATGCGGCATTCATATTTATACAGTCGGTAAATTGCTATCGGGCGTAATGTAATAATATGAATTTACATAAATTTTCTATAACATTTACATTAGGAATAAATGAATTGCTGGTTGAATGGTGTCTTGGCCGGAAAGGCGCTTGGTTCACGCCCGGAGTCGGCCGCATAACAGAAACGTGTAAACCTAATAAGTAAAACGGCTGGTTTTATTTATTTTGTTGACCATATATTTCCTGGTGCAGGAGTTGAAGTAATAAAGTAGTGGTAGAGTGGTAATCAAAATGTTTTCTCTTAGAAGCTGTTAATTATGTTTTAGTTTTATAGCTAGTATAAATTAATCGACACCAAACGTTGTGGTTTAATGGATACACGAGAAAAGTAGCGCATATTTCAAACAATAAAATTAGTGCATACCTAAGTGGTTTCTTGTTGCACTTAAAAAACATAAAAAGGTAATAACAAAAAGTATTATTACTACTGAATTACAAAGATCCTTCTTAACTTTCGTGGAAATAGGTACAGGTTCTTTTAGACACAGAAAATGTTTATACGCAACCAAACTTGCATAGCAGCAAATTCTATTTCAAAAACCCTATTAAGCTTCACGACATACTGGTATCTTAAACTACAGGTCCACCCACAATCTTGCAAGCTCACGGAAAAGTTAAATATTATAAAATTTAAATATTATAATGGCCGGTCCACGACTCACGAGACACAATAGTCAGAACTGTGATTTGCATCGCAGTACAAAATACTGAATGGGAATTTACTTAATATACTAGTAACTTTGTATTCTCGTGATAGCCTGGCGTGACTTTTTAAATTTTACAAGCAAAACTATATTTCTGGTTATAGAAAAAAATTGTAGAACTGAAAGTTTCTATAAGCAAGGTAAGTATGCTTCAGAAATTCTGTTAGCCGATGAAGCAGCGAAGTCCTAGAGTGGAGACCAAGAAATGGAGTACCAAGTGACCTTAAAAAAGTGTTCTGAGACTGACTGGATTCAGAAGATGGAAGAACGGGTGTTGTGACGTAGCATGAGAGAAACCCATATTTAGTCAGTGGACTCTGATGTACACTGAGAGAAAGTTATTAGACCAGCCTTCTTCACTGCGTAAAGCTACTACTCTTCTTAGCATTGCACGACTAATATTAAATTACCTTGATTATAGTTGGTCGTCATGACTATATTGTTAAACAGTATACGGCCTATAATTAAGCAAGGTTGACATTTAAAAGTAATCGATACATAATTTTGGTCTTTGTACCATTAGCTTTAGTTAAAACATATACCTTTCGATGTCAAACATTTTGAATGAAATACATTAGATCTGAACACAGGTAGGTACAGACGCCAGCACGTCAAGTTACCCCAATAAGTCAAATTTCTTTGATCGCTTTTCAACTTTATTTCAAACAGAATAAGGTTCATATTAAAATGGGAAAATTTGACACATTGGGGTAACTTGATGTGCTGGTGTCTGAACATGAATTACGTCATTGTATTCTCCTCACACTTGACCACTTTTAATTTCCGGATCAACAATACCAATTAACTTCATAGGTGCAGTAAAGCATTGCACCTTGTTGATTAAAAGCTTGTTGAACTAGTTATTAAATATTACTGGGCCATAAAAACCTAGGTCCCAAGATTTCAATAGCGATTCAGTACTTACCTATGTTATGATTTATGACTACCTATGAAAGTTTAGTATTTATTTCCGTTCCTGTTTTCCTTTGAGAAAATATTTCATTAGGTATTAATTGTGTTCGGAGGAGTACGTTCGGAGATTGTTTGAGTTTATTCGTAATAATAAAAGTGCTTTGTCCATTTCACCACAAAACTTAAAATTCAATCAACGAGACTGTTGTTCGTATCACCGGGTCCGTACATAACTTTGCCACACTAAAACCAGGCTTTCGGAGGTGCATAGCATAGTGGGTGAGTAAAGTCTACTGCACAGCTATTTGTGCCTATTTTAGGGTGACTAATTTACATGATAAATTATCTGTCAATGCCAAGCATTAGTATGAAATGATACCTTACTTTTTGACTGGCCTGTTGGTCTAGTAGTTAGTGACCCTGACTGCTTTGCCGGAGGTTGTGGGTTCAATTCCCACCCAGGACAAATGTTTGTATGATGAGATAAGCACGATCATTAACGCACAATTCCTACGCTGTCTTGATTACAGGGCACAGCAATACTCAGTTGACTACCAGCACCGGTGCAAACGGTACCACTTCCTTCCTCTAGAGATGAGACGTTATATTGGAGACCTTAGTTTACTTCTGGGTATCGCAAATGGTCACATTGACTGTCCTGAACTCGTTGCTAATCTGACATTACGCACAAATCTGATGGGGTTACGTCAACGGCCAATATTGAATGTACCTTTTGCAATGACTAATTATAGGCGGAATGTGTTCTCTATAAGAAGTGCACTTAGTTTTAATAGACTTCCTAGGGACCTTAATGTCGACTTATTTTGCACCCGTGTTTCGACCTTAAGACGGCTTTTGGCACAGTCTTTTTTTCTTGATAACTAGTCGACTTATCGATTCTTAGCATATTATAGTGTTTACCTGTTTGCACTGTCTTTTTAATCGACTTTTTGTTTTTTGTTTACTATATGTGGAGGCTTGTTATTAGCTATTTTTTATAATATTATATTCTTAGTACACTGGATTGTTAGTCTGTAAGCCTTCCTAAAAATAAAATAAATAAATAAATAAAATAAATAAATAAATCATTTGTTCGGTGTCTGGGTGTAATTAAAATTTATCTATAATATGTATGTATTTAGAAATATATAAGTATGTTTATCAGCTGTTTAGTACCCATAACACAAGCTTTCAAGCTTAACTTGGGACTGAATGGCGTATGGCGTTGTGTGAAAAGTTGTGGAATATTTATTTATTATTTATTTATGTTCATTTTTAGGGTTTATTTTGCAAAACAGCACCACTTGCAAAAGCAATATGTCTAGGTATCTCTTCAATTATTTTGTCTAAGTCCTTAGCGCTTAGTGTTTGACTAAAGCAACTCAAGGGCCGATCAAAAATTTGGAGGCAAAAATAGATTTGTATCTATTACCGGGTGTAAATGTTTACTTCAAATACTACTAAACGTCAGCTATTACTGTTAATAGGCATTCCTACGTAATTGTTAGTCTCGAACGAATCGATGTAATTGATAACGGTTTGAAGTTACTATTCTAAAATTGTAACAGTATTTTTGAATATTGTAGAATTACTCCAGTTCGATATTTATTTTTAGTAAGTTATAGAAGAAAGCTCTTGTCGAAGCTCCCCAACTCATTTCATTCAAAACCATAATCAGTAGTGATGTGAATATACAGATTTTATCTCATAGATATCAATGGAAGACGAACAGTAAAAACAATAGAAAAAAAAATGCATTTACTTGCGTACGAAAATAAATAAATCACCTTGAAACTAGGCGCAACTCACAATTCAAATTTTATTATATAAAGCTAAAAAAACCCCAACGCCAAAAAGTAAAGCTCACATTTAATAGTTAAATCTAACATTTTCCTATCGTTGAGCCATCGCGCGTTGTGGCCTCGGGGTACAGCTTAAGTAATAAGGAATCTTCCTAGTAGGTATGTTTGTTTTTCAGTAAAGTTAATACCCATAGAAGCCAAAAATCGCAATGGCAGCTAACGAAAAAAAAAGCTGATAACATTGAGACGGCTGAACAGATTTTAATGAATCGTGTATAAGAACCATCGCAAGAAACCGCACCTAGATCGGTTCACCCGTTTAAGTGCTACGATGCCACCGACAAGCAGACAGACAGACACACACACATAGCGGTCAAACTTAAAACACCCCTCTTTTTGCGTCGGGGATTAAAAATTTAATATGATAGACCAAGCTGTAATAAATAAAATAACGTGTTCACCGTTCTGTCTTGAAAAGCAAAAGGGAAGAGACCAAAGACAACTTTATTATCATAGACAAACCAATACTAAAACAGCCAGGTATACCTAGTTACATAAATACTACTTAGTATGATTTTTATAACTAACACCCCTACTTAAAAATTATACTGGTTAAGTATTTATTTTTCAACTAAGCCAATAGCATTTACAAACACTTTATGCTTAATTAAACTTAAACTTTTAGTAAGCAAATCAGCTGGCATTTCAGCTGTACATAGATATTTAACATTTACTAACTTCTGAGCAATTATTTCTTTACAAAAATGAAATCTTATGTCTATGTGTTTAGATCTGTTGTGGAAAACAGGATTCATCAACAATTTTTGTGCACTTTGGTTGTCATTAAACATTTCTATGGTGTAATTACTGCCAGTAATCTCACACTGTAAGTTTCGCAAGTATGTAGCTTCTTTACAACATTCAGAAATGGCAATGTATTCCGCCTCTGTACTAGAAAGTGCAACAACCCTTTGCTTTCTGCTTTCCCATGATATTGCAGCTCCAGATAATTTGAAAACATAACCTGTATATGACCTTCTACTAATAATATCACTACCCCAATCAGCATCAACATAACCAATTATTTCAGAATTTAGTTTAGAATCATATTTTAAAGCATAATGTTTTGTCTTCTTTAAATATCTCAAAATTCTCTTAGCATGAGTCCAATGTTCTTTTGTGAAACAATTATTAAATTGACTCATATAACTAACTGAATGTGATATGTCAGGACGACTTAAAACTGACAAATACATTAAACTGCCTATCAGTTGTTGGTACGGTATACTACTATCACATTTGTTATCCACCTTGAGACTCAGTTTACATTCCATAGGTGTATCAGATGTGTGACAGTCTAACATATTAAACCTAATTAACAATTGGTCGATATAACTCTCCTGGTTTAATTTTACATAGTTATTTTTACACTCCACTTGCATACCTAAACATTGTTTTATAGTACCAAGGTCTTTAATTTTAAAATTGTTTCCTAAGACCTTTTTCAAATTGTTTACTTCATCACAATCATTGGAAAATATGAAAAAATCATCAACATATAATGCTACTACAGTTATACATTTCTTATTTCTTTTTATAAACAGACAAGGTTCATATTTAGACTTAACATAACCACTGTTACATAAACAATCATCAACCTTCTTATACCACATTCTAGAAGACTGTTTTAACCCATAAATGGCTTTCTTTAATTTTAAGACTTTACCATCATTTAAATCACCAAGGCAATCTGGTTTTCGCATATAGATTGTTTCTTCAAGATGTCCATTTAAAAAAGCTGTTTTAACATCTAGATGAGTTGTTTTAAAACTAAGTTTTACAGACAAAGCAAATAATAATCTTAAGGTAGAATATCTAACCACTGGAGAAAATGTCTCAGTATAGTCCACACCGTGTCTCTGTGTAAAACCTTTTGCTACTAATCTAGCACGATATAGAACTTTACCATTCACATCACACTTTTTCTTTAAGACCCATTTACACTGAACTACACAACCACTATTAGGTGCATCAACCAGCTCCCAAGCCTGGTTGTCTTCAAAACATTGAAGTTCATCTTTTACAGCTTGTAACCAAAGCTCTTTTTCATGTCCTGTCAATGCCTCCTGCAGTGTTAAATCTCCAGATTCCTGAAAGCTGACATGTTGGCTACTGTACCCATATCTGTCAGGTAGCTTCCTTGTTCTAACCATTCTTGGGCTCACCATAGGTTCCTGCATACTCTCTTCCACATCTTCATACTCACTGGGCACATACTCTGAATCTGAATTATTTGTAAGATCTTCATGAGATGTGAGAGTATCAGATAGCTTTTCTTCCATATCCCTCACTAAAGGTGTCTGGTCTGAATCTTTTGAAGTTTCATTTACACTTAGTTTCTCAGTTACTGTTATGGTTGTGTTTTCTTTCTCAACAACAATTACATCTCGACTAGTTGTTATCACTTTCTTAACAGGATCATACACTCTATAGCCTTTACTTCCATCTGCGTAGCCAACTAGAATACATTCTTGGGCTTTCATATCCCATTTGCGTCTCTTTTCTTTAGCTATGTGTACCATTACTGTACTCCCAAAAACTCTCAGATGACTTATATCTGGCTTGGTATCATACCATAGTTCATACGGAGTTTTTCCTTGTAATATTGACAAACCAGTGCGATTATGCAAATATACTGCTGTGTTTGTGGCTTCAGCCCAGAACGTCTTGCTCAACTGTGCATCGAATAGCATGCACCTAGCTTTCTCGACTAAGGTTCTGTTCATTCTCTCACATAGTCCGTTCTGCTCCGGTGTATATGGGCATGTAGTTTGATGAATTATACCCATTTTCTTCAAATAATCACTAAACTCAGCATTGCAAAATTCTCTTCCATTGTCGCTTCTCATAATTCTTATCTTTTTATTGATCTGATTTTCCACTAATGCTTTATATTCTTTAAAACATTTGAATGCATCACTTTTGTTTTTTAAAAAATAAATAGTGGTCAATCTACTATAATCATCAACAAATAAAAGAAAATATTTAGAGCCACCAATAGAATCACACTCCATAGGACCACAGATGTCAGTATGAATAATATTCAGCAACTCCGTGCTTCTGCTGCCAACATGAGTAAAAGGTAATCGAGCCTGCTTACCTTTACAGCACACGGTGCAAGTAGACTTTGTAATATTAACTTTCTCTTTCAAATTAATTCCATCCACTGTGCTTTGCATTTTATTCAAACAATAACTATTGACTTGGCCTAACCTGCGATGCCAGAGTTCACCAGATATGATTGCTGTTGCAGACACGTTCTCTTGAAGTTGCAGCTTATAAACTCCATTTTCTAATAATGCATAAGCCACTAGTGTACCTTTTTGGTTATATATTTCACAGGCATTCATAGTAAACACAACATTATTCCCTTTTTGTATTAATTGACTAACAGATAATAGGTTAGTTGTCAATTTAGGTACACAGAACACATCTTTTATGTCCACATCAAAACTGCAATCATCAGCTAAACAGACCACACCAACACACAACAGACCTTTATATCACCAGAACACTCAATCGGCACTTTTGTTTTGTCAGCGATCACGATAGTCTGATCTTTCTTTACGTAAGAAATATTCGTAAGCCATTGTTTATTCGGCGTAAGATGCACGCTGGCTCCGGAATCAACATACCAGTCGTTGTTGTTAAACTTTCCGCTTAGAAAGACCGCGCTGAACGCATTCGTTTGTTTACGTTCATTTCCCTTGTTATTCGACACTTCAGCTGTACATTGTGATACATAATGACCTTTTTGTTTGCATCGATAACACTTAATTTCTTTCTTTGCTTTTGTTGACGTTCCATTTTGGCCGCCACTATTGTTATTTTTTACAACCATAGACTTTTGTGACCCCGATGAATTTTGCCAACGTTTATGATTATTGTAACCACTGGCCAATGCTCCGCTCGATTCTTGATTACCGGTTTCCATGTCAAGCAATTTACTTTTAATCGCGTCTGTTGATATTTGTATTCCAGAATGTTCGATGGCCATAATCATGGGTGCATATTTTTCTGGTAGCCCCGCGAGCAATAACGAACCAATCCATTCATCGTTTATTTTGAATCCTGTATTACATAACTTCTGTCCTGTTTCTATGATCTGAGTCACATAGGCAATCATGGAACCACAATTTTCAAGTCTTATAGATATTAAATTTCGTAGTAAGCTTATTCTTCTTGTAAATCCTGAATCGTCGAACAGAGCCTTCAGTTTCTCCCATAATTCCTTAGTAGTAGCAACATTTCTTATGTGCACATACAATGAAGAGTCTATTGTGAGGATTAATTTAGCTTTTGTTTTTGCGTCATCCTCGGCAAACGTTCTTACATCTTCCTCTGGTTTGATGCATTTCATCATCCCCTCTAGGACTAAGAAATTTTCCGCCGCAAATACCCATTCGCTATAATTTTCCCTGCCTCTTAACTTCGGCACGTTTATAATGTAATTTGCCGCCATGTTTTTTCTTCACGCTGTCGCTTTATCTCCTACTAATTGTTATCTGGGCTAGCTATCTAAACTATATTCTACTGCGAATAAAAATAACATATACTTTTAAACTTCCGCGATATAATTTGCTATAAACCCTAACAGGCACATACTGGGCCCATAACCTAATAAATAAAATAACGTGTTCACCGTTCTGTCTTGAAAAGCAAAAGGGAAGAGACCAAAGACAACTTTATTATCATAGACAAACCAATACTAAAACAGCCAGGTATACCTAGTTACATAAATACTACTTAGTATGATTTTTATAACTAACAAGCTGGCTATCACGTCGAGTGTTTGACTGGACTGGAAAGTCCATAACATTCTTTTGTCATATTACATGGCCAAGGCTTTTTTCTCATATAGAGATAGTATGAGCATTGATCACCATGCATGCTCAAGGTAGATTGTGAGTGGTAGGAATTTTGTTTCTCCCATTAGACTTGATGAACTTGTAAGAGAAGACCAAAACAAACTTGTTAGTACAGACGCCAGCACATCGAGTGTCGAGTCTACCCCAATGTGTCTTAGATATTTTTTCAACTTTATAACAAATATTTTGTTTCATAAAATTGGGAATTTTTAATGTTTGGGATATCTTGATGTGCATATTAATTAAAAAAGTCATATTGGTACATAATTGTCCAGACTTTAGCCCATTCATGACAAACGAGACTTTAAACACCATGATTTATTAAAAATTAGGTAAAACATCACAATAGGAATACCACTGTAAGCATTACAAACATATAAGTACCATCGGAAAATCGTAAATAAAACCTGACATTTTACAACAGCCATTACTAGCAACCACTGACAGGATATGAACATGAATACATACATTGTCCTAATACAATCCAGTCATAAAACCAAACTCCGATATCAATGCGTACATCAGTTGCGCAAGTGCAGTCCGGTTAGACGTTTAAACGCATTAAAATTCGTGTTAAATGAGCGGAAATAAGAGTTGAGTTGGAGAATGAAGCCGTCATTGACATTGCTTGTAACTATCATCGACATGACACGTACCAACTGCACACTGGAAGTTATTGGTTTGATTTCCATTGTTAGACGGTACGGCAAAATGGACTCAACGGTTTATCAAGATTGATAGATGAATAAAACATTTATTCTGCGCACACAAAAGACATAGCCCAACACACAAAAACAAAGAGAAATAAAAAAACAAAAATTTAACTAAACATGAAAAAAAAAACAGTATGGCAATAAATTAAAAAAAAAAATCTATGTAGTCGGAATGCATAAACAACAACGATGACTGAAAATGTAAAAAAATTTGACAAAACCTACATTGATGCATCAATTTACTATTACTAAATGATACTCTTAATAACTATAAATAAAATTGTGATGCGCCAGCCTCATATATTGGTTGTCTCAATGGTTACAGATGTAGGTACGAGTTTGAGGTAATGGTAAGGAATTACTTAAAACCAGGTACCTTTCAATAATCAAATGGGTTTAAACGAGTTTAAAAAAGTAAGCTTTTATTATGCAAGCCCATAAGTTTCTTACTAAACTCTGACTGTTATGTTTATCTTTGTCTTTTGTGAAATGATATTTTTTTTAGTGTCATGATTTCGGGGCAACTCCGTCACATGAAACCTGGCCTGGCCTAACCTAACCTTGTCCTTGGTTTAAGAATAGTCCTTGGTCTGAATGATGACGTATTAAAGCCATCACTGTTCTACTGTGTAAGAAAGAGACTGAGAGAGAGAGAGAGAGAGAGAGAGAGAGAGAGAGGTGGAGATATCCATCTCTATGATTAATGCCGTATCGTCAGACAAAGTCCAGTGCGAACTCGCCATCGTAAACCAGTGCGCGACAAGCCCCAGCGACAACAGCTCCGATACTAAAATAAAGTATTATACGTGGTGTAATTCACCGATTAATTAAAAGTTATACAGGCGTGACCGGTGTAATTGCCAGGAGACTTGTGTTACGTTTAGTGCATTCACTTTTATTGGCCCGCCTTTATGCTTAGTTATTACTATGAAAGTGGGTAAATTACCCAGTACAATCATTAAATTTCTTTATTTCTAATTGCAATTCAGATATTAATCATGAGTACATTTCTGGAACCGCTAAATAAATTTGCATTGTTGTTCTAGAGATTCAAGCGCTAATACTGATTATTAGGTCTAGGGTAGATTCACAGGTCAGGCAGAGTAGTATTAAATGTTTCTAGCTGAAAGGGATATAGCCATTTTCTAAGGAAGCTTTGGCCATGTGATACACACGGAGGAAACAATTCATAGACATTAGGGTTGACATCTCAAATAAAGAATCAACGGCTGTTTTTCTTTTCTCATAGAATGAGAATTTGCAATGCCTACTTTGGTAGTACTGGCCACCCGAAAATATTAGAATGAAATAAACAATAAGTGGCTCTACCTTTTTTTTATTTATACTACACACAGTCTTATACGTCATGTCCACTTTTTATTGTACCATTAAACCAGTGATGGTTTGTCTCGATATAACACTCCTTAATTATTTAAATACGTAAATATACATCTAGGCTAATAATGTAGGCATATTTGCAATAATGCATTGCAAATAACAAATTGGTAATAGTCATATTTAAGTTACCTAATTAGTATAATTTTAGTACCTATTTATTACATCGATGGGTAAAACATGGCCAGAATTTAGCGTTTGCAATCAACGACTTTTATAATCAGCAGCACCTAAATTCAGATAGTTACATGAGAAATCATTCAATAAGTTTTTGGTAACATACATGTGTACTGGTCCATATACGAAGATATCCATCGATATCGCCAGATTAACTGTGTTCGCATTACTGATGCGTTAACTAACATGCCCTGAATGGTCAATACGCCGGAATGTTCAGAAATTATCAGTACTCAATACACTGCTACCTACATACATCTAACCTATCGCTTTTGTTGTACTCTTGGTACTCTTGAAATAATAGAACGTGAAATAGAGAAATAATAATAACAATATACTACTGATGATAAAAATAATCAAAAAATCATACATACATACCAGCAATAACTTAACAATAATAACAATGACCTAACAATAAAGTTAAACAAATAAATAACTGTAAAACGTTACGTTTGTTTCAGATATTAAAGGTCCATTAAATCACACAATAAAATTAAGAATATTTGAAGAATTTCTAATACTTGACATAAAAACTTAAAATCTTTATACCAATATAGATGTTCAGTCAGTTCAGAAACAAAAGCCCAGAAAGTTATCAAGCTTAGCAGTAAGAGTTGCTAAAACATCATAAAAGCGGCAGAAACATATTAAGGTTCTAATTTTAGGTGAGTTAAGCTAATATGAACAACAGAGGAACATTCAAAATAGAACGTATAACACTCAACGGAGAACTGCAAAATAACTAAAGCAAACCAAAATGTTTACGCTTGCAAACTTGTTGGTACTAACATTTCAATGGAAGAGTAATGAATATTGGCACTAAAATTTTCTCACTGCTTAAGTATTAGCACATCAGAACTTCGGTCAGTAACTAATAATGATCGAATCATCAAAATAATAAATAAGAAGTGAAGAGACAAAGCTGCTGCTTATTGTCATGATCGAATATTGTTATTCACTTTATTTTATTACTTTTATGGAAACTTACAGCTAATACATCCAAATAGTCAGCAGTAATAAACAGAATAACGCCAATTACAAGTTTTCGCTTATATAAACTTATCCTACGTGTGTAATCTTTTTCACTCTTTACGGGTAGTCAAAAGCCAAAACTGACCACTAATCTCTTCAAAGGTACCGTGTAATATAATAACTGGGTTGTCGAGGTCAAATAGGCAGTTACAACAAAAATAAAAACAAAGTTAATTAATTTGTGTACAGGGTGTAATCTCCGAAACTATTCATCAAATGCATTTACTACTAGAACGCTACGTTATCGACAACTGCTGTAGAATAGAATTCATGTTGTAGTAGGCTTCAATGTAAAGAGGAGGGATGAAACGCATGTTACTAAAGGAATTATGAGTATACATGTGGATGGATGGAGAGGGAGACCAAAGAAAAGATGGATGGATTATGTGAAGAGCGATATGAAAGAGAAGTAAGGAAGTGATAACATGACGGGTGACAGGATAGAATGGAAGAAAAAACGTATTGCGCCGACACTAAATAACACGGGACAAGGGCAGGAAGCTGATCATGATGAGTAGCCTTCAATGCGAACTAAGCCTTGCGCAGAACTTAGTGGAAAATACTACTGCATCTAGTTTGACTGGAAACCGACCGCAACATCATTGGGTGAAGGCTAAACAAATGATGATGACTGTACCCATGTGAAGATGTAAAGTAGTTCCATCCTTCACAAGGAGCAATACGGAAGAACTCGACACAGCGTAGGCGCAATGTATGACTTTACCCATTCAAGTAAACACTTCAAGTACACCTCACAAGACCACAGAAACAAGACAATTCGAGTATCACACGAATGAGTCACGTCCGGCTAATTGTTAATATACAGAAGCAGTGGCAAGCAGTCGAGGTGGTCTTTGTTCAACAAGTTAACACCTACTCCCGCCGAATGAGCTTGATAAATGTTTTTATTGCCGTGCACCACAAGTGCAACAATTCAACCAGAGAAAATTACTTTGCGCATAACGAAGCTCAAACAATGGTTAATAATGTTACGGTGTGTGACGAATTCCGGGGCCCAGTTGTGCTTCACAATATCTACAAAATGGCACCCGCTGAGAACAAGAACAGAAGTCTAGAATGCGTAGTTTCGGGGAATTTTACGTCTACAACGTGGTTGGCAGAGTTTTTCGTAACATTTTGTTCCATCGTTTTTCATTCATCATTTATGCCCATATCATCAAAAGTATTAATAAAAAAATACGCACATTTCACATTCAAATTTTTGAATGTGCATCTATCAGTATTATGTACTCGGATCTTTTTCTGATTCTCTGCCATTTGCGATACGATATAAACTATTTGACTTAATTTGTTAATAAACATTAGTTTAATATTGCTATAAAGTTTAAGCCAAAAATGTAAACTAATTAATTAACATATCAATAACATTCACTAAAGTAAAAATGTTATTTTTAATTTTAAATTTGGCTTGAGTAGGTACTAATTAATCATAAAACAAAATTTTAATAAGTCAAAAACAGATGACGTTTGAAACGAAAAATACAAAAGTATTTGAATCATGTTTTATGTTTCGAAACTAAATGAGTTTAAATGAAAACCTTTTTGGTTTCAAGCTCTAAACAGCTTCAAGCTACCTACGCACAACAATGCAACTGCGTGAGCTGCTGACTTCAACACAAATATGTCCACGATTCGCGACGCTGCCTCATAAATTAAAGAGATAAATGGTTCACCAACAATGGTTAAATAAACCGTCCTGTTTCTTATAACACTCGAAAATAAGCTTTGTTTGGTAGCACTGTAAAAAGTTGAAATGTCCATACGCGCGGACTTACAATGGATCAGAATATTTAAGGGGAGTTTAATACACGCGTGGGCACGTCGATTGCTGCAAAAAATTTAGCGCAGCATTCGATACACTATTTATGGACACTTTTGGTCTATTAAATAATATCTTAAAACGTCCATAACAGCATTGTATTCTGCTTTCAATATTGCATGATATTAAAATAAAGTTTTACAGGTCTTTATTTGGGTTTACAATTAAGTTTTATAGTTGGATTTTATTTCCACGTGTTAACAGTTTTTAATAAAAGGTTTTATATTTAATAAGTTTGAGTTTTATGTTATTTGTTCACACACACTCAATAAGAGTGAGGTAATTTGATGGTAATATTATACTTTCTAAAACTAATTTGACGATTGAGAATCTCTTAAAGCTAAAATAAAAGTTAGATATTGAAACATAAATGTGTGTAAAATTTATTTTTGTTTATAAATGTTAATCGAGGGCTGCATGGCTATCTAATAACAGTCACACGGGTTGATGAAAGCGTATATTATAAATATAAATATTTGACAACTTTCACATAACGCCATTTAGTCCCGCTAAGCAGCAGTGCGATTCTGATCAAATTACCGCGTGAAAAAGTAGGCGTAGTGAGGGCGAATTGAGCTGTCATTCCATACTAATGCTAGGCATTGACAGTTCACTTCACTCAAGTTTACACGGCGTGACTTTTACTAAATCGACCGGCAGAGCTCGTGTTACGGGCGCTAAACAACTGACAGATAAACTTATTTATATATTTCTAAATATTATTCATTATTATTATAGATAAATTTCACCCAGACACAGAACAAATGATCGTGCTCATCACACAAACATTTGTCCTGGGTGGGAATCGAACCCACGATCTCCGGCATAGCAGAATGACCATTAACTACTAGACCAACAGGCCAGTCAACTATTTATGCTGCGCTTCTTAAGGTCAGTCCGTGGATGGTACTGTTTATAACATACCGAGACCATTTCAACTTCGTACATTGGATTTCATTGGTAGAACTTGGACAGCTTTTACGTAGTCCCGAAAATAGTATAACGAAAGAGTATCGTGTTGCTGGTCTACCAGTAACTTTTTCAGACACGCAGTTGATCCTGTGAAAAATACTGATATTTAGCTGCATTCGGTTAGACTGGAATCCGACCTTAAACATAGACAGAAAAAGGTTAGCCTAGTGATGATAGCAAGATCCAAAAACACTAGTACTAGGAACCCATATTTCTTAAGGAGGTCACTCTTTAAAATAAATTAACCCAAATACTTCTCTATTGAATGATTCCTACCAAACACTGGGTTGGTTTCATAAACTCTTTAGGAGATCACAAAGCCGTGTTCTCATAAAAAACGGCCACGTATAAAATAAGTGTTTACTTTGTCGGCGGTAGTGCTTTGAAGTGGCTTCCATTTCTGTTCATAGCAACCCTTCCAACATGTGCGGAGATAAAGATGAAATGAAACTACTTGTACACATTCCCTTTCAAGATTTTAATCAAATACTTTTACCGTTACGTCTTGCTGAAAATCGAACTACTCACTGATGACTAGAAACATTAGTGTTTCGATTTTGCACTCCAATACTCATGAAAGTTTGGAAGAGCTTCCAGACCGACTTGTGATATAACCGATTGAAATCGAAACGTATGTTGATACGTTTCGATTTAAGAAATGTCATAAATGCTTGTTCTCATGTAAATATATCGTTGCTTTCTTAGTTTCTTACAAAAATAAGGAAACAAGAAGTATGACAAGCTTCAAAGATTGCGACGGAAATGACTTTTAGGACATAGAATCACGCCTGTATTCCTAAAGGGTTAGTCAGAGGTTTATTTTTTAGTACAAACACAAGAAATGTTAGTTTTGTATGGCTTTAAGTTTTAGCCGGAAATTTGGGTTTTTGGTGGTCTGCGGTTGACAACACTTTATCTAGCAACATGACTGAGTCATACAATAACGAATGACCGATGTATGACATTTCATCTTTTAAAACAAATTCATACTCACATACATAATCATTTAATACTTACACAATAATTTAAATTCACGTTAAACAACTGTTTTCTTTAATTTATTATTCCCCGAGAAGAAGTCGGCTTCCGCGAACAATAGGTAGGTAATTTAATTGTGTTTAAAATGCCGGTAGTTGACGTGGTAAAATCGATCTAAACTTTTAGGTCAAAAGACGAAACTTTCACAAAATTCCGTCGATCGCTAAATGCCAATAGTTTTCCAGCCAATTACCTCAAATCTCTAGAACCTTACTTATTAACGAAAGCTCGATCCCCTGCACCTTGCACCCTGACATCACAAGATGGATCTGCCGAGCCCCCGTCCACAAATTACATGAAGCAATTTTACCCACAATCTTAGCAATGACATTACTACAGCGGAATCTCACCCACGATGTTTGCTTGTGAACTGTTCTGGAGCTATGAAACTATTCAAAAGAAAATTTTAAAGCATCAAAGATGAACACGGAATATGATCAAGTCATTCATAAATCAATAATAGTGATAAATTAAAAACGATGATACGATGATGAATTATTTTAATATGTGTTGGATGCGTCAATTATCTTTAGTTTATGTAATAATACAAATGTTTGGGTGAAATCAATCTCTTCTAAACATGACAACATTACACAACATCACTGGCAAAATGTAGATGTACTTCGTTCGCCTTTGCCTAGCCCTTCGGAAATTAGAGGCTAGATGTTGTCTTAATAATTTTTGTATGAATACTATAAACAAAGAAAAAAACAAAACAATTCTGTACTTATTTGATTTTTAGTTTGCTTGTACGAGTAAGAATTTAGTCTAAAACTTATCAATGACTATTTAAAAATATTTCATTATAAGGAATCCATTATGTACTGCTTTACATTTGAAAAATAAACTAAACGCGCGTATGAAGAATTTAGTTTATACGCACTTCCTAGATTGATTAAATGTATCATCAGCACGTAAAGCATTACCTCCTAAGGCAGTGTAGGAAGCGTTGTTTGATTCACATAGGTTCTTTGTAAAGTTATGTTCATATTGCAACATCAACACGCCAACTTTAGCAATTTTATTAACGCTATATTTTATGGACTTCTAATATTTTAGAAGTTCAACCAAAACGAATTTCCGTGCGAAAAGTTACAAAATTCATGATGAAACTAGCAATAAAGAATAAGATGCATGTGCTAAGTTAGATATGTTACAACACCGTTCCTTTTGATCGATGTAAATAAAGCAATACCAAGGTTAGATGTTATTGTTGTAAACATGTCAAAATGACTTTAAGTATTCAGTAATTTGGTCTTTAACATTGCTATAACGATTTGAAAAAAGGGATAGAATAGAAGGATGGTATCTAATGATGAAAAGAAGCGTGTCTTTCTCTCGACACTCAAGGAAAAAAGGAAGAAGAAAAACACACACACGTCGTCGCAAGATAATGTCTGTCATTTAAAAGAGACTATGGCCGCTGAGTTTTTTCGATGTTTCTTCTCAGAGTAGTCCATATTGATAGTGAAACACCGACCTCACTTTCTAGTTAAAAAAGACGAGCAAAAGTTTTTGTATGAACCTATTTACAAAAATAGATGTTATAATGTATCATCATTTACCATTTCTCAAAAGGAGAAGGTAGAGACACTCACACACATCAATACATAAGTAATACGCGCACGCGTATACAATATTAACTTTATCTTCGGTGGTTGTAAAGTTTGCACAAGTTTTACAAAAGCTATGATAACTATTCTGGGATCTATTTCTTAGCTCCATGACATTTTTCCCTAAAAGAATTCGTCCACGCATCGCATCCTACCCTCTGCTATACATCCCCTTGAAATTTTAGGGGAACGCAATCATTCCCTTTGATTCCTGTTCCGTCCTATTCAATTAGAAGGCGTCTCTAGCTGACTTTTATAAAAAATAGTTTCCTAGTTAGATTCAGATTCTGCAATACGGGAAAGATACGGTGATTACGAACGGGCCCATGATTAAAGTATTTTTATTATGGGTTTCCGAATATACCTACGTTAGTTGGAAAACTTTAGGAATAAATCGACTGTTTCATATTATGTTTAGAGTAGGTATTAGAATTTTTATGCAACAGCAGACATTTTTATGAGATTTTAGAGGTGGCTCCAATTGCTTTTATCCATGTGTAAAACACCCTGGCAAAAATTGGTTCGTGAGTTCAAAAAGAAAAAATACTGTACAAGAAAAAAATGCACAAAAAAACTGCGGTATAAAAAACTCTCTCAATTAGATGCTTCATTGTCACAATTGCCGTCTTGTTTCATAGCGAAAGACATCACTTACTGATAACGCTGACGAAAAAGGGTTAATAATTACGATAAATGCCCTTTCAAATGCTGAGAGCATACGTAATACTTAATTTTCCCGAATCATGCACGCTTTTAGACTTAAAACAAAATGTATGCGCATTATTACTGAAGATTCGCTTCCTTCCTGGCTAAAGGCTGTCAAATGTGCCAATGAAAAGGGAACAATGGAGTCTCTATTGTAGTATTTTTACAAATCCCGTACTGACGCAGTCACTTCCTGTATCTCTGAGCCGTATTATCTGGGTATACCGAATCGGGTCAGTCCAGTGAGACTAGTGTGACTACGAAAACTAGGAGCATGAACATTGTATTGATTCTTGCTTTATTGTGAAACAAAATGTGCTTTGAAATTATATTTAAAGATAAATGATAAATGGTAAATGATATTTATTTTGTAAATAGGTTTTTACAAACACTTTTACACGTCGCCTTTTTTAGTAAATGGGATCGGTATTTCACTATTTGACTACTCTGAGAAGAAACACCGAAAGAAACTCAGAGGTCATAGTCTCTTTTAAAGTCCAGACATTATCTTGGTCAAATCATGTAAGATCCATGCAGATTAGTGTCTGAGATGGTCTTTTGAGGAAAGAACCACACAGAATGAGGGGACCAGATCAGTCATTGCAAGCATTTGTCAGTAATCGTGAGCTCAACTCGGAACTTGAGGAGCTCCAAAGTTATCGGTATTTAGGCATTCGTACTACCTATGTTGCAGGTTAACTAGAAAAATCGTAGGTGTGTTCGTAATGACATCTACCTATCAGGAAAAAAAATGTCTATTAGGACGTTTTTTTATATAATTGTGTTGTTTGCATATGAGTGTTACATTTGTATATTTATATTATTATTATTTGTTATTCCGAACACAATGTAAATTGTTTATGAATAAATTGAATTGATTAGGACACGCGAATGCTGATTAACTAGGCTTCAATTAAATTTATAACATCAAAATTTTGATAGGTTAAAACATGCCTTACCCATGAACCACCGCATTCGTCAGGCCTTGCCTTCTAATAATCAGACATTTCCATTTTCTTGAGTAACTAAGACCACCCAATTTCGTGTCGATCAACACCATTTTGTCTCACAATCATCTGTGACAACACAAGCATAGATTATGGCCATCCATATTCCGATCAAATAAACACAAAGTTTACTAAGAAACACCGGTGATGAAAATCACACTTCGTACACCTAAAAACACCCAAAGTTCACACTTACAGGCAACGGTCGCATAAGTTTGTTCCGGCCTAATGAGGCGGCGTCATTCATTGCGCAAGCGCAGCGACAGCGCAGGCGCATTCGCCACGCTCCGGAACAAATCGCACCCGAATACGGGCGTGTGTGGATGATGGTGTGATTTTTAGTCGTAATTGAAATAGATTGGTCGCTTTCGACTTGTTTTGTGTGAAAGTTGGTATGGATCTCAATAAGTCAAGAATACTTAAACGAAAGTCCAGTGACAAGTACGAGTAACCAAAAAAATTGAATTTATTTACGCTATGAAATTTTAGAAAATGTAAGATATTTGTTTACTCATCATCAGAGAGACTTCCACCTGGGCACACATTGCAATGGCCGACTTGGAAAACTCTGAACAGACTCCGCACCCAGGTCGGCCGCAGCAAGGATAATCTCCTGAAGTGGGGTTTCGCAGCTAGCACCGACCTTCAGTGCCTGTGCGGTACCTCTCCACAGACCATGGCCCACCTTTTGTCTTGCGCCGCGTGCCCTGTCACCTGCACACGTGAGGATCTTATGGTTGCTCTTGCGTCAGACTTTCAGGCTTCTGACGATAAGGCGACAATCGAAAGAAAACGGCGTAAATGGAATCAGCTGTTTGACAACTGTCAAGTGTTAACGAGTAGAATGTGTGAAAATGAAATACACTTGACAGTTGACAAACAGCTGATTCCATTTACGCCATTTCCTTTCTTTAATAGAAATAGAATAGAAATAGAATTTGTAATATGGCTAGGACTGCAGTTATTCTTCTTTAATAGCGCTTTCTTATCTGTACTACCTCCTTGAAATTATTAGAAGCACTCGACTGATTTTTGGATACGATGCATGTTTATCGCATCTTTGAATAACCGTCTCACCTGGGCCTACTAATTGCTAAATCAATAGTCTTTAATACACACATTTGAATAAATTACACCTATGAATAACTTCCTTTTACCGTTAATATTTACACAATACTCAGCTGGTAATATTTTTCTAATACGTCGTCATGCATAATAAGTAAGTAAGTTAGTACTCACTATTGAAAGATTCTAATTGTGCATTTATAATGGCTCATTATCGGTAAATTGGTCTTAAATTTGTTTTTATTTATACAGTCCCATTTATTTTATTACGGTGAACGACACTAATACGTATAGGGATTATCGATATTCGTTTAATATAATATTCCTCAAATATGTTAGTGGTTTATGTAATTGAAAAAAACACAACGTATAACTGGAATTCTGTTCAAAAGAAAATGGAGTGACAAAAATTTAATAAAAGTTGCATAAAAGATTTGGCCACGTTGAGGGGATGAAATAAAGGCGACTAACAAAAGTCGTTATAAGTATAAGGTAGATATTGTATGTAGAAACACATGCACACTCAGTAACGTTATACCAACGCAATGAGTGGGTATTGTCTAATTGTCAGTACGAAAGTTACACCAATAGACACAGTTGTCTATGACCATTCAGAGTGTCTCCTCGAAATACCCTGCTCTTCTGTAGAGTAAGATGTGCAAAACGAGCGACATTTGCACATCTTAATAAACAGATATAGAAACAGGCTAACGTTCTACTGATAAAGCCAAGCCTTAATTGAGAAATTGAATATCCAAAGTATCGATAACACCACCAAGATTTATAGTAACAACTCTTTAACGACAGATAAAAATAGTGGACGTCAAGTCAATCAAGGTACGTCTTAACACGTAAACGGCAGTAGTATATCGATTTTAAATGCAAATGCGAACAGCTGTTTATCGTCTGAATGATTGCATTAAGCTTGCTTCGAGTTTAATTACCTTGTGTGGGCGAGCGTTCGGTTTCGTCTTGAGACGAACGCCAATCTAGGAACGACAGACTTACGACTGTTACGGATTGTAGGACAAAAACCGGTATTAATTAATTAGATGATGTGATAGTGGAAAAAAGGGTTAGTCGCTAATGGTTGGAAGGCTAGTGATGTGAATAGGATTAGTGCGTCGACTTAATTGTATTGAGGTTTGACATGGAAACTTGGCAGTGTTACCTCGCTGTAGTTGAGATTTAAGAGTAAGAATAGAATAGCTTAATGGAGACGTAGAATTAGAGCAAGGAAGCTTTGTCTCTGTTTAAATTATGACTAAAACTGTTTCATTATTGTTTGGACAACATTCAAGAAGATCATCTGCCTAACCTTTTCCCAACTATGTAAGGGCTGGCTTTCAGTTTAACTGCTGCAGCTGAGTAGCGGTGTTATACATTCATGGAGCGACTAAAAAACTCAGCTCCATGACCCTCTTACTGGGTAACACGATACCCCTTGATAAAACTGGTTGTCAGACTTTCAGACTATTGACTAATTATAAGAGATTTAAAAATTATTGTTACAGAAGTACACTGTGAATACCTAGCTTTAGTAGGCATGATATGACAGCTCAATTTGCCTTTATTTCACCTACATGTCTACTAGGTAATTTTAATAGAATATCAGTACATATAGCTCAATCGTAGTTTTATGTCTTAAATATAAAGTAATAGTCTTTGTAGTAGGTAGCCTGAAACCTGTCAGTCTGACAACTTGTCTTACCGAGAGGTATAGCTTAACCCAGAAACCAGGTTGTGGTGAACAGATAATTGTGCAGTCGCGCCAAAAATCTATTCAGCTTTTTCCGTTAAGACTAAAAGTACGTGTTGCGGAAAACACAAAATTGATAAATAAATAAATATTCCATTACTTTCACACAACGCCATCTAGTCGAAAGCTAAGCAGAGCTTGTGTTATGGGTACTAAACAGCTGATAAACATACTTATTTACTTCTGTATACATACATATTATAGATAAATTACACCCAGACACAAAACAAATGATCGTACTGATCACAAAAATATTTGTCCCGGGTGGGAATCAAACCCACGACTTCTGGCATAGCATTCAGGGTAGTGACCCTGACAGCTATGCTTTTTGTAGTCAGTGGACTACTAGACCAACAGGCTAGTTAAAAGAGTAATATAATGAGGTTCATGCATATTTATTTATTTTATTTTATTTTATTTTATTATTTTATTTTCTTTGGGTGGCTTACAGCTAACAATACAAAATTAATAGCGAGTTGTTCAACGACAAGCTACTTTAGTTACTAGCTCTTTTAATGCCTTTCCCACTGTTATTTAAATATCAAAATTTATTTCAATAATATCAATAAATACTACGTGTTACCTTCAATTGAAGACACTCGTATATTTTTTACAACATGAGGGTACTTTATTTCAATAACGGTGGTTTATGATGCATTTTATAAAATATATTTTTTATCAATAAGACGAATCATCGTTTCATGGGGCCCGCCGACAGTTAATAAATAACTCTCAAGTCAATTCGTCACACTTTTTACATCTATTATAGTCAATTATTATAAATTTTAAATATAGGTAGCGTGATTTTTTAACAACAAAGGGAGGGGTTAAATTCAATGAACTTTCTTTTCTTGTAATGGCTTTTATTTAGTTAAAGGATAACAATACTGAATAAAATCAACAATAGCTTGATTCGATGAACGGTAAGTCATTTTGTGCATAACAGTTTTTTCGCATCATGCATTAAATGCTGAAAATAAATCGGTTACTGTTTCTAAATGAGACTGTCGCGGCTTAATAATAACTGCTGAACCATCCATGAGCTTGGCCTGCCAAGGTCTGTTCGTGGATAAGTTACCGTCCATTAAAATTGAGTCTTATTCGCGCCTTAATAGGAAAGTGCTGTTACTGTTAGCCGTTGTAACGGGTAGTAAAAAAAAATCAAAATCAAAAGACATTTATTCAAAATAAGCTGAAGATCAGCACTTTTTGAACGTAGAAATTACATAAGACTATCCTCCAAAAAGCCCGCCCTTCGCCACTTCCTAGTGTTTTTGCTGGGAAAAAAAAGTGGCGGAACAAACTCCCCAGCAACACATCTGTCTGATAAGCTAGAAGAACTTGAATTTACACAGTACAATTAGTTAAAATTATAAAATAATAAAAATTAGTTATTCACTACATGTTAGCTAGCACACTCAATATAATAAATAGCTACTGACATTAATACTAACTTGAGTTATCAAGCAAAAGCAACTGACTAATAAGAACCCTCCAGGTATAAACGGTGTGCCGGCTTACATGTGCAGAGTTGGATTAAATCCATAGATCTGCAAGACAATGTAACAAAATGATAAACTAGGACTATCGCAGTTTAATAAAAACAAAAAAAAAACAGGTAATAGCAAAACCAAAGCCAGCAAGACGACCAGTTACAATCAATAGTCAATCTAAAAGGCCTACACCCAGTCTCACCAAAGAGTATTTACCCAGTAATCGAGTTGTAGAGGCCAGACAAGCAGTCGCTTTATGAAAATAACGGGCGAGTATTCAATTCCATCATATACACCAACATAATTGATAAAGACAAGGCAAATAATGACCTAATTCTGGATGCAAAAAAAGTGTGGATTTATTGATGAAAAGTGGAGATATTTGTCAATTAAAACCAATGTTATTTTGTGAACTTAATGCCTATGGTGTTAGATCCACTCTGTGCATCCGTGTGCTTAAAGTATTATTAAACAAATATCATACCATGATAGTATGAAATCAGTCGTTACATGTAGTAACAACTTGTATTATTATGTAATTTACGAGTACCTATTGGTGATTGTTTTTTTATTGATTGCATTCAATCTTTTTCCACAAAAAATGCGACGGTGATAACCAACTTTAGCTCCAACATTTGCTGCCATACCCAATACGAAGCAATGTTTGACCTATCACGCTAAGAAAATAAAACGCCTCTATACTTCAAATGCCAAAAGTTTGTTTGTTTGCTACCTCGTGAAGTTTGAACGGTATCTTATGTGAGTATTGGGATCTAAAACAATAAAGATAAGAACCCTTTGATCAGTTTATGCTTTTAGTTTTAGAAAAGTATGCCAAACAAAACCACATGACTGTATTGACATAGATCATCATAATAATGGTTGAACGTGAACCGCACTTATTATAAGAGGCTCTTTGGCTTCTTATGTAAATTATGGAATAAATTATTCGGTACTTTTAAAGTGTATCATCATCTTGTTTTGATCTCGTTTGCTGTAAAACTTTCTGTGAATTTCTAGAGAAATTCAAACTTCCAACTGGGTTATGCATTTAAAGTAAACAAAATTTCACTTAATCTGTATCTTGCTCGTATTTGTATTTATTTCGAGACGTCAGAGCTTTCTTCTCTCACACATAATATATTTGCTGTCATTTTACTATCCATATTATTATCTTTCACTCATCAATACATCCAATATTTTTTAGACTAAAATCATAAGTCATTTATTCAAATAAGCCTGAGAATCAGCACTTTTTTAAATTAAAAAGATACTTAAGAACGTCCCTCAAAGCGCTCGTTTTTTTCCAATTTCTAATGTTTTTGCTGGGAAGAATTGGAGAAACCAACTCCCCAGAAACATGCCAGTCTGGTATGTAAGAAGAACTAATCGTAAGTAATTAATCAACATAATCAGTTAAATCTTAGATCTTCTTTAATGCTTGTAGCACACTATTCATACTCAAAACTTACATCGTCTTCATTTATTTTCTCGACATCACGTGCCCATAGGGTGACAACTGATTTTCACACAACGACTTGGTTACAGACGCAGCTTTTAGACTCCTTCTTCTGAAATGCTTAGGTCAATTGAAATTAAATCCACTCACGTAACAGCTCTCATCCCTTATAGCATTTTCATTTCAGCTGCATGCCTTTAATTTATTGATAAAATAAAAGTGATAAAATGATATTTATTTTGTAAATAGGTTTTCACAAACACTTACGTCATTTTTTAACTGGTAGATGAAATCGGAGTTTCACTAACTGACTACTCTGAGAAGAAACACCGAAAGAAACTCAGAGGTCATAGTCTCTTTTAAAGTCCAGACATTATCTTGGTCAAATCATGTAAGCACCATGCAGATTAGTGTCTGAGATGGTCATTAAACCCCAAGAGGACACCGGCGTCCGCGATGTCATTGTCTTTTAATTATATTGTGTCTAATTAACACGATTGAAAGGTTGCAAGGTTAATAAAATATGTGTCTATTCATCCAAAAACTAATTATTTTTATATTTGTATCGATTACTCCTGGATTGTTGACAAACCGGAATGTGTCAACTTAAAACAAAATATCTCATAAAGCATTATTGTTTCGTAATTTAGTAAAAGATCACAAGATTTTTCAACTTGCTTAGATACTTAACGTATTTTTCGTTGATGTTGGGTGCGATTTTTTATTTCACTTTTGTCTCTTTTAGGACGACCACTGATGACAGGCCACGTGACAGGCTCGTTGCATTTCTTTGGCAGTGGTTAGCTCAGGTGGAGGAACAGACAACCCAAGACCGACTGTCTTGGCGTCTTAAAACAAGGAGGGCCGACCCAACATGAATAGGAATGAGGCATAGCAGAAGAAGAATGTTGTCCTCTTTTTTCTTTGCATAGATGTATGTAAAGTTTTTTCCCAAAGAGATAAGTCACGAGATTTATTCACTACGCTTGGTAAAGGTAATTTTGGCGATTTTAGAGTAATAATTTAAAATGTTTAAAGTAATAATAAACTAAATTAGGTTAGTAATGGGAATGGGTAGTCTTTTGTTGGATATTGTATGTAAGTAATGCCCTGAGCGTAGCTAGTGTCTTCTACCTATGAGATTTTGTTTTTGTCTTGCGGCAAGACAGCACATTAATAATTTATTTATACCGATTATTACAGGCCAAAATGCGTTACTTGCGAAGTATGTGTGGTGTAACAATGAATGACAGATACAGAGATTGAGGAATGATATGATAAAGCAACGTTGTGGTTTAAAAGAAGATGTAGTAACAAACATTGAAAAGAGTGTGCTTAGAAGGTTTGGTCACGTTGAAAGGATGGTTGAAAGGCGACTAACGAAAGGTATTTACAAGGCAGATGTAAGGGAACGCCCGGAGGGAGGACATCCTAGAAGGACATACACAGACTTTGTTGGTGAGGTTCTTCAGAAAGGTCAGGTGCGTAGTACTCGCAACCGGCGTGTGTGTATGACAACATGTATGAATGTAAACGAAGCAAAATAAGTGTGTAAGAATCGTAGCATATGGCACTCTGTAGTTTCTGCCTACCCCCATGGGAAAAAGGCGTGAGTTTATGTATGTATGTATGTATGTATTACAGGCCAGTATTATTATTACTAACATCTATTTCCACTACCACGGAAATACTTCAACCGTGCCTTATAGCAAAATACGCACGATCTACCCAAAACGTAGGGCTAAATGTTTGCTCAAACTTTACGTCGAAGGGCGCTAAAAGGTTTGCAAATAGACATTAAGTAACGCGTCAACTTAGACAATGACGTCTGTTTTACCGACGCGTCTGACCCCTGTTTATTGACGTGTGGTTCCCAGGAAAACTGGGTTATAATGTAATTTGAGGTACTGTGGGGGGTTCGGTTTTGATCTAGTTTGTATGTCAGTAAAAAAAACAAGTCAGTATGATAAGAAATGTGAATGATTATAATTATGATGATGATCCAAAAATGGTTCGACAGACCATTTTGATACGTAAGATCTACCATTAGAGTGCAGTTCAGATTGGAAAAAGGTTTATTGTTAAATGGAATGGTATTTCTTCTTATTGAAATAAAGAGTTTTGTTTTATTGGAAAGTTAGAACTTAACTTTGAACCTAGTCTTAGAAAAACACATACAGGGAGAGCGTCTGAACTGTACATGATAATTTGATTTAACATGAAGTAAAAATTTCTGATCATGATGTGAAATAAAAAATCAATAAAACCCAAGTGAACCGCGTTCGCGCTATCATTGCGTCTCTAATTGACACAATTGAAAGGCTAAGCAACAAGTAATCGTTCGTCGCATTTTGTGCATCACTCTAGAATATTTTAGCTCTCAAATCACAAATCAGCAAAAGTGAGAACTTACTTTGTCTGTAGACGCACTCTTAGTAAATAACCAACCAATCATAGACAAAACAACGTCTAAGAGCTCATAGTTATTTTAATAATAACCTAATGGGGTGACAAAGTTAATAATACAATGACATATCAATTAATTAACAAAAACTCGAACAATAAGCTGTCGTAGAACTAATTTAATATCTGTGAGCAAACAGTTTATTTGTCGATCCGCTATGGCGCCAGCTGTTGCGACGAGGGTAGGGGCAAAGAAGAATTACGTAAGTAGTGCAGAAGTGATACTTTAATTGACTGGTCAGTTGGTCTAGTAGTTAGTGGCCCTGACTGCTATGCCGGAGGTCGTGGGTTCGATTCCCACTCAAGACAAATATTTGTGTGATGAGCACGATCATTTGTTCTGTGTCTGGGTGTAATTTATCTATAACATGTATGTGTTTAGAAATATATAAGTATGTTTATCAGTTATCTAGTATTCATGGCAGAAGCTCTGCTTAGTTTGAGACTAGATCGTGTTGTGTGAAAGTTGTCGCAGCCTGTTATTTTCCCACAGCAAGACAAAGGCATCTTCTAATACAAAGAAGACACAAGGATTAAACCCCACGTCACGATAGCAAGCTTACTGCCATCCTTTTCCAGAAGTTTAATAAAAAAATCGTAATGACAGTTAATAATTATTTTAGTTACTAAATCATTATATTTATATTATTTCTTACACACATGGGAAAAACACGGCCAAAAATAGGCATTTCCCTTTTGGAATATAATTATAAAAGGAGTCGAACAATGACGTATGAGAATGATCACTTCTGTGGCTTATCAAGTCTTCATCTTTGCAGTATATTGCAGATACAAGTTTTTGTTTCGCCATCGATCGTCTCCTGAATGGTAGTCGTTTAATGGAATATGCAATGTCGTTTGATGGCAATAGGCTCGCCCCCTATTACATGGGACTTAAAAAAAAAAAACATAACTGGCGAAATGTGGGTGTACTACCAGGTATACCTCTGCCTAGCCCTTCGGGGATTACAGGCGTGACGTTATGTTATGTTATGTTATGTGTTAATGGAATATCGAAGAATGAGTTACTAAACTGTTATAATACCTTGGACTTTATCAGCATTCACAATTTATCATACCTTTTACGAAAGAAACGTCAAAAAGAGTCTGCAAACAGCGAGTCGTACTGATGGTTGCGTATTGGAACTATTGTAGTAAAAAAAGTAAATATGTCTCCAATGGGCTATTTGACAAAATTTGAATTATTAGTCCATCATCTTGGTTACAAGAAAATATTCGACACATATATTTTTTTTTTACACGTAATCAAAAAATAACGGCGATACATCGAGTCAAAATGTCGCATGACGTCACTAGCCACTACAGTTTATACTATATAATGACGTTACAAGCTCCCTCTCCTCAATTTTAATGCGTTTAATCTAAGCTGTTTTCCAACAATTTGAAAAAGAAAAAAATATGTGCCAAATATTTTCTTGTAATCTAGATGAGGGACTAAAAACAAAAATTTGGTCGAAAAGCCCATTTCAAAGATGCGTGTAAATTTCAAGAAAACCATGTTTTTTAGATTCATCGTTTTATTTTCCTTGGAACATTGACATACCTCTCCATGAACTAGATTATGTTCAGACTTTACACAATCATTTTGTACAATCACTGGCTTGAGTGTTTTATATTTTATAGAGTTGTGGTTCTATGGTTTGTATGTTTAAATATAGAGCCTGATGGCTGAACTGTATATTTTTCATATGTATTTTATCAAACATTAAAACTACTCTTTACTATCTCTATCTTTGGATTCACGACCTGCTGGCTACAAGAGTAGTCAACATAGTCAACATTTAGACTGCAATCTTTACATATCGAATACTACAACTATTTTTGACATGAGGTAATAACGACAAAGCATGAATGAAAATTAAAGAAAACACGATCATAATAAACGAATACAACTTTCTCCTATTCCTTACTTTGAAAATATTATATCTTTTTCAAAGGTGACTATGAAGGTGGTTATCAATGTGACTTTTTCAATTCATATGTACTTTCTAAGATCATCTTAGACATCATTGACATCGGTGAAGGAAAACATCGTGAGGAAACCTGGACTTATAGTTAATATAAGTTTGAAATCGCCAATCCGCCTTGAGCAAGCGTGGTGATCAATGCTCGAGCCTTCTCTGTATGAGAAGAGTCCTGCAGTGGGACAGTAACGTGCTGGTATTATTATATCTATTTATGAACGGACGCCAGCACATCAACCTGGGGTAGGTTGATGTGCTGACGGACGCCAGCGTACATAAGATACCTATTCGTCAGCGCAGAGCCTTGAGGGCCTTGACAACCCTATTTTCTATACTTCACAAACCCACGTCTCCATCATATCTGACTTCTCATTTTCAATATGTGTGTCCTGCACACGATAAGAATCTTCGTTCCACAAATAATCGTCTTCTACGATGTCCTTCTCACCGTTCTGGTTTCATTCACTCTTCTTTTTTCGTCCAGGCGGTTTTCCTTTGGAATGAGCTTCCTCTGAACATCAGGATGGCAACCAGTTTGTTCACGTTTAAAGTAAAGGCGCACGAACACATTCACAAGGTGTTGGCAAACTTATCCCTAAGTTGAGTAAGCAGATTAATTTCTCAATTAATATATCATTTATTTTTATTTTTTTTCTTTTCTCTTGACAGTATCTCTGGAGTTTATAATTATAATATGTATGTAAATATGTATTTATCATAAATAATAATTTATTTTCCTTTCAAGTTTTTACTTTCTTGCGCCTACCATGTTCTGTCTCTGCACCACCTTAAGGTAGACTGGTAGAAAATGCCTAAGGCATTAAGTCCGCCTTTGTACAGTTTATTTTACTAGTGCATAAAGTTTTGATAAATAAATTAAAAAAAATTAAATTAAAAATTTAAAAAACCCCCACCGCAAAAAAGTAAAACATTTAAAAAGTTAAAAATAACACTATAGCCATGAAATTTTACTTCACGTCGGGGTACCGCTTAAGTAAGAAATGTTCCTAATACTTGTAGGTATGTAGTACTTATTTTAACGGTACCCCGATGTTACGTAAAATTTCATGGCTATACATACACACACACATAGCGGTGAAACTTATAACACCCCTCTTTTTGCGTCGGGGGTTAATAAATAAGAGAAATTGTAAAATTTTCATGACACCATGAACATGAACCTTATTGTGTTTAGTTTAGTTGAAAACCTATCACAGAAATTTGATGGGGTAGGTTGATGTGCTGCGTGCGTGTGCTGCTGGGCACATTAAGTAGTCAAGCATTTTTAAAATTAATTTAAAATTTTAAAGCTTAGTAGTTAGGCAACTAAACAGTCCTGACTGACGGAGCTACACTATAAATACTTAAGGGTCTTTACATTTTGGTACAGTTTAGGCTCAGTTTTTAGGACAACTGAGCCTAAACCTAATTAACCTGGTATTCATAAAAATACAGTCTTATTTTAAAACCTGGTTTTCTTGTTCGTAATTTCATTAAACGATAATAATTTATCTAATTTAGTATTCAGTATGATTATATTACTAGAGCTAGTAGCGCCAGGCGCTATCATTGCAGTAGTCTTAGTTAGTTGCTGCTCCATGTCCAGGCTTTCTGATTACCATAAAAGTAGTAATTTTATCGGTAGAATCTATGTAAAATATGCTTGAGCTTATCAGTGATCATATACTTGTAAACTTATTGAACTATTAATCTATTGATTTAATTTTCTACGATACGAAGAGCAATTTTTTTATTTCTTAATCTAAAGTTCGCTGTTAATTTGTATTTTTATATATTATTTGGATTTCATTGTTCTACTGCATGGTAAAGATGATTCTTTCTTTAAAAGAAATGAGAAAAAGGCATGAACATTAATCACCACACTTGCTGTAATTGTAGCTAATTACAAATTTAAGTTACTTGGCTATGTTTTTTTCCATCAATGTCGATAATGTCTTAGATGAATAACATAATTATGGTCTAATACGGAATACTGGCTGGTAACGGATTGACTGTTCATGTAAAATAAAAAATAAGAACAATTTACAAAGTACAACTTAGGAATTGCAATAGCCACATTGGTACTTGTCCATATTTGATGCTGTTTAAGAAGCACTTAGTATCTTTATTTATTTTTTATTTTCAAGCAAGCAAGCAAGTTATCTTAGTTTCTAGGATACAAGCACTTTGAATCTCAGTAGAAGTAATCTCAGTGTTAACCACTCAGTAATTGGAAGGCCTCGATGAAGTCACTCAGTCAATCTTCCATTATCACGAAGCTATCTGAAATATGTAGGTATAGAATTGGCATGTACTTCCGAAATACTTAATTCTTTCATTAGGGTTTTAAAATTTCGTTATTGTTATGAAAATGTGACTTTCTCCAGGCACCCTGGTATTCCTAATTAAAAATCAATTTTGACCAAAATATTATTAATCATGTTACAAAACAGTCTAGCTTAAATCCAACTAAAATAGAACTCAATATCAAAACTTTCATTCAGGCCGCTAAGTACAAACTTTTAACGAACAAATTCCTCTTTGTCGACCTGCTTGGTCCCTCGGCTATAAATATAAGATCATCTAATGCCATCATTCGGTGCGAGTCAAAGTGATCTCTAACGGAGATTTGGTCCGATGTCACTGATCGTATATTGTCGCCCGAGATGACTCCGATAGCGTATGATAATGTTGCGGTGTGATTTCGTTCATGGGCGGAGCGGGGAGCGTTTTAAGACAATAAATTTAAAACATTTATAAGATTTAATTGATTGGGTCGAACAGAAAAATATTGTTTTGAGTGTGTTCATCCAGAGGCCCAAAAAAACTGTTACGTAAAGTATAGGACAAAGATTTTTCCCGAAAAAAGAAAAACCTCCAGAGCACAACAAGCTACCCCAATCCCAAATAGAATAAGGTTAGGAAAATTTCACAGTTTGGGATAGCTTGATGTGCTGGCGTCTGTACATATTATTGTTTAATAAAAATCAACAAATACGTCCTTTTACCGTTGCGTTCAAATATTGGTTACAATTTGTATGTATGATAAGTTAATTAAAAGGAAATAATAATAAAACTTAGATAAAACATTTTATATTATTTTTTAGGGAAAGTTTGTATAACTTAAAAGTTACATAATATTGATTTAATCCAAAAGCGATGGTAGGCTATAACAAATTATGAAGATAACTTTCTACCAATCATAAATTCTGTACAAGAACATAAATATTATCTTTATTAAACAAACAATGTTCCATTCAATTCAATCAATAATGCTAATAACCAAGATAAATCAGTAGACGATAATATTATATCACCAGTGAAGCGGAAGATTATAAATTGATAGGTATTGGTAATTTAAAGACAATTAGACAAATGAGCCGAAGAATTGTGTAATAAAGAGGAGGTCAACTGAGTATGCTGAATCAGTTAGTCAATTCCTATTGCAACCTAACAATTGAATAACACTGTTAGGAAGTATTATTACTATTGATATTAAACTTATTATTAGAGGTACCTACGTTGGTACGTAATCTTCAGAAACAAGCGACAAGCTGATAAAGTAATCATTCTCACTTATTAAACTTTGTTCATTAAACACTAACCTAGAAAAAAATCAAATTAATATTATTTTGAAATCATAGCCATCAATAATTGCAAATTCTATTTATCAACATCTTAATCTTGGTATTTTATATTAACTGACCGTTCTTGTTGATCAACTTAATCGAATCGATACGAAACAGAGATGTCGATTTTATATCTAAATCGAAACGCGAGATACATTAATTCATGCTTTTAATTCACTACATAAAATACACTGGCGCAGCATGTTCTCTATCTTATCTGATGTCATTTATAGGATTAGGGCTAGATGAGACAGATACCGAATAGATGGGTGGTTGAACACCAAGGAATGTTTGAGAGAAATCGTTCAATGAGTATCTAGCTTTGTTTTTATGGTAATTAGTAGGAACCAGTCGAACAGGGTTTCTGAACAAACTTCCGTTGGTAATGTTTGACGTATCATCACGGTACGTGGGTTCCTGTGATATTAACTATCCTTATCTTTTTAAGATAGAAGGAGAGAGAAAAGGTAATGCCTAAATGGTTGACCAAATTGAGTGAGAACTAAAGGATAATTTAAACAAACAAATGTAGGGCCATCGTCGAGGTTTCATTATTACCGTTCATGATGGAATGATTAAGAGCACAAGGTAGTGTTAATTAACGAAGTCAACATCTTGACTTAAGTACAGATTTATTAAGTAGTTACACAGGATAAATGAGTTACCTACCACAGACTTGTATCCACATTAAACATTTCATTTCTAGTATCGCAAATAACATGCTCTAATTATGAAGATTTTATAATTAATTACCATATTTATACGAACATGAGAGCTACATTAAATAGTTTATTCCATAAACATTTCCATTTTATTAACTTCTGAAAAGCAAATAAATAATTAAAATAAATACTATACAGGGTGTAACGGAAAGGGTATATACATACAAACAGGGTGAATAGAGTATTTAATAACGAGTCTTTCCTCAAAATTTCAGCTCCCAACTAATAACTTTGAAACTTCACGATATTATTTAATATCGACAGTTTATTAAATGCAAAATCATAACAAACGTGTCACCGCACTATGAGGGTCATAATCCTGTCCGGCAAGGTTCCAGTATATCTATCTCGGGTTCTGCGCGCCTAGTACAGACCTATCGGGCTCTGCCTAACCGACGAAGGCGCGAAGGCGCGGGCGGGCTCAACTTTACAATTATGTATGTATATGTATAAAAATGTTGCCATGTCGTTTCTTATCACCAAGAGAATCCGTGCCCTTCGGATGTATATACCCTTTCCGTTACACCCTGTATACTTGACAATTTGCATCCATTAAATTATGCAACAAATCGATGTTAAAGTAGTTTTGAACCGCTTTTCAAACATGGTGGTCTCAGCGACCGCAAACTCGATAGCCAATGACGGGGAACGAAAACCGCTAGTCCACAAAATCGAGGATGTTCTTGTCACGTGATTGGTCGTTTTTATCATGAAAACAATTTTAAACGTAGAACCAACTCAAAATAAAAAAAAAATAACTATGGAGACAGAAAATAATTCAAGCTGAATTTAAGACACCTTTTGTTGGTTCACAAAGCTTCTACCAGTGTAAATGTTAAACTTATACATAAAAAACAAGATTTGTTTATAAGGCTAAGGCTATGAACAGAACATATGGCATTGCGCATATTGTAGACTTGCACTTTCCATAACAGAATATAGTCTTGTAGTCGTAAAACCTGTTTATAAGCGCAAAAAATAGGCGATGGACTCCGGGTCTACAGCAGAAAATGGTAACAAATGTGCTTTTTTGCAGACCAATGGCCATATAGTAAATTATAGGTGACTACTAACTTGTCTTCGACTTGTGACGGGCCTTGAACTTATTTGTATGCAACAATGTTGCAATAAAAACTTAAATAGTGAGAAGAATTAATTAGTAGAAACCCCCTAGTTCTTTGTATTTATTGAGCACATGAATTCCATTTTTGATTGCATTTAGAGTTGACAAATCAAATTAAACACACTTCAAAGAAAACGTATTGGAGAGTAGACATGTGCAAAACAGTGCACTACGAAGTGATGTGATATGTCATTACATTTCGTGCCGAGTGATATTACATTACACCATCACAGTATCACACTAAACATCACACGTGATATTATGATGTAGCGCCATGCGATAGCACACCATCGCGCGTTCTAATGTAGTGCAATGTTCTAGTGTAATAGGAATAGGACGTGTTATTGAAATAGAAACATTGCAGCGAGCGATACGATATTGTCCGCGTGTCATTATGATGATTCATAATTACATGAAAGAATTGAAAGATAAAGATAAAGATATTTTTATTTGCAAATATGGGTACATGATTGGTGGTACAGAAAAATTAAAGTGATAAGTCAAGGAAGGACCCATGAACTGCATGACTGCGCTGCGAGTCATCGGAGTCATTGACATGTCACGAGCTACTGCGCTGGTACCGCGCGTGTGATGTTTAGTGTGATGGTGTGATGCTTATTTCAGTGGTGTAATGTGTGATGTTAAAGTATGCGCTCGGGTGATATTACATGTGATGCATCACTCGCATTACTTACACATGTCTATTGGAGAGCACTAATCTTAAAAAAATGCTATTCTAACGTGATGAACTATATTGTGAGTTTATGTCTGCAGCATTAAATTTTTTCAATATTTTCTTCTTTGTTATCACTTTTCAATTGGAATTCTCCTCATTTATTCCTCTACTTAAATAATATCTCCTGTATTCCGGATACAATGAACGATCGTTGAGTTACAGAGGCGCGTGTTAATCGATAACGGATACTACTTTTTTTTTTCGCCCGCTGTAATTTACACTATACCGGATTTGGACTCGTCACAATTATCTGTTAGTGATACTTTTTGATCATATTCTTATGGCAGAATAATCAGTTCATTTAGGGAAATATTGTCGTTCGAGGAACGAGCATTTTATTTAGTCTGTCCGCGATAAAGACAATTTTCAAAATTATTACTCAACGGCCGCCACCCTATATAGGGAAACGAAACGAAATAAATATTATGTGTATATATTCCGTTTCGTTTCCGGTGAATCACTATTAACAATATTTCCGAACAAATTTCGATGTTCAAACAAGATCCCAAACGGCTTCAAAATGTTTTATACCAAGTGGGAGTGTCAGTCATCATTCACTTCGAAGTACATGTCTATACACGGCAATAAACTGGCCAACGCCTACAGTTGTGACCACTTTAAAGACAGACTGACCATCTTACACAATGTTACCTCTCTTCTTTAACAATCAACGCAACGAATCTTCGGTTACTCCTTTCAACATGTCCACTTATTCATGTGCTGTTGTCATTGTTGCATGCATGACAATAATAAGCTGCTATTAGCTCCGGCTAACATTAATTATAATTAACATGATTAGATGTTTCCGTATGAAAACATGTTCTGTTTGTTTAATCACTGCCAATTAGTTGCCCAATCTGTAAATTGCCCTAAACATGTAAACTATCCTTGGAATAATATGATAATTATAATTATAATGAGCTTTTAATTACTTCGGAGCCGAAGATTTTTGGAAATGACGATACGATTAAATAGAGCGTGAGAATTTTTAAAACATTTCGTATTATAAAAGCCAAATGATTATATATTATGTGCAAACTGTACAGCTTTAAATTTAAATTGTGTTGCATTGTTACAACAAATGACGAATACTCCTCGCCTTTGCAATGGATGAATGGGCGAAAGTTGGGCGAGTCCATCACGATCCACGTTTTATCATGCAAACGCACGATGTTTGTGTGGTTTTTTAGAATATATTATCATTATTCATTCCCTGATTTCCTTTTTGGCCTTGATTCACCGTTTAAATAAGTTCATGAACTTAGATCTGAATATAATAGACCGGAATACATTTAATTTTTTGGTCATCTGACGTCATAGCTATGAAATAAAATTAATTAAACGTATATGGAATGAAACAGTGGCTGTAGGGTAACCGATAGTTGAAAAGTAAATATTAGACCGATTGAAAACAATAGAATTAAAGTTCACGATAATTTCAAATAAAACAGGGAAATAGTTTTGGAAAGGAAAAGGATAAAATTAAAACAAGGCAGCATTCCGGAAATGGTTTCTGTTTTTTTTTACCGGTGCATTTCAAAGCAACGTTCATCTCGTGTTTTTCCTTAAACAAAAAGAGACATTAAACAGCTTATTTCTTGAAATGATAAACTTCTGTCGATAATATCTTTCGCACTGTCATGTAGTTAAAACCCTTTTCGTTGAAGAGGAGTGGCTGACAAATGAACCGGTGGGAACAAAGTGTAGGTGAATCATTAGCCATGATTTGCCTTATCGCGTTTTGGTCCTGAATACCAAGTAGGCTTATAGCAATAATGATTCAGTATACCGGGCTTTAGTCATCAGAATGCGAATTCGTAAACGTGAGTAAGGAAATTTTACGACCGACATATTGTGCATTTCACAAAGACAGCTTACAAGCGTCTCGATTTCTCACCCAAATCGCAAAAAGAAAAGATACAGTTTTCAGAAAGTCATAAAGTCTGCAATAAAATATTGAGAAATAAGATTGAGAAGAAAGAACACAATTACTTAAACAAGATTTACATTTCTCTCTAAAACTGTGGTTTCATTGTTTATACATAAACATTATCGCCAAGTTTGCTAAAAAGAGCCTCTTGAGCCCTTTCCTCTTAGATCAACTTGCCACTCACTAAACTGTCTTAAGATAATAAGTATTGAAACCCTTTAGAAGGGTGCGGGCAAGAGTCAATATTTGCAAATATAAGACGTTATTTAGATGCAAGACACGATCGTCTGCCCCAGAGTCGGCCGTCCGGCCTTCTTATGCAAATCTTGCCATATCTCCGACTATTCACTAAGAGGTTTATTTGGCGAGGTCCTTTGAAACTCCACGGAGTGGGTGTATTAAATTTTTCATAACTGCCCACTTCACTTGAAGTGCGTTTATTATACTTCCTACATTTGGCGCTCGTTATTTGATGTTTTAAATTTCCGCACAGAAAGTTGCACTCTGGAATTTTGGCCGTAAAAAGCTTAAACGAATATTGTGTAATGTGTGTGAATTTTTGCATTGTTGTTAGTTTTCATGTGTAAAACTTTGATCCAAAACAATTTTACTCTTTATTGCTCAAGTATTATTTCAATCCCATCCACTGTTTTCAGTTTCAAATGTTTGGCAGTAAAAGCAGGTATTGCGAAAAGAATATGGTTACGTGTCTTTGAAATTGGCCGCATTACAAGAAAAACACGCACGCTTTTGGTTATCAACGTATCTTGTCGGCACCTTTCAATTAATGCGGAGGAAAGCGGTTTAAATTGAAAAAGTAAAAATTCAACCTTTTATATTTTTATAACAAGCCATTGAGTAAGTGGGAACATCTTTGGTAGATCATATTTTTTTTTGTGTATTTAACTTGCCAAAGCAAAATATATTTGTTACTGTTTTATTTTATTGAGATAACAGGACGTTCATTTACAAGAAAATGTTAACTGAATATAATTAACTCTTTTTAAGCTTAAGAATATTGTAAATGAATACATGAGTTGAATTAAAATCAACTGTTTCTTTATCAGTTTCCACAAATTAAAGTGAACATGAAACTGCAATGTCTTACGAACATCCTGGATCTCACAAACAAACTCGTGACACAATGATATCTTGCCATCAGCGATGCATCAGCTTTGCAAACCTACGAGTAAGTACTTGCGAAATGAGTAAGTAATATAAAAATACTTGGTCACGTCATGGCAATCTAAAAAGATAATCTATCTCACGCTTCAAAGGAAATAACTGTAAATCCTGTTAGAATCATTTGACCCAGCACCCCACCTGTTCACGAATTGAATTAAACCTTCGCATGTTTAAAGGCAGTAAAATCTATAGCAGCCGAAATAACGATATCAAAATATTTCAACAACCATTGTTGTTGTCAAGGGTGAGAAGATAAGTTAATAATATAATGACATATTATTGCTCCCTCTATGCTTATTCGGCTATTTCCACGATCTTAGCCTCATAATTTATAAATTTATCATTGCTGTCAGCTACATCTTAGACTACTGATTCAGAAAGCTCAAAATCCTTTGGCTTGTCTATCTTTATAACGCTGTCGACAAGAAACAATCGTGTTGTTATTATGTTTATGGTGTAATGTCAAAATAAAATGTTTTCTCTAGTTGTGAGCGCGTCATTAATTCGAATTTTATTCACATTATGGTGCGTGACTGCATTATATATTTGAGTTTCAAACTGTTTCGATAATGCATCTAAATAGGTTATTTCTATTAAAAATTATTGTCTTCCTACTCACTTTGAGTTCACTTCAAAACTTGTTTATTGTCGATTTGTTGTTTTGATTCTGTGTAGGAATTAATGTAATGTTAGCAGTAACTGTTTTCGCCATTACATAATTATCGTCATAAAATATATTTAACTTTTCAATCGTGAGAGACACAATAGAAAGACAATGACAGCGTGGACACCGGTCTCCGCTTGGGGTTAAATAATCATGAATAATACACGCCAAGTACTATCATTCATGACTATTAATTATTATTGTAAAACTTTAACAGTCCCTACTCAACGCTAAAGTTTTATCATTATCCTTCATATACAAACTACCTCAAATAACGTAAAAAAGCTTTAACCATAATACGGTAATTTCCCTAAAAAAATCTTAATAAAGAAAAAAAAAATGAACACCTATTTTTTTTCAGTATCTGTAATATTTCACGTATCGTCAGGGCTTGGTCGGTAAGAAATACCAGTATTATGTTTTGTGTGAGTATGTACGGGAAATCTGTTTTAAAATTCAGTTTTACTGAATTTTAAAACAGTTATCCTCAACCAATTCCTTAATTGGATAACAATACAAATTTAACTCACCAACTGAATCGGGAACCATGATCAATATGCACCAGGAGTAACTATCAAATGGTCTAATTATGCCGTCAACATCCTCAAAGTTGGTCTGTCAGTAAGTTAGTTACAAGACTACTGATTGTCTGTAACTAAGTATTTATTTGCTCAGGAAACTAATAACAAAGTGGAATGGCTTGGAGGGATGAGGAAACAGAAAACAGGTTGCAACGATGTTTACGAGAAATTTGCGTGTCTTCTTTTACGAGTAGGTATTATAGTGGATAAGTTTATGTAATGTAAGGTAAGTGTGAGCAGCAATGTGTGTTAGATAGCATACAGGCATACATAAACTCAGGCCTCTTTCCCATGGGGGTAAGCAGAAATTACAGAACGCCACGTCCTACGATTCTTACGCACTACTTTTGCTTCGTTTACTTTCATACCTCTGGCCATACAAACACGCCGGTTGAGAGTACTACGCACATAACTTTTCTGAAGGACATCACCAATAAGGATAAGTGGTAGATTAGGTGAGCCGCGAACAATTTAATTTCTATTGTGTCTGGTATGGTAGTTAAAAATGTTAAGCTATGCTTGTTGTTAGGTATTTCATGCATTTATTTGATATTTCAATAATATAGGTAGTCAAAATAGTCTCCGAGTAAAATGAGTAAAATGCCTGTTGCATTGGGATAAATCAAAATCAAATCAAAATCAAAAGTCATTTATTCAAATTAGGCTGAGGATCAGCACTTTTTGAACGTCGAAATTACATAACACAGTCCCCCAAAAAGCCCACCCTTCGCCACTTCCTAGTGTTTTTGCTGGGAAGAAGAAGTGGCGGAACAAACTCCCCAGCAACACATCTGCCTGATAAGTTAGAAGAACTTGAATTTACACAGTACAATTAGTTATAATTACAAAATAATTAAAATAAGTTATTCACTACATGTTACCTACATGTTAGTTAGCACACTCAATATACAGAATACCAGTAATAAATAGCTACCGACAATAAAACTAACTTTACTCAAGCAAAAGCAACTGACTAATAAGAATCTTCCAGGTAAAAAGGGTGTGCCAGCTTACATGTGCAGAGTTGGATTAAATCCATAGATCTACAAGATAGACAGATCAAAAAAGTGAAAGGACAAGAGTACCGATTTTTTTGCTATTTGTGCGTGTCGAATTCTGGTATTCAGCTCCATAAATTAAGGCTAGAAGACGAGCACAATATAGAACTGTTGGGAAAAGGTAAGGCAGATGATGACTACAGAACCCTATTCAACTTTAAGCTTTGTAGACTTTGTATTCAACTTCAATGTATTATTTTAGTAACCAACGTTGTATAATAATAGTGTTTGTTGGTTAACTAATGACTTGAATTTTGAGAGAACATGTAGCACTGTTGTAAATGACTTTTTAAGATCTTTTTAAAGGAGGCAAACAGACTCCGCACCCAAGTCGGCCGCAGCAAGGATAATCTCCTAAAGTGGGGTTTCGCAGCTAGCACCGACTTCAGTGCCTGTGCGGTACCTCTCCACAGACCATTGGCCCACCTTTTGTCTTGCGCCGCGTGCCCTGTCACCTGCACACGTGAGGATCTTATGGTTGCGTCGGTGGATGGTGTTGCGGTAACCCAATTCTGGGCTACATTAATACATACATTTAGTGTCTTTGTTTGCCATCGGCACGCTAAGAAGAAGAAGGAGGCAAACTGTGTCTCCTCAACACAGGTAGCTCTGCTACCTAGCTAGAAGAACAGTAGCTCACCCCAACGTTATATTTGTTAGTTTAGGTCCTACGCTCATTTAACTCAGGTTTCAATATGTAAGTACTATTTATCCTTATTGCAATAAGCAATAAATATTATAATTATTCCGTAGTAGTAGCTCACCGGTATCTGGAACAGGCTACAAGAGGTCAGGGCTCCAGGGAGAGGAATCGCTTAAAATATGAGTCTTGTCCAGAAGTACTGCTTTCTGAATCAATCCCTTGATCCAGGTGCCCAACGAGAGCCTCCTCAGATATAGATCGAGGCTCTTGGCTATTAAGCCATTAGCAGACATGACCACGGTACCATAATAGCTGAGTCTTATTATTATTATTTATTATTAACCCTATTCCCTGTGAAAAGAGAAACCTGAAAACCAACTGTATCAGAACCTAGATAAAGTTGCTAATAGTCTGAACAAAGTAGATGGTCTTAATTAACCAGTGTGTCATAGTTTTCTAACGTAGTGGTGCCATACAGTCATACAAGTAAGTTTCCCATGTAATATTGTTCAAATTAACAAGACTGTTAGGAAAGAAGGTCTGTGAGAACTGACATGTATTACATAGAATCACGCTATGATCCGTAAATGATTCATGAACTAGGTAGATACAGGAAATAAGTACTTGAAGTAATTTGGTACATTTAACAACTCTTATACGGCATTTACATAAAGTTGAGTTAACAAATATTCATTTACACAAAAGATTACTTTTAACACTTTTATTATTATGTTGGTAGCACATGCAAAGTTGGGCAAAATATTTGAAATTGGGAACAATTTAAAGGTTTTTCATTACAGCGAGGAAAGTTGGTAGGAAAGCAGGAAGGACCCTTTTAGCGCATTTCGCCATAGTTTCGTCATTTTTAAGTTTAGCTGGTGTTTTTTTGCTTTAATTTGTTAAAAATGCATGAGTTATAATAACATACTCGCACACAAAGGGTTTTGCACCATCGTAGGTACTAGATTTAACTACTTTTTAAACAACTTTAGTTTATTTTCAATATTTTTTGTCAGTATAGAGTAAACTGTCATTTGTCTACATAATAAGTTTCAAGAAAGTTACAGTGACTGTTAAGTTCCTTGTGGCGCTGATAGTTTTGTCACAATAATTTAAAATTGTGAGCTGTCTCCTAAAATCTCAGCCTGTTGTAATAGTGTATAAATTTTATTAAATTTACTAACAACACTAACAATTATAATATTTACGTAATTTCATTTTTTGTTTGTTTGAGTCCCATACTAACCCATGCAGATCTACATTGAGCTCCACTGTATCAACTGATTTTTTTTATTGCGTCTGCGTATTTGCTGTCCAATTCTCTTTAGACATTGGCAGAATAGTCGACATCGGCTCTGTATGCCTTAAAAAAATAGAATAGAATAGACTGTTAAGTTCGTCTAGGTAAACGCCGAAAAACAACGAGTTCCTGTAACACCAGTTTAGGCCCAAACTGTATGTTCACAGTATAACGGGAAATTCAACAACGCGTAGAACAAAATTGTCCACTATCCCAACATCATTTTGAAAGAAACTATCAATCACGGTTTACCGCACCATTTTTTATATGTTATCTGTAAACACAGTAACGTACAGGCGATATACCATCCACAATATCCCGAATGGATATTGGATGGGGACGTGAGGAACTCCATACAGCTCATACATTGCTCGCTGAATTCACTTAACTGTGTGTAAAGTCGAAATTATTACAGCAATGGATGGGCATACGTCCAAAGGTTCACTAAACTGCATTTATCAAAGAATAGACGCTACCAAAGCGAATATGCTGGACATTACCCGCGCCCTTGTTTGAACTAACTTTTTTAATTTTCTTCATAAAATCTATTCGTTTTGAGCGGTCAACTGGGAGGGAAAGTTTTAAAAGCATTTATTCTTTGTTTAACGTTAAATAAAGGTTTAAGCAAACATAGAATTGGCTCGCATATTGCTGAAACCTATATAAATATTGAGTTTAAAGTTTCTGCCATTGTTATTCACTTAATACACTGAGGATGGACTGTTACAGGCTCAAATTGAGTTACTTAGTTTGTTCTTTTTGTTGATACTGAGACAATTGCTTTTTTAAAGCAGCCACATGACACATGCATTTATATTCTGCTCACGTTATCAATTTGAATCGCATATCTTGCAATGGAACTAAAAAAATCACGAAAATAGTTTTATCCTTAAGAAGACTATTGACAAATTAAATTCAAAAGATGACTGGCAGCCAGTTAAAAGTGTTCATATAAAAGAAAAACAGAATACGTCATGTCTAATAAATCTGTAAACAATACAAAACTTAGATAAAAAAGTATAAACTGCCAAAGCCAAAATGATTATTTTTTTTAAGAAGTAAAGAAAGGATATTTGCTATCAAATCTTCGTTTCACATCACTTAAATACTAATTTGTATTCGAGACCCACCTGGGTGACCAACAACTACAAATAGTCGGACCGTTACTCAAATTCCTACAATTTATTGCATCACAATGACGACACAACTCACAACTGCAAATTGCACATCGTTTTAAGAATGTACAGTCAACATAAGACACAAAGCATACAAATAGAAAATTTCAAACATCTTCCGTCGCTATTTTTTATATATTAATCGATCAATTCTTCGACTTTACTTTTATGCCTCTGTTAATCTTTACAAAGTTACTGGAACTAAATAACAACTATTTCTTCTAGTCTGGCTGTTTTTGTTTGATCTAGAGGTTTCAAGCACTTATTTATTTAATTAATTGTATAATTAGAATAAAGGATGACCTCTGCAAAAAATGCCGAATATTTGAAGTTTAGTTCACTACCACAGCTCACAATAAGCTGCAACTACTGCGCACATTACACTTATCACATGAGACTTTAACATTTCCAGCGAAATGTAAGTGTTATAGACACTCTTCCTTTGGGAAAAATTACCACAACATCACTTCTACATCAGGCGAGATGTTGTGTTGATTCTTCCAACACAGTGCCAAGATATTTATGTCATAACTGCATACTTGGCTCTTTTGCTGTCTGTACATTAATTTGTATGAAGACAACGCCTGCAGGCGGCTCACAGTCTGTAATATCGGCGGGTCATATTAGCACTGAATGACACACGTACTGAACCTGCGAACTGAATTAGAAATGAGAAGTATGGTGGGTGTCATTTGTTTTACTGTCTCTGGGACTTCCAGCAGAATAAAACAGTGGAAAACTTCAAAAAAGATTGAACTGGTCTTCAAAGCAAAGTTAAAAAACGATGGCAAAAACAACGTCAGCTTTTTAATATTTTTCACTTGACCTAGAAACTGGATATTACTTTTTCAGTGTTTATTAACTGGTCCGACATATTTTTTGTTGGAACTTTGACAATAATTTGTGATAAAAGAAGTATCCTGATCTACGTTTTAGTTTTAAGTTTTTTGGTAAAATGAAATATTGGGCAAGCTGTATATTTTTAAAGACACCTTAGCTATAGCTATAAATAGATGTTTCATTAGTAGGTATCTCAGTCACAGCCCGGAGTCTGGCACGGCCTCTATTATACTTAAACTTAAAATACCTAGCAAAATGTGGGTGTACTATAGAAATACCTTTGTCTAACCCTTTAAAGTTTACGTGTGATCTATGTATAATATTATGTTTGTTTTATTATCTTATGCCGTTTATCTTCCGACTACTTTCAAGACTAGTCTCAAGTCGATGTTAATCCGCGATTTTTGTTATGCTTCCTTTTTAAACGAAATTAAGAGATGTGGTACTTTTAATATCGACTATTGATTTCAATCTTTTTATTTTATTGCAAATTAAACATTTTAATCTAAATCCATTCGTTTGTTCTATAAGTTTCTAAAAGATGGCTAAGTGAGTCAACTTCTGAGTCCCAGCATGGCGTGATCGGGTCAGCTAGTTTCTTTATAAAACACTAGCGACTTTGTCCGCGTGAATTTCGTATTTTCCTTTTTTAAATTAAGTCCAAGTCCATGTCACATTTTTGCAATGAAGTTCGATAAATCCAAAATGTATGGAATGAGCAATAATGAGCATAACCTTTCGAAATACTGAATTCCATGCACTTTGGATTTATCCAACCTTGACGTCGTAACTGAAAATGTGACATTGTCTACATTTGAGTTTATTCTATACCTACTAGCAATTAGCTCGCGACTTGGTCTTCGTGCATTTCGTACTCCTTCCCTGTCATCCTTTCTTACTTTTAAAAATAAAATGTAACTTATGACACTCACAAATAATATGGCTTCCTATTAGTAAAAATAATTTTCAAAATCGGTTCACTTACAAGGTCACAAACTTTACCTCTTTATAATAGAAGTATAGACCAAATCAAATCAAATCAAAAGTCATTTATTCAAATCAGGCTGAGGATCAGCACTTTTTGAACGTCAAAAATTACATAAGACAGTCCCCCAAAACGCCCGCCCTTCGCCACTTCCTAGTGTTTTTGCTGGGAAGAAGAAGTGGCGGAATAAACTCCCCAACAACACGTCGGTCTGATATGTTAGAAGAACAGTTTTAACAGCATTGGTAATTAATAAACTTAATCATTTAAATTAAATAATTTGCTACATGCTAGCTAGCACACACCAATATACAAGACAGTAGTAATTAGAATAGTAAGTACCCACGTTGACAACTAGATAAACATACAAATCTGTCCTTCAATAATTATTAGTAAAGATTGTAGCTAAATAGGTACCTGACACCTGTCCGGCAAAACTCTCACGCTTTGTAACCCTATGCCATCGGTACCTGAAGAATACAGCCCATGACTGTGCAATTGCTATCGCTATTACTTCTTGAAAGTTAATCGCTATAGTCTCGTATTACGTGTCATAGGAAATGAGATGTTTGACAACTTCTAATGTTATGAAACGTGATATTTATTTGACAGTTTGATCAGTGTTTTGGTTAATAAATGAATTGTAGTTTAATGGTGTGGATAGAAGGATTAATGGCTAGCTATTAATAGCTGAAGTTGTCTTTGTGTTACATAAAAATAAGACTTTCGCTTTCGATTGATCTCTTTATACCACTTTGGAAGTCTATTTTTTTAGTGTTTGACGAAAATTAAGATTTCGGTTTTTATTCTATTCTATTTTTTCTTATGGCAACGCCAATGTCGACTATTCTGCCAATGAATGAATTAATGAATTCTAGAGTGAATTGAAAAGCAAGTTTTAAGGTGAGTAAGTTTTGTAAGTTTTAGGGTTCCTCGGTGCATATCTTTTCTCCTTCACTATCAAGTCCATCAAAGGGTTGTCTGTAAAAGATCGCTTTTAGCGATAGGGCCACCTATTGATACATTATAATATAACGTTATTCTTAAAGTTACTTAAATAAGCCCATACTAGGATTTTTTCCTGTATCGTGGGTGCAATTACAAACATTTAAAGTTACTAAATAAACAGCTAGACATTAAGCCTGCCATCGGTTGAGTGTACCATGAAGAGTATTATTAAAAAAAGTAAAAAAAAACTTTTCTTATAATATACATATATTATTATGATATATATTTTATTATTATTATTAAAAAAATGCAGTGCGACAACATTATTTTAGCATGCCACATTAACGTACTAATTGAAGTCCAATTCAACAGTAGGTATCCCTAAAGAAACGATGTCAAACTACAGCAAAAGTAGCTCCAAAAATAAAACTTTTCAAACTGAATATTTCACAGTGTTATGCAAATAAAACCCTTAAGTATACTTCTAAGGTGAAGTTACTTTTAATAAGTTCAAATGCAGTCGGATCGGCACTGCTATAAGGTGCGAAAGTGCTAACTTCGCAACATTTTTCGTTTTACGTGAACTGGCACCAATTTACATAAGAAGCAAATCCCGAGTATTCGCGTTTGAATAGTACTACTGTGATATTAAAGAAGCGGTATTATGACTTTACTAGCTTTGGCCCTAGAATTTGTTCGAGGCAATTTAATTTTTAAACCATTTTGGACTTTATGTTGAAAGGTGGTCTGATTAAAAATTGATTCTTGAGCTTGCAAGACATAAATTCCTAGAGCAAGCTATCCTCTTAACTATTTTATACCGAATAGTATAATATTACAAACGACTAGATAACTGACGTCACGATTGGCGCAGAGTCTGAGCACTTGGCTGTTGTACTGCGTATAACAGCTTCCAATCCCAAACCGAACTCATATTTATATGGTCTACACTACAGGTGTATGTGAGTTTAAATGTTTGTAAACGCACCTACAAAACAGGATGAATTCCTGGTGGAGGAAAACGTTTTATTAAAATAAAATAACTAATGTAATCCAACTTCAAAAGCGCTTCATCCTCTCCTCTAAAAACTAACTTGCTGTGCCCGACAGGGTCCATAATTGTTTCTCTATAATTTACCTGCCAGCCTTGTATACATTATGGAATGCAATAAAGTATTGAGTATTGAGTATTGAGTATTGAACTTAAGCATTAGAGTAGAGTAGTAGAGCATAGTAGTAGAGTAGGATAGCTAGCCTTTCGGTTTTCTATAGGATACATTTTGAAGAGTGTGCACGGGAATTATATGACTTGATTCCGCCATCACCTTTCTACCATCGGACAACCCGGCGTACGGCGAGTGTCCACCCTACATCGTCGGCACGATTCGGACAAAGCGTTTCGCTTCGTCGTTTATACCGCGTACATCGAAGGACTGGAACAACTTGCCTGCTGCGGTCTTCCCGTCCGATTATAATTTAGGTGTCTTCAAGGCTAGATTGAATAGGCTCTTAATAAACTAGTGCGCTTCACCGTCACTGATTGCATCACTGCTTACCATCATGCGATCAAGCGTGGGATTGCAGTCAAGCACTGGTTTATAATATTTAAAAAAAAGAGTCCCACAACACACTCTATCCACGTATGAACATGGATAGGTACTTAAAACTAGAAAGTTTATCTATGACAGATATTGTACAGACAGCGGACCATCCCTAAAAGACGATCAGAGCCACAATCCGACACCGAATTACCTTAATAGTCCATAAGCGTACTGTCTATAAAACACACAAAGGTCAGGGAACATTGATTAACGACGGCGTTCGATAGTTTGTCCATACAAAAAGAAGAAAATAAAGTATGGAACGACGTACGTATCTTTTCCTATCGACGTGGCGAACGCACACCGGTGGTGGACGGACGTAAAACGCGATCAGTCGTCGATGGCCTCTGTAGCGGTGGATCGGCATAATGCGTACAAGCATATTATGCTCCTTTCAAATCGGCAAAATACGATAGGCCGTCGATCTATGTATCTTGGTTCTAATAGTCCATAAGCACACATTCACAGTCTTTAAAACGCATTAAACTGCAGAACAAGCAGCAAATATTCCATTTTCCAGTTAAACCTACTTAAGCATAGAAATTGGCTTACTTCACACATAATTTGAACAAGTTTCCAAGACCTCTTATAATGCAAGTATGTACATAATATCGCTTGCCACAGGTCAGTCTCATGTTTGGATTTGTAATGTTTATAAATTACCCGATTTACAAAGGCTTTTCTTATGGTAAATAGGGAGCACAATTACAATACAACAATGCGATTTTAAATTAAACAATTGACGTTATGTGGGGTATGGCAGAGACAAAGAAGCTAAGGACAACGGGATGTGCGTATAATACGCGGAAGTTTGTAGTTTAAAGAAAACATGTAGGTACCTAATTATTTTTTTAATAGTAATTCTTCACTTCCAAAAGACCGATACTGACATGGTGACTTTAAAGTAGACCGGAAAAAATAATTAAATTGTATGTAACACAGAGACAAGCAGCGCAGTACTTACTTCGGTTTAAAATTATGTATTTTGTATCTTTCAAAATCAATTCATTTCAGTAAGGTAGTTAGGTTCGGTAGTTAGGTTAGCTATAGGATAGGTATGGTAAGTTAGGTTAGGTTATATATATGATGTCATTCTAACCCAAAATGTTTATACATATAAGAGCACGCTAGAGACTCGCTAAATAAAAAGTAGTAGTAGTTATTATTGTTTTGAATCTATTTTTTGTCATCTTGTTATAAGAACGCATATCTAAAACTTGCGTCCAAAATTCTGGTGTCACAGTGTTTTTAATGAAATTACTCCGAAACGGCTTGACCGATTCTTACGAAATTTTGTGTACTTATATTTAGTAGGTCTGATAATAACACGTGGAGTATTTTGTTTGAATAAAAAAGACAAAATGAAGTTTGCCAAGGCAGCTAGTATTCAAATTAAATTAACACTACATAATAAACCTAACAAAAAGTATTCTCAAGAAACTCACTCAAACACTGTCACGCAAGAATTTTATTTATTAGAAAAATATAATTTACGTCTCAATTATACTCGTCTTTGTTTCATTCTCAATGAGATAGGTTTACTTGTAGTACGGCTCATTTATATCACATCTTCATTACATAGTTTACAGCCAAAAACTGAACGTATCCCCTCGTGTCACGCGCACCTGTCAGTTATCTGTCAAGTATCTTCATTGGTTTTTTATGTCACATAATGGCGTCATCTTTTTCCTATATTTTTTAATATTTTGTGTTGTATTGTGAAAATACTGTTCCAAATAGCATAATAATGGGAAAAAGGAATTCACTAGATAAAATTAGAATATCAAAACGACTGAGAGATGTATTTTAAGCTAAAACTTGATTCAAGTCACGAAGAAGGTAAGAAAATACCTATAAAAAATGGCCGCTTTTAAACTGTTTTCTGTAACTATTTCATCAGAAAACTGATTCAAATACTTGCCTGATTATAACTATAGCAAATCAAGACCCTGTGTGCGTATTATAGCTAGTGAATATGAAAACATAGGGTGCGCTTTGTGTTTTTTGCGTTATGCACGTGCTACTGTGCTTGCAACCTACAAGTGTATGCCTGACCTGTGGGACGTTCTGCGGGAACGTACGTGGTCAACAATGGCAGTATTGGCAGTGAATAGCCCAACCTGTGGAGCGTTTGAAAACGCATTTGTGATGAAAAATTACTATAGTGAACAACAAGTGCATGCCTGACCTGTGGGACGTTCTGCGGGAACGTACGTGGTCAACAATGGCAGTATTGGCAGTGAATAGCCCAACCTGTGGAGCGTTTGAAAACGCATTTGTGATGAAAAATGGCTAAAGTGAGCAACACAACTTGTGCATGCCTGACCTGTGGGACGTTCTGCGGGAACGTACGTGGTCAATAATGGCAGTATTGGCAGTGAATAGCCTAACCTGTGGAGCGTTTGAAGACGCATTTGTGATGAAAAATGGCTATATATGGTGAGCAACTTGCCTAGAACCTGTGGGGCGTTCTGCGGGAGCGCACGTGGTTTACAATGGCTATGTTGTGATTTAAGCAATCTGAGGGGTGTTCTTTAGGGACACACATGGTTGACTATTTTCTTATAACCTTCAAGGGAAGTTCTGCGGGAACTTACATGGTTATATGGTACAATGTTTGTTGCCTTTACAGCATGAACTGTTTTCTACAGACACTGTAACAAATTCATTAAAACAATTCATCTGAAATTATTAGAAAAAACAAAAAATGTTTCTCCGGAGTTCATAAAAAATCTTCAAACAAAAGTTGTATTATGCAGATTCTAGTTGGTAAATGGAATAATTGAAGAACAGGTACCAGGTACCTCCGGAAAAGACATAAGATGTTCAGATTCGCAAAATGCTAGCCGTGGGTTCTCAACTGGAGAAATCAGGATAAGATTTACCAAAAATAGATTACCCAGGTATCTAATACTTACTAAGAAGCTTAACAAAATATGTTATTTAATAAGCATAATGAAGATGAAGACAACATCAGGGTGTCATCGCCCTGCCTTGTTTTGACTCAGACCTTCAAATGTGTCTAGATACTCCGGAGCAAAAAAAAATGTAACAAAGTTGAGTGATACTTTAAGGTATGATATATATGTATACATATAGAGGGGCATTTTTTCCCTGCTAGTAACAGTCATAAAGACATCAAGAGTTTTCTGCCTTATTCGGAGTCAGAAACATACTTATTTGGTGAAGACCCAATACTTCCCAAACAAGCAGCTTTAAAAACCAACCTCACTCCATAAATGGGGGGGGGGGAGGCATCATCTGAGACACCAGTGGTTGAGAAAACATGAGAAGACCGGAGGATTCATCAGCGCTGCAAAATACACCCACAGGTGGGCATTTTAAAAAATTAATTTATGTGATTGATAACTAATCATCACTTCTATTTGTGGTTATTATTTTTTGATAAGATTGTAACTACTTTACAACTTTATTTCATACTAAACCACACCAAAGTTACTTTTCATTGAAAGAAAAACTTTCCAAAGAGAAATCTTTTCAGATAATATCTGTAATTTATAAATACTTTCTGAGCAATAGAAATTAGTCAGAATACTAAAGCTTAGTTTACCAGTCTTTTATTGGTAAAAAGCCCATTGGAAGCTTTCCATTAATTTCTAAATTAGAAGTTGAAGTTTTTTGTTAAAACAGAACATTTCAAATGAAAAGTCTACCGCACTATAAGTGATATTTAACAGAAAAATGACTTTCTGATAGAGGTAGTTTTTTAAACAGGCTTATTGCCTGGTCAATATTTACACATATATGACATTATAGACTCTTCAAAGGAAATGGCAACAATTAATTGTTTTATGTTTTTTGGGTTAGGTACCTATATATAATGATAAACTTTTACAAGAAAGGTGAAAGATGCTTACAAAATGAGAGGCTATAATATATCAGTTTGTTTATTCCGAATTTCTGTTAAGAAATAATTCAGTTAACTGTAGATAAACAAGGAAAAACAAGATTCCTAACTAACAAACTAAACAACTCTTATAAGTTAAACATGTGAAGTCAACTATAGTCAGATTCCATGTTCAGATGAATGAAAATTTTACATCCACTTGCATGACTTTATTGAATATCTTGTCTTTTATTTAATAAGTTAATAATGAGAATAAATTATTATGGAATAGATACTACCTTGAATACTGCATGTTTAAACAAGACCTTGAATGGTAGTTCATAAACATAGTCAGAGTAAAGAATATTTTCAAGTTAGAAACTTTATTTTATTTTTTGACTGGCCTGTTGGTCTAGTGGTTAGTGACCCTGACTGCTATGCTAGAGGTTGTGGTTTTGATTCCCACCCAGGATAATGTTTTTCAATCATTTGTTCTGTGTCTGGGTATAATTTATCCCTAATATGTATTTATTTATCAGCATATATATAAGTATATAAGTATTTTTATCAGCTGTTTAGTACCCATAACGCAAACTCTTTGTTTGGAACTAAGTGACGTTGTGTGGAAGTTGGGGAATATATATTTATTTACAAATACTTTTTCCACAAGGTAATTTCCAAGAGGTTATGGTTTTCGGAGGCATCTAAGCAATGGACTGAAAATGAAGCTAAGCTTCAAATTATATTTTAGATTCAATTGCTGCCTACTTAGTCTGTAATGCCTTGCAGGACACCCAACAGATAGTGAAATCTGATAGAGAATGGATTATATGACTACATTAACATACAATTGATTGGGAGGAGTTCAATATCCTACCTATCTATATACCATTACTAAAAATAATTGGCAGTGGTGTGATTACAAACCAAAGGGTTTTTTTGATTTTGGTTTTCTACATGATTAAATTTTAATTAATAGCTGATTCTGAATCTAGAAGAAAAGTAAACATTACAAAAGCAGAAGGTACTGTTTGTACTTCATCCATTGTTCAGTCAAACCATGGTTCTCAATATTTCAGAGATTGTTGATACATTTACAGAGGCATTTTAACCCCTTAATTATCTCCTTGGCACTATCATTCTAGATTGTGACATGTCCTTCACAGGAAATTGAAATAAGTGTCAAGAATAGGTTTAATAGACTGAAAAGTAGTCCATATTGGATCGTAAAGTTAGTAAAATACAAAATGAAATTATTTTATTTAAATTTATTTATTTTTAAAAGTATAGAATACTCTTGATTATCCACCTTAATAACTTAAAGAGTTATATAGGGTATTTATTACTCATAAAATAGGTAAGTGATCTCTTACAAACAACCGTAGAAGAATATTGTCATGTATACATTTGTACATGTTTGGAGTGTGAACAAGCAGTTGAAAATTAATTACGTTAAATATTGATTGAATTCCAGTGCGTTTGCTTAAAACTGTAGCAGTACCAAGCCTACCATAACTTATGCTGATCAATATCATAATGAGACTCCTGGAAGAAGTTTTTCCTATGAAAGTTTTGTTTATATTTGATCTGCTCTACCCTTGATCATAGGACCGCATAAGATGATAACATGAAAAGATTATTTAAAGGCTTCATAATAAGACCTCTTAAACTTAGATATACCTACTTGGGATGTTTTTTCATGTTTACTTAATTATGTTTTAAATAATTACAGGCAACAACGTGATTTATACTTTGTTACCAAGAAGGTCTATTGAGTCTATTTGCGAAAACTACAGGTCAAAGGATGATAACAATCTCCATTATAAAAATAGAGTGATCCAATTAGACATAGGTAATCATAATTAAGAAAATTACAGCTATTACAATTGATATGATGAAGGATTAACAATAAATTAGGAGATGGACAATTACAAGGTTTCTATTTTTTGTTTCCTATTTTTACAAAACAATAGGTAATAGGTAGGTACCTACTAAACATTGTAACAAAAACGCTGAACTGTATAAGCTCCAGTGTCAGCCGTTGGATTACCAGGGCTATGGAAGAAAGAGTGAACTTACGAGTAATATTAGCGCGTTTTTTCAACTTTCATTACATTCATTATGTAAGAATTTCAGCCGGTAAGGGGGTTTTTTAATATCAACTTTATTATAAATTATACCTACACGTGAACTGAAGGGTCAACCATTCCTTCCTAAATTTCCAAAATGGACATATTAATAATAGACATTTTCCATTTTAGTTTTGACGAGTATGATTCTATTTGAATTGTAATTCGATGTTGTGTTTTTTATTTATTTTTTTGATTCTTTTGGAAAATTTAAAATTATTCATTGTTATTTTTAATTATTTAATAATTATTGATTGATTTTACAACTTGTCTTTAAACATCTACAAGTAAACCTATCTCATTGAGAATGAAACAAAGACGAGTATAATTGAATAGTCAAACGAACTTACCTGTAAGTGAAGTTCGACGGTAATTATACGAAGTCTTTGTTTCATTCGAAAATGAGAAGAGTCCCACCCGACCCAAACAATACATGCTATCTAAATACAATTTTATGCTTGGACCCCACGTTGTAAAACCAATCATTTGCTGTGAACTTAATGAAGATATTTGACAGATAACTGACAGGTGCGCGTGAAACGAGGGGATACGTTCAGTTTTTGGCTGTAAACTATGTAATGAAGATGTGATATAAATGAGCCGTACTACAAGTAAACCTATCTCATTTTCGAATGAAACAAAGACTTCGTATAATTACCGTCGAACTTCACTTACAGGTAAGTTCGTTTGACTATTCAATAATTTGGTTCTAAAAAATTGGACCCACAAATTCTCCTCGTTGCAAATGACCAAAATGAACTAGCAGAATGAGCTACAATTATACTCTACAGTCTTAGTGCTTGCATCCCTGGTACAGACGCCAGCACATCAAGTTACCCCAATGTGTCAAATTTTCCAAATTGAATATGAACCTTATTCTGTTTGACATAAAGTTGAAGAACAATCAAAGAAATTTGACACATTGGGGTAACATGATGTGCTGGCGTCTGTACATACAATACAACTACACAGTTCAGCATCCACACAACGCACTAGGTGGCATTCCCCGCATCACCACACTAAGAGCTTATTGATGTTGTTGGTTATTGCACTTACCACATCTCTGTACGGTTATGCAGTTTGACTTACAAATAAACGATCGACATCGAGATGTTTCACTTTAGAGTCTTGTGTACTTAGGCACGGGCCCAAGACGATTCTATTATGATAGCTTTTGGAATTGGATCAAATATTGGTAGTTGGTGGGGTTTTAATTTTTATGTAGGTACAGGAGAAGTATGTTTACTGGGATGTTTTGGTTTGGTGTCTAGTACCGCTGTGTATGTAATTTTCAAAGTGCGATATTCGATTCGATATTATGTAGGTATTTGATAAATCACTGAAGTGATTTTCGCACACATATAATAGAATAGAATATTTATTTGCGAAAAACGTGGTATGAATACATAGGTGGTCACAATGATAAATAGTGCTAAAGAAATATGCAAAATTAAATAAAGTACTAACTTAATGACTGCTGAAATACAGGTATTATATAACTAGCTCCGGAGTTAGGGCTTCATAAATAATGTAACAACTGATGTGCAAAATAAAGAATTTATTATTATTTTATTATAATCATAATCATTTTAAAAACACATTAATTTATTATTCTTTATATTAATTTTAGACATTAGTTTAGTTATTATTTTACACATTATTACATACACAACCTTTATAATGATATAAATAAAATTTTAACCAATAGGTTGTAAAAATTCCAGCCAGCTAGCCTGTCTAGTCTCCCATTGCAAGGCTTTTCGCATTCTAATTCTAAGCTTTACCTTAATCAACTTCGGCGGAAATTCCCAGTCTAAGACGTACAGTGAGTGACGATATTTAACCAAAAAAAAATTCTGCCAAAAAATGCCAAAAAAATAAAATAAAATTAAATGTAAAAAAAATGCATTTTAATGAATGTAGTATCTAATAAAATGTTGCCAAATGCTGAGATAGGCGCCTTTTTGGTCTCGCACAGGTCTTTTTTTTTTGTTTTTTAATCATTTCTTTTTTTTATCTGTATTGCTGTTCTTTTGTTTTATGTTCTGTGTATCCAAATAAAATATTTTCTTTCTTTTCTTTCTTTAACAGTTTGAGCACCGACCGTCATACCGGTATGACTCTGCTATTGTTGTTTCATAGTAATCATCTGTTCAGATGTTGGCCAGCAGGATCATTCTGAAATGTAAAGTTTTACAATGTGTTTAAACATTAGTGCTATTTATTGAACATTTCATTGTATAGATTCTTTGTATACCTCGTTCTTCAAACGAATCAGACAGATGTGTTGCTGGGGAGTTTGTTCCGCCACTTCTTCTTCCCAGCAAAAACACTAGGAAGTGGCGAAGGGTGGGCCGTTTCTGGGGGACTGTCTTTATGTATTTTTTTGACGTTCAAAAAGTGCTGATTCTCAGCCTAGTTTGAATAAAGACTTTTGATTTTGATTTTGATTTAGAGGTTTTGCGTATCTCAGTTGAAAGTTCATAGTGATGATCACTGGGCAAGTGCTCAACGATTAACTGTCACACAGCTGGTTTTGTATTGACCATCATCAGTGTGTATCTAGGATGACGTCATGCGCACTGACAGAGATGTTACGAAGCGCACCGTACTCCATCTGATATTAATTGTAATTTGAAGCCTACTTAAAGCGCAATACCAGTTTTTTATGAATTCTCAGTTGTCGTCGAAGTTCGGTGTGCAACTGGAACCAGTTGCACACCGAGTGTAAAGCATAGTAAAGCATAATATTTATAGTATATTTCATTATAATCACATAGAAAATACTCTAAAAAAAAATTAAAATAAAAATAAAAAAATTACGCAAACAGCTGCATCCCCTCTCCCTCACATACTTCTCCACAACACATATTCATCACACCACTTACGCACTTACAGTTTCATACTCACTCACACTCACTCACATGCACTTTGTTTGTAATTGTCTTTCGGTTCTTTACTTTGTTTTTTGTGTTATTTGTATCAAGTCGTAACTAACTTATTCAAATTATTTATATAAATTAAATTCAACTATTTTAATTTTACCTTATTCAGTACAATTGTAATTAATTATCAAACTAAATTCAAATTCTAAACATTTTTATCTTTTATAAATAAATTTTGTTATTTTTTCGTGTTGTAAAGTTTTAGTTGCTTTTAATAATTATTGCATACTATAAGCTTCATTTATTTACGAAGAAGAAACTGATTTCTGAAATACAGATATTATTTATCTAGCTCTAGAGTTAGGGCTTCACTTAAACTGGAATTAATGTTATGCAAATAAACAATTCTTATTCTTATTCTTATTCTAGTTCAGTTACTGGAAATAGAAAGATAGACAATAGCCCTGAAAGGAAGCTATGGTTAGGCTTAAATGCAAATCGTCGAACATCAAACGTCACATACCTATAGCTCCACATGAAACAGCCAGACCTGTTTCGTGTGTAGCTTTAAGTGACATTTCCAGCGCGATCTGTTCACCTATTACTTATACTTCTTCTTTTTGTGTGGTAACTTTTTTTTATTATTATTGTTAGGCACGCGTTTGACCACTATCTCACCTGATGATAAGCGATGATGTGGTGGACGATGAAGCACGCTTGCCTAGAAGCAACCTGTTCACTCTTGACTTGAAGACCCCTAGGTTGTAGCTATCAGGAAACACCGGTTCCGGCAGGGAATTCCACTCTTTAGCTGTTCGCGCAATGAATGTGTTCCCAAAGCGTTTAGTACGTATGTACCTAATCTAATGACATAATTTTTATGCCGCCCAAGGGAAACACCTATTAAGTACTACAATACTTAGTCAAATAAAAAAAAAACTCCAATTCCACTCAAGTGCTAAACCATGGTTATTTTGAGCCTACTTTATCCTGGCTCTTGAAAGGAAATGTAATATTTACAAGGGGACATATTATCGGCTCCCCAAAAAGGCTTTTCATAAATTTCCCACAACACCTCAGGAAGGGCCTATCCTTCAAGATAGGATAGTAATAAAATGGCCCCCTGCATATTATAGTGTTATAGGTGCAGGGACACCTCAAGGGACCCATCTATCCTATTTAAGCATTAATACTGTAGTACATAATCATAGGACACCCTAAATTATGTTGTTTTAAGGAAATAATAATAAATAAATCTTGGTTATTCTTGCTTTGATGGTATCAGAAGTAGTAAGTAAGGTAAACTTTTAATTTAGTTAACAAAAATGAGACAAAACAAAAACTTTTTGAGAACTTTAATATTATACAGAGACAAGCACATCAACTACCCCATTGTGTCAAATTTCTTTGATAGACTTTATTACAAATAGAATAAGGTTCATGTTTAAGTTGCAAAATATGACAGTTTGGGGTGGCTTGATGTCTATACCTAACAGATTTAGTGAAACTGGTGAACAGTTTTATTTCCAGAAAAAGACATCTCAATCTAGATGAAAATAGAATAACATTTATATTTTATTTCAGTATGAAAACAAGTCAAGCAATTGTTTTTTGATATTCGATCAACCAATCACAGCTGTTGCGCGTGCTTGACAATTTGGGACATTAATTTGGCGATCTTTTTCATACCCGAAATTGAGTACTGTTCTATTATTATTAATAGGTACGTTTAAAAATAGAACAGTAACTCAATTTCTGGAATAGTTAGGTAGTACTATTCGCTTTGTAACGTATTAGGTACGTATAGAATCGATGTGATGGAAAAGTAACAATTTTCCGACTCGACACATGTAAGAACTTGATTACTACAATATTATGGTCGACACAATATAGAGTAAGAGTCCCATAATATAAAGAGATTAACTGAGCCCATGAGAACTCACTAAATATTTTGGATTAAAGTTAAGCTTTTATTTCTCTAAGTAACCTGAATGGAATACGACCTATAAAAGTCAACCATACATTTTATTTTCTTGAGAAACATTTTAGTTCCTTTAAATTTTGTAGTGGCTTTCCAATCGTGTAGTTGGTTTTCGTAGTAGGTCGGATAAAATAAATCTGTGAATGTTTCTGTATTAATGATCAATTCTAAAGACTAATGTTTGTTTAAAAGTGTAAACTGAACGAAAACAAACAAGTATAACAAAGATAATGTGATAAATTGTCTACTAAAAAGTGGATGAAAATACGAAGTTCATAATAATTTTAACATTGCAAAGGCTTTTAAAACTATAAATTACTGCTACAGCTGATGCCCGCGACTGCGTCTATCGTCTGCGCAGGATTAGTACTTTGACTATTTGCTTGTCTCTGGACAATATACACTATATCTATAGAAATTATAGCCTATGTGTTATTCTCATGTATAAATACGTATCTTACTGTAAAGTTTCGTTAAAATCCGTTCAGTGGTTTTTGAGTGAAAGAGTACGAAACATCCAAACAAACTTTCGCATTTATTATACTAGCAGACGTCAAACAACTTCTCCCGCGTAGGTCCCGTGCTCGAGAGAGTACAGGGATAAAAAGTAGCCTATGTGTTAATCCAGGGTGTCAGCTAACTCCATGCCAAATTTTATTAAAATCGCTCCAGCCGTTTAGACGTAAGGAAGTAACAAACATACACACTCACAATCTTTCGCCTTTATAATATTAAGTGTGATTAATAAGCATACAACCAAGTTTCCTGAAACATAAGCTAATACATTAATGACATTATCATTATGCAGATGCTCCACGCTAAATAATAAAAAAAAACTGATGCTTATGTAAGCAAAAAAAAATTGAAGCGCAAAGATAAAGAGCGAATACTTAAAAATTTACATTTTAAAGGACTCCAAAACAGGGGTTGTAAATTGCATCTTAAAAATACACAGGGTTTACAAGATTAGCTTGGCATGGCCCTCAGGGTTGCTTTGATATCAGTTACAGAGGAGATCAAACAGATGAATTAAAAAGACTGCGAAGTTTAAGAGCACATCCTCTTTGGTAAGTATCTTAATTGCGCGGTTAGGGAAGCACATTTGATGTTTTAACTGTATGGGTTTTGCCTTTTGAGTTTACAACAGGTGAAATGGTTTCTTGATGGTTATTGAAAAAGTTTTTAGTGGAATGATGTTATGCAATCCTTTAATGATGTTTGCTATTCCAATCTGAAATGTCTTTACTTAGTAAAGAGGACTTTTCAGATCAACAGTGATAGTACAACACAGACAATGTATACTGTACAGTGTTATAACAGTGTTTAATTAGTATTATAGTATTTTTTTTTTAAATGTGAAGTTACAATCACTGTTATCTTCGCTAATATCATTAAGAGGCAAGTTTTTTTCTTTCTTTGTACAGACGCCATCACATCAAGTTAACCCAACATGTCAATTTTCTGTGATTGTTTTTCAACTTTTATTTTGTAAATAAATTTTTACAAACACTTTTACACGTCACCTTTTTTAGTAAATGTGATCGGATGTTCACTATTTGACTACTCTGAGAAAAAACACCGAAAGAAACTCACAGATCACAGTCTCTTTTAAAGTCCAGACATTATCTTAGTCAAATCATGTAAGATCCATGCAGACTAGTGTCTGAGATGGTCTTTTGAGGAAAGAACCACACAAAATGACGGGACCAGATCAGTCAGTGCAAGCATTTGTCAGTAATCGTGAGCTCAACTCGAAACTTGAGGAGCTCCACGTGCCGACGAACGATATCCAAGAAAGAACATTTGGGTTGGTCCCATAAAGAACTCAAACTGCCAGACAAAATGTAAAATAAATAAATAAAAGAACTCAAAAAGATTTAGAAAAGAAAATCTAAAGAAAAAAAAAAAGAATCCACATAGTCCTTACATTCACAATATTACAAAAATAAGGTTCATGTTCACTCGGGAAAATTTAACAACTTGGTTTAGGTTGATATGCTGGCGTCTGTACCAAATAAGATCCGAAACTACTGAATTGATAACAATTTTTTCACTAATATGATATATTTTCTTTAAAAAAGTACGAGAGATGAAAGTATTTAAGATTTTAAGATGAATTTTAAAGTTTGAAAGGAAAGATACAAAATCCGCTCAGACGAAGTATTTGTATTTTATATTTTTGAGGTTTAAGTTTGTCATAATTTTGCTAAGTTTGAAAGCAAAATATGCCTTGCCTTCAAATGTTGATTAAAAAAAGAAGAAGAAAGAAAAAAGATTTATTAATTCAGTGCCAAAATTTACCCAAAATAATTTTAAAGTTCAATATAGACTCCCTCATCCCTTTATCGTTATGTGTACAGATATCAAATTTCAGAAGGGGTCCTGCTCGAGTTTATTGCGTAGGTACGCATCCATCATTCAATTTAACACGACTTCACGAAAAGGTCAACAGTTTTGTCGTGATTTTGTCCTGGGAACGTAAAAATCTAAGTTAGTAAGTAAGTAAGGGTATTTATGAGTACGTATTCAGCATGGACAGTTAACAGATTTGGTAGATTGGAATTAAAGACGGTATTATTTCAATATTTATCAAAGCATTGGCTACAAGCATAGCATTATTTCAAGTCCAATAAAATATGTTGATTAAAGGGTGAGATATATATGTGACTGCCTTGTTGGTCTGGTGGACAAGCGCTACTGCTGATCATGAGGTCCCGGGTTCAATCCCCGGGTCGGGCAAAGTGTAATTGAGTTTTTCCATCTGGGATTTCTCAGTAGTAGCCCGGAGTCTGAATTTGTGCCCGATGGATGGCAATAGGCTCGCCCCCTATTACATGAGACTTAAACATAACTGGCGAAATGTGGGTGTACTACCAGGTACGCCTCTGCCTAGCCCTTCGGGGATTACAGGCGTGACGTTATATATGTATGTGTATACATATATATGTAAGTACATGATTACATAATACAAGAGGTATTTTTCAAGGTGCCAGTAAGATTGATTGGTTAACTATGAAAACGAGATAATTGAATATATTGGCTCATCTCTTTTTGCGGTAAAACTTAGTAATATATTTTAACCAACTCTGTTTTTACCCATTTTTTTAAATAGCTGACTTATCTCCTTTTACATTAATACCACAGATATATTATAAAAAAAAAAAATGTTCTTTAAAATATATCTGTGGCGTTTTAACTGTGTGTGGTAATTTTTTAATAGATATTATTAGAAAACAAATTTTGGTGTCTAACAATATCTTTAAAAAAATTAAAACCAGCAATGTAGTAAACTTTAACTAACACTACGTTATTGTCTGTACTAACTAGAGTAGGCTTTGTATAGTTTCCTCAACTAGAATTATTTCAGGAACCCAAACAAAAAATACTGAAATATAATCCTAAAATTGTGCGTACTCAAAAGAATATCTTGCACGATTTTTATAAGAAAAATCCTTTAAAATCATTGTTTCAAAAACAAATGCTTGCCCTAAGTAAATAGACCGCCGAAGTAAATTTATCACGAAGAATGCCGTGTCATCGCAACTAAGAGCTTTGTTTAAATCATTGGAGCCCGTCACGCCTCCTCCAATGACTTTATAGAAAGGGTTTCCAGTTAAACAATTTGAAGTAAGTGTTGTCTGTTAAGCATTAGAGGAATTTTAATTGAATAATTCGAATGAAGCTCGATTAATTTGTAACTGCTGCTTTTTATAGCCATCGTATTAAACTTTACTTTTAGTAATTTTGTTTCGAAAATTTAAGACACTTTAACCTAAATGACAGATGAGTTTATAAAAAAAATATTTTTAGTAAAAAAGAACAAATAAAACCGTTGAGCAGCTGCGTTAGACAACGAACACTTTTTTTGTTCTGATTTGTTAATAATGCTTTTTTTTTATTAAGCGACCGTAAAATAGATGTGGATGATCATTAATTATTACAGGGCCGCAGTTTGTTTTAGCTCGGTCACGGCTTACAAATTTATGTATGAGCAAAACCATTAAGGGATTGTCGCTTCGGGTCATTTGTTTGTAACATATTAAAAAAATCTTCGGTGTGCATAAATTAAGAGGGGTTCGAATTAACCCACCTTTATAGGGAAAATTTACGCTCACGTAAACACATTGTGCCCATGCTCGGTTAATTGCCGAGTTAGCAGAGCAAATAAAGAACCAAACACGTCGGTATAAAACACTCGAAGTACCTACAGACAAATAAAAAATCCTGTGAACAGTGAGAAAAAAGCGTTATCGCATTGTAGGGTCAAGTCTGTCTGCTAATACCTAGACGCTAAAATGCGACAACAACGCTTTTTTTTATAAAAGTTGCTATATTATAAAATTTTATCCGTAAATCGCTTTCTGTAAAAGAGCGTAGGTAATCGTCCTATTGTCGCGTCGATTCGAGTCTCCGAAACTATACCTCTGGAGGAATTAAATAAGTTTTAGGCTAGCGTACTCCATCTTCAAGAAAACCATCTCTTGCCAACAGGCAATATGGCAGCCAAAACAAAGCATGCTTATAATATTTTTATTAAAACTGTCGTTCCTATTTGAAGTTCTACTTACACGACTAACTAAGCGTGAAGAATACACAGTGGAAATTAATTGGACGGCAAATTGTTTGTTTAATAACAACAGATAATCAATAAAGCAACCTGCTCAAGTGCTCACACATCTGTAGCAGTATCGAGTATCAAAGTTAACAGGTGAATATTTGTTTTTGTAACCCCTGCATATCACCTGGCCGATAAATAAAAATCCTTGTATTGTCACCTGCGCAACACATTGCGTGGGACTCAACACTCAAGGACATTACTAACCTAATTAGTTAAATGTGAGAAGTTGAATTAACTTGCTAATAGACCAACTTCGGCACTTCCCACGGCAATGATTGACATGTGAATTTTGTGCGCAGTGCATAATAGTAACCTAGTTTGAATAGATAGTGAAATAAATACTTACACTTTCACCTAACATGTCAATTTCACGCGAATTGAAACCTTCGCCATCAATGGACTTTGTATGATGCAATTGAAAAGCGATGCTCTTTTTTTTAAGGGTCACACCTACACGTGTGCGGGTTCTTCTGACAATGGTTTTAAGCCTAACAATTGATTGCGGTGTATCGCCAATATTGTGGCGAGACGAATCCATTGTTGTGCATTCTGGTGACCTAATGACTTGTTTTGCACAAGCCCGTATCAGGTAACTGCGACAGATGTACGAAGCCAGATAGTGGGAAAGTATGAGATGCAAACTAAGACAGACGTGACTTTGTTGGACTTTCTACTATAATAACGTTCGGGGTGCACTTAAGTTGACATTCGTGGGAATATAAATAATGGTTATGACAATCTCTGGTGTCATCAAAGAAACAATGAGAAAGTTTTTGTTTTAGCGTCTAGCTGTTGCTAAGTTCTTTGGAGTTTATGTCGAATTTTACTAACAGTAGGCGACATTTGAATAAACGCTGGATTTTCACATTGTCAATTGTGACTGCTCGTTGGTACTGTTTCCTAGTGCTAGTGTCGAGCAGCTCGCGGTTCGATCCCTGAGTCGAGTGTTATTGAGTTTGTCCATCTCGTCTTTCTCAGATGCAACCTGGGGCTCGAGTCTGCTATTGCAATCGTGTCTCAATGACCGGTCATTGGTCGAATATTTGACAACTTTGACAGTTTTTGTATGGGAAATGTGGCATAAGTTTGACGTTTTACGTCAAAAATCGATCATTGACCGGTCATTGAGACACGATTGCAATAGCAGACTCGACCCCCTGGATTTGTGTTCGATTGAAGGCATTACACTCGTTCCTTACTTACTTGGAACTGGTAAATCGTAGACGTGTTTTAGGTACCTACACCTCTTCATAACCCGTCGGTTATTATAGTCATGTTTTACGTTATAAGTCAGTTGTGCAATACATTTTAGTTTAATAGTAATTCGTAAAACTAGGATACTTGGTTGTGTTTAGGCGTCGACCCGGGGAGTACGTCGGAAGTGTCTTAGAGTAGTCATAATAAGAACAACTCCGCGGGAGACGGGATAAATGTTGGCAGGGTGTTCAGAAAACAGATTATGAAGCCTGGCAATTTGATCGTTGCGAAATAAAATGAACTAAAATAGATAAACTACCTATGTTACGTCTACTAAGCCTGTTGAAGTTTCGAGTTAATTTCTTAAAGTAGTCTATGTAGGCTGAAATCTTGGTGCGCGATTACGCTCTTGTTTTTGACATCTTATAGTTAAGATACAAGACCCAATGTTGCCGTTTAGGGAATGCAAAGACAATGCACATGGAACTCTATAGTATTATCCTATTATACCTACTGTATTATTGTGTGGTTTTTATTTGGCTTGAGTTTTGGCGTCTGTAGATTAAACTTAACGTTGAAGTGAACGAAGATGAAAAAGATCTTAGGTACACGCTGTACGAGTCTGAGTATTGTAAATGTATTAAAAACTCATCAAATATCAACAACATTGGTCATACTTATTATTAAAACCAAAATGCTTCACTGACTTGCTTTGCTGCTTGGTGGCGTTCTTCAGAAAGGTCAAGTGCTTACTACTCGCAACCAGCATGCGTGTATGAACGTAAGCAAAGCAAAATTACCTACGTTAGAAATGGAGCTGGTGGCGTTTTGAAGTTTTTACCCACCCTAGAAGGAAAAAAGCATGAGTGTCACGCATGTATGTTTGAACACGAAATGATTTATATATTTTCTGTTACAAACTAAAGATTTCTCTAGCATATCACTGTACATTCAGCTGTATAAAAATCAGTGCACTAGTCGAAATAATTTCGCCGTGCATATACCGTGTGCCTGCCCTACAGATCAATGTATGCTCATAAACCACCGGCTAGAGACCTAATTCGTGCTCAGTTATAGACAATAGTCTATTATTTGAAGCTATCATACACGCCACTGTGAAAGCGACACACATACCCATTAGATTGAGGATAATTCCAGGGCAGTTACTATATCAATATTGCTATGTATAAAATGGAGTTTGAACTGTAAAGAGGTTTTCTAGGTATAGTGTTTATGTTTGTTCGAATTTTACAATGGAGCATGAGAGTTCATCAATAGGTAAGGACTGGACCTCCTCCTTTTAATTAACTTAATATTAGACAGTTTCTTTGATCAAATAGTTTGTTTAATTTATGACGATTAGCTCGCTCCATATTACTCAGGTTTTAAATATAACTGAAACTGGTGCAATGTGAGAACATCAAATTAAAAAAAAAAAACAAATCTTATTATTTATTTGCCTAATACAAATAATATAAGAACACTGTATCATCCTAATAAGGTGTGCAAATATTGTATTAATCGACACACGAGACACGCATTTGCAATCTCTTGGGAAATACAGGTGTGGTGATATTGTTTTTAATACTTCAATCAACAACCAGATTATCTTTTGAAATTGCTTATTCTAGATCAAGTTTAAAACCCGAATATACACTGCTTAGTGCGTAAAACAAAATAGGAAAATCAGCATAAAACCCCTTCCACTCGAAGCAGGAATTAATTGATCAAATCTGCAACACTATAACTGAAGAGGTGATTAGAGAAGTGCTTAAACCCATCTCTATACCCTAATCCAGGCCCCTATTAATTTGAACGTACGTGTCCCACACAATTGAAACACCGTAATGGACAAAGTACGGTTTAACACGCTCCGTGGACAATTATGGCCGTCAAATTGCATCGGACACAGGCATTTTAAATTGTCCTCACATGGAAGACCTAAATTGCCAAATTGTACCAATTCTCCTATAGTTTGCAGGCTTTTAATTTAACCTCGTCCACTAGTTGCGGTCAAATGATCAATCAATTTTTGAAATGACTCTACGTGGTTTATTAACCGCAAATGTTGAATAACTACTTATGTCTGACTAGTTGAGTGTGATTGGAGTGTACTAGACTGTAGTGAACGTCGCGTCGATACTTCAATAATTTGATTTTGTTGATCATCATTTCAACCATAGGAAGTCCACTGCTGCACTTAGGCCTCCCCTATAGATCTCCAATAAGACCGTTTGGAAGCGGCTTGATTCCAGCGCGTTCCCGCGGCCTTAATGAGGTCGTCAGTCCACCTTGTGGGCTATGCTCGGAGTCTCCCTGCGAGATCGAATCAGAAATGAGGAGATCCGTAGAAGAACCAAGGTTACCGACAGACCAGTGGATTAGCAGGTTGAAATGGCAGTGGGCAGGGCACATAGCACAGAGTACCTACTGATGACCGATGGGGTCGAAAGGTTCTCGAGTGTAGGCCACGTATCGGCAAGCGCAGCGTAGGAGTAGTTGTATTACATAATATTAATGAATATGTATATTAGTAAGTGAAGTGAAATATTTGGTTCTCTTAATAAGAATACTAGCTTTAGCCACGACTTCGCCCGCGTAAAAATACCTAGTTATCCCAGGATAATTTTAATGAAATTGATTACCGGGAACGTATGTTCAATCTACGTGTAAAATTTTATCCAAATCTGTTTAGCAGTTTACGCGTGATTGAGTCAAGCGCTAATAGCATAATAGCCAAGAAATTAGATTCACACCTAAGACTATGTACGTAGGATCAATCTTCAGAGTTCAAAAAAAGTCAGTAGTAATAAAATCCTCTTCCCAAAAGTTATCGAATTAGTTTTGATTTTTTGTTAGACATTGGATTATCAAAACCTAATCAATTTCAAATAATAAAATTTCTGTGAACAAATGCACGCTGACAATTTCTTGATTGAGAACCCCTCTTACCCTTTATTTCAAACAATCACAAAAGCATTTTGCCTCATTATAAAAACAGTTATACAAACCAGCATTATAATATTCGCAATCATATCTAAAGATTTTATCATTTCAATCTGTTACTATACATATTATACAAGCCCCTTTCCTCTATCATTAAGCCATACCTAATTTAAATGAACAAATTTAACTTCAATTATTTTGAAGTGAACCGCCGCTCGGTATCCTTTTCACGTGCACCCTTCCCTTCATTACAATCCACTGTGCTCCGTTTCTACATCTAGATAAGAGCACCCATCTTTATTTTTCTACCCTCCTGTTTTCCTGGGGGCACCGTTCATTTAATTCCGATTCAATCCGTGGCAAACGAAATCATTTTTTGGTAGGAAGAGATGAACTTACTGATAAAATGTTTAATCTCTTGTTTGTGACTGCGGGATGTGCTTTCATGAACTCTTTTGATGCTGATTGCAATGGTGGGTTGATATTTTTGAATTGTGTTGAACAGTAGAGGTAGATATTAATCTGATGTGAACTTTATTTTTAGTGCTGGATATATGCTTTACCTGGTTCCCATATAAAGGATGTCTATTCGATCGTAGCTGTTTGAGAATAAATAAGTTAATCATACAACGTCAGAAACATCTTTCACACAACGCTATCTAGTCCCAAACTAAGCTGTGCTTGTGCTATGAGTACTAGACATTTGTAAAGTAGCAATTGATAATATTCATAAACAGCAAAGTTATTAGCGTTTGTTTATATCCCAAAAAGTCACCCAATTTATGGAAATATTGTACAGGCTATTCATGACATAGTAGTATTCATTAATCGTCATCTCTCGCTCACGTTCGCGTGATCTCGCTCAAGCATGCCCGCCTCCAACAGCTGTTTTCGTTATTTAAGTTTAAGTAAATATTGGCATATTTGAAAATTGAACTTCGTTTTTTTTACTTTTGATTACGCAAATATGATCAGTAACAGGTACGGATCTAGCCCAATTTTTTTTGTACTAATTACAAAATAGGGGTGTATAACTCTAAATACATAATAACATAGAGATAAATTTCACCCTGACACAGGACAAAATTATCGTGCTTATTACACAAACACTTGTCTTTGGTGGGAATAAAACCGACGACCTCGAGTATAGCAGTCTAGGCCACTTACCACTAGACAGGACATGATTCTGTTTGCATTTATTGTACAGTTTCATCTGTATTACTGCATTTTAGTCTCATTCACCGGTAATGTTACACGTACCTGCTACGAACCTGTATGTATTAGATACTTGTCCACGTTTACATCGTGACGTACTACCAAAGTATCAGTAGCGCCATCTCACGATTCAGTTGTCAAATCAAGAGCAACTGCACCCACGTGACCGTCCATTATAACCACAAATTGGCTCCATTAGCCTCTTTTCGCGAGGAATCGCATTCATCAGCAGTCGATTACACTACTTTGTTGCTTGCTTCTTTTGTATACCGTTGAATGAGACTAGATTGCATATAGGGCACGTTTTGAATAAATAGGTTTTTATGGCTACGGGATTTTTTATAGAACTTGAACAATGTGCCTACTTTTATTTTTATTTTACTGTGGATGAGTTTTTTATCTACCTCATCCGCCTTTTCTTTTCCCAACTATGTTGTGGTCGGCCTTTAGTCCAGTCAGATGAAGCGGAATATCAAAAGTTTATTTGGAGTAACTAGTTTACTTAGAAAAGCTTATGGCTTAACAATGGGTGACCATTCATTTCGTAATATCAAGATTCTTCCGTGCCTCGAAAAGCACGTTAAGCCGTTGATCCCAGCAGGCGGTCATTTGCAGATCTATGACAGTCGCTACAGATAGTCAGAAGCCCGAAAATCTGACAACCAGTTTAACCAAGGGGTATCGTGTTACCCAGTAACTGGGTTGTGGAGGTCAGGCTGGCAGTCACTCCACGTAAAACACTAGTATTCAGCTGCACCCGGTTAAACTGGAAGCCGAACCCAACATAGCTGGGAAAAGGCAAGGCAGATAACATGCAGTGACTATTTGACCCTCACAACCTTTAACTTCCTTTACCTATATCGCTTTGTGAACAAGTTATTGATAAAAAATATTGGATAAGAATAATAGTTAACTATACTGCAGGCTTAGCCATATTACAAATTCTACTTCTATTCTATTTCTAAAATAGAAAGAAAATGGCGTATATGGAATCAGCTGTTTGTCAACCGTCAAGTTTATTTCATTTTCAGCCATATTACAAATTTCTACTCGTTATCACTTGACAGTTGACAAACAGCTGATTCCATATACGCCATTTTCTTTCCATTGTCGCCTTATCGATTACGATAATAGGAATAGAATATGTAATATGGCTAGGCCGGCTGGTTTTATAAACTATTTGTTATGAATTTTAAAACCAAACATATCTAAATTGTAACATTGTTTTGTCACTTTCGTTTCGATTAAATTGACAAAATATCAATTAACAGAATTACTCAAGGATGCAATACTAAATTGTTTTGGAAAGTGAAATACCTCTGTTCTCTACACAATAGCTTTGTAATGTACAGATTATAGCTCATTTGGCGCCATCAAAACGTTTGTTTTTAGTACAAAACGACACAGTTCCATTTTTAGTACAATAGTAGTTCTCACGATGTTAGTCACTCCGCTATTTTGAGTAGGAACATCAATTTCAATGAAATTGGTCGCTCTTTTGCTTCCGTGCTTTTACGGGCACAAGAAAAACAGAACAAGTCTGATGGTCTATCATGAACTGGCCTATTGGTATTTACAGTAGTTAGTGGCCTTGACTGCCAAGCCGGAGGTTGTGGGTTCAATTTTCACCGAGGACAAAATGTTTGTGTGATAAGCACGATCGTTTGTATCCGGGTATAATTAGAAAAATTACACACGGATACTGAACAAATGATCGTGATTATGTATATATTTAGAAATACTTAAGTATGATTATCAGTTGTTTAGTACCCAAAACACAAGTTATGCTGTACTTAGGACTAGATGTTGTTGGGTGAAAGTTGTGACATATTTAATTTATTTTATTTATTTATCATTAAAATCGAAATGTTGTTGATTTCCGTCTGTGTTTATTAGAAGTGGCATAGAAATATTGGGTCAAGTGTATGTACGTAAATTGTATATAGCTGACCTATTATTTATATTGATCACAATAACGTATCATTAACTAAATAATAATATTGACTGATATTAATAATATATCAATAACTAAAGTCTTGCATTGAAGCTAGCCGTAGTAAGCGACCATGTTAATGTTTTTCACAAAGCCAGAGCAATGCTCGGACGACAGTATTAAACAGGGTGATAATATTATGTATGTCAGGCATTCTGACAAACTAAAAAGCCAACTAGAATATTTGACAACTGTCGGCTAAACGCTAGCAGGTAAACAACCTGCTTTAAAGGACAACATTGACAACACCATACATACAACGAATTCATAGCATTGCTTCCAAACTGTACTTTAGCACTGAACATTGCTTACTAATGGATACATTTTCTTGTGATGTTTTGTATAAAGGGCCTTCCAGTAACCATAATGAAGTATAAGAAGAAATGTCGCCCTAATAGCAATTTCATTTTTCTCAAATGGCACGTGGAGGGCTTCGTCACCGATCTATTTTGTGAGTGTTGTGTATGAAATGAAATGACATATCGACAACAAACTTAACTTACATTTCTAAATATTCACCTTGTACTTTATTTGTGTGTGTGTAAGGAGGGTATTTGTTTTCGTAGAGTGTAAATATATCGTGGTTAAGGTTACTTGCACCGTCAGTTCTCTCCCCAGTATTGCACCCTAATCGAATTGCTCCACGGATGGTGCGTCTCGTCTTGTGGGTCGAACCCCTGTTCCGGACATCAGAGGTCGTGCTGCGAAAAATAAATAAGCACCGAAATCAAAAGGTGATGCTTTAATTGGACCCTCTCGTTCTTTGAAGATTACTTAATTTGATATTGTCATTGCCTTTCACATAAATAAACGTAATGACGTGATGTATCTGAGTATGATATGGATCCTTAGAGATGTTTGTTAAGAGGTAGTGGGAAATGTTAGGGAACGAAATATTCTTATTTTGATTGTAGTTCTGTTTTGAGGTTTCACCCAAATAGGTGAGTCTAATAAGACACCAAACTTCCAAGATCAAGTAGAAGTAAAATCACAAATTTAATTTTAAAGCATTGCAATAAATTCTTTAGTACAAAAATAATTGCATCATGCATGATATAGTGACAGTAATTTATAATCTGTGTCACGTTACCAAACAACAATCTAATTTTAGACTAATTGTCTTAAGATATACAGTCATGCAGGCGAATTCTCACTGTCTCATTTACATTACCCAATCCATTATTCTGTCATAAATCTTTACACACGCGCCTAAATCCGTAGTTAGTCTCATTTATGACAAAATCCACAAAAATATGCAAATATTGCTTTACACTTCCTGTAACTCTTATCACTTGGTAATTGGGTTGATTTTTGACTAAGATTGGGGTTATAATAAAGTGGTGTTTGTGCTAATTTGTAGTAGAGTTTTGTAGTACGCGTGGCTGGGACTTGACAGCGCACGGTGTAGTTTCGTCATGCTTGGCCGGAACGAATTGTCTAGGCGAGGGAGAGTGAATGTGTTTGTGAGCCTTTTATATTGGCGGGAACATACTTTGTTCCCAAGTTTAAAAGTCGAAATATTGTTTTTTTTTTATGTCTAAAGAGGTAAGTACCTTTATTTCTTTTTAAGTTTTTTACTTACAGCACCCAACAGTATTTGTATAAATCTGGTATGTAACGATTATATTATTGGACTAAGATCATACAATTCTAATTAGAAGGATCTGATAAGAATTTTAGTCAAACCCAAAACACGTCAAAAGAAAGAAAATTTACACTAATACAATGCCTTCATCTCTGGACTACCAGTCTGTTTTGAACAATTATTTTTGCATTTGATAGCCCAAATTTATTTGACACTACAACTCTTAGGAGCGGATAAAGACGAGGGGTACAACCAGACGCCAAAATCACGTTTTTCATTAAAAATATTTTTATCAAATACCCCTCTAAAGAGTCCGCCAGCATCACGCACACACCAACAAATTACAACAAATGCAATATCCGGAAGATATGAAGGACCCCTTTCATACATTTGCCCCCAAAAATCACTTCCATTAAGTGAACTTTGTCACATGTCCGAAACAATGAACGCTGTCTGATGTCATTTTGTTGACGTCAGCGTTCAATTCGTTTCACTTCTGTTGGGAATGATGGGGAAGAAAAATAAGTAAACAAAAATAATTTCTAATGTATTAAGATTAAGTATTGCTAAATGTTCTCGGATCCAGTAAACTATTTCCAGTTTAGACCTTCGAGTAAACAAAACAAATAGCTCAAATAATACTGGTCGGATGCGGTCATTAGTATGAAAAAACAAAGCGAATGAGTACCACCTGGCGACAATCTGGCATTACTACAATTTAGCGCACTACTACAGAGCCGTGGTGGGATAGGAGGAGTACTGACTTGCCAAAACAACACCTCATTCATATTAATCATATCAATACAGTTAAAGAAATTGCACTGTTATGATTAATTTAGATTGTTTAATAAACAGTGTATTGATCAAAGTGTGTTGTCAACTTGTCATTGAATATTTGATTGTGACGGTCAAAATGCTACCTAAGCGATATGATGTGTAATAAAATAGTCACTTACAATATTTAAATAAAAAATACATAGCAAAACGGCATAACAGTTACTATTCGAATAACAGATATAAGCATGACATTGACACAACGAAAAATAAAAGAGACAGAAAAGGACTATTTTGAGACTATTTTGTACAAAAATGTACTAAGACTTTGATATAATTTAACAGTAAGCAGCACAGCAGTTTATAGCAGTGTTTCGTATGTGTAAGAACCAGAACTAAATAATTTTTCAATCATGTAACCCTTTAGACCTTATCCAACAGCTACAAAAGTTATACATCTAAAATATTGTAATCATGCTTAATTACTTGAATACGGTAAGGAAAACGTATTCTAATACGACGCTTAATGCTTCTAGCTGGAATTGATACTTTAATTGGAAATGGAGAACCTTATTAAACACTCGTATCAGTCAATCATAATCATCTTTTGATTTCTTACCCTTTATGACTGCCTTGAAGATTTATTCAAACCATTTAAGGTGATGCGTTCAATGTTCCCCAAGAATGCCGATGCTGTAAATTGACATGCTTTTTTTCGTTTTCAATCCTAGCAAATATAATTTTTAGACCTATTTGTTTTTTGATAACTTTAATTTAAACAAAGTAATAAAAGTATGTAAAAATCTTAGTAGGATACGTTCTGAAGTTTTTGCCTGCTGCGTTTAGTGTGAGAGTTATATCTAACGTAGAGTTTTTTTTAATTACCTACCACGAAATTAAAATTGTACATAAATAGGAATAGATCTACAATTTGCAAAAAACGAAAGCTAACCATAAAAATAATAAATTTAAGGGCTAATCGCTAAAAACGACCTCTTAGCAGACTTGATAGTGAAGGACAAAAGAGGCTGTGGTGTATTATTTGCTTATAATACCAAACATAACTATTTAAATAAATACATAAAATAAGTACACTAATAAGAAAAATACAATCTATCTGTCTATCTATAATATATATATATATATAAATATCAATTGCTGTTCGTTAAACCCGGACGGGTTTAACTCAAGAACGGTTGATTTTGGTTTTGAAAAATATTTGTGAAAGTCCAGGGAAGATTTATAAGGTGCTTATAGTCAAAACGACAATTTGCTTTATCTTAGAAACTATTCTTACCTGTCAAATATTTGATGTTCGTCCCGTCGTCGGTACGGAATAATACTCTCAAATTAAAGGACGTATTTAAATAAGGATTTTGAATCGACAACATATTTATGTAAAATATTGGGATTATTGCATACCTATTTAGATTTAAAAATACAAAAAGTTAAATAATACTGTCACTATAACAACGGATCAACATAATTATTTTAGATTGCCAATAGCGTACGTTCAGAAATTTATTTTGTTACTAAACTAAGAAAGTTTTATATTTCAGAAATCAATTTACGTAATTAATTATGACGACAAAGACGAAAGTCAATAATTCTTTACAAAAAGAACTTTTTTACTGTTTGGACTTTAATTAAAGTAGATCGAGAAAACTAAATAAATTGTATGTAACATAGAGGCACGTAGCACAGTAGTTCAGTTTAAAATTATATATTTAGTATTTTTTAAATCAATGCATTTCAGTAAGGTAGTTAGGTTAGGTAGTTAGGTTAACTATAGGATAGGTATGGTAAGTTAGGTTAGGTTATATATACATGTTGACATTTTAATTCTATAGAACACAGAATGTTTAAATTACATTAGAGAATCGTTTAATAAAAAGTAGTGATAGTTATTAGTGGTTTGGATCTGGTTGGAACAATAGTCCTCCGAAACGGCTTGACTATATTGAGTAGGTCTGAAAATAGGATGTAAACTTATAAAAACTAAAATAAGATTTATAAATTGATTCTAAGGCAGATTGAAGCTTGCCAGGCATCATGTACCTTAATAAAATACTATTTAACTATTTTGTAAAGTGACGAAGTGTTATATTAAGATGCGTTAAGAGAGGAGTAAACATCCTAGTAATATTATAAATGCGAAAGTTTGTTTGGATGTTTGTTACTCTTGCACGCAAAAACTACTGAATGGATTTTGATGAAACTTTACAATGATGTAGCTTATACTTACATCAGAATAACACATGGGCTATAATTTATAAAGATATAAATGACCTTGGGCAAGAAAATAAACTACTCAAAAAACTAATCCTGCGCAGACGTAGTCGCGGACGCCAGCTAGTTAACATAATTTTGAAGGATGATTTTGTTTGCACCATAGTACATATCCCCCTTAAAGGCAATCGATATCACTTAACCAGCTTTAAACGAAAAGTAAGAAGCCGCATCTTGATTTATGAAACATTGAACCAGCAAATTGAAATAAATGTTGAATCGAACAGTCAGATGCTATTATCGGTATCAGTCCAAGATTAACCATATATTACATTCTTACCGATCAATATATTAAACAACATCAGCTTAACAGAATCTAATTCACTAGCTCCAAAGACTCGGCAATAAAAATCGTATTACGCCCATTTTAATTTAATATATTACTGATATTTTAGAAAATTCCTAATAAATCCGACTTCTGTTTTCCCTTATTCTGTCCAATATGCCATAAATTGTGATAAGCGTCTACCTCCTGTTAGGGAATGAAATACTTTTATTTTAAATTGTCTCATTTCGATTTTGCTATTGGTTTTCGAAACTGTTGAATCGACTCTCTTGTTGATGATAAAATATTCGATATAAATTATAGTGATGGGATAAAACTTAGACCACCAATGGATTGGCTTATTGTACTCTTTACTTATTGTACGTCAATATTATATTACGGAAAATGGTATTCACGTTAGAAACGAGTACCCAAAAATAATAGCCTCGTCAATAAAATTTTAATCTTAAAACTTAAACATTCATTATACACTGATTTCATGACAGACAGTGTAAAGTGTTAATAGAGTCTTACTTATTTGAACTAATCTTGTCTTCCGCATGTTGGGGAACTGCAAGCATATTTATCTTAAAAATCAAGGTTTTAATTTTGTCGGTCTCAATACGAGCTTTTAATGAATACCTAATCTTATATTAGATGTGCAGACGTAACTACTAAATGCTAATACTTTAATACTTACTCAGACAAAATTCCTTAGAATTCCTAAACTTCCATTGGACTTCCCTATTTAAAAAAAAATCCAACAATCATATTTCATCTTTTTCTGTTAAAATAAGCAGACAATTGTAATTTGCCGCGTCACTGCATTTCAAGGAGAAAAATGATCCAGTTTTTCTGGCTCACGGGGATCTAAGCGACGAGTTTTATTTTTTATGACGTCATTAACTGGAGGAAGCTGGGGTAAATAGAGCCTGCGGTCGGGCCCTCTATTTTAAACTGTTGATTGCGAACATAGCGGCAGGGCAGTGATTTACATGCGGCTTTAGACTGGTTCTTGTTGATTTTAGTACGAGTACAGCGGTTACTTAGTAGGCGGAAGATAAAAAGTGGGAGATAGTGTGGTCTGTAAGTCAAGCAGGTAAATTATGCAGTGGGAAGTGCGTAATTACCGTGATTATTATGTTCCTTAGTTTTTATCTTACTAACTCGAGCGAGACCCTGCGATGCAAAAAGGTAGGTTTTATTTCCTTCGAGAACTTGTTTAAATTAAAGAAAATAAAACTGAGTAAGCGAGGTGTCAAAATGGTAAGGGTTGGTTTAACTTTATCAACACGACAGTTTGCAACACTATCCTCACACTTTAACGTCACACCTAAAATAGAGGTCCCCCGCTGACATCGAAAATATTTATATCATAAAAACATTTCACACTATCGAAATCTCGGAAAACGTAATTTTAATATTGAGAAAACAAATCGGGTACTCGACGGGGGGCGCTTCGGTCACTCGATCCCTACTGCTACCGTTTACGCCGTCGGCTCCCATAAGTCGGTCATTTGAGAAGGTAAACTATCGAGTTTCATACTTGATAGATTTAACATGACTCGACGGCAACTCGAATCGGGGGACAGTTTGAGCGCGACACTGCGTTCGGTATTCATTAGAATAATAGAGTGAAATTTTGAACAATATGAACAGCTTTCCGTATAAAGCGAAGTGACTTTTTCAATTCATATTATGTATTTTCTAAGTTTATCTTAGACATTATTGAGATCCGTGAAGGAAAACATCGTGATATAGATTTGATGTGCCAATCCACCTTCGGCCAAGGGTGGGAGATCAATGCTCCTCTGTACAAGAAGAGGACTTTGCCAGGGCAAAGGCCAGGCAGTGGGGCAGTTATAGGCTAATATATTTAATGATTACAATGTAAGCACTATTTAGTACAAAACAACAGCCATTGTTTGGATGTTTGTTACTCTTTTACGCAAAAACTACTGAATGCATTTTAATGAAACTTTACTATAATAAAATTTATACATCAGAATAGGACAGGCTATTATTTGTAAAGATAATTGTATTCATTTTTATTATTATTCATTACGCATAAGATTTTTAAATTCTCTAAACTCCTAAGCGTACGTATTATTAAAAAATATTTTCTTCTTCTACGTCAAAGGAATCGCGGGTTAAAGTTAGCGTTAGCCCAAACTAATTATTCCAAGTGGACGAAGTCGCGGGCAGAAGCTAGTGTTACACAGTGATATTTATTTATTTATTATTCTGACTACTATAAATATGGCTTTATTGGCTACTTTTATTACACATGATAAGTTAATTATAATTTTACAGACGTAAATAAAACATCAACAAACATTTCACGGTGACTCGGTAACAACATTCACAATTTTAATGATAAACCCGCAAAAACAAGGCTGCGGGCATCCGTTAGTCGCAATTTGCGATAATCACTGTATAAAGAAAGCTTCACCCTTCTCAGTTGATTCCGAAACTCATTTGCGGTATATGTTTTTGATCTACACGGTTTCTCTGCGAGCAACCACTAGGGACACCACGCTTTCGTGTAGACTGGAAAAGTAAATGTAATAGATTATTTTATAAGAATACTGCATACCTACTTTTGAGTCTTTTTGCAATTTTACTTGTTTTTTTTTATGTTTTGTTTTTATCTATTTTTTTTTGTTATACTGTTATTGAATGTGCGTAATTTTTTTATACGTTATTTATAAAGCATTTTGTTTTTTTATTATTAGTTTTCGATTTGTTTTTAATTTTAGTTTGAAATGTTCAAAAACTTAGGTTAGTTCAGGTACCTGTAATGTTGTGCATATATATTTAAAAAATAAATACTTGGAGGGATTATTTCTGGCTGCAGTCACTGTTTTTCGTTTAGTACACGTACACGCACTCAGCAGTCTTAATTTTGTCTCAAATTAAAAAAAGCTGCTAACATTACGGGAAAACCCATTAATTAACGACTTCCTTTTTCTTTTTTAAATTCTATTTAACCCAAATGTTCTTTCTTTGGTATTGTCCGTGAGCACGTGGAGCTCCTGAAGTTTCGACTTGAGCTAACGATTACTGACAAATGCATGCACTGACTGATCTGGTCCTCTCATATCTGTGTGGTTCTTTCCTCAAAAGACCGTCTCAAACACTAATTTGCATGGATCTTCCATGATTTGACCAAGATTATGTCTGGGCTTTAAAAGAGACTATGACCTCAGAGTTTTTTTTCGGTGTTTCTTCTCAGAGTAATCAGATAGTGAAACACCCATCTCATCTACTAGCTAAAAAAAGACGTGTAAAAGTGTTTGTGAAAACCTTTTCACAGAAATAAAATATCGTTTATCATTTCCAATTTAATAAAATCAAAAAATAGGATTTTACGTAATCGTTGTTTAATGTACTACTTTTAGTGTTCCTGCACTTTGAAAATACTCATTTTGTTTTTTGTTTAGATTATTTATTGAATTAGTCCGTTGTTATTTGTGATAAAATAAGAACGACACATAATGTTTATGCGACACTCTTACGTTTCATTAAATAGATGATTTCATAGACAGAACTGAAACTATTAGATTCTATACAAGTAGAACTGTTGATAAAATTATTACGTCATTATAAGTTAGTGTAAAACTCAAAGGAGATGTTTAATTTTCGGCCATCAGATGTAAAAATAGGAAAAAATAACACAAATTTTGGAAAAATATTATCTGGTGAATTTAAGTCTGATTTGTTGTGTAACAAAAATAATAGTTTTACAATTATTGCCATGATTTATTCAACATGGCGTCTCGTTTGATTGCATACTTCATTCGTTTTGAAATCATGTCGCATAAAATCAATGTTATTACGTATTTTGAGTAATCATAATTCAGTGTGATGATTTCATCGTTACAAAAATCTTTAGTCTCCATTTTTGAAGTGTATTTCTGAACGAATTTAAAACAACCTAATTCTAGGTAAAGTAAACGTCATCTGTACAGCGTGTCATGGCTGTCATAACTCTTAGGACAATTTTAAAACATTTTTAACTTTTATTTTGTACATAAAAACCATCTGATATTATGAAGAAAATGTTACTTAACTCTATTCAGGAGTACAGGTTAAGGCCGGAACCCCATATAAAAATGAAACATCTCCTTTAATATTTTGCACGCCGCCGTTAGGTTAAGTCAAACGGGATAGCAATCAAATATTCCAACCTATATACATACCTACATTATTAGCAGATATTATTTCTTTCTTTCTTTCAAGGAATCAAGTTTTTTGACATCGTTGTCACCCTAGGTCTCATTACAAGGCGCTCAAGCGCATAATTTTGTGGTTACCACCAAACGAGAGAAGGTTGCTAGCTGCGGTCACCAGCCACGCGCCTTTGACGCACACAAAGTTTTTTTTTCGAAAAAATATACTTATGTGATTTTAATGAGACTATTATTTTGATTATTAATTTTGCTGGCAGTTCGTGACATTTTTCTTTAATATAATTTTATATTTTTTGGTTGTAACGAATCAAAATGACTGTGATTTGGGCTAACTGTACTAATACTTATAATATATAATAAAAAAATTATAAGGAGGAAAGATTTGAATGTTTGGCTGTTTGCATTAAATAGACTGCTGGACCGATTTGAAAAATTCTTTTACCGTTGAGAAGCTACACAATGATTTTCCGGGTGACATAGGCTACTTTTCGTCCCGATGTATTTGCACGGGAGCGGGAACTAAGCGGGTGAAATCGCATGACGTCTGTTAGTATGTTATATGTTCCCAAACATATTAATAAGAAAAAATAAAAACTATACGTGATAGTGAATATATGGTACGTATATATGTAAAGATGTATCGCTAAGAATCAATTACAAACTCAATAAACGATAAACGAACGTTAAGTATGGTCTAAACATGAGCACCTCACACATTCCAACTTCCTTCTTTCCCATATAGACACAACTATTAAAATAACAAATTAAATATAAAGACGACGAAAACCATTTACGATGCATTTCTATGCATACATTTCAAACGGATGAGCTCAGGCCTAATCTTTTGTAACACCAGTCTGACCGATTATACACGGTTCCGTTTCAACCGATGAATTCAATTGTTACTCGTGAAACTCATTGATTCAAAACCCGTGCTAGAGACATCGCATCGAAAATTTTATAGTTGGTTTTATTACTTATAAATGAGACGATTAAATTTATAGTTCTTATGATTAGCTTTACGATGTACTGGTTAAGTTCGGCGTTACGTCACATTGCAGTCATGATTGTCCACATCGCCGCCTCTATATACGACGGTAAACATTAATTAAGCAGTAAATGTTAGGTAATCATCAGATATCATCTTTGTTTTATATCTACCATCGCGTAGATAAGCGAAACGTTGAGCGGTGCCCAAACTGAGTACTTGTTCACATTGAGGTTGATGGCCTAATGAAATTTTATGCAGGCGACGAATCAGTTGAGGTTTACTTAATGGTAATGTAAGCAGACTAATGTGTACATCACCTATCTCCATGTCTGTGATATGTATTCGTTAGATATGGATACGAGACCAATGCAGATATAAATCGTAATTAGAATCCCAGTTATATGCAATTTTCTTAATGAGTATCTATTGTTATTGTCGCTATGTCCTTGCAACATTCATGTGGTATCCAACGCTGAATATTAATGAAAATGTATTACAAATAGGTACTACGATATATGCTATACCAATATCAAGATATACCATCACTGTGATTTTGATTAATGAGACGATGAGATCAGTCAGTATCGTCATATTGCGTACCTAATCACCAATCGTATTGAATAATAAACTTTTATTGACCTTATTTATCCAATCAACTCCAATAAATTGCACAACGAAAACCAATTGACTCATAGAGCTTACAATTAATTTCATTGTCACCACTTTGTTGTTTCAAGTAGATACGTGTGTCATTTTTATCAGCTAAATCTCAACAAACTAAATGTCTATGCACAAAGTTTCAGGCCAGCCGGTGCAGTATTTAGAACAGTAGGTATCTAAACCTTGCTTGTATTTTCCTTTAAACAACTTTTGCTAGTTATACAAGTTGATAAGCAACGGTTCAAACTGTCTGTCGTGTTGTTCATTCATATGCATGAACGTTAATACTTTATCTTTATTTTCGTTTTCCCTTTTGATGTCTCTGGAACTTTTGTCAGAATAGTTCTGTCACTGTATTACTTGTTTTTAGTTAATATGATGCAATTAGGTTTTTGTAAACAAGAGGAGACCCTAATTCAAGGGCTGGAAATATTACATAGAAATTATTTTGGCGTGTTCTCAAGATTTAGCTCCATACTTGCTTGTTTTCGCCATAATTACGATGATAGATGTCAACGGTAATAGAATCTGAAGTATGAGTGAACTTATATAAGCAAGTCACGAGCTAACTCAAAGATTTTTTTCCAAAACTTCTACAAAACAACATTCAGACGTTATATCCAATACAAACTAAGATACAACCATGTCAAGGCCAATCAAAATACTTCAGTTGTGCTATTAACCCGACATAAGATTTTGTAATCAAACTCTGCCAATTTAGATCTCTTGACATCTATTACTGCTAACGAGTATAATAATAGTAATAATAGCGAATCAGATAAATTGAGTATGTTTAGACAAGATCGTTCCGTTTCAATGTGGACAAATAAACTGAATACTGACGTTATGATGCCAAGGCTATAACAATAGAAAATGTTGGTCTAACCACGTATAACACTTCAAAGATCGTATATGTGATGTGTTTAGAAGCGCTCGGATATAAAATTCTATCTCATAATGTTACAAGAAACTTGTGAAAACAAATACTTGGATGTATAAATAAATAGATTTTGTACAAGGTGAAATCTTATGGCTGTAGTAAAGATATGATGTGGTTTGGCAGAGTAAAAATAGAGATCTTGTAATCCATGAACTGATCAAAATATTACAGAACGATTTGTGACTAATATTGATTTTTAAGTGAAATCACAATGAAAATAATTATTATAGAAGCCTGTTACTATCATAAAGAGAAGGCACGGGCATTTATTACCATGCTTGCTCAAAGCGACTTGGAGTTATTGATTAACTAAACGATTCCGGAACCTAAATCAAATTTTCTCAATACATTTGTCTCTTCTGCCTCAGTGAAATCTTTTTGTCTGACTAACAGACGTCCCGCGGTTTCACCCGCGTAGGTCCCGTTCCCGTAGGAATACAGGGATAAAAAGTAGCCTATGTGTTAATCCAGGGTATCAGCTAACTCCATACCAAATTTTATTAAAATGCATTCAGCAGTTTTTACGTGAAAGAGTAACAAACATCCATCCATCCTTCCATCCATCCATCCTCACAAACTTTCGTGTTTATAATATTAGTTGGATTTAACCATGGTACTTACTTATGAAACTAACAGTATATCACGCCTCCTGAAGGGTCAAATAGGGGTGTAACTAAGTACCCTCATTTCACCATGATGTTTAGAACAACCAGTGAATCCAAAATCCAGGCTGCTACTGAAAAGTACATTCGTGTTATTACTTAGGTTTTTTATTTGTCCGACCTCGGAATCGTATCGTTCAGGGTTTGATACTTATGCTCAGCACTTAGTAGTTTAAGTGCTTATGAATTTTCAAAAATATGCAGTACAAACTAAAGAGTTTACTACAAGTAATAGGCAATAGACATCTATACAAACTATCAGCAGTAGTTTTAATGAAACAAAGTAACTTTATCGGTATAAGCCCCTAAGACATTTTCAAGTCATAAAACGAGTAATTTAATACAAGATTTGCATATGAAAGCTTACGTAAGCTACAACCGTTTGCAATCACATAACTATTGAAACAAATGGTCATACGCAACAGATATATCTGAATAAAATTGGTGCGAAAGAGAAAGGAGTCAGGAGTCAAATGAGTTGACCCAAGATTCCTTGTTACAATCAGCGTGCGAAGTCAAGTCTTGTTGGTCCTGTCAGTCTTGTTAAATATGAAATTCAAGCCATATTCAATTAGGCATACATTACTTCAATGAGCAATGAGCCTGCTCAACTGTGTGGTATGGTAAGTAAGCACTCTATACGTATAAGTATGACGGTTCGCCACATAAACGTTAGTCTTGAACAGAATGTTGATACATAGTTTGCTCTTATGGCTGGTTTTGTCTTTTACTTATTGTTCCACTTGTAGTAACAGTGATTTCTTTTCACTCGAGTGATCCATCATTCGATTTTGGATTATCAATTAAATTTTCTTTCGAATCCTAACTCTCGAGGAGACATATTTTACATTCTTGCACACAACTCACAAAACGATTTTTGATAGCTACAACAATGTTAAATAATGTTAAATTTCTTTTCTACCTAAAGCAATAATAAAATATGACACCATAAACTGTCTTCAGAACATTTAAAAATGTTTTTTTTAAACTAAACTTGCCACTGTTCCTTCTTAATCTTTTAAAAATAAAGATCTTTAATATTACCTCAATAAAATATTGATATTTAGTAGATATTAAACTGATCAATCCATTCCACTGATCTATAAATTGCAATGCAGGCCTGTCCAGTCAAATTGTGTCATGTATGACACAATTTAATTACATTCTCTGTTGTTTCCACGACATAATTTCTATTAACACCTGTGAATAACAGTTTTAATCTTATTAGAAGAAATCGATTACATTCAGAAACAAATTAAAGCCATTTATGACGGTCAAAGGTCAATAGATGTAAAATCCAATTTACTGTATATCTATCTCATTTCATCAAGAAAATTAAGTGAGTAACTGTGAATTAATGGGTTGGAAATGTTTTCAAAAGTTGTCTTCGCGACGTTTTATGAGTAAAATCGTATCAAACTCCTACGCATGGGATTTTACTGCCTTGCCATAAAATAAAGAGGTGGTTATTTTAATAACGTAATTAAATAAGTGGGAAAACCAATCGTAATATAATTATTCAGTCAAATATAATTATATGTAGGTGTGACAACAGATTTAATATTATTATTGTTTTAAAATTGTTTTTGTTCTAAGGGCGTTGTGCCTAAAAGGACACAACAGTACCCTATTACTAAGCCTCCGCTATACTTTCATCTGTGTGACAGCAGTCTGTGACTCATAAACCGTAACAGACTAATATTTTTTACTGTAATTTTACTGATGCTATACCAACAAATTATAAAATAAAGTTAAAAATTAACGAAGAACCCCATGCAATAAACTTTTGTTTCTGAGTGGGTATTACTATAGTATCTAATAACAACGCTGATAAAAAACTCAATGGGCTATTTGACAATATTTAAATGTATAGTCCCTCATCTAGATTACAAGAAAATATTAGAAACATATTTTTTTCTTTTTTCACGTAAGTAATCAAAAAATAACGGCGATACATCGAGTCAAAATGTCGCATGACGTCACTAGCCAGTACAGTTTATACTAGTTAATGAGGTTACAAGCCCCCTCTCCTAAACTTTAATGGGCTTCATCTAAGAAGTTATCCATCAATTTGAAAAAGAAAAATATTTGTGTCGAATATTTTCTTGTAATCTAGATGATACAGTAAAAACTAAAATTTTGTTAAATAGCCCATTAGTATATTGTGTAGCAAGAAATAGGATATGCAATCCAAAATAGGTATACATGATCATATCAGCATATTCCTTGTGAACTACAAATAGGATCACACCGTACCAAAAGACCAAAATATAACACTAAAACCAGAGATGACGTCATAAAACAAAATGTCTCTGTTCATCATCGCGAAGAAATGTTAATTAAATCACTGTAAACATTGGGTGGGTAGGCAGAAATCGTCATTAATATACGACAACTAACACTAATAGATGTGGGTGGCTGAATGTTCAAACGCGAACCGATTGGGTTGGCGACAAAAATATATGCTAGCTTAAATTTAGAGTTGCTCATTAAGTTTTAATAGGTTTATTGTTTATTTGATGCTGAAATCGTAGTTTGTTGTTATTTCAAAATTTTCGTCGCCCTTAATTATGTATTGCTAGATTTAGTTATTTTTTTAGTATGTGTAGTGTATAATATAGTTAAGGTGTACCTACAATATCAACTGTAAAAAAAATGTAAATAAAGTTTCAAATAAAAAGGTAAAGGTCATTTTAGAAAACTCTCTATAGCCCTATTGAAGCTACAACGACAAACTTTGTTATGAGTCCTACAAAATATTTTTTGTAATTAATTCCCGATATCAGAATAAAAAAGTAAGTAAGTACTCAAAGTTTTTTTCTACTAGATTAAATGTTTTTTACGTTATCTTAAAAAAATAATTGAATTCTCAATCACGCCTAAATCAAAGAAACAAAAAAGAGTCGCCACAATCCAATTAAACAGTGTCAAAATAATCATTTCCTGTAACGAATAAAAAACAATTGCAACTTTTTGTAGTCAGAGTCAAAGTCACAAGAAAATGAATCTGACAAAAATAGGCATTTGTCGCCAGAAGTAACATTTTTAGCCGCTCGGTCAGATATGATTTAATGGAGTGGCGAGAGGTTCGTTAACATTAATAAATTCTAAGCCCCTACTATGGGACAGCTTCTGTTATTAAGACACGAACTCGAAAAATTACTATTTCTACTGTAACTAGATTTTTGCTTGATTTTGTATGTTCTTTCTCTCAGTAATGTATTCCGTTATAAAATTTAAAATAGTAGTAAATAAGATAAGAGTATAAGCAAGCGCAATAAAAAATACGGCCATTCACGCGACATCATTTTTTGATACTCGCATAAATCAAAACCTAAGGGTAAGTTTTCGACTTTCGGTTGACCTAGAAAAAAAATTTGGCACAAAACAAGAGAGCACGTCACGAGTAGAGGAAAATTGTAGTTTAATACTTCCTTTTTTTTAGGTTGGAGAATTACGTATTGACGTATATCGATATATGCGAGATCCTATTTTTTAACTGCAAAGTTAAGTTTGCCTCTCAATCCGGAACGAGTAAGTTAGGTTAGTATGGCGTGTGAGACACACTGATACTAGTCAGCTAGTTTAATCTCAAAACTTTTGTACATATATGCAAAAGTCAATATTAAAAATTCTTATGCAGTTCAATTTTTTTTAATTAAAGTACAACACACTAAAGTTTTCAATTAGTTAGATAGCTGGCAAGCTTTGAAGAGGAATAATAAATTTATAATCATTTAAAACCTGCATTTGACTTCTACGTGCTTAATTTAACAAAATAACGTTCACAAAACTGATAGAAATAAATAGAAACTAAAATATGAGTAAGACAAATTCTTCATTCAAAGTATAAAACTGTAACCAATATTTCTAATTCGCCACAACGAACCAAATACAATTTGTACAGTACCACAAACTGTTATTCAAAACTCCATACCCACATGTAGAATCCAATTAGAACTAGGAAAACGATTCACAACAAACAACCGTCAACCATGTACAAAACCAGTAGTAGGGAACAAACTCCTTCCTACCAGACGCTTTTAACTTTCCTTCGGCACTTCGTTAGTCTTGTTTGTATTTATTTAAAGCGTGATAACTTATCCGGCGACTGAGAACAGGATATGTGCCTAACAAAGTCCTGGGATTCATTTGCCATTTCCACGCCTAATCTGTAAATATTTTATGTGATCGTTTTACCTTCGTTTGGTCCTTCGAGGAAGGTTTAAAATAATGGTCCTTGGAAATTGTTGTTCGAAAATATTTATTTAAATTTTTGTTGTTGTTGTTTGACAATATTACGGTTCACTACTGTATTCAAAATAAAAATAAAGAGAATAAAGTTTCTTACATTTATCAAATCAATACACATAAAGAATATGATATTTCTTTAAAGTATATAAAGACTTCAATGTATGTGTTAATTTCAACTATGATATTAATAATTAACGTAATATGTAACATAATGTTTTCATTATCTTTATTCTTTTTTAATAGAATTCCACTTATTAGAATTGTAAATCTTTTAATTGTGCATGTCTATAAGTGATGTATTTACACATCATTGAAAACTCGTATACCTATTTAAATAGCTTGGTCAAACGAGCGGTTATCATCTGCTGTTGTTATTGTGAATATGTTGTTGGTGTGAAATATTAAATAAATAAATAAACATTTAAGTCTGGGAATAACCAAACAACACACCTAATTGGGCGCTTTCCAATGTTTAACATTAACTAAGCATAACATAACATTACCTACTCGTTAGTTTTAAGTCTGATATAGCATAATAATATATTCTATACTATAGAATTTTCTTGGGAAGTCGATAGCATTTTATTTAAAATCAAGGTTTTTTTTTACTGAGTCCTGAAAAATGAGCATATTTAAACAGACATTTTCACTATTATGGACAAAGTAATCAAAATTAAGTTACAAGGATATTCCGAATGTTAACCTTAACGGTTGTCAACCTGTCACAATACAAAAGCATTGATTAGCGGAAATTTTGAATTTCAAAATGGTTGGAATCTCTTGCCATTACAATATTTACATTAGATTAAATTAATGAACAATTTGCAAATTAAAATGTTGCATTACCAACAATTACACTAGTTAGTCCTACATGGATTAAACATGTTCAGAGTAACCATAAAGTCACAAGATCTTTGGTATATATTACAAAAGGCCTAGGCCTTAAAATTTTATTTCCAGTATTACTGCCTAGCTTAAGCGCCAGAAAAAATTCTAACACAACAACGCAAGCAAAGTGCCTCATGTTTAAAAATATTTCTCTCGAAATAACCTTGGTTGAATAAATCGTTTCAATTTCCTTTAAGAGTTGACGCAAACATGAAAGTTGGCGGTTATTTTAAAAGTATGCGTTAAAGTTTATACGACGCTCGGGAGAGCATGTCGCAACTAAAGAACAAAATTGAATTTGTAACGTGAGAGGTCGCTCGTAAAGAGTTATTATTATAGGTGTTTCTTTTGTTTGTTATAATAATGCGCTCAGTTGACGCTTCGCTAAACAAAAATAACCTCAAAGGACCACGTTTACAGTTTGTGCAAATGAAAAATAAATCTGGTTTGGTATGTTTTCTGTGAGATAGCAATCTTTTTTGTAGTTTTAAGTGCAAATAAAAATTAAAGGCATTAAAATTTAAACGAAACACATAAAATAAATCTAGATAAAAAAAGAATAATAAAAACAGATCATTGAGTTGTAGAAGGATTTTTTTTTAAAATGAACTTTTATACCACAATATTCATTATCTATCAAATAGTAACTTCTTGTTTGTATAGATTTTATTGGCAATAAACTGCCGAACTAGACTAATTAAATACCACTTCATTACGAAATCTTACTAATCCATTATGCTTAATACACCCATCAGAATATACCATCATACATAGCCAGTGATGCAATTCCATCTTGAGTCTTCACGCACGCGACTTCACAGTTAATTCAAGACTTAATTAGAACAAAATTAATTTGTCACCTTCTAAAGTTGTCATTGCAGGAAACTGGTCATGAATCCTTTCACTGTATGTGACCAAGATAAGTAATTTAGACTTATTGATGTAATAAATTATTTGTATTTACTGTAGTGTAGATTGATCTCAAAATCAACTGGTATCCTAAAGAAATTCAGCATTGGCACAGATTTTCGCAAAAATCGAATTATAAGTAATAGTATTGAAATGAGAAATATTAATTGGCCGATACGGTAAACCCATACCTACATGTTATGGGTTTACCGTGTTACCTAGTAACTGGGTTGTGGAGTTCAGATATGCAGTCGGTCGATGTAAACCACTGGTATTCGGCTGCATTCGGGTAAACTGGAAGCCGACTTCAACATAGTTGAGAAAAGGCTAGGCAGTTGATAATGAATGTATGGGTTTCAAATCGTACCGAATCCGGGTTTTTTTACTACAGTCAATCAAGTCTCTATTTAATGCTACAACTCATTCTATTGATGCAATACTAATTGCAATATTAAAACAGCATACTGATTGTGTAATATTGATAATTTTGCTCGTAATTTTCTACAGCAACGACCTCTGATCGGTAATAAAATGTACATAAAAGTTGTGCTTGTGACTTATTGGTGTTATCGATTTTAATATCATGTTTACGTTGTAACTTACGATTATTGTTTATTTTGACTAGTACTTGGACATTTTGTTTATTATTACTAAATATTATTTGAAAACCTTTCTCGTCAAACTGCGTCACTGTTCTAGTGGTCATGAGCATTTATTATTCCTTATTAGGCACTCAGTTAATCCATCTGGATTTTGTCAGTGGTAGCTCAGAGTCTAGATTTATTCCCGGTTGTTGGCATTTAGCTCGCCTCCTTTTTTAAAGAACTTCATCATGACTAGCAAATTGTGGGTGTACTGCAGGTATACTTTTTAACGCTTCAGGGCTTACAGGCGTGTATATTAAAAAATCTGTGTCAATTTACTCATGTATTCATAAATGAGTATTTATTATTGCCACTACATAATTATTATCATCCAAAGGTATTTTTTTTTCATTTATAAGAAATAATAGGTCATTCACTAAATATTAAAAATTCAAGTCGTTACCTATCTTCCTATCAGTAAGTAATCCTTATTCTTACTATCTCGTTTAATTATCACTTAATAATCTCATTTATTTTCTGTTAAATGCTTCTGAAGACTAAACAGTAAAAGCCTCAAGTGCTACTCCTTCCAGCAACTCTTTACCATATTCCTTCAAAATATCGCTGTATAACTTGAACAAGGCAACTAGTTTATCGCCAAGTACTTCAAACATCCGTTCCCCTCGGTTGACTGTTGTCAGTAATAAGTTCCTCGTTTATCTCAACTAGCTCTTTGAAATTTTCCCAATCTGCAATTTGTATTACATTTATATAAACTGCAGCTAGTTCTATGCGTAAATAGTAATTAGAATAAGGTATACATACGTTTTAAAAGTTGTCTTAAATCGCGTCAGTGTTAAATAAGCTTTAATGAAAATGGTATAATTATGTGACGTTGAAAAAAGATTGCCAAAAAGTTATAGTGACATTACATAGTATCTGCATAAAATAATTGAAAAGGTGTGAGTTTATGTACTTGTACGTGTATGAATAGCAGCTGTTTTTTTTACATTTGGATTAAAAGTAAAAACATCGTCCGTCTCGTTTACTATTCATTCAGTGATTTAAGAGTAGGTATATTGATATTCGGTATAGTTTAGTTGTATTTCGTCGAGCATTTAATATATTTTAAATACACAAAATATTCCATAATTAAAAAAAAATAGGTTAGCTGCAGCACCAAACACTGGACAATAATCTATACACACTGTGCGGTCCTCCAGGAAAATACGTGGCAGCAAAATGACGGACGGCATTAATTAACACGATTACCCTATTCGTGATTGGGGGCTAATCGCAGGGGCTGTTTGAACTGGCGACCTATGTGTCCAACATTTGCTTTTGTAATTAAAAGTACATATGAGTTTAATTGGTAGAATAGGATCAGTAAGATCGGTTGTGTGTCAAATGAGTTGGTTCTTGTTTAAATGGGTAGATAATATAAACATATTTCATACGTAGGCTGATAGACCGAGATAAAGGATTCAACGACACATATATGAAACAGAAGTATTATTACGACATACAAGAATATATGTGAAGCAGAAGTATTATTAGAAGTATGATTTTGAGGTATGAGTTCATCATCAGTCTCATCCTCATCTAAGGATTTACCTTCCCTACGCATAGAACATCTTTCTCGAATATCTCTACCAGTAAGTACGTCGGTTGCGCAAATCCTTGTAACTAATATGAGAAACCCTATAAGTTCATAAGTGTTTCCGATTCCAAGGAGGATTTTGCCCAAATCTCATATCGGATGACTACTTTACAGAAGTGCTCCTTTGATATCAAACTCTGAACAATTTGAGAATGAACAAGTGGACATTTGGGACGCAAGTGGACTCAATAGGATGGCGTAAATTAGAACTGTAAGCTTCTTGTTACATACCGTCCCCAAATGCTATACTATAGGGATCGTGTGGATACTTTTCGGGTCTTCCGTAATTGTAAACCTTGAGATCCGATCAAGGGGTGTGTTATGTTAAATTTATAGCTTTATGGATTAGTTGTCTTTAAGGATTATTTAAATTATTTTTCCTCCAAATGCTTATTAATTTGGTTTACTCTTTTATACTCTGCAGTAGGTATTCTAAGAGCTTGTCGCCAAAGTTTTACAGATTGTCCTTTTGTGCCAGAAATTGTCATTTTGAACTTTTTAGTCTACTTGTAAACCTATCGTTTATTATTGAATCAAACCATTGATCTTAATTTAAGCCCTTGACCCTCTCTTTCAAGGGCTTTAATGTTTGAATGTGCGTTAATGGGATTTACCGACTAGGTTAGTTTACTCTACCTTGGTGACGAGAAAGTGGAGTGGAACTATTGCAACAAAACGATCTTGTAGGGATTGACGGATGTATAACAATTTTATAGCCTATTCTCCGTCTAGACAAAGTCACCGATAGGGCGATTTGTGTCTGTACATAACAGTAAATACTGTCATGTCCTTGTTTCCATTCCTTAGTGTCTAAAATATCTTGTAAAATAATATTCTGAACATGGCGAAGTAGGTCAAATGTCTTAGCAATGATTCAAACAAATGACTGTGTTTACTGTTCTCGAGTTTATTTTGATGAAGATATATCAAGAACAACTCTCGAGTCTCATTGATCTATCAAGTAGGTATCAATCACATTGAGAACTTTAACATCTTAATTAATTCAAAAACTATTTCAAAATAAATCCAATACACCATTTAATAATCTTTACAGTTAGATGGACAATTTAAATAATTAGTCCATAATCACCGGGATAATAAAACATTCAAATATTCGATACGTGCTCTATCTTAAAAGTCGGACGACAAAAAGCAGAATAATTAAGCAACTTCTAATTATTTTCTATCGTCGAAAGATAACTCGATTGATTTATTGATGACGAAGTAACTGAAACAGATAAAATGTTGAATTTACGATGTTTGTATGATAACCGCTTTATAATTATTTGTTTCGACATTTTAATCGAGCTTGAAAACGCTTTGTTCTAATGACTTATTGCTGTTGGAAATTGATCGTTATTTATCGTTAATACGGATTTCAATACGTCATTGATGAGTTATTTTGTTCGGTAACTGATGACACTTCATAATTTTTAATGGTCATTGATTTTAACGGATTGAATTCATTATATTTATCTCCTGTTTCCCTCGTAGCGTTATTCTGTTAATTTATTTTTTTATACATTATGATACCAGCTCATATCATTATAAGTATAAATAAGCTCTTGGCAGTTTTGTACTGAGCGTCGCTTACCAGTAGCCAGCAATTAGTACGTTTTGGTAAATGCACCTTTTAGGAATGATGTTTCCTTTTGTTTTTATTAAGTAGTATTTTCAGAATATATCTGGTTATTACTGGGATTCCTTTAGTAACGTGGTTACAGCATTTTCATCCTATTCATTAGAAAATCACCACATCACACAACTTTTTAAATAAATGTAAAATTTTTCATCGCCAAAAGCCATTAATTCTTCCAAAAAAAAAAGCACCACCTAAAAGCAGCAACACATCTCCATTACGTACTTTTTATTTTCCTCCAAACTCCTTAACATTGGGGGCATTATAAACAGTTATCAAGGTTATAATATCTTAATGGTTCAAGTTTAGTACAAATAGTCGTCGAGAGGGTACTATTCTTCATTAGGAACGAGACCCTGTAAATTATTCTTTGGGTCACTTTGGTGCTATTTAAGTTAATTTAATAGTAACTTTGCACACTGCTCACGTACTTGCGACGTCCCGGCTAATATTAATTTGGTGTTCATGTAGTAAGTGACTGGGTTTTCATTTTGTTTTATATATATTGCAGTCGTTTTGAGGTTTTTGTGTTCGGTGAAGAGAATCTTTTATTACTTGAAGGTACCGTTTTATAGTATCTATGATTCTTATAAGAAAAGTTGCAGAAAGTTCAAGTTTTTATGATAGATTTCTCTATTGCTTTATAAACATTAATGCTTTATTAAGTCGATTGTGTGTTTTTAATACTACTAGAGCAATTACTGCTCTGTGAAATACTTAATCTGCACTTATGCATTAACGCTCAGAAGCGTGTTCTTGTGTTAGATTTTTAACTAATAACTTAATTTTTTTTTTGTTTTAAATGGAAATCCAGGTGAGTTTATTTTAAATGATAGACAATGGGGGAAAAACACTTTTAAAAATAAAAAAAAAAACACCTTTTATTCACGTATTCATATTTCCTGTCAAAACAGAGTTAACTTTTACCGTTTTAAAACTAAGAAGCTCACTCTAATAAGAGAGTTACTCGTAGCTCGTGGCCCGCATTCCTGTCCAAGCAACATTTTACGATACATGTTGTGTGCCCACTCTGTGTTTTGTTGTGGGTGTTCGTGGTACAGCACTCGTGCGATAGATGGCGGCACGTGTATAGGTAAATGAAGTTTTATAAAGTTGTTTTTTTCCATAAATATTAGAAAAGTTTGTTTTTCCTTTAATTTAGCCTTATTCGAGTTTTGAGTTGTAAGTCAGTTAAACCAAGGGGTATCATGTTACCCAGTTACTGGGTTGTGGAGGTCAGACAGGCAGTCGCTCCATGTAAAACACTGGTATTCAGCTGCATCCGGTTGAACTGGAAGCCGACCCCAACATAGTTGGGAAAAGGCTAGGCAGATGATGAGTTGTAAGTCAAATAAATATACAGCTAACATTTATGATGTTCAAAAATATAATATATTTGCAGTACAAAGCTAGGTACTGATAGTAAGTACCTAATACTTGAGTACTACTTTATTAAATTCAAGAAAATATTTTGCATAGTAGGTACCTTTTCGGTATTTCCAAGAAAAAGTTAAGCGAACCTTTTTTACAAAGAAAACCTCTCAACTTGAAACAGGTTAAGCTCTTCAAGATAAATTTATACTCAAAATAAATTACAAGTTTATACTGAACCTAAACTGACATAGAGCGGCGGGTGGCCACCCGGGGCAAAAAAATTTAGCCTGTATAATTATTTCTATAGACTTTGGAACATTTTAAACAAGACACAAACTGGAGGAACTTGCAAGAAGTTAGTCCTACTTAAATAAGGACAGTCAATGGACAAGCTTGTTCTAAATTACCAACCTATTTAATATTGTATCTCTTTTACAACAGAATTTGCTTAGACTTGATATTGTAATCATTTTCGTTACTCAAGTATTAGAATATTATAGAGAATTTGTCTAGATATACGAGATGTAGAACGTTGGAAAATTCATAATCTTAAAAAATTGTTTTAATTTTTATCAATTTAAAGTATAATTCCAGTCTGTAATATTATCCAACGACAGGGCAAAAAGGTCTACACTCGAACAGAGAAGGCACGAGAATTTATCACCATGCTTTTCAAAGGCAGATTGACGATTTCAAACTTATAAATAACTATAAGTTACAGTGTAATAAGTAAGTTTGTTTCCTCACACTGCAATAAGTCTAAAATGAAATAAAATAAGAAAGTGGAATAAACATCATCAAAATTAAAAACACAACTAATAAATTAAAATTACTATAGAACCGCGAAAACAGTTCCTGTGAATTACGTTAGCTCTACTTATGTCACAAGAAAACATCAAGCTGATGAAAACACTAAATCGTTTCTTGTTAACTTCCTAGTGAAGTCATTAGAGATTGCAAAGTCGCTCTGTAGTCAAGTGAACAAAGATGAAGAAATAGGTTTTGCTTTTATTGTATTTTATAGAAAATCAGGATATTTGTTTAGTTATTGTTTTTTTTTGCTTGAGTTTAGTTGTCAACCTCGGTACTTACTATTCTTATTACTACTGTCTTGTATATTGGTGTGTGCTAGCTATCATGTAGCAAATTATTTAATTTAATTTAAACGAGTATATTTATTAATAGACAGACGTGTTGCTGGGGAGTTTGTTCCGCCACTTCTTCTTCCCAGCAAAAACACTAGGAAGTGGCGAAGGGCGGGCGTTTTGGGGGACTGTCTTATGTAATTTTTGACGTTCAAAAAGTGCTGATCCTCAGCCCAATTTGAATAAATGACTTTTAATTTTGATTTGAAAAAATTTGCTCTACGCAATATGTGTAAATAGTTTAAGCACTTAGCAATTTGTTAATCCATTCCCTATTCATTTATTGGACTGGCCAACAGAATTTTTCAAACATGGCAATAAGATTTTAAAAATGATTGTTAGCCTCACGAAGTATATTTATATCCTTTACTCCATACACACAGCACTTCTGTTAACAACGTCTCATATTTATTATCAAACAAACACAATAAATCGACATTGAAACCTTAATAACATACTAGTTAGAGTTTTGTTTTTGAATTTATTGGACACGTTGAAAGACGAATAAATCATACATAGACTAACGTAATAAAGTGTAACAATATTGGGTGTGCTGGACCAAAAAAGGATACGTAATTGGCCTTTGGTCGGTTTTGGTTAGCTAAGAATGAATGTTTTAAAATTATGAGTGTTTGTCGGTATGTGAATAGCTGTAACGATGAAGCATTTTATTTAAATTTTATATTGAATAGACTATTTAAATCGATATATCGATTCGTATTTCTTTTATTTTATATTACCTGGAAACCTAATTAAATTAAAGTTATGATCGGCTCATGTTAGACACAAATAAAATAATTATTATTATATCGTTTTCTATTCTTTTAACACCAGCAGCAGCAGCAGCAGTGCTTTTTTGTTTGTAAGGTGTATTGGACACCTGCAAATCCCTACAAAGGTAAGTAAAAATGCCTACAAACGTAAAATAATACAAACTTTGGAAAGTTAAATCTGAAAACTTGCAATCAGCATCGAGGGCCACACCTAGTCTCACCCATTTAACGGTAGTAATAAATAATTCGTGTACAGGGTATAACGACGGACGATCAAAGCAGGTTTGTTATGGAATTTGATTGGCCCGTAATTACATTCAGTTGCTGGTCATGTGAAATTGGTTGATAATAGCCCGCCGGTCTATGTGCCCTATTACAATATACAGATATAGATATACATACATAAAAAATGTTTACTCGTAATTTGTATATTTGACTTTTGGTATATTTTAAAGGTTGATCATCAAATTTTTACATTGGTATTAACTTCTATTACGGCCGTGCGTTCACTTTTTTCTCTTCTCTCAATATATACGTAGCAAAATAAAACAACACAACAAATGAAAAACAAAAGGTTCACCCTTCTACAGTTCAAACAGTTATACGCACGACTCATAATATAACCGCAACTAAAAGCCACAACAAATCTAAACGGATATCAAAACAATAAAATATATTCGCAAAAGACCGAAGCCTGCCCAACAACGTTAAAAATATAGATAAATACAATGGCAAACAAATACCGGTCCTAGCAGTAGATAGTGAAATAAAAGGCGTGACTAACACCGTGATACAATTTTGTGGTCGTGGTACCAAAGTAGATAATAATTTTATAGGTGATAAATGTGGTGCTGTGTGTGATTTTTATGGTTCTGCGAATGAGAGAAATAATAAAATAAATGATGTATCAACTGATTATATTGCCGCGATTATTCATCAGTTTGGAGAACTGAATACCGAAGTGGCTGAGTTCACATATTTTGTTGGAGCTTTACTCGTGGGACCGTTTCCTGCTTCCAAATGATTATTTGTGAAGAGCTATTGCCCAGTACAGTCCTGGTTTTAACCATCCACAGTTAAACCATTTCAGCGTGCATTTCGATAACGAAGTTCTACATAGAATTAACGAATATTTAACGTATCAATGAGCTACAGCAAAAGTATGCAAACTGATTTCTACACCTTTATAGAAAATAATATCTTTAATTTATGTCAATAGTTTTAAAGTTATAAATCAAGATAAATATTACATTTAATATCGATGACAAAGCGTTCAATATGACATAAGATTCAACAAAGACTATCATTTATTGTAATACTTAAATCCCCAATGAAAGATTACAAAGGTGACACAGTAACAAAGTCATAGCAGACAAATCTAAAAAATCACCGTCATAAATTATCCAATTTCTAATAAGCTTTCGAAGAATGACTGTAACAATTCTTTACGAAGATCAAATATTTGACCTGTGATTATCGCAAACCACAGGTGACTCAGTGTGAAAAAAGGCGTTGCGGTGTGTGGCTACAAGAACAGTATCAAATTTTACGACTCCCGTGTTCATGGTAATGTGACAATGTTTATTGCTATCATCGCTGTTTTATTGGATATCCGATTTATTATCTTAACAACAAAAACCCACGTTTTTTGCACTTCGTTGGCTCGATTTTAGTGGTTTACCATGTAATCTCGTGTTCCGATGAGTAGGTAAGCGCCAAAGGATATATTTATATTCCCATTTGACTCACATGACTGTATTATATTTCTTTGTTTTATGAGTTTGGCATCGGGTTTCACTGTTTGATTATCTTATGATCTAGGTGAACAGATAACTTATGACAGATGTTTGCTTATACAATCTTAATTGTTTTACGTAGAAATATAGTTTGTTGGGCTTGCTAGGTAAACTCTGCAGAGACCGGTTTAAAATACAGGTTTGAAATAGGCGCTCATTTATTTGAATATAATGAACAATAAGAAAATATCAAAAGATTTTATTGTAAAGCCATCATTACACCAATCCAGCTTTTTATAGCTATTTTCTAACAAAATAACATACAGTAAACAACGAAACTAATAACTGAAACATAAAGAATATGAATTACCTACTTAAAACATACTTAAAACTAAACAAAACACTACTTAAACTGCGCAACTATACAGATCCAACGATAAACAAAAATAATCTCCCACAATAAAACGGCAACTAACCTAGAAAGCAGGAAAAGGAGTGTTTTGTTGCCGATAAAGACATTATTAAAACTGACCATAATTTTGTTGGCATATTACTGCATCATTAAGATTAGTCTTATCATCTAACCGTTTCTGTACGAAGAAAATATTTACCATACGAGGTATAAAAGGTTTCTGTAAGATAAGGTAAGATTACCAACGGCCCACATTCAGTAGTGCTTTATGAATTTTAAGTGATTCATAGCGTCTAGTTCTGTATGAAATGGGTTATCTTAATTGTTCCCTGTGGTAATTTATTGTCCAAATTTGTTGGCGTTGCGCTAAACAGTAGGCGCTTAATATAAACGTGGTACATTAATGTGGTCAGATACATCATGTACCGTTGTTTTAACTTTTGACATAGTTTTAATTTCATAATAAATTTGTTCTTCAACAATCGAAAGATAAATCTTGTGTTATTATTGTGGTTATGGCAACAGTTTATCTCGTAATTAATATCGTTCAACAACTCAGTTTCAATTTCACCATCGTTATGCTTATTTTGTTTCTCACACATTAAAGACTTAAGTTTTTCTTGGCTTATAAAGGAATATAACTGTATTTCTAACTATTCGTACTATTTACTGCTTAGGCATTTGCAAACGAAATACAAATATACATATAGTAGACGCCGATTCTCTTGTTCACAAACTAAATTGAAATGAAAATATTGATATCTTGTAGTTTTTGAAAAGGATTATTTTATTATGCGCTATCTCAAGTGAAATCTCTTAATATATGTATGTCTGTCTATTTCATTCTACCAAAGCAAGATAAAGATGAAAAAAAAGCCTACATTAAGTTCAACTTGTTCACAGATTTGCAGCATATCAAAAGAAAATAAATTAAAATAAAATTTTGTTGCTGGTTTTACAATTGTCTTGTAACATAAATATTATTAGATATTATTACAATAAAATTATTTACTTTTCGACGTTTGTTGCATTTTAACAGCTTGTCCGTCGCCAAAGTACTCTTCTACAGATACAATATCTTTGTGCCTGTCGCTTTTTGACTCCATACTTTTCACGCCATCTTTCCAACTTTTTGCATCCAATCCTTAGAAACATCTAAAGGTTGGATGCACATTATTTGCGGAGTAGTAACTCAGGCATTATTATGTATCTATATCTTTTTCTAGGCAAAAAAACCATTTATATCAAGTAAAATCCATTGCTCAAAGCTAATAACATAATAGTAACTATGCCTTTCCTTACAGTCTTTGAACTGTGTAACTTCTCATGTTCAGAGTGTAAATTAAATATTTGCGGGCGTATCGTCCCAACGTGGGTTGTTCTTAATGAGCTATCATCACAAGCTTAAGTCAACAGGCGTGGCTTCTTCGACAGTCAACTCCTGATTCATTGACACTTGGACGTTCTCATTTACTGCAAATATTGTTCGAAGTAATAAGAACGGGCGTCCTGTCCTGTGTTTGCGTTTGTTTCATTTTATTTGTCTTATAGCCAAGTGAAGAATTCTGATGTGTAAAAATAAATTAAAAGGTTAATATTGTCAAAAAAAATTATTATCTTCAATTACATACTTAATTATATTTACAAATGGCTACCAAACTTACTAACAGACGCATTATAGAAGCAATTTAGTGAATATAAAATATTAATTGTCCATATAATTGATTAAACGGTAAACACTACCTGAATAATCTTATGTTATGTTGTACGCTTCAAAATCGAGCTAAAATTTTAGCATGATATATAATCAGCATTAAGGATTGTTTTTATCTACTTTTCTTTCTTTCTTTTTTTTACCATTCAATCACAATGTGCCACAGCAAAGCGCGACAGGGTACAGCTAGTAGTTTTATAAAAAATAAACTTGACTGCCTCATTAGTCTAGTGGTCGCAAGCACTACAGCTGAGCTTGAGGTCCCGGGTTCGATTCCTGTGTCGGGCAAAATATTATTGAGTTTTTCAATCTGTAATTTCAGTACCAGCCCGGGGTGTGGATTTGTGCCCGATTGATGGCCATAAGCTCGCACCCTATTACATGGGACTTCAACATAACTGGAAAAATGTGGGTATACCTACTACAGGTACATCGCTACCCAAACCTTAAGGGATAAAAGTCGTGATGATATGTAAAAAATAAAAATATGATTAAGTTCTCTTAAGAAAAAAAAACTAAAAACTACTACTACTTTCTTGAAATACTGCAAGAAAGTAAACTTATCCAGCGTCAAAAATCATCGAGTCACATTCGAACCTCCATCACGCGTTCACCCACTCGGCCACAATAAAGACCTCTCTGAGGCGTTCAATAAATTTTCTAATATCGTAACAAATCGGTCATAAGCTTGTACTACCCGATAAAGCTCTATTCAGCTTCACACTATCAATCATAGTTTAGCAAAGGTTATATCAATATCACATAGTTGCACACTCATGATGCCTTTATGAGAATTTTTCTTCGGCAGTTTGTACTAAGCGCTGAAGAGGGTAATGTCAATCATGATGCCACGATGAAAGTTTCGAAGAAAACCTTCTTAGAAAGAGAAATGTCTGTAGGTCTTTTTTCTTGACGTCACACGTAATGCCGTTCTACTTGTGTCTAGTCCAATTCCAATATGAATGCAATTACTTACTACGAAAACGTGTTTTATAAATAGGTATGTTTATAAGATAACTCTGTGGTCACTATGATTCGTAGTGACCTTGAACGTGCAACCCTGACCAATGAACAGGCAATGAAAGTTAAAAATCGTTTTATGAAAACAAAATGAATAATAATTCGAATAGGTTTAACATTTAAGATTCTAAGTGGCGCTCGGCCAAAGGCGAAAAAAGTTATGAACCCACCCGAGAAATTAAGCATAATATCTTACATCACAACAAACAGAAATACGTGACCATTTTCTACTATACGCCATCTAAATATTTGTGGAGCAATCTATATGTTTGTGTACAATAACACTGAAGTGCTCGCGTGCCGTCACCCTCTTATTTGACTTTCAAATTATTTAAACGTTACCAACATGAATATTGAATTTAAAAATAACTTTTGGGAGTTTTTTTAAGTTCCGAGTTCTTAAACTAACTGGGAAATTGCTTGGAGTTCCGGGTGGTAAAAACTTAGGAGGCAAAACGTCGGAAAAACAATTTATATTTGCCTTGTAGCACTCTTCGATCCCGTCCTCAGCTTTATTATGTAGATTTACAAAATAATTACAATTCAGTAACATTCATAAATACCGAACAATTGGGAGATTTTAAGCCAAATTGCTAGTACGAAACCTGTATAAGTCATTGCTATCAGAACACAAAAAGTGCAGGAATAATATTTAAAACAATGTTGCTTTTAGTTCGTGTATTGAGGCAGGTGCACCCAATTATTTTAAAACAAATGAAGGCCTTTAAAATGGAATAAGTACAAACGAGCTGGTTATATGCTTTAATAACAAAAAGATTAACATACGCTATAAACTAAATTTACAATGCAGATCTCTATATAAGACTCAATTAAGAAAATATAAAGAAAACTGCACTCAATTTCGTTAGCAGAACTCGATTGAAAAAGTGTTCTGGTCTTGCAAAATTGCACAGAGCAAGTATAATGCTGTTTGATTAAGCCACACAATCAGCAGCCGTTACCAAAGGAACGCCCCAAACGTGGAATAAATTCTTGAGGGGCTAGAATCGGTTCCACTGTCTGTGGTGATATCTTGCAAATTTATATTTACATCTTTAATCATGTGATTTAGCCCTTAAATATACGCTAATAAGGACTTGGTTAAGTTGGTGCATATCGTTGCAGAAGTTACCGTATCATGGGGTTTGACATCACTCCCTGAACGTTTAATTTTCTTTTAATCCCAAACGCTTCGATCTTTATCGTTGGGGGGTTGCCGCGTAACGAATTAAACGGATTGCATTGGTGTCACAAATGAGGCTATTTTATTCCTCCTGAGAGATGTCTCATTGGCAGGGGATAGACTGACGTGATTGTCTGTGTTATACTCCACTGCCTTGTTATTGGCATTGCGAATTTTGGATGCGGGTGCGGTTAGGGGATCGATCTGTATTATAATTGCCTCTCTAATAAAGCCAGACTTTTGAAAAAATAAATAAATAAATGGGTTTGTAGAAACTTGCCCACGTAGTTATGTTATGACATTCAATGTTGGTTTCTTGCTCGTTTGCAAAATACAATGCCAAACCTTTGATGATCAATCACAAAAATTATTTCTTGCCAAAAATAACATAAACTGTTTGTATGATTTTCTTTCAACTTTCAGATTGGCTTGCTTCAATATTGATATCCTTCCTCTAAAATTCTAAAGTAGATATTACAAAAGCATCAACTCCACTATCTTCGTGAAAAGCTCGCTAAGAAAACGTATTTTGCTTCAACAAACAAAGATTGTTCACAACGATAGGATTCATACACGAAACTGGACCGTAACTAAAAAGAAAATTACTTGAACGACGAACTACAAAGTCAGTGCTGTCATGAAGACGTAAAACAAAACTCCACAATACATTTCAGTGTAAGAAACGTTTTCAAAGAACTTCTAAGATAGTCTAGAGCGCTTTACGATTTGCGAACAAAAGCCAAACAATCCATTGTCTATCGATTGTAGCTCCGAGTGCAGTTTGTCGTCAAAGGCCGTAAGTTGCTCTTTTCATAGCCTTTACTACGTGTTGCTGGTTACTGCGTAATTTTGTGAGAAGTTGTAGCAATATTTCTTTGGAGAATTTGATTATGTTGTTTGTATTGACTACAGAATATCGCACAAATAAATAAGTTTACGTCGGTATTATTCTATTTTCAACCGTATGTATTGCTTTTACATACTTTGTGGTTCTTATTTAGTTTAAATTAAGTACTTTGGTAAAAAGAAAGCTATGTTCAACAGTTTAGTTTTGTCCCATTGCACATTGTTTATAGCTTCAATTGAAATTACAATATACAAAATTGATTTTCTGAATTTCGTCGCTACTGTATATTGTTAGACTACAAACTGATCCTTTAATTATAACTTTTATTCTTATTGAATAATCTCAGGACTTATCCAATGGTAGGGTTCATGTCTCTATTGGGAACATCCCCTAAAGCCCTCCATGTGTTCCTTACTTTGTTTCAAGCCTTTAACATTATCGTTCACTTGTTTCTGTCTTGTATGACTTAACCGCGTGTTCTTGACTTCTAAATCTATTTGTTTCTTGAAGTTGCATCTGAAATTTATTTTAAAATAGGTAGGTACATATTTTGGTACTTTTAAATGCTGGATGATGATTTTCAAAACCATCAATGTCAATGACTGGGATTTGTTTAAACTTAAAGTTATGACATAGACTTAATTGTTTTTGAATATAACAAGGTTTGCTTAGTTAAAGATTCAAAAGAAAATCTTCAGCCGAAAAGTTAATTGATGGACCTGACTGGAACTTCTCAAATCAAAAACCTTGAACATCATGATTGACCGGCCTGTTAGTTGGTCTAGTAAGAAGTAGTTGTGACTGCTATGCCGGAAGATGTAGGTTCGATTCCCACGCAAGACAAATATATGTGTGATGGGCACGATCATTAAAATTTGTTCTGTGTCTGGGTGTAATGTGTCAATCAAAAAAATGTATTTATATTCAGAAGTATGTAAGTACCTATGTTTAACAGCTGTTTAGTACTCTTAACATAAGCTCTACTTAGTTTGAGTCTAGACGCTGTTGAGTGAAAGTTGTTTTATATATGACCTATTTTCACGTAGTAAAAGTATAATTTTTCTACAAACTTCATAACATACATACAGTACGTATATTACACAGTTCTCCCACTGCTGAGATCTCAAAGTACTTAACATGTCAAGAAAAGGAACAATACGTTCTCAAAGGATTCAATCCACTCACGAAGCGAAATTGTACGAAGGATTCATATTCATAACATCATCCCTCCCTGTTTATTACAAGAACATATCAGCCGTTTCGTTCCATCCTTTATAACAACATGAAAGGCACAATTCGCAAATAAGATAATACATTTTCTACTACAGTGCGTGTTTTCTCCTTAATACAACCATTTTGGAAACTCACATAAAATAAGGCTCCGGCAATTATTATTTCAATTCAACTCGCTCACGTCATTAGCATATGAATTAGTTCGGGAAATTGGGAGTATTTGCTTAGAAAATATTGGAATTCCAATGCATATGGAACATCGTTGTATGCTCATATTTTAGGCACAAGTACCTACTTGCATTGGGGCTATGTTTTGGTAACGTATGTTAATTATCTCGATGGAACTGATATTTGTTTCACATAGCAACCGATCGGTTCTTTTGACATTGGTTATACTTATGTTCATCCCTTATTTAGTATGAAACCTTGGCTACTAGAAAATACTTTGTCAAGCTGCTAATAGTCACTGTATAGGTTTCTAAATTCTGAAGATGTTGAAAGTCTAGGCAAGACTGCCTGTTTGTTTATTGTTTTATTAAGACTCTCATAAGTAAAAGTCAAGTAAGAACCCGTTAAAAGTCCTATAACGTAAAAATATATCTATTTAAACTTAATATTATTGGTGACCAACATGTTCACAGTCTGCCGGTAACCGCATAAATATTTACAGTTTCGGATCACTAGCTTAGATGATTGCATTAAATGCGCATACGAAATGCTCTTCAACGTACCGGAACGAGCCGATGCGATGGGCGGAATTTCGCTTTCATTTAATAAAGGGCGGAGCTAGTAAAATTTTAGTCGGAGCAAAGCGGTTTAATTTGAATTAACGGTCGCCTGCGAAACGAACGCGTGCGAGTTCTCACGAGATTTTTCGTAACCCTTTTGTGGGATAGATTATGCAGTGCATTATTTTAGACTAAGTATAATATAATTAGATGATATAATGCTAGGATTAGTTCAGGTCTTGTAACATAAATTAATTTAAACCTTTCTGTGAAACATGAATATTGTGGGACAGTTTATGACTCCACAATTAGCGCATGAGGAAGAAAACCACACTTATGTAGATGTTTTCTAATAGGTACCTTACAAAAGCCAATAAGTACCAATTAACTTCTAACAGAATTTGTCATCAATTTTACAGGTTTGTTAGTTTTGTTAACATAGAACTAAAGAAGACATTACAAGCAAAAGATTTATAGAATGCAACATTTCTTAAAGCGCTAGGAAAGGGTCAGACATCAGGGAATGTTGATTGCGCGTTCATTCGCCATGGTCCATTTGATTTACTACGCTTTGCTTTAAACACGTGCATATCACGTAACGAACTATATTTTTACAAATGATACAATCGAAATCCGACCTTATTTAGCACACAATAAAGGTGTTTATAATCGCAAGATAAGCTAGCTTGTAAACGTTAATTAAGCGATATTTCATTTGGTGACGCTTGGCGCCGTCTGCTAAACGCCTTGACGAAATAATCTCTAGAAAGCTGTGTCTCTTTGAATATTATTTTAGGGCTACAATCAAATGTCTGCACAATGAATTAAAATTGCTAGAAGTATTATAATTGGAATAAAATTTCTCAATAAAAATGAGGAAACTCTTAGAAGTTTATGTCTGATTTTGTATTTGTTTTAGCTTGCCTTTCCCTGTCAGTGTACTAATTATGGTATGAACTTTTCTAAACAATACTTCACGATCTAAACGTTGTTAAATAAATAACTACCTAAACATGTTACCGAGCCAACCATAATATGATTGCATTATCATTAATGTAGTTTATATGGAAACTATGCGCCATCAAAACTAGTTAAAATTATAATTTTCCAGTTCAAACGTCAATAATGAGGTTTATTTGAAAATTCGTTGCAAATAGCGATGCGTATTGTATGAATTGAATTCTGTTGTGATTGTTGGTGCAAAATAGTCACAGAGTATGGAATTGCCTAGAAACACTATTCCTAATAACTAACATGTTTTAGCTGGCACAGGCATAGTAACAATTTTCTTGGGCTCTCAGTATTTAGTGGCACACTGGATTTAGGTATATTATGATAAATATCGTCAAACTTTAAACTTTTTAACTCGCTATGATTATAACAAAGTACCTATTTAATTTTCAGAATTATTCATAAAATAGGTTTCAGAGAGCATAAAACATTTGGTTAAGACTAGCTGGTTATTTGTTGCATCAGAAAGCAGAACACTATACTGCGTTTTTAGACGCACAACTGCTGGACTACTAGTGGAACAGGGATGACCACATCTGTCGCATGTTGGAGCAGACATACATAAAAGCTCTCACTCAGTGGATTCCAAAATGGCAGGTAACGGAAGCGTCAGGACCCCTGGACCAATAGAGATATTTGATGTTTAGAAAATGTGGCAATGCTGCCAGTCTTTTGGGTACACTTCCAGTGGACAGCGATGCGGATGACGCCATGTTTTAGATTTAGTTTTTAGTTTTTAGATTTTATTTTCATTTCTAGTGTACAGTTAAGTATTGTAAATAAATATATTTGTTGTTTAGAAAATACCAAAATTTACTACCTTTTTGATGCAAGCTTTATCATGAATGAGGCATAAGCACCAAAGCCACAGACTTCCAAAACTACAGTTATTTTGTACCTGTTAGTGTTTTTAATGAAGTCGGTTGTTTTTTTTTTAAGTTTTTTCTCTACTATTATTATATAGATACTCTGTGAGCGTTGGAACATTAACTTAAATATCACTATCATTAAATAATTCAGCTTCAGGTCATTATATTGCGCTTATAAATTTATTATATTTTACCAATAATATAGGAGTTATATATTTTAATTACTAGGTTGAAAATTACAATAAATGGGTGTTAAATATTATGAGTAAATTTCATAATGAAGCCATATAAATTTGGTTTTAGCTTTATAGAGTTGTGGTGCAAAACAATAGCTGTACTGTTTTTATAAGTTCTAAGTTGTACAAAAAATCTTTATGAAATGTGAAAGTGTCATTGTACTTTAAAATGACATCAACAAGTTCACATTGTTTATATTTGTCATGACACATAACTTTACACGTAAACCCTAAACACGATATGTACCTATTAGTAACTAGTTCTAAGAATCTCAGAGTACTCATAAGTTACGACGTATCCTTGAAAATCTAAATACAGGAACAGGAAAAAGCATTGACATTAAAAATTACCAGATCAACTCATTTCTACTCTTATTTCATAATAGATCATGTAGCTTTGTAGCACCGACACTTTTTCACTTGTTACTAAGACTTTTACTGTACCAACTATGGATGAACCCTATTCCTTAAGATACAGGCTAGAGACCTTTTTTTGAAGTGTGGAAAATCCACATGGATGTCCCCCGCCCCGGGGAGGGCGGAGGGGTCTATCAGACTCTTACTGACTAAAAACCACCCCGTGTTCCTTCTCACACCTGCGCGGAAGTATCTTCTGTTCCCGTGACCCCCGACTGGTGCCGGCCCCACGGGCCTAGCCAAGTCGGCGAGGGGAGTGAGGTGTTAGACTCCCTTCGCGACGTCTAAGAAAGGGTGCGCGTGAACACGACGCGCCGCCACCTCGGGTCCATGTACGTGGGGGGCGGCAGACATTCCCGCGTCCGTCGCCCCTGGACCCATTCAGGGGGGCTGGAAGAGGGCGTTATCCGCCCTCCGCCTGCGCCCGGTGTGTCTGCTCCGGGTCGGGTGAGTGTAGGTAATCTCCCTCTCCCTTTCCGCAGCCACCTTCTGCGGAATGACTGATTCGCAGAAGGACACCATCGCGTCCCAGGGCTCGACGCTGCCGACCATCTTCTACAGGCTAAAGACCTAGTTTAAGGGATAAAGTCAATAAAATTGTGCTTCTAGTGACAAATGTTTATTGATTGTAAATATGTGTAATGTAATTCTTGTTTTTATGAAATACGTATCATTAACAGTTAAGACACTCAATCTAGAACCTCGGAAGTATGCTATGTCAACTATTCCTTGCCATGTGAATATCTCTTCATTTGTCATATGGTTGAACTTCGAAACAATTCGTTTCAAACATTTTAGTAAGACCAGTGAGACGTTGGTCGAAATCTGTGTGGGTATGAAGTGGGATTCCTGTTGCTATAGGAAGTTGTAAATCTGGTTCTGGTTGTATTTCGTTTCCTGTGGGTGCACCAAATGTTAATGGTTAGAACTTGACATTCATGAAAGAAACATTGGCTTTAAAACTTAAATCTATAACAAGGTGTACTAACGTTGTTTTACGTAAAATAAAGTCCTAGAACTATTTCAATAGTTCCACCACGCTATGTACTGCAGTTACATACATAGTCACCTTCACGCTTACACATTCATTTGTTTCATTTCCATCTTTGTCTTTGTTATCGACTTTTAAATCCATATTAGTTTAATGAATTTGGCTGTCGCAAAACTTTTTCAATAAACATCAACATTAATTTCAACCTTTATTCGAGAACCATTTAGCTCTTTTTGCATTCATAAGCATTGTTTACAATTTGAACAGCCATCGGCGTTGATTGCCAATAACTCGAACGATGAATATGACCTATATAAAATCCTCACATGTAAATTGGAGAGCGTGGTTCAATGTTTGTAATTGTTTTACTTATTGGTTTTGGAAGTAGGTCATTACAATGGGCTATTCAATAGTTTTCTGCACGAGTATAAATTGGGAAATTCATACGTATTAAAATGGACATCATTGTTTTCATGCAGACTACGCTTTATACATACGAAGAAGGACTGAGTTAGTTTTCCTAAAAGGTAGATTGATTTTATAAATAAATAATATTTCACAACTTTCACACAACGCGATCTAGTCCCAAGCTAAGCAGAGCTTGTGTTATGGGTACTAAACAGCTGATAAACATATGCTTATATATTTCTAAGTACATATTAAAGATAAGTTACACCCAGACACAGAACAAATGTTAGTGCTCATCACACAAACATTTGTCCTGGATGGGAATCGAACCCACGACCTCCGGCATAGCAGTCAGGGGCACTAAATACGAGACCAACAGGCCAGTCCAAAACCAATTCTCACGAGTAGTTTATATTAGTAACCAAAGCTAATAAAAAAGCTTACAGTTGAATGTTTCTTACTAAACTACATTGATAACGTGTTCACATGGATAGAGTAAAGAGAAGAGGAGAAACTTCTCTTCAAGTAATTGTAAAAGTACTGGTAACATGAGTTAAGTAATAAGAAAGAATAAATGTAATTTCAAGCTAGAGAATACTACAGAAGCACAATAAATTTAAATATATTTTGACAGTCGAAATGATTGCAGAGTTAAAATATTAACGACATTATCGGACTTCATACTGAAAGCGTACTCATTGTTATTTTAAAGCATCGGACATTAAACCCCTCCGTTTATTATTACTTGACGCAATCATTCGTAAGCTCGCTATTCAGGTAATAGTTGGATAATATTAAGGGTTATGAACAAAATGCTATCTAGCTATTGAAATACTAGGCTATAGAAGATTTTCTATTTCAATCACTCGATTAAACTTGCCTTAGACCGAACTTTTACTCAAGAATTAATAGCAGTGCATTCGACCATTGGATCTCTTACTATTACTCATAAGCCAACCACATTATCCTTTAAAATCTACCTCTCAAAAGCCAGCACAGTTTATCAATTCAGACGGAATCGCAGACAAAAAGCTGTTAATAATAAATGATCAGAATGAACGATTGATATCATTCGGCATTCGCGCCAGCCGCTGCCAATATATTGCGAAATGTGTCTATCTCACCACTAATAGATCTCATTTGTCAATGCACATGACACCTCGTCGATTTTCTATATTTCATCGTAGTATAGTTGAGAGGCTATTTGTATGAATTTAAACAATGTTGTAATGATTAATGGTGGAGTTTAACTTAACATACACTTACATGTTTAAAATAGTGTTGAAAAGCCACATAACTTTCAACTCAAGCATTCGTCTTCTTAGCGTGTAACAAGGTAAACCGAGCTACTCTTATAATATTATTGACTAACGACTGCCTACAACTTCGCTTGTATGAAAGCCACCAATACAATAATAATATCCTATGACACTTGACATAAGTGTAGCTTTCTACCAGCAAACGATCTTATAAATGAGAGATAGTAATCTGACCAGTGCTCCCATAAAACAAAAGCAAAAAAATTAACTTTTTTAATTAAATTAAGAACAGATCCGCATTACTATTCTGAAAAGTTTATTTACGAAATCATTTCTGAATCCGCAGTAAAATCATGTGAAATTAAAATATCGTATTCTTAAATGGAGTAATTTCGACACTGGCGCCACCAAGTGGTGATCAAAGTGAGACAAACTAAAACGGGTGAGTATTTTGACGTTGGCATGTGAATACCGAAACTTGTACAGGCGACATGAGAAGCGTAGTAAGTATGACTTTCGAGATGATTTGCGAAATGACTTTCGAAGTGATTTACCATTTACAGAATAGCATAGCTGGCTTCAGGTTTACTAAAATTATTATTTAAAGGCTATAGAGAGGACATGTGAAGAAATTTCATAGAAAAACTCTTATCCAATGTCTAAGTCACGCCATCTAGCATAATATGTATAGCAATATTAAAGCGGCAGCTGAGCTTTTTTTTATTATTGATAGGCACGCGTTTGACCACTATCTCACCTGATGGTAAGCGATGATGTGGTCGACGATGAAGCACGCTTGTCTAGAAGCAACCTGTTCACTCTTGACTTGAAGACCCCTAGGTTGTAGCTATCAGGAAACACCGACTCCGGCAGGGAATTCCACTCTTTAGCTATTCGCACAATGAATGACGTGTTTCCAAAGCGTTTAGTACGTATGGTTGGGATATTTAACGTGTACCGGAAAATACAATATACTTTAGTCGACTTTAGTGAACTAAAGTAGACCATAGTAAGTATTAAATGTCTTTGTTTAAACGTACAGCAGCATAGCAACATTCTCTGAGAGTGATATTGAACTTCATACTTCGACGACTATTATACCGCATCCATTGCGGCAGTAGCCATTCCTTCTCGATTTCCATGCACTTAACAATCCAGTCAGCCTAGAAAGTAGCACGATCTTCGACCTACATCAAAACAAAGTCTGGTAATACATTCAAGTCTTTAGCTTGACTCATAATTTTATTCACCACGGAATGATTGACCGAATCGAGTGCGACCATTGTCTGCGGGTAGTCGAGGCACCCTGGCCGACCATTTGTCAGCCAACATCGTTTGTCGTACGTCGGGTACATAACTAATTGCTGCTGTAAATCGTCGGCACACGCGACATTCGCCGACGCTTGCTATCGAATGAGTGACGCGACCGGCGACATTTTTGTTTGAAGTTTTTTTTTTTGGTGCCCTGTGAATGTGTTGTAATGAGTGGGACTGTAGTATCGGGTGGGTTTTGTTATGTTTTGGTGTAGAATGTTTGAGGAAATTGTATGGATGTGGGGGACGATAACATTTATTGTGGTTGTAGCTGGGGTGGTGTATTTAGTAATAACTAGATAAGGAGGTTTAGGGAGATTTTGATAAATAATTAAATTCATAAAAAACTTGTAAACTTCTACGTTCATAATAAATTGACATACTTACTATACCTACCTATCTGACCTCTAACTATTTGTTTTTTTTTTCCTTTTAGAAACAACAAACAGGCGGTCCAAAAATGTTTCATTCTTACAAAATCGATTCAACTTCCCAAAAACCGAATGCAGTATTTTAGACGTGTCCGAAACAAGTCAATTATTTCTCTGTTAGCCACCAACTTACACATTGACATGCAAACGAACGGACAGGTGATCTGACAAGGGAATAGTTCCGGAAAGTTCCGTGAAAATCTCGTACGAAAGGTGGAAAAAATCATACAACGGCCCAGAGACCGGACAGCGCACGTAAATGTCATGGCTAAGGGTTACTGTTCAGTTGCATGCGCAAATGACTAGCAGTTATTATCAGATTCTCGATTTCACGCCTTTTGTATTAGTCACTACTTTTTGAGTTAAGTTCTTACCAAAAATAATATCACGCCTGATTTTCCTGAAGAGTAAAAGGGGAAGAGGTGTATCCTTAATAATACACTCTCATTTTTAAGTAATTTTAAGTTAAAATCCCATCCAAAATATAAAGATGGAAGATACCAATCGTGCTACTCCACCAGAGAAACGAATCGAGAAACCTTGCGACCACTAGACTAATAATAATCTTAACCTAATTTTTTATCAAACCAACATCAGTAATTAAAGAGCGCACCTAACCTACAGTCATTTAATCAAAGACATATTCAAAATAGTTTTAAATAAAAGAAAGTCTCTTGCTCAATATCTAGTCAACTAATAGTGTCCAGGATTCCGTGTTGAACCATAACGTAGATATACATACATTTAGGTACAGTCCACTTGTACATTAGTCGAACCACTCCAATTAGTTACCAGGGTCTAGTGGCTACATGACACGTCGGGTTAATCCCGGCTTACAAGCGCAACTGTACTAAACAGTTGAAATCCTCTACAATGCAGTGCATTCGTGTCTTTGAAGCCTATGACAGGATCAAAAGGTCTCGCTGCCAGTGGATTACATTGAACCTATATTGAGTGAAGTGTGTGCGGAAAGCGGTCGGCTGTAGTTTAAAGGGCATTTTAGATTGGCGCCAAGTGTGGCTTGACTTCAACAATGTTGATGGAGTAATTTGATTGGATTATTGGAAAGCTGTTTTTATTTATTTTAAGATAAAAACTTGGACATCATTGACGACGGTGAAGGAATACATCGCGAGGAAACCTAGATTTATAGTTAATATGAGTTTGAAATCACCAATCCCCCTTGAGAAAGCGTGGTGATCCATGCTCGTGCCTTCTCTGTTTGAGAAGAAGCCTTTGCCCTGCAGTGGGACAGTAACAGGCTGGTATTATTAGATATTATTTATGAAATATTATAAACTAGTGCTTGACTGAAATCCCACCTGATGGTAAGCAATCAATGACGGTGAAGCGCACTGGTTTATTAAGAGCCTATTCACTTTAGCCTTGAAGGCACCAAAATTGTTATCGGACGAGAAGACCGCAATGGCAAGCTACCTAGCTAACATACCTCACTAGTTTTTTTATCAATCAAACAAAAAATGTAGTTATGTTATCATTCGGGCGTTATATATATTATTTATATGGGTTTAATAGACGTAGGTTTTGGTGATTCGTCATTTTTTGGGATGAATTGCGAAGGATAAGTCTGAAATAAATCATAAAAGTTTACAATTTGTAAACTAAACTATTCGATCATTTATTTATAAAAGCAAAATACTGTAGACGTTAACTTTTCGTCCCCTAAATATTTTAAGCAATTCAAAAAGTAGCAGCTTACTTATTTGCAAACGACACAGTTTTCCACCAAGAACTTTAACTAAAAAATGGTCTTAGAATTACAAAAATAGCTGATAGTGCTGTCGTACAAGATAGTCCAAATTCTAACCAAGTACAGCTAGGGAATGCAGAACACCGAAATAGACCGGCGCCGTACACTTCGCCTTACTTTGAAACAGATTGAGGAAAGGAAATGAGCTGTGTACTTACGGTATCAAGTGTATCAACAGCATGCAATATGTTAACGAGTTGTTCTTGCCTTTTTATTTAACGGATTGCGAATATGTTTGGTACTTTGGTGTATAATTTGAAGGTGTGGTACAAAAGTTTTGACGTTGAAATGTGACGCTGGATTCTATTAATCTGTTTCGATTATTTACTATATATTATAGTACCGAAATCGTGGCGTTCTGTAGTTTTTACCTACCCTCCATGGTAAAATAGGAGAAGGGCACGATTTTATTAAGGGATTTCCTAGTTTGGGAATCAGGGTTACTCTATTTGTTTGACCTTTAATTCACCGAAATATATGTGACATAGTCTGTAAGCAATGTTGAAGGTTTTTGTATAAATAAAGAATTTTATTATTTATTATGTCTGTATTTTATAGATTATATATTATGTTATTGTTTATTTATATCGCTGTACAGTAAGTACCTATAGTTTTTTTTGTAGACCGTATAAGATAAAGGTAAGTTTAAGTTATTTTTTTTTAGATTATTTGCTGGCTTTTACTAGGTTATCTTAGATAAATCTTAAACAACGGCCTTATGTAGAAATGCTGATCTAGATCTTATTCATTTAAGTAAGTTAGCTGATTTGTTAACAACTGACGTTAAAAATACTGCAATGAAGATTTGAGATTTGAAAATATCTAAGATTTTGGTTAAAATTATTTTCCAAATCATACACAAACAAACACAGTAACAGATTATTATATTACTGCAAAAATCGGGAACTGGTACTTAACTGGTAATTGAATAATTATGGTTCTTTCTATAAGTTTGAGAAGTTGGTAAGGGTGTCGTGCCCTATTGGAATTACAGTGTTATTCTGTTAAATTATTTTCGCGAAAATTCAATATAAGACGGTAGAACAGGATAGAAATTTTATTATACACTGTAACAATCGCTAAAAGCGATCTCTTGCAGACAACTTTTTTTTAGAGGAATTTGAGAGCGAAGGAGAAAACATAATATGCTGGTTTAAGTGTGAGCTGTCATCTTACACTAATACTAGGGATCACTATGCATTTATCAAACTTTTTACGGGGAAATGTATACAGAAATGAATTCTCATGTCAATTGTCTGTCTCCATTTTAGACCTTAAACGGCTGCAATTATTCTCGTATTTAGACCACCTACACACCACGGAATCCGATTACGAATTATTCATGAAGTTTATAATTCTCGCCGCATCCCCAGGCAATAAAGTAATCAAAGATTGAGCGTTGACAACTTGCACGATACACATTCAGTTAACAGCCATACAATTCATGTTAGTCGCTTTTTAAGTAGTCATTATATGCAAATTACTGAATCGTGATGATGTCTGTCTTGATAGACTGAACGTGTTTTGCTGCATATGTGACTCAATGGTTTAGTATTCAGCAAGCATGCTGTGATAGTTTAGAACAGGTTGTAGGAATAATTATGATTTGTTAGTGCTGGTATTTTATGCAGAAGATTTAGCGCTTAGGGAGGTAATACTTTACCAGCTTTATTTTTTATGTGCAATATTCTTAAGTAGTATACCTCGTAGTGATAATACCTTTGCTACGTGTACATTTGTTCAATATTCTTAAATGATTTATTAAAATAAGATACCTAAGTCTTTTTGTAACAAAATTATCGTCAGTAGTTTAGGAACGATATTGTATTCTGTATTCACATGATACTTTAACAATTAATACGTCTTACATACTATCTTCTTCATACATACTAGAGAAAGCTGAAGAATAGAGTTTTGTGTTTTTCACTGCTTGTAGATTATATTGCATGTGATAGTTTAATTCTTGAGGAAAAGGTTTAGGCTATTTAGTATGACGCTAGATATTATTCACTTTCCGTCCTTCATCCATATTATCTGAAGAAGTATGGCTAACCAGGAAACTATCAAACTTTACAACAGTGTGTTCGTTCCAAGTAGTGGAAGCGTAATTGTTTTGAAAGTAACTGTCAGTTAAGACGTGGGAGTTTGTATGGCCAATCCAACTTGCACAATTCACAGAATGTTTGCACAAACTTGGAGCTCAACATATTGCTATGGAACCGTGTTAGATTGTAGCATTGTTTTTAATATCCTGAGGATCTAATACCAATTCATTTAATAGTTTGGTTGACGACGATCATGATTATCATTACTTTAACTAAGTTTCCAGCAACAACAAAATCTTAAATTAGACCAACTCAACTCGGCAATGCACACTATTCAAGAACAAGCCTATGACATTAAAAAAGATCTAACTATTTCGAATTATAAAGGGGGCTTGTGGTTAAATAATGACAGCAACACGGGTCGATATAATGTTAAACTACGCTTGCCGGGGTCAGTCCGTGAATGGATGACCACATATTCAGAAAGCAAGTTAAGAGCTCATACGCACTATGCGGCTACCCGCATGCGGGCAGCCGGACGGCTGGCCGCACGTTACGGTTGCGTATGCGGCTGCCCGTGATAAAGCAACGTATAGCAACCGTCCGGGTGGCCGGGCGGTCTGCGGGAAGCCGCATCGCAGTGCGCATAGAACTGAATATTACGTACATAATTGTGCTTGCGGCCAGCCCTCCGGCTACCCGCATGCGGGTAGCCGCATAGTGCGTATGAGCTCTAAGCCTTTGGTCGGGGCTGTCATGTCTAAATCTTTGATAGTCGTGACGATTACTGAGAAGCCCGGAACAGTGACAACTAGTCTTACAAAGGGGTAACAGGTTACGTAGGAACTGAGTTGTGGAGCTTGGATAAGCAGTAATTTCGTATAAAACACGGGTATTCAAAAAGATGTTTGTGTAATACCACAGTCTAAAAACCTACAGTCGTCCGATGAAGCTATCTAGACAGGGCGATTGTGAGGGGCAAGACGCGGGAAAGCCGCTCCCGCACTGCGAACAAAACGATGTTCGTAGTGCGGGAGGTATATTCAGGGCTTACGCGTGTAGACGTTGTCGGCATTTTTCCAGACATCAAAGGCCGTCCTACTGTATTAATATTTATACTGTGGTAATACTGTGTATTCAACTACATAATTATGATTGTGTATGGTGGAAGCCGATATAATTATAATATACGCGTATAAAGTTCATGCCCCCATACCGGCCATAGTCCCCGTGCTTTAGTGCAACTCAACCTTAACCACTGGGCTATCACAAAACATACAATAGCTATACGTCACCATGTACTCAATTTTATTTTTTTTCTAACTACATTTCATAGTTTCGTCACTAAATAGAACTTCCTTGGCAAAATCAGAGTGTACTTCTAGTACAAATTCATGGGCTGTTAAATACGGGTGGCATGCTAAGCAGGCTAGCCGAAACAATGGTGATATCAGATCGCCTAGAGTGAACGTTTTTGTGTTAATTTATGTTAGTGCCGTTTGGATTTGTTAAGGAAATCTTGGTGTCTGGGCAGGTAGGTATGCTGAATAGAGTGATATAGAGACCGGTAATAAGTCGCAAGCGTGAAACAATTTACTTACATGGCCCGCTCGTTTTGGATTAAGCTGGTGTTAATCTTTTAAACTTTAGAAGCTATATTTTTTCGTGACATGCAGACTTTTCCTCATTTAGATATCTACATTAGGAATAGTAAGCAGCTGGAGTCAATAGACAAGTCAGTTTATTCATAACAAAAAAGCAATTTATTGATATATTTCTTGTCAATGTTGTTCATTGTAAGGTAGTGATTTTACTCATTTCAATTTTGTTGCCGTCTGTGGAGACACATAATATCACGCCTTTAATCCCCCATAGGTTAGGCAGAGTTGCCTGTAGTGTAAGTACCCACATTTTGCTAGTTATGTTTAAGACCCATGTAATAAGGGACGAGCCTATTGCCATCAATAGAGCACGAATCCAGGCTCCATGTTGCTATTAATACAGTATCTACGTAAAAGTTTGAAACTATGCTTATGAATTATCAGTTTGAAACCGAAAACTTTTCAATAAATTTATTCAATATATTAATAATTCAGCCTTCATCGTCTGGTAAAATACACCTTCCACGCAAATAAGCCGAACTTCGAGACCAGCAAAACCCTTCTATCGTAATTCGTAAATCACTATTTGATCAGTTCCCATAACCTAGGATAATTTATTTGTTTTGATAGATTTTTATCACTTCGCTCAATAATATCTGCGGGCGGGGGCTGTTTTATATTGATCAGTATATTTGAAATCAAATACACTTTTAGGGTGATTTTGATTTAAAACAGAGGCGGGTATAGAGGGTGGTCCTAAAGTATAAATTGAATTCTTATCTCGAATCTGCTCGATCAGAATTTCGTCTCGACTCAATTATTCTATTATTAATTTTGGACTGACATTATAATCTTGTTATACTGCTCAATTGTTAAGCGTGTTTGCCGAAATTGATTTGTGAAATATGAAAGTATGCAGTTTAATCAGTAATACATTATATTATATACTTACCTACAACAAAATAATGCATGTTTGGTTTGGTCGCATTGAAAGGATGAATGAAAGTTAACTAACAAAAGATATTTATAATGCAAATTTAATTGGACACGCCGAGCAGAGAGGGGACGCCCTAGAAGGACATACATAAACTTTATTGGTAAGGTTCTTCAGAATGGTCAGGTGCGTAGTACTCGCAAGTACTCGCAACCGGCGCAGCGGCGTGTGTGTATGACAACATGTATGAAAAAAGACGAAAAAACAGTGCAATAATCGTAGCAGATGGCGCATTGTAGTTTCTGCCTACCCCCGAAAAAGGGAAAAAGCCGTGTGTTTATGTAAGTATGAATATTTATACTAACGGCGACTAGTAATCAAATCTTTCCTTTACTGAGTGGTTGTTAAGTTTTGAGTTGTAGGTAATCAAATTTATACCCAAAGTAGTTTATACCAAATTGCTATCTTAGTCATTGCAGGGAAACCAGTTTGATATTTCAAAGCCCCATTGAACATCGCCGAACAGTTGATCGTGATCATGAATCGCCGGCTGAATGACGCGTTAAATTGCAACTGCGGCGCCACCCGATGACGTCATAAACTTGAAAAATAACGCCATGATATTATTCGATGTTTGATTATTTGGTTCCGGGCTGTTCAAGGGGTAAACTTGACTATTTTCTTAATAAACATAAATAATACTAACATAGAGGGATATGGTCTGCGCCTTTAGAATACAAATCGGTGCATAAATATCTAATGCAGTAAGGAATATTTCTTTTTTACAGAAAACCAAATCTAATTAATTACGCAATCACAATTTATTATTGTTATTATTTTATTTCAGAGAAATCTCCACATTAAACAAGTTACCTACAGTATTACACAGACAAAACATGAAGATGTCACAAATTTACACGGTCTAAGAATATGTCAGTATTTTTAGTATCTATATCCAACTTATATGCCTATGGCTGTACTTACCCACAGATTTTTGAAAGGACAGTCAGAACGGGCAGTAATCTCATTTAGAATGCTGTTGCTGCTGCTTTGTCGAAAATAAAAAATAATTAGAATTTAGCAATCAATAAATACAAGTTCGAAAAAGGTGTTGAAAAAAAAAGCAATAACATTACTGAAGGAAATAAAAAAAGATTATTTTCTGTAATTACTCTGTTAACACTATCCCGTATTTTATCACTGCAAGGCTAAGGTCTACTTAATCTCCTTTCACATATGTGTCTAGTGCTACTTGAATAATTATATTATTACTTTGTGCATTCAAGACAAATAATTACACATAATCCGTGCATTTGTTCCACATTCAAGTCAAATAAAACCTCATTTATTTCAAACAAAGCAGTTTTTGAATAAAAGAAGTATAATTCGTACAGCAAAATAAAACAATAACCGCAATTGAACATTAGCAAACTCTTCGCAACATAAAATACTCAATAAAGAATAGGAGCACTAACGCCAAAGGTCTTCATGTAAGCTCAGCGGTAGTCGTAAGTAAGAGAGTCAATATTAACGTATATAAAAAAGCAATTCACATGCCAGACGCGACTGGAGGCTTTCAGCCCTGCCCATTCAAACTTCTTATGCAAATTATATAATGTTCTTTACGACATGAGATGGCAAACTTTACTTAAGGAGTAAATATTTATGTAGTTACATATATTATAGGGGATTTCTTTTTGGTTAAAATAAAAGGAGAAAATGTTTTGGCTTGATGCGGTCTAATGAAATGTTGTTTGAGTTTGTTAGACAGTTTGTTTGGCTTATTTGGCAAGGTGATACAAAATGGTTAGTTACCTCCGCGAAGTAAGGGACAACTACGATGAAAAGAAGTTAGTTAGTTATAGCAAAACACATGTATACGTTAAATAGATCATTCGATCATTTTCTGTGTCTGGGTGTAATTTATCTATAATATGTAGGTGTATTTAGAAATATATAAGTATGTTTATCAGCTGTGTAGAACCCATAACACAAGCTCTTAGCTTAGCTTGGGACTAGATGGCGTTGTGTGAAAAAGTCGTGGAATATTTATTTATTTAATTATTTATTTATTTATAGATGATATGCCCATGTCCAAAATGATAATTATCTGTATAGCTTTGATATTTACGGTAAACAATGATCATTATGTACACAAGAGATAAAACAAGAAGAAGTCACGACAAGTACAGAGGCCAGCACATCAAGCAACCCCAATGTGTCAAATTTTTTTGACAGCTTTTTAGTTCATGTTCAATTGGAAAATTTTATAAGTTGGGGTAGCTACATAACTAAAGACAGAGTCTGCGTACCTTTTCCTAACTAAGTTGGGAGGCTCCCAATTTAATCGGATGCAGCTGAGTACCAGTGGACTGCCTGTTAGACCATCACAATCCAGTAACTGGGTACTACAAGTAAGATGACGACGACGACGACGACTGTTAAAAATCTAAAAATGACAGCCGGGACTCTTAATATGCTTCCCGAGGCACGGACAAGTCTTGGTATATTATAAAAGTCACCCATAACAAAAGAGTCGCTAGCGTGAAACAGACAAACAGACAAATCCAAAGCTAACTCATCGTGCAAATAACCTTTCTGCCGAAGCAAACATTTTCAGAATAGTTAGAAACTTTTGCAGGTGTATGTGTGTGACATCTGGTACTATCAGAAATCTTGCCAAATTCGATGGAGAGCCCACTTGGAGACAGTCCAACTTGGCACTTGATGCCACATGACCCGTATTAATAAGCGACTATAGCTTTTGTAGTTATGGGGTAAACGATGTTACATGAGAGAAGATTCATGGCTAATGGTAGAGGGAAATCTCATCTGTGTAAATATTAGGGAATATATAATATTTCATAAAATATATGCTTAAAGAAATTGACTTATCAATAAGAAAGTTCCAAAATTTCACTTACTATTCATGGAGTTTTTTCAGCTACAAAGAAAATCATTTTAAATTCATAGTACAATAACGTGTGCCATGATATTCTATCCAAGTTTATCTACGAAGCAGTTAAATTCCTTGAATTCCTAAAGTACTATTTTAGACTTATGAGTGTCAGTTCTTTTAAAAATACAAAGCGAGGTTCAAAAGTTATTACCAACTCCCTTGGTTCTACACCAAAAAAACATCCCTTAAAACACTATAAAACGATAACACTGTAGATGTCAAAGAAGAAACACATGTTATAAAACAACAAAAAAAAATAGCTAAAGCTGTTATCCAAACAATTTATTCAAAGCTTGGAATCCCAGAAGAACAAGCAAATCCCTTATTATATAGGAATAAAAAGAAATTAAATTGAACACGGCCAGTGGCCACCCTCTTTCATAACGCAATCATGGGACTCAATCAAATATCAATTGGGAATAGATTTGGCCAAAAATCTGTGAAAAGTTAGGGGAAGGAGCGTAAATCTCCATCTTTAGTCCCCTGACACTTATTCGGAATAATCGATGAGGCTTACTCTATTATCTTATTACCGGTAAATAACTTAATAAAGCTTTATTGTCCTGTGCGTTCAAAAGGACTAGTAATGCTATCGTTTGTTTTTTGTAGGAGATTTTATACGATAGTATTAATATCGGACTGAAGTATTGTCTAAATTACGATGGCAAAGCTAAAAGTAAAATAATAAATTAAATATAGCAAGAAGTGTAAAAAAGGGGGTATTTAAAGTAAGAGACTATTTGTTCTCATAATACTTTAAAGTATTTAATAATACTTTAAAGTATTATGAGAACAAATAGTCCACCAAGCCACCTCAAGTACCTCAAGTGGTAGTCTTGGCAACATTTTACATGAAATGGTTTGGTGGGTATTATAATTATATAATACCCACCAAACCATTTCATGTAAAATGTTGCCAAGACTACCACTTGAGGTTTCCCCTGTGAAAAAGATATCAGATCTCATGTAAAGCCAAGCTTCTGAATCTACAAGGCCTAACCTACCGCCCCTAACTTCACAAATTCTACATATCAGTAAAAATGTGTAAAAGTAAAAGGTTGACCGTTCTGAAAATAGATACGAAACCTTCAGCCTTTCGATTATTAGAACATTTAACAATTTGTAAATTAAATTATTGGTCGATATTGCAAACAAACTAGCAAATTCGTGATCGAACAAGACGTTAAAATTGCACAAGTCAGAAGTATCATTTTAGTTAATGTGCACGTATGCGCAGCAATTGTACCTACAGACCATTTCAAAATTATCACGATATCGTGAAGTATGATTATAAGGTATTAGGGCAGGGTTCCATGCAATAGTTACGGAAGACCAATACAAACCCATTGAAGTACTCCAACAGTAAGTTAAGCGAATTGAACTGGCTATGAAGTGCTGGATTACGGGTTTAAGGATTCCAACTGAAGAATGAACAACGAGCAGCGATGAGTTCATAAATAAAATACTTGTTTGTTCGGTTTATTTAATTTATCAGACACTCCACATGAAGTAACTACTAGAACAGACCACATTACCACCAATAATCCTTGGAGCGTTCGAAATTTCTCACCATTTCACTGCTGAAGAGGCGATTAGTAGTTAGCAGCGAAATGTGTCGAACCTCACTATTAATTTGTCAGTTCCAATTGTGTCGTCTCCTGATAATTGCTCAATTGTTGCGGTTAAACATAGCTTGCCTTGGTGCAGTTGCAGTATTTTTGCTAAAAGAAGAAATAAATTAAACATTATTATTTTGTTTTTATTTTACATTTAAATATTTGAAAATGTATTTAATAAGACACCAAGATACGATACGAAATTATAATAATAATTTATATTATAAATCATACAATCCAAATTGTTAGTAATACAAAAAACAATTTAAGCGCTAGTGTTAGTACATATAATTATTTAGAAATTGTAGGAAGTAATTACTAATGATGTCAAAATAATTAATAATGATAATGTCAAAATTACCATTAGTCATGACAAAATAAAAAAATATATGTATATTAATCATTTACTTATACTAACGTAATAATATAATAAAATTATCATAGTGACAACTGGTCGTTAAGGAAATCCAATTGCAGAAGATAAAGAATCATTATTTTTTCTAAGAGACTACATATACACTTGAAAGCTATTAAATCATCCTTTAACAACAGTATCCTTAACGGACATCCGATTGCAATAGTTACTGAGCAAAACCTTTTAGGATTAACTAGATTGAAACTAGGTAATCCTATCTGCACGGAGCTCGTTATTCAAGATCTCGTATGAATATAATAGTCTTCAATATCGAGGATTTTCAATAATTAAAGGTCGGGAGGCAATTTTACGGTGCTGCGCGGATATTGTCTGGCGATTAAAATAGATTCTTTAAGAACATGGTACGGGATAATATTGTTCAGGTTATATTTTTAGCTGGTCTTTAGGTAAACAGAAAATAAAATCTTACTCGAATTAAAAAAAAAAACACGGCTACTATCCTTACCTCTATCCAACAAACTTCTTACCGGGTTTCCTAGGATACAACTCGCTAGAACTAGAGCGAGCTCGACATCAGCTCGCTATAGCCTGCAAGACGCTCTGTGGTGCTATTGATGCTCCAGATCTACTTAATGTGCTGGCGCGCTTCTTTGTTCTAGATAATTACTGCCAAGGAAGGCGGTTTACCATGCCTTAATGTCCTACTGTTGCTCGTGCTAAGTCACCAATTAAATATATTGCACTCTCGTTTTCTATGATCAAATAAATATAATGAGGATGGACGAAGATTCTATTGGTATGTCAGAAGTAGGTACTCTGGGAAAAATTTATGTTGTTATATATCTTAACTTTGATTTGTTGAACAAATAATTAAACAAACTTAGTGCATATTTAATTTGTGAGTTCTACAATATTTTGATATATTGAAAGGTTTATTGCTAATGCATAATTCCTTGATGATTGTGACATGACATCATTACGATCATCACCCAGCTTACGGTTAGTAAAGTCGTAATCTGACTAAATGTCAAACTTTGGTGATTGTAAAACTGATATTGTTGAAATGATCGTTTCACTTGATAGGGAATGAGTGATGGTTCCAAGCATCCGACAAATTTTTGTCGTATTTAGTTTAACCTTTTACAAACCACAAAATGTTTATGCCAAGCTACTAAAAAGGCGACACAGTAAACATTTATGAGTATTTGTATTACCTTTCAGTGTTTACATCTACTTATTACAAAACTGAACAATAGAAATGATTCACAACGCATTTTCACCAAGTAATAGCAGAGCAATAATAATTTTATAGACCATAATATATAAAATATCTTCATCGCTCTGACATGAAAAGTTACCTAACGATTTGTAATACTTTTATTTTGGGAGATAAAGTTACGTTTTAGTATCGAGGTGACGACAATAGACAGCTAGATCAATTTTGTAGTACAGTTTTCCAGAATAATTAATATGTTTCTGAGTAGGTTTTAGACGAGAATGTTCAATAGGAAAATGTTGAGAAGTTTTCCTTCCCTGATATCATTTTATATTTTATATTTTATGTACCTACACTTGTGTAGTACTTTTTTCAAGTCATACAAATTGAAAAAGTTACACTGTCAATAATTGCCAGGCTTCTAATCCATAACCTCGTATACATATATGGCAAGGCTTAAACTATCATAACATTTTTTAAAACTTTATTCACTCTAGGAACTTATTTTGTATTATATACGTTTACAAACATTAATACAAACCACAAACAGTCAGATCCGAAACAACTATCTGTAAGCCAAAAAAATATTTTCACGCGGGAATTGAACCCGCGATAGGCAGCTGAACATTCAATTCACTTTGCTACTGCACCAACCGTACCATAGACTTACATTGACATCGTAAGCTGCATCCATATAAATCCATGTAAGTAAAAACAAATAAAATTATAGGAACTGATACAATTTTATACTGTCTCAAATTTTATTACTGATGATATCTACTGACTTATTACGTGTTCCGCCCGCGCTCGATATTTTATGAGTTTCACACAATTTTGAGAAGGTTATGTCATCATTGGTATAAAATGTCGATGCTGTGATAATAAAATGAGGTGATATCTTTTTAGGAGATTTGGGCTGAGATGTAGAGATTACATCGTCGGAAAATGGTGAAATTAAGATTTTTATATTATGTAAGTTTTTTATCGTTGAGATTTTTACCATTGATCCAAATGGCAAAGAATTATAATAGTCTCTTAAATGGCAATTCGACAATGGAATAAATGTTCTGCTGGCAATATAAAACAGCACTTATCACAGAAATGCGACAATGAATTTAAGCAGCAATAGTTCAATAGCTATGGCGTTGGACTTGCAATCAAGAGCGTTAAGGATGTTGAGGACTGTATTTCTACCGATTTGGCTGGTAGAATTGAGAGAGGTTTGTGGAGTAAAAATAAACGTGACTTGTTCAGGGAAACAATCGAGATGCTATATTTTAACTGACAGTTCATTTACACATAAAATAATGACGGGTATAGTAAAATGTTGGGGATGCCAACAAAGAGGTCTAGAGTTCGATCTTCACCAATTGCGTTATTGACGTGAACTCACTTCAGATACAACCATAAGCTTAATTGGAAGGGTTAACAAGACAACTAATAATGTGCAACCCACACTACTGGTAAACAACAACACATAACATAACATCACGCCTGTAATTCCCGAATGGTAAGGCAGAAGTGTAACTGAAATAGTTCACCCGCATTTCACCAGTTAAGTCCCATAAGCGCGCGAGCTAGTAAGTAACCTTTTTATACAAAAAATATATGTCAACTCTTGATGAATTATGTCCCATTGACAGTAATATTAAACAGAGCCTTAGTTTTTTTAAATAGATTATTTTCTGCAGAAAATATTAAGGTGCGTTTTGCGAAGCATTGTATACTTATTTTTTGCAAGAAGTACGTTTTTGATAAGCATAAAAATATGAATGGTTTATTTAAAGAGATAAACAATTCTTGTTTTTGTCTTTTTGATCTTTAAATCTAACGTGGTTAAGTACGAACGCTCGCTTAGTTAAGGATAATTAATTCTAACGACACCCATCTCGGCTGTTAAAAAGCTTCTAGGCACTTTTTAATTCCTTTCACAAGCGTCTTATTTAAAAGCCAAGGAAACGGGACATAAGTCCATGTTAGAGGGTTTTTAAAATGGTTAATTGCCCGATTTATAATAGTTCATTATATTTAAAGTTTCTTCTGTTTGACATTTATTTTAATGTCCCCCCTTTTTAAGGCCATAAATGTCTGGTGTTTTAAATTAGGAATGTCCCATTATGGCAAGTGAGTGATGTTGAAGACATAGATGCTGATTGGTTAATTTAAATGTTCAGAGTGGAACTGGTCAGGAGTTTTGTTAAGTTACTGTGTTTTACATTTGGTACACATTATTCAAATTTCTGTTTGATGATTGTTTGGTATGTTTCTGGTACTTTACAATAGTTTTAAACAAACAAATCACACACACACACACACTTCGTCCTCACATACAATCTGATTAATGTATGCAAAATATTATAAAGTCTAATTTAAAAGAGTACCTCAGTTCGGAGTTTCTTGTCCATTCTCATCCTAAATAATGAAACTACCTTTTGGAATGTGCAACTAGAATCATTCGTAAGTCGGACGTTCAAAAGTTCCTTATATGGGTCTTTTTGACACACAAAACTTAAAATCAGTATGAAAGGCATTAAACAACAAACTGAATCAGAACACTTTTTCTTTCTTTTGGTTTACAGAACTGAACTAGAACAATAGGTACTAAAAGTTTATAAATTACAGCTACCACAGACTCCGAAGGTATTTAATTTCTCCCACAAAACACCGTACAGAGCCTTAAAATCGTACATAAATATATTTTATTTTTAACATGCGCTTATTTATATTACCACCTTAAATAATCATAGTCATAGTATTTTATTGTTATGGGATTCTTACAAGTCATATACAGATAAAATAATTATTAAAAAATACATAACATAAATTATTAAACAAATGTCAAATCCAAGATGTTAAACCAGTTAAAGGAAACAAATAAATAGCAGTCAAATAAAAAAGTAAAAAAAAAAATAAAAAAAAAAATATCAAAAAACATTAAAATACAATACATCATTCTTCCAAATGTCAAACAGTAAAAATGTCAAACAAATAAAAGAAACAATACACATAAATACGAGTCACAGACAAAACACACAATAAATATTAGAATTTAAATTAATATGTCATAGTTTAAAATAATCGAAATTCGTCAAAAGAATAAATGGCTTGCTCGATAAGCAATTTTTTCAAAGGAGCTTGTACCAAACAAAATATGTACATTAAAGCCTAGTATAGACCCACAGGACGTAGTTACAGCCCAACAACTTGATAAGTAAGCTAGGACAGTAAATAGTGATATACTGCCTATTATGTGTGGCTTAGCAATTTGCGATCATGGTATGTCTCATTACGGAATAGTTTTTGGATGGGACTTTTCTTGTTAGCTTGATAAAGATTCTAAGTTGCAAAGGATAAAATTATCCTTGTAATGTGCAATTTATACCGGTAAGTTTGAAGATTTTCACTATTGTGCGTAAGGGCTTATTACACTACCTATACAATTTGAAGGATCCTAACTAGGATCCTAGTTTGGAAGCAACCGAGTGGTTGGTACCCTAAATCGGATCCTGTTCTAATTATTTTGCAATTACATCTACCGATTTCCTACTTAGGTTCCTAATTTTTTTTAGTGTAACAAATCCTTTACTATTACTCTGCCGCATACTTTTATTTTTGTTTACCTAACTCCCATAATTAATTTTAACGGCTGACAAGACCCCATGAAGGAACTTCTGTGCCTAGTTTCGGAATCAGGAATACTCACCTATACATTATTTACCTAATATAAGCCCTGGCTACAGTATCCAATGACAAGTGTTATCCAATGTCTAATCTCCTATTTTAAATCACTAGAGTGCAAATTGTAATAAGGGTTGTTCATAAAACATTATTATTATGTTATTATTTATTTTCAGTCTAACTGGATTGAGCTGAATACTAGTGTTTTACATGGAGCTATTGCTTATTCGACCACCACAACCAACACTGGACTTTAGATGAGACTATGACTTTTGGCTTCCTTTCGGTGTTTCTTCTCAGAGTATTCGGTTCGTGAAACGCCGAGCACACCTTCTAGCTACAAATGACATGTAAAAATGTTTGTTTGGACCTATTTACGGAAATAAATATCATTTAGCAGAGACATGTAAAGTTATTATACATGCAGAAACTACAGAGCGCCATATGCTACGATTCTAACATACTTCTTTTGCTTCGTTTACATTCATACATGTTGTCGTACACACACGACGCTGCGCCAGTTGCGAGAACTACGCACCTGACCCCTTCTAGGGCGTCCCCTCCCGGCGTTCCCACTTACATCTCACCTTGTAAGTAAATAGGTACCTTTCGTTATTCGCCTTTCATTATCCTTTCAATGAGATCAAACCATCTAAGCATACTTAAAGCATACGAAAATCAGTATACGTAAAATTATTATGAGCTGACTAAAACACACGTCGCAATAATCTGAAAGGGTTACCTAATAGCAGAATGGGTCCCTATTTCCCCTCCACCATTCCTAATTCTAATTACTAACCACCGCAGATTATCTAATCTTTAGGTACTTCATTATATGTAGTACATGGGTACCTACATAGTTGTAGTGGCTTTAATATGCATGTAACGGTTACCTCTAATTGAGACTTATGAGATAGTTAAGGGTCTCTCTATACTTGGTACATTTGGTTCATTACGTAAGTACCTAGCACGCAGTAGGTTTGGTGGAGTGGTATATCTTAACATTACTTTTTATTGGCATTCGAATGGAATAGAATAGAATGTTCTTTTAAATTTACAGACGCCAGCACATCGATCTACCCCAAATTGCCAAATTTTCCCAATTGAACATGAACCTTATTCTGTTCAGAATAAAGTTGAAAACTTTTCAAAGTAATTTGACTCATTGGGGTAGGTTGATGTGCTGGCGTCCTATATACACCGTCTTATCGTGTAGTCAGTGAATAACCTGGTGTCTGAATTTTAATGCCATCCATGGGTCTCTAACTTGGCATCACATGCCAACGAAAGATATCTCTCGTTTTCCTTCACCGATTTTAAAGCAAGTGATAAATTCTATACAATTCTCACATGAACTCGAACAGTCAGAGGTGCGTGCCTTGACAATATGCCGTGTCAAAAATCTACTAATACTACTACTAATTATTTACTAACTGTGTAGTTGCAAATTCTCAAAACTAAATAAATGAAGTACAGACGCCAGCACATCAAGTTACCCTAATGTGTCAAATTTCTTTGTTCGTTTTTCAACTTTTATTTCAAACAAAATAAGGTTCATATTCAATTGGGAAAATTTGACACATTGGGGTAACTTAATGTGCTGGCGTCTGTACCATCCCACCAACATCAGGATACATGTCAAATAATTCGGAAATTCGGAAGACCGTATTATCCGCGTAATTCAGTTCAGTTCATTTCTCACCAATAAGCTAACAGTGCTATAAAGAGCCCACTTACATAATTATAAGATACAAATATGTATACCTACTTAATTAAAACATGTAATTCATTACAATGTCAGGCAGTGAAAAATAGTATGAAAAAGATTTCTATTCTATACATTTATATTGCTGTGGTAAACAAAGTTGATGTCCATTACACGCCGAAACACTTATTACAAAAGTAAGACTATCAAAGTTTTTAACATACATGTGAAAAAAAAACCTACAATACACACGCTGCCATCTATTGGCCCCTACACTTAACCAACTTAATGTAGTTCGCTTCTACAAGATGGCGTCAGAGAGACCTGCGCATAAGTTTCTCTTAAGTTACGAATGTTAGGATAAAATAGTAAAACAAGTACCTATAAAATATCAAACGAATTTTCATAAAACTTTTCAAAATAAACTGCTTGAAGAGTCTGAGATAAAATAACAAAGAAACTTTAAAGGTACACTATTCAGTTTATAAACTGTATAAAATAGTGTCGCCATGCGATATTTTGGCTCGATGTATGGCCGATAATTTTGGATTAGGTACCTACGTAAAAAAAAGAAAAAATGTTTCGAATATTTTGTTCTTATTTAGATGAGGTACTAAAACATAGTCAACTGGCCTATTCTTTGACGTGTCTTTGAGTTTGAAAACTAAATAATTATGTAATGATTTTAATATCGAGCTTTCATACTCGTAGAGATATTGAGTTTAATAAACAATTAATGAATAAATTTAGCACTATTTTTGTCAGTAAAGTACTTACTTTTTTTAGTGCTGTAGGTAGTAATATTAACCGATCATCAATACGAAAGATACAATAGTTATATTAAAAACACAACGATGACATCACGCCTGAATTTGGTCAGGCAGAGGTGTACATCACCCACATTTCACCAGTAATTTCCAAGTCTAATGAAATAGAGGGCCATTTCCCATCAAATACAATCAAATTTCATCAATAACAAATTTTCTCGACCCGGGAACCACACACAGAACTTCATGCTTGCCGATATTAAAAAAAAAACTTACTCGTGAAGACGACAACTACAGAACACGTTCTAATCTTATTTTCATCTTACAAACAACAAGAAAACCTATTTAAATTCAAAGACTTTTTTTATCAAATCGCGATGCGACAAATCCTTGCAAGAAACTACCGCTGCGACATTAATATTTATAAATTCAATCGTATTATCAACAACAGTGTTTTGTCGGGAACCGAACCGGTGACTACACGACCCAAGAATGCAATACCGACCCGCTAATTGACAATGCTTTAAGAAAAAGTTATGATATCATTATGTTGACGATTTCATTTAGTACAACGTGCTTAGCTTACTTAATTGTAATGATGGAGCTGTGTTTTCGTTTGCGGGAAAACTTCTCTTCATTTTTCAATTTAATTTAGTATTTGTTCTTTAGTTATTTATTATTTATTTATTTTTTTACCCTCGCATCATAACGCCATACAGCAATTACACTAATGGAGCAAAATGAAAAAAAAAATATATATATATATATATATATACAGGGTGTAACGGAAAGGGTATATACATCCGAAGGGCACGGATTCTCTTGGTGATAAGAAACGACATGGCAACATTTTTATACATATACATACATAATTGTAAAGTTGAGCCCGCCCGCGCCGTCGCGCCTTCGTCGGTTAGGCAGAGCCCGATAGGTCTGTACTAGGCGCGCAGAACCCGAGATAGATATACTTGAACCTTGCCGGACAGGATTATGACCCTCATAGTGCGGTGACACGTTTGTGATGATTATGCATTTAATAAACTGTCGATATTAAATAATATCGTGAAGTTTCAAAGCTATTAGTTGGGAGCTGAAATTTTGAGGAAAGACTTGTTATTAAATACAATATTCACCCTGTTTGTATGTATATACCCTTTCCGTAACACCCTGTATATATCAACAGCTTCTTTGCACCATTCTATCCTGGGTCAACGAACTTGTGGATGGCTGCCGTAGATTACACATACATCATAATGTGTCTGCATTATTTAAAGTAGTGAAATCATAATATCAATTGTAAAAAATTGAATTTTATTGTATCATTGTATCACCGTATGTAGCCCTTAAAGTTATAATTTGTAAGTTTTTATGGTGTACAATAAACAGTTATTCTATTCTATTTTAATCTAAAAACTCGAGGTTCCAGCTGATGTCGGATCCGCGGTATAACAAATAGTATAGTTGAACTTGGTTATGACTTAAGTAAAGGAGAGAAGGTGAGGATCTTGTTGCTATAACAATAACAGCCTTACGGGTCGATCGAAGGTTAAGCTACGCATGACAAGGTTGGATGGGTGACCATTATATTACATCGAAATCGGCTCCTCCGTGCCTCAGGAGCTTAGTAAAAAAAGTGTTTATTTGTAATAAAATTATAATCAAATTTGTAAGTGTATTGTTACTAACACTGTGAGTCCTGTTATGTACTTGTTTAAAATAAATTAAGTATTCATCTTTTGTTTCATTTTCCCCACAAAACAATGTAAACAGTGCCTACGTCAAAAATCAACTGCTAACTGTGTAGTTGCAAATTCTCATAAAACTAAATCAATTAAGTACCATCCCACCAACATCAGGATACATGCCAAATAATTCGGACATTCGGAAGCCCGTATTATCCGCGTAATTCAGTTCGGATACAAGGGCACGCCACTAGTGTCCGGTCCCGAAAATGTGTCCGTTAATTTGACAGGCCCCCCGGACAAAGACCCGAAGCCATGGAATCCAGATTACAGGCGCAAAGCCGGTCATCTAGTGATTTTCGTGTTGGTCTAATTTTACGAGGCTTAGTCCATTTCTACCCTTAAAGTTTTGCATTGGTCATTCAGTACAAAAGTTTAGTGCATTAAACAAATAAAACCCGGAACTGTAAATTTTTTTTGAATCGTCTTGTATTTTTTTTTTAAATTTATGGAACCACACAATGACGCATGTTGTGTTAGACTGTAAGTAAATGTTGTTTTCTATTTCTTTTTTTTAAATGTTGTCCTACATAAAGATTGTTTTACTGTGTCGTAGGTGTTATTAGAAATGTTTAAACTCACATACACAAACAAGCAAATCGAGAATAACTATCTGCAGGCCATACTTATAATGTATTGGGTAAAAAAATTGTTGACTTACATAATTATAGCCACTGAACATACTTCACTTTTGCGTTTAAGTAAATCTAGCCTCAATCACAATAACACTAACGCCAATTTCCCATACACATTCCCTATAATCAAAACAACATCTGAAAATGAAACAATTAGAACTTCGGCCATATCCCTAATTCAGCCAAATAACTATTTACTGGGAGACAAAGCGTGCCGTTGTCCCCACTGTAATATTCTCTCACAGGATGTCCGACAAGGTCCGATTACACCAATGTCTAGTTATACTACAGCTCAACGTATAGCTACTCTAACAGCTATACCCTCTAATTAACTAGGATTAGCTCTCTACCTCGTACCTCTGGAAATGAGCTTGTTGTGTTCTCAATGGGCTACACGGTTGGCAAGCTCGTGTCCTACGTGAAAAAGAAATGATCTGTGAATTTCTTATTAATTAGTCCGGGGAAGGTTATTGAACTGCATTATTTAAGGTTACCAATTTTTTTTGTAATCTTTCCATACTTCTAAAAAAAAAATAGTTGCTGCAAAATGTTTCTCCACGCATCACTCAATATCAGCTGCTCCTAACTCATTAATATTTTTTTTTGTTGTACTCGTATTTCTAGTAATCGGAATGAGGTTTCTAAAAAATAAAATATTCATAAAATCGAATTGACCTGGTCAAATCGCGGAGCAGTATAACTTTGATTTTGAAAAAAAATGTAGTAACAAAAAAATAAGAGAGTATGCTTAGATGGTTTGGTCAAATCGGGAGGATAAAATGAAAGGCGATTCATAAAAGATATGTACAGAAGCCAAGGCACATCAAGCTACCCCAATGTGTCGTTTTATTTATAGGTTTTCAACCTTATTCTAAACACAGTAAGGTTCATGTTCAATTGGGAAAATTTTACAGTTTGGGGTACGTTGATGGCGTCAGTACATTAATGTAGGAGTAAAAGATAAATGCTATTTATTTCTGTAAATAAGTTAATGGAATAACTGGAAAGAGACGCTCTAGAAAGACATACATTTTTACACGTCTGATCATAGTAATTTTCACAATATTTAATACCCCTTTTGTTTGTTGTCTACAAGATCAAAATAAATTATCGAATGTCGTCACCAACTCTAACCAATCTGTTAGTCTTTAAGTGCATGTAAATAAGTGTGAAATCGATTCGGATTAGCTCGTTACTGGCATTTGATTACACGTGCGGTTCTAGCATTCATTTGGGATTCGATTTCATTGCCTTGCTTGCTTTAGTAGTCGCTGACGACACTATTAGTTCCTAGGATTACTTGTGAATGACTGTGCGATTTCTTCGGAGAAATACCTAAGTCATTTGGATAGTAGAAATGATTTAAAACTAGAGAACTTTCCAAGATTACATTGCTTAATATACAGAAATTAATATGCCATATAACAAGATAAGGCAAAATAAGGATTATAATATGGGTGGTTCACTAAAAACGAAAAAAAGGTTGCACAATCCTGTATTAACCGGATAAAAATGAATGCAACAACATTTTTTTTTATATATTTTCTGGTTATTCTCCAACTGTGAGTACTTTAACCCCCTATTTTTGGTGAATTACATAAAATATTATAATAATTATATAAATATTACCTTGGCCATTATTGAGCACATAATGGAGTCAATGAAATTGCAGCTCGTTTTACGAAATGTTCGATTTCCGTAACAGGTTATGGGATAATTTAAGCTCGTTGTAAGTGAACTGTATTACTCAAAATCTCGGGTCCACAGAACTTCTCCAAAACGGCTGGATCGATCTTATGATTTCAATGATTTGTGTGTAAATTTAGTAGGTCTGAAAACTACTTTTTTCTTAAAAGACGGTACGAAGTTTTCCTGGGCAGCTAGTATAAATTCAGCATATCAATTCATCGATCTTTTATATTTTACTTTTCCTAAAACTTTTAACGCGTTTAAATTATGTATAACAATCACTTAATAAAGTCTCCATGGTGGTTAATTGATTCCTTCTTTTAAATTAAAAATAAAACTGTCGTCAGTTCTTTACAACCTTATAACGACTTCCTCACTGAAAGATGCAAACATCTCTATCAAGTAACAAGCAATTTCTCTAAGAGGGTAATGGTCGTTTACCTAGTTTACGATCACTGTACTAAGACCAACATAAACATTTACAATTAACTCATTAATTATTCAATGTAATTGCATTAGCTCCGCAATGGATTAATGTGTTTCTCGTTCGATTGGTGCGATCCCATCGTGTTTTTCCTCATTAGTTTCGCCCTCTGTATACTAAAGTGGTTTTTATTTAGCTTCTTTATTGTTCAAAGTACTTTGGCTTCAAGTTAAATAAAACAATGGCAGTACCTTTCTTGGAACATCGCCCAGTAAAAATGAAGGTGAAGGTGGACCGTTGTACCATAGTTGGTAGTATGTTTTACACACTATTTCAGCTTTACCAATCAAAGGCGCTATACAGATGCCATCGCATCTAGCTACCCCAAAATTTTTCAATAGATCGTGAACCTGTTTGTTACAAAGTTCAAAAACTATAAAATTGACACATAGGGGTAGATTGGTGTGGTGCTGGCCTCTATACACTGAAATGTAATGGGATTGCGAATGGCACCAAGTGCGAATGGGACCAGGTGCGAACGCGACCAACTGCGAACGCGGGACTAAGTGCGAATGGGACGAAGTGCAAATAACCCTTTCAAACCAAACTATTATTCAAAATAAATTGATGGAATTATAATGACAATATGTGAAGTTGAAAAACAAAACACTAACAATAATATAGCTAGTACAAAAACCTATGGTATTTACAGTTCACTTCACCTTACTTTTTGCGGGAAACGACAGAACTTTGTACAGAATAAACTGGCTAGTCTGAAAACTTCCATAATTCCGAACGCCCTCTATTTTACTTCCAACACGTACAAGTCACTTCTAATCACCAGTCTTCAGAAATCTCATTAATTTAACACTCGCATTTCCATTTACTCTGAAGTTTCCCCATGCAACAAGTACAAAAGTCCCATCATATCAATTCGCTAGCCGGTAATTATAACATTTAAATATGGTAGTCTGGCGTAAACGGTGTCCGTGCAGGCGGAAAGTAATAAGTCCCTTGACACACCGTGATTAGACTGTCATAGGGCGGGGAGCGTGCATTGTAATCAGGTTCGCGGGGCACTGCGCCTCGTATTGTGTAACTCTGCACTTAGATTGGGTAGCGGGCTGAATGGGAAGACGCGAATTTTGAGACAGCAAGTAGACATAAAATTAAAAGTAATTGAATAAAAGTAGTCCATTTACCACTTCAACACACCACCCACTACTATGCTTAGATGGTGCTAGCAAGTAATTCTGTTTGTTTCTTGCACTGCTTGCATGCTTGCACTGACTGATCTGGTCCACTCATATCTATGTGGTTCTTTCCTGAAAGACCATGTCAGACACTAATCTGCATGGTTCTTACATGATTTGACGAAGATAATGTCTGGACTTTAGAAGAGACTGACCGCTGAGTTTCTTTCGGTGTTTCTTTTCAGAGTATTCAGATAGTGAAACACCGATCTCATCTACTAGTTAAAAAAATGACGCGTAAAAGTGTTTGTGAAAACCAGCTATGTGTGCAGAAATAAATATAATTTCATCATCATTTCGATTCATTTCATTTTATTTAATTTCTGATGCATAATTTGTCGGGTCAATAAATTGTAAATCCATAATTGGATGTAACATTAGATTGTTATTGAGAAAAATTTTGAAGAGATCTGTGAATAAAAAATAAACATACGTATTTAACAGGACATTAATAATTGACAACATTCAATGCCTACGCCTTGATTTTATTTAGTAGTCTTCTTTTATACCAACCTAAAAAGGCAGCTCTTTTAGTTTATTTGTTAGCTGCATTTTTTTTTACTATTATTATTATTTTTTATTTAAGATTTTTGCATGTGTTGTGTAACTCATATAATAACATAGGTACTTACATTAAATTTTCCGAAAAGTATTAGATACCTAAATGATTTGGTTCAATTTTATTATTTAATGCTATTTTTACGCGTTGTTATTTCATAATCAAAATCTCAAACTAAATAATAATCTTTTTACGATTAATGGAAATAAATTCCTTTATTTAAATAATCATTAAAGTTTACTTTTAAGTTTATCAAGACGAAAGTTTGTATTTCTTTTGCAATATTTCTACCTGAAAATGATAAAAAGCAAAAATACTGCTGTAGTTTTCATAGTCGACGTATTTAAGAAAAAATATTTTTATATTTGATTTCCGCCTCTTTTTGTCACCTTGTCCGAACTCAAATTCAGGAACAAAAGCTTTTTTGTAACCAGTGCACCTTGGGGACGGACTGAGCGAGTCATTTACATAACTGCCTTATTTTATTTAAGAGTAGTCTCGCTCTCACTTTGTTACCGACACGGATATCTTTATGCAGTTCCCATTTAGCCTTTTTTTCTTTGTTTTTAATTCGATAGATTCGCGGCCAGTATGTTCATGTGTGTCAACGTATTGTTCTACGTAAAGCCTCGTGTATAATGCCTTTTTTATTTCGTTATAATTATAGGACCAGACGCCATCACATCAATATATTTCAAACTGTCTTTTCCCAATTGAACATAAACTTTATTCCTTTGTAAAAACGTTGAAAAACTATCGAATAAATATGACACATAACCCCAATGTTGAAAAATTACTTGCTTGATGTACTGGCGTGTACAAGTGTACATGGAAAGTCGGAATTGCTCATACGAGATACGAGTTCGCACGAAAACGCGTCAATTTGTGACAAGCATTAATTTTCTTTAATGGAAAAGCTTCCACCGATCGTTACTAGTTACTGAATTACTGATGCACATAATTTTATTATGAAATTATACGTTATTTTATACTCTTGTGACCCACAAATAGTTTTACTCATTAATTAATAGTATATGACGATTGTTAACCATATTATTTGCTTTTGCCATTTGAACTGTTAATATTATAATGTTTTTAGTAGTTTCAACCTCGACATGAATATTTAAGAGGGCAAACGTGATATTAAAGCTTCATGAAATAAACTTTAACAATTAACATGGAATATAATATTTGTTTGATTTTCATTCCGACACATTTTACTCATTCTCTGTTGTGGAGGTCCATAATTCTCGTGATTATAATAATATATCCACAAGTATCAAGTAAATGGTAGTAGATTATTCTTTATCGAAACGGGAAAGACTTTGACGTTTGAAGTTCTTCTTTCTTGGTAGATATTCGTAAAGTATGACTGTGTACTGCTAGATTAGCCCCAAATTCTTCATTTACATCAGACATATTTTTCGTTTAGGTAGTTGTTATGACTGCTTTAAATTCGCGGTATGTGTAGTCACTAGTTCCTAAGGAAGTTGCTGTTTTGATCTGCATAAACTGACCAAAAACTACCATGGCAAAATAATGATAATATATTTTCTGCGTTTGAAATTTAGCTTCCGATGTTCAGTAAATTCAATTTTTACGGTTTATCTTTATCACCACAAGTTCAAGCTAGAACTTGAATAGATTTCATCATTTTAGTAGACTACTTATGACCACTAGTCATTGTGATATTGATTTAATAAACCCCAATGTAAATTTAGTATTTGTTCGAATGGTTAAAACATCAATTGGAAACATGGATTTGAACATGTTATAGGCCTGTCAAAGCTGTCAATGCAAATGAATGACTCAGTGGTAATTTACTTCAGGTACAGACAGTTACTTAACACTTTAATACTACACATAATTTTACTTCCTCAATATTTCCATCTTGACGTGGCCTAGTTCGAATCAAGTGAGAATGTGGCTGTCATACTTGAAGAGTCATAAATATACTTGCATTAGGTAATGATAACCCTATAGTATTAAGTTGAGCACTAGGAAAACGTGTGGGCAAGACAGACAAAATACGAGCTCTACTGAGGTAAGGTTAGTAAAAGCTTGTGGCTATGTAATAAACATCGTACGGGGCGATGGAAAGTGAGGTTAGGACAGTTTGTAGATAGGTGATCAGCCATTACCAATCAAGACTTCTTTGTACCGCGGAAAGCACATCAAGCTACCACAATGTGTCAAAGAACACCGGCGAACTCCCAAAAAAATTTTTGTTTTTTTGCATCTGCCTATGAAAAATATCTAAAAGTATAGAATTTTAATTTCTGAACAGTTTTTTATTTGGTTATACTTTTAGAGGAAGTCAGGAATTAAAGATATTTTATTTTTAAGTTTAGTGGTTATGACTATATAATAGGTTATGTCCTCTATAATCTTAGCACAAACAATCGTGTTTATTTTAACATTTGTATGCAGACATGTATTTCCTAAGTATATTAATGCATTACGTAAAGCCAATCATTTTAAGCAACTTGACTAAGATTTATATTACATGGCAACATTAAAAGTATAGCTAATCCAAAAGCCATGAAGTCAAGCCAGAAAGAAAAAAACACAAAGCAATGATAATTTATTTCATCAATAATCTAGTCAATGAGGCTCTCAATTATGAAGATTTTTTTTCCAGGCTTTGATAGGCCGTAAGATTGATTTGATAAAACTTAGTAAATTATTTCGTTGCTATCTATTACAGTGACATACGTAGACGCTTAATAATTTCATCAACAATTCCCTCGCCGGTGTTCTTTCTTTGATAGTTTTTCAACTTTATTACAAACAGAATAAAGTTTGGGGTGGCTTGATGAGCTAGGGTTTCTACATCAGTAGGTCTTTATCAGATGTTACAAGGTCATTAGTCGGATAAAAGAAGGACATGCTTCATGTACAAAACTGACATGTAACTGCATCCTTTTTGACTGGAAGTATTTTTTTATCTGTGGCCAAGCCCTTGGCAGGGCGGAGGCGTCTATCAGACTCTTACGGACTAGACACCACTCCAGTGTTCGGTCTCACACCTGCACTGGAGGTCACGATATAGAATGATTCTTCCGCAACCCAACATAGTGTCAAGTTAAGCAATTAAGCAGTTGATGAAGCTATCTCACTTAAAATGTAACAGACTATGCAAAGATGCTTAACCTAATCTACAATCAATCCACAACATTTCTGTCTAGGTGTCATGAAAGATTGGTAGTCCAATTTCCATGTTTACAGGTGGTAACAGTGTCAAGTATTGTGGCCGCGGCCTCATGCAACCTGTGCAATGTACCGAATCATTTGTAGCAGATGAAATGTAAATGCACACTCGTTACTCGGCGCCGCAGCGCGCTTCGTATTCATGAGTCCGGTGGAATGGACGTGGGTGATAGGAGGGAGCGATTTTAAGACATTTATTATGATTAAATTAATCTGTTTTAATATCAGTATGAAACATATTTGGAACTCGTGAAGTTTCATAAACAAAGTATATTTTTTTACCCGCGAGGAAGGTACCTACAGACATAAACTCAGCTTTTTTCCCGTGGATGTAGGCAGTAACTACGAAAGACATCCCCTGTTTCAATGATATATATCACTGTTGAGTTTATATGTAATGATATTAGAAGTAAAAAAAACAACCGACTTCTTAAAAAAACACTCACAGGAGAAAAATAACTCCAGTTTCGGAAGTCTGCTGCTTTAGTGGTTTTGTTTGGTCGGTTCTTTTAATTTTGTTAAAAAGTTTTTATTTTGCAATTTTTAGTTTCTTTGTATGTAAAGAAAGTCTTTCGAAACTTGAAAGAATCATTGAAATTGGTTAACAATTGCTAAAGTAATTATTTATTTTATAAACATTAATCTGTATATCTCTGACGGGCCCCTATTAAAATAGAAGGGCGTAATGATATGTTATAGAAATACAAAAGCTCTGCATAGACATCTGACTATAGCAATCGCGAATAATTAGCTGAAGAGTTCCGTCGCCCATCTTCTTCATAAGTTTTTCTTCGCAAAATGATACTTTAATATACCATAGGGCAGTGCGCAAATACCTGACGACGCGGTTCGGGGACTAGTGACACTTCTTTTGACGAAGTGAAAAGTAAGACGTGCCTGTCTATGCAGTGATAATGGTGGTGGACATATCGAGGGACAACGTTAAAATAACTGTAAGTTTTAGTTTTTTAAATACAAATTTATCAGCCCAATTAAACTTTTTAAAAATGCCATAAATCCTAAGTATTTATTAATTTAATTTATTTTAACCTAATTGTTTCAAAAACGTTGGAAGTTTTGTTGGCCATAAGCCCAAAACAATTTAATACCTTTTATTTTTCCGAAAACCCGTGACCGTGACATGGTTATCATGTCATTTAATACTAAAGGCACCAAAACTGGGCTGTCTGTTTCAACATCAGAATTCACCCTCTATTTTTTCGTCTAGCAATAAAAATAAGTTTTAATTATTATGAATTTTACGTATCCATCATCGTCTTCATTTTAAAGTTTGGCCATTAAACTAAAAGCGAACACATCGATTATAATGTTACAATTATATTATTCTCAAGAAAATCGCTTTTTGCTCACGACTTGCACCTAACTCCTGTCAGAGGGGTATGCGCACATTATCTTCAAATGTGTCAACAGCTCACGTTCTTTCTCGTTTACTAGGCACTATCCGTCTATTGTGACTTTTTCGACTTATTGTGCACTTTTATGAAAGGTTAAACGTCGCTTATTTTTGTTATATGGTTTCTTGTATTTGGATAAATAAAATTTATGTTTTAAGAGAAAGATACATGAAAATAAAAAACTTGCTAAGACATAATTACGTGTGTTTTTACAGAATATCTAAATAATAATGTTTGTTTTTCGCACCGTAGCTCTTTTATGATACTATGTTTGCGACACACCGTCAAAAGACTTTTGGCAGTTATGTATTGTAAAACATTGCTTTCCGATATCAATATCTTCAGGCCTAGCCATAATTATAAATTCTATTTCTATTCTATTTCTATTATAGAAAGAAAATGGCGTATATGGAATCAGCTGTTTGTCAACTGTCAAGTGTATTTCATTTTCAGCCATATTACAAATTCTACTCGTTAACACTTGACAGTTGACAAACAGCTGATTCCATATACGCCATTTTCTTTCTATTGTCGCCTTATCGATTACGATAATAGAAATAGAATTAGAAATATGGCTGGTCCAGCTCCATAGGGCAATCAAGAAACTTGACAAAATCAAACTTGTTACATTTCTAATGATTGAATTTGCTTTATTTTGCTGCGGCGAAGTCCACCGCCGACACCAACTGCACGAGACAAGCCCATAGCAACTCCACCAGCTCCTCCACCAGCTCCCGCGGAATATGAGTTACCTTCTGAAGTTCTACCCACGTCGGAAATTAAGAGATGGATGAGCACAATAGACTCCATCTTGTGTGAAGTGTGTACTATAGTAGCGGAGGGCAAAATGAACTCCGAACAGAAGATCCGTGTGACTAATTTATGCCGTAAGGTGACTAGTGGGACATCTGAGCTGGCTGTCCTGTATCAGTCTCTGACACACAAAACTATACAGGCGTACACTACTATTGAACACCTACAAGAAAAGCAGGGCGTTGCGAAATCACTCCAGCAATTCAAAGAGGTCGTAGAAAGTAAAATGAAGCCCGCAGAAACAACTTCCTACGCAAATATGGTCAAGAAGGGCTCCGACAATTACATCCGCCCTGCAAATTTAAGCTCTGTTGCTATTTACCATAGCGATAAATCCAAAACCAGCGACGACACGAAGTCCCTTGTCCAGAAAATCATCTCTCCCGAGGAACTCAAACTTCATGTTCGTGGCGTGCGAAAAGTGAGAAACGGAGGGGTCATCATCAGCACGGACAAGAGGGAAGACATAGAAAAATTACGGAAGTCGGAGAAACTAATTGCGTCAGGCCTTACCATTGAAGAACCAACAAAGCGCCGTCCTAGGGTTGCAGTTATTGGTGTCCCCGTAGCCCTAACTGAACAGGAGGTATTTGATTGTATTTTCGAGCAAAACCTCTCTGAGAAACTGCCGAACACAACCCGTGACTCCTTCTTAGCTACAGTAAAACTAAGCCATAAATCCGGTAAGAAAAATCTGAGCACCTGTAATTACATTCTAGAATTACCAGCTAACATCAGGAGGTTTCTTATTGAACAAGGGCGAATTTTCATCGATTGGTCGTCCTGCCCCGTGAGAGATTTCACGATAGTCACTAGGTGCTTCAACTGTCAGCAATTCGGACATGCAGCTAAGTATTGCCGAGAAACGAGCGCAACCTGTAACCACTGCGGGGAGGCTGGTCATTCCTTTAAGGACTGCAGCAATAAAAATGCTCCCCCCAAATGTGCGACGTGCAATCGCTTCAAGCGCAAAAGTGACCACAACACTGGTGATCCTAGTTGCCCGGCACGCAAGTTCGCAGAGGAAAACTATATTAATTCTATAGACTATGAAGGCGCCTAAGAGCGCTACAGTTTTCGTATCTTTTTAAGCACGCTAGCGGGAGTTTATTTTTAATTTTATTTTTATATTTTAAATAGTTACTACTTATATAATTATGATCGATAATTTGCTTTGTGACCTAGATAGCTTTTCTGTATCTGAAACTACTATCTGCAATGTTGCAGACTGTAAACATTTTATTCCGGCTGTGGATAAAACACTAACTGTGCTTACCCAAAATATTCGTAGCATAAACAAAAACATGAACGGTTTTGAAGTGTTGTTACAGAATCTTGGCATAAGCTGTGATGTAATTGTCCTGACAGAATGTTGGTTGTCCAATCAGACGCTCAGTTTACCACCCCTGGATGGGTATTCTTCCCATAAAACCAATCGACAACTCAATCAAAATGATGGCGTAGTAGTTTATATCAAGAAAAATCTGAAAGCAACAGTAGAGGAACCGATAATTCAGGATAGTAATTGCTTGATCATTGAAATTAGCCCCGATGTAGTAATAATGGCTGTTTACAGACCTCCTTCTCAAGATATTGACCGATTTTTAGACTCTCTTGACACTCTTCTAAAAAAGTTGTGTTATTTCAAAAACATTATACTAATAGGTGACATAAATATTAACATTGTTTCTGGTAAACTCGATAATCATGCACATAATTACCTAAACATTTGCTCATATCACGGACTATTGCCAGCTTATCATTACCCCACGCATCAAAGTGGATCATGCTTAGATCATATAATTTTGAAAACAAAAAAACCAACCAAAACATTCATTACTAATTCTTCGCTAACTGATCATAATGCAATTTTACTAACATTACAAATATCATTACCTAGGAAAAAATGCATGCGCAGCTATACCAAAGTCAATATGGCAAAACTTGAAACCGACATACGCAGCATAAATTTTGACCTAGTTTACAACTCATGCGACGCGAATACTTCCCTAAACTACTTTATAGGCTCACTACAACATGTAATAATTAAAAACACTTTCACTACAAAAATGCCTAGGAAATATAGTAATGTCAAACCCTGGATTACACCGGGTCTCGTCCGTTGCATAAGGCATAGAGACAAATTGCACTTAAAATCGAAACTAACACCAGAGAACGAGGTACTTAGCATAACGTACAAAAGGTATAGGAACTTTTGTAATAACCTACTGAAGAAAATAAAAATCCAACATGATAAATATGAGCTGCAATCAGCAGGAAATAATAGTAAACTAGTCTGGAAATATATAAGAACAAATACTCTTAGTGCAAAAAACTCAGAACCTCCACTTGATTTGCTATCAACAGATATTTGCCCATATAAAGCAGCTGATAAAGTTAATAATTTTTTTGTCAACGTTGGTAAAAACTTGGCTGACAAAACACCTAGAACTAGAATTCTCTCTTGCCAAAACCAGACTACTGAAACTATAAATCCAGTTAATTCTTTTGTATTATTAGACACCGATATTGATGAAGTTTTGCGAATGATTTCCGGATTAAAAGATGACTGTGCTGTCGGGTGGGATGATATACCAAATAGGATCCTTAAGAAATTTAAATACCTACTAGCTCAACCACTAACTCATATCTTTCAGCTATGTCTGACGAATGGAGTTTTTCCAAGCCTACTTAAAAAAGCATTGGTCACTCCTGTTTTCAAATCTGGTGACAAGTTTTGCGTTAATAACTACAGACCCATTTCTGTATTAACAGGCCTCTCCAAAATTTTGGAAAGAATTATAAATAATAGGTTAATAAAATATCTTGAAGACAACAAATTACTTTCAGATAGTCAATTTGGTTTTAGACCAAAAAAAGCAACCTGCCAAGCAGTACACAAATTGACTGATTATATTACTAAAAATCTGGATAATAGCTTACATTGCTTGGGAATTTTCCTGGACCTAGCCAAGGCTTTCGACACTATTTCTTGCTCTAAACTATTGCACAAGCTTGAATCAATTGGGATAAGAGGAACACAACTCCTACTTTTTTCTGATTATCTCAGAAATCGTTATCAGTGTGTAAAACTCGGTCAGTTTAAAAGTTCAGAACTTAAAAACAGCTGTTACGGCATTCCACAAGGAAGTATTTTGGGACCTACGTTGTTTTTAATATACATAAATGAACTTTGCAGCCTGAAATTACCAAATGGTATCATAATGTCATACGCAGATGACACAGCCCTATTGTTCTCGGCTAAATCTAGAGAGGAGGTCTATAAATATGCTCAGAGTGGTTTTAATTATGTATCAAATTGGCTTTGCATGAATCTACTAACATTAAATGCAGATAAAACCAAACATATTTTATTTAGAATGAAAAACACTAATATACCACTTACTAACCTTACCATTTATGCTCATAACTGTACGACAGACGCTGACGCTGTTTGTTCGTGCCCTACTCTAGATAAAGTCGACCATACGAAATATTTAGGTGTTACAATTGACACAAATCTAAATTTCCGTAAACATATTGATTTGCAATGTACTCGAGTTCGTAAATTAATATACATTTTTAAGAACTTACGTCACATTGCTGACTTTAAATTAATTAAACAGGTATATTTAGCTCTGTGCCAATCTGTACTTACATACTGCATAACTTCATGGGGTGGTGCTGCAAAGTCGATTTTATTACCTCTGGAACGCGCTCAAAGAGCAATTCTAAAGGTAGCCACTTTTAGGCCTTTCAGATTTCCTACACACCAGCTGTACATGGCATGTGGGGTGCAAACAGTACGTCAATTATTTATACTGCACATCATGCTACATCAGCACGCTGAACTCGCTTATAAACCTTCTGACAAGAGAAGGAAAGATTTGGTTTGCATAAAGCCACAAACTAGGCATGCTTTTGTAAACCGGTTCTATGTCTATTTAGGACCCCATTTATATAATAAGTTAAATAGGATACTTAATATATATAGTGCCACTTGCAAACATTTTAGTCTGAAGATATGCGAATATTTGGGTAAGCTTGATTACACAGACACAGAAAAACTTCTAGAAGTGCTTCAATAATTAGGTAGATATTAAATTGGTAATTTTTAATTAGTATTTAGTAATATATGTAGGATAGTAGTATTTCAATAATCAATTAACTATGTACAAATAATCAGCTTGATCGTTTAGTCTTGGGATGGCCTGAAACACAGGTTTTTATTAACCTAGCTCAGGCAGGTCGCCACACAAGTTATAATGTTAGTACCAAACCAATGACCTTTCATAGGTAACAACATGTGTAAATTAAATTTAACTACTTTGTTTATAAGTATTTAAGCTAATATGTTAAAGAACTTGGTTCTACTAAGTATTTATAAGTTTGTAAATGTTTTACTTTGTAAAAGGACGTAATAAATTTATTATTTATTATTATTTATTATTTTGCTCTCAACACTCACGCTATTCTGATGTGTATTTTTTTTATTATTATTTATTTAATATTATCTTGATTTGTTAAATAATAATCCGTGATTTTGATATTTGTAAATGTGAGAGTACCATGTATCTATCCACATAATTATGTACTTATCTACTAAAATGCTTAATCTATCTTAGCATAGAATATTATTTTTTATTTATTTTTTAATTTTACTTTGTTTATTCTAGGTACATCGTATTCACATATAATGTATTTTTTATTGTATTCAAATATTGTAAAGACTATTTTAAAAGAGTAAGTATGGAGTTTCTTGCCCATTCTTCTCCATACAAAACTACCTTTTGGAAGGGGCAACTAGAATCATTATATTTTATTTAACTTGTACCTAAGTTTAACGTTCAAAAGTGCCTTTTAAATGGCCTTAAATGATTTGACTTTGAATTTGGTTAGGCCTGCTTATTAGATAGACATGGATTGCAATTGGCTATTCATTAATTATGTATTAAGAATCTTACTGCGTCGTTGGTCTAGTGGTCGCAAGCGCTACTGCTGAGCATGAGGTCCCGGGTCAGGCAAAGCGTTATATTGAGTTTTTCCATCCGGAATTTGTCAGTATCAGCCTGGAGATTTGTGAACGATTGATTCCAATAGGAATATTGAATTCGCTCAGCAATAGCAAATCAAACGTCGTTTCTCAGACACACTAAATTCTAAACTTTATTTTTATTAAATATCGAATCCTGTCTGCGCTAAAAACAACATAAAACTTATAATTTATTTTAATAAAAACCATATTCAATGATATACAGTTGCGAAATTATAAAACAAAATGGCCACGGGGTCCAATTCTCAAGTCAAAATTTATGCGTTCCATACAGCCGAGCGATGCATCTCCTTTCCGTGTCACCCGGGCCGAGTCCAATTAAGTTCAACTCACGACCTCGGACTAAGGCGGCAAAGTGAGCGATCGGGACCGTACACAAGGCAGACATATGGATGGTGTAATTGAAATGGTTAAAATTGCAGATTTGTACAAAAAAGAGTTGCAATAATAATTGTTATTGTCTCTTGTATGCTTTTTCTTATCGTCACCATCATCGTCATGATCAGCTTCTAGTCTAGTGCTGGACATGGGCCTCTCTTTTCTTTCTTTCTCAACTTGATTTTTGACCTATTTGCCGGAGGGCGTCACGTCCTGTATTACCTACCTACGTTTGATAATTCACAGTCTCTACGCAAGAGAACGGTACTCCACTCTATCCCGAAGGTCTTCAGTCGAGTATTCTTAGCTTCGATCAATCAATCCCAATCGACATAAAGTTGGCCTTGATCGTCATAGGACTTTGGCGCCATCAAGAGCATCCAATCCTACTACCTACGGAATTGATATCAGTGTACCCATCTCGAATCACGAATGTTTGACGTAAGCATTACGTCAATCTAAACGGTTTTAATATTGTCAATTATATTCATACTTGTTCCGAATACTATATGAATTCTTAACATTTCATTACAATACATGTTTATAATAAGTGATACCTATTTCGTTTGCGTCACACTTGTAAAAATAAATGCTTTAACTTAGCTGTTTTTTTTTTAATTTCAAATCGTTTTGACGTTACGTTGACGTCAAGCATTCGTGCCTGGCCTACAGACTAGTAGTGTCCCATTGAATAATAGTTTAATCTGTGAATAGATAATAATTGTTTATGTATCAACAGTTAATACAAAAATATATTTTAGCGTGATAATACAAGAGCTACCGCTATACTAGAATAGCCTGGGCCGGACTTTGGTTTCAATGTACCTAACCAATTTAATATCTACTTTAAGCTAGCACTTGCTTTCTACTTTTAGCTGCTTTTAGCTAGCTTTTATCTGTTTTTAGCTTTTTCTTTTATCTTTTTTACTTTATCTACTTTTACTTCTTTTATTTTTTTTTTATTTCAAGGCCTAAAAGTTTATTTGCGTTATCACAATCACCTTTAAATATTTTTTTTGATTAGTTAACTCTAAAAGCATGTTTTTAATCATAAAAGCAATGATACAGTCTGTTTCACAGTAATTGTTTAGTCAACATCGACATAGTTATAAAAGTCACGGTTTTCACATTTTGAAAGGTTTCTTAGAGATTATTCTCGTGTTTGTTACATTCTTATTATTTACCCAAGTTTTTATAGCAGCAGATAATATAAGTAAAAAACTACAACCACATAAGTGGCCATAGGATTAAAAAAAAATCTTGAATATTTTCTTACATTTTACCATTTGTATCCACTGTGGACACAAATCGTGGTCTACGCTCTATCGCACTTCTATGCGTAAAACAATTGACGACTTTTGTAAAGATCTTTGGTGGAAAATGATTAATAGTTTTCTACCCAAAAGCAGCTGTTAAAGCGCTTTTCTTATGGCCTCACGACGGCCTCAGTCAGGACTTCGTGCTAGAGAAAGCGGAAAGCGGGTCGCAGCTAGATCACCACTATTAGATTGTCATGCATGTTGGATGAGGTAATTAATTGTGACAGACTATTTTGCAGGAGTTCACTCACTTGGTGCAAGTACGATTTATCGTAGGAAAACATGGTAAACGTCTTGTTTGATTTGTTATTTGAGTTTCTTTTAGAAATTTATGCAAATGAATAGCTGCCACACGAAAAAAGAAGTCCTTTCGGTAATATAGTTGATTCTATGAGTTCTCATTCCTTTATTCGTTAGTAGTTTACAATTCTAAAATTAAATGTTGCAAACCGTCTCCTAAAAAAAATAACAGCCTTGAGCTTAAAAATATTCAAATCAGCTTTTAATTTACTTGCCTATACTTAACTTACTTGCATTATTAAAACGCTAAACATACATTTTAACTTTGCATTAGAGAAATAATGCCTTCCACATATTGTAAATCCACTTAGCCTGAAAGATATGCGTGATTTAATGAACAATGTAAGTAGGTCATCGGCTACCAAGCACATATAAAACACAAAAGCAATTTACATAGGTACACTACCGTTTCGTGACTCCCTACGACATACACATTGGAATCGGATAGACGGATTTATAAAATTTTTAGTTCCTCATGTTGATTCGTAAAAATATTTTCTTTCACGATGTATTTTTATTTGGATAGCTATAGGTTTTTATTTAAATGGAACTAACTACAAATTTAATGTAAACCAAAACTAACTAAGTATGAATAAAAGAAAAAAGGTGGAGTAGTTTTTCTATTATAAATAACAATAATAAATATTCCTTAACTTTCACACAACGTCATCTAGTCCCATGCTAAGCAGAGCTTGTGTTTTGGGTACTAAACAACTGATAAACTTACATATATATTTCTAAATACGTACTTAGAATAGATAAATTACACCCAGACACAGAACAAATGATCGTGCGCATCACACAAACATTTGTCCTGGGTGGGAATTAAGCCCAAGACCTCCAACATAGCAGTCAGAACCACTAACTACTAAACCAACAGACCAGTAAGAATTATCACACTTATGTACAGACTCCAGCACATCAACCTACCCAAATGTGTCAAATTTCTTTGATAGGTTTTCAACTTTATTCTAAACACAATAAAGTTCATGTTCAATTTGAAAAATTTGACAGTTTGGGGTAGGTTGATGTGCTGGCGTCTGTACTAATTAGAGTTTTGATTTTGATTTTTTTCTTTTTTCACTTAAATGCGGGTACGGACTAAATACCATAGTCATATAATATTATGTGAGTAAACTTTTGGGTGAAGCAGGAACAATCAGTCATTTTCATTTTCAAACCATGTCCATTAGTATTATAACTTAGAACAAGCGTGAAAACCAGCTAAGTAGGGAAACTATATGCACAAATTCCCATGCTGTTAATGAATTCATGTTGGATTCCTACTTATTATCGACAGCTGTTTGATTGTACAAAGATAAGTAATACCTATGAAGACATTTTGTGATAATAATAAAGTATAGTGTAGTGTAAAAAACTTTTATGGTATAAATATCTATACATTATACTAACTGATGAAAATTGAATTAATTCAACTTTGAAATGGAATGGAACTCATTCTCACTCCTCATTTAGGGTATGACGATGTAAGTAAAGAGTTACAATTACCAGGAAATCATATTAAAAGGTGGCTTTTTCCAACTAAACACATACATACATTAAGGCTTTATCACACTCGCGAGTTGCGAGCGAGTGAAAAGCGGAGCGTGTGCGCAGCGAGCTCCGCGTGATCGCGAGAGATCCGCGTGATCGCGAGAGATCCGCGTTTTGTACATTCAGTGCCAAGTGCAAAGCTCGCCGCGATTGAGTTCGCTGATCACCCGCGTCGTCTTCGCGGGCGGTGTGTTCGCCGCGAACTCGTTGCGTACTCGCCCGTTTTCCACTCGCTCGCAACTCGCTGGTGTGATAAAGCCCTTAAGTCACGCTTTTTTCCCATGGGGTTAGGCAGAAACTACAAAGCGCCATCTGCAACAATTTTTTTACACTTGTTTTGCTTCGATTATGTCCATATATGTAGTGTAGACATACACATAAATATTACTTCGGTTGCGAGTTTTATGAACCTGACCTTTCTGAAGGATATCACAATAATATTACCATACTATTATTACAATATATTAACCTATCCTTGCAATGAGTAGATGCTAAGTAACTAAATAATCTGCATAATAAATTTTCAACGTGTTCCCTGAATTATTCCGTGTATAATTAATGTGTTTGTTTTAAGCCTTTAAAATGATGTTTGTAAGCTTTGAAAGGCGAAAGCCTCATGAAGTGTATAAATTATAGTGAGTTAATGTATCTTAGGGTGAGTACAGATGCCAGCACATCGAGTTACCCCAATGTGTCAAATTTTCCCAATTGAATATGAACCTTATTTTGTTTAACATAAAGATGAAAAACGATCAAAGAAGTTTGACACATTGGGGTAATTTGATGTGCTGGCATCTGTACATTTTGTTTATGTTTTGTGTTTAATGGATATTCGAAAATGAAAATGACGTAACGAATCAGTATTTAATTCATCATTTTTTTTCGAATAAGATGACGCATAATATCATCATAAGTGATTAGCTAGTAGTCAAAATGCGATCTTTTGTCCTTAATTTTTCATAAAAACTTTAACTCTGTCCAATCCCACACTCTTCCGTGAGCGCAATATTCTAAAAAACGCGATCTAAAATTTTCGTTTGGCGTATTAATATACCCAATGATAATGATAAATCCTTCAAGTTTCAGTTTTACCCCTATTATTAGTAAACAATAGGTCCGATTTGTTTAAAAAATAAAACTTGACTAACGTCCAACTCAAAGATGACAGCTGTAGTATTACATAATTTGCGTAATTGTATGTTTCTGTAAAAAACGATGTTTATTGTACCTACGTATGAGAGGTGTGGTATGTAAATGTAAGCTAAGGGTGAATGTTAACGGCCGTCTTTACGGTTCGTTTACTGTATTTGTACAGGAGAAATAAAATTTTATTGATGTAAATAAGCAATGGAAATAATAACACAGCACTTTTATGTAGAATTAGCGTTCTCGTTGCATTTTTAATTTTCTGTAAAGAGGGATCAGGAAATAAGAGATACCATTAAAAGGAAAGCTGATTCGAATCCATAATACATACATAAATAAACTCACGCCTTTTTCCCATGGGGGTAGGCAGAAACTACAGAGCGCCATATGCTACGATTCGTACATACTTCTTTTGCTTCGTTCATTCATACATGTTGTCTTATACACACGCCGGTTGCGAGTACTGCGCACGAGACCTTTCTGAAGAACTATAAATAACTATAACTTTCGAATCTATAAATTTTTGATAATGGCACGATTGTTGTTACCTCATGTCGATACAATACTTAACCACATAAATATTCTATTAAGTAGCTTACCTCCTGTACTCCATAACGTACATGAAGGGTAATTACTTTCTACTCATGTTCGCTTGGCGCGTCCTACGAGGTGAGTCTGATTGTCCGGAACTAGTAACCAAACTTGTGAGACTTTCTGTCCCTCCCGTGTCCTTGGACTTTTTATATTTATTTTTGACAACCATTCAGGATTTTTTCTTCTTTTTATATTTTTAGATCTATGTATTTAGTTTTTTTTTTAAGTGTACAACACCTTAGGTTAGTCTAGCTTTAATGATGTTCATGTATAAATGAAATATTAAAATTATTGCTTATTAAAATTTTATTATTAGTCATAAACATAGTAGTAGTCATAGTATTTTATTGATAAGGGATTCTAACATGTCACTTACAGATTCAATATTTTGCTGATAAAAAATTACGTATAAATCGTACTAATACCTAATGCAGTTTTACTCGACCGATCGTAAATGATTACAAGTTATTCTCGTGCAGATTATGACAGTCGATTGTGGCAAACAGATTAGCATCATTCTGGAGGGCGGAAGACAGCATTTTGTCGTCAGTACAACCTCGTTTGTCTTTACCCATTACGGCCCTATAATAAGTATTATTGCAAATGCAATTGTTTGCATCATAAACTGTATTAGCTTATAATATTATTTTTTGAAATTACATAATATTTTTAAAGTTACATTTATTTTGTCATTTTATGGTTACTTTTACAAATATTAATAGTCACATGCGTTAGCATACAACAAATAGTTGGACCCGGAACCTGTAGGCAAAAATACGGGTTTAAATTAAGGTTTTAAAAATAAACAGATTCAAAATTATAACAGTAAGATCAACAAGGGTCAAGGGTCGGCAACGCGCGTGTGGCGCCTCTGGTGTTGCAAGTGTCCATAGGCTACGGTAACCGCTTACCATCAGGCGGGCCGTAAGCTTGTTTGCCACCGTCGTGGTATAAAAAAAAAACATAAAAAGGTAAGTTAGGAATTGTAGGGTATCAAGAATTCTTACGCATCGCTGTCAACGGGAAAAAGTACCAAAAGACTGTCAATATACATTTTGCACGGTATTAAAACGTATTTTATTTTGCCTTTGTTAATAAGACGGAAATATTAACCTTAGTAGATCTTGCTTATTATCTACAAACACGACTAAGATAAAGAACACATGAAAACTTTCATCGTAAACAGTACACTCTAAAAAAAAAATGGTTGCTCCTAACAGGATTGTGATTATTGCAATCAAGCATCTTGATTCCATACGAGCCTAACAAGACGTTAGATAAATCAAATAAGGTGATTTTTATTGCTCTTACTATCTGCTTCTTAACTAGAACAATTATAACCTTAGTCAACGTCAACATGAAAATGACCATTATGACGGATTCAACATAATAGATTCATCTATAATCTTGGTCAATATAAATCTGAAAATGACTACTATAACTACTTATGATTACTAAATTTGACTAAGGACTTGGTCATTGCAACAAATGCATCTTCGTAGATTCGACTAAGAACTTGGTAAGTTTAACTAAGTCATCTTCGTAGACTCAGCTAAGACCTTGGTTATTTTAATTATTTGAATTACTATTAAACTATTTTACCATAATCAATTCAACTATGATCTTGTTCAAGTTAAATCTCTTAATATTCATATCAATCAATTTGATTATTTGAATAAGCTACTAATCTTGTTAGTTACTAATATGAAACATTATTAAGCCAGCAAAGTTACTCTTAATCGAATGTACTGAGACACTTTGTCTCATTAACTAGCGCCAATCTATTAAGTGGGTCAGCACTTCAAATGGGTATTTAGGAGCCAGTATTAAGTGTTTTTTTTTTATAAATACAACCCTTACCTCCGGTTTCTGAAATCCAGGTCAAATTTGAATATTCCTATGAGTATCACCTCTTGTGATTCGTTAATTTTAACGATGATCAAAATGACAACCAATCATATGACTTGACATGAGATTTAACATTTCTCAAAATTTTACCGGCATTTCAGAAATCGGGGTTAAGGGTTGTATTTATAAATATCACTAAATACTGAGAGTGCTCTTATTTACGCATTTGAAGTGCTGATCCAATTAATGAACCTAGCACCTCAAGATCATACCCAGAATACTGTCTGAATTGAGAGCAATATATTAATAAAAGTATGATATCAAAACATGATCGTTTTTTCTCTATTCCCAAAATACGAATGTTTAACTACTCTATTTGGATATTTAAACTGTCTTGATAGGTAACTATTTTGTCTAACAACATTTTTCTAAGTGGCTGACATGTTAGGTACCAACAAAAATTTGGTCAAAATGAAACAAAAATATAATTACAAACAATAAAATATATTCATGGAATGCTTAAATAGTACAGCGCAGAGCGGTTACATATTTTTTCCATTAGGTGCTTAAAGTACATAGCGGGTGTAAGTAACAGTAGCCCAAGGAACTTTGACTAGTGACTTATTTTGACATATTTTCAAAGTGGAGCAAAATAATTGTTTCTTACCTAGATTTTTTGAAAACGAATCTATAACAGGACCTGTGCGAAAAATGTCATCTAGTTTACCTTTAAAAAAAATATCTTTTAGTTGTGAATGAAGTACCACACAGGGTATGTGTCGATGCCTTACTCTGCATTAAGGGCTTGATTGCTTGACGGATTTCTGCACTCGATTTCACGTGCTTTATAAAGCCTTCCCGGGCTCAACTTTACTTGGTTTCCAGCTTTGACCTGCATCCGAACTGCGTTTCTTCTTTTGTTTAACTGCCGCAGTGTTTAATAAAAGCGATGAATCTTCTTTCGATGCTGTAAAAAAATAGAAGAAGTAAGCAACAAATATTATCACAATAACAAATAAAATAAAACTTTTGTATTGTTATATTATATGAGCAGTTTCCCATCGGCAAACCACCTATACTCCATCCGAGTAGGTAGTTAACTAAAGGTAAACAATCTTGACAAGTCTTTTTACATAAACGCTTATTAGTTAAATACAACTACTGTTTAAATATTTTTTTTAATTTATCATGTAATCGTTTTTGTTGTATCTAAATTAAAATAAATAAATAAATAAATAAATATATAATAATATAATAATTTGAGCTGCATTTTATTTTTAAACTGTGTTATTAACTAAAAATACATGTCAAAATTGTTTATCTTTTGTTAACTACCTAATCGGATGGAGTATAAATTTATATAGATATTTCTTTCATACTTACAATTGGTAAGAGTGACCAGTTCATGGAAAAATGGTTCTGTTGTTTTTTTCTTATAAACAGTTCCTGTAGCTCGATTTTCAATAATGGCAAATTAATAAACAAATTGTCTTTGTTAAAACCATGTGCAGCATCAAATTCTATATGCATCTGGAAAATAAAAATACATATTTATTAATACAATGAACATTAACAGAAAAAGACACTTTTATTTTTAATTTTCTGTCAGTTATATCATGCCAAAACAATACTGTATCAATTTCAATTAATTATAAATTGGGAATGCTTATAAACAATATTACGGCTAATTATCTTGAAATTAGACAAAGCAGATCATGTAGGTATTTAGTGACTGATGCAAATATAGTTTTTTATGTATGGACTATATTTAATTCCACAGGATTACATAGTAACTCCTTACATACTCGTACCTACAGGTTATTAGAACAAGGCGAGAACGTGAAAATGGGAGAGAAAGAGTTCCCACATCCACTTGTCTCGCAATTATCTCTCGTTATTATATGGAGCAAACTCGAAACAGTATGTGATAGGGTACCTACCTATTTCCTTACACAACATGAATATCACCCGGGGGCCTCCGAGTTTAACACATTTTCAATCAGCACCATAAAAATAAAGAGTGAGATACTTACGGGTGATACTGGTATTAGAGCCTCTAACTCCCATGTCTTGAGGAGTTCGCTAACGTTTTCCATTTCAATCCTTAATAATAGTATCTATGTTACACTTTTAATTTATTAGTCACTGCACTTGTAGCTAATTAGTTAATCTAATCGACAGTTATGCCAAATACTCTTTAACGACACTGATAAACACTGAAATTACTTGATACTACAAAGATTCTTAGAATAGGAGCATTGGGAGCACAGCAGAACTAAGCGGCGCGTGCGGAGCTCTCAGCTCAGCCGCGCGCGCGTGTGTGCGGGGCGGGGTAGCCGGTAGGAAGGAATAGGGAAGGGTGGATCTCTTGAAGTCTTGAATAAATAGATCAAACGAATGATAAATTCAACAAATATGAAAGTCGATTCAACGTTTTAGTTATAATAGAATGTAACATTACATTTCAGTTGATGTAATTATCAGATCTTAGTTAAATCAACTACGACATGTTCGTTAATTTTATAAATAAAGTTTATCGAAACTGTCATTTGATTTGATTTCTTTTACTATTTTATTCTGAATTGATTCAACAGACGTATTTGTCTATGTTGACTAAATAAAAATGAATAAGTCATACAAAAAAAGTTTAGAGTGATACAATCAACAATAATACATGTTAAAATTAATAAACATACCTATATTGTTCGTTCAATCACAAATGAAGTTGCTGTTGTAATTAATCAGCTATGGTTGAGTTGCATAATATCATAGTTGTTTTATTCAATTTAACGTCAACTAAGAGAAAACCTCTCTTAGTTGGCTTCAATTTTTTAGAGTGTACTTTGTTAAACTTTCTTCAGCTAATAAACAGTACCTTAGCGACTGTAACACTGTAAAGTTCTAACAAATTTTGTCCTGGACTTGGCGCCGGCGTCGCACTTTCCACTTTTACACATCTTTTACTTTCTCCACCCTCATTTGTTTTGGATGGTTATGCGAAAACTTTTTACAACAGAATTTTCTTAAAGAAAGTGCATACAAAAGGAGTGTGATGAGTATAAGGTGAAAGTTCATCGCCTTTGTTAGAGTACAAGGAGCATTGTGTAAAGTCCTTTGTGATCATGGAACAAAAACGTCGAACAATGCTCTCCCTTCGATTGATTGATTAATTAACTTAATTCTAGTAGCTCTTTGAGATGTGTAATATTTAATGGCAGGAATTTCTGTTCGGAAGCACGATTGTTTCATTTCTAAGTACTTTGGTTATTTCATATTACGTGTATTGATATTTCCGAGTCCCTATTTGTGAATTAATTATAGGTTTGAACGGGAAATGGCAGGTTGCCGCTAAGGCAATAATGTTTCTATTATGTCTGACTTTGAACAATAGGCTTAATTGATAATGGAATTAATTTACTACGATAAGTGATGTTCCATTCTCGACTATTAAGATATACACTAAAGAGGGATGGCCTAGCTATTGTAAAGATCCTAATTGTGGATTTTGTACAGACGCCAGCACATCAAGTTACCCCACTGTGTCAAATTTCTATGATAGTTTTTCAACTTTATATCAAACAGAAAAAGGTTCATATTCAATTGGGACAATTTGACACATTGGGGTATCTTGATGTGCTGGCGTCTGTACAAATGTTAAGTTAGTAAACATTAATAGTGTCTCACCTAAGCCACAAATTATTATAGTTAATGTCGAAGGATCACCATTAGAAATGGAAATTGATACAGGTGCAGCTATTTCATTAATTCCTTATCAATAATAAATAAAATAAATAAATAAATATTTCACAACTTTTCACACAACGCCATCTAGTCCCAAGCTAAGCTAAGAGCTTGTGTTATGGGTACTAAACAGCTGATAAACATACTTAAATACTTCTAAATACATACATATTATAGATAAATTACACCCAGACACAGAACAAATGATCGTGCTCATCACACAAACATTTGTCCTGGGTGGGAATCGAACCCACGACCCGCGGCATAGCAGTCAGGGTCACTAACTACTAGACCAACAGGCCAGTCAATGTTATTTACCACTTGTTGTAACAGCAGATAAAAAGTCTTTTATACCCTACTACTATAGACAAAAAAATCAACTCTCCATACATAGGGATATCCGAACAGTTGATCGAGTTTTGTATGGGGAGTTGTTTTTTTTTGTCTGTTTTCGAAAAAGTCGTAGAACAAATGTTGTTGTGTATGATGTTTGTAATCTACTCCTGCGAGGTTGTTGATGTTTTACAAATAACCCTGTATATCGATTTTATACATTTTATGGTGTAACGGACCTTGTATTTCCAAAACCATACTAATATGAAATAAGGTAGGTAGGTATGTCTCAAAGCTGCAATCGCTTTTCACATGGAAATTGTTTATATTTTTCGGAGATATGTGTAAAGTTCGTGCCTGTATCTACGAAGGCACATGGATATAATAATACAGCGAGAACATATTAATTTCAAAGACTACAATAGCACATTAATAACCTCAGAGCAACTTGACGTAAGCCCTAGGCGAAACTACTTACCCTATTTCCTTCACCTGATTCTTGCACCTTGCGCAATATGTTGCCCCGTTGACCCACTCCAACCACAAAATCATAAAGTCTACTATTCATCATTAAAATCTCATAATATTTAGGACAGAGTCTTCATAAATAAGCCCAAAACTACTTCTAAAGAATTTTCCTTCTTAAAACCATCCTTCTTATATTAATTAACCACAATGTGACGTCCATAACCATCTCCCTAATGGTGTTTAAACGAAACCGCCTTTCCATGAGTGCCCCATTAATAAGTTAACTGGGATAAAATATCGCACGCTCCACGAAGTTTCCTCTGAAAATATATTTATGCGTCGAAAAATTAATCGCATCTGACAGATAAGTCGATATGTCTATACGTCACGACTCCTAAGGACGGAGTAGACCGCTATTTTAATTCGTTCTATCAAACGGAACGTTCGCACGTTATAAATAAGGCAGCGGACAGACTGTCGCGACGATTCCACTGGCAATATTTCACAGCCAGCTAACGCATCGGGTGTTCGTCTTACTTAGATTTTAAAATTTTGGATATTCATAGATTTTGATCAGTATTCAGTTGATTGTATGTTGTTGCTCTAATGATTGTTTCTAAATAATATTGAATAGAGATAGTTTACAAGAATACTAATTTAGTTAAGTTAATAATTGTTGTCTTTTGTTTGACACACTAAGAACTACTAGTTGCATTTGTTTGTACATATTTATCTTTTTTTTTAAAGCCTAGTTTTTAGGAATATTATGGGTAATTTTACATCAAGCTAGTATGACCGTGAAACCACTGAGCACAGCAAATCAATGATATAAAATATAATACTTACATAGCTTCAAAAATGGCATTTTGCTGTTTTTTTCACGCACAATGGTTCAAACTTGGATTAAGTGCGGAAACCAAATCCTGATAGATAGATAGACGGTAATTTGCTTTGTCGTTTAAAATAGTGATCCGTATTCACACCTACGGTAGAACCTTTCAGATATTTGCAATACAATAATTATTTAGTTTCGTTAACTGATATTATTGACATATCCGCCAAAACCTGGCAAGAACAACCAAGTATAAAAATGAAAAATACTTTTAATAATATAGTATTTTTACAGGCAACTAAGTTATAAGAGCTACCTAAATTGTTAACATCTAGAAATTTTATTTTTCTGTACTCTTAGTTCGCAATTAAGAATTAGAATTTTGATTTTGAATTTGATATTGTTCCCAAAACCGGTGAAACTAAACATTGTGAAGATACTGAAACATGTCCCGACTACATGTGAAGCTTAAGTATTCTGACACCAAATTAGTCACTTAACACCGAAGAATAGTAGAAGTAGTCCTATCCAACCATCTTAAATCTACGAAAGCAACGCATCGGGAGTCCTTTGATGATTCTGCTTATGAATATCGTGAGTGTACTACGCTGACAGCGTAGCGGGAATACGCGAGAATACGCGACCAACCGAACGAAGCCAACGAATATGTTCCTACTGATTACATTTGTATATGGTTATTCGGTTTCTATTTTACTTTGAGGAAAAATGTTGCGGAAATCTGTCTGTCACCTGTATATTTTGGTTGAAGTGTGATTCGATTGCGGGGAGTCGGTGATTTGTCCGTGATAGGTGTTTGTAGAAGTCTTTTAGCTGCAGCCTGCGGCATCATTTTTTATACATTTCCACCCAGTACTTGATTTTATTCGATCATATAAATATTATTATAAATGTACGGGGTGGAAGGAACATTAATACACAACCTGAAAACGTGAGTTCAGTACATGATGACTAAACCAGACCTGTCTGACCGTTGACATTTTTAGGTACAGACGCCAGTACATCATCCTACCCTAAACTGCCAAGTTTCCCAATTGAGCATGAAACTTATTCTGTTTGTTATAAAGTTGAAGAACTATCAAATAAATTTGACACATTGGGGTTGATTGATGTGTTGGCGTCTCTACTTACATTAAATATATTTTTTTAACTTACAATACATATTCAGTATTTTTAATTAAAATAAAACCGAATTACGAAAAAGCCTGAGCATTATCTACCAAGCAAATGAGCCCATAAAATAAGGAATGGATCAATATTGTACATAATTATAAAACAATTGTTGTTAAAACTTTTAATTAAAAAATACGACGTAAAAAAATTTGTGCCTAAATGACGTTTGAATTAGATGTTCCTTTTTTAACTTCACGTCTATACATATACACCCATACACCCTTATTACTACCAACGAAACCGACAAAAAAAACCCTACAGAGCAAATTGTCGCTGGTAACAAGATGTCGGAGAGGCTGCGGTTTCAAGATAATGTTTTGTGGTCTCCATGATGGCCCTACATCAAACTAGGTGTAGGTAGGTTCTGTGCCCTGAGAGCAATCATTGTGTATACTCCGTTTGTATTCGAACTTCCAATAACGTAAATAAAAATGTCAATATATACGTTTTTGTAAATATATCTACTATCTATCCATCTTGGACCGATTATCATCTAACATAGCTAAGAGCACCCCCGACTATTTCACCTTGCAAACAAAAAAAAAACAACATCAAAATCAGTTCATCGGTTCAGGAGCTACGACAGACACTCACAGACACATCAAACTTATAACACTTAGGCTTTGTCGTTGTTGTCGTTTTGCGTCGTGGCTTAAAAAAGAAAAGAAAGAAAAATGAAGTAAATACAATTACCTAGTATACGCTGTCAAAAGGCACGTTGCTATTTGTCTGCGTGGATATAACTTCAAATGAAAAAAAAAAATGACTTTACATCATGGAAATCATATCACTGGTGTAGAATTAAGGGTCAAAATAAAAGGAATGTGTTCGTGGGTAGATGTGCGAGTGAAAGGATTATTGGCTAGTATTGCATAAATCATCTGCAGTTCTAATGAGTAAAAATTTCACCTCGTAAAAAAATATGAAGTGATGGAAAAATGAGCTGTCATTTCTGTCATACCATAATAATGAATTACATTAACAATTTGACAGTTCACTTCACTTCAGATTTCACGTTGTAAATTTTTGCTTAATCGACCGGCTACAGGCGAATCGTTATTTGACAGTTTACGAGAAATTCGGATGCAACTATTTTATTTTGTTACTAGAATCTATTGAAGTATCAATCACAATTAATTTAATTCTAGTACTTGTAATGAGTTGAGCAAAATAATAAAAGTTAATGTAATTTTTTTTATTTATTTCGGTTCTTATAATAACATGCTAAGTTTAATCTTTATTCTTTATCGTTCATCGATCTAATTTAATCCATACATACCGTTATACAAATCATTCTAAAAATAAACTTTTATAACACCAAGACACTCGAACACCGCATCCCAAGGCCAGCCACTACGCTACCGTTTACAAAATATCATACTACCCACAAAACGAACTTTTTACAGTCCTTCACGGTTATTGAAAATATAAAATTGAGATAATTATAAAAAGGGAACTTAATTCCACGTTTGCGATAAGGCATTAAGTTGAAATTGTAGTGTGGCTAATTATTTACTGACATTAAAACAAATAGGCCGTCGACAAAATTGCACTGATAATTGCGGCGTATCAAGAATGTGCGGCCGAAGTAATTTTGTACTACAATTTTATTAATCGAGCTTTTCCTTTTTTAATTCGCAAGTAAATTGAATTATTATGTTGCATTCGTCTTATTAGGGTCCCGTATCTTAGCCGATTTTGTTATTGGTTTGTGTGTCTGTTGTCAGTGTTTATTTATAAGCCACGACTCAAAGCTTTTTAGAATAAATATTAACATGCTAATGTGATGATGGCTTAGAGATTAAGTCGCTTATCTCTCATGCTCGAGGAGGGTTTAAATCTGGGCTAGTACCAATGTGTCTTTTTATTTCGTATGCACTTTCACAATCTTCGACGTTATTGACCATAGGTGAAGGAAAACCATTGTGGGGAAACCTGGACTAATAGTTAAGTCTGTATTAATCAATCAGCCTAGAACAATCGTGGTAGTCAAAGCTCATGCCTTCTCTGTATAGAAAGAGCCCTTTACCCTGCAGTGGAACAGTAACATCATCCAGTCTATTCCTCCTAGCATTTGTCCTACTTTGTGATTACCTACTTAAACTACATTTCCCCGGGTTATTTTTACAGAATATCAGTATTTAAACTATGGAGGTATGAGAAACGAAACAGGGTGTAAAGTTCCTCATCCACCAATGATAAGGGAGGATCCTCCGACCAGACGGGTGTTGTGTCTGGTGGGCTAACTACTGCCCGACGATTGTTGTCGGGAACTTGTATACGTTCAACCTGCGCGGATAACTTTGATAGCGCGATGTAGGATAGTTCGTATGTGGCGAGATAGATGTCGCTACAAAACGTCAATTTGTTTTGAAAATCCACGCATATAGACGCATTCCTGAATGATTTCGGTAACGTGCGGAACCCATAATGGCACACCAACTTATATTATGCTTGGCCTACTATAACTAGTAGGTATTGTAACATTACAGCAGCTGCTGTAAGCTTAACGTGTGTAATAATAATAATAATCTTACAAGCTAATATTTTCATTCAACATTACCTTTTTTTTTAACGTCGGAGTAAAAAATCGAAAACTCTTGCTGACTAAAAACAACTCTTGTGTTCCACCTCACAACTGCGCCGGGGATTGCTGGAATAGACGATTCCTCCGCAACCCCAGACTGGTGCCAGCTATAACACATTACCTTAGCTAGTTTGGGGGGCTATAAATCTAGTAAGAAGTAACGTGTTGTCTCTTACATCCTGATTTCTATTTTATTTTGTACTAGCACTTCGCTCACGACTTTGTCCGCGTGCATTTCATACCTTAACATCCCTCCCACTCCCTCCTATTTTCAAAAATAAAATATAGCCAATGACTCTCACAAATAATGTGGCTTTCATTTGTAAAAAAAAATTCTAAATCAGTTCAGTACCTTCAGAGATTACCCCCCAACAACGTCACAAGCTTTACTTCTTTGTAATGTTAGTACAGTTAAAAACATTTTAGTTTGTCCAAAGATAGGGCCCCAATGATATCATAAGTAAAGTGTTGTACAGACGCCAGCACATCAAGTTGCCCCAATGTGTCAAATTTTCCCAATTGAATATGAACCTTATTCTGTTTGACATCACGTTGAAAGACGATCAAAGAAATTTGACACATTGGGGTAACTTGATGTGCTGGCGTCTGTACATAGGTTACACAACATTCGATCTTCAAAAACGGTACACTAAAACACGCACGCGTCCGTTGGGGCGCGACGCCACACTGAGGTGAAGTGTGGCTAGTTAGCCACATTTTAACGTGTCACTTACTGAGCACGTATAAGCTATCTACACCTTTTTACATATAACATCATTGGTTAACCCACATTAAAATGGCGAACAGTTCCTAACATTACGGATATAATTATCTTATCAGTTTGAAGGTTTTCCTCATAATGCTTTCTGCTCTTCTTTTTATTTTTCCATTTTTAGTTGTTCCCATACAAATATTTGCCATGAATTTATATTATATTGTTAATAGTTAACAATACATGTCATTGTAATAGGGTTATCTACATATCCCTATCAAATGAAACTTAACATACCTAACGGTCGAAATTTGAGTATCTATATATTGTACTCATCTGCGTACCCCTCAGAGCACACAGGTGTGATGATACGTCCTGATGTTGTATAAACAATAAACATCCAAGCGATTCCAGCAATCACGACAGATTTGCCGTCTATTTTTGAAGAGTTCCGTTCTATATCTCCGAAGATCAGCACCAGATCTTCACCAAATTAAAATGGGACCACCTCAGGAGTATACTCTTTCAAATAAAACAAGAAAAAAAAATACATACACACGAACATAGAACCTCCTCCTTTTTTTGAAGTCGGTTAAAAATACAAAAAATTATATGAAATTATAATATTAATTTTTGTACTACCTAGATCTTTTTCAAAAACATCAGTGAAGGGTCAATAAATCGTAGAATAAAATAGCTTGGACGTTTCCTGATCATCTAGGTCATTTTCTGCTTAGTCTATTCCAAGTATGTTTGAGTCCGCTTGCAGACTATTCAAATGTACCTGAATACCAGAGTTATACACGGAGCGAATGCCTATTTGACCTCTGTTCAGGGTTCTGACTACTGTTCTGACTGCCGGGACCAACTTTTCTAGGTAGGATTTTCATGAGTTCTGCAAATTTCTTAGTATCAAACTAAGACATTACGAAACTAATATCTAACAATCCCACTCTCAACTTTATTTCATTCGTTTCATACCTTTACTCTTTGTTTACCTTGAAGTAACTTGTTTGAAGTAACTTGGAAAATTAAAGTTTTCAACTTAGTTTTTACGACGCTGTTGAATAAAATGTAACGCTAAACGAAGGAGAAGGTTTTACTTGAGCAGAACAACTTTACCGTCTGTCATAAGTTTTTATTTACTCACAAACTTACTTTTTGGCGTTAAGTAAGGTAATAAAAATTCACAAAAATATGGAGTTAAAGAATTTTTTAACACCACCTCAAGGGCTGTTAAATTTTTATGGTGTTTTAAACGATATGGGCCAAACAATCTATGTATTCATCTCTTGAATGATGCCTTTAAATCTTTAATGGCATATCGTAAGGTATGTTATCTTTATATCTCGGTCGTTTAGTAAGAGTAACTTTATGTTTCTTTATTACATCGGTACAGTTGGCCGCACGTTAGTGAAAACTATCCAGTCTAATCTGGCCTCCTATACTTTTAAAACTCCGTACTACGTTATCTGCGGCCTAAACTAGCCTCCTCTTTTTGTACGTACTATTCTATCTTCAAAGTTTGCTCATTTGTTTATCTTACTTGATTTAAATTAGAGCGATTTATGATTTGAAATACGTCGATTTATTTTAAATAAATGCTAAACTCGTGGGATAGTTGAATTTTTGATTAAAAACTCTTTAGAACACGAAATCCTTTTAATAGGCGCGTTGGAACTAAATCGTCTACAGAAGATTTAGTTAGAACGCGCATTTTCTTCGATCTTCTTCTTCTTGCGGTAACTAATCTGGTGTCAGAATTTTTATGCCGCTCTTTACCTACTGACTTAGCTTTACATGCCGTCAAGAAATATCCCCCAGGCATACCGGTTGGTAATTGTTATACAATACGCACATAAATCTGACAAGTCAAAGATGCACGCGTTGAGTTTGTACTCGAAAGTTATCACTTGGCGGTCACATCACTAGTCCATGACTGCTGTGCTAAAAAGATGCGTTTAAAAAAAAAAAAAACTATGTACTACTGATTAGAAAGAGAGACTTCTTCTGACTGTGTACCCATATTTTTATTTTCTCCCCAAAACACTACAAAGTTTATTTATTTCAGTGAGTATGCTAATTACTTCGGAACACATACGAAACGTGTCGTTCACAATATTATGACCCGCATATTATCATAAAGTACACAACAGCGGGGTCTTTTTATTAATGAAACGACTAGATAATAACATAAAATTTTATTGTGTATTATATTTTCGTAACGAGATAAACGAATTTACTTTCTCACGACACGTAAACGATGGTCAAATTTTATGTCAATGTAAATATTTACTGTTTCCATCACAAATATTCTATTTATTTTCTTGTAAGTGTTATTAAAATTATTTTTGTGGTTAAAAGACTTTATGGGTAAAATGATTAGTTTTTTATCGAACCTATTCATAAACCTATTAATATTATTATTCGAGTTTAACTCACAGCGTTTGAAAATTTAGAATTGTTTTAATATGCAACACGTAAATACATACTTTATGTTCACCAGCCAAATGTCTATCATTTAACGGGTGAAAATTCGTCTGCCTTGTGTGTTACGAGAGTTTGACAGTCCTCGTTTTTTTAATTTTAAGTGTAAAAGATAAAACAAAATAGTCGTAAAGATAATAAAATTATTAATCATACATTAAAACAGGAATCTAACTTACGTAACTTTAATTACCTCACATAAGCAGAATCTAGAAAGAAGTATAGCTACCTACTTCTTCAAAGTCAATCCTTTTAAAATACAAACATGTCTTACGACTCAACCATCACCTACAAAATAAGCTGTAAGTCTCAACCAAGATTAATTTCTCAGGCGATTTTAAATAACTCAACGCAATGTGGAGAATAGCGGACGAGTTTATTTTTTATTCTTTTAGCATGCAATGTAAATAGCTTGCGAAGCGTCCAACCGGCCAGGTGCAATTGCCCGCAATTTGTGTCAGTAAGATGGAGTCGCAATTACTATGTCTTGACAGAGAAAAATTGATTTTTCAATGTTAGTTTTAAGGTGGTCCTTGATTATTTTGTGCCAATATAAGGGTATAAAGAATAATTGTGTCTAGGAATCACTTAGTTGATACTCGGAATTATTGATTGCTTTATTGCTTGCTGAGTTTGTGCCATCTTTTTTCGACTAAAAATGTTTATAGTGATATTTATTTGATGTTTACGCTGAGCATAAAGTTTTTTTAAATAAAAACATGACATGTTGCAACAGAAACAATTTAAGTGAGCAAAGAAACTATAATTGTTACTTTATAATTCAACTTGGGCTTTTTTAAGAATGATACATGAACTAGCTTTTCGGTGCCTTGTGTATTTAGAAGCTCACACAAATTGTACTCTCGAATAAAAAGAAAGAAACTGAAGTAAATGACAAATGTGGAACACTCAGACATTTGGGCACACACCCAAAAATCGGCTGAAACTGGCAATTGTTTTTCACAGTACAAACGATGCTACAAAATCAAAGTTTACCCAAAACATTTGAAGTCAAAGAATGCTCATCAGATTCAAGTTCCATCGGACCATTTAAACTTCGGCCTTTGATACCCCAAGTGCATTTTCTAAGGGTTATGGCAAAGGCATTTTACAAACAGGCTGTCCAATATATCTTGACACTTAACGACGGCGTTGCTTGCAAAGAGAAATGTCGACAATCTGTCAAAGATGGAACATTTGAATTTAGTTTCATATTCGCCGTCTATCAAGATATACTGGCTAGGCTGTATGGCACTTGTAATTGGATAGGCCCTTCAGACGCTCGACCGACAGATGGCATGTTCAAATTAAATTAACAAGGGTATGCGAGACCCGGAGTGATCCAAGACGTTTGTAGGTATTATTCAGTAAACATATATCTATTGTTTCTCTAGCACAATATTTTTTAGATAAATTATAATTTTGATGAGAAAAAAAACATTAAGGAATCAGTTTAAAGTAGACCCTATGGCTGCTTGTCTTCCCCAACCATGTTAGGTTCGTCTTCTAGTCAAACTAGATGCAGCTAAAAAACTGTGTTTTACATGGAGCTACTTACTGCTTACCCTTTCATACAAATGATACGTATGATAAAAACATAGTAATTAGTCGGTACTGTGAATGCAAATTTAATGTAGAACGCGGAATGCACTTGTGGTCCTTAAAGGTAGTATTGAGGCAAGGACGTGTTTAAAACTGAATAAATAGACTACGGTACTTATGTAGGCAACTATAAAAACAGGTTAACCAAGAAAGGGTTTATAAGTAGGACCTTCACAATGAGACCGCTGAGTTGGCACGCATGCAGTTCCGCGGGTTATTTGCGCATGCCAGTTTCGAAAAGGAGTCTAGAGGTTCTCAATATCAGGACTGGCCTGTTGGTCTAGTAGTTAGTGTCTCTGACTGCTATGCCGGAGGTCGTGAGTTCGATTCCCACCCAGGACAAATGTTTGTGTGATGAGCACGATCATTTGTTCTGTGTCTGGGTGTAATTTGTCTATAATATGTATGTGTTTAGAAATATATAAGTATGTTTATCAGCTGTTTAGTACCCATAACACAAGCTCTTAGCTTAGCTTGGGACTAGATGGCGTTGTGTGAAAAAGTTGTGGAATATTTATTTATTATTATTATTTCTCAATGGTACTTTTTTACGCAAGATCCGTTTGAGAACTGATTAAAAACAGTTATTTTTCGTAGTTTCTAAAGAATTCAGAGTATTTTTTTATTATATATATAATTTTATGTACTTCGTTTAAGTTAATTATTTTGTAACTTGATAAAATAAATAAATAAAAAATATATTCTTTAAGTCGAATAATATTACAATCCATAGGATATACATACAATAATACCTCGTTATACTTGTTTTGTGAAAAAAAAAAAAAACATACTTATCATAAAGGACAATGCCCATCTCCCATACATCGTCGGGCCCATAATTTGATGAACCGTTACAAGTTCCAAATGAGTGTTATTTGTTAGATTAAAACACCAACTTTATGCTACATTAGTTTCAGTGTCATTGACAATTGCATTATCAAGTTATATGGGGTCGAATCTAAGGTCAGGTTATGTTAGGGATTTTGCAATTATCAATCTGGTAATATTCAGATGACTAATAGTAAACTCTTGAGATAGGTTTTCATTACATAAAATAAACGTCTGAATGATATACAGTGGATAATGCATTAATAAGTACCTACTTATAGAAAAAAATAGAACAACTATTTTTTACAAATGTGTTTCCAATTGAAGTATAGTTATGGATTCTGTAAAAATATTGTAAGAATTATACTTAATGATTATTAAGTACTTCTATTTATTTATTCATCTTAATTATCTGACATGTCCATTTCAGATACCTATTCACCTAGATACCATACCTTTTTAGCGGGTAGATAAGTTTATGATTCCCATGTAAACTATAATGTGGAATTAGATTAGTTTAAAAAGAAAGAAAACAAACATTTTGTAGGTACTCATTCTCTTTTATTAAATCATTCGTCTTCATATACAATTAGTATAGTATCTAGGAAGTGTGCAGGGGGTGAAATATTGTCTTGGTACCTAGCCCAACTTAAGTACCAAATAATAGACATTACATGCGCACAACAACAGTGAAGCAGGCAAACAAAGTCGTTGGATAAATCACCGAAAACACGAATATCGTAACACAACACATTCACTTGCACGTAAACACAGGGCAATGAGAGACCTTTTTTTGCAAATACTGTCATTTTTATTTTGACACTGACATTGGTTTAAAGACTTGACTCATTGCCTTTTTAGCCATTGCACGACGAAATGCATGATTTCAACAAAAAACACAAACATTTCAAAAAATGATTATCTATATTTTGCAACTGTAAATTTAAATATTTTTTTACGATTTTGGTTTAGAATAAGATAAAGTATTTTTTGCACATTTTCTTTTTTCTGTAACGGCTGGGCCCAAAAGTGGGCGATCGTCTTTGTGCGAGAACACAAAAACAATGAACCAACTAAAAATACTTCAAAATACATTATAACACGACGGTGGTCTTATTTCGGGTATTTAAATATTTTATATTCCTTCTAGTTTCACATTTAGGAAAAAAAAAAAAAAGACTTAAATTCGTAAATACGTAAATTTAACTTTTAATAAAAATTGATGTGTGCTGAAGCAATTTTAATTGCATCGCATTTACGACTCATAATGCAAATTAACGAACTTTTACAGTATTTAATTTAGTACAATATATTTTAAAACTTCATTACAAAATTTTACAGAGGGCAATTCTGGCGTTGTAAACAATATGGGGCATATTATGATTGTCGGAAGAGTATATAGGTATATTAGGTACATACTAAGGTAATATATTAAATTAATGCAACCCATGTCGAAAGTCTGAGCAATAACGTCATAAATGGTTGTAAAAATTACAGCTGTTTATATACCAAAGTTTATATAAGGGTGAAACAATGTAGTGATGTCGTGTGTGGTCCAATCGCTGCAACTCTTTTGTTTAACCAATGGTATTGTAGTAAAGTTCTAAAAGGTTGTTTACCTCCTACTATTTAAATTTGTACGTAGAATAAAAATGGCCGGGATTTTACAACAATGCTGCTATTTGTTCTGTTTGTTGTATTTAAGTAGAAGACCATAATTTTCACCAGTTAGTTTAACTTAGGTAACATATTTTTTTTTTGTTTTACAGTAACGTTTTATAATCTAAAATAACATCAAGCCTTTTTCTTTCAAGAATTAATCTCTAGTGTATTTTTCCAGTCATGTCAAAGTTGGATATAATAGGAGGTAAACCCATTGGCATTTAATTTTATCGGATGCCAATTAAAACCCCAGTTTGCTCCTAAAAAATCCAGATTAAAAACACACAACCTATTAAAAAAATTACATCACAGTTGGCAATTTTACAATAGTTGATAAAAGACAGTCGACAAACCGACAAATTGATAATCAATCGATTTGACCAAGTGTCAGGTTCTGTCATATAATTATGTTTGTTGTTAACTTACGACATTTATGCCTTTTTTACCAAAATGACACATTGAACATTGTCATAACAAACAGTTTGCAGCCCTTTAAACTGAAATCTTTTATCAGTGTAAATAGCATTTAACTCTTTCGTTGGTACTGTACCTGCAAACTAAACCTATGTGAATTTATAGGGTCTATTTGCAGCTAAGACCACACAGCACGAACCAAAGCACACACGTCATGTTACAATTCAAAACAGAAAATATTCGCCATAAAATTTCCATACACGATTGCAAGACTTGCCACACAGTGTACCTACAATTTACATACGCTTGTATCAAATATTTATGACAATCGAAACACAATGAAAAGAAAATTAAACAAGTACAGATCGTGAATTATCAGCGTTATCTTGTCAACTATCAGATCCGATGTCGATTTATTTCATCGGCGGTTCATTTGCACGAAGCTGCAGTAAATTCTCGTTTGCGGCAGCCCTGTGACACTTTTATGATAGTGTTCGATATAAAGAGGATAAAAGCCTATTTATCCAACAACGGTCGGTAGGGAGGGCCAAATCTTCATACCGCTACTGGAATACGCTAAAAACTACAATGATAGGGCAAAGGTTTTCGATTGCCCTTTTTTTTGTTTGAGACAATTTGTTTGTTGTGTCTGTATTTGTTATACTGCTGTCTGGTACTAAATAGTAGGTACTATTCAAACATAGGACTATTATAGGAAAAATTGTAAATACATATATTCAACGTAAGGAATATTATTGATTATTTTCAAACGTCAAAATAATATATGTCTCTAATTTAGTTTTAGCTTTATCTTCATTTCTACAAGCTTCTATCCAACTTGCAATTTTTGTACGAGTATCTATGTATATAAGTTATCCACCTCAACATTTGCAAGTTCGATTTATCCCACTTTCTGGTTTTCAATTGAGCTGATTATTTAACAGAAGTTTTCGAATCTAAATTGAAATCAATTCACAGATAATTCTTGCTCAAAAATCGTGTTTTTTTTTATTAAACAATTTTATTAAAACAAAAGTACCTAGAGTATCCAAATTTTTAGAAAAAATCTTATTATTATAGGAGTAGGATATTTTCACGATTCATGATTAGAAAAATGAATAAAATTAGGTAAAAACTGACAAAAAACTTCAAAGCCAGAATGATATACAGAACGTTTGGTAGGTATATCAGTAGGATGTGAGACAATATCCCTTCCATCCTCTATATCGTTCTTTGTAAATCTCAATACACAAAAATACGACCACAAGAATTTTAATATGAAATGTTTGTCTTCCCCTCTCTTCCATAAACGGACATCTTAGAAGGAATTTCACAGCGCCCCTTAGGCTATAATAACAAAGTGATTTCTTGTGGTAACAAGAACGCCCATAAATTTTACTGTATTGATTCATGTGATTATTAATTGTCCAGTATAATGGGTGGAGTATGTTTTTTTAAAGATAGCCATTACAGGATAAACCTCAGCTAAATTTGCTTGTGACAAAGTTGCGTTATTTTAATAGATAACTTTATTAAACGATGTTTTTGATTTACGTCTACACAAGACATTTTTATTGGGTCTGCTGGTTGATATAAAATCTTTCTAGAAATAATAAGAGCTACTTTGTTGTGGACTACTCTATAGAGGCAACTGGGACAGGACCTAAAGATAATCTTCCTTTGTTGAGGGAGGAACTCTTAACCAGCTAAGTGTAAGTTTTACAATTCTTTAGAAACATTTTCAAAGTTGATGACGTTAAAAGATATTTAAATCTAAATAAACTTAAGATTAATATTGCGTTTTAATGTAACTTAATCAATAAAATGGTTAAACATTATCATCACTTCTATATTTTTTGGATAGTTTAGACAGGTGATATCGCTATATTTATTTATTTATTTATTTCATTTATTACATCAAATATGGTAGGTACATGAAGTTCTTATATAAGACAGTACATTACGCCAGTTGTATTTAAGACCGACGACTGTAAAAGGGGCGAACCTTTTACCATCAACCGGGTGCAAATACAATCACCGGGCTGCTTCTAAACAAATTCTGATGGAAAATGCAATAAAATTGTCTGGCTTGAGGATCAAAACCCAGGACCTGTAAGCACAGCAGTCAGTAGCGCTTGCGAGCGCAATATTAAAAAAAATCTTTTTTAAGTTAGCCAGAACCCAGACTTGAAAGGATGATTTTAAATAACATAGCCTTAAAGACTTACAAACAATTTAATTGTTACTTAATATGTTACGGGATAAATTATTTAAAAAACTAAGAATACTGTCCGTTAGCACTTTTTCTCAAGTCCGTAGCACTTTCTTAGAGTCTGATATAATGTATGAAAAAACACTATAGGTACTCGTATTCATGTTTTATATGTATAGCACAACATTGTTACTACAATTCATTTACTTGTACACTACACTAATTTAAAAGTTTTAGTTATTTTAGCCTACGCATTAATTCTGTGTTGTCTAGCAGCCTGTATTAATAGCCTCAACATACACGTGTCGATATAGCCTGTGTTCGTGAGCTTCAGCAAATTTTTGGAGTAAGGTGGTGATGAATTGCATTTTCAGATCACTATAAGGATTATTTAAACAATAAACATTGTCAGCTATATTTCTAATCTTGTACCTCTGGATACAAGTTCACCATTTGAGGAGGAGAATCCCAATGTGTCAAATATTCACTATAATCTAAACACAATAAGGTTCATGTTCAATTGGGAAAATTTTACAGTTTGGGATAGGTTGATGTGCTGGCGTCTGCACACCAAGTTCATTAGCTCACTCAATATTCGACCTCGATTACAACACACAATGGCAAGTTCAAAAGCACCTCGTACATTGATTATTCTCATAACAAAAAGGCGCGTAACTACTGTAATTGAGTGGTAATGCAATTTCGCCAGTAGCAACATCTCGACTCATGAACGAACTGCCAATCAACTTTGATGAATGGTCGCTTAACGAATTTGTTGTAATCTTAATTGTGGTTTCTTGTTAGTGATTTCATGTAGGGTTGCGTGTGCAAACGTCTTTATTATTTTAAATGTTTCTGGAATTTTAAATCCGTGTGTAGGTAATTAGTTCTTTGGAATTGAAGAACCGCGAGGAGACAGCGGTGTGAGTTGCGAGTAGTCGTCGCCATGGGGTATTAAGACAGTCCATTTTTAAAATATCTATCGATGTCTGTGTTTCATCGTTGGTGCGTTTCAAGGAATATTTTGATGCACTTTATACAGGTAAGGAGTTAAGTTGGCGCACTTCGAGGAACTCCTCGTCTCCAAGCGCATGTGTAGCTCTCCGTAACTTTTTCTTAAATAAAAGTCAAATTTAGGATTTTAGTTTATAATTTATATCAATTCTTACATTTTATCAAGAGTAATAGATTAAACATAAAAATAGGGTTTCCGGTGGTTGAATAGAATAGACGTACGTCAACGATCTCTGCGATTATCTACTAAGACTCAGTGCAAAACAAGTGTAATCAGCCGTGTTTCTTACAAAACTACTGAACAATCCATGAACAAAGTAGATCCGGTACAAAAAGCAGTGAAAAACTAACATTACGTGAAAAAAATTACATAAAAAATAACCTAAAATAGCAAAATCATTGAAGTGAAGTGAGCTACAACACACCATAAACAACAACTGTCAAGCTCAAGCGACAATAAGTATTCAGTGTTACCAAACAAACTCAGTGTGGCCAACCAGAATCTTGTGTTGCCAACCAGAATCTTGGGTTGCCAACCAGAATCTTGGGTTGCCAACTAAAATACAGAGTTGCTATAAAAGAAAAATTACCCACAAAATGGGGGAAAATATGGAAAAGCTGATATCAATGCTAGATAAGAAACTCAACGATCAAGCTCTTCTCATAACAACTTCTGTAACGAAGAATGTATTGGAGGCGCTGGATGAAAAGTTGAAATTTATCACAGAAGAAAATAGTACCCTCAAAACAAAAATATCTGGTCTAGAAAAAGAACTTAAGTTTTTAAAAGATGAAAAAAGAAAAAACAAGTTGGTATTTTTTGGAATAGAAGAAGCAGGAAAAACCGAATACGAGCTGGTGGATAACATTAAAAACATCAGAATCGACTCGGGAACATCATTCAATAGTAGCGAAATCAGTAAAATATATAGAATTGGGAAACAGGCTACTAACATGAAGCGCCCGGTCGTGGTCACTATCACTACGCAATGGAAAAAGCACTCTATACTACGGAATAAGCCCAATCTTCCACAAGGAATATACATTAAGGAAGATTATTCTAAAGAAATGCTAGAAAAACGCAAACAACTGCAGTTACAGGTCGAAGAAGAAAAGAAAAAAGGAAATGTAGCATTCATCAGATATGATAAATTAGTGGTAAAGAAAAATAGAGATAATTACCCAGAAAAGAGGAAAAGAGAAGAGTCAGGCTCGCCAAATTCTTCGAATCAAAAGAAAACAACCACTACCGTTTGCAAGACACAAATCAACTCAGCGACCAAAACTGCAAGAAAAGAAGTAATAAAACCTAACATTCTTAACTATGTTGAAAGAGGAAGATCAGTTTCAATGTCAGAAATACCAAAAAACCTGTAAATAGCATCGACACCCGGAACCAAGACAACACAACATCAACAAAACTAACTTTTTCTAAAAGCACCCCAATCCGGCCAGTCACCGTGGGGGAAGAAGACTATTACCCTCCAACTAAAATCCAACTATACACTCTTAAGAAACAACGACCAGTGGAAGACAAAATACTCAATATAGCAACGTATAATACGCTATCCTTGAGAACCAATGAGAGTCTAACGGAACTAATGCTAGCTCTAGAAAAAATTAATTGGTCCATAATAGGTCTGAGTGAAGTCCGACGCCTAGGGGAGAGTATAGAGGACCATGGGCGTTTTATATTTTATTACAAGGGTGAAACACCAGGGTTATATGGAACAGGGTTTTTAATAAAAAAGGAACTAAAACCATTTATAGACGAGTTCATTGGCGTCTCAGAACGTATTGTAATACTTAATATAAAATTACCCCTAAGAAATGAAAAGTGGTCAATTGTGCAAGTCTACTCTCCAACTGAACAATCGAGTAGAACAGAAATCGACACCTTCTACTCCAAATTACAAGAAGCAATAAACAATCATTCGCACAACAATTTGGTAGTAATGGGAGATTTCAATGCAAGAACAGGAGCAAGAGGAGACGGAGAACAAATGATATTGGGCCCGTATTGTTCAGGCAAAAGAATAAGAAATGGAGAGAGACTTGTGCAGCTGGCATACGAAAACAATTTAAAAGTACTAAACACTCTATACAAAAAACGTAAGAACAACAGATGGACATGGTCATCTCCAGATGGCCACCACAAAAACGAGATAGACTACATACTAACAAACAAAAGTAAAGACTTTGGAGACTGCCGAGTTCTAAACAAAATCAATTTTAACAGCAACCACAGGATGATAAGAGCTAAGTTACAAATACACACACTCAGGAAAAATAGACCATTTAAAGTAAAGGAAACCAATAACGTAACACTAGAGAACGCCGATAGACTAAGAGAAAAACTAGAAGAATTCATAGAAAAAACAAAGGACTTAGACACACAGAGCAAATACAACAAATTCCAAGAACTTCTCTACTGTACTAATAGAAAAGTCAATCTGGTAAGCAGAAGTAACAAAACAGAATGGATAACAAACGAAACTAAAGAACTGATAAGAAATAGAGCAGACCTTATATCCAATCCTGAAAAAACTAAAACTTTAAGAAAAGAAATAGCCAATATAAGTAATAAAATCAAAACACACATGAGAAAAGACCGTCAGAGATACAGAATGGAACATCTGGAAAGGTGTATACAAAGAACTGGAGGCACCAAAAAAGCAGTAAAACTGCTACTAGAAAAACGAGATTGGATACCACACTTAATAAATAAAAATCAAAAATGCGAAAAACGACGCTCTGAAATCATATCCATAGCCACTGAATTCTTTGAAGAATTGTATTCAAGGAAAAACAGTGAACAAACAACAATCTTAACAGGGGAGAGTGAAATACCAGATGTAATACACGAAGAAATAGAAAAAGCAGTGAGAAGCCAAAAAGCAGATACAGCTCCAGGATCGGATGGCATAAGCAACGAGTTCCTCACCCTAAATAAAAACCACCTGATACCAATCCTCAAACACCTTTTCAATGAAGTCTTACAAAATGAGATAATACCTTACCAATGGACAACATCATCAATAGTGCTTCTCCACAAGAAAGGCGACAAAAATGACATAAATAATTATAGGCCCATAAGTCTACTTTCAAATATCTATAAAATCTTCGCAAAAATAATACTCTGCAGAATAACTAATACTTTGGATGAAAATCAACCGAGAGAGCAGGCGGGTTTCAGGAGCGGATACTCAACTTTAGACCACATCCATGTCATCAAACAGCTATTCGAAAAGGGCAAAGAATACAACATTACCTTTTACTGCTGCTTTGTGGATTACAGTAAAGCGTTCGATACCATAGAACATGAAAAAATCTGGCAGGCACTCAAAAACCAAGGCGTGGAAACTAAATACATCCGAATACTTAAAAATATCTACGATAACAGCAAGGCTAATATAAAACTAGAAAAGGAAGGTAAAGATATAATAAGAGGGAGAGGTGTACGTCAGGGTGATCCACTATCCCCAAAACTATTCACAGCTGTTTTGGAAGGAGTCTTCCGTAAATTAGACTGGGAGGAATGTGGACTGTCTATCAACGGTGAGAAACTATCACATTTGAGATTTGCGGATGATTTGATAATCCTCTCGTCATCGAGTAACGGACTGCAGGCGATGCTGTGTGACCTGGATAGAGAAAGTAATGAAGTGGGATTGGCCATGAACACATTAAAGACCAAGGTTATGACCAATGGCAAGGAAGAACCTATTCTGATCAACAACAACCCAATCGAATATGTCAATGAGTACATCTATTTAGGCCAGATAATCTCTCCTGTAGATCTAACCTCAAAAGAAATTGACAGACGCATTGGAAATGCCTGGAAACAATTCTGGAGCCTGAAAGAAATAATGAAAAACAAAGATACCAAGATAAATATCAAACGAAAACTCTTCGATACCAGCATACTACCTACACTCACATATGGATGCCAATCCTGGGCACCCACTAAAGCACACATTAAAAAGTTAGAAACTTGCCAAAACTCAATGGAAAGGAGTATGATGGGGAAAAGACTAGCCGATAGAATAAGGACTGAAACCATAAAAAAGTATACGAAAACAAAAGATGTCACAACAACAATAAAAAAGCTAAAATGGAAATGGGCAGGCCACACGATGAGAGGAAAGGAGAAATGGTCCAAACTGATAATGAACTGGTTCACAACCTATAAGAAAAGGAAAAAAGGTAGACCACATAGAAGATGGGTAGACGATATTAAAGCTGTAGCAGGAGGCACATGGACGAGAATCGCTAAGGATAGAGAGGAATGGAAAAGGTTGGAGGAGGCCTTTGCCAATAGGTGGCATACAGATAGGGTTATCGATGCATAAGTAAAAAAAAAAAAAAATATATTGTAAATGAAATACTGTCTGAAATAAAGGCTATTATTATTATTATTATTATAATAGATTAAACTGGAAGACGACCCTAAAATCTATGACAAAAATGATGATTCATTTCTAGTTTATGCATAATTGATATTAAAAAAAAATCCCAGCTAATAATTCAAAGAAAATATTAATAAAGTAAAAGTTGTACATGCAAATCAGCAAAGTGCCAACCCTAACACTTAACCTATGTACACCTATAGAAAGGGATCATTGACACTTAATACCAATTAAAATCTCAAAACCAACAATAGAAACAAAATAATACAATTGCACTCGAATGTATGTAGTTATCATAGAACATGATTTATTGAATAACTGTACAGTGTGAGTGTGAAAAGAAATACTCACTACTTTGTTCGCACTAAAGTTTTATAATTTAGTGATCCTGCTGATTTTGCCAGCATTGTACCTACTCGAAAGTAACGTTTTCTAGAAATAACCTCTTTTTAAAATTGTGCATGTGACGTTTGTATGCCAAATGGGGTTCCATCTATATATATATATAAAAGAAAGTCGTGTTAGTTACACCATTTATAACTCAAGAACGGCTGGATCAATGTGAATGATTTTGGTCTTTTTGGATTTGTCTTTGTCCGGAATAGCATATAGCATAATAATTAATAAAAAACATGAATTAATGTCCTCGAAAAAATAAATATCAAGAATATCGGTTGTCTCAAACATTTTTCAAACGCAGCGCCATCTTGGATGACATGACAGGAGTCAAACTTCCCAGTTCATTATCAGGTGACAATTTGAAATTGACAAGTCTTAAGCTAAACCCAAGAAGGTAAGGTTGTCAATTTATAATACGCACCTACGTTCTGAAATTTATTTTGTAACTAAACTAAGAGGTTTTATGTAGCATAGAAAAGTCTTATAAGTATTTCAAAAATCAATTTACGTAATTAACAATGACGACAGAGACGAACTTTAATAATTCTTTGCAAATAGAACTTATTTTACTGTTAGGATTTTAATTAAAGTAGACCGGGAAAACTATAGGTATAAATTGTATGTAACATAGAGGCAATAGTTCAGATTAAAATGATGAATTTAGTATTTTTTAAATCAATGCATTTTAGTAAGGTAGTTAGGTTAGGTAGTTAGGTTAGCTATAGGATAGGTATGGTCAGTTAGGTTAGGTTATAAGTATATACATGTTGTAATTTTAATTCTATCGAACACAAAATGTTGGAATAAGATCACAGTAGAGACTTGCTACTTAAAAAGTAGTAGTAGTTATTATTGGTTTGGATCTATTTGTTGTCGTCTTATTAAACGTATGTATATCTAATACAAAAAAATGATAAGAGCAATAAATTGACTCTAAGGCACAACGAAGTTTGCCGGGGCAGCTAGTTTGACATAAAAATGTCACACGCACGTATGTGGCCATAAGGTTTTATGGCATACATAATAGAATTAATAATCGTATTATTCTAGCTGGATACGTACACTCAAGAAATTTTAGAAGACTAAAATCACTACTAATCAACCACTGTGATGAGTTCGACGACGCATACATAGTCCTAAGTTCTTTATTATTGTTGGTATATAGACTAAAAACAATCTGCAAGGAAAAATATATGACAAAATACAATACACTTTGTAATGGAGAACTAGGTTCGCTAGTTACCAATAATAATGTAATAAATAATGGTGTCCATTTTATTCTATTTTTAAATAGTTGTCGACCATTTTGCCAATGTTGCAATTAACTAAATAAAATTAAGCTGGCAGAATAGTCACAGTTCACTTACCAAAAAGAAAAAATATGCTTCGACACATTAATCTAAAATTCACAACAATGTAGAGTTTTAATGGTTGAAATATAGAACAGTTAGTTAGTTCCATATTGAAATTATTATTTAAATTCTTTTTAATTATGGCGAAGCAGATTTGTTTTAGACGCGCTAATGAAAAGACTTAAGTACGCTAAATAAATATGAAATAAATGATCTCCATCCGGCCCAGTGAGGCAGTGCTCACGCTCAAGTGGTCTGTTCCTATTTTTTGGTATAAAATAAAGAATTTAATGCTGCCTATTAAAAAAGAACGCAACATTCTCAACAATTTGCATTTAAACCCAAACAACATCAAAAAATTAAACCGTTTGTAACAACAAGCAATAGAAGTGCATCAGTGCAAGCTAAGCTAAAGTGCATTATGTTATGGTAGGTTTACACTGCATTGCAAATAATTCGCTGCATTCATATAGCGTCTGCGGGTGAAGCGCTTGCAACTTCCCGAAAAATAGAAGCTTGTAGGATATATTTACCATTTTCCCCGCTGTCGAAGTAAGTATTCTCACATCAAGAAGAAAACCGTAAACACCTGTTTCCTTAAGCATAAAATTATACAATATACATACATCGAATGATTACACAAAAATACTATTTACGAAGCCAACAATTACTCGTTGAATATTTCCTACATTAATTCTTTATCGAGCCATTCCGATAATAAGTATAATGCTGTTGCGTGTCTCAGTTGATCGCTTGCATCTGTTATCTTCGTTCCCCTTAATCGTCAGTTTCCGAAGGTTTGCAAAACAAACATACGGACAGTAATGATCCTCCAAGGAGGCCGAGTAATATCTGTAGCGAGTGTTGCACCTTGCATGTCGATATTGTCGTTTGTGTAATTGCTATCGATTGTATAAATCGATACGGTCGAGAAATCGATAGTATTTATTTAAAACGATATTTGATAATTTATATCAATCTTCTGACCTACAGTAAAATTTCATAGAGAAATGCAAATTTGCTGGGAAAACTTTGACCAAATAATGCACACGGAAAAAAAGGCATTATGATTTACATCACAAATAAAGAAACAACGATTGTTTTTCACATGGTTCATGGTGGTACTTTAATTAAGAATTGCAATGCCTACTTTGATAGTAATACTGATCACCAAAAAACGTCGGCTTTTGATACCTTTGAACTCATAACCAATACCAATATTTAAGTTACTTTAGTATTTTAGTATTTATAACATAGATGAGCAAAACATGGCCAGCAGACCTAGCCATATTACAAATTATATTTCTATTCTTTTACTATTATAGAAAGAAAACGGCGTATATGGAATTAGCTGTTTGACAACTGTCAAGTGAATTCATTTTCAGCCAGATTACAAATTCTACTCTTTAACACTTTGACAGTTGACAAACAGCTGATTCCATATACGCCGTTTTCTTTCTTTTATCGCCTTATCGATTACTATAATAGAAATAGAATTTGTAATATGGCTATGCCATTAGATGAGACAATATTTCAAATTTTTGCAAATCAATGGCCAATCATCAATTAACCACTTATCAGATCATTATTTCTTTTATACTGTAAGGTATTGTAACCACAAGAAGTGGTCGAAATAATACAAATCATGAATACTTTTACGACCAATGATTGTCTCTCAATTTTTCGATTCAATCATTTCTTTATCGATATTACTATCGAATCGATGTTTATAGAGCACTAGTCACGAGCGAAACGCCCAGAAGGGATTTTTTACTCGTTCATAGTAGTGGAGATGTTATTTGTATTAATTAAAATGTAAATCTAGACACGGGTTTAATTTAGTAAGGCGGCAAAATGCTTTTAGGTTGTCAGTGAACGTTTATTGAAATTTAATTGCAGTCAGATCCAGAATGCTTTTTTTTATTTTGCGTCGTAAACAATTTAGATTTACCAGGTTTTATATATGTGTTTTTGTTGAGGTCTTTTCCAACTTTAAGGTTTTCACATAGAATTGAAAAAAATCATAACAATAATAAATTTACTTTTATTTCAGACAAAGTCCATAGTGTTGGTAACAATTCACCTAATATCTAATGTTAGTAGATACAAGGTAAGACAAGTCTCTCATTTTTTTTTATTCATTATTTATATTTTTTTTACTTATAACGTAGTACTTCATCTGGCGTGAGTATAATGATTGCATAAACGTAAACTAAGCGAAAGAAATCTGTAAGATTCGTAGCAGATGGCATGGTTCTCTGTAGTTTATGGCTACCACCATGAGAAAAAGGTCAGCGTTAAGCTACATCTGCTCAGCTTAAGAAAAAGCTAGAGAGATGACGTACTCATCTTACAGTTATTTACCAGTCTATCGTCTGTATTCGCCAACAAGACGACTCGACAAAGGTACAGAAGCCAGCACAAGCTACCCCAAACGGAATTTTTTCCCAATTGAACAAGAACCTTATTCTTACTTATACTAATATTAAAAAGAGGTAAGATTTGATTATTTGTTCGTTTCGAAAGGCCCAGAAACCGCTAGACCGATTTGAAAAATTCTTTCACCGTCAGAAATCTACACTATCCTCGGGTGACATAGGTGACATTTTAACCCTATATTCCTACGGGAAAGGGTTTTGCGTGACGTCTGCTAGTATTCAAATGAAGTTGAAAAACTATCAAAGAAATTTGGCAAATTGGGATAGCTTGATGTACAACAGGGCCATAATGAAGTCGTGCTTTTCCGTGGAATCTAGGCTGAAGTGAACAACGAAATGGCAGGTGAATAATGTCCCTTTGATCCAGTTCTCCAGATGCCACTAAGGCCACCCAGAACAAATCACACTATATTAAAAGTGATAACCACATGATAGAATAAATAATTATGGATAAGTAAACTTTATTACCCGTAAGTCGATATTATCGCAGATGATAAAGCGGATGTTTGTAATCAATAGCTACGTATCACGGAGCATGAATCGTGGCAGTATCTAGAGAGAATTTACTATTTTATGTTTTTATTTAAGAATATCCGTTTCGTAAGTTGCGCTGAACGCAAAGTTAAAGCTGTCGGATGTTATAGTTAGAATTGTCACGGGTGGTTTGTATGGAAAGAGTTGGCAATGCCATCTTTAGCAGTAAACGCCGAAGCATTTTCTTGCTCTTAGAAGTATGATACCTTTTAATTTTGTATTTACTTACATGTATGTAAGATTTCTTTGACAAGCTCTGTAGCTTAATTGCTCGATTGATTTTAGCTTGTTGATGTTGAGTGTCATTTCGTTTCGTTCACGTTCGTGTTAAGTGTGGGAGTGACACTAGTTACATCAAAATAATAAATGTTAAAATAGCTTATTTTTGGCACCATTAAAATTTATTAAACAGAGTTTCTTTTGTTAACGTACGCACAGCTCTTATGGTTTGCGATTAATTTCGAAAGTAAAAATTATGATTGTATCTAAGACTTATTTTTTTTACTTCTATAATGAATTTTAGCATGACTTACAGATTTCAATTACTTTGGCTCTCGAATGTTTCAATAACCGAAAATAATTTGGAACTTTATGTGAAACGCTATAAGATCTGGAATAGCGTGAAGGTATTAAATCAACATCAATAATAGCTTGGCCGAGCTTAGCGTTCAATTGAAACTTAGTGAATTATTACGCACGATAATAATCTCCATAAATAATTATGAGGACAGGTGTTCAAAACTCATGAAGATTGCATTTTTTTTCAATTGGTTTTAATAATCTGTTGCATCTTGATTGAGTCGTGTTCTTCGACTTTGTAGCACTTTGTTTGTCGGTATGGGATTAACTGATGAATTAACATGTTCATTATATGATAACTTTAAATAAAAATTCGTTCGCTGAAACTCAGACATTGTTGTAACCCCGGTTGTACCCGGGTTTTACCTGCCAAGTTGTGCAAAAGTCTGCTATAATGTGCTGCCCTATGCTATAATCTGCTATAATGAATTCCATATGCTGTCTGCTATAATCTTCTATAATTGAACCCATATATCGTCGACCGTAGGTTCAATTGAGGTAAGGGACAAAATACGATTTTTCAGGAGAGGCCGACAAAGTTTTTTTTCGGACTAAATCACCTATAACTTTTTTTCTTATTAACTTTTTTCGGGTCTGATTTCACACATAATCTTGTATTTTAGCGCTCTATCTACACGTGTAACATTTATTTAAATAAATTAGCTATTTAAGAAAATAGATGTCCCTTACAACAACTTATTTTGTTAGTAATGTCCCTTACTGACCAAGTATCTTGTAGTCTCGTCCCTTACATTAAATTGACCTCTGCGTTGGATTCAATTTATTAATGAAAAAATAGTGTAAATCACTTGTTGAAAAAAAATATGGAAAAAATACAGTGTAAAGAGATTTTTGACATAAAATGAAGTACACACTTTTGATGTACGGATATCATAAATTTGGAAATCGTTACTATTGTTACAAGAAATCATTTAAGAGACATGAAAATGTATTAGAACCGTGTGTCTGTTTTTTGTGTGTTGCTTGTATGAAATGAAATGTTTGTACATTGTAATAGCTAATTTATATAGATTTAATAAAACAATTTATATTTCATTTAATATGTTTATTATAATCAAATTATTAAAAGAAATGGTAACAATTTTACCTATAATTACTTTGAATTTTTATTCAAATAAAAAAGTAGCTGCAAATAATCCTAATTGAGCCTCTAAGGCATTGTTAATCAAATTAAAATAATCAATTTTACTTACTACCGCTTTACCGCTTAATCAGCCTTCAACATGAGATCAATGTTTAATCATTATAATCATTAAAAAAAATATTAATAAAATTGAGATCAATAAATGTTTCAGGACTATACGTTTTTTTCATCAACATTATCTTCTTCGTCCGTTTGATTCAAATTGTCAATCACTTTAGCGCAATATGGAAGCTTCAAATAATCTTGATGAAATCTACTGGGCATAGCATTCACACACAATTTTTTTAAATCTTTGTCTTTTGCGAACGATATTGGTAGCCTGGTGTTATACAAAGGTCTTAGTTCTATGCAATTATTGTCCACTGTTATATCAGACGAGTCTGCTAGTTGTGACGGCACACTAACAGATGTTTTACTCTTAACCTTACCCTTTCCCGTCCCTTTTCCTTTTCCCTTCCCACTTTTCGTTTTACGTTCTGGATTACTCCCTATCTTTTTGGCTGCCATTTCCCCATTTATTTTGATGACATAAACAACAGCTTCCTCCTTCATAGAGTGTTTAGTCCAAATGGTTTTAAGGTCTTTTTTCTTTAACGTAGCTATTCTAATTTTCGTAACTTGCAAGTCCTTCGTCTTTTGTGGAAACAGTTTTTCTGTAACGGGGTCCCAGTCAATGAAATCCTTGTGCTCCATAACGGTTACGACGTAGGGACGAGGATTCTTTCTAGCACATTCCATGTAACTAGGCCATTGCGTGTAACTCCAAACAGTCAATTTTCGCACTTCTCGTTCAATAACAGAGTGCATGCTGTCAACTGGCATGTAACTATGACCGGTCAGTAAAAAGTTAATCTGAATCGTTTCGACATTCTTGGATATTGACAAAAAATAATGCAATATTGCCAGCATTGTCCTATTACGATTTTGTCCAGTGCAAGCATCGCAATACAGGATAACTTTTCTTATTCCTCTATCATCAACAGCTTTCAGATACATGAAAAGGCAAGACCCTATATCTTTTGACCCTCGTTTCCCGTTGCATTCACCCCAAACATAGCAAAACCCGTTTTGCGTAGAGCTTTCATAAATCGTAAAGTTATACACAGTGTATTTTCTGCTATAGAATAACAAAATATTATCACCATGAGGCGTATTTAAAATCTTTTGTAAATCAAAGCTTGCCACTAGAGTGTCTTTGTTTACAGAATAGTTTTGATGACTAGTAAATCTTTTATAAGTAGCATATTTTTCTTACATGTGATCTTTAATCTTTTCCTTTTTATTCATTGGAGGTATTGATATCACCTTAGCAGGTTTGGTCTCATCTTCTTCTTTCTCCTCATCCTCATCTTTTGATCTGAAATATTACAATATAAGTTGTAAACAGTGTTATCACTGTAAACATTTGGCAGCGCCTAGGCGCCTTTGAGTACCTAGTAAATATTTATTGTCCATTATTACACAATAATTAGGTAACATTCAATAGTTTTATAAATTATGATTTTATATTAGGTACTATCATACAAGAATCGATATCTATTAAAATAAACGAACAAAATTAGCAATAGGCATCGGTAAACCCACAGACAGCTTAGAACATGTAACAATGATTGTAGTAGGTATAACAAAATGTATGTACTTACTGTGTTATCTTATTCACTAATTGTAGTAATTTCTGTCTGCGTCGAAGCAATTGGTTTAAATGGTTTTGTTTTTCCATTTTTACCACTGTTTTTGTCAAAAACCGTGCACAATCCCGACCAAACGACAGATGAACTCGTACTGATAGCGACTTTTTTGATGCCCACGCGCTGATTTCGCATTGGTATCATCCTCTCCTTCGCACAAAGAAAGATGTTGTGAGATAGAAAAGGATGGTAATAGTGCAAGTACGTGCTATCTTGTGTTATAAAGTTAGAAGTGTGTGTAAATAAAGGTAACAGGGATAAACAATTTAATACTTCTCATCAGCAAATTAGTGTAACGGACACCGAACCTAAATATAATTCGATTCAAATTGGTGTAACGTTGACACTGCTTAAAGTATGACAATGCAAATTGAGGTAAGGGACAACTATGTCAAAACTCGTGCAATCAATTTAAAGTATGGATGATATTATTTTTTTTAGATAACAAAGACATTAGTGTAAGGCCAGTTTTATTATTGTTTCTTCAAAAATAAACCATGTAATGGTAATTCGTTGATTGGGAAGACCCTTACCTTATTTCGAGTGGATTGGCGGCAATAATTACATCATTTCAAGTTCCTGTATTGCAAAGTTTTTCAGATACATTGTTATTATGGGGCTGATTCGAAATTTGGATCCAAAAATCATTAGGGTAAGGGACATTTTTCTTAAGCTAGAATTTTTTCATATATACCATTCGATAGAGCGAAAAATTCTGAACAAAACTGTATACTTAACTCATTTTGGGTATTTTGTCCCTTACCTCAATTGAACCTACGGTCGACGATATACACATCTTTCTAGAATAAGGGTTCTTTGATGAGATTGTCAGCGCGGAGAAAGCTTCACTTTGCTACCTTACTTTCAATTCACTATACTCAATAAAAACCAGTTTATTTATATAAGAAATGTAACTACATCTATCACACCATATACGAACTAACAACTGACACCCCATATTCGCTATAATAAAATTATTCGCGCGATTAAACGTATACAACTTAGCAACAACAACCGTCTTGCAAAAGTAGCCCACCAGACACAACACCCATCTGGTCGGAGAATCCTTGATTTTCTATGAGAGATAAGGAACTTCATACCTTATTTCTTATAACTGTAAATAAACAGTCATGGTCGCTGATGTTAAACGAACAAAAACAAGAGCATGTTCATACCTTATGTTGGTTTCCTCTTCCAATTCGCTGTCCTACCACCCATCACCTCCCATCACCTTTTCTTGCACTTAGAACAATAAAATTGGTATATTTACAATAAAATTCAAAACGTATGTTCCTCACGATGTTTTCCGTCACCGATATCAAAGATTTCTAAAATATTCTTAGAAAGTCGTAATCGTAGTCTTATCTTACTGAAACTGTTGAACACGTTTTAAATCACTTTTATCGATGGAAAAATCATGAAGTTGTTCATGTTCTCCTTTATGATTTTTTCTCCCAATTTTCACAACTCCTTTTCTCGCTCTTATGTACAATTTTGATTAAATACTTTAATAAGCTCGCAATATTTAGCACTCATTGTTGATATGTGAATGGAGAAATTCAAGTTTCTCCTCGCCAAAGAACTTTGAAGAGTTATATTAAATAAGAACTACGCTTACCTTCGTAGTTCTTATTTAATATAACTCTTCAAAGTTAATAAAAATCTCACAGAAACAACATAAGGGTTAATTTCACATCATAAAGCTTTATCGAAACAATAAAGTTAAAAACATTTTAATTAGCAATAAATTGTTATAGCCGACATTTGAAATATCAAATTGCACTCCCAATATAATTTGGAATTCATTTACAGCCATCTATACTTATAATAAATCTGTAGAAGTAAAATTTCTGTACATTGAAAATATCTAAAAAATAAATAGCACCCCCTGCTATTTATTTTTTTGCATTTATTTAGGCAGGAGGGCAGCCTAACACCTCACTCCCTTCGCTGACTTGACGAGGCCCGCGGGGCCGGTACCAGTCGGGGTTCGTGGAAGTATCTTCAGTTCCCGTGACCCCCAACGCAGGTGTGAGAAGGAACACGGGGCGGTTTTTAGTCAGTAAGAGTCTAACAGACCCCTCCGCCCTCCCCGCGGGGGACATACATGAAGACACCCCTTCACCCAAAAGGGATATCGTGTTACTCAGTAACTGGTTTGTGGAGGTCAGATAGGCAGTCGCTCCGCTAAAATAGTGAACAGCAAATACAATAAAAAATGAAAATTTATTTTTAATGCACATTTGGCAGTAGTAGACAGATCTGTTACGACTTCACGACTAAACCGCAGAAAATTAGCTACTCGAAGTACTTATCCTGCGCAGACGCAATCGAGGATTAGTTAGTGCTCTATAAATAGATCTCAACTGTTACAAGAAGTCATTAAGACTTGAAGGATTTAAAGGTTTATGATATCATTAGATTTACTTTTGAAGAAATCAGAGTAAGTTGGTTAAAATTCTTTTACCCCAGTCTTAGATTTGACACCACCAATTGAAACATTTTTGCTGTATTTTGCGGTCTGGCTTTTTGATATAAGTAGGTACACATATTCATTTAATTACTATCAAGCGGTGATACTTAAAATATATTACAGATTATTTGTATAACAGTTTCATAAAGTTTTACAATAGCAATAGCAATAGCTTACCTGAGTTACTAAAATTATATATACGAAAGAACTAACAACTAAAAATTTAAATAACTAAAGTAAAATTTATTACTTGAGTATTATTTTAAATATTATTTAGCCCAAATTGTCCCACTGCTGGGCAAAGGCCCCCTCCATTCCTTTCATCAGTCGCGATTCTGCGCCACCTCTCTCCAATTCTCAAGGAAGACATCCAGGTCGTCCCGCCATCTCCTTGGTGGTCTGCCGCGGCCCCGTGTCACTGTAGGGCACCAATTCTGGGTTTTACGAGCCCATCGCTCGTTCGGCATGCGGCAAACAAGTCCTGCCCAGTCCCATTTAAGTTCAGCAGCCTTTCGTGCTCAGTCGACTATTTGTGTTTTGGAGCGCAGTGTGGTGTTTCGAACACGATCTGTGAGTTTGACACCCAGAATACTGCGCTTCATAGCACGTTGGCAAAACTTCAGTTTGGACTTAAGGATGTTAGTCAAAGACCAAGTCTGGGCACCGTAGGTTAAGATGGGGAGAATACAAATGTCCATGAGCTTGCGCTTTAGTGACAGGGGTAGAGTACCCTTAAATAGCTCTTTCATGGACCAGTAGCTTTTCCAGGCGATTTCTGTGCGTCTTACAATCTCTTTATCTTGAAAGTAAAATCTTTAAAGTAAAATTACTTAGTAAATTTTGAAAAAGTGATACATATACGAGACTAAAAGATTATTTATCATATGTCTGGCATGATTTGCCTTCGTTAATAGATACAGTTTTATTTCGTTTGCTAAGTTCTGACCACGAAGGTGATAGCGGGACGACTTGATGTCTTCCTTGAAAATTGAAGAGATGTGGCGCAGAATCGCGACAAATGGAAGGAATGGAGGGAGGCCTTTGCCCAGCTGTGGGACAGTTAAGGCTAAATAATAATAATAATTTCTGTTACAAACACCATCTATCCTTGTCAGATTTATATAAATTTACGAAAAAGAGTATTTGACATTAAGGCATAAGTTCAGTCGATACTGACAAACATACACCTTCACATTTTCACCGTACTTATAGGTACAATTTTTATTTGACGTTGATAGCCTTTCTTATTTTACCGATATATAGGGGCTATCATATACCGGTGGCTAAAACAATTTGCATTTAAAACCCTTGTAAAACACAATAAAGAAGGGTTAAATTTTACTTAGCTTTAATTAGGACCACCGTTAAATTCGTTTCAATGAAATAAAAAACGGTATACAGTCTTTTTGCACGTCATCGAATGGTGTGGATAAACTTTTACACTTTTTTTACTTTTGTAACACACAAACCTAACACATCAAGTCTGTATTGCGCAAATGTAGAAAATATCTATCTACGTAATTTTTAATTATTTTAATTTGTTCAAGATGTTTCCAATGTGTCAAATTTGTTTGATAGTTTTTCAACTTTATTTTGCAGAGTCATGTTCAATTAGAAAAAAAAATACAGTTTGTAGTAGCTGCGATCAACTGAAAAATTACAGATGTTTTAATCCAGTAAAATGTTACATAAAATCAATTAATAGATGGTAGTGTTCCTGGAAAGTTTGTTGCGAGTTGGCACTAACCTCCTGCACAATAAAGGTGGTATACATTTTTGGAAAACATTATCCTCGAAAATTATAGGTCGGCGGTGTTGGGGTCGGCTTCCAGTTTAACCGGGAGCAGTTTAATGCATAGAGCGACTGCTTCTCTGACCCCCATAACCCAGTTACCTACTTGGTAACATAATACCCCTTGGTTAAGTTGGTTGTCAGACTTTCGAGGCTCTTACTACCCGTATCGACTGTCATTGATCTACAAATGACACGAGGCAGGGGCACGAAGGAGTCTTGATTATGTATTGTAATAAATAGTCACCCATCCTTGGATAGACCTCGTTAAGAATAGCTATACCTCCGATCGACGTGCGCCTGTTAGTCTTTAGCTACAAGCTTTTTCAAGCCAACATTTTAAGGCTAGGCAATACTGCATTTATTATCAAGAGGTTTTTTGGGGACAGTCTTATCTTATAACTTTTACTATTAATTATCAGCTTAAAATGAGAACAATATTTTTGAAACAAACAATTCTTAGACAAAACAAATCCGATGTAAACTTTTTTTTACCATTGATAGGCACGCGTTTGGTCACTATCTCACCTGATGGTAAGCGATGATGTGGTCGACGATGAAGCACGCCTGCCTAGAAGCAACCTCTTCATTCTTGAGTACTCTTGACTTAAAGACCCCTAGGTTGTAGCTTTTAGAAAATCTGATCAGTCATTTTGCCCTAATCATTTCTGTAACAGGCAGAACATCACATACACCTTTTAATATGTACTGTTGAGTTTTTTTTTTAAACAGAAATAAACCCTAATCGCCTAAAGATTTCTAAATTAATCCCTTTCAACTCGTTAACTAACTTAATAATGATAATTGCCATAAAGAAAATAGAACCTTAACTAACAAGTAGCCCTATAAAATCCAAGCAATTACAGCATCAGTTCGCAAAACCCACGAAGACAACATAAAGCTATCAAATAAATACGTCGATACTGCCCCAATATATCGTCTTACAATCCTATTTGTCTTCACATTTAATAGAATAAGGGTTAATAAGAGGCATCGCGTCACATTTCAGTCGCGGTGATAATTCTTCATTGGTACGCAGTAAATAACGTTCCCCTCTGGAGCGTAGTACGTCGGTTAATTTTAATTGGATCCGAGTAAAACCCACTATTGCCACTAAATGCTTTATTGCTAATTGATCTGGAGCTCAACGGAAATTGGAAATTGTACGTCACACGCATGTTGATCAGTATTTAAAGTGAATTTTGTATACAGACTCAAAGATGCTTAGATGAAAATTGGTTTTCATGAAAACAAAAGCCCCCTAATTAATAAAAGCGAAGAAAAGTTAGTATCAGTATGACCATACTCCACTTGTTTTAGAAACGATAAAGAAAACATCGTGAGGAATGCCTATGCCGCAGAGATTTTTCAATGGCGTATTAAGCCAAATCAGAAGGTGGTATAAATACTTACACCAGGTTACTCACACTAAAACCAAGGGAAATTTACTTTACGTTTATTAGTAAGGAGGATAAAGTTTCACTCCATTCATATGCCTTAATATAATACCAACCTTCTTCTAACCTAATGCAGAGCAAAGGCTTATTCTCATACAAATAAAGCATGAGTTATAATTGCCTTGCTTGCTCAAAACAATTTTTTCCTTCACCAATGCCCCTGATGTCTAAGATGAACTAAGAGAGTATAAAGAATTGAAAAAAATACATTGCTATTTGGGCCAAATAAATGCTTTTTCTTTCTTTCTTTCTTTTTGTCCAGATTTGACCGTAACTCAGTAACTACCACCTCGCCTTTCTTGCTCGAGGTTAGTCACAAGAATATCATTTATATTTTAACTAACTCCTTTCCAAAATTATAGCCAATGTTAAAGCGCAGTCTTAATTGCTTTATGATCCTCATCTCTCCGCGCCATATACCCATACCATGACAACCGATTTCCACACAGCTCCTCGGTCACTGCCATAGTATTTCCATTACACTAAAATTTTATCTAGCCATCTAAGCGTTGATTGTCAATGCACGGAATAATGGCGCATGGACATTTACGGAAGCCATCAAATTAGCAGTAAAATCTACACAGTAATACACGCATCCATCAGTTTGTAATCAAGATAGTAAATAAACACGGATCTTTTATCACACTGTATCTAAGACAATAACTCATTCCTATCAAAACCCTTAGAAGCCTTAGATGTTGTATTGAGTCGCGAAAGTTGCATCTTAATAACACTGAGGATAGATAGCATCCCATAGAATTATCACATAAATCAAGTGAGTCAATGATTAATACGATATCGACGATGAGAGTCTGACCACTAGTACGTCGTTATAACGGTTGAGTGTAATTAAATTGAGCTTCCGTATACAGTCTGTGACGGGTCCAGTAATAGAGGATTACTACACTCAACTGCTAAGCGGCACGCCTTGGAAAATTGAGCTTTAGACATCAACAATATAATCTTTTGAAGCGATTTTGTGGTGATGAGAATTGAGAATACATTGTAAGATGTAATAATGTGCAGGTAAGGCAAGGCAAAATGGATGTCTACTGGATTACACACATAAAAATATCTTGATGCTGTACATGGGTTCTTCGTTACACAATTCAATAATAATTGTCTTTAGAAATTAACATTTTAGGGAATAAACCATATTACCTATATTTAATGTCAATCTTTATTGATATTTTATGAATTTACCAATGTAGGTAATATCACTTTCAATTTCATTGTTTTTACATTATGCTGAGTCAATGTTGTCATTGTCAAGATATTATTAATTTTACTTTTTAATAATTTTGACATGTTCACACAGGCTACTTTTTATCCCTGTATTTCCACGAGAACGGGACCAACGCAGGTGAAACCGCGTTACATCTGCTAGTAATAAATAATAATAATAAATAAATAGCATATTTCGTTCCGTTGTGTTAGTAAACTACATTAAGACTTGCTCGGAAATGTTTATAGTAACAATAACACTTAAGTTCTATTTATAGGTCTAGTTTGTAAAATTATCTAGGAAAAGTTTCAAGACTTTTCGTGCAACTAATTGTTTGCTAGTTAAACGTTGCAATGTTTGCAATTTGTGAATAACATGCGATAGTTTTCTACACAAGAAGTTACTAAAATATACTATTTAGACGATAGCTTAAGTTAACTTGATGTTCCATTGTTTTCCTTATCATTTTTATTTCAAGCAGGAAAATTTATTCTCAGTCTTTTTGATGCGTAGAAAACCCTAAAAAATCAAAATCATTACTGAGTAAAAAATACAAAATCATTACTAAGTAACATGCTATAGCAATCAATAAATTAACAAAACCCAAAGTTTGCCTTCATTAAAGTAATTATCTTTGAGTAACCAAAGTAAATGCACATCAGGTTCCTAAAGTATAAACCTCAAAACAAAATTACTCTAAAACTTGAACCTGTATTAACAGCGGAATCAAACGCTTCCTGAAATTAAATAACTTTCGTGTAATGAATCATTATTCTATAATTATACTATCAAATAACATAAGAGAAAATTGTAATGGCTGTAATTTTAAATACAGTTAAACGTTATTGATTTTGCTTTAGAAGTGTATTGCTTCTTGTTTTTAAGGTGTTATTTATTTAAATCTAGGTTACAAGCAACTTGCAAAATGGCGAAAGCTTGACTAAATTTCTACCAGTATGTAGTGACACTGGTATCTTTCCTACTGCTATCTCTTCCTACTACTCTGTCTTACGATACTTTAATTATTTTAAAGCTTAACACAAACGGTCTTGCTGATAACGATATAACCTAACTCTTATATATCTATATATATAAAAGAAAGTCGTGTTAGTTACTTCACTTATAACTGAAGAACGGCTGAACCGATTTAGCTGAAAATTGGCAGGGAGGTAGTTTAGAGCCAGGAGAAGGACATAGGATAATAATTAATAAAAAACATGAAAAGACCTCGAAAAAATAAATATCAAGAATATCGGTTGTCTCAAACATTTTTCAAATGCAGCGCCATCTTGGATGACATGACAGGAGTCAAACTTCCCAGTTCATTATCAGGTGACAATTTGAAATTGACAAGTCTTAGGCTAAACCCAAGAAGGTAAGGTTGTCAATTTACAATACGCACCTACAGCTTGGCAAAAAAGAGTGGAAAATAACGGAGGCGCCACTGTGCTCTTCGTATGGCAACCCGTGGCAACCGCATAGCGTACCAACCTAGTCTTGATACTTAGCTGTTTTTTAGACAAATTAATCTAATTATGTATTATATTTGTAAATCAGTAATTAATTGAACAAGGACGTGTTCTCGACACGCAACTGATTACTTACCTGAGTTCACAACATTGTTTAGGAATTATAAAAAAAAAACATTACATTGTATAACATAATTTCTATATTTTATTCTAGTGAATCTTCCTTTAAATATTCTACCCCGAACACGTAGGCCACAAACTCATCTGAGTCATGTTCGGGTTCATAGGTGATGCTGCTATCATCTTCTAGATTTATTACTAATCGCTATATTTCCTCGCTCATAGTTATTTTTTTCCAGTAATCATTTTCTATTTTTATTACATGGTAGCACGAGTTCTTCCAATCCTCCTCGGTAATAGCTTGGAATGCACGTTCCGCTGCTTCCTGTAAAGACGAAATATTTCATTTATCCTTAGCAATATTAAAAGTAAAACATTTTTATCACATACTGTTAAAAAGCCGGATGTAGAAAATACCCTTTTGTTTATCTCCTTCCAGCATGATTTTGCTTAGAAGGATATCAGATTTTCCTGAATTAAATAATAGATTTAGACTATGGCATGACAATTTCTTTTACATTTCTAATGTAAACGCTAGAAAAAATAATTCTCTCCCTTGATATCGCACTTAAAGTATAATTTACGTAGAAAGTGAATTTTCATTCAGTTATAAGTCAAGTCACCAAAGTGTCAATTTATCTCAGCGCGCTATACCAGAGTAATGCAGAAAAAATGTAAACATAACCTATGTGCTCGACATTTATTGTTTCAAATTTCTAGTTATTCCTTATGCAAGCAAATTAATATAGCTTTGTATTCATCAATTAACACTTGATTCAACTAAATTCAACAAAACAAACTCTTACATACCTCTCTTAACAGCGGTTCTTTGGTAAACATTGTGAAGTTAAGAAAGAATAGTTTCGGCCTCATGTTCCGCCTGACATCACCTGTACACCTTATCAATAACCTCCCTGCCAGCACTCCGAAGGGTTTTATTCATTATTATTCACTTTTTACGTTTATTAATCAACGTTTGGTGATCGAAATTAAAATTTTACGAAATCATGAACTTTGTTTATTATGAGATGTCATTATTTTGGAATTGTTGCCAACAGTCAAAAATTTAGTTCCGTTTCTACACTTTTTTGCCAAGCTGTACGTTCTGAAATTTATTTTGTTACTAAACTTAGAGGTTTTATGTAGCATAAAAAAGTCTTATATTTCAGAAATCAATTTACGTAATTAGCAATGATGACAGAGACGAACTTTAATAATTCTTTGCAAATAGAACTTAATTTACTGTTAGGACTTTAATTAAAGTAGACCGGGAAAACTATAGGCATTGTATGTAACATAGAGGCAATAGTTCAGATTAAAATTATGAATTTAGTATTTTTTAAATCAATGCATTTTAGTAAGGTAGTTAGGTTAGATAATTGGGTTAGCTATAGGATAGGTATGGTCAGTTAGGTTAGGTTATATATACATGTTGTAAATTAAAAGTAGTAGTAATTATTATTGGTTTGGATTTATTTGTTGTCGTCTTATTCAACGTATGTAATCGTACGTATGTAACGTATGTAATATCTAATGTAAAAAAAAAATAAGAGCAATAAATTGACTCTAAGGCACAACGAAGTTTGCCGGGGCAGCTAGTTCACAATAAAGCACAGACGCCAGTATATCAAGTATACCCAAACTGTCATTTTTTTTTCCGTTTCTAAATTCTTGTCATAGATGAAAATCTTTCAAAGAAATTTGACACATTGGGGTAGTTTGACATGCTGGCATCTGTGCCTATGTTTTCACAAATTTACTTACCACTTAACTAAAGAATTCGTAGGATATTTTCATTGTCAAACTAAAAATAACAGCTCTCCAGAAGTAGTAATTATTCAACTAATGCTCCAACACATTAACGAATCTCTGAACAAACAATTAATTTTCATGTGAAGATCTTAAATCTAACGTCTTACGTTTGAGTCGAAATATTTCACGTAAAATACTTAAATTAGGTATTAAAATAGACGCAGAAATGTCTAAAGAACGTGACTTCAAGTTAAGTAGGGAACATTAAGATTCCAACTTAGACTGAGATGATATCAACACGAATAACTTTAATAAACGTAGAATAAAGTACGTTATTATATTTGATGATTAAAATGAAGCAGCAAAAAGTGCTAGGGAAATGTATGGTATGAGAATAAACTAAACTTAACGATAAGGTTTATTATTATGCGTGAATACAATTCTTTTATTTGAATAGAGACGTATGCAATTGAAAATGCGTGGCAATCATATAACGTCAACACAAATACTAACTGGAATATATCAAAAATCTTTGGCTTACTGCCTAAAGTTTTTGATGAAAACCGTCGACACATAAAGCCGTAATGTCTCAATAGAGCCTGGGTAAATATTAGCAGTGCAATTTAAAAGAGACACATGTCTCTACGAGTGTTGATATTAAACACATAATTATTGTTATTTTAAGACAGTCTTTCTGACGTTCAATCTCTCATGAATGATGAACGGATGAACCCGGAAAACAATAGGTATAGCAGTGCACCAATTGATAGTCCAGTAAAAATGAATTTTTCATGTTTTGTAAAATATACAGCATACTTTAAAATACATCACAGTTATGGTCGTCATACTTTACGATAAACTTGATCTAAATTCAAGAACATCCGCTTACAGGTATATTATGTTGCCTACGTTTATAATGAATAGTTTTCGCAGTACGCATGCGCTGGCGTTAAGCGACTCGACCATGGTGGTCCGACTGCAAGGCACGTTTGTTGTATTTCACGATGTTAATTTTAAAATTAGCGTCGGCAAACAAATCTGTAAATTGTTTGCTTTCTCCTACCGACAGACCGAAGCTAATGGCTAAAGTTAAATCATTCCACTCAATGTGAACTATAACGACAAAACCATTAAGTAAAAACATCTTGTTTAAAATCATTTCTTCCTCCTCATCAGCGAATTTTTCATTTTCAACCGCTTCCCATATGCAATATGGAAATATTTGTTCCAGTAGCGGACCACACAAGGGCGAAATTGGTAGCCCGTCGCATCTCGTTTTGCATATTTTCTGCATTACTGAGCAAAAGTCTTTTGTCAATATTGTCTCCTCGAGTCATTGAGTAAATGACGGAGTCTGTCTACTAAATATAAAAAATGTAAATTAAGCTTCAGCATGTTGTTTTCTTGCTTTGTTTGTTTAATATCTCAATATCCTTTATTATTGCACGAGAGTATAAAGTTTCAGTTTTATGAAGCTCGATGTCAAAGATTTTAATGGTGTTGACAATAAATTTCTCTCTAGCTTGTAATATAATTTCTTGTGAACAATACCAGCACAGTAGATGGAAGGTTTAATATGTTTTTATTCCTCCTTTACCGTCTTCGTTAGCATCTTTATTCGATTCGGCTCTGAATATACAAATTCTAATGCAAATCTGTTCGCAGTCTTATAAAATACACTTTCGAAACAAACTGTTTTTGATATTGACATGAAACTTTAATATAATTATTATTGTTTCATATACACATATATAAACTTACGCCATTTCGGATGCGGTGAGCAGAAAGTACAGATCACAATCTGCTACGATTCTAAAACACTCCTTATGCTTAATTTACATTCTCACATCGGTTATATAATCACGCTGGTTGCAAATCTCGTACCTGACCTTCCTGAAGAACATTAGCAATATAACCAGGGTGTGTCTTTTTAAGGCATACTGTGTCGGAATTTATATGCACATCTAATTTGAAAATCTTCTATTAACCACCTTTCAATAATTATCTTCTCAAAATGACGACACCAAGAAATATTTTTTTAAAATCTATTATTATTCGATAACAATGTTGTTGTACGTGTCATATAATTTCTCAGTGTATTATTTGTAGAAATACCACACATACTTTGCAAGTGACTTTCAATTAGCACATAATTCTATCTTCTATAAAGTAGGACAAGTACTTTATCCCATTTGCCAAAAAATCTATTAAAATAAGCATTACCATTTAGAGGTTGATGAAACCGTTACGCGGAGATAAGATGGCTGGACGGTTGAAAACTCAACAAAAGCCTTTAATATCAGCACACACCCTGAGGCAGGAAGGGGCTATTTACATAAAAGCCACGTAGTTATTTAAGAACAATCCGGTATATACGTGTGTATACGAGCAAGACACGAATATTGTTATGCTAACTGGCTTCGTTAGTTTGTTCCTGGGAATTGTTTCGCTTTGTTGAAAGAGTCGTCGGTACGTGAGCTCGGATTTGCACCGTGATCTCTATAACAGAGTTTGTGTACCAACTAATTTGCTTGAATTTAATTAAGATTGTATGAAAACGGATAAGTTTGAGAGTTATAGAAAGTATTATTTTGCAGGTTTATTTTGACTTGGAAAGCCTTTTAATCCTTACAGTATAATGTTGAAGTATGTCTTAAGGACAAAATAAACAGTCCACTCGAACCTTGGCCTGATATCTACTACCCTATAAGATCCCAAACTTGCCTCATATCAACTTCAACATGTTATCGCAAAAAACCCCAGCAACCAGCAACAATCCTTCCCATTTTCTATAACTGCATCAGTTATATTATACGCAATTGACAGAGTGCCAGCTGACGGTTTTCCAAATACCATTGAAGTTAATGCTAGGCAGTGTTGTCTACATGATTACACGCTGACTGCTACACACGCTCTAGACGTTTGCAAATTGCCCCTTACCTCCTTCGCTGGATGGTTATTCCGTCATTGATGGCTCGCAGGCGATTCCAGTATCGAATCAGAATGTGTTACGCGTGACTGCTAATATTTTGAATGTCAATTCCGATTTCAGACTAGCGCGTGGTTGAGTGTCGTTGTAAATTAGGGGTTGCGGTGAATGATATTGTGGTGCTCTGGTTTATGTTGGACGATTGGCAGATAGTGGCTCCACTATGTAGAATAATAATTTAAAGCTTGTAGGCAGTATCTTTTGATGATTTGTGACCGGGTTGTGTGGGTCGAGGAGCTGTTCCATATAATATGCTGAAAATAAGAATATCTATTTGCCAAAGGAGGATGAGGTGCATTAATGGAAAGACGAATAGAGAAAAAAAAATGTTTGTAGATATTTCATATTGTATCCGTTCGCATCCACTTAATCTGGGGGCAGACCCCAATATAGGAAAAGCTAGGTAGACGATGACCAGTTATTTACTGTTACACTGCACGGTAAAGGCCTAAACACAGACACTAACATGAGCAGTGACCGTAAAAATTGACGCCAATCACACAGCACACAATCAAATAAGCCGCACTTCTTCCTGAACATCTAACAGAACAAATACAAAAGTAACAAGCAACTCAATAATAACACTCAACTCCTCGCTAGTGCTCCGCAGTTTGCACGTTATAAAGTGGGCTCTTTGGCCGCAGTTTGTGTAGTCCGTCACTGCAGGTAATTGCGTTGAAAGCCCCCACTCGTTCGTTGAGCGATGACGTTTTGATTTATTTGTAACGTGATGGGTAACTTCGTGTGCTTTCTATTCTAGGTTCGTAACGGGAGAGTCGAAATGTCGTGGTAAAGTACTAACAGAGCTTTGAAGGTCGCAGTAATCTAGGATCTTCCATAGATATGCCCCTTTATATTCTATACAAATAGAATATATTGAAAAAAAAAATCCACAGAGGACGTGCTTTAAACCAAAATAAGTAGATAAACAAAAAATGGGTTGGTAATTATTTTGTTGCTTCTTCCAATGCTTAAAACAGTTCTGAGTTAGCTACCAAGTCAATTTTTTGATCGTGACAACAAAACGAGCCTCATGAGGCCACCTATGTTCGGTACAACTAAGCAGAACGAGACCACTAAAGACCTTGCTTATCAAAATCTTAACAAGTAATACGCAGACTCAGCAGAAGAAGTCTTCTTCCCAGAAATACAATCCCACCACGGTGTACTTACATTACTAAGATTAGTAGGCCAGACCATACAGCGTACAAGACAAGTTTTCCTAACGCCAGCGCCGCTAGCGATCATGAATTAATACACGAACACAATGCGTGTACGTAACCTGCACGCGATATGCCTGTCAGTAACAAAGTGTACTTGGCTGGTTGATGTACGTTGGTACTTGATTTCAATTTACCAACTAAAGACTGACGCTGATTTGGACGGTTGGGACCTCCTTTCTGGAATTCTTCTAGATCATCTTCTGCATGGCCGCTTCCTAACTACTCGTATGTTAGAATCGACTTTTTATCTAATTGGATGCAGCTGAACATCAGTATTATGTTGAGTTTTAGGCTGCCTGTCCACAAAAGCGCAGCGAGACTGGGAGAGGGAGAAATATGAACCAATAGGACAGTCCACTAGAGCGGAGCGAAAATTTTACGCAGTCTTATCGGTTAATATTTTTCCGTTTCTTCACTCCGCAGCCTTGCATTGCTTCAGTGGACAGGCAGCCTTAACCTCCGACGCAAAATAGTCTTATAGCTCCTTAAGGTATAGACCGATTTTAATGCGATGGTTTTTTAAAATTGAGCTACTGATTTTTCTTCATCAGCGACTGCTCATATGATTCTGACCTCATAGATCAGAAGAAGAAGAGGTCCCAAGAGAATTTTCCGGGTATCATAAAAAAAACTCGAACATCATTTTCGTATAAATTTTTTTGGACTTGGAACCATCATAACTTGTAGGCAGGCAACGCACCTATGTGTTTTGAAATGAGATGCGCTACGGCCCGTTGCAGCTGCCAGGTATGTGAACTTAGTTTAAAAACCAGTAGTCATCAATGAAATACATCTGCAGAACCAAATCTACTTTGACAATTATTTTGCTGTGTTTGTAAAGCGTATATTAGTTCAATTTTCGTTCAAATTAATCCGTATTCCTATCAAATTAGTCAATTATTGTACCGAACATCGATATGCGATTCTGAACCAATTGACAACTGATACTATCATTCGATTTAGGTAATTGCATCGATGATATCGGTATAATGAAAGGTATTTCGGTTTAACGATAAATCGTAATGCTAGCGAAATTAACTGAATAGAAAATCGAGTTTACAGTAAGTACATAAATTGAGATTTTGATTAATATATGGAGACAGTATATTTCGATTTATTAAGGTTAGTTAAGTGTTGCTTTATTTGTTTAAGAAAATAGTTTTTACCTTTGTCCCCTACCAGGCTAAATGAATTACATTTTACGGCTAAGAAGTAGGTAACCTATAAATTTTCTCTTAAAACAAACTTGTAAAACCAAGCCTCTTTAGTTTCACTTCAGCATTTTCTCAAAGAAACGGTAAATAAACCTGAAAGCCGCGTTTCCTTTCATGCGTACGTCACCTTGCAAAGAGCAACCTTGACCGATACATGAACTCATTAAACCTGTGTCAATGTTAAGAGGCAAAACGGACTCTCAGTAAGAAATTATTACTAACTTTAATTTAGTTTCACCTGCCCCGGTGACTGTCTGTAATCAAATCTTGAAAGTTAAATTACACACTTACTCTTGCTTTACAAATTGAAATGCAGACGTTAACTCAGCCCTAAAGACTAAAGTTTTTTTTGATAAGCGTGACCTGATTCTGCACACAGGATTGGCTTCAGACGAAAGAACTCCTCAACAGTCAGCGAAACGCGCGTACAAAATTATGTGTACCTATGTATTTTAATGCGTTCCTTGCGAAGTATGTGTGGTGTAACAATTAATGACAGATTGAGGAATGATGTGATAAAGCAACGTTGTGGTTTAAAAGAAGATGGAGTAACAAAAATTGAAAAGAGTATGCTTAGATGGTTTGGTCACGTTGAAAGGATGGATGAAAGGCGACTAACGAAAGGTATTTACAAGGCAGATGTAAGTGAGAACGCCGGGAGGGGACGCCCTAGAAGGACATACATAGACCTTATTGGTGAGGTTCTTCAGAAAGGTCAGGTGCGTAGTACTCGCAACCGGCGTGTGTGTATGACAACATGTATGAATGTAAACGAAGCAAAAGAAGTATGTAAGAATCGTAGCATATGGCGCTCTATAGTTTCTGCCTACCCCCATGGGAAAAAGGCTTGAGTTTATGTTGTATGTATGTATGTATGTATTTTAATCTTGCACGCGTGTCTAAAAATTCAAACGATAAAACATATTCTTAAAATTAGGCCTTGTTTCATTAATCAAAAAAAGAAGCAGTGACATTTCACTGCTTCTTTTTTTTTGTGAGCTTAATGACTAACCTTGTGTTAAAGTTTCTATGCTCGGGAATACTTAACTTCACATGCCATTAAAAAAAATCTCCCAGGCATGCCGGTTCCCTCACGATGTTTTCCCTCACGTAATGTCACTGAACTGGCAAATCAGCATGCCTTACTAAAACATTCCGACTCTTTTTTGTGAAACACCCCATGTCGTAGTCTAATACATTCATATTAACAGTAATCACTTCGGTAAAGTTTGATGGCTTCAGATAAGTTTTTAGAAGCTGTTCCACATACAGTAGGTCATTTCTTGATAATGTACACTAAAGCGAAGTAAGTTTAAAGACTAATCAAGCTTCCTCTGGCGACATTCATTAATCGGTTTGAGATATCTATGATATAAAAACGTCTTAGTCTTAGTTGGGCAAGTGTTGTACAAAAAGCGGAGGGATTTTTCATAAACGAAGCGTAAAACAAAACATTTGATATTTGTTCCCACAGCTAGGTTGGTGAAACCCAAGTTAACCTTCATGGGATCCAAAAAGCCCTGATACGCGGTATGCATGCATTGCAAAAGAACTTCCATACAATCATGCATGCCGCGTCTCAGATTCTTGGCCCAGCCTTTCAGTGATAACTTTTCAAGAGTGGCTTATTCCGGGTTTACCATTTAGCTTCAAAACATGTAATGTTTATATCTCAAAATCACGCGAAATCATAAAGTTTGGTTGATAAATCTTCAAATAATAGCTTTATTTTAAGTAGATGAATCTCAAAGTACTAAAAATACACCAATATATAAACATTTTTGAATATAAAATGAAGTTTTAAATTATTTCTATTTTTTTTCGTTTTTTGTTTTTGCTGCACAATGATGGTGAAGTCGAATTAAACTAGGCTCCTATACTAATGCTAGGGATTGACAATTCATTTCACTAAAATTATCATGGGATCATTTTTAGAGAATCGTACGGCTAGATATCGTCGCTTGCTACGTTCACATTTTTGTTTCGCTTTCTGTGTGTAATCTCCTTAAACACCAAATCTATTAATTAAACCTTCTACAATTAATGCTTTCCAACTATGAATACACCAAGGTCTGCTCTAAAGATTGGACTCAGAGATACCAGAACACTGTCCCGACACCTTTTTCGAAGTTTAATAACACCTTAATAAGCCTTAATGTAATTCTGGTTAATTAGACTTAATCTCATCTTTATCTCGATAAATGTCTTCCACAGTGTCTGTGATTTTGTGTTTAGTAAATATTTTCCCTGTTGAGCGGCGGCTGTTAAGACAGTCTTAAGATAACGCGTGCATTTACATTTTTGTGTGACCGGCGTTTCCTACTTTGATCGGGCAACGGCTGTGAAGGAAATTTTTATCAGTATTTTTTGGGAATTGGGTTTCGGTGAGCATTTATGCAAATTACGTATTTGTTATGGCCAAAAGCTTAAGGCGCCTACTTCTCATGCACGAGATTATGATTCAAGTAGCAATGTGACTTTTTCAATAGATGTATAAGTACTTACCTACTTTCCATGACTATTTTCTAGACATTATTGACATCGGTGAAGGAAAACATCGTGAAGAAACTGGTACTTATGGGTAGGGGACGTATAGGTATGTTTAAAAATCTCGCCAATCTTCCTTGAAAAAGGGTGGTGATCAATGCAATTGCTCTGCAGTGGGACAGTAACAGGCTGGTATTATAATGTAAGTTGGGGACGCTATAGGTCTCCAACACAATCATACATGTTCTTTTTCTCCCCCTCGTGTGCCGCCCTGAATCCAGCAAAGACTCGACCTCTCTGCCGACCGACGCGGAGGATAGATCTTGGAGACGGCGAATTTACAGGTCAGTGGTGCTGCATGTTTCCTGTCAAATTTCTTTGTCCAAGCTCACAAGTTCGTCGTCCTAATTCGTATCGCATTTGCAAGGTCAGACCTACTCATTTACGTACTTTTCACCCCCGCAACAATACAATCCACTAATCAAACCAACCAGCTCCCTGCGTCTGGGATAAACGCAAAATTTATATTTTCGCGCAAGTATTTGGTGTAAGGCGCCACCATACTGATTGCGAGTGCTACGCATCTAGTCTTTCTGAAAAATTAAACTAATAAGGCAAGTTCTTCTTGGGCGTCCCTTGGCGTTTCAATTATCCGTTTCAACACAATCACTACCTTAAAAATGTATAGAAAGCACAAAATGTTTATCCAATACGCAGTTGTTTAGATGCATAAAACCATTTTGGACCACACCACAATAACATAACACATTTCCTACCCAAAACTTACATTACGCGGCAACAAATCGTAGGCTTAACGTAATATAAACGATGGAAGTGCCAATATTTCACTTCCTATCACTTTTCGAATGCCCGTACAAAGAAATAAAACGAAGGCAAACAAGCGAGTGTGTGGCACAAGTCTTATAAATACGACAGCTCTGTGTGTTGGGGTTATTTGTTAGATAACTAGCTGTGCCCGCGGCATTGTCTGTGTTAGTCGGTAGTACTTATTTTACTAGCATGAGAAATAGGTTTTTTTTCATAGTAGATAATATATTAAATACCTACAAGATAGGTATTGTAGGTACTCAGAAGTTTATATCTTGCGGCTTGTTCATAGAAAATGTACTGTGTTACCTTTTTCATATATTGCTTTCTTGCACTTAAATAATTTCATATTTTTCTGCCTGTTTTAATTATTTAATTATTGTTGTTATTAATATTGTTATATTTATTTGGTTTTGATTAATTTTATAGCAAAGCGTAAAAGCATGCATACAATGATCCCTTTTTCTCAAATAGAAATTCATCTATATTTAAGAGGTTTTTTAGAATAAAAAACAAAAAATAAAGAAAATCCTATGAAAGTTAGAATATTTTTAAGTCTCATACTTCTACGCAATGATATTATAAGTAAAAAGGTAGATAGGTTACCTAAACAACATTGGATCTTCAAAAACAGCACACTAACGCACGCACGCGTCCGTTGGGGTGCGACGCCACACTGAGGTAAAGTGCGGCTAGTTAGCCACATTTTAACGTGTCACTTGCTGGGCGGGTATGACCTATCGACACCTTTTTACTTATAATATAATTGTGCTTCTACTTGTGCGCTATTATACGTTATTCAAAAGTTTTCGCTTCATTTTTATTTTTTTGTGATTAAGTAGACTTTTTCTTTAACAAAACTGTTGTTTTTATTTCCTTCTATATATTTAATAGAAAGCTATATTTTCAACTGATCAATATGCAGTGAGGCGTAAAAATTCGAAGTTAAATGTTGATTTTTAACTTTGTGGTGTGTTTAAGCTGATTCTACGAATCATGAGCAACTGGTCAGAGTCAGCTCAATCGTATCTGTGAACAAACATTTGTGAGCTGTACGTTATTAAGTTGTAACAAGAAGTCGATAGTGACATTTTTTTTATAAACGAACACCTGAGTTGATTTTCAAAGATTCACTGACCTGCTGCGGTCTTTACGTTTAGTTATAGTTTAAGGTATCTTCAAGGCTAGAATGAATACGTTCTTGACAAACTAGTGCGCTTTACCATCATTAATTGAATCACTAGTACTTATTATCAGGTGGGACTTGAGTCAAGCACTAGTTTATATTATAATAACAGTGTGAATAGTATTTAATAATAATAATAATAATAATAATATTGCCGTTTATTCAGATCTTAACCTAAAAAACACAGTATCTTTGCACATTTACTTTAACTTATTCCACTATTACAATTTAATTTAGATTTATGCTAGTATATGAAGCTTATTTATTTTCTGCAGATCTGTTTGCCAATCGGCAAAGGCCTCCTCCAACCTTCTCCATTCTGTCCTTTCCTGGGCCACTCTATTCCACATCACTCCTGCCACCCGTCTTATGTCCTCATCCCACCGTTGTTGCGGCCTCCCCCTCTTTCTTTTACCTTCTCTGGGGTACCATCTCGTTACTTTTTTACTCCATTTATCGTGACCTCTTACCATATGCCCTGCCCACCTCCATTTAAGTCTTCTGATTTTCAGTGTGACATCTGTAGTATTTGTCTTGGCTCGAATCACATATTTTTTGAGTCTATCAGATTTCTTGACATTTAACATACTCCTTTCCATTGCATACTGGCATATTGCGAGTCTGTTTGTCAATTCCTGAGTTAAAGCCCAAGTTTGGCAGCCGTACATAAGAACAGGTAACACGCAAGTATTGAATAGTTTACTTTTAAATTTTATGTTAAGTTTTCTGTCTTTCATAGCCTCTCTTAAGCTCCAGTATCTCCTCCATGCGTTTGTGATTCTTCTTTCAACTTCTTTGCGCATATTATCTTTTTGAGTAATGATCTGTCCCAGATAGATGTATTCATCCGTATAATCAATGTTGGTGCTTTCTATTCCTATAATATTTTTGTTCCCATTTGTCATTACTCTAGTTTTATCCGGGTTCAATTTTAACCCTACACTTGCACTTTCTATTGCGAGTTCTTGTAACATTTTGCTTAAGTCTTCTGATGTTTTAGCGAATAACACTATGTCGTCTGCAAATCTTAAATGCGTTAGCATTTCGCCGTCTACCTTGATCCCGAGGTGTTTCCAATTGAGTCTTCTGAAGATTGATTCTAGTACCGCCGAGAATAGTTTTGGGGAAAGGGGGTCTCCCTGTCTGACGCCTTTCTCTACTCTGAATAGAGGGCCTTTCTTTTCTAATTGGATTCTCGCTGTACTATGGCTATAGACATTTTTTATTAATCGGATATATTTCTGTTCTATGCCTTGTTCCAATAATGCCTCCCATATTTTTCCATGTAGTAGAGAATCAAATGCTTTGCTGTAATCTATAAATGCAATGTAGTATGTTAGCTGGTATTCGTTATATTTCTCTAAAACTTGACGCACGACGTGGATGTGGTCCATCACTGAAAAATCTTTGCGAAATCCAGCCTGTTCAATGGGTTGGTGCTCATCTAAAGTTCTTTCAATCCTTTTTAATATAACTTTGGCAAACATCTTATATATGTTGGACATAAGACTTATTGGGCGGTAGTTTGCAATTTCATGTTTGTCCCCTTTCTTATACAACAAGATAATGTTAGATTCCATCCACTGCTGGGGGATAATTTCAGTGCTCAAGACATCATTAAACATGTTTGTGAGGACAGGTATCAGGACTTCCTTGCCTTGTCTTAGGATTTCATTGGTGATACCGTCGGGTCCAGGAGCTTTATCTTCCTTCAGAGTTTCTATAGCCTTTTCGACTTCAGCTTGAAGGATATATGGAATGTCAGATGATTCTGTCAGTTCAATTTTATCTAATGGAGTGTTATTTGTGTAGAGAGTTCTGTAATAAGCTGTAGCCACTTCCAGTATATCTAATCTGCTATGTTTCCATATTTCTTCTTTGTTTTTCATTTTTACTATCCAATCCTTCGAGTTAGACAATTCTTTGTAGGCTTTGTTAACCCCCCCTGTATTGGCTATGTACTTTTCTATAGTTTCCATTCTGCTTTGGTTCCTATCTTTCCTTATGCTATCTTTAACCTCTTTACTAAGTTTGGCGATTTGCTTTCTTCTGTCTGGTGTATGTTTTGCGCTGATTAAGTGGTTCCTGTCTGCGAGTAGTTTCGTGGTGTTTGTTGATAGCCTTTTGTTTAAATGGGTTTTGCTTCTTGTTGTGAGTTTTGCCTGACTTTTAATTGTGTTCTCTATCCAGCTGTATTTTTCCTGTACTCCTAGTTCCTTAGTGCTAGTTTTGAAGTCAGTGAGTTTGTCTCTAAGGACGCCTATAAGTTCTTCCGTCTGATGATTTTCGAGTTTAGTATATCCGGGATTTGGTCTTGGTCTAGGTTTTTTTGTTTGTTTTCCCATTAACTCTGCTCTGATCAGTCTATGATTGGTGTTGAAGTTTAATTTGTTGATGACTGTGAAGTTATTGAAGTTTGTATTCCTGTTGGTCATTATAAAATCAATTTCGTTTTTTGTTTTGCCGTCAGGGGAGATCCAGGTCCACATGTTTTTCTTCTTTTTATTGAATATAGTGTTGAGAATTGTTAGGTTGTTTCCTAGCGCGAAGTTTGTAATTTGTTCTCCGTTTCGAGTCCTAGTTTTGTTACTATACATGAATGGTCCCAATATTGTGTTTTCTCCCGAACGCTTTGCTCCGATTTGGCCATTGAAGTCTCCCATTACTATTAGATTTTTATGGGTATGCTTTTGGATTGCCATGTTTAAATCATGGTAGAATGAATTTATTGTTTCTGGGTTCGATTGCTCAGTAGGCGAATATACCTGTACAATAGACCAGTGATCTTTGTATCCTGGTAGTTTCAAATTCAATATTGCTATGCGCTCTGATATTCCTACGAATTCTTCTACACACTCAGTTATGTGTTTTTTAATAATGAATCCAACCCCGTGGTGACCTTGGGTCTCTCCGATATAATAGAATAGGTAGTCCGCATGTGAAGTTATACTTTCTCCCATTCTTCTAACTTCGCTAAGGCCGACAATGTCCCATTTGATGTGGTCTAACGCATAGGTTAATTCTGTAAGATTTTCTTCTTTCTTCAGGGTAAGTACGTTGAGGGCTGCTATATAAATAATAGTTTTTTTGGTTTTGCAATGTTGATTATTCTTATTTTTATAATTTTCCTTCGTTGTTGGAGGGTTGCGGTCTCTTTCCCCCACGGGGACCAGTCGGCTTGGGGGAGTTTGGTGTTTTACTGTTTCTTTGTTGCTATTTACCTCGATTGGTTTTGGTTTCCGTTTGCCGATTCTTAGTTGCTATTGGTTTTTGTCAGTCGATATGCTAGAAAAGGAGTTGGATTTGGACCTCATCATGTCAAACACATTAATCCTGTTTGACTTGGTTGCGGAAAAAGTGATTTGCTTTTTTGGCTGATTGTTATAAGAAGACGGTGAAGCAGATGTTTCTCTCTTTCTTTTCTCTTGGCTGTTGTTGTTCTCTTTAACTATTAGTTTGTCATATTTCAGATATGCGTTATTGCCTTTGTTCCTTTCTTCAATTAACTTTGCTTGCAACTCTTTTCTCTTGTCCAACACCTCCTTTGGATAATCTTCCATGACGTAGATAGTCCTTAAATTCTTTTTGTTTTTAATTATTTCCTGTTTTTTCCAATTGTTTGTAAATGAACATAGTACCGGCCTCGGCTTGTTTCTTTCTGGGTCTTTTTTCCCTACACGATGTATTTTATTTACTTCAAAATTATTCATATCAATATTCAGGTCATTTTTAAAGTTATTCTTCAGTTCTTGTAGTAGTTCTAAAGCTGATTTTTCTTTTTCTTCTAAGCCAAATATCATAATATTATTATTTCTTTCTCCTCTTTTTAGATACTCGAGCTCTTTTTCTAATGTTTCTACTTTAGTTTTTAATTTTCTGTTTTCTTCTACTATGGGTACTAATTTCTCTTCCATACTGTCCATAATACTTTTTGTAATAGAGTCCTTTAATTCAGCAGTTTGATTTTGTATCTCGATCTTCATTTTGTCAAACAATAGCTGAAATTGACCTTCCATCGTAATATGTAATTCCGTTTGAGCAAAACGAAACGTAATCGAAGAATATTTATTTTTTAATTTGGCAACACTGTCCGAAACTTCAATTTTGTTGACGTTTAGACCTTGACTTTGACGTCTCTAAAGCAACTTAATTTTCATAACCTCAAAATTAATGCTGATCTTATGTTTCTCACCATTCGATGACTTCTAACAACTACACGACACTGATTATTTATAATCACTTCACAGTGGTTTAACTTCGGTTTTAAGTGGGAGTCAATATCCAGAAATGGTTAATTTTAATTTGTTCACCAGTTTTCTGCGGAGATTATAAGTTCGAATAGTATTTAGAATGTACAAAAAATATTATCTTATGTTTAAATAACCGCATGTGTTGATCGGAGGTACCTACGATCTCAACTGACAAAAAAGTTACGCTAGCCCAGGTAAGCATCTATTATCAAGTCCATATCAAGTCTCTTCGTGTCTAAGAAAGCACGCGAAGCCCTTATTCTTGGCTTCAGCTTCGTATCTTTGACGATCGTTACAGCAGTCAAAAGCCAGAAAGTTGTGCAGGTCAGACAAAAGCCCACATAAAATAACTACTGATATTTTACCCCATCAGTTTAGTCTAGAAGCCAACAAACATGCTCTTATCTGTATTTTAAAAGCATATTTTCTTCTCTCTATTTCTCCTATACTGTCTTTTGTAGCCGTTTCTATTCGTATTTATCGGCACACAATTAATAGATCACCAACAGAATCACCACCAACGAAAGCACCAATTGGCACTATAAAGAATACTGTTTGCAAATCGTCACGACAACTCTAAATCTTTGACAATAAAATGAAATGATATATATTTCTGTACATAAATGTCATTACATTTCTCTCACGTGCTATAACATTTATACACACTTATAATAATGAAAATATATACCAGACTGTTACTGGCTCAGGCAAACGCTTTTGTAATACTGAGAAGGCACGAGCATTGATCACCACGCTTGCTCAAGGCGAGACTATAATCTTTTAACAATAAGTCCAGGTTTCCTCACAATGTCAATGTTGCCAAAGATAAACTAAGAAAGTGTCAAAGCGAAAGTGACTAATGTGATTTGAAAAAGTCGTATTGGTGGTTTTGAAACACAACCTCGTACATGGGAGGAAGGGCGCGTCTTAATCTCTGGGCCATCACGACAAAATACACGCATTAACGGTTCATATGAACCATCCAACCAACACGTCCTTTAACAGCACTTAGCAACAGCAGAAACGTTCCGGCACAACAGCTTTAAGTTCAGAATTAGGACAAAAGCACCAACAAAATCTACGTGACACACACACAGGTTTTATTTTCACATGCGGCGAGTGGAATGAAGTCACGTGCTCGGAACATGCGAACTCACTTTGCTTGTCTCCAAATTTATGCAACTTTTCACGATGTAAAAACCTCTCTTAACCCTTCTAGTAACCACTGTTATCGCTTGACTGTTCTGGGTGACGAAAGTAATACTTAATAGTAATAATGTTCCACAACTTTCACACAAGGCTATCTAAGCTCAAGCTAAGCTGAGCTTGTGTTATGGGTACTAAACAGCAGATAAACATACTTTTATATTTCTTAAAACATACGTTAGTTAAATTACACCCAGACACAGAACAAATGATCGTGCTCATCACACAAATATTTGTCCGGGGTGGAATCGAATCCATGACCTCCGACATAGCAGGCACGGTCACTAACTATACTAGACCATCAGGCCCGTCAACTTATACGATAATATTCTTACATGTAAAAAAAAACTGGGTAATGAATAGCTATTTTTCCAATTGCCTCGTCGGTCGGGTGCGTTTCTCAAGTCAGGTAAAATATTACAAGGTTTCTATGCAGCAAGCCAGTGTCTGGGTATGTGCCCACTTGATGGCAATAGGCTTGTCTGCCCCTAATACATGAGACTTAAACTTATCTGGCAAAATGTAGGTGTATTATAGTTACACCTTTGCCGAACTCTTCGGGATCAAGTGTGATAATAAATACGATGTTATGTATGAACTTCAACACCCATAATAACGTAGAACTTAATGTATTCTAAAGTTGATAAGTCTAAGGCGTTTCATGGTGAATTATTAATACCAGTCGCACGGAACATTCTTCAAGGTTTAACAATGCTAGCCGAGGTTGGTCCGTGGATGGTTGCCCAAGCTTTACAAACCGAGACTCTTCTGCGCCTAAAAACCACATTAACCCGCTTTGGTCCCGGCCGTCATTCGTAGATCTTTAACAGTTGGTGTTAGTAATTAAAAGCCCGAAAAATCTGACAAGCTATTTTAGACAGGTAGTACCTACTTGAAGCTACCTCAGAAGGAGGTTGGAAAATTCCTAGGATACATTATGAATATCAATTTATTTTAGTATAAGGTACCTAATTATTACGATCAATTTTTCCACGTGGATCTTTGAAAAAAAAAGTCCATCAAATACAATTTTTTGTAGGTTACCGATCAAATCCAAACACGTTTTAACGTCTGTAATTACTATATTTAATGAACTACAATTACAAATCCAATCTACCGAATTAATAAGCCAGTAATTGATATGTAATCATTTCTTGTATTGAAGCTTTTCAATAAGCAATCAACAGAGTCACTAATTTAGACAGTATTATTTAAAATGTTATCATGCACGAGGTTGAAGTACGGGCAATTACCAATGTGACTTTTGCAACAGGCATTTTGACAGAATATGAACATCAAAATACATAATATTATAATTAGTCTATCAGTTAGATTAGAAAAATAATACACAAGTATGTTTTTTCTTTTTCAAATTGATGGAAAACTGCTTAGATTAAGCGCATTGAAGTTGAGTATAGGGGGCTTGTAACGTCATTAACCAATATAAACTATACTGGCTAGTCACGTCATGCGTAATCTCGATGTATTGCCGTGAAAATGGCTCAGCCAAATACCAACTAGCCACACTCGACTCAGTAGAGCGCAGAGCCAAGAGGCTCATTGGTGACGAAAAGCTGGTGGGTACCAAGCTTCATACCCTGGCCCACCGCCGAAAAAGTTGCATGTCTGTCGGTCTTTTACAGACTGTATTTCGGTGAGTGTGCTCTTGAGCTCCACGAGCTCATTCCACCATCTCCTTTCTTCCATCGGGAATTCAGACGTATTGCAGGTTATCACCCATTCCTTGTAGATGTTCCACACATTCGCACGAAGCGGTTTGCCTGTTCCTTCATTATGCGCACAGCCAAGGAGTGGAATTCCCTGCCTGCATCAGTGTTCCCGAGTTCATATGACCCCAATCTGTTTAAGTCGCGAGTTAATAGGCTTCTTATGGGTAAGCTCGTTCCATCGTCGACCTCATCTCTGACCGCAGGACAAGATTGAGGTCAAGAGTAGACCCATTATATATAAAAAAAAAAAAAAAAAAATATGTGTCGAACATTTTTCATAATATTTCTATCATTTAAAGCAACTCTTTAAATGATAGAAATATTATGATATTATTATTTATTAGAACTAGCCAAAAATGTCATCTTACTGGTTAAAAACATCCTTCCGTTTCTTTTGTCCGTCATGATTCTGCCCCTTTACCGGCGCTATGCCTTTCCGATTCTCAAGGCGCCAGCCTAGGACGTCTCGACTAATATAAGTTGAACCATGTTATTTGCCTACCAAATTGAGAACTAAAGGAGCACTCAGAATACCCCTTAGAGAAGTCAACCTCAAATTCAACCCCTAAGAATAGCGAAATTAAATAATGGTGTTACTTCAAAAAACAAAACCTGCTACTATTGATTGACTATGACCAAGTTAAAGCTCATTGAATTGCTCGTTTGTCGTCAAGAACTCAAAAAGACCTCGCTCTTTTCTCTTTAAGCTTATTCCACGTCTATCCGATATCATCTCAACCCATCAGAATAGTTTTTCTATTCCCAGTAGTGACGAAAAGCGGGAGACTAGAACATCCAGTTCGCACAGAAGTGGCGGGATACGCACGGACGGGCCACGGGCATCGGGCAAACCATATAAATATAGTCTAAGATCCCGACCAACATTGACCTTCACTAATGTGTTTTTAGTTTTATGAATCGGAAAAACGAAAAAAAAATCACCGTCAATGTCTGGTCTGTATAATTGAAGTTTAATGAAACTGGCAAATATGAGATATCGCCCAAATTCTACCAGGAACCCTTTTCCATAATTTATTCATCATTACCTGCTTTTTACAACTGTGTTGTGATCGGCTTTTAGTCCAGTAGGATGCAGTTGAATACCAGTTATTACATCTGAACTAAAACATTTTAATATTAAAAGGTAAAATTTGTTAGTAAGTGTATGTGCAGGATACAAAGCTACGCACCAGTCGGGGGTCGCGGAAGTATCTTCTGTTCCCGTGACCCCCGGCGCAGGTGTAAGAAGGAACACGGGGTGGTTTTTAGTCAGTAAGAATCTGACAGACCCCTCCGCCTCCCCGAGCGGGGGACATCCGTGAGGATTTTCCACCCATCAAAAAAAAAAGGATACAAAGCTACACTATTGCCGAATGCCATAGATATACATTGGTTGCTAATAGACGTTATATAATTTTAACCCGATTTACTTGAGGTTGAGGCACCTCTCATGCACGAGGTTGTGGTTCATTATTTTTATCCGGGTAAGTATCAATGTGACTTTTTCAATTCATATGTACTTTCTAAGTTTAATGAAGGAAATGATGGCTTTGTTTATGACCAAACAGGAACGTGAGTTACAAAAGGTCTCTTTAACCTTGAAAGACATCCAGGAATCTAATAGTAGCATACAAGAAACAATTAAACTCCTCACGTCACAAAATCTAGATCTTGAAAAGAAAATTTCTCAGATGGAGATTCAGGTGAAAGAAGATAAGAAATATATTACAACATTAGAGCACAAAATTGAGGATTTGGAAACGGGATGTCGTAAAACTAATTTCGTGATCAAAAATGTACCTAAAATAACAGGCGAGTCTAAGCAAGACTTGATAGATATGGTGATGAATCTTTCACAGAATATTGATTGTTCAATGATTAAAAATGATATTAAAGATATTTATAGGGTGCGTGGAAATAAACAAAACTATAACACGCCCATAGTAGTCGAAACAGGATCTACACTCCTCAAAAACGATATTCTAAAAATGGCTAAGAACTTCAACATAAAATACAACACCAAACTATGCGGTAAACATTTGGGCTTCAAGACTCATGAAGATACACCAATATTCCTGTCTGAGCATTTAACTGCCAAAGGCTCTCGCTTATATTTCCTGGCTCGAGAGTTGAAAAGATCCGGTGCTTATAAATACTGCTGGACTGCATACGGCAAAGTACTGGTCAAGAAAGATGACCAGGCTCCGTCTTTAATAGTTAATAGTGAAGCACAAATACAGCAGCTAATGCAGAAAGCTTGACTATTTACTGCTTATTATTTCTCTGGAATGTTAGATGTTACGTTTGTTTTATTGATTTTTATCTGTGTAAGTCTCCTCTTGATCATGCTCCAGACGACAAATTATTATTACACACTATGTAAAATTAAATCAGTAGTAATAGGGACATTTTTTGGATGTTATTTAAGCTTAAATACTCACACAAACACTCATTCTCACAAATTTTGCAACGAACTATTCATAATTAAATTTACATACAAAACTCAAACACAGGTCACTAAATATATACTTACGCCTCATAAATTAAAAAGCACAATATATTATAATATTTTTTATGTAATAAATGAAATAATAATACAGCCAACAATTATATTAATAATACACAAAACTCGACTTTCTGATACAACAATAAAATATTGCACTCGTTTGTTTATCAGGGATAATATTAACCACGGTCAAGCTGCGACGTTAATTCTACTTAAAAATATTCTCTATGAGTAACACAGCCCAAACGGTCAATGAATTAGACACTATTGAATTTTCAAGTTGTATTGAATGTAACCCTTCGAGTCTTTCAGATCATATTTGTGTAAAGAAAAATGATTTAACTATAATTTCGCAGAACATTAGGAGTATTTATTGCAATTTTGATGATTTTGTTATTACTTTATCTTCACTTAAATTTGAACCAGATTTAATAATCTTAACAGAATGTAGATTAAGTGTTAATAAACCTATACCACAATTAGCCAATTATCAGTCTTATGCCACAACTCGCCAATACAATCAAAATGATGGGGTGGTAATCTACGCAAAAAATATATTAAAACCAAAAATTCAGGAAATAAAATTATCCCACGCCTCATGTCTTCAAGTAGATATGGTAAATACCACTGTGCTATGTATATATCGATCACCGGCAAATACTAACATCAGCAATTTCTTGGATTCACTCAGCTCACATTTAGGTAATATAGACCTACAAAAAAACCTGGTAATAGCTGGAGATATAAATATCAATATTAGGCTCAAAGAGACTGAGGCGCCTAGTGAGCAAAATAATCGCCTCAATTATCTGAACACTCTGTCAACTTATGCCATATTACCTGGTCATACACTACCTACCAGGCAACAAAACTGCCTAGACCATATAATGTTACGAATAAATGTGAAAAAAATACGTGCATCAATCGCTATTTTACAGACTTCAATCACAGATCACTTTACTACATTTTTATCTCTATCGAAAACAAAAAATAATGAAATTGTAAAAAAAACCGTTACCACTTTAAACTTCGAAAACGCATTAAATTATCTAAAAGAAAAAAATATAAACGAATTGATGTTCTGCAATGATCCCAATGTACTAACCGATGTGTTTATAGACAAACTTATTGAAACTATCCAGAATAATACTGCGATAAGAAACATTCCCAATAACAAACGTATAATAAAACCGTGGATAACCCCGGGAATACTCCGCTGTATCAAGAATCGAAACAAACTACAAAAAAACTCACGAGCTGACCCACATAACGAAATTCTAAAAATTACATACACCCGATACAGAAACCATTGTAACAGCCTTATCAAAAAAATTAAAAGACAATATGAAAGAGAATTACTAGCTAACTCAGTCGTCAATACGAAATTATTATGGAAAAATATAAAATCGATTACATATAATAATAAAACAAAAAATCAAAGTTCAGAATTAATAAATATCAAGCCTACTCCAGCTGAGTCAATAAACTACGTCAATAACTACTTCGCGAATATCGGAAAAGAATTAGCTCAACAAATACAACCTAGAAATAATATTAGTCCTGATCACCAACAAAATAATGCTAATACGCAAATAAATTCGTTCGTTCTCTTGGATACTAACACAGAGGAAGTAGAGGGAATCATAAGAAATTTGAAGTCTGATAGTGCCCCCGGCTGGGATGGTATCTCAGCAAAATTCCTAAAATACTGTAATAAAGAACTTGCCCCTGTTATTGCCCATCTGGCCAACCTCTGCTTCAGAAACGGAGTATTCCCAGCTCCCCTTAAGCAATCTGTTATTACACCAGTCCACAAGGGGGGGAACGGAAGCGATGTCAATAATTATAGACCTATCTCAGTGTTGCCAGCCCTGTCTAAGGTAATAGAAAAATTAACCAACACCAGACTAGTAAATTATCTAAATAAGTTTAAAATCATATCTTTAACTCAATTTGGGTTCAGACGGGGAGTTTCCACCGAGGATGCAGTTGGAGCCCTTACCTCACTAGTTACTGATTATTTAGATAAAGGGGAGAAATGCTTGACGGTATTTCTCGACCTAAAAAAAGCTTTTGACACCGTTTCCGTTCCCATCCTTGTGAACAAACTAGAAAAACTTGGAATAAGGGAAACACCTCTTAAATTTCTTAAAGACTACCTAACAAATAGGAAACAGAGGGTAAAGATTGGAGAGTATATTAGTGATGATGCTGATGTGTCGTTCGGCGTGCCGCAGGGAAGTGTTCTTGGTCCAACACTATTTCTAGCCTACATTAATGATCTTTGTAACCTTAAGGTTGAAAACGCAAAAATATTTTCCTACGCCGACGACACAGCAGTTGTCTTTCACGGACGCAGTTGGTCTGATGTTAAAATTAAAACTGAGTCAGGTATGTTCCAAATTGCGTCTTGGCTCGATAACAACCTACTTACGATAAATACTACGAAATCAAACTATATCTGCTTCTCTATCTATAAAAGTTCACAACCAGATGAACTGTTCAACGTCAAAGTACACTCATGTGATAAATCTAATAATAATAGTTGCGATTGCCCCACTCTCAGCAAAGTTTTGAAAACGAAATATCTTGGTGTAATTATTGACCACAGATTATCATGGTACTCTCATGTTGAACATGTCACTGGAAGGATTAGGAAGTTGGGGTGGATTTTTAAAACTTTAAGACATATTGTACCCAAAAATATAAAAAAGAAATCAGGCTCTCCCAGAAATTTATTAAATGAAATATATATCTCTCTAGCACAATCAGTAATAGCCTACTGCATCACTATATGGGGTGGTGCAGCAAAATCACAATTTATACATGTAGAACGAGGACAACGTGCCTTGATAAAAATAATGTATTTTAGAAGAACTAGATACCCTACTGAAATACTTTATCAAGAAAGTGGACTACTCTCTGTTAGAAAGATATATATCATACATACCGTTCTAAAAAAACATAGAAATCTAACATATGATCCAAGTCAAGCAACAAAAAGACGGAATGATCTCGTAGCTAAGGTTCCACACACTAAAACTAAATTTGCTGCCATTCAGTACAATAAACTATCATGCCAACTTTATAATAGGATAAATAGAAAGGTTTATATACACAATAAACTATTACGCGAGTGTAAAAAAATTCTTACGGATTGGATAAAAACTCTAAATTACACAGACACTGAGGCACTTCTTCAACAAATAAACTAAAACAAGAACATACATTTTCAGACAAACATCCACATACTCATACAGAAACACACACACAAAAACGTCAAAAACAAACACACTCACACAAACATACCATCACACACACGCATACACACAAGCATGCTTTATATCTAGGTTTCTAAATATTGTATATTGCTGTGGAAGAGCGGAGTCTCCTAACACAGGCATTACATGCTTAAAAGGAGGCTCCAATCACTTACTAATGTAAACCTTTTAGCTGAAAAATAAAGATTTTGTATTTGTATTTGTATTTGTAAGTAAACCTTAGACATCATAGACATCGGTGAAGGAAAACATCGTAAGGAAACCTTGTCTTATAGTCAATATAAGTTAGAAATCGCCAATCCGCCTTGAGCAAGCGTGGTGATCAATGCTCGTGCCTTCTCTATATGAGAAGAGGCCTTTGCCCTGCAGTGGGACAGTAATAAGCTGGTATTATTATTATTATTTTTACTTGTATCTCACAATACCTATGTTAGGTTCTTTTCACGCAAACAAAGTCGCGAGCAGAAGCTTATAGTGTTACTTAATGATCGTTGAAATAATACTTTAATTTTGTAAGCATATGAGTGAGTTTCGATGGTAGATGGGATCTTGTACTAAGAGTGCGCCACCATCCGATTGCATTACCTCATTCTTCCTTATTTACAAGAAAACCTCTGCATGGACATCCGTTAGCTCTCGGGAGACAGAACTTCTTTAGGATGTATTTCTGTTTATAATGTACTTCCATTAGTTTATTTGCATTTCATTTGTTTCCGATCGGGAGTCTTTTATTTTCTACAGGGAGGTTGAGGTATTTTTGAATTTAGACTATGTGCACGCGTCTGTTAATTGCAAAAATAATAAAGTTTTTAGCTAGTGACTGTGCGCGCCATCATTGTTTTATAGTCACGGGATGTCTAAATATAGTCTTGTTTGACACTTAGGTCGGCGCTCAGCATCATCTACGTATTTTCATTGTACTGTACATTCTATCGCATATAGTCTTTGATTACCCATACAAAACCGAGGCGGTACATCATAGTGTTACCAATATTAGCACACGGCCCCTTGTCGAGACTACTCTGCCTCGAATTTGGTAATCGCAAGTTGATTGAATTACTCACGCACGTCAGGATTTTGTCAAAGAATATTAAATTATGTTTGGTTTCTAAATTTTCATTTGATTTAGCTTGTGGTGAAAAATGAAGACAAAATCTTGGGAAGTTCTGTCGAACTATGAGAAAATGATAAAATTGAACTTTAAATTAATATTATAGTTCATCTAAATTGAAAATAAACGCTCTGAAGATACGCAAAAAAAAATGGTAACAAGAGGAATCAAGTAAATTCATCTTAGCCTAATTAAGTAACATGAACTCACGCTCTTTTACCATTGGAAGAATGCCACCTGTTACGATTTTTTTGCTTTGTTTACGTTCAAACATATACACACGCTGACTTTCGGCTACTACGCACCTGAATTTTTCTACCGACGTCACTTCACGTTCACTTGCATCTGCCTTATAAAGTACAATTTGATAGTCGCCTTTCAAAATAAGCAAATAGGTACTCGTTCTAGTCATACATAGTCTTTGCCTCAAAGACTTGCATATTGCAATATAGGTACGCTTATTAATGAACGACAAATACTAATTTCGCATGCCTTTGTCCCGGTCGATCATCGCTCAGCGTTCCTCCGCCTGAGCGCCTTCAATAATCCGTTTGCGACTGACATTTATGAGTATAGAGCCTTGTGTGGCTATTGGCAAAATCCTTTGTGACCCGCCTAAAGGAATACCCGTACAGCGTAAGATTCAATACAGGCTGAAGGATTGATTTCGCTGAGCAGTATCGCATTCGACAATGCGCTTGCAAGACTATTGAAATTTGAAATCAAATGAAATTTAGCTCGACATTGTACCAACTGGATTGTTGTGTAAGATGTTTCGATGTGGAATGTTTTGTATATAATGTTACTTGTTATTTGAAGAATCGAAATAATAGATAAGTATCATCTGTTTATGTTTTAAATTAAAAAAAACCTTGCATTTGAAAGTATATGGTAATGCGTAAGACTAATTTTCTTGTCAATGTTTTCTAACTTCTGAGGTCTTAACACGTGTCATGACGCAGAGAGAAAAAAAATGTTGTGTATCAAATCGTAATACACTTAATATGTTTTACTTAAATAAATATAACAGAAGACTATGTGTAATTCATTACGAGCCTTTTTTGTGATTGAATCTCATTTCAATCTTATTTTGACAGTATTGGTTGTGGTTTTTCCTACTCAGCACAATAGATCTCGAGCTAATGTTAACACGTAATTTAATTTCCTGACTGCAACTATCCTTTGATGAAGCATTAAACTTACATTCGAAACATATCAATTACACTTGCTATCCTTGCAATATACAACCCGACAACGACTACACGAATTGCTCGTTCAATCCGGTGTCAATTTTTGTTTTCCAATTATTAATCACAGTGTTAATATATTGATGTAAAAACATCACCAATCAGTACTCATTTGTACACGTTTTCCGTACATTATCACCGTGTGTTACTAACGCGACACTATTTGTTTCAGTGTCGATTTTTGCGATTGCTTCATATGTTCCGCTCTGGTCTGATATTTCAATACGGTTAAATTTTGTTCCAAGGTGTAGGTAATTAGCGGGAGATTTAAACACGTGTTGCCACAATTAAATTTAGTACAATAATTAGGAAGATTTACAGGCTCATAATATAATAGTTACAAACACACAAGGCATTGTTGCCTTTTCAGATAGATATTAGTTATTTGTTATACAAGAATGCAAAGTTGCTTTTTAACCGCGTGTTCAATTTTGATGACCGAGCAAACGAAGGATTCTAAAATTTAGAATTAGAATCCTGAGCGCTAGCGAGGGAATCAAAAGAGCACGAGGTGAAAAATCTTTGCACTCGAGTGCAACACGTACTTTTCATTCCACCTCAGCGAGGAAATGACTAAATGCAATGGTTTAATGTCTTTTTTTAATTCACAAACTTAGTGCACACGATGTTCTACATTCAATTTACTTTATCCTTTAGAGAATAAAAACGGCTTTTCCACTTAGATATTTAAGATTAAAAATACTCTTTCCGAGATGGAGGGATGAAAAAAACATTGTTTGAGAAAGAAAGACAAAACAATGTATTTGTGTTGGTACAAAAAATAGCTTCGCAAAAAGCTTTCTTTCTGTGTGTGTCCGCCTTTTAGCATTATAGATACTTACATGGCATTTAACGTTTCTCATCTGAGTATCATTAAATTTAGTATCAAGGTAAAACTTTATTTTATCTTCATATATACATTTCGTAGTTTACTTTGGCCTAAAGGCCTAATCAAAGCAACATCTCAAAGGTAGGCAAAACTTTATTTGAGGTCTCTTACATGAAAGCTAATAATTAATTCAAGCCTTAGGTATTTTGTGTTTCACTGTTACAAAATCTGCTATTAGTTATTATTTTCCTATCTACCTACTGTCTTCTTTACAAATAGAGCAAACTCAACTGAGTTAAAATTAGTACCTTATTTACCCTTAGGCATCAGGTAGCAGTCTATTATTTCTAACAATTTTAACACAGCATTACTATCTTTTATACCAATAAATTATGTAACACAGACTTTGTGGTTGATATCAGCAATTGTTTTGGTCTGTAATTGAAAAACACTGGAGCGATGCATCATCTTCAATGGCTGGTAAATATCTAGTGCAAATAATCGACCACCCTGGTTGATCGTAGACGCGGACGATGGGGGTAATGCAGTAATTGGTTGGTTGGCAGTCAAATTGATGATCACCGTATAACGTTGCATTACGAAGGTGGTAGCTGAGTCTAATGTATTTCTGACGATAATTTATTTTGTTCAATTTAAACGATAACAGAGGGAGTGGCCTTTCTCAAACATAGTTATTATAATTACGAATAAGAGATTATTTTATTACATATATAATAAAAACCAAAAGATAACTATAATAATTATAGGGCATCAAAAAATTCAACGTCATTATTGATGAAAAATTAGATTTATTTAATATGCAAAGACCAACGAAAAGGATGTTTGGATTGTGTGAAGGGTGATATGAATGGGAAGGAGGTGGCTATTGAGTGGCAAATAGAGGTGAAGAAGAAATTCTTAGCCACCCCCAAATTAATTGGGAAAAGGGCGGAAGAAACATTAAATTGCATTTTTTGAGCTGTTGAGTCCTTACTGACACTAAGTCAGTCTTCCATAGCAATTATTGGTTCATTATGCCTTTCATCATGATACTTAAAATAGTGCTTGTCAATACTTCTGTCCAAATCTTTTGCAATTATTGAAGTGTTTATGAATGTGCTTTATGACAAGTTAACTCCGTCTACCACATTCCTTTGTTGAAATTGTTAGCTTCCACATAATATTAAACATTTTCTGTAACCACGATGCAACACTCATAAAACAGGGACATACCAACCGCGACAAAATCAACAATAAGCAACGTCATAAAGTCGCACCGCTGACCATTCAACACTTGCATCGGAGCGTTGATTACACGGCGCGTGTGTCGATTTATAACGCCAATTAGTCAGAGACGCGTGCCAGCAACGACGACGACAACTGACAAATCGCAGTCGACTGCCGACTGTCGCACGTGGGTGGCGCGCCTTACTCCCCTACGGTTAATGTACTTTGTATTACTAATAGGTAGCAATTTTATTCATAATCGTTGATATGGGGTTTTTTGTCCCCTTTCTGCAATATGCTCCCAGTATTTTTCATTAAAAAATGTCCCTACAGTTGCGTTGTCTCCCTCTTCTTCGCATGCATAACTTGTTCTATTTTCATAACATCAAGATACTTGCCTTGCATCCTGTCCGTCTAATGGAACAACTGGTTACATAGTTACTATTTGATAAGTTTCTGTCATGCAAATTATAGTCGACCGAACATCAACAAGCATTGCGTTTTTTTTTTCGAGTCCAATATACTCAAATCGACACATTCAATTAATTGTTTACCATCGTTAGAAACTCATGCATATTCATAGAAATTTTATACACAAATCTTTGAACACTTAATTGCAATGAAAACTGATCACCAGCCGTCAAAGCCAGTTTAACCTCCAAAACAAAAACTAATATAAATTGAAATTACTTCAAACAACGCCTACCCAGATGGTTTCCGTCAACGATCCGATAAACGAATTGTCTCAATAATTAATTGTGACATTTATCACAACCGTTACTCGCCTACCTATATACCTACGTGTGAAATTGGTTTCGCGTGCAATCAAAGAACTAATTTGCATGATTACTGCGTATAGCAACCACAATCATTGGAATCTAATTGATGTCAATTTGTTTTGGGATTCGATAATAATTGGTCGATGTAAAGAGTTAATGGAGTAAATCATGCAATTAATAGATTTACATTTATTTTTGTAAGATTCAATACAAAAACGCTGGTTATAAAAATGTATGCTGTCAGGTGTTACTTTAATTCAATGTCAATTCACTTCAAACAAATGTCAGATTTACGCGAATTTACATTTCATCAATTTAAATAATGACAAATATTGTTGAAAAAGTTAGGCGAGCTAAGACACGAATAATGTTAAAAATATTATTTGCTGAATTTTTATACACAGTTTTTTTACATACATTTTTCTTTTAAATTAAATCTCTTAACTAGCATTATCATAGCTTAAGTAGTAAGTATTTTGATGGTCGTAAGGTAATATTGTCATAATATTACCTTAATTGGGTTAAACATAATAAACTTATATTACGAAACTGGATTGCCGGACATTTAATCGATAATTATTTTTATATCAGCGATATTAGTTTACTTATGGATTACAATTTTCCAATGTATTTTAAATACCCATAAGATTGAGACAGATTGAGTGTGTAACCGTTCGGGATATCTAGTAAATTAATGACATAATTATATGCCTTTGGTACGCAGAATAATAATTTATGTTTTGAGACTATCAAACAACATTGTCACAAATATCATTGCTAAAATGTTGCTATATCAACCTACGCAAAAGGTGGATAAACTTGACGGGAAAATTTATAAAAAAAACGTTTCAGTTCCCCGCAGCTCTAGGTTTCAGAATATTTTTAAAGCACACAGTGGATTATTCAGGGAGAAGCCTGAAGCTCGTGACGAAGCGATAGGCGGTTTTAAACCGACCTGTGTGGCCGCGCAATTTAAAATTTAATCACGCGTTACCTTAACGTACAGACAGCGGGTAAAGTTTAACGCGTACGCAAGGTGGCAAACTTGGTGCTTGGTGGAAACTGGCGTGAAATTTTTATTAGTGTATGTGTGCATATTTCATTTGCACTGAAGTGTATGATGAGGTGTTGTTTGTTACACTTGCTGCCAAAACATTGACGTGGAAGTGAGGTGTCTCGAATAATCTACGGAGTCTACATTTCATCACTGTTTAATCGCTGAAGAGATTGCTGTAGTAACATGCAATCACTTACTAACTGATTAACAAGTGTCTGTTTTGAACTTTAATCTTCTAGCAAGTCCAAACTAAGAGGTAAAATTTGTTAGTTCGTGGCTTTAAAAGGGCAATCTCTGAATCTAATAAACTGATTTTGTAAATTTTTTTACCAATAGAAAGCCACATTATTTGTAGGTAAGTGTCAGAGGCTATATTTTATTTTTAAAACAAGAAGGATTGGGAAGAATGTTTAAATTTGAAATGCACGCATAAAAGTAGCAAGTGAAGTGCTCTTATTTGTATAAAGTAAAGTAATTATCTACTTTTTGACCAACCATAATTATTTGACTGGCCTGTTGGTCGAGTAATTAGCGGCCCTGACTGGTATGCCGGGGGTCGTGGGTTCCATTCCCACCCAGGACCAATATTTGTGTGATGAGCACGATCATTTGTTCTGTGTCTGGGTGTAATATATGTATTTAGAAGTAGGTATATTTGTATGTGTCAACTACTTAGTACCCATAACACAAGCTCTGCTTAGCTTGAGACTAGATGGCGTTGTGTGAATCTTGTGGAATATTTATTTATTTATTTTTTCATTATTACTAGACTGAATAAATTCAACCAAGCTATAACCAAACAAACGTATAAGTAGTCATAGTATAAGTGTATAACTGTCGTTAAGTAGGTACTCTTATTAACTTAATACCTTGTCTTACTGATTGGTTTTGATATCATTAATTGTAAAACAGGGTGTCTTATAATTAATTGGCAATATTTCAAGACGTAGTAAAAATTCTCATAAATATTAGCAAAAACCTGCAAGGTATCAACTGTGAAACCTTTCAATCGTGTCAATTAGAGACACAATAGAAAATCAATGACAGCGCGGACACCGACGTCCTTTTTGGGTTGAATTAAAGGGAGGAAAAGATTATCAGTGCAGTAGGTACCTACTGCACTGATAATCTTTTAGTACCTATATTCATGTTGACATAAGTGAACAAAATGTCTAGTCTAGTTTTACCTAGGAGGATATCCAGAAACTTGGTTGTGGAGGTCAGATAGGCTGCAGGCTGCTTCATGTAAAACAATGGTAATCCGGATTAACCGGAAGGTGACCCAATAGTTGGTCAACTGTGCACACAGTAATATTCGTTCTTTGTTTTTTTTTCTTTTTCAGTCAATGTGACAGATTTTATTTGTTTTTTTTTTATATTGGCACACTGTTCGTTTTTTTGTTTTTGGTCTATGTCTATTGTGTGCACTTAAAAATGTGTTGATATGTCATTCCTGAGTACGTGCTTTCACCGTCTGAAACATTTTCAACGAATTAACAATCATCATGTATAAAGCTAACCAGCACTTTGTAAACATCGCTATGGATAAATTAAATTGTTAATAGTAATAGTAGAATAAACTACTAGATTGAGTAAAATTTTATGGGCCAGCCTAGACAGTAGACATTAAACATAGATTCAATTATATTTTAACAAGAACCGTTTCCGATTTACAATATCCGTTAAGCATTAACAGAAAATAAAACATACAAATAAACAACATTATTAGTTATTATTATGTAAATATTAACTAGTGGACCGAAAGTTGTATTTTGATTAAACAAATTAATAAAACCCTTAAATTTATAATGTATAAGTTTTTATGGAGCACAATAAAGAGTATTCTATTAAATTCAACTAATAATTGATAAGTACATCGACGAACGGATGGACTGCCTCGTTGGTCTAGTGGTCGCAACCACTACTGCTGAGCATGAGGTCCCGGGTTCGATACCCAGGTCGGGCAAAGTGTTATTGAGTTTTTCTATCTGGAATTTCTCAGTAGCAGCCCCGAGTCTGGATTTTGTGCCCGATTGATGGCAATAGGCTTGCCCCCTATTACATGGGACTCAAACATAACTGGCGAAATGTGGGTGTACTACCAGGTACACCTCTGCCCTTGGGGGATTACAGGCGTGACGTTATGTATGTATGTATGTAATTGATAAGTAAATCTTTGGCTATGTCACTTTATTAACTGTCTTTATTTTTTTGTTTCACACATAGCAAGGAAAGACGGTGGTAATCTCGAAAGGCTCATCGTGACCGGCAAAGTGAAAGGGAAAAGGCCTCGTGGACGCAGCCCAATACGTTGGTCCGACCAGATCCGCACCACTCTTGACTCTTCGGTATACGATGCCCTTCACACCGCCAGAGACAGAAGCAGATGGAGGAACATAGTGAAAAAAAAAGGTGATGAAGCAGAGGTCACGACCCTCAGCATTGAGGAGTACGACGCAAGGAGTAGGAGCCTATGCGTGTAAAATTTTAAAGTGTTATTTTAAATGCTGTAAAGACAAAAAAAAGCAGTAGGACTTAAACCTCAAAACATTACCGACACTAATCAATTGATGCAGTATTTATTATTCATCTGAATGAAAGTAATTTACATGCTAACTCTACGGCCCTTCCAGTTACTTATTACTTCTCATTACCCATAAATAAACCGTTGAGAACACAAGTTAATTTGATCAGACCAGAGATTACTCCATGATGCCGAACAGCCACTTAAAATCTGATTTGTTAAATTACTTATTTACTTAACAATTTTCCGTGCGGATGGCGGTCGTACAATGGGCGATAAACGGCTAAAAAGTAAATTCTTTAGCATCGATATTGTAATCACGATAACGCGGCCATTTTATAAACGGATTGCAGTGGTTTGAATAAGGCCAATATGAAAATAATTACGTCTACGAGTATTTATCCGCTGAACGATGAACTTCTATCAATGTTTTACCAACAATATAACTATAAAGTGTGAACTGTTAATTTAATTATAAATAATGTTAACATTGTGATTTAAAATATTGCTCTGTTAAATTAATACTTAACTACATATTATATATGTTGCAGTCAAAACTCTTAACCAGACAAAAGTACTATTGACTAGCAAAATCAGTCAAAACTACTTTTGACTGAACAGGTTGGTCAAAAGTGGTTTTGGCTGAAATTATTGGTTATTAGTACTTTTGACTGCAAATTTGGGGTTAAAAGTACTCTTGACTGACGCTCGTCGTCAAAAGTAGTTTTATTTGCATTAAAGCATCAGTCAAAAGCACTAAGGGATCTGGCGCTAATGGTCATGGTTTTAACCTAACCCAACCCACATGATTCGCCAACCATAGACGCGTTTACCTGACTGATGAAACCAGTTTAAAACCACTTTTGACGGAATCACTTAGTTAAAAGTACTTTTAACCAGCTCCATTAGGCAAAAGTACTTGTAACTGTTATTTTAGTCAAAAGTATTATTGACTAAAGCATACGGTCAAAAGTAGTTTTGACTGATTTTGCTAGTCAATAGTACTTTTGACTGGTTAAGAGTTTTGACTGCAACGTATGTGTTGCAGTCAAAACTCTTAACCAGCCAAAAGTAAAAATGACAATACTATCTAATAAAATATGGCGTCTAAAAACTCATCCTCAACGCTGTCCACTAGTGGTGGTTATTTGTATGTAGGTAGTACAGTTATTAGACGTGATACTGTATGAGGAGTGTGCATTATAGTCTTTGGGCTTCTGCGTTGCGCTTTGCAGGTTCTATTTCTGAACAGAAAAAAATATTTCAATAGACTGCAGGTCCTTGTTACATGTCTGGCCGTTTGAGTATATAGGTATATGAGTTGAAATATTTGTAAACGCAGCCACGATGAATGAGAAATTGCTAATAGGGCAAAAAGAAAAATAAGAAAAACACTAGAGACCATAATTATACAATTGTTATAATTATTTTTTCCAACTCATCTATAAACATTAAAAACACAGATAAATATGCATAAAAGTCTGTCTTAGGAATATTTTTTTTTATAATTTACAACACACTTCTAAACTAACACAGTTCCGTTAAGTTATTCTAGCACGTCTACTCCAATAAATCAAACAGCTGTAAATAAAACGCAACATTTTACATTTAAATTAACTCACATTATAAAACTTGGTAAGTTCATTCACTGACAAAGACCGAAGATAATCCCCATATTAAGAAGTACACTCCAACTGTAAGTATATTTTGTTAAAGTTAAATAAACTAACACAAATATTTAATTATGCGTTGTTTCAACACTTGAATGACAGCTTGAGAAACGTTTCTGATAACGTTGTTTAAATGAACATGTTTATTTAAAAGATTAAGAGAGAACTTTATATTTTGTAAGTGTATTTTATATATGGAATATTAAGCTGTTTAATTTTTAATGTGCATGAGGTAAGGTGCCGGCTACATCAGCTGCTTATGTTACTGCGTAGTTATCTAATACGATATGGATCCATGTTAGAATAATAGCCATAAAGTCGGTCGATGTTGACAGCCAGTACCTGCTGAAGATCTGTCTTGCACATGACCTACAGCCTATATTTTTTTTTGTATGGCCTAGGTTTTTTCATACATCATGTTAATAACAACCCACCTGTATTCCCCAATAGGTTACGCAGTTTACCTTTTTAAGTATACTCACATTTTGCTAGTTATATTGAAGTCCCGTATAAGCGACTGCAGCTTTTCTCACCCTACTGCTATATAAATTGTCATGGCTGTGCATTACAAACAAAAGCTTTGACAAGCACAACATAATGATCAGTTCTGGACTCATCTTAATTTATCCATAATAATGAAGCCGACTTCCGCAAACAACAGGTAATTTAATTGTGTCTGGAATTCCGATAGTTGACGAGTTAAGAAAGTATGAACTTGCAAATTCTTAAAGTCTCGGTTAAATGAAATCTTCGATTTTCCTAATTGGTTGTTATTGGCGTAACTGCCTTTCATATGGCTTCAGTTTGATCTTAAATTGCTTTAGTTTAAATGTAAAACGAAGCTCTTGACCAGCCACGTGACCAGCGGTACTAAAATTATGTTTATTAAAACCATCTGGAGGCCTTCTTAATAAGAGTTATTTGTGGACGATAAAAATCCCTTGCAAATTGTTTGAGACTTTATTCGTACATGTACGATGGTGAATAAAACCTGAACTATATGAGCGAATAAAAATTAATTAATTTAATCGCAGAGCAATTAAAATGCTCGAATTTCGAACGTCTTTTGGCATTATGGTATTGTGTAATTTAAATATTCAAGCAAAGCTAACTATAGTTTTACGTTGAATGATTATTATTTATAAATTATTTTTCATTCTTTCTTCTTTAGAATTTGCGGTATACCCTTCCTAGCTTTGTTATTTCTAAATCAGAACACTTCAGAACTTAAACAACAGTAGTGCTTTTACGCCTTTATGCCAGAATCTTTTTATCAACAATAACACTAAATTATGGACTAGAAACAAAAACACATCCCTCTAGGCTGCATTTGTATATAGGTACAGACGCCAGCACGTCAAGTTACCCCAATGTGTCAAATTTCTTTGATCGTTTTTCAACTTTATGTCAAACAGAATAAGGTTCTTATTCAATTGGGAAAATTTGACACATTGGGGTAACTTGATGTGCTGGCGTCTGTACATGGATTTATTGAGTGCCCACAAAAGACATAGATCGTCATACAAAAAAGATTTACGTAAATCAAAAATTTACATAACGTGATTATAAAAATTAACTTTTAAACATAAAGATTATCACCGTTGGCAATATTTTTACTACACTACCTCGACTGAAAACTCATATCTAATACATGATAACATAATGTATATCTTTACAATTCATAGTGTTGCTTGAATTAAAAGCTGCCACGGCATGCATTAAACAAAATAAGACTATAAGTCTTCGTTGTATTTTATTAGCTGTTTTTTATCCGGTCCTTGGGAAATCTAGTAGATTGGTAATTTGTTGATCCCAGGTCAGACAACAGAAAGATAGGTACGCACAGGGGCAGCCAGCCCTTCCATATAGCACCAACTACCTCAATTCGCAACGAATCTCATACGCACTTATCACGGCGTACCAATTAGCCTCATCACATCAAAATGAAACCAGCATGAAAATAAATAACAGAAATAATTACACGCTACAGTAACACGGTCGTAAAACCGATTTTAAATACCGAGTAATTAAAACCCAATGACAGAGCCAGTTAAACAAGATAAAAATGCAATAATTTCAATCATTTACGATCAAGTTATAAACGCAAAATTAATTATAGTGAATATTTTATTGATCGATAAGAGCCGTGTGAGTTATACAGTTTACATTCCGCTGAATTACTTGATTACACGAGACATGCGACTGTTGCGAATTAATTATAAAGTATATCTACGTTTAATTAATTGATTTATTGGGGAAAGTATATTTACGTCATTAGTTTAAGGAATAAAAAAAATGATTCAAAAAAGCTTTAATTTATTGCCATTTTGTTTTACGTATTACTTACCGGTTGACAAACCTCTGTTCTCTCATACCTATTAACACTCGTTAAAGGGCTATTACATATTGTTAAAATAGTAATTGATGTGTTTCTTGCCGGTTCGTCTTCTTTTCACACACAATTTCACACATAATTTCTATTCTTTCAATTTCAAGTGTCAATGAAGTAGTTTTATGTGAAATAGCTTCTGCCCGCGACTTCGTCCGCGAAAATTTTTTTGTTTTAACATAAGATTACACTCGATTGATATTACTGTATTTATTTTTATTTGTAAAATATTTTTGGAATCAGATCAGTAACTTCAAAGATTACCGAATGTTATGCATTTTGCCTAGCGAGCCGCAGCGAGCGCTCAGCGCTAGTCTCCCTATCCCTTGTCTCAGAGACATGCTGCCTTAATTCAGATAGACGGTGCGCACGTTCAGCTAGTTTCTCGAGCACAGGCCCGCGATGTTATGACATTTTGGCTAGCGAGGTGCTGTGAGCGCTCGGAGCTAGATAGAGCGCGTGCTTGCAAAATATATTCTCTATTTCTCGAGAGGCGCTGCTCATTTTCAGGGGCAGATTGTTCCGTACGGCGTACTCGAGCGGCTCTTGTCTGTGATGTCTGCCGGGACAGTTGAGATATCCTTTTAGGCATGCCCTCAACAAACTACGCACAGACTTGAAAACAATTATGAACAAAGGGAGAGCGACTCGAACACCGTCCGCCTTTCTTTAGCCTTTACAAAACAAAACTATCGTAATATCGAATAACTCGTATCGATCGATAATCGTTTCGATTATTACGATAGAACGAATTACGAAACTACGAACCATACAAAACAAACGTACAACGAAATTTCGATATTTTCGATTATGAGGTATCAGCAACAACAACCATACGAACGAAACAACCAAAACCAATAAGCAACTGATTGACATGTATTATTTAGAACTCCAACTAACGACATTACTACAACGTGGGCACTGGGCATAATTCGAGATGTTCATCAATCCACGGAAAGTCTTAACACCGCGATTCAGAAAAATTACGTAATTGCAGAACGCCATCTATGGGCAAATAGGTGAAACGTCTGCACAATAAAAGTTATGCTAGGTTATGCATTTTGCGTTTTAGTAATTTTATATTATCTCTGAAACTGTATGACCAATTGATATACTGTAAATGGCAAATCTTATCTGTATGATGTTCTTGTGATACTGAAATAATTTATTGTCATAAGAATTAATATTTTGTTGCTCAAATAATCAACCAAACGCAAGTATGCCGAAAAAAAGTTTTTTTAATGCAATAAAAGAAGTATAAAAGATAAAATATAAAAGATAGAGATATGGTATCCCGGACTTTTTTGTAGAAATAATTAAGACGAACCAAGTAGCCATACATTGTTTTTAATTTTAAGCAACTGTTTAGGCAGCGCACGCAAATAATTCGGTTTTATGAGGTATTTTTTTCCGACTTGCTAGACAAAAGTTGTGATAGCTCGGTTAATATACATGTTATAGAAACAATTTATAGCCTATAGCACTCAGGAATAAAGTAGCTTTCTGCCAGTTAAAAAAATTTTAGAATTGGATTATGAGTTCCAGAGATTACCCCCTACATACAAATTTACAAACTTACAAATTTTACCTCTTTATAATATTAGTATAGATAGTATAGACTAGCAGACGTCCCGCAGTTTCACCCGCGTAGGTCCCCTTCCCGTAGGAATATAGGGATAAAAAGTAGCCTGTGTTAATCCAGGGTGTCAGCTAACTCCATACCAAAATTTATTAAAATCCGTTCAGTAGTTTTTACGTGAAAGAGTAACAAACATCCATCCATCCTCACAAACTCTCGCGTTTATAATATTTGTAAGACTAGCTGCCTCGGCAAACTTCGTTCCGTCTTAGAATCAATTTATTAGTCTTATTTCGTTTTTATTAGTTTACATTCTATTCTCGGACCTACTGAATAAACATACAAAATTTCATAAGAATGGGTCAAGTCATTACGGAGAAGTTTTGTTACAAACACTGTGACACGGCAATATTCGTATTATAAGTATAAATTATTTGATATAAATACGTTTAATAACATGGCAACAAATAGATCCTAACCAATAGTAACTACTACTACTTTTTATTTAGCGAGTCTCTAATGTGATCTTATTTAAACATTTTGTGTTCGATAGAATTATAATGACAAAATGTATATATAACCTAACCTAACTTACCATACCTATCCTATAGCTAACCTAACTACCGAACCTAACTACCTTACTGAAATGCATTGATTTAAAAAATACTAAATACATAATTTTCAACTGAACTACTGCGCTGCGTACCTCTATGTTACATACAACAATTAATTTAGTTTTCTCGGTCTCAGTATAATAATTATCTTTTTGCAAAGAATTATTGAAGTTCGTCTCTGTCGTCATTATTAATTACGTAAATTGATTTCTGAAATATAAGACTTTTGCTACATAAAACCTCTTTCTTAGTTTAGTAACAAAATAAATTTCAGAAGGTTCACGTATATTGACAACCAAAAATAATTAAGTTGATCCGTTGTCATGGTGACACGATTTAACTTTTCGTTTTTTTTAATCTAAACACGCAATAACTATACCTATTTCACAACTTTTCACACAACGCCATTTAGTCCCAAGTTAAGCTTGAGAGCTTGTGTTATATTGGTACTAAACAGCTGATAAACATACTTATATATTTCTAAATACATACATATTATAGATAAATTACACCCAGACACAGAACAAATGATCATGCTCATCACACAAACATTTGTCCTGGGTGGGAATCGCACCCACGACCTCTGGCATAGCAGTCAGGGTCACTAACTACTAGACCAACAGGCCCGTCAATATACGCAATAGGCCCTGTAGGTTTGTGGGATTAAAAGAACCATATAGGTATGTTGTTGATTCCGTCGAGTGTACCATACAAATTGATCGACTTATATGTATAATCAGTTTTTAGTGGCAGAAATTGTCTGAAGCACTAAGTCTGCCTTTATAGGGTTCTATATAACCAAAGACTGCCTCGTTGGTCTTGTGGTCGCAAGCGCTACTGCTGAGCATGAGGTCCCGGGTTCGATCCCCGGGTCGGGCAAAGTGTTATTGAGTTTTTCCATCTGGGTTTTCTCAGTAGCAGCCCGGAGTCTGGATTTGTGCCCGATTGATGGCAATAGGCTCGCCCCCTATTACATGGGACTTAAACATAACTGGCGAAATGTGGGTGTACTACCAGGTACAATTCTGCCTAGCCCTTCGGGGATTACAGGCGTGACGTTATGTTATGTGTGTGTTATTTAACCAAAGACATCAATACCTACTTACTATAGAAAGGACATCACGAACACAATTGACAACATTTCAAAATAAACATGGCCCTAAAACAAAAATACCGTTTCTTCATTTTTGTATAGGTACTGAGTTCAAATATATTTTTGTTATTTTTTTTTATTGCTTAATTTCTGAGAAAAATCTTAAAAACCCAAAAACATGCGATGACGTCACTTATACGGTGGAATGAGGTGGTTACCTTTGCGTAAGCAAGCTAATTTTTAAGATGAAAACCATAATATCAAACAAGACATATCTAAGTCAGAAATGACATATCCAATGTCAATAATGTCAATGTGTGACATTGACACAGTTGTCAATGTCACACATTGACATTAGATATGTTATAAAAAACTGTTACTTAAATGTCACTGTCATTCAGCAGTCTGAATGACAGTGACATTTAAGTAACAGTTTTTTTTTTTTGTGGCAAGGATGTATCGCCATTCCACCGTATGAATGATGTCATTTGGCGCTTACGTCTTTTTAGAATGCACCAAATTTCAAAGTTAAAATTATGAATGAAAAGTACATTTATATTTCGAAAAACCATAAAATATGGGTCCTCTAGTTTTGGATTTACTTTTATATAACGTAATAAAACATGCAGGTTAAAATTTTGAAATGTTCAATTTTCATCCGAAACTTGTGTCCACCAGGATGAGTGAGTGAGTGAGTGAGTATGAGTTTTTTTAGTACGCTTCGCTGCCGCTCCAATATTCATATATTATTCTAGATGGCGTTATTGAGACATGGGATCAAAGTTTTTCTATGACATTTCCTTGACATGCCCGCTCTAGTATTTTAAATCTCTTTGTGTTTAACATAACATAACATAACATCACTAGTTAGACAGAGGTGTACCCATAGTGCATCCAAATTTTTCAAGTTCAGTTTTTTAAGTCCCATGTAGTAAATGGCGAGCCAATTCCTAAAGTTCTCGACATAAACCAAAATCAAAAGCACTCATATCTCTCGACTTTATCCCGACAAAATCGTTGAAATCTCGATTTGAATCATTTATCGTCCGAAGCCATCAATATCGTTGCACAAAGTTATTGAATTACCGTTGACGTGCTTACAATGTGTGTATTTGTTCGTTTTGATTAATGCTGCCCGTCTGATGAATGGGTGACTGATTGACCTACATCATTAAATCTTGGTAGAATTGTGTTTGTGCTCAGTGAGTCATAATTGTTTTGAGCTAACATTTATTCTGGAAAGAAGCATACATAGTATTTTTTTTACGTGAACATTTGTTCTACTCATAAATATGAATAACTTTTACATGGGACTAAGTTGGACATCACGAAGGTAAACTAAATAATTATGTTTCTTACAAAAGTTCAGTAGGTACTCTTTGAAAAAAGTTATATGTAATAGTGCAATCATTTTCTTACACACCCATGAAAATTTATCATCATCATTACCAGCCCACAGTAGTCCACTGCTGGACATAGGCCTCTCCTAGGAAGTACCAAAGCGCCCAAGTCTTCAGCCGCATCCAGCAGCTGCCAGCAGTCTATTCCAGGTCGTCATCCCACCTAGCCGGAAAAATCAAAATTTGGTTAGTGATAGTATAGAAAAATGCGCTTAATTTCATCCTCCCATCAGTTGCAAGGTCTCCCTTTCTTTCTTTTGCCCACTGGCCCCCTCCATTCTGTCACTCTTTTTGTCCACCTTTGATCTTGCAGGCTTGCTACGTATCCGGCCCACTTCCATTTTAATGCGAGAGCTTGTGCAAACTGGATACAACCTGCGCAACCCAGAGAAAACTGGCTCAATTTGGAGGAGGCCTTTACCTGAAGAGAGGTTCTTACAGAATAATTATACTACAATGTTAATGTATCTAAAAAGTTAAAAAAAAAAACTGTTACTAAGGACTAATTATTAATAATTAAAAACTATTTCTTTTTTTGATACTAACAAAACTAATTAACTTTGTAAACTAGCATTTTCTGAAAGAAATAAAAGGCTTTTTTATTATTGAAAAATGTTAAACAAATAACTTGCGATCAACGTATACCGTCGTCGTCTCTAAAATCTACGAACACTTTGTTGTTCGTGTGTTTCTATTAATTAAATAAAATACATTATATTGCCAAACTGAGGCAGTCCAAGTCATAATATTTGAATACAAAGTGTTTTTTTATATAATTAAAAAAAAATTATACTAAAAATGTTGGAATTTAGGATTTTAACATTTTTAGTAGACAAAGCAATTCGTGAGGTTTACATTACGACCAATAAATACCCAAAAAGGCTACTAACGACCACAAATTAAAAAATATCATTGAATTTTATGGTGTGTTTACATCTAACGCTTCATGTAAAGATAAGACTTGGCAATTTAGGAGAGAATGTTAAACTAAAACGAACCAAACCCGCCTTAGCTAAATGAAAAATAATATCATTAGAATATTAATTAACACCTATTGCGATAAAATAGACATTAGTCACATTATGGTGGAGTCCACGTAACCAATTTAAATGGGGCCACATTTATTTTTTAAGAACACTTTTAAATTCAAATTAATAGGCAGCTACCGGTCGTGTATTTCTAACTTAAGATATCCTAAAATGTTTTTCGAAGACATCTAATTTAAATATTTATTCGGTGTCGGATAAAGATGGATGTCATTCGTCTATTACCCACGTACGCTCGATGGACCTAAATAAGATGGATCGAGATCAGACGATTTATATCAATTTGTAAACGATTCCTGGCTATCCTTTTCCGTTTGATCTAAAATACCCAGTTGAAATTTGTCTTGTTTATGCAACCTACCTACACACATTAAGTGGGGATTTGTGAAATACATTTAAAAAGAAATAGGAATGTTTTTTTTTCGTGGTAGAAGATCAATTTTATGTGTCAATATTTCTTGTGAAGCATCAAGTCTTAATCTTTTAAGCTTTAAATGTATTTAAAGTTTAGATTGATTTTTAAAGATATTTTCAGTTTTTATAGGTTAAAAGATTACATGAGATTTGTCTAAAATGTGCTTACCTACTTTTAAATTGTCTGGGAATAGACTGGATCTTTTTACGTCAATTGAACATAATTGGTACCTTTGTGGTCTTATAATGATCGTATGTTTTATGTGAACGATATCTCCATACAAGTCAGATGCAGAAGATCGTAAAAATAAACGGAAAATTAATTTTATTACAATAATTGAAATATTTAATTGATGTTGTTCGTTGTATCGCGAGAATTGTAAACAGAGTGATCATTATTGCTCCCAACATAAACGATATTTTTTTACTGACTGATTTTAAACAAATTAGTGGTTTTTAATTCATTGGAATCATTTTTTATATAGTTTTGTTCAGAGGTAGTTCTTTGGCTCTTTGACCGATTTCGATAAATATTTTTTTATTGTGAAGCCAAGTTGAAGTTCAAAGTCTAGAGTCAAATTATTTATTTTAATAAGAATTATTTATATTAATAAGTGGTATTTAAGTAAGCTTTGTTTATGAAGCAAGAATTTATGTCAACAATACAAAAAGTAAGAAGGAACCAACATACTTCATAAATACTTTTATGAACTACCTAATTTGCTGGCGAAAATGAATGAAAAAAACAACCCAAATCACCGACTTTTACGAAAAATTGTTCTCATGCCTTGTTTTTTTCGTCTTATATTGCCTTCCATTATCTTCTACCGATGCAGCCACAGATAGACCGAGAACTAACGTACCTACTTCGATTAATTGAAGCGTAATTAAACACTGGTCTTTTAAATTCCGACCATGATTCGACTTTGCTCTCAAAACCTAATGAGTTTTATTCTTTTAGCTAATCTAACTGGCCGGTTGGATCACGAAGTGCAAAGTGCTGTATCGAAAGGGACAAAATGGCGTTCGACGGCGGGGAGTCGCGGCCCGTCGTATGCTCACAGCACTCTGCCAAATGCTTCTCGGATCCGGATTTGCTAGCATTGCCCGGATATACGAGTGTACACGGAACATTTACACCGTAGTGTAACGTTCGGACGGTGTACATATGAGAGCCGCATGAGCGGTATAAAAAGTCTGACATAGGTTGGTCACTAACTATACGTAAAGAAATAGACGCGAGACGCGAGCAGGTACCAACTCAATTGTTGAAAAATATTTAATTTTAGAACTTAAATTATTTGCCTATTTTCCCTTAAGTCAAACTGAAGATTTTCTTTGGAACCGAGATTTTATGTAATTATTTACTCAAGCAGGAACACATTAAATTTAAATTTCTAAGTCCTAAAATAAATACCGGGTACCTTGTAAAACACCAACAATCTCGCAGGGCCAGATAGCAAACAAATAAATCTTTATATTAGTCATTATACAATTTGTACATAAGACAGCGCCTACCACCGTTGTTTCTAAGAAGACTATATCTTGCTTATAAATTCTGTATTAAAAGTATGTCTTGGTTAAATAATGCAACAGTAAATCTTTTCACAGACCTTTGTTTAAACAGTCACGATGGATATTGGCAAAGGGTTAAAAAACCATTATTTATAACAGTCTACAATGAGTGTAAAAATTGTAATATACATGCTTCAAACCCCCTTGAATTATTTCAATTGGATATATGGGTGAGCTATATTGAACTAAATAGTATAATAGAAATAAACTTAGAATCTGTTAAAGGGCCTAAAAGAAATTCTGACTCAACGTCACTAAAATGTAATATTATAGAAGAATTAACTAATAAATACTCAGGATGGACAAAAGTATTTACAGATGGCTCTAAAAGTCAAAACGGTCTTGGAGCTGCATATTGTGATATATCAAATAAAATAACAGCAATGTATAAAATAGAAGCTGAAGTTTCTATCATGACTCTAGAACTCATTGCAATTTCAGAAGCTCTAAATTTTGTAAAAGGTCAGAACGGCACGAATTTTGTTATAATGACGGATAGCAAAAGTGCCCTACAGCATTTGACTCGATGCGCTTCTGGTTACAGCAGAGGTGTACCGATAGTCTACATTATTTTAAAAACAATACATGAAGTTATCACAAAGTATAATATAAACCTGAAATTGCAATGGGTTCCGTCTCATATAGGGTTAAAAGGTAACGAGGAGGCTGACAGGCTAGCTAAATTAGCAGCGACAGATGGTACTGACATCCCGATTTTGCCGCATTACGTAGAAACTCTTACTAAATTCAAAAATACATGCCACTTAAAATTTAAAGAATACTTTGATGAAAGGAGTAAAGAAAAAGGTATATGGTTCAAAACTATACAATGTCAGCCTCCTCGAGTACCTTGGTTTTATAATAGTAAATTAAATAGATCCTATATTGTAATATTAGATAGATTACGCTCTGGTCATTATCCTTCGAAGAAGTTTGCTTTTTTAATGAAAAAGGTTGATTCCCCTAATTGTGAATTGTGTGATAGGGTAGATGATGTGCAGCACATTCTTGCAGAATGTGATAAATATCAGAGTGGGAGGGAGGCATTGATGCAAAAATTTAATATAAATAGATACGATCAAGGCGCATTCTTAAGCATATTAGCAGAACCAACATCTGACGCCGCCAAATATATTGCTGAAAATATAATTTTGCATCAATGACCCTTTTCGTTGTTTACCTTTTATATGTCTGTTAGTTATTTAATTAGGTTACTATTAAGATTATGTAACGTTGGGGCTCCCATGTCCATAGAGACAAATGCCCCTAAAAAAAAAAAATAAAGAACAAAAAAAAAAAAAAAAAAAAAAGCTACCCCTATCTTATTTATTTGAAAAGTTTTTTAACTTTATTTCAAAAGAATAAGGTTGATTTTCAAGTGGACTAATTTGACAGTTATGGTTGCTTGACGGGGTGGTGTCTACTGGTGCGTCACTTAGATAAATTTTGGTAAAAGAGTATTGTACTTATAAATACTCTATTACTTATATTTATAGAAGGTAGTCAGCAGAAGTCTGTTCTCTAGCAAACTTTCACGAATCCGCAAGTTATGAAGTAATCGTCCGTAACTTCGCTGAGTTGCTGCTTGAAGGTTTTCAGAACTGTAATACACTGAATAAAGTATGCTCTATGAAAGCTAGGAACTTACACTCTTACAGGAATAAGCTGTAGTTGCTAATATAACTTGCTTGCTTGTTACTTTTATAGTTTGCAGGTACCTCATTCCTAGAGAGACAAAAAGATCCAATTGCCTAAACGTTTGTTCTTTTGGATTTCGAGTTTGAGAAATTACCATTCGATGCTATCAATGGTTTTGAGACCTTTGGAAGCAAAATGAGCTGTTTAATACTTACGGAAAGTCAGTTGAACAACTTACACAGTGTTCATTCAGTACCTTGATAGAAATAACACGAATATTTTTATTAATTTCCGAGTTGCTACTTTTGGCTAATATGTGGCAAAATTAACTTAATTTTGCTGCTTAGTTGTTTTGTTTAGAACTTCTCATTTATAAAAAAAAAACAACTATTTATACACACACACACATAGGTACCTATTTAAATATTTACACAAATGTACGTATATTTATTTTTTAGGTACTTACCAACCTCAACAAACAGACGAACAGTCGTGTGAATTCGTATCAAAAGGGTTCTCATTTGTTTGAAGGCCTTAACAACAATTTAAAAGAACACTTTCCTTGTTTTAAAAACAATCAACAGAAAATTAATTTACATTTAAAAATTTTCTACTACCTCCTCAAAAGTATTAAAAAGTACCTACTCGATACACTACGGTGTAAAAAAGTACGAACATTAAATCTTTAAGGATTCGGGAAGTTGCATCGGTTGATACACAGTTCTATGACTCTGATACAGGGAAATACTCTTACGTGATTGATTGCTCTTTTTACGAAGTTATTTCTGTTTCGAAGAAAAAAACTGGGTTAGGGGACGCACTTCCGTATATTTGTTGAGCGATCCCATTACTAAGAGTATATGTGTCGACCAATTTGTACAAGTAATGATATGTTCGTACTAGTGGCGGCGGGTATTAAATCAATTTTCCGTGAGAATAAAAATAAGATTAATATTTATTTGCTCAAAACATGGTATCAAAGTTGCTAAAAATAAATAATAAGTACACGTTCATGTTTATCTATTCGTCATAGCAATATTTGTTACATTACAAAATGTCTCTCGTCCAAAAAATCTTTAACACTGTAAAAAATATTGTACGGCATTGTGCGTCTCAAGATTATTGCTTTTTAATTTGCACGCCATTTTATTTACCTAAATAGAGTATAAGGAATATCGTCGCACTGTCCCTTAAGTAACATGTACCTACATGATTTCAAATTACTAAATTATACCAGCTTGTTACTGTCCCACTGCAGGGCAAAGGCCTCTTCTCATACAGAGAAGGCTTGAGCATTTGATCACCACGCTTGCTCAAGGCGGATTGGCGATTTCAAACTTATATCAACTATAAGTCCAGGTTTCCTCACGATGTTTTCCTTCACCGATGTCAATGATGTCTAAGATAAACTTAGAAAGTACATATGAATTGAAAAAGTCACATTGGTACTTGCCCGGATTTGAACTACAACCTCGTGCATGAGAGGTAGGCGCCTTAACCTCTGGGCCATCACGACAGGATTTCAAAATCAGATAAAAATCTTAGTAAGTAGAAAAACCCGGAAAAAATTCAACATGGGGAGGGCGCGGGCTGTCAGGACCATATAGGTACAGAACCATTTTATTGTTACACCTTTAAAAAATACAGATTTTTTTATTTCTGTACCAATTAGTTCACATTAGTTTGTGATTAGAGTCTCTTCTCTTCTCTCTTTTGAGTATGATGACGCCTGTGATGGAAGACTCCGCACTTCCATGGTTTGTAAAAGAATTAAACAGTAAATTACACACAAGCTCACACATAAATTATAGATACATGTAAAGTAATTGTTTTTTGTAAATATTATACTACAACAATAAAAATAACGTAATTCAATTATGTTTCTTTTAAGAATTTACTCACTGCTGGATTGTGGATGTCAGACATACAGTTATCCATGTATTCAGCTACATTCGGTTAGACTAGATAACATATTATTTGATGATGAAGATATTATGGAGTCTTCTACTACAGGCATTGTTTGCTTAAAAGAAGGCTCCAATCACAAACTAACTGTTGTAATCTTGTTATAGAAATAAACAATTTGAATTTGAATGATGCTACAAAAACTTCGATATTTTTAACAAAAAAAAATCATGTCAACAAAATATGTAGGTATGCCAATTAGCCCGCGCGATCGTTACATAGCTTCAGAAACCCGAGTCCACTCTAAATTTTTCTGCGAAAAATGCTCTTGCCTCCAACGATAATAAATTAATCCCTACTTCTTGTATTTTGTCAACATGGATTTATTTACCCTTGTATGTTTAAAACTAATCACAAAAGGCAATAAATACCTTAGAGGTTACATATTTGGTTCGTCGAATCTGTTCGTCGAACACACCACTCCCGCGCAGGTAAGTCGAGGTAAGTGAAGTTGCGTGTACCGCTGTCAAATAGAACTATTTTATTGCGGTTTTTATTCGTACAACAATTTAAATTTAACGAGAGCGCTTCGGTTAACATTGGAAATTTAAGCATTGTTTTGTTTTTAGTGAAGCTTTTTGTTTTTTTTTTCGCGGTTTGTGAAGGACGTAGTTCAGTGTTTTTTATGTTTTTGCATATTGATCACGATTTTCTGGTAGTTATAATTCGGGTTATTTTGGTATTTACTATACACATTCATGAAATCGAAATTGAGTTACGCAAGAAATTGTTTAAAAATTGAGTTGCTTACATTAATACATAGATTCTTGCATACACTCTAACACATGCTGTGTAGTGTAGCTCTCAAGCTTAACTTGGGACTAAATGGCGTTGTATGAAAAGTTGTGAAATATTTATTTTTATTTATTTTACTCTCGGAGTTAGACAGAAAATATTACAAAATACCACCTACTACAGTCTTTTTATACTCCTTTTCGCATTGTTTCAGTCATAAATACGCACGACACGCCGGTTGCCTGTAGGTACTAAACACCAGACCTTCCTGCAAAACACCAACAAGGGAAGAAAATATTACTTAACATGATATTCCACGCATTAGACTGCCTCTTTGGTCTAAAGACTGACAGCCACAAGCGCTATTGCTGATCATGAGGTCTGACAGTGTCCCCGCAGGTCTGGCAAGGCATAATTGAGTTTTCCATCTAAAATTTCTCAATAGCAACCCTGAGTCTGGGCATGTGACTGATTGATGGCAAAAGGCTTGCTTTCTATTAAAATCAAGCCAACTTATTTGTAAAACGGTAGTATTTGGAACTAGCATTATGTTAGAGATTTAAAGTCGGTTTTGGCGTAATTTTTGGCTTCTTGTTGACGAGCAGCGCCACAAATTATTTCAAGAATAAATTGGTACTACTGTACATGGGCCTTAAGCATAACTAGCAAATTGTGGGTGTATTTTACACCAGTTGTTAAAAGCTGATGTTTATAATATTCCAAACTTTTAATCCCACAAACCTACAGGGCTATTGCAAATATTGACTGGCCTGTTGTTCTAGTAGTTAGTGACCCTGACTGCTATGCCGGAGGTCGTGGGTTCGATTACCACCAAGGGCAAATGTTTGTGGGATGAGCACGATCATTTGTTCTGTGTCTGGGTGTAATTTATCTATAATATGTCTATGTATTTAGAAATATATAAGTATGTTTATCAGCTGTTTAGTACCTATAACACAAGCTCTCAAGCGTAACTTGGGACTAAATGGCGTTGTGAAAAAGTTGTGGAATATTTATTTATTCATCTCCGTTGACAGTTCATTGTAATGATCAGTGGGCAAAATGTTCAACGACAATTACTGTCAAACGGCTAGTTTCAAATTGGCTAGCATCAGTGTGTCGTGCACTCGCAGAGATGTGATGAAGCGCACTGTACCCCGTCTGATAGTCACCGTAACTTAGAGTCCACTTAAAGGTTAATACCATTTTTTTTTTGTAAAACCCTAAATGTCATTAAAGTTCTGGCAATGAAAAGACACCCTTAAACCCTGCTGGTCTCTCCAATTAAGGCAAGTATGGTCAGCCTCATAAGTCGATATACATATCCATTTTTCCTAAACTCATGAACACCTTAGCTTACACAAATTGCTAAACAAGACTAGTGCCAGGATTTAATTAACGTCTTAAAGGTTCAAAATTCACTAGTCTTGTTTAGCAATTTGTGTAAGCTAAGGTGTTCATGAGTTTAGGAAATATGGATATGTATATCGACTTATGAGGCTGACTGTACCTACAAGCCTTTCGTTAAAAGCTGAAGGTACACACGGCTACACATCAATCTACACATTTCCAATATAAACTGATCTCGTATTCTGTAGGACTTCCGTACAATGGGAGGTCAGGGTAAACTGGAATTTGATAGCTTGATGTGAAGCCGTGTGTACTAAACACCGGCACTTAGAAAGAAACTTAATTTTTATGTTCACATACAACTACTTACTTACAAATAGTGGGTTAGTTGAAATCAGGCCGTAAACTTAGCTGGAATGTAAAGCCGTGTAGATAATGGGTAGAGCTGCCTTCTACTATGATAAGAGGTTCTTTATAGCCACAGCATTCATCATTGTAAGGGATCATTCTAATGTAACTGTGAAAGATCTCGTCTTTGTGTTTACAGCACCTACTTATTCCTTAAGGGAGTGTGCCAGGGTAGCTTGCGATGTTGATTAAAAATTCACAACCGTAAGACACATGTGTTCACAAAATTATAAACATTTAAATCATTTACACGCGGTTTCACCCGCGTAGTTCCTGTTCCCGTGGGAATACAGGGATAAAAAGTAGCCCATGTCATTCGGGGACATTGTAGCTTTCCAACGGTGAAAGATTTTTTCGAATCGGTCCAGTAGGTTCGGAGCCTATTCGATGCAAACAAACAAACAATCAAACTTTTCCTCTTTATAATATTAGTATAGAAGACAACTTTCAGAGTTCATATTGTAGCGGTCACAGCTACACCGGAATTCGTATGAATTCGTAATATTAATTTAAACTTTTTATAATTGTAAACACTCCACAATACAAAACTTTTCCTTATTGTCCCGTTACACCGAACTGTCAAATTTGAACAAACGTCAAACCAAAGACCAAAAAACTTCAAACACAAAACACGATCATTGTCTGTGGGTGAAAACTAACATATTTTATTAGAAGTATATTTACATATTTATTTAGTTGCTATATTTACAGCACACATAATATTTATTTACAAATTTAACAATACGCATAATTATTTACACTATACAAAATATAGGCTTAAAATTGTAATGTTCTGGTCGCTGCCTTTCCGAACGCAACTTCGGGCGCGTTCGGCAAAGCTCGGCTTTCATCGGAGCATATGACTTGCCTAATAGCGATAAAGCATCGTCATGTAGATCAGTACTCGTTTTGACCTCCCGAACAGTACACGCTTGAACTTACAACCAAATCTAGACTTGCTCGTAGACCTAAGTTCTGCTAGTTGACTCGATATCGTCTTTTTAGCTTTTTGTCTGTGTCCAGTAATTTCCCCGCTGTCGTCTTAACTTAATTGTAGCCTTAAGCGACTCAGAAGTGTTGAGAAATTAATTATACAAAAATAACGTTCAAACCACCGTTTCATTTCGCCATTTTGCTCTATACACTTCATTGGTGACCCCGTCAAAGAGCACAGTAGCCACGCGGAGCAAAGATGCCTACCGGAGCAGAGCAGGGAGCGCAGGCGGACGCAGCAATGGTCAAGCAGGACGTGTGCAGAGTCAGCGTGAAGTTGCCGCCATTCTGGCCTGAGGAGCCGACACTTTGGTTTGCACAAGTAGAAGGTCAGTTTACAATAGCCGGCATTACCGCCGACACCACAAAATTCTACACGGTCGTGGGTCAGCTAGACCATCGCTACATGGTAGAAGCTCGGGACATAATAGAGAACCCACCAGCACAGGACAAGTACGCCAAGCTGAAGGCTGAGCTCATACGTCGACTATCCGACTCGCGTGAAAAAAGGGTTCAGCAAATCCTCACTCAAGAGGAGCTCGGCGACCGGAAGCCATCACAGTTCTTGCGGCACCTGCAGACTTTGGCCGGACCACATGTTCCAGACACATTCCTAGCCACGTTGTGGGCGAGCAGGTTGCCGACGAACATACAGACGGTAATAGCTTCCCAGCCTAACCTTCCGCTTCAGTCTGTCGCAGATTTGGCCGACCGCGTGCACGAGATCGCGCCAACGCGGCCAGCGCTCACGACACCTCCCGCCGTGGCGAGCACGAGCACCAGCAGTGACATCGCGGAGCTGAAACAGTGCATGGCGGAGTTATGTCTACAGGTGGCGGCTCTACAAAAGCAAGGTCAGGTACACCATCGATCGCGCTCCACAGATAGGTACCGGCGTGGTGACAGAGAACCGACCCCAAGCCGACGCCGCAGTCGCTCGCGCTCCAGCAGCGCGTGGAACGACGCTCACTGCTGGTACCACAACAGTTTCGGTGACAGGGCCACGCGGTGCAGGTCGCCATGTACGTACGCGGGAAACGCCGTCGGCAGCCGGAAATAGCGGCAAATGGCTGCCCTCACAAACCACGCCGCCTATTCGTAACAGATCGGGACTCTAAAACCACGTTTTTAGTAGACACAGGGTCCGATCTGTGCGTATACCCACGTGCAGCCCTACGACAGCAGCGCAGCAGGACGGCGTACCAGTTATACGCGGCAAACGGAACTGCCATCGACACGTACGGTTGGGTGGAGCTCCACTTGAATTTAGGGCTTCGCCGCGTGTACACGTGGAAGTTCGTGGTTGCAGACGTCACCAAGGCAATCATAGGCGCCGACTTCTTGGCGCATTATAACATCTTGGTAGACCTCAAAAGTCACCGGCTAATCGATGGGCTGACCCAACTGTCTTCGCCAGCGTCGCCAGCGGCCGAATCAGCAGCAATGATCGCCTCAGTGAAGTCCGTAGGAGGCAACACGGAGTACCACGAGATACTTCGCCAGTACCCGGAAGTCACGCGGCCTGCTGGAACACAGAAACAGGTCAGTCACGGTACCGAACATCACATCCGCACTACACCAGGTCCGCCTATCACTGGACGACCTCGCCGTCTTGCACCAGACAAACTGAAGGCAGCACAGAGGGAGTTCGAGGCTATGCTGGCTAACGGCACAGCACGGCCGTCAGAGAGTCCGTGGTCGTCCCCACTTCACCTCGCTCCTAAGAAGGACAACAGCTGGCGGCCATGCGGTGACTACAGGGCACTCAATGCCCGTACTGTTCCGGACAGATACCCCATCCCGCATATACAGGACTTCTCACATCAGCTGGCTGGCAGCCGAATATATAGCAAAATCGATCTCATTAAAGCATACAATCAGATACCAGTCCAGCCAGCCGACGTTCACAAGACAGCGATCACAACACCTTTCGGACTGTACGAATTTCCATTCATGACCTTTGGCCTCAGGAATGCCGCTCAAACGTTCCAACGGTTCATGGACGAGGTGCTGCGCGGGCTGCCGTTCTGCTACTGTTATTTAGACGATATTCTCTTGTTCTCAGAGACAGCAGCCCAGCACACCGAGCACCTGCATCAGCTTCTGAAGCGGTTATCCCAGTATGGAATTATTATTAACTCGGCAAAGTGTGAGTTTGGCCGTACCACCATAACTTTCCTAGGACACGAAGTATCCGAAGAAGGTGTTCGCCCGCTGCAGGAGAAGGTGCAGGCAATCCAGGACTTCCCAGCTCCCAAGACTGTCAAGGAGATGCGTCGCTTCCTGGGTATGTTCAATTTTTACCGCCGCTTTGTCCCAGATGCCGCTCGCTTACAAGCGCCACTCAACGTAGTTCTGGCAGGACCTAAAACAAAGAGAACACAAACAATTAATCTATCGCAAGAAATGCTAGACGCTTTTAACGCTTGTAAAAGTGGCTTATCTAGGGCAGCTCTGCTTGCTCACCCAGAGCCCAACGCCGAACTCGCGATATTTACAGACGCTTCAGACACTTCTATGGGTGCAGTATTACAGCAGAAGTCAGGTGTCACATGGAACCCACTAGCATTTTTCTCTAGGCGACTGTCAGCTTCACAGAAAAAGTATAGCCCTTATGACAGGGAGCTCTTAGCCATCTACGACGCAGTCAGATACTTCCGCCACATGGTTGAAGGTAGGCACTTCACCATTTACACGGATCACAAACCCCTGTCATATGTGTACGCACACAACCGTGACAACTGTTCACCGAGGCAATACCGGTACCTGGACTACATTGCTCAATTCACCACGGATATCAGGTTTGTCGCAGGCAGGGACAACATTGTGGCAGACGCGCTGTCGCGTGTGGAGTCGGTGGCAGTACCGGCGTGTAATTACACAGCTCTTGCACAGTCCCAAGAAACAGACCACGAGCTGCAGGGGCTCTTAAATAACAACAGCACGTCACTCAAGCTGTGTAAAGTGCATTTCACGGACTCAGGCACTGAACTATATTGTGATGTCTCCACTGGTAACACCCGCCCTTATGTTACAGAACCCTTCAGGAGGCAGGTGTTCCAAAAACTACACCAGCTGAGCCATCCCGGCAGACAGGCCACAGTCAAACTGATTTCTGAGCGTTTCGTTTGGCCTGGCCTAAAGAAGGACTGCAGGGCCTGGACCAGAGAGTGCGTAGAGTGCCAGAAGAACAAAATCTCGCGGCACACAACCAGTCCCACCTCCGCTTTCCCTGTCCCTTCCCAACGCTTCTCCCATGTCCACATGGACATAGTAGGGCCACTGACCGTGTCATCAAATTACAGGTACATACTAACTGTGGTCGACCGCTTCACCCGCTGGCCTGAGGCGTACCCCATCGCGGACATCACAGCGGAGACATGCGCCCGCACTTTCATCACCGGCTGGGTGTCCCGCTTTGGCTGCCCCCAGCGCATCACTACCGACAGGGGCAGGCAGTTTGAGAGCAAGCTGTTCCACACCATCACGGAGACCCTCGGTAGCCAGCACCGCCCAACCACAGCATACCACCCAGCCTGTAATGGCATGGTGGAACGCCTACACCGCCAGCTGAAGGCAGCCATCCGCTGCCACACAGACACCAACTGGACCGAAGCACTACCCCTGGTGCTGCTCGGCATCCGCAGCGCCTGGAAGGAAGACGTCAAAGCATCAGCGGCAGAGCTCGTTTACGGCGAGCCCCTAAGACTCCCAGGCGAGTTCATCGCCCCCACACTCACCAGCACAGTCGACTACACCGACTTCGCGTCAAGACTCCGGCATCACATGGCGAAGCTGTCTCCAGAACCGGCGAGTCGACACGGCAACAAGCCGTTCTACGTGCCCGACAGCTTGTCAACTTCGTCTCATGTATTCTTGCGACATGACGCCGTTCGCCGACCGCTAGACCCGCCGTACACCGGCCCCTACAGAGTCCTGCAAAGAGGCGACAAAACGTACCGTATTGAGGTAAACGGAAAGGAAACCACAGTAACCGTAGATCGGTTGAAACCCGCTTACCTCAATAACGCAGACTACAGTCCCTCCGGTGTAACCAGCGCACCAACGGTCGCAAACACAGCACCAACGCCACCGCAGCCCACCGTCGAGAAGAAAACACGCTCCGGCCGCACCGTTCGCTTCCCGGACTACTATCACCCGTAGCTAAGTAGCCACGGTCTCAGGGGGGGAGTAGTGTAGCGGTCACAGCTACACCGGAATTCGTATGAATTCGTAATATTAATTTAAACTTTTTATAATTGTAAACACTCCACAATACAAAACTTTTCCTTATTGTCCCGTTACACCGAACTGTCAAATTTGAACAAACGTCAAACCAAAGACCAAAAAACTTCAAACACAAAACACGATCATTGTCTGTGGGTGAAAACTAACATATTTTATTAGAAGTATATTTACATATTTATTTAGTTGCTATATTTACAGCACACATAATATTTATTTACAAATTTAACAATACGCATAATTATTTACACTATACAAAATATAGGCTTAAAATTGTAATGTTCTGGTCGCTGCCTTTCCGAACGCAACTTCGGGCGCGTTCGGCAAAGCTCGGCTTTCATCGGAGCATATGACTTGCCTAATAGCGATAAAGCATCGTCATGTAGATCAGTACTCGTTTTGACCTCCCGAACAGTACACGCTTGAACTTACAACCAAATCTAGACTTGCTCGTAGACCTAAGTTCTGCTAGTTGACTCGATATCGTCTTTTTAGCTTTTTGTCTGTGTCCAGTAATTTCCCCGCTGTCGTCTTAACTTAATTGTAGCCTTAAGCGACTCAGAAGTGTTGAGAAATTAATTATACAAAAATAACGTTCAAACCACCGTTTCATTTCGCCATTTTGCTCTATACACTTCAATATTAATTTATTAGAATGTAATTCAAATAGTATAAGATTATTAAGTCTTTTTAAATCATTTGATCTCTCTAATGTGTTTATGGAGCCAACTCGAGTGACAGCTTCTTCTGCCACTTGTATAGATAACATTTTTTGTAATTGCGATTATGTCCATAAAGAAATAGTAAATAAATTGCCATCCGACCACAGTGGTCAAACAATAACGTTTTGCGCCTCCATACCTTTACAAAAAACTCAAATAAGGTTTAGGCCAATTACATGTAAAAATTTAGAGAAATTAAATAACTCTTTAGCTGGTTTATTAGGTCAGAGCTTAAGTAATATTTATGACCCAAATGAGTTTTACGCTGAGTTCTTTTCTCTATTAAAAACGAAATTTAATGACGCTCTTCCACTTAAGACTAAAAGTATATACCCTAAGTTCTTATTTAGTGACTGGGCAACTCCAGGTATTCGTAAAAGCAGGGAAAAACTTTTTGAACTTTATGGCCTAAGGCAGCATGTGAATAATACGAACTTTCATCAGCATGTTGCTATATATTCAAAAATATTCAAACGTGTTTGCAAAGTTTCTAAAGCTCTTTATATTAGCAATAAAATAAAATCAGCGGATGATAAAATAAAAACTACCTGGCAAATAATAAATAATGAAACAGGTAGGAAAAAACAGCACGACAATGATTATAATTTAGAAACTGCACATGGCCCAGTAAACTCAAATATAGAAGTCGCTCAAGAATTTGATAACTTTTTTGCTTCAATTCCCTTAAAAACTACGGAATCATTACACTCCTCATCCGCTCTTTCTTTTGCTTTAATTAAGGAGAATGTAAAGGCATGCCCCCTGGAGTTTCGTTTCCAATATACAAACCCTCAGGCTGTAATAAAAGCTTTTAAAGATCTTAAAATTAAGTCAACAGAAGATCTTTGGGGAATGTCTGTAAAAGTCTGTAGATCTATAATCGAAACAATTGCACCCTATTTAGCGTTCTTGTTTAATATCAGTGTAGACGAAGGAGTTTTCCCGGATCTCATGAAACATAGTAAAGTTGTTCCGTTGTTTAAATCCGGTGATAGTAAAGACCCCAATAACTATAGGCCTGTGTCAATTTTGCCAGTTCTCAGTAAGGTGTTTGAAAAGTTAATGCTAAATCAAATGTTACGTCACTTTAATAAAAATTCCATCTTTCATGAACATCAGTACGGTTTCACTAAGGGGCGCTGTACAACTGACCCTAATGTGTGTTACCCTAATCAAAAACATTTTCAACGCCTGGGAGGAAGCACAAGATGCCATTGGAATCTTTTGTGACCTGTCGAAGGCGTTTGACTGCGTTAACCACGAAACACTACTGTTAAAACTAGATCACTATGGTATTAAGGATAAAGCTCTTAACTTAATAAGATCTTATCTGAAAGACAGACAGGTCAAAGTCCAGATTAACGGCGTAAACTCATCGGGGTCTGAATTGACAATGGGCGTGCCTCAAGGTTCAATTCTGGGTCCGTTCCTCTTTTTAGTATATATTAATGATTTGCCTCATTTAATTCAGAATCAACCGAAGATGGTGTTATTCGCAGATGACACATCTCTCATTTTTAAAGTAGACCGACGTTCCAAAATCTTGACGACGTAAATAAATCTATTCTTCAGGTACAAAATTGGTTTACGGCAAACAATTTGGTACTTAATAACAAAAAAACCAAATGTATTAGATTTACGTTACCAAACGTTAGAAGTAGCGAATGCGACATCATGTTGAATGGAGGAAAGCTCGAATATATTAATGAAACCGTTTTCCTAGGCATCACGCTAGACGAGAAGTTACAATGGGGACCGCATATAACATCTCTTGCGGGGCGGCTAAGCTCGGCTGCTTATGCGGTTAGAAAGATCAGGCAGTTGACAGACGTAGAAACCGCGCGTTTGGTCTATTTCAGCTACTTTCACAGCGTAATGTCGTATGGCATTTTACTGTGGGGTCGGGCTGCTGACATTGATTCCATTTTTATTCTACAAAAGAGAGCTGTCAGAGCTATTTATAATCTACCGCGTCGAGAATCTTTAAGGGAATTATTTAAGAAAATTAATATTATGACAGTGCCTTGTCAATTCATTTACGAAAATATTATGCATGTAAGAAAAAACCCACATCTTTTTAGTAAAATAAGTGATAGACATAATTTTAATACTAGAAATAAAGATAAAATAGCTCAACCATTTTTCAGATTAGCTAAAGCACAGACATCTTTCATGGGGTACTGTGTTAAATGTTACAATAAAATACCTCTTGATATATTAAAACTAAATGAAAGGAAATTTAAAACTTATATTAAAAGTACACTTTGTAAACAGGCATATTACAAATTAGACGATTATATTCAAGATAATAATGCTTGGCAACATGCTGGTCCAGCTCCATAGGGCAATCAAGGAACTTGACAAAATCTTAACTTGCTTTATTTTTGCAACACTCACTCTATTCTGCTGTGTATTTATTTTTATTATTATTATTTATTTAATATTTTCTTGATTTGTTAAATATTAATCCGTGATTTTAATATTTGTAAATGTGAGAGTACCATGTATCTATCCACATAATTATGTACTTATCTACTAAAATGCTTAATCTATCTTAGCATAGTATGTTATTTTTTTATTTTTTATTTTATTTTACTTTGTTTAATCTAGGTACATCGTATTCACATATAATGTACTTTTTATTGTATACAAATATTGTAAAAACTATTTTAAAAGAGTAAGTATGGAGTTTCTTGCCCATTCTTCTCCATACAAAACTACCTTTTGGAAGGGACAACTAGAATCATTAAATTTTACTTAACTTGTAAGTTTAACGTTCAAAAGTGCCTTTTAAATGGCCTAATTGAAATAAATGATTTGACTTTGACTTTGACTTTGACATATAATCCCGTTGAATGTTTTTTTCATAAAACAGTCATTGTGTGTTTTTTTTTATTTTTATTTTTTTTTTCCTTTTTTTATGAAATTTAAATAGCTCTGTTTTAGTTAAGTTAGTAGTTTTTAGTTTATGTTTTTACTTTGTTTTGTATGTCTTACTAAAAATGGATATATTGGTGAATTTCATTGTTATAACTCCGATGCCGAAGCCATATTTATTACGGTCAAAATTGGTGTCTCAGGGAAAGCTAGTTCCGAAAAACTTTGAGTTTTTAACTACAGATTGACTGATTTTTTAAAGTTTTTACATGATAATAATATGAATGTTTTAAAAGAGATACCACTAATTAGCTCAGTTTACTGGATGTGTCTTTTTTAAGCTATCTGATGCCATAATAACTTTACGGTTTTTTTGAGATACCGATTTTAAGCTCAGCACGGCAGTAATGTTTAATGTGAATTGTATGTACAGTTGGCATCACTTGCTGTGAATCAGTTAGCTAACGAAATGTTATTAACTACGCATCGTGCGTATGACCGGTCAAGCTCTGTGGTGCAAGTGGTTATTGCCTTAAAGGTGATTCACCAGAACTAAAGCCAACTGTATATACACAATATTGTGATTTAAATTGTTGCAAATATATCAAACAATTTGACGGCAATGTTGGCGAATTGGCTAAGCAATTGACTGCTGCGCAACGTACGTTGCGCAGCAGTCAATTGCTTAGCCAGTACCCCGGGTGCGATTTTCGTACAGGATAAATATTAGTATTGTCTACAGGTCGCTGTTTTAAGTATAACTGTATGTGTATTTTTTGCACAAACGCATCCACGACAGAAAAAAAAATCCTAGTGGGTATAGTTAAGTAAAAAAAAAAGTTACAAGCTTTTAGAGCCAGTACACATTTTTTTAATCCACATAAACAAAGTTATAAGCAAACATTAGTCCAGTATCTAGAAATAGAACATAATTATACATTCAACTGAAATAGATTTCTATTTAAGCTACACTTTGCAAAGCAAATGGTGATCAACGAAATACTGCATAATGTTATTAGTAAATAATACCACTGATTTAATCCCCTTGCCCCTTATGTAATACTCACGGGACTCTGATAGGGTGGGTCTTCTATTCATAGTCGGGATTACGTGTTAGTACTAGTCAATGGATACTTTGGTTACCATTCCTATATTGCAGTCACATTAGGGAAGGCGTATCCTTCCTTAATGTGACCGCTCAGTATAAGACCATTGGATGCGATACCAAGACGAGATTAGAAATTCGGTATGCTTTATTGAGAATCCAGCTTTATTTGAAAATAAATAATAAATATAAATGGAATATTTATTTTTTTACTTGAAATGTAAGTTATAGACACGTAATATTGAAGGCTTTTATTATTTAGCCATAAGTTCAAAAAGAAAATTTGCGAACATTAATCACCACAATTGATTAAAGAAAATTAACGACTTCAAACATGTATTAATTATAAGTCCACGATTCTTCACGATGTTTTTCTTAACCTGTCACTCAAATACTTATTCAATTTTAATTGAAATCTTTATTTGAAACGTCATATACACAATGTATTTTCTATAAACAACAAAACAAAATCTGTATTTCCCCTAATTCTTACTAAAACAGTAATACTAGAACCACCACACTGTGAACGAATAAAGTTCTGTATGGTAATGTAAGTGCACTTCGGGCCACAAAAACCGTACCTCTCAAAAACACTTCGATCTATTTTTATATTCCACTACGTAACGCGGTTGTTTTACATCGGAGTCACGTACAACGGCATCTGTCATGGGGAGCTGTTTTAAAACCGATGTGTCGTTGAAACTATGTTGAAACCAAAGAATGCATTGCCAGACGTACACGGGTTGAATTGCAGACATTCGGGACACTTCTAGACAGGACTGACGCGTAACGCGACTCCACTGCATTCTTTGCGCTCTGTCGTTGTTTATTTTAAGTTTTAAAGTCGTTTCTATTGTTTTAGAGTTTTGTCAGCGGGTTTAGCGGTTGGGAACTATGACCGTGTTTTAAACTGTGACTGTACTTTGTGAAATAATAAAAAAGTACTGGATCTACTAAACCTTTCAATCGTGTCAATTAGAGACACAATAGAAAGACAATGACAGCGCGGACACCAGTGTCCTCTTGGGGTTTATTGAATTAAACCCGATGTATTTATTCAACTGCCCTAATACACAACTTAATTCCTTATTCCATTCCACAATTTATGCTTACCTAGGTGGTAAACATTTGTTAAAAGAAACAATAATGGACCTAAAAAAAATGCTAAAAGATGTTGAAAGGATGCTACAAAAAACAATAATGTACTTCCAGTGTAATGCATAAGCTTTTAGGAGTAATAACAATCTCAGCATTTGATGAACAAGTATGCAAAAACAATGCCCTGTATTGTTATTCAAAGCGATAAATCTAAAACGTGCACTTAACACTCAAAAAACCAACAGTGATCTTAATACACTTCCAACAAAAAAATGACAACATCGTATTTATAAAAACCGCTACTTGTCTCAACAGTAGGCTCTATTAAAAAATGGCTAACCATTGTTCACACTGGGACTAAAGAGTCCGTTATCAAACCACTTAAATTGTAACACGTTATACCGCGGCTTGCGTCGTATTCCACAACTGCTAAAACAAAGAAAGAACGCACCTATTACTCTCGTTTAAGATCGACCATTAAACTCTTACAAAAAGCTAATGGTTATCAAACTGGGCCACCCAAGTAGATGAATTTAGGAACGTGAGTTTTATGTAACACGTCGTAAATTGCTATAGTTTGACTCGCGTGCCCTGCACAAACCTAAACTTTTCCACGAACAAACATCCAGCGCATAGCGTACAGTTCAAAGATATTTTTTGTAAAAACGAAACGTAGAAAGTATTAACAACGAGGATGGCATGAATTTTTTCCCCGAACGTCAGGAATTTAAATTCTTCTGGCTCCTTACGCGATCGCGTGTGGTCTAATTATGAATACGGCACAATAGCATTAACTTTTTCTGTAAGAGAAAAAACTTCAGCGGTTTCCCTGCGAAAATGGAATAAAAGTGTAACGGATAAAGGAAAACTTCTAGACCTGTTAAGTGGCGATACCCTACTTCGCGGCTCCATTACTTTGCATTTTATATGCCGCTCGACTGCGCCTGTTTACTTTGAACTTTTATTATATTCACTTATCCAAGAAAAATGTTATGGCTCTACCCCATTTTCGGTCACGCGAAATTCGGCGCTTATTACGTAACGTATTTGGAAACTCAGTTGCCATTAATTATTGTAAATTAATGAGTTTCGAATTTTAAATAATGTTAAGATCTATCGTCTGGTGTCTGATGGCTTTTAGTAAAAATAAAATTAATAAGACTTGTCTGTTTTTACAGAAGCTTAATCGTTCACCTTTTTGGATAAAAGGTCTTTATTGGAACTGGTCTGGTTTTTGAGTCATCTATAAATAATGCGATTACATTTTAAGCGGTTTATTATTAAATGCTTTTTTCTAAATGTCAGCTCTCTTAAGTATTTCAGGTTCGGCTAGAGTTTTAGGCTATTCAATACATAATAAGATGACCTATGGGTTAAGAGATTAGACAAGATTTCGATAAGATAATAAATAGCTACCAACATTATTAGTGGATGTTAATTTATCGTAATAATTTAATAAGTCAAGAAAAAAATTGAATAACATTGAATGTATAGTCTGATTAATAAATCAATTACTGTTCTTTCAATTTTCTACACTTCACTTCGAGGCAAAGGTATCTGCCATACATTGCTAATGACTTTTATGCGTATCTTCTTCAGTCATAGACGAGCCCAAATTAAATTAAACAACAAATAAATAGGGGAAGATCATTATTAAAACAAAATACGTAATTCTGCCACGATTCTTAGGTTACTTTTTTTATGTAAGACCAGTAGTTGCAAGATTGCCAAAAGTCGGCTTTAATCTCCACAGGATCATACATTCTGTATTTATACACAGAAATATACAAAATTATAGGTACTTACGCATTTTTACCCAGGGTGTAAGCTGTGTTCCACGCGCGCCTTAAAGAGCTGCCAGCAACAAAGACGGAGCCCACCAGAGCCAGTGCCTTCTGGGGTCACGGAATTTGTTCAAAAGAGTCACCACAGCCCTGAAACACAAAAGGCATTAGGAGGAACACGTGTGGGTTTTAGTCAGTAAGAGTCTGACACTCCGTTGGGCGGAGGGAGTCATTTGATGATTTCCAATCCTTAAAAAATAAAAAGGGGGGCAGGCAGAAACTTTCCATCTGCTACGATTCTGGGCACACTCGATTGGAAAGTGTACTACGCACACGACTTTTTTGAAGTACAGACGCCAGCACATCAAGTTACCCCAATGTGTCAAATTTCTTTGATCGTTTTTCAACTTTATGTCAAACAGAATAAGGTTCCAATTCAATTGGGGAAATTTGACACATTGGGGTAACTTGATGTGCTGGTCTCTGCACATTACCAATCATATCCCACTAATATTATAAAAGTGAAGTTGTTTGGATATTTGTGAATCAATCACGCCTAAACCATCGAACAGATTTGGATGAAAATTGTGACCCAGTTAGACCATTTCCTGTATACTTTTTATCCTGGTAGTGTCTTCCCTTGGGATGATCTTGAGAAAGTTACTTTTTACGCGATCGAAGCCACGGGTAGTTACGAATATATAACGAATATATTACCCATGATTATAAAATCGCAAGGGTAATTAATAAATTACCGGTATCCGACGAAATCAATTTAAAAAACTATTTATATAAAAGCCTCTGACAAATAACAATATTTAATTTGACTTCGCATTAATTTAAAAAATCGCCTATCTAAATCAATAGATCGTTATCTATCTAAATTCTTTGTCGCGTATTAAATCTTAAAGGAATTATTATTTTGCCGAGTAACCAGTTTTGTATTATAAAAAGTTAAATATATTACCTACACTAAATTAAATAAGATAAACGACTTCGGTAAATGTTTATTTGGCTTCATAACACCTAAATTAGTAATAAATTTTATTGTAGTGTTTAAATAGTAAGTTTTTGTTTGCATTGATGTTAGATGCATTATATATACCTAATACTAACTGGTCTAGTAGTCGGCATCCGATGCTGCTATTTCTTGAATGAATAAGAATGGCTACCCACCACCGGATCGACCGTGCTGCCCTCAACCGGCCACAACAGGAACTTACTCAATGCAAAATCTCGATTTATATCCTTCTACCCACCGAGTTGATAGTATTAATTTTACTGTTATCACTAAATTAGTTGTTTAGATATTAAGTTATGTTGTAATGTGTGTGTAATGTTATTAAAAACTGTGATTTAAGAATCTTTAGTAGGTAAACAATAGTTGTATGCGAATAAAGTCAGTGCTAAGACTATTGTGCTCCAAATTGTTTCTTTGTACCTATGAACATATGTAGTTTTGTTAAGTGAATTGTAAACTCAGTGCATAATGTTCGTAAAGGTAAGTTAATCTAAGCACCAGTTATCTTTTAAGATGTCATTGTTTATACTTTGTTTTACACTGTTAATAATTATAATACCAGCCTGTTACTGTCCCACTGCAGGGCAAAGGCCTCTTCTCATACAGAGAAGGCTTGAGCATTGATCGCCACGCTTGCTCAAGGCGGATTGGCGATTTCAAACTTATATTAACTATAAGTCCAGGTTTCCTCACGATGTTTTCCTTCACCGATGTCAATGATGTCTAAGATAAACTTAGAAAGTACATATGAATTGAAAAAGTCACATTGGTACTTGCCCGGATTTGAACCGCTGATGCTGATTTTGATGCTGTTAATAAAGACCTTTAAAAACGTGTTGAGTGATTTGAACTCAATCAATCGCTGCTGGTAAACGGAAGGACTAGGGTTACTATCCCAGTTCGGGCAAAGTGATATTAAATTAAATTATAACAGAATTTTTTCAGCACTAGCCTGGATAGACAGCGGTCTGAGCTTATCCTATAAGCTGATGTTAATAGGATCTCCCCATAGCACATGATACTTCAACATAACTGACGTAAAGTGGCTTGACTATCAGTAAACCTTTAACCTTTCGTTCATGTCAATTAGTGACACAATAGAAAGACAATGACAGCGTGGACGCCGGTGTCCTCTTGGGGTTTATTGAATTAAACCCGATTAATTTATTCAACTGCCCTAATACTCAACTCAATTCGTTATTGCATTCCACAATTTAGGCTTAGGTAAGCCTAAATTGTGGAAACATTTGTTAAAAGAAACAGTCATGGACCTAAAAAAATGCTAGAAGATCTTAAAAGCATGCTAAAAGAAACAATAATGTACTTCCAGTGTAATGCATAAGCTTTTAGGAGTAATAACAAGCTAAGCATTTGATGAACAAATATTACAGCAAAAACAATGCCATGTATTCAAAGCGATAACTCTGAAACGTGAAATCTTTAAATTACTGTTTTGAAAATATTAGATGTATTGTTTAAAACATCAGCCGAATACTGAAACGCTACTCAAATCTCCTACTCATCTAAAAGCTACTTAAATTTAAGCATCCCTCAAATTTAAATGGTATACACAAACACCACTCAAGCAATTCGAAAAACCATACTTAAATAAGCAGTCCTTAAAATTGTTCTCAGCACGTTCTCATTTACCAAATAATTTAGTTATATAACACCTATTTAACTCGATTTGACAGTTGATGTGACAGTTAAAAAGCGCTAAGTGGGTTCCACTATACGGATTTTATACAGACTTGAGTTTAAGTACAACTTAATTTGAGATCCTGTTAAATTTAATCAATGCTTTTAAATGACATATGAGAATATGAATTTCGACTAACGGAGAGCTTCTCAAACGTTTAAGTAGCCGTCAAATATTTGAGAGGCGTTTCAGTATTCGGGCATTAGGAGCCAAATAATAACAGAAGACAGGGTTGATCGTCGTGGTTATGTTGGTCCTGGCTGTTATTAGCAGATATTTGCAGACAAGCGTTCTGTGTAATATTAAAACCAGCCTGTTACTGTCCCACTGCAGGACAAAGGCATTTACTCATACAGAGAAGGCATGCGGGCATTAATCAGTACTGCTCCAGGCGGGTGATTCCAGACTTATATTAAACTAGCAGAGGTCCCGCGTTGTCACCGGCGTAGGTCCCGTTCCCGTGGGAATACAGGCATAAAAAGTAGCTTTTGTGTTAATCCAGGGTGTCAGCTAACTCCATACCAAATTTTATTAAAATCTATTCAGTAGTTTTTACGTGAAAGAGTAACAAACATCCATCCATCCTCACACACTTTCGCGTTTATAGTATTAGAAGGATAGTATGACAGCAGTCCAGGGTTCCTCATGATATTTTCCGTCACCGATATCAATAATGTCTAAGATAAACCAAGCAAGTACATATAATACGAATTGCAACCTTGTGCAGCTGTGTTTAAAAAATACTAGTAGATATTCAGCCAAACTGGAAGCCGACTCCAAGCTACCTAACTTTTCGTACATGCGTGATGTTATATTATTTTAACATCTACAAAAAGTAGATTATTATGCAATTAATAATAGCCACTTTAATACATGGTTTTTGTGCTATTTCTACAGAGACTTATTTTAAAGAATAAGTATGTAAATTAGTAGAGAAAAAGACTTTACGGGTCAATTTCGTGCAACATTTTATGTTCACACCTATGTATGTATATTTTGAAATTTATTTGCATAGTTTAATGTGTATCAAAACATAATAAATCTCGCCGCCCACGGAGTATCTTTAAAATATATTAACATACACTTGACCTTTGTGTTGAATTCTATCAGGGCGAACATTACTCAATAAAATGTTTAATACGGTGCTAAGTATAATATCGAGTGAGAACAATAAGCCATAAACATGCAGTCATATCAACGCATAATGCTATCCCATGCCAAAGAAATGGATTTTTCTTTATTTCAATAATATGCGGCGCGAAAGCTTCGGCGTAGAGTTACTCGAATCATTTCGCGCACGACTGGATTAAAATAACAGTTTAATCGTAACTTATACATTTTAATGCTCTAGTCGTGCCGCAAAAATATTACTCGGTAAAATACTCGCATTCTCAAAAGCGAAAGTTTCGATTTCGATTCGATTCGTTTCATCCAATATCGTGCATGCTTACATAATTTCACGTCATTCTTCTGTGGGAGGAGGCGAAGACTCATAATCACCACGTGCGCGCCTCTGTCGCTTCTTCTACTTTCATCATTTCTGTTCCTACTCCTCAGATGGCCGTGTTCACCTATTGCAGTTAGGCCTATCTTTAGAAAGGGAGTTAACGCCTCCAGGCACCGCAACGCACGGCACATTCATGCATACTTTCAATATGAGTACACAGACAAAGCATGGACTTATAAATAAAAGAGTTTAAAGCATGACTTGTTCCAAGTCGCTCCAACATTTCAACGTCACGGATGTCTTCAATTATTAACATTATAGGAGTCGCGCATAAGGTGGTTGTTATGAATAATAAAATAGTAGAATACGCTGTGAAAACAGCAAAGAAAGTGCAAGGGGTGCAGTACAATGGCAAGTAAAGGCAACAGTGTAGGTTTATATGCGTTGACAATGTGCATTGTGCCTTAGGACGGGTCCAAGAAGAATTTTAATATTCTCAAGCGGGAGATGCGGACTTCATCTGCTTCATAGCGACGCAGTTTGCACTATACAAAATGCTTTAAAAATTCATGCCGGTTATTCAACCCTGCTCTGAAACGGGGGCAGGATTGGCGTTATCGATTTTTTAGACCTCTACTACTGCTGCAGTGCATTAGATTATTTAATATTAAAATGAAAATCAGCTTATGCAATATCCATTTCGCATGTTCATTAAGGGGGTTGCGAGGGCAACCCCCTTAGTGGTTTGAATACACTAAATATTAATATTTTGTTACGTTTAATCTGGGCACACTTTATATCTTATATATAAAATTCTCGTGTCACAATGTTCGTTCCCATACTCCTCCGAAACGGCTTGACCGATTCTCATGATTTTTTTTATGCATATTCAGTAAGCCTGAGAATCGGCTACTATCTATTTTTCTAACCTGTAAGTGATAAGGGGTGTTCACCCCAAATTTTTATTTTTTATTTTTTTGATAATTTTTATTTTTTTTATTTGTTTATTATGTGGCATCAAAAAGTACATACAACTCTAAATTTGCACTTTTTTATCACCAACCCTTGCTTTTTAATAGTCATAGCAGAACTTTTAAAGACTTTTTGAAATATCACGAGGAGAGGGAAGAGGGAGGGGAGTGGGAGGGTGAGAGGGGGAAGGGAGTCGGAGTGGGGATGTGAGAGGGGAGGGGGAAGATTGTGTGAGGGGAGGGGGGAGATTGTGAGAGGGGAGGGAGGGGGAGGGGGAGGGGCAGGAACAGCGGGAGGGATGGGGAGGAGAGCGGGGAAATGGATGGAGAGTGGGAGAGGAGGGAGGTCAGGACAAAGGGAGGGGGTGGAGAAGGAGGGAATGGGAGGGGTAGGGGAAGGGTGAGGTGAGAGGGGAAGGGAAAGAGGGAGGGCAAGAGGCAGGAGCCGGATGGGGGAGGAAGAGGAAAGTTAGGGAGGGGTGAGGGGAGGGGCGTGGGAGGTGTGGGGGAGAGGTAGGGAGAGGGGGGAGGGGGGGGAGAGGAGTTGATAAAAAATGCTATGCACTAGCTTTACCGCGGCAGTCTCCGAGTGCCACACGTTATTTTCTCTTTTTTTTTTACCATTCAATCACAATAAGCCACAGCGAAGCGTGGCAGGGTACAGCTAGTTTAAAGATAAAGTTTCGGCTTAGGTAGCAGACTGGAATGAAAAGATTATAAGTAATTTCGCAACCTGTGAGCGTCGATACCTCTAGGTGGTAAATTCCTACGATAAACCGTAAGTTTATTCACAGTCACACGAACCTATATTATTCAGAGACTCTTCAAAACATTCTGCCATCGGAATTAGCAAGAGTCATTATTAAGTGGAACAGTTTCATTGACCAGAAATTGCCAACGTTTATGCACTCGTAACTTCGAGACATTTGAATACTGTACTAACAATGCAGTCATCGTAAGCGCCTTGTGTACAGTCTCCCGCGCATATTTACATATGAATGTGATTCGCTCAACGAAACGTTATGTTAAACTTCTTACTGTTCATTCGAGACGTCATTTAATCTGTAGCTTTGAGGTCTCCAGTGGATTCAGTCCCAAAAACGGATGGCATTTTATCTTCTCGTTATTTTTTAAATATTCAGATTGGGAATCATTATTGTATACACGAACCTGCAGCCGGTCGCTTCGGTAAAGTCTGAACGTGAAAACTTGGGTGAAATGAACGGCAAGGCGAGATGTGAGTGGGTTATAACATTGCCAATTTCGTCGCGTACTTTATAAAAATGTTCAAGGGGAGATTTTTATACATTATCATTGCTGGTTGTTGAGCTCGATAAAGCTCTCAACACATTAGTTTACATACCTAGGTATCCCAGACAAAATCATTCCCCAAAGAATCAGATTCACTAGTCAAAGGAAAGGCACTTAATTCTAAATCGTACATTGCTGATCATTTATTTAGGAGCCGTCACAACAACCTATAACTTCGCTATAAATTTATGTAAGGATCTGTTCCTGTCTGGTTTTATGCAATAGCTTCAATCCATATCATGATATTTATTGAATAAATATTTTTTTATATTTATTTCAATTGTTGCTTAACATAAATTAATTAATTTATGTACATGAAAAAGTTACAAAGAAAGCCATTTTTTTGGAACACCCACAGAAGATACAAATAAAAGAAGAAACTAACTGACAAAACAAATTAAAATGTCTTGTACTTGTATAAGAATGTTTCATAACGCAATCTGCAATATTAAAAAAAAAAACAAACACTGCATCGCTAATATTCTGATAAGGCCCGCTGGTGTGATCTCAAGGATCAATTACCCAATCTCCACCCTTTTCTCCTTAAACAAACAAACATTCGCTGCAACAATCATTATGTAAAACACTCATATCTCATTGGAGCCGTCACCAATGTTGTGATAGACGCAGACGTAGTCCGAAACACCACCCAACACGTGGGTGGACGTTATCGCTGCGACGTGAATCAGCAATTTTCAAGTAATTAAAGATAAACAACATTTGATGCGTGTACTATGAGCTTTTGGGTTTAGGGTCCCTTAAATGTTTCTGTATTAGGTTTTTATGATGCTATTTCAATTGAATACATAGGATTTGCGTTAGTTATGGTCTACCCAGCCTTTACCCAACTTTCTTGAGGTAGACTTCCAGACTAATCTTTTGTTCTTTAAGTCAGTCAATTAAGAGCAGGTTGTCCTGTGCCATCACCGATTAAATAATATAATGCATATAATTATCAGCATCATCACCTGTCTAGCCTTTCTCCAACTATGTTAAAGTCGCCTTCCAATAAAGCATTTAAAACCCAGTTTTTAATATAGGGTGACTGCATATTTAAACTTCACAAACTTTGATTGTTAAACTTTTTTACTGACTAGATAGTGACTCCCGCGAGGACTGTCAAAAACAGGAAATTTGATTAATATAAGAGAAACAAAACTAATATAGTTTGCTTTTTATTACATATGTAATGGTGGGTCATCCATCTGTGGACTGTTTTAGGCTAGCGTATCTTAACCGTCAACGATCCTGCTTTTATTTAGCGACGAGCCCATGATGATGCGTTAATTTTGGTAGAGAAAAATTAAAGCCAAGTTCATGTTTGGGTCTGATTTAGGTATTTATTCCATTAGTTCTTGTAACTTTTTACTTTTTAGTGGCAATGATCTTCTCTTAGGTCATTACTGTAATAGTTTTGCTCGTGGTAGGCTCACAGACGTTAGCACATCAAGGTATCCCAAACTGTCAAAATAAATTTATTATCCAACATAAACCTTTTTCTTCGTAATAAAGTTGAAAAACTACCTATCTAAGAAATTTGACAGATTGTTGCTTCATATACTGGCGTCTATACCTAGACCATCAGAATTAAACTAGTTACTTCGGTAAAACAGAACTACTTGGAGTTACCCTTCTGAGCTAGTTCTGAGTTACATACCCGCCTGGGGATACGGCTTGTTTGTGGTCGTGATTTGACTTAACAATGCAAAAGCACGAGACAATGCATGATATCCTAATGCAGTGTTACAAGTGTGAATTGGATAATACTACCATAGTAGTAGTATTTTCTGTATTATGCCTTACTTTGACTACTTAATTTTAAGCAAAATGTTTTCTTACGCTAACATAATTACCATTTTCTTTATTATTATTTTTTTATTTGTCTTGTCGTTTTTTTTGTTTCTTATAATTTCTTACCTAACCGCGCACTTGTATTAAATTTATTATCGTGTGCCTGTGTTGTGCCAAATAAATGCTTTCTATTTCTTTATTTCTATTCTTATTATGAATTCTGCAGCTACAAAACCTTAATAGTAATCAAACTACAACATTCTGCATGTAAGTAATATGCAAGGATGTCAAATTAAATTCGTGGAAGACAAACCTTGAAAGGCCCACTTAACTTCAATATACTTACGGAACCCACAGGTCGCTTAAATTGCTTCTTTTTTTTAATAAGTAAATTAAATGCAAGGGAAAATTAACTCTTCTTGCAGTGACGGCCGGTGACGGCGGAGTGACGTGGTCGGCCATTACGGTTCGGAGGTCGTTGACCTCACGACTGGAAAACAGCCGTGTTGTTTTAAGTTTATACTACCTGTTTACCCTTTGTTTTCTTGTTGAAAATTTGATTGAGATGTTTTTAATTACTAATTTTGATTATGGAAGGTGAATGGTTTACCTCGCTTGTGATCAGCATTTTAAATTGATAGGGCTAACGGTATACAAAGATGGTTGCATTATTTTCTAAAATTGATTATAGAATTATAAATTATAGTTTAGTAACAACTAAATATGTATAAGGTAGGTACAAAAGCCGTGCTGGCCTACCTAATAAATAGATTATCAAGCTACTCCAATCAGTCAAATTGATTTAAAAGTTTTATGAACTCAATTAGATAAAATTTCATTTATTTCGGCCAACATTGATCCATATTTTATTAGTAATATAAACAGCTTATATTCTAGTGTTAGTAACATTGCTAAAAATAATGCTACAATGGATGGCCAGGCAGTAAAATAATATTTCCTACCTAATCACCCTCCGCAAAATGTGCTAAATATTTTGCGTAGTTCTCGGCTACCACTTTCAGCAATTAAGTAGGTACATAAGAATAAGGTGCATGTTCAAATGGGAAAATTTTACCGTTTGAGATTTTCTGTTCAAACACTGGCGACTAGGTAGGTACCACAGATTTTCAAAATCACACAGTATAATGCCTCTTTCGAAACAAAACAGATGGCATAGACTGTCCCATTGCAAATCGTAAAATTGCTCTAAATGAAACTGTAGTATTTTTTCTTAAAACCATGATACGCTCGTTTTATTGAGGATATCCCGTCCAAGTAGTAAAATTGGGGGTTCTTTTTGTTTAATCAACATTTACGGCACGGAACCATGGGGACATTGGCTTGGACCACAAAGGGGTTTCTTGCAACAAAATTTTACAACCTGGTTGCGGTCTCTGAATTATTTTATAGGTGAAGTTTTGTTGTGTAGATTTTTTTGGGTTTCTGGCTGTTTGCAACATGAAAGAAGAAAGCAAGATAATAATATGAAGAAAGAAACATTGTTTTAGCAAAATCAAAAACATTAAGTACCTACAATAGACAATAGTTAGTCTTACATAAGTTAATTTACAAAAGCTACATTTTATATTTTAGTTATTTGTACACCATAGAGATGATTGATCCTTTTTGCACTGTACCAAACATCTTGCATGCTTTATGTGTGCAAACACATGTTTCTGAAAAATAAATGAACTTTGATTTTGACTTTAAAGAAACACACCTTAATAAGTATTGTAGTGTAAAATATGTCTGAACTTAGGATATGAGATCTGATGACAACTACACAGGCTTAATTTCGAAACATAAAATACTAAATTTGATAGCAAAGTACACGAACATTATAGAATTAAATAATCGGAAACAGCACTGTGACATGAATAGTCAAGTCCACTATCGTGAAGCCATCTTCCCCTATTATTTTGTCCCAAAAATCGGTGCTATGAAATTTCAACCATCCTGGGCAATTTAATAAACTTATCGAGTAACGATATTGAGACGACCACGAGAAACACATTAAATTCAGATTCTTGTCCTGTTTTCATTAAACACACACCCTCGCGCGCTAATGGAATAGAGAAAACTGTTAAGTTGCCGTATTTTATAAACTTTTAGATTTACAATAACAACATACCCTTTGGGAAATACAGGCGAGATATTATATGTGTTTTAGTTTTACAATACTTTGAATAGTAATTTTCTGCGTAAATGTGACTTGTTTAGTCATTTTTGTGCAGATTTTAATATATCAAAATTTATTTGAATTACTTTATGACTTTAAATAAAATAGCATAATCATACTATAATTATTAGCATTTGACTAAAAATAATCTTCATATTAAATTATTTAAATAACTTAATTTCAGTCAAGGTGTCACCATAGACTTAAAGCCTGGCCTTCAGGCCTGGCTTAGGCCTGAAGGTTGACTGGTAGAAAATGCCTATGACATTAAGTCCGCCTTTGTATATTAGTGTGCTTGAAGTATTAAATAAATAAATAAATAATAAATATTATAACTAAGACACTGCTATGGACCCTGAGATGACACAGCAAATTATCATATGTAATTTGATTCAAAGCTTTTATAAATGACGGTATATCTTTTGTGGCTCTTAAAGTATGAGTATTATCAAATAAATTGTTAGGAATAAATTTCTTAATGCATGCAATGGCCTGCATACTTGACATGACTTAAAACCCATCACAATAGAACACACCAAAACGTGTTGGATACCACATTACGCCCATCACGATATGGTGAATGCTCGGAATTGAAAATATATCACCCGCAACCGAAATGAACGTCTGTAATGTACCAGCAGACAGCTCCATAGTTTCCCCTGTCAGACCTTTAACGTGGCAGTTTAATAAAAGGGCGTAGCGCCCGTATAGTCAAACAGATAAGATCATAGACGTAAACACGAATAAAACCGAGACAATACCAATTGGCCGATACCCTTTTGTACCACACACCCTTTTATTTGTACACGAACTACCTCTCCACCGTTTTCCTAAACACAAATAAGCAACTTTAATTGAATCGAACGGCCCTCAACGAAAGGGTGACAGGAATTTTAATGAAATGCAATTACGTTTGAGAGTGTGGTAAACAACAAATGAAATTTTCCAAAAAGCTGGGGCTGATAATAATGGTATTGTTTCTGTTTAATTGACTTAAAGAACTTATTCGATTAAATAATATAAAATTATCATCTGGCTAACCCTTTTCCAACTATGTTGAAGGCCAACTCCAACTTAGATAAAGTTCTAGTACATTTTTTATATCGGTGTGAAAATTCCCATGGGTGCCCTGGGGCAAGCGTAGAGGTCCATCAGACTCTCATTGGCTTAAAACCCTAAGTGCAGCTAAATACCAGTGTTTTACATGAAGCGAAGGCTATCTGACATCCACAAACTAGTGACTGAGTAACCGTATCTACCCCATGATTAGACTGATTGTCAGACTTTCGGGGTTCTGACTCTACCAATGACAGCCAGAACTGTCATTGTGTCCATAAACTTTTTCTTTGGTAGGTTAGTAGTTTTTAGTCAAGTTAGATCTAGTTTAGTAACACGCACACATATGTTTGTAAAATATTTTAAATATTGTTAAACAGAACAACTGCCGACAAACTGTTATGCAGTTTGGCAGAATTTTTGTAAACATGTTTTGTGTTAATTTATGGATAAAGCAAATAAAAAAAGCAAATAAAAAAAAACCATGGGCTTAACGTACTTTCTCAAGTATGGAGGGGTCTTGATATGTCAATGGCCACCCATCCATGGACTGGCCTCGGCAAAGGTTGCTTAACCTTCAATTGACCCGTGCGGCTGTTACTATTTATCCAGAATAATTTATCCATTATTTTTTATTTTTATTATTACTTGTCATTTATTTATTTTTCCCTTATTTTTAATTTTTTAATTGTGGTAGTGTTGTCTAGTGGCCACCACAGCTCCTTGAATATGTATAATCTGCGGATAATGCAGTTGACTGCAACATTATTACTCAAAATTGTTAACCTCCTGCATTATATATATTATTATGTTGTAGTTGTTTGTTAACCCTCAATAAATAAAATGAAATAAAATAAGAAGCTCCTTTTAATGTGAAGTGTACCTACATGGATGAGTTTCGATATAGGTTAGTAGATGTTCCGTTTAGTCGCCTCATTAGTCTTGTAGCACGACTTCCAACCGCCAATGCCGCCGAGAGAATTTGATATTTTCAAGTTGAAAAAAGTGACGATGGAGATAAATCGAATTCTTATTTTTAAAATGTCCGGATCACAGATTTTTCCAAAGAAATATATGTCACGACTGTCATAATTTTATCGATTAATCAATAATTCGATTTGTGGGTTCATTTTGAACGTAGTTGATGAAAAAAAATCCTCTTTTAAATATCGCTTAAATTTAAATGATATTGATATCACGCTTGTATTTCACTAATGATTAAGCAGAGGTGTACCTATAGTTGACTCACATTTCGCCAAATATATTTCTTACCTACCCTTACAATAGGAGGCGAGTCTATTGCCATCAACCGGGCACAAATCCAGTCTCCTAGCTGCTACTGACAAAGTCCTTATGAAAATTAAATTACATCAAATATTTTTTTTATTTTTTAGGGAAAACAAACAATTGTACAATTATGTCTTACACCTTAATACATAATTGGGTAGGTTAATGTACAAATAACAACGTTTCCATATAATATTCCATTCCATATACCATTCCATTCCATTCCATATTACATTCCATTCCATATACCATTCCATTCCATTCCATATTACATTCCATTCCATATACCATTCCATTCCATATAATAATTAAGTACAGTGGTCAAGGATGTGAATATATTGCAAACCAAAACTATAACTAATATTAGTCTAATTACTCTAGAACGTTATTAATTAATAATTACTTTATTTCTTTAAATACATTTTTTTTAATATGTAAGGAAAGAAAGACAGAAAGAAAGAAATAATATTTATTTCACACTGTAAAACCTGAAAAAAAAAACTAAAAAATAATTGGTATGTCTCACGGCAGCGCCAAAAAGTTCGTTTTATCGGTAATTCCAGACAGCTGATGCTGTCTGACGCTGGTTTTCAAATGCACCTTTTAGGACGAGTGACGGTTAAGCTGCACATATCATAGTAGGTACTTATATTATATTGTATAGAGGCCAGCACCTCAATCTACCCCAAACTTTCATATTTTCCCAATTGAACATGAACCTTATAATGTTTAGAATAAAGTTGAAAACTTATCAAAGAAAGACACATTGGTGTAGGTTGATGTGCTAGCGTCTGTACATATTATAAATAAAAATAAAGGTCAAAACTTGTCGCTTAGATCGACCCTGGATTCGTAGATATCCATCGAACCTTAACTTATCCCTGCCTTTATTTGCATATTTCTGCGGTAACAGCACACAAGTCACACACTACGTGGTTGCCTTGTTATTCTGTGTAAAATCCAGAGAGACCACTTTTTCCGGCAGAAAGTTAAAAATAGAAACGTTTAAAACACACACGTGCACAATGGCGATCGTTAAATTCAATGCGTTATTGCCATAGAGCCACAAACGGTACTGCAACAACCCGAACCGATGGCAAACGAGTTATCGATACACCGGTAGCGAATAGAACGCGCGGTCTAATATAAGGGTTTAGAAACGAAACTTAGGACGTGCACGTTGATGTTAATTCAATATTATTTCTTACTTACTGAGCCCGCGTCTTCGTCAGCGTGAAATTTCACGGATATTTTTCACGAAACTCAATGTTTCTACAACAACCATAAGTTTTTTTTTTTCATTATAAACTAATGCTTGACTGCAATCCTACCTGATGGTATGCAGTGATGGAAGTCCAAGTTATTTCTTAAAACATCATCCATTTGTCAAGTTCAAGCTGTTTTGGGGATTGAATTTAACAAAAAACAAACACATAAAAATAAAAAAGATGCGTTTAGAAAAAAAAAGCTATTCGTTTAACTTTAAACACTTTAATTCATTTGTATGGAATATAAAAAAGACTGAGAAGGTGTCGAAATTATTCATTAAAATTCATATAAGTAAAAAATAATTCCTTGCTTGTTACAAACAATATTATATATCTATTTAACATGACATATTTAAAGTGTAGTTGCTATTCATCCCAGCGATTTTATTCAGCTTTCTCTCCGGTACTCGGTCTTAGTCGAACGGTTTACTAGATACAAGATAATATACAAAAATCGATTCCAATATTAATTTTCAATAAACTTGAAATAGTATTTGATCGTCCATGAATATTTATAATCTACATACGATTTAGGAACGAACATAAGTACTGATTAAAACTTTTCTCAGTCAATGATTTTGATTGTAATTAAATATGGAAATGCACTTCGAGCGAGTCGTAGAACCTTCAGTGTTTATGACAAAAATCAATATAACCGAAATTGGAAGTATTGTAACTGAATGCAATCTTTATAGTTGAAATAAATTAAACTATCCCATAAGATAAGCTTAAACAATTCTGAATGTAATTGGATATACTGATTGGTTTGGGAAACAATATCGAGTACCATACAGACCCAACGGCACCCGTAGTTGTTGAATTAGAAGGCCAATTCCCGTAATTAAAAATATTCTATTCTAGTTGGAATCTCATCTCAGCGAGAACCTAGTGTCAAAAACTTATCAAGTTGTTGACAGATTGACATTGGAATTGCCCCTCTTCATACATACATTAATAAACTCACGCCTTTCTCCCATTGGGGCAGGCCAAAACTACAGAGCGCCATATGCATATTCATATATTCTAACATACTTCTTTTGCTTCGTTTACACAAAGGAACTTCACCAACAAGCCCCTATAATTTAGATTTATTTTCTAAGCTGCATTAAAAGCTCACTTCATCATCTGCCTTGCCTGTTCCTCACTTTGTTGACACACTGACTGACACAGACACACAGCACACATTGACACAGCTGAATATAGTTTCAGTATTTTACATGGAGCTGCTTGTCCAATCTTCACAACCTATTTACGCCTTGGTAAGACTAGCTGTTAGACTTTCGCACTTCTGACCTCCTTTAAAGCAGCTAGAACTAATTAATTAACTTGATTTTTCGTTCTTTAATAACAGTCCAATCCATGAACTAACCTCGGTCATCGAATCTTAAACAAAAGCTCACTCTACTGTTTGAAACAAAATAGTTACCGGCATATTAATGTAAGGAATTTATTTATATAATTACAACAAAATGTCTAATGAAATTGCCGACAAATATCCCGTTGGACATGTCCAACAAGACGTTTTTATAGAAAGAGCTAAATCTACTACAATTTTGTTCTCAAAACACGTTTAAGATCAGCACAGAACTAGACAAAGATGCAATAAACTCTATTCGTAAAGACAAGAGTTGTCCACACTGGGTCAAGTAGAGAAGAGTGAGAAAGATTAAAGAAGGAAAGATAATACAGGCTAAAATTAAAAAAAAACTTCTTCAACATGCACACAACTTTAATTAAAGTTATGAACTAATGTTCCAGTCATCTAGTGAAATACTGACTGACAGAGTTATATGTACCACTCAGGGTATACGTGCATACGCTACGTTAGCAGGTAATATATTGCGTAATATGTCTACGGGGAAATGTCCGGTACTGAACATAGATTTCCCTTATTGACTGGTACAATGAACGGTATTGCACTATCTTGGTACCTTTGACATTGACATCTAATATCGTTAGCTAACAGCTGTTGGTAGTAAATCTACCTGAGTTTTCTTGGAAGTTTTATCAAGAATTTGCTTTATTTTGCACTATCTGCTGAGGTTTGATTCTTAGTTCTGGAAAAGTCTTTTTGGGCAATTAGAAATGGCTCACAAGAAGGTTTTAGTTGGGAGGAGTTGTGCCTGATTCATAAATCATGCACGGATTTCAACTTTGGGCTCTCGCATCTCTCCATCTATGGCTATTAAATGTAGGTAATCTAGTTTATCTAAATATCTATCCAGTCCTTCAGAATTTAGACCATTACCGTTACTATTAAAAAGTATATTATATGTTACCTACATCCTAAAAATAACGTTAACAAGGTTAACTTGCTGTATAATTAGGGGGTTGGGCACTGTTAGTTGAAATACAGGCACTGCCTAGTTCGACTACAGAAGCTTATGCTTATAAAAACATTACAATCTCAAGTTATTTTTGGGTTATGTACTTACTAAGTTTGTAAGAAATAAAGATTTCATTATTATTATCAAAAACTACCTATGTTGTTATTTTCAATCTAGGCGTAGTAAACGGAAGGCTAACTTATAAAAGTAGTAGGTAATACCAGCCTATTAATTACCACTGTAGGACAGGACTCCTTCAGCGACCTCTTCTCGTAAGGCTTAAGCATTGGTTACTGTATGGATTGGTAAATTCAGTCCTTTATTAAGTCCAGGACGGTTTCCTCACGATGTTTTCCTTCACCCATGTCAGTGAGGTCTGAGACAGTTTATAATAATATGTACAAAAACAGTCGCATTGGTAAGATATACAAGATCTACAAACCCGTGCATCAAAGGCGCTGGAAGTTATTAACACTGCGTCAGATCTTCGGCCATTGTTCTAGTTTCGATCACGTTAAACTCATTTGACAGCGTTAACGTAAACTACAATTTGTACTGAAACTGTATTAGCGCCATCTGGTGACAATAATAGGAAACGCAATTTATTATTCTATACTTTACCTTTACTCTACTACATTACCTTAATGGTAAAGGAATCGAGTAAATATAAAAATCGCATGCAAACTAGGTCTTCAGCGCAGCAGTCGTAAACACGAGTCCTGGTTTGAAGTCGTGACATCAAAATATACCACCAATAGCCCACACTTTCACTATTACAAATACTCTCTATCATTATACGTAATGATACAGTGAGAGTATTTCGTACACACAATAAAACATGCAGCTTTTCTAATGGATGTTCCACACGACTGCACAGAAGTAACTCACTGTTACTATGGTATAGTGTTATTGTGATCTTGTTTGACTCGGCTGTCTATGTAGGTGAGGCACATATTATCAAAATCATTTATAAATACCAAGTTGATCAGATAGACGCCATGCTGCGCGCACAATCAATTTATAGCGTTGGTCGAGACAAATTGCGTGGCAGTGCCACCAATACCGATGGCCATCTCTTTATTAGTGGTTGGTCTATCAGGCTATATGACGTCATACTTTTCGTAAATAGGCGCCGATAATTGGTGTCATCAAATTATAGGCTCCGCCCAACACGCTGCTTTTAAAGAAATTGCTCATTTAATTTTTTAGTCGTAAAAATATAATTTACTGCCTATAGCCGATATTTGGGAAACCAATTAAACCAAACTATATAAAAAGCAAACTAAACAATTTGCAGTTTTTATAGCCAACATATAAACCACGTTGTATAGAGATATCTTATTGAAATTCCAATTGCATTCTCATTTTATAGATATTTGATATAGTCAACTAAATAGGGGAACAGACGATATAACACTTCAACTATTTATCGATGTTTATGGTCGATAATGATGGGTACGATTTTTATTTTTACGACTTTGTAACTATGACAAAAGTTGATGCCGTTGAGGAGGTGCCTTCACCGCCCAAAAAGTATCAGTGACTCCGTAAAAAGATACTGGATACGTTACGAAACTTAACAACCGAAACATAAAATGAAACTATAATCTCAAAGGGTCGTATAAGTTGTTAAATTAATAATTTGTTTTGAAAACTAACACTCGTAAAAAGAGCTTTTACTTAGTGATGAGACTATTTTTGATACGAATTCACATAATAAAATATATTTTTATTAGAATTTTATTCGTGTTTAATTTCTTTTCATTGATGTGGTAAGCAAACTTTGGACTAAGATACCGGGTCTTTCTTCAGAGCTACTGGAACCAGTATAGGAGTTACTTAAAGAGAGCGACAGAGATAGACTATATCAGACAGTGATAGAAAATACCTACTTTATAAATATAAGGTGTTCAAATCAAACTAAATATTATGTATACTCCATACGATTAGGAAGTTAACAAAAGGTAAACAATTATGACATTTATTTTTAGTTAATAACACAGTTTAAAATAAAATGCAGCTGAAAACAAATTTAGATACAACAAAAACAATTACATGATCAATTAAACAATTTGTTTAATCAGTAGTTGTATAATAATTAATAAGCGTTTAAGTAAAAAGTCTTGTCAAGATTGTTTACCTTTAGTTAACTACCTACTCGGATGGAGTATAGAAGACACGCTTTAGGTTTTAGGTATAGATATTTACGATAGGAGCTTGTGGCTAAATTATAACAGCCGCATGGGTCGATCGAAGGTTAAGCTACGCTTGACGAGGTCGGTCCGTGGATGGGTGACCATTTATTACATACCGAGACTCCTCCGTGCCTCGGAAAGCACGTTAAGCCGTTGGTCCCGGCTGTCATTTGTAGATCTTTGACAGTCGTTACTTGTAGTCAGAAGCCCGAAAGTCTGACAACCAGTTTAACCAAGGGGTATCATGTTACCCAGTTACTGGGTTGTGGAGGTCAGACAGGCAGTCGCTCCATGTAAAACACTGGTATTCAGCTGCATCCGGTTAAACTGGAAGCCGACCCCAACATAGTTGGGAAAAGGCTAGGCAGATGATGATGATTTACGATAGGTAGTTAGTTATAGTTTTACAAGTTCCCTGCTAGATGATAAACTTCATCCAATTCCCAGATTATCGAACTCTCATACCCAATGATCAAAACATCAATATTTTACATTCGCCTCAACTGTCAGAATTTCGTGTGCTGTAACGTCATAGCGGCATTGTTCGACTGTCGGATGCTCGTCAAGTCCGAGTGACGTGGTCAGTCAGACGTCAGACGTCGATTCCACGTCATTGGCAAGTGAGGGTTGACTTCGACCCCGTCAAACGTCATGTTGGCAATCTACGTCGCGCAGGTGAGATATGAATGCTGATTGTGAATATTGGACTATGTTTATTGTTTTTTAACACTTGTGACTGCTTCAGTAATAAAACAAATGTGAGATTATAACATCAGGTACCGTTCACAAATTGACAAAGAAACCGAGATCAAAAAAAGTTGACGGAACATTTTATATTTTTTTCTCATTAATAACTTTAAGAGTAGACAAATAATATATGTATTAAATTAATAACGAGACATTTAAGATAAAACATGGTAAGAATGACAAACAAAATACAAAACAAAAATAAAAAAAATTAGCTTGTCATTTGAAACATACAAATCTATTTTTTCCAAATCTCATAATGAAATTATTATCATTAAAGAAACAATTTCAAACTATAGGTCAAACTGATTAATGTTATAAATATGTATGTCGCTATCAGTTTCGCATTTCAACGCATAAATATCGCACGGATCTCGTTTTCAATCTGCGCGCCCTGTTTATAATTCATTTCTTTGCAATTTTAATAAACTCATCAAATCCCCATCAAGATGGTATCTGGGAACGCTTTGCATATGAATGTGTTACGTCAATCTGCCTTAAGCAAATAAAATACTTCACCTTATTCGGCCAACAGCTGCTTAGCCTAGCCAATCTTTTGACCGAAACACTTAAAAAGGAAACACCGTTCAAGAGTCCTGTGCACCACTTACTTAATTCAAAATCTTCCTAAAGCCAACTTTAACTATCTGCTATAGAGTTCAATTTACGACCTCGAAGGTGCCCAACGAGATAAGTGATGTTTGGTTTGTGAAATCCAATTTTCTGCTGACATCTCATCTGTCAAAATGTTAACGAAGGGTGTTCTATAAGTATCTAAGCGACAACCAACACTATGTGTTAGATTGTGATATTTGATAATATACTGAAGTTCCCAGGACTAATCAAAATGTAGAATACGAAAATAACTCCAACTAGGTAGAATTTATTAGATACGTATCGGAATCGTATTGATAGGCTATGATAGACCATGAATCATTTTCTAGTAACAATAAGCAACTTTGTTGCAGGAACTATCTACAGCGCAGATTTAGATAACAGTAAGGTCCTGAAGACGTTGGAACAATTAATCATTGCGAAAGCAATCGCATCGGTCATACGATGTCACTCGGCAGAACGCGTTTGGCTCTGCTCTTGCGATTTTCCCGATAACTCCACCTCTTCAGTACTCTTATCGTTTTAAATCAGACCACCGGCTACTATACAATGAACACTTTTGGAATAAATGTCAATTCAGATTTGGTTATCAAAAGTATATCCTTTATTCTGTACTCATTGTGCTTCAACCTCCGCAGCAGGGAGTAAACGGTACATTTCTTGAATTAATACGTTGTTAGTATTCAGATTCAGATTTCCTACGCCTCGACGAGGAATGCGTTCCGCCTCATAAACTCCTTCAAAGTATACATACCGAGCCTCAATACCCACAAACCGACGAGCGTTCGGAACTTAAACGAGTAATTACAGTGCTTATCCAATTTGGCAGGGCAGAAAAACGCGACCCCCCTTGTACAGGAAATTTGTTTTAAATTTCGACAACAATGGGGAGATCGCGAGTCGGATAATTGCGTACGGGAACAGTCCGTGACGCCGACGACGGTATAAATCCACCAGCAATGAACGGTTAATAATAGCCTGCACAGGTTAAACAGCGCTCTCAATGGGACCCCATGACAGCAATCTGCAGAATCTGCAATTGAGTATCGCATGCTTCGCACCGTTTACCCAGAGCCACTTGCCGACAATTCGAAAATCTGTGATAATATTTTCACGGCGACCGCCGATAAAAAGATCACAAACAAGATATTCTGAAGATGTAAAAAGTTTTACGGTGTCAATAAATCACCGAGATTATAAATCGGTTTTACAACCTATAGGTGATCGGAAAGTGCTATAAATCATAAGTGAAATGGGGTTGTTACAGCCGGTGTCCCTGGAGGGTCATTAGAAGATTCCAGAACCCTCCCACGGCATCAAAATGTGGAAACGAAGAGAAAAAGTTTTTTTAATTAACCGTGGTTTAATACTGGTGCAATAAAACTAAAGAGCTTCGATCAAAACAAATCAACAGTTATAATGATCGTCATTAATCATTATAAAAATTCTTCATCGCCACCGCAAATAAAAACTAATATCTACAATCTCGTGTTCGGTTACATTATGGCTATCAGTAACCATTAAAGTAGGTGCAAGTCAACATCAAATCATATCTGGCATCGATAAATTGCCAAATTATTTAAATCACGTGTGGTCTAGGCGGAAATATATTATTCAAATAGATATTTACACGGCTGTGATGTTTTTGAGAAAGTCAATATCCATAATTGTGTATATAACTTTTCTTCGCTTTTTGATTTCTTACCGTAGAATGCTTAACTAATAATTATTATTTTTAAGGAGTTGCAAAGGTTAGATACTAAGTGGCTCCAACTCCAACACGCAGGAAGATCAGATGTTTATCTTCATACATAATCTCATCCAGGGTTATCTCTATCTCAAGAATTTCAAAGAAAATAACAACAACATAATGCCCCAAGCAAACATCTAGGTTATTAACCCGCATGATTAAAGTTCTGCGAGTAAACGACCACAAAACTTTGGCTTCCAAGAACGGCCAGCCTAACGTTCTACATAATTTCTTAAGTTCATCATCGGAGTAAATTCACGTGTCCTGACCTACGTGCTTGCTTACTCATTCGTCTAGAGACAAACAAACCACCAAACTTAGCATCTTACAAACAGTCTTGGCTCTTAATGGAAACCCTAATTAATGCTCAAACTTAACTCCGAATCGTCGTCTCGAGACCACACTATTCTTCATTATTTTGCTTGAGCCATATAAATAAATTAGCCGTGACGGTTTGCATCTCCTATGCGACATTAATAACTGGTAGTACAATGAGCATTACAATAACAATTGGGACAGGAAGCTTGTAAACCGATTATGCTGATCGAGCGTCACTCACTATGACATCAATACAATCGATCGCAACCGGTTCATGAATAAGATATCGAAGTTCTGATTTTATCAAACAGCTCTTAATCGAAGTCATGAGAATGAATGCTCACTTCCTCTAGTAAGTTAAAATAATTAGGGTCATTGGACAAAGATCGTATCTCAAGATAATGAGCTTAATCTTCTTGGAATCTCAATAAACTTTAATGTACCGAGATGAGGATATCGGTAATTTACGAATGAAGTTGCATGAAATCGGTGAATCATGATAACAAACAATGCAGTAATCTGTAATTTGTCAATTGGTGATCAAATGTGTAAATGCAACAAAGAAACTATACCATCAGTAATAACTTAAACAAAATACGTGACATTCATAATATGCAAATGCGATTTTTCAAAGCCGATAATGATGCGTCAATTTCCCTAGACAATTTCCAATAGTAAAATAATACGATCAAATAGAGGGCGAGATAAATTGCAGTCCTCTGCGCGTTCTGATCGCGATTGCACGGCGCAGATAAAACGCAAAACGACGGGAACAATAACCGATGCACTTCCTTTGACAATAGTCGCGGCCGGACCAGCCGACCGGCCGATGCAAGCCAGTAATTTATACGACGCCCGGAGATCGCAACGATACGCCCCACTAAATCGATCAATAATCCTAGAAAGTGATAAGACCCAATGGGAAACTATCAAATTGAAACGTCAGCAGGGTATAATCAAGCGACACACCACAATTTATTATACGGTGGGAAGTTGGCCGGTTACGTCCAGAGTAAAGCGGTCCGTAATAATTATGATGTCGCTGCATGTCTAGATCAGCGCTGGTGGTCTCAATGAGCTTACCAACCCGATTTTCCTTTCTATTACTTAAGTAAACAAGCTTGGGCTAGAGGGTGCTCCAAATAAAAGTGTATTACCAACTCTCTCACAGAAAATTCTGAATTAAAATGCGTGGTTTGAGTGTATCTCATTATGTCATGAAGTTTATGTCTTTAACGTTAATAATATGACTCCCTTTATGGGAGGGATATGGTCGAGAACAAGACACGAGGCACGCTCAGTTTGTCTTGGGCGACAAACACAAATATTAGACACGAACAAGCAACGGTACGGAATAGCAAATCACAGTGTATTTGTATAAGAAGCGTACTTTGAAGCAGGTTTGTATTTGTAAACAGAGCAGTGAATGTTCAATACAGTTAGCTGCCAATGACAGTGGAATGTCGCTAACAAAATCAACCTTATTTTTCTGTTTACTCTGTAAGCACTATTCTTATGAACGAAGAAAAGTTAAAACGCATTCAAATAACGATAAAAGTCAGAACAAGAGGAATCTACAGCTGATGAAATATTTGACCATTGCATATAAACTTTTGTGAAATGTTTCCGAATTCCCTATACGCAGGCTTACTGAATTACGATACGGAGCAAATAAAAAAGCCCCCGCTTACTACGCACAGCTCGTCAAAACACATGTGAGACAAAATGTATGAAAATGAACGTTATTATCAGTAGCTTTAAGATACAAACGAGGTCCTGATGTTGTCCCACTCCTGCGTTCTTCAGATCCGAGTCAGAGTCGCCTGACAACTAAAAAATTGTATTTTATTCATGGAAGAAACTTTAACATCGAGTTTATGTTAAAATTCGTAGTGTAATGGAAACAATGCATTATGCATTGACTCGGCTTGACACAATGACATATGGAGTAACTTTTGTTTGACGTTAGGGACGGGAATTTAAAAATATCAAACATGTAAAAACGTCAATACGCTTTCCACAGTTTTTCACATTACATTGTAAATATATTTTTTGCGTTGGTTAGCAATTTTTGCTGTCAATTTATTTCGATAAAGAACGAAGCGAATGTTCGGCTTAAGTGGACGCTGCGTTTACGCATAATTGGAACTCCTTTTTGCGCACGAGTCGAATACGAAATGATCCCGATATTAATTCTATTTTTTGCAAATCTCCTTTAACATTTCTTACTAGTTCGTATTCGATCAAAGTTTAAGAAACTGTTGGTTTGTATCTTTCATTTTCTTCAATTCGATGAGCACGAATTGCGAAAGAAAAAAAAAGGTAATTTGGTGAGATTTAAATCTTTAACGTTCACTTCGTTATCTTAACAAAAATGTTCAGTCATTGGAAAAATGGTTACTCCGATCTTTGACCTCATTCACATTCTATATTATCAAGACCAGACTGTTTATTTTGAACAATGTGTTTCTCGATTGGTCATAATAACACGCTGCAAGCGCATACAATGTAAAATCCATCACGTATCGTCCTAATATAACGTCTAGCAGTGTCCGATGCCTATCAATTTGGGCATTCTTCAATACACATCGATGGTGAGATATTGTCGATACACTCGGTATAAAAACAATAATGTGAGATCTGTAAGGGGCGTGACATGCGCGTGGGCAGCGCGTCGGTGGACATTGTTTAACAGACTACGCCGATATTAGAGCCCAAACATCCACGCTACGAGATTTTATCGTAATTATAATGTTATTTTATTGGTATTTACACAGGTATACTCCAGTGATGCTATCTTCTAAACGTGTTCTGTAGTTTTGAAATTCCACAGCGGTGATGGGCAGGTTTAATGAAAGTTGCTTATTATACCATAATGGCGCATACGATGCAGTTATGTATAGAGAAACATCGCCTCTTGATTGCTTTATTTCCTATAACTTGACTATTCGAAATGGTCGTATCCACTCATAACATCTCCGATATCTTTACATATTGAATATTAATATTCGATAGTTATCACAAACATTGCTACCGTAGACAACTAATTTTAAAGTTAGATTCGTATTTTCAATGCATGTATTTTTTATGGAACTGTTTGTTTTATCGAAGTCAAATTATGCACTGCATCCCAAACACACAATACTGGCCATTAAACATTCCCTTAAAAAGTCAGTGTACAAAAAAAAACAAAGAGGTAAAGAGAACAAAACACGGGGTCTATTAGCGTTTTCCACCTAACAAGTCAAAGCGGACCGCGAAAGGCTTCGCATATTATTCAAATTCGCACACGTGATCCCGATTGTCACGATGCTCGGTTCGCGGGCTAATTAAGCTGAGCACGACACAGGATCACCGTGTCATGAATGTCATGAGTCCAAGCTAGATCATGGCTGCCGTCATGACTTGTGGAGAAAGCAAATTAGACCTATTAGTACACGCCACAGAGAGATGCGAATACCATCCTAGAGTAATAGGTGTGGCAATTAATTATCCACAGTCGTGATGGAAAGTCCCGGGACATCTGTGTTTTCTTTTTTAATTAAGACGGGTTAACTGTGATTGACTGCCTCTTCGGTCTAGCCTGGTTCCTTGATTTATAAGTGGTCGTAAACGCTACTGCTGAGTATCAGGTTTCGTTTCAGAGTAACCATAATATTACGCCTTTAGTTCCCACTGGTATGGGCAGAGGTAAGCCAAATAGTACAGACGCCTGCACATCAGGCTACCGTAAACTGACAAATTTTCCCAATTGAACATGAATTTTATCATGTTTTAAAGTTGAAAAACTATTAGAAAAAAAATTACACATTGGGGTAACTTGATGTGCCTCATAACATCCACATTTTGATTGTTATAATATTTAAGTCCCGTGTAAAAGGGGCGAGCCTATTGGAGTTATCAAAGCAGCAATCTAGCTTCCGAGCTTCTAGTGAAATTCCAAAATTGTAGGTGAATTATCACGATCAGCAGTAGCGCCTATAACTACTAAAACAACTTGCATATTTTAGGCATTCAAACACAACAAACAACATCACACCCGTGATCCCCGAAGGGCATCGGTGTACTTCTTGGTAGTACACCCACATTTCGCTAGTTATTTTTAGGTCATGTAATAGGGGGCGAGTCTCTTACCTCAGGCACAAATCCAGCCTTTGGGCTAGTTAAATTCAGAAATTTCATGTGGAAAAACCCAATATCGTTTAGTCCGACTTATTAATCTGACTCAGAATGTAATGGTCAGTATTAGCACTTGCAACTATTGGACCAACGAGGTAACAGCATATTTTAGACATTCAATTAACTTAATTTATTATTTGCATGAGTAACAACAATTCCTTCGCACATCGTAAAAGTTACCAGAGCAATTGATTTTAAACGTTTGCGGCACCTGTAATGGCAGTTATTCCGTTAGAAAACAAGCTGTTTCCTCGCCAGGTTTAAGAATTAACTTGTTTCCCTTTCGAAGCGGCAGGAAAACGGCAATAAATTCTCTTCTCATACATGCTGCTGTATAAACAAATGCTTAGGTGTGCTAATTATGTTTATTTATTTAAATAACATTTCCTTTATGCATCAATACGCGATTAAATCATTCAGGAAATGTATAAAATATGTACCTATATAATATAATGCCCATTTTCCCGAAAGTCTTAGAATTTATTTTTTTGTAAAGTTTCTGAACGGATTTTTTTTTATGACATTGTGCCTGACCTGGGAATTAAAACCCAAACCTACCCAAGCTTGAGTACTATATGCCAAGGGACGTTGTCACCATCCTAGGTTAATGATGATTATAAAAAGAACTTGATTCTGTTTGAACATTTGTAATTTCTAAAACTAGCTTTTGTATTAAAGCAAAATCTGGTTGCTTTTGAGAGCTTACTACTAACTGTTAAGAATTGTAGCGTATCATTTACTTCATCACGAATCAACCCTTAAGACTGAATTGAACACAGGGTTCAGCTTGCGCTAAGACAAAATTTGTATTTATCTGTAGCGACAAACACTTTATCACACACGAACTAATGACTGACATTACTCATTCATTCATTAAAGTAATACATGCGATTGAACAAATATATGATCTTGTCAACAAGTTTTGGGTAGAAGTAGCCCAGCAGACACAACTTCCGACTGGTCGGAGGATCCTTCCTTTTCTATGGAGGATGAGAAACTTTGCGCCCTGTTACACATACTTATAAACATCACTCTCTAATAGATTACTAGAAAACTAGAATTATAGGGACAAATCTCTTCACATCCCCGCAGTACTTAAAATAGAATTATAAATCTCTTCAAACCAAAAGAAACTTCGAACCCGCCCAACTTAGCATATTTGACATTCAAAACCACAGAAAGCCACATTTTTAAACGTTACTAATACTCTAACAGGTACAAAAATATGTTTTTGTGCGTGTTCATATAAATCTGACTTGAATGACGCTAATCTTGATAGACGTGATGGCTTAGTTTTATTCATTAAGCTCGAATATTTTTTAGTTTGGTTATAAAATGGTATATTTTGGGACTGGAAAAGTTAATAAGTACCGTCTGCATGTTTTGCTTCGTAGGTTTTTTATCAATGAATGGCCCATTGGTCAAATAATCTCTGATACCAGGTTAGTCACTTCACACGCCAAGAAGATTAAAAAATGGGGTGTTCTTATGGGAATATGTTGGCTTTTTACAATTCCTATGACTAAAACACTATTTTAATCTCCACAAACTAGGTACCCATATCACTATTTAATAGCCGAGTTTTGTGATTGAGATTCTGATAAACGCCAGTTATAACTTTAATGAGTACCTACCTAATTATATTTTACCATCTAATGTTCTACAAGCTGATTCGATCATTTATAACGATGATGATTTTTAATGCCAAAATATTTTTTAACCCAACGCTGTAGGTCTGATTCTCAGCCTTTTGTTTTCTTTATTTATTTATTAAAAAAGGTTTACCAACAGCTTCTGTGTACAACAAATCTTAAGTAAAGGTTTTGCAGTCTTGGACTTACACAGTCGCCAATTACTGGTACAGCATTCACAAAAAATAAGTGACCACATAAAAAGAAAATAAAATTAAGAGAGATGGACTAATAACTAAAATAAACAACTAAGTACACAATTAAACTCCTTAAATTTAACAATATTTAGACATAAAAACGGAATCACTATAATTTTCTTCTTCATAGCCCACTTCCACGAGTCGCCATATTCACCCTATACCTTTTGCATCCAAAATAGGGCACTTTTTGTTCTCCGCCTCCAGAACCCAATGGCCTCATCGGCCATCCGTACAGCGAACAATCTGACCTGACTTTCTGCCAACTGCAACTAAATTCCAGCAATACTTTGGGATGTTCCCGTTACCGGTTCCCCTGCCTAACCTCATTTCTGATTTCTGATTTAATTACACAGAGAACTCCAAGCATAGGCCTCTTTTTCATAGATGACTTTTACAAGCATTCGGATGAATCTGATCGTAATGGATCACGTTTCGGTGCCATAAGTGATCACTAGTAACAACCACCTTCCCGTGACCATAAAGGAATAACCTACGACCGCTATTGATAAGCAATAAATTTGGAAAAGTTTGTATAAAACAATTTCACGTAAGAACATTTCCTTGTTTCATACTTTTAGTTTTTAATAGTCGGGATTTAAAGTACTATCTAACTATAAACTTTGCGTTTTCTAAGTAAATAAACAAATATAGCTCATATTCGTGTATTTCATCATAATATATGACTTTATCAGCCTCGTGCTTATCAGAAAACACTTTCAACTTGGGAGAGGTTTATATTCATTGCTAAAAATAAGAGACTCCTTAGTTCGCTACAACACCTGGTACCACATTTACTTTTCCCTTGAGTTCTAAACAACCTGAAACTTTGCAGTAATATGAATAAACAATATTGTTAAAGAATCATTTATCTTTATTCATAGGTTTAAAAAAAACCGAACCCTACTTCGAACCAAATTCGAACCCTAGAAACACCTCTGACTTTTCGTATTTATGAGCGTATTGTATAACTAGCAGACGTACCGCGGTTTCACCCGCGTAGATCCCGTTCCCGTAGGAATACATGAATAAAAAGTAGCCTATGTGTTTTATTTTATTTTATTTTATTTTATATTTTTCGGAAAACTTACAGCTAGGCAGACATAATATTTGAAGCGATAACAACATGATGGCCAATTACAAGTTTTCACATGTAACAAATAAAAATTGATTAAATTAACACTACGGTAGCAGACGGTGTTAGATCATATAAACTAAAAAGTAAAGACTATTTTACGCTATCAAAAAAGGAGTTACAGAGAGATTTTTTTAATTTAGACACGCTTGTATTATAGAGATCTATATCAACTTTCTGGCAAGCTTCATTGTACATACGGCTCGCCCTAATTATATAAGAATTTCGTCTATAAGTAGTTCGTGTCGCTGGTGTGTGCAACAAACGAGGTTTACGTAGAAACGAAGAACATACTCGCAGCCCAATTTTGCTCAGCAACTCAGGGATGTCGTTGAATCCGTTTGCAGTTTTGGATAGAAATGCTAAATCAGCAATTTTTCTTCTTTCAGAAAGAGGTAGGATATGAAATTTTTTACATCGCTTATGATAATGAGGAAGATATGTTTTAGAACGAAATTGAATGTACCTTAGGAATTTTTTCTGTATGCCCTCCAAACGATCGATATAAATATTATAATTGGGGTTCCAGACTTGAGAGGCATACTCGAGGTGACTACGAACGAAGGAGCAATAGAGAATTTTTAAAGTTTTGATGCTTTTGAACTCAGGCGAGACCCTAAAAATAAAACCTAGTGATTTCGACGCTTTTTTGATAATGTTATTTATGTGAGTGTCAAAAATAAGCTTAGAGTCAAAAGTAACTCCGAGGTCTTTGATAGAATTGACTCTAGTTATTGGGGTATCCATGAGTTTATACGAAAAGTAATAGGGGTGAGGTTTGCGAGTGAAAGAGCATACATAGCATTTGGAGACATTCAAATCCAACTTATTTGAATTGCAGTAGATTTGAAAAGCATCTAGATCTTCCTGCAGTAAAAGAGCATCTGAATGGGAGACTACCTGTTTCATGATCTTCATGTCGTCTGCATACAACAGTATTTTAGCGTGTCGGAAACAGGAAATAACGTCGTTAATAAAAATATTAAATAATAGAGGCCCTAATAGCGAGCCCTGCGGAACTCCCGAGGGAATACGCATAGCTCTAGATGAGTAACCGTTAAGTACCACAGTCTGACACCGGTTCTCAACATACGACGTGAACCACCTGAATAGGTTACCCCTGATACCCATCGACAAAAGTTTACACATTAAAGTAGCATGATCAATACGATCGAAACATTTACTGTAATCGGTATATATAACGTCGACTTGGGACCGATGTGACATGGATTCTAACAGGAAGTCACTACAAAGAACTAGGTTGGAAGTGGTAGACCGACCTCCAAGGAAACCGTGCTGATTTTCAATGAAGCTTTGTTTGATAGCCGAATAAACTTGCTTGTAAACTATTTTCTCCAGTATTTTTGAAAACACACACAACTTAGATATCGGTCTATAATTTTCGATAGAAGTTCTTGGCCCCTTTTTGTGTATCGGCGTTATATATGCCGACTTCCAGATTGTGGGTACCACACCCATATCAAGTGATCTTTTAAACAAGATCGAGAGCGGGATAGAAAGACCTTTGGTGCAGTTCACGATAAAAATCGGCGGAATGTTATCTGGGCCAGCTGATTTATTTATGTCAACTTGTTTAAGCAGCCTATAGACCTCATGCTCACATATTTCGACGGAACTGATGTCAGATGTGCTATGTGCCGCACTACTATGATTCACATCACGTGGTAGAGGAATACTGCCAGCACCAGTGGCTGAAAGAAAGTTGGAATTAAAAAAGTCACCAAACATGTTGCAGATTACGTCACCGTCACTAGAAGACTGCTGCCCAAGGTGTAGAACGGAGGGATAGGAATTTGAATGTCTCCTTGCTTTAACATAACTCCAAAAAGCCCGAGGGTTATTACTTATGTTCGATTCAATTTTTTTTATATAATCATCAAACATAACCTTTTCCAGATCACTAACCCGTTGCCTTAATAGAACAAAACTCTGGAAATCTGATAAATTTCCATATTTTTTAAATTTGGTATGATATTTAGCCTTTTCCTTAATGGCCTTGATCAATGGGCTTTTGTACCAGCGTGGATACTTTGTTTGGGAAAATACAGTTTTTGTTGGTATAAAAGTATTACGTAACCTATCGATAACAGAATAAAAGTATGTAACAGCATCTTCCAATGACCGACAGCTTAGATCACTCTGCCAATCCACAAGATTAAGTTCGTTATTTATTGCATTATAGTCAGCCAAGTGATATATGTATTTTACATGGGGACAAGCAGGAAGACTATGCAGTTGAACGAAATCCGCAGTGACACATAATGCGTTGTGGTGCGAGTCCTCAGGAACAAGTGGATCACCACAGCGGGTGACAACAACTTGGTCATTAGATAGCACCAGATCTAGTATCCTATGGTTGATGTTTGAATGGAAGTTGTATTGTGAAAGATTACAGACACAAAGATTATCAATAAAGTCTGTTTGGATAACGCCCTGCAGATTAGTAGGGCATAAAGTATAACCGTCGGCAGTCGGCTGCCACTTTATGTTGGGTTGATTGAAATCACCCAAAATAACAAACTTGTCCGCAGAATTCTGAAGGATAATGTTAGATAGGTTGTCTGAAAAATTACTCAGTTGGACTGCTAAGGAGTTGCCAAGGTTCTGGCAGCAAATATAAACTACGCAAATGTGCATTTTATATGATATTCTTGGTTTTTTTCGCAGTAGTGACAGTGTTACCCACAAGTCCTCAGCAGTCGAGCACCATTCACTGCGAGTGTCCACCACAAGTTCACGTCTAACCGCGATTAAGACACCTCCTCCCATAACCTGATTAGTGTTAGCGTAATCACGGTCCCGCCTCCATACGAGATATCTATCGTCAAATACCTCGGAATCAGATATCCCATCAATTAACCATGTCTCTGTTAAGCAAATGACATCAAAACTATTGGTACATACATTCCTAAAGAAAACTCCTGTTTTAGTTCGCAGTCCCCGCACATTTTGATAATAAATGCTAAGGGACGCCATCTAAAATAATAAAAAACGTAAGCCTAACATAAATATTAGAGGCGTAAGGTACATTCAATTCGTGGAACAAAATAATATTATTTCTATGAGTTTGGTTATCTAATAAGAGTAAGGAAATTAAGACTTTAGCGACATTAACATTGAGTTTAATTAGCAATGTAAACAGTATGGTGTTATTATAAAAAATATGGTCATAACAAGCTCGGTAATTATGTATCACCAGGCTAATTGAATCTTTACCTGCATAGTAATAGTGATTGAAATCAAAGTGCAAAAATAATGCGAAACGGTCAACTCCAATAGTTAAGCGAACAAAAGGCCGGCGAGAATGGAATGCGTAGAAAAAACGAATGCATAAGTTTCTCAAACTTAATGAACCGATGTAATAAACAAACAACTTGCCAGAATGATGAATAGATATCGTTAGTATAAAAACTTCTTGAGATCCTGCTCAGACTTTATGTGGTGTTTTGGAGACGTGGTATTTTTTCGAAGCATTATTTTGCATCCCCTGACCCAAACATGCTCAAAACCCCGTTAATCCAGTGTTAATCCAGGATGTCAGCTAACTCCATACCAAATTTTATTAAGATCCATTCAGTAGTTTTTACGTGAAAGAGTAACAAACATCTATCCATCAATCCATACTCACAATTTTTCGCGTTTATAATATTAGTAGGATTAGTAGCAAGTAGGATAGTAGGAAGTAGGATTATCATTTGCATCCGAAAACGTTGAAGGAAAATCTTGAGGAAACGCTGAATGCCTGTCCATGTGAAGCCAAGGTAACGGTCCATGGGCGGCATAAAAACTCTAACACCAGCAGGCCCAGCCATGTTACAAATTCTATTTCTATTCTATTTTCATTATTGAAAGAAAATGGCGTAACATGGAATCAGCTGTTGGGCAACTGTCAAGTGTATTTCATTTTCAAATTCTACTCGTTAACACTGGACAGTTGACAAACAGCTGATTCCATATTACGTCATTTACTTTCTAATGTCGCCTTATCGATTACGATAATAGAAATAGAACTTGTAATATGACTAGGCCTGAAGGTTAGTTGCTAAACACACCAAAAATGAAGATTTAACTGGTAAATATCCTCAAGCATAGAAAACAATAAAAACACAAACAATAACAAACATTGACGATCATCTTAACAATAAAAAGGGCATATTATTATTTTACAAACGCTAATACCTAGTACTAAGCTCAGTGCACTACAACAGAAATAAACGTAGGTCTAAATTTTACAATCCATAAAACCATATAAAATAGGGCTCTTAAACTTGCAACCGTGGTTACGAGAATAAGAATCTACGACCATAGTGCTTACGTCACAAAGCCCATTATAATGACGTCAAAAGTTTATAGTCTATTTTATTCCTCTGCTCTGCGAACCTCCTATATCACCTCTTATACCAAAATCACTTCAGAGCGTACCTATAAACAGAAATCCTACTTTTGTCGTTTACAACATAAAATTACTAGCAGCAGGAGCCGATTTTCTAAGATTATTGTCATAAATTCAATCGTAAATAACACACGGATGGCGAAAAAGTCTTAGAAGATATATTTTAGTACATTTTGGCAATAAAATTATAATAATCCTAAAACGTGTCGATTTAAAATCTCCAGGGTCAAGAGTCTATCGCCTAATCTTACATTTGCGAGATGAATATCGAAGTGCTAAAATATGTTTACAGCTTCAATATGGTCTAACGAATATTTTAGTTGAAAACTTTTTTTGTTTATTATGTTCAAATAAATAAGTTTTATGATATTTTTGCTGTAATAAAAGCTACTGTTAGGTGATATTAAAATGTTGTGAATTATTTATTTACAACGCCTTTTATAATAAAATTTTAAGAAGTTTGAATTATTAATAGATACGTCCTTCTAAAGGATAAATGAGTTCTTGGGTATTCTTTAAATTAGAATCCCTGTTTTATAAAGCTATTTTAATCATTCAACTGTTCATCTCGCACCCAACGCAATATGTAATCAACAAAATGAAAACACAAAACGCATAAATCGTGACTTCTAATCTCGCCTTGATCTATTAAATTAAAATATTAAAAGGGTTCTCCCAAAATTCAAGTAGCCATTAAATCGCTTCAGTTACCTCATAACGGATTCAGTAATTTGCCCATACGTCTTGTTATGGTCGTTCAACAAGATTAAAACCCTAGCTACCCTTCATAAATCCTACCCAGTACTCCAAACGCGATATATAATTCATGGGTACGTAAAATCGGAAGCACACCCAAATTGTCAATACAAGGTGGGTGCCACCGTTACAGCTATTTACTGCAATTTTGGTAGTAAACCACAAATAAAATGGACTCTATGCATATTATAGTATCATCATACGGACGGGGGTGCAGTGTATTTGTCCCAAGGGCTGCGTTTATTGGGTCTCTTTTACTGGAAGAAGTGTCAATAGTGAAATCTGTAGCGGTCATCTTGTGTACGAGCGTCGCAACGGGGTGGTACGGTGCTGCTACGGGGAAAGCAAAAGCATGTGTTCTTTATAATTTGTTTTTATTTCTTCAGAAACATTTAGAACTCTGTAGATAATTAATTCCTTTTTTACTGTTATTGAGGACAATTTAATAACATTACAAATCAAGACTTTTCCGTGCCTCGGAAAATACGTTAAGCAGTTGTTCCTTGATAACCCGGTAACTGGATTGTGGAGGTTACACAGGCAGTAGTCGCTCCATGTTAAACACTGGTATTCAGCTGCATCCGATTAAAAAAATATATTAAAAATAATCTTATACTAACAACTTAAGCGCATAGAGCATCTATTCCTTTTATATCGTCTTAAGGATCGCGATAAACTACCGCTACCGTTTTGATCCTGCCTGTGTAAAATATGATTATGTAGTCCTAGTAAGCGCTAAGCGCACAATAAAATTCAATCATGTTCGCTGGCGGTACAGTTTGTGTCCCACAAGAATGTTTTATCGTGACACTGCTCCCACGCCGCCCGCGAATCAACTCCGTAGATTCCTTTCAAAGATGAATGGATGTCCACACTAAAATATATCGGACACAGTTTGCCTAACCCGGTACTTGTCGGAAGTTATTGACGGACGGTCAATGGACACCATTCATTGGTACACGAAATCATATTTATGACGAATCATAAGGAGAGACTTAAGTTATGGTTTCCGTGGCGCCGAAAGTAAAAATGTTGCCAGATTTATCTTTACTGCTCCTCGTCAACGGAATTAATGTATAAGCATGTAACATAAGACGTCTTTAGGGAAACATTAAAACTAATTTTATACTAACAGGTAATATAAAATTTAATGACAGTTTTAAGATAGTTTAAAATCACTGTGGCGTGGTCCCTAGTTTCGTCTTTATTTAACAAACTTTACAACGCGTGTGTATTTCCCGAAGAGCAAGGCTGAGATTTATATATCTAACTGCCTATAAGAACATCTACATTTCATCAGTTAACATTAATCATTTATAAGTATATTTTCCAGTTGTTTACTCATAGATCTAGCTCGGATTAGTTTGGGACTATAGTTCATTTGATAGCATTAGAAAAAAGAGGCTCGTGGAAGCAGGAATGGAGAACAACAGTAGCCTATGTCACCCGGGCGGGGATAGTGTAGCTTCCCAACAGTGAAGTAATTTTCCAAATCGGTCCCAGTAGTTTCGGAACCTATTCAATGCAAACACAACAAACAATCAAACATTTCCTCTTTATATATTAGTATAGATAAGTGAGAAAACAGTTTTCATTCCATTTGTTTTATTTCAAATTTGGAAGAAATAAGTGAAACGAAGAACGTTTGAGGTTTTATCAAGACTACGATTTTCAACTAAAATAAAATAATATGCCTAAATGAAATCCACATTATTTTCTTAAAATAAATTGTTGAAATGGTTATAATTAAGTGTGCAGTAAAAAAAGATTATAACATGCTTAATTGTACTTTCGTTACAAAGTGTGCATTAAAAACAACCTTTTTAACTTCTGTCTAATGCTATTGTGAATGGAGTACACATGGCGTTGTGTGAAAGTTGTGGTATCTGTACATATAATAAGACTGTAAAAAAACTGTGTCTGTACATTGAATATATTTAAAAAATAATCATTGAAGGGGGTTTAGAAACAGTAATAGAGCACGAATCCAAAAAAAAAAGTCTGTCTGTTTGTCTGTTTGTCTGTTTGTCTGTTTGTTTGCACGCGCTAATCTTCGGAACTACTGGACGGATTTGAATGATTTTTTTTTTGTTGTATAGATATTAAGTCTGGGCAACACATAGGCATTTATCCTGGAAACTGGAACACCTGATGCAGAACCGCAACAGACTAGCTAAACTATAGGAGATACAAAAATGGTACTATAGCGAAAATTGTTCCACGTGATGAGCATTTTTTGCTGAGAGAATAAATTTGAAGATCCGGAACACCTGATGCAGAACCGCAACAGACCAGCTAAACTATAGGAGATACAAAAATGGTACCATAGCAAAAATTGTTCCACGTGATGAGCATTTTTTGCAGAGAGAATAAATTTGAAGATCCGGAACACCTGATGCAGAACCGCAACAGACCAGCTAAACTATAGGAGATGCAAAAATGGTACCATAGCAAAATTGTTCCACTTGATGAGCATTTTCTGCTGAGACAATAAATTTGAAGATCCGGAACACCTGATGTGGAACTTCAAGTGCCCAGCTACACTATAGCATATATAGGAATGACGTCTTAGCAAGAGTTGTTCAGCCTTATGAGCACTCGCTGTTGACGTATAAATATCGAAGATCTGGAACACCTGTTGTGGAACTCCAAGAGCCCAGCTACACCATAACTCACATAGGAATGACATCTTAGCAAAAGTTGTTCGGTCTGATAGGCATTTCCTGTTGACTTATAAAAATCGAAGATCAGATACATTTGATATAGAAATTAAAGCTATCACTAATTTCATTGCATATTTATAAAATAACATAAGTACCTCCACGCGGTGAAGGCGGGAACAGTTCAGGACTGATTTTCGATGACGATGGTATATCATTGAAAATTAGACTCTACTGGCCAAAACTTCCATTTTTTTTATCGTATAAATATGCCTTCGGGCTTATGTTATTTGAGTGTTTAATTCCCTTTTCTATTTATCTTTGTTACATGGTTGCCTACCCGGTAACGCTGGGGAGCAGCCACTTAGATTTTAATTGATCAGGTATCATCACAATAAAACTATAACCATACCTAGAAAGAGGTCAAATCTTTCTCAATGTTCCAAAAGTGCTAAATTATTAAAGATCATAAGATCCCAACAATCTACCGAAGAGCGTTAGGAGGGACTTGATGCTGTTCGACAACATGAGGTTGCAACTCGCTCCGTGGAAACTTCTTAGGATCGCGAAGCACGCCTGCATTCTCAGCGTATTTACGCATCTACCAGGTATCCAGGTCTCTAGACACCAGTGAAGAATATATGACTGACCGCTGATCATGAACATCATGCACTGTCTCGCGAGTTGGAGACGTTCACGGAAAAAGCATGACGCTTGAGTTTTCAGCGTAAATACGCATCTACTCTAGAGATAAGTGGGGGAAGGAGATGCGCGACTGACCGCTGAGCGTGAACGTCACGCAACATATAGGCTATAATTTATTTTGGAAAATGGAACACCATATAAAAATGGTGCCATTGCTAAAACTATTTCACGTGAAGAGTGTTTTCTGCTGTGAAACTAAATTTGAAGATCTGGAGCACCTGTAGTGAAACTCTAAAGCCCAGCGACAATATAGCATATACATAATAAAAATGGCGTCTTAGCAAAAGTTGTTAAGTCTGATGGCATTTCCTGTTGACCAACAAAAATAAAAAATCTGGAACGTCTTGGATCGTCTCGCGCATTCCATTGTTTTGCCGTCCCCGGGCTTTTACAATTCGACGTCAGACGTTTCAGATCTTCGATTTTGACGACCCCGTTGTCGCTGGCATAAGCAACAGGATCCGCGTACGAAGTCGCGGGCAGAAGCTAGTATTAAATATAATGATTAAATTCCTAATTGCCACTAACAGGATTCCAAGACTCTGTCTTGGCTTCTTCTAAAAAATACGTTGTTATTTATTGCCTGCTGATTCGCCTTGAAAAGAATGGGGAAGTTATGTCGCTGCTGATTAATACCTACCTCGTTTTATAATAATTATATATTTAGTGTCTACTAAGCTTTTAACCAACTTTGTTAGGGTCGGCTTTCAGTGTAAACAGCTGCAGCTGAAAAGCGAACGAAATTAAATGAACAAAGTTGATGGTTCATCGACTTGTTTAATTTTGGTATTAAACAAGTCAATGCATCATCGAATTTGTTCGTAATAACACCGTAATTTAAAAAACAGTAAATGCCGTACTTTTCAAGGTGTTCCAATGGGTTCAGCCCGAATGCAACCCTATTATATTGCAGAAAGAGGTTTGCCGGAAAAGCAAGTATTTTCAATTTTTTTATTATTTCTGTTACCTTCACATGGAGAGGTCTTAATATGTAATGTATTGTCACCCATCCACCCCCCGTAGCTTAACTTTCGATAGACTCATGCGGCTGCTATTATTTTAGCCACAAGACTCTCCTTTGCTTGAAATATTATTGTCTTGTCGGTAAACTTTAGGGTCATGCCTGACGACTCATATTATGGACTGCTAATCATATAATTAAGAACCTTAAACAAAAAAACTAATTCGTTGTTCCATCTCCAATAACTCAAAGGACTCTGGTATTAAATAACAATAATTTATAAGCAGCTGAGTGAGTCACCTGCACAAATCAAAATGTCTGTATTGTTTTGTTTTTCTATACGTTTGATATCTTTATGGAACCTAATTAGTATTTTATAAGCACAACCCTATCAAGAAGGGTGTTTGTGTTAGTATACGATAGTTTTAAGGGCTTTCAGAAACTGTACGTCAAAATGTACGATTACTCGGTCTTGAATGAATTTATTAAAACATATAATTAATAAATAAAATGTAAAATAAAACTTACCCTTCTCATAACTATAAATGTAGTTTTTCTTTTGTACAACCTAATTCGTTATAGGTACTTAAATGCTATAGGTACTATTAGCCTTACTTGCGGTGCATGAGATAATTAACAAAATGTTCTAAACTACTCAATTTGCATAAAAGTGGTGTGGTGATGGAGTGCAGACTGGGTGTAAGCGATTGTAGCCTTAAGGGTGATTCACCGGAACTGAGGCTGACCGTACTCACTCTTTATAATAATTATTTTAGTTAGTACGGCGGCTCGATAATACATAGTATCAGAACCTGTATAAGCTGATCTCTCATTATATTGAAACTCTGTACTAAGCTAGGCCGATTCAAACTCAAAAGGACCACCAACGTGCGGCCTTCTGCTATTTAAAACTTCTTTTTACGTAAATACTTATCAAATAGTACATATTAATTATCATGGTTTGCATTGAATACCTACTTAATAAAAAGTTAAATAAAAATTTGCAAGATTGATATTATGTATTTATTAAACCTGATTTATATAAAAATACCTAACATATATTAAGAATATAATTATTTCTTATATGTTTACCACTAGCAGTTATTGTAGTTAACGAACATAATTATTTTCGGTTTAATTAAGCCCGTCATGAGATACAAATCAATTAATAAATTATTTTCAACGAGTTCATTTCCCAAACTGTAACTGCATTAAAATGGTTTTAATTCATTACTACGTTTATACAGACAAATAAGGTGTGGAAACGAAACCGCGCGTCCGTCTGGAACTCACTTAACTTTATAATCGGCCACATCAATCAACCTGGCCTTAATGAGTAGTTTGCTTAAGGGCAAGCTTCGATAATCTCGACAGCGATAGAATTACACAATGGGAGATTTTCGTGTCCATTTTTTTTCTAAGCAAGTTTAGTGCGTTTTAGTATGGGCGAGGGATTAACGATTTTTCTTTTTAAATTACGTTTGACAAGTTTTACGCTGTTTGTTGGATTTAATGCTTTTGAAAAAAAATGCTATACTAATGCTTTAATGCTATGTTTTATGCTTTTTACTTTAATTAATCTCGAACTAACTTAATATAACACTGACTATGTCCTTTGGTTTCACTCTTAGTTTTAAGGGTGGCAGGGTAGGTAATGTTAATTAGCCTTGAACCAAAAGACATTCAATACCTATAGACCGGACATCACGAACAAAATTTTCGTCCGAAAAAGTGTGTCCTGCCGGACACAAGTCTATGAGTTTTTTTTAGTACGCTCCGCTGCCGCTTCAATCTATACTAATATTATAAAGAGGTAAAATTTGTAAGTTTGTAAGTTTGTATGTAGGGGGTAATCTTCGGAAGTAATGATCCAATTTTAAAAATTATTGTACTGGTGGAAAGTTACACTATTCCCGGTGGACATAGGTTACTTTTTATTCCCGTATTCCCACGGGAACGAAAACTACGCGGGTGAAACTGCGTGACGTCTGCTAGTATTCATATATTATTCTAGATGGTGTTACTGAGACATGGGATCAAAGTTTTTCTATGACATTTCCTTGATATGCCCGCTCTATAGTATTTTAAATTTCTTTGCTTGAACCTTTTTGAAGTATTGAAGGCTAAGAAATGCTAAATGATCTAATTGGTGGTTCTCAACTTCTGTAGGCCTCGCCCGATCACACTTTTCGTAACTCTCTCGTTACGTATCACCAGTTTATCCTCAAAGTCAATAGTGTGTAAAGAAGTTTCTTTCAGAAAGCAAAAACACCTTTAGTATTTTAGTATGTATTTTGCATAGCACGGGGTTTAAAATGACAACAAACGTGAAAAGCTGATCAGATCGAAAATACGTTGCAAAACCGTAAAATCTAGCAGACCTCGATTCTACAAAACATTGTAACATCGATATCTTAAATCTTTGACTTCTCAATAGCTAATCGACCAGACAGTTACGGGAATTACCTTCTAAGTCTACATGGCCAAAAAAGGCTAGCCAAGGACGAATGCTTAATATGCAAATACCATTGATAATCGCGTTCCCATAAACGTGTAGTTTCCAAGTAAACCATGACCAAATAAACAGACAAAAAAAGTGGAACCAAAACTGACTAATTCACTCACTATCGTCTTTAATTTATGGTCTCCTGTTAGGTAACATTTTTACGTGGAGATTTTTTTTACTTTAACTAATCTATAGTCTAGGCATGCGAACGCACGCATAAATAAGAATAACGCTATCACAAAATTGTACTTATTTACTTAATATACTTTCGTTTTCTTGGCTGCAAAAATCAAAAACTTGATTTTTACTTAAAGATGAACATTAGAAAAATATTTAGGATACTAACTTTTACTGGGATATTAATCTGGCATTTAAAACATTTCATTTCTTTTCATAAATGTTGTAATTAATAATTATGAGCAGCGGTGGCCCAGTGGTGGCGGCCCCGACTTACGAACAGTAAGTCGTGGGTTCGAACCCAGGCAGGCGCATTACTTTGTGTAATTTATTCGATCACCACTGCTCTCAAAAATGGTGAAGGAAAACATCGTGAGGAAACCGGTATGTCATAGAACCAAAAATTCGAAGACATGTGACATCTACCTATCGCACTGGGCCCGCGTGGTAGATTATAGCCCATACGCAAAATACGCGCTTTGACGTGGAGTTGCGGATACCAGCCCGGTATCTTTAATCTTTTTTTTTTAATTAATAAATCGAACAAATTATGCTTTTGTCTCTTTAATCATACTCGTATTGTGCGTTAATAGGAAAATAAATTGCATTAATCATCGGATCTTGCAGGCGAAAGCAATTGCCCACATGGATTGGATCCATAACCCAACTTGCTGGACGAGTATCCAACTACTACACAATACCCTAGAATCGATTTAGTCAGTAGGAATTTGACAGAACCTTCCTTCCTCATTCTTTCCATATTGAAAAGATTCTTCCTCTACGGGTCAAGGCGGCTCTTATTAAGCCTTATCAAATTATTTGCAAAAACACAGCACGTAGTCTGATTAAGACGTTTTCATTATTATCTAGTTATTGAAGTCTGCGGCTGCGTAGGTGCAGTTATAGATGGCAGAACGGTTGGCTGCTTGTGTAGTAGATGATATAAAATTGACTGTAGTGGTGCAGTTTAAGGAAGTTGAATGAAGACTAAAAATAATAATTCTCTCTTCCAATCGAGTATTGTCGCGGTTACACGACGAGATCCGGCAGAAGCCATTTCCAAGTCATCGAACTTTGATCTTAAGAGGATCTAACTCCAAGACGCCATAAAGCATTAATAGTTGAAACATTATCGATACTATCAAGGAGTTTGTTTATCATACTAATATTTTTACTCCCACCGTTCAGTAACACTGAATGATGAATGAACCGTACTGATCTTTATCGTTCGCCGGTCCCCGTCTCATCTACTTCATTGTTAATACACCATTGTCATATTATATTTATAATAGATTCGTATCGTACCATGTGAATGTTTTCCATCAAGTAGTGGGTCAGTTCAGCCTAAGAAAGATCCACTTTCTAATAATGTTACCGGTTGTAATATCAATTTGCCGACCATGATGAGTAATTACAAAGCTTGCTCTTGACAAATGCGTCGTGAAATATGTACCGTAGAAATTTGATTGGTTTCGGTGTAAGGCACACGAATTTAGAATGGTGGCACGCTAGAGAAATTGGTATTGTTGCTCTAAATATTTTGCGTGTATCAACGGTGTTTTAGAAAATATGTAATTTCGGTAGTCAGGTAATAACATGCAATCATAAAGTAGTCTACATTGTTACATACGGATTACAGTTTGCCAACGTAACGTTATAAGAGCCCTGCCCTCACAATACGGCCTATCAATTTTTTTTACGACAATAATATATTAAAATTTTAAACTGTCATTAGTAGCTGGTATGATTTTTAGTGCCTATTAGTGCTAATTTCCTTTTAGTCATCGAACTAAAATTAAATCCACCCCTAAGACTACCCACTGACCAGGCTATCTTCTCTCTTCTACAATATGGAAAGGGCAGACACTTCTAACAACTGTCAAATGAAGTCAAACTTTTTGACTTTCATTGATAGATCAAACACGTCGACTAAAAACATGTCGAAGGAAAAACTTAATTTGACATTTCTAACTTAGTTCTTATCTGTCACTGTCAGTTTCGGTCCATCTCTTAAGCTGTATATTGGTTAAAAGAAAAAAAAACAAGGGAATTGGCAACAGTTTCTAATGTTTTCAACAAAATATCTCACTTAACCCAACATGAGAATCGAACGCAATACACGCTTGTGAACTTAATACCACGCGACCAATGAGGCAGATACAATTTAAATGATACGGTAATCTGAGCACATAAGTTAAAGTAACAGATATTCCGTCGCACACCTACAGCTCGACCTATGATAGCGAGCCTACAGTCATTTATCAGGCACAATCTTAATCACGGCCATAACGGGAATCTGCATAGGCTGCAGTTTATCTGGGGAACAAAGTAACAATTTCAATTAATATAACCGACACGCTGTATAAGGCAAGATGTTTTCACGCCTGCTATTTGGTGATTGCGACACCTATTAGGATTCAGATGATACAAGAAATACTTATCCTTAGTGGAAACAAAAGTTTTAAAGCAAATTCTGTAAAAAATCATTAAAGGCATCACAGATTTGACCTTCACAATCCAAAGACGAAAAGCTGCGTTTGAAGAAGTCAATCATACTTGTATATGGAAAGTCATCTATTTACTCTTAAATAAATTTCAACAAATAGAAAACATAAAGAATAACTTTTTAAGCGTCCTACATCAATGACATCGATGGAAATGTATTCCAGCAAAGGAATTAGGGCATCCAAATTTAAAATCACGAACGAATCTACCACAATGTACCGGACCAACTCTTGTCACATACGGGACATACGCACGTTACCTTGAATTAGACGCTACGTTACATACAGATTATGTGGCGTGAAGTGCTGTGAAACACTAGATAAGTCGGTTGGTGAGTTCGGGTTAATTCGGTATGCTTCCTGCTAAAATCATGATAAAACTTGCACATAAGTGAGCTTGATGACGGAACCAGAGCAGGCAAGAAAATTAACGAGTTTATTTTTGCATAGATCAAACTAGCTGTTTATAGGCCAATTACTATCAATAAGGCTAAACAAATATTTGTTTAGTGAGAATGGCAAATTAAAAATTTTGAAATATAATATAAAACCCATGTCTCCATTTAACCCTTACATGAGCTAGATGTTAAGGTAATAATACTAGTATCTGATATTATACCAAACATAGATGTGCCACCAAATCAAATGTATGACCTGCCAAATAATGCAAGCATACATTTTACAACATAAGCACACATATTGAATAACATCAAAAACCATGTCTGCACCAAGTAATTTGTTCAAGTGGACCGTACAAATCTGAGATCACGACTACCCTCGTTCCTTCTCAATAGCGACACACATACTCCGTACCGTATATATGATTAGTGTTTGTTACACGTGCGACCGTTGACATGTGATGGTTCATTAAGAATTATAGCGATAGGAAAGATATAGGTAGTCATAGATAGTTACAGTAGGAAGGAAGTATATTATTAATACAGTGTCGTTTCTTGTCAAGGGGTCACTGGTGCTGTAGTTTCTTATTTTTCTGGGAAACAGTGACAGCTGTGTGATTGCAAATTTTTCTATATATGATATACTTGAAGTTCCCAATATTTTGTTTTTATTGTGGTTGTTATTAAGCACTGTTTGTCTGATAATAATTATGCACATTCACCAGCTGTCATAACTCCCACGAGAGTTGCTTCCAACATTTAGACCAAGCTTGGCAACAGACATTGCGTTGCTACTACTGATTGCACTTGATAGATCCATCTCCTAATGATTATCTTGACCGTATTCTTTACCACTTAAAACTGCCATAAATACCCTCAATCGTTTTACAATAGAAATTATGACTTTCTCCCTCGAAACATCGCGTAATTATTTAAGATTGGTCATGAACATTACATTGAGCGTAATGATTATTTATTTTTAACAACCCTGTTCGCGATTGCTCTTCTCAGCAGGTAATAATGTACTAACGATATAAGAAGTTGTGATCGACTTGTGGTCGACATTATCGAGAACTCGCAACATATTACAATGTAGCATTTTATCAGAGACAGGCTTGCGTGCAGGTTTATAAATGGTTTACATAAATGTTGTCCGTTTAGACGTGAAACAATTGCGTATCGCTTCATTAGATTAGTCTGTTGAATCTTTAATGTATTTCATTGTTTCAGACACTTACAAACGTAACTTTGTTATAGTTACCCGTATCTAATAATTCCTTTGTATTTTAAGTACCTCCTCTTCTTACCCTTCTCCCCGTGTCAGCGTAATTTTTCTTCTTCTTCTATACATCTTAATTAGAATCACCTCATTAAGTCACCTCCATTATATACATGATATCATCTATGATAAGAGTAACCTTTGATGTTCATGAAGGTGCAAATACATAATTGATTCACGCGCAAATCCTGACAAAAGACAGTGAAATGTGGTTTCTTTGATGAGTCAAAGAACTGATCCAAAATCCCAACAAACCATTATAATTGTACTAAAATATTCTGGGTATCTTACAAAAATGGCACTTAACAACATAAAATCTATAGAAATGCCGTTTTTAATGGTTGGGTCGCCGTCGTCGATATTAACTGGCTTCGATCGCCAGTCGCTTCACTTCCCATGGTTTTTTTCTATCTTGGCATCCTGTTGCCATAGTGATAATTAATGTGTACTTTTTGTAAGCGCTTGTCTAAGTCTTAGTTGTACCATTTTATGGATTATTAAAGTCTAAATTGTTAGGAAAAACTTTGATGACGTAGTAAACGACAGATATTGAAGTAAAAATTATAAATTAAATATTTTTTATGGAGTTCTCTGTCTTATGTGCTGACTAAGAGTTGAAGCTAATTGACGCGAAACAATTGGCTGCAATTGAATGATGTATAAATTTTAAATAAGGTTCTCATGAAGCTTAAAAGTAGAAACAGTATTTTATATATATTTACTCTATGTTATATAGATTTCCTAACGCGGTAGCTGTGTTACACTAAGTACAATGCCATTTAATATGATAATTCAACAACATTCATAACACACAATTTGGAGAACTTTTAGTTCTCTCTTTTAAGAAGTGCCTATAAGGTAGATCTATACTTATCATAATAACGTTAGCCGCTTCCTCTGTATGTCAACCAACACAACAAGAAAGCCCAGATTACTCAACTTCGCATACAAATTTGGCATCGCATCGTATCAATCAAGCGTGGTATTTATAAATTTATCGAGAGCACAATCATAAGAGCCCGTCAAATATCATTATCGTCAATGATTGATAGCTAATTCTTTAACCCTATCTGATTATATTAGTCGTAAAGATGCGTGGGACTGGAGGCACAATGCGTCATTTTATTTACCTACGCATATCGGCAAGGATCGATGCTGATCAGGAAGTGAACGAGACCTTTATATGGTATAAACTTATAAAGTCTTGCTTGGGCAACAGGGGAGAAGCGACAACGCGAGTCGCTGGTGTTATCATAGATACTGTTCTACGGATTTGTATCTCAGGATTGTGTTGCATTGTCGCCTAGTGCATGTCTGTGTGAGTTTTCATAGAAATTTCTTTTGGGACTCATGGGTGGATTGGGTTTGATTATGGCTATCGTAGTTAATGTCATTAATGAAAATACTATGAATTGAGTCAAGTTACTGAACCCTTGATAAGCGGGAAGAGCTGGACTATACATTAGAGGTCAACAATTGAATGTAGGTATCCCGAACGTGGTAAGCGTGTAGGTTATCAACATCTTTTCAGACGTTCACTCTTGGAACATCAGTGCTGCACTGCCTCTATCCATTGGATTGCGTTCTTGTCATGTTCGCACCGTGACGACACGACGCGCCATCTTCCAGTGATCGGTTGCCACACGAGAACTCTTTCAGTCAAGCGGTGGTGAGTTCTGTGAGCAAAGTTGCCACTTCAGTTTGTCAACTCTCCGGGTCGGTTTTATTCCTGATTCGGTTCACGAGAAATTCTTAAGATAGTACTTTCTATTGCCCTTCGTTCGTGTGACTTTGAACCTTTTTAAGAGGCCTTCTGTTAACGACCACCAGACGCATTTGTCATTAGGTAGGTACTGACAACACAAAAATTTTATAGACGTTTTTCTGACACTACGGTGTTTTGATGCAAAGATGTTGCGTTCTTCCTTGAAGTTGAATCTGGGTCGTAGAGTATTAGTTTTTTTTTTAATAGTCAATCTAGTGCTTAACTGCGATCTCATCTGATGTCAAGCAGTGATGCAATCAATAATGGTGAAGCGCACTACTTAGTTTATTTACAATAGAATGCAAGGTCTAATTAAACTAGCTTTGTAACTACAAACTTGCGAATGTTCCGAAGATATTTTTAAACATATATTTTTAACGGTATCTATAATTTATAGGTTTCATTATTTATTCATGATTATTTACGTATCAATAAAAGATGGTAAATACTCATACCTATTAAACAAACAATTAAAGTGTTGTAAATAAATGCCTGTCAATAAAAAAATAATAATGATGTCTTCATGCCTAAGGAATAATTACAGGTTCGGTTTGTTAGTTTGCTAAAATTTATGTTACAGCCAAAAGAGATAAATATTAAAAATTCAAACAACGTTGCGTCATTAAAAAAAATACAGCTCCATAAACATGAGCGCTCTCATACATTCGGACGTCCACAATTATTGTTATTTAAGATCGCATCCATAACTCGGCGGTTGCTAATGCTCAAACAAAACCCGGTACATGCAAACAAATTTACCGAAATTGTTCACTGAGCGGCGAATAAAAATTACGACCGGTTTGTTCGCCCGCGGCCTGCGCCCGCGTCGCGGTCGCCGGTCGGCTCGTTTCGACGGCCATCCACTGATATTTATGCCTCCATAAAATACGAACACGCATCGAACTCCGAACAGTCACAACGGACCACGTATCCTTCGATCAAAAGCAATAGAATAATAAAAACTCAGCTTATGTCTATCGATTTCGAGTGAATCGATGCGATTATCATTGCGCTCATGCGTTATACTCCATTTGACACTTTACAGCCAATCTACATATTCTTAGAGCGACGTTTTTATAGGTACACAAAAGAAATCGTTTAAAATACAGTCGCATTCTACGATCGAAATAGAAATTGTTACCCAATTCTTGAATGTAAAACGAATAATATAAATTCACCTGCTTCTTTGGTCCAGTTGTTGACCGCGACCGGGACCTCGTACTGCTTAGTATGAGGTGCCGGGTTCGATCTCTGGGTCGGGCAAAGTATTATTGAGTTTTTCCATCTGGAATTTCTCATTAGCAGTGTGGAGTCTGAAATTGTGCCTTATTGATGGCAACAGGCTTTCCCCCAATTACATGGGACTTTAACTAAACTGGTGAAATGGGGTGTACTACCCGGTAGACCTATCCCTTGCTCTTCGGGAATTACAACAGTGATATTATGTGTGTAATATTAAATTTCTTTGTCTGATTTGTCTGTTTCTTTGGTCTAGTGGTATTTGGTAAATTCACTAGGAACTTCTTAGTAGTAGCCCGGAATCATCAGTCGTGCCCGGTTATCCTAAATCAAAATCAAAACTCGTTTATTTTGAATTTATTTTGAAAGTCATGATTGACATAAGCAGTGTGATCAATATACCTACGTCTATGTAGCTCAAACTGTTTTGTTTATATAGTGTCCTAGATTTAAGCCTTCTGGTCACACTTTTTATTTTTCCCTTTTTGTCACAATTATTTTTCATTGTGTCAATGCCATATACAGATATGTTCTGTTATTTGCATAGTTACTGTTATGCCGTTTTACTATGTGTTTTTTATATGAGTTTTGTAAGTGCCTGTGCTGTTGATGTGCTTATTATAAACTAGCAGGCGTCCCGCGGTTTCACCCGCGTTGTTCCCGTTCCTGTGGGAATACAGGGATAAAAAGTAGCCTATGTCACCCGGGGATAGTGTAGCTTCCCAAAAGTGAAAGATTTTTCCAAATCGGTCCAGTAGTTTCGGAGCCTATTCAATGCGAACAAACAATCAAACCTTTCCTCTTTATAATATTAGGATAGATAAATAAGACAGTCTAGAAAAACGACCAGCTTCACCACTTCCCAATAAGTTATGTGATGTTCTGTGTTCTATTACATAGGACTTGAAAATAACTAGCAAAACGAGCGTTTACTTTAGGCACACATCTGCCCAACCCAACCCTACTGGAAATAGAGGCATTTTTTTAAAGATCAAACAAAGAAAAGCCAAGATTCTCAAATCAATGTTTTATTGCCTGCTTATGACTGGACGGAGATAATTGCGCATTCTTAATGAGTTTTTTGTCAGCGTATGGTAGCGTTAATTAAGTCTTTAAAATTGAAATGTATATCGTGTGCTACGGTCTGAATATTAATTTAAGTAACGATAACATCATTGAATATCATCTGATGTTTCCGATCAAATTTACTATATCGCCTGTGTTTATTCGTTGTTTGACAATCTAATGGTATTTCCAGTGTCGATTGCTGTTAATTAGATAGCTGTGTTGCCTGGAGCTAGATAAATATTTTAATACAAACGTATACACACCACCCACGTTAATAAAAAATAATATTCGCAGTCGGTAGGCAGATCGCAGCGTGTTATTAAGTGATATCTTTTATAAACAGCCAGCGCGATGTATTACCCGTAGGGGATATGTTGCATTTATTGTTAAATTAATTTAAAACGAATTAGATTATCTGTGTAGTCTGCCTTAAAGAAGTTCTAACCGGTTTGTTTAATTTTAGAAAAAATAAAAACTTCACACCTATAATCCCCAAAGGGCTAGGCAGATGTGTACCTGTAGTGCACCCACATTTCGCCAGTTATTTTGATGTTCCATGTAAGTAATAGAAAGCGAACCTATTGCCATCAATCAGGCACGAATCCAGATGGCTGCTTCTGAAAAATTCAAGATAAAAAAGCTGATTAACGCTTTGCTCGACCCGGGGACTGAACCTAAACCGTAGCGCTTGCCACCACAAGACCAACGAAGCATTCAATGTTTTAAAAAAAATATTAGGTACACATAATGAAGAAAAAAATGAAAAGTAGCGTGTCATGTAGCAAGCATGTATACATCACTTGTCCAAAGATGCCTCAGCAAATAGGCATTTTTCTTTCTAATTCAATAATAAAAACGTTTTGATATCGTCGTTTGTTACTCGATCCTTACAATCGTTGACATCTATAACCCTTCGTGTACGACTCACGCTTGGCTACGTTATACTTTTCAACATGACATTGTCAAACTTACCTAATCTACAGGTCACTTTAAATTTTGTGACCTTAAGATAACCGACGCTTGTCGGTTCCTTTTCAAGCTTTTATCAACTTCACTTGAACCTTCACATATGCCATTCCGATACATAAAACAAGTTCCTGCTCTACAGTAATTAATTGATTTACGAATACAAAAAAACTTCGATTACGGAATTCCTAGAACCCTCTTTGCCGCCGAATTTCGAAAACTCGAGAACTCTTATCGAGTATCGCAAACTACTGAATAACATGGCATTCGTTTTACGATTTAAATTAACGCAAAGGCAGCCGGGTGACAGCCGGCGCACGTCACACCGTGCGTAAAATAAAACGCACGCGACATACGACAGATCAACCGACATGTCGGCTACCGATGTCGTGCGACGATAACGTCGGGACGGGATGATGAGTTAATTCGATAGTCGCTGCGCTTTATATCACTTAGAAACATAAATACGAATTGACGGCTCGGACAAATTTTATACGTATCTACGTATACTCAAGCCATGGACCTGATATAGAGGCCAGCACATCAAGCTACCTTAACCAGTCAAATTAATTGGATAATTTTTCAACACAAATACCAAAAAATAGGGTATATGTTTGATTGGGGATATTTGACAGTGTCATGAAGAATGTGCGTTAGACATGTTGCGTTTAGATGAGTAATTTATTTAGTGATTAGTAGGAACACGGTGTATGAATAAGTATCTGTGTTTGGTGTATGAAAAAATGTTTAAAAAAATATATTTATTTTGTAAATAGGTTTTCACAAACACTTTTACACATCATTTTTTAACTAGTAGATGAGGTTGGCGCTTCACTACCTGGCTACTCTGAGAAGAAACACAGAAGGAAACTTAGAGGTCATGGTCTCTTTTAAAGTCTAGACATTATCTTGGTCAAATCACGTAAGAATCATGCAGATTAGTGTCTGAGATGGTATTTTGAGGAAAGAACCACACAGATATGAGGGGACCAGATCAGTCATTGCAAGCATTTGTCAGTAATCGTGAGCTCTCTGTATGTACCCCCTTGGGTGTTTGAGTTGTGGGTGTTTCGTCTGCCAAGACTCGGTTCGATTACAAAGCTTTTGGAACTGTCAACAAAGTCACAAAGACACTATGTGGACGGTTAACACAGTGGCTACACGATTGTCTGCTGCGCTGCGTATCGCTTGTTCGATTCGTGCACGGAATAAATCTTTGTATGGCCTGCAAGTAGCTTTTTTCAGATCTGGCTGCTTGTGTTTGTGAGTTTTTATAAGTTTTTAAACGCATCCATGATATAGGAAACGATCCTAGTATGGGCAAACCTTTTTTAAATGTACTTAAAGGCTGCCTAGCAGAAATTGGGTACGATCAGGGTTCGCAGATGAAGTCTAAAGAAGAATTTGAAAGTTGGGTCCAATGTTTGACGTACCTGAATCTTTAAACTGAAATAAAGTCAATGCTGCTTGGAAATAATAATGATGACCCAAACTAAACCCTTTATAAAGTTCCTTTATAACTTTTGACTTATTTTTATCGGATGAACAGATCGGAGGTACGCTTACAAGTCTGACTGTTACTGTGACTGGTATAAGACCATAAATAAAACAAGTTCTTGACATGAAACATCAATAGTGCATGAGTACTAACAGCTTGGCGCTTGCCTAGGAGCGCTGTTGTAGCAATTCAATCTTACAACCAAACATTAACATTGGTAGTGTCGTAAATATGTGAAGACTTGAGATTGTCAGCAAAGTTAGCTTGCAAAATGTTTATTTGTTACAGGGGAGGTGTATACCGTATTCAGTAGAAGAAGAAAAGGAGAAGACGGTAAGTCTTATGATAGTAATTACTGAATTAATTTACTGTATTTGGTAGTGTAGTAAATCTAGTGGTTTCCGAGGATTAGACCTGACTATCTGAGGCTAAAAGATCTCTTGATACCGTAAATCCTGCCGTACCGTAAAAATAATCTAGCCATAACGATATAACGTGGATTATGTAGGAGTAATATAACCATTTTTTATTGTGATTATCTATACTAATAATGTAAAGAGGTAAAATTTGTTTGTTTCTTTGTAAGTTTGTATGTAGGGGGTAATCTTCGGAACTAATGATTCAATGAAAAAAAATATGTATTGCGCTGGTGGAAAGCTACACTATTCCCGGATGACATAGGCTACTTTTTATCCCAGTAATCCCACGGGAACAGAAACTACGCGGGTGAAGCTCTGTGACGTCTGCTGGTATTACATAATATTATACCATTTGCAACACCATCCGCTTCCAGAAAATTGCATGCCCTTTCTTTATGGTTCATTATTGATTGTAAACGGTATGAAAATGGACATTAAAGCCTCACAAGACAAATATCTTGTCGATTTTTAAAGTCAGTAAACGCAGGCAGGGGTCTTTAAAAAATAATTGCTACTCCCGCCTCTGTCCATATTTCATATAGAAGTGCAATGAAATTGCTTCCTTATTAATGGCAATTTATTGGGTATTATATCATTATTATTTACGCCGTATAGGATCACTTTAAACCGGTAAATATTCAATGTTTTAATACTATTCCTGTCTGCCTATTTGTCAATGTTGGAAAACCTGTAAATTATTTTGCAATTTGTAATTTTAATACATGGTGAAAAATTTATCATTGAGTCGTATTAAAAGGATATTTTTTTTATTTTCAATTACGAATTGTAATTAATTTTGCACCACTACTTGCGTGAGAATTAATTACGAAATTAAAGTGATTAATTGGACTGGAATTTAACCGAGGTGAGCTTACAGAAAACAAAATCACCCAATTAACGTACACAACACAAATTCTGCACGTACTAAATTAATAAAATTGCCTCTTAAAATTCCATTAAGCAGTACTCATCGAACTCACTACTGATGTTCATAACTCAGAACTACTAATAACAATCATCAAAATATTCGAACGAATCTCGCCAATGAAGATTATGATTGATACCACTATTTAGCTAACGGTAAACCACAAAGTGAAATTGAACTTTTCTTAATGCACGGCTGTAGGTAAAACGAAAATTGGTGATTCAAATTATAATGAGAATGGTTTAAGTCGAATATATCCGAGAAACAGAGTAAATAAGTGTGTATTGTAACTAAACACAATTTTACGAGCTTCTTTATGTTGAGGCTACGGAAAGAATACAATTTTGTAAAAATATTATATTTCCGTTTGAATGTGGAACTTGTATTTTTTTCACATTTTATTAACTATACATTAGAGTACACAAATCGTTTTTTAGTAAACCGATAACTGACAAAAAAAAAACATTTCTTTTGTCAATCTGAGTTATGTCATCGCGCAGATCTTTCTCTTCCATGTAGTACGAACTCATATTGGTAGCGACTTAATGACTCATGGAACAGTTACCGCCACCACTAACTTTGTTATACGTAAAGTCCAATCAAAAACTGTACATTGAACGATGACAAAGCATTTCTTACAACAGAACATGTGGACACGAAGCAATGTAGTATGCCAAAAGACAATAGACGGCCACTTTTTGTGCAGTGAGATGAAGTATATTAAAGAGAAGGAATTTTGGTAGCAAAAAAAAACAATAAAGCTAGGTCGAACAAAAACGAACGAATAAAAATAAACGATCACACCGAACAGAAACAAAGTGTTCGTTCAGATAGTATTAAAGAAATGTACGTGCTTGTTAACATGACAGTAGAATAGCAATACAAAACAACACATCGAAAACGAATAATTAATTTCCAAGAAACAAAACGGCGAATCGCTTCTGATTGGAATTCGAAGAAAGAATTTTGAACTCAAACAATATAATTAATTGTCACGGACGAAAAAACTATTCGATTTAGCTGGAAATCTACCAAAAGATTTTAAGTTTACTGAAGCAAATAATGCCACAGTTCAGACACATTTTAAAGTACTGATTAATAGTATTTTTTGCTTTAACAAAACGAGTGTCAATACCTGACATAATTGCCATTTACAATAATCCACATAGCTATGTTATTTGCCGGTTTAACAAAAAAATAATGGAGCTACTATAGATAATTTTATAAACCTGTATTTATGCAGATGATACCTGTTTCCAACGTGTTTACTATGAGCTTGTCGAGTTATTAGCGTAAGCAAAATATTGAAAAATTAATTGCAATCAATTTTCAAGATCAAAAACCTGTAGTGGAACAATTTTGATAAATGTATAGATTGAGTGTGTATTTTGTTTTGTTATTTGTTAGCAGACAGCTAATTGATTTACACGATGATTTGGTTAGTAAAACATAACTAATGGTTTTAACGAAAAATAAGAGTGACCTTATTTAAAACTTTTTTAAAAACAACCGACTTCTTAGAAAAACACTAACAGGTGAAAATAATATAACTGCAGTTTCGGAAGTCTGTGGCTTTGGTGGTTTTGTGTCGTTCATTATTGGCCACCAACTTCCGGAGTTATTTTTCACCTGTTAATGTTTTTTTAAGAAGTCGTTTGTTTTTTTGAAAAAAGTTTTATTTTGCTTTTTTTAGTTTCTACGTATGGAAAAAAGTCTTTCAAAACTTGAAAGAATCATTGAAATTGGTTAACAATTGCTAAAGAAGTTCTATCCAAAATATTAATATGTACATCTCTGCCGGGCCCCTTTAAAAATAGAAGAGCGTATTGTTATGTAATGGAAATACAAAAGCTCAGCATAGACATCTGACTATAGCAATCGCGAATAATTTGCTGTTATGCGTTGAAGAGTTCCGGTGCCTGTCTTTTTCATCAGTTTTTCTTCACCAAATGATTCTTTCTAAATGAAAATGTTTTATTTGTTACTAAAAATGTTAAAGTCGGTGCGTGTGTATCTATATTTTTTGAGGAGTTCCCTCAATTCCTCGAGGATCCCTCATCAGATATGAGTTTTGATACAAATGGGACCAATCTGTTAGTATACACTATCAATTAAAAAAATAATTTTGAAAATCGGTTCATAAATGACGAATACAACCGAGTTGAGAACCTCCTCCTTTTTTTGAAGTCGGTTAATAATGAGATGCATTTTTCAAATATGTATTGAGTTTGACTTGACTAATAATATGAGTAAGTGATACACAAGACCTACAAATAACAACACAATACTGATGCAACAACTTTTGCACCTTTAGCAAAATACATGGATTGCCATTCTCCAGCAGAATTTGCTCTTACCACAATTTCACCGAGAGACTAGTCAATGTTGACACTAAAATTAAGTCCTAGATTATACCCCACATAATCTCACAGTGGACGCATAAATCATAATCAGCCGTAGGGTCCCAAACAAGTTTTATTTACTCTATTGCTAACGGTAGTATAATTAATTCGCGAGCAGAACGGTAGCTGTCGCCTCTGTATTGAACTTAACATGTGATATTACATGTCCGCAAGTTGTTTGATCAGCTTGCAGAGACTTGCAAGCTCTGGCAATGTTTATTAAGTGACTACCGTGTATTGAGTATGCATTAGATGGAAAATATTTTTTTAATCAGGAGTGGATGAAACTGGGCTAAGAAAACGAGTTTGAAGACGAGACCACTCTTGACGTAGCGCTGATTCGTTTGGATAGTATATATACTAAAAGTTCCATTCAAATAATATACGTATTTTTCGTAATCTTTAAACTAAACTATATGTCTGTTCTTAATTGCAGCAACATCTTGCTTGGCTTTCCTTTCCTCAAAATTTCTTCAAACAAGTCAGCATTGTTGATTGGCGAACATGCTCCAAGGTTAGCTCAGATGGGCCACGTTAACGACCGTAACAGGATTGTGTAGTTTGATCTAACAATCACTTAATTGGTACCAAAACACCGCAACTAGGATTGGCCGTGCGAAATCTTATTTGCGTGACGAAATCGGACACGAGAACCTTGTTAGAGAGCCCAAATTAAAACGGAATGATAGAAAACTAATCATTTCTCTCTCTTCACTTATAATATCAGTATGATTAAGCAATAAATAGATTTTCTTGATTACAGAATTAATTCGCTTTATTGGTAGGTTTACGATGATTGCGTCTACCGTCTTCTTCACAAACGTTTTAGAGCTTCATAAAATATCAAAGCAAATACCTTCGGAAGTTTACTATTCTGTGCTTTCACTCATGTCCTTAATTGATTTAACAGTTATCGTACACGAAAGGAACTTAAAAAGACAATTTAAAACATAGCGGCGGAAAAATGCTTCATATCTAAAAAAAATATTTATAGTTCCAGTATATCTGAGTCCTATTTGCAAGAATTCACGAAGGTCTATTCAGCGTTGTAAACTCGCCATCCCGCCTATCGGCTGTCAGATGTAGCATGTAATCTTTACTTGAATAACCCACTCGACTACTCCATAGAGATAAGATGATATTAAGGCTATCAGAACATTCGTATGGTAATTAGTCTTTAATTATGTTGTACGTACACCGATGTTCATTATTTTTAAATACATGGTTTAATAATATGATTTGAAAATTGATAAATTAATGTGAAATGATAGTAAATGAAATACGATAATGCGACGGTTGATGAGTTTTTGAATGATTAAGTTTGTAACTTTTTTCTTTTAACTTTACTGTAAACTTTAAAACTACCCATATTTGTATGTCTTACCATAGACATACAAATATGGGTTACCGTTTTTTTTTTGTTACCTATGTTTTACAAATAATAAATGATTGATTGATTGAGTGATTTAAATAAATTAGCGAATAAATTAAAATAACAAAAAAGTACTGTTTTATATTTTATGCAAGTCATTAGATATAACATTTATTGTGGGTTCATGTATTAAAATAGTACAATCAAATTTTTAACACATGCCTAATAAACAGTGTTGTACAGACGCCAGCACATCAAGTTACCCCAATGTGTCAAATTTATTTGATCGGATTTCAACTTTATGTCAAACATGATAAGGTTCATATTCAATTGGAAAAATTTGACACATTGGGGTAACTTGATGTGCTGGCGTCTGTACTAGCAAATAAATTAGCATGTGTATTGTTTATCACATTTCGATCGACTTTTGACTTGACTTAGCTCAAGTCGAGACCAAAGTACCTACCTATAATAAGTATAATACCTATTTGATTAGGTTCAGAATTTGGAACGGTCCATACATTTTTTTAAGCTCCCGAATATATTTCATTCACTAAAAATACAAATATGTCCATCGGGTTAAGTTATTCTATTATACTGCATCAGCATCATCAATCAACTATTCAACGAAAAAATAACCGTTGGTCTCCTCTTTTTGGGATATTACTTACGCGTCACTTCCCAGATTTTTTATCCCTTAAAAAAATGAAATCCGTGGTTCAGTGTCGCACGACCTTCCCGCGGGATTCCTTCTCGTAGTCACACCGTCACTGGACCGTTCCTACAATTTAATTGATCTCAATGCTCGAGACTAATTGACTCGCTACGGAAATGACTTCTTAGTACGGTTGAGTCACTGCCGTAGCCAAAAATGGGTTGGTCAATTGTTTTGGTTCAATACACGCGGTTGCAACGAGCTTTATTAAAACTACATTTTCTTTAAACGAGGATAAAGATATGTCGTCATAAAAGTACTCTGTGTCTCGGTCAATCGGCGATAAAATAGGCGTATAGGATAATATGCAAAACCAAGAATAAAGAACAAATGTAACAACACCACATCATTAAACACGATAGTCAATAAATTAACAAGGGGACCATAATTTCGAACACAAAGTAAACGCAAAGGATTCATCGAATAATTGTACTGCCAATAGCTTACGTGGCTTTATTTTTTCACAAGCGGTGTGAAGTAGCCGATGGTATTTTAATGTGACAGCTGAACACATAACCGCACTTAATTTTGTACTAATGCGAGCACCGGGCCATAAGAATCTTGGCCTTTAGTTCGCTCCGTTTTTCTCCTGAGAATATCTGTGAACTGAATCGGCGATGAGCCAGATAAGGCGAGTGTTTCTTTAAATATGCAAAGTGCAAACTTTGTGGGACTCTTTCGACAGGATGCTGAATAATTTTACACGCTCTTAATGGTTCTCGTGTCGTTTTAATTCAGCCTTGCGGTGTTTCGTTGACACGGTAAGGCGAAATTAAGCTAAAACTGTTTTAATTACAATCAATGGTGTTATATTTGGTATGTACGCTCAGTATAATAAAGGAAGCTATTGCATAAATGTGTTCTGCTGCTAAAATTACCATAATTAATGGAATAGCAATAAACTATGGCTATTGTTTGGTGTTGGTTTCAAGTAAAATCTATGGAGTATAAATAATGAAGTAGGATGTTCGCGCTCCCGCGTCGGCACCTCTAGTGTTTGTCAGGCGCGGTGTTGGCTACACCGCTTCGACATAATTTAGCACCCAGGCAAAGACTCAGGCATTTTTCTAAAAGACAATACAAGCCTCTCGGCCAATGGAATATTCAGAGTGCCTGAAGAATTCTCATTCTCGCACCCGCTAATGAATAGCTATTCTCTGAGCATTTTAACTATGGCTCTCGGAATGGAATTCGAGTGTACAGGTTTCTTAAAAGGTCCCTCGATATGCGTCGGACCCTTTCCGCTTCGCTTAATTTATGGACACTCATACATTTTCTTTTATTTTGTATTAATTATTACGGACCGTTTATAAGATTCGCGCGTTGTTCGACTTCGGAATTTAAGTGGATTACATTGTTAAACACTATTTTCTTTTCTGTCTGGGATCATCGATGCTGTTCATCGTACAACATCCAGACAAACAATATCACGCCCGTAATTGCTAAGCAGAGGTGCAACTGTAGGGACCTGTAGGCAACTGTAGGCAACTGTAGGCAACTGTAGTAACACCAAAATTTTAAAACACATATTGAAGTGTCATGTGATAGGAGGCAAGCCCATTATCATATCGACTGGCCTGTTACTCTAGCAGTTAGTGGTCCTGACTGCTATGCCGGAGGTCGTGGGTTTGATTACCACCCAGAACAAATGTTTATTGTGTGCTGAACACGATTATTTGTTTTGTGTCTGGGTGTAATTGATCTATAATATGTATGTATCTATAATATGTATGTATTTAGAAATATATAAGTATGTTTATCAGCTATTTAGTACCCATAACACAAGCTCTCAAGCTTAACTTGGGACTAAATGGCGTTGTGTGAAAAGTTGTGGAATATTTATTTTATTTTATTATATTGCTACTAACCACGCATACATTAGGACAACAGACTGCAATCGATAAAATTCTTTTAGTAAAAACTCAATATGCAGTCCCGCTTGCGTCCACTGGATCCATTAGGCAGTCAAGATTTTACTTACAAGAATATAAACTAAAGACATGACACTATCCTAAAATTCCTCTTTCCTCTAGGAGGCACAGTTGGTGGCACACTGCAGGCTGTATCGTAACTAATTCAAACAATTACTCATCTTCCGAGACAAAATTGGGTTTCATTGTTCCGTAATAGAAAATAATGATAATAAGGCTATAAATTACTTGTTGGACACGGTTGTCCATCATCTTATTTCGTTATTAGGCATGAAGCATGCCCGTAGTTTCTAGTTCTTGCTAATTTATATTCAAAGTATGTAGGCCCACTATTATAGGGAGTGCTTTGGATAAGACATTTTTGTTTTTCAAAGAGAGTCTTGTGGCGGCGTCGCTGTCATCGTGTCCGGAATACATTAATACTAATTTGTGTTTTGTATATCTAATTATTTCATTTTACTGTGTCGAAGTCACCGTCTTTCAGAATGTTTTTTGACGTTGTTAAAAAGACCTTTGACATTGTAAGTGCTTCCTTTATAACAAGAAACGTAAGTTCATTGACACGCGTAACAGTTGATAGTTTAGCTTGAAGTAGTATATTTTGAACTTCTGAACCTGTAATATAATATGTCAAGGACATCCATGAGTTAGGTTATTGCTCAAATATAACATAATATTGCTCGTGTATTCTTTAAAGCACTAGGCAAATGAGAGATGAGCGGTGTCATGTATAATTTGTCAGTAATGTTCGACGCCTATGTTATAGAGAGCGAGCTTATTATCGCTTAGCGGGCTCAGATACTCATTACAATGGACTGCAACTGAGCAATTCCAAATTTTAAAACAGCCAAGCTGAGCTGGGCTGTACCAAAAAAGAAAAATAAAAAACAATGAATCGAAAAAATCAGAACCTAATTAATTTTTATTCACAAAACAAATTTTGCACAGTCAGCATCAGCACAAAGACCATTGAACACACGTCCACAAAAACATTAAGTTAGTCATCATTCGCCGAATTCTTTATTCGACATTCAAATTTTGAAAATTCAAAAGATACATTTCTTTTTTTGTGCTTTCGTGGCAACGGCAACAGATAAGTTGGTCATGTACCCTTACAGACCGCTTTATGAAATATTGCAATGATCAAGCAACAATGAGCTGTAAAGGCTGCCAAGCGGCTACGCAAACACAATGTAATCTCTTCTGCGAACCAGAACATGATTTATTAAAGAAAATCCACATTCGAATTTCGAGTCTTGTAACGATAAACGTAACAATCTATACTTAATAATCTGTGGCTAATTTGAAATTCTTAAGTCGGTACTACAGAGGCCTGACCTGAGCATTAAGTGGCTGTGGTACAATATTAAGGATATGCTATGGGAATACTTCTTAGCTATTTTGAATAAACTGATAATGCCTGCCTACAACCTACTAATATTGATAACAGTTATAAAGTGTACTTTTGGTATCAAACCACTGTATGGTTGACAAAGTAGACTTTATATATTGAAAGTTTTGAAAGATCATTGCATGAAACTAATAAAGGGCCAAATATTTTACCTTGTGGCACACCCTAACAAAAACAACGAAAAAGCAACGAAGTACGAAATTTCAGAGTTTTCAAACTAAGTTCACACAACACCATTTACTTCAATGGCTAACCAAAACCCATAAACTTACTTCTCGCACGGCATAGATACTTCCATGGACAATTTGTCATACATCATCCAAATGCACTAAACTAAAAAAAAACTACTAAAGAACATTTAATATACGTTGATCACGTACTCATTACTATTCAAAGTGAAAGACCGGATGCATTGTAAGTAAACGTTAAAGGCAACCGCAATGGCGTTTAAAAGCTACAAATAACCCATTCACATCAACATAATTTATAAACAATTCCCAACAAACCATTACTGAGTGTATCAATATGAAAACATAAAGAATAAACGATCGTTGTCTCTCTTTATATGCAAGAAACACCTCATTAAATGTTTGTCATACAATTTACCTATCTGCATTAACAAGGCTATACAATGGGATAAAAAATTACAAAGGTAGCCGCTTGGCTCAGGGTTTATATTGTAACTTTCAGATGCAACCAACTTGCAATAATTGTGGTTGTATTGGTATGTTGACATCGGGTAGTCTGCTTGTGTATCGGCAGGGTCCCTTGCCTTACTTTGTTGCACAATGTGTCGAAGCAAAGTGTAGTAGAAAAAGCAAGCACACTCTTTTATGAAAAGCCTTTTGAAGTTTTTACATTACAAAACACTTTGTAAGAAGAAATTCGCTATACAACAGAACATTTTGATAGACTGTATCGAAAGGCTTTGCCGATTCCAAGCATAATGAGAATCGATATCTGTTCCCTTCCTCGTTCATTAACTAAGGCGGAAGCCTTAACAATCATAACAACATTGCTAACAACCAATTGCTCTCTTTCCATAATGAAGGCACGCGACTTTCAATAGAACAACATGGCCGTCGAGTGAGTTATTCAAATGAAGTTTTATACACGTTAGTGCATGCCGTGGACATATTCGATAATTTATACGAACAATGCACCGCTGTGTATGTCGTTTGGTCAGACTTGTAAAACTTACGACTATGCAATTGAACGCCATTTAGCTTGCTGGATTATTATAAGGCTTATGTTAATTTAATTTTGCTACCGCCGCGCCCTTTAGATTCGCAATACAAATATTAGCTATTGATAATGGTAATTACAACAAAATGTACTGAATTCAAACGTCAAACGTTGCCTGCAGAGCTTTTCGACATGAAATTACAAGACAATTTCGTTAAATATATGTACGGTTACCAAAAGACACTCACGATTCTAATAATAATTTATCTGAAATTAATGAATTTAATTGAATTGAAGAGTTATATTAATATGCACTCAAAATATATTTAGCGCACGCATAAATCGCGGTTTACCTAAGAAGTGTTGGTATATTGTGATTCCGAGTTCACCCCACTACAGTTTAATAATAGCATCAAAATTATGGAGAAAATTTCGGTTACCCTGACCCTTAACTAGGTACTCAAAGAGTTCCATTGAATTGTGACTATAAGAGAATTTAATTTAAAAGGCCGTTAAAGTTGTATCATCACTCGTGTTCGCCTCCATAACATACAAAGAACAGACTGGCTATCACGTAACCTCCTTTTTTTTTAAATTGTCTGAAATGATTTGTAGTAAGTCCATTTAAATTTCTTGATGTTCAAACAATTGAGACAATTGGGACTCAGGTCGTGATTAGTTTGGCACCAAATGCCAAATTTTGTGTATGTTAGCTTAAAGTTAAGCACTTGTAAAAAATGTACAAAATCTGAGAATTGGAAATAATTAATTATGAGGTTTTTATCTTATGTCTTTATGTATTATAATTTCAACATTCGAAATTTAACTTCCACTAACATTTATGTCGGAAACACAATTACACCAAGGAGGATTCAAGAACAATATTATATATCCGACTTCATTTTACTCTCTAAATACAGTAGTTTAATTACACACGTATTTGTTTTACATAGAGACAAATCCCACAATGTTCGTACTGTTCGTTCTTTCACTAATTCCTGTAACTACTAATGTACATGTCAGACAATGCTGTAGCCTGTTAATTGTGACCGTATGTCCCGGTCCCGGGATTACAGTGCGGACCTTCGTTAACACGGGATTTAGCTCTTTGATACACCCCTACCCTGTAGTTCGGTAAATACGGAAATGAGCGAATAGTGATTTTTCCCGGGAAATGTCCGAATATACCGTATTGTATTATTAGGTCGAAGATGTGTCTGTTTATTCGGGTAAATACGGAATTGCTTAACAGATTCTTGAGTGGGTATTAATTGAATCGATTCTGAAGGGGAAGAGTGAATTTAGATAGACACTTGTAAATGTAGTTCTTCTAATGATATACTAAACTGTATAGCAATTCGTGATTGTCATTAAGATTATTCTCATTATCATCAATTTATTTTGATTTGTATTGCCTTAGTATAATTTTAATTAGTGTGATCTCTTTTGTTCACATTATCTTTTCTTCCCTGTAGTCAAACGTGAACACTTGTATTTGGTTTACAATTGATTATTTTTATGATTGTTAAATTTTTGTTACCCTGACTTTAGATATCTATGATATTTTTTTAGACATACTCCTGCTAAACTCTCTTAAGTGCGTTTACTGCTGTAATTGGTTGAATTTATTTTCAACAGCCAATTGTAACTCTTATTTTGCGTTTAATTTGGGACATTCCGATAATTTCTTCTCAGAATAATGTAATTCAAATTAATGACAGCAAATCTTGCGTTTAGAACCCATTTTATTATGTTGTGCGGTCGTTTTATTTCACGAAAGAGCGCTAAGGAAGCACAATTTTACAATCCAGGAAAGGAATATGAAACAGGAAAACAAATCAAATAACAATGTCCAACAGTGATAAAATGGACCAGAAATATCGTTTAAATTGTACTGAGAATATCTATAATTAAGAACAGAACTAATTTCCGAGGCGAATCTCTATTATTTTAATACTCTTTACAGGAAATGTTTGTATCATTACGGGTATCCGTAGGCATTACAATAACGCCTAATAACAAAAACACAAAACTAAATTCTAACGGGAGAAGTCGCCATAAAAGTTTTTATTAGGGGAAAAATTAAGCTCACTTAAATTAATGTAAATGTTGAAATTATAATATATTACCGTTGTTTTACTTCAACTTTTAAAGTTAATGTGCATAAAGTAGATAAAGGATAGTTTTTCTCTTCGTGAAATTAGTAGAACTTAATTTTGTATGGCACGCGAGGCAAACACAGCCATCATTTTGATTCGACAAACCTAACTCTGATGTAATCTTTATTAATCTCCATAGCGTGATGGCCCAGTGGGCGGATCACTTGACCGATGTTGTGGACTTAAATCCAGGCGTATATTTAGGCGTAGACTTTACCACACCACCACAAATGCTAAACCAAAATCACCTTAATAATTGTCATATCGAAAATATGTAATTTTGATATTAATAAGTAGTTAGATCGTAATCCCAGAGCAACTAATTCCATGGACACCAAAAAGTTGTCAAACGAACAAATCACTCCGAAATTAAACTGACATCTCATTCAACAGCTTATGAGGGATCATTGAAAATAGTCGAGCTATTCACATGATACAGAGAAATGAGCAGAAGTACAAGTTTTTTTTTATATTTAATATCTTCGCACACACGCGGAAGTGCTTTAAGCTATTTTACAAGCTAACAGAACTGGCAAGCAGCATCGTGTGTAATTTTACACGAATTCTTTTCTACCCGCGACTTTATTTGCGTAGAAATGTTTTTTGTAACCCGACGAGATGTTAAAAAGATTTCTTTATACATCCAAACTTACAAAAAATACCTCATTGATTTATAACCGTCGATTAAAGCGTGTGATGTTTAAGGTAAAAGTGAATAATATAAAACAGAATGCATTTTCAAATGTAAGCTTAAATCATTTTCTTCCTGTGGTTAACTATAGGACGAACAAAGAATTATCTTGAAAAGCAATACTTAAATTCCAAAACGCAAAATAAGTGCAACAAAACTCTCTTTGCAAGATGCATATGTTGGTACTTGACGTTTTGCAGGACCACAAATGCCGTGTCTCCGTTAAGGCCTTTGCCTTACAGGTTAACGAAGACACGGCATTTGTCTATTACCTACAGTTTATGAATTTACATATACAAAGACCTACCATAGCAGCAAAACTTATTTTACATAATATGACCACGTGATTCATGTTTACAAAGCATATTTGAAAAAAACATTATAAAGTGTAGGAACGGTGCGAAACTCCTGTTGGCCTTTTGTTTAACAATTTTACTTGTAAATTAGACGTACAAAATATCTTTTTTTAATAATCTATTATATATTTGACTTTGACCTGGACTAAATTATTACTTTAACATCGAATGGTACTGCTCATGTTTACCTGTTCTGTTAAACAACTTTGCCCGTTCACGAATCGTCGACTCCACTACACGTTCGTCGGTTCTCTCCTCACGATCTCTCTGTGACATCTAATTACTCGCCAAATTAAGCCTCAGCTATGAAACTTTCTTTCGTTAGGGCGGGCTATGCTTCAAACTGTTCGAATTTAAATAATTAGACGAAAACTGTTTTGAAAGTAGTCTGTTTTTGGTAGTGGACGAATTTATTGTGTTTGTACAGAATCGTAATATTATCTAATAAGGTCCATGAATACTACATAGATCCGTTTCATTAACAAAATTCATCGCAAAAATATTGTCTAAACGTATCAATCGGTCATTAACTTCTATAGGGGTGCATTAATTTTCAACAGCCAATCAATCACATTATTTCGCTTGTAGATAATTTGTGTTTTTTATTTGAGAAACCGGGTGTTAGATTCATACAAGCGTTTATTAGTTTAGAAATAAAATAAGTACCTACCTATTCCGTATGATAAATTATTAAAAACAATCACTTCACAAAATAATATATCGATGCCTAGTCTTCAAGCAAACAATTTTCCAGTAAGTGTATATCGATAGGTTTTACTCCTACAAGATTCCCATTACACATGCACACCAATAGCTAATTTCAGTTAGAACCCCGTTAATTCTAATGGTTTAATTTAATATTCAAATTGTTAACAAGCGGCATGTCTTTTCTTAGAGCTCCAAACAAAATCACGTCTCCATAAATGGTCAACAGAGTAAACGTTTCACTTTGTAACACTTTGTCACTCGACGTTCATCTAACGAGAAACTTCATAAGCTGCATATTAATTCGAAAATTAAGCTTAACATCGAACATTACACGAACAAATTGCATCGACCTTTGCGCCGCCAATAAGAACACATTAACTCCCTCACTTGAATTAATGATTTAACTGAACAAAAGGAATGTCTTCAGGTGAGACTACGAAAACGTACGCTTATCTAAACTGGCCGGCGTTGTATGCGCTCTCTAATTGGCTAATTGGCATACTAGTGAAGATAGATCAACAATTGCAATCTCTTCCTAGTTCGGTTAGATAATGCATCCGCCTCTGTCGCCCTGATGAAATGCTAAGCGATCGATATCGCGGCCATTGAAATACGCTTCACGAACGGTAATTGTAATATATTACAGTGGTAATTTAATACTTGTTTTGTAAACGTTGTACTAAGGTCATTACTATGGGCGATTAGAATTTGTTGGCGCAAAAACATCGCCGCGTGTGGTCGGACGTGAGATTCTATTTACTGATAACAGTTCTTATAAGGTTCGCTTGATATGACGTGTGGTGTGTTTGATTTGAACGTACAACTTATCGCATGTGGTGTTAGCCCTCTTGTTAATTGACCGGTTGTGAACATTGAGCAATTTAGGTACATCAATTTAATGTTATGTTCAGACGTGAAAATAAAGACATCGTAGACTAATTTATTATCACCACTCGTGAAGCAGGAAGTTTGGTTAGTTTGAAGATTAAATTCTTTTTCGTTTTTTGCTACGTTTTTTTAACCAACCACAAAGATTGATAAAAAAGGTCGTAGCTATTCCTGGACCAGGCGGGAACTATGTCCACAAAAATATTCTGTTTTATCAATTTTCCTTTTTCCATCGAAAACATCGACAGCCTTACAACCCCAACCGTAGCCGAAATGCTAGGGCGTCTTGAATAATTCCTTTACACATCTTCGTATCGCCAAAGCCCACCCCTAACTGCGAATACATTTTTAAAGCTGTGCGCACATAAAAGGGAATACAAGAGTGTTGTTCGAAAGTGCGGAAATGCGTCCCATACATCAAGTGAGGAAAATAGAAAAACAGAGGCGAGATAAAATGTGAGTACATCGCCGTGAAATGTTGCTACAATTCCGAAAGAGACAAATAGCCCTTTGACAAGGACAGCATATTTTATATGCACTTGTTGTATGGGACACAGAGCTAGATAAGTAAGCCTAACCTCGTACGTGGTCGGTTTAGGGAACAACTGTTTGGTTTGCGAAGCCACGGCCACTGTTTCATAATGAATGCTGAAACTGCGGTCGAGCTTAGTTCCGTTTCAGCCTAAAACAACAGGTTTGTAGAACAGGATTAGACGTAGAGAACTGAATATTGTTTGCGCTATTCTGTTTGACTATAGCGGCTTTGTAAGGGTATTTGGAATTTGTGGTTATGCACACGAGTACTAAACTGGAATGGTAATTGATATATGTCCTAACGATGAATACGTCACATCCCGTACTTATAAGGCGATAAGGTAAATTGATCACAATTACCATTAGCACAATTTATTTGTGGATCTGCATGGCTTCTCTTATGGGCACGATTTATTTACCGTTATCTCAAAAGTTACCTCTTTTCTAATTAAATCATCTTTCACACAATCCATCCATAGTTTTTTTGGTCTTCTTTTTTTCTTATAACCACCCATTCCATTTCCAGTGTTAGTTTCAGGAAAATTGCACTGAATACACTTTTCTAAAACTTTAATTTTTCATTGCCTTCATATTCTTTTATTCACATATGCACATATTCATACTTGAAATTTTAATGACGTTAAAACAAAACCACATGAAATTTATCCGTATACAAGTAAGAGTCATACAATTTTATTCTTACTACAATTTCTTGCTCATAAATATAGCTTCTAGAGACACGGTTTCAAATTCGCACGTCCCGGGGAACATTCAAAAGAGCCACAAGTCGACATTTTTCGGCGAGACACAAAATAAAATGACATCCATGAACGTGTTTGTTCCCAGTTTTAGTATTTAGCACTCTTTCAACGATTCCTTTGCCCCTGTATATTTCTGTCTCGTACGCCAAATTGTCCTGGACAGTTCATTCGGCCGTGCACACCTTCTCACTTTGAAGTCACTTAATTATGTCGATTCTGTGGGCTGTCGCTTGTGATATATTGAACTTTGGGGAGGGGAACAAAAACTCCCCTTTGTAAGTTTCAATCTAAAACTGAATGCACTTTAGGGCGCTGTTAATTAGATGCTAAAACCGTGTATTTAAGATAAACATGGACCAACCACATGTGTATAGAATTATTGTTTATTCAATGAAAAGGGAGAAAATTTCAGAAATGATAATTTAAGAAAAATTACTAAACATAGTAAGTTAAAGAGAGCAGTGGTAGTAAACGTAACGGCCTCGAATTAAAAAGTTGAAGGTCTTAGGTTCGAACTGAGACAGGGGCTTTACGTAATGTAAACTATTTCATCACCACTGTTCTGAAAACATTGTGAGGCAACCGGCATGTCCTTGAACCACAAATTCGAAGTCATGTGACATCCGCCAACCCTCACTGGGCCTGTGTGGTAGATTACGGCCCACTCCATATAACAGAAAAAAAGCCTCACAGCAAAAGTTTCACGGCAGTAGGGACAATGTAGGCTGATGATGAATTGGAAAATGTTATTACAGTGTCAACGAATGTTTAAATGATCAATCCTTGAAACACAATGTGTGTAGCAAAATATTACATCATTATACATCATTCATCATTTCAGCCATAGAAAGTCCACTGCTGGACATTGGCCTCCCCTATAGATCTCCAATAAGACCGGTTGGAAGCGGCTCGCATCCAGCGCGTTCCCACAGCCTTTATAAGGTCGTCTGTCCACCTTGTGGGTGGAAGTCCTACGCCGCGCTTGCCGATACGTGGCCTTCACTCGAGAACCTTTCGACCCCATCGGTCATCAGTCCTCCGTGCTATGTGCCTGCCCACTGCCACTTCAACTTGCTAATGCGCTGGGCTATGTCGGTAACCTTGGTTCTTTTACGGATCTCCTCATTTCTGATTCGATCTCGCGGAGAGACTCCGAGCATAGCCCTCTCCATAGCTCGTTGAGCTACTTTGAGCTTACTCATAAGGCCCATAGTGAGGGAGCACGTTTACATCATTATTACAATCAATTAATTATGTTTATTATTTTGTTTTTTTTGTTGTAAAAATACGTTTAGAATAAGTTAATTATAAGACACGTAGATAATAAGTCTCCACATATGTTTCTGTTGATGTGCCCGACATGGTTCATGATTGTTTTTTTTAGCAAATGTTCACCACCTAACCCTACATTGTAGAATGCAATAAAGAATCGAGTGTTGAGTATTGTCTTTCGAAAATTTACTTTATTACAACTCGAATTGTTACAAAACCTTTGCCCTTCACTTTTCCTGCTTCGTGCACTGAAAATATAATCACTATTTTGTATTACGTAGGTACTTATTTACTTTAAATATAACCATATAAGAGCCGTAATGGCGCACGATTTAAATCTTTGCATTCCACTTATAGAGAATTACACCACAATTGAAATAATGGGACCTTGAAATGCCCATGGGTACTTAACCTCAGAAGCCTATTGGAGTTCCAATCCAAGGTCTAGTTGGAACTCTGAAAATATTACTTGTGCTATTTTCTCTAGTAATAAACGTTGAGGTTTAGTGCTGGCTTTCCTTCAATCCGCGTATATTCATTAAGGGAGTTCCATACATACTTTTCACCTGACACAGTGAACGTGTACAGTAACGAGTGTCTTATTAGAATCCGTTAAGGTAGGGAATTGAATTATAACCATTGAAATTGAAACAGTAATATTTTATCAAACATGTACAAAGGTTTTTCGAATTTACTATGTTCGAATGTCCTTTAGTTACTGTTTTGTTTTCACTATTATAATATAAGTAAGCAAAATGTACTAACACTATCATTACTAAGTTATTAGTAAGTTGTTATATATTGCAGCTATATGGTTAATTCAAATATATCATCTTTTAAGACGTTTAAAACTTTACTTTTAAAAAAAATAAAGAATAAAAAAGCCCTGTATATTAATTCTAGTCGCTCCTTCTAAAAGGTACTTTCGTATGGAGAAGGATAGATAATAAACTCCAAAAATGTCTTTTTGTTTTCATTTACTTTATTTAACTATCTTTTCTACATTAACAACATTATACTTGAATACTTTCACCACTACACATTTTCTGCTCAGACCAAATAAGGGGGCGTCACTTCAAATTACGTTACTAGCTTCTTAGACGTGAAAGCCGGCAATGCCAAAAATACGGACCAAATCCGCGACAAACCACGTATCTGGAAGAAGGATAAAATAATTAAGAAAACTCGACTGCTAACCGCAAATATTTAAATTAAGCGTCATCGTCATAATCAAATCAACAGTCTAGACGATCTACAAAATATGCACAGGGTGTGGCATTAGCAACTTTTTTTTTTCTTTTAACAGATCAACATTTGCTATACAGTTGAACACTACTTCATTTTGAAATCACGTTTCCATTCCACCTACAATTAAAATTAAAAGTATTTAGCAAACATGTCTGTAATTATTGAGCGCATTAATCGCTTTCGAGCTTCGAATCGAAATAAAATGTTTTATTTATATTCCTAGACGATTTTTCTTGGATGTTATAATTGCCACTGCCTTCGAGGTTTATAGGCCCCCAGCCACTAGGATGATTTATTACACTGATTGCGTTAGTGAATCTATTATTCCACTGTTGTAATTTTCTTTGATTTCCTCATTAATTTCACCTTGTCGTGTTCCACTATAAACTCTTTGATTGTTATGATCTACAGTAAATGTTTAATTAATTATCTTGGTGTAGACTTCCACACTAAAAGGCCGTTTCATGATTATTAGCACAAACGGAATTCCTAATTAGAATCAAATGTAATCCTATAATACGTTCAATGCTTATTGAAAAGTACTAGTAGTAGTGTGTTTTAATCTTATCATTAATTACTTTTACAGTTTAGTAATCATAATATCGTCGATGCTCCATCCAATTTCCGTGTAGCAGTGAATTACTAATAAAACCGCTAATGATTATTATAGTATTTACGAGATTGTGTAATTAACATTTCAAAAGGTGTCCATTGGTGTTTACCATTTCGTGTAATAAAGAAAAATAGGTTCACAATAATATCTATCAACCATTACTTATCATATTACAGATATACCTAGAACATAATTAAGACATATAAACAGCTACTTTCTTTGCACAGTGGTAGGTAAATTAATTACATGTTGCAGGTTCAATTCCTGCACGAAACGAATGTTTGTATAGCCTACAGGTAGTTGTTTCGGGCCTGACTACATACGTATATGTGTTTAAATGTTTGTGACCGCACCTACACACAGCATTAATTCCTGTTGTGGGGCAACGTTTAAAAAACCAAATGAAACACAACAATAAATGAAACATTTCTTAAACATCTAAATGGATGGCCGCCTACTCATCTAATAAATTGAGCAACCCTGTTTTGATTGTTCACAATCAAGATTGCACAACACACAATTAGACATACAGCTTTCAATAACTCCTCGCAAGGTCGGCGAAAGTAGCCCGTGGATGTAGTTTTCGATTTCGTTACCGCGTTCTATCGATCAGCTGTTTCCATCGGTACTTTCAAATAATCATCTATACATTTATATACAATTGAAGCGTATGTTTGTTATGTCAAAATAATAGCTTTTTTACTAAATATACATGAAATTTGAAAACTGTCAACCAGTTTCACTAAGGAATATAGTGTTAACCAGTTACTGGGTTGTGGAGGTCAGACAGGCAGTCGCTCCATGTAAAACACTGGTATTCAGCCGCATTCGGTTCAAGTGGAACCCGACCCAAACATAGTTGGGAAAAGGATAGGCAGATGATGATGACTAAATATACATGAAATATCATATTCTGCCTAGCTTTTTGGGGTCTGCTTCGAGTCTAATCGGAGGCAGCTCAATACCCGTGTTTTATATGGAGCGACTATGGCTTGTTGATACACCACAGTGATTGGGAAACACGACCCATTAGTTAAACTGGTTGTCTAATTTTCGAGCTACGACTGCTATCTTCAAAATAACAGCCGGGAAACAGCTTTACGTACTTTCCGAAGCAAGGAAGAGTTTTATTTAGTAACTAGCTTCTGCCCGCGACTTCGTACGCGGATCCTGTTGCTTATGCCAGCGACAACGGGGTCGTCAAAATCGAAGATCTGAAACATCTGATGTCGAATTCTATAAGCCCAGGGACGGGAAATCAATGGGATGCGCGAGACGATTCAAGATGTTCCAGATTTTTTATTTTTGTTGGTCAACAGGAAATGCCATCAGACTTAACAACTTTTGCTAAGACGCCATTTCTATTATGTATATGTTATATTGTCTCTGGGCTTTGGAGTTCCCCTACAGGTGCTCCAGATCTTCAAATTTAGTCTCACAGCAGAAAACACTCTTCACGTGGAATAGTTTTTGCAATGGCACCATTTTTATATCTCTTTTACTTTAGGTGTTCCATTTTCCAAAATAAATTATAGCCTATAATATGTTGCGTGACGTTCACGATCAGCGGTCAGTCGCGCATCTCCTTCCCCCACTTATCTCTAGAGTCGATGCGTATATACGCTGAAAACTCAAGCGTCATGCTTTTTCCGTGAACGTCTCCAACTCGCGAGACAGTGCATGATGTTCACGATCAGCGGTCAGTCGCGCACATATTCTTCACTGGTCTCTAGAGACCTGGATGTAGATGCGTAAATACGCTGAGAATGCAGGCGTGCTTCGCGATCCCAAGAAGTTTCCACGGAGCGAGTTGCAGCCTCATGTTCTCGATCAGCATCAAGTCTCTCCTAACGCTCTTCGGTAGATTGTTGGGATCTTATGGTCTTTAATCATTTAGCACCTTTGGAACATTGGGAAAAATTTGACCTCTTTCTAGGCATGGTTATAGTTTTATTGTGATGATACCCGATCAATTAAAATCTAAGTGGCTGCTCCCCTGCGTTACCGGGTAAGCTACCGTGTAACGAAGATAAATGGAAAAGGAAATTAAACACTCAAATAACATAAGCCCGAAGGCATACGATAAAAAAATGGGAGTTTTAGCCAGTAGAGTCTAATTTTCAACGATATACCATCGTCATCAAAAATCAGTCCTGAACTGTTCCCGCCTTCACCGCGTAGTACCTCCTACTTATGTTATTTTATAATTATGCAATGAAATTAGTGATAGTTTTAATTTCTATATCAAATGTTTCTGATCTTCGATTTTTATAAGTCAACGGGAAATGCCTATCAGACCGAACAACTTTTGCTAAGACGTCATTCCTATTTGAGTTATGGTGTAGCTGGGCTCTTGGAGTTCCACAACAGGTGTTCCAGATCTTCGATTTTTATACGTCAACAGCGAGTGCTCATAAGGCTGAACAACTCTTGCTAAGACGTCATTCCAATATATGTTAAAGTGTAGCTGGGCTTTTGAAGTTCCACATCAGGTGTTCCGGATCTTCAAATTTATTCTCTCAGCAGAAAATGCTCATAACGTGGAACAATTTTTGCTATGGTACCATTTTTGTATCTCCTATAGTTTAGCTGGTCTGTTGCGGTTCTGCATCAGGTGTTCCGGATCTTCAAATTTATTCTCTCAGCAGAAAATGCTCATCACGTGGAACAATTTTTGCTATGGGACCATTTTTGTACCTCCTATAGTTTAGCTGGTCTGTTGCGGTTCTGCATCAGGTGTTCCGGATCTTCAAATTTATTCTCTCAGCAGAAAATGCCCATCACGTGGAACAATTTTTGCTATGGGGCCATTTTTGTATCGCCTATAGTTTAGCTGGTCTGTTGCGGTTCTGCATCAGGTGTTCCAGATCTTCAAATTTATTCTCTCAGCAGAAAATACTCATCACGTGGAACAACTTTTGCTATGGGACCATTTTTGTATCGCCTATAGTTTAGCTGGTCTGTTGCGGTTCTGCATCAGGTGTTCCAGTTTCCAAGATAAATTATAGCCTATGTGTTGACCAGACTTAATATCTATACAACAAAAAAAAATCATTCAAATCCGTCCCGTAGTTCCGAAGATTAGCGTGTGCAAACAAACAGACAAACAGACAAACAGACAAACAGACAAACAGACAAACAGACAGACTTTTTTTTTTGGATTCGTGCTCTATTACTGTTTCTAAACCCCCCTCAATTATTATTTTTTAAATATATTCAATGTACAGATACAGTTTTTTTACAGTCTTATTATATGTATAGATTAATTAATGGCAGAATACCTAGCTGATGCGATAAAGAGTAACTCAGACTACTTTAGAAATAATGGTGACTGGGAATCACTAGTTAAGGCTTCGGGTTTAAATTTTACAACCAAATTTTCAGTAAGCACACTACAACTCAAAGGGAACGTCTAGTCGCCACCAGGGATAGATCGGAACTGCTTATGACGCTACCTATAATTAGGAGAATTTTAATATGACAGTAAATTGTAGAATTACTCGCGGATCAAGTCACGGGAAACAGCTAGTGGACTAATAAAGCACGCATGCACAATGTTTTATTGCATGTTTTTCATGTTCGATTATAATTAGAGTCGGGATCAAATGCACGATTCGAATCAAATGATAGGTACTAGTGACGTAAGTAGATAAATCTAGTGGAAACTCAACATTTGCATTGATTGGGCTTGTAACCTTGTCGGAAGTATTATTTATAGGAAGGTGCCTTGAAGATTCACATCTATGAGTTGTTTCATCTAATGAAGCATGATGCACAGTATCTAGATGTGTTTGCTTGATAATATTGACAGTTCCCAGTTTATTTTGGCTACCTTGTTAGTTCAGCGAGTTTTTGGGTAAAGTGAGATTGAGTTTTCCTATCTGGAATTTCTCAGTATTAGCCCGGAATCTAAATGAGTGCCCATCGATGGCAATAAGCTCACCTTTACATCTGATTTTTTTCAATAAATATTTGCCCCACACTATCCTTTATCGGGGTTACAAACATCTAAACTCACATACAAAAATATCTAAACTCAGAACAAGTACCTGTAGGACATACAAACATTTGTTCTAAATGGGAATCAAACCCTCGGCATGCAGCACAGCAGCCGATGACTGAGCCGACAAATATTTTTTTCTGATTGGTCTAGTAGTTTTTAACTTTATTCGTGACATAGGTACAAAAAAAAATATTTCCTCTTTAAAAATGTTAGTATAGATAATAAAGAAGTAAAGATTAGTATAGATTTAAGTGTTCATTGACCAACTCCAGAATCAAATAGATCAAAATTTCAGTTTGACGTCAAAGATCTGACTCATTGCTCCGAACAAGAATCATCAAAGCTGTTTCCGCAAGACTCAAAGCGGAGCATTATCCCATTAACACGTGTTAAGTAAACAAAGATATTCCACACAGATCCGCAATCAAATCCATACAGCCAATGAAGCTAATAATACATTTACATCAAGATAACCAGGTAGACCGCATCAGCATGCATCGTACGATGCAATAGACGGAACTCTGCGGCGAGTTAGTGGAAGGAAACGGAAACACGCGACCACGACGGTGCAGCAGCGTTTGTTTTGTTCGATACCGTTTCACATACGACTATGCCACAATACATCCTACACAGGATTTAAGTCTCTACGTTTATGGTGCGAGCTCACTCACACATACACAGACAAATGTAAATGGAATTCTATGTTCAAAAAAAATAAAACCGACTTAAGAAAACACTAACCGGTGTAAAATAACTCTAAATTAGGAAGTCTGTGGCTTTGGTGGTTTTGTCTTATTCATGATGGGCCACCGACTTCCGAATTTAGAGTTATTTTACACCGGTTAGTGTTTTTTTTAGTCGGTTTTATCTTTTGCAAAAAAGTTTTTATTTTTCCATTTTTAGTTGTTCCCATACAAATATTTGCCATGAATTTATTTTACATTGTTAATTGTTAACAATACATGTCATGGTAAAAGGGTTATCTACTTATCCCTATCAAATGAAACTTACGTGATGAAACGTCCTGATGTTGTATAAACAATAAACATCCAAGCGATTCCAGCAATCACGACAGATTTGCCGTCTATTTTTGAAGAGTTCCATTCTATATCACCGAAGATCAGCACCAGATCTTCACCAAATTAAAATGGGACCACCTCAGGAGTTTACTCTTTCAAATAAAATATTGAGAATCAAAAAAAAAAATACATACACACGAACATAGAACCTCCTCCTTTTTTTTGAAGTCGGTTAAAAATAGGGTGTTTGACAGAATATAAACATCAAAATATACTTAATTAGTCCATCAGTTACATTACAAGAAAATATTCAACAGATATTATTTTCTTTTTCAAATTAGTAGAAAACTGCTTAGATCAAGCGCATTAAACTTGAGAGGAGAGGGGCTAGTATAAATGTACTGACTAGTGACGTCATGCGACATTTTGACTCGATGCATCGCCGTTATTTTTAATTACGAGAAAAATTAAAAAATACGTGTCGCATATATTCTTGTAATCTAGATGAGGGACTAAAACCTAAAATTTTGTGAAGTTGCCCATTTGTGAAGACCCCTTTATACTCACGTCAAATTCCGTATCAAGTTATGCTTCGCATGGGTGCCTTCACCAAGCTATGAATCTAGGGAGAAAAGCATCGTTGCAGTATGTCATCGTGTGACTATACTAAGCCTCGTCGTCTCTATAGAAACACAGAAAGGGCACAAACGAGTCCCGTGTCTCCCTTAGTGCCTGTCATAAAGAGCTTAATCAACGCAGAGAGACCGAGGGTGAAGACACAGTGTTTGTTTTGGAAAGCTATTTTCGGTTTCTGTGACATGATGGAATGTTTATGACGTGGCCACATCCTTGCATAAAGGTGGATTCGGCGTTGAATGCGACGTTGCACAACGGAAGGCGGTCGTTGAAAAAATAAGCATCTACTTATTCGTAAAAATAAACAAAGGTATGTTTGCATATTATTTGATGAGTTGTCTGGACACGTAGATATTTTTATGTGTGTCTGTGGTTGATCTTACATAGATAATACCAACATGATACAAAAATTAAAACACATAACGCTCTTTTCTTTGCTAATTATCTATAGTACATCAGCATTAAGGATGATTTTGAAATATGATCCTCACGACTTCTTGTCGATGCAGAACGTTCAGGTAGTTAAATAAGGCACTAACAGGCTAACACGAAAACCACGAAATTAATTCCAATAATCAAAAAAACATTCTCTTTGTCGGCGATCGTTACGTTCAATAAACGTATCCCTGATCATATGCAACCTCCTTAGAGACTACCTGCTGAGAAATTAAACTCCCCGCTATTATTTTACCATATCCATTTTTATAAGTATAGAGTTCACTTTTACGGGCCCTCTCTCCCTTAATATACAGTAATATCTTTCAAAAATATATTAACACGTAAAATACTGCCAGTATCAATATGCAAAAAAATATATTTAAGTTAACGATATTAAATACATATGTTAGTGGAATGTATTAAGTTCTCGTACAACTGTCAATTCGTATTCTTTTAATATTCATTTTATGGACTGTGTACCTTTTTAAAACAAGGGTCGAGTCTGACTCGATACATTTATTGGCCTCTGCGGCTTGCTTTGCCTGTCAAATAAATCACTACCATAATAAAAAGACAATTTCACAAAGTTAACGAATGAATTTCGAAATGATTAAGGATGTATAGACGGTATCGGCCACACTGGTGATTTACTTTTGTTTTTAATTGCTGCAGGAACACGCATGCCACACATTCTCCAACCATATATGAATGTGCTGTATACAATTTATTTTATTTAACATAAGAAAACAAAGTGTGTAATCGATTTTGAATGGCCACAAACGTAAACAAACTATTGGGAGCACAGTAAATCAATGGATTATAGTCAGAATACCAAATATTGCACACAAACAACATAAAAGCGAGGAAAATATAAATCATCATAGACAAAAACTAAAATATTAGACATATTAATCGCTTTCATATTAAAGAGTTACGCTACACAAGTTTACAAGTCTGGAATCCGTATTTTAGGATGGCGCGCGTGGGCGCATGACATTATTTCCGTATTAAAAGCTTCGAGTTTCGTAAGATCCAGTTTTATTAGCTTTGTGTGCATTCTTTCGGTCACTTAGCGGATATCTACGAAAGCCGATTGGGGACACTAAAACGTTTCGAAGGGTCATCATCAAAGCTGTGCGAAATTCGGACCACACCTCGTGCGGCTTACAGCGTCATGTGAGATGCTTATTAGCGTATACTTTATACCCTCGTAAAATACCCTGCGTACAGCGGCAGGCGACGTTAACATTCAAAACTATATGGGCCGTGACCCGTAATAGTTATTTACATAAATAATTATATTATCCTGCCTCTCCCTAATTACCTTAATAGTCGTAAAACAAACTTAATTAACTTCGTCCACTGTAATTTGAGTCGGACACTGGGACCGAATATCAAAATAGGTAACGGAGGTTATTTTAAGTCTACCAACTTCGAAGGAAGCGTAAACGACGAGCTCGACGACGAGACCTTGAAAGAAAATCTTGAAGAGATTAAAATATCAGAGCATCAATTGAAAGTTATGGAAACAGATTAACTAAAAGTAAAAGTAACTAGATGAATGAGGTGGATAAAGACATGGAATTAGGAACAATTAACAACGAAACTCGGTTACAATGGAGACGACACATCAAAGGCACAGGTTTACAGGATTAACGTTCGAACAAAGGGAAACAAAAGGATTAAGGGCTTTCGTCTCAATTTGGCGATGCCACGTTTAAATTAAAAACTGGAAAGTGTCATTCAAATATGTAACAAGGTATACATTTCACAGTCTCAGCTGTCGCTAAATTAATCCTCGCGCCTCTAAAGGAAGAATAAATAACTTTTTGCAAAAAAATGCATTTCTCGTCCATAGTGGACAAAAATCTTTTGTGAGCACAAAAGTAGCACTTAAAATTAACTTTTCGTCAAACCTTCGTGGGGGTACTCACCAATTGATATTGTCTCTTGTGTGGTTGGTGATACGGTTCAATTTGTGAATGTAGTAGTTAATTCAAAGTGAATGCGACATATTTATTTTACGAAATCCAATTTTCTGCTGACATCTCATCTGTCGACTTTAAACGTTCGGGACTATGGGAGTGTCTTCTCGGTTTCACGCTTACTCTTTGAGTATCATCTTTGGGACTTGGGTACTTTTTTTTTAATTTAAAACGCTTCGTGTAAAATTATCATATCAACAGAGATGTGGATGTTGTCCAATTATTTCTGAGAATGTAAATTGAATTTTTATCCCATACTGTATTCATTTCTTTGCAGTAATCTCTGTATTCTGTTCAGGTTCAGTGCTTGTTAATAAAAACGATAATCATAATTATAATCTTTTTTAATGAAGTAGCGTCTACCTATGCATATCATCTTGGACTCCATCTGTTGAGGAAATATCCTGTACGTATACATGTTATTGGCAGAATTTTTACAATTTAGCAATTACTAACCTAAAAGATATCGTCTGCATCGTAAACAACTTCGAATCATTTTTGTACCTATTTCAATGCTGAAATACAAAAGAAACCCTGAACTTGTCCTAACTAAAGCTCAACTATAAGACCCTAAGTTATAAATGTAAGCCGAGAAAAACCGATCTGTGTTCGTTCGTAGGCGGGCCACTAAGAACCTGTCATGTTTGTACTATTGTGATATAGTTAAACCCGCTATTTTATTGCTGTTGTGACTTCAAGAAATACAGGGAATACTAGGAAATAGTGAATGTAAGGGCTTTAATAAAACAAAATACAACTAAGCTCTTTAGCGTAACACTTGATTATATTTTTTATATTTTTGCGCGTCGTATTTCATTCTAATTCAAGGTATAAAATCTATTGTGTTCAATTATACCTTTATTGAGATAGCTTACTGATTGATTTTTCTCTAATAGCGAATTTTGAAAAATGTCTTCAAATCCCCTTTAAAAAAAATATATCAAATTTTTTACATAGTCAATAAGCTGGATTCCAAAGAACTTCTTGCTCTGAATGTTCAATCCGCACACAATCAGAGTAGTATATATATATTACTCATGAAACCGAAAAAAATTGTTTTGAGTTGACCGATGCTGTTGTGTATCAGGTGGACAGCTGTATGTATGGAAGAAGGACACATGTTGTGTCGTCCACTAATTAATTGGGATCAGAGCAGGAAGATGATAATGTAAAAATCCACTAAGAGACGATCTTCGGGGATTTCAACTTAAAGGGAGGTAAAATCGGAGGGGGAACTTTGCATAACAATCTTAATAATATTAATGCAAATGTGGCACGGTTCGCTACTATCATAATTATATCGACACATCTACCAAATCTAATTTAACGTCATTAAAGAACAAAAGATCGTATAAAAGTTCATAGTGATCATTACGTAGTGATGACGTATGTAGGTGTCGGGGTAACGGTAAATTTTATTTATTACACCATAAGTCACATAAAATTCTAAGCTCCCGGTACTGTGATAGCATCTTGAATTCTTGCCGGTCGTCGGTATAGACCGATGGACTTATACGGGGTATTTGTATTAAATCACTGCTGATACTCGTTTCTAATGGGAGTTTTGTACAAGAATTTTAAGACGAAGCTAACGCCTGGGGTTTTTAAACAAAAATCTACGACATGTTGTTAAGCTTGTAAACTGCTGCGATTATCACTTCCAATAGAAGCACTACACAATGTGTTTTTTTTGCCACTTTGTCGATTATCTATGTTCCATAAACCGTGTGTCAGCAATTGTCTTTATTTTAGTTCTACAGGCTCGTTCTACATTTTTAAAGTCGTAGTTAGGTCAGGTTAGATATTATTTTAGACATTTTACCAGTCGGGACATGAGCCAATGATACCATGATAATATTCGTTTACACATATTAAGACACTGGTAATTATTGTATTTATTTTTAAACATAATTCTCTTTTTTGACTGGCCTGTTGGTCTAGTAGTTAGTGACCCTGACTGCTATGCCAGAGGTCGTGGGTTCGATTCCCACCCAGGACAAATGTTTGTGTGATGAGCACTATCATTTGTTCTGTGTCTGGGTGTATTTTATCCATAATATGTATGTATTTAAAAATTTAAAAGTATGTTTATCAGCTGTTTACTACCCATAACACAAGCTCTTAGCTTAGCTTGGGACTAGATGGCGTTGTGTGAAAAAGTTGTGGAATATTTATTTATTTATTTACCCTTTACCAGCTTCGTCGGGGCCGGCTTCCAGTTTGATGCGCTGAATACTAATACCAGTCTTTTACATGGAGTGACTACCTATCTGACCACCACAACCCAGTTATTATGTAACACGATACCCCTTGGTTAATCTGGAAGTCAGTCTTTTGGGCTTCTTACTACCCGCTGGTAACAACTGTCAAAGATCTACAAATAACAGCCGAGACCAACGGCTTAAAGTGCTTTCCGAGACACGGAGTAATCTTGATATGTAATGACTGGTCACCCATCCACAGAGCGACCTCATCAAGCGTAGCTTAACCTTGTATCGAATCGTGCGGTCATTATTATTCAGCCACAAGCTCCTTAGACTTTGTATAATTGCCCCTAACAAACCCTGCTTTTAGATTTTCGAAAAATATTAGAAAGCTGACTAAATTTCTCCAAAGAGTTGCGGTATCAATTTCAAGTATCCGTTAGTAACAACTCACAATAATGTATTGCACATAAGTGTTGGGTATTTTATATTCTGTAATGTAATACTGATAGGGGTTTGATCCTGATAACCTTGGCTTACTTGGGTATAGTACGTACCTAGTAACAAATATACACACATTATACAGGGTGATAAGGACATCGTCGCACATCTGAACATCAAGTTTTATAAGTAATTATTATTATTCTGGATTAAATTTTTTCGTCGGCTTTTCCTATTTCCAAGATTTTTCTGCTGTGTTTTTATGCTTTAAACTGCATAAATTGTTAATTTCTACCTAACCCTTGTTATTTATTTATTTAATACTTCAAGCACACTAATGTACAGAGGCGGACTTAATGCCATAGGCATTTTCTACCAGCCAACCTTTAGGTGATGCAGATAAAAACAGTGGTAGGTGCAATTAAAAATGAAAAAAATAAAAGGAATCAAAGAATACTAATACATATTATGAGTATAAATACATAAATATGTACACTATAAATATAATATATATAATAAATTAAATTACGAAGAGATAGAAAGAAGAGAAAACATTAGCGCTGTGAAGATACTACTGCCAACTTCTTACGAATATGCTCGCGAACCTTAACCTTAAAAGATAAACGGTTGGTTGCCATCCTGATTTCCTGGGGAGAGCGGAGTACGGTGAGTGGGACATAGGAGAAGACGGTTATGCGATGAGCGAAGGTTTTTATTGTGGTTGGCACAGATGTATTGAAAGTGAGGAGATAGATAACTAGGGGAATTAGGACAGTAAAGAAATGAAAACAGAGTGGTTAGTGCTCTTTGTTCTCTACGAAGGCGAATGGGTAACCACTTTAATAGCGAACGCTGTTGATTTTAAACAAAAAAAACTGGCCAAATGTGAGTCGGACATGAAGGGTTCCGTACCGTCAGCAGCAAAAACCAGCACTTAAATATTTATTATAATTTGTTTTTAGTATTTGTTGTTATAGCGGCAACGGATAGGTATACTTAATTTGTGGAAATTTCAACTGTCTAGCTATCGCTGTTCTTGAGATACAGCCTGGTAACAGACAGACGGACGGACAGACAACGAAGTCTTAGTAATATGGTCCCCTTATTACCCTTTGGGTACGGAACCCTAAAAAGTGGACTTTTACTTATATGTATAAGAAAAAACCTAATTCGGTTAGATAAACGTAATGAGTTTTTTATTTATTTAATACTTCAAGCACACAAATGTACAGAGACGGATTTAATGCCTTAGGCATTTTCTACAAGGCAACCTTTTTTAAAGTTTCTTGAAGTTAAAGGAATTTGACGAAAAATTCCTACGTTACTTCCAGAATTCTGCCATCTCCTGTCATCTATCAGAATCTTGCCTGTACATCTATATGTACAGGTTTTTATTCGGAAATTGAGAATTAAAATGTTCTCCATTGATAATAAATAGCAATGGCGTTTATTGTTCGTTTACTATTCACAATAGAACTCGCGAAAGCCCCTTCGCAATACAATGCATTGCGCTCGATATAAACACAACCTGTATATTTCCCCGGAAAAATATTATGACGTCAAAAGCCGCTTAACTCAAAGGTTAACGAGACCTTTGTCATTGTGACCCATATTTTGAATTAAATACTAAAATACTTACTGTAATATTTATTGTGTTTATTGTATGGGCCATTATTAACGTAACTTCATCAAGGTGGAGGTCATTATACTTAAACACCAAACCTGGGGCTCGAGTCTGCTATTGCAATCATCCTTTTTTGAAAGTCGGTTAAAAAAGGCATATACACACATACCCGCAGACTAGAGTCAAACTATTTTTCCAAACCCTCAATCAATTCACAACTTAATGCTAATAAGTATTAAATTCAATATCGTGGAGCTTAAAACTCTGGGTTAAATTCGAAGAAGTCGAACAAAATTTTATATAACATCTTTGGAAATATTCTATGAGGAAATGATCTTTCTAATAACTTTTGAACAAAGAAATTGTGATAAGTAAAGAGGTAAAGTTTGCTCCTTTATTAAGAGTAGTATCATAGACTTTTTAATCAATTTGTGTTTAATTAGGACTTTGGGATAATTCTTGAGCTTCGGAAATATTAATTAAGTAGTTGATCTGTGAAATTGACATTTATCGAATTAATAATTTCACTCACGTTTCACTGTCATATCAAAGAAATGGTGAATGACAGGAAAGAAGAAAAATTATTAAAAGACTACAAATAAAGAAAAGAACGGAAAGACAGCAAGCATTTTTTTTTATTTTTCCACAGAAGATTAATATGTGCATATAAATATAACTTTGTACCATGTAGAAACTTGATGCTTCCATGTTTGCTTAACTTTTTATTTAAACTCTTTCCACCTGAGTTTGCAACGATAATATCAATGTAAAAATTTTATATAACCACGTTTATTACACCTTGCAGCTTGTGAGTAACCAATAACAGCCGCACGGTTCGATTGAAAGTTAAGCTACGCTTGACAAGGTTGGTATGTTGATGGGTGACAATTCATAACATACCAAGACTCCTCCGTGCCTCGGAAAGCACGTTAAGGTTTTCGTCCCAGCTGCCATTAGTAGATCTTTGATGTTGTTACGAGTAGCCAGAAGCCCGAAAGTCTGACAACCAGTTTAACCAAATGGTTTCGTATTACCCAGTAACTGGGTTGTGGTTGTCAGATAAACAGTCGTTCCACGTAAAACAATGGTATAAATAAAATAAAAAAATATTCCACAACTTTTCACACAACGCCATTTAGTCCCAAGTTAAGCTTGAGAGCTTGTGTTATGGGTACCTACTAAACAGCTAATAACCAAACTTCCATATTTCTAAATACATACATATTATAGATAAATTAATTACACACAGACACAGAACAAATGATCGTACTCATCACACAAACAGTTGTCCTGGGTGGGAATCGAACCCACGACCTCCGGCATAGCAGTCAGGGTCACTAACTACTAGACCAACAGGCCAGTCGCTGCTATATAGTCGGTATTTAGCTGCACCTGGATAAACCGACCCCAACACAGTTGTGAAAAGACTAGGCAGATGATTTTACACCTAGCAACAAAAATAAGAAATAATTTCCCGAACTTAAATCGCTAAGCTTTCTTCGATCAACATTGACACTCAAATCACGTTAGGCCGTGTCTACATAACAGCCTTTTAGTTAAATCCGATCTGTTCGAGTCATAAGAAGATTGTAATTGAACGTCAAAGGGGCCGATGGATTAGTCGATGGCCGTACAGATTACAAGTGACAATTCCGAATCGGCCATATTGATTGACATTACTTGACGTTCGACTCTTAAGCTATTCGTTATGCATATCGCAGTAGCGTGACGGTGATTATTAATATTCAATTAAAGTTATGTTCAATAATTGTGTTGATTATTATTGAGCAACAAAAAATTCGATTTAGATTGGCCGGTTGGCTTTGACGACTTTTTAAGCAAACGACAAGTGACACGTTGTTAGAAAAAAGTAATGATTTATTAAATGGCTTTACTTGTGTATATCCTCTATCTGCAACAGGAGAGTAACTTGTTACTCTCCTGTTGCAGATAGAGGCCTTTTCTTTATTATTGTAAATTACTTTACTATAAGACCAACTCTTAAACATAACAAAAAAAAACAGATGATTCATGCGCAATGCGATCTCAAAAATAAATGTTATAATTTAGTTAATTATTATTAAGGACATGTTTATAATTGTTGATTTATCTCGTATTAATTATATTCAGTAAAACACTAATTTTAATTTTATACTTTTTGCTGTGCCCTACAGGGTCCGTAATTGTACTCTAGCTTTAAGCCCATTGTAAGATCTAAGAATATATACCCAATAAAAATGCATAAAACTTTTCTTATTTTGATCAGCTAGTTTAGTTGTTGTTAATCCTATATTATGTCTGTATGTGTGCGCGTCTTGAAAGGTTGTTTAATTTCCAATAGGTTGTTTGACAGAATATGAACAACAAAAAATAATCAGTCCATCAGTTAGATATAAAAAATAATACACAAGTTTTTTTTTTTCTTTTTCAAATAAAATTGATGGAAAACTGCTTAGATTATGCGCGTTAAAGTTGAGGAGAGGGGGCTTGTAACGTCATTATTTAGTATAAACTGTACTGGCTAGTGACGTCGTGCGACATTTTGACTCGATGTATCGCCGTTATTTTTTGATTAGGTACGTGAAAAAATAAAAAATATGTGTGGAATATTTTCTTGTAATCTAGATGAGGGACTAAAAACTAAAATGTTGTCGAGTAGCCCATTAACATGTACACCAACACAGAAACTGAGTATTTAATTGTCTTTCATCTTTCTCCAAAAGCTCACTCACTATCTGACTAAATTCTTCCTACTACTCTAAGTCGACATCTGTTGCATTTATTCCAGAACCCATTCCAATTCATGAGAAGAAGAACTTAGTCGCAACTTACCTAGTTCATGTTTTAAAGAACAGAAAAACCGTCAAAAGCTATTGTATGAAAAATTAAAATAAAGTAAAGCTATCGCTCCTTTGTTACAAAGAAAAAGATTGACTTACGCGAAGTGAATATCGTCATCTTTGTCGTGAAACTCCGTGCCAGCGATGTTCGTTAAAATTCTTTCAAAGAATAAATAGTTTGGTCTTCATGTTATTTTTTCAAGTAGCAGAAATATAAAATAAACCTTAGAAAATATCCAGTGGCCTTCGTATTAGGTAGAATAAGGATAAAAATATTTGTTTGCCAGAAAAATGGTTTATAAACATAGGTAGTCCCAATGTTAGTTAATGCTACAGACGTGTCTCGTTTAACGGTATGAAAAATTATTGTAAGTACTAACATATTTAATATTTTTAAATAAACATTTATTATATTATTATTAAACTTAATACAACATACACAGCCATTATTAACTACGTTATTTTAAAAAATGCAATAAAGTTAGCTAAGTTACATTACAAAATGGTTCAATTTATTACATGTCAAATTAATATCTCACTGAATAAAAACATCATTCATCAATAACGTAGAAATATTTAAACTACTTTATTGGTCAAGTGGTTGCATGTTCTGCTGCTAAAAATGAGATTCTGGGTTTGACTCTCGGATCAGAAAAAAATATAGGGGTTTTTCAAATTTAAAATTTCTTAATATTGGCCCGGAGTCTGGATCTGTGCTCATGTAATACGGAGTGAGTCTGGTGCCATTAACTAATTGCAATAGACTCGTCCCTTATTATATAGAACTTAAACATAGCTGGAGAATTGTGGTCGTACTCTACATACGTACACCAGTGTTGTTCACCCCATGGATAAAAATGTAGGTGAAGTAAAGGCAAATTGAGCTGTGATTCTATAGGAATGCTAGACATTGATTCTTTACGTACTGAATTTACATACTCTGCTAGACATTGAATTTGACTGAATCGACTAGCTTGTGTAATTATAAGTGTAATGTTCCATTATTAAAACTGATTTTATATTATATTCAGGAACTATAATTTCCAAACTACGTCTTTTTCGAACAAAACTCCAACTTAACATGCACACAGCTTATCAATACTTTAATCTGCATAACTCTTTAGAGACTACAAGTGTATGTTATTAAAACTGATTTTATAATGTACAAGCAGACGTCCCGCGGTTTCACCCGCGTAGGGTCCATTCCCGTGGGAATACAGGGATAGCCTATGTGTTAATCCAGGGTGTCAGCTAACTCCATACTAAATTGTATTAAAATCCATTCAGTAGTTTTTACGTGAAAGAGTAACAAACATCCTCACAAACTCAGTTCAGGCACTATCATTTCTAAATTCTGCCTTAAATTTAGAACAAAGCTCCAACTTAACATGTACACAGCCTATGCAATATCAATACTTTAAACAACATCCTATGTAGTCCCAATAACTTTCCGAAACCACTTTGTCTCCCCACAATTTAAAAGTTGGGGAAGAAACAGATGACGCTAGGACATAGTCCGCATACAAAAAGGGCATAAAAAGACGTAAAAAGAAAATAATGCATATTTGTTGGCGTAAATACAGTTAGATGTGCGTTGGGGAGTCGAGAGTAGAGGCTCAAACTCGTTCAATTCGTGTATCGCGAGCCTATCAGTAACACATCCTGTAGGAAACACGTGACGGGAATACGGTCTGGGAATAGGTGAGGCTTCTAGGATAGCGGAAAACGGGTATTGGTGCAGTAATAACGATGAAATATTCCACAACTTTTACACAACGCCATTTAGGCCTTAACTAAGCATAGCTTGTCAATGTGCTAGACAACGTGTAAAAAATGAGTTTTTTTTTTTCAGGTCTTTTAGATAGAATTTGAAGATAAAGTAGTCTTGGTGATTATTTCGATTATTATTCGCATAATTCCAAGTAGTTATTTAAAATAAGTGTTCAGGGTTAAGCTGGATTATGCCAGTAGCAGCCTGGAATCTAGATATGTGCCCGTAAAAGGGCCCGTCGCCTAGAACGCGAGACATAGGTGTTAAATATTATTATGACTTGTGAAATGTGAGTATTGATGTTTAAGCCAAAAAAAAAGAAGAAGAAGAAATAAGACGCCGAGCTGTTTCTAAAAACTTAGCAGGTTGTAGCAGGCAACTACAAAAAATAACCTGCAGGGAAATCCCAAAAACACACTGACACTTAATGATATTATAAGTTAAAAGGTGTAGATAGATTATAAGCGCTTAGCAAGCGACACGTTAAAATATGGCTAACTAGCCACAGTTGACCTCAGTGTCGCGTCGCGCCGTCATGCGTCAACGGACGCGTGTGTGCGTTAGTGTGCCGTTTTTAAAGATCGAATGTTGTTTAGGTAACCTATCTACACCTTTTTACTTATAATATCATGGCTGACACTAATGAACCCAGAACTCCATGATCAGTAGTAGTGTTTGAAGCCACTAGGCCAAAGAAGTAGTTCGAATACATTCAGTGAGTAAGCCAGTAATAACGAACCTAGTAGAAGATAAATACCAAATCGGCCACTCGGGTTGCCATTTTGCATTTGTTTACCCACCTCAATCAACTCGGGTTATTAACATTCCACTGTTGGAGATGGGCCTTTGCCTTGTTGCACAACAGCACCTGGGTCTTTGTACAACTATACGATTGTCTTAAATAGGAAGTAAAAATACAAACATCCTACCAGTTTACCTAAGGGTAAGACAGAGGTGTTCCCGCAGTATAATAAAATATTAATGTCAAGCCTAATAGTATTTAATAATAAATAAATAAACAAATAAATTAAACAAGACCCAAATACAAAAAATAAATTATCAACATCAACAAATTATCATCATTATCATAATATTAAATTATTAATCATCATAATTTAGATGTTACTGTAAATTTATATTATGTTTGTCTACATCTATCGCATTGGATTCAATTCTGTAATGATAGCTGTATGTAATAAATAAATAATATAATACAGTTCACTTACATTACCAGTTTTGTTATAGTTCCATGTAAAAGGGTGAGAGCCAATTGCAACTAAATGGCCACAAACCCAGAAAATTCAACAACATTTTGTCCGACTCAGAAATCAAATCCAGAACCTAATGCTCGCCAGAAGCGCATGCTAACACTAAACCAATGATGGAAGCACTATACTCCATTTATAATAAGCATTAGAAAATGGTTCGTAGAAGCAGGAGTGCAGAACATTTTGTTTTAAAGATAAGTGAAAATGATTTTTATTTAAATTTGTTCTATTTAAAATTTCGAAGGATAAAAGTAAAACGAAGAGAGTGCCCATGTGTTCATCCCTGCTTCCTTGAGGTTTTTATCATTGACTGTATGTTCCAATTAAAATGAAATAATTTATGTAAATGAAATCCAAATCACTGCAACTGTCATACTTAGTTGTAACCATTTTTAACTTCTGTCTAATGCTAAATGGGTTATTTTTGTGACTTAATTTTCAATACAATACTCACAGAAAAACGTGCCTATTATATGCGTGCCAATATGAATGGCTTACAAAGCTACAAGAAATCGATGTACGTGGGATAATTCCACATAAAAAATCAGTATTGATGCCCACCGATTTCGGAGCCCAGCATAAGATTTACAGGAATAAGACGCGACGAAGGAGATGCGTCGCGCATAATGTCCTATTTTGTTTTATATACAAACTTATTGTGTTACCGATATTCTACGTCAAAAAGATTTCTCGAAACATGTTGCGCGAACACATATGGAATATTTATATCTATCGACTAGAGATTGAAAGATAACAGAAACTGCATAACTCTATTTATCAATACGATGCTCTTTTGTTCTTTTTTTGTTGCAGATAAAAGGAAGTGTGTATCTTTTCGTAGATTTCTGTTGCCTAAATATGGATGCAAATATAAGTAGTAGAACGGTATATGTATGTTACTATATCAGAAAAGTATAAAAGAAAAAAGAGTAAGAAAGAAACTATGACAAGAGAAAAGAATTTCTAATTATTATGCCTACATTATATTAGTGAAAACAAAATACAAACTCTAAAGCTACATTGATAGTACCTACGCGGTAAACTTAAATTATTATTTGCTCATTTTTTTTAATTGGTCTTATCACTATTATTCACTCAAACTTATTTTTTTACCTAGCTGTAAATTTTCCGAATAAACAAAAATAAAATAAATAAATATAATAAAATATTTGTTATTGTTGTATTTCAAAATGTTGGCAATTTCTTCTATACAGTGGGTGCGTTTACTTTTAAAGTAACATACACAAAAAACCCGACCGGGACTATATCTACTACCTATATGCTATACAAATATTCATTTGGTGCGGGAATTGAACCCGCGACTCGCCAACCGTCAAATTGAATAGCTCAAGCATAATAAATTACTGTTACAGGTAAAGAATCATTACCAATCGAACATTATTAAAATTAACGCACTGGTCTGGCTGTTAACAATCCATTACCCCTACTGTAACGATCAATACCATAAATAAACTTTAGCGTACGTTCTGCTTAAAGGCATAATTACTTTACATATTATTTATATGAAAAGCGCAACCGTGCACACGTAGCCACCATGTCTTACCCAGATTATTTATTGCCGTTTTATCTTACGGCGACCGTTTGCGATAAAATAAAAGAAATGTCAGTCCCCCGTGATCGCGATTATCACGAGACGATCACTGAATCGCCCCCGAGTAACAGATCCAAACCGCAACATGTGCCCATATCAACAAATGCAAATACCATCTCTAGCGCACCTCGAAATGAATTCAACAAAGTGAATACTAAAACCGCAATGGATGATTCTGTATTCGAAAGTATCGTGTGTTGAAGAATGCGGCAAAACAAAATACACATTGAAAATACTTTAAAAGCTTACTTTACAACGTGGTAGTATTGGTAGTCAGTCATTGACTGGGAAGAAAGGCTTGCTCGCATGGCGTGCCCTTCATGTCCACTGGGCCGACAGCCGAGATCATTGTGTAAGGGAATGTCCTTTAATTAGCACATGTAGAGCAAGATTATCGGCGGACAACGTCACTGAGTGGGCGACAACTGAATAATGACGTCGCTATTTTTATCGAGATAATTATTGTTAAAATTAAACACTCGTTTGTTTTATGTTGCGGCTTGAATTAACGAAATAAACTGTTATTGCGGGGCGGTCGCAAAATAAATGGCTATTTCAGGATTCTTTGCGCTTGTTTTGACTACGAAAGGAGTTTATGTTTAGATGATGTAATTGTAAGTATTATTGCTTCGGAGTTTGATCTTGGAGACGACCATTTTAATAAATTGCTTCATCAAAATTTTGTAAACATGAAAACGTTTCATCGCCACATACTTACGGTTTTTCTGATTGACTTCATTCTGTCGACACCCAAGACATTAGTCTCTTAAATCTCTTTGGTCAGCGCTATGCATGTCTACTGGTTGAATAAATTACTTTTTTTTGAACTGGCTGACAACGACAACGCCTTAGAAGTTGATAAAACTTATGAAAGTAAAACATTGCATTTTCAAAAAAAGAATTGAGACAAAAACTAACACACCATCTGTTATGTTAGACCTAATTAGTAAGCAAAATTTCATAAAAATTAGTTAAGTAATTCCGGAGTTTATCTAAGTCAAACATCGTAGACGTAAACATTGTTTTATTTTTACCCCAAAACTGGTAAATCCCCTGAACAACTAACTCTAGCATCCATTACATCCAAAAATAATAAAAAAATATATTAAAGATAACAGCTACCAGCCTAATAGCATTACAAAGGACGTTCTTGCCAACATTATATTGCTAGCTGTCCTTTCCAACTTTTGGAGCCAAATTACCAGTGACGAGGAGCCAAGTAAAGCTAAACAGGCACCTGCCACCGGAACTCAGCCAAGTCCTGATAGGCTATCAGTCTGCGCCAACTTTTAAATTAGACTGCCCTATATTGTTAGTTTTAAAAACACTGACTGTGTTTGTTTTTGTCTTGTAGCTAAATGTTCACAACGGAACTCTTCAGCTCACGATAACTGACAAATGCTTGCACTGCCATGACTGATCTGGTCCACTCATATCTGTGTGGTTCTTTCCTCAAAAGAACATTATCAGACACAAATCTGCATGGTTCTTACACAATCTGACCAAGATAATGTCTGGACTTTAAAAGAGACTGTGACTTCCGAGTTTCTTTCTGTGTTCATTCTCAGAGTAGTCAGATAGTGAAATACCGATCTCATGTTCTAATTAGAAAAACCCATTCAGAGAAATAAATATCATTTATCATTATCCATTGTCTCTTTTTCTATCAAATACATCCAAAGGGTGTCGGTAAGAGATCCCTTTTAGCAATAAGCCAATTGTTATACTTACGTAGGCTCTGTAAGTTAACATAGAAAGTTTACATGGTGTTTAAAAAAGAGTAGATTACTTACTTATTCTATTCTAATCATTTCGCCTGCCCGTCAGTCTATATGGTCATCTGTCTGTATTTCATCTGTTTATCCGTCTCTTTATCCGCCATAATACTCAAAGTCAATATTAATAGAAAACATATATTATAAGAAAATGAACCATGTGTATCACTTCTCTAAATTAGGTTTCAGTGCAACGTTACAACCGTAATAATCTCTTTTCATAGTTTCTTAAAGAAATACCGTGAAATACAAACTTATTTTTGTAGTGGGTAAAATGTAAATTCAGTGCATGCGTAAATAATCAATCTGACTATTGATTGATCCCTTCACTTTTCTTGTGCATGGTCCAACAAGCACTTTGCCTCTCCAAAATTGCAGTAAGTTGGTTCTGATTGTGAGGAGCTTTTCAAAAATATGGAACAGGACTACCACCACAAACCAATAATAGGCCTTACTACGTACTCAGAGAGGAGTGAGAACTCACACCTGATCTTATGAACTAATGTCATTAACAAAAAAATAGACTAACGCAACACAGTGATGCAACGATGTCTCCATTTTAGTCTACAAAAATACTCACAGCACAATAGTGACCGTTGAATGAGATAATTTATGGCCAGTGACTGAGTCATTCATAAGATCTCTAACAACTTCAATGAGAGACAACATTGTGTAATTATTTCCATTCATTACTGACATCTCATGGTGCCTAGACTGATTTATGCTATTTACGCACATTTGACGTCATCGGACTAATCAATAGATACAGAAACAATCTAATCGATACATATAATTGCGTAGAGATAAATCGATTATTGATGTCGTATGACTATAGATTTTTTATCAGCGTTTATTAAAATCGTATTTATCAAAGTACTTACGAACGTTCTAGTACGTTATGTTTCGTAGGCCTATTTTAGTTCGCGTGTGGTACATCACTAGTGCAATTAAAGTGCTGTTCTAGTGCAACCCAGGACATCATAAGTATGTTTTCAGGTCAATGCCAACCTCAGTGCATACTCCGTATAGTTTTAGTTCACACAGTGTTCAAGTTCAGTGCAATGAAAGAAGTTTTAGTACGACATTCGTGAAGACAGGTGCGATGTAAAGGCTATGAAAGTATGACATTTATTTAGTATTGTACTAGAGCTTGGCATTGTGTACTAATATGTCTGTTGGATAGTTCGCTTAGGTCAACAACTGTACAGTATTCGTACATCTCAATTAGTACGAATTTACCATAAACTCATTAGCCTAATAAATGTTGTATTATCAAAGCTAGAACAGTGATTTTCTGTCGATAGCTACATACATAGATAACGGACAGACAGGCTAGTATTATAAAGATAAATAATAGATAACCTTACATCGCTTTCAACACGGGACATCTTTTCCTTTATTTGAATTACTACTAGGAAGTGGCGAAGGGCGGGCGTTTTGGGGGACTGTCTTATGTAATTTTTGACGTTCAAAAAGTGCTGATCCTCAGCCTAATTTGAATAAATGACTTTTGATTTTGATTTTGATTTTGACTAACTAACCTGGTGTCAGAGATTTTATGTCGTCCATCGGCCTCTGACTTAGCATCACATGCCTTCGAGAACACGAAAGACATGAAAGATCATTAATATATTACACTTAATAAGACGAATACTAAATTATGACTAGAAGGCGATTCTCAAGAACACCAACACCAAACATTAAAACTGATATAACTCAGACCTCTTACAAAACCAAGCAAACCATAAAACTAAAAATTCATGGGAGCACGTTCAAAAAATCACGTTTATGAAATATTAAATCTAGTAGTTATATCTGCCAAGAGAATCTCTATGGGTTTACGTCTACCGAGAAAGATAGGCAGGTGCGCCCAACCCACACGGGTGCCGAGTCTCTGAGCATAGACAATTATCATTCCGTGTGCTTGCGAAACATGCTTCGTCACTATCATACAGCCCATCATCACGACTTCACTATTTACATATAATGACTATTCAACAATAAACAAAGAAATGTGCGACGCCCCTGCTTGTGATGTTATGACATAATTATTTTTTTACTGGTGGGATAAGGATGTCACGTGTGACTAACCTAGAGTAGCATTTTTAATTGTTTTATGATGACAACGGGCAAAGAACAGTAATTGACAGGACCTATATCGTCATCCCAATAATGCTGCCCAACAATGCGCAAAAACGGTATCTGAAAAAATCGTGAATTTGAACTTCATGCCATCAGATTAGTTTAAAAAATAAAATACGTGACCTATTGCTTGCTGCTTGCTTTCCTTTAGAAATTTTTCCCCACTTTTAATGAGGGGTTTAAAACAGTTGAATTGCGCAACATCTGGACAGCCTTGTCAAGTCTTCTCGTTGCATATTTCTCTTGATCTGCTTGATGCGTGAAAACTTGGAGACTAACGGTCGGGCTTATCCACATTTCAAGGTCGTTAGTAAGTATGCTTGGAGTCTCTTCGAAAGATAAAATCAGAAATGAAATTATTTTGAAAAGAAACCAGACACTCCGACATAGCTTGCTGTGTAAGAATAATGAAGGGGCCATGTCTGTTAAAGGGCTGAAGGTCAGTGGAGAAAACGAGTGTTGAAGTGAAGACTACGTATCGGTAAATGTAGTATTGGACGCTCTAGCTAGATGGACCAAGAACCTGAAGAAGGAGGCTGGATCAGACTGGACGCGAACAGCGTAGAACAGGGTGTGGAGCAGACTGAGAGAGGCCTAGACCAGCTTTAGACTGCTGTAGGCTGAGTTGATGTTAGCCAAACTGCTACGTCTTCACTTCACCTACATTTTCACCAAGAGATTGATAAAGAATAGTACCGTTTATTGAAAACCCAAGATATTTTCGGCACACTTAGCGGGCCTTTTTTCTAGAAACCTCACTGGATAAGAAGCATAATAGCAGTGTTTTAAAGCCACAGTAATTGAGGTCCTTGTAATTTAACTTCTTTGTATGATATGTCATAAAACTGATTGGTTTTCTGATACTTTCCTTATTTCGCATCTAAATAAGACAACTGAACAGAGCGGTGGCTAAAAATAATTAGCTGTCACATACCTTAACGTAAAATATTATCCACTTGAAGTAACAAGGAAACCCAGCGCCCAAACCAATCAAGCTGACCACAAGACCTACTGAGTTAGTTCTGTGGTCGACTACCTAAATCTTGTCGCGACATCTTCAATTTGCGTTACCTTATAAAAAAGTTTAAAGCCCAACCAGTTACAGACCTTATGTCCATGTGACTGGACATAAGTGACAACGCGCTTAAATGAAGGAACACCAAAAATTGATGACAGTGAGAAGAATGATACAGAAGGACGACTCTAAATCTCACTCACAAGTAAGTTATTAAGATGACTATATAATAGCCACACATACATAAAGTATTTTGAAGCAAGAGATTAGTAATCTAATATTATACTAAAATTTGTTAATTAATTAGTGGCAGTCAAAAGACCGAGACGGTGTTGATGCAGTTATTTATGTGAATGCACAAGGTTTTCTATTTATATTTACACAAACACATTCTTACTTGAGTCTTTCTTAAGAAACATCACAGTTTAAAATAAACGTCTATTTCATTCCTTTTTAGCGTACTATTACCAATTGTACTAGCTATGTCTTTTTTGTAGGTATCGTAACTAATATAAATTTACTACAAGACTTACACTTACATATTTTATGGTGTACAATAAAGAAATTCCTATTCTATTCTTTAACTCTCTATACAAAACATACTCACTTGATGCAAAATTTGGCATTATGTTTATCCTACTTTTGACAGGAGTTTGTGGATGTTAATGTTTACCTATTTAAATTGTGTCACGCCTTGAAAATACAGTGGAAAAACACACTATACGCAAGCAAGCACTTCAAACCAAAAGCATCCAACGCAACTTAGTTAAACCGCATGCGCGCAACAGCTAATCTTCTGGACTTATCTGTATATTGTTGTTCGTTAGTTAAGCAAGACTGAGTGGCTCTTCGGACGTAACTTAAAGAAATAAATTAACTTTGACCCCACAATGGTCGTGTAAACATGTGTGTTTATGTTTGACACACTGAAATTTACGACTGCACTGTGGAAGTTCTAGCTACTTTGTCTTTTGAAGTTAATGATTCATATATTTGTTTAAAACATAAAGAAAAACGTATTGGTCAAACCAGTAGTCTTGCACTCGGTGTCTACGAATTTACAGCGAGTCAAGTTCTTCCCGTTTGCCATTTGTTAAAAAACTTAATTAGTCAAAGGAACTTGATTCAAAAGACAACTTAAAGAACTTGACATGGAATTAAAACCAAATGCTGATACCATCAAATAAGAAAAAGTATAAAATTAAATAGAGTCGACGGAATCCGAACTCTCTCCTTACCGCCTAATTATCATCTTAATTCCTCATAATGAGGTAGATGTAGCTACCGTGCTTCCCAGAATGCCATCAACATAGAAAACTTAAAATAAGGTTGTTTATATTCGTACATAGCGCCGCCCCAAACATTCCACAACTTATAAATTATGACCAATAACGAGTCATAACTTCTATGCCGTCTCGGTAGCCATTAATGAAGAAAAATTGATAATACAAATCAATATTCAAAACATTCGCTAAGCACAACTACAAAGGAAACTACATAAACTTTAAAATTTATATTCACTTAATCTATCCGTCCAAATATTACGTCTTACATCTTGAGGCAATTTCTATTCACAATCGATTAGTGTTCGATCGTTTATTAATGCCGACTGTAGAAATACCATTTCGGGGTATTGAGATACGAGCTATAAACTATATTCTCGTTTGAATATAAATAAAATTTAAGCAAATATTTTAGAAACCTAATTCGGATTAACAATTTTATATTCTGAATCTTGTTAAAGCCGAATGATACTGCCGTAGCTAAGCATTGCCATCAGAATGTATTTCTTTGAATGTATGAACATCAAATATTATGTCGCTTATGATAAGCATAATATTTATTTCAATAAAACATTACTATGTTGTAATAGTGAATATATAGAAAAAAAGGTTGCGTTGTTCAATATAATGAACGTCGGATAGACTCCCCATTTTTTCCAAGTTATCTTTTATCCTTTTAGTTCATTAACTACAAAAATGTTACATCGTGCTTCATGTCTAATACTCGTTAACTTTTTCTGACAAAAATAAAAAAGATGGTTACTGGTTAATAACGGCTCGAGGAGAAATTACTCTTAAACACACGAACCTTTCGTCATAACACGGTACAAATTACGTCAAATCATGTAGATATTATTTTTTATATAATACGAGAGCACCATGTGGTAAATTAGGGTCCCTAATATTAGGAGCAAAATAAACAACATAACGACTATACAGTTTCTTGAGGATAGAAAAAAATTTAACAACTTCCCGAAGTGAATGTCGCGCGCTTCACAAATTATCGACCCCCGAAACTAGTTTACTTTGGGATTGTTTTTTGTTGGATCAACAAAGTAAAAACATGCCATAAAGAATGATGAATTAGCGATCGATTTTATTACCTATAGACAATTCTATAACTTTATAACGAATTTTAAAAAGTCGTAAAACAAACTTTATGACGTCAATTACCAAGATTAAATAAGTTTTTCATAAAAATAAACGTTTATATTTAAGTTAAGTTATTGTTAAGTGTAGACAGCTATTGAAACAAGTTTTGGACTCCGATAATTCAGGTACTAAAGGGTCCTTCGCATTCATTTTCCCACAGACTCTTTAGCTCAATAAATCTGGGCAATTTGAATTCCAATAGGGAATTAGTGAACCTAAAGACAAAAAAGGCATGTGGTCACCGAATTTCTTTCCGTGTATGGCTTAACAGCAATTTGCATGGTATTCCTTCTAGTTGCCGAATTCACTCTATTAAAACTGTAAAAGAGAACAATAATTGGTTAATAAAATCCATGAGAAGTGATCATGATTGAACATATGCCTACAAAGTATACAATTAGTAATGATTAATCACCAAGCAATAAGGTGCTAACAAAACAGGTTTTTGGCATTGGAACGAATACATTCGCAATACTTATTCATTTAATTCTACATCCGATGAGAGATAAGGTCTTGTTCACACACTCGCAGCTAATTTGACAACGGAAGATAATGATGAGTTAATAAGAAAATAGGTGTGAAGTTAAGATAAATGCCACTAACTTGTGAACTTACGGTATAAATGGAATAGAATGATATAACATAAATACTTAACTTGAGCCGAATGAGAAAATAAAAAGTTTTTATCTAAGCTGAAAATATAATAGCGGCAACTAAAACCATCAACCTTGGTCGTCATTTTGAGTAAAATGGTCTTACTTAACATTTATCAGGAGAGAGCAATTTACTAGATTGAGTTATTACCGTCCCAAACGGCCTATTATGATATTTAGCTGAAACGGGTTAAAGATCATGTTATATTCAATCAATCGATAAACGATTACTTGCGACAAAAAATTAAAAGGGTAGTTTTATTACGTTACATGTCAAAAGGCAGGGGAAAGACAAAACAAAACCGAAAGTCTTAACATAAATACTTAACTTGAGCCGAATGAGAAAATAAAAAGTTTTTATCTAAGCTGAAAATATAATAGCGGCAACTAAAACCATCAACCTTGGTCGTCATTTTGAGTAAAATGGTCTTACTTAACATTTATCAGGAGAGAGCAATTTACTAGATTGAGTTATTACCGTCCCAAACGGCCTATTATGATATTTAGCTGAAACGGGTTAAAGATCATGTTATATTCAATCAATCGATAAACGATTACTTGCGACAAAAAATTAAAAGGGTAGTTTTATTACGTTACATGTCAAAAGGCAGGGGAAAGACAAAACAAAACCGAAAGTCGAAGTCGATTACGTTGTAAAACCTAAGTCGTGCGTGAATGATGACAAACGCATTGACGAGGATTATGCAACCCTGCTCGGTGTGAATGATTGCTTGGATTATGTTGTTTTAAATTATTTGCTGGAAGGGACTGGATTTTATTTCTCTTCTTAGTCAGTGTCAGGTCACTACTAGGAATTCCAACAAATTATTTTTTTTCACATTCTTACCTTGAGGTGATGATAATGCCATAATAATATAATAAAAACATTTAGTTGTCATCAAATTTGTCAACAAGGCCTAAATCTTGTTGAAAAGTGTTTCCACCTTTCATGAGACCAACACAAAAATCTGATAATTAGATTAAGTAAAAGATAATATTTATAAAGGAGCTGCGTATTGACCTTAAAGCCTAATTGAGTTATGTAAAAGAAGAAAACATGGGATGAAGATGAGCAATTTGATAGCAGTAGATTAGTAGTATTTCTGTAGATTTATTTTCCGTAGCAAGACTAATGAACGTCATTTAAAATGCTGAATCAAATAAAGTTCATGATCAGAATCAACTCTTTGAGATTTAATAAATAAATAAATAAATAAATATTCCACAACTTTTCACACAACGCCATTTAGTCCCAAGTTAAGCTTGAGAGCTTGTGTTATGGGTACTAAACAGCTGATAAACATACTTATATATTTCTAAATACATACATATTATAGATAAATTACACCCAGACACAGAACAAATCATCGTGCTCATCACACAAACATTTGTCCTGGATGGGAATCGAACCCACGACCTCCGGCATAGCAGTCAGGGTCACTAACTACTAGACCAACAGGCCAGTCAAATCGTGCCATATCGACGATACATCCATAACACAACAAGAGAAAAATAAAGAAACTAAAAATATAAAATATTCTGAAATGTACAAGATCCTTAAAAGTAACCCAGACACATAAATTTTATTTACATGTCTAGACAACGCAAGTAACGCGTACTTAGCAACTCAAAAGAGATATATACCTACCTCCCAAGGAGGACTTACCTAGACTTCTTTAAACAAGACAGACTGAAGAGAAAGGGTTACCTATTTGAAATGTAAATCTTTTAATACAAACTAGTCATTTTCGTTCTAATTGGATTTAATCATTTTACCCACGAAGGAACTTAATTGTGCCACTGTTCAAAATCCATGTCATATATTTTGTTCCATAATAAATCCTTTGTTTTATGTCCATAACGCTCAAAAGCAAGGTCAACAAAACGTATAGAACGTTAATTGACTTCCTAATGATGATGATGAAGCCATCTTAATTACAACAGTGAGGGTCAAAACCAGCGCCAACAGCGGAATGCGAACAAAATCTGTTACTTAACTGATTATTTTCAAAATTAGTCAAGCTGGTCAGTTATTCCTTAGATAATTTTTTTCCTCTTTTTTTTCTCCTCCCTCATTTTCGCCTGCTGGTGGAGCAATAATCAATATTTAAAATAATACAGAAATAAAAAATAAAAATATTGATAAATGCATTCGGTTTCCAGCTGAACATTCCAAAGTGTGTGAATGATTTTTTTCCGGTATTATTGTTTGTCACTTTTAGTCACTCTCTATGCTTGTATCAAATAGATTTGGGAGCGCGGTCGTCTCTCGGATTAGCTATGGCGTGTTATCACTTGGTTGCAGTTAGCACAAACTTTGAAAACGTGGCCCGAGGGGTTACAAAAATCACACCATTTTGCTGAAAAATCTGGGATGACTTTGATGTTCAATTGTGATTCGGGAATATAGAAATACTACTGTGGCTTAACTGAGACTATGTGTATGTTTATTACGCATATGGATAAGTTTGTCACTTTTGTGACATTGGGAATATGTATATTTTGATGACGCAAAATTGAGAGGGTCTTGTTACCATCATGCATCAACTCTTTGACTTAGTATCAACATTAATTTAAATCTGCAGATATTATGGGCCTTATTAAGATTAGCGTTTCTTCAGCAAAACAATTAGAATGTTGTACTTTTATTTCCGCAACGTATACACGGCAAGAACACCAAGTTGGCATGGCACCATACATACAGCTACAAAGGTAAACTAACTATTGATAGTATTCCCTAAAGTTTTCAAGTTATGTTTTCATTATTTTTCTTAATATAAAGACCTCAAGTCGCCTTTACAATTCTACTATTCTAATAAAAATTATTCAGTCTTAATTATCATTTATTACCTGTACGTACACGTAATATTCATCATTCGTCGACCAAAAAACCATTTACCGTAGCGCACGTTTCGATGATTGCGGTTGATACAACTCTCACTTCTATGATTTCTTTAATTACAACCACCTCGACCTTCTTTGGGGAACCCCAGAGCTTTGCAAATGCAAACCAATCGCGACCCGAATAACACGGACAAACGCGACGTCGACAAATTGTACCACATTTCGTCTGGTCACGATATCGTCCAGTTGTGTCTCATTGGGTGCTTTTATAGTCTTGTACTGTACGATACCATTGCTGTATATTCTGATTGCAGATTTTTTTTTTTACTTTTTTATTTATTTTATTTCTTTTTCTTATTTTCCTTGCTAAGTTTTATGGTTTCAGAAATTGAGGATGAAGAAGCTTTGGTTTAGTGATTGACCTGTTAAGATAGTATGTACTTCTATTATTTAATTTATAAAAAATACTCATTTAAAATATTAAATTTTTATAACGTTAATGCACAAGCTTATTTATGTGTTTGTTACTCCTGCGTATAACACTTCTGGGTTGCAGCTGAAAATCAGCGTCAGATAGTATCATCCTGTGTTCTCATCTGACATTATGCTGAGGTGAGGCCCTTTTGGCATTACAATCTTTGAATTCGATGTATTTTACAGTTTTAAGGTATTTTTATTTTGACGTAATGCCAACAAACGCATCTTTCTTTATTTCTGTATTTTTTAAATGAGTAAAGTCTACAAATGGAGTACTGATAAAATGAATGCAAATAAAATCAACGATCTCCACATACAAATAAAACCACGTTACAGTTTCAAGCGTCTCTACATCTTCTGGTAGTAAATCGTGTCGTTGCCGTGTCGTACCTTGCAAAATTCTAAAAGTTTCTATTGTTTCACAATTCGACAGATACCGTCCGCTCACCGTTGTGCAATAGTGTCGTCCGTATAATTACTCTGACTCATTGTTAAACGCTCCGCTGACAGCTTTGTTATCTATCACCTAGTTACTGTTATGCCAGATATGGTCGAATAGCTTTTTGATTGGTTTTGAATTGTCACCGATGTTAATGTCCTGACAAAGATATGAAGCAAATCGAGGTCCAACTAGACAACGATAAGAATCATTCATGCGATTCCTTTCGATCAAGCCTCTTCTCTGACTACCAAGACCTTGCTTATTACGATCATTCATCATCAAATGCCTCCGTTCGTGGCTTATGTTATGAAACGCAAGACATTGAATCGTACAAATAGCACAAAGCTATTAGATTATCATTAGTGTTCCACAGTGTTATTAAGCCCGCGTATTGCAATTCAATTTGTGTTATTGGGTTTCGAAATCGCATTATCGGACGTATCGCAATAGTCTCTCATGTCAACACGACTCTCTTTACACATACGTAACAAAAAAAAGGCACGCTCGCCGCTCTAATTTTCAAACAAAATTACTGACAACAAACTAACAACGTCAATCACTTTGGCTAATGGCGCACAAAGCGATCTTATCTGGGGAACCATAAGCTCAGTTGTCAGCGAGACGGAGCGGCCAGTAGAAAAAAGGCTCATTGAAAAATTATGAATTTGAAGCAGTAGCGACGTGGACCGGTCTGAGGGCAAACAAATGATGCGTCCGCCCCATCGCACGGACATCCGTGGCTTCGGGCACCTTTGGGCCTCAACTGTTACGAGTCGTGCCCCTCTCTAGCACCGTTAACTAGCCCGATATTAATCATAATTTCCACAGACTCGATCCGTTCAAGTGTTTTAGATCGGCGTCATTATCTAAAACACTTAAAGCTAACTTTGGATCGCAAGCGCAAGCGATGATAGATGAGGCAACGCGAAAATTGGCCTCTGCGATAGCCAATATGTCTGTCGAAATGTTAGGAGTTATACTGACCAGCTCAGCTAATAAATTGAAGAACTTTCAAGAGTAAATTCTCTTTTGAGTGCACGTATCAAATTATAACGTCCTAGATTATTTATGATAGAAGGATTCTTACTGTGTGTGGACAGTAATTTTTATCAAGAAGAGTTCCTTGTAGCTAGTACAGCGAACGTGCAATCTCTCATTATCTACTTTACAAAGTACTAGTTTCTCATCAAAACTTTCACCATAACTTTAAAGAATTCCAAAATCATTGTTCCGCAGTATATTCCTGCCTTTATACCGCACCCGTCACTAGCCTCCACCAAACATCGGAACATCTCGAAAATTGAATAATTGGCCAGAGATTCCCACGACATACGACCATGTTCGTATATATCATTGAAATTGAGATTAGATAACGCACAGATGTATTGGCATCTTGTTATAGTGATTAGTTTGTGTTACAATCAAATACAAGGGTCATAATGTACAGAAAACAAAAGAGGCGAATAGACGCGTCATACTAGAACTCATACATACCTACATGCCTTTTTCCCATGGCGGTATTTACATACTTCTTTTGTGACATTTACGTTCATACTAGCACTTTTGTCTAGTTCTATAGCTGTTTTGTAATCTACAGGTAGTGATAATATTAGTAATTATGACCGTGGACTGTAGAACATCCCATACCATGACCTTATGGGATATTCACACAATATGAACAACCAGGTTACAAGAATTTGCTGAATGTATGGAGTTAGAACAGGACCATTGATTGTAAGAACTATTGAGGAGGTATATCAAGGCAAACATTTTAGAATAAGTAGGTAACAATGCATATTCTGGAGATCAATGCTGAATTTCATTCAAAATCTTTTAGTCATCGCTTCTATTTCCTTATGAAGTTTTCTGTGGTAATATAATACTTGCTACATGACACACAACAAACAATAAACGGGTATTACGGAACTTGTTAATAGAAGCGCTTGCATTATTGAACCGATTGTATGGAAATCCCCCGAACAATTGTTTTGATATTCTCAGCATCATAAAGTATATTTGCTGGAGAAACAAAAGATGCTAATAAGTAGGTAAGCAACCAGATCATAAATACTGGCTGCGTATATATTTAAAATGATATTATTTTGCTTACATCTGCCGTCTTACCTGCATTTTGTAGTTCACATTTTACATACTGTTGGTTACATCCGATGCGGTTGCCAGAAGTCATTATAAAGCTAAACGAGTAATCTAACTTGTTAAAAAATTTAGTTTTATTTAAGCTTTTGTTTTTTTACATTCGTTTATGGAAGCATCTCTTTACCCTTTATTTTGATACCCAACATGACCATTTCACCCCTCAGGACCCTACCTAATGGCCGCCATCTTGTTATCTTTTTCAAAATCCATAATAATATAACCTATATCACGGTACCAGCTACCTCATTTGGTAAAATCCATCAAACTTAGGTTACAGAGCGTGTTGAATAAACACTTGTAGGCATGTAAAATACTCGGTTTAAACTAGCCCTCTACATTCTCAGTAAGCAAAGCCATAATTAATGTTAAATAATTATCAGCTAGTTTGTACATTTTGGTCGAGTACCTACGTATTGAAAACTTTTGTATGTAACAGCAGATTATTTTTCGTGAAGTGAAGAAATTTAAAAGCAGTAAAAGTATTCAACACTTTCAAGGATCCTTCTCGAAATAGTATGTAATACTCTGAATTTATCTGCATACGTTATTTTGAGGCAAATATAGAGAGAATTCCATTTAATTGTAAAACCACAGGGAACCAAAATCTATTGAGCTAATTCCAATTGTTATTAGTACACTTCGATCACTATTACTGATCGAAATTAGTACCTAGGCTTCACAAAATGCGCTTTTTTTGCATCAACGCGTAACGAATCGAATCAAGATAATCTAATCTTGCAATCTTTATTATTAATATCAATTGACGTCACCCTTCAAAAACGTCCGATATCAATTAATAAACATCGAATAAAAACGAGTCATCAATTATTGTTATAATTTTTTGTTTGGATCCAAAGAAAAAATACGTCAATTTAATAAAAATCATTAGCCGCCATTGATGTGAGGAGTGATTGACAGTGTGGTGGGTTCAATCAGACGAATTTGTAATGCCTACTGAGAGAACACTCGAGCGACCCTCGCCTCACGAAGGCACCTTTTTATTTTACATACACGTTTGACATCCCATACAAAGGTCGAGGATTGTTTATACATACAAAAGGTACAATCGCCCAACTCTGACGTTTTTTTTCAATTCATGCTCTTTAACAAATTGGACGGATTTTGCACCATTGACCATGATTTCTGCTGATTCATGCAGCAAACTTTTAATTAGTACTTACGATACAAAATCTCGGGACTTTTGTTCATGCCGCCATGTAGGAGCTATTTTTAAATCACATGCGTAATTGTTACACCTGGCTACAGCCAGCAATATCTTGTTCGTATACACCTTGCAACTCTGTAAATAATAAGTATAGGCATTATTATAGGCATTGCTAAGATGATGCACACCTATATAAATACATCCAGTAAACTAGTCGAAATTATACCTTTCAATATAACAGCGGTAATATAAAATCTGAGACCGACTTTTAAGTAACAATGTTTGATTACAGCGCAACAGCATGCAAATATAAAAGGAATCTGTACACATTCAAGTTCTTCTAGCTTATCAGACAGACGTGTTGCTGGGGAGTTCATTTCGCCATTTCTTCTTCCCAGCAAAAACGCTAGGAAATGGCGAACTTTTTGGGGAACTTTCTTATGTGATATTAACGTTCAAAAAGTGCTGATTCTCAGCCTAATTTGACTAAATGACTTTGGATTTTGAATCGATTCAGACATTTTTGTTCCATAACCAAACTTCTCGAATAGATTAGCCAAGTTTGGTAACAGATAACAGCAGATAAGTTGATACCCACCAAAGATTCCTTCAATTCAGTTTACTACGCGATCAACCGAGAACAAACCGAATCCGAACTTAGGTAACAAACCTAATGAATCATCAACTAATCTGGCCACAATAGGGCGAGTGTCCCAAAGAGGAAACGATAAGACACGAAGTACTCCGAACCCAAAAACGAATCATTGTTGCGTTACAAAGTGGATATCTTATCATATGTCCGTACAATAGGAAAGTGTTTGTTTCCGTCAACGTGCGGTTCGGAACAAGATAAAGTTTAACCACAAATGACGTCACGTCTATATTCTCTGAACAGAGGTCGTTCTCATGGACGTGTGTTTTCACTATTCTTTTACTTGGACTGGAGTTTGAAGAACATTGCAGACCACCCATTATTCACTTATATGAGTGTAAGCTATACGCCATCGACTGAATATGTGAAATGGAATGTGAATTCTTTTCTACATATCGTCAGTTATTTAGTTATTTATTAAAATAAGCACACCAACAACCCAGTCACTAACAATATTCAAATAAAATGACATCAAAAAACAGTACTAGACTACAGTAACCATGCAAATATAATAATTATGCATGACTTTGACACAATGAAAAATAAAAGTATGACACCAGAAGGCTTAAATCTACAACAAAACAATTTGAGCTACGAAGACGTACGCTCTGCTTATAAAGGGAACGTCTATATGACACGAAACTCCAACGGAACACCATTCTTAGAATAATAACACATATAAGTCGCGTTTAGTACAAAAGATGGGCGAAATCGTATGTCCATTTTATTATCTTCGTATGCTCGCGAGCTGTTTGACGGAACGTGACTTTTAGTACCTATAATACTGATACGGCTCGCCAAGCAGAAAGCCAATTTTGGCATTAACCAAGTCAGTTTTAGTTGCCTCACTTTTTGCAATCGTACTAGGATAGTATACGCCATTATTCTAAGATTCCGACATTATTAGACCAAAGACTCGACAAAGTTTTTATTAGACAACAATTTGGCTTCAATTAGGTAATCTGTAATTACCTTAGTATACAGTTTCTAAATCGGTACCACCACCATCAATTAGTGTACTTACCCCGACTGTTTTTAGAATTTGTAGACATTCCATCAAAATTATAATATTTCTACTTACTTTCTCACAACTGAAAAGTCCTCCTTATTCAATCGTAACGATAACAATAAAGCACAGTGTGATCTAGAGGAGCAGCGTTAAGCTAATAAATGCTATGCGCATGCTCAATGCTCCTACACTTCATTATAAATGCATGGTCATGCACGGTTGTAGCCGTAATTGCTGCGTCATTTTGTCTATTAAATAGCTACTGACATTGCTGGAATAGCCAGTATTAGTTTTATTTGGCTATTTTTAGCAGCTAGAGGAAATTGAATGATTTAAAGCGGATACAAACGACAATTGCGACTTGTAGAGATTTGACATAAACTAGGTAAGGACGTAGTTCAAAAATTAAATTGTGTGAGTAACTTAATAATTAGTAAGAAACGTGATACTTTCGAAGGTCTTTATTAGGCCAAACGCAGCCTATAAGGTCAGTGTATCGCCTTATAGGCAGACGGTAAAGACTAATGAAGCGCAGTAACGCGCGTATTTCCATGCTAAATCAATACCACCGTTGCTACTCTCAAAATAAAGTCGCAAACAAACCACGTACTTCTCTTAACATTGATGCTCACGAGCAAATAGTATTTTTTTTTTTGAATTTTAACCACAGGAAAGTTGATAAATAGTTAACCACTGAAAGCCGAGCCGCGCTGTTCCTCGATGGTGATGCGCGCTAGTCCCTAAGTGCGCTAAATGCCAACAGTATGGACATAGTTCTTTGTTGAAAACTTATCATGTTTGTGTGACAGGTGGCCTAACAATTGTTAACATAGTGTAATGAAAGTGTCTTCACAATTTGGAAGTGGTTAGGAGCAGCCCACTAAACTGTAATTCATTAACTCGACACTTGAAAAGAAAGTACCTACTCAATTAAAATACTAACAATTCATTTATCAAAAATCTTCCACTTAGATATTTAGCTTTCTGGGGAGAATTACTGCAGACTTTAATTTCACACAAATCAAGAAAATCTACTTTTCTGAAGTAAATCGCTATAGCTGAGTATTAAATTTGAAAGCAGAAAATTTAGTTTACATTTAGAACAAAAGTTAGTTTTCTACAGTTTTTACTGTATTTTGTCACTGATCTTTCGTCATTCATTCAACAGAACCATTATTTTCTTACATTACATTAGAATATAAACAGGCGTTTTACTACTTTGAAAGAAAGACGAAACCCCACTATCAGTATACCAAGGGCCACTTGTTCGATTTCTCAGCTAGGGGCGAGGTAGATGAATATGCTCTGTCTTGCACCTGCTTACGTGTACCTTTACAAAAAGGCTGTGTACACGGTTCATATTTAATGACGTCATTAACTGCAGGAGACAGGAGTCTTGTACCATGCCTCTGGCGTTCCATCGCTCGCTTTGTCACTGCGCTGTGTGAATTAGCCCTTAGTATGATATCTTTATTTATGAAATGTGATTTCTTGTAAGCGGTGACCGATTTTCTTTTTATTTTTGAGATATTGGCTGTCTTTGTACCAATTATTCAAATTTCGTTTACAATTCTTTCAAAACTTACTCTTTATAGCCCGCACCACTTCAGGGCAAATCACACCTCGCTTATTCAAGCGTTTTGGTGATTACAGAATTATCTTAAACATACATACTCGTATCTATATTTCTATACTGTACCTAGCTGCCCGGTAAACTTTAACAACTTCAAAAATATTCTCAGACCTATTAAATATACACACAAATTTCGTAAGAATCGGTCAAGCCGTTTCGGAGGAGTTTGGTTACAAACACTGTGACATGAGAATTTTATATACCTACCTACTAAATTATGAAGAGGTAAATTTTGTGAGGTTGTAGGGGATTATCTCTGGATATGTTGAACCGATTTTAAAATTCTTTTATTATATAAAGAATGCCTTTTGTTAGTTACGTAGGCTATATTTTTTCAATAGTAAGAGGGGGTATATTCAAGTACGAAATGCACGCAAAATAAGTCGCGAGTGAAGTAGGTACTAGTTTTCAATATAACTCCTCATAAAAGTTAATTATGATTGAAAATTGGTAATTGGTAATTTGGTACTTGTCCGGATTTTAGCTAATAACCTGTGCATGAGAGTTAATTGTAAATACGCCAGCACATTAAACTACTCCAAACTGTCAAATTTTAACAATCGAACATGAACCTTATTATTATTTTGTAATAAAGTTGAAAAACTACCAAAGAAAATTGACACATTGAGGTAGCTTGATATGCTGGCCTCTATACATGAGTGTTGACCCACTAAGTAATCTGTCCTTTAAAAAATCCCTTCAATATTTTCTTTAACAAAATCGAAAGGCTCGTAGGTGTGGCATGAAGCGTGGGCTGTTAAGATAACCTTTCTAAACAAAAGAATGGAAGGCGCAAATATGATAAGAGCAACGATGATAAACTGCGCTTGCTCAAACTTCAGCCTATATTTTTATTACACAACACGGCCCCATAAAGTGCATTCCATAGTTATCGCTTCTTTTGTATTCAATTAGCCTTGCATTTAGATTACTGATGCCTTTCACGACGACAGTGGTAACGAGCGTGGTCAGCTGTCAAAACGTCCAAACAATCAACCGTATACTTCTACACCTGGTCTCCTTTACGATGTACACCTTTTCGAAGGCATCGAATTATGAAACGTCCATTGAATATTTGGTACGGTTCCAAATTTGAAGCTCTTAAACTAATGCGTCAATGGTGGATGAGTAAATATTTGTACCGATCAATTTTGGACAGTCAGAGTGTACATATTGTTGGTAAAGTTTGATTCGGGGCACATTGTTCAGTCTATTAAAGTCTTTCAGAGGTGGGTCAACTTGGACAGGGCGTGATGAGATTATGCAATGAAATGTATTTTGTATCATCACTTATATTTCGATGGCATGTACTTGTATGTATTTACGACAAATATCACACCTCTAACCCCTAAAGGCTTAGACTGGAACACCTACTTTTCTTTACTTGAATTTAAAACTATTAGCCGTACCATCTCATCAGGCTCTGGTTCAGGATCCAGGCTGCTTGCTCGACCCGAGGGTCAGACACGAGACCTCATAATCAGCAGTAGCGCTTGTAAACACGAGACAGACAATCCAAGACAATGTGTAGTCTGTTGGGGCAAAATGTGTGTGCATGTATTTACGTACAGACGCCAGCACGTCAAGTTACCCCAATGTGTCAAAATTCTTTGATCGTTTTTCAACTTTATGTCAAACATAGTGAGGTACATATTCAATTGAGAAAATTTGACACATTGGGGTAACTTGATGTGCTGACGTCTGTACATACACTAACAAAAAATGTATCGAGTCACTAACTAAGAATGTAAATTATTGTATTTTTATTCTTTACACATTACTTTACACAACCGTATAAATATATTTGAAATAAGTTCCAATCCTTATCAAATAAATTAAAATAATTTACCATATAAATGGAACTGCTATAATTACAATCCATAATTTCTTTGAAACAAATCTCTAATAACACCCACTTGTCCAGTTTCAGTTGTGCCATTCTTATTTTCTGCTAAGGACCTTTTAAATGGCCTGAGTTCTGATTACACCGCGATACGCTCCCCATTACCCGATGCATGCGTAGAGATATATTATTTCCTTCGAACAAAAGGAATACAGAAAGAATTGAAAATATGACTGCACCTGAATCTAGAACGATCTATAGAGCTTATAATGTACATGGTGAAGCTGTGGATGTCGTACATACCGTAACAAGTTATATCAATTGCCTAACATGAATACGTAATGTGTTATACCCGAATGATCGCCGATTCGACAGCCGGCCGACAAAGATAGGTATCGGACATTACCACAATCCACAACATGGTTTGCGGCATCGGAGATCAGAGTGCTTATACGAGTAGGATTGAATCGAGTAATCAAAGCGCCATGTCTATATCGATTCAACAACTGCTACGGCTATCTGCTGGACGATCGATATTTGTTACATTCGGAGCGACCAACGACTTTTTGCTGTTCTCTAAATCAATTTTAGAAATCTATCCATTCGATTCTGCGTCTTACGCCTTTCAGAATTGGGTCGTTAAAAAAATTGCCGGAAAAAATGTTACGGTCATGATATGGTAGTCATTTCAAGCATTCCAAATTGATTTACTGTCAAAATCGACACAATCGATTCAATGTCAAATGTTTGCGATAGTATTGGTCCCTTTTATTGAGTTGACCTTTTAACCGACTCGGTCTGTATAGTTAACGACAATGCGTTAACACATATGGTAAACTATGCAGCAGTAAAATTGAATAACTCATGCTTTAACAGTTTAATGATGTGCCATTGAAGAGTTATACAAAGTAGGAGAAAGCTTGTTATAGCTATTTTTGATAGTAACTGAGTACATTATTATAATATAACCTTCAATTAAAGGTGGTACAAAATTTAGAGGAGATCCAGGCTAAGTAATAACTTGATCGATTTTCAAGGTTTATCAATAAGCCGAAGAGGATCCGTGGATAGGTAACTATCCATTTCATATAGAGACCCATCTGTGCCCCGGAAAGCACGTTAAGCCACTGATCTCGACTGTCGTGTATAAAATCTTTGACAGAAGTCCTAATTAGCCATTCTAACGAACTGTCGTGTTAACCAGTAACTGGGTTGTAGAAGGTACACAGGCAGTCGCAGCTTCATATATAGTCAAACTGGAAGACGATCCAACAAAGTTGTTCAAAGGCAATATAGATTATGAAGATGAGGTGAAAGGGAACATCACAGAACTTAGTTCTCAACTAGAATTTTGGATTCACCCAAAACTTTTCTTTTTATAAGATAAGCGTTAATTGAATTAAGATTGTGTTGTCTTATCTAACAAAAGCTAACAACAGCAAACTATATGGAAACTACTATCACGTAAACTAGGTAAGGTGTAAACCTCAAACAAGTAGGTAGCGATAACTAGTTAGCTCATCATCAACCTATTAACCCAATAATCAAGGCTCCACCTACGCAGAATGATAAAGAGCGTGCTTGCACACCAAACAGGCCCTAATTAATTATTGTAATACGGTATTTTTTACTGTACACCTACGGATACGAACGGAGAAGTTTTAATGGCGTAACATTGTACACATCAGATCCCATAATCATTATCTGAATAAAGGTATACACTCTCTGCTCGATACACCGTTTGTCGAAAAATAATTTGGCCCTCAAAGGTTAATAAAGTTATTCTCGTTGATTGTACAGCATTCTAATATTGAATGAGTTATTGAAGACAACCAATTAGATACTGACTGTTTCTTTTGGTCTGGTAGGTACTAATGCTTCCTTCCTTTGCCGTCCTGAGTTCTGCCTTCTCAAATTTCTTTATAGCACCTTGGATCCATGCCTAGTTGATGAAAATTGGCTCGCCTCCTATGACATAGGACCTAAACATAACTGGCGAAACTTAGCTGGGTACTAGAGGTGCACCTCTGTCTAACTCTTCGGGAAATACAGACGCGAAGTTGTGTTGCCAATTAAATATACACGAACAGTAGTAGACAAGGTTACTTTCTATTTAATTTCAACTTAAGTTTGACATGGTTCTCGTCCAACAAACGCTATAGCACCTTGTATAATTGAGAGAAACATGCTTCTACTTTCACTGGCAAATAAGAAAAGTTAAAGATTCCCGATCTTTTCGAAGCCGAATGTCACGTAGCCAATATGCGTAGGAAAAAACGACGGACAGATGAAACGTGAATCGAAAACGTGGATTTCAATATCAACTCGCAATTTTCGGCTGAGACCACGATGTACGAAATTGAATATAGTTCTCTTTATGAATGTTTTTAAATACATAGTTAAGTATATCATGGACAATAGTTATGTTTTGCAAAAATGTTTGAAATATTTATCCCATGTATGTAAGAGGCACAAATACAATCTTCGTAAAGATCCTTGGAGCAGGCTTTTGTTCAGCAGTGGACGTCTTTCGGCTTAAATGATGATGATTAAGAAATATTTAACACAAGCTTCTGGAATATGTTGTAGCAATAGTGTAACTTTTATTTGTAAATTTAGAGGCACTTAGTATTTTATTTTCCATTGGGTATACCTTATACCGGCGACGCGGCAGACTCAGAAGGAGTTGGCGTGACTAGTTGGACTCCTTTCTAAAGGATTGGCCAAAAGTAGCTTAAGACAGAAAGGAGTGGAAGAATGGAAGTCAAAGTCAAAGTCAAACCAGGCCCCTATAAGGCACTTTTGAACGTCGAACAAAAAATAACTTTAAAAAATTATTCTTGTTGCCCCTTCCAAAAAGTAGATTTGTATGGAGAAGAATGGGCAAGAAACTCCATACTTACTCTTTTAAAATAGAGGAGGAAGGGAGGCGTTTACCCAGCAGTAGGACACAACAGGCTCATGATAATAATAAACACCCTATAAACTATGAGTTTTACTATTTTTTTTACAGTAGTAGTAACTTTTTCAATTCATAGTTTATTTCCTAGACTTACCCTAGACATAACTGTTAACGGTGAGGGGAACTTCGTGAGGAATCTTAGACTTATTATTTAAGCCTGAAATCGATGCAACATATCTTGTGCAAGCGATACCTTTAATGATCGTCCCTTCTGTGTATGAGAAGACGCCTCGAGGTCGATTCTCCGCAGTGGACTTTAACAGGCTGATGTTATGAGCTTACACTTCTTATTCTTTTTTGTAGGTACTGTCATACTCCAATTTCTTCTTCAGTGCTCTCATAAAAACCCGTTCCCCAAAAATAAACAAGATTTACAATACGTCTGTAAGAACATAATTATTCGATCAATATATTTATCTTATCAGGAGCCATGCGGCAAAGGGCCTCCAATCGATCTTGCCGAGACATAAACACGCCATGAACTTATCTGCAGCGGCAGATAAAAGCTTAATGGACATCAAACACTTTAATATATTGTGTAGAAGTTCATGCTATAAAACTGATAAACTTGGTCCCAACCCGTTTCATATGATAAATAGCGGATAAAATGCGTAAAAAGGCAAAATACGGTGAGAATCTTCACATCATTTCTTATAATACAATGAATCGGTCCCTGGAACAAAGTGTTAAGTTACGATAAATATGTAATTTGGTTCTTTTATCGTTAACATACTAACTAATACGAGTAACAGAAGTTAAATAAACCCCTTTAAAAAAAAGTTGCAATCTTATATGTTGTTGTTGATAACTTACTGTCTTAAGTAAGACGTATTTTTGACAGATTTAGACTTAAATTAGAATGCGAAGGTTCTTAAAAGTACGGAAATGGAATATTCTTCAAAGCACTTATGAACGTTAAAAGGATGATTTTAAAAGCTCAAGAAAATCTAGATAAAGATACTTTCATGTTAACGTAAGACATGCTAATGTAAAAAACTACTGTACCTAAACTAAAAATGCACCGTGGAGCCGTTCATTTCAAGAACTTTGTACGCTGATTTCTAACGCATACAAGCGTACTAAAATTAGTCACGGGTTCGATTCCCGTAAGTCAAAATCCACGGATTTCTACATTGGTGATCACGTCGGGGTCACCAATGTAGTGAAAGTAGCAGTGTGGGTGATTAGGTGGTGGCTGTCTTGGTCTAGAGTTATTTGAGTGGTCATACTTTTTGTGCTGGTTCTGTGAGCGTGAGCGTGATCGTGAGTGTCGTCTGCCTTGGTTGTTCATCCTTGATGTCAGCAAAGATATTTGCTTTGTAAGCTCGCTTACTTGCTTGGCTAAGTCGAAAGTAGCATCTACCAGTACTGATACTTTCGACTTAGCTCACATAACCAGCACAGAAGGTATGACCGCTCAAATAACTCTAGACCAAGACAGCCACCATCTAATCACCACCCACATTGCTACTATCACTACAATTTACTTCATACAAAGTTTTACTGAAATATGTGACATGACATGATATATTATTATAATATTCCAAAAAAAATTATTTATTTATTTATTCTCAAAACATGTTTTCTTTACCATTACAGATTAAATCTGATGCGACAAATTAACCTAAAGTAAACTCATCTAACTATACATGCTACACAGTACGTGGCCTTGAGTAACCAAATTAGTTCGTTTCTCCTTAGCATCAAACATACAAAGTTTAGGACCTTTGGGTTTTTGTATGTTATCTGTCTCGCACTGACTTTTTGACTTAATTTGGCTTTGCTTGTATTTAATTAGTTTTTACATTCCGAGTTTTGTTTTGTGCAATATTAAATATTTTTATTCCTGTCTCTCTCTTTTTCATTTTGTCAAAGCAAGTCCTCATTGTGCGATGTGGCGACGTAATCGTCACGATATCGTGAGACAAATCCAAAGGTTATGACAAACTTAAGTGCAAGTAATATTTCTTAGAACAAACACGCTTTTACTGGGTCTATTTATAGACGAGGAACACAACTCAAAGATAGAATAAAGATAGCCTTTACTGTTTATCCTTACTTGGGAATAGATACACAGTACAACATATTTACTTAGCCAACACTTGTGCTTGTCTTACTCAAATTGGTGGTGCTATATTTAGCAGTTCGCCCAAAGATATCTTCTTCCCAGCAAAAACACTAGGCAATGGTGAAGAGTGGACGTTTTGGGGGACTGTCTATTTTTTTTGACGCTGTTTCTTAGCCTCGTTACGGGCCATTTTTAGAATACACATTTTCTGCGACAAATAAATATTTTGCTTTCTTCTTCTTTACTTATTCATATTCATCTGCATCTAACTATTTATACACAGCTTCTTGATTACCAGTATCATTAGGATCATTTTCGTACTTGACCTGCTTCTATTGTTAACACCAAAGTACTACTTTGCTTATTAATGCACGTACCAGAACCAAATTTTTTTTTTTTTATTAATTTCTGTTTAAAATCGTTTTCGGTATCGACCCGACAATTATGTGAATGTACACACCCCGGGGTTTCAAAAATTTACAGCTAACAGCGCTGTCAAATTCCTAATGCCAATAATGATGATATATATTCTCACACCATGTCCCCCTTTGAGAGTAAGCAGACCTCGAGGAAGGGCTCCACCAATCTTCCTAGGAAAACTTAAGAAGTTTTTATGAGCATAAATCATTATTTCATCCAACACGTCTCGTTCCCTAAAGTTAGTCTCAAGAAGGCCGGAGAGCAATCTGAGTAAAATTCAAAATAAGCTCACGTGCTGGGGACATGTAAATCTACTTACACTCGTGAGAAGAATGCTAACAGCATTATAGTAGCTACACTATCTAAGTAGGATTGTAAATATTTTTGTTGGGAAATGTACCTTTGAATGAAATTTCGTCGTTTAAATGGATATGGTGCTGTCTGGGAACAAGTAACTGCGTACAACATTGTTTGTAGGTATACGCGTAACCTGTTAGAGGGGTTGTTCAACTCATCATCGTGATCGTAAGCTTAACTAATATCTAGGTGCATGTATAATTACTTAATCACAGTGCATGATAAGCGTGAATTACCAAACAGTAGTCTGACATCAGTCACCGTCCAAAGTGGAGCTTTTTAAGGGTCCGACCGATCCTATAGGGCACTAATACTCGCTCCAGTGATTTACGTTTGATGCAAGATGTATGCAGAGATGCTATGACAACCGATGCTTGGGGCACTGTACATACAAAACAAGCTGGTCATGGGAGTGTCACTATGTCTATAAGTGTCAGTTTCTATGAGTAATCATAGAAACTGACACTTAGTGTGACAGTTGGAGCTATGCCTGTTGCAATTGAAACTTACGCTTGGTGCAACTTGCGGGGTATAGTAATGATGATAATGATATTTCACAACTTTCAGACAGCGCCAACTAGTCCCAAACTTGTGCCTAGTAGAAGAGCTTGTGTTATAAGTACTAAACAACTGAAACATACTTATTTAATTATAAATTAAAGTCAGACACAGAACAAATGATAGTTCTCATCACATAAACATTTTGTCCTGCGTGGGAATCAAACCCACGACCTCCAGAATAGCAGTCAAGGCCACTAACTACTAGACCAACAGGCCAGCCATCTAGTAAGACACTTATATTGTATTGTTGATGTCGATCGCGATAGTTTCTATCAACATTTAAGGCAAAAGACGCCAATAGCTAGACATCAGCCTGTCCCCAACAGCAATCTTAAGCAGCCCTCATCCATCAGCTTCCTGCGATTTTAAATATATTTTCTTGAACATCTCAACAGGTTGAGAGGAATCGCATTTAACTAAATAAAAAACTATAAAACCTTCTTACATTACTAGTTCATGCTGTGAAGTATCTAAGTTTTATCTTTTTCTGCGTGGTTGTGTACGTGCTTACAATATTTTGTTTTATTTACTACGTAAAATACCTTAAGAATGAGTTCATTCATTGATAGTTTCCAATGAAAAACTTGCATTGTTTGATACCTCGTTTTTTTTCTTAAACTGATGTAGTTTATTTTTTTTAACAATGGTGCACGATCACGATTTTTACATTAATAGCAAAATAAGCTTAGTAGGTAAATTGAAATAGTCTTTTACTTCTTCTTGGTGATGATATTGCTAAACTTATCTCCTACTAGCGAAGTAGCGACCCAAATTTTATATGAGATTTCCCTTCAAAAATACGATTTCGATTTGTGAATTTTACCGTGGTCCGTGGACAATTCAATTAAACGCGTCTTTACAAATCTTGTTTGTCCTGACAATTAAGAAGAAAAAAATAGCTAAATGTGTGCCACTTTAAGCATTAAACGATGTGCAGAAAATTATTTAATTATTGTGTTATAAATTGTTGTCGTAATTAAGTTTCTCCATCTGTTTTTTCTATTTATCAGTACCTAGTAGCCCGTAGTCTGGAACTGAGTTCGACTAATAGCAATATTGTCGGCCCTATAACATAGGACTTAAACATTACTGGCGATGTTCTTACATGATCTGACCAAAACAAGGTCTGGACTTTAAAGGAGACTGTGGCCTCTGAGTCTCTTTCGGCTTTTCTTCCCAGAGTACTACGAATACTGTCAATACAATGAGAGGTCAGTGTTTCACTATCTGACTATAAAAGTGTTTGTATGAACCTATTTTCATAAATAAATATCTTTTTTTTTTAAATAAGTGGATTTTACTTATTAATCTATTAACAGTAAGTAGGTACACCTTCAGTATCTAATCAATTCTTCTCTTTTTATTAATACACAATTAATACTATAACTAATATATTATATTCCAGTCTTCTGGGCACTGTTCCCGTTGATAGCGATGCGAATGAGTTTTTTGATGCCCTATAACTGGTTTACTGTTCTTTTGTTTGTTTATTTTTAGGTATGTATGTAACCAGTTAATTTAGAATAGTTTTATTGTATAGTTATAGTATTAATTGTGTATTAATAAAAAGAGAAGAATTGATTAGATACTGAAGGTGTACCTACTTACTGTTAATATCATTTAAATAAAATAAAATATAATAAATAAATAAATATAAACATTCCACAACTTTTTCACACAACGCCATCTAGTCCCAAGGTAAGCTAAGAGCTTGTGTTATGGGTACTAAACAGCTGATAAACATACTAATATTTTATTTTTACTCTAAATACATGCATATTATAGATAAATTACACCCAGACACAGAACAAATGATCGCATCGTGCTCATCACACAAACATTTGTCCTGGGTGGAAATCGAACCCACGACCTCTGGCATAGCACTCAGGGTCACTAACTACTAGACCAACAGGCCAGTCACAACTCACAGTCAGGCATTTACAACTCTGCAGAACACTTCAGGGATAACAGACATGGTTTTAATAAATTGGTGCTTACCGTAGTAAGTAGTAATGTAAACGGTCATAATGCAATACGTCCGCTAACAAACCATAAATCTAACAATATAACCATGAAGTTCCTTACAGTAAATCTTCTAAAATAAATAACAGGTAAACTAAACTCGTAAAAGTCCTAAAACAACTCTCAGGACACAAGAATTTAATAAAGTTCGCGTTCTATCACAAGTCGTCAAGTATGAAAACGCTGCAAACAATACAGGCTAGAGGTTAATTCCCATCAATACAATGTAAGGAACAGCTTCGCAAAATATTATACCTACATGGCTTAAACGACCCCGTGTCAGTTATGTTTCACTTCAGGCGGTTTTCACTTACAGGGGTTAAAAGGGAGATATTCTTGGGCGAACATGGTATTTTCTTAACCAAAGAAGCGAGGAGTTGCTACGTCACACTTCTTCTTTCCAGTAAACGTACTTTCAAGCTTCGGAGGACGTTTAAAAAGTGCTAATTCAAAATGTCAATTTTAATAAACATTTTGCCTTGCATTTTAGAAATGTTTAGATAATTTAATAATAATGATAATTTATATTATTTTTTTTTATTTTTTTTGTTTTGCATTTTTTATTGAATCTTGCTTGCACCTTGCCCTTTATTGTTCTATAAAATCTAGCAATTGACGCAAGCATATCGTGATGCGATAGACACAGCATGCAACAGTAGATATATATTTACAGAAAAGTGTAATTGAAGCCAATGTATTAAAATTAATATCTTAGGCCCGTATTGTGGAACTTCACAGCATTACAGAAAACTCGTGTTAGGTCTTAATAATATGATTGGTTGAAATTATTTTCAAGTAGGCCTTAGTAAGGACTTAACAAGTAGGCCTTAACAAGTCACACTATCTTCTTTTTATTACACACGTGAAGAATCATTAGGAAAGACCACTTCTTCTGTACCCGACCTACAGCTGGACAAAAGACTCCCTCAAGTAAATTCTCACATCAATTAATTTCAAGGAAATGAGTTCAAACCAATAAAAGCAATAGACGGAAGTTATCTAAATAATTTAACTCGATCGAAGTGCACTATCTGAGAAATGATCTGGTTTATTTGTTTTTATTATGATAATAACCATCTCATAAATCTAACTATTAATCATTTCAAACAACGTGCAACGCAAGCATTGATTCCATTTTCCTAATAAACTGTTGTCTACGAACCGGGCCACTTGTACGTTTGTTCATAAACTACCATTAGTATTATATTCCACATACTTTAACAAAGTAAAAATGTCTGCTACTACTAAGAAAAATGTTAATTACATGATGTAAAAATTTAAAGAATTAAACAGATTTATGGGCATAAACAAGCTGTATTGATAGCTCACATAATTCCCACTAAAAACACAAGAGCATAACTTGGAAAATAATTAAAAAATGTTGTCAAACGACATGTTAATCTCGACGATTTCTACAAAAAGTTCTTCGAAATAGTAGTAGGCAGAGTAATGTGAGTTATCTAATCGGACTAATACATCACGTAAGTTGGACGGGCGGCGTCAGGCGGCGAGGTAGTGAAACGTAATGTATAGCATGCTTTATTAATATTCATAGGGACCCATTTGTTAATATACACACGGCTGACAGCTCAATTTCACTCGCAATACGAACCACACACTTCCCATAGAACCGTTCCCGGCCAATTATATCTGATATTGGTACTATCATCGTTGTCTATTAGGATTACTAATTGCGTGTATTTATTTTTAAATTTCGAATCAACTAATTGTCTTTTGATGTATCGTTCCTGTCAGTTCTAAACGGCCATGTTATTTTTTTTTTGTTTTTGAAATAATTTCTTTGTGGTGATTATGTTTTACACTTTCCCTATTGCCAGTCTTAGAATAAATTATAATTATTAAAAATACTGTTTCTTGGGTGTTAATTTTGACTTTCTTTAGATTATCTAGGCACATTTTAAGGACTCCATTTCTCAAAAATCTTGGATCGGAACTGATTTTTCTTCTAAGAAAGCTTCTTAAGCCTTATTACCCGCAATCTAAAAGTACGTACTGCTACTGTAAGACAAACTTACAAAGTGTCTACGCCTTCATGGACTAAAGTGTCACAACTTCTAACAGTTGTAGCTCTAGAGTGAGCAAAGACACTCAATAAAGTGTCATCGTAGCGAGTACTTGTGAGTGCACTCCATGTCTCCGGGTTGCCCAACGTCACATAAGTGGCGCTATTGCTCTTGTGACACTGCACAATTTACAATTTTGGTAGCATTTTGTTTCCACTCCTATATCCTCTCCTATTGGCGTAGCAGTGTCAGCGACAGATTGGTCTACTGTAACTGGTGTAAGCGACAGATTGGTCTACTGTAACTGGTGTAAGCGACAGATTGGTCTACTGTAACTGGTGTAAGCGACGGATTCGTATACTGCAGAACTATTACGTATTGCCGTTGACAGTTCATAGTGATGGTCACTGAGCAGTGTTCAACGATTATCTGTCAAACAGCTAGTTGTATATTGGCCTACCCTAACTTCATAAATTCTACATTCAGTATAAATGTATAGTTTGGCTGTTTCGTTACTATCAGAAAATAAATATTCGCATCACCTCCACGACGGTAGCGAAACGGCGAAGCCATACATTTTTACTGATATGTAGAATTTGTGAAGTTAGGGTCGGTAGGTTAGGTCGTGTAGATTCAGAAGCTTGGCTCTACATGAAATCTCATATTTTTTTCACAGGGCAGACCTTATGAGGTCGTCTTGGCAACATTTTACATGAAATATTTTGGTAGGATTTAAGTTTTTAGTAAGATTACAAGAAAATATTCGACCCATCTGATTACCTTCTTCTTTTTCAAATTGATGGAAAATTGCTTAGATTAAGCGCATTAGAGTTGAGGAAAGGGGACTTGTAACGTCATTATCTATTAAACTGTACTGTCTAATGACGTCATGCGACATTTTGACTCGATGTGTCGCCTTTATTTTTCATTACGAGAAAAAAGAAAAAATATGTGTCGTATATTTTCTTGTAACCTAGGTGAGGGACTAAAAACTAAAATTTTGTCAAATAGCCCATTATCAGTGTGTATCTAGGATGGCGTAATGCGCATTCGCAGAGATGAGACGAAGCATTGCCCCGTTTGATAGTTACTGTAACTTGAAGTCCACTTACAGCAAAGAGATTTAAAAGACTATAGAGCGGGCATGTCGAAGAAATGTCATAGAAAAACTTTGATCTCATGTCTCAGTAACGCCATCTAGAATAATATATGAATATTGGAGCGGCAGCGGAGCGTACTAAAAAAAACTCATAGACTTGTGTCCGGCAGGATACACTTTTTCGGACGAAAATTTTGTTTGTGATGTCCGGTCTATAGGTATTGAATGTCTTTGACTTACAGTGCAATGCCATTTTTTTTGTAAATTCTCATTCGTCATCAAAGTTTGGAGTACACTGGACGCCAGTTAGGCACTGGCATTGGAAAGATAGCCAAAAGCCCTGCTGGTTGTGTTTGGGTAAGTTTAGGCCCCCGATTCACCAGATGGACACTCAGTCTGCCATCCGGACCCACAACAGCATTATGTTAACATCAATATCCTTGTAAATGTGAAGAATAGAATCAGCAGGCCTAGCCATATTACAAATTCTATTTCTACTATGGTAATCGAAAAGGCGACAAACAGCTGATTCCATGTACGCCATTTTCTTTCTATAATAGAAATAGAATTTCTATAATTTCTATTTCTATTCTTTTTCTATTATAGAAAGAAAATGGTGGAATTAGCTGTTTGACAACTGTCAAGTCTATTTCATTTTCAAATTCTAAACACACTAAAAACACTTAAAAGTTGACCAACAGCTGATTTCATATACGCCATTTTCTTTCTATTGTCGCCTTATCGATTACGATAATAGAAATAGAATTTGTAATATGGGTAGGCCTGCAGGCTAGGCTTGCAGAATAGAATGCGAAAGATAGAAGATTCAAGTCAACTATTCTTGTTCGTCCAGTGCAGCCACAATCCAATCCAACTCAATAAACATTCAGTCTTCGCTTTATAGTATCACTTTCACCGCTCAAAGAAGATCGGTCAAACAAATTGAAAACAGCAATTCTTCAAACTGACAGCCAACAAAACTGTTATTAAAAATCCAACTTCACAGTGAATAAAAAACTTGACGATCGTAACGCCGTCGACTCTATCCTAATCTAATCTCAGCAGAAACTCCCATCAATATTATATAGCGTTCGAATTTTTTGGCATTGCACGTAATAGATTTTTTTGCGTTACGAATCGCATCCACAGATAGAATACAATTTCAATTTCCCACCACGTTTACATTGTAACTATTTTGTGTGAATGTCATTTACAAATCATAAGAAACGGTCGCCCATAAAAAGTTCGGCTTATCAGAATAGGGAATTAAAAAAAAGTATAGTTATTTCTTACACAATCCAATGTAATTTCTTACTGGTTCATTTTTTAATTGCTTTTTTTGGGTGTAACAATCGGCGAAGTTGGCGCGGACAGCGGGTGGCCGCCGGCCCCTTTGCCTCTCATATAATTATAATTATTCCATTAACTTGTACCACAGCAATTATTACGTGAAATTCCATCTCATACTGTCATACAGACGCTAATTCGCAGTCTTCATACAACGCTCAATGTTCACAACATTTATTTTACAATTTCTGCATTCAGGTAGGTAAAAATGTCAGTCGTTCAGTAAAAATACATCAACTAATTAAATTACTGGCCATATAAATTTTTGACAACGTCATTTCGAATCTGTGTAAATTCGAAAGTTCAAAAAAGGAATCTTCGAATAAAAATTGCAAAACACGACACAAGAGAATTCACATCATTGTCGCGTCGTTAAATAAATAAATTACTGTCGATTACGACCTAAGTTAACAATGCAAAAAATCGACTTAATTTTTAACAATCCTATAAACAAAGATAAATTCGGGCCGCGCCGCCGCAGTATGACGTCGCATCACCACCCGCCCTTTGCAAGATTTATATCCGCAATAAAAAAGATGCTAACAAAATCCAATGCGTATTGTACTCAAGATTACGCAGCAAATTTTACTTTAAAACCAGCAACGTAACACACTTCACATAAAACATTCCCTTATTGACAGTTGCGCCATACGGCGAAGATCTGCAACATTTAACTTTTGTTACTTTTCTAATACCCTGTGGCGTGGGATCAGGGATCACGAACTGTTTTTTATTGGGCCGATTAGAAAACCCGTTGTAATTAAAAACAATTTACGAATAATAGCAGCTATGAATAATTTAGAGATCGTTCACTGTCATTAGAGTACATGTTGGGGTTTTATTGACCTTATTATTTATTTAGGCCTTCGTTTCTATATTGGGTTCTAGTCAATTACTTCATAATGTTTGTGTATTGCTTGGGCGTGGAACTATGAAGTCTTTAAATCGGCCATAAAATCGAAAAGAGATTCCAAAGAACGAGCTCAATGATCACCGACGGAAATTGACACACTGCCCGTTTGTCTCTCAGAGTGAGAGACAAACAGGCTTTACGGCTTTACTTACTACACTGATATAAAGTTACCAATTTCTAAAGGTTGCACACCCCTGCTACACCCGAATTTAAATTTAAACTGCTACAAAAACAATGTTTGCGGTGAGCATAATTTTTTTTCTAAAAACAAAATTCCGAAAATCCGCACTCGAGTGCAGGCAGGTAGCGATCGAATTTTAAAACTATTTGTATTTCCGGAAAAAAACGCGCAACAATAGGCGATGTATACCTGACGCCGATTATAATAAGGCACAAGAATTATGACGACATCAAATAGTCATCCATATGTTGTTTTATTTTGTCTATGAGTAGAAAAAATGTTTAGTAGTCTTCTGTAGTGTTTGGTGAGTGAATTATTCGTTATTAGTTGTTTGGCCGGGTCGTTAGAAATACGTTTACAATTTCGTGGATGCGCCCATTTTTTGGTGTGCCCTCGGGCGTAAAAGGAGTTTCTGCGTCGGTTGGCTACTTGAATCGGATTTGCTACAATTAGAAGTATTAGGGCTGTTGCATCAATGCGAAACGCAATGAACTGAGAGATAGGGGCATTTTTTTGTAAACTAGAATTCTCATAGTTCCGTTCCGTTTCTTATTTTGTAGCTTTTGTAAAAAGGTTTTGAGACGGTTGTGGCATACCGCGGCTTTTATTATTTAGTCACGTGTATATAAGATACCAAAATCTTATTAATTTATTATCCGTCTAAAACATTGATAACACAGTAGGTAAATTATGATTTACGTAAGTTTGTCAACGCTAAGAGATAAAAGATACTATAGAGGGGCCATGCGAGGAAATGACATACATAAACTGAGATCCCATGATTCAATAACGCCATTTTGAATAATATATAGCAATATTGGAGCGGCATGGAGCGTATTAAACCAAACTCATAGACTTATGTCCACTGGGACACAAGTATCAGATGAAAATTTCTCGTCCATCGCACCTAAGCATTGACTGTCTTTCGACATAGTCGAATTGCAAACTTCTTGCTCAAACTTGCAATTCGACTTTGACTGCTCATAAACACTGTTCGGTTTTCAAAAATGCGGAACCAACAATTACCAAAAAAATAATTCCTTATGTTCAATGAATAAAGCAAACAAGTGAAGCATGTCCTCACTATGTCCAAACACAGTGCTCATTAGTACAGGCCGGTTGGACACCGGCCTCGCCACAGTAAATGATAATAATGAGCAGTTATTATTTCCCTACACTACTATATAATTATTAACCTTTTTTCCGACATTTCTGACCAAATTACATGTGCGACTCAACCGGTCACTTCTAACCAGGGTTGTATAATTATTTTATTCAAATCAATGACTAATAAAAAAATGCCAAAGTCAAAGATTTTTTTTTAAAATCTTACTTACCTTCTCAAGTTTTGTCATAATCAGAAACAAAGCAGGTGAATAGACACACGCTTTAAACACTAATCAGTAATTTCAAATACAAACATAATAAATAATTGAGCAACTAATTAGGTAGGTAGGTACTTATAATAACATTGAAAGTTTCGTTGAAAAACCTATTAAAATTGATGATTTTTTTTTGCTATCGTAATAATATATATGTCACAATCGACATCGGTTATAGGAAAAAAATAATAAATTTAAGAATTAGTATCATCAATATATTTGGATAAAAAAGACAAATTTTGCCCATCCCTAATTCGTTCCTTACGCAAACCCTGATTATAAATTACTCACAATAACCAAATAAGACGTTTATAATGGAACGAGATTTAAAATTAATCAAAAGAATAATAACATTATTTTGATTGGCTATCGCTTTCGCGTAACGGTTATGGCGAGTTTTTTTCTTTTCATCATTGGCCAGATATCTTGATTAATGATTTTTAATCGTTACGACTCTTTTTTGCTCTTAGTCTATGACCTTGGCTACTCTATGTGAAGATAGAACTACTTTGTTGATGGTAGAACTGACTGATATTGATTTGTTATATTTGTATGCTTTGATTTCTATTAATACAAAAATATGTTACGACCGTTTTTTTTTTTTCACCCGGATGTTACGTGAAGATTCAACAGTGTTTACTTCCCACTGGAGATTTTTGTATGACCTTTTATGTACACGAAGGAGATTTTCCGTCCTTTTATGTTAACGAAGATTCCTATATATACATGCCTACTAAGACTTGACTCTTCATTCGTGGCAGGGCGCGAAGAATAAATTATACCATTAATCTTTTTCTCGGAAACTTCTGAGTCAAGCCTACTTAAATATGTACAGTTCTTTCTTCAAAAGACCATGTCAGAAATTTAGTCTGCTTGGTCCTCATATGATCGATCAGTCCAAGATAATGTCTGGACCTTAATTAAAAGAGATTGTGAACAGCTCTGAGTTTCTTTCAGTGTTTCTTCTCCTCAAACAAGCGCGAATGCACCGTTGTGGGCAATATATAGACATCCCACAAACGTTTTCGCGAGCGGGAATCGAACCTACAACCTCCGGCATAGCAGTCAGGGCCACTAACTACTAGATCAACGGGCCAGTCAAAGTACTACTTTATGTATGGATGATATACCAATCGAGTTAAATTATAATAAAAAAAAAATTAAATAAATATACCTAAATGTATTTATTTGTACAAAAATATGCATTAGCGCTATTTTACAAGTTCCCTGGTCCCCACACTAGGACTCCCTGTGTTGTGAGAACCAGTATCTTCCTAGTCAAGTACATATAGTTTTCTATATATAGGGCCAAGTACATAGCAAAGCATTGTGCAAAAATAAATATATATAATTATCAAAATGTGTGAATTATTATACCTTCTACTACTATTACGTCAAATACCTAATCTAGTATTGTTTGTAACATAGAGACACACAGCGCAGTAGTTCAGTTTAAAATTATGTATTTTGTATCTTTCAAAATCAAAGCATTTCAATATGGTAGTTAGGTTAGGTAGTTAGGTTAGCTATAGGATAGGTATGGAATGGTTAGGTTATATGTATATATATTGTCATTCTAATTCTATCGAAGACAAAAGTTTTGAAGAGCTTAATAGAGACTCGCTAAATAAAAAGTAGTACCTAGTAGTTATTATAATTTTGTATCTTTTTATTTAAAGTTTGTATTTCATAAGCTTATTAGCTTTTCATGGTGACGCACATGCGTATGCAAAAAAAAAACAGACTGGCATCAGACCAAAACGTAGGTAGGTATAAAGAGAAACCGCTGATTCCATGCTCCAAGTCCCACGCAAGTATCTACTCGACTTTTAACTTTTAATCCCAGCAAGAAATAAAAATCAACAAATAAAACATAGACTTTAAAATAAAAAGATTTATACGATACTTACTGATATTGGGTGTCGTGTACAAGATAAAGATAACATACTCATAAAACCGATGAACGCTCAATTAGGTTCTTGGACCTTTTTGGCTTATTTTTTGCAGAATCATAAAATTGTATATGTATTTTTTACGTTCATGGCAAGTCTGACATTAACAGTATTTATTAAGTGGGTTATTAATTAAAGTACACAGTAATATTCATTATTTACATTACTGTGATCCGTTTATTTTTACTTCTGACGACATATAAGGTAAATGCTAATCTGTATACCATACCTATTTATAAAATTATTGCTGGTATTTGTGATGAATGTTGTGACAAACTCACTTAAAACTAGTCACACCACAAACGATGTACGGATAGATTCCAATTTCAAAAATAGAACAAACAGAAAACAAATGAAATAGAAAAAAAAACAACAATGCGCGGCAATGTTAAACAAAAAGTTGAATAAAAACCTTATTGTCATTTTGACACGTTAGATGACATTGCCAATTTTGAATAGAATAGAACCAACATTATTCTGTCATATTAGACTATTTGTAGGCAGTTGAGAAACTTGTTAAGTGAAAAAATACAATTGGTTTTTTTAGTCATGATGAACATTACTCTCCGCTATGATTCAACAATTGAATTTTACTTCGTGAATTTTCAATGTTATCTAAACGCTAATCCTCACACCACTTGTAAGTAGATTACAACCCTTTGGCGGACGAAGGAGCCTGCCAGACTCTTACTGACTATTTGGCTAGACGACTAAAGTCTTGTTTTTAGTCCTTCATCGAGATTACTAGAAAACATTAGAAACATGAAATAGAAACGACGATACAATGACTCAAATTTGTCGCATGACGTCACGATTCCGTACAGTTTATGCTGAATTAAGTATGACGTCGTAAACTCCCTCTCCTTAATTTTACCTAAGTTGTTTTCCATCAGTCTTACATTTTTTTATTATGTAACTCATGGACTAAATAGAAATTTGTTATTCATACATCGCGTCATGCCTATATAACAGTGTGTTCTTCTACTACTTTTGGCTGAGGCGCTGGAAGACTTGAACAGTTCGTCACGGTCCACCGGTCAGGTACTGTTCCACAAGACTTCGATGCGTTCCCCCTAAGCGGCCGTCACTTCACGGCCACAGTGACTCTCGAGGGACGCGCCGCCTCCGTATCAGTCCTGTGTCTATTCAAGCGGCTGACTCCCTAAACCTGTCACATACAGGATGCGAAAGGAGGGGACAGACTCCCGACCATGGACTAAACCACAACCAAAAGCAAAAGTTAAGTCTATGAGACATTAAATGCATGACCACAGATCATACAAATACCACTTGTTTAATGATCTGTGTTCATGACATACAATACAGAGTGGGTCAAAAATCGTGGATCAAATGAAACAGGGCACTTATGTTATCTCCTTAGGTATAATTTATCACTATTTTAATGTGTTTTGAGAAAATAACACCATTGTTAGTATGAAATTGGAGTGAAATGGGTATAAGTTCCCTAGATTACCATTTTTTGTTTTATTAAAATAGGTCCAAATCATAACTTTAAAAGAGATAAATTAAGTGCTCTGTCACAGAGATATTTTGCACTGCAATTAACCCCAAGTATCTCCCTGTTTCGTTTGATGCAAGAATGTTGACCTACCCTGTATATTTCATGCACGCGGTAACTGATAAAGTTAAAAAATCGTTCAGATTTTTTTGGGTGATTTACAAGATTAATTATTGCTATGAACACTCTCCTTTCCACCCAGGAGGTATTTATAATTCGCAACATGTGGTCGCTTATTTCAGGATATAGGGATTATCAAAAGAGGTTTGTGTCTAAGCACCAAAGTCCCCTTGAGACAGAAAAACTTATTATAACAACAAAAGAATTTAAAGATATGAATGTTACGGTCAGAAGTTAATAAATCCTGTCTGTAGAACAACATTATTAACAACACGGTTGACTGACCACTCGAAATGTTTTTGCAACATATTGTATTTTACGAAACACCACCACATAAAGCACTTTCAGATAATCAAATTTGATTCGCGTCCATTAATCAGTTTAACACATTTACAGTGTGGCCATTGCGATTACATGCGATTAATAAACGCAGACAGTGCGGACGAAACCGAATGATTAATTACATCAAGTGTGAGCACCAATCGCAATAATTACGAACATTGTGACTCGTGTTCTGCAGTATTGTTTAATAACATAACATTACATTTTATCTGTATTTGCGAAGGGTAAAGCGCCATTTACACGGGGAGAGTTTCTTACCTCGTACTTACATACGATTATCGGAAGATGAGAAAAAATGTAATCGTGTAAACTACATAATACGATATCGTACATGGAAGGGGCGACTATCGTCTCGACTTTGAATACTGGTGTCATACCGTGTAAACAAAATTTAAATGTGTAAATGCGATAATCGAATGGAGATTATCGTATACGCGACTTCTCGCCCCAAAACGTGCTACATAAACTCACTCTATGTAAATGAGGCTTTACGCAGAGGAGTAGGTATCTCATGTACTTGCGAAGGTTATATTTGGTCCATTTTTTAATAGGGGGCGATCCTATTGACACAAATGTACCCTCCAGCTCTGCTACTGAGGACATCCAGATGGAAAAACCCAATATCACATTCGATCATTAGACTAAGGAGGCAGTCAGTATTGTTTAATATCGAATGCATTACACGTTACCTTACTTATCGTACATCTATACGGTACATCCGTTGGACCACACAAGCTTAGCTTGATAATCTTGAAGTCCCCTACTGTTTATAGCCAATCGTCAGATGGTTGTTGTAATAAAGTAAACTCATCATTTCATGATTGGCCTAGCATGTTCCTAACTACACTGGCCTGTAAAACTAAGTATCACTATTTTAAACTTCAATGACTGTTCCGAAACCTCGTGTTCAGTATGCCAAACCGGCTCGAAGCTGTGGTCAGAGCCCGAGGAGGTAATACCAATAAAATTATTAAAAATTAAATTACGTCATGTAAAAGCATACTTAAAAATGTTAATTGACTTTTGTAACACTATGCTAAAACTGGCTATTTTTGTTGTTGTATCTTGTTTTTAAGTTAAAACTGTTACTAATGCCTAATTTACTAATTTCAAATAAGGCTGATACAATTTGCCAGGTTTTTTTTTATTTTAAAGCTCTATGTTCCACAATTTAGAAAAAATAAATAAAAAGTGTACCTAGTACTTTGTTTTGCATGCCAGTACATGTTGAAGTCGGCTTCCAGACTTAAGGGATGCAGCTGAGTACCAATGATTTACATGACGCGACTGCTTATCTGACCTCCACAGCCCAGTAACTGGGTAACACGATACCCCTTGGTTAAACTGGGTGTCAGAATTTCGAGTTTCTGACTACGTAAGATCTACAATTGACTACCGGGGCCAACAGCTTAGCGTACTTTCCGAGGCACAGAGGGATTTTGATATTTTGTAATATATGATCACCCATCCACGAACCGACCCCGGCAAACGTAGCTTAACGTTTGAAGGACCCGCGTCACTGTTATTATTTTACCTCAGCCCCAGTTACTTCATAGTAACTCGGATCTCATTATTCATTCAGACAATAGTGCAAAATGCAGCTGCGTCTAAGATCCGTTGCTCTGTAACAATTATTGAGAAACCTAGGTATTTCAATTTATCAGTGTTGAAGCAGTGTGGTATTAAGAGCGCTCCCATTGAATGATGCTTCAAGAACTTTGGAGCCGAGTATAACTCCAAATTGAACATTATTTAGTTATCTTCCAATTCTCTACAAGTCTTCGTCTGGGTCGTTAGTACAGTGGTTTAACCGACTTCAAAAAAAGGAGGTTCTCAATTCGGTTGTATTTTTTTAACCACTGCCGCCAAGCACAATAATCTAAGTTCCTTAGTCGAGTAGAATAGAAAATAAAACTTTATTGTACACCATAAAAGTAATAACTTACAACACACAAATAATAACTTAAAGAGCTACATTGATTGTTACAATGGGTAGTCAAAAAGCCGGTAGGTGGTTTTTCAACCAAAACTGTTACTGGTAATACCCCTTGGTAACCAGTAACTCAGTTATGAAGGCCTGGTAGAGAGTCACTCCTTATTACATACAAAAACACCAGTCTCCGGATTCCGTGAAAATCACCGCGTAAAAATGTAGTTGACGTGAAGGCGAAATGAGCTGCACTATTTTATACTAATGCTAGACATGGTCAAAGACAAGTTTTCACTGGGTGACTTGTGCTGAACTGACCGGCCCGACTCAAACACAGTGGTCAAAAGGTTAGGCAGATGATGGTGAGAAACGCATAAATCAGCCCAGTTCTTCCCCTTTTATTTACATCTCTCCGATGAATTGAATACTTAAGTAGTGTTAAAGATCTCCACAGGACACGAGCTTTGCTTAGTTTAGGCTCTTGTCTCTTCTAATTTTGTACTGATTCTAATTTTAACATGTTTTAGGGGAGATAATAAATAAATCTATTATTATTATTGTAATGACAGACGACGATGACACATGATGTCAGATTGGATGTTGACAGTAATGTTCAGACATACACAAAAGTACAGAAACGTCCATGAAAGAAAATATTATAACCTGTTACACATACAGATAACTCAACGAACATAAGCTAATTATCTTGACCTTTATATCAGGAAATGATGACTGTGTGTCATACCCTTGTCAATTAAGTGAACACGCTCACTATATTGATTGATCTTTATCAAAACAAAGGATGGATAGTTTTTGCTATCCTTTTTTTATGACAAGGGAAAATGTTATAGACTTAATGAAATGTAAAGGGTACTGTAGATGACACGGCCGCGTCAGTGGTAACCTTAAGATGGCCTAGCAAGGGTAACTTTGAATATAACATCAGACCATCTCCTGCCAATTGACAGTGTCACAAACAGTGAGTGTTCAAAATGATCTAAATAACAACAATAATGAAATATTAACTCAATCTTCTTTTTTTTTGTGTAATTTGTGACTAATTTGTCAGAGTTTTTATGCCGCCCACAGACCTCTGTCTTGGCTTCACATGCCAGAAGAAAAGACGAGAAAAAGAGAAGATAAACCTTATTGTAATTTTGACACGTTGGATGCCATTGCCAATTCAATAGAATGGAACCAACATTATTCTGTCATATTAGACTATTTGTAGGCAGTTGAGAAACTTGATACAATTGGTTTTATTAGTCATGATGAACATTACTATCCGCTATGATTCAACAATTGAATTTTACTTAATGAATTTCCAATGATATCTAAACGCTAATCCTCACACCATGAACTTGTTAGTAGATTACAACCCTTTGGCGGACGAAAGAGCTTGTCAGACTCTTACTGCTTGTGTGTACGGTAGACGACTAAAGTCTTGTTTTGAGTCCTTCATCGTGATTACCAGAAAACATTAGAAACATGTAATAGAAACGACGATACAATGAGTCAAAATGTCGCATGACGTCACGATTACGTACAGTTTATGCTGAATTAAGTATGACGTCACAAACTCCCTCTGCTTTACCTAAGTTGTTTTCCATCAGTCTAATATTTTCTATTAAGTAACAGATGAACTTGTTCAACATGTTCTAAAGAACTATATTAATGAAATTTTAACTCAATCTTCTTGTTTTTATTGTGACTAACGTGCTGTCAGAGTTTTAATGCTGCCCATAGACCACTGACTTGGCTAGACATGTCGTCAAGAAATATCTATCAGCCATGCTGATGTTTCCTTTACCGTTATCAAAGCAAGTGATTATACAAACGCACATGAGTCCGAAAAGTCAGAGATTAACTACTCGTATTTCAGAATGAAGACAATACACGCCAACTGTGGTTTGATAAGAACTTTATCCTATTGAGATAAAGTTTAATTTTCTTAGTAGTTGAGATCATTTTGTTCAGTCTGTTGGTCTCGATTTTTGACGCTGATTATACATGTACATGACAAACCTCTTAAAACTATGAAAAAAAATAACCATGTCCAAACCATACTAATTTAGTTCTCACTGGCGCATGGCTGAACGTACCTTTAAGAAAACGTATACGTTTTCAGCGTGGCCTTTTTTAAATACTTCTGAAAAGTAAATAGTAGATCGGACATAGACGAAAACGAACAGTTTTTTATTCGTTCTCAAATCACGTACGTCGTACTGAATAAGTAAACTTGAACAGAATTCACTATCGTATAATCAATCTGTGACAAAGAAAATTGAAATGTATTCGCTGTTGAATAAAAGATAAAAAAAACAAAATACCGATATTAGGAAAACTGAAAGTTGAGACAAAAACATAACATACATTAATCTAAGTGTGTGATATTTAAATCTTTATTTTTTACTGGTTTTATTTTGAATTTAACAAATATCAACTTAATGCTGGTGTTAATTGAGTTGATTTACAAAGATAAGTAGATACGTACGTACCTACTATTTGAAAACTTGGTAAAAAAAATTGAAGTTGTAGAGCGAACTTTATTTGAGGGGTTGTAAAGTATATTTTTCAAAGTTATTTACATTTTTGTTAGCTCAATTTACTACAAACTAATCTAACTTCATTTTTCATAACCCATGTACCTACAGTAGGTATCGAAACTGTTCGACTACTGTTGAACTAGATACACTGCGAAAATCTGAAACAATGTTCTATTTTATCAATACTATTGTCATCTTTTCTTTGAATACCATGAGTGACCATATTCTACTAGATCTTTGAGTGACCATATGTCGAATTAAAGAAAGCCATATATGTGCAACGAATAAGGAAAGGCACAGGTTACTAATAAACATAACGGTTTCACAGATATTAAATTTCCATAGAGTTTTGGAACGAATGAAAAGTCTGTTCATATGATTATTATGCACATCTGCCATGGTACGGGTTGTAAAATTTTACTATGAGAGCTACTTGTAGTCGATAATGTAAGTTATCTCTCTCGGAATACTATTAACATCATGAATACCATCACATTATTGAAACGGTTAAATCTAAATGTGTGTGTCGGATAAATTATCCAGTCGCTATAAGAAGCCAACGCCAATGAAAGCATTTAATGCGAACATAAACCCCTGGAAGACCTAAGCAAACGCACAAAGTGTTACAAACCCATTGGCAAATAAATGAGACAACATTTTCTATGAACACTTCTTTACGGAACATCATTTCCTTTCCTATTAATACTAGCCTGTTACTGTCCCACTACAGGGCAAAGGCTTCTTCTCATACAGAGAAAGCTTGAGCAATTATATCACCTTGCTTGCTCAAGGCGAATCGGCAATTTCAAACTTATATTAACTATAAGTTCAGGTTTCCTCACGATGTTTTCCTTCACCGATGTCAATGATGTCTAAGATAAACTTAGAAAGTACATATGAATTGAAAAAGTCATATTGGTACTTGCCCGGATTTGAACCACAACCTCGTGCATGAGAGGTAGGCGCCTTAACCTCTGGGCCATCACGATATTCCGAATTTCCTTTCCTATTAAAATTTATTTTAGATATTCGATTCCCATATACACAAATCTTCAAATATCGTAATACCACGATTTTCTCAAGCACAAGAGCACTAAAGGTCGTCACTTGATGGCATTGGGTAACATCGCGATCAGCTTTCATGTTTGAAGCGTGAATTTCGTTCATTGTGTAATGTCAAAATCAAATGCGGGATGACCTTTGGCCGTATCGATGGACACACACACTGTGGTACAGAATAAATAAACGCAGAAGGTTCACACTCTAACGCTAAGTGGTCACTGTACCTTGCTGTACGCTGTCTACATAAAAATGGAGACAGCGTTCCATTTTCATTTTGCATTCAATGTGAGTATTATTAATTTGTTAAATATTCAAAATTAGATACAAGATTTTTTATTTGATAGTATAAACCAGTGCTTAACTGCACTCTCATCTGATGGTAAGCAGTGATGCAATCAGTGATGGTGAAGCGCTCTAATTTATGAAGAACCTATTCACTCGAGCCTTGAAGACACCTAAATAAATTATAATCAAATGGGAAGACCGCAGCAGGCAAGTTGTTTCAGTCCTTCGATGTAAGCGGTATAAATGACGGCATTGTATTTGACAGTGACAGTCATAATGAGTTGTCAGATCAACTCGTTATGACATGACTGTGTCGTTGGATAGATTCCTATCACAGGCAAGTGAATCTTCTGCCTATTTACTTATAGAGTGTTATGTGGCTATGTTATTGCATCTATGAATTCGTGGTATGTCAACGAGACGTTGTATGTAGGTATTTAATGTGCTATTATTAAAATACGTGTCACCTTTAGTTATTGCCTATTTTAATATTCAATATTTTTTATAGGATACCTGCGCCGTGAGTCATGATTGGCCATAAAATAAATGACAGATACTAATAGTCTGTGCAAAATATTCTTTAATATGAAAATATTTTGTGTTCATAATATTAAATTTAAAATTAATTCAAATTTATGATTTCCCGACAATATATTAATGACGACGCTATTTAGGATTTCCTTTATTTTTAAGATTTTGTCAGCGGTTGACAAAAACGTGTGTAAATATTTCTTTTACCTCATAAACTCTCTTAATGAAGTAAAATAGAAGTTAAAAAAAATAACGTTGGCCCAGTTGGCGAGAACTACAGCAAGTACCTAGTAGTATACTGCAATACAGCTGCAATACAGGTGTGTGTACTAACACACAGCACTATAATAGCAGAAGGAAAGCAGGTCAATCCGTTGGTCCTGGCTGTCTTTTGTAGATCTTTGCAAGTCGTTATGGGTAGTCAGAAGCCTGAAATTCTGACAACTAAGTTAACGAAGGGTATCGTGATGCCCAGTAACTGGGTCGTGGATGTCAGACAGGCAGTCGCTCTATGTAAAACACTAGTACTCAGTTGCATCCGGTTAAACTGGAAGCTGACCCCAACATAGTTGGAAAAAGGCTACGCAGATGATGGTTTGCAACAAAGTATTGAAATAGTTATACATATTATTATTGTTGATGAGCAATGTGGACTGTAATTATTTAGGATGGGTTGGAGATGGTAGAAACACTGTTAGTATGTTATAATTGCTATTTAATACCAGAATAAACTACCTATGTACAAAACAATGGATCACTAACACTTGACAACAAGAAAAAGTCACAATAAACTTTTTTACAAAAAAAACAACCGACTTCTTAAAAAAAAATAACAGGTGAAAAATAACTCCAGTTTCGGAAGTCTGTGGCTTTGGTGGTTTTGTTTTGTTCATTATTGGCCACCGACTTCCGAAACTGGAGTTATTTTTCACCTGTTATTTTTTTTTAAGAAGTCGGTTGTTTTTTTTGTAAAAAAGTTTTTATTTTGTAATTTTTAGTTTCTTTGTATGTAAAGAAAGTATTTCAAAACTTGAAAGAATCATTGAAATTGGATAACAATTGCTAAAGAAGTTCTATCACTAAACATTAATCTGTACATCTCTGCCGGCCCCTTTTAAAATAGACAGGCGTAATGTTATGTTATGTAAATATAAGAACTCTGCATAGAGATCTCACTGTGGCAATCGCGAATAATTTGCTGTTATGCGTTGAAGAGTTCCGTTACCTGTCTTCTTCATCAGTTTTTCATCACCAAACGATACTTTCTAAATGAAAATGCTTGATTTGTTACCAAAAATGTTGAAATCGGTGCATGTGTACCTATATTTTTTGAGGAGTTCCCTCAATTCCTCGAAGATCCCTCATCAGGTATGAGTTTTGATACAAATGGGACTAATCTGTTAGTATACCCTATCAAACAAAAAAAGAATTTTGAAAATCGGTCCATAAATGACGGAGTACTGAGGTAACAAACCCTAAAGAAAAAAAAAAAAAAAAAATACAACCGAATTGAGAACCTCCTCCTTTTTTGAAGTCGGTTAAAAAAAATGGAACAACCATTCGAAATATAAATAGTTCTTAAAAACAATTATAATACTAGCTACACCCCGCGGTTTCACCCATTCCAAGAGTCTTCTGTTATCAAATGAAAAAAAAAGTATTTTCCCTGTCTATATAGATAGTTCAATCGTATTCAAATAAACAAAACTCTTCAGCTTGATAATGATGATTAAGTAATAGAAATTATTAAATTACAAAAAATAACATTTTAAAGTAGTAATATTTTATTTGACTGTGTGTAAAATTACCTGGGCACCCCTATCTCCAATCATATCTGTCGATAATCATACTTGACATTATACAGCAATTATTAGATCATTAACGTTCGGACTCGTGGGAAATATTATATTTTCCTATTGGTAGGTATGTGTAACAACACATATTCATTCCACCCCACATTACATCTACAGTGACTTAACAATCTATAAATATCTTTACAAATAAATTAAATTGCAGTGTTTTTTTGTAATGTTACAATGACAGTATTTTTTTAAACCATAAGAAAGTTTTTTTCAATGCAACACGATAGGTGTTGGCGACTGGCTGGAGCTTTGTATATAAACCTTTTTTAATTATTTGTTTTTTTGTGGTTTGTTCTTTCATAATTTTAAAACTGTGACCTTTGCCTTTGTCTTGTGTGTCAACGTACCAGATTTGGTTTACATAGTTTTACTTACTAAAATAAAGCTACTTAATAATCACCATCATTTTCCTTTAAATCGTCCATCATACAGTCCACACGCTCACCAACAGTAGGCTTACCAGAAACACTTTTTTTTTGTCCGTCTCTCTGTTTGTTTGAGCTAATCTCAAAAACGGCCAGACCAATTTTGACAAAGTTTCACTGGCAGAGAGTTGATGAGAGAAAAATAATTTAAGGTCAACAATTAATTATTGAATTCCGAGAGAACGAAGTGGTGAGCAACGGATAATAAAATATTAATTCACTTGTACGATTTCATAGCGGAAGTTACACTATTACATACAGTCACGACTTCAGCTACTGTTAAAAATATTACTTTATAAAATCATAACAATATAATATGGCGTGTCGAAAACAAGCATTTTACTCTAATACTTAAACCTTATGAAAATCGACATTAGATTTTTTGAATGGGGTTTGGATGGGAGAGGAACCGTCGAAGTAAAATATCTCCCGTTTTGTCTTTCATAATAAACTTATCAAAAGAATAATAATGTACTTCTTATCAGTCACTCACTTGATGAGTTAAACAGCGCTTAGTTTTAGGTTTATAAAAATTTATTTAATACTGGTATTTAGACTAAACCGCACACTCACTTATCTGCAGAGAACAATTGTTTGGTGTATGACAAATAAATAAAGTAAATACAATACAGTAAGTTGTAATGGTACAAGATATTTTGCCAATAATAATAAATACTATTGTCTATTCTGTTCTATTTTTAAATCTGACGGTTGTCAGCCATTTTGTCAATGTTGCAATTAACTAAATAAAACGAATCTTGCAGAATAGTCGACATCGGCTCAGTTGCCATTAAGGAAAAAAACGTGTTTCGACACATAAAGTTAAACACAATGCATATTTAAAATGATGGTGTCAATAATGTAACATAACTGACAGTTTTCTTCAACATTAAAAGCGATGAACGAGTCTATAAAGACGTGTACACACTAGTAGTTTCACGCTTCACAGTCTGGTTGCAACATTCAAAAGCAGGAACTTTAATGTACAGGGATCCGCTCATTAACGTCTGAAATTGGCGTAACTAGATGTTTTGATATATGCCACCCTAATAGAAGGGAATATTCAAAATACTTTTAATATCTTCCCGCCAACTAGAGGTATATTTAGGAACAACGAAGTGCCAAATAAAATAAACAAATTATCTGCGTTGAAAACAGAATATGGTGTATTTTGTTTTTTGATGAAATTCCATCGATTCATTTTGCAACTAGGAAATAGGTATATTTCACATTTATTTAACTTTATAACGAGTGTTTATAATGATAAGTTTAATGGTTTATTTAAGGACTTAATTAATAGATGCTTAAGCATCATCATTAGATTTTAATGTACACGCTTGACAATATTAAGAACTTAATTAATTATCTTGGCTTCCTGCTTATAAGTGATAAATAACAACCGATCCACTTTATTAGCTGCTACCTTATAAATATCAATATTAATTAGTTTACATTAATGCTAATCCTGTTACTACTTCGTTACTATAACACTGAAATATAATGCCAATAAATTATACTTAGTACCAGACATTGCCCGCCATAATACCTTCATGCAATGTGTGGGAGTCAGACAAGTTTAGCCAAGATTTAGAAGTTACTCTACTTTGAAATGTCAAATCATGCTCACTGATACACTATTCAAATACCTCCATTAACATATCACTTTAATCCTCGAACCTGCTCGTAAAAAGTAAGTGATATGACTTCTGGTTAAAAAAAATCGCAATTAAGTTTCCTATATAATTATTTCCATATATTACTACGAAGATAAAACTTGTCTCTGATCGTATAATCGAATTTTCGTGGGAGGCACAAGGTTCCCGAAGCAATAATTCATCAAAAACTCTCATTTTATAAAACGATTACAAAAATAGAATAAGAGTTTTTGCCCCGTTCGGCCACCAGTCGTCGAAAAATAACAATTAATAAATATAAATAAAAAAATTCCAGCCAGTGTGTTTCAATTCATTCGGGGGGCGGAGTCGCTTTACATTCAAGGGGAGGGTATCTTTCGAAATCATTAGTCGTGGAATGCCTCGGAAAGTGAACACGGTCCATAATAATTTTCGGTGCCCTTCGTCCGTCATCGTGGGCGGATATTGCCTTTGTCTTTAGTAACAAAAAGGACAAAAAACCTATCCAAATGTCAGTTCAAAATATTTATTTGCGCCGGTCAATATGAGCCGCATGTAATTTCGCTCGCATTGTACAAGTCCCGTGTTATTGTCCAACAGAGTGATGTATAACGACACGCGTTTCATTATTCAAAATTATGTTTCAACAGACGTAAGGGCTGTGTTTCATCAAACGAGACCAAAAAGAGATTTTAATCGTCGAGCACAAACAAATTTCGTTGGATGTGATCGAACGCTATGTGGCCTGAATACGAAGAACTCCGATACAAGACCATCCTCCTTTATTAATGCTGTTATTAATATTAATTTAATGATGTCCGGTACAAAGTTATAATTCATGTCCTTTTTTAAACACCCCATATAAACTTCATTATTGAATTCGCGAATAAGAATATTTTATTCTCGAATTAGTGAATCATTTTATTGGGCTTCATAAATTAATGAGTAACAACGCGAGTTTTTGGGAGCTGGTTTTCTATTTGCTTTTGATCTTCACAAGATTCCGCGTGCGTCAGTCTGTCATAATATATAACAATACAACTGGATTTTATCACTATGACCGCTAATTAAAGCTTGGCTTGTTAGGTAGCCTCCCATTTATAGGGTTATTACTCCAAAATCTTGTTTGTATATTATCACTTTAATATCATTAGTTAGCTTTATAGTTGTATTCATAAAACCATGTGCTCATACTTTAAATGCATCATTATTACCCTTGTTTTGGATAAGATAAACTAAATTTACGGTAAAATATATTTTTCAACTGGCTTTCCCTTTAATTGACTATGTGGATACTTAAAAACCTATTTAGAGTTTTTAACACGAAACGTTATCCTGGATCGTAAAGTAAATGGAGCCGAATTTTGTATGAACGAAATGACTTTACGAGGGAACATGTGACACACATTTAGGTAAAAAATGTATTAAATCATTGTGACTAGTTAGATGCTTAAGGTTCATTTGACTCCTCTACATAAGAAGGTTTTTAATACATACAAACTAAAGTATTATAGTCAATACTTTTCCCACAACATTATATTTAATCATTAACAACAACCTAACATCAAATCACATTTATTTTCAATATAACTTCACATTAATATACCAAGTTTGAATCTAAATTTATAACGACTTTTTATTTAAAGAAGCAAGGTGTTCAAATTCAAATGTATTGACGCAACATGGCCGAAGTTCTAAACTCATCAAACAACACGCGTGTGAATAAAATACGTACATATACAACTAATTATTTAGTCGGTGCTTCTGTTTGTAAGAAGGCAAATAGAATCAAGACAGCTAATGAGAACAATTTACATGAATACACTATTATCACATGAGTGATGATCGTCTTATGTAAACGGCATTTTTAGCTGGCAACACGAATGCAAGTTGTTTTTTTTATTGCCTATTATGGCAACCCGCAACCGGCTTTGTATTTGACTTCCCGCCTACAGTTACGACATTTTTTGTTCATAATAATCTAACTATTTGTATGGTTTATTCTCATAAATGTTTACACAAAATCTGGGTAAAGGTAAACTTGTAATTCGGTGCGGTTAAACAAATATTTGAGCTGATGTTTCCCAAAATTACTGCAAAACTTTAACATAGGCACGTACGGTTACGCAACGTAGAGCGGTACAAAAATTGCTTAATATATTAAGAGTTAAATATCGACTTATACCAGATCCGTTGACGATCTTGATCTTTGATGCCCTATTCGGTGTATCCTAGTCGGTATCTATCCTAGAGCTACCAAGACGCATTCATATGGTGAGGTGTCCCTCAGGGAACCATACTGGGCCGTTACAAAATTTTATCATCTGCCTTGCCTTTTCTTAAATAAGTTGTGGTCGGCTGCCAGTTATAAAATAATTAAATTTGACTTTATCAAATGTCATTATTTTACAATGAGCGACTGCCTATCCTACTTCCAATACGATACTCCTTGGTAAGATTTTCATTTATTGTTTTTGAAAATACCTTGTGACACGACAAAACAATCCCACACCGCGGAAAAGACGACCAGATTCAGCAAATCTCCTCCACCATCCAGCTAAACTGCACATGCATATTTTTTCTTCTCTTTAAAATATTAGACATCGTGAGGATCTTAATACAATACACACCTACACGCGAAGTAAGACAAGGGACAAGTTTCACTTAAATCTGAAAACGTCGCGACAAAATCTTTTCGCTACAGTCTGCGCGTTTAATTAGAGTGAGCGCAAACTCCGCGGCGCGTCACAAAGAACTTTGTCGTATTATTTGATCGCAGACGATATTGTCGTTGAGTTTGTATAGATAGTCTAACTTTATGAAGCCGAGATTGTAAGGAACTGTTTGCCTTTTCGAGATTTTAGAAAAGTGCGCTGTAATTTGTTCAACGAGGGCTGGCCTTAACTAAAGAAATTTAAAGACTAGCTCAAAAGTTCTAAAAACATACATATATTTGAAATGCTAATATTAATCGCATTGGTTTTCGTTTCTTTCATAAAAAAATACTTTGACAAATCTAAAATGCCGACAAAAGTTTCACGTTACGACGCGCCCCTTAACCAGATGTGCTGACGACCTCACGAAGATGGATGAGGCAGATTAAATGGGGTACGCGGAAAAGGCAGAAACACTAAATTGCTCTGATATGGTCATTGTCAAAGAGAAAACCTACAGTCCTACACGCATTACTAGGTGCATGTGGGCTGAATTATAAAGATAGACCGCAGGTGTTACAATGTAAACATAAAAGTTTTTCTTTAAACTGTTTCTATGATACTACTGAACAAAAAGCCTCACGTCAATGGTTACAAAACCAGCATAAACTGGCCTCTCATTATACAAAAAATCTGTACTTCTCTAGGCCAGCTCGACGTCAAAGTGTTACCTTACCTTTAACATAACTTTTTCAGCTAATTAAATAATTCGTTTATTACTATCATTATTTAATACTAGTTTCTGCTTATAACTTCGTTCCTATAAAAAAAAAACCTAACAATAAACGAAAATAACTCAAAGAACTTTTGAAATCAGGTGAGTAGTTCCAGAAATTACATACAAACTTACATACGATAGAAAAAATCTCTTTATAATAATTAGTACCTAACTATTAGTATAGTACTTATATTAACTAAATCAATGTTTCGCACGTTACTTAATCATACTACTACTATACCCACTGTTTTATCAACATTCAAGAATCGCAACCTCTTCATCCGTGCGTGACATAATGAAGGCAACCTTTAGCAGAGCAAGCGACCACGGGGACAGATCAGCCAGTATTTATAACCACATAAAACTGTTCGCGATCCGAACAAGCGATCACACAACAGATGTGACTGCCAGACAACGACACCGTGATTTTCAGCTTTGTTTATTGAAGGAAAACATTTCATATAAACTTCGTGGACAAACCGCTTGAATAAAGTTACGTTGAGTTGAACGCTGTTAAAAGGTTGGATTGTTTTGTTTTTGGGATTAAGCTTGTCCTTGGCATAGCGGTTCGTCGAATCCAACTCGGCTGGGCGGTGTTCGAAAAGCTATGCAACATCCTCTATCTAAAGACAAAAGTCTTTAACTAGTGATGCCATATGGATCAGAGATGTGCTCGCTTACAATTGACTTCGAAAAAACACTCAAGTCACCCTACTAGTTGTTGACTGACTTGTTGGTCTAGTAGTTAGTGCAACTGACTGCAATGCCAGAGGTTGTGGGTTCGATTCCCACCCAGGACAAATGTTTGTGTGATAAACAAGATCATTTGTTCTGTATCTGGGTGTAATTTATCTATAATATGTATGTATTTAGAAATATATAAGTATGTTTATCAGCTGTTTAGTAGCCATAACACAAGCTCTTAGCTTAGCTTGGGACTAAATTATATATTATATTACTAATAATGGGAAAGACTATTCTCCGAGTTTCATTATGGGACCGAATCAGTAATGAAGATTATAATCGCAAATCTTATTTAATCTCAATCTCATTTCTAATCTCTCGCGATACTTTAACAAAAACTTCAATAACGATGGTGATAATAATGATGCAGATATTAATGTTTTGATCAGACTGACAATAATAACTAGAACTAGTCGCTTAGGTGGTGGATGAGGTAGCTTTTAAGGGGAAAAATAACATCTTCAGTGATTGTTAAATGTGACTGTTTTAGCTTTAAGCACTTCCTCTAGACATGAACTTTACCTATGTCATATTTTACTCTCCTAAAGAGAAGTGTAAAATTTGGGCGCGGGAACAGAACACAACCTGTATCAAATTAGTTAACCATCAAATAAAGGAACATTGAGTTTTGTTTTAAGAAAATAGACTAAAATGTGTATTCTTCACGTGTTATTGATTTCTTTTAGAATAACAATCGAAAGAATTCCATGGCAGACAAAAAAACTCTCACTGATTATAGGGGGCCCAGTCAGCCCGCCATCAGAGACCATACCGAGGTGAGTTCGCAGACAAATCTGCTTAACAAAAAAGATTTACTCTTCAATGTTTTCTATAATATAAATATCAAATCTTGTCCCAAGAATTATAAACTAATACATTGTTTATAAACAATATAGCACCAATGTGTGTCATAACTTCCTATTACCATAATATGTGAAGACACATAAAAATCCGACAGCTAAAATAACGGGAGCTAAAATATTAAGAGCATTTCTGGACTGTTTTATAGCCGTAATATTTACTGCCACTAAATATTACTGCAGCGTACAAAATTAACAAATGAATGAGCGTTCATTGAAAATATCTCATACAATTTTAGCTGTTCCCGGTCATATATTGACGCTGCAATCACTCTAGAGGTTGTTGTAAATCAATTTTACAACGTTTTTGATGATCAAACGTAAAATATGAGAACGGTCTTCGAGACTGGATTTGTGAAAACGGCTGTTCCAGGATTCGCAGGGTGCGGGTTCGTATTTATAAAATTAAATAATGTTTACTGTTTCCGATGAACGTTGCGCGTTTGTCGTTTACGAGTCCGCCAATGTAAACGTACGCCCCGGTTAAATTGTTTACACATATACTCGAAATATTCAAACAATACCCGAAACTCATACGCAACCAGCAATATTTGCTCCATTACGCAGTAGGTACTTACGAGTATATCATTTTATAAGTATCAAATAAACCCGAAGGGAAAGGGTTTGATCGCCAAAGTGCTCCTTATCAACATCCCAAAAATAACACGCGTTTATATTCAACTCAGATATGAGGACATGTGTTTCGATATAGCAATCCTTTTTTTCAGTTGAGCAAACAATTTGTTCGAAGTAGTGACAAGTGATAAGTGATAACTGCATTAAAGTCGCATTAAGCATTCTTATCGCACAATTTTATCCCACACTTAACACTTTTAGTGTGTGATTCAATATTATTTAGCTTTGGTTCGAATCAGGAATCCAAATCAAAATCTCACACTCGGGCACTTACGTTCTTTTTGAAGCGATGCCGGTATTAAATCAGATACACAAGTAATACTTGTTCCATGCATATCCACACTCGTCAAATTGCCTATAGAATCAATGCCTCCCACATAAAAAGCTCACGACCGTACAAGCGCCGTGACCAATAAAAAACGATTAGTTCACTGCTTCAACATGCGAAGAATTAATATTTGTATAGACGCGATCAAAGGTCGTCATGTAGCGGTGGTCTATCTCGTTAAAAAAAACTGTCAGTTTTTTGCTTCCAACGAAGACTGCACAATAAAAGTGCCAGTGTGTTCTTACAAACGAGAATTTATGTTCGCTATATGTAAATGAAGTCCGGTGACGGTCGTACGCTGTGCTTTTTTGCTGTACAAAACACTGCTCGTTGCGTGCCCGTAATCAAACTGTAATGGAACAGTTTACGCAATGTATGTAAACGTTTTTTGGTTTCATGAAGTTTTTTTAGTAATGGCTTTTTGAAACATATGCGTTTTCAACGGTATTTTATAAGAGCAAGAAGTGGTAAATGAATCTTTATAACATACACTTATAAAATAAAGTATGTTGTGATGGCCTTGATATGTTGTGTTGTTGGTCAGAGCCTTTGCACTGCAGTGAGACCGTAACAAAAACTTTAAATATTGTATTATGTATAGGGTAAAAGCAGGAGCTGATGGTTGATCACAGTAGCCAGTGGTTATTTGTATGCATAATACGTATATGTGACCAAGAGACCTTTAAACCCAACCATATCAGATGTCTACCTACTTGATTGTATTGATTGCCTGAAATTTGTTCCATGTCTATCTAATCTTCGAAAAATCACAACGGCGTCAATCAAATGGTTAGAAGTTTCACAACTCAAAAGCTCTTCAGCTTTTGCAGCAAACAAAATCAACTTATATTATAACAGCCCAAAACTAAGCTGTACTGCCATTTACTCTTCCCAGTGTATAGTTTTTAGGCTTCCAGAGTTTTAGCATTTATTGCTGCTTACAACAATGGCCAAGTCTCTTGCTTCTTCGTCATTAAAAGCGATTACTCCAAATCTGAAGTCACATTTACTAAGTCTTCTTATTTCTGCAGCCGAACAATAAAAGACTCATCTGTTTTCATAAATATTATTTAACTACTGGTGTGACATAAGACCGTGAGTAGAAATGAGTATTTTATCGCCTATATTTCTAAAAGTCCACTAAATTATCGAGACGTTTCTTGCGAAATAAAGCCCAGAACTGTGACTAAGTTCCCATAATATTTTTCATCGATAATAAATTTTACTATGATACTAGACGCTGAGGGGTCAAAATGCATTGCCGTGGGTTGTAAAATAGCACTTAAAAAATTACTACCATCTTCTATGATGGTCGCTGTCAGAATATGTACGGGATTTATGTGAAAGACATTGATATTCCTGTTGTTAGGTGGACAACAGCATTATACTTCAACACAGCCTATACAGCATAAACAGTTGTAGCTTCTTGGAAATAAATTGGAAAACGCTATGTTGTTCCTTTCTTGGCGTGGCTTCTTCATAAAACGATGACAATATACCTAAAACGAAATTAAACAGGTTCATCATAAGTAGTAATAGAAGAATATGAGATAAATTGTGCTATAACTAAAATGAACAAGTGTGTTGAGTACAATTCTCATTATTTAACTTACTACTTAAGTACGCGCTAAATTAATCTCGTGACCAACGAGTTTATGTTTGATGGTAAGGACTCGAAACGAAAATCAGATAAAGCCTATAATGAAAACACCTACTTATTTTCGAATAAATCTTCATAATTCCAGAACAGTATAACTCAATAAACATTCCCACAATGATCAACTTGAGTGAGTTAACTATAATTCAGCACTCAAATTAATTTCGCAACAAAATAAAAAAGATCCAAAAAAGGATTCACATTTCCATGCTATGCAATTTGGTGCCTGTAAATTGGCTGGATGCAATTCAAAAATGCATTCTAGTCTTTGTACTTGTTCAATCACTAAAAGGAGCTTGTTTAATGGATTTCTACCATTACTGAGCAAATAATCGTACTGGACTCGTAAGGGTGCGCTCTTATTGCGCTGTCTATTAACGCAATTTATGTGCGCGTAATAAATAATTTCGTACTTTTTGAATTATTAGGACGCTCTTCTAACGAGATGTATATTATTTAGTTTGTTTCTATCTCGTTATTTGGTCTTACTATTTCAATATTATTTAAATCATACGCACATAAAGTTGCATAATCCATAATTTAAATTAACGTCATGCATTTTTCACTACTAACAAATGCGCTTCATCAAAGTATGCAATCATTTTTCCACTAGTTGACTAACATTTTGCTATAGGATTTTGCATTGACTAGAGATTAATGTAGGTTATCTCCGCAATTTGTATCGCTTTACTTGAACCTCTTAACTCAATACTTGGCTGGTAACATGACTATAACTTTGTCACAACCACTGCCATAACATTTTTATAGCTTTTGCAGTTTGTGGATCCTTGGTAAACTCAAACTCATTGTTTTCATCCTCTGTATCATCCATAGAGTTCCGCGCTTCAAATGAATTATTTCTTTTTAGAGATTCTATATTCTTTTACCTTCTCAGTTATTTCCCGCCTTCCGCTCCGCTCATGTTCTGTCCTCTGTAAGTGGATGCGCCCGCGGCGCGGCGGCGCAGTCACGACGTGCCCGTCTCGCTGAACCGCCAATTTGTGGCCGCCCCGTGTTGGTTTTGTTGAAGCCAGCGTCTTCATACCTACATGCGAGGCTTTTTACACTTTTTGCCACCTCAATACACCTAGAGTGAACGTGAAAAAATGTTTACAAGCCCTTCTTACCGATGTATGCGATATGATTCGAATACAATAGAATATTTGAATTACCATCAAACCTGTATACCCGGTATGAGTTTCTATTTACTTCGTTGTATTGGTTTTGGAAGATGCACATTGTTCTACAATGTACTGTGGTAGTTATTCGCTCTCCGATTCTCGTTGTCTCTTGAATACATTTCAGGTTTGAACATAACTTTGTTGTTATAAATGGTTCCCTACTTTTGCATAAAACAATTTCCAGCCCGAACGCTTATTTATTATTAAATGCTTATTACCGAGTAACCGAAGTTAACGTTACATGAACCAATAATTAATAATTAACTGCGTAATAACATTTACCGCATACCTCGTCAACTACGAAATTTCCAAAACATACAACCTGCACCAGTGCTGGTTGACCTTTGACTGCACGTTGGTTCCGCCGGGGGCCACAATTTTGTGTATGCAACAGGGGGCATTGTGGGTCAAGATACAGTGGATGCTCTTCATAATGACGGGCCCGTCAGTTCGCCCGTCAGTCAGCGAGTCCAAAGAATGAGTTCATTTCCTTCGAACACGCGAGATACGATTTTTAATTAAGTTTTTGTTAAAAATTCATTAAAGAGCAGCGACGATGGCGCGGGTGGGTCTTCAAGCTCAACTCTACATGCATAAATGAGTATGTAATTAATGAGCGTAGAACGCGGCAACTTTACTTGTTATAATGTCGAATTTTAAAGGTTACTTTACCATTATTTATATCCGTCAACTTTTTGAAGTAAACTTCGGCACGGATAATGTTTTATAGATAATATAGGCGAAGCGATGCAGCGAGGGCTGAATTTAAAATTTAAAACACAAGAAACAACGGAGGGACGTATGAGCCGATGAAATGTAAATTCCTACTTATTATACCAGCTCCCGAATGTCAACGGGAACGGTCAAGTCACTTTTTATTCATGGAAATAATAGTCAATGTGTCAGCACTAAACGAGAGGCAGTCGCGTAACGAATATCGGTTTAGACACAATCCGACAGGTAACACACCCGACCCGAGAGCCACGAACTATTTATTCCCATAAATAGAAATAGATATTTCTATAAAAATAAAAATAAATACGTCGTTTCCCTTACAAGCGTTTTCCTCTTCGCCTCGTTTTTGTGTAAGTGTAGTTTCCTTAACATGTTTTATGTTGTGAGATGTTGGTGGCATAATCGATCTTAAAAGTTAACATATCAGCTATTTTCTTTTCCAATATGACAACTAAAACACCTTCTCTGGAAGAGGCCGATGACAAGGACAAATCCCGGTTAAACAATAACGTAATAAAAAAAAGGCCGCGCAATAAGAAAAACCAAATGCAATGACATACACGAGAGTCGACAAGGGGGTGAGACTCGCCAAGGGCTCATTTAAAAATCCAGTCAGCAATGCGTGCGACAGGTATGAGTTTTCATATACTTAAGAGAGCATGAAGTATTTTTGAATAACTGAACTCACCATAGGTGACAAGGCCCTGGTTGGAATTTGAATACATTTGTTGCTACAAATAACAAAGTGGAGAGATTATGACGCAAACCAAAACGGTGATAAACCAGAACACGTCATTGATGAGAATTTAAAACCAGGCTTAGCTCTTCCATGACGATCTCTTATTTTTCTCTCTTCTTCTTCTCTTTTCTTCTTCTTCTTTTAGCGTGGTTAGTGAATAACCTGGTAACAGAGTTTATGTCGCCTATGGCCCTCTGACTTGACTTCACAAGCCGTTGAGAAATATCCTCAGGCATATTGGTTTTCTCATGATGTTTTCCTTCACCGTTTTTAAAGCAAACCATCCAAAGCTCCTTGTTCCTGATAAAAGGAATAGTTCAAAGTGTCAAGGAAAATCCTTGATGGTGGTGTAAAAGTAACAAAGCTATAATAAAACATACATAACACTACACCTGTAATCCCCGAAGGATTAGGCAGAGTAGTACACCCACATTTCGCTAATTATGTTAAATTCTCATGTAATAGGAGATCCAGACTCTGGGCTGCTACTGAGAAATTTCAGATGGAAAAACTCAATTACACTTTGCCTGTTCTGGGGATCGAACTCGGGACCTCATGCTCAGCAGTAGCATCTGCAACCTCTAGACCAACGAGGCATTTATAATAAAAATCTGTTAGTATTCATAATAAATAGTGGCATCCCCGGAAGAAACGATCGAGCTCTCCAAACTCACAGAAAGCACAGTCTCTTTGAAGTGATAACAAGTGGAATCAAAGGAGAAATAAAAAGCGTGATAGATTAACCTGTTACCCAAATTCTATGGAATCGTTTGATATAATCCATATTATATTTAGTCGCTAACAACCTAACCGCAGCTGCGACAATGCGTCCACGCAACGCAAGCCCGCTGTCACCATGCGGCGCCGCCACCATTTGTAAATTTATCTTCAAAGTAAGCTCCCGGTCCTAACATATTGCTCGACGGATCGTATCGAGCGTCGCACAATCGTTTATTTGTATCTTAACTAAAATAAGATCGTTTTTAAACGAATGTCTAATGTTGTGTTTTAAATAGGTCTCTATTGTTCACGGGTAGTGGTTTCTGTCTTCTTAATTAATTTGTAACTTTGTGTTGCAATAAAAATAACTAAAATTAATAAAGGGAGAATTGGCTTTTCAGTGTTATTACCCAAAATTCAATACTCTTCTTGGAATGAAGCTTTTATTCTCAGTATTTCCATTATTCAGTCTGTTACAGAGTTCTGTTGGGCTGTTCTGATTGTCTAGGTAACTTCGAAAAAAGGCCCAAATGTTTAAAAACTTCCGTCATATCTCTGATAGATTAGGCAAAAGTGTACGGATAGTGCACCAAAATTTAGCTGGTTATGATTAAGACTTGCACCGGTATAGAGGGCGAGCCAATGCCCATCAACTGGAACTACCAGTAAACTCAGAACATCTAGATGGAAGAACCCAATAACCTAATAGAACCTCTAGCTTGCCACCACCATACTACCAAGGCAGTTCATAAAGGTTTCACGGACGATCGTTGAGTAAAACGATTTACCTTACTGGCACGCATCCTAATGTGTCTCGTAAATAATACCGGTATAAAATTAATTATCAAATAAAACCAGAAGTTTTAAAATGATCGCCTATTAATGTTACTATACTGTTAGACAGTTAGGTTTAATATCTTCATGCTAAACGAGACCTTTTAGTGGAAGTGTTCACAGTTAGGTGCTTGAGAAATTACTGAAGCTGCTATAAACATCAAAAGCTTTCATGTACACCTAGACAATTAAAGAGATAGAAACACATTAAAATTTTATAGACAGGTGAGGCACAATGCAATGTGGTAGTCGGAAAAGTAAGTACCTAACTTTCTTATACGTGGACTGCGGAGTATCTAGTAAGTTATGCCAACAGTAAATCTCGAAGAATATATGGTAAGTCTGAAGGTATACTAATACGTATAGAACGGATATACAGGGTTATTTGTAAAACACCAACAACCTCGCAGGAGTAGATTACTAACATCATAAACAACAATAATTGTTCTACGACTGTTTCGAATACAGACAAAAAAAAAACTTTCCATACAAAACTCGATCAACTGTTCGGATATATTTTTGGAGAGTTGTTTTTTTTGTCTGTTTTCGAAAAAGTCGTAGAACAATTGTTTTGTTTATGATGTTAGTACTCTACTCCTGCGAGGTTGTTGGTGTTTTACAAATAACCCTGTATATCCGTTCTATACGTATTAGTATACCTTCAGACTTCAGACAAATAACCCTGTATACTAATATTATAATATATAAATAATGTGGACTCAGCAATCATTGTGCCGATAGTCGTGTCTGCTAATGGCTTATTAGCCAAGAGCCTCGATCAACACCTCTCGTTGGGCAGCTGGATCAAGGGTTTGATTCAGAAAACATTACTTTTAGACACGGCTCGCAATGTTAGGTGGTCGCATTGGTTCATCTCCCTGGAAATGAAATGAAAAAAAACTTTTTTACAAAAAAAACAACCGACTTCTTAAAAAAAAACTAACAGGTGAAAAATAACTCCAGTTTCGGAAGTCTGTGGCTTTGGTGGTTTTGTTTTGTTCATTATTGGCGTCGGTTAACAAAATGATTTATTATGCAAGTAGGATATGGAAATCACTTTTACACGTCATTTTTTCCTTTAAGATAGTTGAAGTCGGGATTTCCTAACTGACTACCTCTGAGAAGAAAAGCCGAAACAAACTCAGGGATCATCGTCTCTTTTCAAGTCCAGACATGAAAAAAATATATTAACAAAATTTTCGTGTGACGAACCGTGCAGAGCAGTGTCCGGTTTAGCCTTTTGAGGGAAGTGCCAGAAACAATTTGGGTAAGCAGCATGTGTGTGCCAGCCATCGTGAGCTAAACTTTAGGGTTAAGGAGCTCCACGACCCAACATTATGTCTAGTCAGTTAATAAAAAATTGGCATACCAATTATCCAAAACACCGAACTATAGAATTATAGCTTTAGCTTGGACCCTGTTCCTGATACCGGTGAGCTACTATAATTATTATTCAAACTACTATAAACTACCTTTTAGAATGTGCAACTAGAATCATATTAATTTAATTTATTTGTAAGTATAACGTTCAAAAGTGCCAGTTTTCAGGCCTAATTGAAATAAATGATTTGACTTTAACTTTGACTTTATTTATAAATGTTTTTTTTTATATTTTTGTATCAGTATTTAAAAATGTAATTTATATGTATGTAAAGACGCTAGCACATCAAGTTACCCGAATGTGTCAAATTTTCTCAATTGAATATGAACTTCATTGTGTTTGTCATAAAGTTGAAAAACGATCAAAGAAATTTGACACATTGGGGTAACTTGACGTGCTGGCGTCTGTACAAAAATAAATGAAAATAATAAATAAAACTAAGCTGTTAATGTCCCACTGCTAGGCAAAGGCCTTTTCTCATAGTGAGAAAGCACGAGCATTGATCACCACGGTTGTCAAAGTCAAAGTCAAAGTCAAATCGTTTATTTCAATTAGACCCATAACAGGCACTTTTGAACGTTAACTTACAAAATATAATAAATTAAGAGAATGATTCTAGTTGCACATTCCAAATGGTAGTTCCGTATGGAGAAGAATGTGCAAGAAACTCCATACTTACTCTTATAAAATAGGATTAGGTACAATACTTCGTATACAACAATCAGATTTTATGTGAGGACGATGCACCTAGAGTAATAAGAGCTATACTGAGATAGGTATATAAAAAATAAGCAATGGACTCGATAAAAAGATATTATGTTGGTAGATACATTGTACTCACATATTAACAAAAATACACAATACACTCGTTGCTCGTTGCTCAATAAGTCCAAGATTCCTCACGATGTATTCCTTCACCGATGTCAATGATCTCTAAGATAAACTAAGAAAGTACATAATTATGAATTGAAAAAGTCACATTGGTACTTGGCCGGATTTGAACCACAACCTCGTGCATGGGACTGTAGGTCCCTTAATTTCTAGACATTTTAAGAGTTAAGATTTTGTGCTTGTTAGTTTGTACCGATTGAGCTCTGACACTACAGGACCAATTTTAACCATCTTTCAAGAATAGAAAGTTGAGACCTGTTACTAACATAGGCTTTGTTAAAACTACGAAACGATAGAGGGGTTGTTAAAGTTCGAATGGAAAATAGCGAAATTTTTATTTTTCAAAACCAAATGTGTTGGTGATTATTTACAGAATTAATCACGAACGAGTTAAGGGGTACTTCAAGCTCACTAATGGCAGACTTTAATAACATAGACATTGAAGTTCGGATTTGCTCAGGGATCTGCTCCAAAATGGTAATAAATGAACCTCTAGAATGTGGATACGTCTATCAAATATTTTTTTCTTTGCCGTAGGGCCGGAATAGAAGCTTTAATTTTTAATGTGGGATAGTAAAGTCGTACTTATGTGGTATCATATAAAATGGCTTCATTTGCACCGTATATTTTCTTTTAAGCCATATAGTTTTATATGTGATAATGAAGGATAGATTGATGGTTTTATATAAATACTAACAGACTTCATGCGTTATCACCCGCGTAGTTCTGTTTCCGTGGGAATACGGGATAAAAAGTAACCTATGTTACTCAGGGTGAATGTAGCTTTTCAATGGTGAAAGAATTTTTGAAATCGGCACTTAAGTTTTTGAGTTTATTTATTACAAACATACACACACACAAATTTTTCCTTTTTATAATATTAGTAAAGGCTACATGATAAATTATAATTGGTACAATGCATCCGTCCGAGAGCTACACGATGCCACTGACAGACACACACACATACACACACACATACGCACCCGCACACAGACACCTCAAATGAATAATACCCCATCCCTTTTTTTGTGGGGGTTAAGTATAGAACAATATTTTACAAAAATGTTTTTAGATATCAGTAACAACTTATACATGATTATTGATATTATTCTCTTGTTATTTCTCGGACGCCTATCGGTCACACCTTTACTCCACCGGCACCGATTCCGACACCGATCTAGGTTTTTAGCATTATTATAATCAAGTAAATGACTTTCACTGCTGTTAGGGAAACGACTCGTTGTATGATTTTATCAAATGATTCTGCTGCCTATCAAACTGACCGACTTTGTTGACTTTTCCGGCACAAGATAGAAATCAAGTGAAACCAGTTAAACCTAAGATTATTGAATATTCTAAGCATATTTTACTGATATTCTAAATATAGATAAAAAAAAACCAAAATGTGCTGAAAATTGTGTTTTCATAATTAATCTAAAAATTCTAAGCCATAATCATTATTTTCGACTGGCCTGTTGGTCTTAGTAAGTGGCCCTGACTGCTATGCCGCAGGTTGTGAGTTCGATTCCCACCCAATCAAATGTTTGTGTGATGAGCACGATCATTTGTTCTGTGTTGAGCGTAGTTTATCAATTATCTAGTACTCATAGCACAAGCTTTGCTTAGTTTAGAACTGGACGGAGTTGTGTAAAAGTTGTGAAATAAATAATTAATTTATATTACAATAAAGTGAAAAAAAAAACTAAAAGATTTTCACTTCCTTACCAGGAATCGAACCCTAGCCTCCTGAGTAAGCCAGAATTATTAGTACTAACACAAAGAAGTCAATTAAAGCAAAAAGTTTTTCCCGTACCGGGAATCGAACCCGAGCCTCCTGGGTGAAAGCCAGGTATCCTAGCCACTAGACCATACGGGATACTGGTGGCAAACTCAAATTTAACACTCAATACCGTATTTAATGCAAACACTGGGTAGTTTCGTTGAAGAAAAGATTTCAACGTTCGAATATTGTGTCTACATTTGCCATCGACAAGCTTTTGTGATTGTAGCTCACAAAGTCATAAGAAAAGTATTTTTATGTTTTAATATTGATGTTACGGTTGGCACAGTGTCTGAGCTATTGGCGGTACTGTGCGTTGCGGGTTTGATTCCCTTATGAGACAAAATTTGTAAAGCCTGTTTCGGGTCAAGCTGTTATTTCTGTAAAAGCTTTCAAGATACAGGAGAAATTCCTTGTGCAACGTTTAAAAAAAAACATACAGAGTAACTTTAAAACGTGCCAAATTTTCACAGGGTGTTCTACCCATGAATGTAAACAACTTTTACTAAGGGACCAACTCGAAAATTCAAATATGTAAAATAAAATTTGCTCGGCTCACTTTACACGGCACTCAAACATAACTGTTCTGGCGAAATGTGGGTGTACAGTCAGCCTCATATGTTGATAAACATATCCATATTTCCTAAACTCATGAACACCTTAGCTTACACAAATTGCTACACAAGACTAGTGCCAGAATTCAATTAACGTCTTAAAGAGTAAAAATTCACTAGTCTTGTTTAGCAATTTGTGTAAGCGAAGGTGTTCATGAGTTTAGGAAATATGGATATGTTCATCGACTTATGAGGCTGACTGTACCTTCCTACAGGTATATCTCTGCTTAACCCATCGCGAGTTATAGGCGTGATGTTAAGTGTTACCTCATTAATCCGTTGACAAATTTTAAAGCTAAAAAATTAAAAACTTATTAATAGAACAAAATCTTAATAGGCTCAGGTGGTCATATAACACATGATGTTACAGTAACCGATGCCGGTGGACAAGTCGATCTCCAACTGACATTTACGCAAAAGAAAATTTATATACAATGAGAATTTACAACTTTATTCTGAGTTTTTTAATGACGTGTTTCCTTTAACAGCAACCAAACTCGTATCTCAGGCATTTTATGATACTTATCAATTTCATATATCAGTTGAAATCTCAGTATAAATTTAATTTAGAATGCTTGTTTCTTTAATATATTTATGCAAATGGACGAAATAAATTCAACGGAAAAATTATGTGATACTATTTTAAACGGGTATTTAGCACCTTATGAAATCTGATACGTGACAGAATTCTGCGTTCTCGATTCCATGGTACTCGGAACGAACGATAAAAAAATGTTGTACCTATTAATAAGGCAGACAACACGACCGACACTGTTCGTTATTAAGTCATTATGTGTAACGGAAATCCTAATTATAAACAGGATGATAATCTTACACTTGCAGTTTTGGATCTATGGCAAAAACTAACAACTGCTCTGCCGGTTATAAATAACCGAGTGTGTGTTGGACCACGAATAGTAAATGGTCCCACCAGTCGGAAATTCATGATGACTATAATATATTAACTGTTTTTGAAATGTGAAGTTCACGATGAGCACTGTATGAAAAAGTACTTTTTACCGGATATCTTTCAGCTAGATCTCCTGAGTCATATCGATTATTTTTTTAATTTAATTTTATGGCTTATTCCCAAGAGCTCCAAATCTATTGTTCTCCAAAATATTTCTCTCCATACATTGATTCCCAACAGCTCCATAATTTTATTAGTTAAAAAATAAAATACTATTTTTTTTCCCAGCGGCTCCAAACCAAATTGCGTAAGGTCAACAAAACACAAATTGAACATAGTCACAAATCAATCTTATCTTAGCTAAGTATGTGCAATCTGTACTTGATCATTTTTGGAGCTCATGGGAAAGATTTTAATTATTACTATAATATTGCTTTTTTAATTTGGAGCCGTCGGGAATAAAATTATGGAGCGCCTGGGAATAAGCCAATTTTATTTTCATACCTCTTCCGTCTGTTAAGTCACTTGACGGATACAGACGATATATACAGAGATATTATAAACGCGAAAGTTTGTATGGATGTTTTTTACTCTTTCACGTAAAAAATACTGAATTGATTACTATTAAACTTTACAATAATATATTACAAAGAGGTAAAATTTGTTTGTAAGTTTGTATGTAGGGGGTAATCTTCCAAACTAATGATCCAATTTTGAAAATTATTGCGGTGGTGGAAAGCTACACTATTCCTGGATGACATAGGCTACTTTTTATCCCCGTATTCCCACGGGACCGGGAACTACGCGGGTGAAACCGCGTGACGACTGCTAGTAATTTATAAAGATATATTGCCTGAATGGTTAAAAATATAGTTAAATACAAAAAAAAATATTAATCTATTTATATATAATGCATTTAGATAGTAACATATTAATCTGTGACGCCTTCACGACTAAACCGCAGAATCAAATATGATGAATTTTGGCATTAAAATAGATAGAACCTTGGAGAAGTAAATAAGCGACTCGACGTAAGTACTTATCCTGCGCAGACAAAGTCGCGGGCACCAGCTCGTATCAAAATACCAATACTTAATTCTATTTTATCATCCCAATTTTTATGGCATGAAGTGATATTTGAGTATCTTATCAAAAGAACGGGGTCTAGGTATATTCCAAGAGTGCGACATTACTCTTCTACCATTAGTACATTTTACAACAATGACGACGTAGGCAGCACAATGTCCCTTCACACTGTTCGTAATGCCATATCATTGGCGGGATACGATAAATATTTTAGGATACCAGTGTGAATGGACATTGTCTCTTTATATTGTAGAGGTGACCGGGTTTATGGCCGCCATATAGCTGGTGCACTTCTTGTGCTCGTAGGACCTCCATTTTCTAAGGACATTCTTGTATTATTAAACGCTACTGTATTATTGAGTTTGTTTTGTTTGCAGTGTGGTTTTCAATGAAGAAGAAAAGGCCTCACTGCGGCTAGCAGTGGGTGTCATAAAAGACAGGGAGTATTGTTGCCTATGAAAAGGAAGTAGCATCACAATGTGCACTAATAAAAGTACGGTCACTACTGTTTCTGCCAAGTAATGATGGCGACAATCTTCCATATCTACTAATTCATTTGTTCTAATTGGCAACAAACGCACAGACATAACTATTACGCTCAAATCGAGTTCGATTTCAAGTTAATTATAAATTTATAATAGGAGACAGAAGTTTGTATGAGAGGTTCTGTTCTAATTGACTGTGTTTTACATACATACATACATACATAAACTCACGCCTTTTTCCCATGGGGGTAGGCAGAAACTACAGAGCGCCATGTGCTACGATTCTTACATACTTCTTTTGCCTCGTTTACATTCATACATGTTGTCATACACACACGCCGGTTGCGAGTGCTACGCACCTGACCTTTCTGAAGAACCTCACCAATAAGGTCTATGTATGTCCTTCTAGGGCGTCCCCTCCCGGCGTTCCCACTTACATCTGCCTTGTAAATACCTTTCGTTAGTCGCCTTTCATGTGTGTTAGCCACAGTCAATTAGAATAGAACAGAACCGTTATGGTCAACTATTACTAGGACTATTTATAGAGGAGTAAAACGAGTAGCTAAATAGATACACTACCACCTGTTAGTATTTCTCTTTCAAAACTTCACTTAAATAAATAACAAATAAATATTCTAGAACTCTTACACAACGCCATCTAGTCCCAAGCTAACCAGAGCTTGTATTATGGGTAATAAACAACTGATAAACATACTTATGTATTTTTAAATGCTTAAAACATATTATAGATGGACTACACCCAGACACAGAATAAAAGATCGTGCTCATCACACCAACATTTAAATTTTGTTCTCGTTGGGAATCGACCCACGACCTCCGACATAGTAGTCAGGGCCACTAACTATCTAGATCAACAGGCCAGTCGAAATCAAATCCTTACACATTATTTTTTCTAATCACACGGTTGAACATTTTAGAATCTTCATAATATTGATTGATACGTAAAAAGAAGGAGATAGTGGACAGACAAAACTTTTTTTCCCACATGAACACTTGAACAGTCCATTTCAAAGGACTAAGTGCGTTAACTAAATCTCAATAGGTAAATTAATATTTTTTGTGACTATTAGGTAAATCTACATCATCCAACAAAATTAGTTCAGCACAGTCTGACATTATATCCCAACGTTTGGTAACCCACCTGTAGGAAACAATTCAACCATTTAGCATACATACGCAAAAGCCGAACATAACAATGTTAGTGCAGCCCCCAAAGATGCCCACTCCTGACCATTGTCTACACAATGGTGGACTTACACCACGTTTATAGACCGGTGAATGGTAACACGAAGATGAAGAAATCGATGATAACTGTCAACTGAAGAACACGTTTACTGTAAAAGTGTCGATGACGAAACGACTAATGTTTTGTGAAATAAAACAATATAAAACGATAAATATAGTAGAAAATTATTGCTATTGATGAATAATAAATGAATTATTCGTGATTAGATCTTCTGGAAAACAAGATATTGCTGCAATGGTAACTGCTGCTTAACTTAAAGAATACCAAATTATGCAGAGGATTAGATCTACAAACGAAATATGGACTCTTTTAACTCCTACTAATTTATTAGGCACAGCATCGCCTAGTATTGTTAATGTCTCCTATATCTAAAAAACATATAATGCCGTGTTGAATATTCCACACAGCAACAAACTAACTAAGGTGTATTATTTGAGGTATTTTCCAAATTCTTAGTCACAACCGTTACATTACCACTGGGTCACTAACCAAACAACTTTTATGTGTACGATAAGAAATACCTGACCATGATAATACGCCCTTCCCATGTCTAACCCAAAACCATTAAGAGTAACTTCGCGACTACCGTTCAAAACAAACATGAACCTCAGTTTATTACTCCGATAATTAATGCTCGATCAGTTTGTATCGACCGCCAACACACGGACGTCGGCATCTATCAAAAACCGAATTTAAACAAGGAACATAATAGGCGGTAACAATAGCTGTTGGCATCGACGAGCACCTCAACCTAATACCAATAACTAAAACAGTACACAGCGGCTTGCCTGTTGTCTAAACGCATTTTTCCCCGAAGTGAAGGGTCAATATTTACCCTTTCCATGAGCAGCACAAAGCTTAATGTTTGTCTCGACGTTGCACTTCGGGTCCTGTGTAAACTCGCCCAAACAAATTGTATGTAGTTCTATAGATCAACCACAATTCAATCTAAGCCTTGTTGTCGAAAGGTTAAAGTTAGAATTTGGAAACGGGAAACCCGGGCGTAGTAAAGACACAAAAAGCATTATATTTTATGTCTATAGTAGCATTTAGTAGCTTAAGGCGATTCTGCGGTTACATTGTAAAGAACTTCATAAGAAAATGGATACATCGCCTCCAGTGCTTTCAAGATAAACTATAACGCGAACTCTGAAGATATAATTATATTGATATAAGACCTAACTCAGGGGACGTTTTTATGAATTACTTATTCCTTTAGTCTAGAACAGGTTATTTGATTACGGTACGGCGATGGGTACACTAATGGATTTTCTGAGAGAGTATCTGTCTACTAATGCTAGGGTTTATAAGTACGCAATAAACAAAAATGAAATTTTCTACGCTTAGGTCCTGTTTGTATGAATATGTAAATCGTCTACTATGATATAACTTACGTTTCATACCGTGATTTTATGCGAGGACTTTGTATATGTGTGGTAGGCACGCAACCGAAAGAATTTGCTGAGATATTGCAGGGCTACATACATTATGAACCCATTACATTAATAGACTGATAAAACACTTTATATCAACCATACCTGATGTAATAATTATTCGTAAAGGGCTAACAAAACAAGACCTACGGACTCTTAAAAACCTTCCATCTCAATTTGTTTTATGAGAACTGGATCACGATGCTACGAATTCAATTTGTTCTCATGCTAATTTAGAAATAAGAGTAAAACATAGAGTGGTATCAGACGGTTATCATACCCCCCAAGTTGTGGCAGCGTTGGGGAAAACAGGTTATTTTGTGATCCTAAGCGGGTTATAGTAACTACAACACGATTATGATTCCCAGAGGGATAAGCAGGATACGATTTGTAGATACAGTAAAGTTGTGGATTGCTGTGATTCGGCAATTCTGTTTAGTTTTGACCTAATAAATACGCCTATCCGTTTGAATATTATTGACTATAAAAACGACAGTTGTGTTAAAAATATATTATGTTTAAAGTTGGTTGATAGAAATTATTGCTTGTGTATGTTTTTAACAAAATTCAAAACACTTTTAATAATTAAATAATTCTAAGTTAGAGATAGATTAAAAAAATATTTAAAATTTATTCTAAGACTCTACTTAATGTAATCTTCAGCCAGCAACAAAAAATCGCCACCGGTATCACTATTTCAAATAAATTTTTTAACATTAGCGTCTTGATTTTAAACCTATCAGGAAATCTAGCAGCTTTCCTGATAGGTTTCCTGATAGGTTGTAAAAATTATTTGCGAAACTGTACTCATTGTGCATCTTACTGGATTGTCACCCATCTACGGACCGACCTCAGAGAACATAGGTTAACCATCACTTGGCCCGTGCAGCTGTTGTTATGACTTCAAATGTGAACTAGGTAAATTTCCTTACAGTGCCCAATGCAATAAGGCACTAAAATATCAGAACCTCTCAAATCTAACTGGTATTTTAGCTGTAGTAATCTTTTGAAATGAAATTAAATTAAATTATTTATTGTACAAGTAGGATATGGAAATCACTTTTACCCGTAATTTTTTCCTTTAAAGCTTGTTGAAGTCGGCATTTTCTAACTAACTACTTCTGAGAAGAAAAGCTGAAACAAACTCAGGGATCATCGTCTCTTTTCAAGTCCAGACATTAAAAAATACTAACAAAATTTTCGTGTAACAAACTGAGTAGAACAGTGTCCGGTTAAGACTTTTGAGGAAAGTGCCAGAAACAAATTGGGTAAGCAGCATGTATGTGCCAGACATCGTGAGCTCAGCTTTATGGTTAAAGAGCTCCACGACCCGACATTATGTCTAGTCAGTTAATAAAAAAAATAGGCATACCAATTATAGTTATTATAGTTTCTTCGTTTGTGACTACTCCTTCTGCTGTTCATTCGTTACTACTCTAGAAGTCCACCACCTTTGTAGTTCCTTAAATCCTATCCCAAAAAACAACACTACAAATTTTTTCAATCCACATTTTCTGACTCCATTTGTCTAGCTTCTAACAGCGGCTTGAATATTTATTTGACATGTTTTGATTAAAGCATTAGATACGGTGAGACAGCCATCCTGCCGATATCGCGAGATGTTAGCATCGCATTCAAATAATGTTCCAACCGATAAACAATCAAAGACTGCTAGAAAAAATATTAGATCATGTTTTTCGGTTGTGCTATTATGTTGAACAAATGTATTGTAATTCAATCAAATTGTATTTGCACATGGAAATGTTATGATATATTTTGTAATTGCTATTTATTTGTCCGTGTTGAAAATCTAAAAGAGAATATTAAGTTTTTAGTATTTATAAACTACATTTATACATAATTTTCTATGATAGAGCATGCAAATATACTCACAGTAACTGACATTTAAAACTACCATACCTACTTATTAAGTACGTATTTAAAATTCAAGCAAGATCATTATTAACGATTTGTATTAAAATAAAATTAATTAAAATAATCTGTTTTAATTTACGAACCAACATTAAAATTAAGTAGGTTTTCTTAATTATACGTATAATTTCATGCACATTTCGTAATAATGTTTGTTAGGTAGCTAATATTTTTTACAATTTTTTCACACATCATCAAATTACAAAGCGGAAAATTTTAAGCAGTATCTGATTACTTTATATGTGAACCTTCCCATTTATAGGTATCTAAATTGCCTATATTTTTTACATTTTAAACGACATCAATAAAAAAACCATAATATTCACGTCTCAGTAACTGGATCATAAATCACGTTGTAAACATAAAACTAACGGGACAACTCTATTACTCTACAATACTTTTCGATGGAGACAAACCCATTCGAGACAGCAATTCGCAATCCAGCAGCAATAAACATTTACCAGTTAAAACTTCATTGTTCTACATCACAACACAAAGGGTTGTCGCGAACCTCGTAAACAATAACATAAATACTTGCAGATCTTTCACAAACTAGTACAAAGTCTTTGTTACTCACAAACCCTTTGGGAGCTTTCGCAATGACGGATGAATCATGCCCATTTTCACTGACACTAGGTGAAACCAATGTCTAATTATTTTGATTTGGGACTATCGTCACTGAGCCGAGCGTAGAAATTCCAACAGCTCGCTTTAATTTAGGCATTCATCTAGATAGGTGTTAGTGAAAACGGGCATAACTAACCTATTAACTGTGAAACAGTTTGAGAGATATCTAAATATTAATTGTTACTCTATACAGCTACTGTGAAATTGCGTATCAAACTAGTGTACACATATTTACATGTATCTAAATACATCTAGCCATTGACATTTGTCGTTGGATCCTCTATTCGTGTCGTTAGTTATTCAAGTTGTTTTCTTAAAGAGCTTAAGGCCATTCATTTAGTTTCGGCTTTCTACATAAAGCTATAAAACATTCGTCCAAAGCCTAAATTGCCTACAAACGATACAATCTGGAATTGCTACGTTCCCAATTTACGAGTATAGTTGCCTCAAAGCATTCTCCGTGCGGTGGAACGGTTGGCATTTTTGTCGAGCACAATATTCTTATGAGTTTCTAAACATGACCATTCCATTTAAATCCAAGCTTCGTCTGTGAATATACTTAAAATTTTATTGCGCTATTATTCTTTATAGACGGAATTTAGAATAATTTTGAATGTTTAAAATAGTCCGCCGTAAAATCTAGATAAGTATGAAAAGCCTCACTAAATTAGGTATTATTGCTATTAAAGATATTTTGATGAACTTAATTGTTTCTTGTATTCATAAAACTTCAACTAATAGGGTGATTCGCTGTTTTTAATTAAACAATGGCTAAGTTATGAGTCGTTTTGCTGATGTCGATGCAGATATGACGCTTGTGGCACAACCTGGTTTTCTCATAATATAACAGTAAACAAATCTCAGAATATAAGAAAACAGCATATGTTAACCATGTTATTTGACTGTTTAAAAACTTGAATTTCAATTGAATTGAATTCTACTTTTATAAAAAACTAGCGACCCGCCCCGGCTTCGCACGGGTGCAATGCTGATACTAAATTAAATACACTACAGAAAAACTATGAACGTTGTATCCGACCGGTACCGCCCGCCGCAAACGCAAATTTTAAATTTGTAATATCTCCGAAAATATTTGTTTAATTTACATGCTGTAAGGAACCATATTGATCTATATTAATTGCACACTGTATTTAAGGTACTTAATTCGATAAGGATTAATGTAAATAAGCCATTTTTTCACGTAAAAAGTAAACAATAAAAATGGTTAATGTGGGTTATCCCTAAAATATAAACATATACCGTCGCCGACTTTTTTGTAGACCTTTTTATGGTGTACAATACTGTAGTACATTAATTTGATCTAACTCGTAGGGTTTAGGTAGCGTTTTTGCTAAATTGCTAAATAAGCCCAAAAAAATAGGTTAATTTACGACCTCACGTTAGAAACCTCTAAAATTAGCAATGTTGCCTTAGTATATGATGCATGTATTATACATATAAACCTTCCTCTTGAACCACTCTATCTATTGGAAAAAACCGCATCAAAATCCGTTGCGTAGTTTAAAAGATTTAAGCGCACATAGGGATATAGGGACAGAAAAGGCGACTTTGTTTTATACTATGTAGTGATTTACTCCTTCTTTTCTGTTTTTTTTTTGTTTATGGATTCTTGTTATCTGAATAAATAAATTATTATTATTTTTATTTGCAAATCGTATAACATCATGCACTTATTTTTACCTACATACATTTTCCCCCCGGAATAAAACCCAAGCCCTTATTCTCAGCAGTAGCACTTGCAACCATTAGAACAACAGGCACCCATTCACACAATATTGTATTATACTCGCTATTGCTTACGAGAAGGACCAGTGACTGCTGTTATCAAATTTTAACGTCAAATGATCATTGAACGTTTCAAGATTTCTTATTCTAATCCAGATCAAAATACTATGCTTTTTTTTATTCGTCCAACGATCTTTTAAAGGTTTAATACGATTTTGTTGCAGGCTCCTAATGGCAACTCAAAAGTGCCGACAATAAACGCATTAGCCGTGTGTCGGATCACGCGTCTCCATCAAAATAATGTGTCACATATCCTACCAAATCCTCAAGAGAATGCCGCTTCCATAAGCTAAGGAGAATAAACGGAACTAGGTACTACTTGGTAATAAAATAATATTATACAAGTGGTCTGGACTGATATATTAGATAAAATCTTCACAGAATATCGTGTACATTATCATATTAAAACACTCAATCTTTCGTGTCGAAACTAAAAACCTATCAATGAATGAAGCATCACACAATGAGTCCATATGGAGAGCCACGTGACAATTATTCACGTTTTATTTACCATAATTCAATCGTCCGTCGCTTAAATAACATTATCTAAAGGCAGTAAATATCGGCCATTATCGAGGGCCCTTCAAAATTCCACGCGGTGTTTTTGAACGAACGCGAGAGAATGACGCGTCAACTCCATCCACCAAGAAAAATATTGAGACAACAGGCTCGTCGAGTGCCCTCCGCGGCGACATAATGGCTTTTCATTGAATTCCTCTTGCTTTCTTTTGTTTATATCCCATAATGTTTCGATTGGAGCATGATGGAGGGCGGCCGTGATTACTTTAATAACAATGACGACCGGGTACAAAGGACGAGACCACTAAAATTATGTGCGGGGTCGTTCTGTATAGTTCTCATGCCCCTCACGTAAGCACGGCGAACCGGAGCATGCTCTGTGACGTTTACCTGCCCCCACGTCACATATAAATATTATCAACACAAAAATAATGAGCCTTTCATAGAAACCCATTAGTTTCATGACCTGATACTAAAAATGATAAAGAATTATACGAATATGTGACTAAAACGCGGAAACATTTTTTTTTATGTTAAGATTAGATTATCATGTTGATAAAGAAATTCTGCGAGTGTAAGGAAACAAGCTAAAGATAAACCAAACAAATAAATGCCGAAGGTGTCCCAATTATGGAGATATAAGGGTGAAGTCATACCAAACCTCGGGTGTGTCTATCTGCGAACGTGTCAGGTATTCAGAGTCCGTGTTCGGTTAAGCATTAGGTATGGAAGCCTCGCCCCAGCGGAAACAAAACGCATTTCTTTACTTATTTTAATATAGAATAAAAGCGTCGCTTGCTCGTACCCGGCGATATGTATGCGACACAGCAAAGGGACACGCTGTTTGATATGGTTATTACGTCCTTTGTGGAAAGGATAAAGAAGCCGGTGTGAGCGGGCTCTAGGCTCCGCGGTGAGATTTGTCTTCGTGATACGCTAAAATTTAGAAAAAAGGCACTTGACAAGAGGATACACAGTCGGTCTCCTTGGAAATGGTAATGTTTCATAAAAATCGAAACCTGTTCGGGAGATGGCCTTAAGAATAACTAAATTTGGTGTGACTAGACTGGATGCCATTCATCTCTGTGGATGTCATTCACGACATGATTCATTTCTTGCTAACGCTACGAGAAACAATAGACGGCGACCGTCATTTACTGAATAAACTAAAGTGGGAATAATTTTCGATTCTCTTGAGATTCACAAAAAGATATTATTGAATCCGGTTTTAAAATTTTCAAAGCTTGTACTCTTAAATCTTGCTATTTGATGTGTGGTCCACAAACTATATTCACTTACGTTTACCATTACCACCACGACGTAACTGCTACCTAAGACGCTTCAAAAGATACATGAAGCATAATGGCTGTTTACTGTCCTCTTCCCGTAGCGAAGCATATTTTATGGGTTTATGTATGAGCGTCCCGGTCCGACAAGCATAGCTCCAAGCGATTCCGACACGATAATCGCAACACAAGAGAATGTCTTGACATTTCTTTTCTTCAAGGCGATGTGTAGCAGTAAATAAGCCTGCATGGACATCAGTGCAGGGCTGACAACGTGCTATTATATTGTTTGCGTAATTACACCCCGCGACCTGGAACACTTAGCGTATCCAGCTTGAGATGGTAATGCATGCGAAGCGGACGCAAATTACTCATGTGAGAAAATGTTATACGTAACTTTAATAAATTCTACTAACATTGCATAACTAGTAAAAAAAAATCAATGAAAGCCACGCATTATATATGATTATGCAGTTGTTTAACATGCAAATATGAGGACCTCTTATACTGATATACGGAATCTGAATGTATGCAGAAGCATTGTCGTTCTCATATACAAACAAAGGTTTGGAATAAACTTAATGAAGCGTCTAAAGTCAACAGGGAAAGTAAACCTTGGTAATATTTGGAAAACATCTTTATGATAATACGACTTAGGCTCTCTTTTATTTTTCTTACGAACCATACTGTTTGACTACGTGCTGAAAGCGTAGGGACTTAAAAATAGGATCAAGTAAGGCTAACTGTAAGATATGTGTTCTTGGAAACAGTCACGCACTCGGGAAAATATCCACGTTTGTCGTTGAGACTTTTGTATGTGACCCCAGAAGTAAGCCTAATTTAAAGGCAGTTTGCACTTACAGTATTTGCAGCGTTTCCTCCATAACAAACAATGCTATTGGAGACAATTGAAAGGATCAAGCTTTTTAGGACTGTTGACATTTAGGTCTGCAAGCTGGCTTTAGAAAGTTTAATGATATTGCAGATCCTAGAATGACTTTTCTCTTAGATAGGTTCATTTGAAAACCAACCTGTCTCTGCATTATCGCTGAAACGGTCATTTTGGAGCAGCCTTCATTTTTCAATCTATTTCTCGTACACGGTTTAAACTTGTTGCTAATAAAGTTTTTTTCTTCTTTTTCATAGCATAAGACGTTGGAAATTACTTCTCTTGACGTTAAGGAATTCCGAAATTCACAAAAAAATATTTGAAACCTCCAAAAATTACTGTTAAACCGCACATAATATATCACAATGAACTCGGCATATCACCTGATCCTGTTCTAAACAGGAATTGTAGCGTTCTGTATCTAATCTCCACATCTGCGCGTGTTTCCTCTAGTGTAAGTTACGTACTAACGTTAGCACCTCTGTACCTCTACCATGAGTTTACACCGTCAAAACTCGCTAGCGTCTCCGTAAATTATTTGTATGAAATATTGTACAGCGCCTCTAGCGGTCACAGATAGAATTAAAATTCGTACCATGAGCACTATAGATTTCGATAGGTTGAAAACCTAACGTAATCTATTCGATAGTCACTAACGTTTTACAGCTGTCACCATACAAAACGGTACCATGAGTCACTAATTTCACTGACGCTATCGAATAATACGCTTACGATAGTAGTTACGTAGCTCACTAGCATTTTGACGTGTGAAACCTAAGTTTACATTAAAATCACATACATTTTTGAGTCTAAAACAAGTAATACCAGTCAAAATAATGCCTGCAGGAGCTTATTTAGCATGGAATATGTTAGTGACCGCTGAATTTGAAGACCAACGACGTGAACAGCGGGAATTTCAAGCAAAAATGAGTAGTATTCATGTTGGACACCGAATGGAAAATATAAGTGAAATAAAGTTTATTAAACTTTGCTCTCTAAAGAATCATTTGAATACTTTTTATCCCGGTAGTAAGATCCCATGGGACAATCATCAAACTTATTTAAACGTAGGTATAATAATTTTTAATCCATACAATACATTGAATAGAAAGTTAAAACATAGGTACCTTTCCACATGAACTCCACCAACAATTGAAACTGAGACACTGTGACACTGTGTTCCTCATTGTATTAAATAATCTTTAAACTTATAAACAACACCGCGCAGCTCAACGACTCAAGTACACAACACACAACGTAAACAAACGGTCGGTTTATTTGTGACATTGACTGTCGTCTAATTTTTAACATAGCGATAACAGACATTTTGAGCTTTTAAGAGACGTTCTCTCTTCTTATCCGTGGGAAAGAAAGAAACAAAACATAAGTAATGAAGCATAGACGAAAGTATTCTAAAGATTAGAGTGAAGTTAGCTAGACGACACGATCTATCGAGCTTACCTTAGCGCCTGCGTAAGACTACGTAAATCTCATGGTGCAAGCATTATCGAAATCTATTCGATCCACGTTAGCACGCTAGCGGTTTTAACGCTAGCGAGTAATTTTTAGATGGCAACTCATGGTAGAGGTACTGTTCCTTGCGTTGTCAATTCGCTGAATTCGCAATGAATCTCCTCGCGTCGAACTCCATCGCACTTTATCAGCTAGATCTGAAACGCCGCGTACCTGATCGCTGGAGATACGAGTCTGCGGTTGAGAGACCGCAATTTGAATATTACGTCTTATATTATCTTTTAGATTTAAATGTTATTGTTATTCTGTTTGTATGTTATTAAGCCTTTGAAGTTTTAAGGACTCTTTCTCAGGATTGATGTCTTTGTTAACAGGTATGAGTTAATTGATTTAGGCAGGTCCTCAGAGAGAAGTACACTCAACCGTTTGAAAGTGTTAATACTTTGACTTAGGCTGACCTAGAATAATACAGAGTTACAATAGAATACTAGTTATACCAATAGTTTGTTCGTATATGCATTTAGATCCATGCATTTACAGAGTCAATCGACCAGCAAGTGGTTATGTGCACAGTACACCAAACCATCGTTATGCCTTAAAACAACAGTTGTATCATTGTTGTCATACAAGAACACAAGAACAGTTAGTCGATCGTTTGCACTGGCTGCAATACAGGATGACAATGTTTGACAACATCTAAAGTATCAATTTAGACAAATTGCACGGACGTCGCAACTTTAAAACAGAATCCCGTTACTGTAATCTCCTAGGTCTAATGTACTTTCTACACCATAGTCGGCAAATACAAAAAGAAGATGATTCATACAAGCGTTAAAACATTCCATTTGCTAATATTTGCTTTTTAGATTTTCCAGTTTTTACAACTCTCATTGCACAATGCAGTATTTATGCGTTCCCAAAGCGCCGACTTTTATTGCGGACCGTTAACGTGGAAATAGAAATCAACGGTACTGAAGGGTTCGCAAAAAGAGTTGCAAATAAAACAATAAAGACTTTCGAATCTGCAAAACCCAACATTTGTTGTGAGACAAGGAACCGTTAGTCCAGTAAAGGGCTTATTTATTGCGACAAATAAATTGTTTGCCAAAGTCCTTCTAAAAATTTAGATTTCGCCAATTAAGAGACAAAGGGTGTAACGGGCTGTCGGCAAATGTTATGGGACAACAATGAATTGTTTACTGCTTAAGTAAAACGAACTTAAGTCCTGTTGCAGGCATACGGGAGCCAAAGAGTTAAATACATGTTGTTGTTTATTGTTTGTCAATATTTAGCGGAAAAGAAGATAATTACCTTGACTTTCTACTAATGTACTGTAGGTAAAACCCAGGCTGTTGTTTCCAATCATGGTCAAATCAAATGTGATGTTAATTCATATCAAAATAAAAATACGACTTAAAGTCATATTGAATTGCACCGTGCTCGCAATTAATTTCTTCCGAAAGGATTGTTGGTAGGTATTTATTTGATATAATTACCATCAAGCCAGTCGTCATCGTAAAGTCAATAATCACAGACCACTTCGGTTTTTACGACATCTGTTTTATTATCAGGTTTATTCGCTTTGATGTACTGAATGTATTTTATGAAGCTTTACAAGCTGTTATGGCGTTTGCAGAAGCAATTAAACCAATATAAAAAAATCAATCTTTGGTATCAATTGTTTATAATTTTATAACACGCATAATCGCTTATTCTAAAAAAACTTAAAGATATACTGTAGACCGAATGATCAATACCATTTTATAATTGAAAGACGTCCAGAGTTAATTGTTCCACGCAACGAGAGCGAGCCATTTCAAACAGAATAAACCTCTCTTACAGTGTTCCATATAAACACATGGTTTTATGCATGACAACGAAATTTACTGTTGTAAAGGTCGCTAAAGCCTCTGACAATGAAGTACATTGTCATGCGCTTAAAGCACGTCCGAGTGAGGCGCTGTGAGTGACAGGCAAATAAAAGTAGACAAAGGGACCATCGCGCGCCGGCGACGTGGACCGTGGACGTCTTGAGTCACTCTGGAAACATCCTTCGAGCGATTCTCACACTTTCCCTACTCCAATAAGAACGAACTACAAATTGTATCAGGTATACATGCGAGTTTCATTAAATCACTCTTGAAACAAGTCTGCCGTGTAACAATGAACAATACTTCACAGTTTCCGAGTCGAAAACCAATACTAATACCATACTAAATGTCCGGCCGTGAGTTCCCAGATGTAGTGAGCTTTTCTATAGCACGGTGAGGCATGAGAGGGGGGCCGGACCACCAGCGCTGCGCCCGCGCCGCCCGATCCGCCGCATAATTACTGTGTACAGACACACACACACACCCATGCCACTGGCCGCACACCTATCGATAAAACATTAAATTAAATTTTATCTGCCTTGTAAATTTCATGGACACTGATTGAGTTTTCGGTGTATCGACTTTAACTGGCCCGGAATCAGACTCGAAAACAGATGAAGCGTTCTCCGGTAGCCATATTAAAATCGGATGCGGTCGCACTGGGCAGTTTTACGAGCGTGTGGTATTGCGTATATACTTATTGATGATGATAATCGATCCTCAACAATGTTGGTCCATCAACAAATGGGCAATATAGAGTCGAAATATTCACCTCAATCTCTATAAAATCTCCATAGCTATGCGACCTTTTAACTCCGCACACATATGGGGCTATTGTCAAAACGGAGTACCTCACGTAACGTGTAGGAGCAATATATTCGCATTCTTTGCATGTTTGTCGTTCCAATCAAAAATGGCTTCTATATTTGTTCAGTGAAATGTCAAAATATGTCGTGAGAACGTTACGAGGCGTATGACGACGCGGGCGCATCGTGTCGGACTGGTCACGCGAACGCTACACTTGTACCAGTACACTCCTACTCTGCACTGTTTGTGAAATAAGAATTTCAGCCTCAGGGAGAGTGAAGGTTTTTAAGGAGTTTTAAGTTGGAAAAGTACCCGTCGAATTTTGTTAATTTATGAACTGAGAAATATAAAAATGGCAGCTTATCTGTTTGTACTCTAAAAAACTCCGTCAGACAGTAACGATTTAAAATCCTGACACGTTGATAAGAGCTTAATGAAAATATATTTCTAAATATTCACAGGTTAGATATAACAGTCTAGATTAAAAATTAGTTAAAATAAAATTCCTTCCTACATCATTTTACAGCCACTATCCCACGAACTGGTTATTATTTTCGAAACGTTTATTAACCTCTATAACAAAGCAGTTAATCAAGACTATAAGCAGCTCTAAAGTAAATACAAGCCTGACCCCGTTTACTACAGCACGGTAAGTTTTATAGATGACCTACGACCCGCAACAAACATGGCATAGCTCAGATAAAACACAGAACATTAAGCAATCAATGAACAACACGAACCCTATTGCAAAGGTTAGTACACAAAACATTAATAAAACACAAAGTTATAGTTCCACCACTGATGCGAGGTTAATAAACTCCTCGGACCAAGGAAAACGATGATGATAGAGGACCGTCGCACATAACTCTCGATTTGAACGATAATCGATGATTCATAATTGAGACTTCGAACAGTTCTAAATCAATAGATAACTATGAAACATGATCTCATAATTACTGGAGGGCTAACGTCGGTACAAAACCAACAAAGCAAACGGGAAGACTGTAATTCAACCACCCATCTGTGGAGGCGACCCAGTAATGGCCATCTAAATCACTGGACGTAATCGCAACAGTGATTTTAAACAGAGGTCACGAAGCACTCCTATTGGACAATATTTATGAAGACAAAAAAGGTAGGCCCCTCTAGATGCCATTTATTACGGAGCACTTTTTTGTCAATTATACTGTCACATCACACACCAAATTTCTGTACAGCATCTCCGTTTGTTTTTGTCTCGGACCCGATCGATCGATATATGAAGGCTTTATCCGAATAAGGCCCGATCGACTTACGAATAAAAGGATCAACGAAAAAAGCTCGGCGTCCTTTTACACGTGGAAGTTTGGTATCTAAGCGACGTGTCTAAAAACGCATTAAGTAGATAATACTGACAGTGGTTTACACATAAATTGTGTAGAGAGCCGAGGCTTGGGCTCGAGTCGCGCTCTGGATCACGAGGCTACTACAAATGACTGCGTATCCTTATCAGGTAGCTCCGATGCCCGCGGTGAAATATTTTTATAGCGTTTAGATGCAGGCGGCTTCCGTGTCTTTCACAGTCCGTCGGATCTAGTTACATGTTCCTATTACGACGTTTTATAGCTCATATATCATAGAAGCATTACATCAACGACATTTCACAACATCTTGGCGACGTATCGCGATGGCTCGAGCCGCTCTACAGTTTAAGGATCCATAAATATTTGTTTTAAATTGAACGATGTCGAATATAAATTCCGTTACGGATTTACTTTTAATTGGAGTAGAGTGTGCGCTGTTCTTATACTCTGCGTGTTTCGTTTCAATAAAATTGATCGTAATCGCGCTCGTATGTTTTATCTACAAAGTCAGTTTTTGAGCGGCATACCGTGGCTACAATAAATCGATGTTCATTACAGAAATCGCCGTAAAATACCTGAGCGATTCGACATCGATGGGAGGGATGCGCGGGCGATCGAGGAGCGAGGCAGTGTGCGTGCGAGCACCACACCTCGGCGTACGGCGGTGTCGGGAACAGGTAGTGTTGTGTATAAACAAATAACAAAATCGACTTGTCTTACAGAGCGCGCCAAGGTCGGGCTGGCCGCGCCCGAGTCGCCCGACCCGCCGCGCCGTCCATCCACAGACCACTTTTTACTTTTTTTCTTTCTTCAAAAGCCCTTATTTATTGTGATGGCTGAGTATTTGGGCGCACAGTTTGTATAAGCAATCAATTTTATTCATTTAGACGGAGCAAGTTCTCTTCTACAAATAAATAAGTGAATATAAAAATATTGTTACTGCCGAGCGGGCGACCGGGTTCTTGAGTCATCGAATGTAAGTAATTACATAACCGAACCGAAAAATATTTGTATTGGTCAGATCCAATATAATCGAATACCGTAAAAAACCTACATCCGCTAAACAAAACTACACTTAACGGTGATAACCTTACAAATGGTGGGGAACGTGTCCGTGAAATCGATATCTCAAACGTTTGATTCTTTGATCGATTTCATGATGAATGGTGGGTGATATTCGATACTCGATCGATTAGTGAATGGCGGCGGAAGTGCGAGCGTGGTTGAAGTAGATCGTAAGCCACGGGACCCCACGATCCTCAACTGTGACAAATCGCTGCGTGCCATCACTCGTTCTAATCGTTCTGCTTTGCGTCCACAATAATATCGATTTAATTCAATTAACGCTTCAATGCACTCTTACCATGCGAACGAATTTATGAGAACAAAAAACCGATAATGATTTTCGTTCATGCTTTGATCCGGTTGATCAGTAAGCTGCCTGATTAATTATGAAGCAATTTTGTCAGTCTTATATAATTCTCAGTAACCTTATTAGCCAAACCGACAGTGTTTAAAACAAAGCAATGGGCTGATCGATGACCGCATTTCATTATTATGAGCATTTCTGCAATTCCTTATGGGAATATTATATCCAAAAATTGACACTCAAATAATTTACATCTATACAGCCGTAGTTATATTTTTGTCAAACAATGAGCTGGATTTTAGAACCAAAACGTTGATAGATGACATCATGCAATTAAAAAATAAGACCACAATAATATATCTCTCATACTAACTTCGTACGATACCAGAAACCAGGTGACAGAGATAGAATTACACATCGTTGTTCTACTAACAATAAAGCAAGTGCTATTTTCCCATACACTTCACGTTATAAATTCTTAGAACCATGTTCCGTAGTGAAGACACCTAATGCACACAGCACAATATAACAACTACCTATTTACATTCTTATCGGTAACGGGTTCTTTTTACGACGCGACGTAAACGAAGGTTTAATAAATTAACCGAAAACATAGTTTAAACAAAGGATTGTGGGTTATTTGAGGAATATGGAAACCATTGTATGCTCTCCTCCGTGTCTTGAGTATTAGAAAGTAATACATAAATCCTACTAATATGTAGGTATTATAAACGCGAAAGTTTGTGAGTATGGATGGATGGATGTTTGTTAATCTTTCACGTAAAAACTACTAAATGGATTTTAATAAAATTTGGTATGGAGTTAGCTGACACCCTGGATTAACACATAGGCTGTTTATCCCTGTATTCCCACGGGAACGGGACCTACGTGGGTGAAATCACGGGACGTCCGTTAGTAATAGATACCTATAAGCGAAATCTCTTCTTTTTAGGTTTGTAACTAACCTAATGTCATAGTTTATGCTGCCCATCATGGGCGTCTGACTTGGCATCACATGCCGTCGAGAAATAGCACTCAGGATGTTTTCCTTCACCGTTTATTAAAGCACGTGAGCATTAAACAATACGCAGATGAATCCGAAAACACACACACAGGTGCCTTGGAATCGAGCTGTGTGACTTGGAAGTCTATAGGTCCGAACGCTAAGCTATCAGTGCTTTATGAGAGAGGTGTTAGTTAATTATTCATAATCTCCAAGTTTTAATTAATTATTCTTCCGTTGTAACTTATTAATATTAAAAAATCAATAATTTTCTAAAACAGAGTTTTTTTTCTCCTCCACCTGATTTCTTTGACCTACAGGGTCTATAATAGTCTCAATGTAGTTACCACTTACTCATACTATATGGCAAGCAATAAAGAATAGTTATTTTTAATTTTAGAACCATTACCTGATGGAAATGGACCCACATAACCCAACCCCTAGAACACTGAACTGGCGACTTGACGGTATAGTATCTAGTTCTTCTTCTTTTACTTTTAACGCTATGCTCTTAGCCTGATCTTCTACCAAGCAATTAATTAGCTTTTAGCTCTCCTTTTTTGCATGCTTTTACCTTTTTACTTGTCTAACACCTTTTTAGTCGTCATTAAGAATAGTGACCCTAAACTAACTGCCGTTATCATTACATTACTAAGGAGAGTGAGAACTTTAACACTAGATTTATGACCATCTAAGTAACGTTTAACGGCATCCTATAGTCTTATACTACAAATGTTGCTACTAGTAAAACCAGCTATAAAGAATCACATCAATGTCTGCTGTAGATTTAAAGGTATAGAACATACTTGTGCACTGTCTAATGTTCAAACAACATAGAAACAATTACACCTTCCATTCAACAGTTACATGCTACAAACAGTAACAATGTATCAACCTCTAAGTGGTACTTATAATAAGCGACAACAGGAAGAAACCGAACCCGGCAATTTTCCACAATTATCATATTCTCGAAATTGCCTCTAATGTCAAGAATTTCATCACGAGCCTCCTTGTTAGCGACAAAAAACGTCACAGGTAACAAGACAGTAGCTTGTATTAGAAGCTGTCAAAAAAAACGTATGTAAATCGACGCGAGACACGCAACGGCTCGCATATCGATGGTCATACGTTGACAACTCGTAACCCACATTTTTTCGCAAAATGACTTATGTACATCAAAATTTTTAAAATTAAGCGCCAAATCTTCCCATTGATAACTCGTAATGCACAAATAATGTCACTCGAACAATTTATGCCACAGTTGACAACTCACAATGAGCAAGTATCAACTTAAGCTTACTAGTGCGCGAGTTACGAGGTGTCAACGCAAAATACACAAAGAAATTCACTGACAGATTAAGATTACGGCGCGAGTTTTAATTGTTTAAAAATAGTTTTACCTACAGTGAACTGTCATTAATTGGTATAGGAATTGTTTTGATCGACGCTTATTTTTAGGTACTTTGTTTTATTTTATTCTTTAGCAACTAAGATCTATGCAATACAATTGGAAGGATCATAATATAGGCGGGCAATAACATAATTTGGTACTTAAATAGGTCTTTTGTTTTGGTTATCATGGGGCAAACAGTCAAGAAGAGCTTTTGAATGATGCTGTAACTGGTTTGAAGGAACAAGGACTAATATTGCTGTTAACGTTCCTCGTAATCAAAGGAGTGAGTTTGTCAATGAAAGTCAATCACAAGAATAATTTCGAAAATCACCGAACTTTTCCGGATTGCTGTTAAACACCTACGAAATGAATAGAAACGGAGAATAATCACTTTTGAGACTTGAGAATGTTCCCCTTGAAGTACCTACTTAACGCCGAACAGAGCTGGCAAGATAATGGCAAAGACAGATACTTTGACAGGTTCATCACTTAATTTTTTAAACAAATGTACCGTTTCAACATTTTTAAACCAGCCTCAGCCACCTTCCAGCCCACGTCATGCCTCGGAAAATATTATCGAGAGTATTGTAACAGTAGAAGTCATACCAGCCGGTCGATTCAGTAAAAGACACGCCGTGAAAACTTAAGTGAAGTGAACTGTCAATGCCTATCATTAGTAATGACAGCTCAATTCCCCATCACTACTACATTTTCACGCGGTGATTTGACCAGAATCGCACTGCTGGAGTCTCCTACAATTTTGATTCCATATGATTTTACATTAGGAACTTCTCATGTTGTTATGGAGACACAACGTATAACTAACTCTCCTACAATATTATAAACTTGTATGATTTTAGCTTAGAACCTGAGTTATTAACTTCTCATGTAGAACCCACGACTGATGATCGTAACTATGATCCGGATCGTCTGATCCGGATCATAGTTACGATCATCACTCGTGGGTACTACATGAGAAGGTAATACAACTTCTTCAGAAGAGCTGGACGTCTGCCCAGGTCTTCTGAAGAAGTTGTATTAATGACGGAAATATTACTGGAAGGAAGACAAAGAAAAGAAAAGGCTTAGCTGAAGCAGAGATTTGGAAAGCCCGTATGAATAAAAAGCAAGAACATGGAAAAGAATTCTTAGGGTGGAGAAGGAATGAAAATTCATGTAATACAAAACAAACAACAAAATCTTGATAATAATACCTACTGACTTAATCACTCGTTTTACGATGATTGGCCGCAGATGTAATAGTTTTGATCAAATAAAATAGCGATTTTGTTAACATTGGCAACTCGTAAGTACTTGTTGACTCCTCGTAACGTGTTAATAGTGAGGTTTTGTAAATATTGTTTACTCGTAACTTTTTGTTTATTGATTATTTAATAAAAATCTTATGTGGGCATTTAATTGTTTTAAATTATATCAATAAATAATTTGATTACCTACCAACTACTTTTTCATTTTTTTTTATTTTTATTTTTCTACGAAGTTATACAGTTTTTTCCCTCTCCTGTAAAATTTGACACATTGCAGTTACGTGCTGTCAACCTTTGACCATCGATATGTAACTGTATCAGGTTCTTAGGGAGCTTTTTTCGAAGTTTGTATTCCGGTAGTGTTAAAAATAGTTTATATCCGACGATATGTTACAATTGTGTGGGGTTTTCATTATTATTATAGCTGTTTTGAAGCAAATAAGAACGGTTTAAGAAATAGGACTATCAAAATTATTAAAAAAAGTAATTTAAACAAAGTGTTAGCACCTAAATACAAGAATAAACTTTAATGGAAAACCAATGAAGAATCGTAACGGAACACTAATAATGCAACCTATCATCTTCATTCAGATAAAATAATACTTACGGGTCAAGTAAAGAGTATGGGACGAGGCAGTGTGACGCTCGGAGGCAATGGTTTATCAACACTAGCAACTCGTTACCTTTTTGAATCCGCGAATCTTTGCCCTTATAAGTTTCTTTGCTGCAGTTCCAAGACCTCATAATGCACGTTTTGGAAATCCGCCAACATAAAAGGAAGCCAAGCTCATATTTGCATAATTCTAACTTAAAAAGACATTACGCATTATATTCGCCTTTTACAGAATTCCTTACATTATTTTGCCTGGTTAATCTATGTGCAGCTAGACGCTGAGATCACCGCCTCCATTCCCAAGCCAAGCCTTGACACATATCATCCGACAACAATGAGCAAGAACATAGTAAACGTCAATTACAGCATTACTCGTGTATCGCTGACTCAATCGTAGGCACATGCGGAATCGAACAAGCGACATGGTGCGCCGCTTATGAGAACACAATTACAATCCATTATATTCGCCTGAGACCTTTTAGGGCCGAGCTAACCAGCTAACCGGATCGCGGAGCAATGCGTAGCAGTCGGCAGACGAGGAACACAGGAGTCCGTGTCGAGGCAGAGCCGGGGCACAACATTATGTCCCCCATCCCGTATTGTTTGTCACTCAGACGGATTTCACGGCGACAAATGGCCTCAGAGATCCAGGATAAACACGCCACGGCACAATGCCTCTCGTATAAAATTAAAACAACTCCAACTTAATAAGAGTTTAGTGAGCTAGTTATAAAGGCAATTTTCTAAACGACTACTTGTACGTCTTCATCGTATATGTTTGTTCGTCTTGAACGGCAGCAGAATAGTTCATTGTGGATACTTTAATGAACGTCGGGAAAAAAAATGTAGGCGCAAACTTTCGTTCTTACAATCAAGATTTGTGTATTGCTAATGATCATTATTTCGACAACTTTGTTTATGTATTCGAAAGTGAACAAAACACGTTCGCCCATCAAAATTAAACCGCGAACGTAAAAGTGTATCAAATTGCAAAGAGCTCATCATTATAATGTTTGGAACGAGAATATTGCGATGTTCGAGTGAAATCATGTAGGCTGGCAATTGTTCCCGTTGCTATTAATGTCTACGCTAACCTTTTAAGTATTCTGAATGGCCTTTTTCGTGTCGCCCTACACTCATTATGCAATAAACAGTGACGATTTGCAACGTAAAGGGCAAACGAGTGCGTACGAAATTGCGTCCAATTTCCCTCTCTCACACAATTGTAGGATTAGAGTAAAATTTATATGTCTGGCTTTTTCAAATTAGAGCTCTGGGCTTAATACCGTCTGAGGACTAGCAGCCATTTCATTTGTCGCTTTACCCAAGGCTATCGTAACAATAGGACTTCACCTTTAGCTAGGTGGGCTTAAGTAGACTCAGGCTAAGTTTAAACACCATCTTCGTAGAAATGTTTGTTACTGACTTTTTGTGTAAAGCGTGTGAGCTCTTATGAATGGTTTTCATCCAAAAGGGATAAAACCACTCCAAAGCGTTGATTCTTGAACTGAATTGTATGGTAAAAAATATATTTCTTGTAGTTTTAAAAGAACTGAGTAACGCAGCAGTATTGTCTAGTGAGCTTCAGGATTCGATTCCTGGGTCAGGCCGTATTAATGTGGTTTTCTATCTGGATTTTTTCTGTTACAGCTTTAAGCCTTGCCAATTGATGGCTATAGGAACGCTTCATATTACTTTATTACATTAAATTTACTCAGTATAGTCACACAACCTCTTCTTAACACTTCTGCACACTGGAATATTGTCGAAATATCATGTTTTATTTGGGTTTACTAGTCACCATATAGCGTTATATCCACGTGTCTTCTTCTAACCTGTCTACTTCCTTATAACATCAATATTCATTGTATATCTTTTCCTCAATTTATATTCACTAACTAACTTCGAATAAACATTTTCCTTATGTAACACTCACCTTAGTAAAGTCAACAAAACCATAATAAATTAGTGCAGATCTTGGCAGATAAAGAACATATACATGACATTAAAAGGCTGATAACCTTTATTCAAACCATATAATTATTGGAGATACCATTTGCCGAGACTACTAATGTTGAACTACAAACGTATTATGGCCATGGGAAAACGAACCTTGATGGTTTGGTATAAGAGCTAAACGTGTGCTGTTGAGGTCCACAGTTCGTCAAGACTTTGCTGGCACGTAGCCTGCGTCGCCGCCACGAAATGGTCTATAATTAAGAAATAAGTTGAGATACAGTTTTCAGCTGAGTTTTTACAAAGCATCTTACGGGCCAACGCAATTAACCCGCCTTGTAAATTGAATGTTTGCTTTATAGTGATCGGTAATTAACTTTTAAGTTTTTATAAGAACTATAAGAACCCGTGCACGACCACATTGATCTTATTGATGCTGATTTTGTTTTGTTTATGGCGCGCAACTCAATTTTGTACTCGGGGTATTAATTTAATCCGTGCTTTGTTTGTTTTTGTCCTAATTATAGTACGCTCTGATACTCAAAATCTGATACTCTGATGCTCTTCTGGTATTAAAATTATATGGGTTTCGTGGTAAGAGGTATGATCAGTACTCTATTGCGACGATATACGAGTAAGTATCCAATTAAAGCAAAAAGAAAAGTAAGGTAGGTAAACATTTATTTGGAACACAAGAAAAACTAACAAGTGTAAAATTAAAAATCAAAATGGCTACTAGTCTTTTGTACTATCATAACGATATTCATGAGTTGTTTCACGATTTGATGCAATTTTATTCTTTGTTCGAAAAGTAGACCAAACATATATTTTATTTTGTGTCGGTGCTTATGTTGTTACTTCTATATGTAATTAAGACTTAAAAACTATTCCGAAATAAAACAAAAGTTACATAAAGCAATTAATTAAGCAATCACACAATCAGAATAAATGTTATCCAGAAGAAAATACTGTAAATTTGTGAAACATTTACTTAATCAAATATAAGCAAACTAAACAAACAGCATTCTAAATATTAGTAACTAGCATACCTAATCTGAATGTTATTCAACACTGTGTAATAAATAGTAATAGGTAATATTAACTTTACAACTAGGTTAATTAATACTACAACTAACATGTACGAACATGTACTAAATATATATATGTACAGACGCCAGAAAATCAACCTACCCCAATGTGTCAAATTTCTTTGATAGGTTTTCAACTTTATTCTAAACTAAATAAGGTACTATTTGTTATGTTACAAGTTTTTAATTATATGTTAAGAAAAATAAGTAAAATTACCGAAATTTTATATAGAGTTTTCAGAAATGCATATTTCAAAGAAAGTGATATTACCGTTCTAACACGTATCGTTCTTTCATTCTTCGCCTTAAAGATGCCTGTCCTACGCCAGTCCTGCCTGAACCGCTTTGGAGCAAAAAGACTGTAAGTGTATGTATCACTAACACTTTTAGTACGATTACAATTTTTATTATCAAAGAAAGTAGAACAATCAATTCAAGAAAAGATTACACAAAGTCTAAGTATGTGATACATAACGCATATGACGATGATACAAACTTCAAAGCTTCTCAAGTTTTCATAAGACTTTCTGGGAAGCCCATGAGTAGGTTGATGAGCCCATGAGTCTAATACAGATGAAATCATAACACAACACAAAGGCACCACTATCCATAAACACCGATAACATACTTTGAGTACCTACTTCAGACTAGATAACCTAATCACTTCCTGAGCAACACGGCGGATGAGTAAGTTTGATATCAGATAAAATATATCGTCATTAACACGAATATTGCAAAATTATTAGGAAATTGGTTCAAGGTTTGTAATCGGGTGATGCATCGATGCATTCTAATTAAGTTGGTATGCCCGATAATGCTTTACTAGAAAGACAAGGAACGGACCACTTAGCACAATAGCAACAGAAACCTAGTCACGAATGGAGTTGGTGAAGAAGACACATGATTTTCTAATACAACATATAGCCCCCTCACGAGTGAGAGTACCGCGATTATAGTCAAGCCTTATGATCAAATTATCACCCTTGATGATATCACCTTTCGGAGATAGGTTCATATGGTTTTCGCTGAATGTGATGACAGAGCAAGATCCCCAAGGTACTTTCGCGTCTCACAATCACTTTCTATATTAGACAGTATCACTTCGACAAACTCCGCTAAGTATCCCTTTCTTCTTGTATCAATGAAAACTTGCATGAACTAGCTTATACTTCACCTTTTGCCATAGCCCTCCCTCTCTATCCCACCTGGTCTATGACATCCTCAATAAACAACCATCTCGAACAAAAACCATCCATTCTAAATTCCCCAAGTCGTGATAGATCGACAGGAAATCAAAACATTGTAAAAGAAGCGATACCCGCTCATAACCATGCATATTTCATAGTCAACAATATCACGGAACACATAACATATCCCAGTTTCAATATTCGATCAATTAGCAATAAACCATTTCGTCGTAGGGCGGTCGCAATCCTGCATAAATTCAATTAGAGCAACCTCGGTGCCGGTCCACAATTCCCACTGCCTTTCGAGACATAACTATATGGAATAATTGATCGGTCGACGATGAAACCCGGGAAACCCTTTAGGAATTGATATCGGAAATTATTGTCTCTTGCACGTGATATGAGTATGTTTATTTGCAGTAAATTATTAGGTTTATGAGGCATCACCAGTTTGCCTGACTCGGCAGTGTTATGGTTTATTGAAATCGAATGGTAACTGGTTTTACACTGAGGAAGTATGCAATAAACTCTCGAGTAAGTCTATCATCGCATTAGCTCGTAAATGTCTATTGTTGAACTAGTCCACTCATAACCGTTATAACGATCAGTTTACGCTGAATATTGGCGTGATCAGCACACTTTGGTACTTGGTTTTATGTTGTTTCTACACAAGAAGCTGCATCTCTTATACCTTGTAAGTGTGATGAAATGAGCTTTTTGTAACTAAGAACATCTTTATTTAGTCGCATAAACTGGTCATCATCTGCAGTTACTTCATCCTCATCAGCTTTCTTGGCAACCTTTAGGTAGCAAATGACTGCTGTCACTTCTTTGACACCGATTTGGCAACAACGGCATTGAACCGGCCCATGAAGGCAAAGTAGGAACTTGCTTTCGCTACCTGGAGATTTACATTTTGGAAAGGTGGATGTTATGTGAAATGTAAATACGACCATAGGCCGGTATTTCCGTGGTTATACGCATATGATATTCAAATAAAAAATGTCCACATTAAAGCTCTTTTAATTATATATCTTTAACTTTCTTCATATTATTTAAAAACATATAATGTTTGGAAGAAGAAGCCATGCTGCGGAGACACCGATTAAATTGGGATGAGGGAAGGAGGATGATAGACAAAAGGATGGGTGACCGACCATTCATTATAATTATACCAAGACTCCTCCGTCCTCGAAAAGCATGTTAGAAGCGTTGGTTTCGTCCACGTCCCGCTGTTATTTGTAAAACTTTGACAGTCGTAATGGGTTGTCGAAGCCCGAAAGCCTGACAACCAGTTTAACCAAAGGGTGCTACCTAGTTACTGGGTTGTGAAGGTCCGACTGGCAGTCACTCCATGCAGTACACTAGTATTGAGCTGCCTCCGGTTAAACTGATGATTATGATGATCCATAGAAATAATCTTTAATCTAATGAATCTTATTTATATGACTTAAAATAATATTTAAACGCAAGTTCCTAAAAGTAAATTATATTAGTCTTTACCAATAGATAGAGATATATCTAGATTATTCAAGATGTTATTAGATTCACATTGACAGAAGACAACAATATTTAATACACGTATTTAATTTTATTGCACTCATTACTGTACCAGAATTAAAGATCACAGTATTGCCCAAGTCGCTCGTGAACGTTACAGGTTCGCACGCGCCGCAAGCGCACGCATTGCATTAATCAGATTCGATGATAACACATGTTAATATCGTATTCATGCGACGTATTGCTTTGCACTCGGATTTCCTTTGGTTTTTCTTTAGAAGAAGTGACTCACGAACGGATGTCACCTCAACTGTTTTCACTATTTGAGCTACTTTCACGTTTACTCTGGTGATTGTAAGTTGGAAATGCGAGAACGTGTTACTATACTACGAGTACTACTTACTTCAATTATTTTAATAAAAAAAAAACTAAAAACACACAAAAAAAAGCAGGCTAAAATATTATAAACCTACAATTAGATACAGACAAACATTCGGAGAAGAAGAAGAGCCATAAGAAACTTCTAAGGTCGCTACGGCGTGTTTTATTCGGACGGATCATTTTCTATGAAACAAAACTTCAAGTCCCGTAATCCCATTCCGTAATGGCCTTTATTATCTGAGATTTCTTATATTACGTATTTGTAAATTGCAATAATGAATAATAAAATAATATAAATTTGATAAAAGGTCCGCAATATCTCATTCAAACACTAGTCATGATAGTTGCAGGCAAGGGAGATGTTAATAAATAAACAAACACCTGCATCTGAAGACCAAACCCACTTATAATCCAAACCACAGAAAAATTCTGTACAATAGGCTATTTGACAAAATTTTAGTTGTAAGTCCCTCATCTAGATTACAATAAAATATTCGACACATATTTTTTTTTCACGTAATCATATAATAACATCGATGCATCGAGTCAAAATGTCGCATGATGTCACTAGCCAGTACAGTTTTTACTAGATGATGACGTTAGAAGTCCCCTCTCCTCAACTTTAATAAAATATGTGTCGAATATTTTCTTGTAATCTAGATCAGGGACTAAAAACTTAAATTTTGTCAAATAGTCCATTAACATTCAAATTAAAGGAAAATTTGTATGTTACAAATAAAACTAAGGACCACACTCTGAGAACCTATGTCAGCAGTAAGAAGCTTTTAATACGATTCGAGACATAACTGAAGTTGCTGGAAACCCAGTTTTCCTTACAAAGACCACCTCAGAGTTGACTTACAGGAAAATCAATATCCACAAGAATCAAAGACACGATGAGCAATTCTATAAAACTAATCACGTTTACTATACATACTCGGATCGCAATAAAAAAGGTCTTAAAAATAAATTGGTACAAAGGCATAAAGTGTTTTGAAATATTCCGACGAAGGAACTTCCGCGAGGTAAAATCTTAAGGCGGTCGGTCAGTTTTATGACTATGCAACGACTGAAGGTTCAACGAGAGAAATAAGATTAATTTCCGTCTTCAAGATTGCCGTGGCTATAAAATATTTAGTGTGATAATTTTGTTGCACAATAAACTATAATCATTGAGGTAGGCACACACTCCTGTAATCGTTCCATATCTTTGAAGCATCAATTTGATAACCATAAACGAATTGGTTATGACGTGTGTTCTTTTGCCAAAATAAGAAGAATGCTACTAGGTATTCTCTTGTAATATATGATAACATTTGCAAGTAAATAGAATAGAATATATTTATTGTGAAACATGAGTTAATTAATAAAAATTAGCAAAGTGGAAAGAATTTATATTAAGATATCTTTAGATCTGAATGTGAACCGAAGAGTCCTGAAAAGAGGATTGTCTACGATTTACCAAAAATAAAGCAAGGCAAACTCAGAAAGAGGAAGTAGATTTAAAGTCTCTATAAACTCGTGTACAATAGTTATTATTTTCCATCAACAATCTTCCGTGTGTTACGTCTTTATTGCTTTTGTAATTGCCCATCAATAGAAACTAGGCAATCACGCTTATCGATATTATGTAATAAAAAATCGTTAAAACAAAATCATCACGCAGAATAGAGCAGCCTGCCTTCATAATGAAAGTCAAAGAAAATTAACAGTAGGCAAAGCAAACAAAACACAGCAGCACATAGTACCGTCACGGAAGAGGGAAGCCTCTCGAGACTAAAACACAACATAATCTCCCGCCGCTGAGCCGACCGCTCCATTTATTTATTTATGGAGATTATTATCGTGCGTAATAATTCACTAAGTTTCAATTGCATAATGACGGCGGACAGGGCTACTAGGCCTGCTAGCTAGCGCTCTGGGCGGACGCACCGACTAGCGACCACAGATAATCTTCCACGCGAGGACTATTATTAAATAGGGGGCTGTCAGTGAAACTGCAGGCCGCCTCCTAGCGCGATCCCGCGATGTTATGTCCAACTTGTAAGACTGGCAGCATCGAACAGCGGAACATTCGTATTTTAAACACTTGATTAACGTTCGAATGCGTACAAAATGTATTACTACATGGGAAATCGGTGAACATTAGTCAACACTGGGATCTAGATACTTTAGATTTATTTACACTACAGAATGTCGCTGTTCCACTTGTTGAAACAAGATATTTTGAGATAATCTTGTTACGATATGCGTAAATCAGTAAGATTTCGATCAAATCGATCATATCTATCTTAAAGTTATCTCTGCTGAGTAGTACGCACGGAGTTTCAATGCCAATCGTTTTAAATAAAACAAACAGTTTCATGGATACCATTCATAGAGGCTTCAGATAACGAATGGTAGAAACAACTATAAAACGGATACTCATAGACGCGATAAAGCGTGACTCCATCAGCAAAGAACGCCGGTAACCCATTACAAATTGGTTTTATTGCTGTACAAAAAGTTGGAATTTCACGGAACAAAGAAATTGCGAGAACGTGTGAATGATAGAAAGTACTATTACGGATATCAACAGCTAAGTAACCACTCGTTCGGGCATCAACTAGTTGACGCCCTTTAAATATTTCGAATTCAATAGAAATAACTGCACGCCAGCACACCGCAGACAATGAATGAGCTTGTGAAACAGTGGGTTGAGCTTCGAAGTCAGCGGCGACGACAGTTACGACGGACGTTCTACTAGAAAAACCAACAACCATTTCACACAGGAAAACGACGTCATTTACCAACTAACACTAAGCCACCAACGAAGAGGAAACTTCTGTTTTGAAAACTCCTGTACCGTTATCTGACATTGTTTTATAAGCACGCCCGTTTAGATGCCGCGCGGCGGAGCCCCCAACACTACATTCCCATCAGTATACGGCATCTCGCGCCGAACACCGTTACCTAAACAGATATTAATCATAATTTTCACTGACGCCTGCTCAACTATTTTAGATGATAGTTATTAGCTCATTTTGATTGTGACCCGACTGCGTGTGGGCAAATTCGAAAGAGCAGCTACTGGAAAATTGCCGTGTGACATCTAAGGGGTAATGGATTTAAAACTGCTCTCTGAGACACCTTTGAATAGCAAAATAATCACTTCCTGCACAATTACCCACAGGCATTACGACAACTTGTCTTGGTACTTTACAACGATTTGTCTTTAAACTTTTTTAAACATAGTTACTTGGCTTAAGAGTAGTTTTACAACGCTTTCTTGACTGGCACAAATTATACGTACGTTTTACTGACTGTAACATAGTCTCATTAATTTAAACCGAGGGATCCTTGATAGGAATGCGGATATCAAATAAACAAATAAAGCTAGTATGAATGTAAAGGAATTCGTCGTAAAATCTACACGTTTTTATGTTTTTTAATTGTCTCACGCTGTACGCATATCACGGGAACGAATGAATATAACTAACAGGGTATCTCGACCGGAATATTTATTTTTATTTACCTCAAGTTAAGTAAAATGAAAAAAACTTTATATTAAACACTATTATGAGAAATAACAGCAGAAAAACAAGTATGATTAAGCTTAGTTTCAGAAAAAGATTTGCAAAAGTTGTAAAGAATCATGGTGATGAAATTTTCATGACAAAGACGGAATTTTTAACGGTTTACAGATTGACCCTGGATCGTGTCACGATTTTCTTCATTGTCAGAGGTCTACCAAAAACGAAAAGAAACAAAAAAATGAACATACCATCATTCATATCTATTAGACCATCCTAGCAGAAACAAAGATTGCGGAGTAAGAGTATTTATAAATATATCAATTATATGACTCATCTAATCGTTAGTTTATGCAGCGAATTATCAAATATTTAGTATTAATTTGCTAATAGCCACTAAGCGACTGTGATTGAGAAATACCCGACTTTTTTGAATCACGCTCGAGGCGAAACAACATTTTAAAACAAATTAATTTAGCTATCTTGAGTCTTGGCTGAAGACGTAACGACGTATATCAAACGACTTGACGGGTACATGCGCGTAATGGATTTTAATTCAATTGGTGACTGGGCCCAGTTGTGTCCGGGATTTATTCGGGATCAATCAGATCAATTAGAACGAGGCAATTGTCATTCTCGAGAATTGTTTAAACAGGCATTATTATTATTACTAGCCTGTGTTTTCCCACTGCAGGGCAAAGACCTCCCTACTTTTCTTCCACCACTCTCTGTCAAGGGCTTTATGGGACCAGTCCTTATCGATGGCCAGCTCGTCTCGCCATCTTCGGTTGGGCCTACCACGATGTCGCTTGCCATGTAAAGGAACCCATTGGGTCGTGCGTTTGGCCCACTGATCGTCTGACATGCGGCAGATGTGTACAGCCCAGTTCCATTTTAGCGTGGCAGTTTTTTGAGTGAGTATGTTTTTGGGACTTTTTGTTACGTATTATTAGACGTGTAATTTGGTTTTGTAACTCACTGTATAATCATGGCGGCTTACCCCTATGCTGTACCACAGAAGTTATCACTGTTTTGGTTGCCGTTCATGTAAACGAATATGCTCACTGAAGACACCCACGTCGTGCTTTGAATTCATAAACAGTAATTTCAAATCTGTCCATGAAATATTTATTGTTACCAAAGCTATAAAATCTTCAAACAATTATTCCTACTATCTTGCAGTGTTTATTATAAATTCTTCGTCATAAGCCATGTCAGACACAAAAGCATCAAAGCTTGCGGCATAACCTGTTATAACCAACAAATTAATTGCGTCCCAAATTAGTCAGATACCTAACAGCGCTTGATGCGTCCAAATATCCGTGGAAACGATTAAATAAAAATTGCATATCGAATTTGCGACAATTACTACAGTACTTTTCTTATGTGAATAAGATTTAATACCTACTAGAGTATGAATATGACAAGGTATCACATTATTACCAGCCTGTCATACAGAACAAAGGCCTCTTCTAGAAGGCACTAGGTATTGATCATCACATTAAGCTGGCCAATTAAACAAGTTACGCTAATTGCTTGGCAATTCACGACTATTGCTAAAAATGGTGTCCCAATGATTGCTTCAATAAACGTTAAAAGCTGATACTGCCAGTACTCGCCACGCATCAAAGTATGATAGTAACACACATTGATTACGAACCTGTACCTACTTTACTACTTATATGGAAAGGTAACCCCTTCCTTTTTAGAACACTTTAACAGTCAATACACGATTTAAAACAAAGGTGTAAAAATCTCAAAAAGCAGCTGGTCCATACATTTATGTACAGACGCCAGCACGTCAAGTTACCCCAATGTGTCAAATTTCTTTGATCGTTTTTCAACTTTATGTCAAACAGAATAAGGTTCATATTCAATTGGGAAAATTTGTCACATTGGGGTAACTTGATGTGCTGGCGTCTGTACATGTAACTCGATAAAATGTATGGATTAAAAGTTTTATTCAAGATTTCAGGATGCGTTCCGTAGTAAAAACTTGTTTGAGTGTGCAAAAACCTGAGTTTTATTTATACTTAAAATAATTTTGTATAGGTACAAAATTTCAACACTTAAAGAACAGCTAATTGCGACGTTGCCAATTTTTATATTGAACAGACACTAGCATATCAAGCTACCCCTATATGTCAAATTTCTTTGATAGTTTTTCAACTTAATAAATAACAGAATAAGGTTCATGTTCATATTTTCATATATGAACATGAACCTTACCTTATTCATATTATGTTCATATGGTTGGGTATAGCTTGATGTGCTGGTGTATGTACAATATTAAAAATAAATTGGTAACGTCGCAATTAGCTGTTAAATATGTAAATCCATTAAGTGAAATGATTCAATATTTTTCTGAAGCGCGCAAGAATATTGAATTTCAATTATAATCATCATCATATAACGCTTCGCTCACGTTTCGGTTATGATGTCAGAAAGGCATTTGAAAACATTCCTAACACTTTTATTACAGTCAAAACTGTCACATTACCTAATCAAGTAATTTTTGCAATACATATTATATTCTATGGTAAACAAAGCCAATGTCGAGTAGTTATGGAGAATGCATACATAAACTCACATCTTTTTCAGGGGGTAGGCACAAACTACAGGGCGCCTCATCTGCTACGACTCCTACTATGGAAAGATATTTCACAATAATAAAATTGCGATTGATAAATTAAACAGAACAGCGAAATATTTGACAGCTACTAGCGACGTTACCAACTTTTAGAATGCACAGCCACGTACTTCAAAAGTGACACTTGTTTTATATTCATACTCAAAGCTCTAAATATTGCTGCAGTGGCAAGACTGGCAAGGCAGGACTGGCTACGTCATCCGATGTGGCCACTTGTTTTAATTGAATTAAATTGAAACAATCGATGGCAGTTACCAGCGGTCGGTCGAGTACTCTCCGATTTATAGTTTGTTGTAGGTACAACGTGGTCGTCTAAATGTAAGAATGAATGTCTTGAATGACTTTGTAGGTTGTTTAGTACTTAATTAGCTTTTAATACAGCTTTTAAGTGCTAACTTACAGCTACTTCCCGTGATAAGGCTCAGTACCGGTCAAAACTATTCGATTGTTTTATGGTAGGCTTTTGCTTGAGTTTATTTGTTAATGTCTGTACCTATATACAGTTCTGTCTTCACCATAAGGGCACAAGGGGCTGGTGCCCAGGGCTCCCAACGTCAAGGGGGCCCCGAAATTATGACTTGTTCGTTTACATAGAAAGGGAGAAGGTATTTTGGATATCTGTACCTATTTAATAAGATTAGCTTCTCCAGCAACTGGCCGCGACTTCGTCCGTGTGGAATTTCATGTCTTTTTTGTGTGAATCCTATAGCCTTACTCTTTTAAACATCTGGTATCCGTTAGTGAAAGTTGTATAGGTATCACAAAACTTTATTGGGTTTAAAATATTGCACGCCTTAGAGTCCCTGCATGACTTAAGACGGCCTTGCCTATAAACTACTAGTATTATGTAGCTTGCTATATAGCTAACATGTAGTAATTAATTTGAATAAAATTAATCCTATTATTATTATAAACGCGAAAGTTTGTGAGTATGGAGGATATATGGATGGATGGAAGAATGTTTGTTACTCTTTCACGTAAGAACTACTGAATGGATTTTAATAAAATTTGTTATGGATTTAGCAGACACTCTGGATTAACACATAGGCTATTTTTTTCCCCGTATTCCCACGGGAACGGGACCTACACGGGTGAAATCGCAGGACGGTCTGCTAGTTGATTTACAATGTTATTAAGTTCTTCTGTTATAAGTTCTTCTGCCTTATCAGACAAACGCGTTGCCAGGGAGTTTGTTCCGCTACTTCTTTCTACCAGCAAAAAGACTAGGAAGTGGCGAACGACGGGCTTTTTGGGGGACTATTTTATGTAATTTTAACTCGTTGGTTATCTTTTTTTTGTTTTGTATTCGGGAAAACCCTAAATAAAGACACGAGTATTCATTTAACTACAAAACAATATTACGACTGATCACTAACGGAAAAAATAATGTAATTAATCTCTCAGTAAGCTGATATTATTCACGGTAGCATATAAATAGGTTATCTAATCGTGAGATACGAAAATGCTAACGACCCTTTATAACAAAGCCAGACAAAAACAACAGAAATATGCAACTAATTATGTCATCACAACGTTATTCTTGCATATGTGACGCCTAAAATAGCGCTCACACACAAACAGGCGCGCGCGCACACTTGAGTGACGCAAGAAAAACAAAAGACAGCTTTTATCAACGCATCCGAATGACTAACAGAACTGAAAAGTTATTTTTAAAAGTCAATGTCGGTGCTCAAAAAACACTAGCATATCTTCTCATTGAATCGCTTCATAACAAACATTTCACGACAGTGTAACAACTTATTCACTGGCAGTCTGCCTCTCGTTGCTTTTTAATACCCCCGAGGCACTAATCGTCGTACACTGCGCCTGCTACAGCTGCTATGCGCCTTAATTGCTCACATATCAATCCACAAAGAGTAAGTGCCAACTTAACATCCGCTTAAAATAAACAACCTGCTTTGTTCAATATATTAGTCGTAACACTTTTATTAAGATAATGTTATTACTAAATCTATTACACCATCGTTATCTATATATTTATGGACAACTCAAACGATGGACAAAAATATAAATGTCGTAGCTAAATAACGATATCTGTAACGTTTAAATAACAAAAGGACATCGATACTAACGCATATCCGGGCGAATCGCCACGTTCAGGCCTTTAAACGCAACCGATAAAAACATTACTCGACGCTCTCAATAAATACACATTAATGTCCTGGAGCATTCTGGTTTACATTCCGTGCGGTTTCCAACGAGTTTTATAAAAGCTCCGTTCGGCCGCACACGCAATTACAAGCGCCTCTTTGCGGTACAATCAATATTTATTCCCTTACGAGACAATACGCGACCCACTAGTACATTACTGCGTCGGCTTCAGACCACGAACACGCCATGTCTGTGAAGCCGGCAATCAATTCCCGACTCGAAATTTCGTTCACGTTACAAGCGTAGCGATTTATGTAAAGGTGCGCGCACACTGGCCGGCCCGCAGAGTTCGTGTCCGTGCATAAATAACCCACCGTGCAATCTCCCAAGTTAATGATATTGCGATGCATTATCATTTCAGTCATTTGAAATTGCTCATTTTGTTTTTCTCATCGATATCAAGAGCTCATAAGGTATCAGCGAATTAATAAGAGATGTGTTGTGTTATAGCGCACTGTAATTGTTTTCAATTAATAGCTCGAATAAAGCTTGAATTCATGGGTGTTCACAGAATAAAGGTAAAAAAGGGAATTAATTGCGCCGACAAGACAGAATAAAGGCAATCATAAAATAAACGGATAAATTTTATGGCGCGGAAAACAATGCGCTCGATTCGAACAATCGAAATCGTCGATGCAATTCGTAGGGATGTTGAAGTGAAAGCGCATGCGCTGATACAAGAAAAAGCCTCGCGAGCCAACCAGTTATTACACTAATCGCAGCGATATAATTCCCGAGTCAACTTAAACACAGGTTCCTTGCGGATCGAAATGCAAACATGGCGGGCGCTTTGAGCTCTATAGCGCGGGAACAGACGCGTGCGGTCTCCCTCTTACGAATATTGCAATACTAAGTAGTATCAATTAGTCATTTCATTTAAGAACAGTGTTTCATTGGCTTTTTTACCTACACTCCTTTACCAACTGAAACTGACTTTACTATACAAAAGTCTTCTAAAAAACTCATAATATAACATTCAGAAAGACCAATTTTATTGAGTTAGCTAACTAACATCTTGGTTCTGAACTAAAACATCGTTGCTTCAAAAATTAAGCGCAAATCAAGTGATGCAAACGACAGACTGCAATGATTCGCAGCTGCAGTAAGCGTGCGCTTGAAAAGTGTCACATTATTTAGCAAAAATAAATCGTTCTTGATCTCTCTCATTAATTAGATGCAGAATAAGTCGTGCCAATGTTCATTTTATTTTGCTTCTTGAATAATCAACAATATCTAGGTAGGTATTAGAATTCTGACAAAAATTTCATGCTTTAGATATTTGTATAATGAGGGACAAACACGGTATCCATAATACATGTCTAAAACTAGCATTAATTTGAGTAATTTAATGTGAACATCACTAATAATGACAACTCCATTTTTTCCTTACTAAAAAGCGCAGTGACATTATTTTTTATTTCATTCGCAGTAAGTAACCCGCACCTACGATCGCACCCGGCCCGTTTCGGTCCATCAAAACGCAGCGCGAAAGTCGCAAGCTTCGTTTTATCGCGTTCGCGCCAGAGTTATCTGGTCGAAGCGCCCGCGCAGCGCCCCAGTACAAAACGGTTGCTCGATACAACTCTTTATATCCCCATAAACGTTTTACATGTTATTTATCACGATCTTAGTGGGTGACCTGTTTTATTTATGACGCTAAATATTATAATCGTCTTAATGTAACTTGATATTGAATAGTGACTCTATAATAGCTAAGGTTTACAGGATTAGTAAATATTTCCTAAAGATTTTTTCCTAACGGTACCTGAGAACCAGAGCATAACACAGGCGAGATTATTTATGTTGTTATTCAAGTAAATTATACCCATATAATTAAACAAAGCTCCGAATTGGTCGAGTTTATTATTTATGGATACGCTTATAAATTATAATGCGAATGTATTCGTAACACCTAGCCGGTAAAGACGACGTTTACGACCGTTGTGGTATCCAAATATTTATTGGCTTAGAACAAATTAAAAGTATAAATTTCAATGTTAAAGGAACTAAAATCTCCGAAATGCGTCTATGCTGTCACTTGTCAACCAAATCCTGTTTATTATTGGTATCCATGGACCCACTTGTCTCAGTCACCCGGAGTGAATTTTAATGAAATTCACCTTTACAACTCGTATAATTCCTTCTATGTCTATTCGGTAACAGTTTATATTGCGAGCTTCGTAATAATCTCATTCTTTTTTTATGATTTTTATTAATTACGTACCTCATATTATTTTATTGGATAATCCGCCTAAGCAGCCATAAAGTTTTAAGCAATTTGAATTATAAAATTTTTATAAATTTACTATTCTGGATTAAAAAACAAAAGTGTTAATAGTATACCTATTCTCATATACAGCGGAACGTCGAATTAATATATCGAATTAATTTCGTACAGAAACAGATTCGTATATAGAAACGGAAATTACAGACTGTATATCATTGATAGACCTCCTAGCATCTGGATTAAGATTAGGCAATTAAAAAGATGTTCTTTTAAGGGTAGCTATTAAAGCGTGATATATAGCCGGGGAGGCCGGCCATTGCCACACAATTATTCGCTGAGCCCCCCACAGGCAGGCCACCACACCGTACAGACTATATTTAAAATTTATCACTTGTATATTAAATGTCGTCCCACATATAAATTACTGTCTGTAAACCGAGGTATTGGCACGATTATTGCACAAGTGATTTTGTATCCACTTTAATTGGAATAATTAATTTCTAATTGCCTTCTTCGGTACTAAATCGACTTCATCTAAGTAGTTAATAGGGAGTTTCGTATGTAGTCCTGCGAGTTATTGGTGTAATTTGTTATTCTACTGTAACATCCTTTTCATTAGTTGGTCTATTGCCAATAAACTTTTGACTAACTATATTGTTTTCAAACAACACTTTACCTTAGTACCTACATTCACGTGGGTTTACGATTTGTATCTAATTGTACCAATGTCAAAAAATAAAACTTCTTAGCAACAACAAATATATATATTCTTAAATTCATTTAAGAGACACTGTTTTTGAAAACTGATGAACTACACGAAATTAAAATCAAAACACAGAATGAATTTAAAAAAAAACATGACGTAGCGCCCTCTCGCGATCCGTCGCCACACGAAATGGTCAACTGAAAACTGAAAGGTTTGAATGTATTTAAACTCTCGCTGTCGGACTGTTTTCAGTAGCGCTACACACACAAGTATAGAGATATTTGCTTGAAAGCTTTGAACTCTACAAATCTGTGAATTTATGTTTTGAAAATTTTGTTTTACTTAATAATTTAAACGTCATCTAATCATAGGTATTTATTTCTGTAAATTCTAGCAAATATTTTTAAACTATGTAGATGTGATAGGTGCTTCCTATCTGACTTCTTTGAGATGAAACACCAACACTATTATTGTAGTGTTTGTAACTATTCACATCAGTTTAAATATTACCGTTGTATCCGCCTACTTATAAGTATCCTTTTAATTTCTGTTTTTCATTTTATTTAAATGCGACTCTAGCTTAAAGGTAAAAGTTTAAAGTCTTCGCACAACCTTGGTTCCAAATTTTAATATACCTATTCATAGATACAAATTGCAGTGCTTTACTATTCGCATTTTTTATCATCATCATCATCTGCTTCACTTCTCTACAAGTTCAATGTACCTGAGTTCTATATTCCGTGATTGCATCAACGATAAAATATTTTATAACATTTATATTAATCACTTACGTGTCACCTTTTTTCACATCATAGCTACGTGCTGGCTGCAAACACTGTCAAGATCATTAATGCCATTAACTGCCTACGTATTTTATAAATCTTAACCTGTTCTACTAATTAGATAGACGCCACCTACTGTGTCCTAAACACACCGCGACAAATTATTCATCCCCGCTGAGTTTTGAACTTGACGTCCGTTCCCCAAAATAGTGCCTCTGCAAGGCCAACGGGCCAACTAAACAGGTTTAGTCAAACGTAAAATGATAACTTCCAATGCAATCCGTGCAAGTTCGCTTTCATTGCAAACTACTAAGGACTACTCGGTACAGGTGGCTCCTACCTCACACGGCATCGTATTTCGTTCGATTGTGTATCGCGAATTGCGATCGAACCTTTCCGGTCGGAACTGGGTTGCACGCCCATCGTAAGCCATTGTGAGATCCACATTAATTGGCCTCAGCCGCAGTCATTTAATATCTCGTAATGCGCTCGAAAAAACACAAAAAGCCACCCCGAAATCTCCCAAAGCTTCAACATCCGCGCATTCAATGCGCTCGGTGTATAAACTGTAACGCGATATTTTCTTAAGCGATTTGTTGGCAATAGCAGATGGGTGTGTCTCGAAACAGGAAATAATTTCGAACTTGTTGCCACTGACTGATCTGTCTGTGTTGTGTTCCTTTTGTTAACAAACCACGTGTATTTATCTTGGAGTTTCTTCCATTGAAACATGACTACTTGTGTACGTAGTTATTATATTCATGCTCGCTGCAGTGGGGGACTGAGGAGTATTGAATTTCGCATATAAACACCATCTGCTGCTGCGTTTGCGTTTTGAGATTTTTTACGCTACTAAACTAAACTATGTTGCGCAAGTGAATCTATGCAGTTTGATAGTTTGGACTGAAGACACTATAAAATAGTTTTAGAATGCAGACAATTACGACATCCTCGTTCATATAGTGGTCGCAAGCGCTACCGCTGAATATAAAACCCTGGTTGGTTAATAGGCCGTATAAAGTGGTTTTAGGAATTTCTCAATTGCACTTATCTCCTTTTGGAATTGCAGAGGAGTTGTTATGTAATTAATAGTGGCCTAAGTACTACCTAAATAGACGATTTATCTGATGGCAATAATAATAGGAAACTCAATTACTCCATGATTGTCGTAAGAGAATGTACATAATAAGCAGCAGTAGGGCCTCAGAACTATCTCCACTAATCTTGAGTAGAGCGTCAGGATTATCTTTGAAAAACTACAAAGTAATGTCGCTAAATTATTCAAACGAACACTGGTAGAAGTTTATTCCTGTCAAATCTCCAAAAAACACCTCGCCTATCCGTGTGCACACATTTGTTTAACGGGACCCATCGCTAACTAACTAACTTACCGTTCAGGTAAAAGATAATATTTTTTTCGACGCACGATCTCCCCGCACTCGTGTCGAAACGCCACGTCGAGGGATTATTATTTCAGTAACATCTGTACGAGTAACTCTAACTAGATACTAATAGATAACCACTGATGTTTTTTATGCGATCCCGCTTTTTAATCTTTTGTATCGGGTCGTACACCAAATGTGCATTTTTATTTATAGGGGTCCGTTACAATGGAATATGTATTGGGGTACTACAGTCGAATATACAATAAAATGAATGATGGAGGTCGCACTTGTGACCACTTGTCGCTAATTGATTTTTTTATTAACAATAACAAACAAGTGCGTTAAATTACACTGACATTTGCGGAGCTCATCCAGACAACAGACCTGCAAACAAATTTACAAGAATCAATTTAATTAAATTAATTGGCGGCAGGTACTTAATTATTAGGCACAGTTGTTAATCACATTTGGAAGCGACAGGACGTCCCCAAAGTTCCAATAAGCTGCTGCTAATTACGTAATTCAAGCACCGTGACCGAAATAAAAAAAGCTAGAATAAGTCGAGCATTGTGGCGGCAAACGTAAAGGGAATGTGGATCCGGGGAGACGCGGGACGAACGTCACATTCTCTGGAGCTGAGTAGTTTAGTTCTTGTTTTTTTTTTGGACGATCTAGGATGGAAGGAGTGCAGTGAATTAGCTGCGACGAATCCCTTGGTCATTGTCGCTGTCAAAGGGATAATTTTATCCTTGTAGACGGAGGTTATAGAGTTTATAGACTTGGTGATTTACATTTCATGTTAAAATACTAAAAAGGAAGTGTCGTGACGGTTTATGAGACATTTTTCGTTTGTACTACTGACTCCTTAAAGCTTTGTAATTCCGCCAAGCTAATTGTGCAATCCATTTCTAAGCTGCTTATGTTGCGTACTTTTTAAAGCACAGAAAAAAAAACGAAAGATAATTTATTTTTATCAGACCCTAAAAAATAGTAAGCCCTATTTTTTGACATATTTATAAGTATAACTGTTGGACCCGTTTTAAGTAACGAGTTAGTGTCAACTTTATTTTTTTTTCTGTGCAGCCTAATTTAATAAATCATGTTTTTAACTTTACAGATCCCATGCATGTTCAATGTTGATATAATTTTATATTTGTTTTTGTTCATTGTTTACATTTGCGTCTTAAAAAGTATGAAACAAGATAATATTCTCTTGGTGTTCTCTTAGAGAACAGCCGCTTGTCCTATGGTCTTTCTCTAAAGCGTATGCTACTTATCTACTAGGTATCGCTTAGGCTACTGTTAGATTGTATTGTTTTTGAGAGCAGGTGCACAACTACGGCTATTCTTTAAGAGAGTAGACTAACTCTAATAAAAATTATGCTTCGCGGAAGTCGAGTATATATTTACAGTAACATCTCCTTAATTTATTTATTTATATATTCACAAAATCCGCAGATCATTTACACAATTTCACTTAACGATAAAACTGATATTACAGACAATTACGGATTTACAATTTATTAACCAGGCAATAGGCTATAATAATAATGGATAAGATTTTAGTTTTTAGTCCCTCATCTAGATTACAAGAAAATATTCGATACATATTTTTTTTTTTAGAATAGAATAGGTACTCTTTATTGTACACCATAAAAAATTACAAATTATAACTTTAAGGGCTATATAGGGTGTTACAATGGGCGGCCTTTGGGCTTTTTTTTACTTAATCAAAAACATCAAGTCAAAAGAAGACCCCTTGGTCTTCAAGTCAAGAGTGAACAGGTTGCTTCTAGGCAAGAATGCTTCATCGTCGACCATATCATCGCTTACCATCAGGTGAGATAGTGGTCAAACGCGTGCCTATCAGTAATAAATGTCGCGTGACGTCACTATCCATATAGTTTAAACTGAATAGAGACATTACATGCCCCCTCTCCTCAACTTTTATGTGCTTAATCTAGTAGTGTAGTTTTCCATGAATTTGAAAAACAAAAAAAAAATTGTGTAAGTATTATTTAGTATAAAAGTAACTGATGGACTACTTATATTTTCGAATTCATACTCTGTCAACATGCCTTATTCATCAGAATCAGAAATAAACAGAATGACAGCCTAGCACCATCCAAGCATAGTAGTGATGTGTGGTCTTCTTAGGCTCAAAAAATAAAAGAGGATGTAAGTATCCGCAAGCATTTCGCAATATAAATAAATAAATAAAAAAATAAATATTCCACAACTTTTTCACACAACACCATTTAGTCCCAAGTTAAGCTTGAGAGCTTGTGTTATGGGTACTAAACAGCTGATAAACTTAATTATATATAATTCAAAATACATACATATTATATATAAATTACACCCAGACTCAGAACAATTGATCGTGCTCATCACACAAACATTTGTCTTGGGTGGGAATCGAACCAACGACCTCCGGCATAGCAGTCAGGGTCACTAACTACTAGACCAACAGGCCAGTCAACACGATCATTTGGATTCTCCTCTACCAACCCTACAATTGTATCTGCGGGGTAGTTTTTAATGAACCTCGTATTGTTACGGGGCATGCCACAGTCCGTCTCCTAATCAATGTATTCAATTTCATCCACTTTATGTTTTTTGAACACAGCCCCCCAATTTATTCGCATATGCCAGATTTTTGGCCAACCACATTTTGTTATTGTAATTAAAGTTCGATAGCTTTTTTAGTTTCATGTCCTTATTAGATTATAATGATTTTGTTTACACTTTAAATTAGAAGTAGTTGTTACCGCCCCACAGCAGGGTAAAGGCCTCGTCTCATACAGAGAAGGCACGTGTATTAACCACCACGCTTGCTCAAGGCGGATTGGTGATTTCAGACCAATTGTTTAGGACTCCTGATGATATTTGTCTTTAATTAACCGATGTCAGTGATGTCTAAGATAAACTAAGGAAGTACTTACATTTGAATGGAAAAAAGTTAAATTTGCATTTGTCTAATATTATTATTCCTTGTAACAAAAAAACAAAAAAAATAATGTACAGACGCCAGCACATTAACCTACCCCAAATTGTCAAAAATTCCCTATTGAACATGAACATTATTGTGTTCAGAATAAAGTTGAAAACCTATCAAAGAAATTTGACACATTGGGGTAGGTTGATGTGCTGGCGTCTGTACATAACATCACGCATACATTCCCCGAATTACACTGCCCGACCCGGGAATCGGACTCACATTAGACCAACGATTATACGTGCCATAATTTAAAATTTTGTTTACTTAGTTTATTTCTATATCACATATGTATACCTACAGGCATTTACTGGTATAAACTGGTATCCATGATGCCAGTTTCAAAGAACCTTCTGTCTCTTATAAAAAGCATAAATGTAAGAAAGGTAAAGAAAGAACCACAATAGGAATAAACACAAAAATCAATATTAGTCCCTACCCCAAAATGAAAAAAATAACTGAAACACGCTCTACAAATACTCGAGAATATTTACCAAGATTATGCAAATAGATACTTATGGTCGGTAATTATTTTCTTGCTACACAGTGACTCATGTTAGACCCAGAAGCATTTATTATGTCTGTGTTTACTTAGATAAATGCACGTTATCTCGCAGCATCCGTCTATAGCACGTCCGGGGAATTATCCGCAGATCTTAGTCCCGTACTATTTACCCTTATCCTAAAAATCACGCATTCCTTTAACTACAGTGAGGTAAAAACATTCAACTTAATACCGGAGCTTCATATGACTAATAGCCTACAGATGTTTCCGAAACGTAGACGTATATCAAAAATAGAAATTAGGGGTTACACGCTCGCCCTCGATCAATGATAATAATTAAAATTAAATTTTTATCTCTTTCCAAATCTTGCAAGCCACCCAAGTAACGCTACGGTGTTTTACATATATAAATAAATAAAAATGTATATCAACTCCGTTTCATTAACACATTCGAAATTTTATAACATTTTTATGACGCAAAGCTTTTTGGCGATGTTATCAGCGATTATCGCTAACGTTAGTTTTATTGCTTCTATATCTTAACGCGTGCAAATTATAATTAAAAGAGGACTTAATAAGTTATGTACCTACATACCTCCACCAAAGTTTAGACTCTATCAATTTGATTCTGTCGATTAAAATTTGCTTTTTTATCTGTGTCGTTAAGTCGTAAATGATTCAATTCAGCTATGTTTTAACATTATTTGAAACTGGTTTAAATATATTACACTTCGGACCACTTTTATAAATAGTCTATGTTTTTTTCATATTATGTTCAAAACATTAAAAACGGAAAGCTAATTTCGTACAACAGCATATGCGTTACATTCTCCGCTTTCAACACTGTCACGGACTATTCCCTGGCGAATTTAAATTTGTAATTCCTTCCTTCGCTCCTACCAATAACAGCGAAACATTTATTAAAAAAAACTGTGACTCCTCCTACCGACGGAAGCAGCTGCAACCCTAATTATTACAAACATGGACTCTTGAGCATTGGGCAATGCTATAGATAACTAGAGTTATTGTTAATCATCTATAGAAAACTGTTATTAATTTACCAGCTGGCATCGAAGACACACATTATTAATGTTACATAAAATTCTAATCACTACTCTTAGTAATTACGAGGCCTAGTAATTAGCTTCGTCAACCAACTATTAAGCGTCAATCGTGTTAGTGGATAATGCGGCCATAATTACAATAACATTATCGATCATCACAAAAAAAATCAATATCAATAATACCATTTCAAATTTTAATTCAGCTGTCAAGTATTTTATTTGTTTTTATAAAGCCATAACCGAACTATTTTATTATGACAACCAAACGTCCTACGCGAATCTCACGAGCTTGAACATTTCTTTAAACATTTCATTAGCTGGGCAGGGATATTTACGATTTTGGATAGCTATGGGCGGTCACGTTTACGGTTATAGAAGTATCATTTAATGAGGATAGGATACGTTTAACTTGTAGCTAATAAGAGACAGCCTTCATTTACCCACCCACGCATATTGAAATTGAGAGGTTAGAATTCAAACATAAATATAATAATGCAAATAATAAAAAATAAAACGAATGGACCAGTCCCGGTCTGCACTCAAATATTGTAGATACCGGTGATGATTTACATATTCACTGTTAGGCTTGCAAAAGACCTTAAAATGTCAACCGAAATTTATTGCTGCATTTTCATAAGAAGTGCCATTAATACTTTTGTAATAAACCTGTCCGAACACCGATAACATCACAATCTCAACTTTACCAAAAGCTAAAAGGTCGTTTATAGGGACATAAACGTTTATAGAATCATAAAGCAGAGCCAATCTATTGTTTCCAGTCGGCCTACGCCCGCCGACGACATAACTAATCGAACGATTCCGCTTTTTGTCTTTACAAGGGACATAATCAATTGTCACTTCGAGTTTAGATATTTCCCACCTAAGTTTAAGATGTCTAAGATCCATTTGGAACGGGTTTAGAATCGTCCGTGGACAATACACGATAGGATATCGTATTGCATGGAGAAAAAAGGTGATGAGTGGCCGATGTCGTGGTCTTGGCGCGTAAATGAATGGCCTGTATGTCATAGACATGGGACCTCTTGATGACCATCATTTAAATCCTTAACGATATTCGAAACTTGAAATCTTATCAATATAATGTTACGTGAGTGATTTCTTTGGCTATTCTTTTGTAATTTCTTCGTAAACTATTGATTTAGACAAAAGTATATAATTGTTGATTAAATATATTTTCCAAGACTCTTGACTTTTTGTGTTTCCCATGCGTGTGGTTTACTTTTCAAACCTGCACCGTTGCGGGTAAGTGAAACATAAATTAAAACGACATACTAGTCCAACACTAGTCAGATTTCCAAGAATGAACGTTTTCACCTAAGACCTTCTTAGGCCTAAAAGGTTTGCTCATAAATAGCAAATTAAAAAATATGTTTCATGTCATTTACTTTTATAAACGAAATTAATTTTATAGTACATAAATATAAAAAAAACAGCTTTTAATTATTTTCTGTATAGCGGCTTCGAGACTGCGTCACTCATTGAAGTTTCGCACAAAAAAAGCCATAAGGCATTTTTCCTAAACAAAACGTTGCTCGATATTACGCGACAAGATTTCTCCAGTAGTGTCAGAATATACTAATAATTTTGTCATCATTTAATCAAAATACCGTATAATTCTTTCAATTCTATCTCTTCTTCTTATCGATTGAAAGGTTCTAGAAACCCTTAAAAATTGAAAAAGCTCTAGCTTCGAGAACTCTACTTAGAAAGAAACACGATTACTTAGTTAAAACATCAAATGGAACCTGTCACTTGCGTCTGCGCACTCAATGCATAATCGATTGCCCCACTTGCTCACACCGCTACTTTACAATGAAGAGACATCCTCGTAATCAAAAGTCAATTAAAATGCTGTTTATTCATCATTGGCCCGGTCGGCAGATGATTTATAATTTCGCAGCGGGCCATCGCCGCACGCGCACTGTCGCGGTCGCTTTTTAAATTAAAATCGTACGGACTCGGGCGTGATCTTATCCGGCTCGATCAATTTAGATAAAATAAATATTTATACATTTGAATCTGGATGGGCGAACAAAGCGTTCGGTAAATTGATTATGTCAATGAAAAACTTATTTGACGTTTTGACGTTTGCCCCTATTCTATCACCTGTTCCGATTTTAGATATGCATTTATAAAATGTTACGATATGTTACGAATGATTTAAATTCAATTATTTTTGTTACGGTTTATGCCGTTTAAAATGTAAAATAATAGGAGCAAAGCGCATGAGAAAATATATTCCAAAACGAGACAGAAACATTAGATAATGTTTATTACTTAGGCAAACTGTTCAATAGTTTCGTCCAAATCTTTTGAGACCTTACACCTCTCTCCGTCAAACTTATGGAGTGAGCCAAGGCATTTTATTTATATGGACAACACTTTAAATAATATTTACTTTTCATTGACAGCTCTGACAGATGGTTGCGCTCGTACTTTGCTTGAGCTTTTACCATTATTGTGTGCTTCAGACTGAGCACACTAATTTAGCCTCTTTGCTGCCCAATAATATGACTTATATTTGAAAATTTTCTTCAACAATTGATCGTATCTTGCGTAATTTGACTTGTGTATGTGCGTGAAGAGTGTGTGCTGGGTTGTATAATAAGTTAAGTCATTAAAAGGCAATAATAGTAGATAAAAATATTATTTTATTCATACTCTGCGTTTGGAAGCGTAATAAATACGAAAAAATTTCATATCCTAGCTAAAAATTACATCACAAAATTATTTACTTATGTATACATCTTACAAATTAAGCTATTTACAATTGACTAGGGTACATTTCAGTTCTGCGATACCTTTTACTTACATAGTAATATTTACAGTACATATGTTCACACAGTTCTCACTTCACATGATAAATTCAATATAAGTACCTAACATTATCACAAAATACTCAGCATGCCAGTTCTTAAAATTAATCAGGAACCTTAAAGTACCAGTGTATGTATTATTACTCGTTTACATAACAACCTATGCATGCACATAATGCAAAAAGGAATGTATGGGTTTACATAACTTCATACGAAGAACTCATAAAAGGAAGTGGACAATGAATGTTATTCAAACAGGTACAAAAGATACTACAAATATGTTCAGAACTCGTTATAGACATCAATACGATTCGTTATAGTACTTGCAGTACAATAAAAAAAGATTTTCTAGTCTGGCATATAAGACCGATTACTGCTACATAATACAATTTAATATTACAGCACCAACAAAGATAAGCTTACAAACACAATTTGCGTCCAGTACATATGCCAGTTATTTTAATAACACTTTTATTACAATGAATGATATTTACAGATAACAGATTAAATCACAATGATCTTTCGCTTATACAAAGTAAGTCTTTCTAGGATGCGTTGTGCTCGACATAGGAATTTGTTGGGCGGGCCTTAAAGGACGTTCCTCACATTGGTGATTATCTATGGAGACGTAACTGTGATGGTGAGGTAGGCGATCGTCAGGACGACCCTCGCTACTTGCCACCGAACACGTTTCATCCTCCGTACTGCGCGCGGACACCTCTGCGCTAGCGCTGGTTGAATGCATCGGGCTTGACATCATCAAACCAGGTGGATTCATACCGTATTTATACCAAGGATCATGAGACGTCGGTGGCGCCGTGTACCTCAAATTCCCATGACGACCAAACGCCTCCCTATTACTACCACTTTTCATATTATTCGCATTATGAAGCGTCCGATTTGGAAGAGTCACGTCCACATCCGGTAACCGAAAATTTAGCTTTTCCCAACAGTTTCTCTCACCCCACACTATCACTGTACACGTTTTAAGTAACACTTTCAAGTCCGGATCAATGTTTATGGCACTCAAGTCCGTCGTCACGAGGAATATTATCTTTTGACGTCTATGCCTAACGTTCACTGAATTGATTGCACTTTGTATAGCTGCGTTTGATTCAGCCGCGTACCATTCTTGTTGCAAGAATGTTATCGATAACACTATAACGAGTCTTTTAGAACTTTCGGAGGCACTCACTAAACTGTCACCTGAACGTCTTTCGACCAAGGGCAAGTCCCTGTGTTGCAAACATAACGTATGTCCTATATTTTCTAATTCGGAGCTCACAGCGCGAGTCACAAAGTCTTCATCTCGTGGATTGTACACAAAAAAAGCATCAAACCGTTTGTTTTTATTGTCGTTCATATCTTTCGGAGTCGACGTGAATACTCTTACACCGTATCTTGAATGCATCCATAATTTAAAATCTTCCCGGAACATGAAGAGCAAAGCACACATTAGTAAGAGAATAATTGCTATTATCAGCACCGCAGCGATATATGGAATGTAATTTTCGACACCGTCATGCGATTCAATGAATAATCGCTTCAGTGTCTCGGTGCCGGTCTCCTCAGTTGTTGTTTCTGTTTTACATTCCTTTGCTACTGTAGCGATGGTTTTATTCATTGCTTGACCATGAGCAAAGTAGCACATCAAACTCTCTGTGTCTTTTGATTTTTTTAGCAGCCACTGATTCAGCTGGTTGACGTCTTTACAATCGCAAATCCAGTTATTCCCATCTACTGAGACACGAGTGCGGGGATCGTTGTCTGTAATGACTCTCCATGGCATGTAATCAACGTACCCGTTATTATCTAGGCCCAAGTACTCCAGTGAAGGCAAGTAATTAAATGTATCATTTTCTATAACCTTGATCTTATTGTCACTGAGATAAAGCTCATTTAAATTTGGTAATCTAGTAAACTGTGTATTCCTCAAAACTTCCAATTTATTGTTCTCCAAATGAAGAATCCTCAATGACTCGATACCGTTAAATGTTCTATTTTGTATTGTGTTGATATTGCTGTTATTGAGATACAAGACTTGTAACTTTTTTTTGCCGATGAAAACGTGATTCCCTAACTCTTTCAAGTCATTTCCATCTAAGTATATTTCGGTCGCGTCCATCGGTATTCTGTCCGGCACGTGATCGTAGCCAGCGCTCGAACAATCGACCACGTTAGTGGTGGTCCAGGTTTGATCATGATAACACGAGCATTTATCTGGGCAAGTCATCTTACAATCACAGGCGTCAAAGTCACAACAATGGCACACCGCGAAACAATGTGACTCGTACTCGCACAGAAATTCAGAAGATTTTACTTCAAGCAAAAGCATATCCGATCTGGTTCGTGAATGGGTTAAAGAGCACCTTACACTTTCTAAATCCATTACTCTCGGCCGCTGCCTGAGGTCACTTAATTGGTTAATTGTCTGCAGCCATTCCATTGTACAGTCACATTCAAATGGATTTTCACTAATATAAAACTCGGGTAAATCTTTGTCATCAGGAACAGCTGATATCGCAAAGGCGCCGAGCTCGAGCGTCCTTATTTTGTTTGCATACAGTATAACTTTGTTTAGATTATACTTTTGCAGAAAAGTTCCTGGGCTTATTTTATCAATGTTGTTATTGTTTAAAACCACAGTCTCTATACTACTTGGAAAAGAGAACTCATCAATGCTTCTCAGCTTGTTGTAACTAATATCCAACATTTTTACTGAACATGATTCCTTCAGTCCATATGTGTCTTCAAGTTTCTCAATTTTATTCTCATGCATATCCAGCCATTCAAGATTAGTAGGAATATGGCTGTAATCAAACCAAAGTAACTCGTTGTTAGACACGTTTAACCAAACAAGAGGTTGGGTGTTAGTAAATATGCCTTTCAAGTCCACTAGTTTGTTACCGTCCAGTCCGATTGCTTTTAACTGTTGGTTTGAAGCAAAAGCTCCGTCGTCTATTTGATCTATGTTGTTTGAAGCCAAGTTCAATATTTGCATCGAAGGTAATGCAGCAAATGTATCCTTTGATATCTTTTCAATTTTGTTTCCAACAAGACGTAAGCCATACAAATCATCCAATCCCTCAAACTGAGCGGTTGTGACTTTCGTTATCCTGTTCATGCCCAAGTCCAAGGATGTCAAGAATCTCAGTGTTTTGATGGCCTCCGGTACCTCAGATAACTGGTTCCCGCTGAGACCCAAGTCATGAAGTTTCGTTATATTCTCAAAAGAACGTAAATCAACTTTCGTAATTCTATTACCGTCAAGGAACAACTGATTCAGAACATAAAGATTAGAAAAATGTCCGCTGTCAACTTCTAATATGTTATTATGTGCCAAAGAAAGTGAGTGCAGATTTTTCAAATTAGAAAATGCGCCATCAGCTACGCGAGCTACGTTGTTGTGTTCCAAACTTAAAAACTGAAGGTTATTCAAATCTTGAAATAACAGTGCATCTATTTTTGTAATTCTGTTGTGCGATAAATTGAGTACAATTAAACGAACAAGCCCCGAAAATGTGTCTCTATTTACCCATTCACTTGTCAATTCATTCACCGATAAATCCAATATTTGCAATTGATCCAATCCTTCCAATAGTCCAGGCGCTAGTACACTAAGCGAGTTGTTGTTCAAATATATTTGTTTGATATCTCTCGAAGACTGGAACATTTCAGGTGGTAAGGCAGTCAAGGCATTTGTTGACAGATTAAGAATTTGCATATCACTTAAGCCCACAAAAGCTCTGTCTGCTACAGCTGATATTCTATTGTTTTGTAAGAATAACTTTTGAAGTGCACGTAAACTTGACAATCCATTGTCAGGTAGTGTCCTTATTTCATTGTAGGACATATCTAAAGTTTCTAACACTGTGTTGCACGATTTACCGGGTGCTGTTGGCCCATTGCCCCAGTCGGAGAATCCAAGATTTGAAATGTCTTGTAATCTATTTTGCGTTATATTCAACTCTTTTAAATTATATAAAAGACAAAATATCTCAGGAGGCAGATTCCAAATATTGTTGTCACCCAAATCCAAAGTTCGTAAGTCAGTGAGACCCCGAAATGTGTCTCTGTGGAATTCCATAGACATTGCTGACCAATCTGTATTATGTGTACGAAGAGTCAGGCTCCTTAATCCACTAAGTGGTGATAACACTGCAGAGGGAACATATCGAATCTTACAAGACTCTATTCTCAATTCTTTAAGGTTGTGGAATCGAGATAAGAGCTGTGTTCCTTCTTCTTTTCTTCTTCCAAAGTCGAGTGAGCTCTCAAAAAAGAGAACATCTGTGCAATGTAGGTCTAGGACGGTGATGCGCTGAGCTTGAGAAGAGCTTAGACCGGCCAGTAGGTCTGTAGCACCGGCAGCAGTACGCAGCGAGCACGCGAGCTGGACGCGAGTGGACTCACTGGCATCACCCGACACTCGCTGCCACTCACACTCCTGAGGCGCCTCCGCGACGCGGCTCGTCAGCGATGCAGCGCCGGCACCCAAGTACATCCAACTCCATGCGGCATACCACACAGCCAATAATCCCATCGATAACATCTCGAATAACTCACTTTAAACTGTCACTTTATTTAAATTGTCACCGTTTGAGTTGATATTATCGCACACATCGCTACGTTAGTCCGGACGCGCTCGGAAAACTTCACGAATTTCCCGTCAAACTTGTTTCGAAGTGCGACACATAACGGCACGAGTTCGCGAGCTGAGGTGCAGCATGCGCCTCTCTCGAAGACTCGTGAGAAGCGACTGAGTGTAGCGCAAGGCAAGTTGAGCGACCGGCCGGCAGCGGCACGCTCCCCGCGCACGGTTGCTCCTCCCCCGACAGAGAGATCCGATACGCCCGTCTCTGTCTGTTAAAAAGTTCACAACGGCAACAAGTTGCTCGCCGCAAGATTGGCATGAACAGAAGCGCGCTTTGCGAGCTTTTATAAACATGGCGGTGCTTACTTTGTTTGTTTTGTCTAATCATAAAATTTCAATAGAGTTCCGACTGTAAAGGCTGCGAACTAAAAAATAATATGTATAGGTTTATATTTAAGTATAAATTGAAACTCACAACTACTACCTAACAGAATAATAAAGTTTTTACCACACCAGGATCTGTACAAAATAACTATAAGATGAAGTAGCAAGGTTATTCTCTTCATCAAAGTTATCTTTGTAAATAATGTATGCAGTCTTGTTAAATAGGACATGTTGATTGCTCAATAATTACTTATTACATTTTTTAATCCACCTGATAACTCAAAATAACAATGCAATAAAATGTACCTAATCTTACAGGAATCCCAATACCAAAGATATTGGCAGATACCTACGATATTTATCACCCCTTATCAGCTCAGAACGTGCATATTTTCACATGATCACCGATAATGCAGCACAATTACACTGTCATTTCTGACAATTTGCTTTTGTTCTACAATGTGGGATCTACCTGGTTTATGACGCATTTAGCGATATCCCGTCTTATCTAGCTCACCTGTTAACTTACTCATGATGACGTCATCAGTAATGAGTCCCTATCTTCCTAAAACCTCTTTAGAAAGTTCTGGAGGTCTGATAATCGGGTGCTAAAGGGCTTACGTGTGAAGTAGGTAGGTAATTAGTGTTTTCTCGGCTTTATTTTGTTTCATAGTTCTAACAATGTTAATGGATATCTTATTTACTACATATTTCCTAATAAAGGTAGTCATTATTGATGCACTTAAATATTAAATTAATATAAAACATTTTATAACAACCTGTATATTTTTAAACTAAAATGTAGTCACATTAAAAAAGTTTCTTATCACATCCGCGTTAATTTCACAAAAGTTATTTGAATCAGTCAAAAAATGCACCGAAACCAACTATTCTGAACTTTAATTAAAAAATACCGCATAAAAATAACATTCACATTTCCCACAAAATATCCGAACTACTGTACGGCAAAGTGTTCAATACATCGGTTTCTTTGGTATTTTATCACAGAATCAAATGTAAAAACGAACACGCAATTCAGTGGGACAAACAAAAGGCATCGGGGAACATGAAAAGGGCTTTATTGGCATTCTCGGCGGCGAAACACAAAAATTGTACCGCAAAGAGTTAACTGATCTAAACGAGTGCACTTCGGACGACCGAACGGCGGACGGCGGCATAACGTGGATTTATGGATATCTGAATTTATAATTACTAGTCATAGCTTAGAGGTCGGAATTCGGCTGTATGTTTAATAGAAAATCTCAACTTTACTTTGCATATTCGTGTATGTCAATGTCAACTCGTTATATGTTATTTACTAGGTACCAAATTTTGGTTGCTTTTCACTTGCTTTTCAAAAGTTTGATGAATATTATTCACTTTATTAATAAATAGGAGTATTGCAGAATCATAACAGTCAAGTGTTGTTATAGTTAAGTTAGCTAAAAATTAAGATATCAAACAAAAGCTATTAACTTCAGTTCAATTGTATTATATTTATATTACTTTCAAGTACAAATTGTATGCCAAGTTTTAAGGTATCCGTAGAATCAAATAATATTTTAAACACTTACCTGTGGGTATATTCGATGCAAATAAATTCCAAATATTTCATTCAAGTTTCTTGGAAAGGAAATAAAGTTTAAGAACTAAACAAGCAAAGGAGAGAAATTAATTCTGGCCATAGACATGAAACTTAAATTAACGAACAAATATCGAACATAAATATTAAAAGACGGAAAAATTGCCACGCCTTGTAATAAAACCTCGAAGAGCGAGTCAGACCTGCACAAGCCATAATTCCGTCCATATTTGTTTACAATTAATTTACGAAACCAAGTTATTTTTGAAAATACTACTTAGTCAAACTATATGGAAAAACTGTACTGCGATATTATACGAATATCGATATTAACTTTCATTCTAAATAACGATACTAGATATCGGTGAATACAATATAATATAGGAGTAAAGGTAGACTTAAGAAACACGTACGAATCAAACATTCCTTAAATTGTTTAAATTCAACTGTTTTTTTTAATATGCCGTTTCCAATTTCATGTCCCGTAACTTTTCAATGCCCAAGTTGTTCATAAAATGTAAACCCATGTTTTTATAGATAGGTAGAATAATCCTGCGAATATGGCAAGTCAAATCAAATCAAAATCGATTTGCTTATTCCACCACAGAACCCCAACAACAGTGCTTAAAATTAATAGAGACCACAGTCTATAAAACAAAAAGGTAAAGTCATAATTTCAAATTTAAATATTTATCCAGTTCATGTCAAAACTAGTTTTAATAAAATATTGTGATCTTTATCGAAAGTGATCATCGATAACGATCATGGAAAGGGATCATCGATCTTAAACTTTTTTTTTATGGTACCGTGTAATGATAATAATAATGCCAGACTTGTCTCAGTACTGAGTGAACGCTTCTTCTTTTGCAGCGAAAACACGAGCTTTAATTACCAGGCTTGTTCAAGGTGGATTGGTGATTTCAGACCTGGTGGAAGGAACAAAGATGTTTTATTTTACTTTAGACTATAAACCATGATTTCTTTCTAAATCAATTAAAGTTATCAAAAAAAGTAAATAACTCTTAACTCTCATTATTAATATTAAATTAAAAGATTGATTTTTTTGCAGTTTCCGTATTTTTAAGAACGATAACATTCTATTATCTTATTCTCAATCTGTCAAAAATCTCAATGTCAATTTCCCTGCATTTTCAACAAGTTTTTGACATTGATTACCGCATATATATAAGAGGGGCAATTCACATATTTTTACGAATGGTTCTAATCTTAGTCTCGATGTGGCAAAAATACGTTTAATTTCTCTAGATTTTTGCAAATTTTTAATGATAAATGATATTTATATCTGTAAATAGATTCATACAAACACTTTACATGTTATTTTAAATAGAAGATGATGCCATTGGTTGTCACTGATATGCGATTGTGACTAGACTGAAACTACTTACACAATAATTATAGAAATTATCTTTGAGATTAGGACTATATGTTGAGGATTTTTAATTACAAGCCACCTTCTATTTATATTAAGTCCAGTCAGTGATGCATGTCAAGGACAATCTTAGAAAATATGTAAGTAGATACAAAATATGAAAAATAGTAAAAGTGCGCAATGAATAAACATGATCGCATAAAACGCCCTGTCGCATCAAGTTCAGTGCTAACGTGCCACTTACCCACTCAGGAAGTTGTAAATCTTAACTGCTCTTCTCACCAGCTTAAATTGACCTTCCCTATCCCTCGATCTTCCAGCTAAACTGAGGACGGCATCAATTTTTCTCTACAACCACCGCTCTTCGTAACTTGGTTGAGAATTAGACAAACCGCTGAACATTTTAAAATGTACTTTTAGTTTCATGTATGTACCGTGTATAATGTGTATATAGTTGAAAATGAACTGTTTTAAACATAATTCTGTAGCCCAAACCCCGCTTTAAATCTTTTCACATATTACTTTAATGGAATACATGAAATGCATATTTCCTACGTGTAATGCATTGATTACATTGTACTAATGTGTAATCAATGTAAGACCTACTTGGGCGTGGCTAAATTTAAAACCGGTCGGTATCTATCTACAGACTTGGGTTAAAAATGTATTTTTTTATTTGCAATTACATACTAGATTATTTATTTATAATATGTATGTAGTTTGAAATATATAAACGTATGTTTATCAGTCATCTAGTACTCATAGCACAAGCCCTGATTAGTTTTAGGCCAGATGGAGCTGTGTGGAAGTTGTGGAACATTTATTTATTTATTTATAATCACGCAAAAATGTATCTTGAAACAAGTATCCAGTGCACCCTGGTTTATTAACTGAGATCCATGAAATCCTTAATATTCCTATGGTCAGGGAGGAAATAAGTTTACATGGCGATAACTACAAAACCCGGCTACTCAAGCATCCGAATCAGCTTGCGGGGCAGCTCACTGTTCCAGAAAGCATCCGCCGACTAAAAAAGAGGCGAGACATTTTCGACCAGAATAGTCAATACGAAAACTGACTATATAAAGATAGGGTTAAGTATACTTCAATGGAAGTAGCACCCCATACGCTAGAAGAGGCATCTCATCTGCTTACAGTCTAAAGACTGATCGCAAGATGTAAACGAAAAAAAAAAATATTTATATAATCGTACATCCAGTGAGACATCATAGATCAGAAAAAGTGAAGGCCATAGCCATTATAACCATTGTCATATCTCGTAATATCCCTAATGAATCAGCACCACAAACTGTCACCGATGATAAATTCCTATAATTATTCAATGGACTTTGATATTCTGAAAAATTGTTTCTAATAACTCCCATCCGTGACTATAAATATTAAAATAACGGTGACAAGTATTTCGTAAGTGGGCTTAAAGATGATAGTTACAAGTTACAACAACCATTACAAAAAGTTTCGTCTTCGAACACAGGTGTTTGATGTTAACCACGATAATTTATACGTTTGGTTGCAAGATAATATACCACATTAACCTAATGACATCGAATGAAATCAACATGTGATTTTGATCACCATAACTAACCACATTACAACTTGAATCGATTCCCGCCAACTGTTCCCTATGCTTTCTGGATTCTATTATCTGTCAATAAATAGGGACCATTGTGTGATTTCGCAAAAAACGCATAAATCGAATCGATCTTCCGAGCTGTCTGCCGTTCACTTTGTTCCCGTGTTTCCAGGGATCTAATGGCCGATCCCCAAAGAGCCATACATATTTGGTGGTAGTAACTGTCAAAATATTTTGTATCAGTTGTGCTAATGGTTTGTTGTAAAGTCGGCATTAAGGTCATATTGTTATTTTGGCCGGGGATATTGTGACCAAATGTGCGATTTTTGTACTAAATCATATATTCGTTTCAAATTGTGGAAGTTTGTTGATAAATGAGAAATTGTTTTCTATTGCATTGTTGTGGTGTAAAAATATAACGTCTTAGTTACCTTTATAACGTAGCATGTCACCGTAAGTTCCTGAAACATTAGAGCCAATTCAAAATGTAAGACACATTAAATAACTCTCGCTAACCGAGTTAACTTTTATTCAACTTTACAAGAACTCGGTCGGATTCTTGTTGAAAACCGACTTACTGCGGCGAGGTCTGAATTCATTAATTTCCAAATACTGGACTTATATAAGAGGCACCATTTAACGTATTTAACACAATTAACAAATCGCATTTCTGATTAGCCTCCACAATCCCCGCCGCCGCTTACATTAACGTTTTATAATGAGAGAAGCAAAAGGCGAAAGAAAAAAATATGAGAATTCGAGGCCTATCTTGGGATACTTGACAAAATCCGACGAATGAATGTAATGCCATTATGATTAGCATTATTTTGTTGGGAGGGTCGCGGATTCCGGTTTACTGGATAAAGCGAAATTCGTCGTCACAAAGAGGTTTTTTTTGACATGCTTTTTAATTCCCCCCTAAACATCTGTGGTGGCTGGGACACTGGGATATTGGGACTCTATAGCGGCTTTAATCGCATTTGTTGCGCCACACGTTATTGATAGTTGAATGGTTTGTTTAAATATTTTGGTGATGCTATACAAGGATGTACTGCGGTGAATTTACTTGAGTGGGTTCTGTATAATAAGTGTAAATGTTTCAAAGTCCAATAAGATATCTGTCGACATTCATAAGTATCACCTGTAACTGGTGTAAGACAGCTTGATCGCGTTTTAAAAATTTTTTTAGTGGTTAATACTATAATTATGCAGATACACCAGTATAACGCGGTTAATTGAAACGGAAAAGTGAATTGGAAAACAGGGTCAAATAGAAACAAAATTTTACCTATTGACAAGGTTTCGAAATAATTAGTTGCAATAGATTAAAAAGAAAGAGCGTTCATTTATGTTTAAAACACTGTTAAAATAACGTGAACATCCTCTTCAAAAGTAGTTTTTTTTTCACCCCTGCGTTTCTAATCACCCAAAGTATTCCCCATTTGAATGGGATGATTTCAAATTATTATTAATAAAATATACGGTTCTTCTTAACGGCACATGAGGAGGCTAAAACTAATTTTAAGCATTGGGTCTGGCATGGAAAACCCTCATCTGGATATATTTACGATGCCATGTGTAAAAGTAGAAAAAATTTTAAATCACGACTTAAGTGGTGTCATGATAATGCAGAACAAATTAAAATGGACATGTTGGCGTCTCATTGTTCTAAAAATGACTTTAAAAAATTTTGGCAATGTACTAACAAACTAAACATAAAGCAAAATCGGGCTGAATGCATTAACTCCGAAAGAGATCCACATAATATTGCTAATATATTTAAATCTAATTTTAAAGTCAGCCCACTTGTGCCTTCAATAACGACGCAGTGCAGCCTCCACTCAGATACTTCCATCCGTATACAAATAAGACCTAAAGATGTTAAGAATGTTATTGACCACATGACTCGGGGTAAATCGCCTGGGCATGACAGCTTGAGCGTTGAACATCTACGGCATGCAGGCTGCCATTTGCCCAGAGTATTGGCCATGTTTTTCTCGTTATGTATGAGTCATAGGTATCTTCCCCAGGACCTCATGAGAACAATAGTCACTCCAATAGTGAAATGTAAAACGGCAGATATTTGTGATGGAAGTAACTATCGTCCCATCTCTCTAGCAACAATACTGGCTAAGGTAATGGATGGTCTACTTAACAAGCATTTAAGACAGAGCCTGAATCTACATCACGCGCAATTTGGCTTTCAACCTGGCCTCTCTACTGAAAGTGCTATTCTTTGTATGAAGCACACGGTTAGGTATTATCTGGATCGTAGGACACCTGTTTATGCTTGTTACCTAGATCTATCCAAAGCCTTTGATCTAGTTTGTTATGAGATCCTCTGGGATAAACTACGTAAACAAAATGTATCGACGGACATAATAGATATACTGAAATTTTGGTATGACAATCAAATAAATGTCGTTATGTGGGCGGATTGCTTGTCTGAGGAGTACAAACTTGAGTGTGGCGTGAGGCAAGGAGGAATTTCTTCTCCCACTCTTTTTAATGTATATATTGATAGCCTGATTGGCGAGCTCAGCAGCATGCAAATAGGTTGTCACATTGAAGGAGTCGCTGTCAATAATATAAGCTATGCTGACGACATGGTGCTGCTGAGCCCGTCAATTAGGGCCCTTCGTCTTCTGCTTGGTGTTTGTGAGCGGTATGCCGAAAGTCATGGTCTCAAGTACAATGCTGCTAAGAGCGAGTGTATGTTTTTTGGTCTTAGGGATAAAATTAATGAACCTCCGCCTATTTTACTGAATGGTTCACCACTCGCAAGAGTGACGAAGTTTAAATATCTAGGGCACATTGTCACTGATGATCTCAAGGACAACGAGGATATTGAACGTGAACGCAGAGCGCTGGCTGTCCGGGGTAATATGTTGGCTCGCAGGTTTGCTCGTTGCTCAGCTGAAGTTAAGTTAGCACTATTCAAGGCATATTGCCAATCTTTCTACACGAGCAGCCTGTGGGTCAATTATACTCAAAGGGCATACAGCGCTCTGAGGGTTCAATACAATAATGTCTTCAGAATGTTGTTGCGGTTGCCTCGTTTCTGCAGCGCGTCCGCCATGTTTGCCGAAGCGCGTACAGATGACTTTTTTGCAATAAGGCGCAAGCGCGTGGCGTCGCTGTTGAGCAGAGTACGCAGTAGCAGCAACAATATTCTGCAGTTAGTGGCAAGTAAATATCAGTGTCCAATACACTCGTTCTGGATTAGCATTGTTGTTGGGACTGTAAAATAAAATGATAATGTTAACTTCTGCGACTATGACTAATTATTTCTAAATAAAATGTATGTGTATAATGTAATGTGTAATAATAATTTGTATGTAACTGTAACTGTAGTTGTTTAAATGTCAATGAATGCTAATGTATATTATGAATGAAATGTGTACCTAATGATTGTAATTTAAATTCTGTGTCTACTAACATAGTGTATAAGCTCCCATTGTTACTAACCATAATGGATCCTGTTATCTGAAATAAATATATATTATTATTATTATTATTATTAACAAGGTAGACAGGTTCCGTTGGGTAGGTGTTTTGTTGCTAAAATCATGAACCCATGGTTTTAATTATACAGCCTGCGCCCCGCGGAACTCCAAAAACTTCTTTACACAGTGACACGAAAATTTTTATTTATGTGGGGGATTTTAATAAATAATTATAGACATGATCTGTAAACAGTAAGCTGGAATGTTTTATTTTTAACGTATTTTATAGTTCAAACTAATCCGGTTACGTTTGTCACGGAGCCTTTTAGTACAAACTCGACTGCACTAAATATGAATCTTTATGTTTAACGGTGACATTAATCACAAAAACCCTGTGATTTATGTAACTATGCAACTCCACGGATCCGTTTACAGTCCAAACTAGAGTTTTAGAAGCATGGCTCACATTTGAGAACAACAAAATCATTGTTATGTATTTTATTAGTTTTACAAGTAGGTACTGGACGCGTGGTTTACATAAAATATGAATTAATGTGTAGACTTTAAAAAAAAAAACAAAAATGTTTTATTCACAAATAGTTACAACAATGGGTGGTAGTGTTTGGGACTCCTCTCTTCCAAAGCAAAACGAAAAAATAAATAATAACAAATTTGTGGGTAATTTAACTTATACATAGGTTACTTAAATCTATTTTTTATTTCTTATTTTGAATCTACAAGAAAACAAGGAACATAGTGGGAAATTTGAGTGTGCGGGTGTGTATAGGTACCTATGGGTGTGAGTGTGCGTGAGTGTGAGTATGTTTGTGTTTGATTTTTGAGTGTCAGTTTATGTAAGATTATGTGGGTACGTGTGTTGTGTATAGTACGTATCTTGTTAATCCTAATTTAATTTAAGTTGAAGAAATGTTATTGGCTTACTGACCGTGACCTCTGTATATTTTCTGTGTTTCTTCTCAAAGTAGATAGCGAAACACCGACTTCACTACTAGTTAAAAAATGACGTGTAAATGTGTTTGTATGAACCAATGTACTGATAAATCATTGGTCGTTCGTAGTGTCGCTGATGCCGTACCGTAGTAGCACTTGCAACCACTAGTGGTTGCAAGTGCTATTGCTGAGCACGAGGTCTTGGGTTCAATTCCCAGGTCGGGCAGAGTGTGATTGTCTTATTTAACTGGAAATTCTCAGTAGCAGCCGGATTCTTGGATTTGTGCCCGCTTGAGATATCAAGAAGCTTATAGCTATCTTACGTACTTAGCTTACGTAATACGAATGTATATAAATTTGGGTAAAATTTGGGGCTCTGCCTAACCCTTCCCGTAATACAAGCGTGATGTGATTTTATATTTTATTATTGGCTTAGGAACTAAAGATTCCGAGTTCTGCAAGAATAGGAAACCATTATCCATAGTCCACAGGTTTCAATATCAGACCGTCTGCTCATCATACCTGTGTCGGCCACAACGTCATATAAAATAGTATAATTAAAATTCAAATCGAAATATCGACGGAGCTACGCGAGTGCGCATCCCATCGTGTGTCAGTGACCGCTCCTGAATGGGCCCTAATTTTTTTCAGGCCTTCGATTTGTGGGTTCTTGCTTTGTGATACAAAATTAATGATTTTTGGTCTGTGCTTCGCAGCGTCAGCGGTACAATGGGCTCAGTGACAATGGTGTCCCGCTGTCCACGATATTGACGGAAGGCCGCGCGGACGAAGCTACCTACGCTCCTGGCTGCCCTACCGGCCCCAGCCCTTTGTCCACAAGAATTTTAGACACGTCATGAACCAAATGGAAGCTCGTGAGAATAACCGCGATATTATATAAAAATAATTCTTTAATTATATCCCGATAGTTTTTTTTAAAACGTCCCACACTTGGAATGTCTCTTATGTCGTGGGTTCGTTTACAAACATTTAGGGTGAGACTCCTCCAAAGTGGAGACGAGAGGAGATGTCTCGCAATTAACCAATAGGGTATTGTATTGCGCTGAAGCAAAGCGCTGAGCTGTCAAAATGACGCAAGGTGATTGGTTGTACGACACATCTTTTCCCCTCTATGCTTTGGTGGAAACCGGGCCTTAACAAACACACACACGAACAGCCAGACCCGAAACGTCTACGTGTAAGCCATGCTCGCAAAAAAAAAATCCACAAGTTTCACACAACGTCATCTAGTCCCAAACGTCTGATAACCATACATACCTATATATTTCTAAATACATAGGTACCTGTTTTAGATAAATTACACCCGAACAGAACAAAATAATGAGCGTGCTCATCACACAAACTTTTGTATTGGGTGGGAATCAAACACACGACCTCCGGCATAGCAGTCAGGACCACAACACAAGACCGCAGCAGACCAGTCAATTATCAGTTCCGTGCGGGAAGTGAACCCGAGACACGCAGTAGGTATCCAATCGCTCAGCGACTGTGCCAACCGTTCCTAAAAAATGTCAGCTATTAATTGTATACTAATTTTCTCTACTTTAAGTCTGAACCTGAACACCCTCTTTATCGTGTCATAAAATAGTTACAATAACTTAAAAAATATTACTACCTAACTAAAGCCATAACATCTCAGAAACTTGAACTTCTTACGTGTTTTAATATTTAAACATCGGACTAACTATTCAAACAGCAGCACACATTGTTAGGTTTATTTTATTGAACCTGACCTCAACGTCTACTTTGGTAGTCATTGGCCAACTGCCCCAATAAATAACACCATTCATTTCTTGTAGCAGTCCAAACATCTTGCTCCTAACACTATTGTTCGTTGTGGTCCACGCACCCATACATTTGGGGTGGTCTTATTTTGTGACCACTATTTGACCCAAATACGGCGTATTGTAAACAGCCATCATTGTAATCACCCCAACGCTGAACATTGTCGCCTTGCCTCTAATTTATAGCAATTCAATGTAATTTCATTAGCACCAAACTGTTTATAAATCTGTATGACCACAATATCAATTCGATTGACGACAGTCTGTTGTTATGGCCAATAAATTTTAGGATTATCTTGTGCGTGGGCCGTGATTAGGTGCCATCAATGTTTTGAGGGAAAGTCGAAAATTAAATCGTTTAAGCCCAGTTAATGGCGGGTGTACAATGACATCAATACGTAATGATAAATTACGGCAATGAAATAAAACCACACTATGCCATAAATCACGTTTGGAACTCCCACCTAAATGTATTTAACGTTTTGAATGTATGTTTATTAGAAACTTTCTTTGAATAGAATGGACTAGAATAGTTCTTTATTAATTTGCACTGAGAGTTTATATTAGCATACAAATCTTGGTTGGTTTATGGGTGAGTGCCCTAAGTTAGGCAAACCTATAGGTTATGTAAATAAAGATGTCTAAATAAACTTCACCTATTTATATGAAATCAGCTACTTACATAAATTACAGAAAAGTATGTCTAATTTAATAACTCCTGTTTACAATTTTATAATGTATGCAATAGGTATTTTGCAATGATTATTTCAATACAATATCCGGAAAAAAATGACCGAAAGCACCAAAACGACAACATAATCATTAAGCTATTTATTCTAAAGCTCAATTACATAAAACAATGCATGTTTATCGAGGCGCGTCTGACCACGCTTCACGCATTTTTAAACGACTCCCAAAGAGCTGATCTGAGAATTTGCTATTTAAATGTTGTCAGGCGCTCTCTTCAACTTTTTATCGAAAATCTTGACCAATTCGGCGTGTATCGCTGTAAACAATTCCCGTAATTCATTCGAGATTCGCTTTGCGTCTAACAGAGATATACTGAAATGACCAATCATGGACGTGCGCAGACTATCGAACTTGATGCTTACTTCAGGCTTACCATTGTCGTCACACCGACATGCTGGTATATTAGCAATATTTATGAAGCCAATTTATAGGTCTTACCTTTGTACGAATCACCTTAGAAGGCTAATGTCGAATTCCTGAATAAACGATAGCTTATCGTGACTACTGTCGTGGACTTGAACTATACTAGGTTGAATAGGTTGATGCCTGCCTACCAAATACATGTGTTTGTTTTGAGCTTATTAGCTGATTGAACAGAAGTAAAGCTGAAAATAACAACTTAATTAGTCTTAATCGATGTTGTTTGCAAAACAATTTACTACGCGCTGATTTTAATCAATATCTCCTTTACTTTATATTTTTCTATTATTTTAAACGATAATAATGTGTGAGTAGGTACCTACAATGAGATGGTCATCTTTTTTTCTTAATTACCATAATAGTTTGGATAGATGGTACATAGGGAGCCTTAACCTAATGAACTGCTACAATAACTCCTGGCTTCACGATTCAACTCGAGGAGTGTCAGGATGTCACCATTACGCACGGGTCCCTTAGTCCCTTCACGTTCCTGACGACATGACGGCTAATAATTTGGGTGTACAAGTAAATTTCGTGTCTTACCTATATGATTAATTTTTTATGATTAAATGGTATTAGAACATTGTCGTTTATCTTTATCATTTTGCCGTGAGCCACTGAAGATAATTATGGGAGAATAATTATTAAAAACATGTACCTATATCGAACATTCCTACACAAGGAGGCACAACGCGTTGCAACGAAAATAAGATGGTTCGCAAAAGAATTTCGGTGTAACATCCCCCAAACACCGAAGTTCGATACGATAGTTACATATGCTCTGAAATCGACTATTTTTATGTCCATTAGTTTAATGTGATTTCTTTTAGATGTTGGTCAAGCATGTTGGTACTTATCTAATGGTCTTATCCCTTTGGTAAAAGGTTCAATAGTACCTATGTAGGTGGAGCCTTCAAATATACGAGAGTTGTCGATCCAGAATTTCAAATGTTGTTATTGTCATATAGGTACCTACAGCTGCGTACATAGATTGAAAGGCGAATGTTTATGTACTACATACTCCTACACATAACCATGTCCGACTATCTCACTTTCTATACTTAGACCGAATGATATTATAAGTAAAAAGGTGTAGATAAGTTACCTACCTAAACAACATTCGATCTTCAAACACGGCACACTAATGCACGCACGCGTCCGTTGACGGCGCGACGCGACTCTGAGCTAAAGTGTGGCTATAAGGGCTTTATCACACTAGCGAGTTGCGAGCGAGTGCAAAGCGGGGCGAGTGCGCAGCGATCCCGCCACGAGTTCACATCGTGTGCGCAGCGAGCGCGCCGCGTGTGAGCAGCGAGTTCGCGGTGCACGACCGCGGCTTGTACATTCAGTGCCAAGTGCAATGCTCGCCGCGAGCTCGCTGCGCACCCGCGGCGCCTTTGTGGTGTGTTCGCTACGCACGCGGTGCCTACTCGCCCCGCTGTCTACTCGCCCGCAACTCGCTAGTGTGATAAAGCCCTAAGTTAGCCACATTTTAACGAGTCGCTTGTTGAGCGCTTATAACCTATCTACACCTTTTTACTTAATATAATATCTTCTAGTGGCTCTGTCCACAAGATGGAGAAGAAGAATGGTCAAGAAACTTCATACAAGATTACTCTTTTAATATACACATGAGTTTTACATGGAGCGACTGCCTGTCAGACCTCCACAACCCGGTTAGGTACTGGGAACACGATACCCCTTGGTTAAACTGGTTGTCATATTTTCGGGCTTCAGACTATCTGTAACGACTGTCATAGATCTACAAATGACAGTCGGGACCAAATGCTTTACGATCTTTCCGAGGCACGAAGAAATCTTGATATATGTAGTGAATGGTCACCCTTCCAGGGACCAACTTCGTCAAGAGTAGCTTAACCTTCGATCAAAACGTGCAGCTGTTATTATTTAGCTACAAGCTCCTCGTCTCATGAATTAGTTTTTTTTTTGTTCATTTGTTAGTAGGCGAGAGGAAATGACTGCAACACACAATCTAATCAGGGGCTCCAGTCTGCTATTGCAATCGTGTCTCAACTCAATGACCGGTCATTGATCGAGTATTTGACAACTTTGACAGTTTTTGTATGGAAAATGTGTCATAAGTTTGACGTTACGTCAAAAATCGATCATTGACCGGTCACTGAGACACGATTGCAATAGCAGACTCGACTCCCTGGTTGTCTGTAAGAGATCGCTTTTATCGATAAGGCCGCCCATTGTATCACCGTTTGTAGCTCTTAAAATTATCGTTTGTAAGTTTTTATGGTGTACAATAAAGAGTATTCTATTCTATTCTAATCGATTTCTTGCATTGACTACCTACTAGATGCTGGCCCAAGCTCTGGGAAACCGGAGAGACGTCAAACTTAGCCATTTTTCTAAAACTGAGTTCAAAGACCCATTACTACAAAAACGATGAATACCTGGAAATTATACTGTCAACGATAAATTCAAACATAATTAGACGATTCCTGTAATTACCTCTCATTCTTGAAATTAACGTTAATTGACTCATTAACATATTACATGTAGGTACTTAAGTTATTTGTGTCGCGATTGTTAGTGCAGGACGACAATGACATGACACTTGACATTCATGGAATAAAATAGGGCTTTGCAAATTACTGGATTATTTCAGGATAGTGTACAGAGACCAGCTCATCAAGCTACCCCAATGTGTCAAATTTCTTTGACAGTTTTTCAACTTTATTTCAAATGGAATAAGGTTCATGTTTCATTGGAAAATCCACAGATTGGGCTTGATGTGCTGGCGTCTGTACTACATTGGATAGGATGAAGCATGAGGTATTCATTACCTATAGAATATAATAGAATTGTATTTGTAAGAATGTGGTTTTACATAATATGGTGTTACTGTTCTAAAGTTATCTGCACTCTACCATGGTCAACTTTCAGGGTTAATAAAATCTACTTGAAGATAATATATAGCAATATAGATCTCAGTATGTTTTACTACAAATGATGGCAGCGGTACTACTCGCAAAAAATATTTCCTCTAACAAATCGAAGACTTAGTCAAAATCTGTTCAGATAGGTATTATTACCTACATCATGTTTATCTACCTACATCCGCTAAGCAACACTAACAAAACCTGACACTAAAATATTTTACTTAATCCGTTACTAATTATCGCGAGTAGGACTATTTTTAACCCCCGACGCAAAAAGAGGGGTGTTATAAGTTTCACCGCTATGTGTGTGTGTCTGTCTGTCTGTCTGTCTGTCTGTCTGTGGCACCGTAGCGCCCAAACGGGTGAACCGATTTAGATGCGGTTTTTTTTATTTGAAAGCAGGGTTTCTTGCGATGGTTCTTAGACATGATTGATCAAAATCGGTTCAGCGGTTTCAAGGTTATTAGCTCTTTTGAGTTATCTACCGTTGCTATTTTAGACGTCTATGGGTATTAACTTTACTTACAAACATAATATGTGTGTCTTAAAATGTCAAACACCCATGTGTGTAATATTAATAAGCAACATTATGGTGTATTTGGTCTGATGCTGCCAGGATATATAGCAGACTAATACACTCTTGGGAAAATAACAGCAGATATGTCGTGTTTGGATTCATTTTAACCTGCATTTAATTCTGCACACAATGCACTGATGGCAACTGGATGAGCTGATGCTGCAGCCAGGCTATCCAGCACACCAGTAGGTAGACTCTTGACAAAATAATAGCAGATATGTCGTGTTTAGATTAATTTCAACCAGCATTTGATGCTGCACACAATGCCTTGATGGCAACAGGATGAGCTGATGCTGCAGCCAGGCTATCCAGCACACCAGTAGGTAGACTCTTGACAAAATACTAGCAGATAATTATATCGTGTTTGGATTCGATTTAACTAGCATTTGACTCTACATGCAATGCACTGAAAAAATCTCATAACTGTAAACTCTATAAAACAAAATTAATGCGTTTAAAAATTATAAAATAAAAATTAAATTAAAAATTTAAAAAACCCCCATCGCAAAAAAGTAAAACATTTAAAAAGTTAAAAATAACACTTTAGCCATGAAATTTTACGTAACGTCGGGGTACCGTTAAAATAAGTACCTACATACTTACCTACAAGTACTAGGAACATTCCTTACTTAAGCGGTACCCCGACGTGTAGTAAAATTTCATGGCTAAAGTGTTATTTTTAACTTTTTAAATGTTTTACTTTTTTGCGATGGGGGTTTTTTAAATTTTTAATTTAATTTTTTATTTTATGTGTCATAAAATTTAACAACAATTGCCTTTTAGTGACGTGGAAGTAGACATATTTATGTTTTTAAGTCGTTAAGATTAACTGTACCAACGCGACGCAGCAAATGGGTCCGGCTGTCCGGCTTGCGGGGAGTGAAGGGACCACTAGAGAGGTATCTCTGGACCCATTACCATAACTCAGATGAGTTTCAACGCTATCGTTTATATGGAGCGTTTGTGAGTTGTTATAGCAACCCATGAGTTTTAAAATCGTTCGAAATGAAGCTTCGTAGATAGAGATGTGAGTTGGTGGTCGCGATGATTGTTAGGGCGCGACAATAGATTTTACGGGTCTAAAAGTTGTCAAATCAATGTTTTGCAACAAATCTTTATTTTTTTGGGAATATTAATTTGGCAACTTAGCAAATGTCTGTTTATTACGTTGTATCGTTACAATATTTATTTGTTATTAAAAAATGTTCCTAACCTTTATCGCGTCGTGAATAGAAGAGATAATTACCAAAAAAATACATATATGTTTTACTATATCAAATTTCTTGAGCATCGCAACGCCTAAAATCGGTATTCCCCTTTAGGAAGTAGTTTTGATAACATTGTTTTAAAATCAATTGTTTTGATTAAGTATCTATTAGGACGAAGATTTTCTTCCTAATTGTTTAACCAATGTTAATACTTTGTACGCCACGCTCTGGTCACCATTGAGCCGCGAACAATTTAATTTTTATTGTGTCTGGGAGTCTGACAGGCAACGTGTTAACTAACAAGCATTTAATATACAGGACGTAATTTTAATCAAGGGACAGATTTTCACAGGCTGTACTTATTACCCACGAATTTGAATGAAACTTATGAACAGTTAAAACTATGGGACCAGCAGCGATAGCCTAGTGGTGTGACCGGCGGATTGCCAAATCATAGGTCTCGAACCCAAGGCACGCACATTTGACTTTTCGGAATCATGTGCGTATTAAAGTATAATTATCACTTGCTTCAAAAACGGTGAAGGAAAACATCGTGAGGAAACCGGCATGCCCGAGAGAATTTCTCGGCGGCATGTGATGTCTAGTCAGAGGCCCATGGGCGGCATTAAAACTCTGACACCCGGTTAGTAACTAACCACACGATAAGAGAGGACCAACTCGGAAATCGCAAAAACGAAATAGAGACTATGGGACCAACTCGGAAATCGCAAAAACAAAATCTGCTGTTGCATATACAAAAGTACACCTGTATCAAAATTCTCGTGCCGCTGTGTGTGTAACAAAACTCATCCGAAATGGCTTGAGCGATTCATTTGAAATTTTGTGTGTATGTGCAGCAGAAGGTAGGTCTGAGAATTTATAGGATGTAAACTATTCTTCATTCTTCTAAAAAGTAAAGGTGATCCTCCACAATTTCTTTTTATATTTTCAGCTGCATCCGGTTAAACTGGAAGCCGACCCCAACATAGTTGGGAAAAGGCTAGGCAGATGATGATGATGATGATGACTAAGTTGGCCGGGGCAGCTAGTATATTCCTATAGAATATCTAAACAAAACATAATTATAAGTAGATAGAAACGGTAAGCGGTATTACCTGGTTACCCCCTTTTTAAGCGTGAGGGTGGTAACCAACTAATGACGTGGTCTGTACGGCTCACGCACGTCACACGCGCTGAAAACACACACACATGCATACTTACCAATTGCTGTATGTCCGTGCGTGATACCTCACAATCTCAGGTCCAGTTGAAAACCAGTGTCAGGCACTAGTTGTCTGGCATTTTTGCTGAACTGGACCTATATTTTTTTTTCTTTTTTTATTTGGCACACAATTTTTTGTTTTGTTATTTCTACATATATTTTTCATTTCTTTTAGTTTAGTTATTTTATTTAGTGTTCTTATTTATTATTTTTTATCGTATGCCTGTGCTGTGCCAAATAAATGCTTTTCTTACCTAGTCAATTTCTCTAAAACGTATCCCCACAAATTCTTGTATATATTTTAGTTTATTCAAAACAACCAAGTCTTTACCTTTACCTACGGACCTACTTAATTTCTCTAAGTATTTTTCTACGCCAGGTGTTCTAAACTCAATTTATTTTGACTCCACCAAAACCTTTTCAATAAACCCCGAGACCACACAAAGATGTCCGTTTACCGCCAAGAATCACACTATTGTGATTGTCAAAACAAGATCGGTTACAATAAATCTTATTAAAAGTTAGGGCCCGCCACATCGCCATTCATAGGCGGCCTTGATCCGACGTCAAAAGAATGGTTTGTTTACAGATATTGCTAAAAGCCTTTGTCGTGGCGTGCATCTGCTCTACCTACCTGAAGGCACGTGATGGGGTAAGAATGTGTGTAACAGATTTTGCTAGGAAGTGCATGTAGAAAATGGTATTTTTTTACCCGTAGGTCTAGGACTGCCTCGTTCGTCTAGTGGTCCCAAGCATTTGGTACCTAGTGCTGGGGTTGAGGTTGTGCCCTCGGGGGTCGCGGAAGTATCTTCTGTTTCCGTGACCCCCGGCGTAGGTGTGAGACAGAACACCGGGGTGGTTTTTAGTCAGTAAGATTCTGACAGACCCAATGACTACTTATATAGGGTGACTGAATTCAATCTCGTGTTTAAGTGTCGGTCACTAGTTACCATGGTAATTAGTGACCGATAGGTACTTAAACATGAAATTGAATTCTTGATTTCAATAAACTTTCCCAAATAAACTTTTTTTATACATAATAACTTATAAGTAACACAATAAAACAACAAAAACGCTGTTTGAAATTCTCGCGCGCGCGCTTGTAATCGATCACAGTAGTCACGAATCGGCACGATCTATCGGCTGATAGTCTGACACTCGGGAAGAGCAAAATCTACTAGTAGTAGCGTCACACGCTCCCCTGCCACCCCCACCACTCCCGTTGTGCAGTACTGTCGTAATTGAATTAATTGAAAGTTAATGAGTATCAAAAAAAGTTATTCCTATTCATGAGTACAATCACGTGTTTAAGTATCGGTCACTAATTACCATACACCCTATATAGTCTCTTTAGACAGACCCTCCCCGGGGTGGAGGAAAATCATGAGGATTTTCCACTCCGCACCAAAATTGTGTGCCGGGTTGATGGCAATTAAAGACATTCAAAACTTTCTACAGAATAGAATAGAATAGAATAGAATACTCTTTATTGTACACCATTAATACTACACAGACACACCACACACAGACTTAACTTGTTTGACTTTGCTTGACTTTGTCCTAGTGGACACAAGTCAAGTCTATGAGTTTAATTTAGTTCGCTCCGCTGCCGCTCCAATTTTGCTATATTATTCTAGATGGCGTTACTGAGATGATAATAATAATATGGGATCACAGGTTTTTCTATGATTTTTTTTTTCACATTTCCTTTCTATAGTATTCTTTGCATGAGACTTAAATTTGTATGGCTGCTAGGATAGGTGTAAGTACTAAAGGCAATTACAGAGGCCAGGGCAAGCTTCCTCAATCTTTCAAAATTTCTTTTATAGTTTTTCAACTTTATTACAAGACATATAAGGTTCATGTTCAACTGGGAAAACAGTTTGGTATAGCTTGATTTGTTGGCGTCTTTACACAGGGATTACAGGTGTCATGTTATGTTATGAATGATAAGCTGTGACGGAAAACCATTACGTTTTCTTATTGACACCAAAAATGTGGCTGGCACCCAAAGAGATTTAAAAGACTACTAACTACTACTATTACTTACTTAGATTTATGTGGTTATATAATTATATTTATTTTTCTTTCTAATTATTACCTATTACTACGTGAAATCGCACTCAACGATAAATGTAGGCGCCTACGAAAATTTTACTATAGACTGGTTCCTATACCTACTGCTAGAAAGTTGGTCCTGTGGTTTTTCAATCATTGCATAAATGCTTTAAGGTCAACCTAGGAGCTTGTCAGCCGGTCATCCCGTAGAAAGAAAACAATTTGTATACCTACCTAATATGTGTGCAAAATTTTAGCTCAGTCGGAAACCGGGAAGTGTGTCTAATTTATTATTGCAACATTCTATAGTACAGACAGACATCGGGACACGTAAAACTAAATAAAAGCTTGTATAATGATCAACAGGCTGTTAACAAGTAACGTTAGTCACAAGTAAAGTTGTAAATAAGTTGTGTATCTTATTACAATGATTACAATGATCATCTTGAATTTACTGCGGGAACTCTTTGAAACTTAGGGTGAGCATGATCTGGTGGTAGTTTGAGATAAATCCGACAGATGGCGCTACGATGTAGTATCAAATGTTGTGTGGTCAGAAATTCAGAATGTGTCCTAGAGTGTTGATTCCAACCAATTTCCAACAAAGAAAGTGATACCGAAAAGAAATAGTAAAATATAGTTTCGAATTTCTCAATTGAATAAAACTCCGATCCAATAAGACAAAGAGTTAAACCAATAATCATTTTTATTAAATTCGAGATCCCAAAGTGAGAAATTGTTTCCACCACAGTGATCAAGTGAATATATTATTTATAGGTGTCATTGATGAAAAATTACCTAATTAATCTTACTATTTCTTAGACTATATACCTCAATATCTAAGTACTATTTAGAATTTGATTTTTTTAAATTCTAAATGATTTTTTTACACTGGTAACACATTCAATAGAAAATGCATTTGACAATTATATAAATGTCAGCCAGTGCAGAAAACACAATCTTTAGCATTGAGTTGTTATTTTGTGCCACATTTGACCGCAAACCACTTTACCTTATGCTATAGATGTGTGGTAGATTATTTTTAGTTACCTGTATCTTCATAGTACATTTTGAGTTTGACAGGCGGGGTTATCGCGAGCCATTGCAGTTGTGCATTCACTTTGTGTTTGCTTTGTTTTGAACGTAGTGAGTAGTCGTGCGGTCGTGCTCAACAAGTTTTGACTGTGTTGTTTTAAATTGTCATCCTAACAGAATATATAAGAAATTAAACGTACATTGAAACATGGATACAAGTTTGCGACTAAAGGAGTGAGTAAAACTATTTGTTGTTTAAACTTTTTGAACGGTTTTCTATAGCATATTGTAAATGAATATACGAGCTTAGGTGCATAGATGCAATTTATTGTAATCAAAGCTACTATGTGTGATAACAATAGAAGTCTATCTACAGCTTTTGTTTCTGATAACTTAATAAGACACACTGGAACTATAGAAATTCAACAAATTGAAACAAAAACTTTAGAACTGACAAAAACATTTCTTTTTTCTGAATAAAATCACTTCAGTGCATCATTGACCGATGATAAAGGGGCAATAAACCATGAAATTTCATTGTATTATAAGTTGAATGTGCCAATATGTATCAGTAATATTCTCTAAACTGAAATGTAATTATTGAAAAAAATATTTGCTATCAAATTACTTGATCAGTTGCATCATCGAAAATTTTACTAGGAACTACAGGTGATTGACCACAAAAATGACTGCTTATTGCCAGTTCAGTGTTGCATCACAAGTGAATTGCACAACATTATTTGTTGCCATTTCTGGTCTTTCCTGAACTCCCTTGGACCAAAAACTATGTGATATTACCTAGAACTATACTTCAACAAGACATTGAAATGATATTTATTTCCGTAAGTAGATCTTCCCAGATACTTTAACAATGTACTTTTTTTTTTAAACAAAATGTCACTAAATGGCATTTCCAAAGTGACTGATCCCTGAGAAGAAATGCCGAAAGAAACTCAGGGGTCATGGTCTCTTTTAAAGTCCAGACATAAGATTGTATTACCTAGTTTATTATGCGAGTCTCATGATGCAGGGCAAAGTCGGGAAAAGCCTTTTGAAGAATGAACTGTCCTGACAGACCGCATGCATGCTTCAGTCATCATGTAGCTCAAACCTATATCAGGGAGCTCGACGACCCACCACATGACGCTATCTGCCGGTTATTTTAATTAGCTTCTTATTTTAATTAGAATGCATATAAAGAAGTTACCTTTCAATTGAGATAATTAGAGGCACAATAGAAAGACAATGACAGGCGGACACCGGTGTCCTTCCAGGGCTTAACAAATTCCTTTCAATACGGACACCGGTGTCCTCTTGGGGTTTAATTTGTTAAACCCCAAGAGGTGGCGATGGGTGGGCTTTTTGGGGGACTGTCTTATGTAATTTCGACGTTCAAAAAGTGCTGATCCTCAGCCTAATTTCAATAAATGACTTTTGATTTTGATTTAAACCCTTAAAGGACACCGGTGTCCGCGCTGACGTTTTCTTTCTATTGCACTGTCTCTAATTGACACAATTGAAAGATTAATTTAGCTTTGAAAAGCTCATAAAGACAGTACCAACAGTGGTAATATAAAATAGTAATTAAAATGAAAGTTTGTAAACATATGCTTCAGATGTTGGCAGGTTCATCGCTGAGGTGTTGTTGTTGTTGTGTCACTTATTTGTCCTTAACTCTTAGGCTGTTGCGCCTACCTTGTTCCATCTCTGCACTACCTTAAGGTAGACTGGTTGAAAGTGCCTAAGGCATTTAGTCCTCCTTTGTATAGTTTATAAATAAATAAATAAACTAATGTGTTATGGGTACTATACAGCTGATAAACATACTTATATATTTCTAAATACATACATATTATAGATAAATTACACCCAGACACAGATCAAATAATCGTGCTGGTCACACAAACATTTGTCCTGGGTGGGAATCGAACCCACGACCTCCGGCGTAGCAGTCAGGGGCACTAACTACTAGACCAACAGGCCAGTCATCAAGTTTATTCGCTGGTGTGTAATGTTTTAATAAATAATTGCTAGTAGATACAATTGTAAATGATAACAACCTTATTAATAAACAGTAGTAAAGATACAACCTTCATAGATTTACCATACAAGTGCAAGGTTTGTGTGGTCTAATTTTATTAAGTATGTATTTATTTATTTATAAGGTGGTTAGTTTATTCACATTGAAATATAAATGCCCATTAATTTATATATTGATGTTACTTGTCTTAATTTGTTAAACCCCGGAAGGACACCGATGTCTGCCTGACATTGTCTTTCTATTGTGTCTCTAATTACCTCAATTGAAAGGTTATTAAACATCAAAAAAGTTTATCCCAGTGACCAGTCTTTGACTGCAACCACATTTGGTAATTCTATACAATGATTTGCACACATTTAATAAGCCAATAATTTATCTTTTGATCTGTCTCAAATTTAATGAAAGGTCAACAATACTTTGGTGATACAGAAGATCTAAAAGAAAGTTTGTAGGTAATATTTTTCCCTGTATGTACACACGCCAGCACATCAAGTTACCCCAAAGTGTCAAATCCCAATTGAATATGAACCTCATTCTGTTTTACATAAAGTTGAAAAACGATCAAAGAAAAGACAATGCCAAAAATTGTATGAACCTGTGCCCCAGGCTGTACATAAATGAAATCTATGTAATTTAATAGTAAAGATCTACTACAACAAAAGTATAAAAGGCGCATATTGGTCAGCAGTCGTGGACAAAAGTTATAAAGGTTTAAAGAAACCGTTTTTGTACGTAGCGGCTAAAGTATTTTTATGTTTATTGTTAACATTAAGGTATAAACATGTTTAGATATCTATTCCAGACATTAATATACACAGTGTATTCGTTTTAAAGCACTGGGAGGGCATTATTTTTCAAAGTAAATCTATTAAGGTTAGTATCATTTGTAGACAGAATATTTTGTGACATAATGACATTTAACGTTTGATCAAAGACTTCAGTGTTGCCAAAATAAAAGTAAAATAATGTTAGATATGTATGCTCAGATTATTTTAAACTATTATATCTAACAATATTACAGTTCGATTTATGGATAAGAAAACATAAAACATGCAACACAATAATAATGTATTACGTTTTAAGTTACGCTAACTTACAAATATTTAACATTTTAGGCCAGGTATGTGTTAAGATAGTTTTTCCCTGTTTTGCTCTTTGTTAATATTATATGGCAATGTTGAGGGTAGTTTCAAGTAAAATAAAAAGAAAGATACTTTTTATTGTGAGTTTTTTCCACGTCTGGTATGGAATGTTAGTTATCTTCTAAAATTCGTAGCTTATTTTATTATAAGTATTTGTATTACAATGATCTCTGTACACTTTGGGGCACAAATTGGCATTCACCTTTGAAGTCTGTACAAAGGCCAGGACATCAGACTACCCCAATTCCTTTGATAGTTTTTAAACTTTATTACAAGTAGAAAAAGGTTCATGTTCAGTTGGGGCACAGGTTTACAGTTCGGGGAAGCTTGATGTTTTGGTGTCTGCCCTACCTCTGGACATTTTAGACATATCTAGGCAGTAAAACAGCTTGCATACAACATTAATTTAAAATTAAAATTTTAGTTCTAATATTAAAGCAAGTAGGTTACATGACATAGCAAATATAAAATCATTCATGCTAGCTCAACATCAGTATGTATGGAATCAGAAGTGGCAATAATAGAGAAATCGCTAGTTCGCGACTTCGAAACCCACCTATTGTATTAGAATAGAACACTCTTTATTTTTTTATTTTATTATGAGCCTGTGGTGTCCCACTGCAGGGCAAAGGCCTCCCTTCCATTCTTTCAAACTTTCTGTCTTCAGCCACTTTTGGCCAATCCTTCAGAAAGGAATTCAAATCGTCACGCTATCTCCTTCTTGGCCTGCCGCGTCGCCGGCTCCTCTTTACTAAACACTCTTTATTGTACACCATAAAAACATTCAAAATATAACTCTAAGGGGTAGGTATATAGGCTTTGCTACTTACATTTGGATGGATTTGATAGTAAAGGAGAAAATATTAGCAGGTAGCTTGGTGTGTATTTACCTACCTAGGTTAACCATAATGTGCAGATAAAACTAAAATGTTCCCAATCATAAATGAACTTTATCGTGTTTAGAATAAAGTTGAAAACCGATCAAAGAAATTGACACTTTGGGGCTGGTTGATGTTCTGGTGTCTGTACAAAACTATTAGAATAAACACACACTACAATACACAGTACTACTACGAGGTACTATTGCACTATTGAATGATGTGAATCCACTTCATAATTTCATATACAAGTTACTGAATAACACTGTCCAATTGCAGGACTGGTATTCACGCTTGAGCTTCTGACTACTTGTGAATATGATGCAAGCTAGACACAATACATGAATTCTAGACTCTGGCAGTTATAAATATTTTTATGCAGCTTATGCAAATTTCTTGTAAATCAGGTAAAGATGGGTTGTTGATCTCTCTTAGGGTTCAGATACAAGGTGACTGATATGTCGTCTGTTAAGAAAGGTCAACTTTAACCTGGGTCTTACTTCGAAACACCTCTTTGACATTGCTTTTTGTTGTTTAGACTTACATAAATCTTAATAATTAGGTACAATAATTTAATGTTGGGCGTGACCTTTAATTGGTTTTCGCACTTCTTAACTTTGGAATGACAATATCATTCCATTTCTGTGATAAATTACAGCTCTAGAGGCAATCGATTATCATCTTTTCTGAGGCACAGAATCGGGGTCTTAACGAGGATGGGTTGGCACCCCCGAACCTCAGCAAGCTTTGCTTAATTTTCGAGCGACAGTGTGGTTGTGTAATATCCCGCAATTAAGGTTAATTTCCCACCTCCACCTCACCTCACAATACCACCACCACCTTTCAATATCTGTAAAAGTCATCTTTCCATGTTTGCTAGCCCACATTATAGTATTTTTCTGCTATTATAGTAATTATCTACTGTAATCTCTTTATTACATGACTGTACTGTCGCCCAGACATCAGTTTTGGTCTATTTTTATGCTATCTCAATGATTATAACCTTGACTCTAATGTTAGAACTGGAAACACGTTTCAAGAGTTTTGGATGGTATTTAAAATATTAATTTAAATGGAATGTTGGTATACATTACTGAATATAGGAAACAGACATAACGAATCATATCGTCATGAAATATTATTCTTTTATTTATTTAACTGTACAATTTGAACAAGCACAACAAATTTAAATAATCTAAAGTAAAAATTGCATGGTAATATTATTCGTAGAAGACAACATTTAAATAATCTGAACTTGTTTAGCAAATAAATAAATGTTTCTGGTTACTATAATCTATCTCTTTTGTTGTTAATAAAATAATGCCTGTCCTTGTAGGGTCAATTTATACTAGCGCAGAGTCGAAGCGCGTCGAAGCGCATCGAAGCGTCTATCCAAAACTGAACATAACAAATTCAACCTTATCTCCACAGCGTAACGCACACATTACTTTTGAGATTTTAAAAAGACGCGGGCATTCTCGCGTATCCATGCGCCCATTAGCGAACCTACGCGTCATCAGTTGGAAATTTGCCTGCTTTGGTGTTGATCACGATGGACTCGGACGAAAAATTAATATACCTGGAGCAAAAATATGAATGCCTATTTAATCCATAAGCTAAAAATTATAGTGACAAACATTCCAAAAAACATCTCCTAGTACTGTACGTAAAAGAGTGCACGCGTATACGGCCGAATACGCGCGCATTCGTGCTGCTTCGCTTTAGTTGTAAAGATTGACGCTTCGATGAGATTCGACTCTGCGCCAGTATAAATTGACCCTTAGAGTAAAGTAGAGGTAAGTACACTTATATTTTCCCTATCATGTTTAATTTCCATGTAATAGGGCAGCATCAAGCAGGCACAGACACAGACTAGTCTATTACTGAGAAATTCCAGATAGAAAATCCCATTAACACATGACCCGAACCGAGAATCAAACCCAATCCCTCGTACTTAGCGCAGTAGCACTTGCAACCACTAGACCAATGGGATGGTATTGTGAATAATTCTTTTAAAAAGCTATCACTTTAACAATACATTTATTAGACAAAGAACATCAAATGACCATCAGGCAATCCACAAAAAAACCCAGAACCAACTCAATACAAATTGTTAGGTAAATGTTTACACATAATACCTATCCAGTCTGACAGTGTTAGGGCCGTCGCCTAGTGGCGGCACGGCACTTCAAGGGATTGTAAGTGCAAATGATTTAAGACCTTATTAAATTGTGCTAAGCGTCTACATTCCGGGATGCCACGGCATGCCAGACCGCGCCGAAACAGGTTGTGGCGTGTCAATGAAATGTGAGTGTTAATAGAGGTAAATAAGATTCGAAGTCATCTGTATTATAAAAATCCCTTGTTGTGCCATACCACCAGTGGGCACTGACGCCGAACATTAGTTATAAACGTTACATTACAAATATAATCCTCTGTTGACTTTCATATCCACCACGTTTACGTCATATTGACAAACTTCTTGTAAATAGAGCATAGCATGTGGTCAGGAGTTCATTGACAAAACTTTTTGTGTCTGGAATTTCTCGGAGTCCGGATTCTGTTTAAGGCAATAAGCCTTCAATCTTAGATGGGACTAAGAAATAACTGGCTAAATTTGGATGTACAGACGCCAGCATGCCAAGTTACCCCAATGAGTCAAATTTCTTTGATCGTTTTTCAACATTATGTCAAACAAAATAAGGTTCATATTCAATTGAGAAAATTTGACACATTGGGGTAACTTGATGTGCTGGCGACTGTACAACAGGTATATTACACCTCTGCCCTACTCTTCAGGGATAACAGTTGTGACGTTGTGTTTATTAACTTTAAAGAGTAAGACTTTGACAATATCAACATTACTAATCCAATCCAATAATTCTGGCTCTGGCTATAAATACTTAGTTGCTTAGAAAGAAGTTAAGATAGCAATCAGAACTCATTATTAATGTAAAAGTTGCTCTTCTTTGTTTGTAGGTAGGTACTTAAGTAAAGCTGCCTGTTATCGCCTTTTGTATGACTGTATCGCATTGCTGGCATGCGAAAGTGAACCTTATCGCCTTAACTGAGAATAGTAATTAAGTAGTTGTAAGTTGTTGTTTAAAAGTTGTCCATGGATTATATTTTATCGACACCTGCTGGGTCGTCTCAACTATTGCAATGCATTTCGCATATTTCCAATAAGTTTTTTCAACATAGAGGTTTTACAATAATTAGAGTGTTCTATCACTCCAATCAGTATGTGATAATATCTTGTTTATTTTTCATTCAGTATTGCTCAAACATTTATCCTAATATTAATTATAAATAATTATAATTCTTTATTCAAAATTTAAATGGGTAAATACAGAGAAAGTCGTCGAAATAAAATATGTAGATATTACATACTTTGATGCCAGTAGGTACTATGATAAATCTGTATCACAGGCGACATAAGTTCTTACAAATACTAGGTATTAGGACACCTGATTTTTTCATTACAATATATTTTAACATATAAGGTTAAGAATAGTGACATGGTTAATGGAATTATTTTGTAATTTACTTAAAAACTAATATGTATACCTAATCGTAAAACAGCTAGATAATTTCTACTTTATTGGGGATTGTTTTATTGTTGTTGTTAATAGGTTGAATAATAAGTTCCCAAAGTCGTGAGGAAGAAGTTAATTTGTTGAGTCTACTGCAATAGGCCTTTGTTTTTTCTCTTTAAACTTTCTTTTGTCCATTTATTTATGCTGTAAAATATTTGAAGAAGGTATACTAGATGATTTAAAATATTTGTAGGCCTCTGGACAAATGTAGAGGGTCTACCTAACTTTAACACCTCACACTCAGTTGTAATCGGACCTATGTTTACAAATAAAACATTCTGATTCTGGTTCTGATGCTTACATAAGGCAAAAGCTCATAGCTAAGAGCTAAGACCTATTTAAAGTATAGTTTTAAAGTTAGAACTAAAATTTAAAATTCAGCAGTAGATTTTGAAAAACTCAATAACAAAAATACTTTTTATTCGGACAGTTTTGTATTCTGTCTGAATACTATTGTGAGGCCAGCCTGCAATTGAAGCGTTCTAAATCAGAAAAAAAATATTTGATAGTGTTTCTAATAGCTGAAAACAGTATCCATAATGCCTTAGTAAATATACAGAAACTTTGCCAGTTCTAGAAAACACTGATACACAATAGATGAAATTCGAATTTGACAGTTAAGCAAATAACAACTTTGTGAAAATTGGATTAAGGTTTAAAACAAAATGTAGCTTTCACTGCATAGTTCGGTCAGCATTTCTGAAAACTGGAGGATTATTGTTTAATGAATTAATTTTAATTGAAGCAATGTTGATCTATCTTTGACAATGAAATCCTAGGTCTTTTCAGCCTGTAACATGATAAAAATAAACCAAGTTACTATACCTACTCAATATTCTAGATTTTGACTCTGTGATTAAGTTGTCCATCTTTCTCAGATGTTTTATGACAGGCAACAATTTAGTCATCATTTCATTGAATGACAAAGTATTTGCCTAGAATATATTGACCAAATGTTTGTTGTTTGTTCCATATATAGAGGCGTGGTAATCGTGATAACCATAGTATATTGTTTGTAACCACCTCTTCGCTAGTCAGGAACTCGGGACCCTGAGAGAATCATACATACCTAACTACATAAACTCACGCCATTTTCCATGGGGGAAGGCAGAAACTTCAGAGCGATTCTTACATACCTACTTCTTTTGCTTCATACACACCCGCCGGTTGCGAGTAAGTACCTACTCCGCACCTGACCTTTCTGAAGAGCCTTACTAATAAGGTCTATGTATGTCCTTCCTGGGTGAATCACTCACCAGTTAAATACTGCACAAATAGCTGATATTCTATAAGTGCTTGTTATCAGTCTACTTGACCGTTTCCGTTCAAATGACACTAATTTACCACTGACTAGCACCAGATAAGGTGACCTTGGCATAGAAGCATAATTTTGTTTTGTCAATTACCTATAGGTAAGTACCGAATACTGTTTCAAGGTGGCATTAATTAAAATAACTGACCTGTCTTTCAGAAACGTCGTTTTAAGTATGATCAGTGTTCCTCATTTGTTCAAACCATTACAATTTGCATTGATTTCTAAAGTTTAACTACGAAAGTTCTCGGTCGACTAATTTTCAACCTTATTAGTACAGTCATAAGGCTGAAAATTGATTGTCTTATAACTGGTACATTGTGGCGATGTTCGTGCGTAATTTGGTAACGCTGTATCCGAAAGCTCTCTAATCATAACGATTAACATTTATCATGAATCAATTTATTGGTTGTCTACTTCATTTCGCACGAAATTAACCCAAAATCCTGTCACATTCGTGTATGAAAGATTGCTTGACCTAAGTAGGAATATTATGGGTACCTACTTATTTCGTCGAAAGTTAGGTACCTACTTAGTTCAACTCTCGTCGAGACTTATTCTTATCGTTCATCAGTAGAGTTGGGTAAATAGCCGGATGCTTTGAGTTATTAGCGATTATAATCCATAAGTATCCATTAATGGCCACGCAATGGCTAATAACCCTGCTATTAATGTATTGTTAAAAAAATAAAAGTTTTTTTTTGTTTAGTGTAAAATCTGTGGGTGTGAACATAAATTGGGTGCGTGTACGTAGTGTGATTAAATGTATTGTAATTCTTTTTATTTATTTTCACTTTTTGTATGTGAAAAAGTGTTTTGGGAAATTCAGTTTTGTTAATTTAGAGTCCCAAAACTATAAAACCACAATTACTTACTATTGACAAATCGCTTTGTAATTTAACAAAGTGACCTAAGTAAGTGTACTTATGTACCTATACCTACAAATAAAGTACAAAAAGTAAGTTCTTATTAGGTCTTTTCTGTGAATACGACGACGTAGGTAAATTATAAACAATGGAAAATACCCGAGCGGTTAGTACTCGTAACATGTGCGTCCCCGAACCCCCGTTTTCGAGCTATCTCTTTCTGGCGCTAATATTTATTCGTGCCTGAAAGAGATGCATGAACTGCACTACAGCGAAATTAATACATAATAATTATAATAAATACCTATAAAAAAATATAACATAATTATCTATACTTACTTATAATAAATCTGTAAAAGTAAAAATTCTGCACATTGAAAATATCAAAAAAATAAATGACAGGGGGTGTTACTAGACCGACACCGAACCCAAAAATGTGATTAAACATTTTTGTCTGTCTGTCTGTCTATATGTTCAGGCATCACGCAAAGAACTTGTTATAATTATTCTCTTGGGCACCACACTGGGTATTTTTTACACCGGAAAAGTGTATACAATAAAAAACAAACTTAATTTTGCGGTTCGATCCCTAGGCCCGTTTACTGTACCAACCGAAAATAATAAGTTTGTCGTAGATTACGTCACCTGCAGTGGAGTTCACTAAGGGGCGCTGCACACGGCTGAGATACTATAATATTTTATCTTAAGATACAATATGGGTCGCCATAAAATTCAATGGACACTACGAAGATTTTTAGTTATTTTAAAACTATGATAAGTACCTATAGATCTCTCAAGATATTATTTAAATCAAAAAATGTCAATATCAATTTAAATTCTTGTTAATATTTATTGATAATACAAAATAAGGTATAAGTAAGTTATCTATAAAATCATCAATCAATTAACCTTCTTATGAAGTCTGTTTTGTAATTTTACCTATGCAAGCAATAAAAGGCTTTTTATTTTATTTATTTATATATTGCATCTTCAGATAAAATATTAAAGTATGTATCTTAGCCGTGTGCAGCGCCCCTTGGTGAACACCACTGCGGGTGACGTAACCTACGACACACTTATTATTTGCGGTTGGTACAGTAGTCGGGTCTTGAAAGGGAGAGGGAGATTACTTCCACTCACCCGGCCCGCAGCAGACGCACCGGGCGCAGGCGGAGGGCGGACAACGCCCTCTTCCAGCCCCCCTAAATGGGTCCAGGGCGACGGACGCGGGGATGTCCGCCGCCCCCACGTACATGGACCCGAGGTGGTAGCGAGTCGTGTTCACGCGCGCCCCTCTTAGACGTCGCGAGGGGAGTCTAACACCTCACTCCCCTCGCTGACTTGGCGAGGCCCGCGGGGCCGTCACCAGTCGGGGGTCGCGGAAGTATCTTCTGTTCCCGTGACCCCCGGCGCAGGTGTGAGAAGGAACACGGGGTGGTTTTTAGTCAGTAAGAGTCTGACAGACCCCTCCGCCTCCCCGGGCGGGGGACATCCATGAGGATTTTCCACCCCTAAAAAAAAAAAAGTAGTCGGGTCTAAGGATCGAACCGCAAAATTAAGTTTGTTTTTTTAATGTATACTAGCTTTTGCCCGCGGCTTCGCCCGCGTGGATGTCGAACTTCCGTCCCCTATGTTTTCCCTTTAAGGGTTGAATTTCCAAAAATCGTTTTTTAGTGGATACTTACTCTTCACTAAGAACACTCCTTCAGGTTTCATGTCTCTAATACCAGCGGTTTGGGCTGTGCGTTGATATATTATAAACGTAATAATTTTAGCATAATACTTCCGGATAGAATACTTTCAAAGTTGATCCTTCCGGTATGTATGCATAAAGATTTCTTGAACTACTGACCCGGGAAAGAGCGCCGTACAACTGAAACTAAGATCAACCTGCCCAGGCGTATTGATTACAACCGTACCAAGTTTGGTTTAAATACCTATAATAGTTTTTGAACTATGCGTGCACATACAGACAGACAGACAAAACATTTACTGATTCCATTTTTGGCATCAGTATCGATCACCAATCATCCTCCAATATTAATTTTGAATATAATATATGTTTAATGTACATAATTATCTTCGTAGTGTGTGATAGTCCATTGAATTTCATGGCGAGCGATATTGTATCTTCAGATAAAATATAATAATATCTTAGCCGTATGCAGCGCCCCTTGGTGAACTCCACTGCGGGTGACGTAACCTACGACAAACTTATTATTTGCGGTTGGTACAGTAGTCGGGTCTAGGGATCGAACCGCAAAATTAAGTTTGTTTTTTATTGTACATACTTTTCCGGAATAAAAAGTACCCAGTGTGGTGCCCAGGAAACTAAAGAATAAGTATACCAAGTTTCATCGTAATCGAACTGGTAGTTTTTGCGTGATACCTGAACATACAGACAGACAGACAGACAGACAGACAGACAGACAGACAGACAGACAAAAATTTTTTTAATCATATTCTTGGGTTCGGTGTCGGTCTAGTAACACCCCCTGCTATTTATTTTTTTTATATTTTCAATGTACAGAAATTTTACTTCTACAGATTTATTATAAGTATAATAATAATAATATAATAATATAATAGAAGATATAGATATAGATACTTTTCCGGGATAAAAAGTTACTTTTTACCAAGTAAGTATACCAAGTTTCATCGTAATCAAACCGGTAGTTTTTGCGTGATACGTGAACATATAGACAGACCGACAATTTTTTTTTAAATCACATTTTTGGGTTCGGTGTCGGTCTAGTAACACCCCCTGCCATTGAGTTTTTTGATATTTTCGATGTACAGAATTCTTACATCTACAGATTTATTATAAGTAAAGTTTAAAGATATGCAAAATTTATTTACTACAAAGAAAGATGATGAAAATTAAGACTAAAATGAAGTCTAAACCTGAAAACCATGAAGGGAAATTTTCAATCACTGAAATAACATTAACAGCAGGGTTATCATCCATAATGGCTATTAATGGCTATTAACTGAGTTTTAATCGATTATTAGCCAAATGATATTAACCGGATTATAATCATTGCCCATCACTATTCATCAGTCATCCAGTGGAAGAAGTTCGCTATTGCCAATATTGCTATATAGGTATATGCTGAACAGTTTTTCGTAGTAGGTATTCTGAATTTCTGACAATGTATGGGCCTGCGTTGTGTTCACGTCGGTGACAACCTTGAGCTGGTCTACCGGAGTACGGGACTTCTATAAATCAAAATCAAAATCAAAAGTCATTTATTCAAATTAGGCTGAGGATCAGCACTTTTTGAACGTCGAAATTACATAAGACAGTCCCCCAAAAAGCCCACCCTTCCCTCCACACCTCCTCAGCCACCCTATAGACTATGAGGCCAACCTGGCCAACTTATACTAGCATAAATGTCACTGACGTGTGGCTAGCCCTACGTTGCCGTACCGTACCAGGCTAGAGCTGGTGGTGATAAAGATACTCTAGCTATCACAATATCGGTTCTTTGGTGTAGTAGGTTGGATTACATCCTCCGAATCGATCGCTGATAAAATCCTAATAAAAACACGTTACTAAGGAAAATTTCGGGCGGAGGCAGCACTGTCGGTCACCTCTTTTACTTGCGTAACATATTGTGTCGATAAGGAATCACTAATTGATTACGTAATTTTAGCAAGAGGATGTGAAGTGGTGCCTACAATCTTCTGCAGTAACCACAAGATACCGTAGCAGGCAACAACAGTTCAAAGATTAATATTTATGTAGTCGTGTGGATAGCTAATTGCGATCTACCGAATGACCGAATGACCACGGTGACGTCCCTAAATCAGCCGTCTTTAGCTGAATCATATCGCAGGTCACACAATGGCGGGTTGTTTGACTAGAACCTTGCACCATTCAACACATCGGACAAACAGCTAGAATAAGAGCTAGCAGTGTGTCGCCGTAGCCCGATATAACCTTTAGAAGATTATATAGCAACAACAGTTCGAAGATTTTTGTATAGTCCGCTTTTCGGTCAGGATAGTTAGTTGCGATCTACCGAATGACCGAATGACCGCGGTGACGTACCTAAATCAGCTGGCTTTTGCTGAATCATATCGCAAGTCACATATTCTCGGTTTGTTTGACTAGACCCTTGTACTTACTATTCAACACATCAGACAAATAGCTGGAATAAGAGCTAACTGTCTGTCACCGTCGATGTATCCTTTATAATCAGATTTGAATGGTTATTTTACATTTTAAATCTGCCTTCAGTAATGCAGTAAAGATACGTACTGCAGGTTTAAGGTCGCTATCGAGTTTATTTTAACAAATTTTTAATCTGCCGTTTTTGATTTCCATAAAAAAAATCTAAGTCGATTGTAAACAACGATGAATATTTTAGACACCATTTGCCCTTGGACCTAGTTGGTAACTTTACCAACTGCTAAACAGAAATTTACCTGAGTATCAATTGAACGTACTTATAAGGAAAATTATTAACGAAATCCAGTCGCATGCATTATATCTACGCCCAAAACTGCGTAGAGACTTGCACATTAACGAGCAATGCTGCACCAGGTCCCGTTAGGTTTCGGCGGTATTATGACTAAGATGTTGTTAACCAATACCACGAATTGTACAAAAAAAACTGGTTTCTTCTCCACCTATGAGAATTCGCATCTCTTCGGTATTCGTTAATATTTTGTTTACTACCTATATTCAGGTCAAAATATATTCTCGTTTGATGAGTATTTTAGTCCTCTTATCATCCAGTGGTCAATGACATTTTACAGAAATGGTTCATCATTAATTTTAGATCATTTGTTTGCTATTGCTAAGCTTTCGTGATAGCACTGATAGCTAATATTGGTATCATATTTTACTAACCTCTGCCCGCGTATAAAGATAAATCTTTTATTCCACGAACCATTACCGTTATAACAAGTATCCTATGTGTCTTTGGAATCCAGGTAATGAATTACGCGTGATTGAGTCACAAAGATCTAAACATCTTCACAAATTTTCACATTTATATTATTAGCAGGAATTCATTAAATTAAGTCCCCAGTGGTGGTCGGGAAAAACTGATTTTTGCTATCAGCGCGGGTCTCCACTTGTTTATTATATCAGTATAGAGCTACAATTACCAGGAGCCCATATGGTCGCTCAGACTATGGTGATGAATGTAATCAGGTGGTCTCTTGGTAGTCGAAATTCGACCTTTATAAGCATTCTGGGGGCTAATCAAGCTCACTTAGTCACGAACGACAGCAAGTTTTGATAAAACCGAAATTTATAGAATTTAGCATGTCGAAAGCATATCCTAATTCCATATATTTCGGATTTATCGAACTTGGTTATCATTAATGAGGATGTGACGTGCTCTATGCCCCTTGTTCTCCATATTAACTTTAAGTAAGCCATATTTTACACACCTCCGTGCGCGTATTATTCTCAAAAAAAGATCGAAAGTTTTTGCTTAGCATTTTAATGTAGGTAAAAACCATAATTATTACTTACAAGGATTGGGTTTTACCCGCGAGAACATTGTTTAGGTGTTTGTAGAAAGAGAAAGTTGTTACATTTTTTCTTATAAGTAAAGGTAAGTAGTAAGTCCTGAGTCTGACTCTACGATTAATCACGATTACTGACGAACACGTGTACTGATAGGACAGGTTTACTCGAATCCGTGTGGTTTTTACCTGAGAGTACCATCACAGACTATATTGAGAACCTGACCAAAACAATGTCTGAAGTTTGGAAGAGACTGCAATGTGATGAATTAAAAAAAGTAGCTTCGGAGAATCAGTTTTAAAACACCGACGTCATTTCAGTTTATTTCCTTTTTATTGTTTTTCAAACCAATTCACAAAAGCATAACATAACATCGGACCTGCAATCCACGGATCCACCCATGTCAAAACCCTAGTACTCCTCATCTCTCCAGTTATGTTTAAGTTCCATGTTATGGGGGGCGAACCTATTGCTATGAAAGTATGAATCTGACGCAAATTCAGCCTCCGGGCTGCTACCGAGAAATTCCATGGTAATACTTTATAACGCTTTACCAGACCTGGAGATCTAACGCGAGACCTCATTCTCAGCAGCAGCTATTGTGACCATTAGACCAATGAGGCAGTCTGACAGAAACAAATACTTATCATTATTTATATATTGCTTTTTTGCATTAAAAAAAACTGCCTACTCTTTGAAAAGATGAAATCTAAGATTCTTTAAGCTAATGTTGCTTGGTGTCATTGCATTGATGGTAATGGTCGCTGAATACTTATCGCCGGTTATGAAACCCGATTCATTCCTAAACATAACAACTATTGTATTACAATTTTATACGGGATCAAACGGCATGCGTCATTATTGACCTATTGGGTTAATTAAGCGAGCGTAACAAAAATATATCAACGACGCGACGTTGATATTGTTCCTGCGGTTTGCGATTTGAGGAGTGTTATCATGTGTACCTATCCTTATGTGATTAGTTATCCTAGCAGTTTTCGCTACTTCGTCATCTATACTTTTAGACTAACAGTAAAAAGGTTAACTCAAGATTGCTTCAAACATCATTTACCATTCGAAAGCTAAATTATCACTGAGTAACATACGCAACATTTCATTAAAAAAACTATGAGGGGTTATAGGGGTTGTTTAGGTTCAAAGGGAAATTTACGCGAAGGAATTTGCATTTAAACTGCTAGTCTAGTACAGACGCCAGCACATCAACCTACATCAATGTGTCAAATTTCTTTGAAAGGTTTTCAACTTTATTCTAAATACGTTAAGGTTCATGTTCAATTGGGTAAATTTACAGTTTGGGGTAGGTTGATGTGCTGGCATCTTTGCCTAATATAAATAATGACTGTATATTTATCGATAATTACCTCGTTGGTCTGGTGGTCGCAAGCGCTATTACTAAGTAAACATCCTGCATCCTGGTCCTGCATTGCGATTCCGTTAAAATCACCGCGTGAAAAAGAAGGTGAAATCAAGGCGAATTGAGCTGTCATTTCATACTTTATTCCTTATTAGTCACCCAATTTACTTGCCTACTGCGGTCTTTCCGTCCGATTATAATTTAGGTGCCTTCATGGCTAAAGTGAATAGGCTCTTAATAAACAAATGCGCCTCTCCTTCATTTCTTGTATCACTGCTTACCATTAGATGGAATTGCAATCAAGCACTAGTAAATATTATCGGTCGGGACGACCGGCTGGATATAATTCTTGGGCCAGGCGGATATTATTGGGTGTTGCCATCTGGTAATTTTCAGTAGCAAGCCGGAATCTTGTTTTCTACCCGATTGATAACAATGAGCTCGTCCGCATAGGGCTTAAACATTGACAAAAAGTGGCTGTACTAAAGGCACACCACTGAGGAATACAGGCGTCGAAAATATATCAACAACGTACATACTGTTCCTGTGGTTTGCGATTGCACACATGCAATTATGAGTATCCTTATTGGGACATGACATGTTATCCTAGCTGTTCTCACTACCTCATATAATAATGACTGCGTATTTATCGGTTCAGTCAGCCTTGGCCATCACTCAGTAGCAGCGGTCAACGACATCGTGTTCACGAATTTTAAAATATGTGCTTAGTTATTTACCTACCTTGTTATGTAGGTGGATGCTATCGGCAAGGTCGTATGTATAAGTCATTGGCTATTCTCAGTGTGAAACTTAATTTACATTAGTGTACAAGTGTCTCGGATTTGTTTTAGATATCATCTAAGTTCGTTGTTGTTTTATCTTTATTTTACTGTGAAGGTGTGTTCAGTGGCTTTTATTTCTGTTAGTTGTCAATGTCGCTTCCCTGTATTACTAGTATTATATATATTGTGCTCATTCTATAGTGTGTTGATTTATTTATAATGTTAAAGTTATCAGATAGAAGTGTTGCTGGGGAGTTTTGTTCCGCCACTTCTCTCCAGCAAAAACACTAGGAAATGGCGAAAGATGAGCTTTTTGGGGACTGACGTAATTTGAACGTTCAAAAAGTGCTCTGTGTAATTTGGATAAATGAATTTTTATTTTGATTGTTGGCTATAACCAATCATCGGACGGAAGACGGAGTCTTATGAGTTTCTTACAAACAGATTTCCATTGAATGTCTTTGGTTTCTTACTTCGCTGTGTGCTTTCAGATGAAAAAAGATCCGGGTAAATGGACCCCAACAAGAGGCTGCTGCTGCAGAAGCACCAGCAGGACATAATCGACGATCTAGAAGTCGCTTACATCTATGATGAACTGTTCACAAAGCGTGTTATTTCTACCGAAGAGTTTGATCACATTCTCAGCCTTGTAAGTGTTATGATTTAGTATGACACATCAATATATTTTTTACGTATTTCTGAGAAACCCACGCGTACTGTATCATACGATTTTAACAATTAGGAGGTCTTAATATCAAAAATAATTGAACGTGCAGTGTGTGATCGTTTGTTTTCGCACCAATTGCAACCTCTATTATACGTTAAGGAAAATTAAACACGTGAAATTGTTCATATGAATAAAATTACTAATATTTACAATTTACCTAGTGAGTAGGTAAATCAATTACTGTTCAATAAGTAATTTAATAAGTGTTTAGGTACCTCTAGCAACACGCCATACGTACCTATTAGTAGTACCTACTGTGTTTTCGTTTGTTTTAAATTTAATCATTGTACCTATTCGTAGGTGAAATCTATAGAAAATATTAGCTTTATTTGAAATATCAGTGGCAATTACAAGTTTGTTTTTGAAAAAACTTCCTAAATAAATAAAACATTGCAATCGTTTTGCCACTAAACAGTGTAATAAATACTTTAAAGTGTTTGTGTTCAGTCGGATCACAGCTTTCGTTGAAGGACGTTGTGTCGCGAAATAACAATACGACACATTTTTGAACTGTCTCACGTTTAATTTAAAATAACTTTTTTACAGACATCCCGCGTTGATCAAGCTCGATTTTTACTGGAGTCGTTGGTTCGTAATGGTAGCAACGGGTCTTATGAAGCATTCGTAGACAGCCTTCATAAAGACTACAGGTGGCTTTGGGAAAAGCTTGCGATTGAGAACAATAATCCGATGCCTAATGATAGTTTTGAGGACAGCCTTAGCAAGGGCGATGTGCCCAGACTACCGGATCATCATGTGAGGCGAACCAAAGTGGTAAGAAATCAAACAATATTTTTGCTTGAAAACAAATGAATATGGAGAGATTACAAGAATAAACGATGGATTGATTGTGTGAAAGATGTTATGGCTAGGAAGGAAATGGCTATTGAATTACTCATTTTAATAGAGATTTATGGAACCGCGCCGACCCCAGATAAATTGCACAGTTAGAGCAAGGAAAACGGTGATGAAATTAACTTTGTTTCTCGCACTTTTTTCGTGTAGATACTCGTAACATCCTAAATCTATTTATCTATCTATATAAATAAAAATTAATCACCTAAATGTTAAGTACGCGCATAAAAATGAACGACTGCACCAATTTCGATATAATTTTTTTTTAATTGGCCGCGTTGGTTGGTTTACATCCACAATTGGACGAGGAAGATGGCGCTGCGAATGGGAACCAAGCGAACGTTCGGGCGAATGGCAACGGGCGGGTCCGCTAGTCCCTATAACTAAGTAACGACACCTTAAAAAAAGATAAAGATACCGGGCCGGTATCCGCAACTCCACGTCAAAGCGCGTATTTTGCGTATGGGCTATAATCTACCACGCGGGCCCAGTGCGAATTGGTAGATGTCACATGTCATCGAATTTTTGGTTCTAGGACATGCCGGTTTCCTCACGATGTTTTCCTTCACCGTTTTTGAGAGCAGTGGTGATGAAATAAATTACACAAAGTAATGCGCCTGCCTGGGTTCGAACCCACGACTTACTGTTCGTAAGTCGGGGCCGCCACCCTTGGTCCACCTCTGCTCTCTATAACGACACCTTATAACGTATCAAAATGTATCATCTTGATACGTCCTAAGGTGTCTTTCTACTATCCACTCTCTTAGGTTCAATGGTTATAGGCTAGATTTTGCTTTAACTGTACCGAAATGGCGGAATTGATGCAAAACTAGTGGTAGGTAACGAACTAGTGCCAAAAAAAAACGATCAAACAATCTAACTTTCAAAATATTTAAACAAGATTGCGATGACGTTGAGAAGAAAACGCTGATTACGTAGTAATGTTTTTGGTCAGTTAATTCGTGGAATGATGACGATAGCCTCCGACTGTCGGCTGCAACGCGAGCAATCTTTATACATACTTATTTTTATTCTAATCTTGTTTCAATTGTTTTTACGTTGTTTTTTTATGCAGTATATTTAGATTGCAAATAACTATCCCTTAATTAAAAGTAAGTAAGAAACACGACTACATAAAAGGTGAAGTATAAACGCATTTTATGCAATCGATATTCGGGTTGACGTGGTTACTACTTAGTTAGGGTTCTGTACCCAAACGACCCTTCTAAGCCTCCATTGTCCGTCTGTTCGGTTGTTAGCCTGTACCTCAAAAACAAAAACAATAACATAGTTAATCAATAGGTAATGTTTAAGAGTTTTGCTTGATATGCTACCATGTCGAATTCCTATCGTAATAAAAAGTTTTTTGTGTGTTTACATACATACATAATTTGACGCCTTTTTCCCATGGGGGTAGGGTTGCCAGGTCGCCGAACCTACTAGCCGGACAGACCAGCCAGCTTGGCCGGACATTTGGGTGAAAAGGCCGGAGATTATTGAGGAATTTGTGTCTCAATAAGGTTTGACAAAAAAATGTTCTAATGTAAAATCTAGTTTATTGTTTATTTTTAACAAAAGTTATGTTTTTTAAAAAGCCAGAAATTAAATCCAAAAAGCCTAACTATGTCTGGCTTTATCCGGACGCCTGGCAACTCTAAATGGGGGTAGGCGGCAGAAACTACAGAGTGCAATATGATACCATTCTTACATACATACTTCTTTTGCTTCGTTCACATTCATACATGTTGCCATACACACACACCGGTTGCGAGTGCTACGCACCGGACCTTTGTGTTTCAGCCCAGAAATTATATAAGTGAAAAGCTTTACAAATAATAGTTTTGTCTTAGTACTTCATTTAAATTCAGTTAGCATGCATTATCTAATGTTAAAACTCACATCAAAATCTCAACTATGTATGTTAATTCGTGAATCATGCGTCAATACACTACGAAGAGAAGAAGACAGTTCAATTAATGACTTTGAATATCGTGAAGGACAACGTATTTAGTTCACATTGATTTTGCGCGATAAATATGGCTAGTTTGAATCAGCGGCGTACATAAATGGCTGACCATTCGGGAGTTATTTTATAGTTGAACTAACTGTTAACGGAGACTTTGTCTACGCAAAAAACAAACAAACAACAAAAACAATTGAATAGTTTATTTTTTGCGCGGTGCCCTGTCAAGAAAGGTCCTCACGTTTCGGAGATTTACTCAAACAAACGGTCTGAAAGATAAAAAAAAAAAAAGTTTTGTCAAAACTACCATATAATATCATTTGGTATGCAGTAAGTAGGAAGCTGTTACTTTGATATTACAAAGAGTCACTACTATTTATTTATACCTATGTATGATATTGCTGCGCTTAATTCTTGTTTTGAATATAGACTTTAGACTGTCTTTCCTATAAGATTTAGGTAAGTATTTGTCCGCGTTGTTATTTCTTAAATGATAGGTAGGTACGGCTATAAATAAAAAAATAACATTCAAACAATGACAATTACAGGTTTCAATTTTGTCCATTTTATTATGCGTATGGGGAAAAAGTCAATGGATTTTGTTCTTTTATATCGTAAAAATCTTATAGTCTTAGAATAATAACGCATAGAAGCCGCCTCTAGTACAAAACACTAATGTTGAGTGAGCCGTGTTCGACGGAACGTGACTTTGAGTACCTACTGACTGCTCGCCGAGAAAAGAAGACCACTTTAGCTCTGTTTTAGTTGCCTCACTTTTTTTTTTTTTTTATTCGTATATCTTTTCTAAATCGTATATCTCTTCTAAATCGTATATCTCTTCTAAATTGCAAATGAATGTTACAAGACTTAGCTTTCTATTTTTCACTTTTATTTGACAGTTGTGCGACAGCGACAGCAACAATGATTAGTCGAAGCTTGTGCTAACGCGATCATAAAGAACCAAATATAATAATATAATATAATAATAATATTTAATTCACCACAAAAATTATACAATAACATATTATATGACTTGATAGGCTTAGTATACAAGTTTTTAATATGGAATCCTCTGCTGCCGAACTAGGAGCGATCCTGTATCTCGGCAGACAGCGCCATCCCCTAACATATTTCACTACAATGATTAAGCCGAACTAGACATAAAATTATATCTATTTATGATATATTGTTTTAGAATATTTTAATGTTTTAATTTATTTTATTGTTTTTAATTTTACTCTTCCGTTGTTCACTATTTAGCCGGTGTTTTAATTTCAAATGTTTAATTTAATTTTATGTTCATGTGTTGTTTAATTTAATATTCTTTAATTTTACTTTGATTTAAATTTTATTCTGTTTACTACTTTAACTTATACAATTCTAAACAATGTTTAAAATGATGATGTATGCATGATGTGTTCTCCTATAACTGAAGGAGCACAAATCTTCAAAGAACTTTGTATGATAATGCATGTAATGTGTATCCTTTGTTGGAGTTCCTTTCTGAATAAAATAAAATAATTATTCAGAAATTAACTTCTATTAATGCTCATATTATATAACAATAAATAAAACTAACATTAATATTTATAACCTATACAAATAAATAAAAATTGGATTGAATTGATCATTGTTATTAGAAAGATTTAAGATTTACAAAATAATAATAATAATCAGAATAACAACCGCATATGTGTCTGTGTGGGTTTGTGTATCTGTGTGTGTATGGTTTGTAAATCAAATGTATTTGTAAATGTTGATTTAATTACAATAGGAAGCTTAATAATATGCTCATTTCGCTATATTTTACTCAATAGTAAACAAATAAAAATAATTATATAATTCTAAATTCTTTACTAAATTTATAGAGAGGAAAGAATTGTTAGTACCTAGGGATTTATCTCAAAAACATCTTAACCGATTTTTAAAATTCTTCCAGCATTAGAAAGCTACATTATCACCGAATAACATAGGCTGTATTTTATTTCCAATACTATTGGGTCGAGGGAATGCCAAAGTTAAAAGGAAAAAGTACAAAATTCACGTGGATCAGGCCGCGAGCGAAGTTAGTTGAAAACGAAATAATTACTTCTATTTTTGATCAATCAAGTCGATCGCAGTCCCCAGACTGACCCGGCCGATGTAAGGTTGTTGGTCCATATAACCGAAAGATCCGTTCCGAGGGGAAAACGCTTGTTGCTAAATAAGAACGGTCGCACGGGATTGAAAGAAACAAAAAGTATTTATTAGACTCGCACAAGACAAAACAAAAAAATGTCAAATCACAATAAAACAAGATAAAAATAAAATAAAAGTAAATAAAAAAAGGACATTGCACAGAAACCAGCACATCAAGCTACACCATATGTGTCAAATTTCTTTGATAGTTTTTTCGAATTTAATACCAATAGATAAGGTTCATGTTCAATTGGGAAAATTTGTTAGTTTTGGGTGGCTTGATGTGCTCGTCGAATGTGGTTCGTCTGTGCACAAAATTAGTCTTGTACAAGCCCAAAAGGACCATCTCAGCATGCAAGCTATAACATTTTTATAAAAAATCTAATGTCACCGCGCTGGATTGAAGGTTAAACTGCGCCGAGATCGATACGCAGATGGCTGAGCATGATTCACATATCACCCCTCCGTGCCTCGGAAAGCTCGTTAAGCAATTGGTTCCGGCTATCATTCGGAAAGTCTGACAACCTGTAGCGTACTACAGGTTCTGGTTGCTCGGTTTTTGAGTATTGGATGGACTAGAAACCGCCCCAATATGCTTAAGGCCGGGCAGTTGAAAACTAAGGGTTCTCACGAAACGTATAATTCTATAATCTCTTACAATTTTCCTACATTTATTTGAATGTTGGTGTAAGCTCTGTTGACACTATTAATCTCAGTATAAGCAGCGTACTGGTGGTCTTGCTTTCGGATTGCCAAATCACAGGTCCCAAATTCGAACCCAAGGCACACCGCCTTGGGTTCTTCGGAACGTTCGACATGTGCCTATAATATAATGATCGTATGTTGTAAAATGATCGTATGTTGTATAATGATCTTGATGATTCATTAAACGCCAAGAGGACACTGTGTCCGCGCTGTCATTGTCTTTCTATTGTGTCTCTAATTGACACGATTGAAAGGTTAAAAACGGTAAAGGAAAATGTGTTATTTCTCGACGGCATGTGGTACCAAGTCAGAGCCCCATGGGCGGCTTATACTCTAACACTAGGTTGGTTACTAACCACACGCTGAGTAGAAAAAAAAATGTATTTATTTCTCTTCCACAAATAAAAACAAAGAAACACTTAGGTACTTAAAATTATTTGTAGGAGACTGGTGCCTAAACTAAGCCGAAGCCTGTATTAGGACACCAGCACGCGTAGCATGATCACCGAAGAAACGGTCTTTGTCGTGTCTCGGAAGAAAAGAAATTAAGTGTTCATTCTACGCAGGCAGGTTTATTGAAAGAAATTTGACAGATTGAGGTTCCTGTCTATATAATCTGTCACTTTGCCGATTCGTCTGTAGACAAAGGCCGTTTCTTCGGTGTTCAATGTGTTCATGCTACGCATGCAGGACCTCGACAAGACAGTTTTCAGTACTAAGTACATACTAAAGTGAAAGAGTGAGTGAATATTGTATGGCTGTGTATGTGTGTGGTGTGATGAGTAATATGTTTACGTGTTATGTGTGGTGAATGTGTGTGTGTAAGATGTCAGATGTTAATATTACTACAAAATGTATGTACGATACTAACTATTTCTTTATTACCAGTTTTTCTTCAGTTTTTTTATAGTTTAGCCCTAACAGCCATGAAGTTACCTTCCTTTTACATTCAAAAGTGCTGTCATTAAACAATATGTTTTTGATTTTATTTATATGATTGTATAATTTAGGACGATTATAACAATAGAATTAGAAACCTAACCTCAGTATTTACGTCCTTCCTGAGTAGACATGCGAAGTGTAGCTCACTGAAAAGAAAAGAGAGATACAGCTCTTTTGATCAAAAGAGCTGTCATCACTCTTTTAGCTCTTTAGCTCACCAAATAACTCTTTTAACTCTTGAGCTCAATTGATTTACTTACGAGCTACAGATCAAATTGAGCCGCGCTACTTTACATAAGTCAAACGAGACAAATAGCTCAATGGCTCTTTAAAATCTTTGAAGTTTTTTAGTTCATTTAACTTAGTTGCGAGCTGTAGATAAAATTAGATTCATTGGGTTGTTTTGTTCTTATTACAAATAAATAAAATTATGAAAGCCAATGATTTTCCTTCATTCGTAACTCGCATAGCTACAGGGTATAGCATATAGAGTCAATGAGCCATTGAGCTAAATGAACTAATAGTGAGGTATTCCGTGAACGACTGAGCGACTGAGAGCTAGATTGTAATTAAAGAGCTAGTTCAATTTTATCTCTCATTCGCGAGCTACCCATGTTTATTCCTGACCAAAACATCTTTCACACAATTCATCCAAAATTTCTTTTGTATTCTCTACTTCTAACTGCTATACACGGGAATTCTCAATTCCTCAATCTGTTTGTTAATATAGTGTAATTTATTCTTCATAGGAATTAAATGTAGCTGATAGCCTGAAGGTGCTGATGCGGCACAGAGTCCTAACGCTTCATGGTATGTCAGGCTCGGGGAAGACATGCGTCGTCCTGAGCGCGTTGAGAGACAACCCCGACTTAGTCACGAACAACTTTAACGGAGTAGTGTTCTGGGTCAATTTTGGCAACTGTAAGACTGACGATGATATTATTTTTCAACAAAGCAAGTGAGTATTACATACTTTTAAAATTCTTAGTACATAATGATATATTTTTTAGTTTTTCTAAAGAAATGCACCACGCAGCATTCTTGGCTTAGTGCCGACATACAAAAGCTTTACGTCACAAGTGAAAACTTCGGGCGTTTTCCTCATCGTATGACGTTGCTGATTTTTTCAATGCTCCGTCGTCGCAATCATTTAATTTGCGTCGAACTCAAATCAAATCGAATTTCATTTATTTAAATAAGGCTTAGGATCAGTATTTTTGAAAGCCAAAATTACATAAAACAGTACCCCAAAAAGCCTGCACTTCGCCCCAATCCAAGACGACCCTAGACGCAAAAATCTAAGAGTAAAACAATTTAAATGAATATTATGCATTTTTGATCACGGTATTAACCAAAAAGCTCTTTTTATATTATTAAAAATCAAAGATACTGTCAAATATTTATTTTTTATTTAAAGTCACCCTAACATTAATTACTAAGTAGTGGTAGCTAGAGGGCTGACCTTTCAAGCTTTTCGCACTTTTAAAAACTTAAAAAGAATCCAAAAATGGATACAAAAGTTTCTCTTAGCTTAATTTAATAATGATAATGACATTTAATAAATTTTTTGCTCACACGTTACTAACTGCCTCGTTAGTCTAATGGTCGCAAGCGCTACTGCCGAGAAGAAGATCTCGAGGTCAGTCTCCGGGTCGGGTAAAGCGTTATTGAGATTTCTATCTAGAATTTCTCATTAGCAGCCCGGAGCCTGGATTTGTACCCGATTGATGGCAATGTTAGCCCTCTGTTATAACGTGGGATATAACTGACGAAACTTTGGTTGTGTACTACAGTGTACCTCTGCCTAAGCCTTCCGGGGATACAGGCGTGATGAGAAGTTATGTGTTACTTACAGTCACGTGTTTTTCTCCAACAGATTATTAAGAAAAGCATCCTCAATGTACACGCAAATTTCGTACATGAACTCGTCGATTTCTATGTCAAGTATCGGCTCTAATGGGGACAGTCACTCGTCTTCAAACTACGAGTGGACTATGTTTGATCTCAAGGAAAAACTAAAGGCACAGTTCTCCGAGCAACCTCTTAAAGAATGCCTTCTTGTGTTGGACGAAGTAAACGACAAGAAGTGTCTGGAAGCCTTCGATATTGGATGCAAGATTTTGGTGACGACACGGGACACTAATGTGGTTGCTAGTTACCATCCGCATATTATCAAAGTAAGTTTATCTAATACTAACAGACGTCTCGCGGCTTCACCCGCGTAGTCCCGTTCCCGTCGGAATACAGGGATAAAAAAGTAGTCTATGTCACTCGGGGATAGTGTAGCTTTCTAATGGTGAAAGAATTTATCAAATCGGTCCAGTTGTTTTGGAGCCTATTCAATGCAAACAAACTAACAATCAAATCTTTCCTCTTTATAATATTAGGATAGATAAATATAGACACGTGAGAAGAGATCACTTCAGTGCAAAATCCTGAACTGCCCAGTTTTGAAATTATTCGTCATCTTCTCTTAATTTTTAACCGACTTCAAAAAAAGGAGGAGGTTCTCAATTCGGTTGTATATATTTTTTTTTTTCTTTTTTTATGGGTTTGTTACCTCAGTACTCCGTCATTTAAGGACCAATTTTCAAAATTCTTTTTTTGTTTGATAGGGTATACTAACAGATTGGTCCCATTTGTATCAAAACTCATACCTGATGAGGGATCTTTGAGGAATTGAGGGAACTCCTCAAAAAATATAGGCACACATGCACCGATTTCAACGTTTTTAGTAACAAATCAAGCATTTTCATTTAGAAAGTATCATTTGGTGAAGAAAAACTGATGAAGAAGACAGGCAACGGAACTCTTCAACGCATAACAGCAAATTATTCGCGATTGCTATAGTCAGATGTCTATGCTGAGCTTTTGTATTTCCACAACATAACATTACGCCATTCTATTTTAAAAGGGGACGGCAGAGATGTACAGATTAATGTTTAGAGATAGAACTTCTTTAGCAATTGTTATCCAATTTCAATGATTCTTTCAAGTTTTGAAAGACTTTCTTTACATACAAAGAAACTAAAAATTACAAAATAAAAACTTTTTTACAAAAAAAAACAACCGACTTCTTAAAAAAAAACTAACAGGTGAAAAATAACACCAGTTTCGGAAGTCGGTGGCCAATAATGAACAAAACAAAACCACCAAAGCCACAGACTTCCGAAACTGGTGTTATTTTTCACCTGTTAGTTTTTTTTTAAGAAGTCGGTTGTTTTCATTATGTTCTTTTCACTTAAAACTGTATAAAACCATGAGTTCTAATGAAACGAGAACTAATGAGATGTTTAATGAAATAAGTGAGATAGATAACTGATATTTGTTTCTGAAAATAGGTTCATACATACAGCTTGACCCGTCATTCTCCAAACAGAAGGTGAGGTCGGTGCTTCACTATCTGACCACTCTGAGAAGAAATACCAAAAGAAACTCAGAAGTCACTGTGACTTAATTACTTTAAAGTACAATTCTTGAAGGGTTGGATAGGAATGACGATTTTCATGATCCTTTTTGAAGCAAAAATAACATCACAAGAAATTAGGGAAAAGCGACGAATAATTTCAATGATGGGGGTTCAGAGTCATGGAAAATATCATCTTGTTTACATTTCAAATTTAAGGCCTCTTCTATCTAATGCTGAGAAGCCACTACCATTGAATACCGGGCTTGCTTAATTCATTAAACCCCAAGCGGACGCTGGCGTTCGCTTGTGGCTTAATGAATAAAGCGACGAATAATTTCAATGATGGGGGTTCAGAGTCATGGAAATCATCTTGTTTGTGTCCCACTTCAAGGTAAAGGCCTCTTTTATCTAACAAAAAGAAGCCACTACGATTGATTACCGGGCTTTCTTAATTCATTAAACCCCAAGCGAACGCGCTGTCGTTCTGGCTGTGTGTTGCAGTGTCTTTCTATTGTGTCTCTAATTGACACGATGGAAAGGATAAGGTTGATTGACGATTTTATACCTACTTGTGTTAAAAGTTCAATTTCCTCACGATTTTCCCCGATGTTTCTCGTATTACATATCGCTCTCTAAATTTGCTTTAAATATTAAACGTAAATGGTTTCTGTTGAACTAAAACAGGTTGTGTGTTTACTCTGCAAAGAAACCCAGCAACAAACAGAGGTCACGATCTCTTTTAAATACCAGTCTGTATTAGTATTACGTGTTACTAAAATAATAATATTATGTGTTTATTGTGTGACGTAATGGTTATACGACTTGTATGTATTTCCCTATTATATTTATGGAATCCATATTTGGCAATAATGAATTGTCGATTGTCCTTTATTTTACTAACTGTTGCTAATACTTACATACATACATAAACTAAACATATATACATAAACTCACGCCTTTTTCCCATTGGGGTAGGCAGAAACTACAGAGCGCCAAATGCTACGATTCTTACATACCTACTTCTTTTGCTTCGTTTACTCTCATACATGTTTATTTATTTATTTATTCAAACTCTCGCTTCAGAACGCCGTACCTACAGCAATTACACTAATAGAGCTAAATTCATAGAAAATAAAAATAATATCATATTATGTTGTCATACACACACGCCGGTTGCGAATAGGTACTACGCACTTAAATTAATAATGAGTGTATGTTAGAAATTGTAACAACCAAGGCAGCTTTTTTTGTGTTTTACAAAACTCGAAACTCCGTCATTTATGGACTGTTTTGAAAAAATCTTTTTTCTTGTGTCTGTACAATACACCAGCCACATAAGTAAACATACATATATTAGTGGATTTAGAGCTGACTTACTATGGGGTTTCAATAGAATACGTCACTATCTTACAATGGTATTATTCCCACAGACGCGTGACGCCAGCTCCTCACGAGTGACATCACAATAACAAAAAAAATACTCATTATTGCTAAAAGTACTAATGTCATCTTTAAAAACACTTTAACAAAGTTAAATTCGGCGTGACTGAGCTATTGACCACAATTCTAATTGCAATTGAATTTGAACGATCCGTACTGGAAATCAAGGTTTCTAATCGTGTTTGTAAAAAAATATATCAGTCAATTTGATTCATTACATCACACCCGGTCATTGTCCCCACGCATCATTTCGCAATAAATAAATATGATATATTTTACTGCCTCGTTGGTTTAGTGGTAGCATGTGCTACTGCCGAGCTTGAGGTCCCGGGCTCGATCCCTGGGTCGGGCAAATTGTAATTGAGTTTTTCCATCTGGGATTTCTCAGTAGGAGCCTGGAGTCTGTGAAATTCACGATCGACGTTTTATCAAAATAAGTGCATTGATGGTTAAGTACTTGTTTGTTGGTCTAGAGTGGTCGCAAGCGCTACTGTAAGCACAAGGTTTCGGGCTCCCCGGAACAAGCGGTGCGTTACAGCATTTACCTGTCTAGAATATCTTCTTCTTTCTTTTTCTTCTTTCTTTTTCTTCTTTATCTTCTTCTTCATAGGTCTCGAGTTCGAACCCAAGGCACGCACCTCTGACTTTTCGGATTCATGTGCGGATTGTATAATTATCTCTTGCTTCAAAAACGGTGAAGGAAAACATCGTGAGGAAACCGGCATGCCTGAGAGATATTTCTCGAGAGCATGTGATGCCAATTCAGAGGCCCATGGGTGGCATTAAAACTCTGACTCCAGGTTAGTTACTAACCACACGATGAGAAGAAGAAGAATATCTTCGTAACAGGCTCGCCCCTATTGCATGGGACTTAAACATAACACGCGAAATATGGGTGTACCTACTATTACAGGTACACTTGTGCCTAACACTTCGGGGATTACAGGTGTGATGTTATGTATGTTTTATTATATTTTCACCTAATTGCCCACAGATAGAAAACAGTCTAGAAGAGAAAGAGTCTCTGGAAATCTTCGCATTGTCTCTAGAAGTGCCGGTATCTAAGTTACCATGGCAGGCTAAGAAAATACATGAGATTTGCAAAGGTAGTCCGTTCAATATCGGACTGATCGGAGCGCAGTTGGCAGAAAACAGGGAAAGACTGATTGATGATCCTAAACGTTGGAATTATTATGTCAAGGAGTTGAGGAAAAAGAATCATTTTTCATTGTAAGTGTGCTTTTTTTTGTTTATTATTGATAGGCTATTAAATAACTGTCAACAACTTTTTATATCAGTAGCACTGTTCAATATAGTTCAGTAAAGAAGCTAGAGTTATCAGATTATGCTTTTGTAAAATTCATAAATTACACCACAAGTTGAGGAGGGGACGGCTGGGGACGAGTCATAAGCTTTGTTACGCCACATGTTGTAATCTAAAGTATTAGAACTAAAAATCTGTTATCGGCATGTTTTACCCTTAATTTAATTTATCTATTATATAGGGTGACTGGTAATTAGTGACCGTTACTTAAACACGTGATTGTATTCATAACTTAAATAAACTTTCCCAAAGAAACTTTTTTTTATACACAATAACTTATAACACAATAAAATAAAAAAACCGCTGTTTAAATTTCTGCGCGCGGGCCTGTGATCAATAACTTCAGTAGGCACGAATCGTCACGATCTGACAGCGGATAGTCTGACCTCGGGAAGGGCAAAATCTACTAGTAGTAGTAGTGTCACACGCTCCCCTGTCACCCCCACCGCTCCCGTTTTGCAGTACTGACGTAATTGAATTAATTGAAATTGAATGAGTATAAAAAAAGTTTCTTTAGGAAAGTTATTCGTACTCATGAGTACAATCACGTGTTTAAGTATCGGTCACTAATCTTCCTACTCCTATGAGTAGGAAGACAATTGATAAACATACTTATAGATATCTAAATACAAACATATAGGGTGACTGGTAATTAGTGACCGATACTACAAGGTACCGTACTATTACAAGGTCTGCTTAGTTTGGTAGGTACTAGATGGCGTTGTGTGTGTGTGTTGTGTGTATCTTGTATGTTTATTATAATTTGTATTAAGTATAACAAACATAACGTCAATCTTGCATAAAACAAAAAAAAATGGTACCCATTCAGTGCAGTATAAAAACTAACAAAGAAAACTTAAATTTTTCAGCATCCCATCAACCCAAACCTACAATCCAATGAAAACAATTGAAGTCTGCATCAACTCATTAAACGACTCAGTTCTACCATTATTTAAGAAGCTCAAAATACTCCCTGACAATGTAAAGGTGTCGTCAAAAGTACTGAGCAAACTGTGGAACAAGGAGGCGTCACAGGTCGAATCGATCATGAAAGAACTACGCAGCAAATCACTAATAATCGAGTTCTACGATCGGGAACAGAGAAATTACATGTACGAAATACATGATCTTATAATGAAGTACTTGAAGAGTACAGGAGAAGACGACAGCAGGAAATTACATTCAGACTTCTTGAACAGTTACAACTATAACCATGTAAACCCTCCCCTTGATATCGTCGACGATGGCTACATCGCGTTTTACATCGGCTATCATATTAAACACACTGACAATTACAATGATAAATGGGGTCTGTTCAACAAATTGTTTTTGAATTTGAAGTTTTTGGGCAACAAAGTGAGGTTGACTGGGCCGGCCGATGTGATGGCGGATTTACAGAACTATGAGAGTAACATCGTTAAATATGTAAGTATTAGTAATTATTTTTTATGTGTGAGAGAGAGAAAAGATAGAGATGTTGATGTTGTACACGATTAGGGTAATACAGAATGAAAGGGTCATTGTTGCACATATTTTTTATTTTATTTTTTATTTATTTATTGACACACCAACGACTTATTCACTAAATCATAACATTAAATATATTAAATTACAATAGCTTTGTGGTGAATTCGTCACTTAAAGGTGTGCACAGCACTTGTAAAATGAACAATAATAAAAAATTAATGACAAAACAAAATTAAAATTACAAAATTATCACTGATTTAAAATGTCGAATAATCAAATTAAATTAAATTAAAATAAATAGAGTATAATTCAAAAATTTAGAAAGCATGAATAAAACTGATATAGTAAAACAATTAATAATAATTATACATTGAGACGCATATGGTTACCATGAGTACTTTAACGGCCGTTTTCAAAAACCTACCTACGATTAACAGTAAGATCTTATCTATCCATGAATTGCGTTTCACAATCAAGGATATGTGCTATCTGTAACCAACCATGGATAGCAATTTCCCTCTTGAAACGTTTCGTTCTTTGTTACACTAATGTTAATGTTAAACAGACAAGACATATTATCTATACTATCTATACTAACATAATAAAGAGGGAAGGTTTAATTGTTTGTTTGTTTGCATTGAATAGGCTCCGAAACTACTGGACCGATTTGAAAAATCCTTTCACCGTTGTGAAGCTACACTATCCCCGGGTGACATAGGCTACTTTTTATCCCTATATTCCCACGGGACCGGGAGCTACGCGGGTGAAACCGCGTGACGTCTGCTAGTTTATTTATTAAAATTCTTATCATGAAAATTTATTTATCGAATTTACGATTAAACAACATTATATTGTACAGTATTTACCAAACTGAATCATGAAACAAAACGTTTTGACAGTTTTGACACTGACTTCCAAAGATAGATAGACAACTGCGGTAGCAAATGGTATCCGTCGGTATTATATTAAAAAACAAGTAAGGATAAAACCATAGATTCATTTATCTTTGGTAACTAGAACTAAGGATTGGAAACGACCGTAAATGATTCTGGACCCCCTAACGTATAAACTTTTCAACGGTTGTGTTCTAATTTTAACGTACAGACGCCAGCTCATTTAGTTACCCCAATGCGCCAATGTTCCCAATTGAATATGAACCTTATTCGGTTTTGACATAAAGTTGAAAAACGATCAAAGTAATTTGACACATTGGGGTAACTTGATGTCCTGGCGTCTATGCCTACATACAAAAACACGTCATTTTTATCTAACCCAATGAGAATTTAGAATGTTAAAAGTAAACAAGTGAGTGAGTGATCCTATTGAGTTAAATACATGATTTTATACAGTTACGAGCGAAAGTCACGGGGTTTCATGCTCGTAGTTCCCGTTCCCAAAGGAATACAGGCATAAAAAGTAGCCTATGTCACCCAAGAATGGTGTAGCTTCTCAATTGTGAAAGAACTGCAAATCGGTCCAGTAGTTTTTAAGTTTAATTGTTACATACATAAATACAAATCTTTTCTCTTTACAAAATTAGTACTTATAGAAAAGCAAAAATAACATCTAGAAAGACTTGAAAATGAGGAAAATCTAACGAAAAATGTCAACGCCTTGGTGTCCCGCATCGTGGACTGAACTCTTAATGTTCGGATGTGCAATGATGTACCTTTCACGCTGTATTTGTCGTTGCAATAAGATCTAACTTTGCGGTTAACCGTTTATCGCGTGATAATACGTCAGACATGCGTCACTTAAAGGACACGACTCGAAATGCCGTGATTCAAAGAATTTACAATGCCAAAGGTTATAGTCAAAGATATTCCAAACACTATAAAGGACATGCGAGGAAAAGTTATTGAAAAACTTTGATCCTATATCTCAGGAACGCCATCTAGAATAATATATCAATATTGGAGCAGTAGGTAGCGGAGTGTGATAAATTAAACTCATAGACTTGTGTCACAAGTATCGAATGAAAATTTTGTTCGTGATCTCCTGTCTATAGTAAAAGTATTAAATGTCTTTAGTAATAGTAATTCTTTTGACGCGAAAGGACCGCGACTGCGGTTACAATAAAACAATCTCTTTCTTTGTATACACTCATTCTACGGAGACATCATTATTACGAACAACTAACAGCTTTTTTTACGTCCTTTTATTAATAGACTAAAATAATATCCTCGTTTTAAACGTCACGGATTATATTCACAACATAAGGTCATTGGCGTAATTATGACGGACACTCATGGCAACATTCATTAAGTAACTTTCGGAGCTGATGTCTCACTTATAACTTGCATTGTGTATGTAAGCTACTTGCATTATAAACAGAGATATATAAAGATAGAATAGATTTTCCTAAACTTCAAAGAAGTTAGACAAACATAGAGTGGATAATACGAAATAATAATCGTGAATGGTTTTTATCTCGAGTTTTATTTTTCGTGTAGTTAGTAACTAACCTGGGTGTCAGAGTTTTTAATGCCGCCCATGGGCCTCTGCCGACCTCTTAAATCACATGCCGTAGAGAATTATCTCTTAGGAATACCGGTTTTCTCACGATGTTTTCCTTTATAGTTTTTCAAAGCTAGTGATAATTCTACAATACGTACATGAATCCGAAAAGTCAAAGGTGCGTGCCTTGGCTTCGAACTCGGGACCTATGACTAGGTAGTCCAGGTACCCTTCTGCATAACCTTTCGGGGAATACAGGCGTGATGGTATATGTTATTATTGTTAAGAGAATTACTTACATAAGTTTTTTTGGGTTCTGTATAATTGAGTAAAATTAAAATGTTTCCTATAAGGTCCACGAACTCAAACCGAAGATGTTTTTTTTTTCATAATTATGAAAGAAAAGAAAGAAAGAAAATACATAACACACACACATACACACACATACACATACATAGACAGACACACACACATGTACACGTGTATGTGTTTTTACATATGTATGTAAATTAAACAGATAATTGAGAATACATAGGTAATGTTTTACCATTTTTTTCTCAAATCAATAAAAAAAACTCGTGATTCGTAAATTATACCGAAATTAAAACTTCATAATTATTATTTCGAGATTTCAAAAGGGGTTTTATCTACTCTATGTTACTTCTTCGAAATTTTGGTAAATAATTTAGCTTTACCTATTCCTATTCTGATTTTAAAACACTGCTTCACCCACCCTCTGTTTTATTTTGATTATTTTTCGCTAATCATGCTTTATTTTCTTAGGAGTTAGACAAGGAACTGATTAACAACATCAAAGCATTCCTAAGCACCCATGGAACCGATCTATTTCATTACCCGTGCACTGACATTGTACAAAGCATCCTTCAAAACGAATCTAAAGGCGTACTCTATACGAAAGCATCGCAAATCGCCCAAGAGAATTGTAATACTAATGAGCTGTATTTTGATTTTCTGTAAGTATTTTTGTTTCCTTACCTATTTTTCTGTCGTGTTTTTCTTTTATTCTTGATGTATTTTGTTTTTGTGATTCTTTTTTGTGTGCAGTTTTCTTAATTGCTTTTTTATTGTATTTTTTAATCACCTCATGTCGTGTTAACTAATGAGTTATGTTTGTATAAGCCTACCAAATAACCAAGACTGTAGCGTTCCTAGCTGCACAAGCGTAGAGATTACAATACAAATAGTTAAAAAAAACAGGCTTCTAACATACATACATACATACATAAATAAGTGCCCATGGGAAAAAGGCGTGACATAACCTTATTGGTGAGGTTCTTCAAAAAGGTCATCTCAAATCGAAGTAGATGGCGCTCTGTAAGGAACTACAGAGCGCCATCCTTTTCTCCATTCTTACATACTTCTTTTGCTTCGTTTACATTCATACATGTTGTTATACACACACGTCGGTTGCGAGTATTACGCACCTGACCTTTTTGAAGAACCTCACCAATAAGGTTATGTAAGTCCTCCTACTGGGTTCTTTAAATCTAGATTATTCTCTAAAGGCTTAATTTCTATATCAGAATCCTGATTCGAATCCGAATCGCGTACTGGACTTACTAGTGTCTTAGCTAACCTTAATTTAAAACAGTAAACAATATTTTTTTTTATGTAGGTAAATTAGTTTTTAAAGACGTTTACTCGTCAAACAGGCAAAATGTTTTTTTACAACTACTGAGGGTGATTAGAAACACCAGACTAAAATACTAAGTCACAGTCTCTTTTCTAGTTTAAGTTTTTAAGTTTAGAAATTATCTTAGGTAGGTAATGTCTGGTTATACATACATACATACATAAACTCACGCCTTTTTCCCATGGGGGTAGGCAGAAACAACAGAGCGCCATATCACAGTCTAAAAACATACAGTCCTCCGACGAAGCTCTCTAGACAGGGCAATCGTGCGGGGTTTGAGGGTCGAGACGCGGGAAAGCCGCTCCCGCACTGCGAACAAACCGATGTTCGTAGTGCGGGAGGTAGTATTCAAGTCTAACTCGTGTAGAAGTGGTCGGCATTTTTCCAGAGATCAAAGGCGTCGTCCTACTGTATTAATATTTATACTGAGGCCATATGCTACGATTCTTACATACTTCTTTTGCTTATTTTACATTCATACATGTTGTCATACACACACGTCGGTTGCGAGTACTACGCACCTGACCTTCTGAAGAACCTCACCAATAAGGTCTATGTATGTATTTCCTTCTAGGGCGTCCCCTCCCAGCGCTTCCACTTACATTTGCCTTATAAATACCTTTGGTTCTAGTTACCCACACTGGATACTAATCTAGACAATTAGAGCAATTACAATGAATTATGATTGGTCGATACAAATCTCTGTGGATCTGATATTAATCTAATTACTAGTATCAAACCCAGACATCATATTCAAATGTCACGCAACTGATGTTTAAATACCTATTTGAACTACACACTAATGTTACGGTCTCTATTGACGTCATCGTCTGTCTAGAATATCTTAAGGCTCAATTTACACCGCCGCGCCGCGGAGTGGAATGGAATGAAAGCGTCCATTTCGTCCATTTTATCTCATGACGCGAAAAGTGTGCAAATTCGTCAGGGGAATTCTTGAGGATGCGCGAGAATTCCCCGGAAAACGCGTGAGCGTTATTTTGGCTTGGATTTGGTTTTTTGTTATAAAATTGACGATAAAGTTAAATATTCTATGAACAACTTAGTTACAAAAAGTTGCTTCCATTCCTTTCCGCGGCGGTGTAAATTGAGCCTAACTGTGTTGGGATCGGATTCTGTTCTAACTGGAGTAATTAGTATTTTTTTCTTTGGTATTTTACATTGAGGAATTGCCCGTGAGACCTCTATACTACATCCTGGGTGAGACTGCATGTCAGACTTTCAAGGTTCAGACTACATATAACGGCAGTCAAAAATCTATTAATGACTTTTCGGTGGGGCCTCGGTATCGGTATATAATGTATGGTAGGTGACCATACATCCACGGAACGACCTTGGCAGACGTTGCTTAACTTTCAAGAGCGACCTGTGCGGCTGGTATTGGAAGCCACGACCCCCTCCACGATCTACACTAGTACAAATCCATAATTGTACTCTTGTTAAAATTAATCTCTTTCTAAAAACATAAATGGAACACAAAAGATAATATATATTATTGGGCAAGTAAACCGAGTGTAATTCATCGTTGCAAACATGAAGTTCCTAATCGTAGGTGTTAACATAAATATTACTGAACCCAGCCCTAAAACATTTGTAACTGGGTTCAGAACTATACTCCATTTACAATAGCAAAGAGGCTCGTAGAATGCAGAACATTTTATTTTAAAGATACTCGTAAGTGAAAACAATTTTATTCAAATTGTTTTATTTCAAACTAGCTTTTGCCCGCGGCTTCGCCCGCGTGGATGTCGAACTTCCGTCCCCTATGTATTTTCCCTTTAAGGGTTGAATTTCCAAAAGTCGTTTTATAGTGGATACTTTTCACTAAGAACACCCTTTCAAGTTTCATGTCTCTAATACCAGAGGTTTGGGTTGTGCGTTGATATATAAACGTAATCATTTTAGCAGAATACTTCCGGATCGACTACTTTCAAAGTTGATCCTTCCGGTATGTATGCATAAAGATTTCTGGAACTACTGACCCGGGAAAGAGCGACGTACAACCGACCATGTGTAAAACAACTGAGACTAAGATCAACCTGTCCAGGCGTATTGATTACAACCGTACCAAGTTTGGTTAAAATCCCTATAATGGTTTTTGAACTATGTGTGTACCATACAGACAGACAGACAGACAAAACATTTACTGATTGCATTTTTGGCATCAGTATCGATCACCAATAATCCTCCAATATTAATTTTGAATATATTATTTATTATCTTAGTAGTGTGTGATAGTCCATTGAATTTATGGCGAACTATATTGTATCTTAAGATAAAATATTATACTATCTTAGCCGTGTGCAGCACCCCTTGGTGAACTCCACTGCGGGAGACGTAACCTACGACAAACTTATAATTTGCGGTTGGTACAGTAGTCAGGTCTAGGGGTCGAACCGCAAAATTAAGTTTGTTTTTTATTGTATATACTTTTCCGGGATAAAAAGTACCCAGTGTTGTGCCCAGGATATTAAAGAATATGTACACCAAGTTTCATCGTAATCGAACCGGTAGTTTTTGCGTGATACCTGAACATACAGACAGACAGACAGACAGACAGACAGACAGACAAAAATTTTTTTAATCATATTTTTGGGTTCGGTGTCGGTCTAGTAACACCCCCTGCTATTTATTTTTTTGATATTTTCAATGTACAGAAATTTTACTTCTACAGATTTATTATATGTATAGATTTAGAAGAAAAAAAGTGAAAGGAAGAACGTTCCGTGTATTGTTCATCCCTGCTTCTTTTAGGTTTTTATCATTGACACTACAATTTTCAACTAAAATGAAATAATGTAACTTAATGAAATCCATAACATTTCTCAAAATAAATTGTTACAGTATATAGTAAATAAATTGTTACAATATATTGTGGCAGCTACTGGAAAATATATATAACTTACTAAATTAATTGAAAAAAAACTAAACCTTATAAAACTAGGTGGTACAGACGCCAGCACATGCTAATAATATGATAATATGAAATATGCACCCCAAACTGTAAAATTTTCCTAATTGAACATGAACCTTATGGAGTTTACAATAAAGTTGAAAACCTGTCAAATAATGACATATTGGGGTAGTTTGATGTGCTGGCGTCTGTACTTTCGTTACAAAGTGTGCATTAAATATAACCTTTTTTTCACTTCTGCTAATGCTATTGTAAATGGAGTATAGGTTGTTATAATAATAATTATAATGTAATAATAATACCGGCCTGTTACTGTCCCACTGCAGGGCAAAGGCCTCATCTCATACAGCAAAGACACGAGCATGATCACGATTGCTTAACTCATTAGGCTCCGCGTGGACACCGGTGTCCGCAAACAATAGTAATTCAATTGTGTCTGGATTGCGGTAATTGACTAGTTAAGGCGGATTGACAATTAAAACTTATAAGTCCACGCTACCTCACGATGTCTTTCTTCACCGATGTCTATGGTGTCTAAGATAAACTTAAAAAGTGCACATACAATTTAGAAGCTTGTATTGGTACTTACTAGGGAATGCAATCTCGTACGAGATTTCCGCCTAGCGAGATCTCGCTAGACTCAAAACCCAGTCTCGCGAGATCTCGCAAATTACGGGATCTCGCGAGATTGGGAGAATCGCAATTAAAACATATGCAAATGCTTGTTTTAAGAACTAGTAATTGACATGATATGTAATTAAATAGAAACTGCGTTGCTTAGTTATAAAAATAATGTAAGTTTTATTTTAAAAATCAACAGAGTACTTTTAATTTGTCTCTAACTCTAATAACATTTGTTTATGTCTATAATTATTATACCTACTGTAGCTAATCAGTTCAAATTCTTACAATATTGGTGACATAACAATAATTATCTTTATGAGTAGTCTTTTGTAAATTATTACTTTAGTTTCAATAATTAAGAGTAATAGGAACATTACTTCTGGTAAATAAATACAACAAAACAAAAACTTAACTTCACAAGTTCTTAAATAAATGTTGTGAGATCGTATTAATCAAATAAAAGAAGTTTAAAGTAGAAGTCAGATGAAGTTATCAAGGTACGGAAAGGCAAGTTAGTTTGTCTGAAAATGGCTTCTCAAAAATCACATCATGTCGAGAGTATCATCTGACAGACGACTTCTGCAGGGTATTTGGCATGCAAAATCAGAAGTCGTCTGTCAGATGCGCCAGGCGCGGCCGCTCGGCCGGCCAGGATTCAGTTCGCGCGCAGCCGCGCTATGAAATACACATCGTCACGCTGCATTTGTCGATCTCGTTATCTCGCGAGATCTCGTACGAAATTTGACGAGATTCAATCTCGTAAAATATGGCCGAGATCTCGCGAGATCGGGATCTCGGCGAGACGAGATTGCATTCCCTAGTACTTACCCAGAACTTAAAACCTGTGGTTGAACACAATAAAATTGTATTTTTTATCCACAGTCATGAACAGAACGTGGATGAGATCAAACCATCTACCATTGATGTAAAGGAAAAGATCACTGCAGTATACTTTCTAAGAGATTATGTACTTGTTGGGACCAACTCCGGTATTATTAAGGTATGTTTTCATCACAATGTTTTTATTTTTTCTCTCATACAGGCAAGGCATGGGTCGATCGAAGGTTAAGCTACGCTGGACGAGGTCAGTTCGTGGATGGGTGACCATTTATTACATACCAAGACTCCTCCACGAAGCACGTTAAGCCATTGGTCCCGGCTGTCATTTGTAGATCTTTGACAGTCGTTACTTGTAGTCAGAAGCCCGAAAGTCGGTCAACCAGTTTCACCAAGGGGTATATTACCCAGTTACTGGGTTGTGGAGGTCTGTTAGGCATTCGCGCTATTTAAAACACTAGTATTCAGCTGCATCTGGTTAAACTGGAAGCCGACCCCAAAATAGTTGGGAAAAGGCTAGGCAGATGATGATAAGGGAAAGCAAGAGCATTGATCACCACGCTTGTGCATGCATGGCGGATTGGCGATTACACACTTATATGAACTGTCCAGGTTTCCTCTTGATGTTTTCCTTCATCAAGTAGACCGCAATAATAGGGAATATGCATGTAATTTAAATATGGTTCGAATATTTTTTTCCGAATCTTTAATGGCAGAAAATATGAACTAAATCATTATTTTACTTTTTAATAGCGTCATAATTATTTAAAATTAAAAATAAAAGTGCGAATTAAGCGCGGGTAATTCAAATTTGTGAAACGCATCACCATTGGTTATAGCGAAACTTGACGTCAAATACTACGACAACAACTCAACGCCTGTGGAATATTATTTATTTATTTATTATTAAATAGTAATAGAATCATAGTAAATGACGTAATCGAAATGGCGCGCGAAAATGGCAGCGTTTAAACAGCTCAAATTTATTCTGTATTTTAAATATTTTTTAAGCTTCATTACATCAATTTTTAAATATGTTTATATTTTTGTACTATGTTAAAACGTTGTAAATAGTGAATTAAAAATATGAAAAAAATACATGCATATACCCTATTATATGTTAATAGTAAGTGCAGGGACAGTCCAAATCAGCATATATGAACAAACACCACATAGGGGCAGTATTCAGAGATTTAAATTCACAATCGACTTGCTATCAAAATTAGTGCATTGATTTTGATTGGTTACTTATTTATTAGTTTAGTAATCGCAAGCGCTACTGCCTAAGCACGGGTAAGGTCTCTGGTTTGATCCCCGGCATGGGCAATGCGTTACAGCATTTTCCTATCTAGAATATCTTAGTAGCAGAGGGTTTAGATTTGTGTCCCATCGATGACAATAGGCTCGCCCCCTATTACATGGGACTTAAACATAACTGGCGAAATATGGGTGTACACTGTACAGACGCCAGCACATCAAGTTACCCCAATGTGTCAAATTTCTTTTATCGTTTTTCAACTTTATGTCAAACAGAAGAAGGTTCATATTCAATTGAGAAAATTTGACACATTGGGGTAACTTGATGTGCTGGCGTCTGTACAATACACCTTTTCCTAACCCTTCGAGCATTACAGGCGTAATGATATGTTATATTACTTAAATACGCCTCAGTATCTTACCGAGCCAGATTGGGGGTTCGAAGGAGATATCAAAAGTGACGAATACCAGCAATCTACACTCACAGGTTTACGTATCATACAATAATTTTCCTACACCCAGTTCTTCCACATCTTCACAAACAAACTGAGAAAGGAGCTCCGTGGTACGGGCTCACCAATTAAATGGATCGGCGTGTCGTGTACCAAGAACCCACCAATAGTGGCCGCGCTAGCGTATGATGGCGTCATCAAGCTGTGGTACGTCGATGACGTAGAGAGCGAAGATACTGATGATAATAATATTATTGAAGAAGGTAGGCTTTTGTTTTTTAGTCTTTTTTTTGTTTTGAATGTGGAGAATGGTGTATTGAATGTAAGTTGTTATCGTTAAAAAAAAACAATTCAAACAAAGAGATTTCAAATACTATAGAGCGTACATGCGCTGAAATGTCATAGAAAAACTCTGATCCCATGTCTCAGTAACGCCATCTAGAATAATATATGAATATTGGAGTGGCAGCAGAGCGTACTAAAGCAGCTCAAATACTTGTGTCCAGCAAGACACAAGTTTCGGATGAAAATTTGAAGTCTTTGAAGTCGAATAATAAAAGTTTGCAATGGCGCAATCAGCTGTCAAAGGTTCATTTGAAAATCAGCGTCAGGCAGGATCTCAGCATCTGTCTGGCATTACCGCTGAAATGGACCCTTTGGCGCAGCCGTGAGACATGCCATTCTTGTGTCTCTTTTTTGTGTTATTGTGTTTTTGCTGTGCGTGTATCCAGCTGTTGCCAATAAATTTATTTTCTTTTTTTTCTTTCTTTCTTCTGTCAAATATTTCGCTGTTTTGACTAATACACTGTAGTGCACATGAATATTTTATACGAATTGTAATAATTATTATCACAACACTCAATGATTCTTATAAGAAGTCAGAGGAGAGGAGTTAGTTAGACTTTCCGAATACAATTTTTTGCAACCAAATCTTTAAAATAACCTAATTTAGCTAAATTGCAATTAATTATAAAAAAAATAAGTGCGCTATAGACATGATATATCATACTAATTAAGCTCATTGATAAATCAAACAAAATAGCAAACTATTTGACAGCTACTTATGACTTTGCCAGCTTATAAAATGCACCTACAATAGAGCCTTATAGACACGTTCACTTATTTTGCATAATTATGCACTACATTCTGAATTGAATTTAGATTAATACAAAACTAAATTCAGCCGGTCAATTTAGTAAAAGATACTCTAAATTTGAGTTTTGAACTTGAAAACTTCTAAAAGTGGCCTGTCAATGTCTAACATTGGTATGTATGTGGGATGTCAGCTCAATCTGCCTTAAATTTTCAAGATGCGATTTTTACAGATTGGCACTGCAGTACACTTGTCATTTTACTCGATAAAGATTAAGAAAAACTCCATTATATATCCTTTTCAGAACCCGAAGAAGCTTACAATAACACGTACGCGGACACAGAACAAATTCAAGGCTCGTACCTAAACTGTAGATGGTCGAACAACGAAGAATATCTGATCATGCACACGAACAAAAAGATCATCTTCTACGACCCGTCTCGAAACGAAAGAAACAAAATCTTCAAGACTATTCAAGATTTCGAAAGGGACCGGGAGATTTTGTGCTGTATCCCTTGTAATCATGACAAGTATGTCATTGTTGCTACGGATGGCAATGCGAAGTGTGTTGAATTGATTGATCTGAAGACGAAGGAGAGGCTTATCTCGTTTGAAGAGACGGATATTGTTTTGGATATGATTACAGTTCCACGTAAGTACAAATAACAAAAAAATATTCTTCTATTGATGTGGTGACGTTTCTAGTATCGAGATTTCTATGTGATTTAGGTATGTTATAATATTATAAAGTTGAAACATTTGGAACGAAGTTCCTTATCGCGCGTTCCGAAAGGGGGCTAGACGAAAAGGTAAAGGCTAGGTAGGGGGAGAGGGAGGGGGGAGGGGGAAAGGAAGGGAGAGGGGGAGGAGAGAGAGAGGATTAAGACCGGGAGTTGAAGACACCCGGATGGAACGAAGTTCCTTTCGATTTATCTTGAAGGAATTTTTCCATTCCTTCACTAATCAATCGAAAGAAACTTCTTTTTTATTGTTTGTTTGTTTGCATTCAATAGGCTCCGAAACTACTGGACTGATTTGAAAAATTCTTTAGCCGTTGGGAAGTTACACTATCCCCTTGTGACATTGGCTACTTTTTATCCCTGTATTCCCACGGGGACGGGAAATACGCGGGTAAAAACGCCTTACGTCTGTTAGTGTTAAATATATCTATAGGTATACTTTAAAGAGGTAAAGTTTGTGAATGTGACGTTTTAGGAGATAATTTCTGGATCTACTTAACGGCATTATTTGTGAGTTAAGAGGGCATGGAGGGGGGATTACCTATTGTTCGCGGAAGCCGGCTACCGTTCGGGGCCTGATGAATAAATGCAACAAAAAAAAAACAAAATTTCCCGAGACTTTTCCGTCATATACCATGACACACTCATACGTACATACATACATACATAAACTCACGCCGTTTTCCCATGGGGATAGGCAGAAACTACAGAGCACCATATGCTACGATTCTTACATATTTACTTATTTTGCTTCGTTTACATTCATGTCATGTTGTCATACACACACAACGGTTGCGAGTACTACGCACCTGATCTTTCTGAAGAACCTCACCAATAAGGTCTATGTATGTCCTTCTAGGGAGTCGCCTTTCATTCATCCTTTCAACGTGACCAAACCATCTAAGCATAATCTTTTCAATTTTTGTTACCACATCTTCTTTTAAACGATAACGTTGCTTTTCGTACCACTTGCTCAAAAAAGTGACATTCTATGCCACAAAAAGCGAACATAACAATAGTCATTTTTAATCTGTTAAAAACAGGGAAAGAAAGTTGTACTGGATTTCATTCATCCCCTAGGGAGAGAATGTGATTTAAATTTGGAATACTTACCGAAATTTATACTGAACTACATTTACACCATTGAGTTTGTATATAAATAAAATAAATAAAAATAATAAAAATTCCAAAAAGAAATCTTTTTGGAATACGCATTTATTACGCAGTTATGATTATTAAATAACATTACGAAAACCGACGAGGCCGTATGAGCTTGATGCCTTTGCTTTTCCGACAAAAAAGTATTAATCTAGGAATTTGCCGCGTTTTTGTTTTCTTCAAATATATAAACGTTAAGTTTATTTTAATTTATTTTTATAAATAAGTTAATTTTCTAAAAATACGTTTACTTTTAATTGTCATTATTTTTAATAAATGCTTATCTCATATTATTATTGTGTTAATTTTTTCGCAAATGGTACGAAAAGTAGAGTATTTTCCTCGGTGATAAAGCTGTCTTAGTCTTGGGTGAACTTTAATCCCTCGCTACACTCAGGACTCGTCTTAAATCCCTCGCTTTGCTCGTGATTTAAGTTTTTAACACCCTCGCTACGCTCGGGAGTAAACCTCGAGTCCTTCGTTACGCTCGCGATTTAAATCGTCACCCGCGACAGAAGACACTGCTTTATCCCCTTGGTTAATAATCTACTATTATCACATCATTCCACAGTCTGTCATTCATTGTTACACAACACATACTTCGCAAGGAACGCATTTCTACAGCATTTATTCTACTTTCATGTCCATACGTTAGTGTAGGCACCAACACACCATTGTGAACAGCCAGTCGTGCCGTTTCGGACATCGACTGGCTGGTCACAACGCCATGTATAGCGCCATTCATTTATTTCCGGCATTCACTCTCCTTCCCACATCAGCATCAATCTTTTCATCCCTTGTAAACAGACTTCCCAGATATACAAAGTCATTCACTTGTTCTACACTAATATCGTTTATTTTCACATCGCACAACGACACGTTTTCGTTTCTTTCAAACACCATTACTTTCGTCTTATTCACATTTATTTTCATCCCTTTCATCTTTCATCCATATTGCTCATTCATCTCGGTCACCATGTCTTGCAATATACGTGCAATATCATGATAATCTAATCTAATACATTAAGTTGGGTATTCCCCTCAATACAAACTCGCGACTCGTCATACGGTTTCGCCCTGCCATAAAATTGAAACAACAATATTTCTGGAAAAAGCTAAAGTCTAAAAGAAACAAAAGGTGACGTGAAACATTTCTCTAAAAAAGACAAACATCTTATACAGGATGGGAAAAAATCAATGAGCCCACTTCAAATCCTTAAGATGGATTATTGTATTTAAAAGAAAAACAAATTTCTTTATTATTTTTGTACAGTACTACTTTCAAATATACTCAACGAACATGAACCTTATTCTTTTGTAATAAAGTTGAAGAGCTATAAATATAACAGACTGTGGTAGCTTGATTAGCTGGACTCTGTAACTCTGTACGTCACTTGAGAGTGACTATTAATTTGTTTGTCAACAATGAAGTATGAAATTTGCGTCATTACTTTTCCTAATAATTAATTTCCTTTCCTTAAGTAGAAATTGACGTCACGAAACACTTTATTTATGGAAACGTATTCGTGATGATGTCATCAATTGATTAAGTGAAATTGTATTCAATATTTTTGTCAATAAGCGTCATCAAGGAAAGCGTTGTTTAAGGAAAAATTAAACTATCCTTGATTTGTATAAACATTACATTAGATATTCGACTCACCACCGGAAAACATGAGATTTTTTTTGACTTGTTCGTTAATTTTAACAAATAAATTCGTAATTCAAAAACACACTTATTTAGCTAAGTTGTATTTTAGTGGCAACGGTTTCAAACTTGACCAGACATTCAAAGCCATTCTTGCCCCTTCTTTTTCATATGAAACCACGTTTTGGAATACCTATGTAACTAGAATCAAAATTGCCTACTTAATTTATTTAACTTGGAAGTCTGACGTTCAAAGGTGCCTGAAACTACTGTACTTGTGTACTCTACAAATATGTTTTTCTACTGCCAACGTATCTTTTCTTTCTCTCTATTATGCCCATCCGAAGCCCATTCAAGTGTTTAGGATGGGCAGCCTTATAGCGATAAAGCTGCCCACCCTATACATTGCAGCAAGTTATTACTTGTAAATATTTATGGTGTACCACAAAGACATTCAATACCTATAGACCGGAGATCACGAACAAAATTTTCGTCCGAAAAAGTGTGTCCTGCTGGATACAAGTCTATGAGTTTTTTGTAGTACGCTCCGCTGCCGCTCCAATATTAATATATTATTCAGATTATTCTAGATGGCGTTACTAAGGCATGGGATCAAAGTTTTTCTATGACATTTCCTTGACATACACCAAAGAGATTTAAAATACTATAGAGCCACCATAAAGAGTATGCTGGAGGAACTTCTGACTAAATAACAATTGCCACACGGGTCGATTAAATGTTAAGCTACGCTTGTCGAGGTCGATCTGTGGATGGGTGACCATTCATTACATATATCAAGACTCCTTCGTACCTCAGAAAGCACGTTAAGCCGTTAAACTCTGCTGTCGTTTGTAGATCTTTGACATTCTTTGCGGGTAGTCAGGGACTCGAAAGTCTGACAACCAGTTTAACCAATTTATATCGTGTTACTCAGTATCTGAGTTGTGGGGGTCTGACAAGCAGACGCTCCATGTAAAATACTGATATTCAGTGGCATCCGGTTAAACTGGAAGCCTACCCCAACATAGTTGGGAAAAGGCTAGGAAGATGATTATGACAATAGGCATGTTGACAAAATATCAAAATATAATTAGTCCATCAAGAAAATGCGTCCAGAAAAAAATACTTGTGTATTATTTTTTATAATCTGATTATAAAAATAATACCTACACAAGTATTTTTTTCTTTTTCTGATTGATGGAAAAACTGCTTAGATTAAGCGCATTAAAGTTGGGAAGACGGGGCTTGTAACGTTATTAACCGACTTCAAAAAAAGGAGGAGGTTCTCAATTCGACCGTGTTTTTTTTTTTTTTTTTTTGTGTTTGTTACGCGATTACTCCGCCATTTATAGACCGATTTTCAAAATTCTTTTTTATTTGATAGGGTATGCTAGCAGATTGGTCCCATTGTATCAAAACTCATTTCTGATGAGGGATCCTTGAGGAATTGAGGGAACTCCTCAAAAAATGTAGGGACACACATACTGATTATTACATTTATAGTAACAAATCAAGCATTTTCATTCAGAAAGTATCATTTTGTGAAGACCTGATGAAGAAGACTTGCGACGGAACTCTTCAACGCATAACAGCAAATTATTCGCGATTGCTATAGTCAGATGTCTATGCAGAGTTCTTGTATTTCCATAACATAACGCCCTTCTATTTTAAAAGGGGCCCGGCAGAGATGTACAGATTAATGTTTAGAAAGAACTTCTTTAGCAATTGTTAACCAATTTCAATGATTCTTTTAAGTTTTAAAAGACCTACTTTCCATACGAAGAAACTAAAATTTGCAAAATAAAAACATTTTGCAAAAAAAAATTGACTGGCCTGTTGGTCTAGTAGTTAGTGACCCAGACCGGAGGTCGTGGGTTCGATTCCCACCCAGACCAAATGTTTGTGTGTTGTACACGATAATTTGTTCTGTGTCTGGGTGTAATTTATCTATAATATGTATGTATTTGAAATATATATAAGTTCGTTTATCAGCTGTTTAGTACCCATAACACAAGCTCGCAAGCTTAACTTGAGACTAAATGGCGTTGTGTGAAAAGTTGTGGAATATTTTTGGAATAGGTTTTTTTGTGTAAAAAAGTTTTTATTTCAGTATAAAGTGTATAGGATTATTATCCTATACGGTTTATACTGGAATTGTCATGCGACATTCTGACTCGATGTATCGCCGTAGTGTTTTGATTACGTCAAAAAAGGAAAAATATGTTTCGTATATTTTATTGTAATCTGGATTAAGAAGATTCTATTTACCCACAATTTTAATTAAACCTCAAATTACTTTACTGTTTAACAGGTAGCAACAAAATCATCACCTTGAAACCTAACGAAATTATGGAGCATGAAATCAGAGTGAACACTAACGCACTCAAAGCAAACACGTGCCGTTGCAGAAGGGTGATCGTTAGCGATGATATTAAGGAGAACATGTCTTTCTTAACCATTGCTGTTAATAAGACTGGCACACTGCTGTTCGTGGCTACCGACGATAGCAGAGTCGTATGCGTCGATTTGAAGACTTACACTCGTAACTTTGATCTGGACAATCGGAGAGGGTGAGTTTTCAATGTATTTTTGAAGTTATACTTCTTTTTGCGCGTTAAGGAAAATATGAGAGTAAATTTTTACAATGCGCGCGCACACCGTTACGAAAAACCTACACCCTGAAGTTAGCCATACTCAACATATTGATCTGCCTTTTGGAAATAAAAAAAATGTGACAGTAAAATGTACGTGAGTTGACATCAAATTGACACTAAAATGCAAAGCAAAGTTGTAATTTTCTATAATACACACAGAGGATTAGTGCAAAGAGGTTTAACGCGAGACATAATAAAATAAAAAGATTTTTATCTTGTTACGTTTAAAAGACTAAGTATAACTTCTAACGCGTGTACTTAATTTATATCATCAGCCAATCACAACGCTTGTCTTGCGTAAGACGTGACATACAGAAAATAGTTTGCTTGTTCGACGTCTTTTTCGAGTGTTCAGCGACTTATTGCAAGACATTTTTTGCCACCAAGTCCAGTGGAACTCTCGGTCATTTCCTCACAATATTTCTTATCACCGTTTTTGGAGCAAATGATGATTATTGCAGTAATGATAATTAATTATAGCAGTACGCACATGAATCCAAAAAGATATAAAGGGTGTCTTGGATTCGAGATCCATGGCTTGACGGTCCTAAAGTGCAAAAGTATTAATTAAATACCATTTATCATTCCAAAAACGGGTTCTTTTTCTTTCGTGCGGTTAGAAACTAACCTGGTCTCAGTTTTTTAATGCCGCCCATGTTCCTCTTACTTGGCATCACATCCCGTCAAGAAATAACTCTCAGGCATCCGGCACCCAAAAAAAAAGGTTACAAATGTTTTATTGACTTTGCTTTAATCAAGAACATTGAACTTATTCCAGGAATGTAGTCGCATTGGCAGTTAGCGAGATGATGTGGGATGAATTCGAGCCCGGCTCTGACGTGTTACTCACAGGCACTGGAAGTATTGAAGATTCAGCCAAAGTGTGGTATTTGGATGCTTCGTATGTTGCCCAAACGGCGCAACGGAATGGGTAAGTTATTATAAGCCAGTTACATAAATATACGACTGACTTACTCGAATTTTTTTGGCAGATTTGTTCATAATGTACACCAACATTGCCAGTTGTTTAAGTGCCATACAATAGGGGGTGAGCGAGTGAGCTAATTGCCATCAACCAGGGAAAGATCCAAACTCCAGGCTGCTAGTAACAAATTACAGATGTAAAAACCCAACAACAGTTTGTCTAACCCGGGAATCGAACCCAAGATCTCACGGTCAGCAGTTAGACTTGTGACCATTAGAACAACTAGGCAGTATATTATATAATGTTAGTAAAGGTCTGAAGTACTGCCAGGTTGGTAGCAATAGAGTCGCCCCTTATTTGTTTATTTATTGAATGCAACACAAATGTACAGAGGCATACTTAGTGGCATAGCAGGCAGCAGCTAGGCCATGCATGGTGATGCAGAGACAAACAGTGGTAGGTGTACCTTATTTCTTGAGACTTAGACATAACTGACGAACTGATCCACAGTATTATAGCTACATCTCTGATAGAATACTCTTTGTAGTGTAAAGCCCGACGGTTGTTGTCGGGAACTCGTATACTTACGTTCCAATTGCGCAGATAACTTTAATACCGCGATGTAGGATGGCAGTAGTTACTTCGTATGGGTCGAGATGGATGTCGCTACCGTATAATACAGGCACAGTATAAATATTAATACAATAGGACGACGCCTTTGATCTCTGGAAAAATGCCGACAACTTCTACACGCGTTAGACTTGAATTATACCTCCCGCACTACGTACATCGTTTTGTTCGCAGTGCGGGAGCGGCTTTCCCGCGTCTCGCCCCTCACACCCGCACGATTGCCCTGTCTAGACAGCTTCGTCGGACGACTGTATGTTTTTAGACTGTGATACAGGCATGATCTTATGTTATATTAACCATCATCACACTAAAATGAACCTTAACATTATTCCAGGAGAGTACGTCTTACAACGAAATTCGACGTCAGCTTCGTCAACCCATTATCTCCACATACACCAAATTCAACGTCACCAAACAGCGGTACAGAAAGTGCTAACACCACACCAAGGAGACACCAATCGTTCAACCATAGAGAAATTCCACCAAAGGCAATGCTGAAGAACTCTATGAGTCTGGATCGGACTTCGCTGAAGCCGTTGAATCTGAAGGGAATATGTAATAATAACGATGGTGTGTTACAGCCTTTGTTAGCTGTGGTCGATGATAAGAATAATATTCAGGTAAGTTTTACTATTTGAAAGGTGTACGACCGGCCGAAGCCAATACGCAGAGGCCTATTGGACGTTTGTAATAGAATGAGACACCGTTTTGAGTTAGGTTCGGACTCTACCAAAGCGGAGGCGAGATTAATAAATAAATAAATATTCCACAACTTTTCACACAATGCCATTTAGTCCCAAGTTAAGCTTGTTTTATGAGTACTAAACAGCTGATAAACATACTTATATATTTCTAAATACATATATATTATAGATAAATTACACCCAGACGCAGAACAAATGATCGTGCTCATCACACAAACATTTGTCCTGGGTGGGAATCGAACCCACGACCTCCGGCATAGCAGTCAGGGTCACTAACTACTAGACCAACAGGTCTGCCAATGATCATTCATACCAAATTTAGTAATGAAACATACAAAGTTCAATTAAAAAATGCCTTAATATAGTAAAAGAACATTAAGATAGTAAAAGAACATTAATTTCTCTCCTTCCAGGTAATGCGAGGCAGAAAAGTGCTAACAGAAATCATAGAAAAGACAGACGAATACATCACAAGAGTGAAAATCTCTCCTTGTAACCAATATATTTTCTACGGCCTGAAGTCTGGTGCAGTAAAAAAATACACTCTCCGTACTAAAGAAAATGTGGCTATCATTGATGTCTACAGCCCAGTGCAATACTTGAACTTTGTTAATCCCAATTTGTTAATTGTTGCTGGTAAGAACACGTGTTTGATGGCTTACCGGCTTACTGCCGCCGGGGATTGGAAGCCAGAAATGATGCAGAGAGGGAATAATAATCTTGGATCACAGGAGATACTGAATGATATTCAGGGTGAGTTCTTAATTGCATTATTAGATTGCCTAGACTGTTGTCTGTTCTCATTTGATGTCTAAACATCAGTAATTGAGAAAATCTCAAGAAAAATTCTATAATTTACACTAATACTAGCTGCACCGCAAACTACGTTCCGCCATTTTAAAAATTTTTACATCCTTTTATCAGAGTCACTGAATATGCACACAAAGTTTCATAACAATCAGACCAGCGGTTTCAAGGTAGTTTGGTAGCAAACACTGTGACATCAGAATTTTATATATTAAATGTTATGTAATTACTTTGGGTTATGCAATACTCTATATGCTACTACTGCAATTTTCTATATGATCTCAAGAACTTCCAGTCTTGGGCAATATAACAATAATAATAAACCATTTATTTCAGGTAACAAAGACCTTAACCTAAAAATACAAACTATTTTTTTTTTATTTTATTTTTTTTATTTATTTATAACACACATACACTATTGTCACTTTTGTGAATATTAGGCAATGTATTAATCAAGAGAAATAGTAATATATTCCTTCATGTTGTTTCTGCCTACCCTCAATTGAAAAAGGCGTGAGTTTATATATGTGTGTTGTTCCAGGAGTCAAGAAAAAGAATGGCCACTTAGAAAGGCTATCAAGTTCCAGCAGCGAAAATAGCATCACCTCAAGAGACCGAGCGTTCCCCAACGGAGAACACAAGAGTCTTTGCAAAGGGAGCGGTCTCGTCGACTGTTTCTTCGTCAAAGACTTGGGCATTATCACCGTGGAGTTTAATGCGACCATCAAGCTCTGGGACAGGAATCTGAAGTTGCTGACAATACTCAATGGAAGACAATCTGATGTTTCCATCAGTTCAGCGGCGTTGCAGAATAATGTTCTTGTTATTTGTGAGAAGAAGAATAAATCGTTTCAGGTATTTAATAATATCTCATGTCAGCATCAATTTTATATTTAGGTAAAACGCAAAAAGGTTTAATTTTACAAAAATGATCAAGTTTTTGTATGTCTAATTAAATCAACATAAATATCTGAAGTTGTCAATTCTATTCTATTCTGTATACATTATATACATAGACTCGCCTTCTATCACATACATACTATAATTATATTTATAACACATGTTACGAGAAAGGGTATATTTATAACACATGTTACGAGAAAGGGTATCTTATTCCACTAAATTCAGTATCGTAGTGTATCTCATTACGCACTCGTGCGTTATGGTAATGTAAAACGCACGGTTTTACATTACCAAGATGCTCCGACTATAAAGATCGGTACTTTTTTAAAATCTTAGCAAAGAGTTTTTATGCCAGAAAATTGGTCAACATTTTATGAATAAAATTAACTTTGGGAGATAAAATAACAAAAATAAAATTTTTGACAATAAATAACAACCCTTTGTAACAAAATCAAAAAAATGTTTAGTAATTTACTTTATTAGTAATACTGGCTGTTTTTGTGCCTTTGACTTAAAATAAAAAAGTGCTGATGCGCGCACATCGCTAATTTGTGAACAAGTAAAAATTATTCCGCGCGCATTTTGTTTTCGCTGTATTGTTTTTATTCGAAAATTTCAGTCCGAGAATTATTTATTTCTTCGCAATTATTATAAAACGTCGTATGACATACGTGCGCTTTGATAATTACAGCCTCTGCGTTCTTGTAGCAATATCGCCTCGGCTGTAATTATCAACTTACCGCACTTATATCATAATGTACTATTTTGCCTGACCTGTCGAAAAATGCAGGCGTGATTATAGCGGTCTTGTACATTTAACATGAATTTGTGTTCGGCTCTGAAGGCTTAATTTAAAAAAAAAACTGTTTTGAGTTGAGGAATTAACTCGAAAAACAACAATTGTTATTGGTTAGCCTTAAAATAGCTAGCCATTTTTTGTCAGCAACATTTTTATCATCTTTTTGTGAACATTTCTATTGCAGACATTCGAGCTGAAAGTAAGTGACGAAGTAGAGCTACAAACCATTCAAGAATATAGACTGAACAACGTGATTGTGTCGTGTGATCTCACTTCGGACGGTAACATTCTGGCGTTGGGACTTGACTCCGGGAATGTTGTGGTAAGCTTTCATTGTAATTGCAAACGGCTTTAACAATGTTTAGTTTTTTTGGTCACCGTCGACACCAAATCAAATACAGTTAAAGGTGCAATTGGGTATAATAATAAGATCACAAAAGTCTTATCAATAAGTAGGAAACAATATTAAGAAAATAAGAAAAGAAACACGCAAGGCGCCCCGTCGCTAGCCAAACAACAACGAGGTTGCCAGATCTGTCGCCAACAGTCATAGTTCTTGGCCCATACCGTAAACTGTTAAAGTCAACATTGCTCCGCTGTGAAGAAGGGGATAGAGCAATAGCTCTATCCCCTTCTTCACAGCGGAGCAATGTTAATTGCGGCCAATTAGCCCTGTATAGCGCCATCTCGCTCTTTCACACGCTGACGTTATGACGTCGTTATGACTGGGGCTGTACTATGGTACAGCCCCAGTTATATTGTAAATTGGTATAAAATTCACTACATTCATGCAAAGAGATTTTGAGATACTATAGGACATGCAAAGAAATGTCAAAGAAAATCTGTGATCTCATGATCCACACTGCCTTGTCTGTACATCCTAGAAGTAGTTGTGTTTTTGAAGAAAAAACCTAGTCATTTTAATCGCATGGCTGATGTATTTCCCCGCAACAGACGCGATAATAGCCTGCTATGTCAGGAGACAGTCAAGACAGCACTTATGCGCAAAGGTGTCTATTGCATGGCTCCAGTCAATTATAATAAGATTCCTAGAGTTGGAAAGAGCTTCCGCTGTCATTATTCATTTCGAAGCGTTTTAGTGATGAAAGCTTGTTATAACTTAAGTGTAATACTTTTAGAGTACAATTTAGAAAATTATTCCTTCGTAATTCGTAAATAAATTATATTTAGAAAAAAACTTGTTTTGCTGATCTTACCTAATAAATTCAAATTGACAGCAATGACGTCACAAGATGGCGCAAAGCTTCGATCAATAATAACACTAGATGTCGGGTCGGCGTCAAAAATCCGTCTCGGTAAATATAAGCTCACTAGAGACGTGTGTTGTTATTTTGTTTATTTTGCTTGAAACACGGCCAATGTAAACACGTCCCACAATGCCGCGTGTGTATTCAACAGTTGCAAAAATAATCCCCGAAAACGTAATTATTCGGCCGGAGTCTTTTACTTTCAGTAAGGACATGAAGAATAAGTTATATTTTAAGCTATAATTTAACAAATAATATCAATTTTTTAACAACATTACCGATTTTAAACCACCAGTACAAATGTTTGACCAATGCTCGCCAACATTTGCACAAACTTTTGTTTAACTGAACAGCAGATGCATGGAGTAGATTTGTATAGTAATCATTTTAATAATTTGTTACTAATACTGTTGGTTAAAATCGGTTAATGCTACTTTAGTTTGTTGGACTCTTATTAGGTACTCAGCTTTTCTTTTTTATTTTAGCTTTCCTAGCAATCCATTTACGTGTGCAGAATGGATCTCGATTGTCGCCAGAGAAAGAAGAGGTTTTGTTTCGTTCATTATTGGCCACCGACTTTCGACACTGGAGTTATTTTTCACCTGTTGGTGTTTTTTTAAGAAGGTTTATTTTTTTGTAAAAAAAGTTTTTGTTTCGCCATTTTTAGTTTCTTCGTGTGTCAAGAAAGTCTTTCAAAACTTCAAAGAATCATTGAAGTCGCTTAACAATATTGATAAAGAAGTTCTATCTAAACATTAATCTGTACATCTCTGCCGGGCCCCTTTTAAAATAGACAGGCGTAATGTTTTGTTATGCAAATATAAGAACTCTGCATCGACATCTCACTGTAGCAATCGCGAACAATTTGCTTTTATGTCTTGAAGAGTTCCGTCGCCTGTCTTTTTCATCAGTTTTTTTTCACAAAATGTTACTTTCTAAATGAAAATGCTTGATTTGTTACTAAAAATGTAAAAATCGATACGTGTGTCCGTGGACCCCTGATATGAGTTTTTATATAAATGGGACCTATCTTTTAGTATACCCTATCAAATAAAAAAAGAATTTTGAAAATCGTCTATAAATGACGGAGTAAAGGTCACAAAACCTAAAAGAAAATGCAACCGAATTGATAACCTCCTCCTTTTTTAGAAGTCGGTTAAAATAATTTCATTTCATTCAATGATTTTTAACCAGCTGCGCCCCGCGGTTTCACCCGCGTAAACCAGGAGTAGTTAAAAGTAGCCTTAGCCTATATGTTAATCCAGGATATAAGCTACCTACATACTAAATTTCATCCAAATCTGTTCAGCCATTTGAGCGTGAAGAAGTAACAAACATACAAACACACACATACACACTCACACTCAGAAACTTTTGCCTTTATAATATTAATGTGAAAACTTCTAAATCTCATACAAAAGTAGACGCATAAATTTTTTTTTTGGGGGTTGATTATAATGAGCCAACCCGCAGACAAATAATAGCAATGTCGTACTAAAATAGCTATTGTACTAATTTAGCCCTACTACTTTATTAAATGGGTCAAATGTAATTATTTGCTACCATATAAAACAAACCTTCGCTCGCATAAGAAATATAAATTATTATTTTGCAACTCTATCTTTCAATTCTTACTGTGTTCTGAGCACTGAAATGTCATACCAAGACCTACGTCTAGTTCCAAAATAGAGTAAAGACGAAATTGTGCACAAAATGTTTCTAACCTTATTTTCTAAGATTTAAGTTTCGTTTTAGAATAAATATTTTTGTACTTATTATAAAAAATGGCTTTTATTTTTAAGTCACATTTCAAATTTATTCCTTTTACTTTTCTCCGACGACAGAAGGACTTAGGCATAAATATTTTGCAATTGTAATTAAACTTAATGCTTGAGTGTCAAGGTTTATAATGAACTGAACTTGATTATTATAAAACTTTTTTCTATATTCGTAGTAAGAAATGCAATTGTTTATGCGTGTGTAAACGTGGACACTTTCGCGAGGTATTTTTGTTCCTGATCTTGTATCTAGTGCTATTATTGATCGAAGGCGCAAAGGCATTCCTATTGTCATTTGAAACGCATAATATTGTCATTATTCCTTTCCAGGTATGGAATGTCCGTGGTCGACGTCAACTGAGCCTACTAAAGCACCACAAGTCCAAAGTCCATTGGTGTTCATTCTCGTCCGTCCCTGAGCGATCAAACCGCAACTCGATGACGTCATCACCGCATCCTGCCCAATCACCGTATCATTTTTCATCACCACAAGATGATGACGTAGACGCTGAACAACCACCGCTTGTGCTGGTTACCATGGCAACGGAGATTGTTTGGTGGAGTCTCACGCAAGTTATGAAAGCGCAAAAGTATAAGATTGGAAAGAGGTTAGTTATGGTTTTGAACTTTTTCTTGATTTTTAAGTTTTGTAAACGACTTAGGCCATGCAAAAGGCTGTGTTACAATGAGCTATTTGACAAAATTTAAATTTTTATTCCGTCATCTAGATTACAAGAAAATATTCGACACGTATTTTTTTCTTTTTCAAATTGATGAAAAACTGCTTAGAATGCGCATTAAAGTTGAGGAAAAGGGGCTTGTAACGTCATTACCTAGTATAAACTGTACTGGCTAGTGACGTCATGCGACATTTTGACTCGATGTATCGCCGTTGTTTTTTGATTACGTGAAAAAAGAAAAAATATGTGTCGAATATTTTCTTGTAAGTAATCTAGTTGAGGAACTAAAAACTAAAATTTAATTTTTTTTTTTTTGCTTCCGCCAAGACGAGTCATATTTATTTCAAAATTATAAATTTTCTTTTGTTGTATGCACATTGAATATGATGCTACACCACTCCTACATCAGTTTACTCGGTTCGGTATAGACTTGTGTAGCAAGAAACGAATGACATGGAAATCCTCCCCCTTTGTCGACAGACAAGCTGTTACAATCAAACAACAATTTAGCTAGTAGCTCAATAGTTACATTTATTTATAAGTAGTAGACATAGTAAGAAAAGCATAATATTATTTTAATGGTGTACAATAAAAAGTGTTGTATTTTTATATGACTGGCCTGTTGGTCTAGTAGTGAGTGACCCTGACTGCTATGCCGGAGGTCGTGGGTTCGATTCCCACCCAGGACAAATGTTTGTGTGATGAGCACGATAATTTGTTCTGTGTCTGGGTGTTTTTATCTATAACTAGCTGTACCCTGCCACGCTTCGCTGTGGCACATTGTGATTGAATGGTTAAAAAAAAAAGAGAAAATGACGTGTGGCACTCGGAAACTGCCGCGGTAAAGCTATTGCATAGCAATTTTTATCAACTCTTCTCCCCCTCCCCTCCGCCCTGCCTCCCTCACCCCACACCTCGAACGCCCCTCCCCTCCCCCCTCCTCTCTCCCCTCCCTCACCTTCCTCCCCCCCGGCTCCTGCCTCACCGCTCCCCCTTTTCCCTCCTCCCTCACCCCCCTCCCCTCCTTCTCCGCCCCCTCCCTTTGTCCCACCCTCCCTCCTCTCCCACTCCCCATCCCTCCCCTCCCCACCCCCTCACAATCTCCACTCTCACAATCTCCGCTCCCCCTCCCTCAATCTCCCCACTCTGCCTCCCTCCCCCTCCCTCCCACTCCCCTCCCCCTTCCCTCTCCTCGTCATATTTCAAAAAGTCATTTAAAGTTCTGCTATGACTATTAAAAGCAAGGGTTGGTGATAAAAAAGTGCAAATTTAGAATTGTATGTATTTTTTGATGCCACATAATAAAAAAATAAAAAATAAAAATTTTATCAAAAAAATTAAAAAATAAATTTTGCGGTGAACACCCCTTATCACTTACAGGTTAGAAAAATAGATAGTAGCCGATTCTCAGGCTTACTGAATATGCATAAAAAAGTTCATGAGAATCGGTCAAGCCGTTTCGGAGGAGTATGGGAACGAACATTGTGACACGAGAATTTTATATATAAGATATGTATGTATTTAGAAGTATATAAGTATGTTTATCAGCTGTTTAGTACCCATAACACAAGCTCTTAGCTTAGCTTGGGACTAGATGGCGTTGTGTGAAAAGTTGTGGAATATATTTATTTATTTTATTTATATAAATACCTTTGTACTTTTCAGGTCCTACAACGCAATGACACCGATTGGTAGTCCATTGGAAAGTAGATGTGACACACCGAACGCAAATAACAGCACCAACGCTGCACCATCTCGCTGCAACTTCTTCTTCGGAGACGGTTACAACCTTCCCCAGCAATGCTGGAAGCTTATTTGGAAAGGGAAAACGTGAGTTTGGTTTTTTTTTTAATATTTGACAGATTCAATTGACGTAGAAATTACGTAAAAGATAAGGTAACAGATTTCTATTCTAGAATCAATAGAACATTGTAATCATTTTAAAGCATATTGCGCATTTATGGATCAATGTAAACTGTACACACGGCTACAGATCAAACTAAATATTTCCAATATGAGCTGATCTCGCATTGTATAGGATTCCCGTACAATGAGAGGTCAACTTTTATTGATCGGTCTATGTGACGTAGTCGTGTTCACAAAGCCAAAACCGGTTTGTTTTCCGACTACTATTAAAAATCATTTCTTTTACAGGTGCAAACAAGGTTCAAAAAGGAAAGAAATTCTAGCATGCATCAAGCTGTCGGGCATGAATGCGAAGAGGCTAAGCCATGACGATAAGTTCTCGTGTTTTGTCACAGTTGATAATCCTGGCCATATCCACATCATGAACGTAATGCGTTCGAACAACACATAGCACAACGCCACTGCCATTTAATGTTGTAGAAAAAAAAAACTTCGTATAAAAGTGAAACTGTCCTTCAGTTTTATATCAAGGAGTTTGATATACCTAGTTTCGCTTTTATATGAAGCATTGTTTGTGTCTATGGTTACCTAAAGCAATGTCCATGTACATGTCCCTTTTGCCGTCACGATTAAATATTCGATTATGTCGGTGCTATTGATACTTTTAGGTAAAAATTTAAATTGTTTTTAATGTGCTGTACCTGTGAAGGCACACCCGCATTTCTACAGATATGTTGAAGTGCCATGTAATAGGGGACGAAGCCATTGTCATCAACCGGGCACAAATCTAGGCTCAATTACTATATAATTTGTTTTTTAAACGTTGTTTTGCTCGACTGCATGCTAGATTTAATAAAATAGCTCCACCCAATGATATTATAACTTAAACGGTGTAGAGATAGGTTACCTAAACAAAATTCGATCTTCAAAAACGGCACACTAACACACGCATGCGTCCGTTGACGGCGCGATGAGACTATATGGTAAAATGTGGCTAGTTAGCTTCATTTTAACGTGTCGCTTGCTGAGTGCTTATAACCTATCTACACTTTTACTTATAAAATCATTGGCTCCACCTATTGCCGCATGCAATAAGTGTAGTCGTGGACGGTGAAAGGGTAATAAATATTATTGCATAATTATCAATAGATAAAGGCATTTAAAGTTACGATCTGCTCAATGAAATACTTAAGGACTAAACACTGCCTTGATGCATTTATTTTTAAATAGTATAAACTTTTTACTCAATAACTTTTATTTTCATAAGGTGCTCGTGGTTTTTTGTAGATTTTTAATCTGGTGCTGATTCTTTAGACTGTTGTACTAATTTTAGATGTTTAAATTGTTGATGCACTCAAATAATAATGTTCATAAAATCTCGACGTAAGTTTCGTACATCAAGATTAAAAACATTGTCATTTTTGAACTTCGAAAGTTCAGTATGACAGTAGATTTTCTCGTGTTTAAAAAAAAATAAGGATGATTCCATTCCAATCTTGAAATTTTTTAGCGCCATTTTTAAAAACCATTCGACATTTTTTTTTATTTTAGACCCGCTCTAGTGGGTATTCTTCCTAATGCCTCAGAAGCGTAAATGACAAGTACTTACATACTAAACTAGAATATTGTTTGAGATTTCCTTTTCTCCGTGCTAGTCCAGTGCATTTGTCTTACCACACCTTATTTCCAATGGGCATTGCTTCATGTAACCCTGTTATATTAATCATGAACAAACTGTTATTTTAGAATAGTTCATAATAAGTATGAGATTATTGTAATGTTGATCCCACCAGTACAGGTATGCTTTATTTGATTTGGGTAAACTATCTCCTTGTTAGTCGAAATTATTATGTTAACATCCTTTGGATATTAGATGCAATTGAACAAATACTGGATTTGGGTGACCTGGATCAAAGTAGGTACTATAATTTGAATGTTTTTGTTCTATTTAGGTAATAATTAAAATGTAATATTTTATTTTTTTAAGAATACAGTGGTTTTTATGTATTATACCCTATCAGTATTGTGAAAGTACATAATTATTTGCAATAATTACAATGGGAGTTAGAAGGAAGCTGGCTTACCAATAGTCAATAGAGAAATAGATTTCGGTGCATCTGTAAAAGGAATATCATAGAAACATGTGCCATTTTTCGGCTTTATTAAATTTAAAAAGAAAAAAGGAAATTTAAAGCAAGAAATATTTGTGCACATATATAATATATTAACAGGCAATAATTGTTCGCTCACTGTGCTAAAAATTAAATAGAAAATTTTGTATGATGTCCTCATAAATTCCAAAAATAACTCTCTATGTAGGCAATTCTTAAATGTGTAATTATGTTTAAGTCCACTGTAGATCTCTCTGTTAAACGTAAATATATATTTTTAAATACGAACTAAATAATGTAATGGTGCTTAAGTATTAAGACGTAGTTTATAAACGTTTATATTTACCGACAACTATAAATGTGTATGTAGAAATATTGGACTACTGTTTACAGAATCAAAAGTTCTTATGAAAATTGAAATCCTTTTAGTTATAGTGGGCGTAATAATGCAATGAACCTAGACTAGAGCATGTAAACTGGATACGACATTATTTTACGAGACTTTCTATTAAGTAAACACGCACAAATTTTCCATGACCATGATCGTAGCATTGTAAGGTTATAGGTACAGTCCGGCCCTATTTGCGGTGAATCAGTTAGCTTACAAAAATCTTTGAACGACACAATGCGCGTATGAGCGGTTAAGCTCTGTCGGTCGGTTCAGTAAAAGTCACTCTATGAAAACTTGAATGCAGTGAACTGTCAAACTCTGGGATTAGTATAGAATATGTACATTTTCCCGGAATGATTTTTACTGAATACTAGTGCTGATTTTTGTACGCCGGGTGCAAGTGATTATAGCCTCAAGGGTGATTCACCGGAACTGAGGCCAACTGTACATGCCGTATCCTGCTTAAATGTTCTAGAGTAGAGAACAAAGCGTCGAAATAGAGTTGTGAAACGAATAAACTGTGAGATTCATGTTGTGTAAAGTTAAAGTCCCAGGAGATGAACCCACTTGAAATTAAAAAACGTAGAACAAAAATGAACAACGATTTATATTGTATATAATTTTATTAGAAATCTTATTTTAAAGTTGTCGGATTTTTATACATTAAAATATTCTTTTTACGTAATTTAAAAGAATAATTATGAAATGAGACTTTAACCTTTGTTGCAGTGGTATAGATTCGAAATTATGTTGTTACTGTAGAAAATTATAGCTTTATTTTTTTGCCACTGCACAAAAAGGTTAATCAAAAGTAACCGCCTACTTGCGTGTGTACTGTACGCGCATGAGGTAGGGTTCCAAAGTACATAATGTGATATACGTGAAACTCAATCGGTATGTTTCCAAGATTCGTCTAGGAAACAAAGTGATGAAAACCTCTAAATAGAAATGTTGTTCAATATATTTAAAAAAACCTGATGTAGTGATCTACTTAAAAAAAACTATCAGTTTCGTTTTGCTCAAAAGCCCATTAACATAGTCTTTCCCAGGCAAAATGCCATTTGAAATGGCCATACGTCATGCCAATGGCTCGTTTGTACTGCGGCCCGGCTTAGGGCCTATGCACACCACTTTTTTAAACGCGCCGTTGACGCGCGATTGTAGCGATACAAACGCGATACGCACGCCAGTCAGACGCAGCCTGTAGACTCTCGCTCTAGCTCTGTAGGATAAAAAATCGTGGTGTGCACAGGCTCTTAAATACCTGCCGGGAATGCCTCCGGTCCGCTGGGCATAGTGTATATACATCCAAACTGAACAACAATCCTCTTTGGACTGCGGAACCTTACCATTATAATGCTCAATTCGTGCTTTCACGAATAGTACGTTATTTTTAATGTAATTATAATTATCAATCTCAGCATAATTTTTATATGACAATGCAATCTTAAATACCGTCTCAATTTTTTCAGCTAACATCGAAATTATATTTTATTATAGTAATTGGTTTTGTAATAAGGAAAATATTTTTTTAAATATATTTTTTGATGATACGTTATTTTATTTTTAATACCTATAATACAACATCAAGCGTTTTATTCCCCTATCAATATTAATAATAAACAAACATGCAGCATAATGTTACTGTGTGCTGGTTAGTACCACAAGAAGTGCGAATAGGCTTTTGAAAGTTTGAAAGCAAACCTCAACATTGTTATGGCGCAATTTCATTAGTCGATAGGGCCCGCATGCGTTCCAGAAATCTCTCGCACCCCGCGTGCGAGAGATTTCTGGAACGCATGCGGGGAACTCGGTTTCTATAACGAACTAGTCACATTCCATAAACAATCGTAATCTCGATAGATTTCCACAAGTTTGCGAATCCGTAATGGCACAATTTCATTGGTCGTTAACCCGTTCGGTATAATACAGCATACGGGGACTGGGGAGTCCCCGCACTCCGCAAGCGAGATAAAAACCAATGAAAGTTACAAGTCGATACGTGTTCGTTACACCGCCTACAGGACTTCCCCGCATGCTTTATACCGACCGTGATATCGACCAATGAAATTAATCGGTCGATATACAGCGGGTCGTGAGTCAAATACATTTTCATCATTCAATTTCATTCGTGAGTGCTTGTTGGATTAGAAAGACGCTGCGCAAAATGGCAGAGCGCTTTATGTTAATTTATCTAACAAGTTAATTATCAATGTCACCACCGACACATTCATAAAAATGTTAATAAATTACTTTATCATTGTTTTATTTCTTTATTCATATAAGTACTTACTAAGTATATTTAGGTAGGTATATGAGATGAGATCTTAAAAATACGCATCCGCGGATGTGAGCCTTCAAAAATCCGCATCCGCATTCACATCCGCGGATGTGACTAAATCGGCATCCGCAACATCCCTGGACGTAAGTAGCAAGAACGATGACTACGATGAGCATTGGCCCGGTTTAGTGAAGGTGTTGTGTGCGTGAGTTCGTATTACTTGCAGGAGCATGGTTTAGTGGCTTCACTTTTGATGTTCGCAGTGCGCCGCGTTCCTGTTTTTGTAGGTCTGAAAGTGAACTTTGCCAGTTTTGCAAAGAGTAGAGTAATAGAATATGGTAGGTACAGTCTTGTCTCGCTAGTCTACTATCTAGCATGAGATTCTAGTTTCGATCCCCGGGTCGGGCTAGGTTTTATTGTTTTTCTATCTGGACTTAGTATCGTCCCGGAGTCTGGAGATGTGCCCTATTGATAGAAATAAGCTCGCTCCCTATTTCATGGGACTTGTAATATAACTGGCGGAATGTGGGTGTACTACAAGTGAGCATTTCTGCGCGAAAACATTTTGTTTTTCAATTTAAGTTTTCTGTCTGTCGTGTATTTGTAGGTACGCGCATCACACGCAAACTTCATCACATCATAAACCTAATTCGTCTTATACGCCGCCTAGAAGCCGATTATTTATTTATTATTATTATTAATGGAAGCGAAAAACCACGTCTGATGTCTGGTTTAGCTTTAGGTTACGCATAGGCTATGGCATAATAATAAATAACGCTTAATTATAAATTTATTTAATTTTGCAACACTGTTACTGTGTCCTTGCCAGGGTGCCTACATTTAAACACCCCTAATTACAAAATATTTCTTAGAAATATTTATCAAAGACCACCTAGAAGAAAAATAAAAAGTAATGTTTTAATACAACCTGTAAAGGAAACATTTTTTGCTATGGGACAAACCCAAAATCGCTAAAAAAAAGTCAGCTGATCACTACTATTTATGTAATCATAACTCGACAAAATGTACAGCTTGGCAAAAAAGTGTAGAAACGGAACTAAATTTTTGTCTGTTGGCAACATTTCCAAAATAATGACATCTCATAATAAACAAAGTTCTTAATTTCATAAAATTTTAATTTTGACCACCAAACGTTGATTAAATATAGGTAAAAAGAGAAGAATAATGAATAAAACCATTCGGAGTGCTGGCAGGGAGGTTTTTTATAAGGTGTGCAGGCGATGTCTGGCGGAACATGAGGCCCAAACTATTCTTTATGAACTTCACAATGTTTACCAAAGAACCGCTGATAAGACAGGTATGTAAGAGTTTGTTTTGTTGATTTACTTGAATCAAGTGTTAATTTATGAATACAAAGCTATATTAATTTGCTTGCTTATGGAATTGAAACAATAAATGTCGAGCACATAGGTTATTTTTACATTTTTTCTGTATTACTCTGGTATAGCGCGCTGAGATAAATTGATACTTTGGTGACTTGACTTTTAAACGAACGAAAATTCAATTTCTACGCAAATTATACTATGAGTGCGATATCAAGGGAGATAATTATTTGTTCTAGCGTTTGCATTAGAAATGTAAAAGAAATTGTCGTGCCATAGTCTTAATCTATTATTTAAGTCAGGGAAATCTGTTATCGTTCTAAGCAAAATCTGTGCTGGAAGGAGATAAACAAAAGGGTATTTTCTACATCCGGCTTATTAACAGTATGTGATAAAAATGTTTTACTTTTAGTATTGTTAGGGATAAATGAAATATTTCGTCTTCACAGGAATCAGCTGAACGTGCATTCCAAGCTAATACCGAGGGGGATTGGAAGAACTCGTGCTAACGTGTAATAAAAATAGAAAAGGATTACTGGAAAAAAATAACTATGAACGAGGAAATAGAGTGATTAGTAATAAATCTAAAAGACGATTGCAGCATCACCTCTGAACCCGAAAATGACTCAGATGTGTTTGCGGCCTACGTGTTCGGGGTAGAATATTTTGAGGAAGATTTACTAGAGAATAAAATATAGAAATGATGTTAGACAATTTAATGTTTTCTTTTTTTATAATTCCTAAACAATGTTGTGAACTCAGGAGTATTTACCCAATTTGTTATTTTTAGGTAAGTCAGTTGCGTGTCAAGAACACGTCCTTGTTAAATTAATTCAGTACACCCCAAGAAGGCACCGGTGTCCACGCTGGCATTGTCATTCTATTGTGTCTCTAATTGACACGATTGAAAGTGATTACTAACTGATTAAAAAAAAAATACATAATTAGATTAATTTGTCTAAAAAACAGCTAAGTATCAAGACTAGGTTGGTACGCTATGCAGTTGCCACGGGTTGCCATACGAAGAGCACAGTGGCGCCTCCATTATTTTCTACTCTTTTTTGCCAAGCTGTATAGACCAGCTGTTTTTTTTCTTTTTAACAAATAGATTTTAGACCATCTATCAAAAATTAATGTTAGAACTAGAGGTTTTACCTTATACCATTTGGTTTCTCCGAAAGAATAATGAGAAAAAACGTTTTCGTAAATTACTCAATTCGGATTTAAGCAAAGAGTCGCAATGTATCCCAAATAATCCCAATTGATTATGAACGAATTCACTGGCGTCATATTTGATCCTGGTTTCCACTTTTCTGTGGAAATTCAATGTAATCTGGCAACATTTAGTACCTATTCAAAACTTCTTTTCAAACTTCAAACGTTTGAAACCAACGTACTTTTGGAATCGACTGTCATTGAATTTTGCTAGAATTCTTTTGATGAACAATAAGATTAGCTCTATTGAGTGTTTCTCGTGCATTTATGAATGATAAAGCCTTATGTTTTTATTGACAGTGTGTGATTTCTAAAGATTGCTAGTTTGTTAGTGGTTTAGTGGAAGTATGGCCCAATTCAACTATCTGAATGAAATAAATAGTTTGGCAACAATGGATGGGCCGATAACTCGAGGTCCTCTGCAGCGTTGGGCGAAGAAATCCAATAGTGAGAACATAAATCCATTGAGTACATCATTCAAGAACCATTCCAATGTGAACTTGAGTTCGTGCAATCAATCGATGCAAAAGTTATCTCTGTCGGCGAACCAGAGTTGTAACAATAGCGTGCTCTCAAGTAATAAGACACCGACGCGTAATGACAACAAGAAGGGTAAAAAGACGCCGTCGAAGAACAAATCTCCAGGTAAAGTTGTTGATTAATCCACAAAGAAAGTCCAAACTTCTGTAAAAGTTAGCATGTGTGTGTTTTTAAGCCGTTAGGCCCGTTGTGTTTGCTTTCAAAGCCACCAGTAATTGTAACTGTTTATAAGAGCTTTATACCAAACCATGTCTTGACTCAAACAGCTATCCTATGCTTGGCCCTTCCCGCAATATTACTTAGCTAGATAGCATAAAGTCTTGAAGGAAAAGTTATCCGTCTATACCTTGCAGGTCGCTCAACTACGCCGACTCCTAACAAAGCATCGAAGACTCCAAACAAAGCTGACAGATTCATTCCGTCTAGAAGTAATTCTAACTATGACTTGTGCCATTATATGGTAAGTTTTTTGAATAAGGTTTTACTGTAGCAACTAGATTAATTTACAAGCATTAGAAGAAACTATAACAGTAATTGGGTTTAGAAATAGCTAAGTGCCAGGTATCTCTTCTTGCATTCTTTCACAATAGAACTTTATATTGTAATTTTTAGCAATTATTCCCCCACTAATTTGTGTCCCTAAACATGTTCATTTCGTATTAAATTTAAACAAAATATTCTCATATTTTATTCATAATTCATAACATACAGGTTGAAGAAGTACTCTTCTTTAAAAAAAATCTTAAAAAATAATTACAGGTGTCTATGAGTCAAACATGTAATCCATACTCCTTTTTGAACAAATAGTTGAGCCGTGATGAAGACAAGAACGAAGAAGTAGTGGCTCAAACAGCAGCGGGTGAAGCAATTGGTCGAGCACTCACAGACACTGAACCTGGAAGACTACTGCAGTACACATGCAAAGCACCAGCTGCTCCCGAGGGCTACCAGAATAGACTTAGAGTAGTATATTCACAGGTATATCTGCTTGCTTTGACTTACATTGGGCTATTTACTAACTTTATGTTTTTTATGTCTTTACTCTATTTACATGTATTAGGAAGGTAACCAAACTTACAGCAATTCTGACCAGAGTGGATAGGCAGAAGTGGAGATGGACAGGCCACACGCTGCGCTGCAACCTGGACAAGTGGAGCCGACAGGTGACACTCTGGTACCCTCGGGATGGCGTTAGAAGGAAGGGAAGACCAGCCAAAAGGTGGGAAGATGACCTGGTGCTAACGCTGGGACCTAGGTGGACCAGAGTGGCAGCTGACAGGCAACACTGGAGAGAGTTGGAGGAGGCCTATGCCGAAAGGCATTCCGTCATAAGAGACCTTATTTAGAAGCAGTTAAACCCATTATTGTACATGATAATACGGAAATAAAGGCTATTTTTATTTTTTTTATTTTTATTTTTATTTTATTATTTTTATTTTATTTACTAACTTATCTTATGTGTTACCACTACCCTGTCCCACTGAAAGTGTTAACTTTCATTACAGTTATATACGCCCCTTATCCCCTATGGAAGTTAAGACTGGATTTTGATATCATGAGAATAGTTGCAAATGAACTGTTAAACCAAAATCTGTGGTCCTAAACTAGAAGTATTAATTAAATCAGTACAAAATGGTTTGAACAGTTACCAATCATGTAAACAATGTGTGGTCCATTTCAACCATTTTTAAACAGGATTCAATCAAAACATCATCATTGTTTTGGTTCAAAACATATTTGCAACTATAATCAGATAAGTTCTTCAATATTCATGAATTCCCTTTCGTCTGGAGCAAGCTTTATGTATGTTAGTAATAATCATATTATTTTGTATATTTCTGTTTGTGCCTTCCTTTGTCTTATCTTGCTTGGGATTGGTTCAAAAATATTATATCTCTATTTCATTATTATTATGTATGTTTTTTGAGTTATTCAAAAATCTCTCTAGACCTATCCTGAGCATCTGCAAAATATTTTATTTTTTTAGTCAACCAACAGCATTTTTGCACTACTCTTATTTTATGTGCTATGTTCCAGGCCAAAGTTCCATCATCTGTGAAGAATACAACAAGATACATTCCACAAGCTCCCGACAGAATACTGGATGCACCTGATATCTTGGATGATTACTGTAAGTTTTCATTGTTTAATCTGTAGGTAAATATACGATAGGTCACACCTAGGAAAAATAAATTCATAATCTGACTTTAGATATATTCATAGGTCAGATTAAGAATTTTTTTTCTTCCCTAAAACATTAACAGATCTTTTGTGATGACCTAATCTTATTTCTAAGTGTAAGTTTAGTAAGTCTTATTTGTAAGTGTGTGTCAGTTTACAAAAAATAACATTTATTTTCAATGCTTTGTCTAAGTTGTTTGATTTATTAATTTTTATTGTACTGCATAATGGCAATGCTATTTAACCATACAGTTTTCTTTCGTGACTCTCAACTTTTATAGCTTCAAAGCCCTGAAGCATGAATGTAATGCAGAGCATGTTATTATATTCTACTCTTAAATAACCAAAAGATTTAAAACATGTAATTTATTGTACTTAAAACACATTTCTTCCACACAGATCTCAACTTGGTTGACTGGAGCGCATCCAACATCCTCGCGGTTGCTCTGGGCAACTCTGTGTACCTCTGGAACGCTGGGTCGGGCCAGATAGAACAACTATGTACTCTGGAAGGTTCCGAGACTGTGTGCTCAGTGCAGTGGGTGCAGGGAGGCGGGTCACACCTCGCTGTGGGGACTTCAGCGGCGACAGTGGAGCTATGGGATTGTGAAAAAATTAAGAGGTTGAGGGTATGTAGATGTTTTTGTATTGATGTCATTATATTGTCAATTTATAAATAACACAAAATAAAGTCGCTTTTCATGTCTTGGGTCTTTCATGTGAAATCCTAAAACTGGCGTGAAGCAGGGATGGCTAGTATAATGTTTCTGTATTGTTGGCACCTGAATGAATTACCAAGCATTTGTATATTTCATTAGAAATTTACACATCATAAGAATAAAAAATGTGATTGTTTTATTCATTACATAATTTAACATAATAATTGTTTTACTGTAATCTCGTTTCTGTCAGAGAGTTTATGAACACTGAAGGTAAAAAATACTTGATGTTTATTTATTTATTTACTGATGTTGTAACAACAATAACATAGTAATTTGCAGCCAGGGTGAATAGCCATATTCAACACTTCATATTATTATAAATACCCACAGAATAGTTATTTGGTTTAATTTTCACAGGTAATGGACGGGCACACCGGCCGCGTGGGCTCCCTCGCGTGGAACATGTATATCGTGAGCAGTGGCGCTCGCGACGGGAACATCGTGCATCACGACGTGCGCCAACGAGACCACGCTGTGGCTACCATACATGCGCATACACAGGAGGTACGTAATATTATTATTTGTGTGTACATACAGAGAACTGGTAACCAAGGTAAGGTAGGTTGTTAAGGTCGATGTGCTAGGGTAACCCGCAAAATCAAATGTTCTTATGTTTTTTTGCAATTTGGCGTTCAGTGGCAGGATTTATGTTGATTAAAATATGATTGATTTTGATTTTGATTCGCGACCCAGTAAGTGGGTTGTGGAAAACACTGGTATTCAGCTGCATCCGGCTAAACTGGAAGTCGACCCAACACAGTTAGAAATGGCTAGACAGATGATGATGTGACATAAAGATGGCAGACAGGCTGGTACTTACAGTAATTGACAAAGTTTGTGGCGTCTGTGAATTACGCTACTCGCAGGGGCAATACCCTAAACCTCAGCCCTGCTGTTATATTAATTTATTATTTGTTCCTCTGGCCTCCACTGTTCAAAGTCGACATATGTTGATCAAGTTCGTGACGTTATTACCATACTGTGAGGATAACTTCGGGTGCACAGACTCATGTGGTCTGGTCTTAACATAGTACAAATATATTTTCTTTTTTACAGATTTGCGGGTTGAAATGGTCCCCTGATGGTAAATGTCTTGCTTCGGGCGGCAACGACAATTTACTCAATATCTGGCCAATCGCACAAGGACAACACTACTCGCAATCACAGTTTCTGTATTCATTCAAGTAAGTTGTATGACCTCATACAATACTTTAAAAAGTCTCGTATTTGCAATACTTGTCCGTCATGTCTGAAGGTGAGGCGCAGACGATAGACATCATTTTTATATTTTATTTGACTTAAGTTTCACGTTCAAAAGTACGACGAACGTAAAGACGTTTACAGTGACGAATTTCAATGTTGCGCTAAAATTAGACCGTCAATGCTGTATATAGGATTCTGAATTTTACACCATTTAAACTCACAATTTGAAGCTACTTTTATATACCGCTGTAAACATCATCCCTCTTGGAACTAGACTTCTATTGTACATCTGACTGGTGTCCGTAACTGACTGGCATCAGAATACACAAATCCCTTGCCAGTTTTCTCCTTAACAAATAATCTGTTTCACTTTCAGTCAGCATTTAGCAGCAGTGAAAGGTCTTGCTTGGTGTCCATGGAGCGCGGGCATCCTGGCCAGTGGTGGCGGTACGGCCGACAGAACTATACGCATCTGGAACATCAAGACTGGAGCCAATCTTAATACTGTTGATACTAAGTCACAGGTATGATGTTCACAACAACTTTTCAAAAATCTTGATACTTCCCGTGATAAATGATGTTTCAACTAGAAAAGTGTAAATAAAAACCCCATTTCTAAATGACCAATCAGTTTAAATAAAACTTTTATCGGTTGTATAGATAGGCTCGCAATGGCAAAGCAGTCAGTGCAGTGTCGAGACAGTTTTTCAGTTAAACTTTAAATAACCACATTTTTAAACATCAACTAAACTTACAGAAATTCCACTATTTAGCTATTCTGAGGGTCAGGATACATTGGTCGGTGGAATTGGACGGTTTGTCAATACACAAAGATAGCAAAGTATGGAATGGCCTACGTATCCTTCAGCATTGATAAGGCGAACGCCCTCTGACGGCGGACTGACACAAAACGCAATCGGTCGTCGACGGCCTCCGTAAGCGGTGGATCGGCATAATGCGTACAAGTGTGCAAGTGTGTCTTGATCCTAATAAGATAACAGTTCCTTTTTCTTGACCCAGGTATGCTCAATCGCTTGGAGCACCCACTACAAGGAGCTAATCTCTGGCCATGGCTATGCGAACAACCAGCTCGTGATCTGGAAGTATCCCGTCATGTCGCGCGTGGCCGAGCTCAACGGTCACATGGCGCGCGTGCTGCACCTCGCGCTGTCGCCCGACGGGACCACGGTGCTGTCCGCCGGGGCTGATGAGACTCTGAGGTAGGTTCAAGCGTCCGCTTAATGTCGCGCATGGCCGTTATTCTATTATTAATATCCCACCAAAACATTTTATGTAAAATGTTGCCAAGACGACAACATAAGGTTTGCACTGTGAAATAGATATCAGATCTCATGTAGAGCCAAGCTTCTGAATCTACAGGGCCTAACCTACCGACCCTAACTTCACAAATTCTACATATCAGTATAAATGTATGGCTTCGCCGTTTCGCTACCGTCGTTGAGGTGGTGCGAATATTTAGTTTCTGAAGTAAGTAACGAAACAGCCAAGCTATACATTTATACTACAGTGTTACTTTAATCATAGTCTATCTCAGTTCGTTGTCATAGCATAACAAAATCCTGATTTGTGGATCATAAAGCTCTGGCAATCAAAACATGGCACAGAATTTCCTGCCTTATCATGTAATTTGCACTCAGAAGCCTTCGAAATTAGTTACACAAAATAAAATCACACTGAAGATTCATCACGCAGATAATTTTTAAATTCATTATGTATTCCAGGCTTTGGAAATGCTTCATGTTGGACCCGTCAAAGAAGAAAGAACCAACTGACTCAAAGGCAGCTAAATCTTTACTGAATCTGAATTCTTTGATTAGGTAACTCGAGTTACGAGAACAAACTATTTAATTTGAATTGACTGACATTGTGATCTTACAATTAGATTAATTGCAACTGTGTTGTACTAGCGTATGTTGACTTTTTTATATCATATCCTCGTGATTTTTTGACTAACCCTTGCATTAATTTGCATTGCATGCTTATAAACTTGAAAATATTGAATATATTTTTTAATGAATTCATTCTCAATGTTTTAACGAACAACACTTTTGATGGCTCGCGGTATTGGAAATCGTACTTTGTTAATCGTATTGCGTTTTTGATAAATCAAGCGAAGGTGAGGTCGTGAAATGTAGTCGCGACTTTAACTATTCTATCTGTTGTTCTAGAATAAATTCCATCCTTTTTCTTCTCTCCCTACTCTTATTTCCGTTCTTTAACATTTCATTACCTCCGCTTCCTTGTTTTAAAGGACTGTACAAATATAATTATTGTTTAACTTACTGTACTATTTGTAAGACTTTAAGTATGTGTTAAGATGTTTTTAATATGTATGTCATTTTTATACAATAAGAAAATAAAGATTTACATTCCCACATTATTTTTGTGGTTCTGCATTAGTCCCCTAACTATAAACAGATTTGTCTATCTTTAATATTGTGTCATTGTGTCCAATTTAAATGAATGTCATATTTTTGTGTCACTGACTCTGGTCTGGTTCAAAAGATTAGGTTGATAGGTGACCGATCTGCAGAGTCTCCGTAGCGTGGCTATATAATGTCTCAAAAACTAGGACACCTAGCGAAGATCTGTTTGTTCCAAATTTGTCGCCAAGTTACATAATTTAGTCTGTGTGTAATTAAAAAGAAATGAACGAATTTCTCCGTACAGTGATAAATTTAGACAAGACATTTATAGGAGAGTACACAGGTTTTTTTTGTGTTGGCAATATATACTCTAATTATTTTATGACTGTCATAAAACTCGAAAAAATTCAAACTCACATAAGCGTCGTGCCGCACTTGGACAAAGTATTGAAGGCCGCACTAATGCGTCCAGCCGCACAGGAGGGTAGACTTCCTTCAACCGCGCATAAGCGTTCATAGCACTACACGAAATATTTATTGAACGCGTATGAGCGTTTGCCGCACAGGGTTACTGAGCTATTAATTAGCATTTGCGTAAAGTTTGCTAAAAATTCAGCAGGAAACGCGTTAACAGATATTATGCTCGAACTCTGTGTCTGTGATGAACCATGGTATGTACATTTGACGTGAAACAGAGTTGAGGACGTTATAAATCAAAGACATTCAATAGTCTTTTAAATCTCTTTGTTATAAATAAAACGAATCATTCATGGTAGTGTAAAAATGTTTTTATTATCTAATTTTATAAACATTGCAACAATGTGGAATGTAAAAAAACGCGCAAAATCAAAATAAAAAGGGTAAATTATAAAAGAAGTGCAATAAAAACGTGCTACAATAAAATATAATATGCTTTAGTAAAATGTGATGTTTTACGAAAATGTTTACAACTTACAAGGTGGAAGCATTGGTGACTAGAACTACAAAACATAAAATTTTGAAGAACACAAATGCACTGAGCCAGCTACGCACTACTTATATAGCAAGTACAACCAAATTAATACTGATTAATATAAGGTCAGTTAACAACACGTTGAGATCAAACTTTAATCTCGACTTATGAAAATGACAATGAAGAGAGAAGGCTTGAAAATATTTTTGAGATTTAATATTCGACACAACTAGAACAACCTAACCTAATTTATGTTTCTGGGTTCCGTACCCAAAGGGTGCCACACGGGAGATTATTTCTAAGCATCATTAGTCTTGTAGGCTAGATAGTAATTAATTATTATGTGAAATAAAAACGTAAGCACTGACTGACTGTCTGTCTGTCTTTTAGCAGGCTGTATCTCATGAATGTATAGGAAGACAGTTGAAATTTTCACAGAGTATGCATTTCTAGACATAAAAATTAAAAATAGAATAAAATAAAAGTAAGAAACAAAGTTAAAAAAAATGTGATGAAACTTGATTTAATTAAGTGTTAAATCTTGATCGATGATACGGAACCCTATGTGAACGAGTCCTACTCGTATTCGGCCGGTTTTTATTTAATACATATTAGGCTTTTAACAGAAGACAGATTTGAGCATATAATTAAGTTTTATGCTATTTTGAAGTTTGCGCGCCAATTTTGTTGTTTACAATTTCATTCGCGTCTCTTTTGTTACATACAATTTCATTCACGTCAATACTGTTACTTAGAATTTCGTTTGCGCGCCAATTCTGTTACATACAATTTTGTTCGCGTCAATTATGTTACATTCACCTTTGAGGTTCATGTTGTTATATAAAAAATGTGCGCACTTATTGCAAGGGTTGTCTGTCGTCTATTTTAGCCCTATTAAACTTTTTAAACATAATAATAATATAAAGTGACCGTGAACACAAATACAACAATATAAATTTTAATAGTGTGTAGCCGGTTTCACATAAATGCAAGAAAGGAACTAAAGAAGCCGTTATTATCAACTATACCTATCGAACAACCGGTTCGCTTACTGAACTAAATTCATTGTACTTGACACATTCAACACTCATTCACTGATTTATTATAGGTATTGCTTTGATTCGATTCGTTTGAGTCGATATATCTTAGCTTTTGAAATCGATCCTAAGTCCGAACGATTTCTAAAGAGGTTGCTGCCAGTTATTTACCGTCGATGTACTGATGTAGTTGTAGTATACTTTGTATTTATTACGTAACAATTATTATTTCCATGAAATGGAACATAAAATTGCAACCTAATCGATATTTATTTATAGAGTTATAATATAGTCATTCTATTCTATAGTAAAATGGGGTTTTCACATGTGTCTAAATATTATCAATAGGCTAGACTCTAGCCGCTACAGGCATCGCTAGTTACCACACTAACAAATTCAACACTAAACTGCATTCATTGCCAACATCTCATTTTCATAATTTAGAAAAAACCACGCTCATAATAATTTAACGAGAACACATTTCTAGTCTGTTTGATTCACATTTTCCATTAAAAATAACTGTTAACAATCTCCTTCACATTTTCCAAATGTTTAACACATTTTCTCTAAGCTCTGAGGTTATTATCAATTTAAGTATACCAATGTAAGTACACTTATGCTATACTTATACACCTAGCTAAATGGCTCATTTATTGTGCTTACACAAAATAAAGGATTAACAATGTTTTAAAAAAATATTGGAGTAACTGAGATTCCTCTTCATTATACCTACTTATTATGTTATAGTAGATTAAGTACTAACAATTACGAATCTAAGCCTAACATCTAAACACGAATATAACAAAAGGCGACGGAAAATCGCGAAAAATAAAACTTTAAAAACGGGTCCATTATACATACGGTTATTTTGCAATGGGAACATTATTTGTTACGTACCTACGAACACGTGCATTGATTGCGTACACCCCTTTCCTAAGGTATTATAATGAGGGATACCCAATTAAAGCACTATTACTGTAAAACATTCCTTCTACGCATTACACTTAAAAATAAATTGTAACGGGTTGAGGAGGCGATCTATAAAAAAATATTCGTGATGCCATATTGTAAGGCGGACTAAGAGAAATCATATGACAGACGCGCGACTGTGTGTGTCGTGCGAAGTGCTGACTGCGGACATAGCAACAGTACTGGATATAGGCTCGGCGCCGCGCACCAAATGTTCGTGACTACTGGTCAAGGCACCGCCATATTTGAAACTCCTTCGTAGACTGGATCGAATACTTTTTGCCGAGTCACTTTTACGAACGAATGACCTTCGAAGGTAATCTCTAGTGAGAGATAAAGAGTTTCTAGAAGTCGATGACCTTGGTCTTGTGATTCTGGAGTCGGTTTCATCTGTGATGGTTATGGAGGGTGCGGCGAAGACCCCGTTGTATTCTGGCGGTTGTGACTCGAGGGAGACGAGGGCGTCCCGTTCTACAGTTTCGCTGACTGTTATTGGTAGATGTGTTGTGTCTTCAGCTGGCGATTGTTCTGGACGTGCTGTTGTTATTCTGTAATGTAAAGGTAGAATGACATGAGAATAATATGAAATGCAGAATGTAATTGGATGAACACGAGTAGTTGAGCTCCACTCTATGACCGCCAGAATCATGTATAGATGACGTATAGACAAAGCAAAATGTGCCCAGCACGCCACGCGTCACGAATACATGACAAATTTAACCTTGCATCTTTGTATTTTCACAATCAAACGGTTTCTCGTTGACGAAATCATTAGTCACAAATGATAAAAGTGGTTAACAAAACAAATTTCATTGCATAGATTAAAAGTTGAAATAAAGAATGAAAGTGTAAGCGTACTTTTTAAGGTGGATGTGCCAAATTAGCTCGTGAAATTCAAATTTTCTTGTATGTTGAACAAAGTATAATTTCAGACCGTAACACGTATGTGTTTACAGAATCGTAATTAATTATTACATCATGAAATGTAATTTAATGGGATTATATTAATTTAGGGGGTTGTCTGTATAATTTGTACGTATAAGAAATCTGGCAGACGAGAAATTATGGGACGTGCAGGCAAGGGTTTAGAGAGGGAATGGGATGTATGGATCAGATCTTCTCCTTGAGGTGCATAGCCGAAAAATATCTGGCTAAGCACAAGAAAGTTTACTGTGCTTTCGTTGACTTGGAGAAGGCCTATGATAGTGTGTGGAGGGATGAGCTGTGGTCGACACTATCCATGCATGGTGTGGACTGGTGCTTGGTACGGGCACTGAAATCTTTATATAGGGATTCCAGTGCCTGTGTCAGGATAAACGGGGCATACACAGACTGGTTTAACATCTCTAGGGGAGTTAGACAGGGCTGTGTAGCGTCACCTTGGCTGTTCAACTTATACATGGATAGTTGTCTGAAAGATTTAAAAGAGAGTGAGTGTGGATTGAGGATGAATGAGTTGCCTGTCAAATGCCTCATCTACGCAGACGATCAAGTTCTTCTTGCATCGTCAGCGGAACAGTTGCAAGACATGGTGACCAAGATGAATGAAGCATATAGGATGAAAGGGATGAACATTAATGTGAATAAGACGAAAGTAATGGTGTTTGAAAGAGACGAAAACGTGTCGTTGTGCATCTTTGTCCCGGCATTCAAACGGTCAACATACGTAGTCTTCCACTCTGTGTTTTAATATTAGTTATAAAATATAACTCGCAGACAATTAGCTAAGGATAGTGACACAGTGACTCAATGCCATTGCTAATGTGTGATTAACTTAAAAAAACTATAGTAAAGTGTGTAATTTGAACATTATTAAGTGTAAATTGTTACCAGTTTTAAAAGTTAACGAATCAGCCGGTGAGTGAATGACAAGACACTTTACGCGCAGTGCACGGAAATCGCACGGTTCGGCAGTGCGCAGAACCGTCAATATCGCTTGCAGCGGCGTCCGATGACTCGGGCGACGGCATGCGCCAAAGATAAGTTAACGCAGACGGGACAGCACTTGATGCCTATTACGGACTGCCTCTAAGAAGACGACATACTCACATATTTTTTTTTGGATTTTTTTTGTTGTTATTTCTTGTTGCGGTATCGGTAACCATAATAACAAAAAAAAATAGTCACTATGGCTGACAAAAATGCACATTGGGGTTGTTGCAATAATGAAAGTGAAACAGGTTTAGAGGCGAAATCCATAAAGTGCCCAACTTGTGCAATGTGTTATCATTATGCGTGTATATCCCTTACTAAATCTCCTAATAAGAAGGCTACCTGGAAGTGTCCGTCATGTTTAAACAAAACGCCAAAGTTGTGCAGGGACGACTCTACTCCAGTTCGCAACGTGTCTACAGCCAGAGGCCCAAAAAGACAAGCCACTGAACCGCCTTCACCGCCTTCGCCTCCTTCCACGTCCAATAATAACGACGAACTGCGCTCATTTATAAGTGAAGTAATTAAAAATGAATTAAGCGAGATGTCGGTGAAGTTTAATAACACTATTATTACCACGATTAATAAGGAACTGGCGCCAATTAAGAAGGAAATAGCTGATATTGTTGAGTCTATGTCTTTCATGAATGGTAAATTTGAAGACATAATGAAGGCGCATGAGCTGTCTAAGGAAATTATCACGAAATTAGAATTGGAAAACACAGATCTTAAGGTCACTTTACAAGACCTCAACGACAGACTTGCTAATCTGGAGCAACAATCAAGATCGAACAACATAGAATTGCAATGTGTACCGGAGAATAAAAGTGAAAATGTTTACAACATAGTAACTCAACTTGCGAGTGTGGTTAATTGCGAAATCAGTGAAAAAGATGTACTGTATTGCACTCGCATTGCTAAGGCCAACCCCTCAAGTAACCGCCCTCGCTCTATAATCGTCCAGTTGGCCTCACCAAGGATGCGCGATCATCTTCTGGCAGCAACAATTAAGTACAATCAAGCCAACCCTAGAGAAAAGCTGAACTGCCAACACCTCGGCTATGCTGGACCAATATCCCCAGTCTTTGTTACTGAACATCTGTCCCCGACAAATAGAGCTCTTCATGCAGCTGCGAGGACTAAAGCCAAAGAGAAGAATTATAAATACGTGTGGGTCCGAAACGGCAGAATATTTGTGAGGAAAACTGATGGCGCAGATGTTATACAAATTAGGAACAAGACTAGTCTCAGTAAGGTTGAGTGATAATTGATGCGTATGTAATTGTTGTTATTTTGCCTACTATTGTAATTTAATGCATGCATTAGGTTTAAACTGCTAAGAATTCAAAGATATTTCAATTTATTACCAAAACTGTAGAGGCTTAAGAACTAAAACGAATATTTTTTACTGTAATCTGTGCAATTTGAATTATGATGTTATTGTATTAACAGAAACTTGGCTAAACAGTAATGTATTGAGTAGTGAATTGTTTGATGATCGTTATGAGGTATACAGACGGGACAGAGAAACAGCTGGGTCGCAGCATAGCAAAAATGGTGGAGGAGTCTTGATAGCAATTAATAAAAAAATTAACTCCGCACGTATTGAACGCTGGCAAAGTAATTGTGAAGACCTCTGGGTTACACTTGACATGTCGACATCTCACAAGTCACGCCAAGTTGCTCTTTGTGCCGTCTATCTGCCACCACCAGTGTGTCTCGCAACGTTGGATCATTTTGTGGATAGCTGCAACAGAGTGCTCGACTCAACGGACATCCCCTGTTACATAATTGGTGATTTTAACCTAAGTAAATTAAATTGGGATAAAACCACCGTAAAAGATTCCTTACCTAAGGCTTGTCAAAACCTCTTGGATTTTATGAATGTAAATCAACTGTCACAATATAATCATGTAAAAAACTTTTCGGGCCGAATACTGGATCTGGTCTTATCAACAGAGCAAACTTGTTTGGTGAGTGAGTCTAGCTGTTCTCTGGTAGCTGTCGATAAATTGCATCCCCCGCTTGAACTAACTATGTCTTTGCTAAAGAATTGTAATTTACCATATAGTACGAACGCAAGACCTAATAATAATAATAATAATAATATTTATTTATTACACAAGAAAGAAAACAGCATGTTTACACAATTGCTTATAAGCTACTTATATGTTACATAATGCAAGTATTAACAATTGTGTCATACAATTTGCATCTGCTGCCGAACTAGGTGTATGGCCTGTATTTCAGCAAGCAGCGCCTCCAGTTTACGGGTAACGTTGAGCATGTGAGCTTCAAAAAACAATATTTTCAAGTGGTATAATTATGTTTAAATGCTTAACATAACATTTGTGAGCTTAACTAACTAATAACTAACAAGGTGTTGTTCCTCTGGGTGTGTACAATGAGAAAGGTGAGTGTGTGTATGTGAGAGGGTGTGTATGAGTAGTTAAAACAATCAGTAATTTAATCCAGTAGATTCAACGTTTGTGTCTCAAAACTATAACTTAACCCATTTTTGTGTCAAGTAACTGTATAACTATTTTAAGACTGTGAGTAAATCTTCCGTTTCATCATACGATAACTTCCAAAGCCACTGAGATACTGTTTTTTTTAAAGTTAAGATATTCAAGGAGTATATTTCAATAATCTTATTAATTTTATTATAAATATAGGAGCCCAAAAAAGGATAAAATCGTCGAACAAACGCTGTTTTTGGCTGCAGCGATGTCTTACATACTGGTAAACCCTTCCGTCTTGCTGACAGGGTCGGACTGTACTCCAAAGTAGTATGTTGTTTTGCTGTAATACTTAAGAGAAAGAGTTGACGCACAGTCAGAACCTCACAGTATTCGTAAAGCAATGTGGTTGGGTAACGGAAGTGTTTAAAAGTACAAAGTTTTAGTATTGTTCTTTGGGAGATTTCCAGTTGTTTCAGTGTCGTTTTCGGTACCCCGCCCCAAGAAGATATGCAGTATGTGATCAGTGATTGACAGAGCGCGTAGTAAACTTGCTTTAGTATTGGTGGGGTGACTATATGTCTTAATGTTTTAAAAACGTAGATAAGCTTCCTTATCCTTTTACTCAATACTTGAATATGTGCTTTAAAACTAAGATGTTCATCAATTAAAACGCCCAAATATTTTATCTCTTTTGATCGTTCTAAAGTATTACATGAGCAACTCGGCACAAAAAGTAGATCGTTAAAACAGCAATTATGAGCGACCAGATTAAAATTTTCATGAGAGTTGGCACGTATTGAAAAAGTCATGTATTTAGTTTTATCAGTGTTTAAAGTGAGTACATTATCATGAAGCCATTTATTTACCAAGTTAAAACCAGTTTGGGCTAGCTGAAAAGTCTCATCCCATGACTTTGCGGTGAAAATGAGGGCAGTGTCATCTGCGTATGAAATAATTTTTCCATGAAATGAGTTGAGACAAAGGAGATCGTTCATATAAACGAGAAAGAGGGTCGGCCCAAGAATGCTACCTTGTGGTACGCCGTGAGTCACTGGTAGATCGGTACTAGTATAGCTACTCACTCTAACGCATTGAGTCCTGTCAGTTAGGTAATCCGCCAATAGAGAAAGTTGTGTGCCCCTTATGCCAATTTTTTCCAATTTTTGTATAAGTATAGGGACAGAAACCGTATCGAAGGCCTTTGCTAGGTCTAAGAAAATAGAAACACACTTGTTGCCTTTGTCTAGGTTTGTAGATATAAAATCTATTAAATTACTAACTGCGTGATCAGTAGATTTACCACGGCGAAATCCAAACTGATGATCAGAAAGAACGTGTTTACCCTCAAGGTAATTTACAAGGCGACTGTTAATTATTTTTTCAAGAATTTTTGACAGAGAGGGGAGTATTGAAATAGGCCTATAGTTCTCGACACGGTCTCTGACCCCACCTTTGTGGATTGGACGTATCTGGGATTTTTTAAGAGCTTTAGGGAAGCAACCATTTTTAAGACATAAATTAAAAATATGAGTCAAGTGTGGCACAAGAATGTCTTTGTGTGTCTTCAATAGTTGGTTTGACAAATTATCCCAGCCAACAGAACATTCATTTTTAAGCGTAATTATAAAATTGCAAACTTCCTCCTCATCGGTGTCAAAAAGAACAACCGAATCGGCAGCGAGCGTAGGAGAGATGCTATTGTATTTAGGTATCCCTGCTACATTTTTCTCTATTTGCTCCGCCAATGACTTGCCGATGTTGGAGAAGTAAGCATTGATGCTATTCACAGAGCTCTGGGGAGAGTCCGATAATGTAAGTAGCTCCTTTGGATAATTCGTGACTTTATTTGTATTGGTTACTTGTTTTATAGTCTCCCATAACTTCTTGCTATCTTTACCAGCCTTTTGGACGAGTGCTCTATCATAATTACGTTTCACTTTTTTTAAGATTTTATTACAAAAATTTCTATATCGAACATATGTACCCTTTATCATAAGGTCATCTGGATACGCTTTCGCCTTTTGATGTAAGTTATCTCTATTGCGCATGCATCGCAATACGCCTTGTGTGATCCATGGTTTTAAAATTCTTTTGCGTCGTGGTAGTATTGTTGTTTCAGAGTTCATGGCTACAGCAGACTTCAATTTATGAATTATATAATTGATTGCAAAATTACAGTCATCAGTTTGATAGATTGCCTCAAAATCGATTTTCTTTATGTCTCGGTATAACCCCTCTTGATCTATTTTGGTGCGTGTCAAGACAGCATATTTACGGGTCTGTTGTATATTCAAACAAAGTATGACAGATTTGTGATCAGTAAGAGTAGATTGTGGAACAATGGTGACAGAACTATGTTTGGTTTTTAAGACCACGTGATCTAGACAGGTCCCACTGGCATCCCTGGTTGTAAAATAATGTGCCGGCAAAAGACCATGGAAGGCTGTGAGTGAGAGATATTGGGTAGAGGAGGAGCTTAGATTCTCAGAAATGATATCTACGTTCAAATCTCCCATAATTACGACGTTATTAAAGCTAGACAGATTCTTTAAAGTTTCATCAAGTGACGTAAGAAAAGGCTCAAAGTTATTATACGAAGGAGAACGATAGATCGCCAGCAAAGCAATGTCGTTGTAACCAAATTTAACTAGAAGGCAATTACAATTTTGAACATTCGGCTCCTCAACGCAAAAACTAAGTTCCTCCTTTATATATACCACAACGCCATCATTCTGAAGAGGGTTCATTGTAGTGCTAAATGAGCAATAGCCACTGATTGTGGGGATAACAGGTACACCAGTCAACCAGCACTCCGTGAGAATGAGGACGTCACAATCAATCTTAAGTCTAGTCAATAGAAGCTGAAAACCAGCAAAATTACAATTTAAACTACGAATATTTTGAGTAATGACTGACAAGGACGATTGAGTCGGAATTATTTTGTGGCAGTCATCGACATGACACTCGAACGAATCCGAAACAACAAAATCATCAATGTTGTTTGAAATAGTATCAATATTAGCCATTAAAACGGAGCGTGTATAAATGATACGATTGGTAGTTTTCCAGCATAATAATATAACAAATGGCACATATGTATTGCAATAGAATGTCTGCAGGGCAGTAAATATAGAGAAATATGGATAACTTAAAATTAATAAGATATACTCTAACAAATATAAAGGTATGGATTGTATATTTTTCACACGGAGAATCTACATTCAGTATATAATTAAATGTATAAAGTGTTGACAGTGTATTTATAATTATGTAAGAATAAGCTATATGCATGCTACATAGTGAGGAAATTAGTGTACATTCAAAATAAAGAAGAAAAATCAAACCTAAAATGGACCTTCTAAAAACCGGGGAGACCATGACTACAAAAATACTTAGTCATACCGCCCTCCTCAGGGTTTCGATGTCCTTTTCGGAAGTCACTCTGATGTGCTGCTCCTTTTCTTTTTCCCTCAAATAAACAACGCCGTGCGCAGTCCAACAGAATGCGTAATTATGTTGCTGTTGAAACATTCTGGCCAAATAAAAAAGCTTTTGAGTCTTCGCAGTGAGGTGATCCGATATATAAACCGGTTTTGACGGGCCTTCTATGTCCAAGATAGACGTATTCAGTTTTTCACCCGGTTTTTTTGATTTGTTGAATTTTTTCAACCGGTCAAGAATGCTTTCTTTGTGTAACACTGTTGTGAGCTCCACGATGATTGGGTTAGATGCGTCTTTCGATTTTATCCTGTAAATGTCCTTCACGCAGCTACGGTTAACTTGGGTATTAAGAACCTGTCCAACTCGCTCGAGTATGGTACATAGATCCTGCTTGGTCTCACCCGCTTTCTTCGGAATGTTGCGAATTTCGATTCCTGTGGATCGTGACTTACGCTCTAGATATTCGATTTTTTCTTCCAATGTTTCGATCTTTTTTTTGTCTATTCGATTTTCTGATTCCAATTGGCTAATTCTCGATAAGAACTCATCATACTTATTTGACATAAGTTCCACACTTAATGTCAACTTGCTATTTTGCTCCTTAAGTATGTTGATTGATGATTGTAATTCATCAAACCTAGCTGCCTGGTCCCTTGAAAATAACGCGAACATCTCTTTGATGATGTCGGTATTTGAAGTGTCATCCTCATCAAACTTCCTCTTTTTTCTCTCTGTAATGTTTTCCAACATCGATCGTAAATCAGGTGCTGAGTCATAATGTTGAATCCCCAAAATAGTAGAAACCGAAGCGCCGCTTGCAACCGCTATCTCCTCATTTACGTTCGAGTTTTGCGGTAGCGGAGAAATCGGCGGCGGCGTGCGTTTTAGAGGCATATTCAAAAATTCGCCAGTTATACCAAAAGAACCACACAAGTACACGATAATAAGCGCGGAGATATTCAAGCGAAGCGAGGAGTAAAAAGGATGGCAATTATGGCGACTGACCCGCTTCCTCGAGTAGATGGTGGAACGGAACGTAAATAGTAGTTTAGTGCGGTCAGGTTGGCAGCACTCCTTTTCTGTCACCTGTTTTATTAGTTCGATTCTTTATTGCGATAAAGTTGGTAGCACTTATCTGTCAGATCCGAATGACGTTCCGAGCTTGTGATGACGTTGTGAATGATGGCTGGTGCAATAACCTCAAATTGAATCCGCGTTACTTAACTGTTCTTGAAAATCGATGATTTTTGTCCAGCTCTTGGACCTAAATGAATACTATGATACTTTATTTTCTTGATGCGAGAAGCCTTATATACGAATTGTAAGTATTTTCACTGATTTCTCAAGTTAAACTGGGAGCAACAACAACAATGTGTCACTTGTTCGCACCGCAAACCGGAAGGACTAACTTTCATAAGGCTAATTACCCTGAAATTAATAATTACCTAAATAAGCTAAATTGGAATGAACTTTTTCTAAATACTCGTGATGTGAATGGCATGGTGGAAATTTTTTACAAGTGTCTCCTCGATGCGATTGGGAATTTTGTGCCTGATCGGAAACCAAACAATAATCGCTATCCGCCGTGGTTTGACCTAACATTAATAAAATTATTAAAGGATAAAAACAGGTTGAGGTTGCGTTACAGGAAATACAAGAATCCTTTAGATCAAATTGAACTGAAACTGGTTTCCAAGCGGTGTGAAAAACTAGCTATGAATCTATATAATGACTATATTGATAGAATTGAGAAGGATATAAAAAATAATCCCAAACTTCTCTGGAGTTACATAAAAGCGAAACGCGGTGGCTCTAGTGGCTACCCTTTGGCAATGACTAATGGACAGGTTGTTACATCTAACGGTTCTGAAATCTGCGACCTTTTTGCTAACCATTTTGCAACCGTGTACACGCTTGACAAAGATACAGAAATCAACTGCCATACAAAGTACCTCCAAGCATTGCATAATAATAGTCAGGGCTTGAGTACTCCACTGATTGATCGCGACTGTTTACTAAAAAAACTAAAAACAGTAAACATTAGTAAAGGACCTGGCCCGGATGGCATCCCACCTGTTTTTATTTATAACTGTGCCACAGCTCTAGTGTCTCCTTTACTAATAATATATAATAAATCGCTGGCTACTGGAACTTTTCCGTCAAAATGGAAAATAGCCAAGGTAGTCCCAGTGCATAAGTCAGATGAAAAGGATACCATAAGCAACTACAGGCCAATTTCAATTTTATCCACATTCGCAAAGATTTTTGAATCTATTATATGTCCAAACCTTCAGCAACATTTAGGTTTGTATCTAAATGATAACCAACACGGTTTTGTACCATCTAGATCTACAGCCACAAATTTGGTGTCATTCACGGAGTCCCTAATACAGGCTGTAGATGGAGGCAAACAATTTGACGTAGTGTACACCGACTTCAGTAAGGCATTTGATAAAATGCCTCACTCTATTCTGATATATAAACTCGCAGCATATGGTATAACTGGGCCTTTATTAAGTTGGTTCAAGTCCTATCTTACTGAACGCGAATTCTTTGTCGTTGTAAACGGTTTTCGATCGGCTGCACATAAAATAACATCAGGCGCCCCCCAAGGATCTCACTTGGCTCCAATACTTTTTATTGCGTTCATTAATGACCTTCCTGAGTGTTTTCGTTCCTCCGAACCTTTTCTATATGCTGATGACTTAAAGTTTGCTAGAGTAATAGAGTCAAAAAGAGACTGCGAACTTCTGCAGCACGATCTTAACCAAGTTATAAAATGGTGTCGCAATAACAAAATGCAACTAAATCCGAAGAAATGTTACCACGTTACATATACGCGTAAGATTAGTTGTATTGACACAGAGTACTTCATAGACCAAGAGCGAATCCAAGAAGTCGAATCAATAAGGGATCTTGGAGTACATTTTGATAGGAAAATCACTTTTGTGCCTCATATTGATTACATTATTAAAAAGTCATCCAAAATGCTTGGGTTCCTACTTCGTAATACCAAAGGCTTTCGTAAAAGTAGCACCAAGATAATGTTATATAACAGTTATGTACGCAGTGTTATGGAATATTGTAGTGTTGTGTGGAGACCTCACTATGCCACTCACATGTTGCGTCTGGAAAGGGTTCAGAAACGTTTTGTGTGGCATTTAGCTTTCAGTGACGGGAAATCTAAGCGTCTGCCCTCTTATAAAGTCCGTCTGTGCCATTTTAAGATGCATTCGTTGTCTATGCGTAGAGATATAACAGATGTTTTGTTTCTTTACAAACTGTTGCGCAATAAAATCGACTGTCCCGGTTTACTGAAGCTAATTCGTTTCCGTGCGCCTTCTAGATATCCTAGGAATAAGATAACACCCCTGTGCCCGCCATTTCGAAAGTCTGTGCTTGGTGCTAATTCTCCAATACCTAGAATGTGCAAAATCATTAATGACCGCAGTGACTTGTTGGATGTACACCACGACGGTATAAATAAATTTCTACGAGCTTTCGTAAATAATTCCAATGGCGATTTAATGTAATGATGCTCTAAATTTTAATTTTGATTTTAATTTTAATTTAATTTTTATGTTTATTTTGATTAAATTCTAAGTTTAAATTTAATTCTAATTTTAATTTTATTTGCAATTTTGTTTTTGATTGTGATTTTAATTTTAATGTTAATTTTAATTTTGTTTTTTACTTTGATTTTGATTTTAATGTTGATGTTAATTTTGATTCTAAACTCATTTTTTGAACCTGTTTTCAACTGCGTTTTTTTGTTGCTTTTTTCTTTAAGTATTCCATAATCAAATCAATTAATCACAATTTAATCAGTAGGTATAATGGTAGACAGCCTTGAATTAATAATTTTGATACTATTGTTTTAATTGTCTATTGCAAGTAGGTATAAGTCCTAATGTCAATAACTTAAATAAGTAAATATTATGTTATGTTAAACCGTTTTTGTGCATGCTGTGTTAACCTGTAATTAATTGTTGCACCTGTAAATGTTACTCTAGTCATTAAGTCAGAAATGTACATAGTGTAAACAATTGTTGGTTAACCTAAATAAATAAATAAATAAATAAATAAGACGAAAGTAATGGTGTTTGAAAGAGACGAAAACGTGTCGTTGTGCAATGTGAAAATAAACGATATGAGTGTAGAACAAGTGAACGACTTTGTATATCTGGGAAGTCTGTTTACAAGGGATGGAAAGATTGATGCGGATGTGGAAAGGAGAGTGAATGCAGGAAATAAAGTGAATGGCGCTATACATGGCGTTGTGACCAGCCAGTCTATGTCCGAAAAGGCACGACTGGCTGTTCACAATGGTGTGCTGGTGCCTACACTAACGTATGGAAGTGAATGTTGGGTATGGCAAAAGAGACATGAAAGTAGAATAAATGCTGTAGAAATGCGTTCCTTGCGAAGTATGTGTGGTGTAACAATTAATGACAGATTGAGGAATGATGATATAAAGCAACGTTGTGGTTTAAAAGAAGATGTAGTAACAAAAATTGAAAAGAGTATGCTTAGATGGTTTGGTCACGTTGAAAGGATGAATGAAAGTCGACTCCCTAGAAGGACATACATAGACCTTATTGGTGAGGTTCTTCAGGAAGGTCAGGTGCGTAGTACTCGCAACCGGCGTGTGTGTATGACAACATGTATGAATGTAAACGAAGCAAAAGAAGTATGTAAGAATCGTAGCATATGGCGCTCTGTAGTTTCTGCCTACCCCCATGGGAAAAAGGCGTGAGTTTATGTATGTATGTATGTAAGAAATCTGGCTAGTGTTTCAATACCTCAAAACCCCCTACATTAGATAACCTTATCTTTAGGCCGTGGACGTTACTACATCTATTAGTCAAACCAACATTACCTTCTGAGCGTCCTAAAGCTCCTTCGTATAGTATTGAGCAGGCGCGCCCCGGTGGCCGTGGAGTACGAGGGAGGCGGCGTGTACTTGGGCGGCGGGTCGGGCGGCGCGGGCGCAGGCGCGGCGGGCGCGGCCAGGCCGCCCAGCGGCTCGTTGGCCACGCCCATGCGCGGACGATACAAGTTTTGGATGCGCTGGAAGTGTGGAAATAAGTAATGAATTACACTAAAACAATGTTATGGTTAGGTGCCTAACGGGCCTATTGTAGATTCAGCAACGCTTGCTGACGTCGGTCTGGTGATGGGTGACACAGTTTTTGATCCCAAATGTCATTGGTAGATATTGAACAGTCAACTAATTAAGTGTAGTCAAAGGGGTGAAAGACTGTTAACAGTCTTACCAAGAGGTTTAGTATGTCCCTGTTCCTTGGTTGTAATGTCAGATAGGCAATCACTTCATTTAAAATTAATGGTACCTATTTAGCTTTATCCAGTTAGACTGAAAGTCATCCCCAACATAGGTGGGAAGTGACACATGTGGATAGGTTAACTTCGAGTAGCTAAAATATGGACAGGTAATTATTGTGACAAAAATACATTTAAAGGATCGAAACTTTACCAAAATTAAGTTTTTTAGAGTTAGGTAATGTGTGATTTAATATCGTTCAGCGAAGTTTTGAACTGGGAAACTATTTACCTTCTCAAATTCCACTGTTAAAGTAGGCATTTTTAAATTACACGCGCTTCACTGTCGTTTATAAAATCACTGGCACAATGAGAAATACTATTTTTTCAACTTGAAAATTGTTATTGATTAATAAATAATTATTTTTGTACAAACAGGAATCTTAACTTATTCACGTTATAGTTCAATTAATAAGGTCTACAAACAACTTTACAGCTGTAGAAAAATTCCAATAAAATTCACTTATTTACTATTATTTCGAACACTTCGTTATCTCTTATAAACTGAGACTAAATCAAATATTCTTCGCGACCTTGTATGAGTTCATATTTCGTAACACTATGTCAAACGCATGTAATCTAACTATTTGCTTGTAACACAATAAAATCACGATAGTACTAAGTGTTCTATAGTTTGTCGGAATGATAATTAGTATTGTGCTTTTAACTAGTCATTGTGTGAAGGTTTTAGCTCTTATACGGAACAGTCATCAATTAGTAAGTACATAAGACTTTTCTGCACATATTGTGAAGACATGTGAACTGCTATAAATAAGCCAATTCAGTCACTTTTCAGGATTTTCTAGTAGTAAAAAAATGTACCGTCAAATTAGCGATTAAGGGCCTTCGCCCACACTGTCGGCACGGCTCATCAATGGATTTTAATAAGCGCAAATGATTTAAGATCTTATTTTATCATGCTAAGCGTCCATATTTCGGGTTGCCAGACCGTGCCGAAGGATACTGAAGCAGGCTATAGCGCGTCAATGAAATGTGAGTCTTAACAGTATTAACTAGAATGTAATCATTTGTATTATTAAAATCTCTTGCCGTACCCGTACCACGCCGACTGTAAGCAAGGGTTATCGATTTGTATGTGTATTTTGAATGTAAATCTAAACTAATACAATAAAACTAAAGAGTTTATTTGACTTTTGTGTTTGAAAGGGCTAATCTCTGGAATCATTAGTAGAATTTGAAAAAGAAAACGGCCCTGAGGAAGTTATCATGCACAAGGTGCAGAAACGGATTTTGCAAATCATCAGAGAAATCTTATTATGTGCAAAATAAAATGTTGTGTGCCTATTTAGTGCTTTACTTTGCTAAATACCTACCTATCCTCAGCGGCGTCCAACCCTTCCAAACGACAATCTTGGACTAATCGACAATGTAGTATCCGCCACTGATAGAGTATCTTGTGTTGAAAACTATTTCGCTAGCCGGCCATTTATTAGAACTTTTGGTGTTACAAGCATACTTTCTACTCTTTCAACAAAGTGTCTCAAAGAGAATCGTAGATTTTATCTCTAATTAGCTACAAACAAGTCTACATTTTTATAAATAACTAGAATTTTTAAATAACTGGACAATATGTACAGCAGCAAGCACTTAAGCATTGCCAGAAATTGTATGATATTACTACTTACCTATAGTGTTTTAGAAAACGAATGAACTAATCTTTACTCAAAGTTTCAATCGTTCATTGCGAAATAGTCGCGTTTGAATTTTGTGTAGGCTTTATCCTGACAACACAAACAATAAGAAACAAAAATGTTGTCTTACCAGTTCTTCAATACAATCGTTGGTTCCATAATCCTTGTAGCATTAACAATGTAAACATTTTATATAACAATAACAAAACAAACAGACATAATAGAGTGTCTTATTTACTAATCAGTTGCTCTTTAGCTCTGTATATAAACAACTTGCTAATTTGTTTAGTCTTCGTCTATAATCTCAATTAGATTATAGACGAAGACTTTGAAGTCGTATAGAATAACAAACAGTATAACATTTGTATTCAGTTAATATGTTTTCTAAATCTATGACACACTTCAAGTAAATTTAGAGCTTTTTTACGTTGCTTATCCTATTACCTACATAATACTATCTTACCGTGCAACTCAATGTTAACTTACAAAGTTTTACATCTGCTTGATTAACTTTCAGAGGGCCAATTCCCGTTATTAAAAGCGTTCAAAATCTAGGCGCAATCTCATCTCAGCGAAAATCAAAGTCAAAAAAATTAGGATAAGTAAAAAGCATCTTTAGCAGATTTACAATTTAAATGCGAACGTCATTAAAAATACGGGATTGCCTCTGGTTAAAACCAATCATTTTTTTTATGTAAAAAATCCCCTCCTCTTATTTTTTCCGTGCGATAATCGAACCCGCGATACGTAGCGCGGCTCGCCCAATACGTTAACAGTGACGTGATGTCATACTAAACCCGCCACATTTATTTAAGATTCAATTTGGTAGCATTTTCAGATTACAGGGTCGGATTTCCTAGAGAGAAACGTTTAAATAAGTAAGACAGGATGAAGTAAAATTTAAGCGACTTACATCAAGAATATCCGGTGGTCCCTTGTTCATGTAACGCCACGTCTGTATGAACGCGGCGACAGGCACTAGCAGTAACGCTCCTTGCTGCAAAAACACAGCCACCTGGCGACTCCACACTGACCAGTAACTGGAATTTAAACTTTATGTCTTAGTTGTTAAGACTGACTTTCGTAGAATAAGTAAATTCTACTTTTCTTACCTGTGATTAAAGAATGAAAATGAAATGAAAGTAGTTTATTCCCTTAAGCATTCTCTAACAATATAATTATTAGATGTAGCTCCCTTTGTCTAGCACAAGCAAACACATTAACGGTAAACAGTTTTTAAATATTCTCAACAGTGAGAGTTTGAGAAAATTAATTGAATAGGTACTTATGTATAAGGCGACACGGTCTGCAATAATGTATTTCTAAATAAATATGTGAGGCGAAATACTTCGAACCTTTTGAAATAACATTGCTTAATACGGCGGCATGTCATATTCAGCATGTTTTAAGTGAAGGAGTGCGGAAACCTCAAACAATCGAATTTCTACAACTGTAGTAAATATTTCCCTTTCAAGATTTCAAAGTGAAATAGTTGAGAATCACCATAACATACCCTGCTGGTTTCCTCCAACTGTACATTTGTTTCTGTTGCCCAACTCGGAAATCCATCACGCAAATTGCCTGAAAAGATAAACATAATTCCATGAATCACATCTTCAGCCCATAACTTACAAGGATTATGCCCGTTTTTTAAAGATATAAAGAAAACCTGTAAGTAGTAAGGCCGCGTACCTTTCATGACGACACATAGCTGTGGTTTAAAGCGTCGTTGTTTGTTTACTTAAATGGTGTTGTTCACATATAGGACAGCATTATTAACTGCAGTCCGCGATTAATTTTGCTGTGACGATAAATTGACAAAATACAATAGGAATGTGAACAGGAATGGCTAGAGTTGATGGTCGTCTGACGATAAATTAATTGATACGACATAGTAAAAGCTACTATACTATGAATAAATATATTAATGATAAACTGTGATGAATGGAAAGCTACTAATTAAAATATATATTTTTTAATATTCAATCAATTTCTGCTACATTTGTCGTGACATAACTGTATGATTTATCAATTATAATAAATAATCTATAGGTTTATTGTGAATTTGTGATCTCAGTAATAAATATTGCATAAATTTGTGAAATGTTATTTTTAAGGATGTTATTTAATTTAATTTTATGTCAATTTGAATTCAACTGTAGGTAATCTTGCTTGTTGCTTAATGTTGCTGTGTCTTTACAGGGTTCATAACTGTACTATAGCTATAAGCCTTTGTAACACCTTTATCTGACATTATGGTATGCAAATAAATGAATACATAAATATGAATATAATTAGAAAACGTCTTAGGGAACCAAAGCCTACTAAATACATTTTCGCGGGATGATTCACGTCAATTAAAGGTGGAAGACGTAAAAGAGGCCAACGTACTTTTCATTAAATTAATAACTGACTTAGTTTTAAATATTACATAAGTTAAAAATAGTATTTTTTCATAGTATTAACCTGTTTCCGTTTCTGGTTCCGCAAAAATGTACTTTCTCCATCTGTTTTCATTTTGATATTTCCGTCTATTTAGATTGCAATAATTGGCCAACTAGGATACTTACACACAACAACACAGGCAAAACCACAGTCCAAGTGAAGCTCAGTAGGGCTGCAAAGGTCGCCGACAGCCTGCTGCGCGACGAGTACAGCGCGGCCACCACCACGTCGGGCGAGTAGGGCCGCCCGCGCACCACGAACACGCCGCAAGCGAGGGCCACTTGTATCACGCACTGCCACCAGGACCCCACCCACACGTAGTCTATGAAGTGGACTATGCGGATGCCAGCCTGAGAAAAATACAGTTGATTGAAGATAAAAATAAATAAATATTCCACAACTTTTCACACAACGCCATTTAGTCCCAAGTTAAGCTTGAAAGCTTGTGTTATGGGTACTAAACAGCTGATAAACATACTTATATATTTCTAAATACATACATATTATAGATAATTACACCCAGACACAGAACAAATGATCGTGCTCATCACACAAACATTTGTCCTAGGTGGGAATCGAACCCACGACCTCCGGCATAGCAGTCAGGGTCACTAACTACTAGACCAACAGGCCAGTCAAAAGAGAGAAGATAAGAAACAGGAATTATTGATTGATTGAGGTAAGCCGTTTTAAGGGCCACATCAGCCGGTGAATGAAGTAAACACTCAGTGATGTTCAAAATCAAAATCAAAAGCCCTTGTTCAAACTAGGCTGAGAAACAACACTTTTATAACGTCAAAAAAATACATGAGACAGTCCCCCAAAAACGCCCACCCTTCGCCACTTCCTAGTGAAGTGGACTAACAATGCTTAGTATTCGTATCAAATGACAGCTCAACTCGCCTTCACTTCGCTTAAAGTTTCATGGGTTTGTTTTTACAGAATAGCATCGCAATTTAAAAGATAAAGTGAAACCATTTCAATTCAATTATACCGTTAATGGCACGCAGGGCACTCCTAAACGTCAAACTTACAAGTTTAATGAAATATGTAAATGATTCTAGATACTCTTTTAAAAGGTAGATTCATATGGAGCAGAATGGGCAAGAAACTTCATTTTCTATTTAAATAAGCAACTTTTGTCGCTGTAAAAAAGATACTACGTAGACGAGAATCGAACATCGCGACGAAGAGAGCGCTTATATCTATCAGAGCAGTACGCTACATTTTTAAATTTTGATTATGTACAGACGCCAGTACATCAAGTTACCCCAATGTGTCAAATTATAACTTGATGTGCTGGCGTCTGTACTTTCAGTATGCGAACTTTATTACTTTAAAGGAATTCACGTAACTGACAATAAAAAAGCAAGAAGGTGATGCGGACTACTGACCGGACATGGGCCAAAATATTTACTCAAATAATTTCACTGCTATTATTTAATTTTTTCACTCAATTTTCTATCTAAGACTATAATATAATAAAGAGTGATCTAAAACTTACATAATTTTGCTGGCTTACATTAAACTGCCGTGCAACCAATGTTAGCTTAGCTAAACAATTAGTTTTGCGATTATGTATATACTAGTGGATTTACCACATGTTGCAGTGGTAAATTATTATCCAAACGTAACCCGTTACTAACGCGTTCACGTGACGCTTGAGACTCTCAAGCGTCACGTGAACGCGTTAGTAACAGGTTACGTTAAAAACGTCATCATAGTATACTCTCAAGTTGAGAGTATACTATGATGACGTTTTTAACTCCACCATTCCTTAATTAATTATTTTAAATCTTCAAGTTCAAACGGTTAGTTGACGCCAGACCTTGGCCAGTTAACCGCATGTAATTTTAACCATGGTTCGGTCATCAACTGTATCACGGGCAGGGAACGATTAATAAACGCTAACCGTATACCTATCAAAGAACGTATTGTATAATCATCCTCATCTGACTAGCCTTTTCCCAACTATGTTGGGGCCGGCTTTACATTAGTGTTTTATTTATTTTTTATCGTAGGGACTGTAGTTGGTTAATTGGAAGCGCTACTGCTGGGCATGTCGGTTCGATTCTCAGATCGAGTAGTGTTATTAGGTTTTTCAGTAGCAGCCTGGATTAGTTCCCGGCTGCTGGTAAGCTCGCCCCATATTACAGTATGTGACTTAAAAGTAAAACATAACTGAACCGTAATTTATGAAAACCCGTTAGCATAAGCCACAACATTCGCCCGAAGTACAATTTATTATTATTCGCCTTATTAATTGATTCACGAATCTAGGTTAAATAAAAAACATATTAGGATAAAGCGGAATAATCGAACTTCTACGAAATCAAAGACTGGTTTAATCTAGTTTACTTGAATTTATGCATCTATAGTTTCAGTGACCTTAGTGAAGATTCTTAATATTAATATTTACCGGACGATCCCTTGACCTTTGCACAACAAGGCGAGGTAAATCGATCGATGTGGGAAAAATAACACTTGCAAGTCACACAGTATGATATCCGAATCATAATTAATATTTATAAGTATCAGAAAGGCTCGTGGCTAAAGTACATACAACCGCACGGATCGATCTTCAAGGTTAAGCAAAGTTTGGCAAGGTCAGTCCGTGGATCCAAGAACCCTTCGTACGTAAGAACGCGTCTCGAAACGGCAGTACTTATAAAACTCTTTCCATTAAAAGTGCGTTGAGCACACAACTTCTACCATATTTGCTATTTCGCGAATCTTTGGTATGGTAAAAACGCTTGGTTTTTATTAAGCGGATGTGTTAAGATTATATGTGCGTGATATAAGATACTACCACAGTCTAAAAACCTACAGTCGTCCGACGAAGCCGTCTAGACAGGGCAATCGTGTGGGGTGTGAGGGGCAAGACGCGGGAAAGCCGCTCCCGAACTGCGAACAAAACGATGTTCGTGGTTCGGGAGGTATTATTTAGGGCGTGTAGACGTTGTCGGGATTTTTCCAGAGATCATAGGCGTCCTCTTACTGTATTAATATTTATACTGTGACACTACTTTACAGTCAGACTACAATCTACTAACCAAATGGTGTCGAATTACTTTATTTTCGCTGTAATTTATAGTGAGAAACAAATCTAATTATAGGCCTGATGAGGAACATGGTGTAAAGTTCCTCATCCCTCATTGAAATCCCTGCTGAACTACTGCCCGATTTCAGTTGTCGGGATCTCAAGTACATATTCAGTCACGCAGATAACTTTTATATCGCGATGTAGGACATGTCAGTTTAGTTCGTATGTGGCGAGATAGATGTCGCTATACTAGTAAATATAATTATTCTGTTTATACTTACATCAGTACTAAGCAGCAATCCCATGGCCAGTCCAAAAACGCAGCTTAGAAACGTGATAGTGGTCTCCCATACTTTGAGAGCTTCGGCGTTTATAGCCATGATGCCAGTAATGACGCAGTGCCATATTGCCAGTTGCTGTGCGATGCCGAACATTATTATGATGAAGTAGAATATCACTGCCCATGCTGGGGATAGCTGAAACGTAAGAAAAAGTAAAATAACTAAAACTGCAAGATACTTAGAACCTAAATTAAATAAAAAGGCCACAGTGTCCTCATATTTACAATAATAATAATGTAATACTTTACAAAGTAAATAATATAATGGTCGGAAAGCACGTTAAGCCGTTGGTCCCGTATGTCATTTGTAGATCTTTGACAGCCGTTACTTGTAGTTAGAAGCCCAAAAGACTGACAACCAGTTTAACCAATGGGTATCATGTTACCCAGTAACTGGTTTGTGGAGGTCTGACAGGCAGTCGCTTCATGTAAAACACTGGTATTCAGTAAACTGGAAGCTGACCCCAACATAGTGAAAAGGCTAGACATATGATGACTTTACAAAGTTAATAGTTGTAAACAAAATACAAATGACAACACTCGTTGAGTTTTAATTGTAAAAATCGTAATAGTGTTGTAAAAGTAAAAAAATCACAGCAATACCTTGTATAAGGGAGAGTAACCAATATTGAATTGGCACTTAAATTGGACCTTTGGTAGAAATATAGTATATTCAGCTAAGTAAGCTTTACAAGCAATAGTCAAGTAACATTTCGTACAAATTCCACCCTCTTCTTAGTCTCGCACTTATTGTGATATAAAACTACAGAACCTATATTGCGCGTGGCCCAACATTCACTTGGCCGTTTTATCCTCAATGTACTTAATCTTTAAAATTATAATATGTTTTGTGACATGTTGTGATTGTGAATCTACTACATGGCCCATTTTAAATAGCAATGGAGATACGATTTATATGATGCAAGTGTAAAAAGTTACACACCAAGTATTTAGTCACGTTGCAAATAACACATTGTTATTTATAGGATTTCTTTTTTTTTTTTTACACGATTTTCTTTATAATTTATGCAATTTTATGAAGCGAACAATAGCCGGCGATAACAATGACACCACTATCTGACTTCCGCTAACCTTTCGAAACCCAGTATTCACGTGACCAACATTTGTCACTTCAGTGCGAACTGCGAAGTCCCTTATTACTGACTTGTTTTATTTTAAGCTTTCTTTTCGCGTGGAATTTTATGGTTTATTTTTGGCATTTATTCCTCATTCTTTTCCAAAAATAAAAGTAACTTAACACTTTCACAGTCTACAAACTAGACACAATAGTTAATGAAACAACATGAATTGTATGTGACTCCCTAAATAAAACATTCTTCTTTCTCTTCTTCACAACTTTCATATAATTATAATACTATCTATTATAAAAACTTACAAAAATACTCATTAAAACTTTAAGAGTTTTAAAGGGTGTTACAATAGGCGGCCTTAGCGCTTAAAGCCAACCTTTGGACTTACTGTTAACAAACAGTTAACAAACAGGGTGCGAATCCCGAAATCTAAAATGTAGACTCTTTCAACGATTTTCAATAGAAAATTGTTAGAATTTGTCGTGGATAGTGCAATTCCGTAGGTAATATTCTTATTTTTAATATTACACAATCACGCACAATCAGCGTAGGTGTATATCTTTTTAAAGAGGCGCCATTGACGCGCGCACTTCGCACGCTCAATCTTATGGCTAATGGGACGGACTTATTTTTTTGTACTATGAGTAAATTCACAAGAAATGCATTGTTTAATATAAGTTACAGGTATTAGTTGTACAATTGTTTTATATAGGCGCATTTATCGCATTGGGGTAAACCTGTAATGATAGATGTAAGATGGAGAAATAAATAAATAAATATTCGCAGTATTTTAAAATTGTAGTTACGCGGAATTTCACTATCCACGACGAATTGTATTTTCGTTCTCACCCCTTTTTTCTAATTCGACTGGGCTATAAGTATATTATTATGCATTTAGTAAAGAAAAGGGATTTCGACATTACAAACCGAAAAAAAAAATCAAATTTGTTTGTTTGTTTCAATATGAATTAATGACGTTTCGTCTCATAGCAGAGAAAATTAAGGAGACCCAGTTTAATCTAAAAACCAACATTTCAAATCCACAATTTCATGATTATCATATAACAAGGCTAAGTCAATCATTTCTAATTTACACAAGCTAAATACAGTCGTAAAGCAAATTCTAGGCCGCATAGAATCAAGGTCATATTCCATATTTCAAAGTCTTGGCAATAAAAAGATATAACTCCGCGAAGTGTGCTAACTGTTATAAAAGTTTACATGGAAATAATTGGGCCGTCGAGTTAGATAACAACTTTGTTATTTGTTGGTTAATTGTGATATGCATGCCAGTTTTGAAGAATCAATACGAAATTATGAAAAGCTTATGCAAGGTCCTGTCATTGAGAAATTATTATTTTTGTAAGTTTGGTACCCACATTGTTTTGTGTTATTATATGTATTAACAGCTTAGTCTTTTCAGAGGCTAAGCTATGCTTACCGAGGTCGGTCTGAGGATGGGTGATCATCCATATTATATTGAAACCCTTCCTTAGATTGGAAAGCATGATAAACTTTTGGTTCCAGCTGGCATGACGACACGGGTAGTCAGAAGCCCGAAAACCTGATAACTAGTCTAACTATTGGGTATCGTATTACCCAGTTACTGTGGAAGTTAGATAAGTAGTGGCTCTATGTAAGATTAAGATTCAGCTGCATCTGGTTAGACTGGAAGCCGATGCAAATATAGTTGGGAAAAGTCTAAGAAGATGTCAATGTCTTATTCTAATAAATGTACAATTATATACAACCTTAGGAGTTCTTTGGACTAGTTTTGACTAACTTAAAGTGAAGTTTTATCCAACATGTTTATCTGCAGTTTTATAGCAGGAGAAAATACAACCAACTTCAAAAAAAACACTAAAGAGTGTAAAATAACTCTAAATTAAGAAGTCTGTGGTGGTGGTTTTGTCTCATTCATGATTGGACACCGACTTCCGAATTTATAGTTATTTTACTATTTTCCAACTGATTTTGATGAAATCAAAAAGTAAAAATCATTATAAAAATGTTCATAAAATGAAAACTATCAGGCCAAACTATGTTAATTTTATATGAGACCAAAAAGCAACTATTCCACATCAAACTAAAAAAGAATCACGTAAATCGGTACATAAATCTCAGTGTAATCGGTGCACATACATACAAAAAAATGTTCAAAGATAAATTAAATGTTCATTAAAACGTTCATAAAATGAAAACTACCGGGACATACTATGTTAAATTTTTATGGGACCAAATGGCAATAACTCCGCATCGAACGAAAAAAGAATCACGGAAATCGGATCATTAATCTCGGAGTAATCGGTGTATATACATAAAAAAAATACCGATAGAATTAAAAACCTCCTTCTGAAGTCGGTTAAAAATAATATAAAAGATAGAATCAAAACTCCCGAATCTTTATGATATAATTATTTTAATCTTATTATGTAGATAAAAAAAATCTTATTGCTGATATGATAACTTTTTGACCGATAAAAATTGTGTTGCTATCTGTAGTGTAATTCAAAATGACAGACTACAGACCAAATAAATAAACACAATTTTAAAAAGGTGTTGGGGGTTCGATCCTCGGGTCGGGCAAAGTGTTATTGAGTTTTTCCATCTGGATTTTCTCAGTATCCGATTGATGGCAATAAACTCACCCCCTTATCACGTGGGACTTTAAAACATAGCAAGCGAAATGTGGCTTTACCACGGCTTTTTTTTATACCACGACGGTGGCAAACAAGCTTACGGCCCGCCTGATGGTAAGCGGTTACCGCAGCCTATGGACGGTTGCAACACCAGGGGCGCCACACGCGCGTTGTCGACCCTTTAAAAACCTATTTACTCCCCTTTTGAAGTACCCCATACTGTAGCCCTCTGAGAAAACCTCGGCAGGCTTAACCAAAACTTAACCTCTGCCCAACCCTTCGGGGATTACAGGCGTGATTTATGTTATTAAAATAATGTTGTGGAACTTACTAAATTAGCAGGTAACACAGCAAGAGTAGCCGGCACGATCTGTGTTGCCAGCTGCAAGGGTTGCCACCCGCTGAGCGTGCGAGCAATGTTGCCAGACTTCCATACCGTGACTCCTACCAAACTGCCGTAGTGGCCCATGTAGCGGACCGGTGTAGAGACCACGTTGCCCGGCATGGGCTCCGAAATGGGCCATAAGAATTGTGTGGACTTTACCGTTTCTGTAATCAATATTATTTATGTATTAAAACCAACTCACATTTACAAAGTTCAATTCTGGATTTCATGTTCCAGACCCAATCGCACCCACACAGCACAGAGTCATAGATTGTGGCAATGTTTTAAACAAAATAAAAGATAAATAAATAAAAATCCCACAACTTTTTAAACAACGCTATTTAGTCCCAAGCTTGAGAGCTTGTGTTATGGGTACTAAACAGCTAATAAACATACTTATATATTTCTAAATACATACATATTATAGATAAATAATTACACCCAGACACAGAACAAATGATCGTGCTCATCACACAAACATTTTTCCTGGGGGAAGAAAAAATTACACCAAAAAGTATAAAATCATTGTATTTACACGGACACTAGTTCAGAAAAATTACGCCTCTGACGTTATCTAAACCAAGAAGATCCTGTCTGATATGTGTGGATAGACTCTATAAGACACAAGGATTAAATTTCAGTATAAATATCAACTCCAGTGTCGTTTGTGGCTGTAACTAAAGCCAACAATTACTCGACGGCATGTTCAGCCAAGTCAGAGGCCCATGGGCGGCAAACCTCTGACACTAGGTTAATAACTTAACACACAAAAAAGTAAATTAAAATTTTTAAAAACCCCCCATGCAAAAAGCCATGAAGTTTTATGTCGCGTCGGGGTACCGCTTAAGATACTTTTGATTTAAAAAAAAAATTAACTTGATTTTTGTCGTCAGTGCATTGATTCTTAAATGCTGGTTAAAACGAATCCAAACACGACATGCCTGCTACAACACAAAAGAGCTGATAACCTTGAAATGGCTGAACCGATTTTGACGAATCATGTCTAAGAACCATTGCAAGAAGTTTTCAAATAAAACAAACCGCATCTAAATTGGTTCACCCGTTTAAGCGCTACGGTGCCACAGACAGAGAGACAGACAGACACACACACACATAGCGGTCAAACTTATAACACCCCTCTCTTTGCGTCGGGGGTTAAAAAGAAAATACTAAAACCAAAATAAAACACTGCAGTATACCAGTCATCGCACGTCATCGTGAAACCGATTAGCGCATCGCGAGTCGTGTTGGTAATTTCACAGTAAATAAATACGTAAGTAGCACTCAATTAGATGTACCTACATCTACAACTACAATAGCTACGTATTATTATACTTATTGGGTTCTCTATGGGTATAAGTGGAGATAGCAGCCTTGAAAAGCTGGTCATTGTTAGCAATATCGAAGGAAAGAGAGCACTAGGCTGGATGCCAATACAATCAATGATATTATAAGTAAAAACGGTGTAGATAGGTTACCTAAACAACATTCGATCTTCAAAAACAGCACACTAACGCAGGCATGCGTCCGTTGACGGCGCGACGCGACACTGAGGTCAAGTATGGCTAGTTAGCAACATTTTAACGTTTCGCTTGCTGAGCGCTTATAACCTATTTACACCTTTTTACTTATAATATCATTGAATACAATGATCTGAATAAGTAAAATAGGCTACGTCCCCAAGTAGTTTTCAGCACGTGGTGATAGCAACTTTTGACCGGATTCGATGAAGGCAGATTGCCCGCTTAAAGAGGTCCACGATTCTCAGTAATTAGGGTCCGATCAAAGAAGATGGATATACGAGCCCGACTATAAAGCTAATCTATGTTGCCAACAGCCAAAGAGATTTAAAATCCTATAGACATGCGAAGTAATGTCACAGTGAAACTGGGGTCCCATGGTAACGCCATCTAGCAAAATATAGCGTTATTGGAGCGGCAGCGGTGCGTACTATATAAGACTAATCGACTTGTGTCCCGTCTATAATATTGAATGTCTTTGCCAACGGCCTACGTGAACGAATAAAAGTCAAGAATGTCAAATTTAAATCGTCAAAAAAGAACAATGAAAATGATTTTCATATATTCGAAATAAGAACCTTTTTGATAACAACAGACTAACTTTATTTTTTAAATGTTAGTATGACTGACAAAGCGTAGAAAATATACCGCGAAATTGATATTGCACACACATAGCACACAATTTCGCGGTAGGTAAGTTAAAAATTTACGCAAAGCATATTGCTGTGAATGTATTATTTATATCTTCTTAAACTATAAAAACCTATTAGTAATGGCGTAGGTTTCTAATCATCAAATGCAGCTAAATATGTATTCAACCGGAGTGACTAATGAAACCGGTTTTTGAAATCCTGATCAAGTAGGTATCTCTGATAACTAAAACAGTACAATTGTCAATCGATGTCTACTGCTTTTAGTTGACCAAAATAGCAATTAAATAGAACCCGTGGTATACTAGTAAATTTGCATCATGCTGGATCTATTAAATAGGAAAAGTAGGAATCTCTGTCGTATTTGAATTCGCACATCCAACAAATCAATTAAGTAGCTTATTTTGATGAGAGTTATATATTTTGCTAGAAATGAGAAATCCACAGTAAAATATTAAGCAAAATGTATATCTTACCAAAACTGCCCGGTATATAAACGTAGCCATAATTCTTCAATATTTGCACGCAAGTGTTGGCCAGAAACGAACCCAGTAGCAAAACTGCGAACGTAAATGCCACTATACACGCACTCTCCTTCTGCAGTATTTTGTTCGTTTTGTTCTTAGCATTTTTGTGTGATGTTAGTTGCATTATACAGGCTCCAAGGAGACCCCATGTTAAGAACGTTTCTTGAGCTGCCGCTGCCCAACTCTGAAAAAAAAAGAATTTACAATAAGAACTGTCTGTGACCATGAACAAAGAATGAAAATTGAATAGAGGTGTAGTTATTCTTTTGTTTACGTAATTATAGGTCGCAGTAAATAGTAAGCACTTAAAAGAGATAACATCTTTAGATATTATTCTAAGGTGAAAAAAATATTCATACATTACTATTGATGAAGAATTCGCTCCATTCAGTCTCGGAGAATATATTAATGACGGTGTCGTACGGTATTAGAGTGAGCAATTTGGTACATAAAACTAATGTACCACAGATCGGCAGGAATATCAGAATGTAGACAGCCTGCAATTTAAATTATAATGTGTTACCATTTCGTGGGAAATCATGTTTACGTTACAATGATGCGCTGTTAGCCGTAACTCTTATTACCTTGCCGTAAGACCTCAATCCTTTACTCAGTGCGACGAAGACTATCATCCACACTACCGCTAAGTTGAACGCTACTTGAAACTTTATTGTGCCGAAATATGAACTATTGGACCCCAAATTCCTTTGTAAAACTTCGCCATGAAAATACTGCGGTAAAGTTTCCTGTATTTTATAAGTACCATTCTTCGCAACGGCATCTGTAACATTAAAAAAAAAACTTTCTTAGTGCCCTACTTCCTTGTTCCACTAACGGAAAAAGTAATTGGGTAAATTGACGACCTTGATTCAGACTTCCTGCATCATTTGTTGATTGATATCACTGAATTTGTTGACGTTGTCCAAACAATGAACTGTTTAATTATGTAATGTTTGACTCACCTTCAAAATTGAATTCGTGCGGCAGTGCCCATTTGTATTTGTCATTGGACGTTATAAAAGAGTCTCGAAAGTAAACAAATATCCAAGACAGGCCTATTATACTGTACATGCCAATCACGGCTTGAGTTATGAGCAACGATACGCCTACACCTTGGAATATTGGTGATATACGCCACATATCCACCGGGCCAGACTCCAACACTTGGCCCAAACACAAATGTAAAGTAAATAGCGGTATTCCAATTAAAAACGACAGTATAAAAAACTGTATTATGAAGCTCGCTGCAACAATAAAAAAAAGATCCATTATAAAGATACCAGGAAATTAGGTGAATCCAATTAATTGCGTAAAGTTCTATTCATTACCTCCAAAATGAACACTGAATATGGCAAATCTAGATATATTAAATATTCCCACGGTACAACTGAGGCACGCCAGCATGGCACTCATACGATGTGGCCAAACTCCAAAAGGAGGTTCTTCAGTCTCTTCATTTCTGCAAAAAAAAAAAACGTTTTGGAGAAAATGATAATAAGCTCGTGAATCATCAAATCACATCCTATGACCTCATTTTGAGAACGAAATGAGTAATGAATGTATTACCGAAATCGCGAAGGTTGCTCAATGCATGAGTTAACTGCAAAGTATAACACAATTAAGTTTGAACGAATATTTATAATTACCTCTCCTCAGTGGCACTTGAGGTGTTTTGGATGATGGGAGCAACGTCCAACGATTCAGTGGACGAACTGGACGCACTGCTTCTTGCGGTACTCCTGGCAGTATTCCGTCCAGTCCAGTCTCCCGCCGTAACGTCACTATCCCCCGGAGACGGGAGTGAAAGCGTCCGATTCATGAGCAAGGCACGTCGCCCCACAATCAAGGGTCCCGACGCACCATCACTACTGAGATTTGCCGCCGTCACTTGCAACTGTATCGGAGCACTCGTCGGCCGCATGTTGATGTTATGCTCCAGAAAAAGTATCACTGGCAGCGTTAACGGCTCGCAAGACGACTCCGCTGTTATCGCCGGCAGAACAATTGGGTCTAATCTTCTCATTGAGTTTCGTAACGTATCGTTCGTTGTGCTTGCTCTTTCTAATGATGAAACCAAAGCTTGTCGATCATTGTCAGTGAGCTCTGAAAAACTTTTTGACCGCCCAAGGCTCGTGGGATTTGACCTTTCAGACATACTTGGTGTTATGCCCATTCCCTCCATTAACGGTGCTGACGCATGAACGTTAGAACATGTTATTACTTGAGTATTGTCATCCAAAGAATTTTCTGCTTCTGAACGATCTGATTCTCCTTGAGCCTCACTAATGACTTCCTTAATCTTACAAATGAGATCCTCTTCATCGCTGTCGAAGTTTTTCGTTCCATCGTCAAGACATGCTAGTAAAGACTTATCTAAAACTTCATCTAAATCATTCAATATATCCATGAACTGGCACAACGCCGTCGCCTGAAATTCTTCGTCATTTGTGATGGTTGCAGTGTGTGATGAAAAATTTGAGTCGGATTTGTAGCATTCTGGTATTGTCTTTTGCAGGTCCTCTTTCAAGTCACCGTCTTCTGATGTTTTGTCCAAGTCTTCGCTGTAGTGATCACTGTCGTTGCTCTCAAACGCGCTGCTGGAGGCGTCGCTGTCGATACTGCTTCCCGGGACATTTTCACTTTGTTCGTATCGACCTTCGCCTATATTGACTACTTCCATTTTTATTGCATGGCCCAAGTCATAGCCCGCGCGCTTTGTTGACCCTGCAACGAAGACTTCACTAATTATCATGGTCAAAAACTAAACTTGAAAATAATGTATTAAATTAACATAAAAAGGCACATTTTGAAGTGATGATTTTCCACAGCTTGTACATGTTTAGCTGGTGAATGCAGAATGTTGTTCGTATTTACATATGAATTAACTTGCTAAGAAGCCTAATTATTGTATGTAGGTACGGTGCGACAAATGTGGCTGAAAGTTAACACAGTAATGCCAAGAGTGGCAGGTAAGTAGTGACAACATGCTACACAAGCGTGAATCACTTGAGATTATTTCTTAATGCACATAGATAACAGTGTTTTTTCAGTTTTCTAAATTTTAATTTAGCAAATGGAAACTGTACCGTTGACACAAATCATTTACAACCATATTTTACTTAATTTAGGATATCTACAACATGTCAGTGTAGTAGATAATGCAAATTGGTCCATTTTATTGGTTACTTGGGTAAATGGCTAATCTAAATAAAAATACATACCTAGTAATGAATGAACATAATTACAGAATTTATTCAAGTAAACCAAGGTCTCGTCAATTTCAAGATGTTATTGATATAAACAGAATAATCAAGAAAACTGTACACTGTTCAAAAGGTAAAAGATAAAAAATAAATCTGGTAGGTAAGTAAATGTAAATGGGAAGTTTATTCTTTAATGATGAAATATTAGCTAACTAATATTTTACAAAATTTGCATAATATTCAAACATAAAACAAATAACCATAATGTATGTATGTTTGCATAAAACCTATGTACAGACGCCAGCACATCAAGTTACCCCAATGTGTCAAATTTTCCCAATTGAATATGAACCTTATTCTGTTTAACATAAAGTTGAAAAACCATCAAAGAAATTTGACACACTGGGGTTACCTTAGTCTTTAGTACCAACATGTTCAGTGAAAACAATGGTGAAACAACTAATGATGCTTCACACAATTAATTTACTTTTCATTTGCTTCAATGTTTATAAAGTATTCAGTTACTAATGACCAATTAACTATAATCACTTAAGTACTTAAAGCTACAGCAAAAATAACAATTAAATTATTATAACAGTACCGCAATACTGTTGTAACTATCACTTATCTGAAGTACCAAGATAACATGAGAAATAACCAAATAGTCAGTAAACTGCACAACTTTCATAATGCACTGATAGTAAGATAGATAAAATATAAGGTAACAGATGTTATTTCACAACAAAATAACAGATAAGGTTGAAAAATATCTGATCTCATACTTACAGCGATTATTCAATTCATGACATCATTATAATTAGTTGTATGAATGGACAAAGAATTTAATTGGGTGGTTGTTCACATACAACAATTTTAGTTTCTCCTAATCAACTTTCATATGCTTATACACCATACAAGAGTTCAAGAATTAGTATGGGCTATTATGTGGAACTCGAAGACAAAACACAATGCCTAAGTATCATGATTATATAGTTTCAAAAAGTTGTTCTATACATTCTGGGTACAACCTAGCAAGAAATTCAATAGATAATAATTATAATCCACATATTTATTATTGTAATCTAAGATAACTTTTGATCTTTTGTCATTGTTCTGAACTGTAGTATGGCACAATCAAAAACATAGGCTCAGAATTATAAATGTTACTAAGCATTTACTAAGATAATTATGTTCCCATCTCTATTTATTTATTTATTTATTTAAATATACATGTAGGTACAACATGACAGGTAAACTAACCTAAGTTGTTGTACATTTCATAACATATGAAAGGCTTTATGGTATAGTAGGAGGACTAATGCCTAGGTGAGTAGTGTTTTTATTTTATTTAACAAGCCTTTATTTGTCTAATGACTTTCATGGATATTTAGAATTCCCTGTCAATTTTTGAAACAGCTAATCTTGAAAATAGAGTTCAAACAACGGTCTGAAGTGTTTAGGTTACTGATTTTGCTTTCATATAAAACCACAACAAAACCACAATGGCATTTAGTTTTGCAGTTCAATAACACTTTAACGTACTTTTATTGCTGACCAGCAAATATTCGAACACATTAAGTAATTGATTAATAAGTAATCTCTTTAAAATTCTTCAGATTGAGAATAATTTTATATTTCGAAACTGGCTTACTAATTTAGAGTTGGCTGAAACCATGTGGTACAGTATTCAACTTAATAACTAGCTAAATTCTCTTTAAAAAAATGTAGGTATTCCATTACATTTGTAAAATTTTGAAAATTTTATTGTACCTACCCTGAATTTTAACCTGGTGTAGGTATAGTAATTCACTTTCCACTAGTTTACATTTGAGTTTATAGTAAGTATTTCATTAGATAATTAAGTTTTACAGACATACACAATTAAAAAGCCATTCTAAGTAATAAACAACATTTAATTAGTAGTCCTAGCCCAAGTTTAACTAGTTTAAAAATAACCAATTAAAATTACTGTTACAGACTGCTTAATTATTTAGACATAGAATATTGAGAAACCCTAAACCTAATTGGACCGAGTTGTGCCATAATGATCCAACCCACATTTTTACCGAATTTGAGTTATCTATACTAACCAATCTAAAATGAGCCATATTTTCATGTGGCAAAGACTCATTTTATTATCTGCTTCCTAGAAAAAGATATACTGAAAGTATACCATTCCACATCTATGGGACTTTTGGAAAATAAATTGCCGAAATGATTCATGTCATTTGGAACAAAATGTTTCTGGTAAATCAATACAAATAGGTTTTGCCAAAATGATCCAGGTACACTTATTAATCATTGTAGCAAAACTGATTCATATTAATTTTCGAAAAAAAATCTCTTTAAAAAGGATCACCACTACTTAATTTTTATGAGAAGCGGTTTTGACGAAGGGTTTCAAGAGCTCGACATTAAAAACAGCCAGAAAAGGAGTATGTGTCATGAAAACTGACAAAAAGAATCTGGTTTCACTATGGCCGCGTGGCAAAGAGATATCTCAGGCAAAGCTGGATGACATCTATGTCGTCAACGATTATGACGGTCTATGATGCATTTCATCCCAGATGCCTGTTAAATTTCTACAAAACATTTAAAGGGAACAAAAAGGTAACTGAAGATGTTGACCGATTTGGGACCCTTGATTTTGACATCGAAGAGAATTAGTTTTAGGACAGTTAACGTTTCGTTTTGTTTTTTTTTTCTCCACAAATAGGTATATTATGTACCTCAATAAAAAAAAATAGTTTTATTATTCATACCTAGACACTCTTTGTATGAAAAACTTGCGTAGATATTAAACTGATTATGGAAGTGATTTGGATCATTATTGCAAAATTAATTTTGACACAGTGTCATACAAATTTATTTTTTGCTGAAATGATCCAGACGATATTTCTCTCAATATCTTAAAAAGTAGCAGCAGCTGTATATTGTAAAGCATACTATTAGAAACCATATTCAATATTCCCAATATTGAAACCTTCATATGTAACAAAATCGAAATGTTTAAATGGAAAAACTTCGTCTGAATGTTTAAACTGAAATAACTCAAAATGTGTTCATTGTAGGGTGGATCATTTTGGCACAACTCGGTCCAATTAATTTGTAGGCTACCCATTTCCCGAGGTAGCAACCTAGAAACAGTGTTTGGGAGCCGTCAGGTAGTGCAGACCCATAAAATGGAAAATCAGTCTAAGAATCATTTTTTTAAACAATATCGTTACGGAACTAAGCAACAGAAGAGCTTTTGATGGTTTCACACAAATTACCGTTTAGTAAATTTAAAACACTAACCTGATTTCCTGATTTTTTTGTAGACACTTCAGCCCATTGGTGGTCAGCTGTCTAAGAAAACATTATCAGATGACACTCATTTGTTTCACTAACTTTTTTTTACCTACGAACTTAACAATTAAACTAAACAAATTTATTCTTGTGATGTTTTGTTGTGGTGTCAATCAAAATTATAGTCTGTGGTTCTTTTCGTAATCCTTGGGTGTGTGCTATTTTGAGTCTGTGGTAAGTCCACCTTACTTACTTACACTGATTTTTGCCACGCATGTGTATCCTATATTATAATTATTGTGCTCAATAAAAGTTGATCCTGGAGTTGCTGTTATTATTGAAGATCTACGTAACCTTTAACTTCAATTGGTTATGGGCCCAGAGCGCCCTGGATAAGGTGAGAAGGATCAGGCGTGGCAAGTACGCTAAGAGGTTATGAAAAAGGCCGGCGCGGAGTTAATTCTTAGAGCTGACTGAGTTGAGTTGGAAATTCGGTGGCTGGAACGCTATATTAAGTGAGATTAATATGGAGAGTCATCTACATAGCGGTTTAAAATTGAAGGGTGCTGAAAATTGGCAAATATGGCGGTTCCAGACAGAGATAATTCTTCGGAGCAAAAACTTGTTCGAAGTAGTTGTGGGCAATGGTGAGAAGCCCGAGGATGAGAAGGCGAAAAAGGAGTGGGTGAGCAACGATGCAAAAGCCCAAGAGCTTATTGTGATAAGGATGGAGCAGGGGCCATTAACACATATATTGTCGTGTAGCACCGCCAAGGAGATGTGGAATAAGCTTAAGGCCGTTTATGACAAGGAGTCGGCAGTAAGCGTACATCTACTGCAGCAAAAGTTCTTCATGCTGCAATTCACAGACAGTTCAATGTCGGTGTGTTTATCAAAACTTGAGGAAATTGTTAACAAGCTCAAACAGACAGGTGAACCCGTATCTGAAAAGATGAAAATTACCAAAATATTAATGAGTTTGCCGGAAAAGTATAAGCACTTCAGATCTGCATGGGAGTCTGTACCATCTGAGAAGCAAAATATGGAAGAGTTGACATCCCGATTATTGTTGGAGGAGGAACGAGTAACCTCAAATGAAGAAGTAGTAGCTTTGGCCAGTGTTGACAATACAAGGAAGTGTTATTCGTGTGGAAAGCTGGGACACTTGAAGAATCAGTGTAAAGAAATTACTTGTTATAACTGTCAGAAGAAAGGTCATTTCAAGAGGGATTGTAAACAGAAAGCAGCAGGCCCGTGGCAGCAACAGAAACGAAGCAATCCTAGAAGTGGAGGTAATGGTGATGGTGGTTCTAATCCCCAAAGTGGCAGCGTAGCATTAATTGCTAGCGAGGTTGAGTCCGACTGGTACCTGGACAGTGGTGCGTCTCAACATATGTGCAACAACAAAGATTTATTTTGTAGCTTCATCAATCTGTCCCTTAAGAGGAATATCAAGATGGGCGATGGCTCCATGATGGAGGCTGTTGGCATCGGTAACATCTGTCTACTTGCCTACAATGATGAAAGCTATCAAAAGGTAACTTTATATGATGTATTGTTTGTGCCCAAACTTAAAATTAATTTATTCTCTCAAGGAACAACCTTAGATAAAGGTTTTAAACTTACCTCTAGTTCAGAGAAAGCTGTATTTTCTAAAAATAACATTCATGTAGTAGCTGTTAGAACACAACATCTATATAAAATGATATTTAAATATGACAAAAATTGTTACTGTAAAATCAATGATAATTGCTTAGTTAACCAGGTTAATTCACATGACATTTTTTGGTGGCACTGTGCATTAGCACATCAAAATTTCAGATATGTTAAAAGTTTTTTGCAGCGATACAATATAAATTTTAATGAAAAGGATAATTCCACTTTCTGTACATCATGTTTCAAGGGCAAACAACCCAGGGATCCATTTCCAGCTAGTGAGTCAAGAGCTACTGATGTTGGTGACTTAGTGCACATGGATCTGTGCGGCCCTATTGAGGAAACATCTTTAGGGGGTAGTAAATATATTTTGTTATTAAAGGATGACAGGTCTAACTACAGAACAGTTTATTTTATTAGTAGTAAAGATGAGGTTTATTATAAAATTAAAAATTACATTAGAGAGTTTCAAACACAAAAAGAAAAAATTATTAAATGTTTTAGAAGTGATAATGGTAAAGAATTTATTAATAACAAGTTAAAAGACTTATTTAAAGAGCTAGGGATTAGACACCAGGTTACAGTGCCATACACGCCTCAGCAAAATGGTAGGGCTGAGAGAGAGTTCAGGACCATTATGGAAGCCACCAGAACAATGTTAGCAGAGAGCAAGTTAGGGAAACGTTTCTGGGCAGAGGCTGCTAATACAGCAGTGTACATTTTAAATAGGACTGGACAAAGTACTGTAGAAGGTAAGACTCCTTATGAGGTGTATTATGATAAGAAAGGTTTTGATATCAGTTATTTGAAAGGAGGATTTGGCAGTGAAGTATGGGCTTATATACCCAAAGAAAAGAGAGTGAAGTTAGACATGAAAAGTAGGTGTGGCTTATTAATGGGGTACTCAGAGGAGACTAAAGGGTATAGAGTTTATTATGAGGAAGATGATAAGGTACATGTAGAGAGAGAGATTAAAGTTGCACCATATAGGAAGGAGGAGGAGGTTGAGAGAGTTGTGAGTTTGGACATACAAACGAATGAGGTAGAAGAACAAGATGTAGTGTCAGATAGTGAGTGTGGATTGAATAAAAGAGTGGGAGAAAGAAGAGTTATGGGAAGTAATGGGCAATATGAGAACATTAACCAATTTAGAGAAAACAGTAGTGCAACACCTGAAGAAGAAGGTTGCATTGAAGAGAGTGTGTGTGATGAAAGTAGGGATGAGGAAGAACAGGCAGGCAGTATGAGTAAAGATAAGAGAGTTGATAGTGTAGGAAGGCCTAAGAGAGTGATCAAACAACCTAAAAAGTTTGAGGATTATGAGACCTTGTATTTGAGTCTGTTAGAGGAACCCACTACTTATGAAGAGGCCATTGCTGGACCTCATTCATCAAGTTGGCAAGAGGCAATTGATGAAGAATTAAAAGCATTACAAGATAATGATACTTGGTCAATAGTAGAAAAGCCACAAAATTGTGTTATAATTGATAGCAAGTGGGTATTTAGGATTAAGCGTGATAATGAAGGAAATATCTCTAAGTTCAAGTGTCGTTTAGTGGCTAGAGGTTTTAAACAAGATATCTATGAAGATATATACTCACCTGTTGTAAAACTTAGTACTATAAGAATCTTGTTAGCAGTCAGTGTTAATATGGGGTGGTCTGTGTACCAACTAGATGTATGTAATGCATTCCTTCATGGAGATGTTAAAGGTGATATATATATGAGTTTACCAAAAAATTGTAATGTTCCTAAGAATTATGTGTGTAAACTTAATAAGGCTATTTACGGGTTGAAAAATGCTCCTATCTGTTGGTATGACAAATTTGATAATGTTATGTGTTCACAGGGTTATATAAGAAGCAAAACAGATTTATGTTTATATTACAAGGTAGAAAGGGATAAGAGAACATACTGTTTAATTTATGTAGATGACATACAAATTACTGGTTCATGTGTAATTGAGATAAATAAGTTGAAAGAGTATCTTAAGAATAGTTTTAGAATGAAGGACTTGGGATTACTTAGTGAATACTTGGGTATTAGTATAACACAAGATGTTAAAAATGGTACAATAACTATGAGCCAGAAACATTATTTAGAGAGAGTTTTAAAGAGATTTGGAATGTATAACTGTAATCCTGTAAATGTACCTATTGATCCTAAGTTTGATTTCACAACATTGAAGAGAGAAAAGTCTGAGAGCTATGAGATAGGAAATAGGTGTCGACAGATAATTGGTTGTATTATGTATTCAATGTTGTGTACAAGGCCAGATCTATGTTGTAGTATTACATTCTTATCTAGATATCAGAATTGTGCAAGTCAACAGTTGTATGATTTGTTAAAACGTATCCTGAGATATATAAAAGGGACATTGGATATAAAATTAGTGTTTTCAAAGAATTTAAACAAGAATAGAGTTACTGCTCATGCTGACGCGGATTGGGGAGGAGATACAGAGGATAGGAAATCAACAACTGGTTATTGTTGTTATATTTATGGCTGTTTAGTTAGTTGGGCATCCAAGAAACAAAGTACTGTAGCTATGTCAACTACTGAGAGTGAATATATTGCTTTGAGTTCATGTATAAGTGAGACATGTTGGATTAATAATATGTTGTTAGAGTTAAATATTAAGGAGTTTAATTTTGTTATCTTGATATATGAGGATAATCAGTCAACAATCAAAGTCTGCAGTCCGAATCAGCAGTTAAAGAGAGTCAAACATTTAGATATAAAGTTTCATTTTGTGAAAGATAAAATCAAGTCTGGAGTGGTGGAGTTGGAATATGTAAGAACAGCTGATCAGATTGCTGACTTATTAACCAAACCATTGTGTGGTTCTGTGTTTATGTATTTGAGGAGTAAGATGTTTAATTAAGTTGTTTTTTCTGTCATTATTTAGAGATAGTGTTTTTTTGTTTTGAGCAATGTTGTTGCTATTAAGGGATAGTGGGGTAATTAAGTAAGTGTTTTTAAGTTGAAGCTAGTGTGAGTAATGTTATTTTGTTGAGAAATTTTGATTGAGGGGAGGGTGTTGTGGTGTCAATCAAAATTATAGTCTGTGGTTCTTTTCGTAATCCTTGGGTGTGTGCTATTTTGAGTCTGTGGTAAGTCCACCTTACTTACTTACACTGATTTTTGCCACGCATGTGTATCCTATATTATAATTATTGTGCTCAATAAAAGTTGATCCTGGAGTTGCTGTTATTATTGAAGATCTACGTAACCTTTAACTTCAATTTGTTTTATGTAGTAAATGAGAAAATTACGATAGTTTATTACATTCGACTTGTACCATCAGGTACGCATTAGAGGCGTGCTAGGCGCGAATGCGCGATAGAGATGCGCGAGAATGACTATGAAATATGAATGATCACAGTCGAATCATTCAATTTTGCTTAGCATTCGTTAACTTTAAAACTTTTAGGCGATTATTCTACACCGACCGATTTACAAATTACTCATTACCTTCTTACTTATCAAACTGAGCCATCTAATTTTGTTTTGTGATTTGTTTACTAAAGTGTCTTGGGTGATAAGTCGCACATATGCATTTTACCCATACATGTGTCACATAATCACCAAGACACTTAGTTTCATAAAAATAAGATCCGCATCCATTGGCTGATAATATGTGTTTGCATTTAATACTTCACTAAACAAGTGTAAAGACATTTGTTAAATTACTTCAATGATATTGAATTTGTTCAATTTCAGTTCTTTTTGTACAGATCATTATCGTCTATCTAGTCGTTGCTGACTATGTTGGGGCAGCTTTCAGTCGAACCGATGTAGCTGGAGCGCCTGCATAATATCTGACTTTCATTGCCATACTCAAGAAGTCCCATGGTAAGACTATTAGACTAGAAGTTCGACTTATGGGATTCGTAAAACCTTAAAACGATCTACAGAAGTCGGCGGGATTAATGTTCGGAGCCTGAAATGCTAAAATGACAAATACTTACACGCCCTTAGAGATTTAAAAAAAAACCTTGTCCATCCCCTGAGCTTGTCATTTTTGACGTAAAAATGACCAATCACATGCAACACGCCACACAGCTGTCCTACTACATAAGTTTGATTGGTGCATTAGCTGTCAAATAGTGGTAACTTTATTTTGATTTTTCGATTGCAACCAATTGCAACCCTGGAAGCTGGGCCTGCTTTTTCTTTTTTTTAAGTTTTATGACCTGGTAACTGGACCTTTAGGTCCAGTTACCAGGTCATGTCAGGTGCCTGCCGAGACTGAGCAGTGGGCGTGTTCGTTTTAAGTACATATTGTAACAATGAAACAAAATTGTAATTGTATATGCTTTTTAATTAGGAAAACATTCACAAATACAATTTAATATTTATATAAATATAATCTATTTATATTTTTTATAAATATTATTGAAATGGTTTACCTTGAATAATAAAGGATTGTTGTTAGTGTTACTTACACAGTGAACGTATGAACTATGAAGTGAACAGTCTATGGTTCAAAGTTTCTTTCTCGCAAAACTACATTCAACAGTTATAAAACGATAATCAACCTTAACAACTGAAGAATAAGCGTTTAAATTGAAACTTAAAAAGTACGTGGGGTATCTGAAATAGATAAGTTTATGTAAATGTTTTTTTATAATTTGCGAGCGATAAGTATTATCAATTGCTATCAGTGCGTCAATAGCTTTTTCTTGGTGAATACTTACAATAGTTTTTAAAAGAATAAATCATGTTTTTTATAAAAGGAAGTAGAATAATTACCATCAAAATGCGCCCAACAAATAAGGTTCGTCTTGCTTCTACCTAAGTTTATTTTTCGACTCAGTCGTAGAGTGATTGCCTGCCTAGTCGCTAGTCTCCGATATTACTAATATTCTAAATTTCCATAATTGTTACGAGTGGTTTTAATAAGTTATAGTAATTTAATAATTTGATCGACAGCTTTTTAAAGCGATGGCAGCGTACTCTTCAAAAGTTTCGCTCAACGATGTGGTTATAGCGTCTGCGGTGAGGACTCCCATAGGCTCCTTCAGGGGCAGCCTGGCGAGCCTTTCAGCTTCAGATCTTGGTGGAGTTGTCGTTAAAGCAGCAGTGGAAAGAGCCGGCATTCCTGTAGAGGAAATTAAAGAGGTTAATTAATTCACCCTACTTTCTCTTATGTTTTCCATCAATTTACAGTTAGGTATGCAGTTAACATATCAATCGACCATGAACAGTTATGATCTGTGGTGACACAAACAAGAACTTCCTAATAGTTAATTACAAAAGTGTAGTCATTTGTCATGTTTTTGACAAGATTAGAATTAGCTGATGAGTTTTTTATCACCAATAGCAACACTTTTAATGATAACAAAAAAACTGATTTGAGTCTTTCCTAATTCAAACATTGATAACTCCTACACATAATATTTATATTACTTAGATAGAATGAGATTTAATTAGCTCTTAATTCTGTATCTCCTTTTCAATATTTTTTACTATTAATAGGGCACGGTACCTTTATCTATTTTTCTAAATGTGTTCTTTTTTCCAACATTTTTGTTTCTTTCAGTATTAATTTCAATAGTCTAACATAAATGTACTTTTGTTCAACACATTTTTTATTCAACTGCATAATTATTAATTTGGGAATAAAAATATTTATTCTTGAATAAGTGAAATTACAAACCGCTGCTAGTAATTTGGAATTAAAAAGTTACAAAATTCTAATTTACTATTTTTATTCTAGGTGTACATGGGAAATGTCTGTTCAGCCAGTATGGGCCAGGCTCCAGCCAGGCAAGCTGCCATTTTCGGTGGTCTGCCTAAAAGCACTATTTGCACAACAGTAAACAAAGTCTGCTCATCTGGCTTGAAGTCCATTATGCTGGCTACACAAGGCTTACAAACTGGTTCACAAGATATAATATTAGCTGGAGGAATGGAATCTATGTCAAATGTTCCTTTCTATTTGAAAAGAGGAGACACCCCATATGGTGGCACACAGTTACTTGACGGTATTGTGTTTGATGGTCTGACTGATGTTTACAACAAGTTCCACATGGGCAACTGTGCTGAAAACACAGCAAAAAAATTAAATATATCTAGACAACAGCAGGATGACTATGCAATTTCTAGTTACAAGAGAAGTGCAGCTGCATACGAAGCTAAAGCTTTTGCTGATGAACTCGTACCAGTGCCTGTGCCTCAGAAGAGAGGAGCAGCACCTATTTTGTTCTCAGAAGATGAGGAGTACAAAAAAGTAAACTTTGAGAAGTTCAATAAACTGGCAACCGTGTTCCAGAGAGAAAATGGTACAGTAACAGCTGGAAATGCCTCAACATTGAATGACGGTGCTGCAGCCATGGTCCTGATGACTGCTGAAGCTGCTCAAAGATTGAATGTTAAACCCCTTGCACGTGTTGTTGGTTATGCTGATGGAGAATGTGACCCAATTGACTTCCCTATTGCCCCAGCAGTTGCCATTCCCAAGCTATTAGAAAAGACTGGTGTTAAGAAGGAGGAAATTGCCATGTGGGAAATTAACGAAGCCTTCAGTGTAGTTGCTGTTGCAAACATAAAGTTACTCGAAATTGACCCTGCAAAACTCAACATTCACGGGGGAGCTGTTAGTATTGGTCATCCTATTGGAATGTCTGGAAATAGAATTGTAGTACACTTGTGCCATGCTCTTAAGAAAGGAGAAAAGGGTGTAGCCGCTATCTGTAATGGAGGTGGTGGTGCATCATCTATCATGATTGAGAAATTGTAAGTTTCATCATATTCTGACCACTTTGTTTCATAATCTACTGTGCCTTTTAGGAATTATTTGCTGTTAATGAATGGTTTGTGTGTTTGCTAGAGACAGCTTTAAAAGTTTTAAGATTTTATTATATTGTTGAGATAATATATGTAATTTTTATATCCATATCTCTTGTAAATAGACTTCTATAATATGGAAAAGTGTTAATGGTTGTATTCTATGGTATATATGATTGAAAATCAATAAAATTATATTTTATAAATGATTATTTTATTGATTGTTTCTGTGGTTTACTATTACAGAGACCACACCACAGATGGACCGCCAGTTTTGACCTTTTATACAAAAGACCCATGTGGACTATGTGACATAGTCATGGAAGAGTTAGAGCCGTATAAAAATAGGATAGTCATCCAAAAAGTAGATATCACTGAAAGAGAGAATGTGAGGTGGTTGAGATTGTACAGGCATGATATTCCTGTCTTATTTCTCGATGGTCAGTTTTTGTGCATGCACAAGCTGAACAAACATTTACTAGACAAACGTCTTGAGATGATTGAGGAAGAAAAATTACATTAATGTGCAAAAACTGTAGAAAAACACATTCATAAGATAATTTTTTGTTTTTCCATGAGACAATACTTCAAGAGTTGCTTGATTTTGATAAGTGGTACTGTCAACTGCATGCTCATGGTGAAGACTTAAGTATGTGGTAAAGGCGGTTTTTGTGATGCTTTACCGACGACATGCAGTTGAAGGTACCTGTTACTAGCTGTCGGTTGCTTGTAGGTAGATATTATCTCTGCATACATAAATATGATTATATTAGGTTATGATCTGTATAATAAACGTATGTTTTTGAGATCCTTAAGAAAAGATATGTAGGTATGTACCAACCAGTTTTTTTATGGTAAGTACTCCTTTGTTGAACCAGTATTATTTAACTAAAAAAATATGCAAAAAGCTATGGTCAGAAGAGGTTGAAAATCAAGTATTTTTATTTGTCCAGTAATATCTGATTCTGATGGTAGGTAGTTTGTAGATACTTGTAGTTTAAGCATTCATGAATATGATTATGGATACTGTGTACCTAATGGACGGTAAAATAACATCAACATGCCGTGAAGGACAAATTGAAATCAATCATTTATAATATGCTTAGGTACGCGTGTTGGTACACACGGCAACACATCAAGCTCTACACGTTCCGTATATGCTGATCTCGCATTGTATAGGATTCCCGTACAATAAGAGGTCAGCGAAAACTGGAAATGCATAGCATGATGTGTAGCCCTGTGTGCACATAAGTATTCTGAACTTAGGTACCGACGCCAGCACATAAAGTTACCCCAATGTGTCAAATTTTCCCAATTGAATATGAACCTTATTCTGTTTGTCATAAAGTTGAAAAACGATCAAAGAAATTTGACACATTAGGGTAACTTGACGTGCTGACGTCTGTACATTTTGATGCAACTATTGCAATGCTTGCAAATTTTGAACACTTCGAGGAAACACTGAACAATGTTTCGTAAAAATATCTGCCATACCTTTTCCCAACTATGTTAGGGTCGACTTCGAGTCTAACTGGTTTTAAATGGACCGACTGCCTATCTGACCTCCGCAACTGTAAAAATATTGGCACTTAATCTTTAGTAGTATGAGCAAAAATATGAATACGTGTTTTTCTTTTTAAATTACTGGCTGACTTTCTTTTACGTGGATATTAAAAATATAAAAACGGCCAGAGCGTGTACGATACCAAAACAAAATAATTAACACCAAAATGTAGAATTAGCCTGCAAATAAATATTTGACTTTGGGACTGCACACAGTCAGAAGTTTAGTAGTCGAAATGTAAGCTTGACCGCTCGTCACGTTACGTAGTTTTGTCTTCGCGTAGTTCAAAATATTTTGTTACTTAACTGATTCACCGCAAGTGGTAATTTCTATTTTGCAAAAAAACTATGGCTGCCTTTTTTTGGTCTCAATACTCAATACTCAATACTCAATATCTTTATTGCTTTCCATATGTATTCTTAGGTGGTAGGGATATAAATGAGATCATTATGGACCCTGTAGGGCACAGCAAAAAATGGTAGGAGAGAGGAAGCCTTGCTTAACGTGATCATTTCATTGTAATAGAAGAATTATTTAAATATTAAGACCATGAACAAATTAACTATTCTCAAATATTTGGGGTTTATTAAAATTCCATTTATTTATTTGACATTACCCTCGATATTATTAATTTATTGTTACCTACATTATTTACTGAATATTAGTAGTATTGTTATATTTAATAGATATTAATTGTATTATTGTTATTTATGATTTATTAATTATTATTATGTATTCATTTATTTATTTTGACATTAATATATTGAAATTGGTCTAGTGGTCGTACTGCTGAGTATTAGGTCATAGCTTCGATCCCCGGGTCGGGCAGTGTTATTGAGTTTTCCATCTGGGAGTTCAGTCTCAGTAGTAGCCCGGAGAGTGGATTTGTGCCCGATTGATAGCAATAGGCTCGCCCCCTATTTTACATGCTGGGACTTAAACATAACTGGCGAAATGTGGGTGAAGGTACTCCTAGCTGCTCCTGGTACACCTCTGCCTAACCCTTCGGGAGTTACAGGTGTAATGTAATGATAAGTTGTTTAGAGAGATGAATGTTTTTTTAATGTTCATTTGTAGGGATTTAATTCAAAAACTACTGAACCTATTTTCTAAATTCTTTCACCATTACAAAGCTAGTTAGTTATTATCTCCTAGTGACCTATGCAATATTTTATATTTAGAACTACGAGACAGTGGGTGGACAATAAAGTTTAATGGATATTCACGCGCATGAAGTCGCAGGCGAAGTGCAAATCTAAACGAATAAACTTAAAAACTACTGAACGATTTGAAAAATTCTTACACTGTTGGGATTTTGAGAAGCTGCACTCTTCCCCGCTGACTTAGGGTTTAGCTTTTCATCCCTGTATTCCCACGGGAACGGGAAGACGGTCAGGTGATATTTTGTAGGACTATCGCAGTAGTGGTAGGTACTGCGTTCGTCCGCATTCGCGTGACCCATTGTGAATACGCGGTAAGTACCTGTACCGAAATTGATGTTTGCCGATTGACCTTGAACTCCGCGAGGACAGGAAGATTTATTTTTATGTTGACTTAGCTCGTTATCGCCCTACCGGCCGTGGTCGAGAAGATACTTAGTCGGCAGCGTTGAGTCCTGGGACGCGGTGGTGTGCTTCTGCAAAACGGTCGTCTCGCAAGAGGCTGCGGAAAGGGAGAGGGAGATTACTTTTACTCACCCGGCCCACAGCAGACGCACTGGGCGCAGGCGGAGGGCGGACAACGCCCTCTTCCAACCCCCCTAAAGGACCCGAGGTGTGCCCCTCTTAGACGTCGCGAGGGGAGTTTAACTCCTCACTCCCCTCGCTGACTTGGCGACAGCACCAGTCGGTGGTCGCGGAAGTATCTTCAGTTTCCGTGACCCCCGACGCGGGTGTGAGACGGAACACGGGGTGGTTTTTAGTCAGTAAGAGTCTGACAGACCCCTCGGACCGCCCCGGAGGACATCCATGAGGATTTTCCAACCCCAAAAAAAAGGTTATTGTCATTCTAAGTCTATCACAAAAGGTTTAAATTATCAGACTTGCTAATTATAAAGCAGTAGTGGTTATTATTGTTTTGGATCTATTTGTTGTCAACATATTGAAAGTAGGTATTTATATCTCTACTCAGACCATATTGGTCCGAGTTTCTCTTATACAATAAAATTCTCGTGTCACAGTTTTTATTACCAAACTCGTCCGAAACGGCATGACCGATTCGTACCTATACAATTTTGTGTGTATATTCAGTAGGTCTGAGAATAGGTTGTAAACTATTTTTTTCAAAGGCAGAGCAAAGCAACAATGCTAAGTCCTGGATCCACAGTTGTGGGCACTATGCCCACGACCCTAATTGAGGTCGATAGGCCAATCTATAAAATCCAATAGTTATAAAAAAGCGTTGAATGAGTCCACGCCGTACCTACATTTTCCATTTAGACGTCTAAATAATAATATTATAGTAAATGTTTATTATTAATGTATCTCAGGGGACCCCCATAATGCTCAATTTACTGCCCGCTTTAGGTCCCAATTGTCTACTTTGGGGTAGGCAAGAGGCTATAGTGGTTATCTTTATGATTGTAAGTTTTTGTGTAGGTAAGTATAATAAAGAGTAGATATTGTATTCTTATACGCAGTCGGAGTATATCCGGTGGATAGATAGCGGCGGACAAGGTGCAGAGGAAGTTTGTGCCGATTTCTATTGGCTGTGTGTACCTACAACAAAACATTACCTATTGTATGCAGCATTTAATTTTGCCCAGATGGCACTCTAAATGAATATCTACTAGCTGCACGCGTAGCATAATCACCGTAGAAAGGAAGAATCGACAAAGTGACAAATTGTAGAAACATTTCTTCCGATTACCTATTGTAGGTTGTAGAAGATAATAATGCTCTAAGTATATTGTATAGACTGAAGAATCGACACCATTTCTTCTCATTATTCTTGACATTGTTGTGCTTAAAATAAAAGAAATGTTTCTACCATCCAGCTGTCACTTTGTCGGTTCTTCTGTTGACAAAATCCGTTTGGACGGTGATCATGCTAAGGTACCAATACTTAGTAGGTAGAGGAAGACCAATGCCACAATGCGACGAAGCCGTCTAGACAGGGCAATCGTGCGGGGTGTGAGGGGGCGAGACGCGGGAAAGCCGCTCCCGAACTGCGAACAAACCGATGTTCGTAGTTCGGGAGGTATTATTCAGGGCTAACGCGTGTAGACGTTGTCGGCATTTTTCCAGATATCAAGTCGTCCTACTGTATTAATATTTATACTGTGCCAATGCCATGATGGGTGGATTGTGTGAAAGATGATATGGCTAGGTACTTCCTAGGCTACTGAGATAACGGCAAAGTGGTGTATCACAGTATTCACAGTTTAACTTCCTTGTTGTATGGTTTTAAAAGTAAAAAAATTGATTCTCCGCATTTCACCAAAGACATTGACTGGCCTATTGGTCTAGTAGTTAGTGACCCTGTCTGCTATGCCGAAGGTCGTGGGTTCTATTCCCATCCCACCCAGGACAAATGTTTGTGTGATGAACACGATCATTTGTTCTGTGTCTGGGTGTAGGTACTTTATCTATAATATGAATGTATTTTAGAAAAATATATAAGCATGTTTATCAGCTGTTTAGGAACTAAATGGCGTTGTGTGAAAAGTTGTGAAATATTTATTTATTTAATCAATACTTGTCTTAAACTAGAAGACACCGACATAAGTATTATTGGCTATGTGTACAACAGTTCTCTCTTAGTTCAATCGAGGCCAATATATTTGTAGATTTAATTTTGGGATCTGTTGAGAGATATTGTGCAAACTCCTCTGAGTATGTGGTACCTACTGGGTTCGTTCCCCGGGTCGGGCAAAGTGTTGTCTGGATTTGTGCCGGATTGATGGCGATAGGCTCGCCCCCTATTATACGGGATTTTAATATTTATGTTATGTTATTACGTACCTATTGGAAATTGTAAATTTCTGACTGCCCCATTGGTCTAGTGGTCTGGTGGTCTACTATAAATAACTTTGCTGTGCCCGACAGGGTCCATAATTGATTCGATATTTATAACATATCAACTATTATAATGTAGGTACCTACACATTAAGGAATGCAATAAAGTATTGTCGGATATCAAATATATGACTAACAAAACAACTCGCTCTTTCGCGTATCCACGTACCTACCTATTGCCGGAGGAATCTTTTTTACAAAGTTTCTCAATTTCATCATTTACATCTTAAGTAGGTAGGTAAGTAGGTACTTACTATACTTACTTCCTTTCGCTTATTTTGATAATGTTGAAATGCCATATTGAACGAGTATTTTTCTCTAACTCACTTGCTAGTGACTGCTAGAAAGACACCACAGGAGCATTTCGAAAAAATCATGTCTCTAAAATTAGGAATTTCTTAGGTCTGTCTTTAAAAGAGATCTGATTATTTTATTAGAATTTCTATCTATAGGTACTTACTTCTATACTTATACTAATATTATAAAGAGTAAAGATTTGATTGTATGTTTGTTTGTTTGTTTGCATTGAATAGGCTCCGAAACTACTGGATCGATTTGAAAAAATATTTTACTATTAGGACGCTACACTATCCCCGGGTGACATAGGCTACTAGGTACTTATCCCTGTATTCCCACAGGAACGGGAACTACGTGGGTGAAACAGCGTGACGTCTGCTAGTTAAGTAAGTAACAACAAAGTGATATTTTTTTTCAAAAAGTTTGTAATACAATTAAACCTATCCTTCATATTAGGTAGGTAGGGACTCAGAGACCGCAGAGACGTCCGCCGCCACCTACGTGGTGGACTCGAACTGGCAGCGCGACGTCGCGGTAGGAGTCAAACACCTCACTGACTTGGCGAGGCCCGCACCAGTTGGGGGTTGCAAAAGTATCTTCTGTTACCGTGACCCCAGGCGCAGGTGTGAGACAGAACACCGGAGTGCTTTTTAGTCAGTAAGAGTCTGTCAGATCCCTCCGCCCTCCCCGGGGCGGAGAACATTAAAAATTCCCATAAGTAACTTTTACGACTACAACAACAACAACAATCGAGGACTAACAATATAGAACAATAATACTCCTTGCAACCCAAACCAACATAAACGTCACAATGCATGCCACTATAAAACTTTCTCAGAAGCTAAGCTCACAAATGAATTTCTACCCTATGTTTTTGGAGTAAAGCTTTAATTACATGACCGTAGATATCCAAAATGTTGTTGGATAGGCGTTGTGCCTGTGTGTGTGTGTGTATTATCTGTGGTAATCGTTGTAATGGTTGACAATTGACGTATAGTGAAAACGAAATAAATTCGTAATATTTTGACTGTTTTTTCTCAATAATTATGTGACTTTTCGGCTAATTTAGTTAATAGCACGTTCCCTAAGTGTTTTAAGTATTGTCTCTCATTCATCTTTTTACATAATTTGATCTTTAAAATTAAGTGTTACAATGGATAATTCAGCTATACAAACATTGGAGGCGGCTGCTCAGATGCTGATGGTGAGAAAATATTATTTTGTAAAAAAAAATGTAAACAAAAATCGATGACAAAAACGGTCTATGACAACTTGAAATAATTTAAATACCATGACTACAAACAAACTCCTTACATTTACTACAACAGGAAATTGACACAATTACTACCTACAGAAATATAAAGGAATTAAAATGTATATACTGTTCTCTCTCAAAAAGTCTCAACAGCATGCTATTTTTGTATTAATCACATTCTGTATTGAAAACCTATATTTTTCTAAATCATCACACATAGAAATTATATATGGAAGACAACAAAGGTTGTCCCATTGTTATTATTGTTGTAGAACTGATCAGAAATATGATACACAGATCAATGAGTAATAGTTCAAAAGGGCAGTAAAAGATATACCTATGGGCATACAAAAAACGCCTAGGTAAATTTGAATGTAAAAAGCATCCACATAACCCAGATCTTTTTTTATTATTATGTGAGTTTAAAACATTCAATCCTAAGCATATGTGAAATGTTCAACAAATTAATTCATTAAACCCCGGTAGGACACCGGTGGCCGCACTGTCATTGTCTTCGTATTGTGTCTCTAATTGACGGGTTTGATAAATGATAAATGATATTTATTTTTGTAAATAGGTTTTTACAAACACTTTTACCCATCGCCTTTTTTAGTAAATGAGATCGGTATTTCACTATTTGACTACTCTGAAAAGAAACACCGAAAGAAACTCAGAGGTCATAGTCTCTTTTAAAGTCCAGATATTATCTTGGTCAATTCATGTAAGATCCATGCAGATTAGTGTCTGAGATGGTCTTTTGAGGAAAGAACCACACAGAATGAGGGGACCAGATCAGTCAGTGCAAGCATTTGTCAGTAATCTTGAGCTCAACTCGGAACTTGAGGAGCTCCGCGTGCCGACAAACAATACCAAAGAAAGAATATTTGGGTTGGTCCCATAAAGAACTCAAACTGCCAGACAAAATGTAAAATAAATAAATTAAAGAACTTAAAAAGATTTAGAAACGAAAATCTAAAAAAAATAAAAACAGGATCCACATAGTCCTTACATTCACAATAAAAAAATATACCTAATATACTTTCAAAGTAAAAATTCAAAAAAGATAAAATTGAAAAGTTAAACCCCAAGGGCACACGATTGAAAGGTTAATGTGCTATACATTACATAAGTAGCATTGCTATGGAATAAAAAAAAGGTGTTCTCTTCCAATTTCAAACATTTATTCTTTTTAAAGGTGCTAGCTAACCTGTAGAAAATGTTGCAGTAGTTAAGCTATGAGAATAATAATAGACATTCAAAACCTACTTAGATGGTTTGGTTGGTTATGGTTTTTTACTAACATAAATGTTTATTTAATAAAATAAAAAATGGTTACCATCAGCCTAGCCTATTCTTATTTTGCCCTGAAAGAATGTTGCTTCCATTGCATAGTCCACTTATGACTTCATTAGAATTTTCAAATACTTGTGTCTTCAAGGGCGGATCCAGCTTTGGCGCCAGGGGGGGGTCATATAGTCGTGGTCAAGTCAAGAACTAACAATTTAATTTTGATAACAATAGATACTAGTAAAAAGTAGGTATTTTATTAATGTACGTAATTAGCTGCTGTACTTAAAAATATTTATTCTATCCTGTACACTTGAAAAACTTAACAAATATGCACGTGTATGTGTACACATATACACGTGCATATTGCCATCTTCTCTTGAAGACATCCAGAGAAGCACTACCACGCCCGGAATGAGGGAGCCTATTTATAATGTGACTCAGGTTGGCTAGACAAATCTTCAAAATAGCTCGCATTTACTAAGTCAATAGGGCACTTTATGTGACGGCTAAACACCCTTATTTTAGCATTTGTGACGCTACAGAATCTTAGATAATCGATCGAAAACGCGTCCTGCCAGCTTGAAAAACCACTTTTCGCTGGTCTCTCAATTTCGGTAACGGAAGTGATTTTGACGACTTTTTGCATATCAACGGGCGTCACATAAATTTGTGACAGGCATCGGGCTAAAAGTTTTGTGATACGTACAGTGGTTCAGTAGAAAAATGCAAAAATCTGCGTCCAGCCAGCTTAAATTTACGTAGAAAGCTTTTGGCTGGTACTTCCGAATCTCAATAACGGGAGCGTTTTCGAATATCGTTCATTTACTAACATTTGGTGGCGCAATGTTTGACAGAAATAACGTTTGATTTATGGCGTCACATGTAAGGCTTTACGGACACAGACACAGATTTTTGCATTTTTCTACTAAACCACTGTACGTATCACAAAACTTTTAGCTCGATGCCTGTCACAAATTTATGTGATTCCCGTTGATATGCAAAAAGTCGTCAAAATCACTTCCGTTACCGAGATTGAGAGACCAGTGAAAAGTGGTTTTTCAAGCTGGCTGGACACGTTTTCGATCGATTATCTAAGATTCTGTAGCGTCACAAGTTCTGAAATAAGGGTGTTTAGTCGTCACATAAAGTGCCCTATTGACCTAGTTAAATGCGAGCTATTTTTAAGATTTGTCCAGCCAACCTGAGTCACATTATTTATATCCCATAACCGTGGTGAATGATTTGTCATAACAGCTAGAGGTATGTCGAGGAGTATGACGCGAAATTCCGCAAAAGAACGAAGTGAAGAGGTGGTGCGACAAGTGTTTCCAACAAACAAAATAGAAACAGACAAAAAAAAATATTTAAATAAAACAAAATCATTTTTTTCTTTTACGTCTTCTCCCAAAACGCGTTATTACGTCATTTACGTCAATGGGTACGTTTTTATATATGCTGGTCCGGCTCCATAGGACAACTTAATGTCTGGACGGGAATGTTTGCTTTTTCTCTACATCACACATTGTAATTTGATTTTTTATTTTATTTTTATTTTTTATTTTAAGTATTAACTTCATGATTATTACTTTTTTTAATAATCAACTTTGGATTAAATATTATGTAAATATGTGAGCACCATGTATCTTTAAATACGCTCATACAATTACCAGCCGCGTTGCTTATTTTATATCACCCATCTCAGGATAGCTGTTTTTTTTTCTCATGGTACATCGTCCTCACATTTAATCTGATTATTGTATACAAATATTGTAAAATCTATTTTAAAAGAGTAAGTATGGAGTTTCTTGCACATTCTTCTCCATACAAAACTACCTTTTGGAATGTGCAACAAGAATCATATTAATATAATTTATTTGTAAGTTTAACGTTCAAAAGTGCCTGTTTTCAGGCCTAATTGAAATAAATGATTTGACTTTTGACTTTCGACTTTTATGAACGTGGAGAAGTGCCCGTCCGGTAAGGCGATCTTCAACCATTGAAGATCTTAGCCACGATTTAATTCTGCGCAACGTAGAGAAAGACCTTTCTGCTGTCGCTACACTGACACACTACATCGCTAGTGTAGCCATAATACATAAAAAAATCTTTTAACAGGATACATATCGATGTCACAATTTAAAATAAGATCAGAAATCGACTGCGGTAAGGGTCCGATTGAGGTTAGGTCTAGCTAACCGTTACGCGCCGCGTAGTCGACAAGCGCACGCAAGTGTGGCGCGGTAAAATTCAAGTTTTCGATGCGTTCGTTCCCAAACCTTTGCCATCATTCAAAGTTATTATATTAAATTAATTAAATATTGAAGGTAGCTAGTGTAGCTACGTAGTTACATAAAATCAGTATGGTGAAAATATATAAATATAAATAAAATCATTATGTTCAATTAGTGGTCCACCTAAGTCCTGGAACCAGCTCAGGGGGGGGTCATGACCCCCATGACCCTCCCCCTGGATCCGCCGTTGTGTGTCTTCACAGCTAAAGACATAGACAGCAGCGTTGTGAGTCCTTTTGTTTCTATCCTCTATTCTTCAAGATACTATGCACATCATGCCATACCAGTGCACTCACTTTTCATAAAATGATTGCCGTCATGTAATGGTTAAATGCATTTTACATACATTTGAAAATACATTAATAACATAACATAACGTCACGCCTGTATTCTTCGTAGGGCTAGGTGTAGGGGTGGGTGCATCTGGTAGTACACCCACATTTCGCCAGTTATGTTTAAGTCCCATGTAAAGCCTTTTGGGATAACAGGCTTACTGTTAAATTATATTACTTGCTACCTTGAATACAGCCTAGTACTGTTTGTCAGTTGCCCAGAACTGTGTGTGTGAAAAACCAGCACTTCCCCATTGAATGTCAACCTTATGCTTTTGTAATAAAGTTGAAAATAGTTCAAAAGAAATTCGATGGGTAGCTTGGTGTGCTGGCAAGCTACCCATCGAATCCTCACACTGCGTAATAGGCGTGAAATTAAAATTCTAAGTGGGATTAAGAAGAGAAATGAAACACATTTGTCTAGTTTATTGATCCTTGAACTGAAACTACATAAACCCCTTACACAATACCTACAAGTGAAAGTCGTTTTATGATTCCTTACATTTTCAGGCATCACCGCAATTGGTGACATCAGAGCAACGTCATCATGCTGAGAGTGTATTTCTAGAATTTCGGAGCACCAAAAACCCTTATCAGTTGTGTAGAGAAATTTTAGAGAAATCTTCCTCGGACTACGTAGTTTTTGAAGCAGCTGGTCTTTTGAAGGCTGCTCTTATCAGAGAATGGAGCTTATTATCCGAAAACGATATTTCTTCCCTGAGGGAATACTTACTCAATTATCTATTAAGGAAAGAGGCTCCACCATTTTTGAGAGAAAAGCTGTTGCAGGTAATTCATGTTTCTTTATAATATATTTTTATACCTGATTGTTCTTCACACACAGTCACTTTCAGTATAAGTTATATTTATATATATAAAATTATTTATTGCATTTCTTTCCATTTCTCATTAAAAGGCTTTTTACAAGTTATACACTATATTAGGGCACAGCAACTAGTTTAAACCTTATTATTACAAAATACTATTGTTAGTAAAAAATTTATTACTTATTAATAAAATTTTGACTAAAAATGGTATTAAATAAAATTAAATAAAAAGAGAATGAGGCCTTGAGACCCAGATATACCACACCCAATAAGTAGGTCCCACTCAATGAAAGCTTATATTGACAATTTAAATATTATTATACTGCACAGTTTACTCAGTATTAGTGCCAAAACGTTGGTTTTGGAGTTTATTTTGCAGTAATTAGAACTGGATATTTGCGTGGTAGCTGACCGCTTCACGCACTTCAAATGCAAGTGCTCTAACATTAACTATGTTTCAGACTATTGCTATAATGATCAAAAGAGGCAGCATCGACGATGGAGGAAGAGAAAGGAAGAATTTAATTTCGGAATTAGAAAAGATAATTCTCAGTTCGCCAATAAGCCAGCAAAAGTTAGCCTGTTCTCTTATACTGGCTATTATGCAAGAATTTGCCATAACAGTCAAATCCGCTGACGTCGGCTTGATATGGGAGGTCCACTTTCGACTGAAGAAATCCTTCGAAGCTCTAGATCTGAAGAGAATATTTAGGTTTACTGTAGGAGTTCTAGAACAAATAGTGCGTTCTGGCCATCGGCCGGAAGGTGATCAAGCTTTATTGACAAAGCAACTGTTAACTATAGTGGAGACAGTATTATGTTGGAGCCATGTATCTCCTTTACTATCGAAGAGGTTAATTGGTGCTTTCGAAGCTATTTATGAGAGCGATAGCGCCCCAGCTCTGCGTTTGAGCCTAAGCTGGCGTGACACAATAATGCAACCCGAACTGCTGGCGTTGTTTTTCGAGATACACATGTATGTTAGGTCTAACCCTGACTTAGCTAGCCCATCTCTTACGTGCTTAGTGCAACTGGGTAGTCTGAGCGGCGTGGTTGTATCCGTAACCAACCTGAAACACCAGTATTTGGAGAACTACGTGAATAGTTTCTTGAATATGATGGCGTACATACAGCCGATTGAGAGAGAGATGCTCGGCATCTCGGATATATACCGCAGATTGATCCAGTTCTTCTCGCCGTCAATGATAGCCGCGACACCACCAGCTTTTCTGCAGAACCTGACTTCGTTGACGTGTCATTGTATTAGGGGATCGGTTATTGAAGAAGGAGTGAGTATAAAACAGTATTAAACCCCTCTTTTTGCTTCGGAGGTTAAAAACAGTTGGAAGGTCAGAACTGAGTTGATTCATATAAGTAGGTATACAGTGTTACCTTGTGTTGCATCAGAACGGCAACGTCTTTTTAACGTAGGTAGTATTTTTTAAGGTCCTAACAACTGTTAAGTATACGCTTCGAAGCGTATGCTTAAATATCTGTAAGTACCTTAAAAAAATATACACACATTACATAATTTAAAAACACATTGTTTTCAAACGGGGCAAAAACTAAAAACAGTTTTGAGAGTAAAGTGCTGCTCCTACTTAATTCATTTTTGGTGTAGAGCCACAAAATGGTACCTAGTATTAACGGTGTAATAAAATTATCCTCGGTTGTATAATCTATCTACCTTGTCTGTGTCACATACACAAAAAAATAAAGTGTTGTTTATTAATTTTCCGTTTGACAACAGATAAACGATGACACAGTATGGAGAGAGTCATTGAACAAGTTCCTTCATAGTTGGAGTTCATTAGTGCATGAGACCGACGGATATAGCAATGAAACTCTAATGAATCCGTGCATAGAAATATTTAACACTTACCTACAATGCAGACTGGCGCCTCCTGATGGAACGAGGTAAGATCAATAATATACAGGGTTATTTGTAAAACACCAACAACCTCGCGGGACTAGATAGCTAACATCACAAGCAACAACTTTTGTTCTACGAGTTCTGAAGTAACACACATACATGGAACTAAAATTGTATTTTAAGTTTGTACTGTCGTGACATTTGTAAGCCTATGTTTCACTCATAAACGAAAGGACGACGAAGTTCCAGGCGCTTGCGACCTAAACTGCCATGCGCGTAGACTTATTAACATTCAAGCGGGCAATTGAATTAATTTTTATTTTTGTATGAAAATAAAATGATAGAAATTAGCAAAAGTCGTAGGACAAAAGTTCTTGCTTATGATGTTAGCTATCTAGTCCTGCGAGGTTGTTGGTGTTTTACAAATAACCCTGTAGTGTTTAGAAAAAAAAACAATACTTACCATACATACATTATCGTTTTATACTTTTGATAGAACAAACTCGCCATTAATGAATATTTTGAAAGAAAATCGTTTGCGCTATTGTAAGGTAATCTATTTATGCCCGCGACTGTACCAAATGCATTTAACCGGGACCAGCATAGCTATTGCGTATCTCCGTCTTGCGTATTTTATAGTGCTGATTACTGGGTGAAACAAAGAATAACTGTCAAACAGTGTGTATGATGACGTCATGCGCACTCGCAGAAATGTGACGAAGCGCACCTGTAACCCGTCTGATATTCACTGTAACTTGAAGTCCACTTACAGAGCCATACCTTGCAAGTTAGTCACTGGCAAATAAAAGATAGGCAATAATAGCCCTGCTGAAGTTTAAACACACCTAGTTGCGCAATTACTTCTGAACATTACAATTTTTCGACGGGCCTGTTGGTCTAGTAGTTAGTGACCCTGACAGCTATGCCGGAGGTCGTGGGTTCGATTCCCACCTAGGACAAATGTTTGTGTGATCAGCACGTTCATTTGTTCTGTGTCTGGGTGTAATTTATCTTTAGTATGTATGTATTTAAAAATATATAAGTATGTTTATCAGCTGTTTAGTGCCCTTAACACAAGCTCTCAAGCTTAACTTGGGACTAAATGGCGTTGTGTGAAAAGTTGTGCAATATTTACAATTACACACAAAAATCTTGCATAAATTATTCCAGATTATTTTTGACGAAAATTCTGCACGATTAATTATGTTCATTATTGGACACATTTCATTAACAGGGCATCTGACAACACGGAAGAAGATGTAAAGGACGAATTTGAAGAGGATGAACGAAAACTCCACAGCAATGTTCTGCTAACGATTGGTGCGATCGCGCGAAAGGCACCCGCTCACTGCTGCCATGTGCTCTTCACCTTATTACAAGATAGGAGTAAACGGTAAGTGTCCTTTGGCGAATATTTATTTAAAACTGCTAAAGAAATACACATCAATTATTAATATGAGTTGTGTACTGAAAATACTAAGAAGTTACAAAATATTTTAATAAAGAAGTTACCAAGATATTTTCATTTTATTACGGTGGTCCATACCCCTACAGCATGAATGGTCTGACACATGTTGCGCCCGCGTCGTTTCTCTTCTGTTTTTAATAATTTTAGATCACAAAGTTCGTTTATTTGTCAGAAACTTGAGTTGGCATACATTAAGCGTGCAAGATGTTTAAGTACAGTCGGTGAGCTACGTTACAAGCAGTGCGATTCTGGTCAAATCACCGCGTGATAATATAGGCGTAGTGAGGGCGAATTGAGCTGTCATTCCATACTAATACTTTATGCTAGGCATTGACAGTTCACTTCACTCTAGTTTTCACGGCGTGACTTTTACTGAATCGACCAGCTGATCCATCTTAGAAAAAAATATAAGGGGCAACATATCTCACTGACTGTACAGACGCCAGCAAGTTACCCCAATGTGTCAAATTTTCCCAATTGAATATGAACCTTATTCTGTTTTACATAAAGTTGAAAAACGATTGTCAAAGAAATTTGACATTGGGGTAACTTGATGCGCTGGCGTCTGTACATCGAAAAGCACAAAAGTGCACGAAAGCAGTTTTTAATAGTTTTAATTTTATTTTATAACTAATATATTTATCGTTTGTGTTTAATCTGTAATTTAATTGCTCTTATTATCTTTTTTCTTATAATTAAAACTGGGAGTACTTTGTGTTAAAATAAGTTTCGGAAGAGCGAAGTGTCCTAATATAGATCATTTTTCAAACTAGTTATAGTACTTGTCTTGTAAAAAAAAAAGATAATTTTATACCGTAAAACGGGGTGGATAGAAACTCAAGGGTGAATAGAAACAAAACTTTGAGGAGGATTTTTACGCTAGTTTCATATTGTTTGGTATTAACAAGGTGTCGAAACTATTTATCTCAATTATTTAAAAGCCCTCAGTCCCCGTATGTAACAAACAACTTTCACCAGACGTGAATATTCTCCTCAAAGTTGTTTCTATTCACCCTTGTGTTTCTATCCACCCTGTTTTACCCGGTAATATTAAAAGTACCTAAGTTTGTTGTATTGTATGGATTATTGATATCAGCCAGCAGTGTATTTTGTAAATCTCCCTGCTAAAAGTTAGACTAAATATCCGTCATCCAATGCTGTTATTATAAGTAGTACATACTTAGTAGTAGTAAATACAATGACAATGAGATCAAAAGCTCGATTAAACAATCAGTACTTCTGAATATGGGTTTTAGAAGCTTCTATTGTTACAGGCTTGAGGGTCAACTGCAGTTGATTCACATGGGTAAACTGCCAGTCAGCGGTGCGCACATGATCACCCTGTTCGAAGACCTGCACTGGATTCTTATGATCACTGGTAAGATGACAATTTATTATGTACAGACGCCAGCACATCAAGCTACCCCAAATTGCAAAACATTCCCAATATGAACCTTATGCTGATTCTAATAAAGTTGAAAGTCTATCAAAGAAATTTAACACATTGGAGTAGCTTGATGCGCAGGGCTCTGTTGGTTTTTAAATCTTGATTACCAGCTGTTAAAGATGCGACAATTGACAGTATTCAGTACAAGAATACAAGGCTATCCAAAGAGTTTTAAACATAGCGTAATTATATCCTTCATTGTAATAATTGTGTGTGTGTACATAAGTAATAATTAATACAAATGGACCTGAATATCACCACAGTAAAAGATGAAGTAGCAGCTTGCAGCAGGAAGTTCCAAAACAGGTTATCACATGTCTACGAGCTGGCATCAAATCTAGGGGGCACATGAGGAGTGCAGTTCACTAGACTAAAGAAACGTAGGTAGTGTTCCAAACTTAGGGAACAGATTTGAAGTCGCCCAGTAAAAGATCAAAGTATAATTCAAAAGAAATCATTAAAAAGATCATTGTTTCGAGGAAAACAGATTGCTACTAGTTTATGTTACAGGAAGCACCTAAGAGGAAAAAAAAAATATTGTGTGAAAAAAGTAAGGTTAAAAATCCGGTTTATAAAATGGTATATTTTATTTGTGTACTGTAGTCAAAGAATAAATGCACAATCCATCTATACTGGGATTTATGGAGTAGGTTTTTTATTAAGTTTGACCTAAAGGTCAAAGCAGTAGCCTTTTTTCTCGAAACAACATTTTTTCCGTACGATGACTTGTACGGAATGATGACTTGTACTTGTTGTTGTGCTTGCAAGAGACTATTGCGGTTCAATCACCCAAAAACAATAACTTCGTTTTTAATCCAGGTCACTTCCTAGCCGTGGACTGCACAGAGGGCGAGACAGTCATGATTCCTACAGAGATCATCCACTACAGTTTGATGGAGAACGCCAACATTGATGCCTCTCTTAGATATCTAGTTGGCGAGAGTAGTAACACTGAAAATGTTGATCCTATACTCAAGTAAGTTTGATTATTCATTTATATGTACAGACGCCAGCACATCAAGTTACCCCAATGTGTCAAATTTTCCCAATTGAATATGAACCTTATTCTGTTTGACATAAAATTTAAAAATGATCAAAGAAATTTGACACATTGGAGTAACTTGATGTGCTGGCGTCTGTACTATGCGTTTTAAATGAGAATAGGAATGACTTTGCGCCATGTTGTGACGTCATAGCTGTCAATTTGAATAAGTTGGGTAAGATCAGCAATACAAGGTATTTTCTAAATATAATTTATTTACGAATTACGAACGAATATTTTTCTTAATTGTACTCTCAAAGTATTTGTTTACATTGGAGATAATCTCTCGAGCCCTCCCATTAAAACAACGCCTCGTTGACACATTTTCGAGCAGTCAGGGAGATGAAAATAATAAAATAATATCAACAACAACGGCATACAACCGTGTAACAAACAGAATTAATAAATAAAACGTAAGCACTCCACAAGACTAATTAATTTAAGAAGTTTTTTCATTTTTAATAACTTTGACTCGGTAAAACAAAAAGAAAAGAAAATAATTGATGCGCGATTAAGGTTTTGTTGCAGGCCGTACTTTTCAAGCGACATTTGACAGATAGAGGTCATTGACGTTCCTATTCTTATTTGAAACGCATAATATTATATTGTTTTTCCATATGCATACTTTAAAAGTTCTGGGAGATATTTCATCTAGGTATGTCTAAGAAAAAGATTTAAAAAATTCCCATGTCAAAGAATAATCTTTTTTAGGGTTCCGTACTTAAAGAGTGCTAGCGAGACTCTATTACAAAGCCTTCGCTGTCCTACCGTCAGTCTGTCAGCGGGTTGTATATCATGAACATAGCTAGACAGTTTTCACAAAGTGTCTATTTCTAATGCTACAATAAAAAACAAATAACAGCCAGTTGCTGATCTATTCGCAATACAGAGCAAAAGTCTCTTTTCATACTGGGAAAGCACTAGCATTTATAATAAAAATAAAATTGAAAATTCAAACGTACTGTGTCAGAAACGTGATTATTTAAATCTTGTATGCATGGCTACATAATATCAATTTACGCATTTCCAGTAGTAAATTAAAGTATGTGGAAACAATGCATTTTATTCATTTTAGACATCATGTTTCATACATACATTTACTGCTTAAGACCTACACAATCGATATCTAAATAGAAATAGTGTAGTTTTTTTTTTCAAAATAACCGGGTTCGATTCCCGAGCGGAGTAAAAATGATTTTTAAAATGTATGAATGCAGTTTCTCTTTTTACTAAAATCGATGACATGGTTCCTCAGAACAGATCTTCGTATGCCTTATAGTTTCAGACTTTCCCATACTGACCCATTTGAATGAGACACCCTGTATATTCTGGCAGGCCTGTTGGTCTAGTAGTTAGTGATCCTGACTGCAGGACAAATGTTTGTGTGATGAGGACGATTATTTCTTCTGTGTCGGGGTGTAATTTATCTATAATATGTATGTATGTATTTAGAAATATATAAGTATGTTTATCAGCTGTTTAGTACCCAAGCAAGCTCTCAAGCTTAACTTGGGACTAAATGGCGTTGTGTGAAAAGTTGTGGAATATTTTTGTTTTTTTATTTTTTTTATACAAGTTGCCCCAAATTATATGAACTCAATCCTTCGTAGAAATTTAAAGGAAACAGTGTTTCCTTTGAATTCTTCCATTTTCCTGTGTATACGCATACTATATTGACAGCGAAGTATACTTTCAAAGGTATAGCAGGAAGTTCAGTGTTATCACATTAATTCCTGGCTATTGTTACGTTTTGAACTGTGTTAACATCATCATTACAACATACTATTTTCTTTTAACATGTAAAATACTTATCTAACAATGTAAGGAAAATCTATGTCTCGCTATTGTAAAGTATCCAACACATTAAGCTCCCAAAACTGTAAAAACTTTTCCCAATTGAACATGAACCTTATTCTTTGTGCAATAAAGTTGAAATACTATCAAAGAAATTTAACAGATTGGGTAGCGTGATGAGCTGGCTCTCTACATTAAAACTATACATCATTTGAACAAGTATTCTTATGAGTTATTTTTTCTATCCTATTTTGGAATGCAGAACAGTTTTTAAATATGTTAATAATGACCCCGGCTTCACTTAAGTGCGTCTCGTGATCTTTATCGTCAGAAGAAAAAAAAAATACTTGTAATAGCTTTTAATAATATATGTTCGAAGTTACACCATAATGTTGAACAATTCCTCGATATTTTATCGATTATACCCAATCAATGGATCGATAAGAACACTGAGCTTTAGTAGACTGGTCAATTGTATTTAGTTTAAGGTGCAACTATAAGACCTTCCTTAGCTATTAACTTTAGCCCCGATTGACTGATGTAATGAGTATGAAATGCAACTAATTGTCTATTGTTTACGACTCTCGGAATTTCTGGATTACCCTACTATATCGTACTATATCGTACGGCGTATATCGAACGTGTTCTAAACTGATTCCCATAGTAGGTTCTATAATCTAAAGGACGCATATTGTATGTTCGTTGAAAGAACGAATGGACGCGCTTGATTATATTTACCTTGTAGTTCAACTCTGGACTAATTCTATTAGATTACCATCGACCCGTCAAGACAAACAGACTATACTCCATTTAGAGGCTCGTAGAAGCAGGAATGCAGAAAATTTTATTAACATTTTATCTCCCGTCAGGTTGGTTGGTGAAATACTCCGCATCAATGCATGGGAATGCTCAGCGTTGGAGGCAGGGCTCGGCAGTGTGTTTAGTCCAGAACTGTCGGCTACGATCTCCTGGCTGCTCAAGATATGGGCCAACTCATACCTAATGCCTCAACCGTCAGTTTATTCTGAGGTAAGTTGGCTCAAATGTGATGACTTATATCCTGCACAAACTTGATGACGGGAGGGATTGTAAATTCATCTAATGAATTCCGTACTTATCCAATAGAGTTAAGACATGTATTTCAATGCTCGGTGATCGAACTCATTCGAGCATCGACGATCACCAAGCACTGAATTAAGTGCCTTATTTCGATTACATAAGTATCAAATGAATTATGCTTAATATGTGTGCTTACTGTGTGGTGTTAATACATTCCATCCACACAATAGTATGGTAACTACTACAAGTCTAGCTCAAAATATGTCACTTTACTGTACTTAAAGTGTTTTGTCGTATTTCCGTGAGTACTAAAGGCGATAGCACTATTGCTGTTTTCGGACAATTAATTAAAAATAAAGCGATATGTGTGTATATTAATATACAATGACAAAATCATCCGTCAATCATTCCAAAAGGTGCATTTGGACACCAGCGTCAGGCAGCATTTGTCTGGCATTTCCGCTGAAATAAGCCTTGGCGCGCAGCCGTAAGACATGCCATTTATTTTTTAACTATTTATTTTTATTAATTTCATGTTTTAAAGTGCGTGCGTGCTTTACCTGTTGTCAATAAATATCATTTCTTTCTTTCATCATTCGTTCTATAGTGGGATGTATAGAAAATGATTTCGGTTATGCAAGAAGTAAAATATAACAATAGTGTTATGTTATGCATTCTATTGTTCGTGTTTGCCACCCGTGTCCTCACGTGAAGGACTTTGTAGATGGATAATGCACAGTATCAACCTGGTTTACGCAGGTACAATAATAGTTATTGTTGTATGTGGCCTTCGTTTATATCCTTTTGAAACCAGTTTCTGTGATAATGCGGTATTATTTGTTACGTAAAGATTCCCCTTCGGGTTTGAATAGGAGTCTTTAAGTTATTTTAGTTTTGTGCTGCAGAGTTTGCTCCTAGATAGTAAGAAGGCATAAACATAGATCATTTTTAGCGTGGTAGCAATTTGTTTTTTTTTAAAGTCAATAGCTTCGATTAATCTAAGCCAAAGAAAAGATGGATGGATTGTGTGAGAAATGATATGACAAATGATTAATAAATTGTTCAACGACTGGCCTATTGGTGTCCCTGACTGCTATGCCATGCCGGAGGTCGTGGATTCGATTCCCACCCAAAATGTTTGTGTGATAACCACGATTGTGTAATTTTTCGATATTTGGCCTAACATGCTTTCCGAGGCACAGAAGAGTCTCGATTGATATGTACCTAATGAATGGTCATCATTCCACAGACCGACATACATTGTAACGTTACATTTTCTTGGTAGGAGCCAAGAAACTGTAAAGTTGCAATGAGCACTCATCTACCTAACTTTCAGTCTGGAGGAGAGTACGGTTAAATAAAATTAGCAAACAAGGAAATAAGATACGAGTATAATATTATTATTAAAACTAAAACTAAATGACTGGAGCTATTACAACCTAACTAGGCCAGAACAGTGCTATAACACTCCCATGGCTGGTGCATTTTGACCTCTACGACCTATTCCTCCGAGAAACTTGAATATCGGCAGAGAACTATAACACTCCGACGGCTGGTGGTTCCTGACTTTTACGACCTACCCCTCCGAGGTCGGCCATTACAGAACCTAGACCCTGACACCAAGACTCAAGACCGCCGAAGTACCCTTGGCTCCTCAACATTTACTTTCAGCTCCGTATTATATCATAGGAAAATGTAACGTTACAACATACTCTTGCCTACCCTGTGTGCTGATGCAATAGTGATGTTTTGTTGTTAGATGTCCCCAATCCTAGCGTGTGCGTTCGGTCGCGGGTCGCGCGGCGTGTCGTGGGTGGTGGCGCAGCTGGCGGGGCGCGCGGGCGCGTGCCTGCGTCACCAGGCCGCGCAGCCCGCAGCCGCATCGCACGCCACGCATCTACTTACTACACTAGCGCACTCACAGCACAAGTAAGTGGATATCAAATCAAAAACCAATATTTATTAAATCTTTTACACAAATGCATACACATAAAAGCCTCAAAATAAATCTTAAATTAATAGTTATGTATTTATTTATTTAAATATATTACCCAACAAATAACTATGTCATGTGTATAACTGAATTAACAATATTTCAGGACTTCTGGAAAAATTATTTTAAACCTATAGGTAATTATGTATGATTAGGCTTGTTATTAGCTATTTTTATAATATTATATTCTTAATACACTGGATTGTTAGTCTATAAGCCTTCCTAAAATAAAATAAATAAATAAATAAAAATAAAAAAATTGCGACTTTCCTGAACTACTGTTTACTGTTGATAAAACCTGTGTTAGGATAGATAATAATATTACACAACTTTCACACAACTCCATCTAGTCCTGAGCTAAGCAAAGCTTGTGTGGAATATAAATTAGGTATTAGTACCTACAACTGAGAAACATACCATATATTTATATGTCACATCACAAGCGTATCTCTACGTCATCAGCAGTTAAACAAATGGATTAACCATACTTTCTGCCATAATACTGCCAAAAGTTACCCAGAAGCTGAATTACATAGACCATTTGTCTCGTAATTCCTTTAATCCTCAAAATGCGATAGTCGCCAATCAGGCCTACTTTTTGACATGACATGATAACAGTTTGTTCTGTGTCCAGTACCTACATGAAATGCCAAACATGAATAGATCTAACCTATTAATAAATTAAAAATTTAAAAAACCCCCATCGCAAAAAAGTAAAACATTTAAAAAGTTAAAAATAACACTTTAGCCATGAAATTTTACTTCACGTCGGGGTACCGCTTAAGTAAGAAATGTTCCTAGTACTTTAGGAGGTACCTACTTATTTAACGGTACCCCGACGTTACGTAAAATTTCATGGCTAAAGTGTTATTTTTAACTTTTTAAATGTTTTACTTTTTTGCGATGGGGGTTTTTTAAATTTTTAATTTAATGTTTATTTTATATTTTTTAAACGCATTAATTTTGTTTTCTAGAGTTTACAGTTATGAGAATTTTACAGTGCATTGTCTGTAGAGTCAAATGCTGGTTAAAACGAATCCAAACACGACATATCTGCTATTATTTTGTTAAGGGTCTATCTACTGGTGTGCTGGATAGCCTGGCTGCAGCATCAGCTCATCCTGTTGCCATCAGTGCATTGTCTGTAGAGTCAAATGCTGGTTAAAACGAATCCAAACACGACATATCTGCTATTATTTTGTTAAGGGTCTATCTACTGGTGTGCTGGATAGCCTGGCTGCAGCATCAGCTCATCCTGTTGCCATCAGTGCATTGTCTGTAGAGTCAAATGCTGGTTAAAACGAATCCAAACACGACATATCTGCTATTATTTTGTTAAGGGTCTATCTACTGGTGTGCTGGATAGCCTGGCTGCAGCATCAGCTCATCCTGTTGCCATCAGTGCATTGTGTTTAGAATCACATGCTGGTTGAAATGAATCCAAACACGACATATCTGCTATTAGTTTGTCAAGAATCTACCTAGTGGTGTGCTGGATAGCCTGGCTGCAGCATCAGCTCATCCAGTTGCCATCAGTGCATTGTGTGCAGAATCAAATGCAGGTTAAAATGAACCCAAACACGACATATCTGCTGTTATTTTTCCAAGAGTGTATTTGTCTGCTAGATATCCTGGCTGCATCAGACCAAATACACCACAATGTTGCTTATTAATATTACACACATGGGTGTCTGAAATTTTAAGACACAAATATGTTTGTAAGTAAAGTTAATACCCATAGACGTTTAAAATAGCAACGGTAGCTAACACAAAAGAGCTGATAACCTTGAAACGGCTCAACCGATTTTGATGAATCATGTCTAAGAACCATCGCAAGAAACCCTGCTTTCAAATAAAAAAAAAACGCATCTAAATCGGTTCACCCGTTTGGGCGCTACGGTGCCACAGACAGACAGACAGACAGACAGACAGACAGACAGACAGATAGACACACACACATAGCGGTGAAACTTATAACACCCCTCTTTTTGCGTCGGGGGTTAAAAATGTCACATGGCATAATCAATTCTCGGACTGCCTCGTTGGTTTAGTGGGTGGATCCCCGGGTCGAGCAAAGTGTTATTGAGTTATTCCATCTGGAATTTCTCAGCAGCAGCCCGGAGTCTAGATTTGTGCCCGATTGCAATAGGTTTGCCCCCTATTACATGGGACTTAAACATAACTGGCAAAATGTGGGTGTACTATTACAGGTACACCTCAACCTAACCATTCGGGGACTACAGGCGTTATGTTATGTTAATAATTGACTCTTAATTTAATACATTCCCACTTTATTCCTAAGGCAAAATCCCCTGGCAAGTTGTGAAGAATTCCTTGCACTGCTGCAATGGGAAGCGGCCGGCTGTAACTTACCGGGTGATCTCAGAAAGGAGTTACACAGAGCTTTCGCTATAGCTGCAACTTACGCCGAAGGTACGTAAGTACAGAGGGCGCCAGTGTAGCTTGTCCCATTAATAGGTGATTTCTTCATTTCAAAACTGGTGTAAAGAATTAATCATTTGTAGGTATGGTTTTCTTAAACATTTGGTGTAATGGAAAATTGTCGTTAAATATTTGAAAATGTATTTAATTGTATTATTTAGTGCCTACAACAAATAGCCAATTAGACTATAATAAGTTAATCTTTACATACCGTCAAATCACAGAATCGCAAACCTTCTAAGAGTATTGTCTAACAATCATAAAAAAAACAAAACAGCTTTGAATTATTTAATTTACATCTGTCATTGTGTGGTTATTACTAGGTACTTGTAATGTTTTCAAACTGTCTTTCCCTATCAAATTTATAAGCAAAGTCCTAACTGATCATCACTATTTTTTCACCTAAAAGGTTTGTAATGAAATAAATCCATAATCTTAATGTTTTTGCAGGTGACGTCAGAAATCGTCTGCTTTCAAGTACGGTGTCGTTACAAGAGAAGCTAATGAATTTAATAAACATGGAGTCTGATACAGAACCAGTCCGCAACATGCTCTCTGATACACTTGACTGTTTTATTGGAGTCACTGAGGGCGTACTTGAGGTAAGAAACATTTATTTTTTATTTTAGTGTACATCGAAGAGATGGACCCTCACTTTTATTGCAATCTTGCTTTGTAATAAGTCTAATACGTAATTTAGTTATATACTATAAACTAATAAATTGTCTTTATGAGTAAGGAACCTATAAAATAACTCTGAAATTAGTTGGTGAAGATTTTGTGGTTGTTGTATGGAAAATGGCTCAGAGCCGTTTATTATAGAACCCTTTGAGGAAACAATCGCCAATTCAGCCTATTCTAGCTTAGCATGTTCATATGCTAATCGTTGTTGTTGCTGATAAAGATCTGATTTTACAAATGATTTTTCTGATATTTTTCATCATTCATTTGCAACATAAATCATTTATGATTTGTGTGTGTGATTCATGACGTCATAAAGTAGTAATGTTTCTCTATCTACCTTAAACACTGACAAACTACACACGCTCTAAAGCAATGAGTCTAAAAAGCACGAGTGATTGTTTTGCAAAATGTAAAATAAATAGGGGTTGACAGTTTGTAAGGAAGTTCGTCATTTATGCCAATGGAAACGTATGGCTTATTGAATAATAATGCACTTCTTATACACACAGAAATCATTGGGTAGTGTCATTTATACTTTTAATTTCACAGGTCGGGACAATGGACGAACAATTCATGATGCTAATTGGTGCCTTAGATAAAATACCGGGAATTATATTTAGATATCACAATTATCCTGGAGTAGTGTTGCCAGCTCTGAATTTACTCGCCAAAAGTGCTAAGAGGATGCTACACTCCGTACAGCCGCAAAATGTGAACAAGTAAGTGGTTTGTTTTTCTAATCTGATCAATGTTCATCTTGCATGTAGTAAAACCACAGATAAAAAATATAGTGTGTATAGAAACTAAACAGTTAGTCCGGCTGTCTTTCAAATAATTTTTGTCAGTTGTTATGGGTAGTGGAAAGCCTGAAAAACGGACAAGTAGTCTTGGTTGGCTTAGTTAGGCTAGAAGCAGACCTTCCTAAAATTGCTGGAGAAAGGCTAGGCCGACTCTGATGGAAGCCAAATGGCGTACAACACTAATGTGAGCTCAATATTATGTTACTAATTCTTCACTAGCAACACTGTATAGTCATACATAGCTGCTATTAGCTTCATTTGAAACTTATGGAAACCAATTATTTTCAGGTTCTTGGAAATATGTAACACGACGTTTGAAGTTTATATGAGATGGAATTCCGGTAAAATCTCGAGTATTCCGCAAGATGCCGAAGAGGAAGTATATGAGGTAATATTAAAAACGAAATATACAGAGTGGAAGGGATATCCGTTTAGGAGCATAAGGTCAAAAGAGCAAAAAGACAAATGGGTTGCAAATTGTCAAAAGAGAAGAACGTCAAAAGCGCAGAATGTTAAAAGAGCAGAACGTCATAAGTGCGGAATGTCAAAAGAGCAAAACGTCAAAAGCACAGAATGTCAAAAGCACAGAATGTCAAAAGAGCAGAACGTCATAAGCGCAGAATGTCAAAGGAGCACTTTGTCAAAAAAATTTCTTCAATGCGTTAACTCACACTTGCAGTGGACAAAGAAAAATTGCAATTTGACATTTTGCAACCCATTTGGCATTTCGCTCTTTTGACCTTATGCTCCGCTCCTAAACGGGGATATCGTCTTACTTGATATAGTGACTTCATCAAAATATGTCATCTTTACGCCCATAAAATCTACTATCGGCTATTGGTAATTTTTGAGATTATTTTTTCTGATGTTGTTAGGTTTCAAGAATTTTATTTCTCTAAAATAATTTTACAATATTCACTTTACACACAAGAAAAATCTTAATACTAAAGGGGCAACATCGGAAGGAATGACTATTTAAATTATTTATATCCATTATTACTTACAATAAAAAAAGTTTACTGTCTGTACAAATCTGTTTCTGTTAAGTATTTTTTAGTTTAATTTTTAAGACATTTATAGATTTTGAGAATTTAATATCATTTGGTAAATTATTATGTAATTTGGCTCCCTCAAATCATATATTATACACTTCTGGACACATCTATTGGCCCACCTTAGAGTTTAGGTTTCGATGGCCCCTACCGAAATATGATTGCTAGATTGAACAAAAACTGTTGATGCAGTTTTAAACCTGATACCTTTTACCTTCTTTTTCGATCGTACTGTTTTAAATTTGAATTCAGAATACCATACGACATGGAGCTACGCCTAAGAAGTCGGATATGCGCCTTGTTAAAGGCAATTGATTTTTGAATAAAAAAGGGATCATCTCCCATTCCTCTTCTATGGCAGTGTTCAACTCCTGCATCGTCTGGGCAACTGGCTGACGAGCCCTAACACGTCTTTTTAGCTCGTCCCACATGTGCTCAATGGGGTTCATGTCTGGGCTTCTGGCTGGCCAGTCCATAACTGTGATGTTTACATCCCGAAGATATTCCCTGACGATGCCGGCCGCATGGGCTCTTGCATTATCATGCATAAAAAGGAAATTTGGGCCCACATAGTCCGCGTATGGTATCACGTGAGGTTCTAAGCACTCACGAATGTACCTTTCAGCATTTAATGTTGGCAGCCGTGGTCCTGTAACAACCTCAAGTTGAGTTTTGCCGCTCGCGGATATACCGCCCCAGACAGTCCATGAACCACCGCCATAAGCAACCCTCTGTTCATGCATTGTGCGAAACGCTCTCCCTTACGTCGGTAGACCTTCTTTCTTCCACCATTGCCATTTAACACAATTTTAGACTCATCAGAAAAGAGTACACGGCGGTTTAAGAGAACCTCATCATACCTGTGCCTATAAAGCCCTCGTTCGCTCTTAACTTGAGTTCGCGGTGTCTGTAAAGAAGAATCCTTTCTACAAAAAATATTCTGAAATGATTGAGAATGCACCGTATAAATTCTTGCGTGCTATGCACTATAGATACCATAAATACTACTTATCGTATTCTCAATTACTCAGCAAGTACAAGCGCCTCACTCTTAGCTCTCGAAGGAATTACCTCGAAGCCACAACACTATACAAAATTGTCAGAAACAAGTTTAACTGTACAAATCTGAACAGAATGATCTACTACGCTGTACTAGGTACAGCGTAGCAGATCATTCTGTTCAACCGTTCACAGGCGTCGGGTACAGAACGCTTTTCGGTCTAAAATTTATCCGTACTAATTCAGGTCTGCGGTCACCTGTCCACCGTATGGTTGACGCATATAATAGTACTTTTGAAAACATTGACATCTTCAATTGTACAATAAGTAAATTTAAAAGCCTCATTCTCTATTCCCTATTAATTACCTATAACAATTGACCCATGACCCCAACTCCAACTTAAGTAATATTAAGTATATAACTTTGCCTCTTTATCTTCTTGCCTTCTCATTTAAAACTAAACGAAATTTCTACACTCTTTAAAATGCCATCTAAAATTTCTTCCATACGTCGATAAATAAAATTACTTCAACAAACCACAACAACAATTTGAAATGTAATTCCCAGGACATCTGCGCCCTCATGGAAGTGATCTGCAGCATTGCCCGCTCGGGCGCAGAGCGCGGCGTGGGCGACACGTGCGCGCGCGGCCTGCGCCTGCTGTTGCCGCTCATCACGCCGCCGCTGCTGGCGCTGCCGACGCTGGCGCAGCATGCGTACAGGATGCTGCGGGACTTGGATAATGCTGATCAAGTAAGTTATTTATCTTGGTCTCTTATTCGCAAGCGTTACTGCTGAGCATGAGGTCCCGGGTTCGATTTCCAGATTGGGCAAAGTGTTATTGAGTTATTCCATCTGGAATTTCTAGCCCGGTGGCCCGATCGATGGCAAAAGGCTCGCCCCGTATTACATGGGACTTAAACAAAACTGGCGAACTGTGGGTGTCACTACCAGGTAAACTTTTGCCTAACCCTTCGAGGTTTACAGGCGTGATGTTATTTAAAAAAAGTGTATCTATATTTTTGAAAACAGCCGTATTGTGTATGTATGTAAGTATTTCTCTTTCCAGCTTACCATTCTGCCTTTGGACGACTTCAACATGGTAGTGACAGCGTTACGCGTGGGACTCACCGCAGTGTCTTGCGATGTGTCCTCCCTATGTTGCGACACCATAGTCGGACTGTCCAACAAGGTGCGAACGCTTGGCGACGACAATCCTTACGCCTTATGCCTGCTGACTCTAGCCGAATTACTACTCATGCTGATAATCAAGATGGAAATACCACCGGATTCCATACCCGCGGCTGGAGCGGCCATTTACTCCCTCACTTGTGTGAAACCAGCCTTGCTCGAAGGTCTAGCGAGACAGCTCATAGAAGCTTTTGCCGTCAACGATCCCGCGAACGTGCCCCGATTGGAGGAATCATTCGGTGTACTCACAAACGGAGTCCTCTTCGACGGCATGAGGACACACAAGCTACGCTTCCAAGATAACTTTGACAAGTTCCTAGCGAGTGTACACGGTTTTCTAATCGTGAAATAACTTTATTACGGTTTACTTACCGGAAATTTTGAAACAATCATAGCTTTGCCGGCGGATTAACGCCTTTTACAATTCTTGTCTCATAGTTAGAGAGCCGATGCCCAAATTCACGTTTGATAGTAATACGGCCAGGACTGTCTATAGATTAGATGATCTTGAACTTGACTAGGAAAGGTAGTAACGGTCGAATGAAATGAAATGATTAATTATGCAAGTAGGATATGGAAATCACTTACATGTAATTTTTTCTATAAAGCTAGTTGAAGTCGGCATTTCCTAACTGACAACCTCTGAGAACAAAAGTCGAAACAAACTCGTCTCTTTTTAAGTCCAGACATTAAAAATATTATCAAAATTTTCGCGTAATAAACTACAGAACAGTGCCAGCCATCGTGAGCTCAACTCACACATTACAGGTTACGAATCTATTCGTGCTGAGTCAATGTCATACAGTCAGGATATGTTATCACAACAAAATGTGCAATAATGTGATGTTTATTAGAATAACAATATCTCAGAAACTTTATGCGTCACCGGTCAAACTTCTAGTTAGGGGTGTTGCACATAATTTATGTATGCATATATTATTTCCATATCTAGGTAACTTATTTTGTATCATGTCAAAGTGTTTCAGAAGAAATACTTTGTAACTGACCGTGCAATTCCTCATTAGAAAAATTACTATTTATCTTCACTAGGCATTCTGCAAAACTTGGTTTTAGCGTTATTTGACCCAAAACTTTAGAAAAACAGAATTTCAAATGGATTGTTGTGATTTTATTTTTAGGTTTATTTATATTGTTTGAAATAAAATCCTGGTTAAGCAATGAAAAAAATTATTGGGATTCTTAGATCCATCATTCTCCTACATTCCAAATCAGAAGTACCTATTGGTATCATAGAACTCTTTTAAATTGGTTGACAAGTCAGTAAATTCTGTTTTGGCATAGGTAGTCGTCGAATCTATTTTGTAAGGTTTATACGCGGTCTGTATTGCTATCGTGAATAAAAATTGGTGGAGAGCTCTCGTGCTAACAAGGATTTGACGCAGAAATGCGGTTTTGACGATTCTATTATAATCGTTGCGTACTGAACGTGAACCAAATTGGTGGTCTTCGGTTTTGTTTTGTAAGCGCGACTGGTGCGATTAGAATGTTTGATATATATTGAATAGTTAAGTTTATTGTTTTCAAGTCCTTCCCTGGGCTGTGTCAAATGTATGAAACACTATTGTGTCTAGAATAGTTTGTTATGACATTTTCTGTGCCATTAGGTAAAAATGCAATATTTATGAGTTTATATTGTATGAGAAAGTTTATTATGGCCTAATACTGCACAGGGTGCTGTGACCTTAATTAACTATTATGATCCTTATGATGTATAATCCTATTTTGAGAATGAAATACGTTTAATTTAATGATTTCAACGCTTATAATTCTGCAATCTTATGTTCACAACGAAGTTAGTACGGATTTTATAAATGTGGTTGTGAATGTATAAAACATGCAGAAGATTTACTGTGGTATTAAATATTTCTTAGGAGTAAAATTAAAAGTACACTTTTGGTACTTATTGCTAGTTAGAGAAATTGTGATTTCTATCGAGCTAAGCACTCGTATACTGCAATGAGTTTACATTATTGTAAGAGGTAGGTCCTTAGCACTTTTACGTATAAATTGCAGGTTTTACTCCGTCTTAATAAATTAGTCAAAATATTGTCATCTCGTCAACTATTTCTTATAGATAAATATTTAACTTTGTCGTATAAACTTGCTTCCAAATTTTAATACAATTGTTATGAAGATTACAATTTGAGTTAAGACTTTTGGTAAGAGTAAAAGTACATTATTTTTATCTTTTATAGTCCTTTAGATTAAAAACTTTATTACTTATGTAGTTGAAGTAATAACGTTACGTAGGTAGACATTTTGCAAGATGATGTGTTAGTTTTCTTTTTACCCGACTGCGCCAGAAGGAGGGTTATGTTTGTATTACTTATTACTTACTATCTATTTCAAAAGATATACGTATGTTGCTGATGTAAACATTAGGGCTTGTTCACGCATGTGAACTTAAAAATTAAGATTGCAAGTGTAAACTACTAAATACTTTCGTCATTAAATTAAGCCTCGTTAGTGAAAGCAAAAGTTCAGAACATTGATTATTTGTCATTATAATAATAAAAAAAAATTTGAAATGCGTAAACAAGCCTTGATAAAAAAAAACCTTTTTCCTAGCCATTTCAATGTCAGCGTTTGTTTTAATAACGACCTTGACATATTAAAGAAATATATAAAAATATAGAAGTAGTATTTTTTTCTTAGTTTTCTGACATTTTATAGACAGAACATGTTTTGTTTCCGTAATCCGGTGATATGAGGTAGATTAAAACTATTAAATCCACCTAGATAATATTTATTTTTGTAATAAAGTGGGCCTCTACATTTAATTAAATAATATAAAAACATGTGCTTATAAGATGCTAGTACCTTATATTGTTATTGCAAAAAAAATATCATTTATTTTTAATTTTCCTCCAAAGGATATAATGACTTATGTAATGGAGCGTATTATATTGTTCAGAATAACTACCATTCTGACGTATCCTAACGTATTATATGTATAGAAAATATATGAAATGTATATTTTCTTAATGTAGAAAAACACAGAAATATTGTTAGTAAAAATATTAAGTGCCCATAAGTCTAGTAAAACAGACCTTTATGTTTGTTCATTTGTTTACATTAAGAATATTGTATTCATGTTATTGGAAAAAGCTTGTTACATTTTAGATTCAAATACCTTAAACTTGACTTCTAAAGAAGAATGTTATGAATTATTTTACCTCGTATTCAGAAATGATATTTGAATAATAAGGCTTACATAGAGTCAACATTATTGTTATAGTTTGTCTGAATACCTTTAGATAGGTGACATTTTGTAAATACTCAGAAGTCAGAACATATTTTAATACCTCAAAAAGGTAGGTTACATGTCTTCTTTTAAAATTTTGTCTGTATCAATTTAATTAAATTGTACAAATTTTATAAAATTATGGTATGTTTTATTTCTTGTATCCTTTTCCTATATCTATTGGTTTCTGTAAATAAACAGGAAAATCTAGTCTATCCCACTAGTCCCATGGGACAACTGATACCTATCATCGCACTAATATTATAAACGCGAAAGTTTGTGAGTATGGATGGATGGATGTTTGTTGCTCTTTCACATAAAAATGATTCAATTGATTTTAAAAAAAAATGGTATGGAGTTAGCTGACACCCTGGATTAACACATGCATAGGGTACTTTTTATCCCTGTATTCCCAAGAGAACGGGACGCGGGTGAAACCGCGGGACGTCTGGTAGTATTTTATAAATTAGCCAACAGGCTTGTACCCCTGCTCGCTGATTTTATCATATAATCATTACTCGCTTTCGTATGGAACTAGTGGGACATAATTAAATTTAAAAAATAAATTAGTATCCAAAGACAATCAATATTTACTATAGACGTAACTTCACGAACAAAATTTTAGTTGACTTTACTTTAGTACTCTCCGCTGCCGCTCCAATATTACTATATTATTCTAGATGGCGTTACTGAGACATGGGATCACAGTTGGAACGAAGTTCCTTATCGCGAGTTGCGAAAGGCGGCTAGACAGAAAAAATTAAGACAAAATGTTGTAACGACACTTTTTGCTATAATTGTGGGCCGTGCGGCGTGCGCCTGTTTCTCTGTTGTGTTGTGTGTGTGTATACCAGTTGTTGTGAGAAGGAGGGGAGAGAGCGAGGTAGGGGGAGGGGGGAAGGGGGAGGACGAGGGAACGAGATTCCTTTCGATTTATCTTGAAGATAAATCTTAAAATCTTGAAAGATTTTATTATCAGTTGTCCACTTGTCCCATGGGATGCATGGGACTAGTGGGACATGAATCATCCTACTTGATCCATCAAAGGACTAGTGAAATAGACCGATACCGATACCGATGGAACGGGTGTGCCTACTGGCTCACCCGAAAGACTTATAAGGACAAATGATCAGTAATTAAAAAACTCACTGTCCACCTTCAAAATTATTTAATAAAAAATAAATCGCGGGAACAAATCGCCTGTCACTTAATTTTTCGTCCTTTGGAGGCAGGTTTAACACTATCCTTGCTTGACTTGTTGTTTGACTGACCTGTTGGTCTAGTAGTTAGTGCAATTGACTGCTATGAGGTCGTGGGTTCGATTCCCACCCAGGACAAATGTGTGATAAGCACGATCATTCGTTCTGTGTCTGGGTGTAATTTATTTATAATATGTAGGTATGTATTTAGAAATATATAAGTATGTTTATCAGCTGTTTAGTACCCATTACACAAGCTCTTAGCTAGCTTGGGACTAAATGGCGTTGTGTGAAAAAGTTGAGGAATAAATAAAAAAAAAACTCAAAGAGCTGCATGCCGCCAATCCGACAATTGTAACACCCAGTGCAGCCTTATCGCTCGCCGCAAACGATAGCCTCACGGCGCCACCTGGACCTACGTGGGGCAACTACCAGCGTCAATCGTGTGCGGTGTGCCCGCCAAAATGTTTGAAATACATCGGTGAAATACGTCGGTGGCGGTGTACCTATTGTGTTTGTAGTCAATAGGATCTAGGCGCATCATAATGGTTGCAATTATAAAGAGCAAGGTGCAAAGGGCACAGCAAAAGGTAAGGGGAGAAGCTGGTTTATGACTTTCACACAACGCCATCTAGTTCTTTACTAAGCAGATCTTCAGTAATGACAACTGTTAATCACACTACGTGAAAGAATTTTACCTGTTATAGATGGATTACACCCCGACACAGAACAGATGATCGTGCTTATCACACAAACAGTTGTCTTGGGTGGGAATCGAACCCACAACCTCCGGCATAACAATCAGAACCTCTATTAACTAGACCAAAAGGTCAGATCAACAGATAACAATTTACTAATTTCTGAACAAAAACTTCTGTGTTCCCTACTGTTACGTTCTAGTTGACACAAAATTTATACTAGAAAATGGTTTATTATTTCAAGAGATATTAATATTTTATATTACTTCAGACTTTTATTAATTTCAATAATAAAAATCTGAACGATGTATTAAATATTATTGTATTTTACAAATAATTGGATGCTATGCATGCAGTACCTATCGGTCAATAAGTTTTTTGGCAATTTTTCGAGATCTTTGAAGATGTAAAAAGGAACGTACATTGTCATGGTCACAGATAACTAAACTTTATGTCATAATTTTATTGTCAAACTCTGCTTATGAGTGGCTAGCCGAGAAGTCTTTGTTTTGGTTTTCTATTTTTTACACATTTTGTTATTAACGATTCACTAAATCTAAAATGAGTGTTGTGCGTCCGAGTATATCATTGAACTCATCATTAGCAACGTCACAAAACGACAGCCAGGATGACGCCGAACCGGCAAAAGTTAAAAATTACCTCAAGGAAAGATTGAAGTCACGCATCTTCTTGGGACGTTACGTAGAAAGGAGACTTGCCGACAAACGAATCGGATATCGTGACGTTGTAATAATAAGTCCCGCAGAAGTGGCATTGAAGAAGGATTTGTTTGATGTCCAGCATAAATTGCTTACGATTTGTCCTAATGCTCACTGGATAGGCATCACCGATACGGAATCCATGGGGTATACGCCCGGCGTCTGCTTATGGACGGAGATAGATAACCAACCATTCGGCCCCTTTTGGTTTCAAATCAAAAGTTTAAAATTTAGAGACGATGAAGTCATGGTGACATTGAAATGTTTGAGACATATTTCTGATGCGTTTTTGGAAGTAGAACCGATTTTAACAGGCACAGCAAAGAAATGTAAACCTATCGAAAACACTGACAAGAAATTAGAAAGTAGTGTTGCCACTCTCAATGAAACCTATACAGATTTTGTTGAGACTCTCAAAGGTGTTTTGTCTATAAGCAATGTGAAGGAATTTGTAACATTTTTGGTTGCTTTTGTTATTGCAATCTTCACTGGAAGTATGTCATTTGTAAATTTTCTTGGTAACTTCATACTAGCACTGATGAGAGAATTCTCTCTTTTAGTTAAAAACTCTACACCAATGTTCCTTGGGTTATTAGATTTCTTTAGTAAAATTGTTGGAGGGTTTTATATATTGTTAGCAATGTTGTTCAGGCAAAGTGCCCCAGTCCCAACAAATAAAAGAGCAGTTGGGGTTTATGACAGATCTCGTAGAAGCTATGATAACTATGATGATAATCAGTTTGACTGAAAAAAATTTTGATCTATTGTAGCTTATTTATTAATAGCTTTATTAATTTGCTTAAAAGTAATCAAACAGCATGTATGTCTTGTTTCAAGACTATGATTTTATGGTGAAGATTTTAATAATATTCTTAATTTAGATCTCATTTATTAGACCTGGGTATTAACTTATTTATTAACTTACTAAAAGGTTTATTTACATATGCGATAACATTGCCAGTATACCAAAAATGTGTTTAGACTAATAAATCATTCCAAATGCATTTACTGAAATATATATTTCCATTTTGAGTGTTTGTTAAATAACAAATTGTATATTATAGAAAACTATAGTATAAAAATGTTACATAAGTCAGAACATATTTATATACAGTTTTATTTTGATTAATCTTCTTTGATATGGTACATTTATGTGTGGGTTGGTTCATAATACTGTTATTGGTAATAAAGACATTTTACCAATTAAACCCTCTTTTTTTTTCCATTGGTACCAGTATTATATCTTTTCCATCTGTAAAGTAAAACCTGTGGGTGAATATTAACTCTATAATACAATAAGTAATATTATAAATTCTACTCACTACTAAGCTTTCTTGATTTATTCAGGTAATTAGGTTTTGCATATTCTGAAACTGTTAAACAGGTACTTAAGTAATCCTCATAATATCTAGCAATCATATTAGTTCATTAAACGCCGAGAGGACACCGGTGTCTGCGCTGTCATTGTCTTTCTATTGTGTCTCTAATTGACACAATTTAAAGGTTAATATATTTACGAGCTTTGGGCCTATGACTTCGACCAAGTGAATGTCAACAAGAAGCTTTACACTACTCACAAAAGCATTATAATGTAATAAAAGTAAAAACCACAGACTTAGGAATGAAAGAATAAAGCGTCTATCCATAAAAATAACTTACCCATCTGCACCACTTTACATCAGTGCAGCTAGTCAATCTACTATTTCAATACTTATACAATTTGATACCTTTGTTTCTTGATGCTTGACCAAATTTAGTATCCCAAGTATTTTTTTGATTTGTTGTACACTTTCTTTGTGTAATGTGGCATTTGAATTATTTGATTCCTCATCTCAACTGGCTAAAATTTTGTTTTTTATAATGTAAACAGTAAAAGAAAAGAACAAAAGAATAATATTTTTATCTGAGAACAGTACCTCCGTAGCGGTGTCTGCCATTATGTTTTGTTTCGGCCTGTCCAGTACCTTTTGTTGTAACATATTATTTGTGACAATATTGTTGACAATGTTTGTTATTATTGTATTCATATCACTGTTGTCATACTCTTTCAACATTTCTTTGAAAAGGTATAGCAAACTACGCAGGTGCAATATTAAATCTGATTTGCCTTTTCCCACATTACTCCAGTTGGTAAGTAAGTCTAAGTGTAAGAAAACTTCATCCAATGTCATATACTTCCTAAATTGTTCAAGTGAATTTATGATTTCACTTACGTTATCTGAAAATCGCAATCTCATAGTAATTTTACCCACATGTCCAAATTACCTAATGTCTATCAATACTATGATTGCTATAAATAGGAATACTTAATTTTTTTCATCTGTGATGCCATCACTATTTACTCCCAACTAAGGAAGTAAAGTCGATTAATCTGGGTCATAAAAGTTTCCAACTACATATATTTTCTACTTTTAGTGCAGTCGGCCTTTGAATAAATTCTATTTAGTTACCTTACCTTCTTCATTTTGTCTGTAGTATGTAAAATTAACAGTTTGTGGCCTCGTTGGAATAATCAGATTTAATGCTGCTTTTAAACATTCTACAGTCTGTGCGTCTAATTTCGACCCTTTTTTCCTTAAAACTTGTTTAATGTCATTCGTTATCTTCGACGTGTATTTAACCTCGTCCTGCCCATTGTGATTTTAAAATCACAAAACATACTTCACGGTTCCTGCCCAGCTAAAATATTGTAATGTTCAAAATTCCGCCCACTGTCCTTCAAAAAGCACATATTCAAATTTCGCACCTAGCATTTATATTTTCTACTCAGCCGTCGTTTTTGAAGTTTCCTGTGATTGGTTAGGTTATAACCAATCAGTGAACCTTAAATCTATTCGGGTAATAGACAGCAGGTTAACGTCGGAAGCCATTTTAGTGTTAAAAATGGAGTCACGTCGGAGAAGAGGTATGTTTAATCTTTTACTATCATTTAGATCGGTGGCTTTTCTTAATTAAGAATAATCAAGATTAAAGTTAAATAATCAATACTTTGAATTTAGTAACTATTTTTGATTTTCGTTAATAATTGCATTTTTAGTAAACATAAATAATATTATGTGATCTAAAAATCACATTGGGCAGAACATTTTGGTGAATTGTGTTTTTTGTTTGCAGAATTGGACGCTTAATCCTTCGGCAATTTGTTAGAAGGTTCTGATACTGGGGACTTCAAACGAGTTATACTTGTTACCAGTAGTTATTCTTTCAAAAATGAGCCGTCGTACTTCTGAGGCAAAACATATGTCTATATTGGAAGAGAAACAGTCCAAGTGCAGGTCCTGCCATTACAGCAAAACCCACTTCAAATGTGGTTCATGTCGTATAAACTTGTGCTTAACTAAGCAAAGAAATTGCTTTGCTGATTTGCATGCCTAACTATTTTTTTGAAAGGATTTTATTTTTTAAAGTTTTTAAAAATTAAGAGAAGGTTTCGTTTTATTTTTATTTTTTGTTTCAATTGCTTAATTATTTTTAAGTCCAAAGAATCTGTAATAAAAGTAGATACATTTTTTACTAAATACAGAGAAGAAAGTTCAAGACTGATTAACAATACATAATAAATAACATAAAAAGTAACTTTTGTTTTATTTACCCAATTGTACCCAGTGTCTTTTATGAAGGACAAATAAAGTACAGCTAATTTTGGTAATACTGCCCAATGTTCTGTAAAAAGAACAAAATGTATGATTTTAAAAATAGCGTGAATCGGTTCATTATGATCTATTTACTGCCATAAAAAAATATAAAAAATATATATCTTATACATGACCTTTTTTTTGTACTACTTATTCTGGGCAGGAAGCACTTGTAAGGTTTTGTACTTTGTAGAGAACAGTGGGCAGAATTACCAAACAGGTTCTAATTTGCTTGGGCAGGACGAGGTTAAGGTATCGTCGGCCTTCTTCCAACTGAACCAGCTTGTACAAAAATGATGCTGCCAGAGACTGAAATATTAAATAGGTATTATAAGTTCACTCAAAAAAGCATAAACATGCCCTCGGCCCAGAGCTTTTAATTTTGTCATGTAGTCAAGGCGCGTGGCGCACAGGGCACGTTTTGGTTTGTCTTCTATACATAGTTAGGATAATATAATCTGGATATAGATGCGGTTAAAAACCTACACTTTCAAAACACTTATAAACTTGTACCTGAGTTAAGTTATCCCCATGGTTTGTGTACTTGCACGGCCATGAAATGCACATGGTCACTATTGAGTGGTTCTCAAAAACATTACACACATCTGAGTGGGAACAGCCTTGCGTGATTTCTACTTTCTCTGCATATGCTGACTTTTCCAAGCCCTGCATAATATCAGATAAGATTAAATATTTTATCATGAAAAAACATCTACTTTACAAAATAATGGCTGTGGGCAAGTCGTGATTTGAAGTCCCAAAATAGAGCCTTGCAGGACTCCAAACTTAATTAGAACTAAACAAGGGGACAAATAAATACCATAATCAGGATTCAAACCTAATTATGGCGATGTAGGTAGCTAGTAAATATTGCTTATAAAAGTCACCTCATTTAAAAACAGTAATGCATTTTTTGTGTATGTGCCACCCATGTACAAAAATTTCTTTAGAATCCGTATATTCTTTATTATTTCACCAATAGTGCTTGTAAAGTACTTAGATTCCTCATTGAAATGGATCATGAAATCGTTGTATTCTTCTTGGTTTAAACAATTGCACTTTCTCGTTAGCCTTTTGAATACTGAACAATTATCGTCGTAATCCTAAAACAGAAGTGGGATAATTTTTACACACCGACGAAAAAACAACATAGGTGTGAATTCCTACCTCATGACTAACGAAGCAGTCACAATATTTTCAACATCACGCTGTCGACCACTAAACTAATCGTAAGATTAGACTACGACACTATAGATACATGGTATGGTAGGTATACTCAGTGTAGAGACATTTGGTGTACAAAGAGTCTCTGTAGGACAGACGCGGATCCAGGCCTCAAAAAAGGTGGTCACGGCACGGTCACTAAGCGCGAGTCAGACTACGTATTTCCTACGATCTATACATTGCATTCATACAAAGGAAATGTTTTTAGCGCCACAACATTAAGGCACTTAATATTGTTATGTAGGTACAGAGGCCAGCACATTGAGCTACCCCAATAAAAAAAAAAATCTTTAATAGTTTTTCAACTTTATTTCCGACAGAATAAGGTTCATGTTCAATTGGGAAAATTTGACACTTTGGGGTAGATTGATGTGGCGTCTGTACATGAATGCATGAATTCAAAACGTACCTAGCAGTTTTTTTAAATGGTAGATCATTACTGTACTGCACAATATACATATAATGAACTGAAAGGCAGAATAAAAAATGAAATTAATATAAATCTACACCTCAATATAACTGAAATGAAAGTTAAATAGTAACTGAAAATAATCTAAGAGAGCAAGCGAGCTCGAAAATGTTTACACTCGACCTCAGAGTGGTTTTGAGCAGGGCTTCGTCGTCGCTACGGACTTGGCGTCCGGGCGATAGCCGATCGAGATTACATATAATTCAAATCTCATTTAATATTTTAGTAAACGTGTTATACGTATAACTAGCATCCGAAAAAAATCTGAGCGAGCAAAGCGATTTCGAAAATTTTTAACGTTGCACTTCAGACAAGTTAGAACAGAGGCGAGCCCTATATTGCCATCAATCGGGCACAAATCCAGGCTCCAGGCTGCTACTGAGAAATTCCAATCCAAACAGATGGAAAAACTCAATAACACTTTGCCCGACCCGGGGATCGAACCTAGGACCTCATGCTCAGCAGTAGCGCATGCGAACACTAGACCAATGAGGCAGTCTAGCGAAGCATTTCCCTTTATTACTATTTGAAAAAAAAAACTCCAAAACTTTATTAAGTAGACAAAGTATTATGCTAAATCCGGTTTCCAGAGGTCCGCGCCGTCGGCGTCGCGTCGTGGCTTGTGGTGTTTATGACTTGTGCGTTCACAAAAAGAACCTTTTCAGGGCCACATAATACCGACATAAATGGGTAGGTAGGTACCTAACTATGTTACGAGTGTCAAGGTGGAATAATTCGTTTGCGGTGTACCTAGCGTTACCGTTTGTTTTCCGAGTCGTATGAATCTGGTTACCAATTGTTTTTTTATAACACAATAAGTTACCGTATCCCGCCGCCAAACCTGCATCCCAAAACTCAGATAAGATAGGCACTTATCTATCTAATAAGTAACTTAATAATGAATTGATGGTAGTTTACCTCTATGTATATATTATTCAATGCTTGGGTTTGGACTTCTAAGCTTTTCAGTGCTGGTTCAGCATCTTCATTATTTGAAGAGAATGTGATCTGAAAAATCACCACCAGTAACGTAAGCAATTAAAACAGTTGCACTAAAATGCTGTTACGTTAAACAATAAATTTAGAAATAGAAAACCCACTAATCTTTTAAGACAAGAATATAATAAAACCAATATTTTGTTTGACATACACAAAAAGCTAGAACTGGAACAACTACCTACCTGTAATAAGCTATACAAATATTTATTCCGTGCGGAATCGAACCCGAGACACGCAGCCTATCGTTCAGCCACTGCGCGAACAGTGCCGTCAAATAACGGTAATATAGGTACCTACCTATGTAGTTGCTGCAGTGTAACATTATTGTAGATAGGCCAATGAATAAATAAATATTAAAACCCGACTGAGACTACTGATTATTTTTAACTACTGGTTAAGACATTACCAGTAAGATTTTCGAAGAAAATTCAAAGTGGTACTTTGCTATGTTTTTTGTCTACTCAGAACTTTAAACCGTAACGATTTCGATACAGTCAGGCCCACTTGTGGTGCATTAGTTAGCTAACGAAATGTTTGAACTACGCAACGTGCGTACGCGTGAGCGTTCAAGATCTGAGTTCGGTCGGACGCCGCGCCCGCGCCGCCGCCCGCCGCCGCTGAAGCTGAGCTGGGCGGAGTGGAAGGGATACAAGCAGAAATCGACTAATCACAATGGTTAATAAATAACGCTCCGTCCGACCAACTCCTCTTCAATGGAAACGCACCCTGCAATGAAGGTGATTCACTGGAAAATGAGGTCGCCTGTACCTAAGTAATATGATCTAACGCCTAAGTTTTCATTCATCCGTTTTTCCAATACTTATTTTTTTGTAAGTAGGTTTGTATCGTTCATCCCAAGTCAGTCGAAATATTTGAAAAAAAGAAAATAAATAAAATTTAATTCATACGCCAGCAGATTCTGCTGTCGACTTCGACCGTGCGAGTTGGACTTCGTTTGTGTTTAGAGGAGGAAGATCTTTTGAATAAGATTTTGATTGAATGTCGTCGAGTAGATACAACAATTTCCTTGTGCTGTCTTTAAGTTTTTTAATCGACTCCTGAAATAATAAAAAAAATGTTACCATTTTATTGGAGCTGCGAGGAATAATCTATTTTGATCGGTTGCTGTTGTTTAGTTGATATGAAACGTGGTGGTAGCTGTACGCAAACACATCAAGTCTCTGTAAATAAGTTTAACAATATAAATCTTGAAACCCACCACGTTAACTCGACAGAACGGTTCAAGGTGGACTCTGGCTGGATTAGCAATCCTAGAGTCGCTAGCTTGATGGTCTACAGACGCAACAGTTCTCTTTACTAATGGTGACATAGGGTATACTTCAGTATTTAACAGTTCATCATTTTTTCCCATTATATAACTGCTGAACAGATTCATTTGTCTTTTTGTTCGTTTTCCATACATCGTTCGTCGACTTAAGATATAACTTGAAGAATCAATCATTCCATCACTGTATTGTTTATTACGGTTGGGAGTCTTGGAATCGTCATCCATTTGGTATTAATATGAAAATTATTGCAAAGAGACACTAAAACATTGCACCACTTTGGCTTTCTGTTTGGTAATGGTGGACTATTGGTTAATCTGTTATGTATTCATACTTCTATTTTCAGGTTGGGAAATTGTAAATAGGAATGCTAAGCACTCACGATTTTTCGAGCTAAGCCATTTTTGAGTTTTGGAGCCATTTTTGTGGTGTTTTTGTGCCTAGGAATAGACAATAAATAGATCACTGATGAAAATGACACAGGCAGAGAAAAGTCAAATTCAAGGACTAAAAATAGTGATAGCAGAATCCGTTTCTACGGTGTTCATGCTACGCGTGCTGTGTACTTTTATTCCCATTGCGACATCACAATAGGAAAAAAATACACAGACAAGCACAAATAACTTTGCGTTGTCTTTAACAAATTAATATGATTTTTTAAACAACAAAGCAACATCAAAATTTCCTGCACAGAAAATTTGATGCTTTTTTTTTATGTGCAGGCTTAGACTATATACCTTATCTAAGTGTGCAGGTGTTTCTTATCAGTTCAAAGTTCAAAAAGTGTCAGATAAAATTTTGTGCAATCTGTCTGTGTCACTGTCAAGTGTCAAATGTCAAATTTGATTGAATGTAAACAACGCGCATAGTTCTGAAAAATATTTCAATAATTTCAATAAAATACGAAAATATGAATAATTATAAAAGTAAAATAAGTTATGATAGTCCCTGCGATTCAGATAATGATTGGACAAACTCTTCCGATGACTCGAAGTATTCAGATTCAGAAAGGTACCAGACTCTCAGTCAAGAGTTTGATAAAACTTTAAACAAGAACTAATTTTAAAGTTTATTCACTGATCTATTATACATTTTAGCTCTGTGCCAGAGTGGGATTCCGATGTTGGAGAAGATGGAGAACTGGTGTTCATAAAAACTAAAACCAATACCGAGGCTACAGATATCAAAACGCCTCTTTTAGAAAACTGCGAAACTTTTAAACTCAGAAACAACTTCAAAAGATCTTCTACTAGACGATCTACGAAAGGTATTAATAACAATGATTATCATTAGTTTTTAAGTTTTTAGTAACACTATTATTTATTTATATACCTACTTATAACTTAAAACGGATTTTAGGCAGTCTGAAATAAATTACATTTTATTTATTATTTATCAAGATATTCAACAAGTATAAAATCTTACTCACAACAATGACAAAATAATAAAAATGTAAATGTAATTTAGAATTTTCTTACGTTCAGGCAATCATATAAATAAAATTCAATAATTTTTAAAATAGAATGTTCTAAATCTTGGCAATAAATTGGCAATATTTATTATAGGTAGAATATTTAAAGTATTAAAAGCACACAAGTCAAAAATTACTGAGAGGGGCATAAAAAAAGATACTGACGGAGTATTGGCTTCAAGTGCCAACAGGAATGTATCTACAGATGAAATACTTATTATGATTCAGGTATGTGGATAAGGAAACTTGTTTCTCTTTTTATTAATTTATTTTTATAATAAAAAGGGTTTCACACACTAGGAATGTTGCTTATATGGTGGTTGCATTTTAAAACATTTAATCTTTCAATCATATTAATTAGAGACACAATAGAAAGACAATGACAGCGTGGACACAGATGTCCTCTTGGGGTTTAATTAATTAAACTCTCAAGCACAAACTGCCAGACTCTGTTCAAAGTTGGTTCCATACAAATATTAGTTTTGTGTGGGAATGGAACCTGTGATATGCATCACGGAAGCCTGCACCACTCACACTTTCTACTGTTATTCTATTTGATATGTAATACCTACTTGGTCTTTCAATTTTAGTCAGTAACTGGACAGTTGAAACCAATATGGAAATGCTATGGTGGCTCAAAAACTGATCAAATCATATCCTGGTTTTGCTATTCATCTGCTTAAACTTGACCGCACGCTTGTGTTTAGTATCTATTGCATTATTGTAACTTCAAATGCGTAATTTGTTATGAAAAATCGATAATTTTGATAATGTTTGTTCGGAAGAAAGTTTACTAATGATACTTATAATACGATTTTCAAGAAAAAACTGACGAAAAACAAAATTTACTTTGACCTTCAATATCTCTAGAACCAGTGAATTTCCAGGTATGTTGTAGAAGGAAAAACCTATCCCAGTGATGGGTAGAATATTTATGTAGTTTCATTTACGTTAAGGTTATTTTTACACCCTGTATTAACATAGAATAGAAACAAAAAAGTTTTAAGTCACAGAAAAGTTTATTTATTCAAAAAGTGAATGTGACCGTGCTATGTAACCGAAGACTAATAAAACAAAATCTAGTTTTGTGTTTTATTATTCACAACTTGAGGTTACATCAAAAATAATAATATGGTACTTATATCAACATGTTTTTTTTTTCAGGTTAGCAAAAGCATGATATTCACCAGTGAAAAGAATTGCCAGATCGAAAAACTTTTTGGCTTAAGCCTAGAAACACATTCAGATGGCAAGACACTAACAGTTGCAGATTTTCTAACAGAAGCCAGAGCTATATACACTCCCAAAATTAAAAAGGGATATTATTTATCAAAAATTAATGGAGTTGATGTGAACTCATATAATATAAACAATATACTGCAAAGAGTTGTTGAAGACCATAACAGTCCAAAACTAACATTCCAAGTGCCAAGCGAGGGGCATAATGTGGACTTAGAAAGGTTACTGAAATCCAAAAATGCTCCGGAAAATTCTTTGACTCACTTATTGAAAGAGTCACTGTGTTCAGTTCTGTACATATGCTGTAATGACGTAGAATATAATAGTAATGACGACAAAGGAGTTCTTTATTGCTATCCGAGACCTTTTAACCAGAACTTCTTGTACAACACTAGAGGGGCTTACGTCACTTTGAATCACTTAGCTCCAAAGTCTTTGGGGACTAGTGAACCAACAAGCTCAGCTGTCTTACATAACAATACTCTCGTCAACGTAACCTACACATCGCATTACAATGATCTACTGTTGGTAGCGTTTCCTAATGAAGAAGTAGATTTGTTTGCGGCTAAGAAAGTGATAACCGACATAGTAAGACTGTTGGAATTTTTGTATGGGTCTCTTAAATCTAGCTTTACCAGACCTAATAATGTTGACAAATTAGATGGTTTATTTACCCGTATGTTTGTTACTTTGATTAACTATAACAAGGGGAACAAAGATGATGGTATTAGAAAAGTTGGTTTGTACTTTGAAGATATGTTGGCTGCTCATTCCGTGACTTTGCCTTTGGAAGTGAAGGTACAAGTTGACGATGCTATTACTGAGTTGGAAGCAGCTGATTATCGCGAATGGGTAAATATTCTTCTGTCCTAACAATTACTTTACTTACGTTTGATATTTGAATTATTTGACCTTCCGAATAAAAAATTATTTGACCTTCGGCCTAAATAGAAAATAAAGAAAGAAAGACAATACTTTATTTCGAAGCACAGAACATAAAACAAAAAAAACCAACAGTACAATTAAAAAATAAACAAAAACAGAAAAAATATAAAGAAATTAATTAGAAATAATTATTTGACTAAATGTATAAAATTTTTTTTTTAAATTAATTTCTTATATTTAGCCAAATAATTATTTGGCTAAATATATTTAGGAACTTGCAACTAGAATCATTTACTTACTTTATTTAATTTGTAAGTCAGGCGTTCAAATGTGACTATGAAACTTATTGAAATAAAATGTAAACTGTTTTGTTCCAGACTGATGATGTGGAAAACTTTCAAAGACTGTATACAGTAATTGGATCCTGTTTATATTATTCAGGACATTTGTTAAGTTCACACTTGCAAGATGAAGACCTGAAAGAAATCAATGCATATTTGCGTTTAAATGGTATACTAAAACTGAGCACAGAAAAGGAATTGGAGAAACTTGTTATGTGGAGAGAAGTGTTTATTAATGAACATAGGAAACAGAATAAGAATGATGCGAATGAATTTAGGTAAACAAATATTATGAAAAACATATAAAAATATTATTTATGTAAAAAAGACTGTTAGCATCTACACCTTCAGAGCAAAATGGTAGGACTCAGTTTATTAACCATGGTACCGTCGTTTAAGAAAATGTTTTAGTTCAGTATAAAGTAAGTTCAGATTTTTTTAGATTTTGACTTCTATATATTAATTTAAAAATATCAACAGAATAAATGTAAAATTTTCCCAATTGAACATAAACCTTATTCTATTTGTTATAAAGTTGAAAACCTTACACAGATATGATACTTTTGGGGTCCCTTGATGTGCTGGGTGTACAGAATTCATGATATCACTCGCCACTATTCCCCAAACTGTTATAATAGGCAGAGATGGACCCATTGTCACAGGCCAGCAGCAGAACATCAACCTACCCCAATCTGCCATTTTTTTTGTTAGCATTTAAACTTTATTACAAAAGACAGAGGGCCCATGTTCAATCAGGGAAATTTCACAGTTTAGATAGGGATAGTCTTGCTGGCCATGATGTATATAATATTCCACAACTTTTTTTTTTTTTTTTTCACACAACGCCATCTAGTCCCAAGCTAAGCTAAGAGCTTGTGTTATGGGTACTAAACAGCTGATAAACATACTTATATATTTCTAAATACATACATACTATAGATAAATTACACCCAGACACAGAACAAATGATCATGCTCATCACACAAACATTTGTCCTGGGTGGGAATCGAACCCACGACCTCCGGCATGGCAGTCAGGGTCACTAACTACTAGACCAACAGGCCTAAATAACTTATGTATATTTTGTAGGATCTCAGATGGACGTTGGTTCTTGCTCACCGTCGGTAAGGGTCGCTTTATATTGGCTACATTAATGGAAGCTGGTGGCTGTACTGAGGACGTAAGTATTTTAAGTTCAAATATTTATTCAGGCTCATGAGCTCATTAGGAATCGTAGATTTAATCAGGAGTTCTGCGTGTGATGTGCTATTATAAATTACATGGTGATCTCAGACAATAAGTTGATTTTTGAATGATCTGAGTGTGAGTCATTGATTTTATTAATTTAATGGTTTGAGCTTGGCTAAACCGTAAACATAATAAATACCTACTTAAGGCTTACTAGCAATGTGGGCTGCACATTACTAATAGGCTAAACCCTCCAACTAAGCTAAATATGCTTGTGTGTAAATACCTTTGCGTGCCTTATAATGGTCTAATTGAAAAAACTGATTTAACTTTGTCTTTGACTTCTTTCACGATTTCCAGGCTGTTGGAGTTACTCCACCATCGCCATTTTACGTTGAAGAGTGTGAAAGCTGTTTGGAGTTACTGTATGACGTTGGACTGAACAAATATCTTGCGTCCTGGTACTGCTCAAATTCACAGCCGCAAGTCGAAATTTCACCAGAATATCTGACAAAGTATGGTAGAAAAATAAGGGATGTTAATAGTAAGTAGTTTTAAAAATGTCGTATTTATTCTATAATGAACGCTGTAACTAGCTAAAAAGTCTAAAAAAGAGATTTTAAAAAATCGTAATAATATAAGTAAAAAGGTGTAAATAGGTTATAAGCGCTCAGCAAGCGACACGTTGAAATACCACACTTGACCTCAGTGTCGCGTCGCGCCGTCAACGGACGCGTGCGTGCGTTAGTGTGCCGTTTTTGAAGATCGAATGTTGTTTAGGTAACTTATCTACACCTTTTTACTTAGAATATCATTGATTACAAGTAAATAGGTACTTACCTATTCATGACAAATTCTACAAAAGTACTAAATAAATAATAATAAATTCATTTATTCAGGTAATTAAGACACCCATTACACAATCATGATTAACTACTGATGGTACTGTCTAATGTCTAAGCGAGGCATTTGCCTTCAAGGTAGGTAGGCTTCTTAGGTATTTCAAGGCTTTTACATTAGGTACAGACGCCAGCACATCAAGTTACCCCAATGTGTCAAATTTTCCCAATTAAATATGAACCTTATTCTGTTTGACATAAAGTTGAAAAATGATCAAAGAAATTTGACACATTGGGGTAACTTGACGTGCTGGCGTCTGTAGTGTACATACGATACTTGCGGGCCAATTACAAACTTCATACAAAAATATTCTAAAGACCTTTTTAACACAATAACCATTTATCGTTCCAGCACTAAAACCAGACTCGACACTCAAAACCTCAACTCTGAAGCTCTCAAAGATTCAAACAGATAAACGTCGGCACAATTCCTCAGAACAAATCAACGTTGGATCAAGTACCAGTGACATGAATTCGATGAACTCTCTGACTAACTATGGTAGCCATCATAGCCTGTACGCCCAGTCGTATAATACTGCACAGAAGTATAGACACTCGAGCATAGATGTGAGTGGTTACTCTGAGGATTCTAATAGCTTAAAAAGCAATAGGTAACGTTTTTTTTTTTTTTATAAGAGATGGGTCGTATCCCATCACGTTTTTTAACCTTTTAAGCGCTTGGCTAAATATTAGCTGTTGCCGTGCCCTTAGCTCCGGGCCAAAATTGCTACAAATCAATAAAATAATACTTACCTACAGTAAATAAGGAGAAACAATCGTTGTATCGATTTTAAGTTTTCGTTACATAAATAATATCTCAATTCGATTATGGTTTTAGTTGTACAGACGCCATCAAGTTACGTATGTGTCAAATTTTTGCAATTGAATATGAACCTTATTCTGTTTGACATAAAGCTGAAAACCGATCAAAGAAATTTGACAACTTGATGTGCTGGCGTCTGTACCACACAGTCAGTATTTTGAAAATAAAACGAAAAAGTCATACAGGTTCTCTGTCGCAGAAATACGACACGAGCGGTAGGGGCACGAAAATATGTGTCATATTTATGCGACACAAGCGGTTAAAGGGTTAGCTTTATTGTAGCCACTAGTGTACTATGCTCCATTAATAATAGCTTAAGAGCAATGAGGCCCGTAAAAGCGGGCAATTTTAATTAAAATTGTTTTATTTAAAATTTATAGAAGAAAAAAAAAAATAATTTAAACTTTTTATTTCAAAGTATAACATTAATTTTGGTTAAATCCACTTCGCTTTATCTTATCTTCGATTATGTGCGAGTGAGGCGTTTCGATCGTTTACATTAGAAAACATTGTTTTGAACATTGATGGTTACATTATTCATATATTAAGTTTGTGAAAGATCTGGAGAAACTTTGTACTGATCTACTGTAAGGTAATATTTTATTGCTCGTTTTATTTGCGCAGTTGTCTTCGATTTTAATTTATTAGTTAGTTGCTTTGGGAGTTTATTCAACAAGTTAGGTAATAAGTACCTCCAGGTCCTTCTTCCATATTCATTGTTACATTTAGGCAGACTTTATAATGGTAGGTATTCTAAACATCAAGAGTAAAAGTGAAACGAAGAACGTTCCATGTATTTTTCATCCCTGTTTCTTTTAGGTTTTCATCATAAACACTGTATTTTTCAACTAAAATGAAATAATACTTATAACTAAATGAAATCCACATCATTTCTTAAAATAAAATTGTTGAAATGGTTACAACTAAGTGCAGACAGCTGCAGTGAAAATATATTATAAAAAATTCGCCGTCTATCGTAATTTTACCATGCCTAATGTATTTTCGATAGGTACCAAGTTTGCATTAAAAATAACGTTTTTTAACTTCTGTCTAATGCTGATGTAAATAGAGTATACATGCGTTCGAAATGTTTGAAAATAGAACTATGTATTTTAAAACCATACTTAGTGGTACTGTTTTACGTATCAAAACAATAAATCATTGTCATCTTTTTTCAGTGAAGTTAGTGAAGAAAGGGTCCAAGGTAGAAGAGCAGATAGAGAACAAAGAAATCGACGGGACTCCTCTGGTTCAGACTCGGATTGGGACAGACTGGTAAGTGATATACAACCATATTCCTTTAACTGGCATTTATAAGTATTATTATTGGGTTCTTCTTAGTTGCTTCTGGGTTTGCTTTCAGATTATTCTAAACTTCATAAGTTTTGACTGGCCTCTTGGTCTAGTAGTTAGTGACCCTGACTGCAATGCTGGAGGTCGTGGGTTCGATTCCCACCCAGGACAAATGTTTGTGTGATGAGCACGATCATTTGTTCTGCGTCTGGGTGTAATTTATCTATAATATGTATGTATTTAGAAATATATAAGTATGTTTATCAGCTGTTTAGTACCCATAACACAAGCTCTCAAGCTTAACTTGGGTCTAAATGGCGTTGTGTGAAAAGTTGTGGAATATTTATTTATATTTATTTGTTGTAATGTTTTTTGTTTGGTCTTTTACAGGATGGGAGCAGAGCAAGCGGCAGTATTGACATATCTGACATTAGGAAATCTTTGCTGAATGAAATAAATCACTCTACTGTACGGTAAGATAAGTGAATCTATAGTAAAATTAAAAGAAAGAAATTCTTTCGTTGGTAAGTAGCATCAGGCGTGTCCGGTCAAATATATGACGTAGTACAGCCCGTCCGGATTTCGATCAACCCTGGTCCTCTTTAACGAAAGCGAGTAATAAATACGCAAATAAAAGTATCAATGTTTTTTATGTTCTAAAAACTAGTGTGTCAGGCGTTCAGGCTCTACAAAAAAATCTGTGTCCGGCGTTCCTGTTTTTGGGCCTGGTACTTGTATCAGATTGACCAACCCAAATGTTCTTTTTATGGTATTGTTTGTCAGCACGTAGAGCTCTTGAAGTTCCGAGTTGAGCTCACGATTACTGACACATGCTTGCACCGAGTGATCTGGTCCCCTCGTATCGGTGTGGTTCTTTCCTCAAAAGACCATTTCGGACACTAATCTGCATGGTACTTATATGATCTGACCAAGATGGTGTCTGGGCTTCAAGAGACTGTGAACTCCCGAGTTTCTCAGACTAGGTCTACTCAGATATTGAAACAATAACCTCATCTACTAGTTAAAAAATGTCATGTTAAAGTGTCTGTATGAACCTATTTACAGAACTAAATGTCATTTATCATTTTACTTCAACTTACTTTCAGAATAACCGCAGGCGAAGAAAACGTTTTATTCCATTTTGTGCAGTTGGAATCCGAGAAGGGCATACTGATTGCTCCAGTGAAGAATATAGAGATGCAAGCCAACAATGTACTGTATTCATACATCGTGAAGACATTTAGATCGGCTTGCAAACGAATACATGAGCTGTTGCAACATAGTATACGGTAAAAAGACAGATTAAAATTGTACACTTAAGGAATAACCACGCCATTTTTATTTACGAAAATAAATACATGAGAAGCTTGTGTGTGGTGAAATAATAACGGCTTCACGTGTCGATCGAAGATTTAGCTACGCTTGACGAGGTTTGTCCCTGGATGGGTGACCATTCAAGACTCCTCCGTGCCTCGGAAAGCACGTAAAGCCGTTGGTCCCAGCTGTCATTTGTTGATCTATATAACAGTCGTTACAGATAGTCAACCCATAACTAAGGGGTATCGTGTTTCCAGTAACTGGGTTGTGCAGGTCAGACAGGCAGTCTCTCCATGTAGAACACTGATATTCAGCTGCATCCAGTTGAGGTATTCCTCGAAGCGCTACTATTTTGAGGCGCTCCTATTTTATTCCTCGGAGCGCACCTTTTAGGAGCTCTCCCGTTAGCAATTAAAAAAAAAAAATTTTTTTCAGGGAAAAAAAAAACAAATATTTTTATATGTGCGCTCCGAGTAATAAAATAGGAGCGCCTCATTAGGAGCGCCTCAAAATAGTAGCGCTTCGAGGAATAATACCTCATCCAGTTAAGCTGAAAAGCGACTCGAACTAGGTTAGTAACTAAGTTAGGAAAAGGCTATAAATAATAATAATTATTCATTTAATTCAGACAACAATCCATATCACTCAGTAAAAGTATGTACAGTAAAATGTTAGTAGCCCTACTTAAAAACTATGTTAGTAAATGGTTTTTTTGGAGATAGACAAGGAGACGTGGTGGTGGGATGACGGGGTGCAGGGGGCGACTCGGAAGAAGAAGGGGTTATTTAAACAATGGCAAGAGTCCAACTCTCCGTATGACAGGGAAGCATATGGAGCGGCTAAGCGCGCTTGCAAAAAAGCTGTAGCCAGAGCTCGCAGCAAAAGTCTGTTGCCCTTATACGACAAGCTAGAAACTGCGGAGGGGCAAAAGCTTATTTTTAAGCTGGCGAGTGCCCGGGAAAAAGCTACACGAGACATTAGCAAATGTCTCTGTGTAAGGGACGCCCAGGGTAAGCTGCTCTACGATGCTCCCCTTGTTAAGGAGAGATGGTGCACATACTTTGCGGAGCTGTCTAACAAACAGCATCCCCATAACCTTCCTCCCGAACCGCCTGCTAACCTTGGACTTATTTCCCCTATTTCCCCCAACGAAACCCGCATTGCTCTTTGCCGCATGAAGAACCGGAAATCGATCGGACCTGATAATGTGCCAATTGAAGTGTGGAAGGCGATGGGCCCACATGGTGTGGACCTTCTGACGGATCTTTTTAACCGCATCCTGATCACCAAGGAAATGCCGAACCAGTGGCTATATAGCCTCATTATTCCTGTTTTCAAAGGCAAAGGTAGCGTACAGGATTGTAGTAACTACCGCGGTATCAAAATCATGTGCCACACCATGAAGCTCTTCGAGCGCATCATTGACACACGGCTCCGTAGCGAGTGCACTGTCTCTGAGTGTCAATATGGCTTCCGGGCGGGTAACAGTACCATGGACGCAGTGTTTGCCTTACGGACTCTGGCTGAGGCTTACAGAGAGAGAAGGAGAGCTCTGCATATGGCCTTTTTAGACCTGCAGAAGGCCTTCGACTGTATACCTCGGCAATCCATTTGGTGGGCACTTCGCTTCAGGGGCGTTCCCGAAGTCTATATTGACATTATCAGAGACATGTACCGCGATTCCGTGTCCTCTGTCCAGACCGCTGTTGGCGAATCCAAAGGCTTTCCAATATCTGTTGGCGTTCACCAAGGCTCGGCTCTTAGCCCGTTCTTGTTTAACGTAGTGCTCGATGTAGTTACGGCAAACATCCAAGATCAGCCTCCATGGCTAATGATGTATGCCGATGACATTGCCCTCGTTAATCAGAACATATCACATCTTGAGCGCAAAGTCAATACTTGGAAGGATACGCTGGAAAACGGTGGTCTGAGACTAAATGTGGCGAAGACTGAGTACATGTCCTATGGCAGCACGGATTCAAATACCATCCGAATAGGTTCGGACCTGATCTCTAAGTCCGATAAGTTCAGGTACCTTGGATCCGTGCTGCACGAGTCTGGCAACGTGGATTACGATGTCCAAGCACGTATAGGCGCAGCTTGGGCGAAGTGGCGCGAGGTAACGGGCGTTGTATGCGACCGCAAAATGCCTCCGAAGCTCAAGGGGCAGATATATAAATGCATCATACGGCCTGTCCTCCTGTACGGCGGCGAATGTTGGCCAGCATTAAGTAGACACACCCAGGAACTCCGCGTCACGGAGATGAAGATGCTTAGGTGGATGAGCGGCGTAACGCGATCCGATCGCATACGCAACTCATTCATCCGGGGTAGCCTTGGTGTCCGCGACGTGGGAGAAAAACTACAAGAGTGTCGTCTCCGATGGTATGGACACATCATGCGCCGCCCTATCGAGTACGTTGGTCAGAGATGCATGTATATGGCTGTCCTTGGGGCTAGGCCCCGTGGTCGCCCTCGCAAACGCTGGCTGGACGTCGTCAAGTCCGACATGAGAGCCAATGGCCTGACCGAAAAGGATGTTGAAGATCGGGCAAAGTGGAAGAAGCTCAGTCGGAAGGCGGACCCTGGCAATAGCCGGGATTAACGCCAGGTGGAAGAAGAAGTAAATGGTTTTTTTGAGCCAACCACGTGTAGTTGACTCAAAAAGTGCACAAATGTACAGACGCCAGCACATCAAGTTACCCCATTGTGTCAAATTTCTTTGATCGTTTTTCAACTTTATGTAAAACAGAATAAGGTTCATATTCAATTGGAAAAATTTGACACATTGGGGTAACTTGATGTGCTGGCGTCTGTACATTCAGGTTTACCAGCAATGACACGCAGGAGACTGCTAGAGCTGGCACGCACTCTGGACAGCAAGGACGCTGCACGCTTGCGTCTGATCGCAGCGAAGCCATCCAGACGATGAAATACATAAAAGTAATAAAAACCAAAAGAATAAATAAAAGTCAAACTCGACCATTGCTTGTTGCTCAAAAAGAATATCTTACACTTTTTTTAATGTAGTCCAAACGACCGTTACAGTCGTGCGCAGCCATAATGTGACTTAATTTCTAACAAAAATGATTTCTTTTGTTTTTTTTAGCCCCAAATCAGTCCATAGTATAATTTTACTTTATTGAAACATTATAAATCGCTCAGAGAAATTAATAACATTCTAATCAGTTGATTTTACGTCATTTCAAGCACTTTCTAAGACAAGATGTTTCAAGTTTGCGTTCCTTGAGCGCAAAAAAGTAATAGTAAAATTAATAATGTACTGCAAATGCAAACCCAAAATGATTCTTAGGATATGCTATACAGAATGTATACTTAATTAATGTGAAAGTAACTTGAAAATTTCCTGTTAAAAAAAAAAGACAGTAGGTATATTTTTTTTGAAGGAGGTGGAGACTCTAATGAGGTTGGTTGTATTTGTGCCTCTTTTCAGGTTCAAGAAGAACCACGCACCATCCAATCCTTTGAACAAAATTCTGGTAGCAGTCAAAGAACACGGGATGTTATTTCAAGCGCCTCTTGATATTTTGAGCCAATGCGGCGTCAGCAAGAAGAATTCTGAACCTTATTTGTTTTGGGTTGTTGGGTAAATATAATTAAAATTTAACTAAATGTAGAAAATGTTAGTAAGCAACCCAGAAGAACAATTTTGGTATTCCTAAGTGACATCAACACTCGTAGCATGATCACATTGTTCACCCAACCATACATACTAAACGCTATGGAAATACATTCATTGTGCCAACAGCTAAAGAGTGGAATTCCCTGCCGATCGGTGTTTCCTGATAGCTACAACTTAGGGGTCTTCAAGTCAAGAGTGAAAAGTTGCTTCTAGGCAAGCGCGCTTCATCGTCGACCACATCATCGCTTACCATCAGGTGAGATAGTGGTCAAACGCGTGCCTAACAGTATTAAAAAAAAAAAAAATAGGAACGTGTATTTAGAAACGTTTCTACCGATTTTAGAAGAAATAATGCTCAATATTGTAGTCTATTGTCGACTGAACAATTTCTTCTCTTCATTAACGAAAGAAATTCTACAATCATTAATTCAATTCATCTCAAAGAGATTTAAAATACTATAGAGCGGGCTGGTCAAGGAAATGTCATAGAAAAACTTTGATCCCATGTCTCAGTAACGCCATCTAGAATAATATATGAATAATGGAGCAGCAGCGGAGCGTACTACAAAAAACTCATAAACTTGTATCCAGCAGGACACACTTTTTCGAACGAAAATTTTATTCATGATGTCCGGTCTATAGGTGTGTATATGTCTATAATGTCTTTGATTCATCTTAACGGTGATCATGCTACGCGTACCTACTGAGGGGCCCCATACATTTTTGTCATTTTTTGTCGCCGAGATTAAGTTGCGGCTACATTTTGAACTTAAAATTAAGGGTATTGGGCTTCTGACCGAGTGACAGTGAACGGCCTAGACAATTAGTTAATTGTACGAAAACCTGGAATGAAAATACTAGGAGGCAGCTCCTAAAGTCTTTTTAAAGTCCTAGTCATCATAGTTTATTAACTTTTTATGACTGTATGCTCAAATACTTTTCCCATTATATAACAAAGGTCGATTGGGTTAGTAACAATGGTCTTATCCTATGTCAGTACTTCAGTGGGTGACAACTGTGGCAATTGACTTCACCAACGGGCCGTCACGTTTCCCGGCTTTAGGGCGTAGAATGTTGCTGGGGCTGCAACGGAGTTTATTTAGCAGTGGGATGAGGGGAAGTTGTGAAATCCAGAAATAGCTCATGATAATAAAATATATTCTTTGTTTCAGCCGAGTTTTCAGTGAACCAGAGCCAAGAGAATTATATTTATGCTATCACGAATCTGTACCTCAAGATCTGACTGAAGTAGCTTATTTGCTCTCATACTTAGAATAAGTTCTTTATGAGTATATAAACTACCTTAAAAAATGCATACTTCTTTATAAAATTGACTGCATTATTATGCATTTATTGAAACTTATTCCGTCCCTTAATTTAAATATAAGTAAAATACTTAGAATAATTGATATTTTTGGATGCAATATATACAATTTTTACCCTGTATCTGCCATTTTATTTTGTGTTAATTAACCTACCATCACTCAATAAAGGTAATTAAAATGCCGCTTTGGCACGAGTACGATTTGGAGCCTTAAACTTAGGTACTTCATTGACTCTCAACAACCGCTTAACCGGTATTAAAAAATGATATTGTATTAATACACCTAGGCGTGCTTTTTGCTTGCCCCACTTGAATCTTCCCATTTAAACTTGCCGCTCTTGGCATTTGAAAATTGCGCCAAATTACACCGGAAATGTGTTTGAGAAGTTACAACAACTTTATTTAGAGTCGAATGATAAAATAATTAATTTAATTGAACAAAATGTGTTATATTTTTCGCTACATTACTTGAAATTATTCAGTTTTATTGTTCTAGTGAATGTTTCAATGAATTAAATTATTTACCATAGACAATAGTATCAAGTGTTATTGTGCACATCCGTCACAATCAATCAGGCTATTATACCCAGTGATGTGTTACAATAAGGATCACAATAGCGCAACAATTATAGTCAATGTAATGTCCATTAAAAATGCTAAGCAACATTATTAAAAAAATTGACTTGTTTCAGTTGTTTCCGTCGCGTCGTTCGTTCCGTTCGTTCGTGTGCGAATGCAAATTGCAGAGTGTAGGAAGCGTTGCAGTGTTAAAATAATAAAATCCTCATGGCAAATAGAAAATAAGGAGAACTGTTTTTATGGATTTCTGTGTTTTAGTGTTGTGCGAAGATTTGTATTTGATTTATGTCAACGATGATAACCAAAATGCAATCACAAGCGAACGTCGCTGTTCCACAATCTGTCACAACGCAACCACAGTCTCAGCAAATTGTTGGAGTAGGAGTTCCAGCAAATGCGGTGATACTGAAGATGTCAGATATTCAGCAGATATCTACAGTCGGTACGTATTTCATGGTGTTTTTATTATGAACGTGTCATAACGTCCAAGCAACCTGAAACTTTCCGTGAACTTGGGAATTTTCCTAAGAAATTACTATAGGTTTTCAGGAAGCTTTGTCATCGTTAGCATAACATTAATTATTTTATTTAGCTTTTGCTTGTTTTGCATAAATAACCAACATAATATGTGGAAGTTCTATTCATATTTTGTACGCTTGTGGGGGAGTTCCTTGGGAGATCTATTGTGTTATTTTTTTTTGTTGCAATGCGATGCGATGCAGCTGTCGTATTTTTTTTTAATTGCAGTTGGATTTTGATATTAAAACGACAATCTGCAATACTGCCATAGATAGAGAAGTGTAGCCTTGCAAATTTTTATTTATTACTTTCAATGTAGAAAACTGTATGTAAAACTTTCAAAATTCAATTTGTTTCGTACATCATAGTTATTAAACAATTTACATCATGAGTTTTATTCCTACTCTGTACCTACTTTAACTAAAGAACAACTTACAAACCAATTATGAAGAATAAACAATAAAATATGAACTACATAAAACTGTTTTCTTGCTTTGAACTTGCTCACTACAGAACTTTTTTATTCTAAAAACATTCAAAATCAATTCCTGTATTATCTAGTACTTTCTTGTTGTCCTCAGGACTACTGGAACTTGCCCATCGAGAGTACCAAGCTGGTGACTATGAAAGTGCAGAGCTGCACTGCATGCAGCTATGGAGACAAGATGGCACAAACACTGGTGTACTTCTCCTTCTGTCTTCCATACATTTCCAGTGTCGGAGATTGGACAAATCTGCCCACTTCTCCACTCTAGCTATAAAACAGAATCCTCTTCTGGCTGAAGCTTACAGGTAATTTTCTTTGTTGACTAACTTGTTATCTCTCAAGTGTTAAACCAACGAATCTTAAACATTGCACTACACACACAATAGAATGAATTTCTACAACATGCATTCAGTTGATGTAAACATATTTTTCTGGGTTTAATCAGTTGACTGTCAAGCCTCTGTTTTCATGTTGTCCTTCACTTCTCAAGTGTTTCATGCGTCTATGGGTAGCATATAACACTTATATCATACAACTCCTATGCATAGGTCCTTGTTTTAATGAATACGTAGCTATTACATACAACTGAATATTCTAAAATCAAATTCCGGTACTAATATATATTGTACAGACACCAGCACATCAAGTTACCCCAATGTGTCAAATTTCTTTGATTGTTTTTCAACTTTATTTCAAACAGAATATGGTTCATATTCAATTGGGAAAATTTGACACTTTGGGGTAACTTGACATGCTGGCGTCTGTACATGATATTCTTATACACATTCTTGCCTGTACATTTTGCCTTTAATATTTAAGTCCTGTGTGCGACATATTCATGAGGATGAATGTATAATGTTTTAGAGGTATGTAAACAATAATTAACAGAATTGGTAATATGGTTGGCCAACGTTGGTGGTCACACTTAGAACTTGAGTTGGCTTAGTGTTATATGATGTTTTAATCTTTCAACTGAGGTAATTAGAGACACAATAGAAAGACAATGACAGGCGGACACCGGTGTCCTCTCGGGGTTTAATGAATTAATAAAGTAAGAGACCAGCTTACTTGGCTTGTTACCACTGAAATGCAGTCTGTACAACAATACTATGACAGAATCTTGTTCTGAACAAAAGGAATAGTTCAAATTCCAGGCCTTGGTTTGCATTCACAGTAATGCATGTAGATTGACAATGTTTTATTGCATTGTGTTTTGTTGTATTGTGTGCTGTCAAGTTTTAATGCAGAACTTTAGCAATAAAAGGATACCATTATTGTAAGGATATTAAGGAACTAATATAGAAATGGTCTAATTATTAATTTAGGATCAAAATCATATCCAAAGAAAATGAATAATCCAAAGAATATGAAGTAGGTAATTTGTTTTAATTTAGATGGAAACTATGGCAACATCTGTTTTATAAGATCTCCCACTTAAAATAATTTTGATGTGTCACTGACAAAACATTTTGGCAACAGCAGCTCTTTAAAAATTAGGCCATTTTGAAGTTGTTAAAGTGTATTGCACTCATTTGAAACTGATGTAGGTACACCTATATTTAGGTGTGCCATTTTGCATGGCATCAAATGCATTTTGCTCCAAGTTTTAAAACTGTTCTCACCATACCCATTTAAAATATGCTTACGACAGTTCCCTCAACGCCCGCCTTTTTTCTCCCCTGTTTCTGCTGAAGAAAGGGTCCGACAAACTCCTTAACGATAGCCTAAGTTCTCCAAGTTCTTTTTTCAAAAATATTCTCTTTTTAACTGCCAGCCATCCAGTAAAAAAAAAAAAAATGCATAAATAATGTTATCAGTGTGCAAATACCCCAGCACAGGTCTGCCCATTCATCTATGTCACATTTATAACACCTACATATTTATGTGGGCATAACATGACATACAGTGGAAATTCTTGACTAAAACCATTTTACATTAGAATGTTATGATTCTTAATAGCGTGCCGCGAATTACTAGCTGAATGTAAAACCCATTCTCGTATTGTTAAGCAAATTAACATAATACGATTCGGAAAGGTACTGTAGTCACGCTTTCAACTAAACTAAAACGTACTTTTAATCGTATTTAGTAACTTGACAGTAGGTAGGAACCAGTATTTGGCAAAAAAACTAGTTAACAGAACGTGATTTTTTCGGAATTTAATTTTAATTTAAGTATTTGTTTTTTTTTCGGCAAAAGATAGGTAGACGGATGCTTCTTCTGTGCAAACTTCAGCTGTCCAACTATCACGGTTTATGAGACATAGCCTTTTGACAGACAGACAGAGAGACGGACGGGTAGTGGAATACTCCGCTGCCCGTAGTAATAGGGTCCCATTATTATTTATTTCTTACTAGCCTGTATTTTCCCACGGCAGGGCAAACGGTCTCTACTTTATTTCCACGTCTCTCTGTCTAGGGTTTTTTGGGACCAGTCCTTATTGAAGGAGTTCAGCTCGTCCCGCCATCTTCGCCTATGCCCACCGCGATGTCGTTTGCCATGTAAGGGTCATACAATAGGGTCTCGTTTGCACCCCCAAAAATAATATCGATATTTGACTAACGAAAATTTTACAATGTCCCTACCTAATATGCAGAGCTTTAATTGATTTTTATTACTTAATATTCAAGACACATTGTATTATTTAGAATATAAGATAAACAATATGAAATAGGTACCTAACTAATTAACATTTAATAAGAAAATGAACTGAAACGAATTTTTCGCGTTGTCCACGTCAAAAGGTCTTGAAACCCTTTTTACAACAAAATAAGTAGGTACAACAATCAAAATTGTAATTATCCAAACAATTAGCAGTACTTACCTACTTTACTTCTCAATAATTTTTCAAATTAAACCTACTTTTACCATTCTTGAATAAAAACTAAGCTTGTTTGTTGCGCTACAAAAATGCGAAGGGTCGAAGCGAAACGTAACACATTTTCAATGGACTGATACCTAATTCCCACCGGTGCAGTGCTCTATTTTCCAACCAGTTAAATCCGCTATTAACCAATGTGTGTACAATAGACTGTCCTACTTTAATACCCATAAACTCTCATTTCTGCAATCTCACAAATTGAAGAACATAAATCTACTGACGACGCGACGGTCAGAGATCGTCAAGATATCATTGTTTCGACAAAATCGGTTGTACCAATGCCACATTGCAAAAAAAAGCCGGAGAAGTGCGAGTCGGACTCACCCACCGAGGGTTCTGTACATAGGGTCATTATTATAAATAGTTCAGGTATATGTGTGAGATTTTTCTTGTAGGTAGGTTGTGGTTTACCTATAACGTTGTTCCTTGCCATTTCATAGTTCGAGGTTAGCGGTCAACCTATGATTTTTGATTACTCGGGAGTGTCGAAAAATGCGTTTATAGATGAATAAACGGCCGTATCTTTTTTAACGTTTTTTTTTTTCACAATTTCGTGGGACCGTAGACCTGACTATACGGTTTACATTTCAACTTGATACCTCCACGCGGTCCCGAAATAAAAGGTCTTGATAAACAGATACAGAGAGAGAGGTAACAAAATGTTCTTATAAGGGTTTCGTTTTTCCTTTTGACGTACGGAACCCTAAAAAGAAACCGTTTATTGTTTGTCTATGAAGACGTTACTGTCATGCCCAGTAAAGCCGTCACGCTTGTAATCCGCAACCGTTGGATAGGCAGGGGTGTAAGACTACCGGCAGTGTACAGTAGTTCAGGTAGAGAAATATTATGAGTCAACGACCCAGCGATCGTCAATGGCGGTGTTTAGAAAAAAGGGGAGCGCATTGGGTCGTGCGAATGTATAAATTAAATTGTATGAGGGTGTTTTTACGAACCCTATAATTCGCAACGCATGAGCGTGCAAAGCGTTGGTTCTCGTTAGCGACAAGAATCGCGCGTGTTTTGATATAAAACATGCAACGTCACGGTAATTATTTTCTTACGCGTATTTTTTTATAAACAAACCAAGTACAAATTACACCAAAAGTGTAAAAATAAAAACTATGTGCTTTGTAATTGTTCCAAATCGAAAAATCAGCTCTTAACTTACTAGGCCTATAAGTTTATTAGGTTACCGAATGAATCAAGTTATGAAAAATACAGTACGAACACGGAAAGAAAGACAGTAAATTATTTATTGAACTCGCACAAGACAAAATAAAGAAATGGTTAAGTTAGCAACTATAGAAACAAGGCCAAAAAGCCCTTATCTCAACATTTACGTCCAATAAAACTTCTAGTGCAATTTCTTCCATAGACCGCACATTCACTTTCTCAATTTCCAACAGCAACCTGGGCAACGTGTACAAAGAGCGGGGTCAACTCCAAGAGGCGTTGGAGAACTACAGGCACGCAGTCAGACTAAAGCCGGACTTCATCGATGGCTACATCAACCTGGCGGCGGCTCTCGTGGCTGCTGGAGACATGGAGCAGGCGGTACAGGCTTATGTTACCGCCCTACAGTATAATCCTGTAAGTATTCAACATCTTTCGTAGTTAGAACGCGACGTTTGGCTAAGTAGGTATATAATTATAGGAAAGACTAAACGATAATTACGTGGTTTTACCTGCTTAGTTCCCGTCGGAATACAGGGATAGAAAGTAGCCCATGTCACCGGGGTTAGTGTAGCTTCCCTACGGTGATAGAATTTTTCAAATCGGTCCAGTAGTTTCGGTGCATATTCAAATCCATACAAATAAATCCGATCTCCTCCTTATAAAATTAGTATCTAATATTAGTATAGATTACTAGTAGACATTCTCTACTCTCTCGCATACGTTCTACGTGCGAGTTCGAGATACTTAAATGCCTTATTTCGAAGAGCCTTATATTCTACGCATTGCGGAAGTAAATGATTGTATAGAATACAGGTAGTAGTTACGTCGGTATCGACGTTTGAATATTTTAGTATAAAAACACTCGTAAAATTCCGCCCATTTTACGGCCAAGGGACTGAGCGGCAAGCTCTTCACATTTTACCTACTCACCCTATTTGTAATGTGCGTAGGGTGAATGCGACTACTATTTTAACGAGTATCGATGCAGACGTTACTCCGATCGTTATATTGGTTTCTTGTCGAGTCTCAGAGTCATCCTAGTATTCGAAATGATACCTATCCCTTTTTTATTTAATCAAAATTTTGCTAAGATTAAATCTACTTCTCACACCTTTATGCTAATAAGGCGCTTTATAACAACGTGTTGACTCTGAGTCATCCATCTAGTCGTTGCTATCGGTGACAAATTATGTGATATTGCCGCATATGCAAAGACAAAGAAATTCAAGCGATAATAACATTATTATTGTGTACACACATTACGAAATTACGTCATACCAATTTAAGGTTACACAATCTTAATAATGTAACGTAATAAAGTCTGATATTGTATTCTGCGGTAATACGACTCGGCCTATCTCAGTACATTGTTGGACGTACGCCAGAAAAACAGGTATATGGTAGTGGTTACCACGCTAGGTATCGTATTTGGTAACCGCATAGTCAGTTGGCGATCGCACCAATGACGCTGCCTGCCCTTCACCGGCCTAGTAAATTAAGATAGGCGATTGCACTATTTGTCATACTGTATTATACAAATCGCATGTACCAAATTACCAAGTAAGTTGGTGTGAAGTCTCTTGCCAATACGAAACTACCTTGTGGAAAGGAAATCTGGAATCGTTTTTGTTTTGTATAAGTTTAGTAAATAACCAGCAGGCCGAAGAGATACTTCTCGACGGCATTGATGCCAAGTCAGAGAGAGGCCCATGTTTGGGCGCCATTAAAACTCTGAGAACAGGTTGGTCTCTAAACACACGAAAAGAAGGCGAAATGCTTTTAATATTTTAATTGATGACTTTGTATCCCAGGGTTTGCGACCGAACAAAGTCAAAGTCGTGCATTATGTCTATTGTAGGCCATTAAAGGATTTTCAAAGATGCTGGAAGCAAGGACACATAGTATGCAAAATCAAAAGTCATTTATTCAAATTAGGCTGAGGATCAGCACTTTTTGAACGTCCAAATTACATAAGGCAGTCTCCCAAAAAGCCCGCCCTTCGCTACTTCCTAGTGTTTTTGCTGCAAAGAAAAAGTGGCGGAACAAACTCCCATGCGTTTACCAATCAGTGTTATATTAATAACTAGCAGACGTCACGCAGTAGCCTATGTCCACCGGGAATAGTGTAGCTTTCCACCAGTACAATAATTTTTAAAATTGGATCATTAGTTCCGAAGATTACCCCCAAATACAAACTTACAAATTTTACCTCTTTATAATATTAGTATAGATATGCTACAATAGCCATTTTAATTGAGAAGTTTAGTAGAGCTCTTATTTACGGCAAGAAATTAAAGACTAAAATAATTATGTAGGCAATAGTCAAGATTTAACCCTAGGCTGTGCAAAACTTTGTACTTTTGCAGTGAGTGATAGTGCCGCAATGCGGGTGAAGTGGTCGCGAACACGATGCAGTTAACCTTTACCTTTGCACACGTATACTAGAATAGGACGTCGATATTAACACTACACAGTCTATGTATATGTGAAGGATTCAAAAGGGTGTCTACTGTCTAGACTTTCTTAGATTATATCTAGATAAACCAGATTTAGCTCGCTTGGTTCGCTCTCTCGAAACGACTGTGACTTTTCGTAAAGCTTTAACGCGTAGGTATCGTCATTCAATTAGAATGTCGTCGTGAAATTCGGGTGTTTTAAAAATACGTGTAGCGAAAATTCGGATGCCTTTTTAAAGAATATTGCGCGCACCGTCCACGAATAAAATTTAAATAGAGAAGCCAAAATGGCTGTAATTGTACGTCTAGTAGGAATCTACATAGGTGTCAATGTTTTAACACTGTCTGGTATAATTCTAACCGGCAGCTTGCTTGATTTAAAGTAAAAAGAGATTTATCTTCATTGAACAATGTGCACAGAAGAGACTAACGAGATTCGGGACATAAAATGAAAAATTCCCGAATATATGTAAATCTCTAATGTTTTGAAAAAGGAAACATGTCTACTAATTATAAATTTGTAGAAGAGTATTAAATCTTGCGTTGTCATTATATTTACAAACAACTTTAAATACTTTGTAGTTGTTTTGAAGTTATATTTAAATGTACTAGTTAGATGTTATGCGGAAGACTGTTCTAGCTGATAGGTACTATACTGATACGAGTAGTGTAGTCTTATAATTAATTTGCCTGTTTAAACATATTTTAGAGTGGAAGAACTATCAAATCAATCAATTGTTGAATCGAGTCTAATTAATCTTGAACATACATTAAAGTTACATGGTAAATGATAGTGAAAATTAGGGCTAATGTAATTAAACAATCACTCTGAAAGCTTTTAATCATGTTAATAAATGTAATTGATTATACTATAACATGGCTCTGTGACATAGTTCACGTGCGGTTTCGACCGCAATCAGCATTACCAGTCGTCGTGCATTTATGTATTTTTTTGCATGAGTCATTTATAATATCACATTTATTTCAGTAAGTGTGTGTCTACAGATCAAGAATAGAAACAATGTCATTGGCTTTAGGTTTTTGTTGCTGCTAGACCAGTAATCATAATATTATGTTCAAAGAATTGGAATAAAACTTCCTTTGCTGCATTATCCAAATGTATTACATTTATGTTCAAACATCCTTTTTGGTTACTTATCAAGGTATATGAGAGAAATTATGAGTAAACAATTTAATAAACACATCATTCATTAAATGAGTAAAAAAATATAATAAACTTAGTGTGTCAATCTCAGATCTAGATACCTATGTGTAGTTTTAAATTGTAACCTTCACTGTATATGAGACTAATATACTTATAGTTCTCAGTAATAACCTATTGTAATGCTTAAGTGGTAGGTATCTACAGTCAACTATATGTAATATTCCATGAGGTTTTCCTTCACTACCTTAAACTGATCGAGCTGACCAACTGCAAGTGGTCAGTGGTTAAAATTGTGGAACACCGTATAAAAGTTATTGTACAGTACCACATTTTTTGCACAATTCTACTTAATTCTTATAATAAAGATTTAATATTCAGTTAATCAATCGGAAGTTTAGGCCGCTCATCTTACTCCATAAAAACTGTAAATGGACTTCAAAATAATTTATAAAAATTATTACAATTGATAAATGGTCGACGTGAAAAATTCACAGTCGTTTATTGAAATTCGGCTATTGAAATGCACTTTTTAACGTCAAATTTAACAGTGACGTAAAATACACAACTGATTCTAGTTCCACGATTTTATCTTCCAGCGTTTCTTACTGTAATGAATCTTGCACCAACTGTATTTATATCGATACAGTACCTACTCAATTTAAGTCTGTCTGTCTGTGTTTGTGTACTTTATGTCGTACTGGGCATTGTCACTCGAAGTCGCACGTCACCAATTTCGGATTGTCTCATTCATTACACTACAGACCTAATCTTCGCTCCTGTACCTACTGTGGATTCGTGTTTTATTCCTCATGTCTTCCTGTTAAATTCATATGACACTTGGACACTGGATTAGTACCGTGCAGTGTGCACTTGCAGTCTACATAAGCCAGCATTAATAATACATTGCACAGTCCAATTAAGTCACTTAAAAACCATTGTACTAATTAGATACCTAGTTTTACATATTATATTCCGCGTTTTTAAATCGGGGCTTAATTTTAAAGATTTTTTGTAGCCTGTTCCACTAATCTCGCTCTCGGTATTCCTGTTAGAGTGGCCTTTAAAGCTATATTAGCTTATGGCTCATCTAAACAAATATTTTATAAAGATTTGGTTTGATTAAAAAACGACTTTTTAAAAATTCTTTTACCTAAGCTCATTGAATAGGATAACATATATTTTATTTTCTAAATTATGAGGGGGTGGAGCGGATGTTAAAGTTCGAAGTGTAAAAGTACGAAAGAATAGTCTTTCAAAAATGAATGAATTATTGAAATCAAGTAGTTAACAAATTGCTAAAAAATTGTATATTATTTGGGGAGTTCCCTCAACTTCTCGAGGATCCCATCATCAGATCTGAGTTTTGATACTAATGGGACCAACCTGGTAGTATACCCTATCAAATAAAATAGAATAAGAATTTAGACAATCGGTCTATAAATGGCGGAGTAATCGGGTAACGAACATACAAAAAAAAACACAGTCGAATTGAGAACCTCCTTTATTTTTTAGAAGTCGGTTAAAAATCACACAAACGAAGTTGCGGACGAAGTGCTAGTACCTATATAAGAGGCTGACATCATTGAATAGAAGAAAAATATATTTTTTTATATTAGTTTGCTTCTGATATAAATATTCCCTGTTGATCTAGCAATATTTGTTAGTTTACCTAGTTATATAATGTAATTAGATGCCTAGCTAAAACGCCGGCGAATGGTGGAGGTCGTAAATCAAATTTATTACCAAGGAGATTAAACGGCGATCCCAGAATTAAAATGTTCGTTATTAATTGCTGTACTGTACAAACTGTGTAACTGAGGCTCATTTTACATCAGAATAATAAAAAAAAATCAATATGAATGATTGTTTTTCCTACGAATAGAAAATGTGTATTAGGCGCAAATGTACACGATTCATCGAAGCTAATGTATAAAGGTAGTAATAAATTATAATACTGGTCATTCGCTAGAAATAATTCATGTAGGTATCGGATTATAATAACTCTTACCGTATTGAAAAACATTGATGTGGCATGGAAACATTTCAGAGGAAATATTTGAATTTAAATACATGATGGCTCGAATGTCTGAAGCATTTGTTGGTTTTATGTTGATTTACAATCGACTTGAAGAAGAAAAGTCCTTTGTTCGTTTTTTTTTCATTTCGTATTGTGATACTTAACTGATAATCAATACCCGTAGGACGTGACTTACATTGTTTGGATAAAAAATCTGTAATGAACAACTCAAATTCACAGTCGTTTATTAAAATTCGACTATTGAAATGCACTTTTTAACGTCAAATTTTACAGTGACGTAAAATACACAACTGATTCTAGTTCCACCTTTTAAAAAGTAGTTGCATGGCGAAGAATGGACAAGAAACTATAGACTGACCCTTTTGAAATTTGATTTTACAATATGATGATCAGGATAATATTACTTGCTGCTGTAATTTCCTTATAATAATATCATACTGTATGTATTATGGGCTATAATATGTGCTAACATGGTGAATGATAAGCAAATAAAATGATAATCCAAATATACGAGCATGTTTGATTAGCAATCATAGAAGAGTCAAAATTACATAAGACGGACTCTGAAAACGCTTTTTGCCATTTCCTAGTGATTACAATAACAAGAACAAGAAAAATTGTTTATTGAAGCTGCTGTTAGCAATTGTCAGTTAATTAAAGTAAAATAACAACGCGTAGGCAGCTATGAAAAAATCTATCCTTCATATTGCTAAGTACTCGTATGTTTATAAACTTTGCTTCCGGCAATAGCAAGCCTGTGAGAATATAGAAGGCTACTAGAGAATGACGTCTAAACGCATGTCGTTGCATTGTTCAATGCTCTTATAACGACATATCATTATTGCAATCACATAACGAAGAAGACTTAAAAATACGCGATGGTTTTCGGGTCTTTCTTGTGATTTTTTAAAAATATGTTTTACCCCAAGCGGACGCCGGCGTCCGCGCTGTCATTGTCTTTCTACTGTGTCTCTAATTGACACGATTGAAAGGTTAAAGCGACAACCAATCTGATTAATATTTATCCTCATTCCTCTCCGACGAAACCCCAGTCCTTTATACTATCTCTTAAGTCTTACAATTTTATTTCCTCAAAAATCATTAATCCATTTTAACTGAGTTTATTTTGTTCCCAGGACCTTTACTGCGTTAGGAGTGACTTGGGCAATTTGCTCAAAGCTCTTGGTCGTTTGGACGAGGCAAAGGTAAATATAATTTCCTCGTCGACTTTCTGGTTTGCTCCGAAGTTAACAGGATTCTCTAAAAGTTTCCTTTGTACAATATCAAATTAGCGTACTCTCTGCTCTGTAAGCGTACACTGCCCTTGCGTATAACATCAGAATAATTTGCAACTTGCGTCAGCATTTCCTTATAATGGTTTTGACTATTAGACTCATTGTTGTCTTAAGTTTTCCCTCAAAATGCGTTATTGAAGAGTTCTAGTTTGTTGAAACCATTATTTAATCTGTGGAATAGGATGGGAAACGAATGCTTTGTTTGGCCACACAACTTCCGTTTCCAATCTTGTTGCACCAAACAATTTGTATAGTCACAAAATATTAAAAATCTTATGTGTATCGTTATCTGATAATAAAATTGCGTATATGATAAGTTTGATCCACTGTTTATATCAATGGTTGACATTGACCGAATACAATGACATTGCTGCGTAGCGTATTTTTTCACGTACATTTTTTTATTGAAGCTTTCCGTACACATGGGTCTAATTATGAATTTTATTAATGTACACAATAAAGTACATTATATTTTTGTACAATTCTGATATAAATCTTTCCGGGGGAAAGACGGGAGCGTAATATTTTGTGACAGCGATTATGCGTTGAAATATCAATTCTCAACACAACATTTGTCCAAGGAATCTCTAACTAGTAATTGTTTGTTAGAATGTAATGTGCAAAAAAAAATAAAATAAAATAAAAATTAAAAAAAATTCATGTTTGCTTGTTCCTAACATTGTTGTGTGGAGTATTGAACAGTAAAGGAGAGTAAACTAATTCACGTCGCTATACTAAACGTTTGAGACAACATTCAATCCTGTTATCTTCAAAACCTAGTTAACATTATAATCCTTGTGCTTGTAGTGATTTCTTATTACAATGGAGGATCAGAGGAGACTGTACCGTTTATTTCACCAGTGGTATGACGTAGTGAGTTTGTTTGTATTATATTATTTGGTCATCCACAACATGGCTGTCGCAATACTCTGCTCGATGACAGCGCGAGCTGGACAATGATCCTCTCAAATCATAAATATTTGATTTGCAATATAATTTGTTTATGAAGACGATCGGGTGAAACAAATTGACTCAAAATCAACTAATTTTCTATTATATTTTCACAAGGTGTTGTCTGGTAAGGCAAGTGTAGGTGTGACCGCTGCTGTATCTAGCTGGGTTATGGTTCGTACGACTCTCGCTATCCCGCCGCGATGCCGCCGTGCCTGCTGCAGGTAAAGTGGAAAAGGTTTGCCTGAACTTAAAGTAAGAACAGGAATCGGATACAACTCGTGCTCTTTACTTATCCATTGTCGTGACCATCCTCTCTCATCGGCTAGGAAGTGGAAGCGTTTCACTTGTGGATGGCTCGTTTGTTTCGTGACGTATGATTTTATTATTTTATGTTTATACAAGACGTATGGATGTGCGGTTGCACTTGGTTTGCACTGGTTTTTCGTTTGCATTTCCTACTGATGTGTGTGGCAGTCTGCGTAGTCTCGTTTATCTAGGGTGCTGTTTGCGTAATGTTTTCTGTATGCGATTGATGTTTGGTGATCGTAGCTTTTGGTGTACACGTCGATCACCCAGCATTACTCGTAGCGAACGTGTAATTACTGACATTGGCGTAACATACATTTCAGAACATCATTACATAAAAACAATAGTTTTTGTGCAGTTATTAATATGCAATTTTTCCGTGTGTGTAGGCTTGTTACTTGAAGGCAATAGAAACGAGGCCAGACTTTGCAGTGGCATGGAGTAACTTGGGATGCGTGTTTAACGCACAGAGTGAAATCTGGCTGGCCATCCACCACTTTGAAAAGGCCGTTGCACTAGATCCGAATTTCTTGGACGCCTACATTAATTTGGGAAATGTTCTCAAAGAAGCAAGAATTTTTGACAGGTGAGTTTGAATGTACATCTAGTTTATGTGTTTATTAGACTATTCTATCATACAACAAAAGCTCCGATTTAATATTCATACCACGATTTACACCATGTAAATTTATGCAATTACATTTTAATGTTTTGCCATTACCATTCCAATAACGCAAACTAATATTTATGAATGGCACATCGCTTTAATTATAAATAATTTTCCATGTTTAATAGGGCTGTGGCTGCGTATCTTCGAGCGTTGAATTTGTCGCCAAACAATGCCGTGGTCCACGGAAATTTGGCGTGCGTTTACTACGAACAAGGATTAATTGACTTGGCAATAGACACCTACAGACGAGCCATAGAATTACAACCGAACTTCCCCGACGCATATTGTAATTTAGCGAATGCACTAAAAGAGAAAGGACAAGTCGCTGATGCCGAGGAGTGTTACAACACAGCTTTGAGACTCTGTCCGTCACATGCGGACTCTCTCAACAACTTGGCGAACATCAAACGTGAACAAGGATACATCGAGGAAGCAACTCGATTGTACTTGAAAGCTCTGGAAGTGTTCCCTGAGTTTGCCGCGGCACACAGCAATCTAGCTTCGGTACTACAACAACAAGGCAAACTAACTGAAGCCCTCATGCATTACAAAGAGGCGATACGGATTCAGCCGACTTTCGCTGATGCGTACAGTAATATGGGCAACACGCTCAAAGAGATGCAGGATGTAGCCGGCGCGTTGCAATGCTACACTAGAGCCATTCAGATAAACCCCGCATTCGCTGATGCTCACAGCAATCTCGCTAGCATCCATAAAGACTCTGGGAACATTCCTGAAGCTATACAGTCGTATAGAACGGCATTGAAATTAAAACCCGACTTCCCTGATGCGTACTGCAATTTGGCCCATTGCTTGCAAATCGTATGCGATTGGACGGATTACGAGTCACGGATGAAGAAACTCGTGAGTATTGTGGCTGAGCAGCTAGAGAAGAATAGACTGCCGTCAGTTCACCCTCATCATTCCATGTTATATCCGCTGACACACGATTATAGAAAAGCGATCGCTGCACGGCATGCCAACCTTTGTCTTGAAAAGGTGCAAGTTCTACACAAGCCAACTTATAAGTTCCCGCGGGAGTTGCAAGGTCGCCTTCGTATCGGTTACGTAAGCAGTGACTTCGGCAACCATCCGACCTCTCACTTGATGCAGTCCGTACCTGGCCTGCATGATCGCGGTAAAGTAGAAATCTTCTGCTACGCTCTGAGTCCCGATGATGGTACCACGTTCCGATCTAAAATCGCCCGTGAGGCGGAACACTTCATTGACTTATCTCAAATGCAATGTAACGGCAAAGCGGCGGATAAAATCTACGGCGACGGTATTAACATTCTCGTCAACATGAACGGTTACACAAAGGGGGCGAGGAACGAGATATTTGCGTTGCGGCCGGCCCCAGTTCAAGTTATGTGGCTCGGATATCCGGGAACGAGCGGGGCCAGCTATATGGACTATTTAGTTACGGATGGAGTTACGTCGCCCATCGAACTGGCGAGTCAGTACAGCGAGAAAATGGCTTACATGCCGCATACATACTTCGTGGGTGATCACAAACAGATGTTCCCGCATTTGCAAGAGCGACTCATTCTCAGTGACAAGCTAAAAAATCATAACAATTTAGGAAGTGTAGCCGACAATGTGGCGGTGATCAACGCTACGGACTTGTCGCCACTTGTGGAGACCACAGACATTAAAGAGATCAAAGAGATTGTAAGAGCCGCAAGGCCTGTAGAAATATCATTGAAAGTAGCTGAATTACCGACCACCACGCCTATTGAGACCATGATCGCTTCAGGACTAGTACAGGTAAAAACACAATATGTAAATTACTCTGTAATATTCCCAATAAAAATGCACATCATGATAAACTAATGAGTATATTTCATTTCCAGACATCAGTAAACGGAGTGATACTTCAAAACGGATTGGCGACGACACAGACGAACAACAAGGCCGCGACAGGCGAGGAAGTGCCACAATCTATTGTAATAACAACTCGTCAGCAATACGGACTGCCAGATGACGCAGTAATATACTGCAATTTCAACCAGCTATACAAAATCGACCCACTCACGTTGCATATGTGGGTTTACATATTGAAGAATGTGCCAAACAGTGTGTTATGGCTGCTTAGGTTCCCCGCAGTCGGTGAGCCGAATCTGCAAAATACAGCTCAACAATTAGGTAAGAAAAAGTCTGCTAATTACAAAAAAGCATCTACAAGATCCTAACTTTACAAGATCACATTTAGTAAAACATAGATTTTATCTGTCAATACTCCGAAGTAAAAGCGGGCAATTAAAGTGCCTGGTTGCTAATGCGATGTTTGGTTTTAATAGAGTGTAAATGTCTTTATTGTCTTACAAACTTGTAAATAGGGTTGAAATATTGTCATTTTTAAAAAGAAATAATTTATAGGAAATATGAAAATGTGCTTATCTACTTTGCTGACAACAGTTTTTAACATTATTTCACACTGATTATGTCACCTCTGTTTAGATTTTATCCCTGCAAAGTGCATCTTTCAATCAAACCCATAGGGGTGACCCGAGTGACCAGGTCATTGCAGTATGCAAGCATTGTATGCTTCAAAAAACACAATATCTATTGTCGAAATTGAAACAATTGCTATACAAACAATATATGAAATACATTAACTGAGTGCCAAACAAAAATAAGTTAATAACGTAGAGGGTATTTGCGACAGGGAGATTTTTCGCTAAGTGTGAATTCCACCCAGCTTTTCACCTAATAATTATATCTTATCATCCATAAACATGACATCACTCTGTATTACTCGAAAAGTTAGGCAGAGGTGTATGTTTAGGTACACTCACATTTTTCCAGTTATGTTTAAGCCCCATATATAATAGGGGGCGAGACTATTAATAGACTCTGGGCTTACTGAGAAATTCTAATCAGCGTGTATCTAGCTAGGATGACGTCATGCGCACTCGCAGAGATGTGACGAAGTCCAACATACCTCGTCTGATAGTCATCGTAACTTGAAGTCCACTTAAACTCAATCAATCTTTTGTAAATCTCAATTGTCATAAAAGTTCGGTGTGGTTCGGAAGTTCGGACGCCAGTCAGTCAACAAAAAATAGTCCATAGCCCTGCAGGACCATTCAAGTCAAAATCAAATCATTAACATAAAACGTTAAAAGGCATAATAACACTACCCGACCCCGGAATTCAGCATCTTACTTGAACTGGCCTGGCCTGTTTTTGACTGGCCTGTTGGTCTAGTAGTTAGTGACCCTGACTGCTATGCCGGAGGTCGTGGGTTCGATTCCCACCCAGGACAAAATGTTTGTGTGATGATCACGATCATTTGTTCTGTGTCTGGGTATAATTTATCTATAATATATGTATGTATTTAGAAATATGTAAGTATGTTTATCAGCTGTTTAGTACCCATAAAACAAGCTCTCAAGCTTAACTTGGGACTGGCGTTGTGTGAAAAGTAGTGAAATATTTATTTATTTATTTTATTTTTCTTTCTTTATGTCTCATTTTGACAAAACCAGCCCTAATACACATTACTTGTTCCCAGGTCTACCACCCGGCCGTATAATCTTCTCAAACGTGGCAGCTAAAGAGGAGCATGTGCGCCGAGGACAGTTGGCAGACGTTTGTCTAGACACGCCATTGTGTAACGGACACACAACAAGCATGGACATCTTGTGGACTGGTACACCGGTCGTCACACTGCCTGGGGAGACGCTTGCTTCTAGGTAAACATGAATATATTTAATGTTATTTTTGAGCATATCTTCTAAGTCGCGATAACGCGATAAGTGGAAAGAAAAAGGCAGCATTTGCTAGAATAGAACAAGATAGAGAATCATAGAAAGTCATACCGGGTAAAACGGGGTGGATAGAAACTCAAGGGTTAGTAGAAACAAAGCTTTGAGGAGGATATTCACGTAAGTTAAAAGTTGTTTGTTACATACGAGGACTGTAATTCTTTTAGATAATTGAGATAAATAATTTCGACACCTTGTTTGTCAAACAATATTAAACTAACGTAAAAACCCTCCTCAAAGTTTTGTTTCTATTCACCCTGGAGTTTCTATCCACCCCGTTTTACGGTAGTATTGTAACGATATTTATTTTTCTGTTGAACTCTTTATCTTATAACCAATCACATCGAGATTTGAGAGCTACTCACCCTGAGCTCGTTTTTTGTTCATTAGTAGATTAATATGTACTGAAATAGTTAAATAGTTCTGTTTATACTGCTAATTCTTTTAAATCCATGATGATTCTACACGCAAGTTCAGAGGTAGCCAAAACCTTACACAATCAGTACACCACTGCTGCGATGGCCACTTCGGAATTATTTATTTACATACACTCTCACATACACTCACTCACACATACACTCTCACACACACACTTCACATGCATACTTACCAATTTGTTTTACGTCCGTGACACCTCACAATCTCAGGTCCAGTTGAAAACCAGCGTCAGGCACTAGTTGTCTGGCATTTTTGCTGAACTGGACCCTTTTGGCGCAGCCGCAGGGCACACAATTATTTATTTTATTTTTAAGTAGTCCTAATAATTCATTTGTTTGATTTCTTTTAACTGTTTTTTTTTGCTATTGTTTTTTTTTTATTATCGTGTGCCTTTTGGGCCAAATAAATGCTTTTTCTTTCTTTCTTTCTTTCTTTCTATTTTATATTCATATCTTTATAAGTATTCGATAAGGTGTGGAGATATTAGAATGGGCTTTAAGCTAGAATACAATTTACGGTACATAATTTTTTATTAAATTTCTTTACGTTTTTATTACAGAGTGGCAGCATCTCAGTTGAATACGCTCGGCTGTCCCGAGTTGATCGCGAGAACAAGGATAGAATATCAAGACATAGCTGTAAGACTAGGAACCGATAGGGAATAGTAAGTATATTTATACTAATATGAGTGCATGAGTGTGTGTAGTGAGTGTATGTGTGTGCATGTTTTTACCTGTTGCCAATAAATCTTATTTCTTTCTTTCTTTCTTTCTTTCTTTCTTTCTTTAATATTATTTAGTGGTAAAGTTTGTGAGGTTGTGGGCGGTAATTTCTAGATCTACTGAACCGACTTTGAAAATTCTTTGGCAATAGAAAGCCACATGATTTGTGAGTGTCAGCCAGGCTTTATTTTATTGACAGAACTACACACCAGCATGCGTAGCATGAACACATTGAACACCGAAGAAACGGCCTTTGTCTACAGACGAATCGGCAAAGTGACAGATTATATAGACAGGAACCTCAATCTGTCAAATTTCTTTCAATAAACCTGCCTGCGTAGCATGAACACTTAATTTCTTTTCTTCCGAGACACGACAAAGACCGTTTCTTCGGTGATCATGCTACGCGTGCTGTAGTTTGGTAACAAAGGTCATGTTTAAGTCCTATGTAATAGGGGGCGAGTCCTGCGCCATCAATCTGGCATTAATCCAGTCTCTGGGCTACTACTTGGAAATTTTTGATGGAAAAACACAATAACGTTTTGTTCGACCTAGAAATAGAATTCGAGGCTTTATGGTTAACAGTAGCGCTTGCGACCATTAGTACAACGAGGTAATCCAGATATTATTGTTGCAAGCAAACAGTAGTATAAAAAGTATTTGGGCTGCTTTTGAGCGCATCTGCTAGCTAAGTGGCTACATTCAGACAAGCTGGTTGTATCTGGTCATACTGTTATTTAACACTGGGTAAGGACATCCAAACATGCACAGAAGAATTCGGGTGTCTTACCAATTCGACCGGTCTACCGAAATATGTATAAATATATATATATGGATAATCAAATAATACTTCTTCTCTTTTTACAGTTTAAAAGGCATCCGCGCCAAGGTATGGGCAGCACGCACGGAGAGTCCGCTCTTCGACTGCAAGGCGTACGCCACCGGCTTAGAAATGTTATACAATAAGATGTGGCAGAGGTATGCGCGCGGTGACCGTCCTGATCATATAAAGGCGGACAAATAGACTGCGGTTCGCACCGGCAATAACAATGAAGGGACATCTAAGAAACGCCGATGGTGCTAAAGTGATAGTGAACCAGTAAGTGAAAGTTGAGAGAACGGTTTCAAATTATCGTCTTAATTAGTGTCGACGATAAAGCCGAGTGCGGACTGCGTGTGATATTATTTGTATGGGCTGGAAGCTCTGTTTAGTTCCGATTGTCAGCCGGTGTCAATCAACCTGATCAATGTAGCGTACTAATGAAATTGTACTTTGTAGACATTGATCTGTCCTTCATCGCCCTTTAGGTGACCGGTCAAATTCTGTATGTCATATAATTTGGTTGGTTGTTAAAGTCGGTATCTTAGTCTTCCATTATGGATTCGATACGACAATTACCTAGGGCGATTGATGTATTGACGTAGTTGTGTACGACCTGGCAATGTCTTACTAATGGCACAGTCTAAAAACATACAGTCGTCCGACGAAGCTGTCTAGACAGGGCAATCGTGCGGGGTGTAAGGGGCGAGACGCGGGAAAGCCGCTCCCGCACTGCGAACAAACCGATGTTCGTAATGCGGGAGGTATTATTCAAGTCTAACGCGAGTAGAAGTTGTCGGCATTTTTCCAGGGATCAAAGGCGTCGTCATACTGTATTAATATTTATACTGTGCTAATGGTAAGTAACTATAGAAACAGGCTCTTGGATATTTAAACATGAAATGTATGCTCGCTAGTTTTTATGTATCTCAATATCTTCCTTATCTGTAGTTATGCGCCAAAAGGTTCCTAGCTATAATCTTACGAACGCAATACTGATTATATTGAGCAATAATAATTATTATAGTTGAACATTACTGAGTTGTGTAAAATGTTACAGGTGTATGGGAGTAAGGTATAATATAGTTGTGTTGCTTATAGTTCTTTTGCAGAAGTTATTGCATAGCTTGTATTCAAGTTCAATGTTATAAACATCTAGTTGTTTAGTAAATTTGAATCCAGTCACACTTTTACAGATAATAAATAAACCATTTCATTGTATATCAGATAAAGTAGACAAAGTTCTTCAAACTTAAATCGATTTTAATCAAACTATATCAAAAAATAGATTATAATGAGCTACATTCTAAAGTAGATAAGTAAATTGATGTAACATAGAGTCGTTTTTAATGAGGCCTTATAACCATTGTGTTTGTATTGCATTTGCCAAAGTTATGAGTAATAATTGTTATTTAAACTGTAATGTGAAGAATGAAACACTATGGTCTCTGTGTGACACCAAACATGAAGCCGTGTGTAATGAGACCGGAGCCTATGTAAGACTGAATTTCCGAAACACTAGCAGTGCAGACAGTTAATGAATTAGTTCAATTATAGTTATGGCTACTGACTCGTTTATAGTGTTAAGAGACTCGTGTTATTCTAAGTTTGATTGAAGATTTGTGATACCAACATACTATTATGAAATGGCCATACTTGACGAATATAGTTTTAGACAACTTTTACCCAGCGATTGTAATACTTTTTGGCACATTTGCAGTGAAGATTTCTTTAAAGTTTTTTTTTAATAACTTGTCTATATTTTGGAACATGTAGATTTTTTTTCTTATATTCCAACTTGGACATTTCCTTGTAATGAGTTTTTGAAATGTATTTTGTGTTTGATTTACATGTTGGTTTGTAATTATAACTATTCCAATTGTATGAAGTACCTAGTTTCTGATTCTGCTTAGGGTGTTTAGCCTTCGAAATTGTACTACTTAATCGTAATGTCTAAAGTAATTGGAAAAGTAAGAGAGGGCGAGAACATTATAGTGAGTTCAGTATAAACTCGGCTATTTATTTATTTATTGCTCATGAAATTATTCGCTAAAGAACAGTCTATATTGTCGTCTTCTCGCAATGAATGAGCATGTGTAGTGTAAAATGTAATAGCCATAAATATGAACTATCCAAATGTTTCGTCATTGTCTACTGATTTGTTGTAAATAGTAATGTAAGCCTAGACTATGATCAATGATGGAATAAAAAGAAAAATATAATGTGGTATTATTTTTATGTTTCCATCTGAACATGTATTAATCCGGTTGTACCTACATTACTAGTAATCTTGTTTACCCCTCCAACTAAGCCAAATATGCTTGTGTCTGAAGCGGGTTTACGTCAATAGTGCAATGGGTGGGGAGTTGGGGACCGTTAATCTAAGGCCGCTTAAGAAAAAGTTTCTGTTTTGCACAAGAGTTGCAGGATTTCTCAGGCCGTTTTATTCTTATTTGATTATTTTCTTTTTGTGTTTTATTTGCTGGTGTCACTAATCCTGGCTTGACCATCATCAGGGATTTAAGTTTTATTAACACAAAATTGTAGTGTCTAAAGCCTCGTCTCCACTAGGAACATTTGTCGAGCTACATGTGTCCCCTGTGACATTGGGCGATGTCGGACGACGTCGGAACGCTCGACAAATGCTCGTTGTACCGTATGCACCATTGACCTGCACCATCAATGGTGCAGATGAGACTAATTAGTTTCGTTTGCACTATTAATGGTGCAAACGAAACGGCGGATTGGATATGGTCTCATCTGCACTATTGTGTTCCCAGTGGGGACGAGGCTTAATTTGTCGATAACTGTTGCCGAATATCAGAATTTGTCGGTCACTAGTTCAAAAGATGTTACTTCGTTTCTCAGAGCTAATATCTTCTTGAAATAAAACATAGAATTGTCTCAAAATAAGTACGGCTGCGAACGCTTTTTATAGGGCCTTTAGTCATACGTATTTGCGTTGCTTGCGGGCCAGACCAATGTACTCGGTGGCCAGACCCGCATGCGTGCCGCAGCTCACTGGCGTCCCACGTGCGTGTAGGGTGCGATTTATAATAAAAACATGTATGACACTAGGTTGCAACACGCACGTCAATATAAAAAGGCCCTTAGGGCTCACACACATAATTGCGAATTCGCAACGCATCGCAAATAGCCGCGATGTATGGTCCGGTAAAGCTTTGGTTCAGGTGACCATACATCGTAGCAATTTGCGACGCGTTGCGAATTCGCAAATATGTGTGAGAGCCCTTAGGGTTTTGGGCTCGTACACAAAACTGCGATGCGATGCGATGCGAATTCGCAACGCAGAAAATTAAGACGAATTGCTGCGATGCGATTTTGTGCGACAAGGCGTCTCCCAGGGTGACCATTCCTTCGACGACCGACAACCGTACTAAACGTATTTAAATTGAAAACTAGGTCGTGACATGGATCGTAAAAAGAAGTGTGCACTTTTGTTATTGCTTATGAGTTACAGGAAAAAGAAACAAAGAAAATTTTGGGAGGAATGCGCGATGCGAATCAATTCGCGAGTTCTTGCGGTGCGTAGAGGGAGCTCGCACATTTTTGCGATGCGACGTCGCATCGCAGTTTTGTGTACGAGCCCTTATATACGAGAGTCTCTCCAGCTTGGCTATATTATATCTCAAAAACTATAGGCATTCTAGCGAAGATCTTTTTTGTTCCAAATTTAGTCTAAATTGTCGCCATGCATTCAGTCGGTGTGCAATTTAAACGATATATAAGAATTAAATATTCCCATACAGTGATGAATAGGCGACAATTTTTTTGTAGTCCAAATAAAGCCCGACCAAGACAATCACTGGACTTCAAAAGAAACATAGCTTGTCTAGTGTCAAGGTAACCAAGTCAAAATGTCTAGGTCAATAATTAAAGGTCATCCACAAAATAGAGCACATTTCCCCCGGTGGGGTCTTCTACAAGGGGGATAACAAAATTTCATTATTTTTTTACCTCGTCCCGTTTATCGGATAGGCCTGCTGTCAAGTATTCATTAGCATTGTATCACACTGGAAGGCACAAGCGAAACGCAAGCAAGAGCGATCTAATGATTAAGCTGGACCTCGCTAGATGGCGTGGTTCTTTGACAAAAGTAAACGTAGGTTTACTTTACTTTTCTAGTCTCTGACTGCACAAAAAACTGTTAAAATAAATAATGAACAATATACACGGCACCGATAATTAGGTTGTCTCATTAATTACGTATCAGAAGTAAAACAGGTGCCTTGATGTTTCATAAAGCAAGTTGACCGAATTTAACTTGTTGCGGCTAGACATAAGTAGAATAAAATAATGCGTAGACAATTCCTGTAATTATTAAGTTACACTGGTAAAAGTAAGGTCGACTCGATCTCGATTCCTGACTGCGCTGTGCAGCTATAAATACGATATTGACGTGAAAACTGTTTTAGTAGGTACTTTGAACTGTTGGAACGGTTAAAAGGAATACTTAGGTACCTACCTACTAGTGGCTATTGCTGAACCTGAATCGGTAGTCTTTTTTTCTAACAATAAGTACCTAACAAAGAGATTTAAAAACTAGTACCTAATGACTTTCTGAGTACCTATCTAGGTACCGTAAAACCTGGCAACTTTGCCGATGGTTGCTAAATTTGCCATATACCGACTTGTACGGTACAATAATTTGTTACAGCGAAACCGTAATTTTTTTCACATGTGTAGCGTCTTTAAATCAAACTTTAATAATTAATTGGCAACATCCTATTTTATATGACATCCCAGCTTTCAAAGAACTGTCATTTTTGAACGGTTATTTTTTTCCTGTGCTCACGGTGTAGTACTTTGTGCTCCGAAACTTTAATAAAAAATAGTGGGATAAACTTTTTGTTGGTAAGTCAAATTTTTATATCAGATTCTTAACAGTGCCGTTTAGTTAAAACCATTATAAATTACGTCTCTTTGTCCAATTTAACCTTAGAAATCTCTGTTGGCAAATTTACTTTACCACTGCAAAGCTTGAGTGATGTTTACTTTGCCATGTTTTCCTAGAGGCTAGGGCTGTCACAAAAATATTCTGATATGTTTGCCACTTAGGTACGTACTTCTGATTTCATTAAATTTGGAAGTCAGATTTTTAATACCTACAATTTTTTTTTTAGAAAATGGGAGATCAATCGAGGCGTAAGTTGGGGAGCAGATTCTATAAAAAATATTCCATAGAAATGCTAAATACCGCAGTGGATCTCGTCAGCCGTAAAATTATTTCATCAAAACATCTAAACGATTTCATGTCCCAAGAAGAACAATCGACAATAAAGTAAAAAGCAAATACATGAAAAAACCCGGAGCTCAGCAACGGCTTACCGTTGCCACAATTGTGCTAAGCATTTTTTTGGATTTGCTGTAAAGTTCAAAGATTTTATGTTCCTAAAGATTTTTAAACTTTTCTATATTGATTGTTTTTATTGTTATTGATTGAGCTTTACTAAGTTTGTAAGTTCTAATTTTAATACATTTTTATATAAATACTGTAACGGGTACTTTGATGTTCACTATATTTGTATTATAGTTATCATTTAAATAAAAAACTATTTAAAAATTATTTAAGTTTTTCGACAACCCTGACCGTTATTTCTATTTTGTTTGAAAAATTCGAAACACGGAGGGTAAATTTGCCATAAAGTGGACTATTCTGTTGCCAGTGCCAAAAATTATAAAATTTTAGTATATTTTAACTGTAAATAATGCATGTGGCATTGACAACTATCATAATTTATGATAATTCCACTAAAGGTACAAACATTTTGGCATGGCAATCTTACCACAAGTAGTAGTTGTCTTTGCCATATAAGTTTTTGGACCAAAATATCATTAATAAATGGGAAAACAATAGATATTATATTTTATTTCAATGATACAAACAATTTATTATCTATCAGATTGATTTAATTGTATAATCTCATAGAGTTTTTTTGAGAAAAATATTTACAAACTTTTTTAGCCAGCAGAAAGTGGCAAAGTAGCCAGGTTTCACGGTAGGTAAAATCAATCATTTATGGAATGGTGATTGGTGCAACTCTAGGTATGTCACAACTGCTTATTTCCGGAACTTCTAATCCTTTAATTTTGTAATTTTAGGCAAGGGAAATACAGATCCTTGAGAAGAAATTCCGAACCAAACTTAAGGGTTATCTCTTTTAGAGTCTAGACATAAGGTAATATTAATACATTAGTAATCTAGCGTTGCATTGCAGGGCAGTGTGAAAAGGCAGTTTGAAGAAAGATCCATTGCAACTTCGAGCTGACCCAACAAACGGAGGTAAATATAGGATAAAGAAATAAAGGACTCGTAGGATATTAAGATCCTTTTAAAAGGAAACCTAGCAATTAGGCTAGTGACAAATATTAGGTTAACTGCTGCACCGGCAAACTTTATTCCGCGTTTGAAAAGAAAAGTTAACGACCTATTCTCAGACCTACCGAATATTTTATAAGAATCGGTCAAGCCGTTTCAGAGGGTTTTTTTTACAAAAACTGTGATACGAATTTTGTACAGACGCCAGCACATCAAGTTACCTCATTGTGTCAAATTTTCCCAATTGAGTATGAACCTTATTCTGTTTGACATAAAGTTGAAAAACGATCAAAGAAATTTGACTCTTTGGGGTAACTTGATGTGCTGGTGTCTGTACATTAGAAGTTAATTATTGTTGTTGATTTTCTGTGCACTACTGTTTTACCCGCTCCTAAGGATCGTATGGTGATGTTAAATAGCAACTTTCCTCGATAATTGTTCTATCAATGCCAAAAATTAAAAATCTTTTGAAAAGAGTACGTAACTCTGGAGTTTCTTGCCCATTCTTCTCCATACGAAACGACTATTTGGAAGGACAAGAACCATTTCTATAAGTATTTTAAAATTGCCATAGGAATGGTCTAATGGGTTATTAGACAAAATTTTAGTTTTTATTACCTCATCTAGATTACCTACAACAAAACATTCGATACTTACCTACTTTTTTTTTTTCACGTAATAAATAAGAGCGATGCATCCAGTCAAAATGTCGCATGACGTCACTAGCCAGTGCAGTTTATATCTACTAGATAATGACGTTACAAACGCCCTCTCCTCAACTTTAATCCATCAATTTGAAAAAGAATTAGTGTCGAATATTTTCTTGTAATCTAGATGAGAGACTAAAATTTTGTCTTAAAGCCCATTCAAATAAGTAGGTAATTTGACTTTGTAGTTTTAGAAATAACTAAGTAGGTACCTAAGTAGTTCACGTTCTATCGTAAAATAAAAAAAAAACTCATCAGCTTTATTTATTACTAGCAGACGTCCCGCGGTTTCACCCGCGTAGTTCCCGGTCCCGTGGGAATACAAAGAAAAAAAAAAGTAGCCTATGTCACCCGGGGATAGTGTAGAATTTTTCAAATCGGTCCAGAAGTTACGCAGCCTATTTAAAGCAAACAAACAATCAAACATTTCCTCTTTATATATTAGTATAGATAAAGATGTAGGTATTTTAGTAGATATTTTATTTTCTAAATAAAGGAAAGGAAATACAATTAACCAATTTATTTTGACGGTTGGTCCAGTAGCTAAACATTTTCGCCCATTGCTGTGTCGATCGAATATTCGATCCTAGTGTCTCTATACTATGTAGGTATATCTAGTCTCCAAAAATAATATTTCACAATAATAATATTATTATATATTAATATTTAGTCGAAAGCTTTAATAAGCAGAGCTTATATTGTGTTATGGGTACCTACTAAACAACTGATAAACATACTTATATATTTGTAAATACATACATAGGTATTATAAATAAATTACACCCAGACACAGAACAAATGATAGCTCATCACACAAACTAGTAGGTAGTAGTAGTAGAAATCGACCCCCGCCCTCCGGCATAGCAGTCAGGGGGCCTAGACAAAATCCAAGCGTTTTCCGCACTTGCGTTTTCCGTTCACGCTAAGGACTTGACGTTAGCGTGACGAAAACGGTAGACAAGTTACAAATCGAATGCCACTAACCACTGGACCTACGGTACGGATATAGTAAAGCTAGAGATATATAGTAATACCACTACGATCACGTGCTAATTTACCGTCCCGAAATTCTAGTCGGCATAATTCTCGCAGATATTCTCCCTTACCTAAAGTTATTTCTACGTCAGTTTTGTCAACAACCGGTACACCAGCTGCAATCGTAACACAATATGCCCCGTGCTCGACAGCTACCTGTAGGTTACGGGACGGGATATGTTTTGATAAAAAAAAACCAGAGTACGACCGCAAACTCAAGATGTACATGGATATATTAAACAATCAAGTTTTAGTTCCGTAGTTATTCTACATAGGTCCTTACTTACTTCTAGCGCATCAGTGCAGAAAGCAAAAAAAGTTGGCAAAATTTAATAACTCACAAACAAGTAGGTATTTGTGTGTTGTGAATAAAAATGTACACACTTTGTCTGCAATATACTTAAATAAATTATAATACTTAAACCACGAAAAACTTTAATTCAACTAGATTAATTAGACATTTTAACACTTGCGAAAGTTTTACTCAAAGTAGAGCTAGAGCGCTCGTTTTTGTTCGTTTTAATTCGAATTTTAAATGGGTTATTCCCAAATTAAATTTATGGAAACAAGGTCACATAACGCTTTCCGTTTTATACAAAAGTCAAAACTACAAGGGTTACTTATTATGCGGCAATAGAAATGTTGGTGCGGTCCGTTCCCTCCAAGCCGCCGCGCATTCATGGCATTTCATTGTACGCGGCAGTCGCGGCCTCGCCACCGCGGGGGGATCGCGTGCTTGCGTTGTTGCGCTGCCATGCTGTCCCGCACGCACACTGCTCTATTTACTATACCGCTCATAATTGTCGTTATCGAATTGTTTCCGTGTAGTACACGCGTAGACAACAGCTGAACATGACCGTGCGCGACTTACGAACTCAAGTTTCATTCATCAAAACTCTATTCTGACAAGTGACGAAAATGATATGGACACAGTGCCGTTTAAAATGATAATTAACGCGATATTCTTTTGTTTAGTGATGGGCGCGGCGCTTACGGAAGCGCCTGACGATGCAGATGTTTGTTTCCGTGTGTCCGGTGAGAATGGTGTGGTGGAGTGCAACGTACGGACACTGTCGTCGGACAGGGACGTCGCCGGTTCGATGCACTCGGATGGCGCGGAGCGGCTCGCAATCCGGTGCAGCCCGCTGCTACTGGAGAGCTCAGTGCGAGATCATCACTTCGGAAGAATGCAAGGTTTGGCAGAGATAACCATAGATAACTGCAAAATACTAAGACTGCCCGGCAATGTGTTCGAGGGGTTGCGAGGGTTGAAGACATTAAGGATTCGCTCTATGAACAACGAGTGGAACAACAATAAAGAATTGGAACTGTCTCTGGGAGCTTTCAACGGGCTCAGGGAGCTGCACACGTTGGACTTGGGTCACAACAACATAAGGAAGATACCTTCGGACCTGTTTTGCGCGCTGGAAAACATAATTTCACTTAATTTAACGCACAACAAAATCAAGTTTGTCGATGAACTGGGTTTCGGTCATAAATGTGGGTCCACATTGCAGACCATAGATTTAAGTTATAACGACATCATGTCGCTGCCAGCTGACTCAGAAATTTTACATTTGCGCCGGTTGACACAGTTATTCCTTCAAAATAATAAAATTAATGAGCTTCCAGGCGAAGTTTTTAGTGACTTACTGTCGTTAAAAGTTGTGAACCTTTCGGATAATGCTATTAGTTATTTACCAGACGGTTTATTTCATAATACTAGAGAAATTCGAGAAATTTATATACAAAATAATGAACTGGAAATTTTACCTAAGAGAATATTCAATCGGTTGGAACAATTGCTCGTTTTAGATCTTTCGGCGAATAAATTGAGGAGCGACCACATAGAAGATGAAACGTTCGGTGGTCTAATAAGATTAATCGTGCTCGACCTGTCCCATAACACGGTGGCCCGGATCACACGCATCATGTTCAAAGACTTGTTCTTTTTACAAATTTTGAATCTGTACAACAACTCCATAGCGTTCATAGAGGATAATGCATATTCACCGCTTTTTAATCTACACACTTTGAACTTAGGTCAAAATAAGTTACAAGCTATTGAAGACCATATATTTAATGGATTGTTTATATTAAATAAATTAAACTTAAATAATAATATGCTAACTTATATTAGCGAGAATGCGTTTGGAAATTGTTCAGATTTGAAAGAATTAGATCTAAGTTCTAATAAGATTGCAAAAGTCCCAGATGCAATTATGCAATTACCGTTCTTGAAATCGTTAGACTTGGGTGAAAATTCATTAACAGAGATAGGAAACAGTTCATTCCAGAACCTATCACAACTGACCGGGTTACGTTTAATTGACAATCAAATTGGAAACCTTACCGCGGGTATGTTTTGGGGCTTGCCAAGCCTCCAAGTACTCAACTTGGCCAAAAATAAAATACAGTCAATCGAGACCGAAACCTTTCAAAAGAATACCCAATTGGAAGCCGTGCGTTTGGACGGCAACTTCATTTCTGACATTAACGGAGTGTTTGTGGCGCTGACTAAACTGTTATGGCTCAATCTATCCGAGAATCATTTGGTATGGTTTGATTACGCTTTCATTCCGGGAAGCTTGAAATGGTTGGACATACATGCGAATTTCATTGAGATTCTGGGTAATTACTATAAAATTCAGAACGAGCTTCACGTCAAAACATTAGACGCTAGTCATAATCGTTTAGTGACGTTGTCTCCAATGTCTATTCCGAATAGTGTAGAGCTTTTATTTATAAACAACAATTTCATTACGAGTATAGAGACGGATACATTCCTTGAGAAGAGAAATTTAACTCGAGTTGATATGTATGCCAATGAGATTGAAAGTTTGGACATAAATAGTTTACGCGTTTCGAGAGTGGCGGATGAACGAATATTGCCTGAGTTTTATATTAGTGGCAATCCGTTTCGGTGTGATTGCACAATGAAATGGCTTCTACTCATCAATTCCATTACGTCTCGCGAATACCCGCGCGTGATGGACTTGGAGAATGTAATCTGTAAGGAATCTTACGTACGCGGCATGAAAGATCTCCCGGTCAGTTCTCTCCATATCAAAGACTTTTTGTGTAAATACGACAGTTACTGCCCTGATGGCTGTTATTGTTGCGATTTCAATAACTGTAGTTGCAAAACACTGTGCCCAATTAATTGTTCGTGCTATCACGATTCGGCGAAAAGTACTAGTGTTGTTGATTGTTCTGTTAAACAATTGAAATCAGTACCTTACAATTTTCCTGTAGATGCTACTCATATTTATCTAGATGGTAATATTTATAGCGAACTTAACGAATCAGTTTTCGATTCAATGCGTAAAGCCGTGGTTGTGTATCTTAATTCAAGTAATATTATAAATATACATAACAATACATTCAGCCAACTAAGAGATCTAAGAATCCTACACTTGGACAACAACAAACTGAAACAATTACTGGGTCTCGAGTTTTCAAAGCTAAGCAACTTGAAAGAACTGTATCTTCAAAGTAATTTAATTGAGTACATGTCTAATGAAACTTTTTCCCTTTTGGGAGCTCTAGAAGTTTTGCGCCTGGATGGAAACAGACTCGTGAATTACGGTCTGTGGCATTTAGACAATAACAAGAAGTTACAAACATTGTACATTGGCAGTAACAACTGGTCCTGTGATTGTAAATATTTGCAAGGTTATTTAACTTATGTATCTCAGAATATCGAGAAAATTATCGACATTCCCAACCTGTGGTGTGTGAATGAGAACATGAACGCGGCAAAGAAGCCATTGAATTTAAATGTGACAGTTTGCAGCGAAATAAGCGATAGCTCGATGATAAGCGCGTTCTTCGTCTCCCACAATTTGCCATTATTGGCCTCGGCTTTGACTGGGTTCATGCTTATTTTATTAATATTAGCTTTAGTATTCACATTTAGATACGCTTGTAGGATGTGGTTGTATTCGAATTGCGGAATTAAACTCTCCCCTCTAGCGGGCGCTTTTAAGGATACTGATAAGCTTTACGACGCATATATTTGTTATAGCCCTAAAGACGAGGAGTTTGTCGTAGAATCGCTCGCTCGTGAATTGGAGACCGGTTATCCGTCGTACCATCTCTGCCTACACTACCGAGACGTTCCGCAGTTCGAAGCGACGTACGCGCAGTTCCCCGACTTGGTGGTCGAGGCCACCGAGGCGTCGAGGCGTATCATAGTAGTTTTAACAAAGAACTTTATCTTAACCGAGTGGTCACAGTTAGAGTTCCGACAAGCTTTACAGAAAGCGTTACAAAAGAATCCACATAAATTAATAATAGTGAGCGTAGGGCACATCCCACGAGATCCGGAGTTGAAGTCATATTTCAAAACGGGTTTGGAGATAACGTGGAAAGAGAAACGGTTTTGGGAGAGGTTACGTTACGCCATGCCGTCCTCTAAGCGACATGGACAGAAATTAAAAAGACTAAATTATGGGAGAAATTCTAATACTTATACTATGGACGCTTCTGTGTTGAACAGTACCTGCCAAACACTGTGCGGCAAGTCTGCCAACTCAGCGGAACGCTCGCCGTGCGACCGGCCGGTGTCCGAGCACATTTATTCCACGATAGATTCGGATTACTCCTCCACCGACTTCCAAGGTCGGCACAATCATCCGCAGTCCGTGGTATTTCAGCACACTGTTCAAACGTACCTGGTATGAAGGACCTCAGTAAACATTAACCCAAACGATCTCTTAAATAACTGATCAGAGTGCCTAGTGCGAGTTTGTTTTACGCTAACGCGATCGACACGTTCATGACGTTCGGCGCTCCGATTGGCCCGCTCCAAGCTTTCAACCAATCAGAGAGCCAAACGCGGTGAACGTTTCGATCGCGTTAGCGTAAAAACAACTCGCACTTAGGGCACTGTAGGCCTTAGTCTTAGCCTTAGGCGAACGCTAAAGAACTTGTTTTTGTTATAGACGAAAATCGTCCCAAATTGTAAATATTTATAGAACTTTATAACCTACGAGTATCTTTAATAGCATAAATGTGTAACTTTTGTACAATAACGATACCAAATTTTCGCATTTGAAAAGGTTTGCTTCTTCGTATTTATTACTTTTTTAAATGAAAAAAAAAAAAATGTTTTAAGTATTATTCGGAAAGACTGTAAATTATTGTGTAGTTGTAATTCAATTGGCTGATGTTTGTATAGTAATATGTAATTAAAGAAGTTTATAAACGAACTTGATGATTTTAATGCATTCCTTTACTTTCTTTAAGTTGCCATTATATATTATGAAGGTGTAGTAAAATTGCGAGAGTATCCACTGACATTAAAAATACATGTTTCCAATACAGTTTTTACGAGCCGGGCCAGAAATGGAGCAGCTGGTCCATGTAAACAGAATAAAAATGAGAGGCAAACATGGCCGACATCTATGCCTTCAATAGGCATTTATTAAGCCCCACTTGCTTACATTCGCTTTGAAATGCTCATTTCCATTAAAAGTTTTCTCAATTTTCTGTGTGCTGTTGTGCGAGGTGAACTGGGAAATGTAACCGGCGACTGTGCCTACCTAACGATTAAGCATAAAAAGACACTGTTAAAAAAGAAAGTCTTTTTTTCATAATCACGACTTTTTGAACATTAAAGCGATGATGACTTTTAAAACTATTATTATTGCAGCCATCACTTTATTCTTTAAATTAACCTAAATACCATTGTGTCGACGCGGCTTTTCGTTTCGAGTCTGCCATAAATATGAACAATGGAAAATCTGTAGGCGACGTGCAACAATTTGTCTCAATTTGTATACTTGTCATTTTCGAGGTCATCAGAATAGAATCCCAAAATGTTTATTGTTCTAGATTGCATGCTGTAAAATATATCTATAAAAAAGTAAAAACACCCAGTATTCAGAAAATACATCGACCACGAAAAAGTAGACGATAAATAAGTTTTGGCAATGTTGAACTGGAATAGCGCGTTAGATAATGTGCGTAATCTGGTGGTCAATAAATAACATAACAGCACATCCCGATGAGACAGCGACAACAAAAACTATATCGATTTTTATATTTTTTGCAGTCACCAACGTTACGGTTCGCGGTGTTTGTATACAGTTACATAACATTTTTTAGATATAGAATAGAATAGGATAGAATACTCTTCTATCTACGGACCGTCGTGAGCAGAGTACAAAACTGTAGGATGACGCAGGTTACATGATTGAATTTGGCTGACTTTGGCTTCTACAATGAGACAATCAGACTTGTCTATGCCGAGTTAATAGATTTGTTTCTTTTCTTATTTGGGGATCTCGGACTCCCAAATGTGTTTTATAACGATGTTAAGTATTAGCAGTAGACCGTACGCCTATACTTTAGAGGCTTTATAAATGTTCTGAATTTAATTAAATGCCATTGTATCATGGCGGAATGGTTCCTGCGCTAAAATAATTGTAACATGTTTTATATTTTGTCACATGTATGCAAAAAAGATATCAAAACCTGCTTTCACAAATAAAATGGTGTTGAAGTGTATGACGTCTAGGGGGGATAGAAATGAGTTTTTAAACCGTTAATTAACGTTAATCAGGAAGGGCGTTAACTTAATGACTGGAATATTAGGTCAAAGTGCTTTAGAGCTTTTTAAATTTATGTCTGTGGCCCAGAATGTTTGTCGTAACCGTAACATTTGTCGCCCGCTGCAGTTTAGAAGAGGTTTCTACGTAAGGAGTATTTATAGCTTTCTTCAAGGAGGCAAGGGAGGTTGCAATGTTCTAGAGGCCAGAAGCCACGTCCGGGTACGTCTGGGAACGGGTGATTTGTAACGATTTTTAAACTTTCCTGCTCTGACTCCTCTGTTTTCGAATCGAAAGTGAAACCGCGGGACGTCTGCTAGTATAAAATATATTTGCCCTTCACAAAGAGATTATAACGAAATAGTCTTATTGGTAAAGCGAAAAGGGTACCTACATTATTTTGCTAGTTAAAGTAAATGGATGAGCAAAATCGGTGTGCTCATGAAATGGTTCAAACGGGTATATTTTAATTTTAGAACTGAAGTGTTTTCCTTATAGGTCCTTGTACTTTCGTCGAGTAGGTCAAGTAAGATTTGAGTGTGGGTGGGTGCTAATCTTTGTGGGTGTATGTACATTGTAAACGGATCAAGGTAAGACTTAGACGTAAAGTTTCTTCGAACGAGGCTGTTTAGAATTTTTGATGTGAATTGCAAAAGAGGTGTGTATAGCACACCTGTATTGCAATGCATGGTGGTATTATGTGCTAAAATTACTAATGGCTGTTAAAAGTTTGCTTAAAATGTTATGCATGTTTACAGACTGTAAGAAACTACAGAAGAAAGATTAAACTATTAATACGGTTATGTGGTACTGTCCAGAGATATAAAACAGATGTTTTAATATTTCTATGGTGCAGACTGTGAATCTGAGCCCTAGCATGAGCGATTGATGTAAACGTTACCTATGTAAATTCAAACGATTTTTGTAAACGTTACCTATGTAAATTCAAGCGAAGATATGTACAACTATCCTGTTGAAATAAATTTTAAATTTATGAGGCACGCACAATAAATATCACCCATAGATATGAATAAGAGCCTAAAAAACAAAATGAATATGACTAGGCAATGTGTGAACGTAAATTTTACCTACTAAAGGTTGACTGGTACATAAAGGGCAGAACGACTGAATAAAAAAAAGGGTGCTATGAAAATTTTAGGTGACCACAGATTAATCAGGTCTATTCTTAGAAAATTAAAGTTAAAGATACATTTTCGGTTTTTTGTGTGTTTAGTGACGAACTTTGTATCAGAGTTTTTACGCTAGCCCTTTTTGAAGCAAGCGATGATTTATTTAATGCGCAAATTAATCCGAAAATTTAAAGGTGGGTTCGAACTCGAGAACTATGATGACTTGGTTGTCCGCCGGTCACACATCAACTAAGCTACGACTGTTTTACTTTACACATTTATTTGACCATCCTATATACTGATTGGTTTCCATAATCTTTCCTCCTCCTACGCTAAGAGGGAATTACGAAACATGCGTAGGTATTATTTTGCCGACCGTACGAAAATAGACAGGAGTCGATTATTCCGTTCGCTTACTGGGCCGTGATGCCTCGTTCGGTCGCGATCTATTGTTTCACCCAAAGGTTGGGAAGTGATTGTACTAAAAGCGTTTGTTTACTTTACTACGGGTTTTTGTGAATCAAGGTTTAGGTTGGGCGCTTTGATAGACAAATTGCTATTGTCAATATTGTTGTTTGGAATTAGGAAAATCTGGGAATGTTTTTTGTTTGCTGCGTTGCGGAACAACTATTTTTTGTTTAGCTATGGCTAAAACGTTAAGCAGTGATAGCCTAATGGTGTGACCGGCGGATTGCCAAATCACAGGTCTCGAGTTCGAACCCAAGGCACGAAACCGCTGTCTTTTCGGAATCATGTGCGTATTGTATAATTATCACTTACATACTTCAAAAAACATCGTGAGGAAACCCGGCTCTGACTTGACATCACATGCCTGAGAGATATTACTTGAGGGCAGTATGATGTATTAAGGCGGTATTAAGAGCGAGACTCCACCAAAGCGGAGACGAACAGAGTATCTTACAACCAATCAGCTTGCGTCATTTTGACCGCTCACCGCTTAGCTTCAGCCCAATAAAATATCCTATTGGTTAATTACGAGACATCTCCTCTCGTCTCCGCTTTGGTCGAGTCTCGCCCTAAGACTCTGACACCAGGTTTTCACTAACCCCACGATAAGAAGAAGAAGCTATGGTCGGCGGCTATGTGACTATGTATGTGACTTTAATTTCTGTCATCCAAGTGTCACGTGGTAAATAGGTTTGTATTTTGTCCGCCATTTTAATAATGACGTCTACCACCACTGGATGTTTAATACCGGACACAGATGGGTAAATCCATAGACATAGAGAACCGCACAAAATTGACCACTCCCTAGAAAAAAACAGAGGGACTGTGCGGCCAATACCTGTCTCTTTTCTCTAGGTCTGTGGTTAAAGAAAGAAAGAGACATCTATTGGCCGCACGCTCGCTTTATCTCTCACACTCTCTTACCAGTATTTACTTTACAGCTGTATAAGGAGCACTCGTTCCATTCTCTATGTCTATGGGTAAAACGTAACATCGAATGTCACACATACAGAAACAAATGAGCCGAACAAAATAAATCACATTCAATTTAAATACTCGTAACAACTGAGCGATTTGTTTCAACAAATGCTACATTTCATGTTACGTTTTTAACACCCGACGCAAAAAGAGGGGTGTTATAAGTTTGACCGCTATGTGTGTGTCTGTCTGTCTGTCTGTGGCACCGTAGCGCCTAAACAGGTGAACCGATTTAGATGCTGTTTTTTTATTTGATAGCAGGGTTTCTTGTTCCAATTAGCTCTGACATGAGAAATTGGAGGAGCTTGGCACCAGCAAAGAGAGGCCTATACCCAGCAGTGGGCAAAGGGCTTTGAATGATAGTTATGATGATGAGATATCATCGCTACAATCAAAAATTAATCATATGCAGGTCCACCAGATCGTAGTCCAAGAAAAAGGTAGGTAAGGTTTTACATTTACTCTAAAAATGACCTATTTTCCAATAGGTAGCTATTACAAAAATAATTGCAATTTCACAGCAGAGGCGGAATTGCAAAATCAATTCCTGTTTTACTACACACGAGCCGTGTCGATTTGGACTGTTGTTAAGCATGTATACTGTTCTAGTTGATTCTGATGCGTAATGTTAGTCCGTAATAAACCGACATAAAAGACAACCTATTATAAAAGTCCAATTAGTCATTAGTCATTAGTCATTTATTCATAAACAATAAATTGTATTTGAAATTACATGTTAATAAAATGAAAAACAAATTAAATAAAGAGAACACAAAAAAATAAATGTTAAGCAACAATACAAAATACAAACAAGCCAACTTACATTTCAACATTGCAAAAAAAAAAAAAACCACCACAATACAACATTATTACATAAAAAATTCTCTAAAGTTCTTCAACAGCATACAGACACTTACTCAACAGGAAACTCTTAAGCTTCTTTTTAAAGGAACTTGAGTAAATAGCGCTTTTTAGATGTAAAGGCAACTTATTAAATAATATAACCGATTGGTATCTAGGACTGTGTCTCACAATATTAAGGTTTGGCTGTACCCTATAACGTAGAATTTACATTAACACTGACAAACATTAACACTGTGTATTATTTTGAATGCGTTTCAGTCAAACAAATTAACTGATTTGATTTGAACATGACCTTATGTCTACAAATAGGTACTTGAATGTCTGTCTAAACGCAGATAAAAATTCCAATAAACAAACAGTTAGTGCCACGGCATCGTTTCGCCTTTGAATCTATTTAGTAGTTTTATTAAGTTTTTATTAGCTTACGTCCTATTCTCAGACCTACTAAATATACACACGAAATTTCATAAGGATCAGTCAAGCCGTTTCGGAGGAGTTTAATAGCAAATTTTATATATTTGGTAGATCTTAGTAGTCATAGTCATAGTCATAGTATTTTATTAATAAGGGATTCTTACAAGTCATATACAGATTAAACAATTATTAAAAAATACATTACATACAATGTTAAATCCAAGATGTCAAACCAGTTAAAGGAAACAAATAAAACGTAGTCAAATAAAAAAGTAAAAAATAAAATAGTAAATCAAAAACAAAAAAAACATTAAAATACATACACACACACACATTACACACACATTTAGGTTCATTTTATTTGATAGAGGTCGGCATAATTCAACTCGAGTCGGGTCTGAGAGATCATTGTGGCGTTCATTGTGTCCATGTCATCTACCTAGCCTTTTCCCAACTCCATATCTTTGAGTCTACTTCCAGTCTATCTAGATTACTGGATGCAGCTGAAAACCAGCATTTTATATGGAGCGACTGACTACACGACTCTGTTTCTGTGGTGTTGTGTGTTGATAATGTTGTCATTAATAGCCGCTAATAAATAAGTTGACTATGAGGAGGAATGATGATATAAAGCAACGTTGTGGTTTAAAAGAAGATGTAGTAACAAAAATTGAAAAGAGTATGCTTAGATGGTTTGGTCACGTTGAAAGGATGGATGAAAGGCGACTAACGAAAGGTATTTACAAGGCAGATGTAAGTGGGAACGCCGGGAGGGGACGACCTAGAAGGACATACATAGACCTTATTGGTGAGGTTCTTCAGAAAGGTCAGGTGCGTAGTACTCGCAACCGGCGTGTGTGTATGACAACATGTATGAATGTAAACGAAGCAAAAGAAGTATGTAAGAATCGTAGCATATGGCGCTCTGTAGTTTCTGCCTACCCTCATGGGAAAAAGGCGTGAGTTTATGTATGTATGTATGTATGTGAGTTTGGATTCGTACCTATTTGATTGCCATAAACTCTTTCTACTTCCATGGGCCTCAACGTAAGTTCTAGTGATATGTGGGTGTATTATACCTACGTACCTACCTCAGCCTATCGCTTCAGGAAACATAGGCGTGCAGTTGTCCCCTTTATAATCAATCCCTCTTGTGTTTTCGTTCCGATGATTTACGGTCTTGTTACCGGTTTTCTTTGCTATTTTAGGATGCTAGGCAGTTCTATACCACTGACGTCCGCAGATTGCTACTTCAATTAATAGCTTTAGCTGTAAAAGGCTCTTCGAATTGCTAAAATAACGGTAAGTAATTAACCTGACCTGATTGACTTGTTAGGCTAGGTCGTTAGTGTCCAAAACTTGAATATTTAAAGGCAACCTAGGTATGTCTTGTACGTGTTGATGTTCTATATATGGAATACAAACGGCCTATTTCATTACAGTGAAACTATAGGTCCCAAAATAAGCGTGTTTTAAAACTTGTGGTAAGTACAGTCAGCTTCAAAAATTTGGGTCGAACAGACTGTACAAAATGATCTCTCCAATTAAGGAACTTTTTTTTACAAAATATACAAACAACCGACTTAATGAAAAAAAACACTGAGGGCTGGTTTTTGCATGGTCAAATTGAACCACCATATTTATTCTTCAGATAAAAGTTATCTTACTATACTGTATGTATAAAACATTTCATGGATATCTTATACAACAGACCAGTGTAAGACCTTTCTTGGAAAAGTTTTGTCTAAAACACTGACTGTGAGCTGCTAATGAAATATTCTGGTTTTGGAAAGCTTGTCGAGAATTATCATTATAATTGTTATCCGTAAATACTATTAAGTTTTCTTTTGAAAATAAACCAATGTTTCCTTTATGTAAAATAATTAAGGATATGAAGTGGTTTCCCTTCAGGGCCATTGATTTTTTTCACCCTGTAATTTGTATGTATATTTTTCGTTGCGTACAAATATACTCAATACTACTGTTTGGGAAGAAAACAAAAGATGTGAATATTTAAAATTAAGAATTCTACAATCTTCAAGTTTATGAAATTGTCGTGTCACAGTATTTGTAACAAAACTTCTCCGAAACGGCTTGACGGCTTGATTCTTATAAAATTTTGTGTGTTTATTCAGTGGGTCTTAGAATAGGATGTAAGTAAATGAATAAAATCGAAATAAAAGTAATAAATCGATTCCAAGGCGGAACGGAGTTTGCCGGGGCAGTTAGTCTAATACATATATGTGGGATGTTAATTTAGAATGCATGATTATTAGATGGAATGTAGTAATATGAACGCAGTGATGGATGAATGAGAGAGTATGAATGTGGGAAGGAGAAAGAGGAAGATTTGAATATTTTAAATAAGGAAGAAGGAAAAAAGGATGACGAGCGAGTGTCAAGAAGTAAAGACGTTTTTTATTACGAAGTTATAATATTTTTTAATAAAGAAGTTTAAAGATATTTTCATTTTTATTACGGTGGTCCATACCCCTACATATATAAAATTCTTTGTGTATATTCAGTGGGTTTGAAAAGAGGAGGAAAATATCGTAAACTAGCAGACGTCCTGCGGTTTCACCCGCGTAGGTCCCGTAGCCTATGTGTTAATCCAGGATGTCAGCTAACTCTATACTTACCAAATTTTATTAAAATCCATTGAGTAGTTTTTACGTGAAAGAGTAACAAATATCCATCCATCCATCCATACTTTTGCGTTTATAATATTAGTAGGTTTTTTTTTCACGGCGGAATGAAGGCTACGGAGCAGCTTCTAAATATATAAAGAGTTTCTAGTTCTTCCTGTTGACTTTAACGTGGTTATATTGAAGACTTCATAGGTCACAGGTATGTATATAATAATGTACTTAGTTTACAAAATGTACCCAACCTTTTAGGGGCAACAGCGTGATGTGGTGACGAGACTATAGTGTCGAGTAACGGAATGAAAATGGTGACAGTAGGTACTATCGGAGTTTCACATCTTGCTGCGCTTGAGTACAGTCGGGTCGAAGGTCGTAGAAATGTGATAGCTATGCAACGCTTATAGATACAAAAGCAACATGGTTACAAAACCAATATATGATGGCCTCACATTCTATAGGAACACAGTACTACGCTGGGTCAAGGTCAAAGTGTTAACACTGACGTGCGGCCTTCTGTATGTTCCTACTGCACAAATAGATATAATATATTTATGATTTATATACACGGTAATTTTTTAATCGTCTGACAAATTTTCACAGGCAGTTCTACCCATGAATATTAACAACTTTTACTATATTGGACCAACTCGGAAATCAAGAAAAAAAAATCGGCTGTTTCATTCATTTTGGTTGAGTAGCTATCGTACTTTTGTATGCAATAGCCGTTTATTTTTCGCGATTAACCAAGTAAAAGTTGTTCAAATCACCGTGTATAGTAAATTAAAGTTAGGTATAATTTAATGCACAGAAAAATAAACATTTATACAAAAAAAAAATACAACTGTCTGTATGAAAAAAAGCACTAAAAGGTGTAAAATAACTCTAGTTGCGGAAGGTTTGTGGCTTTGGTGAATTTGCTTCATTTATTAAACCAGCAACTTCCAAAAGGTTAAAAATATGAGAAGTTAAAAATAGAAATCCCAAATTCAAATTGTGCTTCGGCAACATACAAGCAAGTAGAATTGTATCAACGTATACGAGTACATTACAGCGATTCTCATTTTAATACTTCCTCGGCTAATAGTCGAATAGATCCAAACTTCACTTTGTGGTCCTCCAAGCTAAGTCATTGATACATATTCAATCGAGTTTCTGAAACCTCGTAACTTAATTTAGGTCTTTTATTTAGGTTTTCGATTATAATTTTATTTCTGTCTTAATTTTATTTCTGCCTGTGATTTTAATGTTTTTATTTCAATTTTTAGTTTTAATTTGGCCCGAGGAGCCGTTCTGTTTGTATCAAATATCCTGTAATTTCAAGCATATACTTAATCAATATGTAGTGCATGATGTGCTTACCTGTAAGAGATTGATGCACTAGACCCGAAGTGATTCAATGTAACCCATAATTGTCTGAGTGTACTCAATTGTTGGTGAGCCAAAGAAATAAATAAAATAAAATAAAATAAATGGTAACCGAGCGCGAGCGCATCGTAAGTGTTAAGATTCACATTTGTTTGGAATGCATTTTTAATCGTTTACATTTTGTCGGACACGTAGCCAGACTTACTGACAGTCGCTGGACCACAAATACAACATCATGGCCAGGACCATCGGGCCAAAGAAAAAGGGGTAGACTAATCGCGCGTTGGGCAGACGACATCATAAAAATAGCTGGTACCCACTGGATGCGAGTAGCAAAGGACAGAGAACATTGGTCATCTCTGGAGGAGGCCTTTACCCTCCGTTGAGAGGGGTCCTTGTACAAAACCCACACCTCACTATAAAAAGCAATACCTACTAACTAGTTTAAGGTTAGATTTAATAAGATTATACCAATTTTACTAACATTGGATCAAGTAATATTGCATGCACACTGTGTATCATTTTACTGTGAAGCAAGAAATAAAAGGCTTTTTATTTTTATTTTATTTGATTTATTTTTACATTTTGTCGCCAGCATGCGTAAAATTTTCTACGATCTTTATTTATGTCGTAAATATTTTTATTTTATACCACTTTAAAGACCATAAAAATCCTTGAGAGGTGTCAAGGGACACCCAGATGGGACGAAGTTCCTTTCGATCGATTAGTGAAGGAATTGTAAAATTCTTTGGAACTTCGTTCCATCCGGGTGTCTTCGTTATAACTCCCGGTCTTCATCCTCTTTCTCTCGTCCTCTCCCCCTCCCTCTCCGCCTCCCTCCAAACCAGATTATGACACATTATTAGACCTAACTTTGGGATTTTTTAAAGGAAGTTACGTACAAATTATCGTATACTGTGTAAAAGGTGCATCAATCAAAGCGTGTAACATTGCATATTATATCTTTATTTAAAAGCAACTTAGGTATGATTAATTATTTTAAAATTATGAATTGAATATTTTGCAAATAAATTTCTGTTGAAGAATACTCTCACTTTAAATTAACTTACTATTCGGTCCCACACAGTTGACACAGCATTTCCCATGTCCTCAAAACTCAACGATTTCCAACCACAACAATTCTATTCAGTCTATTCACGGTTCGCTTACAATCCATTATAGTCCATTTACTATAAATACTCGTTTTTTATTTACATGTACTTATATTGAATTAAACAGCCCGGATGTTGGGGCCGTTTCCCTAAATTACATCTCCATTATGGACGAGCAGACCTGAGACTCGTTGTCAAGTTCTGAGTGGAAACATTGTGTTATAATATTAAATGTTAGGTTATTATTGTGTCAAGGTCTTGTTAGGCTGTCTTGTTGTTTGAAAGTGCATTTGTAAGAGTTATATTGTTGTCTTTGTTTTCTTCGTCGCCGTCGTCATTTCAAAATCTAAATTCTTCTTCTTTGTTTATATGTATAGTTACCTAGCCTTTCTCTCTCTTTTTCTGTTGGGATTAACTTCTTTTTTTTTTGAGTGGTGGAAAATCCGCATGACTCCTTACTGACTAAAAACCACCCCGTCTTCCTTCTCACACCTGCGCCAGGGGTCACGGGAACTGAAGATACTTCTGCGACCACTGACTGGTGCCGGCCCCGAGGGCCTCGCCAAGTCTGCGAGGGGAGTGAGGTGTTAGACTCCCGTCGCGACGTATAAGAGGGGCGCGCGTGAACACGCCGCGCCGCCACCTCGGGTTCATGTACGTGGAGGGCGTTAGTTTTTAGTCTAACCGGATGCATCTGAGTATATTTTTTATATGGAGCGACTGCCTATCTGTCCTCTACAACCTAGCTACGATCCTGCCTACTCGTAACGTCTGCCTAACGTCCTTTCCACTAGGCACTAAAGGGTATTGCCGTATGTACTTTCCGAGGCACTAAAGTTTCTGAAATAGATATTCCATCTACGAACCGACTTCACCAAGCGTAGATTAACCTACAATTGACTCTTGAAAACGATGATAAAGTTCAGTGAAATCGTAGCATCAAAAACAACGTACTTTTTAATATTGAGGATAGAACAACCGATTTTTCAGTACCTAACCATTTTTTATAGGAACTGTTTATAATTATAATTATTGCCTAGCTAGCATTATATTAAATTAATGAAGAATGTATGGTAAAACCAGTTATCGTACTGGTAGTAACTGTACTCCGCGATTAATAATAAGGAGGCTAAAAAATACTGCTGATGCTGGGTTACACTGTAAAGCGAAAGCCAAGTGAACAGGCTGTCATCTTGAAATAATGTAAGTGCTCATTACATACAAGTTTTCACGGAGAGTTTTTTCAGAATGTACCGGCTGAACTTGTTGCTTTTACTTGACGTTTACAACTTAAAACAAAAGAGACTGGTACGTTCAACATTTTTCATTCATTCTTGAAGGTTCGTTCAAACATGAAACCATGTTTGTAAACATTTGCCCTAACCTGATTTCCATTCATAACTTAGCGAGTCGGTGATCTCATTAGCGTATTGTATTCATAAACATAATATAACATCACGCCTGATAATCTAAAAGGATAAGGTAGAGGATTACTTCTCTTTTCTCCTCCTCCATCAAGTCCATCCAAAGGTTGTCTGTAAGAGATCGCTTTTAGCGATAAGGCCGCCCATTGTAACACCTTATGTACCCCTTAAAGTTATCATTTGTAAGTTTTTACGGTGTACAATAAAGAGTATTCTATTCTATTCTATTCTATTCTACTTAGACCTACACCCAGATTTCAACAGTTATGTTTAAGTACCGATAAAGAGGCGATCCTATTGCCTTTGACCTAAGAGATTTAAAATGCTATAGAGCGGGCATGTCAAGGATATGTCACAGAAAAACTTTGATCCCATGACTCAGTTACGCCATCTAGAATAATAAATCCATATATATATGAATATTGGAGCGGCAGCGGAGCGTACTAAAAAAAACCTCTTAGACTTGTGTCCACATCAATAATTAAGTACAGTAAGTATTAAATGTTTTTTGCCTTTGACAGACTCCGCATTGCTACTGAGAAAATGCTAAATTGGATGTTTTACAGAAACTAGCCAGTAATATTTAAGTCCCATGTAATAGGGGGGGGGGGGGGGAGCTTATACATATATTGCACAGACATACTCTGGATTGCCCCAGAGAATATGCAGAAATGTCTGTTTTCTATTTATCATCTCAGACGCTAATCTGCATGGATTCTTACAAGATTTGACCAAGATACTATGACCTCTGAGTTTCTTTCGGTGTTTGTTCGTCAGCACATGGAACTCCTCAAGTTCCGAGTTGAGCTCACGATTACTGACAAATCCTTGCACTGACTGATCTGAGAGATCATATCAGAGAGTTCTTTTCTCAAAAGACCATCTCAGACACAAATCTGCATGGATCTTACATGATCAAGATAATGTCTGGACTTTTAAAGAGACTATACCGGTCTTTCATCTCAGAGTAGTCAGATAGTGAAACTCCGATCTCATCTACTAGTTAAAAAAATAACGTGTAAATTTGATTGTGAAAACCTATTTACAGAATTAAATATCATTTATCATTAAAATCTTGAAACTAAAATGTACCGTGTTGACTGCCTCATTGATCTGTGCTCGCAAGCGCTATTGCTGAGCATGAGGTCCCGGGTTCGATCCCCAGGTCGGGCAAATTGTTATTGAGTTTTTCCATCTAGAATTTCTCAGAAGCAGCCCGGAGTTTGGATTTGTGCCCGATTGATGGCAATAGGCTCGCCTCCTATTACATGGGACTTAAACATTACTGGTGAAATGTGGGTGTACTACTAAGTACACCTCTGCCTAGCCCTTTAGGGGTTTTAGTCGTGATTTTACGTTTTTGTATGTATGTAAAATTTGCCGACCATCTTGGTTTATACCTACATGCTTCCATCTTTATATCCTGCCAATTTCCCAAAGAATAGGCACCTACACGGTAAACTTTTGGGTAACGTTATTAGAAAACCTTTGAACAACAATGTCTTTCCGATACTTATTGTCACGATGAAGGTAAGTACTTTGAAGCTTCGGGATGAAGGCCGCTTGTAAGGAAACGGTTGAGAGGAATCCGGCGTACGTACTTATTGGAAATATTATGTAGAGGGTTCAGGAATGGGTAATAAGGAAACGATATAAATTAGTTTTATGGACGCTATAAGTAGGAAGGAACTATTCAATGAGTTACTGTGAAGACGTTTTTGAATTGAGTTTAGCAGCAGTGATGGGGTTTGATAAATGCAGATGATGGATTTATTTGTCTTGAAGAATTAATTATTATTTTACCATTTTAGGGTAAAACTAGCAGACGTCCCGCGGTTTCACTCGCGTTGGTCCCGCTCCCGTAGGAATACATGATTAAAAAGTAGCCTATGTGTTAATCCAGGGTGTCAGCTAAGTCCATACCAAATTTTATTAAAATCCATTCAGTAGTTTTTACGTGAAAGGGTAACAAACATCCCCCCATCCTCACAAACTTTCGCGTATATAATATTAGTAGGATAATAATATACGTCAATGCTAAGGGAGTGGTAAGTAGACCAAGAAAGCGAGGTAAGCTATATTAAAAGATAGGTTGTGTATGCAGAAAACAGTGTAACAGCAAAGAGAATAGAAGTTGTGACAGTTTGACGAAATACTTAAAAATCTCACAAAAAAAAACTTACAATATGACCAGTAGGTATGTACTTTGATTAGTACTTACCATAGACATAGAGAATGGACTGAGTGTTCCTTAATCAGCTGTGAAGTAAATACTGGTAAGAAAGTGTGAGAGAGATAAAGCGAACGTGCGGCCAATAGTTGTCTCTTTCTTTCTTTAACCACAGACTTAAAGAAAAGAGACAGGTATTGGTAACACAGTCCCTCTGTCTTTTTTTTTAGGGAGTGTTCTATTTTGTGTGGGTATTGCTCAGTTCATTCTCTATGTCTATGGTACTTACGTAGTTAGTAAAGAGGTTTCAACAGATGCGTTAGATCAACGAGAACAAATACATGAATTCGCTATCTTTTGTTTTTTTGACTTGCAATTTAATTATTTTTTAGACAGGAGATATAGGTGTTAGATTGTGATTTTGTTAACATTATATAAATACATCATCGAGTGTTTGTACAATCGAACGTAAGTTAGTGAAATAGGTACATGGACAATGTGTTCGAAATAAAAGATTTAATTTAATATTCAAGGTAGCTTCGTTTGCGTTTACATCCTTGGTTTTTATAGAAAACACATTAACGTTCGCAACATATGTATGTTTTTTCTATCCCAGGTCACACTGTCATACATTTCTTAAATAAATTGGCACGAAGGAAGTTCAACATTAAACTGCTTTATCGTTAGGCCAGTTACATTCAGCAGTAATTTTTCTTCTGATTCTTTGATCAAACTGTACCTAATAAAGAAATAGGTGATCTACTAGCTGTCATTAAACAACGGACTCAAGACAGAAGCATGTCCAACATCTATTGTACACAAACGCCATCTTGTAAACACATCACATATCAAACACATGCTGACAATCGTCAGTAGTTGAATATGACATCCTAGTGTTGACACAGTTCTGTTTACTAAAGGGAGGTCTACACTGTAATCTTCATTCATCAATACAAATTGAGCCACTCAGTTGCAAGTGGCCCCCTGTGATGTTTATCCCTCATCCCTTGGGCTATAGGGCCAATGTATACAGTAAAAGTTGATTATTCGACATGATTTTTGACTAGCCCCTATGCGTTGAACGAAGAAATTACATCTGCAAATATAATATTTTTATGATGAAATATTTCATGCTTCTACTATTTCGGAGGAAAATAATAGTAATGGTACCTAGTAGTAATAAAGTTGAAGGCTTTTTACAAAATATCTTGATTTCTTTTCAGACTTCTTTGGTAGAATCGTCCCAAAGAAGTTTCAAGAGAAATATATACTTTTTCAAAAAAAGCGTAAAAATTCTATTGCATATTGATTTCGATTGTTAAAGGTCTTTCAACTGGACAATCAAAAGACTAGCCGAATGACATAACAGGCTCGGATCGTGTGCATACAAAGTGCTATAGCTAGCAATCCGTTAGATGTCTGAATGACAGACGAACCGTACGCAGTAAGCATAGCTAATGAGCGGCGCGTGCGATGACGTCAGATGTGCGAAATATGCCATTCAGCATTTATTTAAATGAAGGTATCCGCTCGGACGCAGGTGCAAGCCGGCAATACCTACAATAATAATAAATTGCGAAGAAGTTTCCGTTGTCGTAATGTATTAATTGCTAGAAATTACAACGATTACCGGCCGCAGTATTGCTAAGAGATATTTTCTTTTACTCGTAAAATATATTTTGGCGTGATCTAGATACAACTTTTAATTAAGAAAGCACCAACAAAGTTGTAGCTATTCAGGTAGCAACTTGACTAAAGAATATATTACTTCTACTTTGAATACTTCAACAGTAAAAGTCGAAGTCGATTACAATGCGTAACTTGATATAACTTTTAATCTTACGTCAACTTCGCAAGTCTATAAACGAATTGTCGCGGAGTTCAAATTTTAAGCGTGACTTACCCCGTCGCAGGGGTCTATTAAATTTATTGCTTGTAAAACGAGCAGCTAATTTAGAGTTACGTTTTATTGTGTTAACTTAACTAGTTTACGTTATAGCACCGCGGGTGTTCGCAACTGTGGAACGCATCAGTTGAAAAGTGACTTTATTCTCGCCGTAGTAAGAACAAGGGTATAAACAATAAATATACATAAAAATAACCAGCTATGTAGGTATGCTTTTTATTAGCCATATGTAATGCGTAATAAAGCAGTGGGGTGCGTTTCTGTTTTTACGATCACTAAAGGGGATGAAAGAAGGTATGGAGCCACAGATGAATAATATTTTTATGACACATGTTGCCAGTTAGAAAAAAAATATTTAAGTTTTCGCTGAAGACAACACAAGAAACCAAAGTTATTTTTACGAGGATTGCTTCTAAGCACACTGTTAGATACATGGAGAATAGTATTTTTTTTTTATTTAAAAATTTCAGACATTGAAGTGGAATTTTTGACTTGTAGGTAAAATGACTTTGTTTATAAAGAACAAATAATGTAATAAAAAAATCTCGTTTACAGCCACTGAACAAGGAACAAAGGAACCCGGAAATGTCATCGCTCATTTCTTTTCATTTGCACGTTCCTTTCTGTTACACACGGCTGCTCTCACATATTGCTTGTAGGCCTCTTTACACAATGGCCTATGTTGGCTACGTGTGTCTCATAATGTTAGAACTACTATTCATAATTCTCCGCAGTGCTTTCTGTTCACGCTAAGAAGAAAACCAGATTAGTCAGGAAAAAGAGTCAGAATCAGATTAGCTTTTCCCAATCAACGTGTTTATCTCTCTATGTATTTGTGTTGTTTTAAGTATGAATGTATTAGTGTTTTTATTTTTATGTGCCACTTATTTATCCTTACTCTGTTGCAGTTACCTTGTTTCATTTCTGCACCACCTTTAACACGTTGACTGCCAACTACCAGAAACAATAGAAATTTAATTGTTCGCGGTCAACGTGTGACCGACGTGGCGTTCAAAGACTTAGGGTAGGTTGGTGGAAAATGCCTATAGCAACCCTTTCAACCGTGTCAATTAGACACACAATAGAAAAACAATGACAGCGCGGACACCGGTGTTCTCTCGGGGTTTAATGAATTAAGTCCGCCTTTGTACAGTTTTTTTTATTTGTGCATTAAGTTTATATATAAAATAAAATATAAACGCACTGTTCATTTTAATACATCACGCCTATATTTTACCAAAGGGTTGGGCAGGAGTGTTGGTATAGAATACCCATTTCACCAGTTATGTTAGCCTATGTCTATAGCTTTTATGCGGACACGGACTCCGGGTTGTTACAGTGAAACTCCACATATAAAAACACAATAAAACTAACCCGGCCTAGAAATCAAATCCAGGACCTCATGCATAGCTATTAAATTGCACTTGCGACCAGTGTTTATTTCAACCGAGTTAAAATTTACAAAATAGGAAGAGAAGAGGTTCCCAATACCACTGTATTTTTTTCTGTGAGGTATAACTCCGTCGTTTATGGACTGATTTAAAAAGAATTAATTTCGATAAAATTTGTATGGCACGGAAAATATAGGTACTCCGTGTCATTTGAATTTCGTCGAAATCGATTCAGTAGTTTGGTTGTAATATTAAAACAAATGAGAACTAAAAATTGCACAATAAAAACTTTTTAACAAAAAAATACAACCGACATTAGAAAAAAAACACTAAATAGGTTTAAAATAACTCCACTTTCGGAAGTCGGTTGGTGGCCAATAATGTATGAGACAAAACCACCGTAGCCACAGACTTCCGAAACTAGATTTATATTACATTGTTATGGTTTGTTTTATCAAGTCGGTTGTATTTTTTTGTAAAAAAACTTTTTACAATAATCAAAATCGTTCGATTTGACGTTTCATTTACGTCAAGCATAGCTAAGTAAATTTTGTAAAAAGCTTACAAATCTTATTGATTCACAAAACAAATTTCAAGCGACATTGAGCTGTGTAGACACTATACATAGATCATGTCAATTGTCTCATAGCGTCTATATTGAACTAAATTACAGTAATAATAGCATATATTCCTGTTAATTGTGGTCTGGCTCTTCCAATTACTGACTGTGCACACTCAGGTCTTGCATCTGATATGCTTTGTGCGATTATTACCTATTAGGTAGGTGCCTACTGTAATAGTAACAATATGGATTGGAATTTGCTGTTGGTAGTTTAGCTCAGAGGACGTTATTCTTTAGTATATTATAGAAAATAATAGAATAGAATAGAATAAGTACTCTATAGGTATATTGTACACCATAAAACTCAACTTTTATTAACAAACTTATTATCGATTGAAATACCACAATGAAATACCATGATGGTGGATGTCTATGGATGGATGTGTAAATAAACTTTATGAAATAAAACTACATGAGTACATACTATGAGTATTATACGAGGTCTCGGGTTCAAAGGGTCCGGCAAAGCGTCATTAAGTTTTTTTTTCTAGAATTTCTAAGTAAGAAGTAGCAGTCTGGTTTCGTAAACGATTGATGGCAATTTATATAGGCTCGCCTCTATTACACTGGACTTGCACATAACTGGCAAATGTACTAGAGATACCTTCACCTCTGCCTTACTCCCACAAGCGTCATGTTATGTTACGACTTTTATTTTGTAAATAGGTACGTACCTATTTGGTACCTATATTGCTTGTTCCTTAAATAAATGGAAAAAAAGGCCGCAATGATTTTATTTTATTTTATCATTAGAAAAACCGATGAAAACTTTATATATGCCGGAGGATCCTGAATCATGTACAGAACTCTTGATATCATGTGCGGCGATGTTCTTTCCATCCTGGTATAATATTTTTTTCAAAGGAGCAGTCATCATAGCGTGGCAACAAGGAGAAATGGCTTGTTTTAAACCTGCCTGTAAACTTCATCTCAGCATATGTACCTATAGTGGTAATAAAAGTCCGTTGAAATCTATTACTTACTTCGAACTACGTCATCGCTTATTCATCGATGAATTAAACTCACCAATGGCTGCCAATTCTAATGAATCACAACGCAAAGCCATTCGACATTAAAAACATACATTTACTGCCTCGTTGTTTGAGTGGTCGCAAGCGCTACTGCCGAGCATGAGGTCTTGGTTCAATCCTCAGGTTGGGCAAAGCGTTAAATAAATGATGAATGATATTTATTTCTGTAAATAGGTTCATACAAACACTTTCACATGACATTTTATAACTACCTTAAGTTCGGTGTTTCACTATCTGACTACTCCGAGAAACTCCGGAAGAAACTCAGAGGTCACAGTCTCTTTTAAAGTCTAGACACAGACATTATCTTGGTCGGATCATGTAAGAACCATGCAGGTTAGTGTCTGAAATGGTCAGAGATCAGATAAGTCAGAGCAAGAATCGACTTTTTATATGTGCAATTTCTCAGATGGCGAGACGAGCTGGACTCCTTCGATAAGGACTGGTCCCTAAAAGCCCTTGACAGAGAGAGGTGGAAGGAAAGTAGGGAGGCCTTTGCCTTGCAGTGGGAAAACACAGGCTAGTAATAATAATATAATTTCTCAGAAGCAGCCTGGAGTCTGGATTTGTGCCCGATTGGTGGCAATATGCTCCCTCTATTACAAGGGACGTAAACATAACTCAATTATCAAATTAAAATTCATTTATTTGCTAACATTAAGCACGGATAGGTTTAACAGCGATCCCAAACTAGGCACAGCCTGTATCTTGGTGACCCAAACACTACGTTCAGAGTGTTCTAGCGCAACAATAACTGGCGTGATGTGGGTGTACTACAGGTAAATAACCCTTTGCGAGTTACTGGAGTAATGTTACGTATGTTGATGTTGTAAATAAAATCAAAGATTCTTACTTCCATCCCATATATTAAAATTAAACACGAGCTGTTATTCAAATTACCCAGGCATTTCGGTAAATAACATGTTTGGCTATTGTGTTCAATACGGTTCGCATATTGAGTAGGTCACGTGGTCGCCACGAGCCAACAATCCTTCTTCCATTTTATCCTTATCGAATACAAAACTATAGCCGGCTATTCTTGGAAATTATGTCTTGCATTGCGCTCATTTGAATAAAATTCATAGTGTATATGGCAGAGGTACAAAACCTGTTCTTTTTAGAGTTCAGTAGTTACATCGGAATAAATAGGACCCTTATAGAATTGCGTTGTTAATCCGTCCCTAGTCTCAGGAAGGGAATAAGGGATAGAATTGAGGTTAATATTCACTCAGATTTTTTAGTTTTCAAAACCTTACTGGGTCGGTACTTCCTATTAATTTTTAATTTTTTAATTTTATTTTTGTATATTTTCGCGTTCGCGAAAACAAAAGAAACACTCACACTTTGTCTTGTGTGTTTTAAAAACCCTAAGTTAGTAGTTGAAAGTTTGTTCTTCAGTAAGAAATAATAAAGTCATAGGCCTTATCAAGTAACAAAATCAAGTAGAAAAAAAAACGGGTCAACACAGGACAAATGTTTTTTATGTTTTGCTGTACTTAATCATCATCTGCGTCGCCTTTTCCTATCTATGTTGGGGTCAGCTACCAGTTTAACCGGATTGATTTAGCTGAATCTGAACGGAACCCTCAGAGCACGTGAACTTCATTGGTTAGGTTAAGTTCGGGCCGCAGGGCAGTATTATTATCTGGTTTTTTTTTGCATTTTTCCACATTATACAAAAGTTAGGTATTTAAAAAGTTTTGCCATACGATATTTTTTGCTTATGAGAAACCAGAAGGTTGCGGTTTGCACCGGCCATATTCATTTAGAAAATCTGTGTTAAAGCAAACATTACCATAAGATTTTACACACATACGGGATACGCAGCACGTGTTACTCACGAACTGGGTAGTAGAGTTCCCCTGTCTAACCTCTACTACCCTGTTCCTAAGTAACACGTGCTGCATTCGTCGCTCCATGTAAAACACTGGTATTCAGCTGCATCCAGCTAAACTGGAAGCCGACCCCAAAATAGTTGGAAAAAGGCTAGGCATATGATGATGTTGATATTCTAGCTGCCACGGGAAACTTCAAAACAAAACCTATTCTCAGACCTACTGAATATACACACAAAATTTCATAAGAATCGGTCAAGCCGTTTCGAAGAATCGACGTCAAGAGTTTGGTAACAAACACTGTGACACGAGAATTTTATGTTTTAGATATACAAACTCACGACCTCAATTATTAGAGGTAGGCAGAAACTACAAAACGTTTCCATTCTACTTTCGTTCTGAAGAACATCGCCAATAAATGAAAAATTATATTTATTTTTGTAAATAGGTTTTTACAAACACTTTTACACGTCACCTTTTTTAGTAAATGAGATCGGTATTTCACTATTTGACTACTCTGAGAAGAAACACCGAAAGAAACTCAGAGGTCATAGTCTCTTTTAAAGTCCAGACATTATCTTGGTCAAATTATGTAAGATCCATGCAGATTAGTGTCTGAGATGGTCTTTTGAGGAAAGAACCACACAGAATGAGGGGACCAGATCAGTCAGTGCAAGCATTTGTCAGTAATCGTGAGCTCAACTCGGAACTTGAGGAGCTCCACGTGACGACGAACAATACCAAAGAAAGAACATTTGGGTTGGGTTAGTGCATGTCCTTCTATGACGTCCCTCTCACATACACCTAAAATAATAATTGAAACAGTGGTTTGATATAGAAGGTAGGTATATTTAAAAAAGACCCATAATATTTATTGCTCTCCATTATATTCTGTTACGTCACCGTAATCAAAGTGACAAGACATTCGTGCTTATAATGAGTAATGCGTGTCACATTCATTAACATGATAGCGTAAAAATACCGACTATAATACTATTTCAGTGTACCTATTATTTTTAGGTACAGGCTGATCTAAAAATGGTGTTGTTCAGAGGTAATCCCTGAAGGGTTCTGTCCTTCAAGGATTACTCGTGTACCTTTATTCATCTTTTTTTTGGTCTTTAATTCTTTTGTCATGTTCGGCGTTTGTAATTTTCCATTTTTTTTAATTAGCACAAGGAACTTAAAAAAACATAACGTCAAAGGTGTAGAGTAATATAGATACATGTCTGATTTATTATAAAAATAACATTTTTTTGACATATCTGATTTAAATTAATTACGCAATTAACTCCTATAAAGATAGACCATAGACATAGAGCATGGACTGAGTGTTCCTTTTCCAGCCGTGAAGTAAATACTGGAAAGAAAGTGTGAGAGAGATAAAACGAACGTGCGGACATTAGTTGTCTCTCTCTAGAATTCTGATTAAAAGAGAAAGAAAAAGACAGGTAATTATTTGCAGCACAGTCTCAGCTCAGTCAGTTTCTAGGGAGTGCTCAATTTTGTGCGGGTATTGCTCAGTCGATTCTCTAGGTATGTCTATGAGATAGACCAACTAACTAACTAGTTAGACAAAAGAGAGAAAAGTTGCTGCTAGGCAGTTGCATAGCAGCAACTTTTTTAAATAATATAAAATGAAATAAAATAATTTACGCAAACCACAATACATAAAAAGTACTTAGCTACATAATTATATTATGACAAATTGTTGGTTGTAGCAGTTAGGTGTCGTGTTTCAAGTTTTCAACACATTAGTATATTCGCAAATTGTGTCAACGTTTGCCCTACTTTATTTTCTTTTTATAAAACGTTTGTCTAGCATTTTAAAGCATTCATTATCTTTACACTTTTAGGTAAACTAGGTCTAAATAACTTTTGCTATTTTCTGTTTAAACAGCCATTATGTTACGGTAAGTGTGATTAATTTAACATTATTAATAATCCGATCCGAAAGTCGAGGTACATAGGTACAAGTAAGAAATTGTTCACATTTATCGGTAATTATTAATATTGAATGCAATGCAATAAATTTTCAAAACTTATATGTCTTTTTTTCCTAATATCAACACTGACAATTAAAATCGCGAAGATCGTTATTGCGAAAGTTTTTAACTGCGACTGATTAATGATTACTGATTTAACTGATTAATCTTATTAAACTTGCATCATTACATTTATCCGTGACAAAATATGTTCTTTTGTCAAGGATAAATGTAATGATGCAAGTATGCAGTGTTTATGATAATTATAAACCACAATGTATATTAATATAATATATAATAGATTAATCATAATAAGTAATAAAAATAAAGATTTTTTAAAAGCTTTTATTTATTATTTTGGTCTATTTACTAAAACGATCTTCAAGCTAAATCTCCTCAATCTTCCTTACATATCTTCTTTCTCCAAGTGAATTCAAACATGTTTTCTTAGGATTCATTAAAATACTCCACGAGGGCAACAAATATACCGACATATTTTATAATGCTACAATTGACTTTGTGTCTGGGTACGCTTTTACCCATACTCCTTTGCTTAAAAAGAAGTCCCACCTTTGCTAAGACGAGGAGAATTGCTTTGCGGGTTCAATGGTTAAAATAATTAATTGTCTTCTAACTTAACTGTTGCCCCAAATCTCGAGCTTGCTTCGCTCGCTCTCGCATCCTGAGTTATTCTAGTAACAATTGTAAGAATGCCTTTTTTACACATATGCCATATTTCGCGATAAAGTATGTAACAATGGTATACTTTCGCAGTAACGTACATTTCTTTAATGAACTTCGTAACTGTGATTCACACTGAAAATTTAATAATACCTTTTGGACAAATAACTTAGTCTTATTTTCCTCCATGACGAGCCAAGCGAAGCGCAAGGGCACTACATACCTTTTCTCGAAGTGTTTCGTCGTTTTTTGGAACCCTCATAGAGTTGGTTTCCAAAGTACCAGATAATTACTAGACTACTAGACTATTGGTAGACTGGTAGAAAATGCCTAAGGCATTAAGTCCGCCTTTTTACAGTTATTTTTACTTGTGCATAAAGTTTTACATACATACATACATAAACTCACGCCTTTTTCCCATGGGGGTAGGCAGAAACTACAGAGCGCCATATGCTACGATTCTTACATACTTCTTTTGCTTCGTTTACATTCATACATGTTGTCATACACACACGCCGGTTGCGAGTACTACGCACCTGACCTTTCTGAAGAACCTCACCAATAAGGTCTTTGTATGTCCTTCTAGGGCGTCCCCTCCCGGCGTTCCCACTTACTTCTGCCTTGTAAATACCTTTCGTTAGTCGCCTTTCATCCATCCTTTCAACGTGACCAAACCATCTAAGCATACTCTTTTCAATTTTTGTTACTACATCTTCTTTTAAACCACAACGTTGCTTTATATCATCATTCCTCAATCTGTCATTAATTGTTACTCCACACATACTTCGCAAGGAACGCATTTCTACAGCATTTATTCTACTTTCATGTCTCTTTTGCCACACCCAACATTCACTTCCATACGTTAGTGTAGGCACCAGCACACCATTGTGAACAGCCAGTCGTGCCTTTTCGGACATAGACTGGCTGGTCACAACGCCATGTATAGCGCCATTCACTTTATTTCCTGCATTTACTCTCCTTTCCACATCCGCATCAATCTTTCCATCCCTTGTAAACAGACTTCCCAGATATACAAAGTCATTCACTTGTTCCACACTCATATCGTTTATTTTCACATTGCACAACGACACGTTTTCGTCTCTTTCAAACACCATTACTTTCGTCTTATTCACATTAATGTTCATCCCTTTCATCTTATATGCTTCATTCATCTTGGTCACCATGTCTTGCAACTGTTCCGCTGACGATGCAAGAAGAACTTGATCGTCTGCGTAGAGGAGGCATTTGACAGGCAACTCATTCATCCTTAATCCACACTCACTCTCTTTTAAATCTGTCAGACAACTATCCATGTATAAGTTGTAACGTAACAGTACCTACCTACCTAGGAGGAGAGCACTGTTGTAGGAAAAGATTAGAGGGAATAAATAAGAATTTATTAATATCAAGCCTACCTAGTGGAGCTAGGGTAAAGAAGAGAGGAAAACTGATGAATGAAAGATGAAATATGAAATGAAGAAAAGGTGGCCCTCTCTCAGCAGTAGATGTGGCTGAGGGGCATCAGGCTTCGGTCTTCAGTAGAGGAGGTGGAGGCCGTCAAAGGTGTCACTCTCTGCTGTAGGGTAGTCGAGGGACGTCAGGCTTCAGTCTTCAGCAGCTCAGGAGGAGGCCGTCAGGAGAAGGAGTCCGTCAGAGGAGGTCCTCTCGGCTCTAGTAATGGCCGAGGGACGTCAGGCTTGAGTCTTCAGCAGCGGAGGAGGAGGCCGTCAGAGGTGGTCCTCTCGGCTCTAGTAATGGCCGAGGGACGTTAGGCTTCAGACTTCTGCAGAGGAGGCGGAGGACGTCAGTTTAGAGGGCCGGAGGACAGAGAGGCCATAAATATTAGACTCGCAGCTAATATGACTTGCTAAGCCTTTCAGATCCAAACGAAAACTGCCAAATTCCACCTGGCTCCAAGGTAAAATGGACAGAATGACAGATGATTGAATTTTGAAAGGTTTTAGAACACAATACAAAGCAAAGTAAAAGAAAAATAATGAGGTCGATGTGGTTTACATATACGACCTACAACTAGCTCCAGACAAATTAAAAATAAAACTAGACCTGTCACTAGCAGACATTACGAATGTAAATAAACATAATTTATAGAAAAACTTAAATAATAAATATGATAATATAAGACAAAAGGTATGCTTTGCCTCCAAGTAATGAGCATGTAACTACCTAGGGAGGGTGAATGCTTTAAAATTTCAGGTTAAACAATGTACAAAAATGTAAGTAAAATCACAATGTAAAGACAACATTACAATACCCCATATGTTTATCAAATGTTTACCAAATAATACTCACTTGATGGAAGTGTTTTTGAATTTTGAGAGAAAGTGAAGAACGTCTGAAATAAAAAGAGGGGTGGGTTAGATAAATATTGGGCGCCAAACTGTAACGTAACAGTACCTACCTACCTAGGAGGAGAGCACTGTTGTAGGAAAAGATTAGAGGGAATAAATAAGAATTTATTAATATCAAGCCTACCTAGTGGAGCTAGGGTAAAGAAGAGAGGAAAACTGATGAATGAAAGATGAAATATGAAATGAAGAAAAGGTGGCCCTCTCTCAGCAGTAGATGTGGCTGAGGGGCATCAGGCTTCGGTCTTCAGTAGAGGAGGTGGAGGCCGTCAAAGGTGTCACTCTCTGCTGTAGGGTAGTCGAGGGACGTCAGGCTTCAGTCTTCAGCAGCTCAGGAGGAGGCCGTCAGGAGAAGGAGTCCGTCAGAGGAGGTCCTCTCGGCTCTAGTAATGGCCGAGGGACGTCAGGCTTGAGTCTTCAGCAGCGGAGGAGGAGGCCGTCAGAGGTGGTCCTCTCGGCTCTAGTAATGGCCGAGGGACGTTAGGCTTCAGACTTCTGCAGAGGAGGCGGAGGACGTCAGTTTAGAGGGCCGGAGGACAGAGAGGCCATAAATATTAGACTCGCAGCTAATATGACTTGCTAAGCCTTTCAGATCCAAACGAAAACTGCCAAATTCCACCTGGCTCCAAGGTAAAATGGACAGAATGACAGATGATTGAATTTTGAAAGGTTTTAGAACACAATACAAAGCAAAGTAAAAGAAAAATAATGAGGTCGATGTGGTTTACATATACGACCTACAACTAGCTCCAGACAAATTAAAAATAAAACTAGACCTGTCACTAGCAGACATTACGAATGTAAATAAACATAATTTATAGAAAAACTTAAATAATAAATATGATAATATAAGACAAAAGGTATGCTTTGCCTCCAAGTAATGAGCATGTAACTACCTAGGGAGGGTGAATGCTTTAAAATTTCAGGTTAAACAATGTACAAAAATGTAAGTAAAATCACAATGTAAAGACAACATTACAAAGTTGAACAGCCAAGGTGACGCTACACAGCCCTGTCTAACTCCCCTAGAGATGTTAAACCAGTCTGTGTATGCCCCGTTTAAAAAAAGTTTTAATAAATAAATAATAATTCATATGCTCAGGATATGATGTCAACGTAATAATTATTTATTAAGTTGACATTATAATAATAATATAATTATTTATAATACTTTAGATTTTAATGATATCTAAAATACACCGATTTCGTCACTGACACACACTGATGATCATCAAAATGTTTGGCTACCTACATCCTGAAGTGTAAGAAAGCTGAAATTTGGTACCTATGTAATCTAAGTTCACGCTTAATTTCATAATAATGTTAAACTTTAAACTAAACAATAGAGGTATGCGCGATAATAATAATTTAAGTAAATGTGAATTAATAATACAAAACATTGAGTGGGATTTATTAACATTTCAAAACTGTATGTTAACAAAACATAGAGTTAACAATACATAGAGTAGTACATTTTAATTAACAGTTTCACGTATTGTACAAACAGCAATCCTAGTTTTATACGCAATTGTAGTTAACTGCTTATATAAACAACGTGCCCGTTAATCCAATGAAATAAAAATTGTACGTACTAAATTGTAAATATGGAGGCATAGGTAGACCAACAATTACCTACACACCAAAATGAATGCCATTGAAAATTCAACCTTAACTGTGAAGCTTTAAAGGCAACGAGTCTGTATTTTGGAAGTACAGTTGCGTTGTAAAGTATTTTGGCACGTGCTCTTACCATAGTGAATGATTATTCGCGCGAAGATTTTTTTTTGTTGAACCACCGGGCGTGCCAACTGCCAACGATCGCTGCCTTCGATTGTACCAGTACTTGGATCGTAATAATCGATTTGCAATGTGATATGAATTCGTTCGATGTTGTTAGTAGTCGAATCGAGTAGAAGTGGTATGAGATTGGGTCGGTGTTAGGTCATAAATGAAAATAGGCTGTCAGCAGGGTTTGGTGTATTGTATTCTATTGTATACACAATACAATGCTTTGGCATTAGTATTTTTGTACCTAAATTTATAAGTAATTTTTTTGCTAAATAAGTATAATTGGCCAAAGACTAATCCCAACTCCCGACTCCTCTATTAGTATTCGTATCAAAAATATGTATAAACAATACATAATAATCCTACTAATATTATAAACGCGAAAGCTTGTGAGTATGGATGGATGGATGGATGGACGGATGTTTGTTACTCTTTCACGTAAAAACTACCGAATGGATTTTAATAAAATTTAGTATGGAGTTAGCTGACACCCTGGATTAACACAGGCTACTTTTTATTCCTGTATTCCCACGAGAACGGGACCTACACGGGTGAAACCGCAGGACGTCTGGTAGTTTTCACTTAAGAAGGTCTTTGACATCTTTATCAAGTTAGTGTAAATATATGGATGTAGTTTACAATAAGATATGAAGTTGATATTTTTTCCAATGGAAATGATATCAATTAAACTTGAATATGAAATATCTCATCATCTATCAATCGCAACTTCTAAGTTTATCTTAGACATCATTGACTTCGGTGAAGGAAAAAACATTCTGAAGAATCCTGGACTTATAGTTAACTAGCTCTACCCTGCCACGCTTCGCTGTGGCCCATTGTGATTGAATGGTTAAAAAAAAGAAAAAAAATAGATAAAAACAATCCTTGATGCGGATTATATATCATGCTAAAATTTCAGCTAGATCCGTGCAGAACTCTTTGAGTTTTTTAAAGCGTACACAAACCAACATAACAGTTATATATGTATAATTATAGATATAAGTTTGAAATCGCCAATCCGCCTTGAGCAAACGTGGTGATCAATGTTCAAGCCTTCTCTGTATGAAACGAGGCCTTTGCTCTGCAGTGGGACAGTAACAGGCTGGTATTGTTGTATTATTGTTGTATTCAATCGCATGCATACGGATTCAGTTCTCTTTATGATAACTATCTAATCTGCGCTTTCATCCGTGTCTTTTCTATGAGAAATAGCTATGTATCATTATTATAACATCAAAAATTACATATACATCCATTTTCCTTGATCTTCAATGTATCGACCAAACCAAAACAAACAAATACCTCAATAGGGCGTCTCCCATATTGTTTGTATCAAGCTTATATCGATTCAAACACTCGTAAATCGTAAACAGTCTGTATCATGCAAGCATTCAAGTTCTCTATCAACTGCGATGTCCGTTGCCAACAATTACGTATTACATCATAGAATCGAGTATCGATATAATCTTAGTACTCCTGTATCGAGAACAATAACGCTCGGAGCACAACAGATAATCGATTAAGATTATGATGTGGTAAACACTGTATATCAATGTTGCATGGATTAAGTGAAGTAGACGTAGGTATGTAGAGTTGTGGATATTGATAAGCCGGAAGATACAGTTAGTGAAACGTTCAACTGATACTGTATAGAGGGTGAAGAGTAATTATTTTGCAGAGTCTTTTAGGTCAAATAGGCTAACCACGATATATCTATTTTTCTACACTGAGCAGTAACGACATCGTAGCTGGGTTGGGTTTTGTACATAATTCTGGAACCCCCAGCGTTGAACTTTTTTGTCAGTCGGAGAACATTTTTGTTCGAAGTTGTAACAAAAGAGTTTGTATGACAAAATATTTGAATTTTATTATGCGGCGGAAAAGTCATTAATTAACTTAAAGAAAAAATGTTTGACTCGTGCGATTCTGGGACAGGTGTTTAATCAGGGGGTCGAGTCTGCTATTGCAATCGTGTCTCAATGACCGGTCAATGATCGATTTTTGACGTATAATGTCAAACTTATGACACATTTCCCATACAAAAACTGTCAAAGTTGTCAAATATTCGATCACAGACACGATTGTAATAGCAGACTCGAGCCCCAGGTTCAAACTTTTTTTGTTTATTAGTTTCTTAGTTTATGTAGATACTAGCTGCCCCGGCAAACTTCGTTGTGCCTTAGAGTCAATTCATTGCTCTTATTTTTTTTTTATATTCGATATACATACGTTGAATAAGACGACAACAAATAAATCCAAACCATTAATAACTACTACTACTTTTAAATTACAACATGTATATATACCCTAACCTAACTGACCATACCTATCCTATAGCTAACCCAACTATCTAACCTAACTACCTTACTAATAAATACTAAATTCATAATTTTAATCTGAACTATTGCCTCTATGTTACATACAATAATGTATGCCTATAGTTTTCCCGGTCTACTTTAATTAAAGTCCTAACAGTAAAATAAGTTCTATTTGCAAAGAATTATTAAAGTTCGTCTCTGTCATCATTGCTAGTTACGTAAATTGATTTCTGAAATATAAGACTTTTTTATGCTACATAAAACCTCTAAGTTTAGTAACAAAATAAATTTCAGAACGTAGGTGCATATTATAAATTGACAACCTTACCTTCTTGGGTTTAGCTTAAGACTTGTCAATTTCAAATTGTCACCTGATAATGAACTGGGAAGTTTGACTCTTGTCATGTCATCCAAGATGGCGCTGCGTTTGAAAAATTTTTCAGACAACCGATATTCGTGATATTTATTTTTATGATGTCGAACGGGATAAAAAGTATCCTATGTCCTTCTCCTGGCTCTAAACTACCTCCCTGCCAATGTTCAGCTAAATCGGTTCAGCCGTTCTTGAGTTATAAGCGAAGTAACTAACACGACTTTCTTTTATATATATAGATGACTTTTCCACCGGATAATTCAAATATAGATAATTCTGTCATACAAACTCTTTTGTGACAATTGACGCTAGCTAGCAATGACCTAATAATTTGTTAGAGAAGTTTTTGGTTTGTTCAAAGCTAGGTATACTAGAAGTATAATGTCTTATTATATGCAAAAGTTTTAAAATGCTAATGCCTATTCTTTCAGGGGTTATTTATTCCAAGGCTGCTAAGCCTACAATAATTACTTCAAGTTCTGCGAAAAAAAAGGCCGGCCTGAATAAGTAAGTGTGACGAATAGAATTAGATTACTGGGTCATACGTACATAGGTGGTCAAATGCTACTTAAAGTACACTATAAAGAACAAACACGTCTTCTAATAGGCTAAATCGTCACTTTAGTAGTAGCAAATAACACCACTTTAATACTCTATACATACACCACTAAATTTTAATTAGTACCCACAAATACTTAAAGGGCTTATTCTAGACGGACTTCTCATTATATTTGTAAAGTATTAATTAATAATATTAAGAAACAGCAAAGTTATTAGCGTTTGTTTATATCCCAAAAAGTCACCCAATTTATGGAAATATTGTACAGGCTATTCATGACATAGTAGTATTCATTAATCATCATCTCTCGCTCACGTTCGCGAGATCTCACTCAAGCATGCCCCGCCTCCAACAGCTGTTTTCGTTATTTAAGTTTAACTAAATCTTAAAAAATTACACTTCGTTTTTTTTTACTTTTGATTACGGAAATATGATCAATATTAGGTACGGATACAGCCATTGTTTGTAGTAATTAATAAATAGGGGTTAATGTTAAAGAAACCATAACCCATGTCATTATTTAAAAATACGCCTGTATTAACCAAAGAGGGGTATCAATAGTACTTTTGCCACATTTCTCCAGATCTCTTCCTGGATCCCATGACATGTGAGAGTTATCGTTTAAACAAAAAAAAAAACCGGGCGTTAACCCACAGATTTTGGCTTGAAACGGTTTATTTGCAACTATATTTGTGACCATACATGTATACAGTAGTATTAGCACCTACCGCTGACAGAAATAGATGCATAATATATTTTACGTAATGTTAACTAGTTGCAACCGAACTGGTACAGTTGTACCAAAATAAAGAAATTGAAACCAGGAGGTTCACTTTGAACGGAGTGTGGATACAGGCTACTGCTTCAGCTAATATTTGACTTAGTCATTAGGTTATTTTCTTTGGTCATGGGACAGAAAACAACTGAACCAGTGGGAGTCGGAGACACATATTAAGAGTTTCGTACCATCGCGGCATCGTAGAAGATTAGAGAAACAGTGAAAAAATAAGGTTTTCACATTCACCTTAAGCACAGCTTAAAGATATAAAGTTTCACGTTATATTTTTTTTGCAAGTTGCTTCTGTTATTACCTTTCCATGATTAGTCATGTACGTTTTGAGATTTCTGTCTCTTTACCTTTTAATTTTACAGCATACCCTATTATGTTAAAATAACTACCTCGAGTATAACCTAAAGAAGAGCGAAGTACCCTACCTACAAGCAAATTTATTGCTCAAAAGGATGCTCCTCAATGTAACTAGCGTAAGTCACTTAAGTTGCTAATAAACATTTTTGTTTTTTTTTTATACTTATTCATCTTGTGCCTCGAGTGACAGTTCTGATCAGTATTTAGCCAGAACACCTCCAACAAATGGGTTTCAGATTGTTCTTTTGCTGACCCGTGCCTTAAAGGGGGTGTTCTTAGCAAATAGTCGCTTAGTTTCTTAGTATTGCTTGCCCTGACTGGAGGCCTTAATTTATAAAGTCAAGCAGGTTACCCGGTTAAGCTACATTTTTTTATGTACGTATTGTTTCGAAGTGGAAATTTGTAATGGATTTCCTCCACACTGGAGAGGATGGAGAGGTGTGTAAGACTCTTATTGACTAATAATCCACTACGCTGTTCCACCTCACACCTGCACCGAGGGTCGTGTAAACGAACGATTCTTTTGCAAGCCTCGACAACGTCCTAGATAGACCAGTAAGCTACTATTACCAAAAGAAATAAAACAAATGGGCATTCTGCACCTTCTTGTGTTACTGTTGCACTAACTATTGCACTTGTGTAGGGCTCCGCACTGGGCGTTGCTTCCTGCTCCGCCTACGTCTGCGGCCGACGGAATACATTGTTAATTATTTATGTTAATGTTATTGATAACTATTACTACCGCTTCTGATTCTCTGTTTTTGACACAAATGTTGAGGGAAATTAATGGTTGATTAGGAGCTACTGTAACTTGAATGAGTTCGCAAGGGTGCACCCCTGTTCTATCGTGGGTCGTATATTGGTCCTACAATGGGATCAATATTAGTATGACCTTTAAATACTGAAGGTTAACAGTATTTTGTTTCTGCAGTTTTCTCGATTAAAGCATGTTTGGGAGAATAATGATAACTTGTGTTCTGCGCAAGTAAGTATAAGTTAATTTAGCTTATACATTTATTCTATCAAAAAATAAAACCGTTGCAATGGGTAACGCGTACCTAAAGGCTATTTGAGGCTATACATACACCTAACAAACTAGGTTACGGGTACTGTATTTACCACCAAACCTCGCAAAACCGATAATAATCCGGCCGATGACATGCAAAAGGTGATCGAATTAGTTAAAAAGAGAAAAAACTACAATTTTTGTGGATTAGACTTCTTTTTTCTTAAACTTCCTAAAAGTAAAAAAAATGCTTGAACCAAGTAGAAATCCGTATCCTTGAGTAAAACGGAAAACTTACAGAATAACATCAACAACACCAGACGTAGGTACACACGGCTACACATCAAGCTATACATATTATTATATTTTGACTGGCCTGTTGGTCTAGTAGTTAGTGACCCTGACTGCTATGCCGGAGGTCGTGGGTTCGATTTCCGCCCAGGATAAATGCTTGTGTGATGAGCACGATCATTTGTTCTGGGTCTGGGTGTAATTTGTCTATAATATGTATGTATTTAGAAATATATAAGTATATTTATCAGCTGTTTAGTGCCCATAACACAAGCTCTCAAGCTTAACTTGGGACTAAATGGCGTTGTGTGAAAAGTTGTGGAATATTTATTTATTTATTATATTCATTATACATCTCCAGTATAAGCTGATCTAGCATTGTATACGATTACCGTACAATACGAGGTCATGGCAAACTGGAAATGTGCTGCTTGATGTGTAGCCGTGTGTACACGTCGAAACAGAAATATTTAAAAATGAAGGAATGTGTAAGCCCTCCCAGGATGTTGTCCGCATAAACCCAAGAATTCTGGGCTCACAATTGTTTTAGAGCTTCCGACATACGGCCGACATTCTTTAGTGTGAAATGTATGCGATGAGGACAAAATTGCCCGCACAACACGCAGTAGATATTATTTGTTTTCTTAATTGAATTAAGATTTTTTTTATAAGTATAAACTAATAAAAAAAATGGATGATTTATGAATTACTATTTAGTTAGATTGTTTTCTGGGTGGATCTTCGAGGTTATAATTTTTTTCAAATATTTTTCGTGACAATATTATAATAATTATCATAGATTTACTTTTTTAGTCAAATTTAAAACTTATAAAAACATAATAATTGAATAATGAGTTGAAGTAGAACTGGAATGTTTTAAAAAATTTGAAGATATTAACTTCACTTATGAGTTATTATGACTCATGAAATGTTAAGCAATTTTTAGATGTTAGCTGCTTTAGTTTTGAGTTGAGCTATAAACAATAGACTACTCAAATAGGTAACACCGACCTTATCTAGTTCTAAAATCAAATAAATGCTTGTAAAGTACGCGGCGCATAAGTTAAACTAAAATGGCGGTCGTTTCTATGGTTACGCGCAGCCCCCATGGCGTACGTCATACCGCAATTCGATTGGGACCCGAAAATCTGTTACTGCGCATTGAAGGTCATAAGTTCAACTTACGTGCCGCGATCTCTAGACAATAATATTTTTTTATTACAGAATTGTACTTATTTTACACACATTAATATTCCATAAGACACGTTCACTTCAAGCCCTAGAATACTGTGCAAATATCGATGTAACATAAATCCTATAAAAATGAAACACAGTCATCTGGCGTACGGACGTTATGAAGGGTCCTCATAAATAACGGTTAGGCCGCACCTGTCTAGGAAAAATGCTCGTATTGAAGGAATATTATCCTTTTATCTGTTTACTTACGACTAAGGAGTTTCAGGACAAACAACGTAGGTATATTACTTTGCTGTACAAAACTCGCCTTTGTTTTAACAGTAGTAGGGGTGTGTCAACTTGAGTCCTTTCGGCATTCGTATGACTCTCGGTCTTGAATGTAAAATATACAGGAAAAATAAAGAGTGGGAAAATTAATAAGATTTTAGTCTTATTTTTTCTTCAGTCGGGGTCAAAAGAGGAAACGAAGTAAATGAAAGGATTAATTAAATTGTACAGGAATATGAATCGAGAAAACACAAGTGGGAAAGAAAAAGGTACGCCTACTATGTAAGTATAGAAAGATGCGACTGAGAGAAGAACACCTTACTCAAGAAGAAAATAAAGTATTTCTCATTTCAGGGCGGACAAAATAAATATGGAGTACAGAATTAGAAAAGAATATTAATTGTGTGTTTCTTTTTAACTTTCTAATGTTTGCGGAACATGGTATTTATATTAATTATATATTTTTAAATGTCGCAGCTAATGCTGAGATAGGCGCCTTTTTGGTCTCGCACAGGTCTTTTTATAATTATTTTTTTATTTTTGTCTTTAGTGTTTTATTGTTTCCTTTTTTTTATCTGTATTGCTGTTCTTTTGTTTTATGTTCTGTGCGTCCAAATAAAATATTTTCTTTCTTTCTTTCTTTTCTTATATTTTTATTTTGCGACTATACTTTATACTTCTACAACTATTACTAGGTATGCTAATTTTATGAATTTCAATTAAAACTGTTCTCTCTGCAATCACGACCGCTAAACTTCTCTGATAGTGGTTGGCAGTACTAGGAGTTCATTCAATCCAAATTCAGAAATGATTGTATTTTAACTCTATCGCTTTTGAAGATAAAGTACACTTATGCAAAATAGATTACAATTACTCTACTAGAGTACGGTTGTCAACCCTAGACTGGCTTCTCCACAGTCTAACTAGTGAACGGTACCAGAAAAAATCAGGTAAAATTAAGCGTTTTCAGCTTACAGGAATTTATTGACCCATAAATGACATAATATATTATGCAGTGACAGTAAAACTTATTAAATAATATTTATATCTGTAAATAGGTTTTTACAAACACTTTTTAATGTCATTTTTACTTGTACCTACATGAGATCACTTCACTATCTGACTACTAGAAAAAACGCCGAAAGAAACTCAGAGGTCTCTGTCTTTTTAAAAACCCAGACATTATCTTGATCAAATCTTGTAAAAACCATGCAGATTAATGTCTGAAATGGTCTTTTGAGAATAGAACCACACAGATATGAGGAGACCAGCAGTGCAATTCTGGTCAAATCACCGCGTGAAAATGTAGGCGCAGTGAGGGCGAATTGAGCTGTCATTCCATAGCCATACTAATGTTAGGCTTTGACAGTTCACTTCACTCAAGTTGTCACGGCGTGACTTTTACTGAATCGACCGGCAGATCAGTCAGTTCAAGCGTAAATAAGCAATACAATACATTTAAAAATAGCTTATTACAAGTTTCCACTTATATGGTACAACCGAAGTTGTTATTAAAAGTTTTGTTTTAACCGGTAACTGAGGGTTATAAGTTTGGCGTGTTTTCCACGTTGATTGTACCAATTAACAATGAGGATGTCTGTGGACTTTTTATTTCTTAAGATATCTCTCTGTACACAAGCTCCAGCTCAAAGTAACTCACTATTAGACCAATTTCGTCGCTCATGCCGGGTCTAAAATTAAACATTGTCTTATGAAATATCGTCCTAACTATAACTCAGTGGTTACAGGACTGAGCCCGTCGTTTGTGACGATCATTAAGTACCCCATTCCTTACAGCTGGCTCTTTGAATTGACGCTGGTGACGCAGAATAGAGAGTAATACAGAAGGAGAATCGTGCATCAGGATATTGTTTAAACCCGGGCAAGTACCAATGTGACTTTATAAAATCGTAATTATGTACTTTCTTAGACATCATTGGCACTGGTGAAGGAAAACTGGACTTACCAACAGTTAATATATTTTTAAAACCGCCAATCCACCTTGAGTAAGCGTGGTGATCATCGTGCCATCCCTGTATGAGTATAGGCCCTTGCCTTGCAGTAGGATATTTACTAGGCTGATATTATATGCGGCAATTAGTTTGAAACTTACTTTTTCATTACACTTAACAGACGGATATTTTGCCAGGGAGTTTGGTGTGCCAATTCTTGTTCCCAGCAAAAACACTGGTGAAGGTCGCATTATGGGACAGTCTTTGTAATGTATGGCGTTAAAAAAGTGCTGATTCTTAGGCATAATATTGAACAAATGAATTTTGATTTAGATTTTGTTTTGCTTACATAGGCACGCGTCTAGCGACTGTCAGTGCTTTTGTGACTGGCATTTGTTTGAGATCCTCGTACATGCTTGTCAATGTGTGCGTGCACTTGTGTTTTTATTCGTTGTATGTGCGTTCTCTGGGTCTTCTATTTATTCTGTGTCAAAAATAAACCACGCTGTTTTTGTTTCAAGGTCGTTGAGAAGTTATGTAAGGAGCAAGGAACTCGGTCTGGACTCTGGGTTTGTAATTCTAGAATCGCAAATGACTATTGTCGATTGAGAAGATTCTTGGAATGATAAAGGTTCGCAGTTTAAAAGATTTATGGGTAAACTTAATTGAGTAGTTTTTAAAGCCGGTCAATCACGTACGATCATGCAGAGTGAAGAGTTCTGAGTCAAGTATATCGACTGCAACGATAAGATCTTGATATTGTATTTTCTTAAAGTAATTACAAGAAACAAAGTCATTTCAGTTGTCAACTCAAGAGACGCTTTTATCGCCACTATCGATAAACAAAAAAACCCGGCCAAGTGCGAGTCGCAGTCGCTATCACAGTTCATGTGATAGAGCCTGGTGACAAACAGACAGACAGACGGAGAGTGGAATCTTAGTTATAGGGCCCCATTCTTACCCTTAGGTATGGGGCACTAATTATATTATATTCATTTGAAGAATAAGATCAAACTCTTGGTGTGTAGTATAATTCGCCTTTATTTTCATTAGCATAAAACACAATGTCGATATCTTCCAAGCGAAATTTCACACTCAATCGGAACTGATATAAGCAAAGTAGTAACTATTTCCATGACGGTACATCACAGGGAATATGACCACAGAGGCCCGTGACGTCACTCGTTCCCGAAATGTGCCACGTCAGTCATTGACGATTTTCGGTTATGGAACCACGCTACCAACCCGAGCGAGATATGTGTGGGAACGAATTTGCAATCTGCTGAGTATGTATGCTTTCCTGGTACCTATTTAGATTTCTGTTTTACCCGTCTGTAAGATGGATTGTCAGATTTGGTGCATATTATACACATAAAGCATGCCTAAGCAAACCAGAGTGACCGTATCTGTGTGGTTCTTTCTTTAATAGACCGTCTCAGAGAGTAATTTATTTTATTTTATTTTATTTTATTACTTTTAGGAAAACTTACAGCTAATACATTCAAATAAACAGCAGTAACATTCAGAATAAGGCCAATTACAAGTTTTCACTTATATAAACATTCGTATAAAATTGTCAAGACGGTATTAACAGCGTGAGAGATAAACATAACAACTGAAGAGATTAAATAAATATAAAAAACATTTTGCAAAGTTACTCAAAGAAAAAGTTACTCAATTTTTTTTCTAGTTTTGTGACACTGTCTGTAAATAAATCAAGCTCAACATCACGGCACACCTTATAATCTGCATAGTCACATGATCTTAGAGAGACCGTGATCTCTGAGTTTCGGGCCGTGACGGGCCCGTTGGTCTAATAGTACTCTGACTGCTATGCCGGAGGTCGTGGGTTCGATTCCCACCCAGGACAAATGTTTGTGTGAAGAGCACGATCATTTGTTCTGTGTCTGGGCGTAATTTATCTATAAAATGTATGTATTTAGAAATATATGTATAAGTATGTTTATCAGCTGTTTAGTACTTAAAACACAAGCTCTCAATCTTAACTTGGGACTAAATGGTGTTGTGTAAAAAGTTGTGGAATATTTATTTATTTATTATTTAGTTTCTTTTGGTGTTTTTTCTTAGAGAGTAGCCAGCTAGTGAAACATTGTACTTACCCTTCTGGTTTAAAAAATATTTTACTTGTAAATAGTTTTTTTTTAAATAGTTTATCATTTTATGTAGAGTCAAATTTACTAAAATTGAGTCAAAATCAATCAAAAGTCATTTATTCAAATTACGCTGTCGATGAGCACTTTTTAATGTCAAAGTAACTTAAGGCCATTCCACAAAAAGCTCGCCCAGCCACTTCTTAGTGTTTTTGCTGCGGAACACACTACCCAGCAAAGTTTATTAAACACTGAAATATTCAGACAAAAAACACTTAAACATACACTAACACAAAACACAAAGACACACAGACTAAACATAATGACGAAATGTGGGTATACTACCAGGTACACCTCTGCCTAGCCCTTCGGGGATTACAGGCGTGACGATATGTATGTGAAATATTCAGACCTTCAAAGACCATTATCAATATATTTTGAAATGGGCCAGTCACAGTCCTAAAATAATATATTATACACAAATGAATGAACGAACTGAATGTATACATTCAGTTCATTCATTCTGTTTTCATTCGTTCTTTCATTAGTATAGACTCTATAGACACAACTCAACTCGGAAATGTCCAATAACGTTTACAACGGAATCCAACTTGGATGACTGAAGGCAAGCTTTCAATATTATATCTAGCAAAACTTTTCAAATGTTATAGGTATGTAGGTAAGATACAATGTAATGAACATCTGCCATGAATCTTTCAGCGCTCTTACATTATAACAACTGAAGCAAGCAAGTGAATATTCATAAACGTACACTCGGCCTCAATTTGCGTCGGTAAAGTATATTTCAGTATGAATATTGGCCATGTCTGTGACGTCACAGGGCACAGAGAAACCTTCCATTTGTGAAAAAAGCGAAAAGCGCTGTCGAATCACAGAGAGTGATGAATAACTATACATATGTCACGCCGTACACGGATTTTTTTTTATGTTTGGTTTGCATTTATTTTCCCGAATCTACGAGTATTACACGAAATCAAACCGGTGCAGCGGTGTTTCAGAAAAAGCAGCGTGAAAAAGCTAGAATATAAATGGAGGTTTAGGTATTGTTTACTGTTGAAACGTATAACATTCTCAAACAACAATGTGAAAGACACAGGACAAGTCTCCCTCTGCATTCTTCACTCGCGTCGCTACAAGAATATGTGCCTCTTAAATGAAAAAATACAACTTCCTCGGCGATGCTCGCCTAGTGAGACATAGTTTAGCGAGCACCTAGACAAGGCATTATGTTGTTCAATTTAATAATAAAGGTCCCAGCCAATTTGGCACGGAGCGAGGTCCTACTGGAGTCGAGGGCCATCGCTCTGTGAGAGTAGTGCAATTTGCCTGCAGCCCGTACCCGGCCCTTGAGCAAGCCTCCAAGAGCACACCAATTAGACGAGACAAATTCGGATTTATTATTCAGCGTGGGCTCAATTCAATTGTATAATAGATCAAGTTGTTTGTTTCCATCGACCACTTACCTAGACGTTAATAACCGGGAATGGTTATCGATCTGTTTCCACACGCGACTTTTACGGGTAACAAAACACTAATACATAAAGTATTGGAAAGACCTATTCTAGCATTCTAAGTAGTTTTCTAGGAAACGTGTTAGACGATGCAATTGACCACAAACGATGGTACGTGTAATTTGCTTCGGATAATGCGACGGCTTTCTTATACGTGTGTCATCGACAGTGTATCGAGTATAGGTTTGTCTCGTTATGGGCGGCTGTTTTTTCCCACTCTACTTTATAATCAAAGGCAGGCTTTTGCGTAACCACCTTGTTCTTCGTTTAAGAGAATGTGCAATGTCAATCGGGGAGGTAAGCGTTGTATTATTTAGTGGGAACAGTTATAACTCATAAATAACGACGCGCAAAACGCCTATGATTGCTATAATCTTTAACCATATTTTATCTACCGCTGTCAGCGGTTATCCAGTTAACCAACCGTGATTATATAGTGTCGGGAATCATCGAGTCATCTAGTCGGATCTTTTGTAAACATTATGCAAAATACTGTTACTATTTAAGCTTTGTGAGCGTGGAACGGTGTTTTGACAAATGGTAAACCTGGCTCTGATATAATCTGTATACGATCTCTGCAACGTGTAATTAGACCGACTGACTAAGCGGAATCTATGGGAGCGTTGCCCGTCTGACCCCGAACAAGATTTAAGATTCCATTGTGGAGACTTCTTTATTGCACACTACGGCTTCAAGTAATGGCTGGCATTCGTTTTCAAGTTATCGAAACATACATTCGGGTCGATTGCTTTGTGAATTTATCAGTCAGAAAATTGAATGTCAAGACTTCGACAGTAAATTATATTACTCAATACCTCGGAGTGTTAAAGTTATTCGCTCGAATGAATCATGGTTCCAGAATGAATCTCGTTTTACATATGAGAAATGTGTGATGAGAAATACCTGATCCCTCATCACTTTATGACGTAAAGTGGTTACAGAGGGTCGTGTTTACCATATTTTTTGTTCAGCTCTACTACGCGTCGCCGTTACCAATTAGTTATCTGATGTTAGATCAAATTACGTCTCGCCGGAGGTCGATGGATGGATGGATGCTGTTGAATTGCATCACAATAGTGTTGTGGCTAAAAACCTGCGAGTCACCATCGAGTGGACGAGAACTATTCAGAGAATCGATATAGTAGTACGTGAGGGAGCAGCGTATGTCGATGTGGTAACAGCGACCACCTTCATCACCTGTGCAACTAATACGATTTTTTGTTCCAATTGGAATTACGGATCGTGTATCCAATCAAGTACTTTTAATAGGTTCAGTGTAGTTATTGAAACTATTTGGAACATTCTACTTTAGGCACATCAAATATTTCTCATAAAGCGAACAGGAAATATCGCCAGCATTTTTGTAATTTGGACATGATCATAATTAAGGCCCTGTTAAAGGATTAATTAAAGCTGACAGTCCCGCCGAACCGAAACGGAAGCAAAAAGGGTCTGACTTCCAAACTACGTCCAAATCAATAGTGTCACAATAAAGAATTTTGGGATAATTATACCGATCGTTCAGGCGGAACGGCGCGATTGCTATTTTGTTCCTCGGATTCGCGATTATTTTGCAAAACGCGCTCGACTTTTCGTTTTTGATTCGAATATCATGGCAGGCTTAATTAACACTCGGATTTTTTTAACTCTTTTGTTGACCTTTCAAAACCTTTCCAACGACACATTTTATATAGACATTGGTTTAATCAAACGGGAGGCGGATTATGAAGTCATCAATTTATTATCACTGGTGTTAATTGAAATGCGCGCATTTTGTGTGTACCTACAGACGAGACGGCTTAGTGTTCGTAGAAATAATTAATTCATGTCACTTGACAATCTCACCACTGGTTCGGTTTAAATGTCATAGTTCTAATAGATGGCTTGGGAGAGATAGCGCCTATTTCTAAACACGCGGTGAATTGGAATGTAGTAGGTAAGAAACTATACAATAAGAAACACTTGAATCTACATTTTGCTCATATTTATTCACCAAACTTAATACAAGAAGGGATATTTCTGTATTTTAAAGAATATTCGCATTGCAATCTTAGTTTCAATTGACTTTATTTAATACGGAAATTGCCCTTCAGTTTACACCTGGTTCTTCCCAATGAAGAAAGAGGTTATAAATGCACACATTTCAGTTGAATAAGACTGGCCGTCTGTAAAAAAAAATTAACGCAGAACTTGGAACCCCAAATTCAAATTTTGAAAATGGTAATTACACAGTTATCGAAAGAACGGACATATTTCTAACACGCGGGTCGCCCTTTATTTCAGAAAAAAATTAAGAGCTAAATAATGATATGTTATTACGTTTTCGACTGCCGCACGGTAAAGTAATAGCCAATATAACCGAATTTTAATGGTTAACTTTGTTCTTTAAAAATACTTTAGCACAAGTTGTTCTTCTACTAGAAAGTGTTTCCTTCGTAATTTTCTATCACTTATCTCAATTATAAGCATCTGTCGTTTGTTGAGCCATTGGTCCCAAAACTTCCTTTGGGTCAATTCTGTTTTTAAGTCTTTTGTTGACAATGTTTTGGTATTTGGAAAGGCTCAGGTCTTTCAGTAGACACTCCAAGTATAAATAAAAAAAAATAAGATGTCTATAAATTCCAAGACACTAAAATGTATTTAGTAAAAGGCCTGAAAAGAAAATAAATAAATCTTTATTGAAATTTAAATTTTAATTAATTCTAAGTATATTCAAATACGGTTAACGTCTAAATGCTTTGTAATACCTGTCTCAAATAGATGTTATTTTAATAACAGCCCAACCTAATTAGATTTTAATTTCACACATAAATTTTTTTACGACACCCTTTAAAAATAAGTGGAATAAGATCGGAGTTACGACCGGCTTTGTCCTTAATCTGGAGGGGTTGGGTTGCAATAATCCTGAGACATTGAGATAAGATCTTGAAGGGAAGGTCCCTTTAATAAGTCCGATAGGTCAGGCCACTCGAGGCGCGAAGGTTGGCCCTCATTTCGTTTATTATGTACTCGTGTTACTTGTGGCTTGCGGCGAGGATGATAATATCGAGTTAGAAATTAAGAGGTTCGGGTCGTGTAGTTTTTAATGTTTGTTAGTTAGTTTCATGTTTTTGTGATATTTTGGGCCGTAATTTAGTAGGTAATAAGTGAGAGGAGAGAGGAGGAATCAGGCGTCCTAATACTAAACTAGGGCACTAAATGTAATGCAATTATTTTTATCAACGGTATTCTTTGGACCCTATATTTTTGTCAATACGAATGTAAAAATGTCCATTTCAAATTCACTTTTTCTTTCTAAGACTTTTTGTTAATACTTCTTTATTGGAACTAATCTTTATATTTTTCTAACTATAGTTTTATTCTTTACATCTTAATTTTTGTTAGCTTTACTATTAGAAGCAACCAATCAATGACTTTGACCACGAAATGGAAAATTACTTGGTTTACACACTTGTGTGCGCCTTTGCACATTGTAAATCCAAAATTATGTGCAAATTAACACTCCAAAATGTAGGTTCCGGTAAAATTATAAGAAAACGTTCCGAACAGAACTAAATACCCTTGTACTTTGTAGCTGTATGAAGTGATGCATTAGCGAGAGCGACGATGTCTAATGAAGCGACTAACGAAGATAAATGAATTTCAAACGAAAGTTTAATTAAGGCAGGTATGTACCATTCTGTGATACATAATAAAGTATTAATGTTTTTGCAACTACATAGGAGCGAACATCTAAAATACATTATTTAAAATTGAACACATCTGTATTCTTGGAATGTAGAATAAAGACCACTTAAAAACTAAAAAGTTTAAAACGCAACAGCAAGAATATGAAAGACGAATGAATGTACTCGGTGCCTAAAGTATAGACTCATAAACAACATTGATATACGCAGACGTTTCGAAACTCATAAAGAAAACGGAAGTAAAACAAGAAAGTATAATTTATGAAAAGTTACAATGAACAGTGACGGACTAAATTAGCGTTATGATGAAGAACATTAACATTCACTTAAAACACAAGACACGCGTGTAAGTGGGTGAATAAGGATAAAAAGGAACACCACAGATAAAGGCGTTAATTTGTTGGTGTGTGTTTGTGGGTTCTTTTACTTGCTCCAAGTCATCTCAATGTTTTTCAACTAGTCGCACAGAGTCGCACTGTGTATTGTTTAGGTGCGAATTTGAAACATTATATTCATTTTGATTTCTAAGTCATATCTACAGATTGAGGTGTTCATTTGATGGTGTCTGTTTGTGGATTCTATTAGTTGCTTCAAGTCATCCGAACGGTTTCCAACTAGTCGCACTGTGTTTTGTTTTGATGCGAATTTGATTAATGATGTTCGTTTTGATGTCTACGTCATATGGTTGGGTGAAATCGACTCGTTCCGTTAGTTTTGCGTCAATGCGGTCAAATTGTTGACCGTGCCAAAATAAGCAAAAACAAACACGAGCTGTTGTTTGTTTTTATTAAGTTTTAGAAATGGTTTGTGTAAATAAAAGCAATTTCTTCGTTCTATTTAGAAAATACCTGAAATACATTTTCTTTTTCTAACGTGCACCAGTTGTAAATTCCTTAGAGCGCACCGCAGTTGGTAAAGTCAACCGGTCTTTATGGCTGGTTTACTTGCAAAGGTCTTGCTCTGGAACAAATATTAGTATTGAAGACCGGTGTCGATATGTTTGGCTGTGTTCCACTTCAGAGTTCCGACTATTATTAAAAATTCCATTAGTTTCCGTCGAAGCTGTTCTGGTGAGCGTTAATTTGTGACTGAGACGTATCACTCGTGTTTATAACTCCCACTGTGTCCCATTGACAAATTGTTTGCTCGTAACGCGGTTCGTCTCGCCTCGTACCGTTTGTATACGTCACGCTCTTTTTCTTTATTGGGTGAGCAGAAAGGTAATATGAGTTTCAAACGGTATTCTTGCCTCGTTTCAGCTGCGTGAGCTAGGAGACGTGTTGGGTTTTTAAACACGGAAAAGCTCATATTGTCGTATTTACGATTGTTCTTTTTTATTTTTGTGGTTAACATGATTATGAGGTCTTTTATTTTAAGTACCAAACAAAAAATATTTTTCTCTTTCCTACCTAGTCCTTCGAAATCCGAAATCATTGCTTAGAAAACTAGATTATCCAGAATTATTAGAAATCGAATCAGAATTTTATATTGGTCTTGACGAGCGAGCTATGACATAAATATTATGTCGTTTAATAGAGGATTTTTTGCCATGAGAGGTATAAAAGAAGAAGCAGACATTGAAGATTTAACAGATTTCAATACATTTTAATTCATCTTTATTGCTTTCCATATGTATTCTTAGGTGGTAAGTTTATAAATGAGATCATACGTATGGAATGTAGTTCAAGTACGATCACAATTACCATTATTTTTAGAGACGTCAAAATATTTTTACTATCTACTGAAGCTGAGTCATGTATTGTATTGGAAACACCACACCGTTTATCCGTTTATGTGTGCGTGTGTTAAGTATAGAATGTCATTCGCTAATTAAAGGACGCTGGTTGTCTTCAATTTTGAAATGCGACACTCCCGACACTTGCGGTTCTGTGCCTCCTACATCGTTAATAAGGTCAATAGCGTCTGTTATTATTGTCAGTACATGTGCTCTTTAATGCGGTACTTGTTCAGCGTAGGAGTCTGAAAAATTGCCATCATTAATTTCTCCGATGTTCCAATTTCTTGTTGTGGATAATTGACAATTGTTTTTGTGTGGGTGGAGTTGTGTCTCATGTCCTAAGGCCACGTTAGTATTATCCAAAATGTTAGAGAGGTGTGCCTAAAGTACCTACCATATTTTGCCAGTTAATTTTGAGTGCCTGATAATAGGTATTTAGTTAGCAACCTCGCATAAATCCAGGCTCTGGGCTGCTACTGAGTAATTCAAGATGTACACACGCCAGCACATCAAGTTACCCCAATGTGTCAAATTTCTTTGATAGTTTTTCAACTTTATGTCGCACAGAATGAGGTTCATTTTCAATTGGGAAAATTTGACACATTGGGTAACTTGATGTGCTGGCGTCTGTACATCACAAAATCCATGGCCTATCACTTTGGCGTCCCACAAATTGAACGCAGGATATCATTTGGTAACGCTAACAACCACTAGACCACCAAGGCAATCTACTTTTTTGAAGATTATTAACACCTGTTGTGTGCATGGGTTACAACCACTCTTCTCAAAATTCCCTCCGAGGGCTTTGCTTTTTACTCATGCTTTTGTTCTACGTTTATTACTATTATCCTCTTGTCCTTACTCAAATTTATTTGAGGATCCTTCTTCTAAACAAAATTTATTGGAGAAGAAAACTTTAGTGTAAGTACTTCAATATTATCAATTTTTCTTGTTAGTAGTAAAAAAAATCTAAAGGTTTCACTAATTTTTACTAAATGTTAACTAGCGTTCAATTTCACAATAAAAAGACAAAATAAAATTATAGTCCTCTAGTAGCTATCTTAGAACCTAGAATATTATAATGTTATTAGTAACAAAATCACGCTGACTTGTTTCTGAAAGGTGACAGTAGCTTTGTACGCGAAACAAACCGGTCTTTCCTTCATTGATCGAAATCACTTTTGTGTGGCAAAAACATCTTTAACGAAACTCCAGAAACAATCATACCAACTAGATGAAGAAACATTGAATCTCCATCGTTTCAACAATCTCAACGAAGTTCTAAGAATCCAGCAAGAACATATTACTGCTCAAAGGTAGGTCACTCTCACAGGCCCTTTAGCAAATGGCCTGCTAAAATAGCCGTGTACTTGCTACTCAAATCACAGGCTTGTGCCGACTCGTTGATAGCTGCGGGGTAAGAAAGTATCTTATCTAAGTGTTTATGGCCCTTTTTACATACTTAAGACCTTATTTGTATGGCTATGCCTTGTAGAGAATGAACTTTGACCTGAAGCAGAATTGGTTGAATGAATTTAAGTGACTTTGTGTTTATTAGGATTAAACAACTAAAACAATTTTCCAATATATTCATATCGGCCCTTGAAATTTACGAAACCAGCTAATAATATTATGGATATAACTGCTTTATTGGTCTAGCATTCATGGTCTAAATCCCAGCAGCTGCCTAGGATTTATGTTCCGTTAGTAGTAATAGGCTTGCCCCCCATGTAACTTAAACACAACTGGCAAAATGTGGGAGCTTTATAGGTACACCTGTGCCTAGTTGATAATGTTATGATTATGAGTTGCTGGACCAGTACCAGTCATCTCAAAGACACACAACACACACACACACACACACACACACACACAGGCAGGCACTTATCTGTGACGGTTCGGAAGGCCTCCAAGACTAAAATTCCAGCCACAAAAAATATCTTTAAGAAACAAGATCATCAAATTTGATTGAGTCCTTAAACACAACGATAACACGGCAAACAATGACTCATAAAACACTTCATAGTAAAACTCAAGAAGCTCGATTGAACCATTCCGTTTATTGTTTTAGTTTTCGAATCCAGATGAATGAACCTTTGTTCTAACTTCTAGCTTAGTTTCAAATACACCCTGTATCCAGCAGTATCGGCAAATTGCAACAGTTTATGTCTAGATTTGCGGCGCATTCTGGTTTCAACGGTCGATTGGCACGGAAGAAACGTTGTTTTAGTCAACTGTAATAACCAAAAAGCGTCGTAAATAAAATGCACTTTTTTATTTTTAACCAATGTTTAGGCGACAGTATTCTGGCTTTCAGCCAGAAGGCCGGTCACGAAATGTTATTTATTATCTGTGCTAATGGCGCGGACATTATTAAATTATGATAGTTCGTTTGTTACGATAGCAGTTAACATTTTGATGACAACAACGATAAAAAAATATAAATTGTTGGTTGTTATGAATTGTGTCGTTAAAAGTTTGATGAAAGATATGAAGGTTTTTTTGTTCATTGTTAGTCGCAGTGACTTGTTATGGGCGACGGTTTAAAGCTTGTGAAAGACAGTACCGGTAGGTTTAAAGCAGTATACATATATTTATCAGCTGTTTAATACCCAGAACACAAGCTCTTAGCTTAGCTTGGGACTAGTTGGCGTGTAAAAAAGTTGTGGAATATTATATTAATTATTTCTTAAAACTAAAAACGTACAAAATCCTATTTCAGCGACAAACAACGTCAAGAACTTGACCAAAATATAGGAAATTACAATTATTTTTGACGGAAATTAGAAAGCAAAGGTTATTAAAAATTGCTCCTCTGTTCAACAATATTTGTTCTCAAGCGCTCTCGTTCTAAATAGTATGCAAACAGAACTTCCTAATGCAATGTCCGATTTATATGTAACATTGATCGTTAAATCGCTGAAGCTGCTAAGTGTATAAATAAAGTCGGTGCAGCTGCTGTGTTACAGCTTAGAGCTTTGCCATGTGGTCCATTGAGTTGCATCCACACAGGAAGGTTTTATGAATGAACTGGTTTATATTTTACGACTAGGTATGACTCCACTTTCTGTTACTGATTTTGTTTATTGTTTTGCGTCAGTAGTTGAATTCTGACAACTGTTTTTAGGGCTGTAAGCTTGGTGAAATTAATTTCTAATGATTAATTGTATCATTTTAAAAAATATATAAATATTCCACAACTTTCACACATCGCCATCTAGTCCCAAGCTAAGCCAAGAGCTTTTGTTATGGGTACTAATTAAACAGCTGATGAAAACACTTATATATTTCTAAATAAATACATATTATACATATTATATAACAAAAATTGAAAAGAGTATGCTTAGATGGTTTGGTCACGTTGAAAGGATGAATGAAAGGCGACTAACGAAAGGTATTTACAAGGCAGATGTAAGTGGAAACGCCGAGAGGGGACGCCCTAGAAGGACTTACATAGACCTTATTGGTGAGGTTCTCAGAAAGGTCAGGTGCGTAGTACTCGCAACCGGCGTGTGTGTATGACAACATGTTTTATTGTGAACGAAGCAAGGGAAGTATGTAAGAATCGTAGCATTATGGCGCTCTGTAGTTTCTGCCTACCCCCATGGGAAAAAGGCGTGAGTTTATGTATGTATATGTATGTATGTACTTATTATATATAATTTACACCCAGACACAACACAACAAATGATCGTGCTCATCACACAAATATTTGTCCTGGGTGGGAATCGAACCCACGACCTCCGGTATAGCAGTCAGGGGCACTAACTACTAGACCAACAGGCCAGTCCAGGCCTGTCTCTCTCCTAGTGTCTCCTACCCTTTTAGCTGGACTCCCTTTTTTTATTGTGTCTGTGTCTTTCGATAAGTTGACCCCTTGATTTAACTGGTTGTCAAATTTCCGGGCTTCTGACAATCTGTAACGACTGTCATAGATCTACATGACAGCCGAGACCAACGGCTTTACGTGCTTTCCGAGGCACTCAGGTCTTGGTATGTGCTTAATGAATTGTCGCCCATTCACGGACAAGAGTATCTTAAGTTTTTCGACTCTTATTATTAGCACAGTATAAATATTAATACAGTAGGACGACGCCTTTGATCTCTGGAAAAATGACGACAACGTCTACACGCGTTAGATAATACCTCCCGGACTACGAACATCGTTTTTATCACAGTTCGGGCGCGGCTTTCCCGCGTCGCGCCCCTCACACCCCGCACGATTGCCCTGTCTAGACGGCTTCATCGGACGACTGTATGTTTTTAGACTGTGTTATTAGTGTTATAGTATTGTGGAAAGGAAATCCTAACATTCATTGATCAGTTTTTACAGACAAATGTATCAAATATGAGGTCTTTTCTTTTTCTCTTTATTTGTTTGTAGGGGTTAAAAATGAGCTCTGTTTGTTATCCATTTCATAGAACAGTTCGTAAGTTCAGAAGCAATCATTCGGTTAGACTCGAAGCTGGCCCCAATAAAGTTATGTTTAGACGATGAAGCTGGATCAAAATTGGTGGCCAAACAAAAAAACAGCAGTACCTACCTATTGTGTTCTTGTAAGTAAAGATATCATTCTGTTACCAAGAATACTTGAGTGTATTCAAGTGGGCTGTCGGATCGACGCCGCGCGCCGCCGCCGCCGTTGTCAAAAGAGTGGGAATCAGACGGCAAACGAACTTGTTGTTTGAAGAACTTTCTTTACTTTCGTCAGACGAAACAAGTTTTTTATTGTTTAGCTTTTAACACTGCTGTAAATAAATAATAGGTCACGTAATACGCAGAGCTAACAACTTGTCTGAAATGGCTGAACATTAACGCAACGACAATATAACTAGCGGAGACGAAGTGGCAAAATGTGGGTGAGCAACGTTTTTTTCTTTTCTTCTGTATCGTGGGTGCGTTTACAAATATTTAAAGTCACATATACAAACAGCCAGACCCAAAAAAAAATTAGGCCACACAAACATTTGTTAAGTGCGGGAATCGAACCTGCGACACGAAGGTCTACAACCAATCGCTCTGTCACTGAACCCCTGCTCTTACTTTGTACTACCACTTCCTTACTCTTCGAGAAATACAGACTGTTTAAAATAAACAGTCTGTACTCAAATTATTAATAGGAGTAAAAAAAAATGTACCTATTTAAATATTGTCTAAGTATAGAAATGATACAATTAAATTTCAGTTCCATATTTTCGCTATTCAAATAATAACTGGAATAATAGAGCTGTTTGCAAGAAATAGTTACAGTGTCGGGACCTATTGTACTATTCCGTATTCAAACCACCCCTAGCATTTTCCGTACTTATTAAGCACCAAATTGCATTTTCTTTCATTCCACGCTTAACTTTAATAAAGTCTACAGTGTATTCGCGTAAGTTTTTCTAGACGGCAACATGCGGCATGCCTTACTTTCGTACGAAACCGCACCTGAGTTTTAATTAAAGAAAATGTACCTAGCTGATGTAAAACCAGACGGTATTTTCGTACAATATACCGCAACAAAGTTACGCTTTTAGAAACACCTCGGTACATTATCTGTACATAGCAGTTTTACCTCCGTCTTTATATCACAAACCCAATGTATCTCGCCCGCTGTTTACATGGGAATCAATAAAACAAGGGACTCGCCAAAATGTAAACACGAACACTATTCCCCTCTCCGTCTACACAACTATAAAAGACGAGGACAACAAACGAAACGTAGCGGCGAAATTTATTTGATAGGTTAAAACAGGGACTGGCGCCGTTGATCGCGTGACGTTTCACTAAAGAACATGCATCCCTAGAGGATTGTTTCCTGTTAATCTATGCTGTTCATATCACCTTTACGGGTTCAGAAATAAAGCTCAAAATAGGTTAACCATTATCTGGTCTCTAGGGTTGTTGTATCATTATTAAGGTAATGAGTCATTGCGTTAAGTGGATCTATAAAATGACTCATGGTTCTAGTTTAGTATTTTTGAACGGAGAAAGGGAAACTATGGTGCATGTTGACACAGTGCGGCTTAATATGCGTGGGTGGACCAAGTTCGACGACCCCGGAAAGGTATCTTTGATATTGTGTTGCCAGGGTATTGAGAGAGAGAGCCGTATTTGGGAAAAAACCTGAGGAAATTGTAAACAGAAACGTTTTACGGGAATGTTTCCCATGGTGCACGTTTTAAAAGAATGGCTGTGTCCCTTTTGTCACTATAGTGAACATATTTACGTGACGACATCTCTTATTTGTTTTCTGATGTCGGCATTTGTTTTTGTTACTTTTTATTAGACAAGGAGCTTGTGGCTTAATAATAATACGCACGAATCAAAGAGATTTAAAATACTATAGAGCGGGCATGTCAAGGAAATATCATAGAAAAACTTTGATCCCATGTCTCAGTAACGCCATCTAGAATAATATATGAATATTGGAGCGGCAGCGGACCGTACTACAAAAAACTCATAGACTTGTATCCAGCATGACACACTTTTTCGGACGAAAATTTTGTTCGTGATGTCCGGTCTATAGGTATTGAATGTCTTTGGCACGGGTTGACCCAAGCTTAAGCTACACTTAAAAGGATGACTATTAATGGGCTATTTAACAAAATATTAGTTTTTAGTCCCTCATCTAGATTACAAGAAAATGTTCGACACATATATTTTTTTTCTTTTTTCACGTAATCATAAAACAACGGCGAAACATCGAGTCAAAATGTCGCCTGACGTCACTAGCCTATACTAGTTTATACTAGGTAAGAACGTTACAATCCCCCCCTCCTCAAATTTAATGCGCATAATCTGAGCATTTTCCCATTAATTTGAAAAAGAAAAAAAATATGTGTCGAACATTTTCTTGTAATCTAGATGACGGACAAAAAAATAAAATTTTGTCAAATAGCCTATTACATATTTAGACTTTCCATATCTCGGAAAGTACGTAGAACTATCAGAAGACTCAGACTCCAGGTAATTAGACGATGACGCGATTTAAAATGGTAGTGAGAAATAAATCTAATACAAACTAGAAGAGATTTGGTCCCGGCTGCCATTTGTTGATCTTTGATAGTCGTTACCAGTAGTCAGGACTGCGAAGAAGTTCTGACAAGCAGTTTAACAAAAGGATACCATGTTACCCAGTCACTGAGGTTAGGTAGTCACTCCATTTAAAACTTTATTACTCAGCTTGTATCCCAGAGTTGGAAAAATGAAACAGGGAAGACAACTCAAGTGATGAGAAGATGAGTTGAAGCTTACAGCGGGCCCTCACTGGAGAAGGGTTGACAGGGATAGAACACAATGGAAAATTGTAAGAGGAGGCCTTTGCCAAAAGGCACACTGAACTTAGAGATATCCTCTAAAAGAGGAAAACTAATACTCCAAAACAGAAGGAAGTTCAGGATAGAGGGCTTATTGATTGATTCTCAGCTGCATCCAACAGGATGACCATCCAGACTGGAAGCCAACATAGCTCGGAAGGCTTTATACCAGACTTGGTGAGGCCCACAGGAAGTTTCTTCTGTGCCCGTGACCCCCGGCGCAAGCGTGAGATGGAGCACCGGGGTGGTTTTTAATCAGTAAGAGTCTGACAAAACCCCTCCGTCCTCCCCGGGGCGGAAGACATCCATGAGGATTATCCATCCCGCACCAAAAAAAACAGACTATTCCAGAGAAGCGTACCATTTCCACGAACGAAGCGTACTAAAGGAAAAACGCTAATTTGAAATTCCTTTGATATTACCCAAGCATAATGCACCTTGCAGTTTGTAATATTAATTACAAATACTGCTAACAGTGCCTCGTAAACATTATTAATATTTACGAGGTATTACATTTAACGGGAAACCTGTAACACTGGCAACAATGTTCTAATAATATCTCCTATACTAATAAGGCGGTGCATAAATCGCGGCGCTGTCGTGGACTATTGAGGAATAGACCAAGAGCTGGTGACTTATTTCGGAAAGGTATTTCAAGAATGGTATTTTGGATACCTGTCACGATGATGTGCATCATGTTTGTGAAGTGAGAGTGAAAGAAAGATTCGTCATGTGAGTGTAGTAGGCACTCGCGAAAATGTAGGTATTAATGGAACTAAATATTCTGGAATCTCAATTTGCCGATTGTAACAAATTAGATATCTATAGTTACACATTTTTAATTTAATTTTTTGTTGCATTTTCAAAGAACAAACATAGCCAGACTACCCAAAACTTCCATAGACAATATACCAATCGAATAGTCTTAACCAGAGGAGCGTTTCCCCTATTTTTACACGAGTATTCTAATCTTAGTCTCAATCTGTCATAAATTCCCCTTTATTTTAGACAAGTCTTTGTCATTGACTGTCGCTGCGGTGAAATTGCGACTAGAATGTGAATTTTTTGTGCATTTAGCTCCTCGACTATAAGCGAGACTTTCACGGTCAATTTACTCCAAAGAACTGTTAAGATTAACTCAAGAATACATTAAAATACCGCGACCATTGGAGCGAGAACTTGATTATTTATACACAATATTACACAAAACTAAAGAATGTCTCAAAACAGCTTTTCTTACTTCTCGAAATGGCTTAATTATGTGCGTCGTTAAGACGTACGTTATTGGTTTTGACGCCTACGATCACACGTTTTGTTAATCAATGTTACTTGTTGATGTTTAAATGCAAATGTGATAGGAATGTTAAAAAAGAAGATACACATTCAATGACGTACGCAGCGTTATTCTTGAAAAATCTCTTTGGAAAAATGTAGGTGCAGTGAATGAAAGGAAATTTTGAAGAAGATGGCGGGACGACCTTGACAAATTATACGACCAGTGGCCGACTTTGACTTGGGATCGTAAAAATTTGGATGGAAGTACTCTGGAGTGGGCTTCGCCCACCTATGGGATGGTGGAGGTTAGCAGTAGTAATAGTAGTAGAAGGCGAAGTCAGCCTATAGTGCAGGATGTTTAGTGCGTTTTATACGTCAATATTTACGAATGTTGTGGAGGATAAAGTCCTAGAATTGATTCCCAAGTTAAGCAAAGTAAAAGTGAGCGGGATTCTATCTCTTTCGTAATAGCAGTTTGGCGTCTAGATTTGCCGGTTGATGGACAGAACTGGCGAAATGTGGTTTGAAGCTAATATATTAGATGCACCTCCGGCCTAACTTTTCGGGAAATAAATACATAAATTGATTTTAAATGTAGAGTACCTATAGAAAATGTACCGATTGCTTTTCTCAAAGAAATGTCTTATACGTAGTACCTAATAAGCTCAATGCGAGCCAGTTCCTGGTACTGACTGTTTCCGAGAGTCAGTAATATTTAATTTTCCGGGATGAAAAGTTCATTTTAATGTTACCTACGTCCACCATTTATTTAATTTCAATTCTATGATATTGTACAAAAAGGCACGTAGTTATTACGGTGCCATTATTAACAGCCACACGGGTCTATCAAAGGTTAAGCTACGCTTGAAGAGGTCGGTCGGTAGATGGGTGTCCATTTATTATATACTAGCAGACGTCACGCGGTTTAACCCGCGTAATTCCCGATCCAGTGGGAATACAGGGATAAAAAGCCTATGTCACCCGGGGATAGTGTAGCTTCACAACGGTGAAAGAATTTTTCAAATCGGTCCAGTAGTTGCGGAGCCTATTCAATGCAAACAAACAAACAATCAAACCTCTCCTCTTTATAATATTAGTATAGATCAAGACTCCCTCATCTCCATCATTAGAGGATCTTTAGCAGTCATTACAAGTAATCTGAATCTGGGAAGTCTCTAACAACCAAACTAACCAAAGGGCTTACACGTTTCCCAGTTACTAAGTTGTGGTGGTCAGATAGCGAGACGCTCGTTGTTAAACACTGGTATTACAGATGAATTCGTTTAGACTGAGTGGAGACTTGACGGGCCTGTTGGTCTAGTAGTAGTGAGCAGTCACTGCTATGCCGGAGGTCGTGGGTTCGATTCCCACCCAGGGCAAATGTTTGTGTGAAGAGCACGATCATTTGTTCTGTGTCTGGGTGTAATTTATCTATAATATGTATGTATTTAGAAATATATAAGTATGTTTATCAGCTGTTTAGTACCCATAACACAAGCTCTTAGCTTAGCTTGGGACTAGATGGCGTTGTGTGAAAAAGTCGTGGAATATTTATTTATTATTATTTACTGAAGGTCGACCCCAACATAAATAAATAAATTAACTTTAAATTGTTAATTGGTAAACCAAGAATAAGTAATTAAGTACCTACTAACACAATTTATGATTGAAGCTTCCTTTTAGGCGAGTAATGCCTGTATTAGGGAGCGTCGTTCTTCCATAGTAACACGTGTCACAAAGCGAAACATAGTTGCAAAAGGCTAGAGAGATGATGATGAGTTTTAGAGGTATTCCTCGAAGCGCTACTTATATTTTGAGGCGCCCCTAATGAGGCGCTCCTATTTTATTCCTCGGAGCGCACCTTTTAGTTTTTTTTCGAGGAAAAAAAAAACAAATGTTTTTAATTGCTATCGGGAGCGCTCCTAAAAGGTGCGCCCCGAGGAATAAAAAAGGAGCGCCTCATTAGGTGCGCCTCAAAATAGTAGCGCTTCGAGGAATACCTCGAGTTTTAACCTGTACTCTTGATACTCGTAACATATTAAACCCTTTATGAAATCGAAACATTGATATCTTTGTCAATGGGCACACGTAGTACGACCAGTGATCCATAATTAAATTTCAACCGCATTCAAATATAAGAACCTTGATACTGCAATACAATCGATTTAATACAAATGCATTGTTACCGAAGGTCAGCATTGAATCATACAATAGCGTAAGGTTACAAATTGTGCAACTGAATAATACCTCGGTCAGAGGGGATTCGAATGTTCAAAAGTAGGAAAGAACTTCTCAGTTAGGTCCAAACTTTGTCTGGACCTGATTATATGCAGAATTGTAGTCTAGAGTCAGCTAGAACAGTAGTTGAGCACTGCAAATGATATTCTAACAAGTACGGTTAGAAGAAAAGTATGAAAGTCTTGTATGAAGTAGCTAATGGCAGTGATTTTCACATAATAAGTCTGGTAGTGGCGTTTGTGGCCGAAAAGTTATGTGGTTATATTGGGCCTGTTAGTTTTGTTACGTGTTTATGATACTACAGGATTTTCTTTTAGTATCAAAAACACATATACAAAGCTGCTGTACTCAAAAATAAGGTACAGTGACACATTATATTAATAGAATACGTTTACTTACTAGGAGCACCTTTATAAGTATAAAATACTTTACATTAACGTTTGAAATTATTGGAATAATTCCATTTAAAAAGTTAAAAGGTATATACTTCTCAAACTTATAATAATTAAAAGTCCAGGTTTCTTTAATTTGTGACAAATCGAGACATAGCGCCAGATTTTAAAGACTATATTAAAGTCTTAAGAGCAATAAATAATACGTTTTCCTATAACATGTTTATTTCAAACACTACCTGTTATTAGAAATTTAAAGTAGAAACAAATCCTTAATTGAAGCGTCAAATATTAAACACAAAGCAAAGGTTGGGTGTTACCAATTCATTCAACCTATGACAGCAGTTAACGCGTTCTTTATAATCCTACTTCCTACTAATATTGTGAATGTCAAAGTCAGTGTAGATGTTTTTTAGATTTTGGATGTTACTCAATTACGCGTACAAACCGATGAATAGATTCGGATGACGAAATTGGCACGTATAGTGACGTAGACTATTTATTTATTTATTTAATACTTCAAGCACACTAATGTACAGAGGCGGACTTAATCCCATAGGCATTTTCTACCAGTCAACCACTAACTGACTATTTTTAGGACTAAGACATAGGATAGTTTTATCTTGGTAATATGGTCCTTTTGGGATAATAGTCGGAAAGTTAGGTACTCTTTACGCAGGTGAAGCCGCAAGCACAAGCTAGTTATTCACATATTTTCGTTACAAAAACTGGCAATAAATCGCACAAAATACAAGATACTGTCTCATGTACGATGTTAATTTGCTGACTCTACTTGTGAGAAAGTTAGTTACAAAGATAAACTAAGTTCAAACGTCTACGTTTAGAATACTAATGCTAGTTCATAGGTGAGTTTTGGACGAACATTCGATAATAGTTTCAGTAAGTTGTAAATAGTTCGGTAAGTTTTGGACAGATGAAAAAAAAAAAAGAAAAATGTTTATTGGCCACAAAAGACATAGGTAAGTGTGTCAATAAAAAACTTAACGTACTAACGTAATTGAATACATAATGATATTTGTGTTCTTTTATTGGTGCCAATATCCTTCTTATTCATTTATTTAATCTTCCTCTTTTTTCTTGTCAAACTAAGATGGATTTTGGCATTGAGTTCAACCAACTGAGACTAGTTGCAATGCTGTTGGTCTTACGCCCAAATTTCATGCGAGTAAGGCCATCATCCTTTACTTTAAGCTATTTTATCTTTTTTACAATATGATAAGGATTAACAGTTATAAGAGCGGCCAATTTAAGTTAAACTTAAGTTTACGCAGTGACATAGTTGACATTTAAAAGAATCCACCAAAAAAATTGGTGAAGTTCTAGAAAAAATCTAACTTACTTCTCGTATGTAATTGTCAGTCTCTGTCATCTTCTAAAGCTGTAAGTCAGTTAGTTATGATATCTATAATCAATTCACATGTCATAATATCTTACTGACTTATTGTCAATACATTTATTTAGTTTAGGTTTTAAACAATTGATGCTATTTACTAACTTCCCAACCAATAGTTTTTTGACGCAATACCTCTTTTAATCGATGGGTCAATTTTATTCATCGATGTCATAGTAGTGACTGCGGTCACCTACAATAATTTAAAATAAACTTTTATCATAATAGTTTTAATATTTTTTCCCTTCTATTTCTTTTCTAGTGGGCTTTACCATCATTTTTTGCATCACTGCTTACCATCAGGTGGGATTGCAGCCAAGCACTAGTTTCAAATAAAAAAAAAATGTGCAACAAAGAAATAGATTTACATTATTCATTTATAGTATCTCATTATTAATTTGCTATAGAGGAAACTAATACTATTTCTAAAGGGTAAAAATTAATTACACTAATTAAATTGAATTGAAGTATCACCTACACTGCTTGAGTGGCGATCGTAATGAAATGAGCAATCGGAAGTTTTGCAATAGAGTAAAATGCTCGCTGTATGTGTATTGTGTGTAGGTATGTGTTTTTGTGTGTGAGTGTGTGTATTTGTGTATGAATAGCAATGCAATGAAGTGACAATTTCCTGAATAGATACATACAACTTCATCACGCCTTTATAACCAGAAAGCAGGGGATGCCACATGGGTTAGGCAGGGGATGTAATATGCCCACACTCCTCAAGTTAAAAGTACCATGTAATAGGAGGCGAGCCTATTGCCGTCAACCGGGCACAAACCAAGACTTTGGACTGTTACTAAGAAATTCTATATAAAAAAAACACAATAACACTTTACCCAATAAAGAAATCGAACCCAGGACCTTGTATTAGCAGTAGCACTCACGAAGTCACGACCATTAGACCAACGAGGCTGTCCAAAATAGATGAAGTAGTTAGAAAAAGTTGCTACAATATTCAGTACTGGATTTCTAGGAAAGCTATTTATAGGTACTAAAACTCTTTACATAACAAGGGTTCCGTATTTAATCATACTGAAAAGAAACCGCGTTATAAAATGCCACATTAAAAATATATTTCCTAATGTGTTTGTCGGTAAGAACATATCAATATGTATAATAGCAATGAAATGAAGGGTCTAATGAGTGTTGTCACAATTTTTAGTAATCTGCAAAATCCCACAAACTTAAAAACAAAGAGCTAAAAGTACTTAGATTCAAATTTTAAAATAGTATAATGCTTTTCCTACACGAAAAGGTACGGAACCGTCTGTGAACGACTCCAACTCGCTCTTTGCTGCTGTTTCTTTTTCGACTGAAAATATTTTATTTAATTACTTAACATATACAAAACTCCAGAAAGTTTTTGACCTGATTATTATAGTCATGAACTGAGAATTAACCCTAGAAAGCGATTTATTTTAAACATAGTTTTTTTCATTTTATCTTAGTCAAAGACAAATTTTATTGTATTGTATTAATTGTATTAATTTGACTTGTAAGTCTACAGACTTACTAGTCAAATAACAACAAAAATTCGATTTGCCCCTTCGAAAAGGTAGTTTTGTATGTAGATGAATCGGTTAGAAACTGTCTAATGTAATCTATATAAATAAAAAAAATAAAGTCTGTAATGAATATAGGTACTTAACGGTTTTATTTCTGTCTGTTTGGTTGGTCTAATATCGAAAACGGCTTGACTGATTTAGGCCGGATTTTCACTCTCAGAGAGTGTAGTGATAAGTGTGATAGTAAGTTACCTAATGGCTAAACCTAAACTAAATAAAACTTTACATTTTAAATACCACACGGACGAAATTGCGGGCACTGCTATGTACAGACGCCAGCACATCAAGTTACCCCAATATGTCAAATTTTCCCAATTGAATATGAACCTTATGCTGTTTGACATAAAGTTTAAAAACGATCAAAGAAATTTGACACATTGGGGTAACTTGATGTACTGGCGTCTAAGGTGCATATTCAATTGGGATATTTGATAAATTGGGGTAAAAAAAAAAAAAAAATTCACACTATTTATTTTAGCACGCATACATTCATAATTACATTTAAATAGCGCTCAATCTTTTAGTGGTAAGATTACGTGCGCGGATAACTTGATGTGCTGGCGTCTGTACACTCATCGTCTGTCTAGCCTTTTCCAAACTATGATTCCACCTGTCCTTCACACGGAGTGGCTGCCTGTCAGACCTCAACTACCCAATAACTGGGTATCACGATACCCCTTGGTTAAACTGGTTGTCAGACTTTCGAGCTTCTGACTACAAGTAACGACTGTCAAAGATCTACATATGACAGCCGGTAGCTACGGTTTAACGTGCTTTCCGAGGTACGGAGGACTCTTGGTTTGTAATAAATGGTCACCCATCCGCAGATCGACGTCGTCAAGCGTAGCTTAACTTTCGATCGACCCGTGGGGCTATTATTATTTAGCCACAGGATAATGGCTTATAAAGTTTCGAATATTTCAAAGTAAGGCTAGCAACAGACTTATGACACGCCATGCCACGCGACGTCATTATGGTGTTCTCATTGGTTACTATAAGCACTTTTTTCAGATTTGACCAATAACAACGCGTGGAATGGCGTCGGGTGATACAAATGTGCTGGAGCCTTAAAGCAAACTTGATTTTAGTTAATGTTGACTATACAATCAATTAATTATCCATGATCTTCCGGTGATTTTTGACGTTATTTCTGTGAACTGCTTTATACAAACACTCTTACAAGTCAAGAAGTTTTATTTTTTAAACTAATGAGGTCAGTGTTCCACTACCTACCTGACTAATCTGAGAAGTCACAGTCCCTTTTAAAGTCCAGACATTTTATTGGCCAGATCATGTGACGACCGTGCAGAATAGTGTCGGAGATGGTCTATTAAGGAAAGAACAACACATATAATGTTCAGTCTGGTTTACATATAGGCCTCCTCGAAGCATACCTATAATATGCACCAAATCTGACAATTAATCTTACGGAAAGGTTATAATTTATCAGTCTAGTGTACACTATAAAACTCAATTTACAAGCCTTGTGTTTTCATCAAAACCGAAACCTCGTCCAAAAAATAATATGTTTATTTTTAAAGGGTCAGGTCAAAAATAAAATAAATGTCGCCTTTCACAAACAGTTAAAGCTTACTTTACATGTTTATTGTTGGGATGCGTGTCCCACTGTATGTTCGTGTAATATCTGGGCCACATTCTGTCTGCCAATTAATTAGGATTATACTTAGCTCCGTTGTGGGTCAGATAAAACTTTGTGGACGCAGGGTTGGCAAAGTAAAAGGGATTTAGCTAATAAGCTTGGGCTGTTTGAAACAATAAAGATGTTTAAGTTATTAGTTGGACCTTAGATTGCGGGTTAGTGATGTTAGATACGAGCACATGTTAAATATGTTAGTTTGTTACAAGGATATAGGTATTTAAGACTGTATGCCACGCCGGTCACCGGTGCACCGCGAACAATAATATTTCTATTGTGTCTGTGGAAGCCTGGCAGTCAAAGCGTGAAAAACACTACACTTTAATTATCTACAGGCACCTATTTTAAAAAGGAAAAAAAATGTTATAATGAATAAGCTCCGAAACTACTAGACCAATAATAAACCATTTTCCCGTCAATATTAGAAAGCTAAATTATCAGGAGTTAACCTAGGCTATCATTTACTGTAAAAACTAGAAAATTATACAGATAAGTATTATGTAAAAAGACCGAAAAAAAGTAAAAAGTCCGTAAAATTCTGCCATTTGACGTTTTGGACTGCGAAAGCCGCAAGCGTTATACGAATATGTGGTTTCACTGGTTAAACAATCAACAACTTGATAGGGTGCACTGCAAGCAGCCCGACTGAAACCGCGGGTCACAGCTGGTAAAATTTTATAATAAATCTAAAGAGTTTGATTTGTTTGAACGCGCCTATCTTGGGAGCTGCTAGACCGATTTGAAAAAATATTGTACTTCCAAGTTAAATTTTGAGGAAGGCTCTTATGCTATCCACCACTAACAAAAGAATAGAATAGAGAATATATAGAATAGGCCTTACACCCACACTTGTATACTAACACTCACCATAGATAATCTCAATAGCTGGTGAAACATCAGTTTACAGCTAGCCTCGGTAACAGAATTATATACACTACTAATTTTTAATTCTCATTATATTTGTAAAGTATCAATAAATAATATTTATAAACAGCAAAGTTATTAGCGTTTGTTAATATCCTTAAAAGTCACCCAATTTATGGGAATATTGTACAGGCTGATATTATGACATAGTAGTATTCATTACTTGTCTACTCTCTCTCACGTTCGCGTGATCTCGCTCAAGCATACCCCGCCTCTAACAGCTGTTTTCGTTATTCAAGTTTAACTTAATGGTACCTATAGGTATTTAAAAATTGAATTTCGTTTTTTTTTTACTTTTGATTACGTAAATATGATCAGTAACAGGGGACGGATACAGCCCATTTTTTTTTTGTACTTTATAAAAATAGTGGTGTATACTGTAGGCTTGTGATCAGGATTTTTTCGGGTTTGGGTATAATTTTTCACAAAAAATTAAGACACTGAATACAATATCTATGGAGCCAAAATTCTAAATGAATCGTCTGATTAATACTAATTTTGCTTAATGGTAGTTTGGATAACTGTGAGTCATATTAGGATAACATATCTACCAAATCTGTTTTTTACTCAATCTATAACACTAATGTTTTTCTACTTAGTCAAGCTTTCGATTCCACTTAATTATATCTACAAAATACTAACATATCCGCCCTAAGCTGAGTCAGCTTACCAAACAACTCTATAAAGAGGTGAATCATATTAATTTGTGTAGAAATACATCGTTAACACCAATAAATAAATGTATAACCTGCATAAGACTTTGTCTACGGACTCTACGGTTTGTCACCCTAAGGTAATATTAGACGGTACAATTTTTTTTTTTATCAATATAACAGATTTTTAATGATTTGTTCTTTTGGCAGTGTTGCACCAAATGAATGCTTTGTTTGTGACTGCCTCAGAAGTAAGGCAACGATGTATAAGATGTATGTTGGTACGTTTATTCTTTGAACCGCGGCACGGCACGAGCTGTAGGCCTGTAGTCTAGACACCGCCGTATTGAATTTATATAAATAAAAGGTGCTATTATAATCATCCTAATACCCTAGAGTGTCACAAACTCAGAAGAGGCTAAGGTTGCCTGTATAAAAAAAAAACAAACAAGATGGCGGCGGTCGTCAGGCAAGTAGGTACAGCTTTTTTTGTGATTTTTTGGTAAAAGAGGTATTAAAATAAAATTTTCAAAGACGATTTTTAATTTATCCGTCCACAATAGTGCTGTCAGTAATCTGTTAGCCATCATATTTTTATGTAAATCTCTCTGTTGTTGTTAGGGCCAGCCCTAACAGTGCCGTGTGGCGCCTCAGCCCTTAAATCATTCCGGTACTTAAATTTTACCTAATCCTTCCCGCGTCTCGACCTACTTTTGTCTGATTGCGGTTGTGTTCGAGATTAAAGATAAAATGCTTGAGGAATACCACTTTTAATAACATAGATACAAACATAAAACGTAGGAAATGTAAAGCACGTGCCTGAGGAGATTATTTTAATGAGATATTTCACTTAATGATTTGCGAAATAACCTATATTTTTGCTGGAATTCCGAAAGTAGACGTGCTCGTTTTTGGATCAAGTTTTGTTTCTAATTGACTTTCGGTTAGTAGATTACGTTAATGTACAAAATTATTTCGTCATTAGATAGTAAATACGATAATAGCATTATTTTCATTTTCATTCCTCGACATCCATTCCTCAAATACCGCCTCACTAGGCGTGCGAATTCCGACGAATGCGCGCGTCTTTTTAAAATCTCCGAAGTAATGTGTGCGTTACGCTGTGGAGTTAAGGTTGAATTTGTTATGTTCAGTTTTGGATAGACGCTTCGATGCGCTTCGATTCTGCGCTAGTATAAATCGACCCTAAGTCATATGAAGTGTAAGTTGTTAGATACCAGTGTAGGTTATCCACAATCCAGTTACTGGGTAACGCGATACCCCTCTGTAGGACTGGTCGTCAGACTATTGGGCTTCAGACTTCGGCTTGCGTAACGGCTTTCGAAGATTACACTATTAATTACCGAGATTAACGGTTTCGAGCTGTTAGACAGCTCTCAATAATTGATAGATGGTCACCCCATCCACAAGCAGTCGTTGACAATCGTAACTAAACCTCCAAGTTGGGTTTTTACCCAACCACGAGCCCCATAAATAACCAAGATACCATAAAATTATACCGCTAACAAATTGCATAATTTTCTGTTCTTAAAAAGCTTTTACTCTTACGTGAGTATCTCGGTAACTCGATATATCATGCTGAAGTGAAAGATCGCAATATCTTACACAAATGCGACGCGACTCGTCCAATGTTTCGAGAAAATGAACTCGGGACGGAACGAGGTCGATTATTGAACTCCCGAAAATGACTGACAACGCGGCACAAATGAGTCTGTGTCGTAAAATTTAACGTGACACCAGACACCCGCTGATAGTGACAATGGGGAAAGAAAGTGCCCATAAAGAGAATTGATGAACGCCCCCCGTCGTAATGTTGCGCTGATGTCGGTTTGTGTGGAGCGAGCCTTATACAGGGTGGAAAGGACATCGTCGTACATAGGTACTGATATTGAGTTCTGTACATGATTCAGGCATTGAACATTTTCGCCTTAGCAAACTTGGTGATCAATGTTCGTACCTTCTCTGTATGAGATCAGACCTTTCTCTTGCAGTTGTGTGTGTAAGGGGGTATTCCTCGAAGCGCAACTTTTTCTAAGACACACACACACTATCTTATTCCGTGAAGCGCAACCGTTAGTTGCGCACACAAAATCCAAATTAAAATGTTATATTTTTATTCCAAAAAGCGCAACCATGATTAAAATTAGAGAGCGAGGGATATGGTGGACTAATCAAATATATCGATAGACAAATTTATATCGACTGTCATAGTTCTTTACTAGGTAAACATAAATTGTCTGGAACCAAGTGTTAAGCAACTTTTGGTCAATTATGTTAAAGAGAAATACAGGTTCATTAAATTAAATTATGACTTTAAGTAAAGTAAGCGAGTAAATAAGTCACTTCTTTCATTAAAAATCTTTTAAACTTGGACACCACTTTCGATTTGAAAGCAAAATTTCAATACTACCCCGGTCTTAGATCTTGTCCTGGTGTATACTTACATATTCAATGATGAGAGACTCATAGTTTGTAGCTCTGCCATCACATTAGCTAACCCAAGTAATCTCACTTTGTTGCCCAAAAACTTTAACTTCAAAACAATCATCAGGTAAAACTTGAAAATTAGGAAATGCCGACAAAACTTTTCAACGCTGGGTTCAGTCTAGTCTAGAATTATGATAGGAGCTCATGGTAGGAGGTGCGTCGATGCCCCTTCCACCCTTGTATTGATTCAGAATCAACTATTAGATGGCCTGTCTGTGTCGTAAGTAATGGAGATACAATTGTTGTTGATAAGGCTCGTAATGAGACGCTGTATTTTCTACTACTGAGAATTGGAAAAGAAAACACAAAATAGAAATAATATTTTTTCAGTCGGTCTGGATTTTTTGACGGAGTGGTTATTTGTCTGTGGTAGGCAATTACCTAGGGCTATGAGTAGGTACGTTCTTTGGAAAATTATTATTTTCATGAGAACTAATGAAATAAATTCTTAACAATTTTCTTTCTCTCAGTCTGCTTTTTTCTGGTTGGCAATGATACGAATTTGTGAGTCTAATTTTAATTGTAATGTATTTTTCAGCCTAAAAAGTAGATTTTTTTAATTGTTATTAAATATGTATAATACTGACGTGTTTTTCATTATACTAGGTAATTATTTAGTAATAAATCCTTCTTTGTTATATTGCTATTATTCTGCTGCAAGGGCTCTTCTCATAGCGAAAAGACACGAGCGTTGATCACCACGTGTGCTCAAGCCGGGTTGGCGATGTTATGTTTTTTAAAGAAATGTGGTTTGCACATTACCATACCTTATTGGCTCAACTAAAAAAAATAAAAAATGCCCCAAAAGCTGCCTCGTAAATAGCATTTACAGCTATTTACGAGTTTAAGCGTAACTAACGAACGCCATTGCATTCTTATTCAAATACACACATTAAAAGTGTCTAGGGATCAAGCATTTTTATGCGGATTTCTTGAGATTGAGATGTGGCTTTGTAATAAATTTATGATTTTATAAATTTATATGGATCCTTTTTGGTGCATTCCATAATTTGAATCAGGAACTGTGAATCAAATTCGAGTAAAAGATGAAAATCAGCTGTCAATATTTTCCCTATAAAAACATACAACGCATTGAAGACATTATTAGTGCTACTGTTTCCCTACTACTGATTAAAACCAACGTTATTATGGAGCGGCGACGTCATTTAAGCAGGGAAGAAATGCTCAAAGCCGTGGGAATGATAGAAGCTGGTTCCCGGCAACGTACTGTGGCTTTAGCTCTGAATACAAGTCAGAGTGTTATCAGTCGACTTTGGACACGTTACCGAAGCACTGGTACCGTGGCTGAGCGCCATGGAGGACGGTATCGCTGCACCACACGGAGACAAGACCGATACATTCAAATCTTAACTCGAAGAGCTCCAACAATAACCGCCATGATGTTAGCCGTGAGGCTTCATCACTCTTCAGGGAACTTAATTAGCGACCAAACAGTCAGAAACCGCTTGCATGAAGTGAACCTTCATTCCCGAAGACCGCTACGGGTACCACCTATAGCAATGCACAATCGTAGGATTCGATATCAATGGGCTCTTGAACACAGAAATTGGGCAGAAGAACAATGGCGTTTCGTGTGCTTTTCTGATGAGTCTCGTTTTGGTATGAGACCGGATACAAGACGTATACGACACTGGAGAACCCCTGGACGCCAACAGCGATTAAAATCCTGCCAGGAAGTCCATCCTTATAGTGGTGGAACCATCATGGTATGGGCGGGTATTTGGATCGGCGGAAGAACTGAGTTGATTTGGATCAGAGGCAACCTCAACGCTCAAATTTATGCTGAGACGATTGTATCAGACGTCATCGTTCCTCTACAAGTGCAAATCGGTCCCTTATTTCAGTTAATGCATGATAATGCACGACCGCACACCGCAAGAGTTGTAAGACAGACTCTCGCCGCAGCTAACATCAATGTCCTGCCCTGGCCTGCTCAGTCGCCAGACTTGAACCCGATTGAGCATGCATGGGATATGCTACAGAGAAGAGCTCTGCCGAATATGGAGGGTATCCAATCGCAAGAAGACCTTTTTTTGTTGTTTCAACGAACATGGGCGGCCATTCCACAGCGTGATTTGGATGAACTCATTTTGAGTATGCCAAACCGATGTTCTTGTGTTGTTAGTGTTCGCGGTAGAAACACGGATTATTAATTGTTTAAGTTACCCAATAAAATTTTAAAGAAAACTGTTATTTCAGTCTTTTTTTCGAACTTTAATGTTAGTGGTTCAAATGTCAAAAATCCCTTTATTAGGAAAATGGCAAATTTCTTTATTAATGCAAAGGTGACTTGGTTTATCGTTACTGTGACAAACGAAAACACTTTATTTGATGAATCCTTAAAGAAAATTTTAATTAATTTCAATCAGGAGAAAAGTTATTGCAAAAATATATGTTGATCCCTAGACACTTTTGATGTGTGTAGATGTAACTAAACCACCAAAACCACAAACTTCGGAAACTAGAGTTATTTTTCACCTGTTAGTGTTTTTTTTATGAAGTAGTTTGTATTTTTTTTTTAAATTTTGCGAGTTTTAGTTTTTTTTTAATGTAGATGATTTATTATAATTCAATTTGTTTTGATATTACTACCAAACTATCAAATGGGACCACACAAAAAGTACGCCCTCTCAAACAAAGTTTTTTTTTTCAAATCGGTCCTTGATCGAGGGAGTTATGAATGAGGTAGCACACATAAAACAATTACAGCCGAACCTCCTCCTTTCTTTCTAGGTTCATACAAACACTTTTACATGTAATTTTTTAACTAGAAGGTGAGGTTGGTGTTTCACTACCTATATGACTACTTTGAGAAGAACCAACGAAAGAAAGTCAAATGTCACAGTCTCTTTTAAAGTCCAGACATTATCTTGGTCACATCATGTAATGCAGATTAGTATCTGAAATGGTCCTTTGAAGTAAGAACCACAAAGATATGAGGGGACCAGATCAGTTAATGCAAGCATAAAATACTGTTTGCCTGAAAATCTCAGTGTTAGAAATTACTAACCTGTTTTACAAACTACAGTTCACAATGAAGCTAGAATACTAGAGTACCCAAGTTACCTACATGTTTTTAGTAGGCACTAAGCTGTACATTACAATAGAGAGGAGAATGTACCGTGCGGAACATAATATATTCATAACTACATACATAGGTACATACGTAGTGAAACGTTAGCTTAAAGCAAGTTTGTTCAGTGTTGAGTACTAGAACATTATTATGAGCGCTTATCATAACAAAACAGTTACTGTGAAGAGGACAGTGTGGCGGAACGATGGAGATTTTAATGTTCTTAACTTTTGTAGCATTGTGTTTACAACTTACTAAGACTCCGTATCGTATGGAACCTTAACAGGTTTAGCGCAATAACGGGCACCATGTGTCCGACAGTACATTTTCCTACGGGGCCACACTAATAAATCACGATTCATTCTAAAATTATTGTGGTATTTTTTTGCAAACATTGTAATGGGCGTTGTACGATGTAATTATTGTTTTCCAAAATGTCAAATGGCAGGCACCAGTGTCCGTCGCGGCCTGCCAAAGCGTCCGACCGTCTTTCGTTGCCGCGAGGGTCATAATGTCGCCCTTTGATACGTACTTCACGAAAATTGATTTATAAGCATAATGACTTTCTAGTGCTTTAAAACAAATAAAAATGATTGCCTACATAAATATAATATAGTAAGTAAGTAAATAAAATAAATAAATATAGGAACAATCAAGATAAGTCCATAATTTTGAAGTCCTTTATTTTTTTTGTGGTTCTACTATGGGGCCGCGCGGATCACTTGCCGTAGTAAAAACAGTCGAAACGGTGTTCGTAGGCCATTTAGAAGCTTTTGGAGTGATGGAGACCATGTGGACGGGTGAATTTTCGAGCGTTTCAACCGTCGTCATTACCTTCCCCTAAATGTTAAGGGAAAAGAATGTATTTTATGGAATATTTTAGCCATTTCCAGATTCTGGTTCTTAAACAGATTCTGAGAATTGCTGAAATATTGCATTAAATTTATGTCTGTTTCATTAACATTTAGGGGAAGGTAATGACGGCGGTTAAACGCTCAAAAATTCACCCGGACACACAGTGTCCGCCGCAACTCCCTGGACCCGACATATTGACGGTCATACAGTGTCCGCCGCGCCGCTCCGCTCCCTGGTTCTAATATGATTTCAGTGCGGCGTTAAACGTGTTAAAAAGTTGAAAAAACACAATTTAAATTACTTATGAGAGCCACGATGATCCTGAAGTTCAGGTGCCTACCTCACAAGCACGAAGTTGTTACTCAAACCAGGGCAAGTAACAACGTGACTTTTTAATTTATGTAACATAATTATTATTATGAATTCAGGCCGTTTATGGAGTAAGTGATAATTATACAAAACACACATGTCAACGTCAAAGTCAAATCATTTATTTCAATGAGACAATCATATGGCGCTTTTGAACGTCAAACTTAATTTTCCTCGTTGGTCTAGTGGTCGCAAGTGCTACTGCTGAGCATAAAGCGCCGGGTCGGGCAAAGTATTATTGAGTTATTCCATCTGGAATTTCTCAGAAGCAGCCCGGAGTCTTGTGCCCGATTGATGGCAATAGGCTCGCCATCTATTACATGGGACTTAAACATAACTGGCGAAATGTGGGTGTACTACCAGGTACACCTCTACTTAGCCCTTCGAGGATTAAAGGCGTGATGACCGAACTAGGCTATCGATGCTCGGTGCATTGATAGCCTAGTGGTGTGACCGTCGCCGCGTCATAGTACTAAGTCACAGGCCTCGAGTTCGAATAAATTATGAACATCCCTACGAGTACTTACAAAAAATGTGATCTTCGGCGTTTGCTGCTTAATAATATAGTAAGGAGCTTCTCGTGCGCGAGAACGACTCACACATGGCCGAGGTTTTTTTTATTTTTAATAATTAGCCAATTTTGGGCTATAAAAGATCCTACACGAATATTCGGCACCCTGGGCAGTTAGCTTCGTTACCAACCTTGTTAATTGGCTCATCATTTTATCACGAGAGACACAAAAAGTAATCGCACGTGAAATGGATATCTCCGCTTTTTCCAGTTTCAGTATTTATTGTCTTTTGCTGAGATTAATAAAATAGTATAGAAATACATATACTTAACTAAGTTACGATACTCAACACTACTAAAGTATTGAGTATCGGGAGCATCGTGGATGAGGCTGGCATAGGGACGTGGAGATTCGTCCACCGTCTCCCACGTACATGGACCCGAGGTGGCGGCGAGTCGTGTTCACGCGCGCCCCTCTTATAAGACGTCGCGAGGGGAGTTTAACACCTCACTCCTCTCGCTGACTTGGCGAGGCCCACTAGGCCTTGCGGGGTGGAAAATCCCCATGGATGTCCCCCGCCCCGGGGAGGGCGAAGGGGTCTGTCAGACTCTTACTGACTAAAAACCACCCCGTGTTCCTTCTCACACCTGCGCCGGGGGTCACGGAAACAAACAGAAGATACTTCCGCGAACCCCGACTGGTGCCGACTCTCGATGTCTAAGAGGGGCGCGCGTGAACACGACTAGCCGCCACCTCGCACACTTCCGCCTAACCCTTTGGGGATTACAGGCATGATGTTTTGTTATAATGTTATAAGAATCATTTCAATCAAATTATATTTTATTTTAACTTTGCCACTGGACTCTACTTTAAACATAGAATAATGATAAGGAAATAGACTCTGTGCTGGTGCGGTGTGTGTGTCTGACTGGCTAATTACTAATTTACATGTAGGTAACTATTTAGATGACTTGACTTATTAAAACTGGGATCATTCACTTTAAATGTTAAATTATTATTCAGATACATGTTCAAAGAAGATGTAGTAACAAAAATTGAAAACAGTATGCTTAGATGGTTTGGTCACGTTGAAAGGATGGATGAAAGGCGACTAACGAAAGGTATTTACAAGGCAGATGTAAGTGGGAACGCCGGGAGGGGACGCCCTAGAAAGACATACATAGACCTTATTGGTGAGGTTCTTCAGAAAGGTCAAGTGCGTAGTACTCGCAACCGGCGTGTGTGTATGACAACATGTATGATAGTAAACGAAGCAAAAGAAGTTTGTGAGAATCGTAGCATTATATGGCGCTCTGTACCCCCTGGGAAAAAGGCGTGAGTTTATGTATGTATGTGTATAAATGTTCATTAAACAATCAATCGACTTCAATGAAATACAAACGTATCGACTTTGTTAATTATTCCGCTCATTTCCAACGCTGAACTTCGGTATGCACGTTTAATTCGCGTCATTTCACCGGACATTAATTTCGGAAAATGTAATTACACACGCCGAGTGAACAAGCGTAAACCAAGATAACGCGTGACTGATAGCCGTCGTAATTATAAATCATTATTAAACATCTACGGCATAATAACACGCACGCATAATGTTAATGCGCCGACTAACCTATATCACCGACGTATTTCTATACCAGACATTAATTAACCTCTTACAAGAGCGGATATGTTGTATGGAGCATGTATCGACATGGGCCGTTGGCCCAGATGCTGCATAATCTGAATCCAAATGCGTATAGAGCAGGGCACTGGGCACGCCGTGCCGAGCCCGTAACAGACCCTGCTCCCATCTGAGGCATTTGCATAGAAATTAGCCAACCAACCGACCGACCGACCGACATTTCACACAGAATAAATAACCCAGCCACGCTACATCTTTACAGACTTCGCTAATGAAACGTTTGAGCAAATCCTACTTTGTTTCAACGCTCGTTTCAGTTTCGCTTTTGTCTAAATTTTTTACTCGCGCCGACGAAAAAGTACAACCTACATAAATGGGCGAAAACTGAGAAAAAAATGTTGTTACGCGAAAATGTATGCCTATCTAAACAAAACGACGAAAGAAACTTTTTATGTCTAAGCTTAAGGCGCGTGTTTCTTCAACATTTTACGTAGTTTTATAGAAATAACAATGTTAATGTCGTAGTAATGCTGGAGAATTTTCCTTAGTTCCTTTTATAAGTCGTTAAACAGGTAGGCTGACAGTCAGTTAATTTATTAATGCTCGATCGATGCTATCGAGCTCAAACCCTATGCATTTCAGATGAGACGAAGAACAGTGAAGGTAGTTTGGAACTAGGATTATAGAGTAGGTAAGCTTTTTGTTATTAATAATGAGTGATGAAGGTACTCAAGGATTGGCTAAGTAACTGCATGGTGGAATGAGGTGGTTACCTTTGCGTAAGCAAGCAAACTTTTAAGACGAAAACCATAATGTCAAACAAGACATATCTAATGTCAAAATGACATATCTAATGTTAAAAATGATATATCTCATGTCAAACAAGACATATCTAATGTCAATGTGTGACATTGACAACTGCTAAATGACAGTGACATGTAAGTAACAGTTTTTTTTTGACGTATCACAGTAAAGCAAAGGATGTATCGCCATTCCACCGTATGAATTACGTCATTTGGCGCTTAGGTACGTCTTTTTAGAATGCACCGAATTTCAAAGTTAAAATTATGAATGAAAAGTACATAATTTCGAAAAACCAAAAATTATGGGTCCTCTAGTTTTGGATATACTTTTATATAACGTAATAAAACATGCAGGTTAAAATTTTGGAATGTTGTCAATTACGATAAGCGATTGGTGAGCAGAATGGCCACAGTTATACAGCTAAGATCGGTGAATATGTCACACCCCTGACAATTCTTTTTGGTAGTCATTCACTGGCACTGGCCAAAAGAAAATTCGCCCGAGTAAGTATCAAGACTGAAATTGTGTTGAAGTATTTATTCGGTAAGCTTTTGAGTTTGAACGAAAAACTGTACCTATATTATTTAATACTAGCAGACGTCCCGCGGTTTCACCCGCGTAGGTCTCGTTCCCGTGGGAATACAGGGATATAAAGAGTGCCTATGTGTTAATCCAGGGTGTCAGCTAACTCCATACTAAATTTTATTAAAATCCATTCAGTAGTTTTAACGTGAATGAGTAACAAACATCCATCCATCCTCACAAACTTTCGCGTTTGTAATATTAGTAGGATTTACTATAGCCTGTGTGTATGACAACATGTATGAATGTAAACGAAGCAAAAGAAGTGTGTAAGAATCGTAGCATATGGCGCTCTGTAGTTTCTGCCTACCCCCATGGGAAAAAGGCGTGAGTTTATGTATGTATGTATGTACTATAGCCTGTAATCTGCGGTCAATTCGAACGCAATGGTTTGTCGATCGGCAATAAATATTTGCGACATGTTATCGCCGCTGTAAAAAACAAAGCAACGAGCGATACATTCAAATATTTAACACATTTCATGTTTTATCGTGAAGTAATGTACTATGAGATTATGCTATAAAATCTCTGCGCTCACACAAAGGGCATAAAAACAGTATTGTTGCATTATCGTGAGTGCGTACAACAATATATGTAGGTATGTAATAATGAAATATGCATGTCGTATTACGTCATTGTTCGTATAAGGGTTTTCATCGCGTGTTATTCTAGGAAAATGCAGCGAAATGTTGTGTCTTTCAAACATATTACCATCATTGTTGGTATGAAGGTTTTCATGAAGTTTTATTCTTGGAAAATACAGTAAAATCTGGTATGTCTTTCTAAAGACAGTACAATCAGCATTTTATTTTGAACATGGTCTTCTCGGAAAGATATTGCATTCACATCGGGAACACAACAACCTCAACTTTATTGAACATCATTCAATTATAACCCATGTGGCAGATTTATTCAGCCGAATTCAAGTCTGTATTTAACCTAATGTTACATTTACCAAGTTGCACCATAAACCTCCTTACACGTCATATTAAATTAACAGTCGTGTTAACCCTAAATCTGCAAGTATGTTACAACTGTTTTGCCGCCATGATGGTGTCGAAACAAAGGTTTTAACGTCCACAGCCTTGATGACGTCCGGTGTTAAAACATCCTTTATTAGATAGATGTGACGTTGAATATTGTGATAAATGTGTCAATGTCTGTTAGTAGATACCTTTTGTTTATTGTCTAGGTCTTAGATAATATACCTCTAGATAGAACCACCGCGTGGCCGCACATGCGACAGCAATATAAAAGTTCAGTGTTGCTAATCCTTAAAAAAGTCCCAAAATACGAGCGTTTAATTCGTTAATTTAATTAATTTTGTCAATAAATTACAACCATTTGTAACCAAAAAAAATATTAAGGACCTAATTTACTTTAATAGTAATAATGGCTGTTTTTGTGCCCTCGACTTAAAATAAAAAAAAATGCTGATGCAAGCGCATCGCTAATTTGTGAACAAGTAAAAATGATATCGCACGCTTTTTCTTTTCGCTGCATTGTTTCTATTTGAAAACTTCAGTGCGAGTTTTATTTACTTCCTCGTAAATATGTTATAAAACACCGAATGACATACGTGCGCTTTGATAATTACAGCCTCTGATTTCTTGCAGCAATATTGCCTCGGCTGTAATTATCAACTTACCGCACTTATATCATAATGTATCTACTACTACTGTACTACTACTACTGTATTTGTTATTACGAATTTATTCTATTGTTATTTTTTGTAATGACTGTAAGCTATGTTCTGCAATTCTAAAAGTAACTACAGTAACCAACTTACATGAACATTTTTTACTGGTAGGTATTGCTTCAGGCTTTATTCTTTTGATTTTGTTCACAATACTGATTGCATCATCATCAAAATGCATGGAACAAAGTTTGGATGTACTGTTAGGCTGCCAATTCTGTCGGCCAGTAGCATTAATCCAAACTTTTTTTATATTGTTTTCTTTAGGAAACCTTAAATCATTTTTTGTTTGTTTAAACCAAAGGCATTCTTATATAATAGTCTTGTTATACTTGCCAATTAAGTATTAATTATTATTCTGGTTTGTATTAGCACTCATCACTCACAATACATACCTAAATAAAATAGTTCGACATCAATTATTATTTAGTGAGAGCACACAAATCGGCATCGAGATACTTAGGTAGGTATACTGAATTCTGATACCGTGTTTCATAAGATTTTGATACCACATTAAGGTAATTGTGTGTGTTTAGCGACCATCGATTTATTTGACCTACCTTTTGAACATTACGCCTGTTTTTGGGAAAATATGTGAAACGTGTAGCAACACTGTAAGTAAGTATTCCTAGGTTATGTGGTTTATGAAATTAAGTTTATTTTAAGAAATCTTCCATATTTTGGTCTGAAACCTATGATAATAAAAGCGCACAAATGTATAAATTCAATAATCATACTATAATACAAACAGTATTGAATACTTACGAATGAAAAGAGATTTTGTTATTGGCCTTTTCTGAGCGGCTTTTACAGCCTATTATACTGCATCCTCCCATCGTAGCGCATTCACCATACACTAAACACTTATCTAATGGAGTCTATTTCTCATTAAATGACTTAAACTATTACAAAAATTGCAAAAACCATCCGAAAACTTAAATTAAATCGAGCATAATAATATACGTGACAGTGACAGCACTTTGTTTGGCTAACTTTCAAAAGTTAGCCATGCAAAAATCCGGCACGCCGTAAGGGACAGAAGATACGATGCTTTGTCTCAATTTTCCTACGAACTTTGTATTATTGCGTCTCACTTCCACACTTGACACTGTAAATTGGGCTACGTCTAGAGGTATATAGTCTAAGGTCTAGGTTTTGTGTGAGCAATCATTTCGTATGAATGGTGGGCACTTGTGTGAATGTTTTGATTGGTTTGATATGACATCACGTCTGTTGTGCGAAGGGTAAGGCAGAGTTGTAAGATAAATAAAATATGCCACAACTGTCACACAACGCCATCCAGTCCCAAGCTAAGCCGAGCTTGTGTTATGGGTAGGTACTTAACAACTGACAAACACACTTACATAACGATCACATAGCCGATAACCTCACATTCTGTACATATAATTACGTAACTTTAATCAAAAGATAATGCTGGGAAAATACTTTTTTTTTCATCTTTAAAAAAGAGATGCATTGCGCGCATTGCATAGCGTGACAACGCAACGCAACTTTCGATCAGCGGAGTATAAATGGCCACTCGCGCTTGGTCGTTGACCCGACCGGCCCGCTTGTTTAGTATCCATTGCATTTTTGTTACTTCAAATGCGTAATTTGTTTTGAAAAATCGATAATTCTGATAATATTTGTTCGGAAGAAAGTTTACTAATGATAGGTACTTGGAATACAATTTTGAAAAAAAAAAAATATTGCACTTTGACCTTCAAGATCTCCAAAACCAGTGAATTCCCAGGTATGTTCTAGAAGAAAAAAAACTATCCCAGTGACGGGTAGAATATGTAGTTTTCGTTTACGTTAAGGGTCTTTTTACACCCTGTATATTTTTAAATACATACAATATGTTATCGATACATTACACCCAGACACAGAACAAATTATCGCTCATCATACAAACTTTTGTCCTGGGTGAGAATCGAAGTCACGACCTCCGGCATAGCAGTCAGGGCAACTAACTACTAGACCAACAAGTCAGTCAGAATAGTTGTATAAAAAACAAAAAACTGCTCATCTGATTTTGAAAATTCAACATAAAATTTTATGAATGTACCTATGTATAACAATTTCATATTTAGCGTGTGTTCTAACATTTACATCAGAAAATGTGTTATTACGCAAATTCAGTTGACTTTTAAACAGAAGAAAAAGAGCTCGTATCATAAATTCTTTAGTTCCCAAGCGTTCCGAATATTTTAAAAATGGTTTTTTGTTTCTAAGCGACTGTCGTTGCGTTGCTACATAATTCTTTAGATAAAATATTTTTGAATATCCAGATCTGGGGTTGAAAGCAAGGTGACCTAGTAAAAGTGGCTGGGGAATAAAATATTGACCTGCGGATAGAAGTAAGAGCACTCAGAAATATTGACAGAAGAAAATAATAATATGTTAGTGGTGGGATGAGATTTGCGGTCGGGAAAATAACGAACCTACATATCGACTTTCATGTCATTTTAAGAGGGTTGTAGCAAGGTAATCCGCAAAATTTTAATTTTCTAGTATTTCTTGCGATTTGCCGTTCAGTGAACAAAACATGGTTTTCGACCTTTAAACACAGACGTGGTGTTTACAGAATTATGATCATTCAAATCATTAAGACAACCCTTTAAGTTTATTTATTCTAATTAAATAAATAATAAATAAATATTCCACAACTTTTACAGAACGCCGTTTAGTCCCAAGTTAAGTTTGAGAGCTTGTGTTATGGGTACTAAACAGCTGATAAACATACATATATATTTCTAAATACATACATATTATAGATAAATTACACCCAGACACAGAACAAATGTTCGTGCTCATCACACAAACATTTGTCCTGGGTGGGAATCGAACCCACGACCTCCGGCATAGCAGTCAGGGTCACTTACTACTAGACCAACAGGCCAGTCGTTCAGTGTCAGAAGGTATGTTAAACAAAACTTGGTTTTCGACCGTTATACACGGACGTGGTGATTACAGAATTATGATCATTCAAATCATTAAGACAACCCCATAAGTTCATTTAATCTTGAATAATGATTATTTAATGAAAAAGTCATTCATTCAGATGTAAGTGGGAACGCCGCCCGGGAGGGGACGCCCTAGAAGGACATACGTAGACCTTATTGGTGAGATTCTTCAGAAAGGTCAGGTTCGTAGTACTCGCAACCGGCGTGTATGTATGACAACATGTATGAATGTAAACGAAGCAAAAGAAGTATGTAAGAATCGTATATCATATGGCGCTCTGTAGTTTCTGCCTACCTCCATGGGAAAAAGGCGTGAGTGTATGTATGTATGTTCGTAAAGTCATTCAAAGGGATTAAAACAATTTAGAAGATTCAAAAATCAAAACAAAATAATTTATTTATTTAATATGGGTAAATAGGTGCCATGTAATATATAAATGTTGGATCCTCATATTGACCATTACTGGTAGGTATGTGAAACTTAACATTATGTACGATGTAAGACTAATCTTAAATTTTGTATTGTATTTGTATTTGCAAACACTTTATATATTACACTACTAGGTACATCATTTTTAGGGTTCCGTAGTCTACTAGGAACCCTAATAGTTTCGCTATGTCTGTAACGTCTGTCCGTCCGTCCGTCCGTCCGTCCGTAGAATATGTCCGTCCGTAGTACATATTCTACGGAACCCTACACTGAGCGTGGCCCGACACGCTCTTGGCCGGTTTTTTTATTTGTAAGTCTAAGATATTCATTAGTAGTGTAAAAGCATTTATTGACTAGGTAGGTATAGGTACCTACCTACATTTTTTTCGGAACAACGTAAAAAGAAGGTCTCTAATTTCGCTGGGTAATTTATTCAACAACTAGCAGACGTCACGCGTTTTCACCCGCGTAGGTCCCGTTCCCGAGGGAAAACAGGGATAAAAAGTAGCCTATGTGTTAATCCAGGGTGTCAGCTAACTCCATACCAAAAATCCAAATTTTATTACAATCCATTTTGTAGTTTTTACGCGAAAGAGTTACAAACATCCATCCATCCATCCATCCATTCTGCATTTACACTGACAAACTTTCGCGTTTATAATATTAGTAGGATTTAATTGACATGGGGTAACAGTTTCTTTTAAAGAGATCATTTTTATGTTTGCATTTGTGATTTGCTTACGACCTTACTTGCTTGCTTTGCTTTGATTTTGATTTACTCTACGTATGTGCACAAACTTGCACGTTTTATTTTTTATTTAAAAAATGATGTATTAAATTAACCCTTTTGGAGCCGTGATCGTCAAATTGCAACAAATAATTAACTATTTATTTTGCATGCCAGCATTAAGTATGTTGTATTTAATATGTTTACCAATGTATCTGTTAGGTGTGTGGCAAACACAACAATTAAAGTAATAACTAGTCTGGCTGAATTCAACACGTTTACATAATTCTCTAGTATTTCAAATTACGTTAAGCACCGTTTACTCTACATTGTGTGTAATTATGGACTTAGTCAAACATGTAAATAACACCAAAACAGTACTTATTTACATAACCACTGACATTTAAATGTGTGCGCAATAAGTATCAAACGGTTACGTAATAGTATTCCTCGCATTTTAGTTTATTTACGTATCTTATCTTAAAAGCCAAACCTAGGTGTAAATGCCAATTGAATCAAGTACATTATATTATAAAATGGCACTTATGTTATTATCGTTAGGCCTCTGGGTACTTAATAAATTAGAGCTAACATGCCTCGCTTAAGAGGAAAATAGCTGAACGGGCACATATCACCGCCCACTCAAAGCCGAGCCGTAAATCAATAGAACTGAATGGCTTCAATGCATAAAGCTATTCGTGTTTGTACGGTCTATGGTCTTTAACACGTAAAGCCCGTCACAGGCTATAATGACTCCTAACCAAAAATTAGTATACTGGCTGAATTATAAAAAATGTTACAACAATTTTTCTACGCTGTGGCATTGAATTGCGCATTGATTCGCTATGTCCGTACGTAAATACGAAGCTTCAGACCCAATACGTGTTCAGAACCCCTTGTATGCTAAACAAATGTTATATTTATGCACCTCCGTAATCGGAAAATCGTCAATCAAAAGATAGTTGTTGTGATAAGTAATGTTATTTGTATGTTTATTTAGTGCATGTAAAGTTTTGTATGAACGACTTTTATTTACCGTGCTTGCGTGTTCATGATCAATGCCTCAAGCGCATTGGTATAAAATTAAAATGCGTGTATCAAATGATAAATATACAGGTGGTAGCTTTTTAAAAAGATTACTACGTAATTGTTGTATGTGCAGTTTTAATTGTGAAGGTAATTTTATTTTAATTATTTGATTAAAAAAGGAGTGTTTCGCAATTAGGTACAAAACGATTACTTTGAAATCACAATTATGTCCCGTGTAGGACTTGCAAACTCACATATTCCAGATTACGTCCGCTAAAGCTGATAATGTCACTGTATGAGTAATTTGCTTGTTTCAATTTAATTACGCCGGATCAGATCGTTGATCTAGTGGTCGCGGTGCGACTGCCTAATATGATGTCCTGGGCTTGGGTCCAGGGTCAAGAAAAGTTTTTTTAGTATTCTGGGGCTGGATTACTGTTCGATTGATGGCAATAGGCTGGCCCCCTACTATATGAGACTTAAATATAACTAGCGACAAGTCGATGTACAATTCTTTTTTTGTTTGATAGGGTATACTAACAGATTGGTCTCATTTGTATCAAAACTCATACCTGATGAGGGATCTTTGGATCTTTGAGGAATTGAGGGAACTCCTCAAAAAATATAGGCACACATGCACCGATATCAACATTTTTAGTAACAAATCAAGCATTTTCATTTAGAACGTATCATTTGGTAAAGAAAAATTGATGAAGAAGACAGGCAACGGAACTCTTCAACGCATAACAGCAAATTATTCGCGATTGGTATAGTCAGATGTATATGCTGAGCTTTTGTATTTCCACAACATAACATTACGCCATTCTATTTTAAAAGGGGCCGGCAGAGATGTACATATTAATGTTTAGAGATAGAACTTCTTTAGCAATTGTTATCCATTTTCAATGATTCTTTCAAGTTTTGAAAGACTTTCTTTACATACAAAGAAACTAAAAATTACAAAATAAAAACTTTTTTACAAAAAAAACAACCGACTTCTTAAAAAAAATAACTCCAGTTTCGGAAGTCGGTGGCCAATAATGAACAAAACAAAACCACCAAAGCCACAGACTTCCAAAACTGGAGTTATTTTTCACCTGTTAGTTTTTTTTTAAGAAGTCGGTTGTTTTTTTATACAATCAGTTTGTTTTGAAATGTAGTGTGTGTGTGTGTGTGTGTGTGTGTGTATGTGTGTAGTGTGTGTGTAGTGTGTGTGTGTGTGTGTGTGTGTGTGTGTGCGCTGTAGCATCTTCTTGCTTAAAAGGTGATCTCCAATTTATGTATGTTAAACCTAATGAAATTGCAATAAACATTTTTAGATTTTAATATTTGTTTTTTTTTTGTTTTAAGTAAAACAAAAGATGGTTTACTATTATTTTACCGTGTATACAATTAACCAGCATGTATATGAGTGTTTAGACGCGCGGTAATGAAATGCCGACTCAGTCCTTAAATGCCAATAAAATACAAGCGCCCGTTTTTATTTAGCGTTCACATAAAATATTTTATTACTAAGTCCAAACGAAACGATCGACAAGACACCACTTTTGTAGCTCTGCCCTTGTTTTCGCGGGGAACATGCGTCGAGATTTTATCGATATTGTCATATCGCATGTATATGTACTTATACGAGCACATTGTCGATACACATCGCAATATGTACAAGAGCCCTTATACTTTATAGTCCACAGCACCCGTCTGAGGGTTAACAAAAGGCTAAAATGAAGGTTAGGGCACCGAAGGTCGTACGCACCATTTATCTTTTGTCATTATCATTGAATTTTTAATCGTAAGGGTTATTCAAATTACTTAAGTGTTCCAATAATGGGGTTTTTGTCTTCATCATTTACGTTTTATTTCTCGTGTGTGCCGTAATTTACCTCAGGTCTATTCGACCGTATCAAGTTAATAGACCGTATCTTATACAATTTCTATAGTAACTAATGATTTAATTATAGATAGTTGAAGATAGATATCTACATTCTGGAACACTGTTCTAACCACAGAGTGATTTCATAAGAATGTCACAGACCAGCTTCGACCTACAACTTTGTATGCTTGAAATGTTGTGCTTGCGATACAGTAGTGTGGTTTTCAATAACTGAAATAATTCGTGCAATCGAATTTTCTACAAACAATTCATTTTCAATTTTTTTATAGAAAACTAGTTACAAAGACATAAACAGTTTTACAATGGTAAAAGGTTATTTAGATGGTTTTACTCTCGATTTTAAAGTAAAGAAACAGAAAAATTTGTAACACTTTTTAAACATAACACAAAACATGTCAGTGCTTCAAGTAATTGTGCCACCCAACTTCATAGTGCGAATTAAATAAGAGTTGGCGATGTGTTTCATCAAATATTTGTGCGTGTGGTCCAACATGGGCGATCTTATCACGTCACTAACAAAAAATACTTCCATAATTACTGTAATCAGTGATAATTGTATCCCTTGGGGCAAGATGACGTATGAAAAACAATGGCTCATTGTCGAACCGTCGCGTCGTCCTCAGGAGTAATTGTTTAAACTGTCTCATTAGGCAGCCGTCCCGACTGGCATACTATAGTTTTTTGTTTACACTCATTAATTATATTGCCTTCTGTATATTGCCTCATTTAAATTCAGTGCTTTCTTCCACTTTGTGTTGTCGGCAAAAACAGTCTCGATTTTTACATCGATTAATTTTTGTTCTTGTTTTGTTTTGTTTTATTTTGTAATTAATCGTGTCTTACCACGCGAAATGTTCGTGTTATAATACCTTTTATTATTGTACAACTTAATGTCGTAACCCGGTTCAATAAATTTGCTGTTTCTAATTTTGTTTCATAGTGTTTATTTGTAGTTAGAAATTGTTGGTCTTTTACCCTTCTTCTGATAACTACCGGGTTATATGATATGGCAGACTCAGTATCTGCCTTTTTTGTACCTTATTGTTTGTGCAGCTAAATACCAGTAGGTATCTTACGGCGAGCGACTGCCTTGACAGTTGTTTTTTTTTATTTTGTATCAATTTTAGACTATTTTCACAAGCCTTTATTAGCTTGCCATGATCTTTATATACGGGTATGCGTACGACTTTCAAACCAGTAATTCCTAACCAATAAACACGTTGCATACACGTTTCGTTTGGAAGACAATGCAGTTTTTTAAGAAATTAAACTTACCGAATAAAACAAGCCACCTGAAAAATGAGTAAACTAATATTGTGGCGTTAATCAAAAGGTTAAACCTGAGCAACCTTTACCGGGATCCAATAACAGCGCCTCTATAAATACCATTTCCAATTACTTCCAAAGCTTGTGGCTTTTTAGCGGAACCAAGGGTCGGCTGGCGCGGTTCTTTCTGCGGAATCATTGGGATATGAACGATGTTCATATTTCATAACGTTCTAGGTCAACTGGAGCGAGCTAACGATTGCGGCCGAAATAAATTGCTATTTGATTTATTTTATAGGTATACTTTAGTGATGTTTGTAGTGGCACGTTTGAAGGAGATCGTTTATTATGAGAAGCTGCTGGTGGGCCAATTAATGTTTAAGATGACACCGTGAATGGGACGGATTTAAAACTACATAGGTCTGCTTTTGTAAAAGTTTAGATGTGTATATTAATTACATGTCTTTAATTAATAATTATATAATATTATAAAGAGGTAAAATTTGTAAGTTTGTAAGTTTGTTTGTAGGGGGTAATCTTCGAAACTAATGATCCAATTTTAAAAATTATTGTACTGGTGGAAAGTTACACTATTCCCGGTGGACATATGCTACTTTTTTTCCCCGTATTCCCACGGGAACGGAAACTACGCGGGTGAAACTGCGTGACGTCTGCTAGTAATTTATAAATAACTGGTAAAATTTGTGTGTAGTATACAATACACTTCTATAGTACACACACATTTATTACGTAAGTACAGCAAGTTTTTTAATACAAAGATTATGTTGCAAATTAAATAAGCAATCCACTTCACAGTCAAAAACAGCACACGCAGATTTGCTAAACAGTATAATGCCAAATTCATATTATTATAAGAAACTCCTATGCATCATGTGATTCTTAAGGCCATATTCACCAATAAGTCTTCCAAACGTTCGTCGCGACGTGCATTAATTGATTCTGACAAACGACAACGTTCAGTTCAGATTATTAACGCTGTTCTGCTTCTCCTTACCAGAAACACGATTGAATTTTTATAGAAAAAATACATAAAGTAACGTACCTACAGAAATGTAATTTTGCGAATGATACCTATTTGAGTTAAATCGTCTAGAAAAGTAATCAATGTAGAGTACAGACCTGAGACGGCCCTTGAAGGACATACGCTGACCTTATTGGTGATGTTCTTCAGAGAGGACAAGTGCGTTGTTCTTGCAACCAGTGTGCGTGTATGTACAACGTTAATGACGCAAGAGGATAATAAGTAAGGATCGAGGAGTAACAGTGTTCCATAGTGTCTGCGTACCCCCTTGGCCACTAGGCGTGTTACAAGTTTGTATAGGAAAAAGATCTTTATTCTAAACCATAAAAACTTACAAATGATAACTTTAAGAGCTACGTAGATGTTACAATGAGCTGCATCCGCTCAATTTTCTTAACTTTTTCTTTCATAAGATCTTTCTTCTGACAATAACAAACACAACAAAAAAGGAAAAAGCGAAACTGGTCTAGCCGTTCGTGCCGTGACCAAGGAAAACAGGGATTCATTTTCATATCTACACCCCTATTTTTTAATTAGTACAAAAAAAATTGCGCTGTATCCGTACCTATTACTGATCATATTTGCGTTCAATTTTTAAATACGCCATTATTTAGTTAAACTTAAATAACGAAAACAGCTGTTGGAGGCGGGGCATGCTTGAGCGAGATCACGCGAAAGTGAGCGAGATATGACGATTAATGAATACTATTTTATCATGAATAGCCTTTACAATATTTCCAGAAATTGGGTGACTTTTTGGGATATAAACAAACGCTAATAACTTTGCTGTTTATGAATATTATTAATAGATACTTTACAAATATAAAGAATAAGCCGTACCTAATAATAATTAAGTATTTGTACTAATTAAAAATTTGTGGTGCATAGATGAGCTGTTTGATGACCTTCGAATAAGTCCCCTATAAACCCAATGGGTCATAGTATCAGTAAAAATCATGTTCTATTTTCGACCTTTTCAGTTAACGGGTCCTTTAAACCAATCAAAACATCTTCCTAATTCCCAATTGTCCTCACACAAGCACAGCTAATATTAAACGTGTGAACCGCATCTCGAATGCGGTCGATGCACTTACCCGAGTATATTTAAATCGTACTGCAATTAACGTCGGCTCCGCTCATTACACGTTCGATACCCCGTGCTAATTATACACCTATTGCAAAACCGCAACAGAGAAGATTGCACAGCTCCTGGCTCTTAATCTAGATTTCTAGGAGGAATAGTAATTTGTTATGTATGTATATCAAAGGTGTTTGTTGTATACTTGTATGTGGCAGCTTTTGTTCGGTCTAAAGACATATTTACATTGTGCAACCGCGTGTCCGATTTTGTGCAAACTTCACATAAACGGTAAACCATCTACTTAATAGTCCGAACAAAGCCTAAACATTTGGTTTGGATAGGTGAGCCCGTTCTTGAGTTATAAAATTACAACGAAAAGTGGCGTTGATTTTTATACAAGGTGTTTTTTTTTATATCCCATAACTCTAGGGTTATATTCCGTAGGTAAAAATAATACTAAAACTCCTAGAATAGATGGTCCAAAATGCATAGTTTCGGAGATATCATCAATCATAATTAAATTATCAGTTGTTTAGTACCCGTAACACAAGCTCTGCTTAGCTTGGGACTAGATGGCGTTGTGTGAATAGTCGTGGAATATTATTATTAAGTATTATTAATATTATTTTTATTACCTAATTAGTTCAAAAATTGTCACCGGTACGACGAATCTTCTTTCTAAAGTCACTTTTCTTTCACGTAAGGGTGTTTTACATTAATCAACGTGACTTTGTCGAATTATTTTGTATGATAGTAAAAAAAAAGGATGATTAAAACATAATTCATATGCAAGTTGATTCTTTGATATGGTCTCAATTTTATTATACCCTAGAGTTATGGGATATAAAAAAAAACACGTTATAGATACTAGTCCATATTAACAATAATGTAAAGAGGTAAAGTTTGCGAGGTTACTTGTAGGGGATAATTTCTGGATCTACAGAACCGATTTTGAAAATTCTTTTACCAATCGCAAGCTATATTATCGTCAAGTAACATTGTACAGGCTATATTTTAGTTTTTAAAACCACGAGAGAACGAAACTCAAGTCCCTTTTTCATCTCAGTAACAATCACTGTCATAAATGTAGGCTTCTATTTGTATAGTACCTACGAATTATAATAAAAATACTGGGATTGCCTGTTGACACTTCTTATTTTGGTATTTGTCATTTAAAGAATAGAATAGAATAGAATACTCTTTATTGTACACCATAAAAAAAACTTACAAATTATAACTCTAAGGGCTACATAGGGTGATACAATGGGCGGCCTTATCGCTAAAAGCGATCTCTTACAGACAACTTTTGGATGGACTGGTAGGTCCCAACAACCTTTGGTTCCTTTATTAGTGGAAGTTACAGTTAAGATTAGTAGTTCATTATTATTTTTCGTGCAGGCATGAAAGATCGGCGAGAAACGAAGAGAAACTAGCTGCAACTTACAGCATTACTAATTGTTTAGCGAAGTTGGGACGTATGTATATCAGAACGATGATCAACATCAGAATAAAACTTGGTAATGAAAGAAAAGTTCAAATGAATGGGGAATAACAAAACCGTTACACTAATATTGGGACATGAATATCAAACTTATCACGCCATACATCAACTCGATCCTTACTAAGCATATTCCAGGTAGACAAGGAAAACACCCACTAAATTATTTCCCTGGCAACATAAATCGCCAGACACTGGCACACTGGCATTAAAAGCTTTAGCATTAAATGGCTACGATGCAGAATGGCACATTAAAATGTCAAAACGCAACCATCAGTCGGTGACGTCATTGAAATAATGACGATTATAAAACAAGGGTTCGGTTAACTTGGTTTGTTGAAATATGGTTAATTTTGATGACGTCATCGTGTAATTTTGTGACAGTTTCATAGGTTTATTGTTGATGGACGCTCACTTTCATCATTTTTGGTTGGGTACTTAGTAAGATCACCTTATTGGGCTACAAATAGTAGGAGCTACGATCGTAAGAGCTTAAAATTCGGGGAAGAATATTTATACCTTCTATGGAGTTTTTTGCCCATCAATATGATTCCTTTATTGACTAGATGCATCCTTGGTGTTCCCATCCTACACTTGCACTGAGGATCATGGGAATTAGCGCGACTTCCACGATCTCCAGCTAGTGCCAGCCCGCCTATTCTACATCCGATTAGGTAGTTAACAAAAGGTTAACAATTTTGACATGTATTTTTAGTTAATAACACAGTTTAAAAATAAAATGCAGCTGAAAACAAATTTAGATACAACAAAAACGATTACATGATCAATTAAACAATTTGTTTAAACAGTAGTTGTATTTAATTATTCATAAGCGTTTATGTCAAAAGACTTGTCACGATTAGTTAACCTACTCGGATGGAGTATAAGTAAGCTACCTCTGCAGTGGTATTGGCAATCTTTTCATTGACTAACAGGTGTCCAGGTGCACACCGATCTTTGATAACAATTGAGAAAATACAAAAAAAAAAAAATGACGTGTGGCACTCGGAGACTGCCACGGTAAAGTTATTGCATAGCATTTTTTATCAACTCCTCTCCTCTCCCCCTCCCCATTCCTCCCCTCCCCCACACCTCCCACACCCCTCCCCTCACCGCTCCCTCCCCTTCCCTCCCCCCTCCCTCACTTTCCCCTCCCTTCCCCTCCGGTTCCCTGCCTCTTCCCCTCCCCCTCTCCGCTCCCCTCTCACCTCATCCTTCCCATTCCCCTTCCCCTCCCCCTCCTTCTCCCCCCCCCCCTCTCTCTGTCCTCCCTCTCCACTCCCCTCCCACTCCCCTCCCACTCCCCTCCATATTCCCCCCCTGCCCCTCCGACCCCTCTCACAATCCCCCCTTCCCTCTGTCACAATCTCCCCCTCCCCCTCCAATACATGGATGGTAGCCAATACAAAACTAGCTGTTTGACAGTTCATCGTTGGACACTGCCCAGTGATCATCGCTATGAACTGTCAACGGAGATACGCAACGGCCCTGCCGGTCTGCGGGAAAATAGTGTAGGTAATTAGAACCTAAACAACCTATCTATACCGTTGAAACGGGTACTTAGATAAAAATCTACATATATCTTCCCTGCGGGTTCCCTACTTGAAATCGAATGACGTGAAATCGAATAACACTTGCTCGAAAACGTTTACTCTATAGAACTTGAAATCGATAAATTATGAGCTCGACAGTTCACTCCGTCGATGCATCAAAATCTCGAATAACTATAAGCTCGAATCATCGGCAGCGCGAAGGCTCATTGTTCGTTGTACCAAAATCTCGAAACACCATTTCTTGCAGACCGACCATATAATCGATTTACAGAAAAGTTATATGGATTTGTATTTGATTGCCTACAACATAATGACAGTATTGCAAATCATACGAAATTATAATTGTTTTTTTTCGAGCAAGTGTCATTCGATATCGCGTCATTCGGTTTCAAGTAGGGAACCCCTTCCCTGCATAAATTGATCGAACGCGAAACGCTCAGAAACTGCAATAAAATCTTTTATTCTGTTTTAAATGTTAGACTTAAAATGCTGTACCAAGAAACTTGGTACCTCCTCGTCTCGTACCTACATGCCTTTTATCTGCCTTGTTCTAATTAAACTTTTTTACTTCTCGAAGAACAATAAAAAGTTCCAAAGTCCTCTGTTACTCGTAGACTGCAGTAAAGTGCGATCCACCGTTTAAAAGTTTCTACTTTATATGGAACCGTTTTAGAAACGTTTGGCCCCGGATCTTAGGACTCATATTTTTATCTCTTGGACATTCTAAGAACGGCTCAAAGCCGGATACTTTGTAACTGGAACAAATCCGTTTGGCAGACTCATGTGTTAGTTCCTTTGAGTTTTTCCTACTTTTCGATATTATTTAAGGCTCAAAGCTCTGCAATGGGAGCTGCTGCTAAATAATTGGATCCGCTTCAATTGGTGACGCTTTTTTTTTCATCTTATCATGTGGTCAATGACTAACCTGGTGCCAAAGTTTATGCTGCCCACGGGGTTCTATTTGGTCAATTGTTTTGGCACTCTCGTTCCTTAGTCGGGGAATCCCTGTGACCCCACCCCGCATCTGGTTTCGTTTATAAATCATTCAAACAAACTCACAGTGGTTCTTTCTGACTTGGCTTCACATACCGTTCAGATATATGTACCTGTTTGCCGACATCACCAATTCCACATCAAAAGTAACTTCTGTTCCAGCCATATACTCGTACATATTTGGTCTTCCTATACTCTAGAAGCCCTCCACATTCACACTCAAATCTTTTCTTATGACATTATTCGTATTTCTATCTTTTCTCCATTACATTTTAGGACCTATCCGTGCACAGGAAAGCATGTTAAGCCGTTGGTTCCTTCTGTCATTTGTAGATCTATGACAGTGTTTATGGGTAGTCAGAAGCCTGAAAGTTTTACAACCATTTTTGTCAAGGGATTTCGTGTTACCCAGTAGAGGTCATTTAAGTATTAGATTGGACCGGAAATCAACACTAATACAGTGCGCTTCGTCATATTATGTATATGGGCCAGGGCAGATGACGATGATGATTTATAAGAGATGTTTTTACTGAATATAGTATTGCCTGGTAATGAAATTATCGATTAATTCTAGATAGAATTAACTATTCTACGCTCGAACCGTTTCAACTTTAACGAGTCTATCCCTGTGTCGAAAGTTTGTTTGGAACCCCCGTAGGCACCGTTTTAGTCTAACGTCGCAATGCGTTCAAATAAATTTTCATTTACAAATTTGTATATTATAACTCCGAAACATGCACAAATTAATTACCTACGAACAACATTTAAAGTTCTGTTGATTTTACAATAACTGGGGCAACTTGAAACTAAACAATTGTATAACATTATTTGAGTATTATATACAAAATCTGTAAAAGGGTTGTTAAACTCAAAGTCTAAAAGAGCGAGGAAAAAATCATTACACTCCAAGTATTCCAAGAAATTGTCTATTTGAATAAAAACCTGTCTGTTTCGGTGATTTCAGGTTTCCTTCAGTGGGTAAGTTAAACTTGTTAATTGACAGTTATAATAATGTTTTAATATTGTTATTACTTAGCCTGGACTATCCCACTGCTGAGCGAAGGCCTTCCTCCATTCCTTCCACCGGTCGCATGGGCCACCTCTCTTCAATAATTCCTAAAGAAGCCAGGTGATTCATCTATTTGATCACATATATCATTTTTCTGTTTTTTTTAAATAATATAAAATAATTATTTAATTTTAGTATGTAGTAGACCATTTCCGCATTGCTCTAACTGCATTTTGTTTGTTAATAGGTTTGGAACGTAAAGTTCAGTTCTTCCAACTTTGTAGTGACACCTGCTCCATTTCAAAGTTCTAACTCGAATGATCAAAGAAGTACAAAGGACTATTCCCCTTTACAACTTGCAGTCAATTGTTTCTTTCGGATAGAAAATTTATACGTCCGCTCACTAGACGTCTTACTAAAAACTTAAACTCTCTTTGCATTTTGATTAAAAGAAACTCTTGTGAGTAAAATGTTGACGTTCGTTTTCATTGTCAGTTATGTTTTTCTGCTGTTGGATTTTGAACTGTTTATTCTGACATAGACGGTTGAAAATAAAACGGTGTGGTTTTATTTAGGCACATAATTATTTTGGTGACACTTAGGTAGTGTACGAAAAAATGGGCGTTGTAATCGGAATTGGACTTACCTTAAATTGGCTCAGACGGGGTACTGTGCGCTTCGTCACATCTCTGCGAGTGTGCATGATGTCATCCTAGATACACACTGATGGTAGCCAATACGAAACTAGCTGCTTGACAGTTAATCGTTGAACACTTTTCCCAGTGATCATCACTATTGGACTGGCCTGTTGGTCTAGTAGTTAGTGACCCTGACTGCTATGCCGGAGGTCGTGGGTTCGATTCCCACCCAGGACAAATCTGTGGCCCTAGTGAAAAAGGATCTAAGTCCAAAAATGCAACTTTACAGGAGAGCCAAAAAACACTCCGCGCGCTTCAAATTGCGTGTTCGACCTCGTGTGACATTTAAACCGCTTCTAAATGAAATAAATGTGATATTTTTTATAGGTAAACGATTTATGCTCTTCATTATTATTGAGTTATTTTTTATGTAAAGTTAATAGTTTTTAAGATAGTGACTTATACTAACCGCAAAATGAATTCCTTGTGGGTATAAAGTAAGTTATACCCCTTCTCCCTTAAATTAAATGATAATTCAAACAAGTGAAAAGGGATACGCATTTGGAATGTTTTTTATGATGACCAAGAACTGCAAAGAAAACTTAATACTTTACTATTTGAAAAACATGCGTTTTACTATGATCTGTAATTCAACGTTAACAAAATGTGAAAATTCTCAAAAAAAATATCTTATCGCCTTTTTCACAAAGATGTTATACGTGGTGTAGGGTACATTATGACTTGTACGAACTATTTTATGCAACTTATATCCATTATTTATATAAAAATACAACAAAAAATGTTTATAATACAATTTTTAGTAAAAATAAATGTTATATAGTTTCTTGCATAATTTGAAAATACAAATACAATTTTAAGAGAAACTTAGGTACATCTTAATCTGCTTAAAAATCACAAAAAGAGTAGGTACAAAAAAAAAACAAAATTATTTTCCTGAAAATATTTAAGTAACTTTTAGTAAAGAAATAAAAAGGGTCTTTCACACAATTTTCTTCAATAAGACAATCCACTTCATCCATCATTTCCAGCTCTTTATAAACAAAACCAATCATGCGGTTAATTCGCCCTCTACCAGCCATTCTAAAAAGGAAATAATTCATGTAAGTAATTTTGAACAGAAACTAATAATTACAATTAGCACCGTAGAGATTTCCACAGGGAAACTTAGTAGGAAGTTACGGTAAATAAAACAGGCATCTTAAATGTGTAGGCTTCCAGGTAAACGAAACAGAAAAAAAATGCATGTTATGTTACTAAACAATGTATACGTTACGAACAATAATAACTCTAAATCAAAAATGAAAACTAAAGCCAAATAAAAACCAAGCAATCTGAAGATTAGGTAGGTATGTTCTTTAAATCTTCGGATTGCATGGTTTTTATGTCATAAGAGTACATAATATACCTATAAGAAAAAATAAAAGGCAGAATTAAGTATTACAAAGATTAATTAAAATTAATCAGGAATATTTTAGCTACCACACTGGTTGATTTTGATGTGCCGTACCTACTTCACCGAGGCTATGGATGCCTGGAAACTCGCTTGCCCGAATTCAGAACTTCCCGAAAACCCATTTTCCCAGAGTCGGTGGGTTGAGCCACTCTGCAGAGCGGTGCAGAAGTACCTAATTGACTCTTCTACCACTGCTACTGAGCGTGCGTGCCTACTCGCTGTGGGTGAATGGGAGTCGGGACTATGGCTTCTTGCACTACCGTCGTCGAACATAGGCACTCTTTTCGATGACACTACTTTCCGCCTCGCTGTTTCCCTTCGTCTAGGAGCTACATGTGTTTCTCTTCATCGCTGTCACTGTGGGGAAGTTGTCAACAGCCTCGGACATCACGGTTTATCATGCAGCCGTAGTGCGGGTCGCATAGCACGGCATACATACATTAATGACATCATCCGACATGCTCTTGTTTCCGTCGGCGTTCCAGCTGTTTTAGAACCCAATGGCTTGGCACGCGACGATGGCAAAAGACCGGACGGTATGTCTTTATTCCCTTGGAAGATGGGTAGGCCTTTAGTATGGGACGCTACTTGTGTCGATACTCTTGCGCCATCCCATCTTCCTGGGTCAACATGCTGTACTGGCGCTGCTGCTGCAGCTGCTGAGAACCTCAAGCGGCGGAAATATAGCAACCTTGTTGGTAGTTATACTTTCGAGCCGTTTGGGGTTGAAGCTCTTGGGCCGTGGGGTCCGAGTGCTCGTCTTCTTTACAAAGACATCTGCAAACGTTTAGTTGACGCTTCCCGTGACCCAAGAGCTGGCCTCTACTTTGGCCAGAGGCTAAGCATTGCCATTCAACGTGGCAATGCCGCCAGTCTTTTGGGCACTTTACCAGCTGGCAGCGATGCAGAAGAATTTTTTGACGCTTTGTAGTTATTTATTGTTAGTTTTAGTTATTTATTTATTTTAAGTTTTTGTTATGATTAAATGTTAAGTTTTAGACAATAATTAAAAAGTATTACAAAGTATCTGAGTTTAAGATTCTAATTAGAACAAAATTGTGAAAGTCGATTTTCAAGTTACGTAGGTACGTAAGCATTTAATAACTATAAAGTCAAAGTCAAAGTCAAATCATTTATTTCAATTAGGCCTGAAAACAGGCACTTTTGAACGTTATACTTACAAATAAATTAAATTAATATGATTCTAGTTGCACATTCCAAAAGGTAGTTTTGTATGGAGAAGAATGTGCAAGAAACTCCATACTTACTCTTTTAAAATAGATTTTACAATATTTGTATACATAATCAAATTATATGTGAGGACGATGTACCATGAGAAAAAAAAACAGCTATCCTGAGATAGGTGATATAAAATAAGCAACGCGGCTGGTAATAGTATGAGCGTATTGAAAGATACATGGTGCTCACATATTTACATAATATTTAATCCAAAGTTGATTATTAAAAAAAAAAGTAATAATCATGAAGTTAATACTTAAAATAAAAATAAAATAAAAAATCAAATTACAATGTGTGATGTAGACAAAAAGCAAACATTCCTGTCCAGACACTAAGTTGTCCTATGGAGCAGGACCAGCATGTTCCCAAGCATTTTTATCTTCAATATAATCCATTAATGTATAATAAGCCTGTTTGCAAAGTGTTTTTTTAACATAAGTTTTAAAGTTTCTTTGATTTAGTTTTAATATATCATTAGGTATTTTGTTGTAGCATTTAACGCAGTACCCCATAAAAGATGATTGTACTTTGGCTAGTCTGAAAGCTGGTTGAGCTATTTTATCTTTATTTCTAGTGTTAAAATTATGCCTATCACTTATTTTGCTAAAAAGATGCAGATTCTTTCTAACATACATTATATTTTCATAAATAAATTGACAAGGCACTGTCATAATATTAATTTTCTTAAAAAGTTCCCTAAGAGATTCGCGATTCGGTAAACCGTAAATGGCTCTGACAGCTCTCTTTTGCAAAATAAAAATGGATTCGATATCAGCAGCCCTACCCCACAGTAAAATGCCATAAGACATTATGCTGTGGAAGTAGCTAAAATATACCAAACGCGCGGTTTGTACATCTGTCAACTGTCTTATTTTTCTAACCGCATAGGCAGCTGAGCTTTACCGCCCTGCAAGAGATGTTAAGTGAGGTCCCCATTGTAATTTTTCATCCAGTGTTATGCCTAGGAAAACTGTTTGATTAATAAATTCCAGTTTTTCTCCATTCAATATGATATCACATTCGCTACTTCTATCATTTGGTAACGTAAATCTAATACATTTCGTTTTTTTCTCATTTAGTACCAAATATATTTACAGTAAACCAATTTTGGACCTGAATAATTGAATTATTTACGCCGTCAAGATTTTGTGACCGACGGTCTATTTTAAATATTAATGATGTGTCATCTGCAAATAACACCATCTTTGGTTGGTTCTGAACTAATTGGGGCAAATCATTTATGTAAACTAAGAAGAGGAACGGCCCTAGAATGGAACCTTGGGGAACACCCATGATCATTTCGGACCCTAATGAGTTCACGCCATTAACCTGAACTTTAACCTGACGTCCTTTTAGGTAAGATCTCATTAAATCAAGAGATTTATTTCTAATTCCATAGTGATCAAGTTTCAGCAAGAGTGTCTCGTGGCTAACGCAATCAAAAGCCTTCGAAAGGTCGCAAAAGATTCCAATGGCATCTTGTGCTTCCTCCCAGGCGTTAAAAATATTTTTGATTAGGGTGACACCGGCGTCAGTTGTACTGCGCCCTTTGGTGAAACCGTACTGCTGTTCGTGAAAAATGGAGTTTTTGTTAAAGTGGCGTAACATTTGATTAAGCATTAACTTTTCAAACACCTTACTGAGAACTGGTAGGATCGAAACTGGCCTATAGTTATTGGGATCTTTATCAATTCCGGATTTGAACAATGGAACTACTTTGCTTTGTTTCATGAGATCCGGGAAAACTCCTTGGTCTACACTGGTGTTAAACATAGAAGCTAAATAAGGCGCAATCGTTTCAATAATAGTATACCTGATCATACATCACACTGAACAGTAAGTAACCAAGTTTATAAACTTTCAATATCTTGACTCGACTAAAATCAATGTAGTTGGAATATAATTAGTGTCTAATTCATTTTTAAGTAATAGATACGTATTGTATAGCTGAAACAAACATCATTGAATAAGAAATGCAAGAGAGTTATGTTCCATAACACATTATTGTTTGTAGTTATTAGGTGTAAAAAGGTATGATTAGACTAAAACCTATTATAGCATACAATCAACTTCGAAATAAGTTACAAAAGTAGGTGTAATAGGATCTTACTTACTCGCGTAATTTTCGATGTTTCTGCAGCGCGTCGACCCAGACTCCGCTCAGACCAGTGCGCGAGCGATTGAAGAGACGCGGGCGCGTATGCACTCTCCACCCACCCGCACCATTCCCCGCATCGACTAGTTATATCCGTACTCACGTAAAATGAAAGCAATTCGTAGGATATAATTATAATTGTATCAAATCATATTTATCAATTTCACAATATCATTTATGTGAATAGTGATCTCAACCGAGTTATTTTTTATTTTTTCCCTTTATTTTGGTGAAAACGGATTTATGTCTAGTAATATCATTACTCACTAAACCATTTTTAAGGACCAAGTGTTGTTGTATTGATAAACACCAACCAAATGAAAACGTGTGTAATGTATGTTAATTTAGATTAAAAAACACGAACAATTATTTTTATTTTTCCGTTTAAAATAATACAAAAGTACTTGAAACCGACTTTTACAGTTTTTTTTTGGTGTCAGTTGGACCCTTACACAAAGTAACTTTCTTATTTTTAGAGATAGCTTAGATCTGTCTTCACCAAACGATAGAGCATTTTTTTCTGATCAATTTGGTACACTTAACTCATTTTCGACAAAATTGGACTTATACCCCTTTTCACTAGGGCCACAGAAATGTTTGTGTGTTTGTGTGTGAGCACGATCATTTGTTCTGTGTCTGGGTGTAATTTATCTATAACTAGCTGCCCCGGCAAACTTCGTTGTGCCTTAGAGTCAATTCATTGCTCTTATTTTTTTTTTATATTAGATATACATACGTTGAAAATATTTTAAATTACAACATGTATATATACCCTAACCTAACTGACCATACCTATCCTATAGCTAACCCAACTATCTAACCTACCTACCTTACTAAAAAATACTAAATTCATAATTTTAATCTGAACTATTGCCTCTATGTTACATACAATAATTTATGCCTATAGTTTTCCCGGTCTACTTTAATTAAAGTCCTAACAGTAAAATAAGTTCTATTTGCAAAGAATTATTAAAGTTCGTCTCTGTCATCATTGCTAGTTACGTAAATTGATTTCTGAAATATAAGACTTTTTTATGCTACATAAAACCTCTAAGTTTAGTAACAAAATAAATTCCAGAACGTAGGTGCGTAGGTATTATAAATTGACAACCTTACCTTCTTGGGTTTAGCTTAAGACTTGTCAATTTCAAATTGTCACCTGATAATGAACTGGGAAGTTTGACTCCTGTCATGTCATCCAAGATGGCGCTGCGTTTGAAAAATGTTTGAGACAACCGATATTCTTGATATTTATTTTTATGATGTCGAACGGGATAAAAAGTATCCTATGTCCTTCTCCTGGCTCTAAACTACCTCCCTGCCAATTTTCAGCTAAATCGGTTCAGCCGTTCTTGAGTTATAAGTGAAGTAACTAACACGACTTTCTTTTATATATATAGATATGTATGTATTTAGAAATATATAAGTATGTTTATCAGCTGTTTAGTACCCATAACACAAGCTCTCAAGCTTAACTTGGGACCAAATGGTGTTGTGTGAAAAGTTGTGGTATATTCATTTTTATTTTATTTATTTACCATTAAATTAACTGGCAAGGGTGATACGCAATGGCCCTGCTAATAGGCAGTGTGCAACAGTGCAAAAATATTCAAGTACTTAGTTATTACAATTTGGCGCGTCGCGCGTTGCCTAGTAGAAAAAGGCATTAAAATTGCTTCAACAAAGAGATCGTAAATTTGCTTACATTGTTTGTGGAGTAAGTACGTTGTACTTTCATAGGCGCTGTGATCTGATTAATGTCCCCGTGTATTTGTTTCTTGTAATAAAAACATTGTCATAAAACAGGGTTATATAATTTTTATGATCGCGACATCAACAAACAAACATAATTCGTAAGTAACTTGCGCTCCGATGGTGTTTCTTACTCCTGTTGACTGTTACTTCGATGTGTATCTTAATACATTTTCGCGTGTTTATTGCCAATAATAAAATATCTTGGCATGATTGCTGAAATGGGTAGAATTGTTCTCACAATAATATAGAAAAGAACATTGCTCAGAACGTCCTATGAATCAACACATACTATTCCTTAATAACTTGTTATGTTTTAGTCGCGCGAACAGCTCCGAAATCTGGCAAACATTTTAGAGAGTGCATGATTGTATTATGATCTTGTTTTACTTTTTTAAGCGCTTCATTTTCGTTAGTAAATAGGTGCAAAGTGTTCCATATTACAAATTTACAACGAATCTTCGTTCCACAAATAATCGTCTTCTACGATGTCCTTCTCACCGTTCCGGTTTCATTCACTCTTCTTTTTTCGTCCAGGCGGTTTTCCTTTGGAATGAGCTTCCTCTGAACATCAGGATGGCAACCAGTTTGTTCACGTTTAAAGTAAAGGCACGCGAACACATTCACAAGGTGTTGGCAAACTTATCCCTAAGTTGAGTAAGCAGATTAGTTTCTCCATTAATATATCTTTTATTTTTATTTTTTTTTCTTTTCTCTTGACCTAGGTATCTCTGGATTTTATATAATATGTATGTATATATGTATTTATCATAAATAATCATTTATTTTTCTTTCAAGTTTTCGTTACCTTCTTGCGCCTACCATGTTCTGTCTCTGCACCACCTTAAGGTAGACTGGTAGAAAATGCCTAAGGCATTAAGTCCGCCTTTGTACAGTTTATTTTACTAGTGCATAAAGTTTTAATAAATAAATAAATAAATATTACCCTTAAGCGCTCAAAAGCGCTGTGCAACGTTATTACCAGTTACTTTTACTAGCTTGACAGTAGGTGCCGGTGGATAGTGACGGGCGACTACGATGATTGATGACATTTGTTTGACAACTCGCTTGCTCTGTATTCATTTGTTTAAGTTGTTTAATAATATTGTCCTTTTTGCAATTTAGTAAGAATCGTGTGTCTCCGTTCGGTACTCAAATGCAATTTAATTTAGAACACAGAAAGTAGATAATTGTATGAGAATGTAAGGCAATATACTTTTAGTTTTTTTAAGGTTTTTAACTCATTGTGTTTTTTAATACATAGGTGTATCTACCCAGATTAGTGCAACACTGAAAACCGTTCAAGTAATCGTGTGAAAACGTTGTTGATGCTAAGCAATAATAAGTGGGATTTAATGGAATGCAGATGGTGCGCAATAAAACAGAAATCATTTTTTTTAACTTAAATTGCTGCATACAATAGAACTTAATAAGTTCACTTTATACATAAGTTCAATTACAAACTTAAACTTTCACTTTTTAAGCTCAAGTTGATTTAATTCCGTTCAACAGGCGTAGAATTTATGGCCTTCTACATGATTAGATTCTCAAACAAAGCGAGGAAGCGTTTATAGAACAAATAAAGTCTACGAAGAATCGAATAGTCTGTACTGAATTTGATTGGCTCGGCATATAGACACATTTGAAGTATATTCGCCAACCAATCAATCTAACTCGCCAAAGTCTTTTTCTTCCTCATCCCGTATCGGCACGAGTTATATGAGAACAGCAAATAGCAAAGTGAAACTATTCCTGCATGTATCAAAACGTACAGTGGTCATTTGTTTTTTTGTATCGTGAGTGCGTGCGTTTACTTCCTGCACTAGTTCTTTTGACAGAGTTCAAAAAAAGATGAAAGGTCTCAATTCAGGTGCCTTTTTTTGTTATTTTGTAACCTTACTACTCGTTGTTTACTAAGGATAATTAGTAGATTTATTTTTTAATAAAAAAGAGCAAGAAAAAATGTGTTATTCAATGTGTATCAAAATATCTGTCAGTTACTGTTTGCTTATTTCCATAACTTTTTAGACTATCGATTTCTACTTGAAATGAGAAGGTACTTATAAACAGTGCTGACATTTTAATGTGAGTATAATATATTCTGTTAGTTACATTTACGACTTTACTACGGAGTGCTAAGTCTTCACCAGTTTTTTTTAGCACAGGGTGCGCCCAAGCGTAAGCGCCACACTTGAGCACTTTCTACATAGAAAGTACCAACTTAATCAACAACAAGAGTAGGTGACCTTCTGCCATATTTTCGTAAACAGTAAGCCAACACCTGTGCCTAAATAACATTGTTATTTTACTGACCATTCCGAGTAAGGTACGGATAGCCGAACAAACAAAAGGTGCACTTAGTAGCGTTTGCATAATGCGTAGGTGGGTATTGACGTATGGGAGCCGCTGGGCACTGCAATACAAAGGCTTAAAGAGCGTAAGCGACGTTGATGTAACTGTCGCTTGTGCTGTTAATCTTCTTAGGATAAGCATACGTGCCCATTGCTTGGTATACAGGAGGGATTATTAACGTTTAGTTTATGAGATATTATTTCTGTGATGTAGGTACATAGATGTTCGGTCTGCACGTCGAGACTAATTTTACGATTTACTTGTGTTTTGATAATCTTTGTGTCAGAAGAAATGTCCGTACATAGTTTCAGATTATCACCGAATTTCTTCTCACATTAAGTCAATGAACCAAAAAAAACAGACACTTTTACTGTAACATTCAAAAGAAAATTCCCAAACTTCCACAAATTACTTTAACAACGTTCGCATTCTACCAACTTTTATGCGAAGAATTCCACAAACAAACAGTTACTTAAGAATTCTTCTCACGTGACTAAGTGAATTTTTATATCTTTAATCCAGCCTGTATACACAGTACGGGTTGCTCAAACTCGATTATAAATTACAGGAATTAATGCACGCATGGTTTTGTTTACAGATACATATCTGTATCGCTCTATTTTCTTTTGTTTTAGAGCGAAATCTTTCTGTGCGGGTGTTCGATGTAAAGGGTAGGCTGCATAAATGTTTTTTTTTGTTATTTTTATTAGAGTTTTTTTCGCCCGTGAGGTGGTCTGGGGGATTATTAAAAGTGACATGTCGTAAGTATCGGCTCTTGTTTAAGCTGCAGGTTGAAGGGATTTTAGATGAAGAAAGGGATTTCATCGTGTGTGTTTCTTTGATGAAATAAGTCTAAACTTCGAAGTTTAAATTGAATATAATGCTGGGAGTGTTACAATGACATTTTATTTTATTACACTTTATTTATTAATGCAAGGTAAAGTTGCTACCTGATAACTCGACGTATCGCATTGTATATAAGAGATCAATTAAATCTGGAAATGTAATTATAGCATCAAGCCATACATTTTTAGAATAAGCTGATCGCAGCCGTGTGTACCATATTTTTTACCACTTTTCAAGAATTTTGTTTGTTATAACTTTATTCCGATTTTAGTGACTTACCTATACTTAGCCATAAATACGTTTTATTACTTTCTAAGTTTTTATTATTTTCTTTTGCAGGTTCTGTTTTGTTATCATTATTATTAATTAATTTTACTCCACATTTATAAACAAGAGGTTTACTGTCTAGTAATTTTCATCACCTTTCCAAGCAAAGTTTCCGTGTATTATTTCGACCTACTTAAAACAATATCGCCGAGATGTAAATGTCAGCATTTCAGTCGACGCCATTTCTCAGTTGAGTTTGTGAAGACTTGAAGTGGCGTGCTGTTGACAACCTATGTAAGTATACTTAGAAACATCTTGAGAATCTTAACCGTACGTAATCTTTGTAATGTAAGTAAATGTTGCCGTAGGGGAACTTTAGATAGAAGGGGTTCGAACATTTAACTATGGAAACTGGTAGATCCAACGGGAAGTAGTAAACAGGGTGAAAGCACATAGGTACGACCAAACACCATAAGTGCTCTTCATGATTCAGAATTGAATTGTTTTAACCAGGGCTGCTACTGAGAACTTTCAGATAGCAGATGAAAAAACTCAATAATAAATTTCCCGCCCTCCCGTATGGGGTTTTCGAATCATTCAATTGAACCAAGGAACTCATACTTGGTAAACGAGACCAACAACAGTAATAATAACGATATTTATTCAAAAGTAAAATAAAATACAGAAGTAAGATACCTGTACTAGAGATAAACCTGTATCGTAACACCAATCACAACATTATCAACATAATTTTTTACCATTATAGATACCCAAAGCCGTAAATGGGTCTTAATTAATTCATAACTTATTAACCTAGATTATACTTATATTACTTACTAGCTTCTGCCCGCGACTTCGTACGCGGATCCTGTTGCTTATGCCAGCGACAACGGGGTCGTCAAAATCGAAGATCTGAAACATCTGATGTCGAATTCTATAAACCCGGGGACGGGAAATCAATGGGATGCGCGAGACGATTCAAGATATTCCAGATTTTTTATTTTTGTTGGTCAACAGGAAATGCCATCAGACTTAACAACTTTTGCTAAGACGCCATTTCTATTATGTATATGTTATATTGTCTCTGGGCTTTGGAGTTCCCCTACAGGTGCTCCAGATCTTCAAATTTAGTCTCACAGCAGAAAACACTCTTCACGTGGAATAGTTTTTGCAATGGCACCATTTTTATATCTCTTTTACTTTAGGTCATCATAATATGTTGCGTGACGTTCACGATCAGCGGTCAGTCGCGCATCTCCTTCCCCCCCTTATCTCTAGAGTCGATGCGTATATACGCTGAAAACTCAAGCGTCATGCTTTTTCCGTGAACGTCTCCAACTCGCGAGACAGTGCATGATGTTCACGATCAGCGGTCAGTCGCGCATATATTCTTCACTGGTCTCTAGAGACATGGATGTAGATGCGTAAATACGCTGAGAATGTAGGCCTGCTTCGCGATCCCAAGAAGTTTCCACGGAGCAAGTTGCAGCCTCATGTTCTCGAACAGCATCAAGTCTCTCCTAACGCTCTTCGGTAGATTGTTGGGATCTTATGGTCTTTAATCATTTAGCACCTTTGGAATATTGGGAAAAATTTGACCTCTTTCTAGGCATGGTTATAGTTTTATTGTGATGATACCTGATCAATTAAAATCTAAGTGGCTGCTCCCCTGCGTTACCGGGTAAGCTACCGTGTAACGAAGTTAAATGAAAAAGGAAATTAAACACTCAAATAACATAAGCCCGAAGGCATACGATAAAAAAATGGGAGTTTTAGCCAGTAGAGTCTAATTTTCAACGATATACCATCGTCATCGAAAATCAGTCCTGAACTGTTCCCGCCTTCACCGCGTAGTACCTCCTACTTATGTTATTTTATAATTATGCAATGAAATTAGTGATAGTTTTAATTTCTATATCAAATGTTTCTGATCTTCGATTTTTATAAGTCAACAGGAAATGCCTATCAGACTGAACAACTTTTGCTAAGACGTCATTCCTATGTGAGTTATGGTGTAGCTGGGCTCTTGGAGTTCCACAACAGGTGTTCCAGATCTTCGATTTTTATACGTCAACAGCGAGTGCTCATAAGGCTGAACAACTCTTGATAAGACATCATTCCAATATATGTTATAGTGTAGCTGGGCTCTTGAAGTTCCACATCAGGTGTTCCGGATCTTCAAATTTATTCTCTCAGCAGAAAATGCTCATAACGTGGAACAATTTTTGCTATGGTACCATTTTTGTATCTCCTATAGTTTAGATGGTCTGTTGCGGTTCTGCATCAGGTGTTCCGGATCTTCAAATTTATTCTCTCAGCAGAAAATGCTCATCACGTGGAACAATTTTTGCTATGGGACCATTTTTGTATCTCCTATAGTTTAGCTGGTCTGTTGCGGTTCTGCATCAGGTGTTCCGGATCTTCAAATTTATTCTCTCAGCAGAAAATGCTCATCACGTGGAACAATTTTTGCTATGGTACCATTTTTGTATCTCCTATAGTTTAGATAGTCTGTTGCGGTTCTGCATCAGGTGTTCCGGATCTTCAAATTTATTCTCTCAGCAGAAAATGCTCATCACGTGGAACAATTTTTGCTATGGGACCATTTTTGTATCTCCTATAGTTTAGCTGGTCTGTTGCGGTTCTGCATCAGGTGTTCCGGATCTTCAAATTTATTCTTTTAGCAGAAAATGCTCATCACGTGGAACAATTTTTGCTATGGTACCATTTTTGTATCTCCTATAGTTTAGCTGGTCTGTTGCGGTTCTGCATCAGGTGTTCCAGTTTCCACGATAAATTATAGCCTATGTGTTGACCAGACTTAATATCTATACAACAAAAAAAAAATCACTCAAATCCGTCCAGTAGTTCCGAAGATTAGCGTGTGCAAACAAACAGACAAACAGACAAACAGACAAACAGACAAACAGACAAACAGACAGACTTTTTTTTTTGGATTCGTGCTCTATTACTGTTTCTAAACCCCCCTCAATTATTATTTTTTAAATATATTCAATGTACAGACACAGTTTTTTTACAGTCTTATTATATGTATAGATAATTAATACCTATATACATACATACATACATACATAAACTCACGCCTTTTTCCCATGGGGGTAGGCAGAAACTACAGAGCGCCATATGCTACGATATATAATAATAATATACAGGGTGGCAGGGACATCGACGCACATCCGCTTACCATGGATTCAGTACATGATTCTGGACCCCCCTGCGTTGAAATTTTTCGTCGGCTTTTCCTTAAATTTTACGTTTTTTTTTGCATTTTTTTTTACTGTAAACTGTATATAAACATTATTTTTACCTATTCCAATGAGATTTTGTAAATTCACTTGTTTCACTTAAACCAGCAATGAAAGTAAAACAGGAAAGGGCTACCTGATCAGCTGTTTTTCTAAAGTTCAAATGCGAGGTCAACACTAGCATAGTAGGTGCCTTCGCTTTTCGCTTTCTACCTAATGCCAACATTCTATTGTCGGCCACAAAGGACGCCACCGCACCGGGCGGCGCGCGGTCTAGTCTGTACGATATTTTTTTAACCAGCCATTTCCGAGATGAATGACCTTCGTAATTTCATTTATGGCATCAGGTGCAACCTTTTCACGACGTTTGCGCGTCGATGTCCCTGCCACCCTGTATAATATAATACCTATATCTAATTAAAAATTGTTTAGGATAGCCCTTATAAACAATAAATAAAAATAAAAAAAACAACCCAACTACCCAAAAATTACAATAACAAATTAACAACAGTTTCGTTTCAGCCGCATAAGCGACACGGTCTCACGACGGAACGCGATCAAGCGACAAAACGCTTATGTGGACTAGTGCTTAGAGAAATGGCGCGAAGGGAAATAGCCCGTTTGTCTATGGCGACGTTGGTTTACACCCATTCCGTTAGCGAAAATGTTCTACTGATAAAGTTCTCGATACGGAATCGGTGTTTACGTACCGAATGTTAGGTGTGGGTTCAGTTAATACTTTCCTCTGTTGCCGTGAATGTTAGAAAGGAATTATTTTAGACAGAAAGGTACTTATAAGTCATTCATACATTCAAATTCAAATTAGTTTAATTCGCATAACATAGGTAAAGCAATAATGGTGTAGCGAGGTAATATTAGAGCGCTTGTTCTACCCAAAGGCGTACAAATATTTGTGAGAAATTGACAAAAGAGGCTAGCCAAGTCTCAATAATTAAATAAGATCCGTGGACAAACAAAAACAATTTTAAAGCATTTGCTAATCCGCCTTGAACAAGCATGGTGATTAATGTCCGTGTCGTTTCTGTATGAGAAGAGCCCTTTGCCCTGTCGTGGGACAGTTTTCATACTATTACATACAATAGATAAAGTACACCCAGACACACACAGAACAAGTGATAGTGCTCATTACACAAACATTTGCCTTGAGTGGGAATAGAATTCACGACCTTTGGCATAACAGTCAGGGTCACTAACTGCTTGTCCAACAGGTCAGTTATATAATAGGCTAGTCTATGCAGCTGCTTTAAGTTAAAATATAATAATCGCTCCAGAACGTGCTGGTAATGTTCTATCATAAATTCACAATACGTTACAGAAATCACTAAACACGCATTCCACCATGAAAACGGAAAGCCATTTTCATACCAAGTGTGCATGACATAAGTGGTACATTCGCGTACATAAATCTACGAATCTATATTGTTACACGTCTATATTGTGACTGTCATCAATGATTGATAGCTTCCGTCTGCCTGTTCTCTAAATTGGACTAATGTGTGTTTGGTAACATGAACTGGGACAATACGCTAGTAGGTATAGTTGGCGGGCTGTGGGGATTATGTTTCGTTAGATATCTGGATGATATTGTAAAAGGACATGCAAATAATATTCTTTATTTTAATAACGAACATTTTTTGTTATTTTAGGCTTTGGTATTGAGTCGAGCTTTTGGCGACTTAAGTTCGTCAGAAGGCCGTTTTTCTCTCTCAACTCAATATATTTAAAAAATTGGCTAAGTGCGAGTCTTCGAAACCTCACTTCAATATTTATTTTATTCTGTTTTTTTTTGTATTTTTACTTATAACGATGACGGAAATATATCATCTGCAAAAAAAAAAACTGTCTAGCTATCACGATTCATGAGAATGTATCTCATGAATCGTGATAGAAGATAGACAGACGGACAGTGGAGTCTTTGTAATGTAGCGGTGAAATTTCCGTACCTGAAAAGTTAAAAGTTACATTTCACCGCTGGACATATTCTTGATTAATTAATTTTGCTTTCTTTTTCTCTCTTTGTCAAAGCAGGTAATTTTCTGTTTTTGACAACCATTGGCGATGCCAATTTTATTCAAGCACAATAATATTGTAAGATTAAGATCATAGGAACAAAGATTAGAATAAAAATCTTTACTCAACTTCTTAGGATAAGAATAAGTGGGTCTAGTTAACGTCGCAAAATTTGACATAAACAACCAAAATAACATTGATTGTACGATAAACAAAAGCGTCGCTTAAGTTCTAACACCGCGGAAGTCCAAAAAATGCCAAATGCCAATTTGACTTTTGCATGTCATTCAATAGACGATCGAAAGACGCATCTCTAGACCAATCAGAATCAGGGATTTCAACCAATTAGAGCGTTTTTTTTCACATAAAAATTATATATTGATATCGCTATATATAATAGTGCATGGTTTTATTGCTCTCCTGAAAAGTTGCCATTTTTGACTTCCGCGGTGTTAGAACTTAAGCGACGAAAGATTATTTTTAAAAGTCGAAAGAATGGTAAGAATGCGAATTTCAAAAAAAGAATTTCAGAGAGCGTGTTTCAAATAATGGTTTTGACAGATAAACCCACCAAAGAGGCCGTACTCACATGAGATCAATTTATAAGTACAAAAATGGAAGGTAAATGCTATCACCAAGTGCTGTCATTCCACATGTTAAGCCCCGACCGACGCTTCCACGAGTAACACAGACACGTGGCACTTACACGTGTGTACAGAGTACCTCCTGGATGTTCTTCGAAACATGCAAAATCAACAATTCAACACTCATCTTAATGAGTACGAAATAATAATATGTATTATTTTTTTTCGGAAATGTAGACCATATTCTTTAAAAACGATATCACAAAACTTTATATTATTATCGTAATTGTCAAGGAACAAGCCCGAGATAGGTCAAAGACCGTAAACTGCACGGGTTTCTATGAATCTCTATGTCCTGTGGGAATCGAACCCACGACCTCCTGCAAAGCAGTCAGGACCACTAACTACTGGACCAACAGGCCAGTCAAAATGTTTTTTCCTAGGTATCGGTTCCTTATTTAGCGCAGTCACTACCAAAATAATGTCTGGAAAAGACAAAAAAACATAAAGGACTTTCAACAGATCTCTTAGTTTGTTTCAGTGTAGCTTTCTCAGACTAAAGTTGATCATTTACTTAAGTAAATGATATTTATTTCTGTAAATGGGTTCATACAAACACTTTTACATATCATTTTTTAATTAGAAGATGAGGTCGGTATTTCACTATCTTACTATTCTAAGAAGGAACCCCGAATGAAACTCCAAGGTCACAGTCTCTTTTAAAGTCCAGACATTATCTTGGTCAGATTATGTAAGAACTATGCAGATATGTGTCTGATAATGGTCTTTTGAGGAAAGAACCACACAGACATGAGTGGACCAGATCAGTCAAATGCAAAGACAACACCTATAGACCGGACATCACGGTCAAAATTTTCGTCCGAAACTTGTGTCCTGCTTGGACACAAGTCTGTGAGTTTTTTTAGTACGCACCGCTGCCGCTCCAATATTCATATATTATTCTAGATGGCGTTACCGAGACATGGGATCAAAGTTTTTCGATGACATTTCCTTGATTCCTAGTATTTTAAATCTCTTCGGTCAAATGCAAGCATTTGTCAGTTATCGTGAGCTTAACTTGGAACTAGTACCTAAGCAAGAAATATCTTAAACCTTATAAGTCTCCCATTGCCAGGTATAATCACATTTCCCCACTTCAATGAATGATAGAAGATTAGAAGTCCCAACAATTATCGACTGGTGCCACATAGAAGCATTAATCGCTCATTCTATTGCTTCACAAGCTAATACTGAAAACATATAACTCATTGAAACGCTCGCGTGACGTGAACGCTCATATTTTATGCTCGGATTCTCGTAAGTGAAAAATAACGCGATTGCTTCGATGGACGCTTTTATTATTATTAAAGAGTTGAGGAAATGGCTCGTTTTATGTTCCACGATGGGCGATTAGTTATGCACTATTCCGAAGTTAAGTTCTAAATGATTATACACTCATGGTGGTTTATTATAGTGGTTGTTGAAATGGCCATGTGGGGGACCTATGAAGTCTGGATCTGCGCCCGATTGATGGAAATAGGTTCATCTCCTATTACATAGAAGTTATGCATAACTAGCACTTCACTAGAATTTCGTACGTAAATTGTGTGTGTAATCTATTGGTCTATTGGTATAAGGTTTTTCAAAATCGATTCTGTATATCTGGATATCTCTGGAGATTAGGTACCCCTAAAGCGTCGTCCTGATTGACAATGATCGTACGATCACACGATGAGTTTCCGTCGTGCGATGATGATGATGAGCCGGTGCTCGAGACACTCATATTCATATTCATATTCATATCTTTATTTGCATTCCATAATGTGTTGAGATCTTACAATCTTACTCTGACGAAATTTGTATGTTTGAACTCATCGCGCATCGTGTCATCGTCCGATCATTGCCAATTGGGACAAACGCCTTTAAAGTCACTTACAAATTTTACCTGTTTATAACATTATTATTAATTATTATTAAAGTAGATATAGACTAGTAAAATGTGGGCGTACCACACGATTTTCGGAGATTACAGGCGTGATGGTTCGTTATTTGCTTATTACAATTTTCTATAAGCTGTATCTGCAACTCCCGCTTGTTTCAAGTCCCTGTCATTTAAATATCCCTTTATTCGTAACCAAGTACATAATTTCTCTTTCCACATATTGATACTAAACTTAGCTCCTTTTGTATTACGTAATACTTTGAAACATTCGCGTGGGTGGGAGGTTTCCAATCAAGTTTCATACAATATAGGTCGTATAATGTATAATCCATTTTATAGGAATTTAGATCAGCAGTTACAATTCTGTAATTTTACGTACCACTGCCATATTATCCGACATTAATTATACATACCTATCTTAGTAGTATATTCATTTGTACGAAGGAATTTGAACAAGCTTCCTTTGGAGTTTATAGAAGCCACAATGTCTTGGGAATTTCCGGGGTCATTATAAATTCTGACTGACTCAAACCTGATGCTCTGTGTGCACCAGAAAGGTAAACTGTAGCCGTCCTGATTATTCTACTAAATAAACTCTATCTAGTTTGCGAAGTAGTTTGGTCATACATTAAGATGGTGTGTTTTGGGGTAGGCGCATACAAGATCATGTTTGATGAGTCTAGGGCCCAGCAGGGGGAATGTTGTCGGCTGATTGCGCTGCGGTCAACAGTGTGTTCCTGCGAGATTATCAAGAAGAAAGGTTTTGGACATTAGTTTCGAGCTACAATTGCATTTTCTTATACAGTGTGTTTTTTTATGTTTTGTACCTGGTAGAGTTACCTACATTGTATAAAAAAATAATATTAAAAGTCCCAGAATATGTGGTCCAAAAATGCATGATATTGTCGATCTAGATAGAAAGAAGAAAAAAGCATTTATTTGGCAAAACACAGGCACACGACAATAAATAAAAGTATGTACAAAAGAAAAGAATTAAACTAAAATAAAAATAGAACTAAACAAAATAAAGAATTATGAGTCTTGCGGCTGCGCCAAATAGGTCCAGTTCAGCAAAGATGCTAGACACCTAGTGCCTGACGCTGGTTTGCAACTGGACCTGATCTAAGTTTCATTGATAAACACGAACAACTCATATTCACTGAAACCAATCATGCATACCTATTTACAGTTAAGAAATTGTGACATTAATGATTGTGATTTTGACGAATTGTTTTGTATGAAAAATGGGAACATAAAAATAACAATTGAACAAAAATCATATCAGTTGATTTTTTGCTGTGGTCTCATTCATACTCTAGAGTTGGTATATAAAACTAAAACCTTTTTTTTACAAAAAAGCTCGGAAGCCTGTGGCTTTAATGGTTTTGTTTTATTCAAATACAAACTAATACTAGCAGACGTTCCGCGATTTCACCCGCGTAGTTCCCGGTCCCGTGGGATTAAAGGAAAAAAAAAGTAGACTATATCACCCGGGGATAGTGTAGCTTCACAAACGGTGAAAGAATTATTCAAATCGGTCCAGTAGTTTCGGAACCTATTCAATGCAAACAAACAATCAAACATTTCCTCTTTATATAATTAGTATAGAAGTATAGATATAAATTTGCCACCGACTTCCGAATCTAGAGTTATTTTACACCTTTTATTGTTTAATTAACAAACACAAAAAAATACTTTCAGACGGATTGATTTCCTTTTATGAAGTTGGATAAAAAACACCTTGGTTATAAACGATTACGGGTGCATAATTTAAAAATCTTAATACGTATTCTTAACTAGTTATCCAATAACGCTGTAAATACTCAGACGGCAATAACAATTAATTAAGGAACTTATTACCTAGTGGGCGCAAAGCCCCGCCGTTTGTTGTACTGATGAATGTGGGTGCATTGGGTATATGGAGCGCAGTTTGTCAAAGTGGAGCAAAAAGTTGTAGAATTCATTAGTGATGGGATATTGTGACTGTTGAGAAGTGTTTGCTTGTGGAGAAATACCCATTTGCTGAGGGAACATTGGCCAATGGGCTACTATTTTAGTTTTTAGTCATCTAGATTACAAGAAAATATTCGACACATATTTTTTCTTTTCAATCTATTCGTCACGCAGTATATGATTCATTCCCAAGCTTAACAGTATCATCATCATCATCATCATCATTTCAGCCATAGGAAGTCCACTGCTGGACATAGGTCTCCCCTATAGATCTTCAATAAGGCCGGTTGGAAGCGTATTCCCGCGGCCTTAATGAGGTCGTCTGTCCACCTTGTAGGTGGACGTCCTACGCTGCACTTGCCGATACGTGGCCTCCACTCGAGAACCTTTCGACCCCATCGGTCATCAGTCCTCCGTGCTATATGCCCTGCCCACTGCCACTTCAACCTGCTAATCCGCTGGGCTATGTCGGTAACCTTGGTTCTTCTATGGATCTCCTCATTTCTGATAAACAGTATACTTTAAGTTAAATCTTTCTACCAATTACCAAAATATTGGCTACAATACTCATAGTATTTTAGGCGAGAAACGGTAAGCGTTTCTGGCACACAGCCCAGCAAAAAGATAATTTATCTTGGCTTGAGCGGTTATAGGGAAGGCGGAAACCGAAGATGGTGATAGCTTGGCATTAACTTTAACTTATAATAATGAAAAATGTGTCTAGTGGTTGACTAAAAGCTTCCAACATGAAGATTCGTTGCTGAGAGGTTATAACCTACTTAATTAATTGTCAAAGTTGGCATTATAACAACGCTAGACAGGTTTGGCATAGTTTTTGTACCCATTTAACAGTTAACTGCTTATTGGTTTCAATTCGATGGTCTTAGATTATCATTTTAAATATAGAGTCACAGCCTTATGAATATAAGCCAGCATTGCACATGTAAGCGGGTACGCCTTTTATACCTGGAGGCTGTTATTTTTCAGTTTTGTAGTTGTTTTGCTTGAGTTTAGATGTCAATGTTAATATGAATTTACTTTTTTTTCTTTATCTCGGTATAATGGAGTGTGCTAGCTAACACGCGTGACAATCATTCTGAAATGTAATGTTTTACAATATGTATAAACATAAGAGCTATTTATTGAGCATTTCATTGTATAGATTCTTTGTATACCAAGTTCTTCAAACGAATCAGACAGATGTGTTGCTGGGGAGTTTGTTCCGCCACGTCTTCTTCCCAGCAAAAACACTAGGAAGTGGCGAAGGGTGGGCCGTTTTTGGGGGACTGTCTTTATGTATTTTTTTTTGACGTTCAAAAAGTGCTGATTATCAGCCTAGTTTGAATAAAGACTTTTGATTTTGATTTTGATTTTGATTAATTTGCTAATGGTTTAACATGCACTGAAACTCAAGCAGTTATAGCGTAGTGATGTGATCAGCAGACTACCAAGTAACCGGTCTCGGGTTCCAACCCAAGTGTCGGCTTCCAGTTTAACTGCATGCAGCTGAAAACCAGAAACTTACATGGAGCAAATGCCTACCTGACCTCTACAACCCAGCGACTGCGAAATACGACACCCCGTGGTTAGCCTGTCGAGGTTCTGAATACACGTAAAGACTTACAAATATCTACTAATGATAACTGAGTCCGACACCTTAACGTACGTATAATACTAACATACTACTGGTTGTGATGTATGTAAATAGTGTATGTACTTACCTATATTTAAAGAGGTAAAGTTTGTGAGGTTGGAGGGATCTAGTGATCTCTGGATCTACTGAACCAATTTAGGAAATTCTTTTACCACTAGCATATGACACTAACAAATAATATCAAATAATACACATACAAATAATATGCTGTACCCATGATATTTTCATAACTATGAGAGGTTGGAGGGAATGTTACAAGGACGAAATGCTGAGCTAGTGAGTTATAAAATAATTTGTATGTTTTTTTTTTATATAAATAGGTATAATGGTCTACCCTTGACCTCAATCTTGTCCTGCGGTCAGAGATGAGGTCGACGATGGAACGAGCTTACCCAAAAGAAGCCTATTAACTCGCGACTTAAACAGATTGGGGTCATTATGAACTCGGGGACACTGATGCTGGCAGAGAATTCCACTTCTTGACTGTGCGCATAATGAAGGAACAGGCAAAGCGCTTCGTGCGAATGTGTGGAACATCTACAAAGAATGGGATGGTATATGTATAAGAAACAAACTTTTTGCTCTGTTCTTTAGTCTGTCAATTTTTTTATGTCATTTCGTCTGTCGGAAAATACGGTTAGGTGAGACAATTCATTGTTTAATTCCTAATTACACTGATTGTTGTGACTGAAATAGTTCACTTCACAGACATTCAATACTTACAATAGATAGGACATCGCGAACAAAATTTTCATCCGAGACTTATTTCCTAATAGACACAAGTCTATGAGTTTAATTTAGTACGCTCCGCTACTTCCACCTGGCGTTAATCCCGGCTATTGCCAGGGTCCGCCTTCCGACTGAGCTTCTTCCACTTTGCCCGATCTTCAACATCCTTTCAGTCAGGCCATTGGCTCTCATGTCGGACTTGACGACGTCCAGCCAGCGTTTGCGAGGGCGACCACGGGGCCTAGCCCCAAGGACAGCCATATACATGCATCTCCGACCAACCTACTCGATAGGGCGGCGCATAATGTGGCCATACCATCGCAGACGACACTCTTGCAGTTTTTCTCCCACGTCGCGGACACCAAGACTACCCCGGATGAATGAGTTGCGTATGCGATCGGATCGCGTTACGCCGCTCATCCACCTAAGCATCTTCATCTCCGTGACGCGAAGTTCCTGGGTGTGTCTACTTAATGCTGGCCAACATTCGCCGCCGTACAGGAGGACAGGCCGTATGATGCATTTATATATCTGCCCCTTGAGCTTTGGAGGCATTTTGCGGTCGCATACAACGCCCGTTACCTCGCGCCACTTCGCCCAGGCTGCGCCTACACGTACTTGGATATCGTAATCGACGTTGCCAGACTCGTGCAGCACGGATCCAAGGTACCTGAACTTATCGGACTTTGAGATCAGCTGGCTTATTCACAACCATTCGACTAGATTCCGTACCGAATCGAACGTCTAAGATGTCGAAGATGTCATCCAAACGCAATTCACAAATCCGAAACCGATTTTTTTGACAGTTCAAATTCGATAAGAAGACTCAAATCTTTCCGACAGCTGTTTGCTATCGGGAGCCATACCGAACAAAATTTAAACGATTTATTTTTCATAAATCCAGGTTATTTCAGAGAAATATAAACACTGTAAACCTTTAAAACACTGCACTTTTACCTAAATGAAGTTTTATTATTGTATTGACCGTATTTCATTGATACTTTCGCATTTACATAAATTCAAAGTGTAATTATGTAGAACTACATAATTACACTTTGAATTACTTTATTCGTATAGTTGTACGTGTTATTGTTTGACAATAAGCAAATAGCAAGATTTGTGTATTGATATCAAATACTTACAGTCATTTAGCCTTTTTAAAGCAAAGTTATAATAAAAGAAATTTTAATCCATAGTTTTATTTCAAATAAAAACTTTTTCCGAAAAAAGATTAAAAAAGATTAAAAAGTAAAAAAGACTGTCAAACTGGCAATGCCAGTTTGACAAACGGCTGTTTACAAAGCAAGTTTATTCGAAATAAAGTTTGTTTGATTAATAATAAAATCATTTTGTACCGTTTGCTGTCTATTAAATTACTAGCTGTATATTCTATAATTAAACGGATCGAAACATTCAAATAAACCAATTTTATTTACTACTTTAAATTTTCTACCACGCTGATCATTTACTACCATTTTGTAGCGTTCCCCATAAATACAACGAGCAATCGTTTAGAAAAAAAAACGTATCCGTTCGGATCTGTGAATAGCGTTTTGGCAGTTCTTCGGCTCGGAAAAGAGATAGTCGAAAACGGTTTCTTACCGACACGGAAACCAATCGAACGGTTTAGAATAAGGCAGCAGGTCCGAACCTATTCGAATTTAGTACGCTCCGCTGCCGCACCAATATTGCTACATTATTCTAGATGGCGTTACTGAGGCTTGGGATCACAGTTGGAACGAAGTTCCTTATCGCGCGTTGCGAAAGGGGGCTAGACGGAAAAAAACAAGACCAAAAGTTGTAACGACACTTTTTGCTATAGTTGTAAGCCATGCGACGTGCGCGTTTCTGTCTATTTCTCTCTCTCTCTCTCTCTCTCTCTCTCTCTCTCTCTCTCTCTCATAGAAGGGAACTTTGTTCCATCCGGGTTTCCCTTGACACCTCTTAAGTTTTTTTTTCTATAAAATTTCTTGGCGTGTCCTCGTTACAGAATCTTAAGTCTTCTTCACTAATCAGAAAGAAAACTCCTAAACAAAGTAACTAATCCTTATTTTCTTCATTAATTTCATAGTCATGTACACGGAAGTACCAGATGAGAATAGAATGTCTCGTGCCTGATTGATATCATTCTCATCAGATTAGCCTTTGTTTTCCCCAGTGGCTTCTGTTATCTCTCATCGGCAACGCTTTCACTGAAGTTAAGGTTAATTGACACATAGCCCAACAGTGATATCCGGATTGTTATGGGAAAAGGTTTTTTAAGGGGTGTTGTGCAAAAGTGAGGAGGTAACAGTCTCTTCTAAAGTCCAGTCATTATCTTGGTCAGATTATGTAAGAACCCTTGCACATTTGGGTCTGACAATGGTCTTTTGAGGAAAGATCCAGGCAGATATGAGTGGATCAGATCAGCCAGTGCAAGCATTTGTCAGTTATCGTGAGCTCAACTTGGAACTTGAGGAGCTTTACGTCCTGACGAACAATACCAAAGAAAGAACATTTGGAACATAAAGTACTGAAACTGCCAGACAAAATATTAAAAAGAACGTTAAGGATTTGGAAAAGAAATTAAAACAAAAAAAATGGAAATATAATCCGCATAGTCCTTACATTCACAATTGTTAAAGAATAAAATATAAAAATACTATACAAAGTAAATATGTATAAATGTCATTGTGTACTAATTACAATTAATGTAAAACTGTATTAGAAAATAATTAAAATGTCAACGACAACAAGCAAATATGTCTGGATCTATTTACCCGATATTGTTTTTTTCCTCTTACCATAGGCTATATTTTATTTTTAAAACTATTAGGGGGTGGAGGGGATGTTAAAATTACGAAATTCACGCTGACGTAGTCGTGAGAGAAGTGCTAGTGATGTATTTATTTAGATAAACTAGCCTAAAGCTCAGATTACATCATGATGCCCTCCTGCACTTATAGGAACTTACAATTGACTGGCCTGTTAGTCTAGTAGTTAGTGACCCTGACTGATGCCGGAAGTCATGGGTTCGATTCCCACCCAGGACAAATGTTTGTGTGTTGTGCACGATAATTTGTTCTGTGTCTGTGTGTAATAATTTATCTATAATATGTATGTATTTAGAAATATGTAAGTATGTTTATCAGCTGTTTAGTACCATAACACAAACTCTCAAGCTTAGCTTGGGACTAAATGGCGTTGTGTGAAAAAGTTGTGGAATATTATTATTATTATTTAAATTAAAAACAAAACATAACAACACGCCTGTTATCCCCGAAGGGCTAGGCAGATGTGTACCTGGTGGTACACCCTCATTTAATATGTCTGAAATCACCAACCAGCTTTGAAGAAGCTTAGTAATTACCCAACTAGCAATTTTATCTTGCGGATATGCTGATTTAAGAACTGAGGTGTTACAGCTGATTTACACGTGTCTAGACTATGACAGTACATCTTATAAAAGCATGATTTAAGGCGTTTTGTACTAAAAGAATACTAACACTTATTACGTGCTCTTATAGATGTGTATAAAGAATCGTTGTAACACATTTATCAGCACAGTTGTCTTACAAGTGCATTTTTTAAGAGCAATTGCTCTTGAATATTATTTGCACTTATAAAAGCATCTTAAAAGTACATTCTTTCTTAGTAGATTCTGCATTGAGTGTTTTATAACACTTAGGACCTTAATAAACTTTTGCATAAAACTCTATAAAGCCAATAAGTTGTAAGTGTGAATAGTTTTCTCTAAGTCAAATTAAAGAGAAGAGGTATCATAGTAGATCTCTATCAGAATATTTTGTCTTTTAAAAGAGTTGTGAACACTTTATTAAGAATATGTCGGCCATTGTATTCGTGTAAACAACGCTAAGAGTTTGTAACAGTTAAGCATGGAGTTGGAAAAATGGAAAAGGTTTAAAAGAAGTGGAGCATTTATAGGAAAAAAATGAAACAAAAATACACAGACTCACAAAAAAAACTACTTGGTACCTACTAGTAGAGCTACGATTGAAAACGATGGAGCCAGTAAATCGTTCGATGGTTCCGTACAAAAACAAGAAGAATAAACACAAGAATAACATAGCAGCTCTGAAGAGTTTGAACTGGCAGATTCTAGTCTTAATTCTGGTTCTAACGATAGCGATGAAAGTCAATGTGTAATAGATACAACGGATTACGAAAAAAATATACAATTTCGTGAAGAAATCAAAATATGGCTTGTTCAGAATAATATACCACACTCGGCGTTTAATGAACTTTCAGTGATTATTAACAAAAGGATCGAGCACATACTACCCAAAGATGCTAATAAAAATATTTTAAAACACACTCACTTAATAGTACCCACTTACCCACCCAGTAGATACTTATGCATGTTCGGCTCACCTAACATTATACCTACCACAAAATGGTAATTTGTATGCCTCATGGCATAAGGAACCCTAAATTTATTAAATGGCTGCAAGTAGTTACCTTATGTAAGTGTTCAATAAGACTCAAAGGTTTAAACTTAACTTAGGTAGTGTGAAATAAGACATTTTAGTATCAAGCTTATCTTAGAGAAGAGTAATTGGTCTTATAAATCTCTAATGGCGTAAGTTTTTATTTTTACAATTAATTATAATTGTTTTCCTAATATTCAAAATACATAACGCAGTGAGCCTGTGAAAATATTCCACTTTATTCCACAAATCATTCGAAGAAATGTACACCGCAAGTTATTTAAGTTCATAGACACATAACTATCATGCAAAGAACTAAATGATTACAAGAAATTCAAATACTACTAAAACAAATATTACATGAGTTGACAATAAAACTTTTTTTTTATTCCAGCAGCGCTCGCGCACACTTTTTCGGCCGTTGTGATAAATATTCCTTTATTGAACTTCCACAGAGCAATATAAGGGGAATTACACTTATAAGAGCAGTCGTAAGAGCGCTCTAAGTCCTATTTTACCTTAAACCATGCTATTATAAAACCATCATAAGTTATTTCGGTATTACAATAGCAGTGACAAGATTATTGTAAGTGTAAATTAATCTTCAATAAGAGCGTTATAAGTTGACTCTAAGTGAGAATTCTCTTATAAAGTGCGCCTAAATCGACACTTTCAGTTGTTTGTAAGTATTATAAAAGAGTAAAAAAATATAGGTCTTGGGACACTTGTAAGTAAAAATTTTGCTAGTTGGGTATTGCTCATACCTTCTCTGTTTGAGGAGAAAGAAGCCTTTGTTTATTCAGTAGGACAGTAACAAAGTAAGCAAGTATTATTATTTTTTGTCCAAATTAAATTAAGATTGCATCCCAGCCAGAGTGTTGTTCGGTAGAAATATCCCCGTGAAAATATAGAAGAAGTGAAGATGAGTGAATGTCATCCCATATTAAAGTCAAAGTCAAAGTCAAACCATTTATTTCAATTAGGCCCCTATAAGGCACTTTTGAACGTCGAACAAAAATTTACTTTAAAAAATGATTTTAGTTGCCCCTTCCAAAAAGTAGATTAATTTATTTCATCTTACTTTTCGGAAAGATATTTTATCAGTAGGTTAGGTTAGCAAGGTATAGCACTACTTTATCCAAAATGTAAAGTTTTATACAAGCGATAAATATTGAACAGCTTCAGAAACGTTAGTTAAGCGAACTTAAGCTAACTTTTGGTAGCGACAACATTCCAATGAAGTGCGATTCGACTTTAATACGTCAATTCAATCATTATGCCCTCTTTGTTTTACCAACCGACAACCGTCCTTGTTCTCGATAGAAAAAATATAAAAATAAAAGGTCCGCCACACAACGAGAGATAATCGCTGATGAGATCTCCGCCGTCGGCTTCGCATTGTTTGTAAATGAGAGCAGCGAAAATAAAATAAAAACGTTCATTTGATACGAGTAGTGCTCTCTCGACTCGATTGTTTTGGACCTTTGAATCGAGAATCGTTTGTGGTCTTTTTTTTAATTGTAATTATGTTTTAGTGGTTTCTATTTGCTATGGCGCGGTGTGTTAAAAATTGATTGGGACGGACGAGTGTTAAAATTTTTTTTCGCTTGTTTGTTTTGACAGGCCAATTACTGGAAACATTTTTGAACATAAAACACGACTTGTTACATTAATTACGGATCCAACTGAGTTGAATGTGCAATAAATAGACCAGGGATATTGCATACTTTGGTGAGACAAAGGCGGGTCTTATAAAGATCACCGCGTGTGAATGCAGTAGTTAAAGGTATCCTTTTAATTCCCCTGTGTTTCTCCTGGCAAGTTTAGACCGATTAGAAAAAAACTCCACTTCATTGGGTACTGTGCCTACGGGGATTCGAAACAAACTTTCAGCATAGGGATAGATTTGTTGAAGTTGAAACTAGCCGAGCGTAGAATAGTAAATTCTAATCAGCAGGCTTAGTCATATTACAAATTCTATTTCTATTATCGTAATCGATAAGGCGACAATGGAAAGAAAATGGCGTATATGGAGTCAGCTGTTTGTCAACTGTCAAAAGTTACCGAGTAGAATTTGTAATATGGTTGAAAATAAAATACACTTGACAGTTGACAAACAACTGATTCTATATACGCCATTTTCTTTCTATAATAGAAATAGAATAGAAATAGAATTTGTAATATGTCTAGGCCTGCAGAACTTCTTGATTAACATTACCAGTCAATACAATACTCTGGAACATACTTACCTTTAAATCATTATCGCCTAGTCTTTTCTCAGCTGTGTTAGGGTCAGCTTCCAGTTACCAGGATGTAGCTGGTACCCTCTCTGAAGTCCACAATCTATGTTCGGGCTTCAGACTACTGGTAACGTTAGCAAGACTTATGAATAGGGGGGAACACTGTTTATCGTGCTTTCTAAGACACGGAGGGGTCACAGTATGTAAGAATTATTATTTATTCACGGCCCGACCTCGGCAAGCGTAGATTAACCTTGGATCGGCTGTTATTCAATATTTTTCTAGTAAGCTACGACTTGATTTGATTTATCGATGACTTTTAATACACTCGTCTTTATAATACAACTGTGAATTGGGAATAGAAGTAAAAGGAATTTGTGTGCTAAGATTTTAGAATGAATGGAAATTTAATTTGGTCATGATTGATCTATAATGCTTGTTTGAAAGACAGTGTTTCACTATGCAATTTTGATTGCCTTCTTTGGTACAACTTGAAACTTGTTGTAGTTATTATCGGTTTTCTTTGCATTAAACACACTACTCTGGCTGGTGCAGGATAAATCAGACATGTTCGAAAGAGGTTGGCCAAGATATGCGTGATTTAGGGGCACCACTATTTATGCCCGCGACTTCATACGCGCTGGATTTGCACGCCAGAATAGCTTGCAGATGACACAATGTTTTCCTACTTACTTTACACCTATCGTTATGTAGGCAATTGATTCGATATCTTTATAGTATTACAGCCCATGTGTTGGTCTGATGTATAAGATGTATTATTGTAAAGTTTCATTAATATCCATTCAGTAGTTTCTGCGTGAAAAAGTAATAAAGATTAATAGCGTACCTACTAACTCACGCATTTAAAATATTAGTAGAATGTAGGATGCTTTAATAACATGCATTTTATGCATGATGCATTTTATGTACTGATTAACAACACATTTCGCCTATATATACTATCTTTATTAGTTAAGGCAAGTACGAAGCGCCGGTGTTATGGATTTTTCCATTTATTTCCGGCAAAAAGAAATGTATGTGTTTATCATGGAACCACAACGCCCACGGTATAATATATTTGTTACGGTACAAAATATTGCTAATTTTATTTCAGGTCGTTAGTAGTCTGGTGTAGGTCGCGTGTAGACAGTTTTGCGTTGTTAAATTGGCTCAAAGACTTAGGGGGCATACCAATTAATAAAATAATGTCTCTTAAAAACCAACAAGGCGTTTGGTTTATGAACGAGACGATAATGTTACGTCATAATCTGCATAATCTTTTTCTATGTTGGGGTCGGCTTCCAGTCCTGGATGCAGCTAAATACCAGTGTTTTACATGGGGCTTCTGCTTGTCGGATCTCCACTACTACTAACTGGGTAACACGATACTTATTGATTATTCGGCTTAACGTGCTTTCCGTGGCACGGTGAGGTAATTAAATTAAAACACTTCATATATTATATTATGTAATAAAAGTTCTTCCATCCACGGATCAACCTCGGCAAGTGTAATTTGACCGTCTATCGATCCTTGTGGCTGTTATTGATTACCATGTCTTATAAATAAAAGGAAATAGTGTTAATAAAAAAAATGTGCTTATGGTTACGGATTCCTGCGAGGTCTTTGTATAGTAAATCGATCAGACAATACTTAATAATTTATCATCACAATAAAATATTTAAATAATAAAATCACAATCTACGCTTCTGGATTTATAAATGAAATGATACCTATTTATTTCTGTAAGTAGATCTTCCCAGATACTTTTAAATGTATTTTTTTTTAAACTAAATGGTACTAAATGGCATTTCCCAAGTGACTGATCCATGAGAAGAAATGCCGAGAGAAACTCAGGGGTCATGGTCTCTTTTAAAGTCCAGACATAAGATTGTATTAATTTATTATACGATTCACACATGTAGGGCAAAGTCTGGAAAAGCCTTTTGAAGAAAGTATCAATTCAGCTATAACATAACACAACATTTAACTAGGAAAAAAAAAATTAATTCTATTTTTTTTATGAATACCTTGATAGTTGTCGTTTTCAGTTCTTCTGAGACTTTTAAGTAAATCTTGGAAGACACATTTATCATTACAGTGAAAGAAAATTCTGTGAACAAGATCAAAGTAAACAAGCTATTCGCAAAACCAAACGTCTTCTTGAAAACCGTCTCAACAACTCTACGGTGTACTTGACATTAGCCTTCACAAACAAAGACACATGTGCTTATTGTATAACCGAGTGATAGTACGCATTGATTGGTCCGTTTATTTACTAAGAGCGGTGAACGATGACCGTGATTTGTGAAGCGTTGCGCCCAGGCATCGTAACGAGAGTAATGTAGCAGTCGGCTTTGCGGTCGACTGGCCATTGTCAAATATTTCGAATATTGAATTTAGTGAGGGGACGCTTTTTCTGTTAGTTGCGGATCGGTAGGTCTGGATTGAAACTCTTTTTTGGGTTCTGCAGCAGAATTATTGTTAAAATGAACACGTTAGGTTAGAACTGGGTCAAAATCAAAACAGCACTTTTTGAACGTCAAAACTACGTATACAGTCTCTAAAATACCACTTACTAGTGTTTTTGGTGGGAAGAAGTAGGGGTGGAATGAACTCCCCAGCCACACGTCTGTCTGACTTATTGGAGAAGTTGATTCTATACAAACAAGTGCTCAGTAAAAGTTCATTAATTTTGTAAATCCTTACGCTTCAAACGTGTCTTTATCTGTATGTATATCACAGGTGTTTATTTTGACTGTTATAGAAAACAAAACAATAATAAGCAATACCAATACCTACCTACAGCATGTGGGTATTGGTATTACTATATTGCTATATTATCCACTTGAAAATTGGGACAGTATTAAATAAGGCTCACCTTATTCGTTAATTATATTTATTGACGAATAAAGTGAGCCTTATTTAATACGAGTACTGTCTTAATTTTTAAGTGGATAGCATGACAAATTAAAGATGTTTCTAAAAGCACAGGTATTTAGTAATCAATAAAAACTTAATAAATAATTAGACAAATTTAGGTATGAACTTCGGTAATGAAAAATTATTAATCATTTCAATGTACTGAACCTTGGTGTAAAGCTCACTATTTGCCAATTTTTTTTTGTGTGAGCGTGTAGTTTGATAAATTGGTAAGGTTTTATGTTTGAGGCTCACTCTGTGACGTTGTTTTTATTTTATTTTTCTTTAGTGTTTGCTTTTCTATTATAATTGTCCTCAAGCATACAAATAACGTCTAGCAGACATACCCCAAGAAGAACCCCAAGTAACCCTCGTAACTTATCTCCATATCCCCCCTCATAAAATCTTATTATTGTCACTCCTAAAGATTAATCAATAATAAAATATGTCCCACAACTATTAAGACGTAAATAGCCGCCGATTCACACAAATGATATAAGAAGCAGGCAACGATGCATTTAAGGATATATTAATATAATGCGTCGCGCATCATTTGGCTTGCTTGAATACAACGCGCTTAGGCACAGGAATAGATACATATAGAAACAGAAGGTCCGAAACTATTTTCTTTTGTTTTGTTTTTAAAAACATAAAAAAAAACTTAGCTATGTGCATTGCACAACTAAGCTAAATATGTTTGTGTCTGGAGTGGGTCAAGTCCATAGTGCAATGGGTGGGGATCGAACTGACGACCTCTCGATCGCCAGGCCGACGCAATAGCCATTGGACTATTGCCGCTTAGATTTGATAAAATTGACAATATAGATAATTTTACGTTGACTTATATGTCAACACTTACCGGCATACAAGCACCTATCTTAAAAGTCTAGGTTTCAACAATTCATCGGAATTGTAAATCATTGTATCTCTACTAATCTATCTTTTATGTAAATGAAAACAATTATGAAATTAAAAAAAGATAGAGTCCCATGTCTATGTATTCAACGAAAATAACTTGACGTATTTTCGACGTGGTATACGACATAAAGTCATAACGTAGGGTGCTTAAGGCTCTGCAGTTGTAAAAACATGCCAAAGTTGCCTTCTCAAAATGGTAGATATCCTACACAAAAGAGTAGGTAACAATCGTGAGCGCACTTGTACTTGCCGTGTCTAGATTTATGTCTATGTGTGCGTGCGTTTTCGCCCGTGGTATGGAGTACGCCTTCTGTACCTATCTTTTCCTTTGCGCGAGCATCGGCGGCGCATTTACATCGCATCACTTACGACTAATGGTTGCGTTATTATCTAGCATCGAGTTATTTATGAAGAATTTGTTTGGTTAGGCTTCCGTGTTTCTTTGAGGACTGGTCATTAGTGTATTATAGTTTATTTCGTACATTTATTGGTGGCTAATAAATGCTTTCCCAAGGGTGATTATCTGGATTTATTTGTGCGAAGTTTCGTGTTGGTAGTCAGCGGAAATTGTGTTGATGTTTAGATGGTGGCAGAATTTATTCGATCAAAATAAGTAAAGCAGGATCAGGCTTGCGAAAAACAACTTGTCAGTTGCCATAACAGGAAACCGTGTAGATACAGTAATTGTTTACAACCAGTAATATTAAAGTCACACCATTTACGAGTTTCGTCGACGAATTACATTGTCAGTAAGCATACTGTGTCATCAGATATTAAATCCAGCAGTTTTCTTCTAGTTCATCCGATTAAATCATGAGTTCCCAACCAGTGGGGTGCGCCCTACTTGGAAAGTGTGAAGTGACCGCAACGACTGTTTAAAATGAAACTGTATTTTTAATAAATTCCATGTTCTTAATAAAAGAAAAAGTGAAGGCTAAAATATACTCTTAAGTAAGATTTACTCTGAGATTCGTGGTTTTCGAGACAAAAGTTTTTGACACTCGTTACACTCTTTTTGTCTAATTACGCCAAGAAGTCATTCTTGGCGTAATTATACAGACTAGAGAAGTGCTAATTCTGGATGAATAGTTAAAAGAAAATGTAACTTTAACATCAGTGTAAATTGATTTTTTTTGGTTAAAATAACGAAAAATAATAGACCTCTTCTTTTTCTTAAACAAATAAAAGTTGTTCCACACTATGCATTGCAAAACAGAATATTTAATTGCATTATCCTACGCATGGCAGCCTCTCCTCTAACCTCCATGCAGCCTTGGCTGCGTTCGGACCATGTTGTATGTGCCCAAATCAGTGACCATACTAATTTTAAAAGAAGATTTTTAGGGACACCTATGTTAAAAGGTTGGGAATCCCTGGATTAGAAGGACATTTTGATTTAAGAACGAATAAAGTTCACACTTGACATCAATTTCAAATCACCCCTTTTAATTGCCAACGCTACGTTTCGCGAGGATTACACCCATTTCCTAGGCCCATAGAAGTGTATTCCTACCCTCGTCATTTTGGACATTTGACACCTGCTATTTATGGATCAGATACTGCCTAAATTAATTTAATTACACTTCCATTCGCCTGCGCGAGTTGACGTGCGGACGTTCCAATTATTAATGTTTGTTTAATATAAACTTGTTTCGAATACACGTACCCTACATTCAGAGAGCAATTTCAATATTCGCACCAATCATCTGCCTAGTCTTTTCCCAATTTTGTTGGGGACGGCTTTCAGTCTAACCAAATGCTGCTGAATACATGGGGAGACTCCCTGTTTGACTTCAATACCCAGTGATTGGGTTTGGGTAACACGGTAGCCGTTGTTTAAACTGGTTGTCAAGTTTTCGGGGTTCAGACTTCTCGTAACGTCTGCCAAAGATATAGGTTCAAATGACAACCGAGATACTTAACAACGTGTTTTCCGAGGCACGGAGGGGCCTTGATAAGCAATGAATAGTCGCCCATCCTCGGAATCTACCTTAGCAAGCGTAGTTTAACCTTCGATTAATACATCATGCGGCTGATGTTATTAAGACACAAACCCTTCAATTGATTAATTCGTTAATTTTTAATACTCACACCATACAACTGATTTTCCGTGATACCTCACATCTCCTGAGTCTGTTATTACTGAAACACTAAGAAGTGGTAGCTTTTTGGAGGAATGGCTTCTGTAATTTTTGACGTTCTGCTTTAAAAACGCTGGTTTGAATCACCGTCATTTGGATAAATGCCTTTTCATTTTGATCAAGACCTTTTTTCTAAAGTACCTACTGACTTGATTTGATGGTATTACGTAAGTTGTGCACAGTATTATTGAATATGCGTAATTTTTTTCTAAGTTACAATCGTTGTTACATGAGCAAATTATCAAATCTTAAATTAAGGCTCAAATATTACGTCACTAACACAATACGAAATTATACAAGTCACATTGTTGCTTGTAAGGTGTTGAGTTTCCTACTTGATGCCTCGCTTTACTGCAAGACGGCAGTTTATTACCGTACCCTTGATAAGGACGCAGTTCATCGCCTATAAACGCTAGTGGGTTATCTTCTTCCCAACAGCTACCCTAACCGGTGACAGCTTGTTAGCCTGTTGTCTACAAGCTATCAGTATAAATAGATAGTTTAGTTCATGGATTAGCTTAAACACCGGTAAATGGTGATGGTTTGCCGATCATTAGGAACTACGTACATTTGCTCATAACTTGTTGTATTGTATTTTATTTTAGTACTTGTATTGACTGGCCTGTTTGTCTTGCAATGTAACTCTCGTAATGCAACTCTTCAATTAATTAATGCGCTTGTACTCAGACGGACAGGATGTCAGATGTTTTGGTTTGACTGAAGTAAACGTTAACGTAACGTTTTAGCGCGTTAGAAAAATAGTCACTATATGTATGTGAAAATGGGCAATAGTCTTGCCAAATATACATAGTTTTGTCCGCGGTTTGCGTAAATCCATACTTATTATGCTTATTTTTGTTGTAACCAGAAGCAAAATAGATGACAAGATGCATACCTGCAAGCTTCTGTTTTGACTAGCCTGTTGGTCTAGTAGTTAGTGACCCTGACTGCTATGCCGGAGGTCGTGGGTTCGATTCCCACCCAAGACAAATGTTTGTGTGATAAGCACGATTATTTGTTTTGGATCTGGGTGTAATTCATCTATAATAAGCACCGATCTAAGTATTTAGTACTCTTAACACAAGCTCTGCTTAGCTTGGGGCTAGATGGCGTTGTGTGAAATTGGTGGAATATTTATTTATATAAACAAAAACAAAAAAAACTTGTATTCTATACTAGAGATACATTTGAAGTTGTTCGCACTTCAGGGGTAACAGCTAGCCTAGGCCTATCAAATTACGAAGCTTGGACAGGTTTTGTTGGCCGTGACTGCCTCGTATAATCCTCTATTAATTAATTTCATCCACAAGATACTCCAGTTAAGTAGGTATCCGACTATAGGTCAGCTAATTGAAAAAATCTGGTTCAGCTACAACAGACTTTACTTTGAACTTGAGCTGGCATACTACAGAGATTTTATAGAAAATGAGCTAATGCTGGTTCAGCCGATGGGGTCAAAAGGTTCTCGAGTGGAGGCCACGTATCGGCAAGCGCAGCGTAGGACGTCCACCCACAAGGTGGACAGATGACCTCATTAAGGCCGCGGGAACGCGCTGGATGCGAGCCGCTTCCAACCGGTCTTATTGGAGATCTATAGGGGAGGCCTATGTCCAGCAGTGGACTTCCTATGGCTGAAATGATGATGATGGTTCAGTTGGCTCTGGCAGGAGAGGCTTTGATTATCTTCAGGGATCCACAGGATAGTCCGTTAAAGCAGCTGGCAACATCTTACATTGACTTGTGAGATGCTACCACAAGAGTGAACAGGATTGACATGCGGCAAATCAAAGTAAGTAAAACTTCCAAAAGGGTTTCAAAGACATGTCGGAAGGAAGTTTAAAAGGAAGAGAAGAGAAAGTTTAGATAGCCATTTTACGTATCTATGCGTGATAACATACTTTGCCGATGAATGTTTTCCGTGCTTCCAAGTATCGTATAATAAACATATAAATATAAACGTTCGATTCCATTTACCGTAGTCGCGAACAAATATCGTTCTATCTGTCACGTATACCATTCGTCACCCACCCCCATAAGAGTTGGATTTTTGATTTGTTATCCCTGCAACGTTGTCAGTGTTATTGATGTGTAGCGAAATTGGAAAGTTCAGAGGCACTTATCTCTCAGATTTAGATAGCGGGGCAATTTATAAAGCGGGGTTTCCTTCCCCTAAAACACTCTTGACGCGAGCCCGCGGCTCTGTCGCTCGCAGCCCGCCTTCACTCTCGGATTATTGAACCCGATATTACATAAATACCAAATGTGGATAGACAATGATGATACGGTATTGGGTTTATTTCATTTCGTGTTACACGGAAGGCTTTGTGGCATGTTTTGTGTCGTGTTTCGATGCAGGGAGTATGTAAACAATGGCCCATCTTCGGGTAAGTAACAAAGGATTTATATCGAAAGGCAACTGTTGTTTTTCTGTGTCTTTTTGGCCTTTCAAAAAAACTGCCCAGAAAGAACCGGCCTTATAGAAAGACTTGGTGACATGTCAAGTCATCATTGTTCTACTAATGGATAGAGCAGACTCCACGAAAAAACAATTGAGATTTCCGAGAATTCATTCTGTTGGCTTTTTCCCGGATTTTCGCTAGGGCTGAAAGAAATTGAATGAACGTTCATTATTAAGAGCCGAAGTAACTTCTTTAATAATATGGCACGTTTTTTGTGAATCCAAGGCCATCTCCAAACAATAAACAGACGAAAATATCTAGATATCAGTATTAATTCCACAAAGGAAGTCAAGTGAACCACTACCGATATCTTTTGTAACGTAAAAGCTATGATATTAAACATAAAGCACAAAGGGATATAAAAATCTGTTTCAAGTCGTTTTCTCGAACCATTTGGAGACGAGAGCCCTCGAGTGGCGTGTCGAATCATGTCTTTGCAATCGATACTTCAGTTTTTCCCTCGTTCCGTGAAAAACGTTACCGTTTCTTGTCGAGACAGAAATGCTCCTTATCTCTGTAAGAGATTAATACGAAGGGTACGTCAGTATCAAAGCTGCCCAAATATTTTGTTAACATTTACGCCGCGATAAAAATGCAGGGAAAATTTCTGGATACCGATTTTGCGGATTTATGCTGAATGGGAGAGGGAGTATCTTATTTTATCTTAGTAATCTGAGCTTTGGTTTGTTTGTTTACATTAATTTGAAGCATGTAGATATGCAATGTTTCATTCGATGATCAGATACAAAGTCATATTATCTGGAAAAGAATAGGAATCACCAATATAGATTGCAGGGTTAGATAAGATAAGATAAAGATAAAGATATTTATTTCCAGACAGAATGTACAGTTCCACTTACAGACTAATAATTTTATAATCTATTAAGTTATAAATATCTCAAATTAGTAAAAAAAATGTAAGTAGTATAATGAACTCTGGTACCCAAGGTAAGATTTAACTTGTGTTATGGGTACCAGTGCTCTGTCATGGTTAGCACAGAGTTACATTAATTATCAAAGATGGAGGACGTGGTTTTGGTGGACCAACACAATATTAAATTAAAAAGAAATAATAAGCAGAGAAAAAAAATAATAGTAAGATAAATATAAGCCTCAGTATGACATGTATGCATGTGTTAGTGTGTGTGTTCATGTGTTCATGTGTGTATGTTTGTGTGTGTTTGTGTGTGTGTGTGTGTGTGTGTGTGTGTGTGTGTAAAGAAAGCGTGTGCGTATGTAATTAATTGAGTTAGTAAACTAATGCGACAGTATGTGGGCTGAGAATGTTGAGGGAGCGGAAACCGCGTGTCGTCAAGCCTAGCTTTATGAATCGACGAGTTTAGTTAAGATGGATCAAGTAACGCAGCTCACTGACTGTACACTGGATTTATTGATATATTCAACGAAGTTACTTCTTCAGTCTTTAAATAAAATATAACTGTCTCTCTTAGCTCCAATATGTTTTTTGGTTATTAAAATTTTGCAGTTTAGTATAGTTGTTTTGTCGTCGCATGGCAATAACGATCCCTTTTCATAAACTATGTATCGTCATCCAAAAAACAATATTGGCAAAACGCTTTACTTCACTTCCAACTCCCACAGTCAATGCGTTCCAAAGTACTGGTAGCCTATTTCAAGAGGCAGGATCAATGAAATGCCTTTAAGAAGGAAAATCTTGTAATGTTTTTATGAATAATAGAATCCTTTCAAATTCAATATCGTCACTGCAACATCGGTAACAATACGCAGTGAAGAGATAAAGGTGTCAGTTTGAATTATGCTCAATAGGATTCGGAGCGTCTCTGCGGATAATCTATTGATTAGAGCGGTCAACGTCAGATCCTTTGTCAGGAATAAAATAGTTTAGGAATTTGCTGTAAACATAACAGATAGATACACTATTTTAGTTGCAACGGATTTAGAAAGTAAGATAGAAAAATATTGAAACAAAGAAACTTTTTAATTAGCAATTTAACAAACAAAATTTATAAAAAAGTAAGCTACTTAGATTACATTCATAATAATCACCGATTGATGTGATTATTAAGTCACTTTTTACAGAAATAAATATTATTAATTATCATTTAACTTACATTAAAAAAAAACATTGCGATTGAAAACCTCCTTCTTTTTTGTAAATCGGTCAAAAACAATTCTGTTATTTCCCATTTCCTCTGTAATGTCCCATGAGGAAATGGCTTGACCTTTCATAATGTACTAAATTACTACAAAAGTTCAATGATCTACTATCTACTAATGAACTTATGAAAAAAATTATGCCAAACCACAAACTAAATGGTAAATACTGCGGTTATACTGGTAGTCCTCTTTTTTTTGTGTTTAGTGACTAATCTGCTGGCCTAGCCATATTACAAATTTTATTCGTAATCGATAAGGCGACAATACAAAGAAAATGGCGTATATGGAATCAGCTGTTTGTCAACTGTCAAGTATTAACGAGTAGAATTTGTAATATGGCTGAAAATGAAATACACTTGACAGTTAACACACAGCTGATTCCATATACGCCATTTTCTTACTATAATAGAAATAGAATTTGAAATATGGCGAAACCTGCAGGCATTAGAGTTTTTTTGCCTATGGGTTTTTGATTTGGCTTCACATACAGAAACCTGGTAGTAACTTTGCTTTTCGTTAATTAATCAGAAACCTGAGCCGGTTTCGGTTTCTACTATACATTGCAGAGTACCAATGAAGTTTTCCACATTGTTGAGTCTACAATACCAAACTCAGGAGCTAAATTCTTCCCGAATCCAATAACCCACAGTTACAATACAGATAAAGGTGTCGGATTGAACGATGGTCGATAGCATTCGGTCTGCGATATATCCCAGATATATCTCGATGTATTGAACGGGCAGCGAGGAATGCCTTCAATTTCCACTTGCGCCAGTCTGTTGAGTTCAGAGGATGAATATTTATGGGTTTCAAACGCTAATGTACTATGTTGTGGATGCGTTTGTTGTGAATTACGATATTTGGCAGAGAAAATTTGAAAGACTCAACAGAAATACACTACATATATGTAAAAGATATTATACATTTTATGTACATTATTCACATATTATGTATACACGCACACACACTCATACACACTCACACACTCATGCACACACACTCACTCATGCACACACTCACTCTCTCGTACACTCATGCGCACAAACTTCTCATACACTCACAGGGACGTTGACTATTTCTATTTGTTTTGTAATGTGGGGAGAGTGGAGTGGAGTGTGGGAGTTTTAAAATACAGGCCTAGGCTTAGTTTAGACTCCAGATCTCCCACAAATTACTTATGATTTTTGTTTTTAAAAATACTTGTCAACTAATAAAACCATTATTGTAATTTGTTGGAGATAAATAAACATTTATTATTATTAAATAAACATTTATTGTTATTAAATAAACATTTATTATTTCTGATTCTTTTGACAAACAGTTTTAAAGAAAGAGATTAAAGATACTATAGAGAGGACACGCGAAGAAATTTCATAGAAAAATATAACAATCTTGGAGTATAAATTAAACTCCACTCGCATACAAGTATCGGATGAAAATTTTGTTCGTGATGCCCTGTCTTTGAATGTCTTCTTTTTTTAAACATCAAACAAACAAAAATATTTAACGTTATAGGTACACTAGACGCGTTTTCTATGTGTCTACTCAGAGATAAAAACCGAAGCAAACTCAGAAGTCACAGTCTCCTAAGAAGATATAATATTGGACTGGATTGCACTAACAGGATGGTAATATCTTACACAGAAAACTTTTTACCAATTTCACACCCCACACGCTACCTATTTTGATTTATTATTTCTTGCATGGACTTTACACTACACTAGGGTGGGCCGTGGGGTCAGTAAAGTTAAGCTTCGGGACTGTAAATACTTGCCAAAATCTATAAAAACCAGTAGGAAAAAAAAATAGCAGTTAGGATATCTTGCTTTTTAACCGACTTCAAAAAAGGAGGAGGATCTATGTTCGTGTGTATGTGTTTTTTTTTGTTTTATGTATGGTTACCTGATTTCTCCCCCATTTGTGGACCATTCTTAAAATTATTTTTTTATTAGAAAGAGTATATACTCCTTAGGTGGTCCCATTTTAATTTGGTGAAGATCTGGTGCTGATCTTCGGAGATATACAATGGAACTCTTCAAAAATAGACGACGAATCTGTCGGGATTGCTGGAATCGGTTAGATGTTTATTGTTTATACAAAATCATGACGTATCATCATGCCTGTATGCTCTGAGGGGTACGCAGATGTGTACAATTTACCTACATTTCGAAAGTTAGGTATGTTAAGTTTCATTCATTAGGGATATGCGTGTGCCTATTACCATGACATGTATTGTTAACAATTAACAATATAAAATAAATTCATGGCAAATATTTTTATGGGAACAACTAAAAATGAAGTCGGTGGCCCATCATGAATAAGACAAAACCACCAAAGCCAGAGACTGCCTAATTTAGAGTTATTTTACACCGGTTAATGTTTTTTTTAAGTCGGTTTTATTTTTTGCAAAAAAGTTTTTTAAGATAGTGTTTTTCATATTTCTTCTAATTGTCAGTAATAAAGAGCTACTGAATTAGTCTGAGTTGTGTAGTGATGGCGATTATTTAACTTACTCCAACGTTTGTTTCTATATGCCCTAATGTTAATATGGTGTTGTGTGCGTGGGTGCTTTTATTCAGGTATTTAGTCTTAGAATAGGCATTTGGACGGTTTATGAATATCAAAATTATATTTAGTCTATCGGTATTATAAAAAATAATACACAAGTATTTTTTTGCTTTTTTGAATTGATGGAAAACTACTAAGATTAAGTGCATTAAAATTGAGATGAGGGGGATTGTGACCTTATTATTCAGTATAAACTGTACGGGATATTTTTTTTGTAGTTAGTAGTAAGTATATAGCTAGTAATCTAGATGAAGGACTCAAAACTAAAATTTTATCAACTAGGTAATTACGTTATTATTCTTAGTGTGTCCTGTTAGTGAAAACGGGCAATGATCACATCGTCATAGACAATATGCTTAACAAGGGTTGGACATGGGCATGTCTAGGATGTGATATTTCAAGTGATTATCAATAGCAAAAAAAAAACACTTAATCTGGCTATATCTAAATCAAATTATTAGAGCTGTCTTTGTAAACACAACGTCATAAGGTAAATGATTGTATTGATAGGTGAAATGGGTCATTCATAATGATCAGTTGTAACTAACCTTGTAAATGTTTTAAGTAATTGGGTCTCTAATAATGTACTAGCTGTCAAATAATTTTGTCTCTCTTCACTACTGCGAAACTTGTGCTCGGACGTGTTACGATTATATCTCTTGGAATCTCCTATGGTGTTTGCATTTCCGCCCCTAATCCATCACAAATTACATACAAACACACAAGTAAACAACCAAAGTATCATAACATTCTTCCATTGTCATCAGTCAAGAGTAAAAACAAACATACGTTAAGAAAATGGTGTCTTTTTCTTTGGACTGTTTTTTCCCATATGTAGGACTTTATGTATTACGACTGGAAGGGGACGGATATTGTGTTGCCAATGTATTTGTTCCCCCTTTGTAACCTGTCGCTTCAGGCGATGCGTGGATGCATTTAGAAATTACGTTTGTGATTTATTTTTATCAAGACTTATAGGTTGTGTTGGTTACGGATAGATATGAGAAGTAACATCTTTGTTGTCTTATGTTCTAGAATACAATGTAACGGACTTTGCTTTGTGTCTTTAGTGATGTTCTTTACAAAGTCATCCCATGAAAACTTGAGAAAAGTAAATGACAAAAAAATACAACCGACTTCAAAAAACACACTAACCGGTGTAAAATATCTCTAAATTAGGAAATTATATTAGGAAGATAGCATTGCAGGCAGTGACACCTAGGTACCAAGGACAAGACAAGGAGGAGGAACGACAAGACATTACAATCAAAATTCTGAATCTAGATTATCTAATTATTCGAAGCTAGTATTTAAAGTTCCTAAACTACTGCAGTTTGGTAAGACTGACGCTGACTGCACCGTACCACTCTTTTCTCTCAGGTTTTTACGGAGTCATTTTTACAGAATCAACCGTCTATTTCTAAAAGTGTGTGTTTAGCATTAATCATTCATATTTAATTAAGTCTAAGGACAAAATAAAACAGCTGATTTTGTCACAACCTAACCTTTGAACAGTCCCGGCTTAATTTGTTATATCACAACTATATTGGAGCAGTGCAGCTGTTTTTTTTTTGAAACAGGGTTTTTTTTTGGAGTGACTGCCTATTTGTCCTCCTTGGTTAGAATTCGGGGTATATACTCACACCGACTGTTAAAGATCTACAAATGACAACCAGGATTAACTACATTCTGAGGCACCGAGTGGTTTCCATATGGAATGAATGATCGATTAAAACACTCTCGTCAAGTCTTTTACGGTAACTATAACATAATAATAATAAATAACCCCACATGTCTTGTTCCTCATCTCTGGCTTGCCTTGATGGGCCGGCCAGAGTGAAATCTGACGAGGAACGGAGCTCCCACCTCTTTCTTGCCTTAGTTGGCCAGCTAGAGTGGAGATTTGCAAGAGCAAACGTGCTCGGAGGAAGGAAGCATTCTAGTAAGGTGCTGTTTCTGGTAAGGGATCTTGACCGTACTTCCGGGATTGTCCTGATAGCCGTGGAAAGCCGCTCCACTCCTTTAGCACCTCAGGACATGTTGCCCTCTTGTCGCTACGTCACTATGTGCCAGCGGCCATTTTAGAGGGCCCATTATTGAGTGTGTGCAAGTCACCCCCTGTCATTTAATCTGTGTATATGTAACATTGATAAGGCAGGGGCCATAGACTTTCATAGTTCTAGGTATTCAGTCCATTTTAGCTACTCTAACCTATAGTCTAGTACTTTTGTTACCATATTCTGTAATAGTCTTACTCCAGTCTTAGGTTTTCCTTAGGTGCACTTGTCTAGTGCATACGGGGAAAATCTGCGATTGGTGCCTCAATTCTCTAAAAACGACAAAGGGCCTCTGCGAGTTGGCTTCGGCTCCTCGTACGCCTTCCAAAGGTCCGGAACCCAAGGGTTCCGAGAAATAACAAATAATAATAATAATAAATTTTTTAATTAATGACTACATCGATCCAATGGTACTTAAGTAACTTATCAACAAAGGGTTAGTAAAATTAAAAAATATTTAGGTGTGCCTCACAAACAACGCCAACCAATGCCTAAGCACCGGCGCATCATGCTTGTCAGCCATGGCTTGTAGGATGCTGCTGGATAATAAGACTGTACATCAACTTTGTATTATTTAATCTTCTCACAAACAAACAATTTTAAAGTATCACAACTTACTGTTTCAACAACATTCTAGACTTAACCCTAAGAATCAGAGATGAGAATAAGCTAACACCGCAATAGACTTGCATCACCAACAGAACTTAACAATAATTAAACTAGTTCACTTTAGTTTAGCAATCATTCCGCAAACGCAACACAGAGCGGGGTCCGTTTGAACAAATTCCCAGTTCTCGATCTGTTTGTACAAATTCCCAGCTAATTTCCCAGTTCGCTTGTATCGTACATCCGGGACCAAGTCTGTCCATATCGTCCGGTTTAATTACTAAGCTGCCAACGCCTCTGGTAGTAACACATTGATGACAGCTACTGGTTTGCTTGCAAGTTATAGCTCAAACGGTTTTGCTTTGAGTCTGGTATGTCATGTGCTATGCGTGATATTTGATGTTGATGGAGAAGTGCAATAGGTCGACAGATTTCACACTGTTTGCCTCCATATTCAAAAACGTGTTATTGTGACTTAGCCACATGCCATATTGATACATTTTAGTTCTATTTCCATTGTAACTACTTATTTTTTACACGTGTTTCAAACCAATAACCGCTTTCTTTCTTTTTCTTTCTTTCATTGTGTATTACAGTTTACTAACTTTGTTTTACACGTTCCTATGGGTCGCACGCAACGTGAAATTAAAGAACTGATCATTCTTAAAGAATTGGTCAATTAATTGCGAAAAAAACAAAACCGCTGGTTTTAGAGATTTGCTCGTACAAGTAAACAAACAAAGGTCTTAACTTTATAAATAAATAAATATTCCACAACTGTCACAACGCCATCTAGTCCCAAGCTAAGCAGAGCTTGTGTTATGGGTACTAAACATCTGATAGCGAACTTATATATTTCTAAATACATACATATTATAGATAAATTACACCCAGACACAGAACAAATGGTCGTGTTCATCATCACTAGACCAACAGGCCAGTGAAATTTATAATATTAGTATAGTAGGCAAATAGTATCGATTCTTACTTAGTTATATTCACATCCATGAATAAACTTTTACGCCTTTTAAGGCAGAAACTACAAAGTGCCATCTGGTACGATTCTTACATACTTTTTTGCTTTGTTCACGTTCATACATGTAGTCGTTTATATAAAAATAACAACAGCTGTCAGTCCTTAAAATATGTTGAAATCCTTGAAAAACGCGAAAAGAGAGATTAAATATAAATGTACCGATTTATGTTTGACACTCCACCAAGATAATTTATTATGCCCTTTGAAATACCTTTTTCTAACCTCTCGTTTTCTTCTTTCCAGGTTAAGAAACAAAAACGTCGAATAAGCAACCTTTTCAGTATTTTCCCCACAAAACGCTGCTTTGTACGGAATTAAAGAACAATTACTTCATTACTTAAGAGTGCCGACTTGGCTTTTTCCTTCGGCTTTTCCAACCGTTTTTTTTACCTTCGCTCTTGTGTAGATGTTACAGAAAAATAAAATAAAAGTCACTTTATATTTTTTCATAGCTTTTAGGTGTATTTTATTCTTGTCATAGAAAGATAAATGGTTCACAGAGTAAGTTATTACTTTGTTTTTAAAAACGAATGAAACAAATATGTTAAAAAGTTTACCTATAACGCGTCTTTGATTTATTATTTCGAAATAAAATAAATAAACGGTATACAAAAACTTTTGAGATATAGAATACGAGTTTGTTCTAGATTGTCTTTTTATTTGGTTAAACTGGACACATTTATTATTGAGTTGTCAAAAATAAAATGATTCATTTAGTCCAGCTGGACGTTTTGATTTGTTCGTACTTTTAACTTCTCGAAGCGCAAGCAAACTAAAGTATTTTACCTACGAAATAATGCACATTATCTTTGTAAAATTATTTCTAAACGTTGACGCTTTCCCTGGCCCAAGGGCTGGCCTCTACTTAGGCCAGAGTCTAACGCGGTGTCCTGCGTGAGCGACGAACACGACGCGGCGCGACGCAACACGACGCGACGTAATGCGACGCGATGATACACGCGACAAATGTCCTACGTGATTACTTCTCGAATCATGGAGAAGTACAGTACAATTTTGCTTGAAAGTTCATATTTAATATGGTGTCGTATCTGGTCGCTCTCAAAACAAGTCCGCGTTACGTCGCGTCTCGTCGCAGACTGTCATATAGGCCGCAAGTAGGGTATGCCGTTGAGTTGATAGCGTTCGTCGCGTTCCCAGCGTCTCATCGCGTCGCGTTCGTCGCTCACGCAGGACACCGCGTAAGCATTGCTATTCAACGTGACAATGCAGATAGTCATTAGCATAAAAGACTGGCGACAAAGTCTAGTAAAAGACTGTAAACTCATCCGTCCATCCCGTTGTCGATTGGTACTGATTGGATTGATACCGGTCAACAGCGATGCTGATGAATTTTTCAACTATTTGTTAGGCCTTATTTACTAATGGGTTTAGGTAGATTAGTTCATTCTAGCGGACCCGACAGACGTTGTCCTACCCAAACATTGGTTTCGAACCAGATTGGAGCGCCACATACTAGGACCACATGCAATTGTGAATCTAAACCATCCAACGATCAACACAAATACAAAATGTTTGTAAGTACATAGCACATCAGTCGGTGTACTAAGATATCTCTAATGATCGTATTAAGTAGGTATATGTATAATTCAGCATTACGTGTGTGAATAGGCGACTAGGAGAAGATGAATGATTGAATTTATAACGTGTATAAAACATGCGGTTTCTTGATATTTGGTTTATTTGCCCAAATGCAAATGCAAACAAATGTATGCAATGATATTATGAGTAAAAAGGTGTAGATATGTTACCTAAACAACATTCGATCTTCAAAAACGGCACACTAACGCACGCACGCGTCCGTTGACGGCGCGACGCGACACTGAGGTCAAGTGTGGCTAGTTAGCCACATTTTAACGTGTAACGCTTATATCCTATCTATATCTTTTTACTTATAATATCATTGAATATGTGCATTTGGTCAGTGGGTCGTCTACTGAGAAACACGACAAAAAAGTGAACGTCAAAATAACCTTAAATAAAAATTAGGCCTAATTCAGAGCGCTTGCTAATAATACTTAATAGCCAGCATTATAATTTAAAAGTGGTCTCTTAAAATTAATAGGTATTTCATTGAAATACTAGCCACTTAAGGTCTAATAAGCTGTTTATTATAGGAAGAAAAACACATTATGAACATATTGCTTTACACCATGTAAATACTTATAGACATTATAATTGATTGTATAAATCACTCACCTCAGGAAAAATCCTCGCCTGGATCGGCTGGGGCAATTCTCCAGCTATCTCGGGCACAAACTAAATGTTTTTGCACGTAACGTTGAAATCGCACTGCACAATTAACACAACGACTTTCTAGAATATATGCAACAGGTACCATATTAAAATCTGTAAAATCATGCCATAGAATTAAAAGGAACACTTTCACGCAACTCGAAACAAACGGATCAACTTAATTCTATTGTACAGCACAAGTGTGTTACTTCATTCCGTTCAACGGTAGGTATATAATATTAAAAAGCTACCCTCAAAAATAATAATTTAAATGAGGTTATTCGTCCAACGGATTGGTATATTTTTACTTTTCAAATGAATGAATGTTAATGTTACAATATTTTTATTTTCATACACGAATGTTACACACAAGTAATGCTTCATTACAGTCACGCATTTTTTTTACAAAGATGACATAAACAGCACACGTTTTTATTCTAATTTCATTATCTTGGTTAGATTCAAAGAGATTTATTGGTTAGATTAAACAAAAAAAAATGACTTTTTTGTCCACACACATATTACATATTCTGCGTAAATTTATAAAATACTAAAGTAATAAAATAACTCGAAATGCGACCTCTTATACAAACCGTACTAGGTACATAGGATACGAAGCAGTGACGTACAGTTTAAATAATGTATGTCAATCGGACACAAGTAGGTACTGAGAGATTGCTAGTCCATCCTCTAAGAGATTTGCGGTCCTCTGTTTAACCCAGTTTGCACTTTACGATGTGGGATTGTAAGTTAATACACTTAACTTCAGACGAGGCAACGGACTAATGCAGTTAATTTATTTTAGAAAATATTAACAAGCATCAGACTATGACAGGAATGATAAATCTTTATTGGGGCCTACAGCTTAAAATGATTTCTGAGGTACGGAGGAGACTTATTATTTAATGAATGGTCACCCACCCAGTAATTGATATCGGTAAGATCACTTTTGAGAAAACCTTCATGGCACGCACAGCTAACTAAAGCGTGTATAATTCCTAACCAGAGTTGGTGTTTCCTGATATCTACAACCTACAGGGTATATAAGTCAAGAGTGAATAGGTTACTCCTAGGTAAGCGTGCCTTATCGTCGACATCATCGCTTACTATCTGTTAAGATAGTGATCAAACGCGTGCCAATCCTACTAATATTATAAACGCGAAAGTTCGCGAGGATGGATGGATAATTCTTACTCTTTCGCGTAAAAACTACTGAATGGATTTTAATAAAATTTGGTATAAAGTTAGCTGACACCCTGGATTAACACATAGGCTACTTTTTATCCCTGTACTCCCACGGGAACGGGCCCTACGCGGGTAAACCCGCGGGACGTTTGCTAGTCAATAATAAAAAAAACAATCCGTGCAGCTGTGACTACTAAACAGCAAGTCTAAGTTAAAACTACTAACGTTAGAATATAGAAATACGTTTTCAAATGAAGTATCGACAGTACGTCAGCTTTTAGTTAAATATTAGTAAGTAAATCTTTACTAAAACAGACCTATTTTCTATTCCCCTCTAACTCCAAATTAGAATTTAATTAAAATGAAACACAAAATACGCAATATGCTGTTTAATAAACTCATATAGTGTGAGCGTAGAGCAAAATAATGCATTTCATAAATTAAATGGAAAATGAGAGCGAAGGTAATTTACATATAACTGAATTTCATGAAAGCCACCTGTGAGGTGACTTCATTACGCCTGCCGCAGTTATTTCAGCATTTGATATGAGTATTATATGAAATATTCCTGACTTTTGAAGTACAATATTGTACCTACGTAAGTTATTAAGAATACCAGAATATTACTACGATATTGTCTACGAAACGATATTAATTTTCACGTAGATAGTAATATACAGGTACAACGCAAAGTTATTTGTAAAAGCGTTCACTTGGGAAGCAGAACAGACCAACCGGAACCCACGGGTGAATTCGAAAATAAGTATTCTGTACATAATGTAATTTTTTTTTACACGGTCGTACTCGGTTCAGATGCTAATCTGTCCAGTTGCAAATCTATCCGCCGAAGTATCTGTCCAGTTGAAAATTACAGATTTGCAGTGCTTTGGAGAGATTCTAACTGATCAAATGACTTAATTGTCATGAAATAATGCCTTGCCTTAGTCCCCGAAGTGTTTGGCAAAAATGTACAGACGTCAGCACATCAACCTACTACAATCAGTAAAATTTCCATAGTTTTTCAACTTTATTGCTAAAGCATAAGCCTCAAAATTGATTGGGGTAATTTCGGTTAGTTTCGGGTAGGTTACATTGTACATATAGGTACAGTACTCTCACACTCCACCAGTTATGCCTAAGTCCAAATGTAAATTGTCGGTCTATTGTCATTAACCGGCTAGAAATTCAGATTTTAGGCTGCTACTGAAAAGTTCTAGATGGTTTACACTTTGCCTTACCTGGGTATCGACCTACAACTTCTTGCTCAGCAGTAGTACTTACTATTCCATGGACAAGCAAGACAGTGATTGAGTTAGTGAGAGATCAAAAACTTAGTGATTTACGTAAATTATGTCAACGAATAAAATCGTATCGCGTAATAATGTTAACAAGTACTAGGTACTTCTATACATTTCAAGCTGCAACCACAGAAAGTAGATAATGCTTGTCCAAGATCACAGTCCGTAACTTCAAAGAGAGCAATAAATCTTCGTAACAAAAGACTTAACATAAAACACAAGTTAAGTTCGTCAGTGCAAACTGCAGTACAGTGAAGTAAGGACAAACATGGAGTAGTGAGCAAATGGAGGTCTAATGCAACTCTTCAATTAATTAATGCGCTTGTACTCAGACGGACAGGATGTCAGATGTTTTGGCTTGTGTATGTGAAAATGGGCAATAGTCTTGCCAAATATACATAGTTTTGTCCACGGTTTGCGTAAATCCATACTTATTATGCTTATTTTGTTGTAACCAGAAGCAAAACAGATAACAAGATGCATACCTGCAAGCTTCTGTTTTGACTGTCCTGTTGGTCTAGTAGTTAGTGACCCTGACTGCTGCCGGAAGTTGTGGGTTCTATTCCCACCCAGGACAAATGTTTGTGTGATGAGCACGATCATTTGTTCTGTGTCTGGGTGTAAATTATCTATAATATGTATGTATTTAGAAACCAATAACACAAGCTCTCAAGCTTAACTTGGGACTAAATGGCGTTGTGTGAAAAGTTGTGTGGAATATTTATTATTTATTATTATATTATTATGATACCTACATCGTGTTTCACTTAACACGTTCACTCGTCAACTACGCTAATTCCAGACACAATAAATTACTTATTGTTCGCGGAAGCCGTGACCTCCTCGTGGCCTGATACATTAAATAGGAAAACTATTAACTTAGTACTGAAATTATTGTTATCCACGCGTAGTCTGGCAGATAAAGTGTCAAAGGCAAATTAGAATTTGTAGTTAGTAAGTTGTCATGATTGAGAGTTTACTTCACGCTCAGTCTTAACCTAACATTCAAAATTGATTTCTGTGAACCGGTGGATTGCATCTTAAAATTCCATTTTGTTTTACTCTGAGTAAAAAAAACCCTCTGTCGGACGTTTTATTTTACAAGAAACTTGATACGAGTCTAACGTCAAACTTTTCACTTAAGCTGTATTCGTCGCATCTGTGAATTCACAGTTGAGGCTTTACGACTGAACTTGGTACAACTCAATAGGTAGTACTTTCTGTAGGTAAGTTTAGGTAGCTCGGGTTAGGTAAGTAGATGTTTGCAGTGGAAATTGGTAAGAGGTTGGTTTCTAGGATGTATCTTTAAGGTACAAAGTGTAGGTCTCAAGGTAAATACAGTCTATTGAGAATAAAGTTTGTTTTCTTAAGATGTCTGTCACACACGTGCTTATTTGAATATAAATATTTTACAAAAATGTCATCATCATCATTGTCTGCCTAGCCCTGCCAAGCTATGGTAACGTCGGCATCCAATATTACCAAATGCAGCTAAATACCTGTGTTATCTGCCTATCTCAGTAACTGGATTACACAGCACCTACCCTATAGCTAGATACCACATATAAGTGTGTTAAATAATTTAAAATTCCTCAATTCTCGTCGAGACAGAAACAGTGATAGAATTTATTGACTTTGACACATAGGTAAATAAAGTGAGCAAAAACACTTAGAACAAAAATAGTCTAGAGCTCACATCAAAAGAAACTCGATAATAGAAACTAGACGTAAAGCTATAACACCAATCATAAAGTAACAAACAGGCGCGATGTTGTTTATAAAAATCAAAAAATAAAACGTTTTATGAGACGCGTTCCGTAATAAAACGTTGTTAATAATATTCTGCGGTCCGCCACGTTGAAGAACTCAAAAATTTGTTAGTTTATAGCTGTCAGTTTACGAGTTTATCCCTCAGTTTACTTATAAAATATAATGGAGAACAACTGACGGCTTGCGTAGAGATAGACAGAATCAGAAGGTTGGGAGTACTCCAGTAGGAGTACATAATTATTTGCAGAGACCAAACAACATGCAAGAAGTTAACTTAACAAGGGACAACACCGGGTAGATCTACAGAGACCAGCACATCAAGCTACCTCAATGTATCAAAGTTATTTGATAGTATTTCAACTTTATTATAACAGAATAAGGTGCATGTTCAATTAGGAAAATTTGACAGCTTGGGGTAGCTGGAAGTCCTGGCGTACCAACAATCTGGCAGGGATCGTCTGGATCTCTGGATTCTATCCGATGGAGCTGAATGGGTCACTTCCAAGGTTAAGTTTCTCTTGCACTCAGTTATAGATAGTAGATCATCCATTACACACCAAGACCTTGCCATGCTTCGGAAAGCACGTTAAGCTGTTGTTCCCGGCTGTCTTAGACAGTCATTACGGTTAGTGAGAAGCAAACAAGTTTGATAATGATGTGAGGCCCAGTATCGAGGTTGTGCCGGTCGGATGTGCAGTCGCGCCATGTAAATTGGAACCCAACTCCGATGTAGGTACCAGCCTCACGTACGCTTCCCTCGAGGATTTGGTGGCTTGCGACTTTCGATATTGACAGGACTCGCAAACATTGGCAGGTCATAACCGGGTGAACGCGCGGTAAATGTGCGAGTGATGATACCACTACGTTATTCTTTTACCTGAAAAAAAAGACCCCGATGGAAGAGACGCCGTGAGGATTACACCACGTTAAAAAGAAGGCAGTTAAGGCAGCATAGGCAAAGGTAAGTTGATGGATCCTAAGAGGTTTCAAGATAAAGTTGATTGCTTATATGCATTGATTCCCACACGAATAAGAAAAACAATGTTTGCCTTCTGTATCTTACTTATATTACCAAACCAAAGGAGTAACAATTTTTAGTTAAAGCATCACTTTTATGACCAAGTTAATACAGCCATTTTGTGGTAATAAAATAATCTTCAAGTTTCATTCCATTTTAAAAGGCATCTGCTTATTTGTTACTAGCCTTTGCTACATTAAGTGAACGTGTCTACAAGAAACTTTAAATGCGCGAGAATAAAAGATTTTTCGAAATGAAAATCATTTGTATTCTGTTGGTTTTAAATATCTTATATATGTTGAATAGGATATTTATACGTGTATATGTTCTTTATCCTAGTGCTTTTCAATCGTGTCAATTAGAGATACAATATAAAGACTAAGTTAAAATGCCTACATACGTATTTAACGGCAAGCGCAGATCCATCGTGGCGGGCACTGTGGGCCCAACCCTTATTGAAGTCTGATATAACAAATGCTCGTACTCATCAAGAAAGAAAGAAATAAATAATATTTATTTTCAACAGGTAAAAACATGTAATATACACACTGTAAAACATGAAAAAAAAACGAGAAAAAAACAGTTAAAATAAATGGCATGTCTCACGGCTGCGCCAAAAGGCTCAATACACAAGCATTTGTCTTGGGTGGGAATCGAACCCGCAACCTCTGGCATACCAGTCAGGGCCCAGGGCCACTAACCACTAGATCAACAGGCCAGTCAAAGTAGTACTTTATGTATGGATGATATATCAATCAAGTTAAATTATTACCTCCTACTGCTACTACTTCAAATACTACTACTTACTCTAGTATTGTATGTAACACAGCGACACGTAGCGCAGTAGTTCAGTTTAAAATTGTGTATTTTGTATCTTTCAAAATCAATGCATATCAGTAAGGTAGTTAGGTTAGGTACTTAGGTTAGCTATAGAATAGGTATGGTAAGTTAGGTTAGGTTATATGTATATATATTGTCATTCTAATTCTATCTAACACAAAATATTTAAGTGCGCATCAGCGACTCTCTAAATAAAAAGTAGTAGTAGTTATTATTGTTTTGGATCTATTTGTTGGCATCCTATTAAAGTATGTTTATCTTTAACATATAAAATTATAGTGTCGCAGCATTTATTACCATACTCCTCCAAAACGGTTTTTTTTATATTATTGATAGGCACGCGTTTGACCACTATCTCACGCACACGCAGCACGTTAAGCTGTTGTCCCCGGCTGTCTTAGACAGTCATTACGGTTAGTGAGAAGCAAACAAGTTTGATAATGATGTGAGGCCCAGTATCGAGGTTGTGCCGGTCGGATGTGCAGTCGCGCCATGTAAATTGGAACCCAACTCCGATGTAGGTACCAGCCTCACGTACGCTTCCCTCGAGGATTTGGTGGCTTGCGACTTTCGATGTTGACAGGACTTGCAAACATGGGCAGGTCATAACCAGGTGAACGCGCGGTAAATGTGCGAGTGAGTGATACCCTGTACGCCTATAAGTTGGTGAAGAATAACGTGGTGGTTTTAGACTCCGTGAGGATTACACCACGTTAAAAAAAGGCAGTTGTCTGCGATAGGTAAGGCAAGTTGATGGATCCCAAGAGGTCTACAAACTCCAAGTACGTAACAATGTTTGCCTTCTGTATCTTACTTATATTACCAAACCAAAGGAGTAACAATTTTTAGTTAAAGCATCACTTTTATGACCAAGTTAATACAGCCATTTTGTGGTAATAAAATAATCTTCAAGTTTCATTCCATTTTAAAAGGCATCTGCTTATTTGTTAGTAGCCTTTGCTACATTAAGTGAACGTGTCTACAATAAACTTTAAAAGCGCGAGAATAAAAGATTTTTCGAAATGAAAATCTTGTATTCTGTTGGTTTTAAATATCTTATATATGTTGAATAAGATATTTATACGTGTATATGTTCTTTATCCTAGTGCTTTTCAATCGTGTCAATTAGAGATACAATATAAAGACAATGACGGCGCGGACACCGGTGTCCTCTTGGGGTTTAATGAATTGACAACACTGACACCTAAAGGATTATAACTTACCTACATCAAGCTTTTTTTCCACGAAGGGTAATAGAGTTTTAGCACAGTATAAATATTAATACAGTAGGTCGACGCCTTTGATCTCCGGAAAAATGCCGACAACTTCTACACGCGTTAGACTCGAATAATACCTCCCGCACTACGAACATTGGTTTGTTCGTCTCGCCCCTCACACCCCGCACGATTGCCCTGTCTAGACAGCTTCGTCGGACGACTGAATGTTTTTAGACTGTGGTTTTAGTATGTAATAGGGGGCGAGCTTGTCCATTGGACAAAAATGTAGTATCGTAACTGCTATTGTAAAATTACCAACATTAACCTCATGCTTAGCAGTAGCACTAGACCAATGAGGGAACGCCTTTTAATTTTCGGCACTAAACCGTGATAAAAACCTAATAGCAGATTTTTATTTAGGTGTTGCTAAGTGTTTAAAGAAATAAACATCCAAGTCTTACAAAAGAAACATGACAAGAACCGAATCTTGAAGACAACTACCATCTTAAAAAAAACACAAGCGAATCTACCAACCTGCGAAAAACCAATTCCTCCCATCAAAACTGCAAAGGAATGCCACTTAATATTCAAGAAGTGTACGACTGTACACCTACTCCATTATTCGTTGTGTCATTTGTCCTGGTCACGTCACCCTTCACTGGCAGCGCTCTAATTAGACCACTCAGCTGACATCCCAGAATATTGACGAATAGAACCGTTGCGATTTGAATTTAGATCGCCGCCGTCTGTGATTCGTATGATTAACATCGGTTACGTGCTGTTTGATGGCATGCCATTACTCGATTACTCGAAGATTACTTTACTTGATTAGGTGTGTGTGTGTGTGCCCAATGCAGGCTTGATAAGTCTTAGTTAAAATGCCTACATACGTATTTAACGGTAAGCGCAGATCCATCGTGGCGGGCACTGTGGGCCCAACCCTTATTGAAATGAAATCTGATATAACAAATGCTCGTACTCATCAAGAAAGAATGTAATAATATTTATTGGCAACAGGTAAAAACATGTAATATACACACTGTAAAACATGAAAAAAAACGAGAAAAAAACAGTTAAAATAAATGTCATGTCTCACGGCTGCGCCAACAGACTCATCACACAAGCATTTGTCTTGGGTGGGAATCGAACCCACGACCTCCGGCACAGCAGTCAAGGCCACTAACCACTAGATCAACATGCCAGTCAAAGTAGCACTTTATGTATGGATGATATATCAATGAAGTTTAATTATTACCTCCTGCTGCTACTACTTCAAATACTACTACTTAGTCTAGTATTGTATGTAACACAAATACACGTAGCGCTGTATGTGTATTTTGTATCTTTCAAAATCAATGCATTTCAGTAAGGTAGTTAGGTTAGCTATAGAATAGGTATGGTAAGTTAGGTTAGGTTATATGTATATATATTGTCATTCTAATTGTATCTAACACAAAAGATTTAAGTGCGCATCAGCGACTCAATAAATAAAAAGTAGTTGTAGTTATTAGTGTTTTGTATCTATTTGTTGGCATCCTATTAAAGTATGTTTGTCTTTAACATATAAAATTATAGTTTCGCAGCATTTATTACCATACTCCTCCAAAACGGTTTTTTTTTATTATTGATAGTCACGCGTTTGACCACTATCTCACCTGAAGGTAAGCGATGATGTGGTCGACGATGAAGCACGCTTGGCTAAAAGCAACCTGTTCACTCTTGACTTGAAGACCCCTAGGTTGTAGCTATCAGGAAACACCGACTCCGGCAGGGAATTCCACTCTTTACGTACGTACGTGCGGTTTGACCGAATCGTATAAAATTTTGTGTGTATATTCAGTAGAATTGCATGGGGTCGATTGAGGTCTATAGGCCAATGTTTCTATTAAATTCAATAATTGTTATAAAAAGCGCTGTTTGTGTCCACGCCGCAGATTCTCAGTATTTTTACGGGTGCTGTAGCAATACATATTATTATGAATAATACGCCTACTAATACAATGAGATTTGAATGAGATTTTATTTGAGTCCTAATCAAAGAAAAATGGGTCATTTATTTCAAAGTCACCCTTGCTTCCAAGCCAACCCCCATCGGCTGTCGCCCAGGACGCCAAAACCGTGGAGGCGCCCTTCACTGAACTTCTCTGAGGTGGAGCGCTAAAAAATTTTGAGCTCGCTTCTCTTGCTTACATTCTTTTAAGTTTCTATCGGGTTGTCGAGGTACCTTATCTTTCATTTATGTTAAATTGAGGTGTCAATATAAACCGGACTTACAAGTTCATAATACTGTAAAGTACAACAACCCAGTTACCGGGTAACGATATCCCTTCTTGGTTAAACTGGTTGTCAGACTTTCGGGTTTCTGTCTGTATTTATAAATGACAGCCGAGACTAGAACGGCTTCACGAGATTTCCGAAGCACGGAGAAGTATTGATATGCTATGAATGGTCACCCATCTATAGACCGACCTCGGCAAGCGTAGCTTTAGTTAAGAAATAAAGCGTCAAAAGCGAGTAGAAATAAACGAAAAGGCTATTAAAAATTGAGCTTTTATTTATTAAATATTGGTTAAGAAACCAAAAATTCAACAACAGAAGCATGCATGCGCTTGAGTTGTAAGCTAGTTAATTACCTTTACATGCATGAACGGCTTAATCAAATTACCGTAAATATATTTAACGATAAAAATATTAATGATGCTGTAATGGCGACTCTACCGCCTACCGTGTTCACCGCATATATAAAATATTACTTTTTATGACTGGCTACTTATAGAGATTGTTTAATTAATACACCCAGATAACCTTGCTGTACGTTTTTATTAATAATAATTAAATTCCTAATTAAACACGTGGTGCAGTTTTAAATGTTCTGTGAGTAATTAATGTTTTTTGTTATATTTATGTATAAAAACAATTCGTAGCTTATTAAGAATAGCTACAAGGTCGGTATGTGGCATAATAATATGTGACAATCCATTATATGTCTAAAACCTTCAGTACCTTGAGAAGCACGTTAGGCCGTTGATCCAGTCTGTCATTTCTACATATTTGACAATCACTACTGGTAATCTGAAATTCGGAAATTCGACAGCTATAAAGGCCTATTCAGACCTAAGCGGTATTCGCTACCGTCTGCCGCAGAGAAAACCCAGTGGGTATGCGGAAATATTACTGTTTAGACCTAAGTGGTATTCGAAATTGATACTAAATACCTGAGCGAAACCCGCGGGGTGTGTACCTCAACCCACAGCGCCAGCGAATATCGCTCGGTCACTCTAGCCGCGGTACTTGATACTAAATACCTGAGCGAAACCCGCGCGGTATGTACCTCTACCCACAGCGGCAACGAATATCGCTCAGGTTTGAATAGGTCATAAGTCTGACCAAAGGGTTTTTGTAATTCCAAGTAACTAGGTCGTGGAGAATAAAAAAGTGGAGGGTCCATGTATGTATGTACAGATGTAGTAGCGCTTAACTCAGGAGTTACCCGCGGTAGATGATCAGTGTGGGAGGGGTGAAAGTGATGTAACAGAACTGCAGGCTAGCCATATTACAAATTCGATTCCTATATATAGAAAGAAAATGGCGTATATGGAATCAGCCGTTTGTCAACTGTCAAGTGTATTTCATTTTCAGCCATATAAATATATTCCACAACTTTTTTTTTCACACGACGCCATTTAGTCCCAAGTTAAGCTTGAGAGCTTGTGTTATGGGTACTAAATAGCTGATAAACATACTTATATATTTCTAAATACATACATATTATAGATAAATTACACCCAGACACAGAACAAATGATCGTGCTCATCACACAAACATTTGTCCTGGGTGGGAATCGAACCCACAACCTCCGGCATAGCAGTCAGGGTCACTAACTACTAGACCAACAGGCCAGTCAAAGAAATTCTACTCGTTAACACTTGACAGTTGACAAGCAGCTGATTCCATATACGCCATTTTCTTTCTATATATAGGAATCGAATTTGTAATATGCATTTGCTTTATCGATTACGATAATAGAAATAGAACTTGTAATATGCTAGGCTTGCAGTATCGCTATACACGTGATGACACAAAAATATTATGTTACGTTACATGTGATCCCTCCCGCACTGCGCAGTTTCCTCAGGCGCTACCTGAGTTAACAAACAGGAAACCAAACGCAACGTGGTCAGCAAAAGATGTTTGATTGAGAAGTCTCATTCTTTTGTCGTGTGATTGGTGAATAACCTAGTGTCAGACAAAGTCAGGCATGCCGATTTCCTAGGTATGTTTTTCTATACCGTTTAAAAAACAAGTGATGATTTAATTGGTTCGAACACATCACAAATAATATTTCAGTTTGGAAGGATTCAGATGTAAAAATGTAACTTTAAATGAAATAAGCGGACCGTTGATTGTTTGTTTTCAATGTGTTGCAAGTGAACAAAAATAAAACAAAATCATTTAATTGTAAACTCATGTTTTATGCAAAATATAAAACTATTTCTAAAAAACTAGACATCCAAATTGTTGTAGACAATGGTGAGACTTTGACTGTATATTAAAATAACAAACAACCATATAATATTACACTAATTATAAATCTTAAACATAAAACAATAGCAACCGTTTTTGGGGCTGCTCAGTTTTTTGCCTATAGTATTTCAAGTTGATCGGCAGGTACTTTAGAGAAAAAGAGTTTGATGTCACTAACTATTTTACCGATCACCTTGTTCACGATGGGTTTGGCAACTGAGTACATAATTTCTTTCCAACTATCGTTGAATATCTTAAGAATGGGTTTAGCTGAAAAAAAAAACAGTTTGTTAGTACAGTAAAAGCAAAGTTATCATTATCTGCCTATTCTGTTCCCCCTATCTTCCAGTCTAACCGGAATCAGCTGAGTACCAGTGAATTATGGGTTGTGTTCCGAGGAATTGTTTGATATGATGCCCACGGCCACTTTCTATCATCGCACCGCTCGCCGTCGACAGGGAGTTCATGCTCACACACTGGAGCCGAAATGGTCTCGTACAGTGCGGTTTCAGAGGAATTTCCTCCCGCGTATACTTGGATTGTGGAATGAGCTCCCTGCCGAGGTTTTCTCAGAGGGCTAGAGTATGGGGTTCTTCAAAAGGGGAGTAAATAGGTTTTTAAAGGGTCGGCAAAGCGCGTGTGGCGCCCCTGGTGTTGCAAGTGTCCATAGGCTACGGTAACCGCTTACAGGCGGGCCGTAAGCTTGTTCGCCACCGTCGTGGAATATAAAAAAAATATATTAATAAAATAAAAATGATATGGAGCGAAAGCTTATCCGATCTTCATAACCTAGCAGTGGCGAGGGGTCAATTTTCTTAAGAGGGAAGTCGACACAAAAAAATATAATATTGGTATCACTAGTTTTTGTTTCTCTTGAAGTCAGAATCAGTAGGTCGGTATCCGTCTTCCTACTACCCTTTATGCCTTTGGTGTAATTAAGAAACCTTTAATATCCTACTTATATTGTAAACGCGAAAGTTTGTGAGTATAGATGGATGGATGTTTGTTACTCTTTCACGTAACAACTACTGAATGGATTTTAATGAAACTTTACAATAATATAGCTTATACATCAGAATAACATATTGGTTACAATTTATAAAGATATTGTGGGAATTGTCTAAAATATTACTGTAAGTGTCAAGTAAGAAGGAAAAAATCTACCTTTCGCGAGCTATTCTGGCGTGCGCACCTATGTAATGTATGATGGAAATCCACAGTATATATCTATATCTTATGTGTAAGCCAAGCCAAAATAGTGGACAATAAATACAATGAAAATTACCGTTTTGATGAGTGATGGTATAGGTTATATGGACCTTGGAAAAGAGATTAAGCTACTCGAAGTGCTAATCCTGCGTAGACGAAGTTGCGGGCACCAGCTAGTATTCTATACTTTCATTTTAAGTTTTGAAACTTACGGAAGGGACTGGACCCCACGATACAAGTAATTAGAACACTAAAATTTATATTCTCACCAAAGATGAACGTCTTGTGAAGTAAAATGATGTAATATGTATTGTACTAATGTTTGGATGAATAAAGAATATAATTATTATTTAATAAATAATTCAACCCGGTTAGCAATCTTACCCTTTTCTTTATCTCCATTGAACAAATTCTTGAAATCGAACGTAGCCTTTTCTTTGACCTCGTATGTATGTTTAGCTTTGCTCAACTTCCAGTACTTCACACCGTCTTTGCCGACGACTGTAGTTTGTCCGATTTCAAATGAGATAGCGAGGTTTTCTGCAATTTAAAAAATGTTGTAATTAGTAGCATTTACATATTTTTAAATTCATAAAAAAACATGAAAGAAAAAAAATTGAATAAATAGTTTATTCAATTTTTTAAATTGAATAAACTATTTTAAACAACATATATAAACTCACTCCTTTTTCCCATGGGGGTAGGCAGAAACTACAGAACGCCATATGCTACGATTCTTACATACTTCTTTAGCTTCGTTTACATTCATATAATTATGTTGTCATATACACACGCTGGTTAGGAGCACTACGCACCTGACCTTTCTGAAGAACCTCACCAATAAGGTCTATGTTTGTCCTTCTAGGACGTCCCCTCCCGGCGTTCCCACTTACATCTGCCTTGTAAATACTTTCTTTAGTCTCCTTTCATTCATCCTTTCAAAGTGACCAAAGCATCTAAGCATACTCTTTTCGATTTTTGTAACTGTATTCTTTTAAAACACATACGACAATATAATCATTACCTCTGCCCATCGATTACTTTTATTAGTAATCAATGCCTCTGCCAAAGTGCAAAGCAGTTTGTTGGAAGATATAGCTCCCCTTTGTCTAGCACAAGCAAAGAGATTTAAAATACTATAGAGCGGGCATGTCAAGGAAATGTCATAGAAAAACTTTGATCCCATGTCTCAGTAACGCCATCTAGAATAGTATATGCATATTGGAGCGGCAGCGGAGCGTACTACAAAAAACTCATAGACTTGTGTCCGGCAGGACACCCTTTTTCGGACGAAAATTTTGTTCGTGATGTCCGGTCTATAGGTATTGAATGTCTCTGAGCACAAGCAACCATATTTACGGAAAACACTTTTTAAACATTCTCAACAGTCAGTGATTATGGAGTATTTTTAAGTTTACCAGATTGTTGCTTAAATATGACATTACATTTAAACCTTAAAACCCGAATTTTGTAAGGACATCAGTATAATCATAGCAATTTAAGAAAACTATTGGTCGCGCATTAGTCGAGATTAGAAAGTATTATATTTCTTCTGATCTAGATTTGTACGTGTTACTTAGTTTTCTTTTTCTGCACATCTAATCTAAATCAACTATTTTATACTTCTCGCAATATTCTTAACAGGGATACGAAGTTATCGCTTTGCGTATCAATTTATAGAAGCAGTGATTTAAAATTTATAAATATTGTGGAATATTCTTTCTTATTATGTATTGAAGTGCATAGATCATTGATTTTGTGCAAGGAGTTTCAGACTTAAAGGAAAAGAGCAACCGAGTTTTGCAAGGAGTTGCAGATTACTTTCTGCTTGTCTGTAATTCCAGACAAAAAGTTACAATGTTCTCGAGTGTGTTAACTTGCTTTTTATTGAAAAGGGCCTACTTAAATTTAGTACTCTAAATTAACAAAGTGACTTACTGCATTTCACGTGGAACGGTCCTTTTCCTTCGATTGGTACAAACAACAGTTGCCCAGAAGCATCGTAGTTGCCGACCACATCAATTGGACACTCCATCGTTAGCAATAGTAAGTTTTTCTTAATGTCACGCCTGTAAATAAAAATAACATGGTTTTCTAGATATTACCAGCCTCACTGTCCCACTACTGCAGAGCAAATGCCACTTCTTATACAGAGAAAGCAAGACCATTTAATTAATTGATTCATTAAACCCTGAGAGGACACCTATGTCCGCGCTGTCATTGTCTTTCTATTGTGTCTTTATTTGACACGACTGAAAGGATAATTAAATGTAAAGAAGTTTTATTTAAGTTACTGGCTTTTGAAAATATTTGTAAAACTTCATCTTGGTATGTTATGTCTTTTTTTTTAAAGAAAATTTACTGGTTGATACTTACTCAACTTTTATAATTTTACATTTGCTAGTACCGGTCACTTGCATTTCTGTAAAGTCGACTTTTAAATCGCCCTCTGTCAGGGTGACTTTGTCCATTTTCAGGGGATCCATCGGTTCCATTCCTAGTTGAGGCAAGCCTTCAGCAAAGTACGGTACGGCTTTTTGCGTTGATGCCACGAGACAGGCCTTGTCATCCCATTTGCACTTGGCAATAAAGGGTACTGGCCAAAAAAAAGATTGTAAAAGATTATTTTGTTGAGGCAATTTGACAAACGCTTAGTATAAGTTAACGCTAATATAAGCTAGTATAGTATAGGAATCGGGTGCAGCACAAGACTTTTATTTAGTTCATGATTTTTATCATACACTGATATAATAGAAGATAAAATACTCTTTTCGTAAATAGGGTAAAATTAAATTTTCGACTCGTTCTAATTAACTTTACCAAAAATCGGATAAAATAAATCATTTCTAATTTAATGAGTAACTAAAAAGTAGATATCGTTGAATTCATTTATGCGAGGCAAAGCAACAATTATTTAACAGAATTAAACAGCAACCAACAACATTGTAAAGAAGATATTACTATTTTTTTATAATTAATACACCACGTGATTTTTAAAAGACCAACGGGTATTGCCAGCGGTGATTATAAACGCACAATCGTCCACCTTAAGGACTTATTATGGAAATCAAAACCCAATAGAATAGAAGAGTGATTCTATTGATCCATCAAAACGAATACTGGCCACAAAAAAGCACTCTTACCCAAACTGTCCGTGGCATAGGAGTTTACAGCAAAGAAGCATAAACACAAGAACAAACACTGTGACAATAACATTTTATATAATTCTATCTTTAATATTTTCTTATAATATAATATATTATTTTTAATAATTTCCGTAATGAAGTAATTACACTGGCTTGATCTTACGTGTTGTGAGGACAACACTGATGAAGATTTTCAACAATCGGCTCAATTTATACTGCTTTGTTTAATGTGTTGTGCCCTATTATAATATTTTTTGCTCCAAGAGCTTCTCACCTTGGTATGGTGCCCGTGTTTCTATTTAGTTTACTTATTAATAACTTTTTTATAAATCTCTGTTTCTTTTGTTTGTATGTAAATATGTGTTAATGGGCACCAGTCGTAGTGCGCAGCAATTTTAGTATTATATAGGCAAGTCACATGAATATAAAGTTCATTTCATTATTTATAGAGAGTTTAACCATGTCATTCTGGTAAATTTTACATATTTATCTCTGCTTAATTGCCAGCACATCAAGCTACCTCAAACTGTAAAATTTTCCCAATTGAACATGCACCCTATTTCTAATAATACCCATTGGGGTAGTTTGAAGTGCTGGCCTCTGTACCTAGATTGATTTTCTCCAAAGAGATTTAAAATACTATAGAGCGGGCATGTCAAAGAAATGTCATAGAAAACTTTGATCCCATGTCTCAGTAACGCCATCTAGAATAATGTATGAATATTGGAGCGGCAGCGGAGCGTACTAAAAAAAAACTCATAGACTTGTATCCAGCAGGACACACTTTTTCGGACGAAAATTTTGTTCGTGATGTCCGGTCTATAGGTATTGAATGTCTTTGATTTTCTCGCTTAATTCGTGCATATTATTAGTAAAAACTAATTTCATGAATAAATATCACTTATCATTTATTTATGGTCATTATCTGAACATGACATAATATGAAAATCATATTCCATACCCCCATCTCAAAATCCACTCTCTTCTTAAAAAAAATAATAATACCAGCCTGCTACAGTCCCACTGCAGGGCAAAGGTCTCTTCCCATATCTAGAAGGCACTAGCATTGATCACCACGCTTGCTCAAGGTGGACTGGCGATTTCAAACTGATATGAACAGACTAAGTCCCGGTTTCCTCACGATGTTTTTTTTTTCCGTCACCGAAGTCAATGATGTCCAAGATAAACTTAGAAAGTAAAATTGAAAAAGTCGCATTGGTGCTTGCCCGGATTTGAACCACAACCTCGTGCATGAGAGGTAGGCGCCTTAACCTCGAGACCATCATCACTTTCTTCTTAACCGACACTTATTTTTGCATACTTTTCTTTGAAAACCGCGTCCATATTAATAATAAAGCAACTTCCCCAAAGTGGACCAACGTCGTAATAAAAAATGCAAGCGACATAGCTTAGAGATTCGTAGGTAAATGGCACAGTGCATCGCCTAGTTTGTCTTACAATGTACCCAACATTAAAACTTGTGGAATTCTATTTGTTCGCAGAGCCTCCACGTTTGGCTTGGTGCCACAGTTGAACTAGATTGCACCTGTAATTTACTTTATCTAAACAATTAATTACTTTACTTACATTCGTGACTTCTCAATTTACTGGGTCGAAATTAGGTTCTTTGCTGTTTCTTGTCGCTTTTTGTGTTTTCCAGTGCTTAAGATAGCAAGGCTTGGCGTATCTTCAAACTCAAATGAAAGTCACTGATGTACAGACGTTTGCATATCAAGTTACCCCAATGTGTCATATTTCTTTGATCGTTTTTCAACTTTATGTTAAACGGAATAAGGTTCTTATTCAATTGGGAAAATTTGACACATTGGGGTAACTTGATGTGCTGGCGTCTGTACATGTGAACGTGTAGTTAAAAACTTATGTGTAAAATATTAACAGGAGTCATTCATCCTGACTTAATAAAACTGAAAAGTATGACAAATAAAGTTCTCTTCGTAATCGTCAAGATTATATATATGTCGGCGTCAGCGATGGCTGAGCGGTATGGGCCGACATCAGGGGTTTCGTGGTACCAGGTGCATAACGTTGAATAATAATCTTCATTGCAGTAATAACCTCAATTTGTTATAAGTAATCACATAACATTACTCAGATAGGTAAACAGACAGTTTCGCACTGGACTAGTGTCTTCGTTGGTGTCTCAAATCCAACTGAGCTCTGTCTAGCTTCCACTTCCCAATACGACTCCATCCACGTGACATCGCTCGCGCCATTTGCAAATGACAACCGACGTCACGGCGTTTACCACAGACTCTGTACTAATGTAATCAACTTCACAACTTCTTATTTCTGAATATCGTTCGCCACGACACGGCCATCATGACCCTCACACGTCCTCGTGTGTCTGATCTGACAACAGAAACATTCTGAAAGTAATCCGTTCGGCTATCCTGCCGTTAAATCTTAACAACTATAGCTGTACAATATAGCCAGCGTTGACAAGGTCTCAAGGATTAAGGAAGTCACAATAATCCAGCCCTTTAGAACCAAACAGGTAAAATTCTAGGAGGGAATCATCCCATAAAACACATGATATCACTTTACATGAGATCATTTTAAACAAACGTCACTTGGTGTCGTTAGACATAAATTGTAAGTACAAAGACTCTCATAGTCAGCCTGTCCATCGGCTTTTCATTGTCTGCCAGCCCATCGGCCTTTTACAGTCTGCCAGTCCATCGGCCTTTCACAGTCTGCCAGTCCATCGGCCTTTCACAGTCTGCCAGTCCATCGGCCTTTCACAGTCTGCCAGTCCATCGGCCTTTCAGTCTGCCAGTCCATCGGCTAGTCATAGTCTGCCAGTCCATCGGCTAGTCATAGTCTGCCAGTCCATCGGCTAGTCATAGTCTGCCAGTCCATCGGCTAGTCATGGTCTGCCAGTCCATCGGCCTGTGATCCATCCCCAGAAGCTAACCATCTCAGCCGCATAAGTGCTACCCCTCGGAAAGGATATGCTGCGCATAAAAAGCAGACACGCACACCTCTTACATGCTCCGGCGCAACTGGATCGGTCACCAAACACTCACACTCAATCCATAGAGTATACGTTAAGTTAGATGAAATGTATTCCAAAACTTTACAGGTAATCATTAGTAATGACTACTCAGTACCCATAATAACTAAACTTTAACTAAGCCATTTTAAGAACTTAAACACGGAAAGTTCTTCAAAGCCTCATAATTAACAAATTTAAAAAAAGTAAACACTACTCATGGCCCTGCCACTGCTATTGACAATTCGGTATTGCCACCCATATCGTTATCACCTCACGTGATTGACGTGATACGACCAACACTTCATATAGAGTCCACGACTCTTAAGTCATTACATGACCGTACAAATAGTCTCTTTCAAGGCCTGGGTCCCCGCCATACCACAAGTCGCTCTGCATGCCCTGAACGATAACGTTCGCAGTTGCGACTGCATCTTATAGATGTGGATTGACCGGATAGCTCACAAGCGTATCATAGGTCTATCGAGGTTCTTTTGCCCTCAGAAATATTGTCTTCTACTTCTAACTCGTTTGAACTTCACAGGTTGATACCCTACGACTTGACTTTACGACATACTGGTCGCCTTCAAGCGTTAAATAAAACCCTTTAAACTTCGGGTCAAGCTTAGTTAAGCTAGGCTCTTCATTTTTAATGTAAACCAAGTTACTAACACTTAAGTTTCATTTTAGTAGGTACCTACTATCAAAACGGGACTTAGAGAAACGTTTTTCATTACCTAAGAAGTTTGATTTCTTTACACGGTAGTGAGAATTCACCCAAAGTGCCTACTATCTAAATTTAACTGTCAATCATCTACTGACATACGCTCGAAACTATCACGCTTTTTGAGAAGCAAAAACAGTTTTAGAAAAGTGGGAACCACTCGGTCAGATTATCGTACTACTATCTCTACTTCGTGTAGAAAGACAGCCATAAACAAAAGGAGGTGGAACTTTTGCACGTTATCAAAGTAAATGGTAAACCGTCAATAAATCCCAATTGTTATTCAGTCAATAGACGCTCACGGCTATCTTGGACAGTCGCCTAGTCGGTGAAACATCGGTTTAAGTTTATTCAAATGAATTTCTGTCATTAATAAACGAGATAACATCCTATTGGTACTTCTCATGTCTGGGCACAGTATTGAACTCTGCTAATAACTACACTACTTGTTTATCCTTCGTTCACAGCGCGCTGCGCACTACATTAGTAATTAGAAAAGGTCCGACCAATAAGTTACAACCAGTAATTCTAACAGTTCTATTACTCTTTATCATCATTTATAAGCAATGCATACTCAACTCATTCAAATCTGTGCACCAACACAGACAGAAATCGCACCCACGATTCCTTATAGACCCATCGCCACATGTTACTCATGCGGTGGGATCCAAAGCTTCGAGTATGACTATACAAGCTATTTTTAACCAGATGTGGTTTCACTACCACTGCAGCACTGTCATTAACTATGACATTCAATTCTCGAGGAACTTTGTGATCGGGGCCTTCATACTTGAATCTAATTTAGTTTGACTTCTTTCCACATTTTCAATTAAAACACAATTACTTAAGCTAATTTAAAACCCTGAGCCTAATATTATGGTCAAACCGACTTTTATCTTTGCTCAATTTAAAGTTAGGCTAACAACCAGCTTTGTGATACCGTGGTGATATCAACAAGTTTCCATACGATTTACAAAAAAATAAAAGGAATAGCGCCGCACTTGCATCACTTTAAATTTCAATCTCATTTAAATTAAAATTTCATAGTAAGAAAATAATCAACCAGGTATAGTCGGTAAAATTGAAATTATTTGTCAGAGGTTAAGGTTCAGGTTTTGAAGCCTATTTCTCGGTTCACTGCGATGATACCAATAGTAGTAAATATTGTCGCGTCACGTTGTTTACGTCTATTTACTTACTGAGTTTTAATTGTCGCAACTTCGATCGCTGTCGTATCACAACGTAACAAAATATGGCTACGTAAATCAAACGTTAAATAATATTAGGATAGCATTACTGCCATTCCTAAAACGCATTAAAATAGCCCTCTGCTAGTTTACTTAACTTCAAATAGCCTGTCTAATGTTTTGCTAAGCAAATAGGTTTCCCAAACGGAGGCTTACTAAAGCGTATGTAATAAGCATCTACTAGTTCTTGAACCGTTGCTCGCACTAGTAGCCTTTTGTCTAAGCTAATTTTGTAAGGCGCCGATAGACGTATCGTGTACGTACGGTAAACCAATAATAAAAGTATGGCAATATTCATTAAGTAAAGTTATCATTGTTTGTCTATTTTACGTACCGTATTTCAAGTACCTTTCTGGTTAGATTTGTAACTACAATCCACTGCACATTTTTGTTTAGAAATAACCAAAAAATACATCGTGACCGCCTGTCACATTATATTTCAAATGATAATTAGTCATAATACGTGGGTACCCCAAAATAAAACAGGTAAACAAAGACCATAAACCAAAACGTCGCAATGAATTTGCTCGTTAGGTAGGTACATACAGTACGGTCTATTTGTACTTCATAGGTATCCTACATACCCTTTATACAAACGTCTGCATTTAACCTCTAAAATGACGAACAAACTCTGAACGACATCAGTCGATCAAAACAATAATTACACGACTCACCGGATTGCTGTGCTGTGAGTGCCCACAATACCCGCTATTTTGCACGCGTCTATCCATCGGGCCACGCCACTGCAAACCCGCTATACTTGAATCTTGCACCTCGCAAACGTTCTTGCTAGAGCCCGATTTAGCTATCGCTGCTCGTTCGCCATGCCAGCGCTCCCAGCGCAGCCTTGACAATATCAAGCAAGCTTCGATCATTTTCTTCTGATATATCTTGACGACTTGGCAAAGCACGCCAGCCAAGTGGGAAGCAAGTCCTTATCCTCACTTCTGATGTCGGCGTCAGCGATGGCTGAGCGGTATGGGCCGACATCAGGGGTTTCGTGGTACCAGGTGCATAACGTTGAATAATAATCTTCATTGCAGTAATAACCTCAATTTGTTATAAGTAATCACATAACATTACTCAGATAGGTAAACAGACAGTTTCGCACTGGACTAGTGTCTTCGTTGGTGTCTCAAATCCAACTGAGCTCTGTCTAGCTTCCACTTCCCAATACGACTCCATCCACGTGACATCGCTCGCGCCATTTGCAAATGACAACCGACGTCACGGCGTTTACCACAGACTCTGTACTAATGTAATCAACTTCACAACTTCTTATTTCTGAATATCGTTCGCCACGACATATATTAATCCTGACGATTATGAAGATTACAAAGATACTTAACTTTGCCCTTTTCTTATTTCGTAAATAAGCCTCGTCCAATAAAATAAATAAAAATACCTATAAGTAGGTAATGTAGCATTTAGGGCGTGCTAAAACGATTTGGATAGAAATGTTGGATTGTTACGTCAATTCAGTGCTATTTGTAACCAACAAGATGTCGACCGTCATTATTATCTGCCTAGCCTCTTTATAACTATGTTAAGGACAGTTCTTAGTCTAACCATATGCAGCTGAATACCAATGTTTTACAACCATGTAAAACAGTATTTAGCTGCACCTGATAGGCAGTCGCTTCAGCAACTAACAAGGTGTCGAAATGCTCAATTTAAAATTATTAAACTTATTTGTCCTTGTTTGTAACAAAAACATGTTCCCTTGGTATCTTGATTCTATTTCCTGTGAGTGAGCTACACGATGACTGAAGCTTGCCTGCCGTCTGTCGGGACAGGTCAACTCAACGCTGAATTGATTATTTCTTCAAAAGGCTTTTGCTGACTTTTCCCTGCATCGTGAGACTAGCATAATGAATGAATACAATCTTATGTCTGTACTTTAAAAGAGACCCCTGAGTTTCTTTCGGCATTTCTTCTCAGGGATCAATCACTTTGGAAATGCCATTTAGTTTTAAAGAAAAATGTCATGTAAAAGTATCTGGGAAGATCTCTACTAACAGAAATAAATATAATTTCATCATTGCATTTCATTCCCTGCGTTTCAATCCACAGCGTTCTATCAGTGACTGGTACTTTTCCAAATAGACATAACTTTCATAGGTCCACGTATGGGCAAGCTAGGCATAAAGTGTCTTGCATATATGTCGATTTTGGCCGTTACGGTCGTCACTCGACTCCATACCGCCACATAGGCTGGCTTCACGTCGAATTTTGAACATTTACGGCTTGCGCAGCTTGTGTTCGAAATACGAACGATCGGCATGACTCAGTCCTGTTACTAGTTAGACTAAAATCGGGGCTTGTAGGTGCATTACGTCACTCTTCAATATTTACTGCATGTTCGGAACTACGGAGCTTGTTGTGAAAGGCTTTTTTAGGAGAAACATTGTGTTTCGTCTATTTAGTTTTAACAGGGTTAGGTTACTTCTAGGAAAGCGTGCTTCATCCTCGACCGCACTATCGCTTACCATCAGGTAATAATAAAAAATACCTTATTATATTTCCGTTGGAACTTTAGCATAATATATTGTTCACACAAAGAGTCAGGTATACTTTCTGTGGATGCAAAGTTAAGATACAGGTAAAATAGAAAAACATATTCCGTAATAATTATAACTACACGCCTGCATTCTCCGAAGAGTTACACAGTTTTGACACACCCACATTTCAACAGTTCTGTTTTAGTCATATTATTATGTAATAAGAGGCCAGCCTATTGTCACTATCCATGGGCACGAATCCAGACTAAGCAACTAATACCTCAATAAAAACATCTAAATAAATCCCCCGCTATCCCTTTCTAAACTTGAGGTAAGTTTCAAGCTTGGTACTTGCCTTGTTGATCTGTGAACTTTCACTAGAACTGATCCGCGGCGACGTCGATGATTTTGTCTACCTTCGTACGAAGCTGAGCCTAGCAGATTAAAATCTGAGCATCTATTATAAATGTATTTTTTTTACAGAAGCATTTACAAGATTAGGACGTTGTTTTCTTGTACCGTTGCATTGGTTTCCACTGGACATTATCAGGGCTCCTCTCCATTTGCTAAGGGAAACCAGTACGGCAGGATAGTCCGCCTTCCTAGACGGGCCTGTTCATAAGGTTCTACCATTTTCTTTTATTATAAAAAGGGTTTTAGTGCCTGTACTCTAGAGTCATCTCAGTCTTCATGTTTTAAGATCTGGATTATACTACCTATATCCACTATTGCACACCATTGTACTGTACATACGCACTAAAATATTATTCAAATCATATCGAGTCAGTGACCGTGAAGTATTATAATTAAATATCGTGGTGTTAAATATGTATGTCGTCATTATCAACGTCACTTTTAGACACATAACATAACAACAACATAACAACGTAACATTAACTGGATAGTCGTCAAACCTAAACATAGCAAATTCTTAGAGATTATGAGACCAGGGTTTATTCAAACTCAGATTAATATACCTAACTGTACTCTATTCAGTATTACAGTCAGCGTCAAAGATCAGACACACGGACAGATTAATCTAAATGATATAAACAGCAAAGAAAATTAAACTGACTCTCAATTGAATAAAGTTCTATCATTTGTCACGAACTGTCTTTATTCTAAAACATTTATGTGTTTTTTGACTGGCCTGTTAGTCTAGTAGGCTGCTATACCCTGACTGCTATGTTGAAGGTCGTGGGTTCGATTCCCACCCAGGACAAATGTTTGTGTGGTGAGCACGATCAGTTGTTCTGTGTCTGGGTGTAATTTATCTGTAATATGTATATATTTAGATTTATATAAGTATGTTTATCAGCTGTTTAGTACCCATAACACAAGCTCTGCTTAGCTTGGGACTAGATGGCGTTGTGTGTAAGTTGTGGAATATTTATTTACTATGTATTATTATTTATTTAGTTAATCCTAATTATATTACAAATTTTAAATGTGAAGATGCTTGGACCTTGGATGTCGGTTACTAAATCACGTGTAAACCGTTGATCAGATTTGTATAAAAATAAGCAGGTTTAACATTTTTATATTAACTAGACGAATATTTTTATCTCATAAATGTATTTGTGTCATCAAAAGGATTAGCAAGGCGAAGTGACAGTGGGTTTCTCGCCAAGAACCGACCACCGATGGGGTGTTCTTGAGTGGTGACCGCGACTTGGCAAACGTAGGGTAGGACGTCCTCCGGCTAGGTGGAATGACGACCTGCGAAAGACTGCTGGCAGATACTGGATGCGACATGCTAAAGACAAGGCGCTGTAACGCTCATTGGGGGAGGCCAATTACAGCAGTGAACTGCTGCAAGCTGATGATGATGATGATGAATGTGTACCCTTATAAAGTTTCCGAATAATGGACATGGTGAGAGAGCGTAGGGTGCTGGCTGTGAGGGGAAACTGCTGGCACGCAGGTTTTCTGGTTGTTCAGTACAGGTTAAAATAATTTTTTTTAAGGCGTTTTGTTAAACCTTGTACACCTGCAGTCTAAAAAAAGCAGTCAGCACTTTACGCATTCAATATAACAACACCTTTACGGCGCTGTTGGGGCTTCCACCTTACTGTAGTGCGTCGGGGATGTTTGCGAATGCGCACACTGATGATTATTTTGCAATCATGCGCAAAAAAGTGGCATCAGTGATACGCAGAGTAAAGGGAAATAGCGTTCTGAAGGTATTTTTAGAAAGATTGGAAGGGCCTACGATGGATAGGTTAATCAAGCTGCATATCAGACATGGGACTTGATAAATCTTTCTCAAGTTGGGGGCTGTTTATTTTGTTGTGTATTTAATACTAACACGCTATGGGCCGTCGACTTTTTTTTATCTTGGAAAAGTAAAATTTTTCGCGGATGAAGCCGTCGGCAGATTCTAGTCTATCCTAAACATATTATTTTATAGTTGTTTACATCATTTTGAAGAGTCTGTTCATTTCATTATTGACTCTGAGAGTACATACTTTATGTGAAAGACTAAAATCAAGTAAATTACCAAACACACCACAGAAACACGATAATTACAGTAAACGTCATTGTCATTTATTATACTGAAGTACATAAGGCCATTGCGTACGGCAGCGGTCTCTAGGGAGGCTTAAGTTGTGTCTAATAGAAGCCATTTCAGGCTCCCATGGATTAGGAGTGTAATTTGTGACACCATACTGTCTAGAGCTTAAAGGGGTGTACATGAAACTGACCATTAAAGGAGAAGTAATTTTCTAATTTTCATCTATTTTGAATATCTCTGTAAATGCACAATGTTGATGTTGCACATGCAAAGTTGCACAAAAAGTTGTCAAAATTGAACTAATTGCATGCCTTGATAGAAAAGAAAAGCATACAGATGAAATTAAACCACAATTTAAAAGAAGCTTCAACGTAAATTGCTCAGGGATGAAACCATGTTGATAATATTATTAGGTTTTAATTAATATCGCGCGTTGCGAAAGGGGGCTAGACGGAAAAATTAAGACCAAAAGTTGTAAAGACACGTACCCGATTTTGTGCGCAGGCTGGTGCGCTTTAGCGTTTTCTGCGTTGTTGTCTAATTTTCGTTGGGATTGAACACAGTGGCTAAAATTTTAATCAGCAGAAAATAAAAAGTGTAGTGTGTGAGTGTATACGTGTGTGTGTGTGTGTGTGTGTGTGTGTGTGTGTATGTGTGTGTGTGTGTGTGTGTGTGTGTGTGTGTGTATGTGTATGTGTGTGTGGGTGTGTTTGTACTAGTGTTCGCTTAATACGGGTGTGCGATTTTTATCACTGTTTGGAGTCCCCCCTAAAACTACTCAACGAAATATTTTATGCCGATATGTAGACAATTGTCGTGATGGCCCAGAGGTTAAGGCGCCTGCCTCTCATGCACGAGGCTGTGGCTCAAATTTGGGAAAGTACCAATGTGACTTTTTCAAGTCTCATGTACTTTCTAAGTTTATCCTAGACATTATTGACATCGGTGAAGGAAAACATCGTGAAGAAACCTGGACTTATAGTTACTACAAGTTTGAAATCGCCCATCCGCCTTGAGCAAGCGTGGTGATCAATGCTCGAGCCTTCTCTGTATGAGAAGAGGCCTTTGCCTTGCAGAGGGACAGTAATGGGCTGGTATTATTTATTTCATGTAGACAAATAATAAAAAATATATTATATTAGGATTCACCGAAAAAATGTATTTTAATCATCGAGGACTTTGTTTGTGCTTTTGCACTCCACCGGCAATCCAAGGGTTCCTGTGCACATGCTAAGCTTTTCCTAGTAAGTTGAAAGACCAATGTAAAGACATTCATATTATTATTCATTTAATTCCAATTCTTCAGCTGGCACAACTTTAAAAAAATTGTCGATACCATTTACTATGCTTGTCATGCATTCTTTCATGAGGGGCTTGCCGAAGTCCAGGATCAGTTCCTTCCAACTGTCACTCATGATTTGCTTCACCGGACCGGCTGTAAAAGTAAAAATAGTGTTAAAATTTGATGGAAGCTTCTTAGCTTATGACTGGGCTGCTGGTCTAGTAGTTAGTGGCCCTGACTGCTATGCCGGAGGTCGTGGGTTCGTCTTCCACCATTTTTTATAATAATATTTTTTTATTGTTCAAATGTTTGATTGATAAGCGCGATCATTTATGAGGTGTAATTAATCTATCATATGAATGTATTTAAAAATATATGAGTGTGTATCCGTTGTTTAGTACCCATAATACAAGCTCTGCTTAGCCTATTTTCTCAAGAAATCGCTATTAGACAATAGTAGATAAGGATTAGGAATTGAACTAAATTATCTATATTTCTATTTTAATATTATAAAGAGGTCAAGTTTGTGAATTTCTGAGGTTGTAGAGAATAATCTCTGGAATACTGAACAGATTTTGAACAAAAAAACTTTTACCAATTGAAAGCCACAATATTTGTAAGTATAAAAGGGAATGTTAAAGTACAAAATTGACGGACAAAGCGAGATGCTAGTGAGAAATGAAAATGAATCGGGATAACACAGCAGCGCATCAGGGATGTTTGCTGAGATTGTTTTTACACGGCGATGCGGAAGCGGTGCGCATCCTTGGTCCGTAGGGTACGGGGCAGCGCCAACAGCATCCTGTCTATGATAGCGAGCAGGCTTGATTGCGTGTTTGTGAAACATAGCTGCAAGGTTTCGGCTGGGCTTGTCACCTTGCAGCAATGAAGTCACAATCTAAATCTGTTTTGTCTTCGTATGTTACTAACGTAGTTTGTAAGTGTATTTTTAATTTGTTACTAACACTGTGAGTCTTGTTACTTATTATAAATAAATTATTATTATTTATTTATTAATACTACTCGTAATATAGTATTTACACTATTATTATGTAATACGTATAGTCTAACTCGTTTCATGGGGATGTTGGACAGTTGACAGTTTTGGATTGGGTGACGTTGAATATTCACGACTAGTGAATATGAGATAAGATGGAACTCTAACCTACCAGAGTCTGATCTGGTTAGAGTTGCGTTTTAACGGCACATAGAATATGGCAAAAACAACATTATTACCTACTAGCAGACGTCCCGCGGTTTCACCCGCGCCGGTCCGGTTCCCATGGGAATACAGGGATAAAAAGTAGTCTATGTTTTAATTCAGGGTATCAGCTAACACAGCTATTTCTGGCATATTACTTTATTTTTGTTATATTAGCTTATTGTAATATTACCTTACTTGTGAAATTCCTTAAATAACTAGTAATGTAACTTGGAAAAGGGCGGAGCACCCTAACACAAGTAAATTAACTACTTAAAAGGTGGATCCTCATTGTAACTAGCGTAATGTTATCTAAGCTGATAATAAACATCTTTTTTTTTTAGCTAACTCCATACTAAATTTTATTAAAATTCATTCAGTAGTTTTACGTGAAAGAGTAACAAACATCCATCAATCCATCCATCCTCACAAACTTTCGCATTTATAATATTAGTAGGATGATGATCATAGAAACTCTTTCGCTTCAAGACATTAAATCAATTAATGGAATATTATTAGCGGATCCTGAAGATGATGACTTTGAAAACATACATTATCGCAACAATTTAGTTATTAAATCTAATAGCGTCGAGTAGCATATACGAGTAGTGATAATATTAATTAAAGCTATTATTAGCGCTTGGGTTCCTTGATTAAGAGAAAAAACGGTAAACGATATTAATTATTAAATCTAATAGCGTCGAGTAGCATATACGAGTAGTGATAATATTAATTAAAGCTATTATTAGCGCTTGGGTTCCTTGATTAAGAGAAAAAACGGTAAACGATATTAATTATTAAATCTAATAGCGTCGAGTAGCATATACGAGTAGTGATAATATTAATTAAAGCTATTATTAGCGCTTGGGTTCCTTGATTAAGAGAAAAAACGGTAAACGATATTAATTATTAAATCTAATAGCGTCGAGTAGCATATACGAGTAGTGATAATATTAATTAAAGCTATTATTAGCGCTTGGGTTCCTTGATTAAGAGAAAAAACGGTAAACGATATTAATTATTAAATCTAATAGCGTCGAGTAGCATATACGAGTAGTGATAATATTAATTAAAGCTATTATTAGCGCTTGGGTTCCTTGATTAAGAGAAAAAACGGTAAACGATATTAATTATTAAATCTAATAGCGTCGAGTAGCATATACGAGTAGTGATAATATTAATTAAAGCTATTATTAGCGCTTGGGTTCCTTGATTAAGAGAAAAAACGGTAAACGATATTAATTATTAAATCTAATAGCGTCGAGTAGCATATACGAGTAGTGATAATATTAATTAAAGCTATTATTAGCGCTTGGGTTCCTTGATTAAGAGAAAAAACGGTAAACGATATTAATTATTAAATCTAATAGCGTCGAGTAGCATATACGAGTAGTGATAATATTAATTAAAGCTATTATTAGCGCTTGGGTTCCTTGATTAAGAGAAAAAACGGTAAACGATATTAATTATTAAATCTAATAGCGTCGAGTAGCATATACGAGTAGTGATAATATTAATTAAAGCTATTATTAGCGCTTGGGTTCCTTGATTAAGAGAAAAAACGGTAAACGATATTAATTATTAAATCTAATAGCGTCGAGTAGCATATACGAGTAGTGATAATATTAATTAAAGCTATTATTAGCGCTTGGGTTCCTTGATTAAGAGAAAAAACGGTAAACGATATTAATTATTAAATCTAATAGCGTCGAGTAGCATATACGAGTAGTGATAATATTAATTAAAGCTATTATTAGCGCTTGGGTTCCTTGATTAAGAGAAAAAACGGTAAACGATATTAATTATTAAATCTAATAGCGTCGAGTAGCATATACGAGTAGTGATAATATTAATTAAAGCTATTATTAGCGCTTGGGTTCCTTGATTAAGAGAAAAAACGGTAAACGATATTAATTATTAAATCTAATAGCGTCGAGTAGCATATACGAGTAGTGATAATATTAATTAAAGCTATTATTAGCGCTTGGGTTCCTTGATTAAGAGAAAAAACGGTAAACGATATTAATTATTAAATCTAATAGCGTCGAGTAGCATATACGAGTAGTGATAATATTAATTAAAGCTATTATTAGCGCTTGGGTTCCTTGATTAAGAGAAAAAACGGTAAACGATATTAATACTGCTAAAAGGGTTTGATGAAATGAAATGAAATGATATTTATTTCTGTAAGTAGATCTTCCCAGATACTTTTACATGTCATTTTTAAAACTAAATGACACTAAATGGCATTTCTAAAGTGAATGATCCCTGAGAAGAAATGCCGAAAGAAACTCAGGGGTCATGGTCTCTTTTAAAGTCCAGATATAAGATTGTACCTATTCATGTATTATGCGAGTCTCACGATGCAGGGCAAAGTCTGGATAGGCTAGCCTTGTGAAGAAAGAATCAATTCAACTTTGAGTTGACCTGTCCCGACAGACGGCATGCATGCTTCAGTCATCGTGTAGCTCAAACCTATTTCAGGAAGCTCGAGGACCCGCCACACGACGCCATCTGCCGGTCATTTGCGTAGGCCACGTAAAAGTACTCAAAACCGCCAGACAGTTAGGGACTCATGTATTTTATCTAGCCTGCATGGTACTCACATTCGCAGAAATATTTCTATTATAAATGTAATTTACATAATGTCATAAATGATTGAAAAATAAGGAATATTTGAATTATTTTTTTTTTTAGATTTTTTGATTCTTTAGTTTTTCTTATTTATTTTGCATATTATTTATTTTTCTGGAATACCGATAATTTGTACTTAAATGAAGATAACAAATCATAAATCATTTATTTATTTGCAAACATGGGTAATAATATACAATACATTGATGTTATTTTTAAAATAAGCAGGTACAGTGCTCCATGTTTAACCATCACATGGGTATGCAAATCATGTAGTTATTAAAATTAAGATTAGATAATGATTGTCATTAAATTAAAAAATAAATAAATAATGTCAGCCTTAAGAGTCACAGTTATGAGAAAAAATATTTTAACATTGTATGTCAGAATAAAAAGATCAACAATTAAAAAATCAATAACAAAAAAAAAACAATTACAAATAAACATAAATCAAGTGGGTAACAATTCGAATACTAATTTCATCATTACTTACTATTTTTATTTTCTAATATTTTAGATCGGATATAGTAGGCCTAGCATCTTTCATTTAAATAGTCATTAATTTGATAGTAGCATTTTGCAACTAGAAACTCGTGTAGTTTTTTTTTAAATTGATCCAGTTTTTTAATTTTTATGATGTGTTTGGGTAGTTTATTATAAATTTTGGGGACCATACCAAGAAAACTCTTATTAAAAATAGCCTTTTTATGTGGGATCATGCATATTTTATTTTTGTGGCGAATACTTTTCGGGTGATTGTATAGGTGTATATTTGTCTTGATATAGCTTGCTACTTCGTATATGTAGAGACAGGGAAGTGTAAGTAGCTGAAACTTTTGGAAATGTGGCTTACAACTGTCTGTGCTTTGAATACCACAAATTGCCCTTATGCATTTCTTCTGTGCTTTGAACACTAATTCTCTATCAGGAGAGTTCCCCCAAAATATGAGTCCATATCGCAATGTAGATGAAACATTTCCGTGGTACGCCATTAATAATGTAGACAAATTTGATATTTTCCTTAAGTTATAAAGGGCATATGAGCACTGGCTAAGTTTTTTGCATACGTTTTCAACATGTGTTTTCCAATTCATCTTTTTATCGATCCAGATACCTAAGAATTTAGTATTGTCAGTCTCCTGAATACATTTGTCATTATATCGGACATTTAGTTTTTTATTGTCTGTTCTTTGTTCAAAAGAAATGTAAGTAGTTTTTTCGAGATTTATTTTGAGATTATTTTCAGTAAGCCAGGTTATTATGTTACTTAAGTTATTATTTATGTCGTCTGCGAAAGTCTCATCATTTTCGCTTCTAAATAGTATTGTGCTATCGTCCGCAAATAAGATCATCGGGTTAGAGATAATTTTAGGCATGTCATTAATATATACGATAAAGAATAATAGTGCTAGGACGCCCCCCTGCGGTACCCCAAATAAGGATTTGCGATATTCGGAAGTATATGTAATTTCTGTTTTTGTGTAGGGGCAGATTTTTTTTTTGCATGTACATTGTTGCCGATTCATTAGGTAAGATTCAATAAGTTGAAGGATATTACCTCTGATTCCACATTTTTCCAATTTATTCAGAAGTATTTTGTGGCTAACGTGGTCAAAGGCCTTAGTCATGTCCATAAATAGTGCGACAACAGGAGTTCTATTATCAATATTAGTAAGTACGTGTTTGACAAGCGCATATATAGCGGAATTAATGCTTTTGTTTTGCCTAAAACCGTATTGTTCACTAATTAAGATTTTATTGGTTTCTAAGAAGGAATATAAGCTTTTGAAAATTATCTTTTCAAATATTTTAGAGGAGACTGGAATAAGAGCTATGGGTCGGTAGTTACTAGGATTTTGCCTGTCAACGTCAATGGACCTTTTAAAAACGATAATCATGTACTTTTTTTAACGATTTAGGTTGTTGAAAAAACAGTTTATAATTACTACGTTACTGCAACTGAAGCTCCCATTTCATTTTGTCGCATTTATTCAAAGTCACTTGGTATAAATAAAAATAATATATAACAAAGATTATACATACCTTTTGCTTCGTCACCATTATATAAATTCTCGAATTCGATGTCGGATTTAGTCATAGGTTCAAATGTGTACTCGAAACTGCCAATTTTGTAATGCTTTACGCCTTTCTTGTCTACGAAAGATTTAATTTTCAGGTCTGTCGTTGAGCGCATCAAGCCTGGAATGAAACGATGGAAATTGTTTAACTAAATATTATGAAGATTGTTTTGATTTTCCGATCTTTGTTAATATTGAAAAGGCGAATTGGATTATTATAATTGCACTAAATTGTGACTGAACCGCCTTGATATGAACGTGAAGGGCTGCTAAAGTAGAGGAAGAACAAGTATTGGATGATGGCTTGAGTAAAATACGATATAGCTAGGAAAGAGGTGATTATTGCGTTGAACCCAAATTAATTGGAATAAGAGTAAGAGGATGATGATGGTATTAAGAGTACAGATGTCAGCATAAAACCTACCCTAAACTGTATTTTTTTTGCAATTGAACATGAACCTTATTCTATTAATGATAAATTTACAATCGAAATAATTTGATAAAAAAATTATCAAAGAAATTTGACACATGTGTGTCTCATCGAGCTACCCCAGCTCGATGAGACACACACAGTTTAAAACAAAATTTAATACGTACCACCTCCTATCGAAAATTTACCATCTCCGAAAATATCCAGAAACAATAGTTTTCCTTTCATAGAGTAGTCTCCCTTTATAACAGAAGGGCAGACAGTTACTATCCTTGCCGTTGATTTCACGGGATCCCGCCTGTTAATATAGTTAAACATTAATTAATTAATATTCGATTAAATGTTCAATATACGGACAGTATCTATTTGTTTGACAGCTGCAGCCAACACGGTTGAATGAGTCCGACAAATAAATATTTTTGATTGTTTTGTATTAATATCCGAATTTGCATTAACAATGTGGGATGCGATTCATTTGTTGAATTATTTTATGAACGTTTATAATTGCCTACTGAATCATACATAATGTCCTGTAATGATTTAAATCACAACGGTCTCTGGATGTCAGGTTTTTTGCAAACTCAGGTTGGAATCTCTGAACCATTTTTAAATGGTTCGCTTGTTTGATTGTGTATAAATTACGTTGTTTCGTTTAATTATTTTTGCCACCAACTTCCGATTCTAAATTAACCGTTTTTTTTAAGTCAGTTGCACATAAAACACATTTTCATTTAATTTTTTTATAAAAATAACACATAAATAATTTCAAAATTTATATAATGAGCAAATACGGTTGGTATTATTGAAGTTAACACAACAACCACTTGTCAAGACTTAATCGGGACTCCATGGGTTCAATCTTGTACTGCGTTCTTACCAATAATAAAAAAAATATATTTGTGTGCAAAATGTACGCCTTCTATAAAAAAATATTACAAACTCACTTTATCGATTCAAATTTGCATTTGCTGAGCTGATAAACCTTCACGTTTTTATATTCCACTTGAAGATCTCCTGTGTCAGCCCTGGTATCTTTTAGAGTCAAAGGCTCGAAGGCTGGTACGCCTTCTATGCCGTTGGCAAAGTAGGGCAAAGCTATTTCGGCAGACTTTACTATACATTCCGAGTCTAATGGTCGACAGGGCTTTATCCAAGGAGCTAAAACAAGGAATGAAAAAAAGTATGAAAAAAAAATTGACCCGGAGGTTAAGGAGCCTGTCTCTGATGTAGTGGTTCAAATTCGACTTTTCCAGTTCATTATATACTGTTTAAGAGTTGTCTTAGACATCAAAGATATCGGAAAGGGACACCATAGACAACGGCACATTCATAACCAACCACTGTCCCTATGTTTCACAAATAAAAATTCATATTAAAAGGAAAACTTAAACTTGGAAAACTTCATCAGAAAATCTGGACGAATTTAGGTGCTGGTATGAACTTTCTTACCTATACCAGCTTTTGAGCTAGTTACAAAGTAAATAATACACAAAATCCAGCACTTTGACAACATTATAAGTGATGCACAATACACAGTATATATCAGGACACTGGAACATTCTGCACTGACACCACGTTTTATATGCTTTAGGAATCAAGGTCCTTTATTGTTTTCTTTTGCCAATAAAACTTGATTGAAGATAAAATTCGTTAATCTTAAATAACTGGTATAATATCTGTTATTGAAATTGTAATAGACTATGCAAATTAGATGGTTAATTTAATAATATAGATTTTAGCGTACCGCATTGCATGTCTAGTCACATGTCTTTAAAACGACCTCCGTTTGATTTTCTACATTAAACACAGCTCCCAAAGGTTTAAATCCAAAAGCACACCTTTATCTAAATAAAAACTTGCGGTTGGATTTTAAACTTTAATGCATAAATTTAGGTGTTGCTAAGAGTTAGTTAAAACAGGTATATTTTTAACATCGTGTATTGGAGTCACGTGCCTAACCTGCCGGTTTAACAAAAATGCTCACAAAGCATTTTTGCAAAACTGGCATTTTTTTAAAAAGTGATAATTATACAATACCAATGCCTACTCTGGCATTGGTATTGTATAATTATCACTTTTTTAAACAGTCAGTCCTTGGTTAACGTATTTTACTAACGTATACTGATGCAGAAATTAGTAAAATACGTTCTGTCTAAAAGTTACCACGTGAATACTTGCGAGAAGTAAGTTGTCAATGCCTAGTTTTAGTATGGAATGATAGTTCTATTCGACTTCACTACACTTAAATTTTCAAGGGCTGATTTTTACAGAATTGCAATTCAATTATAACCCTTAATTAATTTAGTGATCAATTTCAAACGCATTTGACGGTTTTGATTCGTCTTGCATATTTCAAATTCAGACATCGAAAAAAATCAGGCGAAACTCTTTCTGCATACTTAGCGTTATAGCATTTAATAGTTTACCGGCTTATTTGGAGATCGACCTATTTTGCAACAACACTCAAAAAATTAGGAAAAGATGAGTAACGACGACGATTTTTCGATGTTGATTAATTTTTCTTATTTGTGATTAGCGCGTATTATGTGTGTATACATTGTTACCTATATGTGGAAGCTTGTAATCAGCAAAAGTATCACCTACCTTAAAATTATTTATATTGTTATTAGTCTGTAAGCTTTCTTTAAAATTTATAATTAAAAAGATGGTAATGTTCGACAGACTTTCTATAACAACGAGACATAATAAACCTAAACGAACATCATCATCATCAATATCTGAACCTCCCAAAAAAGCTAAGCTGAGAAAAACCAAGTCAAGTAATGGTTATTCTCACACAAATATCTGAACTTCTTCTTCTTTTAACTATGATTGTAACAATATTATTTATGCGAGGCTAAGTCATTCATTTAAATAATAATTTATTTTATGTTTTCGTAAAGAAATAAAATTATGAAGTGGTCAACTTTAAAGAGTTATAACTTGTTTCGGTGTAATACTTTTAATTGGAAACTAAATAATTTATCAATTTCTATAATTGTTTTGATTTTTAATGAAATATGTATCATCTTTGTAGGATCTGTCTTTCCGAGTCTTTTACTCGTAAGAAACCCTGGAATTCGGCATTGATTTGCAAAAGGAAGTTCTTGAGCTTTGAGAAATATAAAAACTTGACTAGAAAATAGATGGTGTAGCAGTATTCTAGATGGAATACGAATTTTATAAATTGATTATTGCTTATTAAGCACTGGAACTACTTAACATAATTTTTATGTTGAACAAGATCCCACATAACGCCTGATCATATTCTAAAAGTTTAATCAAGCGTATTGTTCGTAGTGATGCTGAAATATTATCCATACGCTGTGGAATGTATCTGCGCGTCGAGCCAAAATTCTTTTGCAGTGTCATCAATTTTCTAGGTTTCCCAAAATATTATCACGAAACTAATCAGTTTTAGTGTTTCTACCGATACAGCACAACTCAAAATTGGCGTTTACTAGAACATAAAATCGGATAGTGATACACAGCGTACATTTTTGATGTTGTGCTAAGAAGTCTAGGGTAGGAAATATCATCTATCCAGCGGTGGTACGATCGCATCAGCTATTTCATACAAAATTCAAAGGTCTCCCTCAAAGCATTGGGGACCACGGTCCAAATTACTTCACGATTGACCGTGCACCTTTGAACCGACATCGACTATTTAGAGTTGTTTTAAAATGTCGGTTTTAAAGAAGCGCAGGTGAAATTTGTGTTGGGACTTAATATTGTAGACTTGAAGTTTTAGCTATATTGTAGTATTCATAGTAGCAAGCTAAGCAGAGCTTGTGTTTTGAGCACTAAACAACTGATAAACATACTAATGTATATATATATATATATATATATATGTCTAAATACAAACATATTATAGATAAATAACATCCAGATACAGAAAAAATGATCGTGCTCATCACATAAATATTTATCCTGGGTGAGAATCGAACCACGACCCCCCGCCATAGCAGTCAAGGATACTAACTATGTATTAGAAAAGCAGGCCAGTCAAAACACTAAAACATACTAAAATACTAAAAAACATAACATTACATAACGTCACGCCTGTAATCCCCAAAGGACTAGGCAAAGGTGTAGGTACCTGGTAGTACATCCACATTTCGCCAGTTATGTTTAAGTTCCATGTAGAAGGGGGCGATCCTATTGCCATCGATCGGGCACAAATACAGACTCCGGGCTGCTACTGAGAAATTCCAGATAGAAAAACTCAATAACACTTTGCCCGACCCGGGGATCGAACCTGGGACCTCATGCTCAGCTACTCTTGCGACCACTAGACCAACGAGGCAGTCACTAAAAACATTTTGTGAAAATGGTTAAATGTACATGACCTTCATGTACTATAACTTGGAACCAAAGCTAAAGTTAGTAAACCCAAGGTAAACTGGTAAAAAATGCCTTAAGTAATAGTCCAAAAAAAACTTCAAAACTAGTTTTTAAGTCTTTTAGATTTTTTTTCGTTTTACATTTAGAATAATAATACGCCTAAGGATTATTACCGATTAAAACAGATCTTTGACAGTATAAGTTAACTATGTATCTATGTAAGTCAGAATCTTCTAGTAAGAATTAGGAAGTATTGATCTTCATCTTCAATTAAACATTAAAATATTATCTTACAAATAAGAAATCGGTTGGTGAACGAATCAATGGAAAATGCTGTCTATTTTCAGTGGAATAAGAGTGATCCCACCAAAACATTTCATGTAAAATGTTCCCAAGACGACCACATAAGGTTTGCCCTGTGAAAAAGATATCAGATCTCATGTAGAGCCAAGCTTCTGAATCTACACGGCCTAACCTACCGACCCTAACTTCAAAAATTCTACAATGCAGTAAAATTGTATGGCTTCGCCGTTTCGTTACCATCGTGGAGGTGATGCGAATATTTAGTTCCTTCTGTTTTGGAGTACTAGTTTTCCTCTTTTAGAGGATATCTCTAAGTTCAGTGTGCCTTTTGTCAAAGGCCTCCTCTAACATTTTCCATTGTGTTCTATCCCTGGCAACCCTTCTCCAGTGAGGGCCCGCTGTAAGCTTCAACTCAAATTCCCATTTCTTGAGTTGTCTTCCCTGTTTCCTTTTTCCATCTTTGGGATACCAGTCTGTCACAATTTTACTTCATTTTTCCTGGGTACTCCTTAACATGTGGCCTGTCCATCTCCATTTTTAACCCCCGACGCAAAAAGAGGGGTGTTATAAGTTTTAGTTGGTCTATCTTCCTAAGTACATACATACCCTTGTCTTAGCTCTTATAAAGGTGTTTCTTTTCCTCTCTTGTTTCTTGATGCCTATCATGCTTCTCTCCATCGCTCTTTGGCAGCATTGCAGCATATTACAGATAGGATGTGCCAAGAAACCTATGATTTTAACTATCTGGTTCCAATCTAATTTACTTACCATAAATGCTAAATTAATTTATAATTCAATGGTTAAACCGGACCTTGAGTGATGCTAAAACTATGTAAACGTGATATCATTTACTTAAAAAATAATTTTATTATACAAGTAAAATCATTGATTTGTACGCATAAATAATATTCTCAAAAATAAACTAAGTTCAGAGTAAACTGGCAAATCATTTTAGTTAAAAAGATTACAAGAATTTGGTTTGTATTACTTGTTGTTATTTTAGTTTTATCTATCATCTTTTAACTTATAATTATAAGATATGTTTTCCTCATAATTAATGAATATGCATGTGATTTTTTTGAGAGAACCAAAGTACCTTTAACCATTCTTTGAAAATCTGATACCTATGTTGTAGTTTTTTTTTGTTCTAATGTACGCGAGGAAATAAGTTCATTGTGCCCGGTTATAGAATAAGGTTCAAATTGTTCGTAATGAACTTGATGAATGACAAGTAAAGTGCAAATGTACTATTTCAAAGACAAAGTGGTGTGGTTAAAAAAGAAGGTGGGCGCTTGTTGACACGATAGAAGTGAATACTTTTATGATTTTCTCATTTTTAAATCTAAACTTATATTATAAAGAGGAAAAATTTGATTGTTGATATTTGCATTGAATTCGCTCCGAAACTCCTAGACCAATTTGAAAAATTCTTTCACCGTTGGAAAGGTACACTATCTCCGAGTGACATACGCTAATTTTCCTCCCAGTATTCCCACGGGAACGGGGACTACGAGGGTGAACCCGCGTGACGTCTGCTAGTATAAAAAAACCTACGTAATTCTTGAAACGATGCACTGCTTGTGATACGTGGCTGAAGACAGCTGACGACGACTTGCCCCCAGCTTACGCAATCGGCATTACCGGACGATTTTTGCCGAGTACACCCGATTCTGCGTCTCAGACCCAAGCGTCACGTTACATCTTCGTTCACTGTTGCAAAACAGAAAGAATGCAAATAAATCCCTTCAAAAGGATAAAGTTACAGATAAATTAGTTCCAAATGTTAAATGTGTTATCTAAATTACAGGGAAATGTCTCAAAACTTACACTTTATACCCTGAATAAAAGCGAAAGTGTTAGACTAAAAGGGCTAAGCCAAACTATTCTAATCAAATCAAATGCTGACGTGAATCACACGGTGTTTACAATACAATACGGCGGCAAGACGGTCTAGTTCCGGTGGGTCGGCAACTCGGCATTAGCATGCAAATGGACAGGACATACCACGTGCCTCGCACTGTAATCGCAAGGCCTGAGATGCTCCACTTACGTGTGGTGATTAAGCAAAGGTTTGTTACTTAAAATCGCTCCTAAGGCACCAAGCCTACAAAATGCGGAATGACAGGCACAATTCAGCGCAAGTAACATAGTTTTTTTATGAAGACGAATAGGTACTAATGATGACCTAGAGATATTTCACTATATAAACTGTTTTCTAAGCATAAAGGTACCTACGTCTGTTTTTATGTATTTGTGTTATTATTGTTTTACTTTAGAGCCTTTTTTTTAATTTTTGTTGTAGAAACTAGAAACAAACATGTTGGTAGTCACGGGATTAAGAGAACACCTTAATGCCATGTTACTCCTAAATGAAAACGAAAAACGATTGCACTGAGCCGCAGCACAAATATAATTATGGTTTTACTTTTAGACGCGTCGGATGTGTTCCTGCCTATATTAGTACAGAACTATAAAAGTTGTTATTCTAGACACATCACGAAATTCTGATAATGACATTCAAAATATTTTGATAACTATATAAAAATTAAAAATTTAGAGTTTCCTGTAAACTCCTAATTCTTCAATAGTTACAGACGCCAGCACATCAACCTACCCCAATGTGTCAAATTTCTTTGATAAGTTTTCAACTTTATTCTAAACCCTATAAGGTTCATGTTCAATTGGTAAAATTTGACAGTTTGCGGTAGCTTGATGTGCTGGCGTCTGTACATACCTAATATAACTACTTTTTGAAAAGGTTGACTACAATCATTTTTGTATTTTATTTGACTTGTAGACTTGTTCAAAATTGCCTTTTTAATGGTCTTATTGAAATAAATTTGACTTCTAGTTGACTTTGACTTTAAGTTGTTTTTGACTATTATCAAACCATATGACGCTCACCTGATTCTTTTGACTAAGAGATGCATTAGATCCTACGTTTATTTGTCTTCACTGTACCTACTGCAGTTTACGTGCCACAATGTTCGTTGGTTAGTTGCGCGGATGGCTCGCTTTGGTACATTCTCGAGTCGCTAGATCCGCACATGTTTTCAAACGGTAAAGTTATGCATATATCCTGCGTAAGTGCCTCAATATACCTACCCAAGGTCACTGCGCCAATTGTGGTGTTTTTGCCAGTCTGATATGCGACATAATGTGTGTCATACTTAAGACAGAAATAAGTGAAAGTAGTGCGAGCCCACAGTGGGATAGTCCAGTGTCTTTATCAATAATAATTAAAGTACAAGTTACTGATAGGTATATTTTGTAAAATTTCAAATATCTTGACGGTGTTTAAATTAAAGGCCTCGCCTCTCATTGACAAGGTTGTGAGTTCAAAGACGGACAAGTACCAATGTGACTTTTCCAACTCACGAATACATTTCAAGTTTATCTTGGACAATGTCATCGGTAAAGGAAAAAATCGTGAGAAAACTTTTTTCTTCTTTTACACCACTGAGGTGGCAAACAAGTTTACGGCTAGCCTGATAGTAAGCAGTTACCGTAGCTCATGGACGTCTGCAACACCAGATTTTGCGCATTGCTTACCTAGTAAAAAACTTTTCACAACAATTTTTTTTAAGAACCCTAAACTTGACAACATAAGAGACTTAAAATTAATACATATAAGTCTGAAATTGGTACTCCGCAAGTTTACCGAGTCAACCTCATGCTCATGAGCCTTCTGTGTACGAGAAGACGCACCTGCCCTACAGTGGAATAATACATAATATACTGGTATTACCATTTCTTCACACCGGATATTTTTAAGTGTAGAATCTTTTCACTTGGTTCTTGGATCATTTTTGTGGGAGTGATTTTGTTGAAAGGTAAGGAAAAATGTGTTACGGGAAACCGCGGAAGCGCGCGCTATTCGATTTGAGCAATGAACGCGTGCGGTGGCGGAGAGATGGCTGTGAGATGGTGCCCATCCATTTTGCGTGAGCTTTGTACCACGTTGTACTGTCATTTCATTTTATTGCGGCGAGATGAAATTAATTGGACTTCTAGTTGACTTTGACTTTAAGTTGTTTTTGACTATTATCAAACCATATGACGCTCACCTGATTCTTTTAACTAAGAGATGCATTAGATCCTACGTTTATTTATCTTTACTGTACCTACTGCAGTTTACGTGCCACAATGTTCGTTGGTTAGTTGCGCGGATGGCTCACTTTGGTACATTCTCGAGTCGCTAGATCCGCACAATTTGGCTTATTTTATCATATTTAATAATACCATCGTGTATGTTAAACATAGTTAATAATTTTGTTGTGCTTCAATCACCAACCTGAATAAGCTCCTGTCGCCTGTGATACAGGTTTATCTAACCTAGTACAGGCATCTAACATTCGAATCCCTTGGGAATCATCAATAAGATTTTTTGTATTTTATTTTACCTATTTTATTTTTGAATAAAAATATAATAATTATATGTAGTATGTCGGAGCAACTTGCAAACCGTGCGTTTTACATTTTCATTACGCACTAGTGCTAATGAGATACATTACGATACTGAATTTGGCGGAATAAGAGACCCTTTACGAGCAAATGTGTTATAAATATACAATGACAACCTGGACCAACGGCTTAACGTGAAGAGTCTTGATACGTAACGAATGGTCTCTCTCGTCCACGGACCAACCTAATTAAGCGTTGCTTCCTATAGCTATAAATGTCTTATAGTGAATGTTGTTACTCACAAAATCTTAAACTAGATCTAGTGGAGGTTTCATACCCGAATCTTTAGAAAACCAAGTCCTCCATGGTTCTACGTTAGTTTTTCCTGAAAGGATGTTTAGCTCGTTTTAGAAAGCATTACACAGCACTACCTTTCATGCACGTATAAAAGATAATATCTACCTACCTACTCGTATGCAGGTCGTGTGTTGGTTCAGCAAAATATGGCTGACTATATTTTTAAAAGCTTTTTATTTTCAGAAAAGGCGTTTAAGAGGATATTTTAGGGAAGTTAATGTATAAAGTCACATAAGTGACCTATTTTTGTGACTTCTTATAAGTCGTGTTCACTATGCGTTTTCCCATCGGCAAGTTTCCACGGGTCTTAGGGGAAGAGTTTCCAAAAATGCACTTACGTCGTTTCTAGCTTTAAAAACAACGAATTTCTACCCTTCTATTTAGTTCGTGCTGGTTGTTTTTGTTTATGGATGTCTTGTGCAATGTTCTACTTTTCTAGACTCATCGGTTTAAACTGTATGTTATCTGTCAATCAGTACATTAGGTTAGGTTAGGTTAGGTTTAACGGGCATGTGTCCGCAACTCCACGACCAAGCGCGTATTTTGCGTACATCAGTACATTAGCAGATTTTATTTTAATAGATTTACATATAAGTACAGACGCCAGCACATCAAGTTATCCCAATGTGTCAAATTTCCCCAATTGAATATGAACATTGTTTTGTTTGCCATAAAGTTGAAAAACGATCAAAGAAATTTGACACATTGGACTAACTTGACGTGCGGGCGTCTGTACAGACCCCAGCACATCAAGTTACCCCTATGTGTCAAATTTTTCCAACTGAATATGTTTAATTTTTCCAATTGAATGTGTTTTTTTATTGAATATGTTTTTTTGTTGTGTATGTTTCACATAAAGTTGAAAAACCATCAAAGAAATTTGACACATTGCGATAACTTGATGTGCTGGCGTCTGTACATAAATTTTGTTTATTGACGAAAATAAAACAAAAACCTATCAATTGAATATTGGTTAGAAAAATAAATACATTTTGGTATCTATAGTCTTTTGAATACTAACATCTTATCGTTTTACAATATTAGTAAATGGTACACAAAGTATAAATCAAAACGGGTTTCTTTCTGAAGTTCACATTGTAGACAATTATGTCATTAAGAATCATAAAATATTGAATCACGTGCGAATTATAGTACTGACTTAAAAATAGATTTTTCCTATAGAGATAATTTGAAAAAACTTAATATATTTACACCGGTTTTGTTGAGATAGCCTTGTCTTTGTTTCATCTAGTTTTTGGCGAGATTTCGTTATCGATCAGATTCGAAGTTGTTTTTTTATTCTATAAGATACCATAAACATTCCAAAATAAGGTTCAAATTATAATTTAGAATTAATTTGATTTTAATTTCTATCAAGTCCATCCAAAGGTTGTCTGTAAGAGATCACTTTTAGCAGTAAGGCCCGCCCATTGTAATGCCTTTTATAGCCTTTAAAGTTATAATTTGTAAGTTTTTATGGTGTACAATAAAAAGTATTCTATCCTTTTCTATATACAAGAAACTGAAAAATCACCCCACATACGCGTATAATTTGAGCACTATTGATTTTTCGGCAAATAAAGGATCATGCCCAACGATGTATGGAAGTCCGTCTCAAGTTGAAACACAATACTAAATTAAAGTGTTCATTTTAACATAAATACCCGAGGTTTGAAGTAATCAAACAAATATGGACAATACTAACAAATACAAAATGTCTAACCTAATCGCAACTTATAAAATGACCACAGATCACTCATGTAGGTGTAGGTACAAAACAACAATGTTAGTTAAAAACAAAACAAGAGAACAGTTGCTAATTTAAAAATAAAATGTACTATTCATGGTTTTAATGGCTTTATAGCGGCTTTGCAGAATTCCTATAGGCCGGTCCGTCTGTCTGGCTTGACAGTAGTTTTGCATCTGCGTGAAACGGAACACAAAAATAAATATTGATATCATTTTCGCGATGTTTTGGTCTAAAGGTTCATACTTACGTCACTCATACAAATGAAGAGAACGAAACGTCAATCATAATTTTCTATAGAAATGTAGTACTTAGCAATCGTTAATTTACTGTTTATCTTAAAATTATAATTCCGGATACGGAAACGAAATTCACAAGTGAAAATCTTGTGAAAAATAAGCAAATAATTTCGCAATTAATTTTTGTTTCATGCATCTTTGCTAGCCTGCTTTTGGTCATGATCCTTTGTGAATCAATTGTTATACTATATTAATTGATAAACTACTACTAACAACATTATGTGAGTAGTTTTTTTGACACACGACATTATGACAACCTGCAGCATATCTTATGATGGTGATATTTATAGTGTCGACAGAACTCCTCAACTGTTTAGAGCAACCTTCTCCTGCTTGTGCTTGGGTACTTAATTTAAATACTGAACTAAAAAATGAAGTTTTTGAACATTAAGTACAGACGCCAGAACATCAAGTTACCCCAATGTGACAAATGTCTTTGATCGTTTTTCAAATTTATGTCAAACATAATGAGGTTCATATTCAATTAGGTAAATTTGACACATTGGGGTAACTTGATGTGCTGGCGTCTGTACATCAAATCATAGAGATTTAAGATACTATTTAGAGGACATGCGAATAAATGTCATAGAAAAACTGTGATCCCAAGTCTCAGTAACGCCACAGTCTAAAAACATACAGTCGTCCGACGAAGCTTTCTAGACAGGGCAATCGTGCGGGGCGTGAGGGGCGAGACGCGGAAAAGCCGCTCCTGCACTGCGAATAAACCGATGTTCGTAGTGTGGGAGGTATTATTCAAGTCTAGAAGTTGTCGGCATTTTTCCAGAGATCAAAGGCGTCGTCCTACTGTATTAATATTTATACTGTAGTAACGCCGTCTAGAATAATATAGCAATATTGGAGTGGCAGCGGAGCGTACTCAATTAAACTCATAGACTTGTGTCACGCTGGGACACAAGTATCGGATGAAAATTTTGTTCGTGTTGTGCCGTCTATATTAAGTTCTAGCAAACGTCCCGCGGTTTCATCTGCGTAGTTCGGGGTTTCCGTGGAAATACAGGAATAAAAAGTATATATATACGGTGGCTGCTAATTAGTGACCGATACTTAAACACGTGATTGTAATCATGATTTCAATAAACTTTCCCAAAGAAACTTTTTGTTTATACACAATAACTTAACACAATAAAATAACAAAAACGATGTTTGAAATTCCCGCGCGCGCGCTTTTTTCGATCACACGTAGGCACGAATGGACACGATCTATCAGCTGATAGTCTGACCTCGGGAAGGGCAAAATTTACTAGTAGTAGTAGCGTCACACCGTCACCGCCACCCCCACCGCTCCCTTTGTCCTACTTATAATTGAATGAACTGAAAGTTAACGAGTATAATAAAAAGTTACTTTGGGAAAGTTATTCGTATTCATGAGTACTAGCACGTGTTTAGGTATCGGCCACTAATTACCAGTCACCCTATATAAGCCTATGTGTTAATCCAGGGTGTCAGCTAACTCCATACCAAATTTTATTTAAATTCATTCAGTAGTTTTTACGTGAAAGAGTAACAAACATCCATCCATCCATTCTCACAAACTTTCGCATTTATAATATTTGTAGGATTGAATGTCTTTGCATCAAATTAAACTTGCTCAAGCATCCATCGGTCAACCAAAAACAATGATAACACTTTAAACTTTAAATTCTTAAGCACCACAGTTAAATGTTCTATCTTCTTAATTACGAAAGGCATCAATATCTCACGAAGCGACTTTGACTGCTAGTAGAATTTTAACAACACAATCAGCCAGTAATAGTCTCTTTAACTCTTTTGAGAAGCAGTTATTTCTGTATAAAAGATACCTAAAAGCTGTTATCTTTGTATAAAAGGTACGTACCCGTATCTTTACTGTTATGGTTCTTACATTGTGGGGTTAGCTTTTGCACTCGTTGCACCTGTTAAAAAGTTTAAGTTGATAATGCTTTAGGTTGTAAAATTCGTTTTAGAGAAGTTTTGTTTTAGATTACATCGTTTTTTTTTTCTATATTATAATCTGTGATGGTATTATTCAATAAATATACTAGATAGACTGTACAGTGTAGGTACACTTTGGCATTATGTCCATTAAGCAATTTTTCCGTTGAAATCAATGCGGACAAATTTTTTGATGCCCTATAAGTCTTTTATTTTTATTATTTTGCAAATGCAAGGGTTGCAAGTTCTTAAACGGTAATACCACGGTAATATTTACTACATTAAGGGCGCTATGTTGTGTCTCTAGGACATGTAATGCAATACAATTAAAACAAGAAACTGACTAAAGTATCTAATCCGGCACGTATTTATCATCTGAATATGTCGTCTGTATTTGATGTCATATATGGGTTCAATATAAAATGTTTAAAGAATAATGTTCAATCATTCTGTTCAATTTTGTTATAATCACGTGAATAATTAGAAATTGCCCTGCTTCAGGGCAAAAGCCTCTTCTGAAACAGTGGAGGCAAAAGCATTGATCTCCACGCTGACTCAAAGAGGATTAGAGACACACACAATCTATAAATTTTGTGTCTATGTTTGCCATCGACATGCTAAGTAGAAGAAGCGAGACACCCCACAAAACAAAAAAACACTACGACAATAATTCTGTGCCGGAGTTCAGTGTTTTCTGATAGCTACAACCTAGGGGTCTTCAAGTCAAGAGTGAACAGGTTGCTTCTAGGCAAGCGTGCTTCATCGTCGACCACATTATCGCTTACCATCAGGTGAGATAGTAGTCAATCGCGTGCCTATCAATAATAAAAAATAAAAAAATATATATTAATTGGCTGGTAGTACAGACGCCAGCACATCAAGTTTCCCTAACGTGTCAAATTTTCCCAACTGAATATGAACCTTATGTTGTTTGACATAAAGTTAAAAAACGATCAAAGAAATTTGACACGTTGGGGTAACTTGACGTGCTGGCGTCTGTACATACAAAATGTCTCTCAGTTCATTCTCTTAGCTACCTTCTCTTACAATTTTCAATTTGACCTGTCTCTCGGTACTCCTTTCCGATTCGGCCCCGCTGTTGTTTGCTACATTTTAAAATAAACAATAATATTATTCATCACATGTAAGCGCACGCTCGATGAAATGAATGACGGTTTAATTAAAATATTTAATTTAATAATTGCATTAAATAATGGTCTATTTATAAAATATCTGGTTTACGTTACAATAAATTTGCATAAGTTTGATGAACGTAATTTAATTATTCTACCTCACGGTTCACTTGCGGCATTACGTTTGGTTTTTTTTTTGCTATGAAAATTGGAATTACGAGTGATGTTGGTGATAAACGATAGATAGATATTCGTTTTGATTTCAGATAGTTGACGATGCTGCCAGTCTTTTTGGAACGTTCAGACAGAACCAACCGTTTTACGTGGTTTCCTAGGCAGAGAAGGTCAAAGTCAAAGATTTTTATTGTGAGACAGTGGTTACAGAGTAAGTAAGTTGTTATTGGTATGTTAGTGTGCGATTGCACTGCTCTACCATGTTAGGCATACAATAATTTTACAAGTTGTCCCAGACCTAAGTTTATGTGATATACATTTTCAAATAGACATTTCAATTTCAATAGAGCTTTATTTTGCATCAAAACATAAAGACAGTTTGGCACTAAGTCATCATGATTCTGTCGGACAAAAAATCATGTACTGTATAATATGATGCAGGGGTCCCGATATATAATAAATGATCTCCTATCGGACTAGGTGGACCTCGATAAGCGTAGCTTATTGAGCAACTGCTATTATTTAATGGTCTCATTTAAGAATAATAAGATATAGAAGCCGCGTTAAGTACAGAACATGTGAAACCTGCCGGTTGTCATTTGTATGTACATTTGACAGTCGTTACTTCAAGTCAAAAGCCCGAAAGTCTGACAACCAGTTTAACCAAGGGGTATCGTCTCCAGGTAAAACACTGGTATTCAGTTGCATCGGGTTAAACTGGAAGCCGACCTCAACATAGTTGGGAAAAGGCTAGGCAGGTGATAATTATATGCGTTACTAGCAGACGTCCCGCGGTTTCACCCGCATAGGTCCCGTTCCCGTGGGAAAATAGGGATAAAAGTAGCTTATGTGTTAATCTAGGGTGTCAGCTAACTCCATACCAAATTTTATTAAAATCCATTCAGTAGTTTTTACGTGACAGAGTAACAAACATGCATCCATCCATCCATCCATCTATCTATACTCACAAACTTTCGCATTTAGAATATTAGTAGGATTATTTTGAGGATCTCATACTGCATATTATGTAAAACTATCCTCCACTAGGTACCTACATCTATTGATTCATTTCGCATCGCGAGGGTTGCTAAACACAATGTGTCTTCGCGCTTCCCTCCACACTCCTCAGCGGATTCCGGTCACGACCGTGGAATAAAATCTATATGCTAGACGTGTTCCGCTCTGCATTAGATAAATGCGATAAACACAGATTAGTGCGGCTGAACGCGGACATTGTTGGCGCGTTATTTTGACGATAGTTCGAGAAAAAGTTTGGGTTCTTTTGGGAAAGGGATGCAAGTGTCAGTTATGAATGTATGAAAGCGATTATTGTTTGTTTTATGATGTTTTCGTCGAGAAATGGCGGGAAAGAAGGCGGTTAAATTAAGAAAAGTTAATTTAGGTTTATTTTTTTAGTATGTAGAGACTGTCTGATTAGAACATCATTATGTTTTCTTTCGATGATATGATATATGTTAGAGACAGGTTGTAAGAGCGGAAAATGAATGGCCGGTGCGAGCAAGTGAACTACTTGAAAACTTATATGAAATTACAAAATTTGTTTGAACTTTTACTTGGTTTCAGGCTGGTATCTCTCTGCACATATTGTTAAACAAGTTTATCAGTGATTTAGTGGCAACTTTATGGTATCAAGCCAAACTTCATAAACCATATTATTTCAACTTCATAGTTCCTTTTGACTGGATGTTTGTAGGTACATAACATTTTTTCTAACCGTTTTTTTTTGCACTTAAGAAAAAAATAACACTGTCGACGGTTAACCATTTTATTTAGTGGGTTATCTAAGTTTTTTTCACTAAGACAGGTTGCTAGTATTTGATTTATTTAGTTCCATATGCTTATATTATCTATATTTTTTAGCGTTTTGTCTGCCGATTTAAAGTAAAAAATAATAATAAAGTCGTGTGATTTTTTTAACTGAAATCTAACTCAACATTTAAAAGAAGGTTTCCGAGACATTTTTGGAATTAATTAATTGTCAGAGGATAAAAATATAAATGTTTGTAATCCGCAAAAAATATAAAGAAATAAAGTTTGAAATTGCGGCTTGTTGGAGTGTTATGTAAATCAGGTTTTTCAGTATTATTATTTTCGAAAGGCATGTAATTAAATCGATATATTCCCTTTTTTAGAACAAAATCGTTAAACCAAATATACTCTCGGAGGCATTCGTTTTAGAAATTCCGTAGTAAGATTGTAAAATTTAGAATGCAAATTAATATTTTTGTATTTTTTATAAATCATATTTTCGGTATGCGAAGCACTGTTTCGGAAGAATTCGATAAAAAAGGTCATCTCGTTTAGTATGATGTTTTACTTTTTTTGTAGAACTTGTTTAGTTAATCAATTGGTGGTTTTGCACAACATGTATTCATTCAGTTAATTAGTAGAGACGCACATCCGTATAATTTTTAGCAAACTAGGTTATAGTGTGCTAAAAATTATACGGATGTGCGTTTAAAATGATCCCTTTTCGTAATAGACAAAATATAATAAAATAAATAAATAATAATAATAAGTTTTCCACTACTTTTCACACAACGCCATTTAGTCCCAAGTTAAGCTTGAGAGCATGTGTTATGGACAAAGAGATTTAAAATACTATAGAGTGGGTATATCAAAGAAATGTCATAGAAAAACTTTGATCCCATGTCTCAGTAACGCCATCTAGAATAATATATGAATATTGGAGCGGCAGCGGAGCGTACTACAAAAAACTCATAGACTTGTGTCCGGCAGGACACACTTTTTTGGACGAAAATTTTGTTCGTGATGTCCGGTCTATAGGTATTGAATGTCTTTGGTTATGGATAATAAACAGCTGATAAACATACTTATATATTTCTAAATATATACATATTATAGATAAATTACACCCAGACACAGAACAAATGATCGTGCTCATCACACAAACATTTGTCCTGGGTGGGAATCGAACCCACGTCCTTCGGCACAGCAGTCAGGGTCAGTAACTACTAGACCAACAGGCCAGTCAAGTAAAGTTAATATGAAACCATATCTAGTCTATTTATTTTACCCTTCGACATCCTCGCCCTCTTTGAGCGTCATTATTCTGGAGTACACTTCTCACGTCGATCCCTCACTCTCACTGCAACGCATTATAATTATTCGGAAAGTTTTTACTAATGTTTATATGGGGAGATACTGTAGGGGCGCTATCAAAAAGATCTTTTGTGAACTATATAACTGTGCCTACTTACTTTTAGACTTTTAATATAGTCTGGTAAATATCGGAGGAGGACGTAAGTGGGTGCTTTAGGTTAGGGTGAAAACTTGCTTTAATGTAAAGGTTTTTTTTTATAGAAAAGAATATCGTTAAGGCAAAGTTGCGTAACATCTCGCCTGTATACCCCAATGAGTTAATCAGAAATGTGTCTGTAGTACACAGACATTTTGCTAGTTAAGTTTAAGTCCCATGTCTTGTTCTTTTCTTGTACAGACGCCAGCACATCAAGTTACCTTAAACTGACAAATTTTCCCGATTGAACATGAACCTTATTTTGTTTAAAATAAAGTTGAAAACCTGTAAAAGTTATTGGACTCATTATGGTTGGTTGATGAGCTGGCTTCTGGACTTAGTGACTAACTTGGTGTTAGAGTTTTTGTGCCACTTGTGCCACTTGTAGGTCTCTAAAATCTCCCATGTAGTGGGAGAGCCTATTGCCTTTGACTGGGCACTAATCCAGATTTAGGACTACTACCAGAGAGATTTAAGATACTATGTATAGAGCAAACATGCGAGGAAATGTCATACAAAAACTTTCATCCCATGTCTCAGTAACGCCATCTAGAACAATATATGAATATTGGAGCGGCGGCGGAGCGTACTAAAAAAAACTCATAGACCTGTGTCTGGCACGACACAAGTTTCGGACGAAAATTTTTTAGTGTTGTCCGGTCTATAGGTATTGAATGTCTTTGGCTGCTACTAACATAATGGAAACCCCCAATGTTCAAGTCTTTGTGATACGATCAACTTTATTTGTAACATTAAAGTTTGCAAAGAATAAAGAACGGATTAATTTCTTTTGGACATTTCATATCTATCTTTGTAGTCAGAGTAAAAGTTAACAAAAACTTTATCTACACGCACTTTGTATACATTTAGTTTTGTTTTCCTTCTAGTCATTGCCTTCGTTTTGTATAAATTGTTCAAGTAAAGTCGAAACAACAATAAATTCAAATTAGAGGTTTGTACAGGCTTACCATTTAAAGCCTAAAACATTTCGTAATCAGGGCAAGAGGCTAGTTGATTACGTCGCTAGATACCCAAATACGTAAACAATTTATGTAATTACGTGGTCATTTAACTAATCTCCTTATTCATATGCAACTATCTTTCCTTTGTTGTGAAGTAACAATACAATTGGATGACGATTTGTTGGGTACATACCTACGTGTTACCCGATTGGGTAAAAGAAAAGCGTGAATGCTGTAACCAATTATTCGTGTTCGAATTAGGTTAAAAATCTGAAGAACTACATAGATATCCGGGATTATCAGACTTTCAGGTACCTACGCATTAAGCTTCCACGCAATTAGCTCAGCGAAACCTCCTTGTAAAAATAACTAATGAAATTTCACGTTAATGAAGTTATAGTGGGAACAGCGGGTTATGTGTGTCTTTTGTATCTTTTTAATACTGATACTGTCAATTTAGAATTAATGTCAGCTGTCAAAACTGACGATTTGCCATGTAAATATTTTGTGTAGAATTAATAACATTAAATTTTTTAAAAGAGGATCCCAATTACGTTTTGATTTACGCCATAATCCCATATCCTCAATCGTATTAAAATAACGAACACCATTTACTATAGCTTATCGTCTATAGTTTTAGAAAAATAAATACTTTTGTAAAATAAAAATATTTCTCTTTCAACATAAAATAAAATTCCTTTCTTATTAAAGCATGTACAGACGCCAGCACGTCAAGTTACGTTTTTCAACTTTATGGCAAACAGGATAAGGTTCATATTCAATTGGGAAAATTTGACACATTGGGGTAACTTGATGTGCTGGCGTCTGTACAATAAGTCAATGTTTACTAACTACCCTCCGAACTCACGGACAGCATAACATTTCAGAATCTTAAGCCAAGCCAAGTTCGCGACGTGACGAGACCACGCCACTTCCTAACTCGGAACTAGTTAAAATATGAATGACGATAGTGTAGCGTGACTATGAATAGCTACATGACACTGATATCAGCTCAAAGTTACAGTTCCAGTCAGCAATGGAATATTCATGTCGTAGTTGAAGTTACGTCTCCATTTAATTACATGCCGTTGCCATGAAGTAGAAAATGAACGGAGTGCACTGTGTTGCATTTCTTGATTTATTTTATTTTTGTTGAGTACCTTGGATTTTTCCACTGCAGGGCAAAGGCCTTCCTTATTTTTTATTTCTTCTCTTTAAAGGGCTTTTAGGATCCAGTACTTATCGAAAGAGTCCAGTTCATCGAGTCATCTCCCCCTGGGCCTTCTGTAATGTCAAATTTAATGTAGAGAAACATTGCCCCTAACTAGGTTTTCTTGCCGTGCCGTTGATATAAATGTTATAGAATTTCAATGGTCAGTTCTAAAATTTATTTCATACAACATTAAATATTTTAAAACAACTTAAAATATCATTGCTTCTTTTAACTTAGGAGAGAATCTTAAAGCCTATTTATTTGCTAAAGTGTAGCCTACGGTAGTTCTATAACATTAGCTATCTACCAGTAAAAGCCTTGTCAATATCGGTACAGCCAATTTGGAAATTTTCTTAAACAAACTGACTGACAAAAATAAAACTGTCGTGTTGACAGTACAAACAGACACTTCAATTTTATTTATTTATTTGAGTCGAAAAACCGACAGCAATTTATCGGGCAGTTGCCCACCAGACACAACACCCGTCTGATTGTCGGATCCTCCAGTTTCAATGGTGGATAAGGAAGTAGATCATAATTATGTTGATGCTAACTCGTTGGAAAAAACTAATTATTACTGTACTGTGTATAATGCTTAGGGGAGACCCTTAAATTCTTAACAGAGATGTGCTTTAATATGCGTTGAATAGGCGGGGCACCGGGGTAGTCTTTTAAGAGAACTTTTTCATGTGCTGTTTGTGGCCACCGGGTTAGTACTCGTATTAATGATGTAAGAATCCTACACTGCTCGGTCGTATTCATAAAGCTTTTAAAGATTTCCTCTCTCCAAAAACAAAAAAAACAGGCAGCATCGGCTGCATACGGTTAAACTGAAGCAGACTCCAATGTGGTTGTGAAATGGTTAAGCAGTTGGTGTTTCAGATTTTTTTTTGATGCTTTTTTTATTTTATTTTTTTGGTTTTATATATTACAATGGGTCTTCTCTTGACATCTTGTCCTGCGGTCAGAGATGAGGTCGACGATGAATTCGCAGAACTTTAATTAAAGTGACAAGTATACGAGTACGTAGCGAATGCGATGACTCTCCATATTACAAAAAGGAAAATTTGTTTATCTTTCAAAAGTTCATTATTTTTAGTCGAGTAGATATTATACTATGCTACGCTACAGCTGTTTTTTTCAAGATTTCCGAGTTAGTCCCATAATAGAGTTATAATATTAGGTAGTCTGTAAAAAAAGTCTGGCGATATTTAATTACCTTGTATGTTACTCCATTTCATTCTTACTCCATGCAGCTTGCAGTAGTCACCACAGACAGAAAGTTTTACTTAATCACCACCTGCTCCTTCAGTTTAATTGTACACTTGTGTGAATCACCGAGTTCTGATCCTTGTTTGTAACTCATTAATATTTAAGGCCGTGGCTTATTAGTCGATTCTTGTGTCTCTGAGTATTTGAACAAAGTTTACGAGGCGCCTTGATGAGACTGTGGGCGGTGCGTAGGAGTCTCCGATGTTCTTAACGAAAGTTCTTATGGCACTTTCAAATTGCCTTGAACAATTAAGGCTAATGATTGGTGTTGTTTATTGAAAATTATTACGAAATGTGTTGTTCTAAACCACACATTGTCGAATATTTACTTAATTGAATTTTATTAATACTTGGAAATTATTGACGACGCTCGATCCGGCTGGTTTGATATTGATGACGTCAGGTGAATGACAATATTACCCTTCGGAAAAGTAACTGAAATACGTCCGTCCACTGCGAGTGCTTGGTCTTGATGCAGGAAGGTACCTATAAGCAGGCCTGACTGCGGTGTTTTCTATATTTTTCATTTACTTTAAAATATCGAACATGGGTCCAATGGACTCCGGACTACAGTTTAGAGATATCTTATATTTGGATGGAATATATACAGCTAGATTTACGTATTTGTCAGGACATTAAAGTCAAGAAATTCTTATGTTGTTTATTTGCTACGACAAGAAAACTTGTAAAATCCTCTCTGTTTTTCATTCGTCCATTGCGAAGAGACATAAAAACTGTCTGCTCAGTTTTATTTCAAAAAGAGTAACGGGTAGTGAGGCGACTCGACTGTAAACGAAATTACATCTGACGTCAAACACAAAGATAAAACAGTTATCTCAGCGAATCACATTTGAAAACGTAGAACATTGCCCATTTGCTAAGCGGAGCTAAAAGTGCAAGTTTTTCATGTTTTTTTTTCTTTGAAATAAATGTAGTGCATTCGTGGAGTGGCGAGGAATGAAGCTTTTATGATGTGCCCGCTTAAAGCCAAGCTGGTGTTTGTATGTACCGACGAGTTATTTTCTCACGAAGCGAGAACTGTCTTTGATAGTTGCGCATTCTGGCGATGCAAGTGTAATTGTGTGACTCTCAAGTAGTCGTGGTCGAGTTTACTATGAGTTTAACTCGAACGCATCGAATCGAATGAGGTTACTAATAATTTTTGTTTGTAAAATGCTATTTTGTCTGAAATAAGATATAGGACACCCATATTTCGCATGTTATGTTAGAGAGAGAGTCCCATGAAAAGGAGATAAATCTATTGCTATCAATCATGTAAAAATCTAGACTCCAGGTTGCTATTGGCTGAGAAATGACAGATGAAAGATCTTAAAGACATTTGTCTGACTACTGAAAGTAGGTCTTCATGCTTAGCACTCTGACCACTATCGAAAACGCTTTTGCTGAGCTGCTGTGGGAGGTTGGTTTTATGAGACCAACGTGAAAAAACAAAGGACAGCAAGGAAAGATTAAGCTATCATTTTTTTTACGTTTTGGGAAATAGCGTTGTTAAGTGCTTTGTATAAATTTTTAGAGCATCTAATCTTCAGATGAATGATTATTTTATTATCTACTAGCAGACGTCCCGCGGTTTCACCCGCGTTGTTCCCGTTCTTGTGGGAATACAGGGATAAAAAGTAGCCTATGTCACCCGGGGATAGTGTAGCTTCCCAACAGTGAAAAAAAATTCCAAATCGGTCCAGTAGTTTTGGAGCCTATTCAATGCAAACAAACAATCAAACATTTCCTCTTTATATAGTAGTATAGATTAACCATTCGCTTGAATATAGGTATGTATGTGTAACTAAACTAACAATCTATTTTCTGAAGTATTTCACTATGAAGACTAAAAAACCTCTTCAATATTAAACTAATTTATCTTAACAAAGGTCTTGCTTAGTGGACCTTCAATAAAACCTTCAGAGCTTTAATTAAGATAATGAAATAGCCTCCGAGTATTTATTGATGCTATTGAAAAGTGAGGATTTATTGGAAAAGTGAAAAACAAAAGGGATTTCAAGCTCTATTCTTTACTTTGATCGAGTTTTTTGAACATCCATCAAGGGATTTGCGGCAAAATCTATATTTATGTATGTTACTGAAGCATTTCTGGATCACAATCAATGTAAGTAAGTACAGTCGGAATAAAACAAATTCATTCAACACACGGGACATCACGAACAAAACTTTCATCCGATACTTGTGTCTAAAAGTACAGACGCCAGCACATCAAGTTACCCCAATATGTCAAATTTTCCCAATTGAATATGAACCTTATTCTGATTGACATAAAGTTGAAAAACGATCAAAGAAATTTGACACATTGGGGTAACTTGACGTGCTGGCGTCTGTACATTTAATCAAATAAGGTTAAAACTACTGAGGCATGTTTTAGTGTACATATTTAATTAATGGTTATTAGGTTCTAAAGGGTATTTTATGATTAAAATATGGTTTGAGAATTACATAAACAACAAAGAGACTTGTGTACAGCATTGGACAGTTTGCAAACCCCAGCAAGGTTTTTGGTAGGACCATTTTACCAACGCTATTCACAGTATTGTCATAACATCACGCCTGTTCTCTCTAAACGGTTTGGCAGATGTAGGTACACCTATTGCACCCATATTTCAATAGTTATTTTTAAGTTCCTATTGCCAACTGGAAACTAATCCGGCCTCTAGGCATATACCATAGCTATTTCATACTTATTTTAGGTATTCCTCATTCATACCAATGCCCATTGGTTTGTTTGACAAAATTTTAGTTTATAGTCCCTCATCTCAAGACAATTATTCGACACATATTTTTTCTTTTTTCACGTAATCACAAAATAACGGAGATACAACGAGTCAAAATGTCGCATGACGTCACTAGCTTGTACAGTTTACACTAGATCATGACGTTACAAGCCCCCTCTCCTCAACTTTAATGCGCTTAATCTAAGCAGTAAGCAGAAAAAGAGAAAAATATGTGTCGAATATTTTCTTGTAATCTAGATGAGGGATTAAAAACTAAAATTTTGTCAAATTGCTCATTGTCTGTAAGAGGTGGTTGGAATTTAATAAAGAATATTCTGTTATGTTCAATTGAGATTTGTAATGAGAACTCAATGACAAAACAAAAATACTATTTTGCTATTACATGTATCTAAAGAACACAAAGTAGGGGTTAAAATACTTCAGACGGAACCAAATTTCTTAGCAGCCAAAGCAAAACAAGTGAATAACTTCATATTTACGTGTCAGAAGTTTCTTGTACCATGAAACATTAGTAACTATGAGAAGATGAGAGCTAACTTGATGTAAATAAATGGAACTGTTTACTAAAATGTTATGGGGTTGAGGCTAAATAATAAAATACGTTCGGCGACGATTGAAGGTTTTACTACAGTTTTAGAGGAACGTTTTTCTACAGTTTTAGGAGCCGGGGTTTGCGAAAGAGTCGTACGCTCCCGCTAGCGCAGGTCTGAGACGGAGCACCTAGGTGGTTTTTAGTCAGTAAGAGGCATAGATAAACTCACATTTTGATTAATCATAGTGAACTTGTCTCCTGAAATCCGAAATGTATCGAAGTCAGCACTTCGAAAGCTTACGCTAATTCCATAAATTTCGGTTTTATCGAACTTTATTATCGTTAATGAAAATGTAACAATGAAAAGAGCTAGTAACAGCACCAATATGATAAAAACAGTGAAAAGAGCTAGTAATCAATATGATAAAAAAATGTTACTAAACTATAATAATATAGTGTTTACGAAACATTTAATTAGGCTCACAAAAAAATCTAAAAACCATATTTTTCCACCTTAACGAGGCTGTCCTAGGAACCGATTATACGTCATGTGTGATGTTCGACGTAAACTTAGTTCCAACAGTCGACAGTCGTGTGAACCATCAAATGAAATTGTTCCATTAACTGAAACTTGAGGTGAGGTCAGTTAGGGTCGGCCCACAATGGCTGCTTGCTGACAAATTCCAACCAGCCGACATTCACCGGATACCCTCGCTTTTAATTGCAAACTTAATTGCTTTAGCGAAAATTGTTCTAGAACAACGTAATTTTAGTACCTACGGATAGTATAAAAAGTGTATTTATATTTCCCGTTTGCGATGCGTAATTAGATGGGATGTAATGAGACGTTGTAGTTTTAAACAAATTAACGAGATGGTATGCGATTAATTATTGGAAGGTAATTGTTTGCTCGGGTTCTGAAGAGATTATGAAGTTAAGGGGACTGGAAATAAATTGCTGTCGATATTAAATTATTATTATGGATTCCGTAAGTGTTAAAATCATTAGTTACATCGGTTAAGAGGATACAATTTTAATTAAAATGGACTAAGGCTCAGCACTTTTTAACCGACTTCAAAAAAGGAGGAGGTTCTATGTTCGTGTGTATTTTTTTTTTATTTTTTTTTATGTATGTTACCTGATTTCTCCGCCATTTGTGGACCGATTCTTAAAACTCGTTTTCTATTCGAAAGAGTAGGTATACTCCTGAGGTGGTCCCATTTTAATTTGGTGATTTTATTCTGGTGCTGATCTTCGGAGACATAGAATGGAATTCTTCAAAAATAGACGGCAAACCTGTCGTGATTGCTGAATTCGCCTGGATGTTTATTGTTTATACAACATCAGGACGTATCATCACGCCTGTATGCTCTGAGGGGTACCCAGATGTGTACTATGTACCTAAATTTCGACCGTTAGGTATGTTAAGTTTCATTTGTTAGAGATAAGTAGATAACCAACTCTAAATTCGGAAGTCGGTGGCCCATCAGGAATAAGAAAAAAACACCAAAGCCACAGACTTCCTAATTTAGAGTTATTTTAGACCGGTTAGTGTTTTTTTATGTCGGTTTTATTTTTTGCAAAAAAGTTTTTGAACTTCAAAAATGAGATAAGGCAGTCCCACAAAATGCCCGCTCGTCGTCTCCCTTCTTTGTATTTTATTAAAATAGTACCATCTTGTTACTATCCTACTGCAAGGCAAAGGTATCTTCTCTGAAGAAGGCATGAGGAAACCTGGACCAATCCACATTGAGCAATCGTGGTGTTTATTGCCTCCACTGCATGAAATAAGAGGCCTTTGCCCTGCAGTGCACTAACAGGGTACGTTATTTATTATTGTGTAGGCAAAGAGACGCTTACTACCTCATTGGACTAGTGGTCGCTAGCACTACTGCTGATGATCCCGAGCTGCTGGTCCCGGGTGAGATCGCCGGGTTGAGCGAAGTGTTATTGAGATTTCCATCTGGAATTTCTCAGTGGCAGCCCGGAGTCTGATTTGTGCCCGATTGATGGCAATAGGCTCGACCCCTATTACATGGGACTTAAACATAACTGGTGAAATGTGGGTGTACTACCAGGTACACATCTGTCAAGCCCTTTGGGGATTACAGGTATGATATTATGTTTGTGTTAAGAAACGCTCTGTCTGATATAGTTCAAGTAATACCTATACAGCTACACAAAAAGGTTCAATGTTGTAAAGAGCTTGTCTACAAACTTTGAAAGTGTTTTCCAATACTTTCACTGGCAACTCCCTGTAAAGTATGCTAAATTAAAAACAAAATTCAAAACCTAAAAAATGTGTAACTAAAAGACTGTCGAAAGGCGAGACTCGTTAAATTATAAAAAAGGTACTGTTGAACTAAGTTCTAAGTGTTTACAATTAAGTAAAACATCTGTCTTGAATTTCCCGACGGATTAGGCAGAAATGTGTACCTACACAGGCCAGCACATGAAGTATCCCATTGTATAATTTTTTTGTATAGTTTTTCACCTTTATAACAAAAGACAATAAGGTTCAAGTTCAATTGGAATAATTTGAAAGTTACTTGATGTACTGGAATCTGTACATATCCATACATTTTACTAGGTACAAGTACCCAACAAAAGTTGCCCAAACCAGAAATCAAATATCAGCAGTAGCGCTTAATTACGACTGTTAAATAAATCAGTTTTGTTCTCTCTATTCTATTTCATAAAGTCTATTGAAATATACTTAATATTTATTTATTTATATAGTAAAACTTTAAGCACTAGTAAAAGTCACAGTACAAAGGCGAACTTAATGCCTTAGGCTTTTTCTACCAGTCTACCTTAAGGTGATGCAGAGACAGAACATGGTAGGCGCAAGAAGATAACAAAAACTAGAACGTGAAATCAATAATAATTTAGAATAAATACATAGATACATACATTTTATATACAATCCAAATACAAGCGATGTCAAGAAAAGAAAGATATATTACTGGAGTAATACTAATTTGCTAACTTAACTTCAAATTAAGTTTGCCGACTCCTTATGAATGTGCTCACGTGCCATCACTTTAAATGTGAACAAACTGGTTCCCATCCTGATTTTCAGAGGTAGCTCATTCCAAAGAAAATATCAATTATATCAAGTCTAACTGCAACAAAAACAAAACTATAATTGGTTAACCATTTGCTTGCTATTTGTAACGGTATTGATACCTACACACTATTTTGAGAATACAAATCAAACTAAACAATAACCGAACTCCTACGCAAATCACGGGTAAATAACTTTATTACGTAGCAGTATTCTGAACACAGATAATATAGGGAATGGAGGACTATACTCTATTTACAATAGCACTAAAGGCAGAAGTTAATTAAGGTTATTTTTAATGCACACTTTGCAACGAAAGTACAGACGCCAGCACGTCATGTTACCCCAATGTGCCAAATTTCTTTGATCGTTTTTCAATTTTATGACAAACAGAATAAGGTTCATATTCAATTGGGAAAAATTGACACATTGGGGTAACTTGATGTGCTGGCATCTGTACAATTAAGCATGTTACAATTACCATAGACACTGAATTTATTATAATCTATTTTCACAGCAGCTGTCACACTTACTTGTAACCATTGCAACAATTTATTTTCAGAAATGATACATACATACACATACATACATAAACTCACGCCTTTTTCCCATGGGGGTAGGCTGAAACTACAGAGCGCCATATGCTACGATTCTGACATACTTCTTTTGCTTCGTTTACACTCATACATGTTGTCATTCTTTTTAATGCACACTTTGCAACGAAAGTACAGACGCCAGCACGTCAAGTTACCCCAATATGCCAAATTTCTTTGATCGTTTTTCAACTTTATGGCGAACAGAATAAGGTTCATATTCAATTGGGAAAAATTTACACATTGGGGTAACTTGATGTGCTGGCGTCTGTACAATTAAGCATGTTACAATTACCATAGACACCGAATTTATTATAATCTATTTTCACAGCAGCTGTCACACTTAGTTGTAACCATTGCAACAATTTAGTTTAAGAAATGATATATACATACATAAACTCACGCCTTTTGCCCATGGGGGTAGGCTGAAACTACAGAGCGCCATATGCTACGATTCTGACATACTTCTTTTGCTTCGTTTACACTCATACATGTTGTCATACACACACACCGGTTGCGAGTACTACGCACCTGACCTTTCTGAAGAACCTCACCAATAAGGTCTATGTATGTCCTTCTAGGGCGTCCCCTCCTGGCGTTCCCAATTACATCTGACTTGTAAATCCTCTCCTTTTAGAAATGATATGGATTTTATTTAGTTATATTATTTCATTTTAGTTGAAAATTAGTGTCAAAAACCTCAAATAAGCAGGGATGATCAATACATGGACACGTTCTTCGTTACACTTATATTCTTCTATACTCAATTTACACTATCTATAGACAGAAGTTAATTAAGGTTCTTTTTAATGCACACTTTGCAATGAAAGTACAGACGCCAGCACATCAAGTTACCCCAATCTGTCAAATTTTCCCAATGGAAAATGAACCTTATTCTGTTTGACTTAAAGTTGAAAAACGATCAAAGAAATTTGACACATTGGGGTAACTTGATGTGCTGGCATCTGTACAATTAAGCATGTTACAATTACCATAGACACTGAATTTATTATAAACTATTTTCACAGCAGCTGTCACAGTTACTTGTAACCATTGCAACAATTTAGTTTAAGAAATGATACATACATACATAACCTCACGCCTTTTTCCCATGGGGGTAGGCTGAAACTACAGAGCGCCATATGCTACGATTCTGACATACTTCTTTTGCTTCGTTTACACACATACATGTTGTCATACACACACGCCGGTTGCGAGGAGTACTACGCACCTGACCTTTCTGAAGAACCTCACCAATAAGGTCTATGTATATGTCCTTCTAGGGCGTCGCCTCCCGGCGCGGCGGCGTTCCCACTGACATCTGACTTGTAAATCCTCTCCTTTAAGAAATGATATGGATTTTATTTAGTAATATTATTTCGTTTTAGTTGAAAATTAAAGTGTCAAAAACCTCAAATAAGCAGGGATGAACAATACATGGACACGTTCTTCGTTACACTTTTATTCTTCTATCCTCCATTTACACTAGCATTAGACAGAAGTTAAATAAGGTTATTTTTAATGCACACTTTGTAACGAAAGTACAGACGCCAGCCTGCACATCAAGTTACCCCAATGTGTCAAATTTTCCCAATTGAATATGAACCTTATTCTGTTTAGCATAAAGTTGAAAAACGATCAAAGAAATTTGACACATTGGGGTGACTTGACGTGCTGGCGTCTGTACAATTACGATAGACACCGAAATTGTTATAATTTATTTTAACGTTAATGGTCACACTTAGTTCTAACCATTTCAACAATTTATTTTTTGGAAATGAAATGTATTTCATTAAGTTATAATATTTCATTTTAGTTGAAAATTGTAGTGTCAATGATAAAAAATCTCAAAGAAGCAGGAAGGAACAATACAATTAATGAGCACGTTCTTCTTTTCACTTTTTTTCTTCTAGTTTTGAAATAAAACAATTTAAATAAAAATTGTTATCACTTATCTTTAAAATAAAATGTTCAGCATTCCTGCTTCTACGGGCCTCTTTTTTTAATGCTTTAAATAGAATATAGGTGATCACAGTGCTAAGCTTTGTTGTGAATGTGTAACGCAATCTTTGCGTTGCGATGCAGGCGTCTTCGCGCAATTAAATGAAAATATCATTTTGAAGCTTGCTACAAATCCGCTACGGAATTGCTCTCAACAGCCAAGGCAAAGGCAAATCCCGCATCCTCAAATTGGATGCAGCTACTTAAAATGTGTATAAGCTAGTACGCTTTGATGTTAAACTAATATTGGCATTTGAAATTACATATTTACATAATTACATATTCACTTATGAAAATATGACTTAACAAAAAATATCATGCTCTTGACGAATTTACATGCATTGTCCATTACACACATAATTATTATTTGTTATTGTTAAACACAATGGGTACTTCCTTTAAAAAATAAAATTGGTGAACGTTTAAACAAAGTATTCATGGTTATGTTGACGACAAAAAAAAAAAAACAAAAAAAAAAAAAAAATAAAAAAAAAAATAAATATGATAAGCTACCTATTATACTGTAAGAACTTCTGTAACCATATTTATCTGCAAATAAATCTTTGAATCTTTGAATCTTTGACAATTCATGTATGTATTTACTTTTAAAAAAACTGGTAGAAAATGCCTGTGGCTTTAATCAGCCTTTGTTCATTTAAGTTAATGACCTTTATATTAATGACCTACCTAAGGCCATAGAAGAGCATTGCGTGTTATTCGCAGACGATATGTCAATACTAGTCTCATGTCAAAATAATGAAAATATAGAAGAAACTCTCAATTCCATACTTACTAAAACATGCAACTGGATGAACGAACATAACCTCGAGATTAATTATTCCAAAACCAAATTAATGACTTTCCACCCTTACCAAAAAACACCTTTAACTGTAGATTTTACTTTTAACAACTCAAAATTAGAAACCGTCCCTGAATTTACCCTACTCGGTCTAACTATAGACACTCATATTAACTGGAAATCACATATACTGAAAACTCACACAAAAATTTCAAAATTCTCTTACGCCCTTCGAGAAATAAAAAAGACCACCAACTTGCAGACAGCTCTCACCACCTATTATGCTTATGCCTATGCCTGGCTTAGCTATGGGGTGACCCTTTGGGGAAACAGCACAGATGCACAAATACTTTTCACCCTGCAAAAGAAACTGGTTAGAATCCTAGCAAATATAAAGCAAACTGACAGTTGCAAACCAATTTTCCAAAAATATAATATGTTAACCCTTCCCTGTATATATCTATTGGAAACATGCAAATTTGTCCGAAAACATCAAGAATTATATTCAAAACGTGAAGACATCCAGTCACGTTATCTACTCAGACATGGCTCTAGACTAAACTTACCAAGTTCTCGATTAAAAATGCACGCAACAAGTCCGTATGTAATGTCCATCAAAATATATAATAAACTACCCGCACCAATCAAACAAGAAGAAAAAATAATAACAAATAAGAAAAAAAAAAAACTTAGAGAATTCTTAATACAAAAAAGCTATTATTCGGTTAATGAATATCTAAACGATTGACTTATAAAAAAAAAATGATTTAAATGCTCAGGACCTTACTTTACTTTATTCTTATTTTTTTTTTTTTTTTTGAGAGCAGCGGTGGCCCAGTGGTGGCGGCCCCGACTTACGAACAGTAAGTCGTGGGTTCAAACCCAGGCAGGCGCATTACTTTGTGTAATTTATTTCATCACCACTGCTCTCCAAAACGGTGAAGGAAAACATCATGAGGAAACCGGCATGTCCTAGAACCAAAAAGTTCTCAGACATGTGACATCTACCAATTCGCACTGGGCTCGCGTGGTAGATTATAGCCCATACGCAAAATACGCGCTTAGACGTGGAGTTGCGGATACCAGCCCGGTATCTTTAATCTTTAATCTTATTCTTATTTAACTTTATTTTTTATTTTTATAACATCAATGACATTTACATAAATCCTCACTGACATAATACTTTCAATAACCGTGCAATAATTACTTACCTACATCTTAGTAAATACATTAAATAATACATTGTAATTAATAATAATAATAATAAAGAATACCTATAAATAATACTAATAATTTTAATCATTTCATAATTTCATTAGGTATATACCTACTTAATACATTACATACATATTTATATTGTTTTATATATCTAATAGTAGTTTGATAAGTAATATTTAAAATTTATTTTTTATTTATTAAAATATTATCTAGAATAAGCTTCCTCTTTCCTAAACTCACTTATTTTGCTGTGCCCGACAGGGTCCATGTCATGATCTAATTTTAAGTTTTACCACCTAAGAATACATGTGGAATGCAATAAAAGTATTGAGTATTGAGTATTGAGTAAGTGCTTAAAGTATTTTTAGCGACAATCAATTAAAAATGTAAGGAAATTGCACTCCCGGGACTGCCAAAAATCAATATTTTTGGCAGTCCAGGGAGTGCATATTGAATGTTCTTAAAAATATGAGAATTACTCGGTTCTAAGCTCTGTTTTGCTCTCTTACTCCGTGTTTTTGATTGACGCTGGGCGTGGCGTCAGTAGCGCGATACACATCAGACTACCATCGTATAATCAACGCGGTGCTCCGCAACCGGCTGATGTATCGTTGTCTTAACTGATCTTAAGTGTCTGAATAAAATTAAAGGTTTGCTGTTAGCTGCGAAAGAAGTTTACACTCTGTTTTTAAATTTTAAAGTTATCGCAATCGGTGTCTCTCCATCTTTATGTTTCTTTTGAGGTAATTTATTTCTTTTGACAACTCAATAACTGTCTATGTCATAATTGTCTATGTGTCTCTATGTCATAATGTTGTACACAAATCCTTTTAAAACAGGAACAAAGTTTATTTTTATTTTATTTATTTATTTAATTATCGTATCGAAGTATCGTCGTATTTTGTCCATTGATTGACTTTTACGATACTCATGGACTCAGAGGCTTAAATCTCACAAAATTTACAGGTCAAATAGCTGTATTTTACGTTTCACAACAGAAAATTTCCTGGCGTAACGAAAGCAGCCAGTGCTGCAACCAAATCTTTACTAGTACAAAATCTAGAAGATCTAGGTGTATCGTGAATGCAAATACGTCAAAGAAAACTTTATTCGCTTGCTTCCACGAGCAGTAACGAGGCAACAAGGCTTTTACCAGAGGCGTCTGGCGCTTGCCGTAAATTGAGAACTATTGCGATTTATCTAGATTGGAATCTTTCGTACCAAGTACGTAGTTAGGTTTTTTTTTGGCTTCTGTAACTGGTGCGCGGTGTCAATGTTCGCGTAATGGCAAGATGTAACATTTTATATTATTTACGCTTAGATTGGGTCGCAGATGTGTCACGGTAAACGGCCCTCAATTTATAACACCCCAAAATATTACAAAGATAGATGCTTAGACAGACACGACTAGAGGGAGCTCAGATCAGGCGATCTATGACCAGGAGTGTACGAGTTGGAAGAAATGCAGAACGGCATGATTGTGAAGGATTTGTGTTGACGCTATCACCATCAGCCTGTCAGTATAGGTAGGTACTTCTGGGAACAGACCTTTCAACCACAGTGTTCATCTTCTTCGCATGATGCAGTACGTGACAAGCCTGTTGTCAGAGTTTTTATGGGTCTCATGGGTCTCTGACTGGCCTTCACATGCCGTCTGTTCACTCTCAGGCACGCCGGTTTCCTCACGACGTTTTCCTTCACCGTTTTAAAGCAAGTGTGCCTTGGGTTCAAAATCGACAGTTAGCTGTTTTGGCTCTAAGCTATTACTGGCTTCATATCAATCGCAGTAATCGCTAAAATAATGACTTTTTAGGTGCTTAATAAATACGTATACCTCTTTGTTATGCGAGATGTACACCACACGCCGTAATTTCGGTTTTTTTTTTAATTTATTTTTTCAGTCAGAGTGACATACTTATTATTACATATTTTTATTGTTTCATTATGTTTTTGTGTGTTGGTCTATGTCTTTTGAGTACAGTTAATATATGTTTCATCTATCTATCTTATCCAAAAACAAGAGACAGTCTGCCAACATAGACATTTCACCGCCGCTTCCATCTTCATCTTTATCTCCAGATATAAGTCGAGCTGCTGAGCTTTCTACCACAAGCCTAAACTTCCCCGACACAGTTCAGACGTACCGCACGCCGACTAAGCGTTTTATCGTTACGTCGCAGAGCTGAGCTTTCCGCGTTTATTGTACGTTATTAAAGAAGAAACAACATCTGTATGGAGAAAAGTGTGATGGTTCAATGTGATATAACAATTTAATGGAGGCAAAGACACCAAAGTCAAATTATTTACTAGTGTGTTTTTTGGAGATGCAGTAGTTGGTTTAGGTTAGGTCAAATTTACTTAAAAAACTAAACACTATTAGCCTTAGGTAAGCTATTTAACAATACTCGTATATTCATTGTATAAAAATATTATACAATATATTATTATCATAAAATAAGGGTCCAAATAGGGAAAATGGAAGCTGATCCGTATTTACTTACATGTGTAAGTAACTATTATAATTTAGCCTCAAGCTTTGGTTTTAGCCACTACTGACTGAAAGAATATTTATTGCTGTAGGCAATTTCTGCCAGTCATTTAAAATGTCTATGAAATAAATATTATGTTTTAAGTTAAAAATAAATTATTATAATAGTAATAGCCATAGCGAGAAGGCATGAGCATCGATTATTTGGCTTGCTGAAGGCGGATTGGCAATTTAAAACTTATATTAAATGTAAAGCCAGGTTTCCCATAGCTTTTAATATTTACCAATTTCAGTGATGTCTAAGATTAACATAGATTAAAAAAAAACACTAAGTACTGATTGAAAAAGTCACATTGGTGCTTGCCTGGATTTCAACTATGCCTGCTGAATAAACAAAGAAAATAAATATAACTAAACTTAATTAATTCCAAAATTGAATTTCAAAATCATTGTAGAACACCACTCTGTCATGAAATTACAATCCAAATTAATAATCCAGTGTCAATTTCATTGAAAATATTGCCGAAGGGTAATTGGAATTGAAAAGACAGCTCTCAGTTTACACTAGTTTCAATAAATAAGTGCTCTCCATTCGGTACTTTATTACGATCATGGTTCTATAAAATATCGTTGAATAAAGGATGATCGGAAAATATTCTCTCGATTCTGTTTTGTTTTTTATTTTAAGTCTATTTTGTTAGCTGCCTCGTTGGTTTTAATACTCCATTTATAATTTAATTAGCAAAGAGGCTCGGAAGCAGGAATGCAGGACATAAAGTTTGTATATTGTTTTTCTAAGTAACATTAGAATGGTGTTAAAATTAACTTACAATAAAAGCATTAAAACGAAATAATCAATGTTAATTCATTTACATGAACAAAACTTTTTTACAAAAAATACAACCGACTTCAAAAAACACTAACCGGTGTAAAATAACTCTAAATTAGAAAGTCTGTGGCTTTGGTGGTTTTGTCTCATTCACGATTGGCCATCTACTTCCGAATTTAGAGTTATTTTACACCGGTTAGTGTTTTTTGAAGTCGGTTGTATTTTTTGTAAAAAAGTTTTTATTTAACAATTTTTAGTTTTTTTATTTTTATATACCTAGATGATTCATTACTATCCATTTCTACAACACATATTTACATATATTACAATCAAACAAATAAACAACAACTGTTCGAGGAAATCAAAAAGTAAATTTCATGAACAAAATTTCCATAAATTAAAAACTACTAGGCCAAACTATGTATTTTTTTATGAGACCAAAAAGGAACTAGTCCGCATCGAACTAAAAAAGAATCACGGAAATCGGTACATAAATCTCAGCGTAATCGGTGAACATACATACAAAAAAATGGTCAAAAATAAATTAAATTTTCATAAAATTGTACATAAAATGAAAACTACCGGGTCAAACTATGTTATATTTTTATGAGACCAAATGGCAACTATTCCGCATCGAACTAAAAAAGAATCACGTAAATCGGATCATTAATCTCGGAGTAATAGGTGTACATACATAATAAAAAAAAAACGTACAATTACTTGACAATCCTAGTTTACTGAATAAATACAAAGAAAGAAGTGAAGCTGAGCCATCTTAAAAAATTTTCGTAATAACCTAGATCCAACTACAAACGAGACCAAATTATAATTTTGCTTTCCACTTTCCACAAATCCTATCCCACGGAATTAGGTCCACCAAAAATTCACGGCAAAGTTTCGGACGGTCCTAAGCACTTTTGACCCGGTTCCCCTTAATCCCGGACCGCGGGCTTCGGTCTAATATTTTGTGTGGTGCCACAGGATCTTAGCACTTTGTACTGACCACGTTACAATAACGTGGTAATCATGTTGTTTGCGGTCGCCAAATTGTCTGTGTTATAACTTTAAACAAAACTCGAAATACATCTCGTGTGTCGTGTTTTGTTGAAAGTTGAAAGAAAGTTTGTTTGATGTGTAGTTCTATTTGTGGTTTTGTTTTCGAAATATTTGTTGTCTGTGGTCATTGAGGGAGGGTTTGTGGCTAAATAATATTAGCCGCAAGGGTTATCGACGTTTGACGGGTGGACAGCGAAGGCAATAGGGTAGCATTCGCACCCTGTGGATATGAAACCCTTAAAAGTACCTATACTCCATTTATGACGAAAGTTTTTTTTTTCAAAAAAAGTGGCTCGTTGAAGCAGGAATACAAAACATTTTATTTTAAAGATAAGTGGAAACTGTTTATAATCAAATTAAATTTATTTAAATTTAGAAGAATAAAAGTGAAACGAAGAGCGTGTCCATGTATTGGTCATCCCTGCTTCTATGAGGTTTTCATCATTGACTGCGTAATTTTCAACTAAAATGAAATAATATAATTAAATGAAACCAGATCATTACTTCAAATAAATTGGTGCAATGGTTACAACTAAGTGTGACAGCTGATATGAAAATAGATTATGTTAATTTAGGCGTCTATCATAATTTATTGTAACTTGATTAATTGTACTTTCGTTACAAAGTGAGAGAGAGAGAGAGAGAGAAAGAGAGAGAGAGAGCGAGAGAGAGAGAGAGAGAGAGCGAGAGAGAGAGAGAGTAAGAGAGAGAGAGAGAGAGAGTTAGAGAGAGAGAGAGAGTAAAAGAGAGAGAGTTTTTAACTTCTGTCTAATGCTATTGTAAATGGAAGATAGATTCGGTTAATAAATGCTTCGCCAAATTTCATACTTTAGCAGCTACCAATGCTACCAAGGTTCTAATCGTATGTAGATTCATTGTGTTTTTCTTAAATAAACTTATATGTACAATTGTACATATGTCACCACCACCACCTGGCACTTACCTTGTTCCATCTCTGCACGACCTTAAGATAGGCAGACTGGTAGAAAATGCCAAGGGCATTAAGTCTGCCTTTGTACAGTTTTTTTTTACTAATGCTTAAATTTATAATAAATATATATATAAAAGAAATATATATAAATAATACTACACCAATTTTCAACCAGTAATAGTAACGGTACACTTACCATCCATATGAATAAATATAAATGCTATTATATCACAGCCCATACAAAAATCACCCGCCTAAATCCTCCTAATATCATCCCAACAAAATTCGAAGTTCAACATAAAAATACAAAATGAATATTCGAACTGATATCATATTCACGCTATACTAGAAATATACAATACGAACCCTTTGACCATCAGTTCGATTCGGCCTAGTTCCCATCTTCAGGTCAGCAACTACTTATAATGCATGACCGACGTGCTATCGGAATACATATCGCCGAAAACCAATTTGTTTGACGATCTCTGTATCGAATAGTGCAGCTTCTACATTCTACGTGGGTAGTCGGTACATTGTAGTATGTTATTTCATTTCGATGTTGTAATGTTGTAACTGTGTAATCTTTTTTTGTTTGTAGGGCCGGTTGTACCAAAGTAACTAAGAGAAATGTATGACCAGTGCGAATGTCTGAACTGATTATGTTGATTTCAGAGAAAATTAAGAACTTTGTATAATGTAGTTTTGCAATTTTCTTAGTTCTGTTGTTTTTATAATGTTTATTTTTATATTTTATATAATTTTTGTTTAGATAATACCAACATCTCTGATAAGTGTTATGCTTTAAAGAGTATGTAGGGCCAGTTTTATGTTTTTACTATATCGAAGCAAAATAATTAATTTTTCTAAAAGTTATATTTTAACAAACATTTTTATTTGTACAGACGCCAACACATCAACCTTCCCTAAAACTGTCAAATTTTCTTAATTGAACATGAAACTTATTGACTTTAGAATGAAATTGAAAACCTATCAAAGAAATTTGACACATTGGGGTAGTTTGGTGTGCCCTGGCGTCTGTTCATTGTTTTGATTAGACATCTAAACATAGTATTAAAAAAAGAAACAAGAGTTTTGTTTCTTTTTTCTTACGACCCAATTTCCGAATTCAATCAAACTTGGAACACACGACACAATAATCAAAACTACACAACCATTTACTTTTTTAAAACACCGTGATCCTTACCAGATACAAAAGAGTATCTGCCTCGTTCATCTTAAACAAATAAAACAGGAGGAAACCTTTAAACGCTTCTACTTTCAACAAGATATGTTATAGTACTCCTTTGATCTGTAGACCTTTTTGCTGACCGCAATAAATGCCTCGCTTAAAGAGATAAAAGTAGATGCCTTTGTGTAGGAAGTCGGTCAAGTGACTTCAGATGTAATGAAAATCTTTAGGTGCGCTAGGGAAATTTATTTGTTCCAATAGTTGATGTTTATCCTTCGCTCTTTGTGGTACGAGTACACGGTAATTTGATTGGTTCACCGTAAATCTTTTTGTTTACAGTTGTTGCGCTGTTTGTTCGTTTCTGGTAAAATTTCCGTTGAAAATTAACTATAATATTGGATATATGAACGGAGTTGTACGTTCAAACCCCGACTTTTGATAATACGACAACGTAGCACATACCCTCCAAGCCATTTTAGTTTTGAATATAAAATATAGCCAAAAAATGAAGCTTTTTACTAGTAAAAGAATTTTACAACGTCGCAACCTCACGAACGTCCTATATAAACACACAAATTTTACCCTTATATAATATTATATCGTTGGTACAGTGAAAGATGTATAAAACAAGTATACAATGCTGAACCGTGACCGTCAGCATGATTGAGTCAAATAAGATATGACTTTGAGACCATGTGCACTATTTAAAACCTATTTGCTACAATTGCGTAAAAAAAAAATATCAATCAAAGAAATAAAATGGTCAGCCATTCTGACGTCAGGTTGGCTCTCTTTCAGTCCAGTCTCCCAAAAGGTCACGCTGAACCAACCTTATATGAATTGGAATAAAGGCAAGAGGATGATAATGATATTCTAAACCTAACTAAGTTTCAATCTAGGGACTGTAAACAGGAAGTTTTTAGATAAGATCAAAATGAAGGAGGAGATCAAGGGACAATTTTAAGAACTGTAATTCTTCTTAGGAGCGTGTAGCTAAATAATAAGAGCGTCACGGGTCAATAGAAGGTAACGACTGATTAAACAGTGCGGCTGTACTCGTCCAGAAAGCCCTAAACCCCAAAACTAAAGAAACATTTAAAAATTTCAACGCTAACAGGGTTACCAAAATATTCCTACTCCACGGCACTTACTTGGCAAGCACGGCTTACGTATGCATTCTACTATATGGGCCAGTTAAAGTTTCGCTGTTCCATAAGAGGGAAGGACGTGACAATACATAATATTAATATAATTATTAAAACTAAACGGGTCATTCCGCTGTGCAGTGTCGAGCTTGCATTCTGTTACTTATGCGTTATGCAGTCTTTAATCCGTTTTCTGTGAATCATGTAAATGAATAATTTTATTCTTCGAACTTTTGTTCGGGATAAATGGGACACAATTTACGTTTGAAATGAATAAGCCACCCAAATAGGTGTAGGAATTAATATATTAAAGCTGGTATCAGTGCGATAAACTGTTTTCTAAGAACTTTGATTGTCTCCCCGTATATATACCAATAGAAATAACATGTAGACACGAGTTTACACGACTCTAAGTGTGAAATGACAATATTAAATGATGAAATTATATTTATTTCTGTAAATAGATCCTTACAGATACTTTTAAAAGTCATTTTTTTAAACTAAATGGCGCTGGCATTTCAGAAATAATTGATCTTTGAAAAGAAATGTCGAAATGCAAGTCTAACGTTGCAGGGCAAAGTCTGGAAAAGCCTTTACCTCTACTGAAAGACCGCTTGCATGCTTCAGTCATCATGTAGCTCAAACCTATTTTAAGGAGCTCGTAGGCCCACCACTTGACGCTATTTGCCGGTCATTTGCATAGGCCACATAAAAGTTCTCAAAACCAACAGTTACGGACTCATGTGTTCTATGTAGCCTGCATGTTCGAATACATTATATTTGATATGTTAGTAGTCAAAGTATGAAATTTTGCTGTTTTCACTGTATTTATTTGTATCAGTACTAGACGTAACACGAGCTGAGAATTCCCAATCTTTATAAAATATTTGAAGAATTCATTGTTACACAATACACAATTCCATATTAAACACACACCTTTTTCCTATAGGGTAGTAATAACAGAACACAGAATAACCGAATCTTTTACGATCCTTATGATGCTCTATGCACGTTTATGACTTCATACATCAGGTCATACATGCAACAACTTGGCCATGGATTTTGTAAAAATACAAAATCCATGGCCAAGTTTAAAAAATTAATAACAACCACTTATTAACTACAGGCCCTATTACATTCGGTCGGGTATAGCCGACAAATGAAAATGTGCCCATCGCGCCACCGACGACGGCTAATACGAATCGGTTCTAAAACAATATTTTTAAGAACAAAATAAATAAACTAAATGATTTTGGAATCTCATTTTTTTTTTAAGTTATAATACATTCATACATAAACCCACGCCTTTTTACAAGGGGGAAGGCAGAAATTACAGAGAGCCATATGCTACGATTCTTACATACCTACTTCTTTTGCTTCGTTTACATTCATACAGACACGCCGGTAGCGAGTACTACGCACCTGATCTATCTTAAGAACCCCACCAATAAGGTTTATGTGTGTCCTTCTAGGAGGTATTTGCGCTGAATTTGTGGCTTGGCGTGGGAGGACGCCAATGCGTAGTTTTAAGCGTCTCCTTCCTATCTTCTTAGGTCTCTGACTACATTAATAATCGCATAAACAACACATCCTCTCTGCGGTTACTTGACTTATCTAAAATTGGACACCAGTCGGCATTTATCATTCACAAACGGTTAAACGATCCATTTCCTTAGGAGGATGACTCTTCAAGTCTTTGTTACACTGCTACTGAGGAAATGATAATTTAGTTCATCACTTAACTAGTGCGTTAGCTGCTGACACATTCTATATCTTCATTACAGTACAGTTCCTGAAATACTTGTACCAATTTATAATTTCAGTTTACTCATGCATGCTTTTGTGTATATGTATTAGTAACAACTAATTACCTAAAACTTATGACTATAATTGTAGAAGTTAGTAGTAGTGTAGTTTATCTATTATAATTGTAGATACATGTAAGAAAAAATAAAACAAAGCATCAATTAATCATAATATTCAAATTAGGCTAAGAATCAGTACTTTATGAAGATCAAAAATTACATAACACAGTCTCCCAAAACGCCCACTACTTCCAAGTATTTCCAAACACCAGGAAGCATACAACAGCAAACAATTTGTTTGAATAACTTGAATCTGTACATTGAAATGCTCAGTAAATAGCATAAAGGATAATAAACTTTGTAAATCATTATGTTTCAAAATATAAGCTAGCACACTCCAATATAACTTTAAATTAAGAATGAAAACTAATAAACAACAAAAAAAACACTGGTGTATTTATCTGCATCCAGATAAACCACAGTCTATAAACCTACAGTCGTCTGACGAAGCTGTCTAGACTAGTGGTGTTCAAAGTTGCTATATGGCAATCACTTGCTTAATGCTTAATGCTTTATCTTTAAAGCAAGCTTTTTAAAATGCTTTATTAAAGCATGCTTTATTGTACGCGTAGGTACTTGAGTTAAAGTAAGCACGGTGACTGACAGCATGCTTTAAAAGAATATTACATCGCGTTTATGAATTACGATAAAACAGAACCGTTAAAGATGCAATGAACTTTCCTTCATATTTGCCAGGCTTAGGACTGTCTATAATTGAATAAATGTTATTAAGAAATAAAATAAGACATTTTCGTCAAAAAATTACAAAACACAAAATTACACAACTACAACACATTTACTCACTCAATCAATCGTCCTTACTTACACAATTATAGGTTTATAATTAATCAATACTGCGTGTCCTATCACTGAATTTATTTACACTAAAAAAGCACAAAGCATATTAGCATTTAAGCATCTAAGTATCGTAATAACGTGAGCCGCCCGATATCGCAAATTCGCACGCGGTGCGTATCTAGCATGCGACGACTGTCCGCCCCGCCCGGCCCCCTGCTTATTCTGCTTATTGCGTTTCGCGCGACGGACAGTGCGATGTAAAAGCATTAAGCAAATAGCAACTTGTGTAAGCCACGATAGCATTTGCTTTATGTTATGTGTATTAAGCACGGTGCTTTATTTTGCTTTATGATATATTAACCACCACTAGTCTAGACAGGGTAATCGTGCGGGGTGTGAGGGGCGAGACGCGGAAAGCCGCTCCTGAACTGCGAACAAAACGATGTTCGTAGTTCGGGAGGAATTTCTATTATTTTTCGGAAAAGGCATATGCCTATTAACATTGAAAACTACTAAACTCAAGCAAGCGAATGCTCGCAGCAACTCCGCCGACCGTGCCGTTGTACCCCTTTGTACAGACGCTAGCACATCAAACAACTCCAAACTGTAACTTTTTCCCAATTGAACATGAACCTTATTGTGTTTGTTATACAGCTGAAAAACTATCAAACAAATTTGTCACATTGGGGTGGCTCGATGTGCTGGCTTCTGTAGGTACAGACGCCAGCACATCAAGTTACCCCAATGTGTCAAATTTCTTTGATCGCTTTTCAACTTTATGTCCAACATCATAAGGTTCAATTTCAATTGGGGTAATTTGACAAATTGGGGTAGCTTGATGTGCTGGCGTCTGTGCACTCATTGACCAGTCACTACATTCGTCAGATACACGTAATTATTTTAATTATCAATACACATCAACAAACTAATTAATTACCGTTACCAAATATGAAACATTACGGTTTACCACATAAATGAACAAATAAATAAAGTACTTACCTACTAGCAAATTGAAATATCATTGTTTTTCACGCTTACTTAGCGCCGATCCAATCAAATGACCCACTGATCCGGGTTATTATAAATCGGACACAAATAACTTTATTTATGTACTAAGAGAATTTATTTCGAAGCTTGCGGTATTAGAGCTGAATTGTGAGAAGATTGATCGAGTTACACAGATTGGTGACCATGTATTGACATTGTTTATGACCGCAAACAATGCTAGGTCTTATAGATAAACAATTGGCGGTTAACTTTAGATATTGGCAAAATAAAAAAACTTATTGCTGGTTCCACTGCTAGGCCATAGACTGCTCCTCTTTAGTGGAGCTAAAAAATCTACACACTAGAAATTTCTCCTGTGTTGTGGCCTGGGTGCATTTACAAACATTTAAACTCGCATACACACAGACAACCGGTACGGTACCGGTACGGTTTTGTGGGGCATAGTTTAAGTACAGGTTTTTTTTGTAAACGTGGTTATTAATAAATAAATAATAATAATAACCAGACCCCGAATAAATATCTGTACCTACGTCATACACATACCTACTTATTTGTTCCGTGCTGGATTAAAACCCGAGACAAACGGCGCAGCAGCCATTCGCTTAGCAGCTGCGTCAAACATTCCATTATTTGTGTTCAGTAACTTGACAGTTCAAAGATAATGATACAAAACTAAAAAAATAGTGTTAGGGAAATCACCTAAAGATCGGAAACTATAGAAAAAGTACTTTTGTCTCATGAGTTACAGTTGAGGTGATACTTAATAACTGACAAAAAAAATAAATTTCCCTTTTTTATTTTTCTTTTAAAAGAAAGAATTAAACTCAAACTCAAACTCAAACTCAAAATGTTTATTGCATTCATGTGTGTATTAAAATAAATACAATTAATTCTACAGCTTTTTACTGTGCATATCGAGTTTTTAATATAAAAAAATGTAAATAAGTATGTTATTTAAGTGCATTAATTCTTACATCACCTCACTATATTATTTTCTTCGAGTTAACTTCCTAACTACTAACCTTTCAACTGTCAAGTTACTGAATACTGTTAAGTGATTGTTTGTTGCGGAAGAATCGTGTGTTCTTGTGACTCCCGGCTCAGGTGTGAATGTGTGATACGGGTGATGGACAGCCAAGGTAAAAAAAAATGGTGATAGAGTCACACACTCGTGATAGTGACAATGGTATTACAATAGTTAAAGGACAGGATAACTAATTGTTTGGCCAATAAACTTACTTTGAACTTTTCGTAACAAACCTTAGAAAAAAAAATAGTATTTTAAAATATTTGAACAGTAAACAATGTTCGTCGACGTTTAAAAATGAATTCATTAAGTTGTGATGTTCTCATGCTGGAGTTGCTTGATATAAAATACTGTTATTTAACTGCATTTATTTTGACTCATAGGTGACCCTTAAGTCGTTGTCAAAAGTCTGGTAAGTAAATAGATGGTTAAGCAGTTAACCTTTCAATCGTGTCTATTAGAGACACCGGTGTCCTCTTAGGGTTTTCTATACTAATATTAAGTAAGTAAGTTTGTATGTAGGGGGTAATATTCGAAACTAATGATCCAATTTTAAAAATTATTGCACTGGTGGAAAGCTTCACTATTCCCGGATGACATAGGCTACTTTTTATCCCCGTACTCCCACAGGAACGGGAACTACGCGGGTGAAACTGCGTGACGTCTGCTAGTATGAAATAAACCACAAGAGGACACCGGTGTCCGCGCTGTCATTCTCTTTCTATTGTGTCTCTAATTAACACGATAGAAAGGTTAATGAATTAATGTACAGACGCCAGCACATCAAGCTACCCCAATGTGTCAAATTTCTTTGATAATTTTTCAACTTTAATCAAACAGGATAAGGTTCATGTTGAATTGTGAATATTTTACGGTATAAGCTTGATGTGCGCCTGTACACCTGCTAAAAATAATAAAACTTTGCTCATAAAAAATATTTACTGTAACTTAATAACTATGTTTTTAGACAACGCATAAAGACTCAATTAATCAAATGTTAGTACCTTCTATTAAGACCAAAATGTTGTCAACTTAAGTGAGATTTATTTCTAACTTAGCTTACCCTGAAAGTCAGTAGGGTCGCAAAAGTTAGATCTAAGTAAAAACAAATTATATCTAAATTCTAAATAAATTAGTTATATAACTTCTAAGAACTTTTTTGGTTAGTGACCGATGTCATTTATTAATTTAGTTTAGTTGGACTATTGTTTTAGGGTCCAAATAGTCATTCTGAATCTGTTAATTCTGTTTTATATATCCTTAATCCTTAAGTAATGAGTTTTGAGCCCAATTATTACAAGAGTGTGACTAAAAAAGTTCATACTACATATTTCAGTATGCATACATTAATAATTTTAATGTAATGAACCTTAATCATTTTGAGGTAAAATTATGTGCGTTAAGTTTGAGTTTAAATGTTACTCGCTCACAGTTATTTGTCCGTTAATAATGCGAGGTTTGTTGTTAATATTTTTTGTTTTTTTGTTGCTATGAAGAAATTCACATAGATTTTTCTCTGTTATTTTATTCTGTTCTAGATACTATCCGTATAAATATGAAGAATGGAGAGTTGTGTTGGAGTCTTACCGACTAAAACATACCAGGTAACAAGAGTCAGAGGGATCAGGAGATAATGATTGTTTATTTACGTTTTTTTATCTAGTCATTTTTATTAAAAAACAAGTAATTTGTAGGTATATGAATTTACAAACATAATTAAATAATCTACGTATGCAAAGCTGATTCCTTCGTTCAGCAAATGATTTAGACCGGTATGACTAAAAATTGTTATTATTTTAAAGTTTATTGAATCTTCTTCTAAAGCTTTTTGATGAACTGGCGAAAAATGGCTTACAAAATATTTTGTTAAACTAATGGTATCATAAAGGAGACAGTTTCTTTTGTACGGAGAATAGGCCCACCACAAATTGTGGCGTTTAGCAATGAAATGCACGTTAGTTTATTCCTTATAATCTCAAGATTACAGTGGTAATATTAGCTAAACTGTATGTAACCGGAATACTGTGAAATACGATAGTCAAAACATGACTCTCATAATAACCTAAAATCTCAGAAGAGCGATTGTTTAATGAGTGGATAGGTCTCCTTGGTATTTTAAGTTAAAATGAGTTGAACACAGAAGCTGTTGGTAAACCTTTTTTAATAAATAAATAAATAAATAGTACACGGTTCAGTGTTCAATAATAAACAGTATAAAACAAAGACACGTCTGTACTGATTTTGATGTGATTTACACGATTTGATAGACTTATTCACGAAAATAGATTAGATGTATTCATTTCGAAACACACTTTTTCCGGCCATAGACTGTAGATAAAGACATTCAATACCTAAAGTAGTACCTATACCTTGGTAGTACCTTTAGTATTTTAAATCTCTTGGACTGGAGATCTAAAACAATAAGGTGATGTGTTATAAGCTGGTTGTGTCAGGAGATAAAAAAAACACATTATAGTAGGTACGTCACAAGTATTTTTTACAGTTCGTCATAATTTTCAAAATCTTCTCTTAAAAGCAGAATTTCATCTAAAAAAGACGCAGGTGGCTCAACTTTACCTTGATGCCGCGCCCAAGATAAAAACCACACTATACACATCACATGCGCACAGCAGCCAACAGTGCCTCTGCCCGCTAAACAATTACAACAGTATCCAGCAAAAGCAGCCCCAATTCCGTTGAAGTGGTGCTGCACAATAATATTTATGCAACGGATTTGTAGAAGCAATGTATCTACAGATGACATTTTCATAAAATCTTTCGAATAAAAATACGAAAAGAACAGAAGAAACATGCAATGATCTAGTAATCGGAAACAATAATAATGTTGTTTGTAAGTGTCAAACTGATTGAAATTGGACCATAAAGCATCTGCAACGGGCTATTAATTACGTTTCGTTCCACTGTGATTTTTAAAGTACCTTACTTGATATTTGTGTTAACCGTTAGTAACATAATTAAAAACAAGTTCACCACAACAAGTGTACCAAATAATAATTATCTCTTTAAACGCATTTAAAGCCGATGTCATTACCGCTGCGCACCGTGGTAACATATTTGTTTTCACGTTAAAAGAAACCTAAAACGCTCCTAAACAAGCATTTTTTGCCGTAACACGTTTTTACTATTATTTCATTATTCCGGTTACATTTCTATATAATTTTAGGTCTGTTATTAGTAATAAGATGATCACTTTCTTCATGTGAAATATGATTAATAAACGTTACCGTTTAATAGTGGGCCCAAAAAAAACTGTCTCCTTTAATTTGTTTTTTGTGAAGTGTTTGCGGTCTTGTTTATTTTAATAAATTCATATTTTGATGATAAATTATGCGAAAATTCAATGTTAAATATAATACAGTTTTATCATATTAAGTTACGAACTTAAAGCGTGCCTTAGGGACGGGGCTCCAATTACTCACATTGTTATAATATTAAAATGTCACAAAATTCCATAAACCTATTTGTCACGGGCCCTTCAAATGTTGGACTCACCCCTTTATAAAGACATTTAATACTTACATTTGAACCAATCAGGGGGATTAGTGTGGACTTGGTTTTCTAATGCGGTGGCAAAGAACAAGTCGTTAATGTAGATATGATGACTAACATAGTAGTTGAATTCTGCCTATACATGCATATTTGCGACTGTAAAATGTATATGTATTTATTATATAAAGAAACTAGCTGCCCCGGCAAACTTCGTTGTGCCTTAGAGTCAATTCATTGCTCTTATTTTTTTTTATATTAGATATACATACGTTGAATAAGACGACAACAAATAAATTCAAACCAATAATAACTACTACTACTTTTAAATTACAACATGTATATATACCCTAACCTAACTGACCATACCTATCCTATAGCTAACCCAACTATCTAACCTAACTACCTTACTAAAATATACTAAATTCATAATTTTAATCTGAACTATTGCCTCTATGTTACATACAATAATTTATGCCTATAGTTTTCCCGGTCTACTTTAATTAAAGTCCTAACAGTAAAATAAGTTCTATTTGCAAAGAATTATTAAAGTTCGTCTCTGTCATCATTGCTAGATAAGTAAATTGATTTCTGAAATATAAGACTTTTTTATGCTACATAAAACCTCTAAGTTTAGTAACAAAATAAATTTCAGAACGTAGGTGCGTATTATAAATTGACAACCTTACCTTCTTGGGTTTAGCTTAAGACTTGTCAATTTCAAATTGTCACCTGATAATGAACTGGGAAGTTTGACTCCTGTCATGTCATCCAAGATGGCGCTGCGTTTGAAAAATGTTTGAGACAACCGATATTCTTGATATTTATTTTTATGATGTCGAACGGGATAAAAAGTATCCTATGTCCTTCTCCTGGCTCTAAACTACCTCCCTGCCAATTTTCAGCTAAATCGGTTCAGCCGTTCTTGAGTTATAAGCGAAGTAACTAACACGACTTTCTTTTATATATATAGATTATAGTTTCGCTTTAATGATAGTCAATAAAGATTTAGTTTTTATTCAAATAACTTTTTTTTTGTTCACTAGAAATTTGTCCTGTATTGTAAGTGCGTTTTCAAACATTTAAACTCACATACGTAAGCAGCCAGCCCAAACATGTAGGTCGTATGAATAGTTTTTCCATCGAGAATCGAACTTGCAACTCGCAGAGCTGCAATCAATCGTCCAGCCATTGCGCCAACTGTGCCGCCATAGGAAAAATACCTTTATTGAAGTATTTGACATTTTTAGAGATAAAAATTGAGTTAGAAGCATCGTCTAGTCTTGACAAAAACTTTAATTTTTTATATATATTAATTTCTTGTTTATTTGTGATTATTTTTACTATAAATACGGTTATAGTAAAAATAATCACAAATAAACAAGAAACGAAGAACGAACGAAGAGGCTCTTAATAAACTAGTGCGCCTCACCATCACTGATTGCATCTATGCTTACCATCAGGTGGGATTGCAGTCAAGCACTGGTTTATAATATTAAAAAAAAGAAGATCTTCTTCTCTATCCTAAATGTAGTTTACATCTAGTATAGAGACCTTCAAAAACGTACCTCTTTTAAAACACAGCGTGTGTGATTACATTTCATAATGATTAATTTACTATGCTGACTAAAGCTTTGATTTTAAAGTTGACCATTTGCAAGTAAAGTGGCATTGAATAAATTCATATTTTCCTCAGAGCGAGGAATGACGCATCTGCAAACATACTTGTTTATCCCATACTGTGAGTGCATTATCGAGCATCTTCACACAGTCGCAGACGTAATCCTTTTAACCCCGATGCCAAAATTAATTCACATGTCGTTTTCTGTCGTATCACGATTGCATAAAGTCCAAATTTAAACAGCAAAGTTTATTTCTAAGGTCCTGTAGGACACAGATGTGCAAGCAAGTGTCTGCCTTGATTACACCAGCGGAATACGAATCTAATTTGTGTGCAGTGCTATTTGTATCGGATCAGCTGGGCTTGTGAGCTTGTCACAAGATAATAGATTTAAGAACGTTCACTGAATACTTAATATACAGTTTTGTTTTGCGGGAATTTTGACGTGAATGGGAATTTGATTATGCATTCAATGTAAGGGCTACAATGTATTTATTTAGTACGTGACACGCGTCGCAGGATTTTGGGTTTCTTAATTTTATTTGTTCATTTCTGAAACATTTAGCTTATTTTACAGCTGGTTTATAAGGTGTCTTATTTTTATAATTTATCATACTGGAAAAAGTGTTCAAGGGTAATTAAGAGGTATAGCTTAAATTTTCTGCATATGCGTGAATTATTATTTAAAGAGACTAAAATAAATAATTACACAATAAATATTGGTATGACCGAAAGGTACACAAGTACATGAAAGAATCCTAGCATTTATTTTGAAAACCCAGTTGCCCAAATACCCTCTCTTCTTTTTAAAATAATATACCTATGATATTCAGTTGTTTTCACAACTGACTATCATAGGTATACTATGTTAGGGTCTACTTTTCATACATGAGGTGGTGGGTTCAAATTCATTAGAGCATGTAACGTTTTCGCGGATTTATAATAATAATAAATCTACTTCACACTTTTATCTTAGACTTTATTGTGACCTTTGGAAGAAAATATTGTGAAGTAACTTAGACTGGTAAATAATTAATATAAGTTGAAATTGCCGGGTAGGCGCCTTGTGCAAGCGTTGTGACAATTATTGTTTTTTTTCGCTCGCCCTCTTTTACATCTTGCGAAATGTGGCTCTACAGGTACACCTCTACCCAACCTTTCTAAGATTACAGGCGTGATGTTATGTTACGTTTCTTATTCTAAGAAAGTGAGTTTGTATAAAATGGTCTGGACTCGTCCTTTAAAGTTTCTGTATTTACAAAGTTACTAAATCAATTCATATTTTAATTTCATAGAATGAATTTCAACTAACAATGACTTTTAAGTCTTAAAGATATAAACTGGTCGTTGTTTTAATTTGAAAGAAAGAAAGAAAGAAAATAAATTATTTGCCGATAGCTGGATACACGCACAGTAAAAAACATAATAACAAAAAAAAGAGACACAAAAATGGCATATCTCGCGGCTGCGCCAAAAGGTTCATTTCAGCGGTAATGCCAGACAGCTGCTGAGATGCTGCCTGAAGCTTATTTTCAAATGAACCTTTGGCGACAAGTGACGGATGAGAAACATTTATCAATATACCTAAGTACTTAATAAATAAATAATTAAAAGAGTAAAAAAATAAAATATAATGATATGTAATAATAAAAAATATAAAAAAGAGAGAGAGACATAAATAATAATATATAATTTGAAAGAAAGAAGAAAGAATTTGGTGGTAGTATTTTTTTTTTTATTACTGATAGGCACGCGTTTGACCACTATCTCACCTGATGGTAAGCGATGATGTGGTCGACGATGAAGCACGCTTGCCTAGAAGCAACCTGTTCACTCTTGACTTGAAGACCCCTAGGTTGTAGCTATCAGGAAACACCGACACCGGCAGGGAATTCCACTATTTGGCTGTTCGCACAATGAATGTGTTTCCATAGCGTTTAGTACGTATGGTTGGGATATCTACCATGTACCGGTGGCGCAGTGCTGTACATCTGGTGGTCCGATGATGGGAAGGGCTTGGTGGAATTATATCGTGCAATTCCGATGCACACTCTCTGAAATATAACCGAGTAATGTTTATTTTATCACTTTCCTTACTTAGACGTCAAAAGTGAGCGGTTTTCTTCTGCTGATAGATATCCACAGACTTCATTAATTCCGTTAAAAGCCAAAGATGTATGGTGATATTGGTATAGCGGGTCATGATATTATGTAGGTTCCATCATTTTAGTATATTGGAATTTGCTCATGTAGTTTGTTTCTTAAGTTTGCTAATTTACTTCTATACGTTTCAGACAAATCCGATGCTGGGGAGTTTATTGCGCCACTTTTTGTTCTAAGCAAAACACAAGAAAGTTGTGAAGGGCGAGTTTTTTGGTGTTTGAAGTGGCTGACTGACAACCTAATTTAATAAGTTTTTAATATATTTTTTTTATTACTCTAATGTCCAATAAATTGCTAGTATACCTAATATTCTTTTTTCAGTTGTTTAAAAAAACCCCTCCTAAGTCTATTCCCGAAACTTTAAAAAGATAAGATCGTCCTAAGAACATCCTGCAAGTTCTTGAATCAACATGCAGATTCCTATTATTTTTATGGAGCACAGCAAATATATAATCGTATTAATAGGCGCGTTGCGTAAATTGGCCCATAATTCCTACTGTTTTCGGGTATTATGCAAATCGCCTTGAACTAATTCAATCTTTTGTTGGCTCGTAATAATTAAAGTCATTTGAATTTATATGCTCGTAAACCGTATGCTCTTGTTCGCATACATTTGCTTTAGCATTGTTTGTTTGTACTGTTTTTTTATCGTTTTACCTGCAATCGTAACATTTCTTTATCCTTTTAAATTGATCGGTCTTTTTTGTTTGTTGTTCATGCGGATTTTCTCTGTACGTGTGTTGTTCAGCTGGATTTGTTACGATGTTTTTATTACGTGGCGCTTCTTTATCGTCTTTGATTTTTTAATCTTTGTTTACTTCTATGCGACTATTAGTGTTGTTAGTGTTTGTTATTTATATTGTTTTAATTTTTGACCACGCTTAATAAAACGGGTACTGTGATATATTTGTCACCGAATAAGATAACTCTCACATGTTAGCGACGAGTGTTGTGTTATCTTTCTTTATTATTATCTTCCTGTTTACCTAAATTATTGTCAAATAAATGATTTCTAGTTCAGTTTCTGGGTTTTTAAAACCCGTGCTGTCCCATTACTAGGCAACAAATAGATTTAAGATTCTATAGAGAAGTCATGCGCAGAAATTTCATAGAAGAACTGTGATCCCTTGTCTCAGTAACCCCATCTAGCCAATATCGGGGCGGCAGCAGAGCGTTCTAAACTAGACTAATCGACTTGTGTCTTCGACTAGGACACAAGTAACGGATGAAAATTTTGTTCGTAATGTCCAGTCTACGGTAAATATTTATTTATTTAATACTTCAAGCACACTAATGTACAGAGGCGGACTTAATGCCATAGGCATTTTCTACCAGTCAACCTTTAGGTGATGCAGATAAAAAACAGTGGTAGGTGCAATTAAAAATGAAAAAATAAAAGGAATCAAAGAATACTAATACATATATGAATATAATATATTATTTTATATAATAAATTAAATTACGAAGAGATAGAAAGAAGAGAAAACATTAGCGATGTGAAGATACTACTGCCAACTTCTTACGAATATGCTCGCGAACCTAGTATCTTTGCTAGGTAATGATCTCCCCATTGCTATTCATTCGTCTTAATTGCGTGGTGCCATCTCCGGTCTGTCTCGCCGTTAATTTTAATATAACTGTTCACGGGATGGATGATATAGCTACTATCCGAAGGGGTTGAATGATACTCAGAAGTATGTCAACGAAAAGTTTTTTATTCATATAAATCATCCAGAGGGTCATTAGACGGCGGAGGATCTTAACAGCGAGTTATAATAAAACGTGTCCACAGCACAGCGCCATCTATTGGTCGAAATCTAAACAAATATATGACGTTTGATCTAACCTAAACAATAACAGAAAATGTGTGAATCAAACTTACTAATATTTTGGGAGTGTCAGATTGTGGCCTGTCATTTGTCACCTGTCCGTTTTATTAAACAGGACCCTGGTTGAGTGCGTGGTGTGATGTTTAAACTAACTAAGTACCTACAGTGTTAAATTAAAAGCAGCTGCCGTTTTTTGCGGGAGTCATCAAGCGTGTATGTATGCCGTGTTCCGGTCTTATTTAATTTAATAAAATAACCAGTTTGGCTTGATCCATATCTTGGTCGGCGCAATTATTTGTGGAGTGTCTGTACATTGGTCATTTAATTTAGAAGAGCTTGTGTTTTTAATAAACTACTTGATATTTATTTTGCTCTTTTTCTAATAATTTGGTAAGGAAAACAATTTACACATTTAAATAATAATACGGTCCATGTCATATGTTCATAACTTGTCGGTGTGATCAAATTTTTAGGAAAAAAACATAGATAACAACATAGACATTCACATTTTCTGAAGCTAAAAAGCAATTTATTTTTTTTATTTATTTCAACAAAGTTCACTCATGTAACTTTGTTGAAATAAATAAAAATAAAAAATTGGTACAATACAAATCTTCTGCCAAACTGCAAGACAGTTTGTCGGCAGTGTTCTCGTGAATACAGCTCTTAGTTAAAATAACATTAAGTACTACTTACATCATAAAGTTTTGTTATAGGTATATGTAAATACAAGATAGTAAAGTTAAGTAACTACACACATCAAAAGTGTCTAGGGATCAACATATATTTTTGCAATTTGTATGAATGTTTTTGTAGGAAAAGAAACATTCTGATTTTTATCTTGTTTTAAAATATTTTGAAGCATATGTCACCCGGGCATGGTGTAGTTCCCCAAAGGTGAAAGATTTTTCAAATTGGTCCAGCAGTTTTTAAGTTTAATAATTTGTTAATTACAAAATACAAACCTTTATAATATTTAGTGTAGATAATAAAAAAAGAGTACTTATGCTTAGATGGTTTGGTCACGTAGAAAAGATGGGTGAAAGGCGACTAGCGAAATGCGATAACGAAATGAAAAAGACGTGAGTATATGTATGTATGAAGATAAAAAATCACTTTTTTAAATTTTATTAATCGAAGTAAATTAAATTTCAATTTTATTTTGGTTCTTATTGAGTCAGATAGAAATAATTTATTTGGTATTTATTTATACAGTTTAGGTTATCTTGAAAAAAAAACTTAAAAAAATGTAAACGTAAGAAAAACCGACGATAAAGTTTAACGCTGGGAGGTCGAGAGTCATCTAATATTGAACTATTGGTAACGGGTTGTGCATCGATGTCTCCTCCACCCTGAATAAAACCTAAAATAAAACCTTTTTTTAGTATTGTCGTTGCGTTTTCAATAAAACGAATACAATCATAAAATACTGCTGCAAAGTACAAAGGAAAACTTTTCTTTTTATTCAATATATTCCTGAACTTGTGTTTTACGCTTATCAATAAAGATTTCCATTCCAATACAAAAATTCGTTGTCCATTTTTGATTTTGCGCAAAAACGTAGTGAACCCAATAATAGCTTGGTAGAAAAAAAAAAATAAAGATCTGTATTTTTAAAATGTACGGACTGATTTTAAGACGTTACGCTTAAGCCTAAAGCTAAACAAGGACGCCAACATTCGCCAGTTATGTTTAAATCCCATAAAATAGGGGCGAGCTTGTTATCACCAACCGGGCCCACATTTAGGCTCCGACAAAAACACATTTAGACTTAAGCCGTTATAGATAAGTTCAAATTTGAGGAACTCAGTGAAAATGAAATATTATTTAGCCCGACTCAGAAATCGAAGCTAAGAACTCTTGGTCAGCGGTAGCGCTATCGACTACTAGGCCAACGAGAAATAATAGTATGATGATAAAATAAAGTTTTGCCCGACTCGGAAATTGAACCTATGACCTCGTGTTAAACAGTAGCGCTTGTAACCACTAGACCAATGAGGCAGTGAGAATTAACAACATGATATTATGCCCGATTATTGTAGGAATGTACACACGGCTACGTATCAAACTATATAATTTCCAGTAAAAAAGCTGGTCTCGCAATATATGTATAGGACTAGCAGACGTCCCGCGGTTTCACTCGCGTATCCGTTCCCGTGGAAAAACAGGGGTAAAAAGCCTATGTGTTAATCCAGGGTGTCAGCTAACTCTATACCAAATTTTATTAAAATCCATTCCGAAGTTTTTACGTGAAAGAGTGATGTTTGTTACTCTTTCTCCATCCATCCTCACAAACTTTCACGTTTATAATAATAGTAGGATTTCCGTTGAATGCGAGGTCAGCGTTAACTGCAAATGTACGAGTATATCTAGATGTGTAGCCGTGTGTACCTACTCTATGACAGAACAACATCAAAAGATATTGCTAGAAAAAATATTTGCTCAAAATTAAACTGTGTCAAACTCCTTTGTCGACCCTCTTTGGTGTGTCCAAATCATAGTTTAGTAGACGCAGTCGGGGTCTAATAGAATTATTAGCCGTAAAACGAGAAGTCTAATCAAGAATCGCGTGTGTTTTGTTTCGTATAATAAAGTTACCTACTCTTATTAAGGGTTAAGTCGAATCGACGGGAAACGTTTCGAATTGGGATTATTGTTCGTTACATAAAAGGGGTTATTGCCTTTTTTAATATTTCATTTGGGAACTAAGTTAAAAGTATGTTCTGATTGAAGTCCAACCAGTCCAGTCCATGTTCTTCCAACTATGTTGGGTTCAGCTTCCAGTTTAACCGAATCCAGCTGAATAGCAATGTTTTACAAAGAACGACTGCTTACCTGACCACCAGAACACTAATACTCCTTGGTTAAACTGGTGGTCAGACTTTCGGGCTTTTGACTACCCGTAGCAAGATCCACTAAGATCGAAGATCCACAAATCACAGCTGCGACAATGGCTTAACGTGCTCTGCAGAGTAAAAATACACTACTTATATTTTTATTACGCAATAATTATTTCCATGAATGTATTTGTTTCCAAACTTAAAAAAATTTTGGATGCCTTTGAACAAGGTATTACATTACTCAAAAGATATTTCTAAGTATTTTGCTTATTAACTATGGTTTGTTAAATGCTAAGGTTGTCTGATTGTCTAAATAAGGTATCGATAATATCGTATCCAGTGTCTGATTCAAGCGAGCCGATAGCCTATTTGTGTCAATCCTATTCTTAGGACATAACGATTGAATGATTATTTTGTTATTACAGCCCAAGGTTTATGGTGAAAGCATTATTCATATGAATAATGTGAGTAGTGTTAAACAATATGCTTTTGTTCAGATCAGAGCGTTGTCATCGTTTCAAGGTAATATGTGAGGTCTGATACAGTAAAGGCTCTCTGTTTACCTATGTAGTACAAAATACTTAGTATTAAATAGTTTCATAATGATATTGAATTAATAAACAATCATTCCTCAACATCGTTCCCCAAAGGGTTTAGGGAAAATAAAACACACGGCATTTACGTTTTCTTGGAAGTTCCTTATCGCGCGTTACGAAAGAGAGCCTAGACGGAAAAAAATCTTACGAAAAGTTGTGTGTGTGTTGGTTATGTGTGTGCCAGTTGTTGAGGGAGAAGGGGAGGAAGAGGGGGAGGGAGGGAGGGTGGTAGGGGATATGAGGAGAGGGAGGGGGCAGAGGATATGGGGGGAGGGAGGGGGCAGGGGATATGGGGAGAGGGAGGGAAAGATGGGGAAGGGGGTAGAGGATGAGGAGGGGGCGAGGGGGAGGAAGAGGGAGGGATAGAGAGGATTTAAGATCGGGAGTTGTAACTTCTATGGCATAAATTTATGTTTCTCTGTCTGTCTCTCTCTCTCTCTCTCTCATAGAAAGCAAGCCAGTTATTTTCGTTTCGTCTTTCTTTTTCGCATTGAACAGTGTGGTGTCGCAACGATAGTTTTGTTGAGTGTATACAGGTTTTTTGTACATAATAAATAATATATAACTAACTATATAACTTCGTTCCTTCCGGGTGTCCGTCCCTTGACAGTTGTCAAGTTTATTTCATATATTTATAGCGAAAATGTTGACAGGATTAATAACTACGCTGTTACTTACATTTTCTGTCATTAAACATTTCTATGAAACCGTCGATGTTTTTTTCTTGATTTCCGAGTTCTTTCTATTGTGAAAGTTAATCATATTCTTTATAAAGTAATTCATACTGTGAAAATTGGCGCGCTGCATTAAAAGTTATCCTGTATTATGTATCCCTTCAAGATGGTGGTCTGGAAGCCTTATCCTCTTATCTCATCTTTGTCTCAGCTAAAACACGTCCACTGGTGGACATAGGTAGGTCGCTAAAAAGATTTCTGCAACAATCGGTCCAGCGCTGCCCTCATTAATCGACTTGCTGTAATCCTCACTAGATCCTAAGTTCGCCTTGTGGTTATTGCACTGTTTAACAAGTAAATAACAATGGTTTCAATTCAGTTGTTCCAGTTTTCACGCTAAACATTTACTCTGCTCGGATGACTGTCACGAATCCATTTTTAGTTTAAAATCTTTGTAAATATGTAACTGTTTCTGATGATAGGTTTATGTCACATACAGATTTTTTTAAAGAGCTTTTTAGGTATTAAACCAGGCGCATTTAATTTGTTTACGGAGGTAAAGTTTTACTTCAAATAGCATAATTATTATTTTTAGTCAATATTCGGTTAGCATATAAAAATAAATTTAAATTTATAATATGTTGCTCTTCAGTGTAAAATGCAAAACACGAGTTCTGAAATAAAAATTCTTAAAACAGTGAAGTGGTTTTTGAGTTAAATCCTGACTTTTAACAAACAATCATACAAAAAATCAATTTCCTCTTTGCTATAGGTACAGACGCCAGCATATCAAGTTACCCCAATGTGTCAAATTTTCCCAATTGAATATGAACCTTATTCTGTTAAACATAAAGTTAAAAAACGATCAAAGAAATTTGACACATTGGGGTAACTTGATGTGCTGGCGTCTGTACATAGTTGTATTGACAGATAAAGAAGCATATTTCTAAAATAAAAACAGGCTCACGGATCGATTGAAAGGTAAAGGAACGCTTGACAAGGTTCGTTCGTGGATGGGTGACCATTAATTTCATATCAAGACTCTTCCGTGCCTCGGAATGCATGTTAAGCCGTTGGTCTCGGTTGTCATTTGTCCGATAGCTTAACCAAAGGAAATCGTGTTACCCAGTTACTGGGTTGTATTCAGCTGCACACGGTTAAACAGGAAGCCGACAGCAACCATAGTTGGGAATAAGCTAGGAAGATGATGAGATATATTAATGTATTTATTGTTTCACAAACCAGGTGACATAACATGCTTAGTACAAAATGTGCAAGAATGAACAGATGATGTAGGTACTGCTGGTACTTAAAAAAGGAAACCCTGAGCTATAAGTACCAGCTGCCCTTAAGTGACACAGTGAAAGCAGTTCGTGATATTACATGCAAACATCTATACATATAATAAAACAGTAACGACAGAAAAACTGTACATTGAGAATTTTCAAGAAAAAATAAGTGGGTTTTGTTAGAAAAACGTAACTGGTGACAAAAAGTGACTTTTTAGAATTTTTGTCTGTTTGTCTGTTTGTCTGTATGTATGGGCGGGGTGAACTCAAAAAGTACTGCATGGATTTACTTCAAATTTTGCATGAATATTACTAAGAGGTCGGGTCAACACATAGGCTATATACTATCACGCTATCACCTACGGGGGAGGAGCAGTGAATCTTTATTCTTCTTACTCATTCTGTGGAAGCGTGTAATCAAAGGACGCATATTTAAATGTTGGTTTTGTGTAAGCTATGCTATTATCTAGCTTTACACTATAAAAACTTCGCCATTTAAGTAACTTTGGCAGAGAAACATAATTTAATGAATGTTAGTAGTATAAAGACAATTTGGAATCAGCGCCATCTATGAGAATGTATAAAAATCAAATCAAGTAACACATGAACACTTTTTGAAAATTAATTTAAATTTTGATCGTGTTGGTGAGGTTAGTAGTTAGTTATTCTTTAAATTCATAGATGGCATTGTGCATTTTTTTCATCTACATATAATAAAACAGTAACGAAAGAAAAACAGTACTGTTTTTCTTTGCAGTGAATCTTTATTCTTCTTACTCATTCTGTGGAAGCGTGTAATCAAAGGACGCATATTTAAATGTTGGTTTTAAGTAAGCTATGCTATTATCTAGCTTTACACTATAAAAACTACGCCATTTAAGTAACTTTGGCAGAGAAACAAAGTTTAATGAATGTTTGTAGCATAAAGACAATTTGGAATCAGCGCCATCTATGAGAATGTATAAAAATCAAATCAATTAACACATAAACACTTTTTGAAAATTAATTTCAATTTTGATCGTGTTGATGAGGTTAGTAGTTAGTTATTCTTAAAATTCATAGATGGCATTGTGCATTTTTTTCATAAAAGTTGTATCGTATAATTCGTTTTGACAAATTGAAGTTCCAACAAAACCCTCAAAATCTTGAGCAGAGTTCGGATCGTATCACATGGGATCGTATCAGTGTACGATTTTCAAAAGGAAGGCAGTTGAGGCCGTGGACAGAACCCTGCAGGGCATCTGCAGGAATGAACATTTGATGGGTAGTGTCACAGTTCTGCTCAGTGGCGATTTCAGGCAAACGCTTCCCGAGTTGACGCGGGGATCGAGGGCTGACGAGATGAATGCTTCGGTGAAACGATCTTCGTTGTGGTCACAAGTTCGTACGCTGCGCTTGACCATTAATATAAGAGCTCGGCTCGGCGGCATTGCACGCGCTCAAGAATTCTCCGATGTCCTTCTAAGTCTTGGCAAAGGCACTCTACCAGAAGAGAGAAGTGGACAGGCGGTGCTTTCAGAGTCTCTCGGTAGAGTGGTATCCAGCTTCGAAGAACTCATTCGCTGTGTGTACGTGGACATCAGTCGTATAACGCACCAGCAGAATTCGTGTGAGAGGGCCAGTTTGGCGCCCAAAAATATCATGCTGCAGCAATTAACGAATGCATTCTCTCGGACATTGAGGGGAATGAAGTGGTCTATACGTCGATAAGCACTGTCGTCGAGCAAGATGACGCCACACATTATCCCGTGGAATTTTTGAACTTCCTGTCAGCAAGTTGACTTCCAGCGCCGATTATGCTTTTTAGGAACAAATCTCCGCCTAAGTTGTGTAACGGGTGGTGTCTTAAAGTCATCTCTCTCCACAGACACCATTGAGGTGGAAATTATTACGGGTTGTGGCGTCGGCAAGGCAGTATTTATACAACGCATTCCCCTTATACTTCAGCTTCCCGATCCAGTTCGAGCGTGTACAGTTCCCCGTGAGTGTTTGCTTAGTGATGACAATCAATAAATCGCAGGAGCCGATACTCAGAGCAGCGGGTGTAGATCTCAGGACGAGTTGCTTCTCACACGGGCACCTGTACGTCGCTTGCTCCCGCGCCACCAGTCCTGACTATCTTTACATTTTGGCTCCTGGCAGTATAATTATCAACGTAGTTTATAGGGAAGTGTTATAAGGTATATACCTTTGAACGTATTTTTAACCGACTTAAAAAAAAGAGGAGGTTCTCAATTCGACGGTGTTTTTTTATGTGTGTTTGTTACGCGATTACTCCGCCATTTATGGACCGATTTTCAAAAATCTTTTTTTTATTTGATAGGGTATACTACCAGGTTGGTCCCATTAGTATTAAACCTCAGATCTGATGAGGGATCCTCGAGGAAATGAGGGAACTCCTCAAATAATATAGGAAAACATGTACCAATTTTTACATTTTTTTTTTGGTGACGAATCAAGCATTTACATTTAGCAAGTATCATTTTGTGAAGAAAAACTGATGAAGAAGACAGGCGATGGAACTGTTCAACGCATAACAACAAATTACTCGCAATAGCTACAGTCACATGTCTGTGCATGGTTTATGTATTTCCCATAACATTACGCCTGTCTATTTTAAAAGCTTTAGAAAGAACTTCTTTTGCAATTGTTAACCGATTTCAATGATTCTTTCAAGTTTTGAAAGACTTTCTTTACATACAAAGAAACTAAAAATTGCAAAATAAAAAAAAAAATACAAAAAAACTCTCTTCATGTAACTTATATTTTAATGGTATTTTAAAAGTTGTTAACTTATAATGCTATAGCGACACTGGAATCTTAGGTAGGTATATTTGGTGCTGTAGAACCTTCACGCAGACGACGTCGCGGGCAGCAGCTAGTGTTAGATAAAGTTGCCGAGGCAATAAGAATCTATTTAATTAATAATATGGAAAACAAAATTTAAAGCGTAGAATCGCTGAAACTAGTAGTAGTAAATTAAGATTGTGGTAGTGGGAGAGTGGTTATTTGTATGTATTAGTGTTGCGTGTAGATATACAATTATACATACATAGAAGTAGATTGTGATAGCTTTGCCAGGCTATAAATGAATGCTTCTTCGGGCAAAATTGGTTTGTTGAAAGCAAATTTCGCTAAACATGTGCTAAACTCATAAATTATTACCAGATTCATTTTCCAGCTTGGTCTAGTTGAACCACTTTAAACTAGGGCCCGCAAGTCTCTCGTCTATGCAATACAACTTCAATTGTTTGCAAAGCTCAATTGCATTGTTGGTGCCGATCGACCTATTCGACTCGATTGCACTCGTTTTGGATGCAATGAAACTAGAAGAGGAAACTACATTGCTTCCCATTTGTAGAATTGCCGTCCACTTATCCTGTTTAGCGGCGCGTTAACAGTGGCGCCATCTTTTGTGAACAACGAGACATTTAAAAATGTTTGACTTTTTAAGCTGGTTCCAGTCAATTTATGTTTGCCTGGTAAAAAATTTAGATAGTTGATTAATCAATTGTACCCCTCGCTCCCTAATTTTAATTACGGTTGCGCTTCGCGGACTAAAAATATAACATTATTATTTTGTGTGCGCAAGTAACGGTTGCTCTTCGCGGAATAAGATAGTTGCGCTTCGAGGAATACCTCAAGAAACGGCAGGAGAAGTGTAGGGCATCCTGCGGCGAGATGGACGGTCGACATTGTTGCCAATGCGGGAGTACCTACCGTGGATGAGACAGGATGAAAGGCAGCCCAATAGGCCAATTAGGCCAATTAGGCCTATAGTAGGCCTAATTGGCGAGGTAGCAGTGGGTGAAGTCAGGCTGTGGACGATGATGATGCATGTGCAGGAGCGCAGAAGAGAAAAGAAAGATTTTAGAAATCATTTTCATTTCGAGCGCCAAAAATCAGTAACTTTGTTTTCTATCAGTACTTTATGCATTCAATGTGTACCTATGCAGACTTGTGACTAGTTTACTTTCAATGTATGGAGTTTACAAAATGTGACGAGTTTACTTTGTGACGGATGTACAGACGCCAGCACATCCTTGATGTGCTGGCGTGTGTGTTATCCCTATGTGTCAAATTTCTTTGATCGCTTTTCAACTTTATGTCTAACAGATTAAGGTTCATATTCAATTGGGAAAATTTGACACATTGGGGTAACTTGATGTGCTGGCGTCTGTACAATAACCCCATCTCGTTTGCGTGGTTTTGCACAAACATGCCCCTACTCCAAAAGCTGTTTTCGTTATTTAAGTTTAACTAAATAGTGGCATATTTAAAAATTAAATTTCGATATTTTTACTTTTGATCACGCAAATATGATCAGTAACACGTACGGATACAGCCCAATTTTTGTTGCGCTGATTAAAAAATAGTGGTGTATCAGTGGACCTTAGTATTGAGCTATAGTTTATTTACATAGTGCCACCGTGTGAATTTCATGCAGTGATGGCCTGATGGCGTGACTAGCAAACTACCATGTCATAGGTCTAGAGTGCGAGCCTTACGACTTTTCGGATTCATTTGTATAGGTACTATATAATTATCACTTACTTGAAAAACGGTGAAGGCAAACATCGTGCCGAAACCGGCATGCCTGATAGAGATTTCTCGACAGCTAGTGGAGCCGAGCAGAGGCCTTTGTACGCCAATAAAACTCTGACACCAAGTTGGTCACTCAACTACACGAAAAGAAGAAGGCCGGGTAAATTTAGAAATAGCAACCATTTTTTAATTAAATAAATAAATAATTTCCACAACTTTCACACAACGCCATCTAGTCCCAAGCTAAGCAGAGCTTGTGTACTAAACAACTGATATACACACTCATATATTTCTAAATACATACAAATCATAGATAAATTACACCCAGATACAGAACAAATGATCGTGCTCATCACACAAACATTTGTCCTGGGTGGGAATCGAACCCACGACCTCCGGCATAGCAGTCAGGGCTACTAACTACTAGACCAACAGGCCAGTAATAATTACTGTGGACGCTTTTTGGTCACCTAGTGGTCGAAATACCGTCCGTTTTTTCTTTCATTACTACCTATCCATAATGAAATACAACTCTGTCGAATCACACGTGTGGAATATTTTTCAAAGAGATGTCCAGTCGATGTGTAAGAGGTTTTCGGTTAAAATAATATATACATTTTTTGTGTTTTTTTTTTAGAATTATATATGGCATAAATAAAAGGAGAAACATAGCTTCATTTTAAATAAGAATACCAGCTTTTGCAAACAATCCTAAATTTCATGAGGAATTGTAAAATACACTAGTTACAATATGAGTTAAAAATATATGCATACTAAATAGCAACATTTTAATAGCGCTCCAGCCTTCAATTAGCATTCTGTTGAACAACTTAATTCCATATTATAGCCTTGACTCTGTGCAAGCGGTATTAAGGGACCCTTAGGCATGCTCGCTAGCACGGAGAGAGGGTCTACATATTTTATCTTTAGAAAGGGTGTTTTGGAAATAACTGCTTCTAGTGATAATACTTGAGTCTAAAGTCTGAAGTAATTTGAACACATCAGTCAGCCTTCTTATTCGATAATATACAAAGGCGTCAGCTATTCCCAGATAGCTTGCAAGCCTTCTGAGAATAGCTGACGTCAATATCTTGAATATCTTTATACAATTACAATTTACTTTGATAGAAATAATAGCTTTGCGAGAGGCAGAAGAAGACTAATGGAAAACCACAATACAAAAAATTGCTATAAGAGAGAGAAACGAAAGCTAACATAATGACACAGTAGAGAGTCACATGAGAGCACATAATGAAGCGCTAAGAAACTAAGCTATTAGCGATACACCTATATAAGCTAAAACTATACCATAATAAAAAATAGCTAAAAGAATGAGATATGAAAGCTTACATAATGTTATAATAGAAAACGTAGCTGTCGAAGAAATATACTTATGTCACGACATAAACCTTTGCAAAAAAATAGATAATGGAGTAGTCGGAATATCATGATAGAAAAAATTGCAATGAAAGTAAGTTAAACCCAACTAAGAATAAAATGTAGTTTCATATTTTGTACTGTCCGTCCTGTGTCCAGTTTTGAGGCTTAAAACTGTACCGATCAATATCTTAGACAGCAGTGGACCACGTTTGAGAGCAAATGTCTTTAGTCACGTCAGTCCTTGACAAACACTATAGTGTAGTAGACCGCAATTGTTTAGCCCTTACCCTTGGTGAGCTTCAGATAGCATTTGATGTGCCTGTGGCTTTTCAGTATATCAATGACGTATATCGACTTGTATTTACAAAATTTCAAAGCACCATGTGTAAAAAAAGGATCAGAACGAACAAAATTTAAACTATTTCTGTACAGATGCCAGCACATCAAGCTACCCCAATATGTCACATATACATATTTGATCGTTTTACAACTTAATTACAAATAGAATAAATTCATGTTCCATTGGGAAAAAATGAGTTTGGAGTTGCTCGGTGTGCTGGCCTCTGTACGTGGTGGTATGATGAAAAAAGTAAAATTTGTTTATTTTTAAAACATCTTTAAAATAGAAATTAAATTTATCTGTTTTTGCCCAGTGCATCAACGTGAACTATTAATCGTCAAAATGTTAGTTAGGAGTTCTGGTAACTACGTCATGGATAATGAAGGAACTTGATCAAAATTATTATTTAAAACTAATCACTTCCTGATACAAATTCATCAATAACCACAAACAACGATAAAGAGAGTATTAATATCAACACAATAAACGGAAGCAATTGCCTTCCTTGAAACCTTTCATACATTCTTAGCGAGCCTGTAGACGCCTATAAATATTCCGTGTTAATTAATGTGTACTGTGTCGCTTGCAGGAAAGCGTTCTATCAAGCAGTTTAATCGCCATCGGCCATCTTTAAAATAAAACATAAACTACGCTTGCATATCTGGTTCATAAAACGCAACTTGTCTTAAGCAAGCCATACACCATTCAAGTTATTCCTCCCTATATCGTGGCATCGCGAGAGAATCTGATCATTCAAATTGAATATAAATTGTTAGAAATATCGTTAGCGATGTGGACTACGCAGTAATTTATCCGACTACTTTAGAATCGTAATTGAAGATGGAAGACTAAGATTCTTTGTATTGTTTATTGCATTTAGGCTTGGAACCCACATACAAATTCTTCTACATAAGGCAATATTGTTAACCAGTAGTTAAAATGCTTTTGAGATGGTGTAAAAATAGCACACACGCCAAAGACAATATACATATATCATCATTCAGGTCACATTATAAGTCAAGAAAGTTTAATTAAGTACAAGGTGTACAGTCGCCCTTTTATTGGTGCAAGATTGTAATGTTTTTATTGCAACTGTGGTTCAGAAACGGGTAATCGAATGGCAGTTATAATACACATGCATAGTGCACTAATTTCTATAGAAAGTAGGTAAGTATTCAATATAAACTGCGCTCACCCTGAGATCAGCAACGGAAAATTTATAAAAACTGGTGTTTCGAAGAACAGCGTAGTTCTAACACTACAAAATACATGGGACCCCGTTTTTAATACTACTATGGTTTCAAATTTGTCAAATTTATAAGTAGTGCCGTGTTCCTTAAAGGTTTGGACAGTAAACAGCCGCATATAATCATCTATGGTTCAAATATATGAAAATATGTGAGCACCATGTATCTATCAACTAATCTTATTACCAGTGCCTTGCTTATTTTATATCACCTTGTACCTATCTCCGTATAGTTTTTATTCAAGGTACATAGTCCTCACATATAATCTGATTAAATAATATAAACAAAATATTTTAAAATCTATTTTACAAGAGTAAGTATGGAGTTTCTTCTCCATATGAAACTGCATTTTGGAATGTGCAACTCTCTTAATTTATTTAATTTGTAAGTCAGAAGTTCAAAAGTGCCATAGAAAGGTCTAGTTGAAATAAATGATTTGACTTTGACTTTGACACGAACCCAATAATAATTATTAGCGATTGCTACATATTTTCTCATTATCTGTTACATGCAAACTAGGTAACTATAATAATCATTAGTGTTGGTTTTCGTCATCCCCTTGCCCATAATTATCCCAATAGATACTCGTATATTGGTGATGGTGCAGCATTTTTTCTTCTTCTATACGTCTCTATTGGCCGTCATCTCAATAGTCACCTCCTTTCGGGCTATATCGACCTTTTACACAATCCATCCATCGTTTCTAAGATATTCCTTAGCTCTTATCTCTTTTACTGTTCTGTCTATAACTTTCATGCCTTCTTAAGTTCCCCTAGTTCAACTTTTTTAAAAAAGAACGTTCAAATTCGTGATACTTTTCAAAACTTCATAACCATTTTTACCCCTATTTCGAAATGGGTTAAGTATTCTTTCTTTAAAAACAGCCCCCACACAATCAATTTAAAAATATACTTTCACAGAATCCAAGTAAAATAACAAAGAGCTAATTAGTATATTTTACTGCACTTTCTTTGTCTTAATTACTCTCTTCTTCGGGCTTTGCATTTTAATAAGGCTTAATAGTCAATTAAATTTGTGTGCAGTACGCGATCTGCATACAAGAAACTTTGTTATTGTATTCTGAAACGCAACTTGAGAATTTTTCTTTAGTTTTTTTTTATTATTTTACGGTTTTAATCATAAAGAGGCCAAAAAGTAGGGTTAACGGTGTGTTTATTTTTAATAAGGGCAATGGATTAAACGATACTATTGTCTTAGGCAACAGAAATCGATGGAGGTAAGTGAAATTTTTTTTGGACCGCTAGGTGATGAGCATTATTTTACCACAACGAGGAACCTTCATCTGTCCGTCTGATTGTCATATTTCAGGAACCACTAATCCGTACCAAGACGGTAAAAAAATCACGTAAGTTGTACGAAAGCCTTACTGTTTATTTTATTATTTTTTCATCTAAATATTTATTTGAACTATCTAACTGTCACGGCTCGTGTGATATAGCCTGGTGACAGATAAACAGATAGATGGACAGTGGAGAATTAGTAGTAGGGTTCCGTTTTTGCCCTTTGGGTAAGAAACTCTAAAAAACAACAATAAAAAATGAAATGTCTAATAAATCCCAAAATCCTCAGAAGACATAGCCCACAGCAATATTAAATTACCATAAGTAGACAAAACATTTAATAATAAAAGCAAACAAGTAAATCTTTAAGAGGATAAGTACCTACAGAATTAGGTTGAGATCAAGATTTGAATAAGTAATTCTGTGGATATACTGTAAACATCGGTGCGGGCCGGATGGGGCATTGAATTTGATCGGGCCGTCCGGTATATTGGCTGTTCGGAGTTAGCATCATTTGGACAAGTTCGGGACTTACAATATTGTAAGAAATATGTTCCTTCTTGGAAATCATACAGTGTCGCCGATAGCTTACTATCAGATGAGATATTTAAAATGTCAATCAAACTGTTATTGAGGTACAAGTCCGAGATTGACCGCAGACTGCAAACTGCAACCGCAAACTGCACGGGTTTCTATGAAAGTCTATTATATTGAGGCCTGCAGCCGGTGCAGTGCAAAGCTAGCCTCCGCGGTGTCGCCGCGCTCTGAATCAATTTCATAGAGATTCATAGAAACCCACAGAGTTTGCGGTCTGCGGCCCAGCTCAGACTTGTTTGTACTTTTAGCTTCATACAGAGAAGCAACGTACATTCATCATCACGCTTATTCCAGATGGGTATCGGATTTAAGACTAATTTTCATTTTAAGTCTAAGTTATGAATCTTGGTTAATAAATGGTACCTACTTCATTCAATGTTATCCGTTATGCCTAAATTAACTTAGCAATATTACAATAATATAAATTGGAAAACTCACATTATTATGTATCTAAATTTTCTTATCGATAGCTGGAAACATTCCCACAAAGTAATGCTGAAATGATGCCACACAATTTGAACTGCAGTTTCACTATCGTGCAGCTCAACTCAGAACTTAAGAAATTTAATTAACCCATCTTGTTTAGCGAATTTTATTTTATACGTTCTTTTTTACTTGATCGGTATTCGTGGCACCCCTACCGTCTCAAGGGCCAACTTTATAAAAGGACGAAACCGTTAGAATCTTTACCCAATCCATCTGCTCTGTTTACAATGAAATATTTCTCTTCACTTCGTTACAGTGTGTCAGCTGTTTTCACATTGATTGAAAACCTGTTAATATCCAACTTTCTTTGCCTCGCCTTGCCTTTATCTTGTTTATACAAACTTTCCCTTTATTTCCACTGGTAAAAACGTGTTGAAAAGCGAGTGGGAGTTCTGTTTGAAGATTATAATAAATGCCATTTGGGAATATTGATGAGCGCCAAATGTACAATGGAGACAGTTTGGTAAGCTTAGGAATTTATGCTGATTTGCATAAATACATAACGGTTATTTATATTTATTTATAGTTAAATGTCAAGTAATGGTGTTCTATAGATTCTGTAGCAGATTCACTAATGAATAGGTCTTTCTCAAATATTTCTACAACGATCTGATTTGCACGGCCCTCATCCATCAGCTTACTGCGATGTACAGATTGTCAGTCCATCTTGTAGAGAGCTCACGCTGCGTTTTAGGATGCACGGTTGCCACACTAAAACTCTTTTGCCCCAACGACCATCAGTTCTACGCGCAATGTGCCCCATAGTGCCTCACCATTGTTAGTGTTTGTTTTCTAAAGTTAAAAAATATTTTATTTATTTATTAAAACTTTATGCACTAGTAAAAGACACTGTACAAAGGCGGAATTAATGCCTCTGGAATTTTCTACCATTCTACCATAAGATGGTGCAGAGATGGAACAAGGTAGGTGCAACAGGGTAAAAATTAAGGACAATTAATAAGTGCCACATAAAAATAAATACACAGATACTTACCTACCATACTAATACACATTAAATACACAGTTAGATACATACTAAAAACAAAATAAATACCCAGAGACATACATACTAAAACAAAATATTTTTTTTATCATCTAAGTTTAAGTAAGGGGAGGAATAATAACTTCTTTTGCATGACAACTGTTTTCGTATATAATCATGAAAACAAAGATGTGTATTGATTAAGTTGAAAACTTGTAAAACCATATTTTAAGAGTACCAACTTATTTATTTTAGACATAGGCCTCTTCTAACACAAAGAAGGCATGGTTAATCGCCATGGTTACTCAACACAGATTGGCGATTTCAGACTTAGTTAAATGAATTTTGAGTTAAGCTATCCTTACGATGTTTTCCTTCATCGATATGAATAAACATCTTTAAGAATATACAAGAGACTAGACATTATTTCAACAATTACTGGATGTGAAACATTCACTAACAATCACAAAAGCTTTACAATGGTTTTACAATGTTTGATCTTTGTTCTTCAATTCGTCTCTACTTAGGTCCAGACAATGAGTCTGTTTAGCTCTATCTTCATAATTCGAGTGGTTTCATTGAAACATTGGGATAACACTGTTAACTTTCTAATGAGGTGGAAATCTTGTTTCAAATGAAAATGATGTGAGAATTCTAATGTTTGTTAAAGGAAGCTTATCTAAGTAGAGGCTTTGATATGTGGTATTAATATAGCGTTTTGGACGAAGTTAACAAGTTTGACATTTGGTTGAGCTTAGATTTACAGTACCTATATTTTTGTTATACAGGCCGATCGAAGCTTAAACTTTACTTATCAAGGGTGTTCCGTGATCCATAATAAATAAAATAAAATTTTTGGTTATCACCCATTCCTTGTAGATGTTCCACACATTCGCACGAAGCGCTTTGCCTGTTCCTTTATTATGCGCACAGCCAAGGAGTGGAATTCCCTGCCTGCATCAGTGTTCCCGAGTTCATATGACCCCAATCTGTTTAAGTCGCGAGTTAATAGGCTTTTTTTGGGTAAGCTCGTTCCATCGTCGACCTTATGTCTGACCGCAGGACCAGATAGAGGTCAAGAGTAGACCCATTATATATATATTATATATAAAAAAATATTTGACAATCGATTGTTCGAAGTCCGAAAGTTTGACATTGTATCGTGTAACTTAGTAACTGGGTTGTAGAGGATAAGCTAATGCTCCATTTTAAGTTCTGGTATATCAGCTGCATCTGTTTGGACTGTATACCGACATATTTTTCTTCCTCACACACAAAAAGAACCAGTCCCGGAAAAAATACTTTTTGGCCATATTTGTTCAGTTCAGAACGAAACCGCGACGACGCACAGCGCAGCAGCAAAGCAACTCATCCACTGCTCCAACTATTCCGTAAGTTAGGAAAAGGCTTGGCGGAAGACAATGGCTCCGGCCGCAAGGAGTTGGTTATGGATCCCAATCTTACGGATAAGAAATCTAGAATGCGACACCTCCGCACAGTGATAGCCGTATTCAATAATCCCATATTCTGCATCCAACTCATGACCCAGCTGTTAAGCGATAGTTTCTATTGGTTTCTATTCAATTTTATTTCTGTTATTATAATCGCATTGTTTATTTTTTTATACTTACGGTAAGCTACTTAAACCCCAATCTATTTATTTTCAATTGAATCGCATCGTTTATCATTATTAGTTTCTCTCTACTCCCCAATAGATGGCGCTAGTTGTAACGTTGAATCGTTTCATGAGCCTGGTAAGTAGGTACAAATTACTGTATTATCGTAAGCAATATTGTAATAATACTCATAATTTATTATGGTTAATTTAATTGATATAATAATTTATTTATTTTAGGTTCGTAGAGTTCGTAATAAGTATCAATACGGTTTTTTTTGCTTCAGGAACATAATATTTGAAGGTATTTCTTTGGTTTGTAGTTTGTATGTTCCAACTTGTTCATGTTATTTATAAAAATGTTTACTTAATTATTTTAAAATCATACTGCTGATCACTATGCCGAGTTATGGGCCTTTTTGGCCACGCACGCACAAGACTTCTTTTGTTTTTGTTTAGATTGAGTTTTTGTGGTTCAATGTCCTGTAAAAGTTTCATATAAATGCTTAGGCATTTTTTCTTACCTGCATTGCTCAAAAGGTTAGGCAAAGATGTAAACACGGCTACACATCAAGCTATACATTTCCAGTTTAAGCTGACCTCGCATTGTACTAAAATTCTATACAATACGAGATCAGTTGATACTGGAATATATTTCTTGATGTGTCGCCATGTGTGTACCTACTTATAGAGTACACTCACATTTCCCTATACTCCATTTACAATAGCATTAGACAGAAGGTAAAAAAGGTTATTTATAATGCACACTTTATTACGAAAGTACAATCAAGCATATTACAATAAATTACATCATCATCATCATCATTTCAGCCATAGGAAGTCCACTGCTGGACATAGGCCTCTCCTATAGATCTCCAATAAGACCGGTTGGAATCGGCACGCATCCAGCGCGTTCCCGCGGCCTTACTTACTTCTTTCGACCCCATCGGTCATCAGTCCTCCGTGCTATGTGCCCTGCCCACTGCCACTTCAACCTGCTAATCCGCTGGACTATGTCGGTAACCTTGGTTCTTCTACGGATCTCCTCATTTCTGATTCGATCTCGATAAATTACAACAGACGCCAAATTAAAATTTATTTTCACAGCAGCTGTGACAGAATTGTAACCATTGCAACCATTTATTTTTAGAAATGATGTGGAATTCATTTAGTTATAATATTTTATTTTAGTTGAAAATTACCTACTGATAAAACCTAAAAGAAGCTGGGATGAACAATACATGGACACGTTCTTCGTTTCACTTTTATTCTTCGAAATTTGAAATAAAACAATTTGAATAAAAAATTGTTTTCACACAACTTAGCAATAAAATGTTCTGCATTCCTGCTTATACGAGCCTCTAATGCCTAATAAATGGAGTATAGTTACGATTAATTACCATGTAATAGGAGGCGAGCCCTGATGGCCCAGAGGTTAAGGCGCCTACCTCTCATGCACGAGGTTGTGGTTCAAATGCGGGCAAGTACCAATGTGACTTTTCCAATTCATATGTACTTTCTAAGTTTATCTTAGACATCATTGACAACGGTGAAGGGAAAACATCGTGAGGAAACCTGGACTTATAGTTAATATAAGTATGTAATCGCCAATCCGCCTTAAGCAAGCGTGATGATCACTGCTCAAGCCTTCTCTGTATGAGAAGAGGCCTTTGCCCTGCAGTGGGACAGTAACAGGCTGGTATTATTATTATTATTAGGAGGCGAGCCTAATACCACACACGGACATGAATCCAGGATCCTGGCTACTACTGAGAAACTCCTGATGATATTCCAAAAATCAATTCATCTGACTGAGAAATTGAACCTAGGACGTGTTGGGACGAAGCAGTCGATATAAAAATATTATGGTTATTTTGGTTACTAATACACACAAAAGTATTTATCTGATTGGAATTCGTTATGTAATGTGTTGTAATTGTGTTTTGTTATGTTTTGTGATGCAAGCTTTTAATTATTGATCTATTTATTTTTTATTATTCATAATTTATCAATAAACATTTTTAGATATACTAACATAGTTGTAAGCAAATATTGTTACTAACACAAATAAGTGCAAACTCGAAATACGATGATTGTTTATTTATTTTTATTATTATTAATATAATGATTACTATTATTACGTTTCTACTTGACGGATTCTACGCAAACAGCGAACAATGTCAATACCGGATATGAGCTTCAAACATATCCGGTAAACAACTTACAACAAGGTGCATAATTCCAACCCACCATTCAGTTTAATTGTAATTTAGTTCGTTGAACTACTTGTTAGTACCTACACATGCTTGCGGAGACAATAATATTAATATCTCGTAAAATATTTGCATTATTTATTCATAATAAAACACTTCAATAATGTACAGAGGTTTAAGTCACTGACTGAGTGATTATCTGCTGTGCTACGTCGTCACGTGGATTCGATTCTTTCTAGCAAGTAACAAAAAAATTGTATGATCTATTACGGATAGTATGGGCAAAGTTAAAAAGCAGGCGCACCTTATGTCATAAGTAATTTTATCAGTCAGCCTCAGGCTCATGGCGATACAAACAGTTATATTAAAGTGCAATATTTAAATTATAGATATTATTATAAAAACTTGATTGTATTGCGTGTAATAACTATGCACTTGCCATGATAACTCTTTACCTTATAAGGGTTAAGTTCACCTTTAACCTGTTAACCACCTGATTTGTTATCAATTTTCATGTCCCCAGCGCCCAACTTATAAATCATCGATTTATCATGTTGCCTGAATTAGCCTATTTTTGGGTTGAATGTAAAGTGGAACCAAGAAATTAAATTAGACCAACTGGTTTTTTTTTGTCGTATAAATACGACTCAGGCAGAATGGGTCCGAAAATAGCTGTCGGATAAATCCGACTTAGGCGGATAAAGGGGCTCAAGTTTGTTTGATGAGCAGTTGAGCACTATCATATTTTGTTTTGTGTGTGAGTGTAATGTATCGTTAATATGTATGTCTATTAGTTCTCCAGTACTCATAGCACAAGCTCTGGACTCTCTCTCTCTCTCTCTCTCTCTCTCTCTCTCTCTCTCTCTCTCTCTCTCTCTCTCTCTCTCTTTCTCTCTTTTTTAGTTTGGGACTATACTAGATGGCGTTTTGTGAAAGTTGTCCAATTTTTATTCATTTTAAGTGTGTAACTTATGTGGCAAGTAAAGTTAAAAAAATACCTGCAGTATTTTAAAGAAGCTTCTACGATCTAACCATTGTACTGTCAATGAAAATAATTTGATAAACATCTCTCATCTGCTACCGCAACTGAGTCATTACGACACATGTCACAAACTCAACCAATATTGATTAAAAAAATAATGCCTACCTTGCGGTTTGTTCAATACTCATTTACCTGTCCTATTAATACGACGGAGCCATAAAAAGCTCCACAGGTTACTTAATACGCGTCCTACGCAATCAACTTAACTTAAACATGCGCTAAAGCATAAGAGACCGGATTATGAAATGAAATTTCATTGCCTACTGTTTTTTATTTCATTTATATTTTATTACTTCATCGCTACCTGATCATAGTCTTCGGTGATTCAAACGGATCGCTATCCGATTACTAAAGCAGTCACGGGTGGAAAAAGTGCCGACAAAGCTGGGCAGACGACATCGGGAGACGCACGGCGCGCCGTTCATGCCAACCGGACGTTTTTTCTTGCACGCTGCCACTTGCCGATAGGACATACAGATGCAATGACGGACTAACGAATGGATGAAGTGGTTTTTGATTGCGTGCCTTTCATATTCGATTGGGTTTCCGAGTTTGAAAGGCTTTTTGGGTAACATTTCGAGTGGAACAACTTTTACTTTGTGGCAAATATTTTTTTTTCTTTCTTTCCGTCTTTATGCAATGGCGGAGGTGTGTTTTTAGATTTTATTTCGAACTCTTTTTGAACTTGTTAAGTCCTCTCTGCCTGGCTCTTCCTGTCTGCCTACATTTTTAGATTTCAATTTGTTAAGTTTTTTCTACTTTAGTTTATGAATCCGTCAACTTTGAGTGAATTTCTCACTGGGGATTAATCATGATTTAGTTCACCGTTCTTTATGGCAATATGTCACACTTATAAAGGCGCCTTGTCTTAAAACACACCTGCTTAGAATCTTGATATTGAATTCCCAGACTTAAGAAACCAGTCAGAGAGAGCTTTCATTACTCGCCAATCCTCTTCTTTTTCTCACAAGCGAAAGGACTCCAAGTTGTAGGCACGGTTCTTTTCATTCTGGTCCTTTGAGTGTTAAAAATTAATGGTGGACGTAAAACGCATTCTTTGATGTATTGTGATTTACACAAACGTGATGTTTATGCAATATGAGAGGTTTTAAATCAAAATAATTGATGTGTTTACAGCTTTTATATTAAGTGTTATGACAATAATAAAGTTTGTTAAGTGAATTATAATTGTCGGAATGATGTCCAAAGGTTTTGATCCTTTCTACGTATTTTTATAATAATAAATTTTATAGAATTTTTATTTTTTCGTTACGGGTTGAATTTAAATAGTTATTATTAAATGCAAATGGTTATTTTAAATGTCGTGTTTACACCGCCGTAAAGCCTATTCATCGACTGTGTCTTGATTTAATGGCAACATATTTCATGTATAATTCATTCGAATATTCCCTTAAACCTTTTCCCAAACAATGCCATACCCGAATCTAATGAGGCGTTACCAGAACACATATTGATTTATTATTGCGGTCACAAGGACCAAAAAGGGAACAAGGTGTATGTCAATGGACGCGGAATAAAAAACAATAAATGAAGATAAAATGCCGACAATCCGAGTGGCAGGTGTTTAGCATGACACCGACATTGATACTGTTCAATCCGTGGTATGATTGGACAAGCTGCTGGTGGACATAGATTATGGGATTGGGTGAACAGTTAGGTTTTATGCCCAATGTTTGTCGTTTAAGCTTTATTACGATAAATACCAGCCTGTTCTTGTGCTATTGTCCCACTGCAGGGAGAAATTGTGCAATTACTTACATCACGTGCTCAAATAGAGTTGCATTTGGGGAATCCCGAAATTTTCCTTCGCCTATGTCAGTGATATTAAATAAACTTAGAAAGTACAAATTACATTATTTAACATTGGTAGGGCTTGTCCGGAAATAAATGTTTTTTTCATAATTTAGGTAAAATAGTTCTTTGCAACAATAAAATGAAAAAGTTTGATTTGAAAATACGACGAGGAAAAATATCTATACGGGTTTAAAATCATGTAAGTACGTACAGAACTCATTGTATCAGAATGGCTGTGCTATGATATCTTTTTCCATCCTGTATTAACAGTCTGTTTAAATTACAAAAATACTTATTCTGTGGCCATGTACTACCAAAAACTTGGCACCTGCCTTGCTTGTCTCGCCGAAGCGACAAAACGCCGCGACTTTTTACCGACTACCTTATCGCACGGTAGAAGCGTAACAAAACAAAATCGTTATCTTTTAGAGAAAGATAACGTAAGGCCTTCGTCCGTGGTGTTAATTGGAGGCTAATGTTGGCCTTTCTTCTGTGTCGGCCTCTTAGATAGCCACCGATAAGAATGAGCTGCGATTTTGTCGGAAAGTGTGGATTCGTGTTTCTATTGTTTTTTATTGTTGTCTGTTTCGGCTTTTTATCAAGAATTTTGCAGGTGTTAAGTTATTGTTTTATTAGTATGGATGTGTTAATTTTCCATTAGCATAGTTTAGGTGACGTCTACTCAATGATGACATCACTAAGCCCCGTGCCTATAGGTAATTCATTTCAATTTATCTTATAGTAAACCACTTCACTATCCGTTCCGTTTGTCTTCACTTCGATCGCAACTTCATACTAAACTTTTCCCTTTAAACATTGACATTCCCTGGACACCCTCGTAGTTTGTTAGTAAAATGTAGCCTTTATTACTCGGTGATTATATAGCTTTCTAATGGTGGTTTTTTTTAAATCGGTTCAGTAGTTGTTTTGTTCAATCTCGACAAAAAGATTTTTCCTTTAATATTAGTAAGATACTCAAACATATATTATCATCTGCTTCGGCTTCCAGTTTAACCGAATGCAGCTAAATAAGGAGTTACACATCACACCATATCACGATGACATATTAAGTCATAAGCCTCGTATATCTGTATAAGGTAACTTTACTCATCTTTATTACATTTCATTTAAGTCATAAGCCATCTTTACCTTGTTAAAATGTATCTCATCTTCCTAAACATTTCATTCAGTTCTCCAAATAGTATTTGTTACTGAACTCGGCGAGAAACTTCCTCACATTACCTCCCCTTTCAGCTGAAATTTAAAATTCACATAAACTTCACCGTATATCATACTTATACGCTGGATACGTGATATTTTGACTAAAAGACGTCATTAAGGTTCAACCTGTGAAGGTGATAACATCAGCCGTGATTTAAGGTGGCGCTATCCTTCGCAGAAACCATAAAGATTATCTCACTTCACGCTAATGGACATACTAATTATTAATTAAGGACTGTTCTAAGTGTTACTTTACACGGAGCTTAAAGTTTTGCTACAATGTACTTAGTGGAACGTGTGTACGATGAAAACTGCTATCTTATTTATGTACAGTGTTTTATATACATAAACTCATGCTTTTTTGTTAACCGACTTCAGAAAAGGAGGGTTCTCAATTCGATTGTATTCTTTTTTAAGGGTTTATTACCTCAGTACCTACTCTGTCATTTATGGACCGATTTTCAAAATTCTTTTTTTATTTGATAGGGTTATAACCTACTAAGAGTTTGGTCCCATTTCTATGAGGGAAACTATTTTTTTTTAAATACTTAATAACTTTGTTACAAAAAAAACAACTGCCTTCTTAAAAAAAAAACACTAACAAATAAAAAATAACTTCAGTTTCGGAAGTTTGTGGCTTTAGTGGTTTTGGTTTGTTCATTATTGGCCACCGACTTTTTTTTTTCTAAAAAGTTGGACAGAAACTACGAAACGCAACTTGCTACAATTTCTTCATGCTTCTTTTGTTTTGTTTTCACCACCGTTTGTTTCATTTGTTACATCACAGGGCCAATTCCTTGCACTTTTGTAAATTTTTTGACATTGGTTGTCGCTGAGATGACATTCCTACTAAAGGTAAACACTTTTAATTAATAACGAGAATTGACTTTCTGGTCATACACACTCACATAGGTTGTTAGCACTACGCTCCTGAATTTTCTGCAGAACTTCACCAATAAGGTCAGTGTTTATTACAGTGTTTTTGTCAGCTCTAATGAGGTTGAAATTGGAAATTGGGTACTGACATGTCGAACAGGCAAGTAATTGAGGCGTGCTAATGGCAACGGCGCAGAAGGGGCTCTTTGTGCTCCACAGAAAATTCCTGTTTCCAACCTCATTATGAGGTATTGAGAACGGCTATCCTGTGGTTTTATTAGGTGAAAATTGGACTTAACCCTGCTTTACACTATTCCGGTAATCGTTAAAAAAAAGCAAAGGACAAAGGTATTGTTAAAACCGAATGCAACATTGCGAGGGCTGCCGATCTTGGTAAGCGCTTTTAAAGGGTTTTTCATGAGTTAAGTACGCCTATTGGTATGGAATCTACTATTAACTGGCCATCTTCTAATTATTAGATATTTTTATGTTGTTGAATGCAGACCACCAGGGGGTCGAGTCTGCTATTGCAATCGTGTCTCAATGACCGGTCAATGATCGATTTTTGACGTATAACGTCAAACTTATGACACATTTCCCATACAAAAACTGTCAAAGTTGTCAAATATTCGATCAATGACCGGTCATTGAGACACGATTGCAATAGCAGACTCGAGCCCCTGATGGTGAGGCCACCGCCACCTTGAGAGATTAGTAATACCTGGAGCAATGACGTTGAGTTGTACTACCAAAGACAAACTTGATGACATTTCTGTGTGTAGAAATGTTTATTTTTGTTTTTCTTAAAATTTAGAATAAACTTAACCATAAACTATGTTGCCTAGTCACCGGGTTTTAGAGAAGGCAGTCACTCCATGTAAACATAAAATAAACACAAAACACAAATTATTGGTACACATCTGCAGCCGGTTAGACAGGAAACCGACCCCAGCATAGTTGGGAAGAGGGTCTAGAAATAAACTTAACAAGACTAAGAAATTCTTTCAATTGAGTCCACAAAAAAGTTACTCGTAGTTTCAAAGTAGAAAACAACATTCCTTACCTACATATATCTTTCCAGTTTCTGACTTACGTCGAAACGCCCCAGCTCGAATGAGCGTTTCCCTAATTGATCTCCAAAGCCCAGTTACTGGGTATTACGATGGCTTAGTTGATAAGACTAGTTATCAGACTTTCTGCCTTTTTACTGCGCACAATGATTGTTGTAGATCTGCGGAAAATAGCCAAGACCAACGGCTTAACCGCACAGACTTTAGCAAACTTTGCTTAACCTCGAATATTGACACCAGCGGCTGTTTGATGTATGATAAAAGGTATGAAAATCAAATAAAGCGTTGTGTACAAAAAGAGAAGTTTCAATTTTAAAACGTTTAAAGTAACGTTACTCCGCGCGTTTGCGCAAGGCACAGAGGGCCTGCTTTTCATTGTACTTAGTACTTACTTTGTCTAATCCCATTGTAGGTGCATGACTTTGTTGTTTAGTACTCATAACGCTTTTTGACCCCAAGCTAAACTTTTTTGGCGCTTAAACTTTATGCAGTCTTACGTCACGACGTTATAGTTTGGCTAAAAAGCTGAGTAAATTTCCAGCGGTATCTCCTTAAAGGAGACGCTGTAAATTTAAGTCATTTGAATTCTACCATTGCATTTTAGTTTTCAACAAGCTACTGTATTAGTAGGTACACTGGTTTAATGCTATTGTACGGAATTTGTTATCTTTGTCATTTGGCCTACCTAACTTATTGATCCAAGAGATGGAGTGTTTTTTTTCTATCATTAAAAAAATTGTTCATCGCCTTGTATTCCACTTTTCCACAAAGGCCACTCCCACATACCTACCACCACAATACTTAGGTTTACAATATTAGTTTTCACACTAACACTAGCTATCCTACGAGAAATAGGCTACAAAGTTTCTCACCTACCATTGAAAAGGTCAATGTGTGTCTAGTTTGCTTTGCGCGGATAACTTTAATAGTGCAATTATACGTGAGTTCAGTTCGCAAGTGGCGTTATAGATGTCGCTACGCGCTAGTGATTTCAGAATGACTAGAAAGAGCATTGCAGACGTCATTAAACTATAAGTACTTTTAGTTGTAACACAATCTGAACTTTAAAATAATAATGTTAAACTTATTTTTCCAAAAACACATGTTTGGTTTTATTTCCGTGTTATGAGATTCTTTTAATTAAATTGCTACGGACTTCTTGTTTTATGACCAACTGAAGTCTGTCTAATTTGATTACGCATATTATTCCTGTTGATATTCATATTTATTTACTGTAGCTGTTAAACTACTAAAAGGGATAATGAAAGTTAGGTCCTCTTTGATGTTAAGTAAAAACAATTTTTATTGCATTTTTGAAACCTTTATAGGTGAAGTTAATGACATAATTTTAATAATAAAAATTTAATGTCATTTAAATTTTATTTATTGTATTTTTAACAATTACTTTCTGAAGTTATGCTCATTAAAAGTTGGATGAAAGATCGTTAAATTGACTAAAAAAAAACAAAACTCTTTATTTTTATTACATTACAAGCTGTTTTTCGCGATGTTACCAACTGCTAAGGGGCCAAGCGTGATACATATTAAATGTCATAAAACCTTCCTCAAGAATTGCTCGCATCAAACATAAAACCCAATTTTAATCCAATGTTCGAACGGAAGGTTCAGACGTTATTAGCACGTTCAAAAAATGATCTATCAATGTAAACAAAAAGCAACCTAAAAATCAACTCTTTATCTGATAAAACAGACAAGAAAGAGTTACAATAATTAAATAATTATGGACGGATACAACACACATAAATATAACATCACGCCTGTTATCCCCGAAGGGTTAGATAGAGGTGTACCTGTAGTACACCCACATTTTGCCAGTTAGGGTGCTTTTACACGATGCAAGTAGCTTGTGCATATTGAGGCACTTGCACAGGTTCTATGCAAAGTAAACTTTACCGCTTAAAAACATGTGCGGGTCTAGCGACTCGAGCATGTACCAAAGCGAGCCACCCGCGCAATTAACCCGCGTACATACTCTGTGGCGCGTGGGTCACTTGCTCATGTAGCTCTTGACCACGAACCAATAACTTGTGCGTGCTACTTGCGCAAGTAGCCCGCAGGTCTTTACTTGTTCCAGTTATTTGCATTATGCACAAGTGCAAGGGAGTAACTTGAACAAGTAGCTTGCGCATATTACTCACACGTGTAACCCGCATCTTTACTTGCTCCAGTTACATGCACCGTGTAGAAGCACCCTTATGTTAAAGTCCCATGTAATAGAATAGACGGATTGTAGATATTATAATACATATTATTTATATGTCACAAACATTTGTATGTATAAAGGACTATAATTGGTGGGTAACGCCCTTTCATACCGTCTGTAACAAAACCAAAATGTTTTTATTTAAAGTAAAATAAAAAGCAGTGTTTTAAAAGCAGAATTTATAAATAAAGATTAATGAAACACGAGAAGTACGAGAAGGTTTCCCTGACTTCGTGACAGCAGAAATATTTATTGCTTTGTCTGCCAACGACATTGCGTGATGATACCTACTGTCTGCGGTTAGCGGTATTCTAACAACACTGGAAAAAGAAACGGTAAATTGTAAATTAGAAAAGCTAATATGAAAATTTATATTGTTCATTATAATGTGTGAAATATTTTAAAGGCTGTTTTGAAATGACTGCCCCTCACGTTAATACCTTTCATGCACGAGGTTGTGTTTCAAATCCAGGCAAGATCTACTGTGACTTTTTCAATTCATATGTACTTTCTATCCTGGACATCATTGACATCGTTAAAAGAATACATTGTGAGGATCAGCCCCCCTAGCCAAGTTACAAACGATTCGTATCTATTCTCTTTCTACAATCGAGAACGCCTCAAATCCCTTTGTTTTGACCACGTGACTTAGCGAAAGGTGATAAGTCACGTGGTCAAAACAAAGGGATTTGAGGCGTTCTCGATTGTAGAAAGAGAATAGATACGAATCGTTTGTAACTTGGCTACAGGGGCTGGTTTCCTCACAATAATTTCGTTCACCGATGTCAATGATGTCCGTGGCTTGTAGTTAATATAAGTTTGAAATCACTAATCCGCCTTGAGGAAGCGTGGTTATCAATGCTCGTGCGTTCTCTGTAAGAGAAGAGGCCTTTACCCTGCAGTGGGACAGTAACAGGCTGGTATTATTGTTATTATTATTTATTTATTTTACTACTTTACTAAACGACTGTTTTTCCCGAGGAACCAGAATAGGCGTAGGTACTTACACATACCTCGAACTATCTATTAGTTCCTATAATTGGTCGACCCGAGAATTGTACCAAGAATCTTATATTCAGCAGTAACGAATAATTTTATCAAGTATTGGATGACAGACGAATGACCAAGACATAGTAGAGCTTTTCAAATATAGTCATCTAAATCGACAGATAGCAAGAGGAAAATGAAAGTGTCTAAACTAGGTGGGCCAAATTCAGATAAGGTAAGGGTGAGGGGTCTGACAGACCCCTCCGCCTCCCCGGGCGGGGGACATCCATGAGGATTTTCCTCCACTAAGAAAAAAAAAAAAAAAAAAAGGTGGATGGCATACAACATAGAAGTTTGTTCTTGCAGCTGTGTTACACTCGCTTATTACTATCTCACTAAAGGACCACTTTCTCCTTTTCTAAGGACACCTGTTCTTATAAAGAGACTGTGCGAGTATTAATCACCAAGCTTGCTTAGTATATTTTCTGATTGCCACTACTTTTTAAGTAGTACAAATACTTAAAGGGCTTATTCTAGACGGTCTTCTCCTTATATTTGTTAGGTTACAATAAATAATATTCATGAACAGCAAAGTTATTAGCGTTTGTTTATATCCCAAAAAGTCACCTACTTTAAGGAAATATTGTACAGGCTATTTATGACATAGTAGTATTCATTAATCGTCATCTCTCGCTCACGTTCGCGTAATCTCGCTCAAGAATGCCCCCTCCAACAGCTGTTTTCGTTATTTAAGTTTAACTAAAAATGGCATATTTAAAAATTTGATTTCGCTTTTTTTTACTTTTGGTTACGCAAATATGATCAGTAACAGGTACGGATGCGGCTCAATTTCTTTTGTACTAATTAAAAAGTAGGGGTGTATAATTTTTTTTTTCATACATAGTATTATGGGTGTACTCTTGACCTCAATCTTGTCCTGCGGTCAGAGATGAGGGATGATATTTATTTAAATTAGGCTGAGAATCATCACTTTTTGAACGTCAACTCTCATATGAGATAGACGGACGGTCTTCGAAAACACCCGCTTCAAGTGATATTGATAAAAACCTGGATTTTTCCCCACCCTAAAAATCAAGACATTAAAAATATGTTACTGCTGCATAATGCATTTTACATTAGTATAATATGGCAACTGACCACACCCTTTGCAAATTGCTATCATAATCAGCCCATCAACCCACACCCCAACAGTTATGTCTCCGTTATACTCAAACACCTGTTAGTACATTATGGCTATTACTTACCTCAATAACCGCACTAAAGAGTTTCGCTGAAGTAATTCCCTTGGTCCCGGTAAATGCACGATGTCACTTGACGCTGCATCGCGTGAGCCTCGACAGCAATTACTCGTACCTCGGTTTGTCTCCTTGCAATTAGAGAATTCCTAGGCGTCAGCGTGTGGGAGAGTTATTTCCAACTCGCTAACATCGTCTAAGTAAACTGTTCTGTATTTTCACATGAAAATTATTTCGCTACGTAGCTTGGGAGTTGGCATTTTCTGCTGTAAAATGTTACGGCCATGTGTTGTTTCTCATTCATCCAGCGCGGTCCCGACTTTCTGTCTGGTTCAATTTGCAACTCGTGTCGCTGTGCAGTTGTGCGTCTTTAAAAATAAATTGCTGACTTTTTACTGTAATTTTGTAAGTTGTCTAAGCGCTATTTGTGTTCTCTCTATTAATCAACTGGTATTAAAGTTTACCATCTAATTCTATTCTCAGTTTATAATTATTGCCTTCAGCAGTGCAAATGCCTTTTCTCAAACAAAAAGACATGAGCTTAATCACCATGCTAGCTCGATGATTACAATAGGCCAATTCGTCTCTTATTAGTTTTTATTTTTTCTGCCTGTTCAAAGTAATGTCCAGTGTTAGGACACTGGACATTACTTTGAACAGGCAGGGCTTGCGTTACCAAACCCGGTTAGTTATCATATAAAAATCCACTTCTATTACGAGTGCCCTAAAGGACCACAAAGTGATACAGATGTAAACAAACAAGAACCAACCAACTGACACAATTTTGTTGCTGTGTTTACTGGATGGAACATTAATCCGCACGAATTCACCATGTCATATCCAGTTTGTATTTATGTTGCGTTCTTCGGTCGCGAAGCTATTTTTATACAAGAAATATTCTAGCGATAGTTTGCGTTGCTTACACCCGTAATGAGAGTTTTTTGATCGCGGAATGTTTTTGCATCCGCACACACGGGCGGGTTGAATTGTATGTAGTTTTTGTAGACTTATGATACACGTAGCTGCTTTTCAAAATTAAAGTGATATTTTTGTTGTAAGCCAGTTTTTGTTTGATGTTTTAATAGAGCTAGATGTTTGCTGTTAAGTATGATTTTCAATTCAAATGTGGTTGGTTCAAGGCAAAAACAGGAGATGAATCTATTTGCTGCTATTGCAAAGGCGAGCAGTTTGCCGAGTGTTGATTATAAAATGTTGCTTTGAAACTATTCGCGTTAGGTGGTTACGAGTATATATCGATCAAAGAAATTTGACACATTGGGGTAACTTGACGTGCTGGCGTCTGTATATTTCAATTGAATTATCCAGTCTCGACATTATATTCTCATAATTGAAATAAAACTGAAAGAAACTCAGACATCACACTTTTGAAGTCCAGACAATATCTTGGTCAGATCATGTGAGAATCATGCAGATTAATGTCTGAGATGGTCTTTTGAAGAAAGAACCACACAGATAATGAGTGGACCGGACAAATCAGTGCACGGATTTGTCAAAAACAACTCGGAACTCGGAAATAAGACAGTTTAAAAAGATAGGAAGGAAGATAATAAACTATTTTTATTATTATTTTAAAAGGAGCTTTTCACCACTTCTAAGTGACGTAACAAACTCAATAGCAACAAATAAAATAATCATCCAATACTTAGATCCTTTCTTAAAACTGATATCACAAACGCAGGATGGCGTTAATTTCAAACAAAATCCAAAGATTCCGGTGTTGTACCTCTTTTGAACATAAAAACTTCATTTTCATAATGCGAGGGGCGGAAGCCATAAAGCGGAATTGTTTCGCTTTTTTCCGCTTTGCCCCGCATTTTTTTCCGTTAACATTTTTAAGTTGATACGTCACAAATGTATTTTAAGCCCGGTAAGTTTATGTTTATATTGTTTGTGGTTTATTATGTGCTAAATTATTAGGGCTTTGTTGCATGTGGCGTTACTTATGCCTTTAACGATAAAGGGTGATTAAGATATTACCTAATAAGTACGATGACAATATGGTAATGAGCAAGAATTTTGAATTCTGATTAGAAATGCCGTTGATTTTATTATGTTACATTAGTTGTGTCAATAGGTTAGAGACGATACCCTTAGTAGATTATCGAGGCTATGACCTTTAACCATCAATCTACCGTCTACCAGAGGGTCATAAAAAACAAGTGTACCTACAGAGAAATGGACACCGACGGTTATCATATATAACATGTGTATATCATCGATTTACAAAATTTACCTTTACGCTATTGTACAGATTCTGTTATTGTCAAGTTCTGCAAACGAGTGACGTCAGATCAGACGAGTTAATCAGACGTCTTGCTGAAAAGTGTGTTGCGCCACTTCAACTTCTCAGCAAAAACACAAGGAAGTGGTCAAGAACAGGCGTTTTGGGGGACTGTCTAATGTAATTTTATTTTATTCATTTTTTTTTTGCTTCTGACCGCGACTTTGTTCGCGTGAGGTTTTGAGGAATAATTTCGTTATACTTGATTTTTGCGTAATTTAGACCTTTTACGGAGCGCACGTAACGGAAGCTTTTTGCGCTTGCAACATTTCTTATTGCTGCTCCGCTCCTATTATTCATAGCATGATGTTATATAGACTGTAACCTTTGTCGATAAATAGACTATCCAACGCAAAAAGAATTTTTCAACTTGAGCCGGTAGTTCCTGAGATTAGCGTGTTCAACCAAACAAATAAACAAACTAACTCTTTTGCTTTATAATATTAGTATAGTTGTACCTGCAAACATAAGTTTTAAGAAAAAAAACCTCCCTATTTCTTCCCGTAAATGTTAACCTGAATTTACACCCTACAAAACAGCAAGCTAAACGCCTAGTCCAATAGCAGTTTAAGCATTTTTTCACAAAGGTCAGGAGGCCAAAATGATTTACTTCTTCAATATTACGGCCGTCAGGTGGGAGGCGGACACGGAATTAAAGTTCCAAGGAAATATGGCGTTTGTCTTGTCTTAGAATAAAAGTGGACCGAGGAAGCTTTAGAGGAATTGTGAGGAACGGCTTGTTATTAAGTTGAGACTCTTAAGTTAAGATATTGAATTCTTTTCCCATTTAATGTTTGGGTATCTTCTCAACTTGTATGTATACTCAATCTTGTTTATTTAGTCATCTTAAGATGGATAGTGTGATTTACAGTGTCAGGTTTTATGTTGTATCGTAACAAATTAATATGGTTTACCTGATTTGTAATAATTATTATCACCAATGCAGGTAGCATTAATTGAATTTCATTCAATGACTTATTCATAATATTCATGAAATTATTATTCAATGGGATTATAATAATATGAACTCAGAGGGTTGTCTTAATGATTTGAAAGCCTAGAATTCTCCATGGTTACTAAAAAAATACGTAAAAGGCCTTTAACTACTAGACCAGCAGACCACTCAAATTAGTACTTTATACATGGATGATATACCAATCAGTTAAATTATTTCCTCCTACTACTAATACTTTAAATACTATTACCTACCCTAGTATTGTATGTAACATAGAGACACTCAGCGCAGTAGTTCAGTTTAATACTATGAATTTTGTATCTTTCAAAATCAATGCATTTCAGTAAGGTAGTTAGGTTAGGTAGTTAGGTTAGCTATAGGATAGGTATGGTAAGTTAGGTTAGGTTAGACGTATATACATTATGATGTCATTCTAATTCTATCTAATGCAAAAGTTTAATTTGTCAACTACCAGAATTCCAGACACAGCTAAATTGTCTTTTGTTTGCAAAAGCCGGCTTTTGCTCGGGGCCTGGGAAGAAAGAAGATAGTCGTTGCCATCTACTATTTGTTATCAGCTGTAACGTATAGTAATGGTTACATTAGTCATAACATTTTCACCAAACGACAACAGCTGATAGGTAAACTCAGTAAAAGTCATCCCGTATATATTTTTAATAAATAAATATTCCACAACTTTCACCCAACGCCATCGAGTCCCAAGCTAAGCAGAGCTTGTGTTATGGGTACTAAACAACTGATAAACATACTTATATATTTCTAGATACCTACATACATATTATAGCTAAATGATAACACACACTTACACTTCACTTATGTGAAATGGACCATCAATGCCTAGCATTACAGCTCAATTTGTCTTTACATTACCTACTTTTCACAGGGTGTTTTTTTTACAGAATAACACTACACAAAAGTTGTGTGTAACTTTGTGACATTCAAATTGTTTAGTATTTCTAACATTTCCTCTATAAAGTAAAATATTTTGAGCATTAAAAAGTCATTCAGGTCATTCAGAGAGGCTATTACACTATCTGTATGCGTCCCGGCAGAGTTGAAAGTTTTCATGAAATTCTACAAGTAACCAAGCGAGCTTGGAACGTGAGGGAAGCTCTATAAGTGATTTAAAGATCCTTCTAAGACTCCTAGTTGATAATAATACGGTTAAATATTTTTAAAGTTCACTAAAGAGGTACTCAAAATAAAACTATATTTAAAATACAACCTAATCTAATTTATTGACAACAAAAACGAATATCTATACAAAACATGTCTCATACTAAATCAATTTCGATTCACCCAACTCACGCTTTTTTCTATGTAGGTAGGTAGATTATTTACTTTAGGAATGAATAACGTAAATGATGCAAAATTAGGATGCTTTTGTTTAATTATCGTTCATACTTGATACATACGCATAATGTTTACAACTTGAAAATCGAAATGCTGAAACCCATCTTCTATATGATCCACTATGCTTTAGTGGATCATTTAGAAGACGGTTTTCATCTTTCTAGAAAAAAACATGCTCAATTATATATTCACAACATACGTAGGTACAACAGCCCAATCGAAATTCCTCGCATGCAAACACGAATGATTTTATAGAAAATTCCAATACCAACGCTTCATTTGTTTGAAAATTTGGAACGGCCGACTACGTAATCAAGCAATGAATGTTGTTGAATCGTCAAAGGTATTGGCAAAGAAGGTGCCTTACTCAGGCATTGTCAACACGGACCGGTCGTAAAGCATCCAGTTACTGCTGAAATAGCTGGGACGATGCACACAAAGCCGATTGCGGCCGTGACACCATTTCAAACGCGTCCGATGGCCTATATTGATGAGATACCAACAGCTGATTGCATTACTGAAAACAGAAGCTCTCGTATAAACGAGCTGTAAAGTTATAGCAACACTGAACTTCGAAAAATGTAAAAGCATTCATAAATATTATGATGTCTGCTCATAGTGCTCATATGATTATGAGTTTCGTTAGTTTCCAATAGACACTGGCAAAGATTCTGGGATTCTTTGGACTCTTTGTATGATTATATAGAGACAAATCATAGGACTGTTGGGATTTGTATTTAATAATAATAATCATTTATTTTACAGATCATACAATTTGTTAGTAATACACAACTTAAACACTAGTTTTAGTACATATATTTGGAAATTGTAAGACGTAATTACTAATGATGTCAAAATAATTAATAATGATAATGTCAAAATTGTTAAAAATAATGTCATAATCACCATTAATCATGTCAAAATTTAAAGTTGTTCTTTTATTCCGTCAATAATGTTTTTTACTTTTACTTTTACTAATTTTGGGGCACAATTTTATAACGAACAATATAACGTTTTGTAAAACAGTATAACCACATTAGCGTTCTTGTACTCATTATATAATTGCATCCATCCAAATCTTCTTTTTTATAGAAACGTCTATGTCAGCGTATAATATTAACTACGTTATAGTAACACTCTTATATCTACACGCATCGATATTTTATGTATTAAGTAGCTATATATACTCACAAATATATAGAAGGACCTATTATTGGCCCCTGCAGAACGCCTCAAATCCACTGGTCTTATCTTTCCTTGTCATTTATAACCGAGTATCATGGAATGACGTTTCGAGTGGGGTTCCGCAGGGTTTATTTCGGGGGTTAGTTCTGTGAGAGGGCTCGTAATGATTCACCAGCTTGACGGCTTAGTACGTTATAAGAACATGCTCCGTGTCATATAAAAGTAATATTTTAGTTGAACTATAATACACGATAGAACGTTAGAAGTTAAAATCTAAGTTGACATATTATAAAGCCAATGTAGTTTATTTGCAGTCTGTTTTCAAATGTTGAGAAAACAAGATGCATCCTACAATAATTAACGCATAAAGCAGCCACCAGTGATAATTCTTGTTGCTAAAAACACGTCATAATTCTAGCCACACCTGTTTCAAATACCCACAAAAGCAATTCGAACGAGACACAAGCAGCAAATCCCACCAAAATTATCCTTTGCCAAATAAAACCGCAAGCCTTAGTAATTAATTCAATTTATTAGTCAATATCGTGCCAAGACTCCCAAAGCCGTATATACCTTTCGGAGAACAGTTTATGAATTATTGTGGCATACAAGTATTTTAATGCGTTTCCAGCCTGTGTGATGTATCGGCAAAATAAATATAAGTGGAATACGGTACGCTCGACGCGAAAGAACATTAGTCATGTGTAATAAGTTTCGAGGGAAGATCACGATTTATAATTACGACTTTTGAGTTTAGTAGCCGATTGCTTTTGTTTTTCCAGTCTGAGATTTCATTGCAGTTTTCCTGGAATATAATGTAAGTGAAGACAAGAATAGACGCGTCAGAATCAGTTAGCGCTGCATCAAATTAATTAATTTAATTTGGTATCCGATTTACCAGTGATAGTTCAAACACATCACTCAATATCGTTAACATGTATGTTGTTAATTATGTTGTTACCATCTTGCATAATGCATGCATGACATAATATATTATAAAGCGAATAAATATTTACTATCTATTTAAAATGTTAGTAGGTATAACATTTCTTCGCACGGGTCGATTGATGCTCATGAGCAATCACTCATTACAATGTCGAGATTCCTCTTTACATTGGATAATACGTTAATCCAATAGTCTCGGATAATTTTAAATACTAGCGTTCAGCTGCAATCGGTAAGATTGAATGGTAACCCAAATATATTTGGAAAATGGATAAGAAGAAAATGATTCTCTTTTAGTATTTTTAAATTGTTTTTCAAAGATACAAAGGTCGTCTTTACGGTTCAATACAGATTGCTCAGATGGTATTAGCATATCATTTTTACATGCATGTAAACTGTCTCCTAATGAACATTGAATAAATAAAAAAGAGCAATCTTAACTTGACTAGGATTGTTCACATTATATACCTACATATATTTCCAGCGCACTACAAACAATAATCCTCTTAACTAAATAGTGGAAGTTCCACAACAATTTCGCTTTGCAATGCAATTTCATGTATTGCGATTTCACGGTAAAGGAACATCAATGCAATATTCGCATTGATTCTAATCAAATAGCAACTGGCAAGAACTAGGTCAAACGATGAAAAATCAATGCATTGAGTATCGTCACTGGCTATTGCGATGTGCCTATGAATGCTATTGTGTGGACGGACAGATGACCTGATAAAGGTCACGGGGAGATGTTGAATGCATACTGACCGGAACCGTTAGATGTTCATGGGGATACTTATGTAGACATCACAATACAATTTGATATGAATGACAGTTGGCATTAACAGCAATTGAAGGATATATATAGATATAAGATAGGATAGATATAGAGGACAATATGGTTTGATAGAAAATCTTAATGGAGAGGCTATGCACTATAAATTGCAAATAACGGAATTATTTTACGAAAAATTTATGTAACTTAAATCAATAGCTTGCTTGAAAAAGGGCTATTTACGACGTCATAATTATAATAGCAATTCGTAAATTTATTCATGGCTTAAATAACAGCGTAGCCAAATTGTTTCTGGGCTATTCACTAAAATTTTGCATACTCTCATAACATAACTTCCGTTTTTATAATAACGCGGAAGCCGACCCAAAAAATGAAGAAAATTTAATAATCGACAAGAAAATTCCTCATATCGCAATTCGTAAACTACTGAATAGGTATGGCCACAATGAATATTTTACGATGACTTTTATTACGTCACGTGCTTCGTACCTTTATTGGCTGTAAAGATAGTACCAATTCCTGCATCGTTTAAAATATTCTGACTCGTATGCTGAAGGAAGTTTTACTTAGGTAGGTATTGTTTCAACTCTTTTATTTCCTGATGGGGTGAATAAAATGGTCTGGAAATGTGGAAATAATATTACTTGGAATTCTGAGAGAAATATTTCACGTATGTTTCAGCTGTCTGTCGCTTCTCAAGCATGTTTTATATTTAAATGAGAATAGAAACTCGACATTTGGTTTAAAATTCTCGAGTTTTTTCGTATTTGCATAGATCTTAAGGACCAACTAACCAAAGATGATAAGATGGGCACCTTCTTCGTTTGATAAGGATGTTAGTCTTCACATACATCGGGTCACTGAATAATCATCCACACAGCGGTAATTCTATTTTCACGCAACAGATGTCGCTACTTATCCTTTTATAAGCAGGCGAAGCTAATAATAGGATGTTTGAATAGATTTTAAGCTTGTCTTGCGATTTATCTTTCATGTTTGGACATTTTGTTTTCGGAAGCAAACATTAGAATCCGAGAATGCACAGATAAAGTAAAATATATAAAACATTCTTATAATGAAGGTTGATATACCTACAGGGTGAAAGGGACATCGATGCACATCTTCATACTATTTGATTTCAGTAGATAATTCTGGACTCTAGAATCGTTGGCTTTCCCTAATGTCTAAGTAACCAATAATATTAATGCCAGCCTGTTAATGTCCCGACCTTTCTTATCTTGCAGTGAAAAAGCATAAGCATTGAGCACCACGCTTGCTCAAGGCGCATTAGCGATGTCAAACTCAAAACCCAATTAAATTTTTAGTCAAAAAAGTAACTCATTGACTTTTAAAAGCATAATCTCTTTAAGTTATACATTATATAGCTATTGTTTTATAGTTTTTTACAACTTAAAGTAAAATTAATAATAAATTGGTTAACTTTTTTTTTTGAAAAAAATCTATCAGTGCCTACAATATTGCGACGTTTCCACCGTATGTAGGACACCAGCTGTTTCAACTTTTAATGTTGAAAACAAAATCTCATATTTCAATACACGAACGTGAGTAATATTTAAAGCAAATAGAAAACTAATGAGTCGCTATGCAACGTGTGTTGGCGTTGCACAAAACACAGCAGTTTGCAAGTTTGCGGCAATCACTTATGTTGCTGTAACTGATTGCATGTTGCACGAACACGTTTGTAATGGCCCTTCATTTGTTGTTTAGTTTGTGGGCGATATGAATATCGCTGTCTTGTTTTAGAATATGGGTGCTTATGTGGAGAGTGCACTTTCTCGTGTGGCAAGCTAGAAGGAAACTAATAAATGCTGTCGTATTATAGAATGTGATGTGTCTTTAATTTTATTTATTAAATCTAATATTATTAAGAGGAACTAAAACTATTGGTCCCATTTCAAAAAAACTTTCACCAATGTAAAGGTATTTTACCACCATAGGCTATAAAAATCAAAAGTCATTCATTTAAATTAGGCTGAGGATCAGCACTTTTTGAACGTCAAAAATTTCAAAAGACAGTCCCCAAAACGCTCGCCCTTCGCCACTTCCTAGTGTTTTTGCTGGGATGAAGAAGTGACGGAACATTTTTTTATGAAACTAGAGTTCAGAGGAAGTGTTACAAGATTCACGCGAAGTCGCGAGTAAAGTGCTACTTTTGTATTTAATACTAGCAGACGTCACGCAGTTTCACCCGCGTAGTTCCCGTTCCCGTGGGAATACGGGGATAAAAAGTAGCCTATGTCATCCGAGAATTGTCTCTTTCCATCAGTACAAAAATTTCCAAAATTGGATCATTCGTTCCGAAGATTACCCCCTACATACAAACTTACAAACAAACAAATTTTACCTCTTTATAATATTAGTATAAATTAGTATAGATTAACTAAAGTACCAGTTTTGATTTGTGAGGTTATTTAGTGTTGTCCTCTGAAGCTTAAAAGTAATAAAAAATCTTATTTGCCGTATCATTATTGGTGGAAAAAAAGTATCGAAATTAGTTTTTAACAGCACCTATTCTGTTGCTAGTAATTGTACTCAATCACTGCCAATTTAAACTATTTGCGTGAAAAAAAATATAGATAAGTAATCGAGTGAATTTTTTTCTACCATATCGAATCAATTAATGTAACTAGTATAAATATTTGAGTGAAAAAACGCATCTCGATGACGATGACGAATCATTAAACTAACAGGCATTTAATCGATTTGCTTCTAAGACGACATGCCGCATTTGTATGACTGTTCGTTACGAGTTTTTGGAGATAGGCAGTCCAAGTTTGATAACTATAAACATGACGATTTAACAACTTTAATAATAATATTTCACCACTTTGACAAGCAGTGATAGCCTAGTGGTGTGACCGGTGGATTGCCAATTGATAGGTCTCGAGTTCGAACCCAAGGCTTGCACCTCTGACTTTTCGGATTCATGTGCGGATTGTATAATTATCACTTGCTTCAAAAACGGTGAAGGAAAACATCGTGAGGAAACCGGCATGCCTGAGAGATATATGTCTCGACGGTATGTGATGCCAAGTCGGCATTAAAACTCTGAAAACTCAGGTTAGTTACTAACCACACGATAAGAAGACCACTTTCACACTACGCCATCTAGTATCCCAAACTATGTAGAGTGCTATGGGTACTAGATAAGTGATAAACGTATCTATATTACAAAAATACATAAATATTTTAGATAAATTACGAGTACACCAAGACCAGAACAAATGATCGTGCTTATCACACAAATATTTGTTTTCGGTGGTAATGAAACACACGACACTCAAACTGTAATGGATAATGATGTAAAATGTATAAACCATGAGCTATTAATTCAGTTACTGTGTCGATTATTGAAAATGGATTTATTTATTAAAAATTAAACTTTAGTTAAGTACTGATAACAACATAATTTTTATTTACTATTTTAGTCATTAGAGCATCATTTTTGTTAGTTAAATTTTATGCAACTAAATGTCCTATCGAGACAATAGGTTGTGATAGACGATAGAATGATTAAATAAATAAATAAATATTACACAACTTTTCACACACCGCCATTTAGCCCCAAGCTAAGCTAAGAGTTTGTGTTATGGGTACTAAACAGCTGATAAACATACTTACATATTTTTAAATACGTACATATTATAGATAAATTACATCCAAACACAGAACAAATGATCGTGCTCATCACACACACATTTAGTAGTTAGTTAGTGTAGTTAGTGACCCTGACTGCTATGCCGGAGGTCGTGGGTTCGATTCCCACCCAGGACAAATGTTTGTGTGATGAGCACAATCATTTGTTCTGTGTCTGGGTGTAATTTATCTATAATATGTATGTATTTAGAAATATATAAGTATGTTTATCAGCTGTTTAGTACCCATAACACAAGCTCTCAAGCTTAGCTTGGGACTAAATGGCGTTGTGTGTTAAGTTGTGGAATATTTATTTATTTATTTATTTATTTGTCCTGGGTGGGAATCGAACTTACGACCTCCAGCACAGCAATCAGGGTCACTAACTACTAGACCAACAGGCCAGTCGAATTAATTATTAATTAAACTTAAACATTAATTTAGGAAATTTCTACGTATTTTCAAAAATATATTTCAAACAAACAAAACACCACTGCGAATCGAACTTACGACCTCCAGCACAACAATCAGAGTCACTAACTACTAGACCAACAGGCCAGTCGAATTAATTATTAATTAGACTTAAACATTAATTTAGGAAATTTCTACGTATTTTCAAAAATATATTTCAAACAAACAAAACACCATTGCCCGCCCATAGCCGACCCTCCGATGTACAGCTAACGAACGATCTAGGTCTGATAATCCCATAATCACCCCGCTTGACAGATGGACTGTTAATCTCAGTTAGATGGTATCACTGTACAGGTGGATCTATTGCTCATTCATCTGATACTAATCGACTGCTAGATTTAAGAGCTATTTATGATGCAAACGGGAAGAGAGGGATTCTTATAGTTATACATGTCACAATAGAAAGCTATACAAATAACATCTTATAAAATAAAAACTAAAATGATTTTTAGGGTTGATTAAACAAAACTCAATGCTCCTCGTACGAACACGCGCTTGACCGTTTTGTATTTAGTTCAATCAATTACAAGAGAATTAAGGCGTTGATGAGACTAGGGAATGCAATCTCGTACGAGATTTCCGCCTAGCGAGATCTCGCGAGACTCAAAACCCAGTCTCGCGAGATCTCGCAAATTACGGGATCTCGCGAGATTGGGAGAATCGCAATTAAAACATATGCAAATGCTTGTTTTAAGAACTAGTAATTGACATGATATGTAATTAAATAGAAACTGCGTTGCTTAGTTATAAAAATAATGTAGGTAAGTTTTATTTTAAAAATCAACGGAGTACTTATTATTTTGTCTCTAACTCAAATAACATTTGTTTATGTCTATAATTATTATACCTACTGTAGCTAATCAGTTCAAATTCTTACAATATTGGTAACATAGCAATAATTATCTATATTTAGTATTTTGTAAATTATTACTTTAGTTTCAATAATTAAGAGTAATAGGAACATTAGGTACTTATGGTAAATAAATACAACAAAACAAAAACTTAATTCACAAGTTCTTAAATAAATGTTGTGAGATCGTATTAATCAAATAAAAGAAGTTTAAAGTAGAAGTCAGATGAAGTTATCAAGGTACGGAAAGGCAAGTTAGTTTGTCTGAAAATGGCTTCTCAAAAATCACATCATGTCGAGAGTATCATCTGACAGACTGATTTTAAATGCAAAATCAGAAGTCGTCTGTCAGATGCGCCAGGCGCGGCCGCACGGCCGGCCAGGATTCAGTTCACGCGCAGCCGCGCGCTATGAAATACACATCGTCACGCTGCATTTGTCGATCTCGTTATCTCGCGAGATCTCGTACGAAATTTGACGAGATCCAATCTCGTAAAATATGGCCGGGATCTCGCGAGATCGGGATCTCGGCGAGACGAGATTGCATTCCCTAGATGAGACCTATACAACGCACCACACGATGATACAAAACACAAACTTCTATACACACTATAACAGCTCTTGATACAATTGAAATAATGATCCATATAGCATGTACATTATTCACGTCTGTATAAACTCATTGAGCAATACAATCATGTTGAACAATTAATGTTGATTTCTATACCGCTATTTGATTTGTATCTTGGTCTAACAGTACAAGGTTGTATGGGAAACGCGCCAATTAAATCGCTATAGAGCAATCCGAGCTATCGAACAGACAGAAGGATCAGACATTGTCGATCTCAAACAATAAATGGTAGATTAGTTTGCATGTAAGCCGCTATTGTTCTGAGATGGGCTTATAAAGGAAGGATTTAACGCTATGCTATTTAAATTAGATCGTTGCGAATGAATAGATGTTGGAGTACCTACACGCGTAGGTAAATGTTTTATCAGTGGTGAGAACCACTCTATGATTATTCCATATTAGGGACCACCCGTTTCTTCGTCTGTATTAGTATCTTAAGAAATTAAAGCTTATGTATGTTATTCTGAAGCTTTAATGTTGTTAAGCTTCATCAAAATCTGTTCAGTAGTTATTGCGTCAAAAAGTAAGAAACATCAATACAACATTGTCACAAATTTTTAAAGTTAAAGAAGCTTTATAACAGACTTATTACAATCCAACAAAGACAAACAGCAACTAACTGAATTTTTGAATTGTTCGCTGAAAAGTAAACCCTGTTAGAATAAAGATTAAACCTTTAAAGTTCCGAAAAGTTTATTAAGAAATACTTCGCATTTCTTATGTTTTAGTCTAGACATCCAAGAACCTAATAACACCTTCAGGCACCTATAATATCAAGCCCTAACAATCCACGCGAACCATATTATCGATATGATAAGCATTCTGCCGATGGCGTAATATCCCAAGATATAAGAGACATAAAAGCTAATGATACTCCCAGGTTAGACGATAATGACTGCTGTCAAAACACATTATTCATGGCAAAAGCGATCAATGTGCGTAACGTAGATCGAACAAGCAAATCAGATGTGGCATTAAGTATGAATATCAAAATATTATTACAGTGATATGCATTAATTTGTTGGTATAGAAATACTACCTATTTGGAGTGAATCAGAATCTAAGCTAACTGTCCCAGATCTTGTGGTATATGTTATTAAATTACTTAAGTCAATACCTAAGTAATTTTTTCATAGCTTCAAAATTGGGATTAATAATATAATTTAATTCATCAAGGAACGCAGATAACATCCGAAAAACTTTAAGTAATTTGATAAATCTAATTCTATTAAAAGATTTACTTAATTAAGAATAGTAGCGGTACAACAATTGTATTCTTTATTCCTATAAACCATGAATTATACTATCTAAGGTTCAACTTCAATGTTTATTTCGATCATATTAATGCGTCTATTGTTTCCATTTATTTCTCCCATCCTAGATACGTACGTAATAACGATGCGTCCTTCCTGGGACGGTGTGAGATAACTAACCTAATGGCTGTTCGATGGGTGCTTTTAAGTAGGTTATTTGTACACACATGTATGTGACGCAAGGAAGGTATACATAAAGGTGTCAGTTGATTGACATAGGCCGTTGTTAGAAATGGTGTGTTTTGTTGAAGTGCGGATATGGAGGTAGTTGTGATGTGTTTGGCACTGTGTGTATACGGTATAAAAGTGTTAGATATTGAATTGTCAACCCTCAAACTAAGTTTTATTTCTATTACCATTATTGTGTCATTGAAATCAAATGTATTATCACCAATTGAAGAAGAAAGTTTGCTTGATTAAACGTGGATAAAGAAAATAGTTATAAATTCTTCGAATTTTGTTAGTATGTAATTGAGAAATGTCCCAACAAAAGTTTCCTTAGCATCGTCTAAATGTAATCAACCAATCCCAAAGGTGTAATCTAAGACAATCCAATCCTCATTGTTTTCTGTAGTTCCATTTATGAAACTCAGTGTACTTGTAATTAATGATTCTGCCAGTGATAGGATATCTGCAAATATCTTTTCCAACTACCGTAACGGGGATACATTCACTATGATAGGTATTTCTTTCTACGATTATTCTCGAGTGACAGTCGATTAAATACCTTCGATTGTTTTATCTGGGCCCGCAAATGAGAGATCATGATGATACTTTTTGTTACACGTCAATGGTTAGTTAAATATACAGGGTGTCTCATTCAAATCGGTCAGTATGGGAAAGTCTGAAACTATAAGACATACGAAGATATGTTCTGAGGAACCATGTCATCGATTTTAATAACAAGAAAAACTGCATTCATACATTTTAAAAAACATCTGTACTCCGTTCGGGAATCGAACCCGGTTATTTTGAAAAAAAAAAACCTACACAGTTTCTATTTAGATATCTCGATTGTGTAGGTCTTAAGCAGTAAATGTCTAAAATGAATAAAATGCATTGTTTCCACATACTTTAATTTATTTTAGTAGGCGCTCGAAGTGACCACCGATTTGAATGAGACACCCTGTATATCTACTTTGTACCTATTTTTCAAGAAGTTTTGAGCTACTCTTCATTCATTAACTAATTTGTTTTGGTTTTTGCACTATTTTTCTTTGTAACGATAGATAGCTTTATTTCCTCTAATTAATTGCTGTGAAGCTTGTGGTTCAATATTATTTACAGCCATACGGGTAGATTAAGGGTGAAGCTACGCTGGGTGAGGACAGTTCATGGATGGTTGACTATCCATTACATACTGAGACATTTTTGTATCATGGACAGCATTATTTTAACGTCATTGATCTCGGTTGTCATTTGTTGATTATTAGCAAGTCTTAGTTTAAAGGTGTCCGGTATACCGGGCTATTGCCTGGTATATCTGTCTCTATCTCAATAGCCAGTCGCTTTAAGTAAAATACTAGTAGCAGCTAGTGCACTTCAGCTGCAGCTAATTTTGCAGGAAGCTGACCTGAACATAGTTGGAAAAAGCTAAGGCAGATGAAGATTGTATTTCAATGTATCTCTTACTATCAGTTTGTTCTGTTATATACAAGACTTCGTAATAAGATCGGCTGATCCAATTTTCGTGAATATTGGATTACCATTTCCAAATACTAAACTGAGCTAGAATATAGTGCAGTTATCTAATTAGATATTCTCCCATGTATTTTAGTATGTTGTGAATTACCTTACCAATATCTACCTTTGCCAGTATAGCAGTAGATAATGACAATGACGATAATTGACTGCTTCAATTGTACTCTGAGTGAATTCACACGGGCCGCATTTTGTAAAATTTGTTTAGATTTAATTCATAATTGAGTTAACTAATGAATTATTATTTAATTATTTTTGTACTATAGTTATTAAGTATTGATGTTTAGTCTAATAATTAGTCTAGATTGCTTAGATTGTTAATTGTAGTCTCTTGGGTAAACTTTACAATAACTACACTGTTGTATTAGGTTAGCCTGTAATGACAGTGTGTGTTTAAATAAATAAATAAATAATATTTAGGTAATAATTACGTTAGACACACCTTGAACTTCGACCAATTTACATCTCATCACTACCTAATAACATAAATCTACCTAATTTACATTTAAATGCACAAACAATCGATTCTCAAATAATCAGTTAGTATAATAGGCGCTAATATAAACAATGCATAGCAATCAGCTGGGTGAAAGCCAACGTGGTCAATGACCCGAGATCTGAGATACGTTTCGGTGATGTATGGCAGTCGTGGTGAACGGAGGCTATTGGTGGCTTAGGGTCAAGTTCAATGGGTAAGGTTGTGTTTATATTGGAGTTCGTGTACGGAATACTATGAGTTATTACGAAATATTTTCGTCTAGTATTATTTTTCTGCCACCTTCTTTTGTTTTTCAAGTTTTGATATTAATTATTGATTTTTTTTTGTGGTTTTTAATCGACATACAAAAGAAGGAGATTCTCAATTCGGAAGTTTTTTTTTTGTTACCTCTTTATCTTTTATAGACCAATTTCTTTTCACACTGGCCTGTTGGTCTAGTAGTTAGTGGCCCTGACTGCTATGACGGAGGTTTTGGGTTCGATTTCCACCCAGGACAGATGTTAATGTGATGAGCACGATTATTTGTTCTGTGTCTATATTAATTTTTCTATAATATGTATGTATTCAGAAATAAATAAATAATATGTGTAAAATTACTCTTGTTTTGAAGGTTGGTGGCCAATAATGAAAGAAATAAAACCACCAAAGCAACAGACTTCCGAAACTAGAGTTAGTTTTTTAGGGTACCCACATAAACCCTTGTATTATTTACATTAAACATGTACATAGGAAATACATTTTACCGTTCACAGTATTACTCATCGTTGTGAACAGCACGCGACCTGTCACTGTTTACTTATCGTGATTTGCGGTGGCAATGAATTATTGAGAGGGGAAGGTTGGCCCCAGAATTCTAAACAAGTAAACGAACCAACAAAATTGTCGTCACACATTTGAACCAATGTTGGACTGTAACTAATTAACATTGTATCCCTAAGAAGCGACCCCTCCCCTGAATTTGCACAAGTGCAAACAATTTTTACAATGAGATTTTTATGAATAACTTACACCGCAAATTTCCGATATTCCAATAAAAAAATCTTTCATACAAACCTTGTTTTTAATTATAAATACAACCAAAACTGTAATTTTTATAAATTACAATTAATATTATTTGCATAATTATATAATATTAGATATGAGTTAGTAGGAGTATTTTTATAGGTAACATTTGATCCAATATTGGTAATGCGTCGTCACACATGCATGTCAAAAAGTTTTACCAACAGCATTTAAAGGGTTAAAGATTGCGTGAATTAATGAAATAAATTATGGAATTTTAATGAGGCGCAATCGTTATTAGATATGTCAAGATAATTATTTGGATATCTTTGTTTATGAGGTAGTTATAAGTCGGAATTAATTTAATGTAATACTAGTCTAGTTTATGTGACATGCGCTTAAGCTAATTTGTTGTTTGATTGTCGAGAATTTAACAACAAAATTTTACTTTCACAAACAAATTTCAGTCTAAACTCTCTCATTTTCTTTTATGCTTTAAAATAAAGTTAGATTAGTTAGGATTATTCAAGATTTTACTATTTATCTTTAAACTACTGCAATATTAATGTATGTATTAACAAACCAACGTAATTATAAACAACCAGACTAATTTAAACATTTTATTAATATGGTGAGTATAAACGGTACCCACTATGAATGCATCCTTAGCAACTGTTTTCAATCAATGTCAAGTCTATAGATTACGATGACTTATGAACTCTGCATGAGTCAAGTATTTCCCATTATTTGTGTACCAAACGAGATGTTTGACACTGTTTTATTCGGTAGTTAAGCAGATATCAGACCTTCAGACGTTTCGCTTTAGGATTAGTTTTTCTTTCAATCGTTATCCTTAAAAAGCGATGAATAAAAGGTATTTTTTTTTTCCACTTACATCTGGCTACTGGAAATGTAAGTGGTAACGTGATAACGTCAGGTCTCCATCAGGATGGACATTGGACGGTCGCTATTAAAATGTTTTTCTTCTTTTAGGATACGATGGAAGCAATTGTTTGAGAATAGGAAGCAAATAGAAGCAATAGGGAAGCAATTGTTAGGCATAAATTCAACTTTAAATACGCCTATTGACCGTCCATCCTGGTGGAGACAACGTCAGGACGCCCACACACTTTAACCTTAATACTGATGTTCTCCAGAAAGGTCATAAAAAAAAATGTTTATTGGTAGGTAAAGCAAGAATACATTCTAACAATATTTATAATAATAATAATAATATTCCACAACTTATTTATGATTGGAGCTTCCTTTTAGGCAAGTAATGCCTGTATTAGGAGACTCCGCTAACTGAGTTAACAGTGAATTTCCAGGCAGGGTTTTTTTTATCATAGGGTTAGGCAGGCCTAGTCTCTCTTTGAGAGAAAACAATTAAGTGACGCTGGTAGTAATACAAGACATCTCTGGTCAGCTATTAATACTATATCAAACAGAGTTAAAAATAAAGACAGCTCAGCATATTTATTGCAAATGGCAGCAACCCCGTTGCAATCTGTTAACTTAGCCAATAAATTCTTTGCAAACGTCGGTAAAAATCTAGCTGATAAAATTAATAATCGGTCAACTAACAACGCATCCTACACTTTATATAATCAAGCCACTCAGTCTATGACGTTATTACCTACGGATGAAAAGGAGGTGGCAGAACTAATTATGTCATTACGTAACGACTGTGCTATGGGATGGGACAGAATCTCAAATAGTCTTTTAAAAAAACACTTAGCCACATTGGTGCCGCCGCTGACACATATTTATAATCTTGCTCTCACAACCGGTCAATTTCCAAAAGTCTTTAAGAAATCGCTCATTCATCCCGTATTCAAGGGTGGAGACAGAAACCGTGTCAACAACTACAGACCGATAGCTGTACTTCCTGCCTTATCCAAAATACTAGAGCGGATCATGAACAGTAGGCTCGTGGACTACTTGGAAAAGTTTAACTTGTTATCCTCTTCACAATATGGTTTTCGCGCTGGTAAGTCCACGTCTGATGCTGTTCATGATCTCATTGATTATGTGGTAACAAACATGGATGGGGGGCGGAAGGTCCTAGGTGTCTTTTTAGACCTTGCCAAAGCCTTTGACACGGTTTCTGTGCCCATCCTTATACAGAAGATGGAAAGACTGGGAATTAGAGATATTCAACTAAGGCTCTTCGAAGACTATCTGAGTGATCGTACCCAGTGCGTAAAGATTGATGACATTATCAGCGAGGAGTGCGCTGTCACTTGTGGTGTTCCGCAAGGCAGCGTGCTTGGCCCCAGTCTCTTTCTCATATATATTAACGATCTGGGTGCGCTCACTCTTCCTATGGGCAAAATTATTACCTTTGCGGGTGATACGGCCCTCCTTTTTTCTGCTGAATCATGGCATGAAACGTATTCGTATGCACAGACAGGTTTCAACATTGTAGCAGGGTGGCTTCATGATAATGTCCTCACATTAAACGCGGAGAAAACCAAATACATAATATTGTCCTTAAAAAATATCTCGCAGGTGGTTCCAATGGCGTCGTCGTATTCCTTAATAGCTCACTTCTGTCCAAACCCAAACAACAATACGTGTACTTGTTCCCGTATTCAGAAAGTAAATAGTATAAAGTACTTAGGTGTTATACTGGATAAGACTTTAAGATTCAAGGAGCATATTAACACCCTTAGTAATCGTCTGCGTAAATTAGTATACGTCTTTAAAACTCTAAGACATGTTGCAGACGAAAGACTGAGAAAAACAGTATATTTTGCTCTTGCTCAATCACTACTAACATATTGCATAACATCATGGGGTGGTGCTCCAAAATATACTATCTTGGAATTGGAAAGAACGCAGAGAGCTATTTTGAGGGTGTCTTATTTCCTACCTTTTCGATACCCCACTGTACTCCTATACAAAGAAGCTAAAGTGCTGACTGTGCGACAGCTGTTTGTTTTGCAAACGATTCTGAAACAGCATGGACTTCTAACCTATAACCCCTTACTGATACGTGGTGGAAGACGATTTGAAACCGTAGTCCGCCGTCAAAGTAGGCTCTCCACTATGTTCTCGAAGCGCTTCTTTTGCTATTTGGGGCGATATCTTTATAACAAAATCAATAAGACGCTTGATGTTTACAATCTTACTAAGACCAAATGTAAAATTAAAGTGATGGGATGGCTCCAAGACTTGAATTATGAGGATACTGAGAAACTGCTTGCTGCCCCGGTTTAATTTATCTGCTTGCTACACTCACATCAGCTACTCTGGGAATTACCTACACACATTCATACAAAAACAATCACTCACTTACTCATATACATGCACATATACACACAAATACTAACAATACTAACACTAGAATAAGAATAATTTGCAATTGAATACAATTATAAAATAATTTACAATATAAAAATATACTTAATGTGAAAATTATAATAACTTACAATACAAACCATTAATGTTAAACTTACCTTAATTCCGAATTTTCTAGAGCACTTACAAAATTATTTGAATGTAACCATTACCTAAGGGGCGGAGTCCTGGTGTCCTGAAACACAGACCTTCCGTCTAGCTTAGGCACCAGTCTCCCCACAATATAATATTACTAATTTTTGTTTTAATTGTCTAAACCGTTATTAAAATGTACTGATAAGTAATGTATTGTGGTGAGAAAATAAATAAATAAATAAATAAATGATGTAGGTAAAGTGTTTTTAAAGTAGCCCCTATGAATATAAGGGCCACTTTAAAAACACTACAATAAAGTAAACATATGAACTCACATACACAGACAGCTGGACCCGGAACAAACACACGTCGGTGGATTCAGTAAAAGTTACTTCGTGAAAACTTAAGTGAAGTGAACTGTCAATGCCTAGCATTAGTATGGATGTAATGACAGATTAATTTATTGATCTGTCATTAACATCTACTGAATCCACCGACGATCCGATCCTTTTCACTAGGGCCACAGAATTTACTGGTCTTCACCCACAATTTCCCGGGGTGATATTAACAGAATAGCACTGCTGTAAGAAGCCATACAAATATTTGTTGTCCTGTGCGAGAATCGAACCCAAGACACACAACGCAGCACCCAATCATTCAGCCGCTGCACTAACCGTACCTACCGAAATAATTACAGATATTTTAACAACTTTAATCAGTATAAACCACAGCTCGGTGCGATTGTTGTCATCCGTTTGTAACTGTAATGGACGTAGGTATTCCCTGAAAACACTAGCGTTTGACTTGAAAATAATTTGTTACAATATTTCATACTTAAAGTTTAATCACAGTAGTTATTTACTAGTAAGGCCTTGAAGGCAGCGGTATGAATACTTCTTCAAATTGAAAGAGAAGACAGAAGATAGGTAGGTATAGCTCTCTCTCTTTCTTAACAATAAGCATAGTTGATGGGAGGTAGTTTTAAAAAGATGAACCTATTGTCTATTTGATTTACAACATGCAACCTTTTCTTAGTCGTCATAATGATTATGATAAAATTTTAATATTGACTGTTAGCGTTTGTAATAGGAGTAATTTTTGACAGCTAAGTTTTAACCCGCTAAATACATGTCCGCTCCCTATTAAAAGTGTAATATGTAATCAGGCGGTCAATTCAGTAAATGTCACGACGTGAAAACTAAGTAAAGTGAATTGCATGGAATGGCAGCTCAATCCGCCTTCTTTTTACCTACATTTTTTTTTGAACTATTGATAGGCACGCGTTTGACCACTATCTCACCTGATGGTAAGCGAGGATGTGGTCGACGATGAAACACGCTTGTCTAGAAGCAACTTGTTCACTCTTGACTTGAAGACCCCTAGGTTGTAGCTATCAGGAAACACTGACTCCGGCATGGAATTCCACTCTTTAGCTGTTCGCATTTCAACGGAGCTATTTTTTACAAAAAGCACTGCAGCCTATCAAGCGGGTTAAATTCAAAATTTGGGTCCCCTACCGAGTAATTCCTGATAGAAATCCGAATGGCACTTCACTTAATCTAGGAATCGAACCCTTAACATCATGCAATCAATATTATGTATTTTAGTGGCTCTTTGGTCTAGTGATCGCAAGCGATACCGCTGAGCATAAAGTCGCTAATTGGGCAAAGAGTTACTAATTTTTTCTATCTAGAATTTTTCAGTAAAAGCTCGGAGTCAGGATTTGGGCCCGATTGTTGGCCAAAGACTCGTTACTTATTACTTACATGGGACTCAAACGAAATTGGCAAAATGTGGGTGTGCTACTCTGCCTAACCCTTAGAGTATTACAGGCGTGGTAATGATGTGTCTCCCGCTCAATAATCACAGTCTAATAACTCCTCAATTCATCATAAGTCCCTAATAACTCTTCACTAATAAAATTTACGATTGCACTTGAAAGGTCCAATTTCAAGTTAATCGCTGTTTTCATAGCCCCAGTCAATGCATGTCAACGACAAAGTGTGACAACCACTAATCGAGACAAAACAACCCACCAATGCACTCCATTTAAACAATCATCTACCTTATTTCGTTGCATTAAGATCTGTTTTGCACGTAAACGTAACTTGGTATTTGAATGTTTTCGTGTTTACCACAAATATGGTTCGTTGTAAAAAGAAATATTTAATTAGAAACAAATTAAAGTTTAAATAATGTTAATTAGTGACACGCGTATGCAAAACGGAAGTGGAATTAACCCTGTGGTTATTCGTTTGTAACTACGCCGGAATTAAAATTAAAATATATTTACAGTAAAAGGGGATTTTTTTCTTTGTTTTAGATTTAGTTAACAATGTGATAAGGGACGAGCCTTTTTTGAAAAATATAGGTAAGTACTGAAAAATAAATGTAGGCTTGTTTGTGCTTACTCATATTGTTATTTTGTAAACAATAAAATGATGAGTATTTAATCCTTTTAAAAATAAGAAAACGTTGAAAAAGTTCAAATTTACAGCACTGAAAAATTTATTAAGAGATGAATTAACTCTCAGGAGTAAAATGAGAGAACTGTTTCTTTCCTCTCTATTTCATTGATTTTAATTGATTTGTCAAATAAAAATGTAATGTTACAGCTTGGCAAAAAAGAGTAGCAAATAATGGAGGCGCCACTGTGCTCTTCGTATGGCAACCCGTAGCAACCGCATAGCGTACCAACCTAGTCTTGATACTTAGCTGTTTTTTAGACAAATTAATCTAATTATGTATTATTTTTTTAAATCAGTAATTAATTCAACAAGGACGTGTTCTTGACACGCAACTGATTACTTACCTAAAAATAACAAATTGGGTAAATAGTCCTGAGTTCACAACATTGTTTAAAAATTATAAAAAAAGAAAACATTACATTGTTTAACATAATTTTTATATTTTATTCTAGTAAATCTTCCTCTAAATATTCTACCCCCAACACGTAGGCTGCAAACTCATCTGAGTCATGTTCAGGTTCAGAGGTGATACTGCTATCATACATACATACATACATACATACATAAACTCACGCCTTTTTCCCATGGGGGTAGGCAGAAACTACAGAGCCCCATATGCTACGATTCTTACATACTTCTTTTGCTTCGTTTACATTCATACATGTTGTCATACACACACGCCTGCTATCATCTTCTAGATTTATTACTAATCACTCTATTTCCTCGTTCATAGTTATTTTTTTTCTCCAGTAATCCTTTTCTATTTTTATTACATGTTAGCACGAGTTCTTCCAATCCTCCTCGGTAGTAGCTTGGAATGCACGTTTAGCTGCTTCCTGTAAAGACAAAATATTTCATTTATCCCTAACAATATTAAAAGTAAAACATTTTTATCACATACTGTTAATAAGCCGGATGTAGAAAATACCCTTTTGTTTATCTCCTTCCAGCACGATTTTGCTTAGAACGATTTCCCTGAATTAAATAATAGATTGGTACGACAGTTTCTTTTACATTTCTAATGCAAACGCTAGAACAAATAATTATCTCCCTTGATATCGCACTTAAAGTATAATTTACGTAGAAATTGAATTTTCATTCAGTTAAAAGTCAAGTCACCAAAGTATCAATTTATCTCAGCGCGCTATACCAGAGTAATGCAGAAAAAATGTAAACATAACCTATCTGCTCGACATATTTTGTTTCAAATCTCTATTTATTCCTTATGCAATCAAATTAATATAGCTTTGTATTCATCATTTAACACTTGATTCAACTAAAATCAACAAAACAAACACTTACTTACCTGTCATAACAGCGGTTCTTTGGTAAACATTGTGAAATTCAGAAAGAATAGTTTGGGCCTCATGTTCCGCTAGATATCGCCTGTACACCTTATAAATAACCTCCCTGCCAGCACTCCGAATGGTTTTATTCATTATTCTTCACTTTTTACCTTTATTAATCAACGTTTGGTGGTCGAAATTAAAATTTTACGAAATCATGAACTTTGTTTATTATGAGATGTCATTATTTTGGAAATGTTGCCAACAGACAAAAATTTAGTTCCGTTTCTACACTTTTTTGCCAAGCTGTAGTTAGTACAAGAACAGTTATTACTACATGACGTCATGCCTGTAGTAGTTTCCGAAGGATTAAACAGAGGTGTACTTGTAGTTTTACACCCACATTTGGCCAGTTATGTTAAAGTCCCATGTAATAGGGGGCGACCCTCTTGCCGTAAATCGGGCACAAATCCTGACTCCGGGCTGCTGCTGCGAAATTCCAGATAGAAAAAACTCAGGCAGGATCTCAGAATCTGTCTGGCATTACCGCTAAAATGAACCTTTTGGCGCAGCCGTGAGACATGCCATTTTTGTCTTTTTTTTTGTTATTGTAATTTTGCTGTGCGTGTATCCAGCTGTTGCTAATAAATGTATTTTCTTTCTTTTAATAACGCTTTGCCCGACCTGGGGATCGTACCCGGGACCTCATGATGAGCAGTAGCGCTTGCAACCACTAGACCAATGAGGCAGTCAGTTTTCATACTATTATGTCTTTAGGCAATTATATTATAAGTTAAAAGGTGTAGATAAGTTATAAGCGCTCAGCAAGCGACACGTTAAAATGTGGATAACTAGCCACACTTGACCTTATTGTCGCGTCGCGCCGTCAACTGACACGTGACGTGCGTGCGTTAGTGTGCCGTTTTTGAAGATCGAATGTTGTTTAGTAACCTATCTACACCTATTTACTTAGAATATCATTGTGTTTAGGTGACTGTTATGTTTAAAACTGTTTATTGCCTTGTTTGTCTCATGCTTTCGGCACAGTATAAATATGAATACAGTAGCACGACGCCTTTTATCTCTGGAAAAATGCCGACAACGTCTACACGCGTTAGCCCTGAATAAATATCTCCCGAACTACGAACATCGTTTTGTTTGCAGTTCGGGAGCGGCTTTCCCGCGTCTCGCCCCTCACACCCGCACGATTGACCTGTCTAAGCGGCTTTGTCGGACGACTGTAGGTTTTTAGACTGTGCTTTCGGTGTGCATGAGGTCCTATTTTCGATATCCAGTGTTGTAAGTTTTTTATATCTAAATAGCTCAGCAGCAGTAATTTGGGGCTAGTCTATTGCCAACAGTCAGACACAAATCCATCTTTTGTAATACGGGACAAGCGTAACTGGCAAAATATTGGTTTATCCTACACCTCTGCCTAACCCGAATACACACCTGTACTTATGGACTAAACAGTTTTTTGTTTTACACAAATGAAAACAAAAAGAACAGTATAAGATCAGTGTTTATTTAATTACTCTTATAAAATCATCGACGCTAGGCATCAACAAAACAGGTTTTCGGAAAAAAAGTGTAAGAAATGGGTACAGACACCAGCATATCAACCTATCAGAACTGTCAAATTTTCCCACTTTAACACGAACCTTATTGTGTTAAGAATAAAGTTGAAAACTTATCAAAGAAATTTAACACGTTGTGGTAGTTTGATGTGCATCTGTACTGTAGCAGTAGTTCCGCAGGTAATATATTTATTTACATAGTTCTTTTTTCCTTCTTTTATGTATTTACCGACATCGCACCTTTCACTTAAACTACATTATACCTACATTATTTTCATACTGACATACTCACTCACATATGTATCACTCCGCTTTTCGTCCTTGACCCCTCACAATCTCAGGTCCAGTTGAAAACCATCGCCAGGCACTAGTTGTCTGGCATTTTTGCTGAACTGAACCTAATTGGCACAGCCGCAGGGCTCTTAATTCTTTATTTTAATTATATTGTTTAAATCCTTTTAGTTTATTTTTACTTTTGTACTTTTATTAATTTCCGTGAGCCTGTGTTGTACCAAACAAGTGCTTCGAAACAATGTTATTAGTAGGTATTTGTTTTGCCCTTGTTTGTACAAGTTATTGTAGTCAAAGGTCCGTTTAAATTCCTTCTCTTATTTGTTCCCCGTCACTTACATACAATTAGGCTTATCTTTCATCGGATTAGGCAGTTACAAAACATATCAACCCTCTAAATTACATACAAGAGAACAAAAAAAGTGATGAGTCACAGTCAATGGCCGTTTAGGCTGCTAGATAAAAAGTTGATTCGATTTTTAAATATCCTAATTATTATTTCTATGGAATGATTGAATTCTTGTATAAGGCTGGTTGAGAACTAGTTTTTAGTAAGAACAAAAAAGTTTTAGCTCTGTAGCGAACTCTATCGAACACCGTCTGAGATTGTATCTTGTTTGACTGATGGCAGATGGCGCTACTTGTCTGAATAGAAATAACGTTCAAGTTTGAGAATAAAGAACTAGGTATTTAATTTATGTTCTTAATGTATATGTAAGCGCGAATCTACCGTTGTGGGCACTGTGAGCATGCCCACAACCCTAACTGAGATCAGACAGAACAAAATGCTTGTGCTCATCACACAAACATTTGTCTTGGGTGGGAATCGAACCTACGACCTTCGGCATAGCAGTCAGGGTCACTAACCACTAGATCAACAGGCCAGTCAAAGTAGTAGTTTAGTATGGATGAATATACTAATCGAGTTAAATTATTACCTCCTACTACTACTACTTCAAATACTACTACGCACTTTAGTATTTTATGGAACATTGAGAAACGCAGCGCAGTAGTTCAGTTTAAAATTATGTATTTTGTATCATTCAAAATCAATGCTTTTCAGTAAGGTACTTAGGTTCGGTACTTAGGTTAGCTATAGGATAGGTATGGTAGGTTAGGTAAGGTTATATGTATATATATATTGCCATTTTAATTCTATCTGACACAAAAGTTTAAAGAGCACATCAGAGACTCACTCAATAAAAAGTAGTAAGTAGTATTGTTTTAAATCTATTTAATGTCATTTTATTAATATCTGTTTTAAAATACTCGTGTCACGGTGTAAGTCACCAAACTCCTCCCAAGCGACAGGTTCGTATGGAATTTTGAGTGTAAATATTCTACTAACTAATATACTCGCCCCCTTTTATTTTAAGTACTAGCTGCCCCATAAAACTTCGTACCGCCTTAGAATTAATTTACTCGTATGTGTTGCAAAAATGGACCGGGAAGACATTTGTGACATTTATTTATTTATTTAATACTTCAAGCACACTAATGTACAGAGGTGGACTTAATGCCATAGGCATTTTCTACCAGTCAACATTATCCAAGATAGAACTTCATTTTAAAATGTTTAATTGTCGTCAAGTTTTCTTGAATTTTCTGAGGTTCCGCTCAACTTTTTAAACTTTTTCTTTCATGTGATCCTTCTCCTGACAATACCAAACACTACAAAAAAAGAATTAGCAAAATTGGTCCAGCCTTTCATGCCTGACCAAGACCAAGGAAAATAGGGATTCATTTTTTATGTATATAGATAACTGACGTTATGTGGGTTTACCAAAGGTCCACCTCCTAATCCAATCCAATCCTAATCTTTCGGGGCATTAAGGGGCCATGTTATTTTATAATTAGCAGTTAGGATGTAAGTTGTTAAACACGTTAGTCTGTGTTTTTACATTCTTACAAAGTACCTATCAAATTGCAGCGTAAATTCTACACCCATTGTAGCTACGACCTTCATTTTCTTCCCTTCACATCCAATCTGATAGCAGTGGCTCGTAAAACCATTTCCCCTGGGAATGAGAACAAAACCTCAAACTCATTCGTTAGTCGTTCTACAGGAGCACATCTCGATACGTCACGCGAATGGTTTCGGCACGTGTCATCCGCCCCTCGGCGATAACGGTAAAATGTTCGCTGTTTACATGATACCTACTAGCGGTAAGGCCGAAGTCCCTATGTAAGCGGTTCAGATGAAAATGACTTTGATAAATTATTGACGTAGGTACTCGTATGTCTACAAGCGAGTTAAAAATACCTACATGTTCAAATTCTTTATTGCAAAGTAAACTGTATAAATTCTTTATTACAAACTAAACGTTCAAATTGAAAACATTAACAATAGGTAATATCTGTGGAATATTAAAAAAATTAGACGTTGGAAAAAAATATAGTTATTCTCTACTATACATTAGGAAGTTTCAAGTACTTATACATAACAAGTTACTTACTGATAACTTTAAAAAATATTCTTCCTGTTCGTCAATTCATCACTGATCATGACTGACCTGACTGACGTGACTGACTCCGGCATAGCAGTCAGGGTCACTATATAGACCATATAGTGACCCTGACTGCTATGCCGGAGGTCGTGGGTTCGATTCCCACCCAGGACAAATGTTTGTGTGATGAGCACGATAATTTGTTCTGTGTCTGGGTGTAATTTTTCTAAAATATGACGAATGTATTTAGTTAAGTACCCATAACACAAGCGCTTAGCTTAGGGCTAGTTGGCGTTGTGTGAAAAGTTGTAAAATATTTTTTTTTATCATTTTTGAGATATTTATAAAGCAGATAACATGATATGTATTAGGTAATAAGTACTTATTTGGCATTGATATTTCTACTTTGTTCAACATTATCGATAATGTTTCATGCAATTAAGTGCATGAAACATTATCACCAAACGACTGTAGCCCTGTTTTACCAAAAAAATTCATGTATGTATAACGTAACGCATTTCACTTCACGGTTAGGTTACAGTAGTAAGGTGATTGGCTTCTGCGCTGCTAGACGCAGATTCGATTTTTGACCAGAACAGTTGTACTATGTCTAGTTGTTTTAAATAATTGTAGACACACACGAGACAAGAAAAAGGCCTATTCGGAGGCAAGGTTTTTAACCCAGCTAATATACCCAGAAGCATGTGACAGTGTTTAAGAAAAACTTTTTTACAAAAAAAACAACCGACTTCTTAAAAAAAAACTAACAGGTAAAAAATAACTCCAGTTTCGGAAGTCTGTGGCTTTGGTGGTTTTGTTTTGTTCATTATTGGCCACCGACTTCCGAAACTGGAGTTATTTTTTACCTGTTAGTTTTTTTTTAAGAAGTCGGTTGTTTTTTTTGTAAAAAAGTTTTTATTTTGTAATTTTTAGTTTCTTTGTATGTAAAGAAAGTCTTTCAAAACTTGAAAGAATCTTTGAAATTGGATAACAATTGCTAAAAAAGTTCTATCTCTAAACATTAATCTGTACATCTCTGCCGGCCCCTTTTAAAATAGAATGGCGTAATGTTATGTTGTGGAAATACAAAAGCTCAGCATAGACATCTGACTATAGCAAACGCGAATAATTGGCTGTTATGCGTTGAAGAGTTCCGTTGCCTGTCTTCTTCATCAGTTTTTCTTCACCAAATGTTACTTTCTAAATGAAAATGCTTGATTTGTTACTAAAAATGTTGAAATCGGTGCATATGTGCCTATATTTTTTGAGGAGTTCCCTCAATTCCTCGAAGATCCGTCAACAGATATGAGTTTTGATACAAATGGGACCAATCTGTTAGTATACCCTATCAAACAAAAAAATTATTTTGAAAATCGGTCCATAAATGACGGAGTACTGAGGTAACAAACCCTAAAAAAAAAAAAAAAAATACAACTGAATTGAGAACCTCCTCCTTTTTTTGAAGTCGGTTAAAAATAATAAATATTTCTTAAAAAAACTAACAGGTGAAAAATAACTCCAGTTTCGGAAGTCTGTGGCTTTGGTGGTTTTGTTTTGTTCATTATTGGCCACCCACTTCTGAAACTGGAGTTATTTTTCACCTGTTAGTTTTTTTTTTAAGAAGTCGGTTGTTTTTTTTTGTAAAAAAGTTTTTATTTTGTAATTTTTAGTTTCTTTGTATGTAAAGAAAGTCTTTCAAAACTAGAAAGAATCATTGAAATTGGATAACAATTGCTAAAGAAGTCCTATCTCTAAACATTAATCTGTACATCTCTGCCGGCCCCTTTTTAAATAGAATGGCGTAATGTTATGTTATGGAAATACAAAAGCTCAGCATAGACATCTGACTATAGCAATCGCGAATAATTTGCTGTTATGCGTTGAAGAGTTCCGTTGCCTGTCTTCTTCATCAGTTTTTCTTCACCAAATGATACTCTCTAAATGAAAATGCTTGATTTGTTACTAAAAATGTTGAAATCGGTGCATGTGTGCCTATATTTTTTGAGGAGTTCCCTCAATTCTTCGAAGATCCCTCGTCAGATATGAGTTTTGATACAAATGGGACCAATCTGTTAGTATGCCCTATCAAACAAAAAAAGAATTTTGAAAATCGGTTCATAAATGACGGAGTACTGAGGTAACAAACCCTAAAAAAAAAAAAAAAAAAATACAACCGAATTGAGAACCTCCTCCTTTTTTTGAAGTCGGTTAAAATAGGTATCAATTCTTAAGGGGGCAGTCCTTGCAAAGCGCCAAAACAGGGGTTACGGTTTGCAAGGTATCTAACCATCTAACACACCAAATATTATCAAAAAAATAAATAAGATACTTATTAGATGTATCACCAGTGACACCGTGTGATATTTTTTAAATTATCCTAAAATGTCTGCTAAAAAAATGTCAATATTTCATATTTACATCGAAATCGGCACTTACTATTTGCACGTTTTCTTGAAATGTAAAGCAATGTTTATAGATATTTTTCGTTATTTCATGACACAAGTGTATGATTATGAGGTTAACCCGTTTAATTTCTAATAAAATAAAATCATACACTAGCAATTTACGTCATAACATTCTTAATATTTTTGCGCAAAATGTTTTCAGTTTGCCATACATTCTAGTATGGAGCGTCCCCTGTTTCATATTTTGTTTTATATTCGAACATGCGTCTGAAAACAAATCAGTGCCGCCCTGGAAACCAAGGTGAGAGCATGTCAGTTTGTAGTCCGCTCCGAACTCGATAAACGTCAACTCATACATCCACACAAGTCATAGGGTGGGGTGCAAGTTACACGGTGTATCTGCCAATTTTTGCACTAGAATTATTGCTCTAGCTATGGAATTATTGAAATTATTTTGCTTTTAGATATTTATTTAAATAAATAATATAACTTAACAGGATTTTTAACTAATAACTAGATTCCGTCATTTTTGAGAGATGGCATTAGTTTTTCTTTAATGTTTATTAATTGATATTTTAATGATAAATTTAACATTCACACATGAATTTTAATAACTGGGTTAAAGCCAAAATTGATGGATAAATAAAATTTCCATAATTTAAATACTACATCATCTTTTATAAAATGGGCAAACAGAAGGAAAGTTCCCGACAAATCGAAAAAAAATAAAGGAAAATTAAACGAAATAGTACGTATCTTTTATTTAAGATATTTTGCCGATGATAAAACGTGGGTTATTATTTAATAACCTTTTGGAATCAAGCTCATTCGACCAGTTCCCTCCAGGATGGCGGACAACACTTTCTTTTCGTAATACAATAAGGGTGTCATTTCCAAGGTTTTTTCAGGTGCATAACCCGTAATTACGAAAATGAAAGATTTACATTTAAAAATCAAAGATGTGTTTTTTACTAATAGAGTATTACGTTGTTATTTCAAAGCAGTAAGCGTTATTTCCATAGTATAAAGTATATATATATTTATATCGGTGACATGTTTAAAACACACAGACTGTTCCTTAATGATTACATGTTTATTTTTAGTTTGCGTCCAACTAAAAGCCAAAACGAAACTGTGAGAGTGTTATTGTCATAAAAAATAAATGAATAGCTACTAAAATTAACCATTCAGTCTAATGTTAATGGTTAAAATGCTAGCACTACTTCTAGAGCATGAGTTCCTGGGTTCAATTCCTGGGTTTGACAAAGTGTTATCGGGTTTTTTAATCTTAAATTTCTGAGTAGCAACCCGGAGTCAGGATTTGTACCTAGTTTATGGCAATAAGATCACCCCCTATTACATAAGACTTAAAACATAACTGGTGAATTATGGGTATACACCACTGTCTAATTCTTCGGGGAATAGGTACAGGTGTGATATTATATGATGCTATGTTTATAAACAAAATTATTGTTTCAGGCTATAGCGTGAGCATTGCTATGTGCCCACGATTACGTCCGCGTGTAAAAGTATGTTCGAAGAATAATACTTATTGTACGTATAAATACTTTAACCTTTCAATCGTGACGATTAGAGACACGATAGAAAGACAATGACAGCGCAAACGCTTGGGGTTTAATGAATTAACAACCTTTTGGCAGTGTTGCACTGCAAACACCTTAAATATTAAAGTAGTAGGAATATTATAATATGAGCCTATGTTTAAAGTACATTTTTTCAAATTACTTTTGTTTGTTTTACCGTGCAGGGACTCTTTTAAATTGAAATGGCAAATCTGTCGGAATTATTGGAATACGGGTAATCAAGACGTTTTCTCCTTTTGCCATTCCAGCCATGATTTTAGCCTTTAAAATGTTGTGCCCCATATGTGTAATTTGTAGTCGTGTACCGTTGCACTGGCGCGTCAAGATTTCTGATGTACAGGACTGGAACACCAACTTTTAGCCTCTTGAGTAGAGAGTCTGAAAATACCCTATGGGTATGCTGTAACTTGTTCAGAGTCCAAGATATTGTCCACTGAGAGTTCGACAACATCTCCTTCAATGTTTGACATGTTTTGTTCGTTTATTTACTCCCTTAACGATCAAATTGTTACAAAACTAATTATAGGTATTATAGGCATACATCCTTTCATCCCCCTTTTCGATCCCTTACAAGCCTTTTCGCGAATCAAAAAGTAGCCTGTGTCCTTTCTCAGGTTTTAGACTATCTGTGTCCCAAATTTCAGTTTTACCGGTGCAGTAGTTTTGGCATAAAAGCGAGACAGACAGAAAGACATGCAAAGTTACTTTTGCATTAATAATATTTAAATATAAGGTATAGAAATACAATTATTTGTTGTTTTTTAGTTAGTCTTTTTGTTCCCTTACGCCATTCATATATTTACCACAAAATATCAATGAACTATATTTAGTATACATGTACTTATAACAGTTTAAAAAATCAATTATAGTATTATTATAATAAAATAAAATTCTAAATTACGAAGTTATTAATTACATTAGACAACACAACTAAAAGAAATAATAATTTTATCAATTAAATTGTAAATCTCTGTTGAACACTGTGACCCCACCCTTTCACGGCTACCAAACAATATCTTAGGCAAGCGAGCATCGCGGTGCAATAGGTCAATTGTTATTACATTGCTTGTTTACTGACACATAATTACTAGCTCTTTTATGTCGAACACGCATTGAAAAAATAATTTTCACGCCGTGCCGTACTGTTTGTCGTTTGTTTCTGGACAAGTGTTAATGTGTGTGTAAGGTGTGTAGCGCGTTGCTACTGTGTAAGTGGAAAATGTCAATGTATGCGTTCAAAAATAAGTTCCCACGCTCGCAGACTTCCCTCTTAAGCGCTGTGTAACTTAACTTTATTAATTTGGTTATTAAACTCGTTTCTGCAATGCCACATACATTATACAGCAATGCAAACTAATGATACTTGTGTTTCCCAACACTAGTATCATTTGAATAGTTTCTAGGAAACCCCGGCAACTTATTTGTAAAGATTTATTGAAATAAATATATTTGGTTTTATCATAGTCTTTCGCCCGCTGATAATATGACCGAGCCCTAAATGTAGTAAGAGATTTTTTCATTGATATCAACACCCCACAGGAATAAATCAGTTTGTTATTGATTGGTAGTTAGTAACGCCCCGGTTAATTCGGTTTTCTTCCTCATTTTGGGGTTTATGTTACATTATGATAATGTATGTGAGATTTTTACTACGAGTTTTTTGTTGCAAAAATATGCACCGTTATATGATGGGGCTGGAAATTTTACTTTAGTCGAGGGGCGTATATAATCAGCCTACTTCGGTTAGTTTAATATTTTAAACATATTTTTAATAGTGTTGTTTTGTTTTAAGCAGCAAAAGTAATATACACTATATTACTTTTGGATTTGCGGAATAAATAAATATTCCACTCCTTTCACACAACGCCATCTAGTCCCAAGCTAAGCAGAGCTTGTGTTGTGGGTAAACATACTTGTATTTCTAAATACATACATATTACAGATAAATTACGCCTAGACACAGAACAAATGGTTGTGTTTAGTAAAGAAACTGCTGTTGTCCTGGGTATCCAACCCACGACCTCCGGCATAGCAGTCAGTGGCACGAATTACTAGACCAACAGGCCAGTCATTTTGTTGTTTTGCAGATCAGATTAGATAACATCAGTCAGATTGCTAAGTCTAAATCTCGAGTTAAAAACAAAACTTCTGACTTTTTGGATTAATTTGCATATTGATTAGGGCTGGTATCCGCAACTCCACGTCAAAGCACGTATTTTGCGTATGGGCTATAATCTACCACACGGGCCCAGTGCGAATTGGTAGATGTCACATGTCTTCGATTTTTTGGTTCTAGGACTTGCCGGTTTCCTCACGATGTTTTCCTCAGTAGTTTAGTAGGCGAAAGAAAACAGCATGAGCAGAGTTTTAAATTCAGAAACATTTTGAGAGATATTTCTCGACACCAGGTTAGACACTAAGCATAGAAAGGAAAGCCGGTTTCCTCTCAATTTTTCTACTTCACCATTTTTGAACCAAGTGATAATTTTATTATACAAAACCAACATTAATCCAAAAAGCCAAAACACACGTCTTTGACACGAAAAAAAAACAACCATCTTCTCAAAAAAACACTAACAGGTGTAAAATAACTTTAGTTTTGGAAGTCTGTGGCTTTGGTGATTTTTTTTTCATTCATTATTGGCCACCAACTTCCGAAACTAGAGTTATTTTACACCTGTTAGTGTTTTTTAAGAAGCCGGTTGTTTTTTTTTTTGAAAAAGTTTTTAGTTTCTTCGTATAAAGCACTAAATAATGGTTTTTCATAAGTTGAAAGAATCATTGAAATCGGTCTGCAATTGCAAAAGAAGTTGCTTTTTAAACATGAATCTTTACATCTCTGCCGGACCCCTTCTAATATAGACAGGCGTAATGTTGTGTTATGGAAATACATAAACCATGCACAGACATGTGACTGTAGCAATTGCAAGTAATTTGCTGTTATGCGTTGAAGAGTTCCGTTGCCTGTCTCATCAGATTTTCTTCACCAAATGATACTTTTAAAATGAAAATGCTTGATTTGTTACTAAAAATAAAATCAGTAGGTATGTGTGTCCCTATATTAATTGAGGAGTTCCCTCAACTCCTCAAGGATCCTATGATCAGATCTGAGTTTTAATACAAATGGGACCAATCTGACTTCAAAAAAAGGAGGAGGTTCTCAATTCGGTTGTATGTTTTTTTTTATAATCAAGTGTTTCTACTGGAATTGTATCCATATTAAATACCTACAAAATATTTACCTTGGAATGTACCTGTTTCATATTTCCTGATTCTAATTCTTGCTGATTAAAACTAACTTCGTATATATAAATTAATTATTTATGACTACCTCGTTGGTTTAGTGGTCATGAAACAAACTTCCGAAGACAAGGTCCTGAGGTAAACTTCTGGGAAGGGCAGTGTGACTGAGTATCATCAAGTTTGACGGTAATAGGTTCACTCCCGATAATAATATAGGACTAACCCCATCAAGTAAAATATTATTCTTCTATAGATATCTCCCTGTCTTACCCTCCGGGAAATACAGACTTTTGTTGATGTTTTAATAAAATAAATGATTCTTAATCTCATAAAGAAAGGGTACGAGCATTGATCATCACTCGTACTTGCCCTGCAGTGGGACGGTAACAACCTGGTGTTATTATTTTGATGTTTAGCTTACTTTTACAGAATATTACAATATCTTTTATCTTATCATTTTAAACGTTTTTGCTTCGTCCGAGAATACCAGCATTTATGACACATACATTAAACCCCTGACCACACTGTGGCCCTCGCTACTAGCGATTATGTCATCTCCCTTACTTTGTCTCTATTTGGCTCGAAGAGTTGCGACACGATGCGATTCGTCCCGGAACAATCTTATGACGGTAAACGCATTCTTTTAGCCATTGCATAAAAAAGCAAAACTTGCCGAAAAAAATGTCATTAGAATCTCGTTTTTCGCATGGCTCCTTTCATATATAACACTTTGTTATTTTAGACGAAATAGTAAGTACCTACCTGTAGCATTTCTTTGGTTAGATTGCATCGTTTTGTTATTGCAGGTAAGCTCTAAGTGTCTCAACATTAGCACAAAATTACTAAGATATTTGCTAAGTTTCTATTTTTAACCGACTTTCAAAAAAGGAGGAGGTTCTATGTTCGTGTGTATGTATTTTTTTTTTTTTTTTTTTTTTATGTATGTTACCTGATTTCTCCCCCATTTGTGAACCGATTCTCAAAATTCTTTTTTTTATTCAAAAGAGTATACTCCCGAGGTGGTCCCATTTTCATTTGGTGAAGATCTGGTGCTGATCTTCGGAGATATACAACGGAACTCTTCAAAAATAGACAGCAAATCCGTCGTTTTAGCTGGAATCGCTTGAATGTTTATTGTTTATACAACATCATGACGTATTATCACGCCTGTATGCTCTGAAGGATACGCAGATGTGTACAATATACCTAGATTTCGACAGTTAGGTATGTTAATTTTCATTTTTAGGGATAAGTGGATAACCCTATTTATCATGACATGTAATGTTAACAATTAACAATAAGTATAAAATAAATTCATGTTTTAATCAATTTCATCAAATATTTGTATGGGAACAACAAAAAATGGAAAAATAAAAAACTTTTTTGCAAAAAATAAAACCGACTTCAAAAAAAGCACTAAACGGTGAAAAATAACTCTAAATTAGGAAGTCGGTGGCCCATCATGAATAAGACAAAACCACCAAAGCCACAGACTTCCTAATTTAGAGTTATTTTTCACCGTTTAGTGCTTTTTTTGAAGTCGGTTTTGTGGTTTAGGTGTTTATTAGTCATTAAAAGCTAACCTGTTTGAAATGAATTCAGTGCCACTTTATCAAATTTTTATGTACATATTACGTTGGACTTTTAATCCCCCAAATAATTTAACTACCTACTTTATTTATAAATGCATAATTAGTTTCACTTCAGAGCTGTTCAACAATTTTTGAACCTCTAGAAAAAATATTTAATTGAACGATACAAAATTATTTAATTGAACGATACAAAATTATTTAATTGAACGATACAAAATTATTTAATTGAACGATACAAAATTACTAAACCTGTTTTCTGTTTTGTAAAAATACAGTTTCTATTAATGCTACCATTGCATCATAGCAAACAATCTAATACGGTAGCCACATGTTTATATATTTTTTTGTATAAAAACAAAGCAGAGATAGCTATTTTGAAATGCAAAGCATGTTTGAAATGTCTATAACTACTCTACTTTTCTTCTTTAAAAATAAATTCAAAGTGTGCACTAAAAATAACCTTTTTTAACTTCTATTAAAAGTATTTATTTTAAATTAAATCATTTCAATAAAACTATAACTATACAATAAAACTATTCTAAATTAACTGGTTACATACATACCTAAAATAAAACAAACAAAATTTAAGAACAAATGCAATGCGGCTAGTCTTCTGGACACTTTTCCCTTTGATAGCGATGCGGATGAGTTTTTTGATGCCCTATAATTGGTTTACTGTTCTTTTGTTTGTTTATTTTTAGGTATGTATGTAACCAGTTAATTTAGAATAATTCAAATAAATAACATTAAATTGCGTATGATTATATAACCCTTCGTCCGATTCGCACTTGGCCGTTTTTTCTTGTTACGTTCTGCATAGTCAATAACCTTAAGTTAAAAGTATGTTAACTTTATAAAAAAATATGACGAATTTGGCATTCAAGGCTCGTTCACCTACGGTAAATTCGTAGAATCTTCAGATGGAAATAATTAGCATTTATTCCGAAAGTATTCTATGATTCACAGGCATTGTCAGAGTTAAGATTTTATTTTTATATTAAGAAAAGAATAGAATATCTCCTCTTGTAAATCTTAGTAAGTACTAACTGTCAAATTTATAATAACTATAATATTGGTTTTTTTTATTTAATTTTCACATAAAAAAAGTAAATAAATTACTACATAAAATGTTTTATATTAGAAATGGTTTATAATGGGCTTCTGAAACATACATAACAACACGCCTGTTAACCCCAAATGGTTAGGTAGAGGTCTAGCAGTAGTACACCCACAATACGTCAGTTACGTAAGAGTCCCATGTAAAAGGGGGCGATCTTATTACCGTTAATCGGGCACAAATCCAGACCCCAGGCTGAAACTGGTAAAATCCAGATGGAAAAACTTAATAACGCTCTGGCCCATCCCCCCGAGATGGGCCAGAGCGATCGAACCCTCATACTCAGCAGTAGTAACTTTACATGCCCTTAAGAAATATTACTAAGGATACCAATTTCCTCACGCTGATCCCCTCCGCCGTCTTTGAAACATGCAATTCAAAGTCACGCGTGCCCCGGTTCAAAACTCGAGAATGGGCAGTCCGCTGGTCCGCTGGTCCGACCCCTTGACTATTTTTGCTCAATGTAATGCAGCTATTACATTGAGCAATAATAGCCAAGGGCAGACTCTGCAATTAATGGTAGTTTATGAAAACTGAGACACAATCTGTCGAGATGAGGTTCACAGCATATCGATTCTTTTAAATAACCCCGTGGACATATAGACCAAATGAAAGCGAAATGAGCTGCCATTCCATACTATGCTAAGCATTGACAGTTCACTTCACTCAAACATTCATGGCGTGACTTCTGCTGAATCAAACAGAGTCAGGTAAGGTGTTATTGAGGTTCTTGTAGTTTTTTTTTTGGAAGTCACCTACCTGCGTAGCATGAACACATTGAACACCGAAGAAACGGCCTTTGTCTACAGACGAATCGGCAAAGTGACAGATTATATAGACAGGAACCTCAATCTGTCTAATTTCTTTTAATACACCTGCCTGCGTAGCATGAACACTTAATTTCTTTTCTTCCGAGACACTACAAAGACCGTTTCTTCGGTGTTCATGCTACGCAGGCTGGAGGGCTGATATCAGGCCAGGTGATGTAAATAGGTTTAGATACTCCTTATTACATAGGACGTTATAATCCCTTAACTGAAAAAATGAGGGAATTTGGCGTTCTGTCTCATCTTTCGGAGAATACAGGCGTAATGTTATAACTTTGACATTGAAGATTTGAATGTATAATATATATCTTTTTGTGTTGTTCTTAGCGAAGATAAAACGACCTTTTAATTAATTACCTATACAGGTGAAACAATATTTACGGAGTGAATTACAAGAAGATGATTTATTTGCAACTGACCTTAGCGACCTACGAGTATTACGCTTTTAGTTATTTTTTCGATATTTGTTTAAGACTTTAGATATTATGGTAATGTAGCAATTAATTAGTCTAGAACGAAGAGATTTAAAATACTATAGAGCGGGCATGTCAAGGTAATGACATAAAAAAACTTTGATCACATGTCTCAGTAACGCCATCTAGAATAATATATGAATATTGGAGCGGCAGCGGAGCTACCTACTAAAAAAAACTCATAGACTTGTGTCCAAGCAGGACACAAGTTTCGGACGAAAATTATAATCGTGATGTCTGGTCTATAGGCATTGAATTAGAAAAGTTTCTAATTCAATGTCTATTAGGTATTGAATGTCTTTGGTCTAGCAGAATGAAACAAGTTTTTTATTGATTTATTAAGTGGTCTACGATCAAATCCAAGTGTCGTGGTTTCTTCCGCACGAACATAAAAACCCTAGTTTAGAAAATTAAATTATTTTTACTATATCCACTTCTGACTGGTACAAGCTTTATGAGTTGTCGGCAAATAAGAGTTATATTTTATTTAGCATGTTTGTGCTTCAAAATAATCAAATAAAATACTAAATGATACCTACTTACATTAGTTTTTTTTTATTTCAATGTCACTGGTTAAATTAAATATTTATTTTTAATTTTTCAAGTGAAGTAAGAGTACTTTACTTTATAAGTACCTAAAATTAATCTTATAATATCCATACAAATAACTATTTAAACTAACACTAACTAGGTACTTAATTGTAATTTTTAAATCGCTTTACACCTTTCTGGAGGTGAAATTTTCATAATGTTTTACTTTTATTAATTAGTCTGTGGCTTTCGTGGTTTTGTTGCATTCATTTTATTGGCCACGGACTTCTGAAACTATAGTCATTTAACACCTTTTAGTGTTTTTCAATGAAGTCGGTTGATGTTTTTTTGTGTAAAAAAAAGTTTTTATTTTGCAATTGTTAGTTTTTGAATAAAAAATAAAACGTTATCTTTTTTTTTTAATTAGCAATGGTAGGTGCACCTGGAAAGTGCATACCGTTACAATTTCTACAAGCCCAAACACGGCTAGGATACATTCCGCCTGCCGCTCTGAGACTGCTCGATCACTTGAGAGCAGTCAGGAGCGTGGGATACGACTTGCACGTGTCCGTGAGCGTCATTCATTATCTCGCGCTTCTGAAACGGATACAGAGAGAGCAGAGATGAGGTCTTTTGCTTTTCTGCACTGAGACTGCTCGGTCCCTCGAGAACAGTCAGAAGCGCGATAGACGCCAAGAAAGCGATCGCGAGCGCCACGCAGTATCTCGCGCTGCGGAGACTTGCACGCAGGGAGACTCTCGTTTAAGCTCCCAGAGTATTCGCACTGCCACATCTTGATCACTTAAGAATCTTGAAGAGCATAAGACGCTCTTTAGTGCAGACCGTTCACAGAATGCTCTAGGTCGGTCTTTGGAAACAGACGAGCAGCGCGAGCAACGCAAAGGTTGCTTGGCAAAGATATTACGACATGCGTGTTGAGGTGTCTGTTCATTCCACGCAAGAACGTGAGTGGATTCAGGCAATTTGGGCAAGTCAGTCAGTTGAACAGTGTATGGCCCAAATTGATCTAGACCGTATACGTCGTAATCTTTGCAATTCATCCTTATCTACATAATATATAAAAATTAAACCGACTTCAAAAAAAACACTAAACGGTGTAAAATAACTCTAAATTCGGAAATCGGTGGCCCATCATGAATAAGACAAAACCACCAAAGCCACAGACTTCCTAATTTAGAGTTATTTTACACCGTTTAGTGTTTTTTTTGAAGTCGGTTTAATTTTTTTGAAAAAAAGTTTTTCCATTTTTAGTTACCATAAAAATATTTGCCATGAATTTATTTTATATTGTTAATTGTTAACAATACATGTCATCATAATAGGGTTTTCCACTAATCCCTAATAAATTAAAATTAACATACCTAACTGACGAAATCTAGGTACCCACCTGCGTACCTCTCAGAGCATACAGGCGTGATGATACGTCATTATGTTGTATAAACAATAAACATCCAAGCGATTCCAGCAATCACGACAGATTTGCCGTTTATTTTTGAAGAGTTCCGTTGTATATCTCCAAAGATCAGCACCAGATCTTCACCAAATTAAAATGGGACCACGTCCTGAGTATACTCTTTCAAATAAAAAAAGAATTTTGAGAATCGGTCCACAAATGGGGGAGAAATCAGGTAACATACATAAAAAAAAAAAAAAAAAAAAAAAAAAAAAATACATACACACGAACATAGAACCTCCTCCTTTTTTGAAAGTCGGTTAAAAAAGAGAAGCTGACTGACTGACTAATTACTGATATATTAATTCTGGGCCTAAACTGTAGGTGTTAGAAACTTGAAATTTTGCAGTTACGTTATAAAAGGAAACTGCAAAATTTCAAGTTTCAAAAATCCTTTTTTTGTTCTCACTAAAAAAGGATTTTTGAAAATTCACCACCTAAGAGGGTAAAAATTAGTGTGACACTTTGCCGTTTTTGAAGTTATTCAAATGAAATTCAGTTCACCGACACAGAACAAGTAATCGTGCTCATCACACAAACATTTGTTCTGGGTGGGAATCAAACCCACAACCTCCACGGTACCAGTCAAGGGCACTAACTAGGTACTAGACCAACAGGCCAGTGAAATAAATAAATAAACAAGATACCGACCTAAATGTTTATTTATGACATTATCAGAAAACAAGCAAAAATCTACCCACGACTATCTTGCAACAGACAAGACTGAGATGACAACTAGACGTATATTCTCATTAAGACACACGTCTTTCTTTAATCAAGGAAATTCAATTATGATCCTAAATTATGACTACAAGCCAAACAAAACAAAACAAAAGTTACAAACGTTACTACGACCGTATTTCCTTCCAACATATATCTTTTCGCGTTACGAGATTTAACTAAGGGAAAAGGTACAAGTTATGAGGGTCAACTAAGGGAAATTCCTTGGCGTTCGCAAAAGATTTGTGTTCTGTGTCTGGAACCCAGTAACCTACATGATGGTGGTTGTAAGACATATCATTTTGCGTATCCAAATCAAAATGGGCGTGCCCATGTTCAGTAGGAACTTACTGGGTTATATAAAATATAGTTAATAGTTTATATAAATAAATATATATATATATATATATATTTTTTTTAATAATAAAATGTTTATTTATCTCCAACAATATACAATATGTCATTGAGTTATATTGATTGTTCCCAATGAGACACACTGTTACTCGTTAGGACAACTTTTTTACACTATATTAAGAGTGTGACCCGTTGGGAACAAAATATTCAATAACACTGTGTCAGTGTTTTGTGTGTTTTTTAAATTAGCAGTGATAGCCTAGTGGTGTGACCGGCGGATTGCCAAATCATAGGTCTCGAGTTCGTACCCAAGGCAAGCACCTCTGACTTTTCGGACTCATGTGCGGATTGTATAATTATCACTTGCTTCAAAAACGGTGAAGGAAAACATCGTGAGGAAACCAGCATGCCTGAGAGATATTTCTCGAGGGCTTGTGATGCCAAGTCAGAGGCCCATGGGCGGCATTAAAACACTGACACCAGGTTAGTTACTAACCACACGATAAGAAGAAGAAGTGTTTTAAATTGCTATGAAACATATAAAATTCTCGCATCTCTGAGTTTGTTACCAAACTGCTCCAAAACAGCTTAACCAATTTTTATAAAAAAAATGTTTAAGTATATTCAGTAGCTCTGAGAATAGCACGTAAACAATCTAAAAAAGGCCAAACGATGTTTGCCGGAGCAGATTTTAATATCTTTTAATCGAATGTTAGGTATAATCGAACAATTCATTACAGGTTAGCTTACTATGTACAGACGCCAGCACATCAAGTTACCCCAATGTGTCAAATTTCTTTGATCGTTTTTCAACTATATGTCAAACAGAATAAGGTTCATTTTCAATTGGGAAAATTTGACACATTGGGGTAACTTGATGTGCTGGCGTCTGTACAATATTGTACTACAAACATCATCCTTAAAAATAAGTTAGTATTTCACACAAAATAACATATAGAGAAAAATTGTAATTTTCGTACGTTCTTACTGAGGAGTCATCACATAGCAACTAATAAATAATTATCATAACACGAGTCACATCGGTACTTGCTTAGATTTGAACCACACCAACGCAAGACTGGCGAGACCTAAAACGTTTCGACTTCAATACTCATTATCTACCTAACTTTTTTCTGACTTTTGGATATACTAAAAATAATGTTGTTTAAAACAAAGACTAGGCCAATATCACGTGGCCAATATAGTCTACATCCTCTTATTGTTTTACACTAAAACAGATTTAACAGCGGCATTCACTTTTGTCCGTAAATAAACCGATGACATTCATTGCCACCATGTGTTTCGTACATTCACTGCCCTGTTGACGTTTTTATATTCTTGCCTGCGTGTGAAGATCCAAAATAATTGTACTTTTATGGTTTATTATGATACCAACGCAGTGTTTAGTGCTGATGACAGCTTGATGACAAGATAATACTATTTATTTGGAGCTGTTAAACTGAGTAGTGTTTCATATTTTCTTTTGGACATTCCAGTGGTAATGTGCGTATGCACACACAAATAAATACATGAATGTATATGAGATGGAGCTTTGCAGCGTGTTTCACTTTGATTTCTTTAGGAAGCTATGAATATTTTTTTAGTAACGCACACGGTTCTATTGTTTTGCATTTTAATTGTATACGGTTGAAATATTTGTAAATATGTGACCAGCTTGTATTTATTAACGTAATATTTTACCTAATTTAGTCTCGTAGTTTTTATTCTAGGAACATATATCGACTTCATAACAGAGTGGAACAAATCAATGGGCTTACAAGTTACTTAGAAAAAAAATACCATTGTACTTTAAGGAGTATCTATGGATGTTAAGGCTAAAAGAAAAATGTAACGTACTTTATACTTGTGGAAAGGGAACAGTTTTAGTCTAGGTAATCTTGTGTAGATACCTAATATTACATTTTCTGGTAATTCATAGGACAGACGAGTGTCAAGTGTCGAGTGTGTGTGTGTAACGAGACTTAGGGTATCTGGGGTTTTTTATCTTTTGTATTGACTGTACCGACAAGTAAAACATACCTGGTGTTTATATTTTAAATTTTCAGCTGTTCGAATCCCGAATCCTGGCTAAGGTAAACTTGTCGAGATATTTGTAAATGCAGTTTTTTTTTTTAAAATAAAAGCAATGTTTCCTATAAGTAAAATATCCATAATTAAGTATTGTGGTTTCCCTTTGGTGAGTATACTAGAAAAAAATCAATGGGGCTTCCTATTGATTTTTTTCTAGTATACTCACCAACACAAAATTAATGTACTACGTATTGATTTTATGCTGATCGGTTCCGTATCATCTAACAGGTTTTGTAATAAAAATCGAATTATTTTTAACAGCACCAGTTTATTATGATAATGATTCAGTTCCAAATTGTCTCGTTGGTACCACAAAACACTATAATATTACATTGAAATAGGATTTAGCAATAGCTAATAATAAGTTAAATTTCCTCGTGTGAACCAACTTGTTTTTCTTTTAGGTATATCTTTATCATAAAATTTATTTATCATTCTAGTCATAGGAACGTTTTGGAACATTATTCCATGGATAATTCGCTGGCAGGGACGTGCTTGAAGAAGTTTTCGACGTTATCAATGATCTTCCCGACGATGGCTTTGATGATTGGAGGTCCGACTTCCTTGATGATTTCGTTGCTGCTGGATGCAATCAACTCACGGGCTGCGCGACCTGTAAGAATATAATGTAAGAAGAAATAGCTTAAGCTTAGATCAGATCAAATGAAAGTATGAAAGGATCGTAGTAGGTGGTGATGGTGGGAAAAAGGCATGAATTTAAGAGGTATAAGATGCCTGTCCGCTTAATATAACAATACAAAGGGTAATAAAAAACCTAGCCGAAGTTTTCAAACATTGGAGCAATGGATTAGCCATTGCTCCAATGTTTGAGAACTTCGTCTGCTTGACGACGTAAACAACGCAATGAATGTTTGTTGAATTCTATTTTGGTTTCTTTCTAAAGATATAGTTTGCAAACTAAACATTATGTGAAAATTCTCTAGTACGTAAAACTACTGACAAATTTACTGGAACCACTCGTTAACTTAAGTGTTAGTTTCGATCAAAAATATTTTAGATTAAGGAGCCTGAATAAAAACTAAGTGTTGAATTTATTCGAGCAAACCTTTCGAAATAAATACACTTGAAATAGAAAGTCATTTCTAAGTAACTACAAAAATATCGAATACAAAATTAAACAAAAATTTAAGAAATTGTTATAAAATGTTGCAAATTGGTGATTATTGTATTAGTTTTTAACAAGACGCACTTTTAATAACGCCATAATCCCGTCGCGACGTCTTATGTTTAGTAGATTTTTTAATATAAAATATTCAAAGTTTCTTTTCCTCGAAGTTGGAATTTTTTAGATAAAGACGTAAAAATCCGGCCAAGTGTAGGTAAGTTGGACTTGCGCATGTGAAGAATCTTGATTTCAAGTAAAAAATTTTGCGCGTCTTAATCAAATCGTGATAGCTGCTGTGATTATTGTCTATGTCTAACTTAAATATTTATTAGCTAGAAACACCCAATATAAATAGACACAGATAAATAATTATGTTGTTTTAGGCGACCGGAATTAAATTCAAGGACTTTATTTGCGTCAGTGGATCGACAATTTTTTTATCAACATGTGTACAAATCACTTAGAAGTATTTTTAGGATCAGGTTTTGATAATTGTTTGCGACTGAAATCAGACTGCTAGAAGGATGCCTGGCGGACTTTATCCACTTGCTTACGATAAAAATTAAGTATCTAATATGACGTTTTAAAGCGGCACCGTTGACCGAGAAGACGTAAATCGGTAATCAAAGCAACCATGATAAAAACGATATTTATTTCTGTAAAAAGGTTCATACAAACACTTTTAAACGTCTTTTTTAGCTTTAGCTAATAGAGGTCGGCATTTTACTATCAGACTACTCTGAGCAGAAACACCAAAAAAACTTACAGGTCGGGGTTTTGGTCTCTTTTAAAGTCCTAACATTATCTTGGTCAGATCATATAAGAACCATGCAGATTAGTGTATGAAATGGTCTTTTGAGGAAAGAACCACACGGATATGAGGGCATGGCCGGCCATGTAACGTGAAATAATGAGGAGCATGTCGTGAGGAAAGTTCTGAGTATGAGTGTAGTTGTTATGAAAGTAGAAAAGGATTAAAAACTCTTTGTCGGTTATGTGCTCAATAATATGGCTAGGAAGGAGGTGACTCTTGCAATGATTTTATGGAACTTTTGGCATAACTGCGAGACATGTCATTTCATGTATTTGCATTTCTTGTTCTTCTTGTGCATGCTTTCAACCCGTTGCCATTAAATGATTTTCGTCCTTATCTCACTAAACTACGATGATTTCACTTACCAAGAAGTTCATTTCCGTCGAAGAGATTTTCCAACTCAATGGTAGACTTTTCCTTTAAATCGTAGGTGTGCTTCCAGTTCTTAATAGTCCAGTGCTTTTCTCCGTCCTTACCAACATTGTCGGCCAGTACCACGTCAGCAGATATGATGACCTTATCTAAAATGTAAAAATTCTTGGATTAGCAAGGCCTATGTTAGGTAAATCAGATGGGGTCCTTAGTATTACCTAAGGATCTGGAATGAGACGCAAAAAAGAGTCGTCTCTGGAAACGAATAGTTTCATTGCCAACAATTAATGGTTTGGTGTCTACAGTACACTTACAAATGGTTTTAATGGATTATAGATGATATACAATTAGGTTCAAGACTGCACAGTAACGGTCTGAAAACATCAAATAGAGAGTCTGGTTCTGCAAACGCTTCTCAATTCGATCTTCGAAATGCTAAATATTTTGACTGTAGTTATAATTCGATCTTCGAAAAGCTAAATATTATGACTGTAGTTTTTTTTATTTTGTATAAGCAGGCAGTATGCTACACGGCATTTTATTGTACACCAAAAATAAATGGCCATTATGAGACAGTCATTAAAAATCTGAATTCTAATCTAGGTTTAAGTACCTGTATCTTGGAAGTCAGAATCCTGCCTGTGCCTGCATCTGTTCGTGTGTAGCGTCAAAATAATTTGCAAGCGTACACTTATATTAGCATCTATTATAATTTGGATTATCCAGAATTACGTCGAAACCAGAAATCTATAAAATGCTTCAATAATAATAATTTTATTCTTGAATTTCAATCAACGGCTTTTTTTTCTGTTGAGGATGATTACGGCAATATTATTTATTTCAATCATTTCCGCTAAGCATCTAATGTAATAATAAAACGCGCAAATTGTTAAAGGTTAATTTAATCGTTTCTATCTACGTTAATAAGGCAGAATCCATTAACAGGTGATAAAAATAACCATAAAATAAATTCTAAGCCACTATGTGTAAACATAATGCACGATTTATCTATACTAATATTATAAAGAGGAAATGTTTGATTGTTTGTTTGCATTGAATAGGCTCCGAAAGTTTTTTTACTTTTTTTTTCTCCACGGGAACGGGAAACCGCGGGATGTCTGCTAGTTTCTTATAAAATATTAATACCTAAGATTATCATTTCAGAATAACCATTACTAACAATGGCAAACCGGTCTCAAAATAATCCATCTAAATAACTGTTGGTTCTACCGTTTTCCTCAAGGAAAGATGTCATCGAGCAGGAAACTACTGCGCATCTGGTGAATATTTGTGCAGTCTTATAATCTGCCAGGAAAATGGTTGTGAAAGTCTACGGATTAAGTACCAAAAGACAAAAAAAAAATGATCGTGTATCGTTGGTGCGTTACATTGAAACTTACATACATAGGCATGCAGAATATAAAGGGTTCAGTGACATGCATTTATACTCCTCAAAACGAGAATATCTAGATAGACAGCACTGTTTGACAGAACGTATTTAATATAATATGAAGCAGGTGTCCCTATCAAACCAGCACTATGTTGTAAGCTCTCTGTGGTATAAATTCTTGTTAAAGTCGCCATATCTAACTGCCGACAATTTTCTGTACATTTAATAATTGTTTTTCATTCTCTCTAACATAATTAAAGCAAAATATCATCTAACACTATCGCTTGAAAAATAATTATTATGTGCGGCTGTCGTCTGCGAATTAAGAGTTTTAATAATAAAAATAAGACAGGAAGGACTTCCTCTTTTATTCTGAGTCAATTTGTTGCGAGAATAATCAATTAAGAAAGTCACATAATTTTATCTTTGTTCAATTTCAGCATAATGATGTTTGTATAGTGATACTTACTATATCTAGATAATACGCAAAGACATCTTAAATTTCTTTGATAATGCGTTTTTTTTAACTAGCTAAATAGATAATTTTGACATCTGTTATATTTAAACTTCTATTTCTCTATCTTTTCTTATCGAAGAGATCAGACGCTTCTGATCGCGTCTGATCTCTATAACACCGTGAACGGACAAGACAATATACCTTGGTCAGACTTTCGAGGTTCGGACGTCTCGTACCGATTCTGAAAATTCTACAAACGACTGCCAGATTGGCAGCGTAAAGGAATAAATCGTTTGAATGTAAATTTTCAAATTTTTGCACATAATAACCTTCACCTTAGATATACTCTACGTATTTTTTACAAATGTTTGACAAATTTACCGTTTGTCAATCATAAAGTGTCAATAACGTCAGTCTAAAATTATATGCTAGGTGTGAGGTATCAATATTTTAATTATTATCTATTTTAAACTTTTCCTTGAAATTTCGATCCTGTGTTTCCGTAAGGGTCGAATAAACGATTTTAAGCGTACTAAGATGCTTCATTCGAATTATTTAGATCAGGTACGCGTAGATTATATTTATTTTCGAACGGATTGGCTATGCAAAGCTTCGACAAAGTCACATTATCTCCAACGATAACGAAGTTCGATAAATCCAAAATGTATTGAATTAGAAAAAGCTTTCGAAATGCTGAATTCGGTACACGTCGGATTTATCGAACTTCGTTATTGTTCCTGGGCCCTAGATTTTAATCACGACAGCTGTTATATAACTTTAGTACCTTAATTACAACCTATCGTTTGGGGTTCTAATGAAATGAATTCTCATACAGATTTCCATCCTTTCAGTTTGTTGCTTAAGTCAAAATAATGATGTTCCTTATATTGATACATACTCAGTACAACATGCGCGTTTCCCTTTCCTTTGATTGGTAGAATGAGCAGTTGTCCATCCATCTCATATTTGCCTCTGAAGTCCACACTACACTGGAGTTTGACATTAAGCTTCGATTTTCCAAGATCACGCCTGTTATAAAAAAAACGGTTTATCGTTAGGCAAAAATAAACGTAATTTAGTGAAATTAGATTTGTTTCCTGGTTTCAACTGCTCTTTAGAATTGTATTTTATTTTGAGGTAAAATAGCTCACAAAGCTTATATTTCATTAGACGTGAAAAGATTTTTTTAAAGTCAGTCTTTAAGGTAATTTAATGATATACATTTAGGGTTCCTAGAATTTTTATTATCGGCTGAAAGAAGCTATTATAATTCATTTTTTTTATCAATATCTGACAGTGTAAAAGCACCGCACTATGAGAGAGAGCAGCGGATCGATATCCTATACAAATGCTATAGAAATTGACAGGTTCCTAGACTCTCAAATCACTTCCTAAATCTTTCCGCGGAGAGATTGTTACAGAATAGTTCGATGGTCTCATTATGGGTAATCAACGACTATGTAAGAACAACGTAGTCCTTCAAGGCTTAAGAGTATTATATTGCTTGTACGATAAGGCGTTTGCTGGATACTTTTTCAAAATAAACATGTTTCTCCGGAAAACGAGCTTTTTTATTACTTACAAGACAATTTATAGTTCTCACTGTTTTAAATTTTTGGTGCAGAACGTACTTCTTTATTTTATTGTATGTATTTATTTATAAGTAAAATGTAGGTAAATAAGCATATTTCATAGGTTGCATTTACAAGATTAACACTCCGTTATGGGACTATAAGTCTTCTAGTCGATCTAAGTAAGACCTCAGTAACGTTAGGATTGATTAATTCAGTCTGCTAATGCACGATTTAATTGTAGTCAAACGAAAATTGTAGTCATAGGAACAAAAAAAACACTTACTGCACTTTTTTAGCAACACAATTCTTGAGTCCGGTACCAGTAATGTCCCAAAGGAGCAGCTTGAGTCCAGCTGAGCTTGCATCCAAATGTTTCATGAAGAATGGATCAAGCTTGTCCACTCCAAGCTCCGGGATCCCGTTGGCCAGTATGGGGATCGTGTTTTGTGTCGTTTGCTTTAGACATTTTGAATCATCCCAGCTACATTTTGTAATGAACGGCGCTGTAAAATGTATTTTGTTACATATTCGAAGCAAAGAGATTTCTTGGCTCAATAAACGGACCTAACGGGGTTATTTTTGTTTTTGGTTGGTACTACATAATATTTTGTATTTTGTAATGTTCAAAAAAGTAGCTACGATAACTAAAAATATTGTTCATTGATTATCATGTTAACTCGAAAAACTTAAAAAAATATTCAAATTGTTTTTTTTTTGACGGACAAGGCAAATTGGAATTAAAAAAAAAACCAAATGCTTCGTGATGGGCAATTTGTATAATGATCAATAATTTAAAATGATTTGATGATTATTTACAATCTACTATCACTTTTTTAATTTTAAAAGTAGGTACTTATAAATTTTAGGATAAAAATTTCATAAATTATTTTTGATTTTAGAAAATATTTCATACTTGAAGAAAAACAAATACTTACCTACCTATTATTTAAAAAAAAAAAAATATTAAATAAATACAAAAAATTACGTACCGAACGCAGCATGTGCTGAACAAACTATGCTCAATACAAGCAGTAACAATGAATACCGATAATACATTTTGGGAAAATAAAATTGCTCACTTGGACACAACTGTATGATTTCAAGTTATTCCGCGGTGTATACCAACCACTAAAGATCCACAGATATATATAGGATAAAAGACATATCTATACATACGTAAGCGATGTAGAAAAACTAGTTTCTTTCATAACAGAGCCACTTGTTTAAGCCTTTAATAAAAATTGATTATAATAAATAACAAAATTCTAAAGTACGTTGACATTGCGCTGTTTTTTTTTGTTCACTTAGTTCGGTACTCGCTGTTGATTTTTTTTTCTTTTGTTTGTGCATTGGTATCAGTTTATAGATAGGGTGCAACTTTAATTTAAAAACGAATGCGTTATGATATTTTTTTTTTACTGGTCCACTGTAGGGTAAAGGCCTCTTCTCATATAGAGAAGGCTCGAGCATTGATTACCAAGCTTACTCAAGGCGGATTGGCGATTTCAAACTTATATAAACTACTAGAAGACGTCCCGCGGTTTTACCCGCGTTGTTCCCGTGGGAATACAGGGATAAAAAGTAGCCTGTGTCACTCAATTTTCCAAATCGGTCCAGTAGTTTCGGAGCCTATTCAATGCAAACAAACAGGTTTTAACCAAAACCTCGTGCATTAGAGATACGCGCCTTAACCTTTGGGCCATCACGACTTTTGAAAAATAACATAATACCTATTTCATATTATGTTACTTTTAACACCTATTTAGGTTTTCATATTTTTACAACCAAACTTACTGCATTCGTTTAGAAATTGGTCATACAATACGAGTTTTTATACTACGGGAGTTGTTAATTTTATCTAGTGGTATAGTTATAAAAATATAAAAAAAACTTAATCATCTCGAGCGATTATATCAATCGTCGCCATGGCTCAAAATAACATCTAAGTGCTATTACGTTGTCGAGTCAATAACCTTTTGAAAAAAAAGAACCATGGACTTTTTAGACCAAAAAACTAACTAACTTTTGATCTGGCTTTGAGTCTAAACGGATACAGTTGAATACCAGTGTTTAACAAAAAACTAGTAGTCTGATAGGCAGACTTTTACAGCCCAGTATAGGGGTAACACGATACCCCTAAGTCTAGTTTTCTGACTAAAAGAGTTTCGGCCTACTGTATAGGGTGACTGGTAATTAGTGACCGATACTTAAACACGTGATTGTACTCATGAATACGAATAACTTTACCAAAGAATTTTTTTTTTACACTCATTGCCTTTCAATTTATTCAATTACGTCAGTACTGCACAACGGGAGCGGTGGGGGTGGCGGGGGAGCGTGTGACGTTACTACTACTAGTAGATTTTGCCCTTCCCGAGGTCAGACTATCAGCTGACAGATCGTGACGATTCGTGCCTACTGCAGTGATTGATCACAGGCCCGCGCGCAGAAATTTAAACAGCGTTTTTTTTATTTTACTGTGTTATAAGTTATTGTGTATAAAAAAAAGTTTCTTTGGTAAAGTTTATTGAAATCATGAATACAATCACGTGTTTAAGTATCGGTCACTAATTACCAGTCACACTATATAATGAATAATCACCTATTTAAGGATTGACATCAACAAATGTAGCATAATTTTCTAAAGTCTCTTCCAGTTATTTATTATTTACCTAGAAGCCACGGGACGAGCCACCTGCTATACTAAGCAAGAGCTTTTGTGTTTAATTTCCACAGAATATAATAAAAGTTCTAATCTGATGAATTACTATTTGTAGGACTCTTACTATCACACTCACTAATGCACACCATAAAAAATTACATAAAAAATAAAAAAGTAAACTAAATAGAGTATTGCGTGGCCTTACAGATAATTGTTGTTGGGTGAGCTTATCGCTAAATAACTTTTACAAAAAACTTTTGGATGAATAGAGAAAGAGAAAATATAATATGTCAGAAGGTACCACAGAATTATAACTATAAGTCCTTTGTATGAGTAAAAGAGCAGGAGAAGTGTGAAATTAAACTTACAAGGGCTGTCTTAATTGAAACATGCTTAGTGTATATCACCATTGAGGTCTTTAGAATACGCCTTAATGCAATATTATTAAACATCAGCTTCTTAACACTTCTGGTCCTCATAGTCCTCTTGTTTTGTATTTATTTCTAAAGATAGAACCAATTTTTTTTTTGCATAGATGATCGTTGCTATGCCCCATCAAGAGATTGCTATTTAATTCTGTTCATAATATAGCTAAGGTGGGTTCAATTACTTGAAATAAAGCTTTAAAAGGACAACGAGGACTTGGCTACAGCTCCCTTTTCACATATTTTTGAAACGACTTAAAATAAGAGCAATTCGCAATTTGTTGCTATACTTTTTTTACTATTTTTACTCAATTACTCGAAGACAGATTGACTGAATCGGCTTTTTTGTGTTGTTTAAAACGGTATAGGTATCTTCCAAGCGGTCCTATATAATACTGATCAAGTTCTGGCGAGTAATTTTCGAGTTATCCTTGACAATACATATTTTATTTGCTTCGAATAATTATGTGGATCAGTTATAATGCACGAAAACCTAGTGAGGTTAAAGTAAGTGTACTTACTTTGTGAAAAAATACATATTAACAAAGGTGTTTGTATTAACAAAGCTGCATCAAGTTAGATTGGAATCAGACCCCATCATTGTTGGAAACAATGATATTATAAGTAAAAAGGTGTAGATAGGTTATAAGCGCTTAGCAAGCGACATGTTAAAATGTGGCTAACTAGCCACACTTGACCCCAGTGTCGCGTCGCGCCGTCAACGGACGCGTGCGTGCGTTTGTGTGCCGTTTTTGAAGATCGAATGTGGTTTAGGTAACTTATCTACACCTTTTTACTTATAATATCAATGGTTGGGAAGGCATTAGTGTGAAGTGTGGTAAACAAAGCGGACATATTTTAAGGGATTGTAGAATATATGAACATGAATTGAAATGAACTTGTGCTATGGAACATTCTCAGAAATCAATATGGAAAAAAAGAAAACAGATGTTCTGTCAAAAGGAAACAGAAACGCAGAAGAAAATATAAAAAAAATGTAGAATGTAGAATATAATTTACTTAAGTTCAATACTATTTGTTACAAAATAAAGTGTTAAAAGTAAAACTATTAATATCAATTCATTATCAAAACATAATTATTGTTGGAGTATGATTTTTTTATCTTTAATTAACCTGCAAATTATCTAAACAGTTTAGTTTCTATTTGTCTGTACAATACAAAAGTACGTTATAAAAATACGTGCAAAATGCAACGCCAGCACATCAACCTACCCCAATGTGTCAAATTTCTTTTGATATGTTTTCAACTTTATTCTAAACACTAGCCGACGTCACGCGGTTTCACCCGCGTAATTCCCGTTCCCGTGGGAATACAGGGATAAAAAGTAGCCTATGTCACCCTGGGATAGTGTAGCTTCCCAACAGTGAAAGATGTATTCAAATCGGTCCAGTAGTTTCGGAGCCTATTCAATGCAAACAAACAAACAATAAAACATTTCCTCTTTATAATATTAGTATACATAATAAGGTTCATTTAAAATTTGGAAAATTTGACAGTTTGTGGTACATTGATGTGCTGTCGTCTGTACCTACCTACATTTTGTTCGTTTATCGTATTTGTATCAGTACCAGTACCTATTAATACTTCAACTCAATCAGCAGTTTAAATATCGGAATCTAAATAAATCTTGACTAATAATATTATAGAGAGGCAAATTTTGTAATTTTGGGATCCGCTCTTTGTCTTGATCTGCTGCAGCGATTCTAAAAATTATGTTTCCTTTTTAAATTTTAAGTATCACAGCCTATATTTAACCTACTACAAAATGCTCGCGGATTAAGTTAGGAGCAAAGTGTTAGTTACTTCTAAAGACAAACGATTTAGAAATAAGGTAAGTCAACAACCTCTTCTGATTCCGGTAACGCATCTTTATTCGTCTCCAAGGTTGCTTAAGTAAATACTAGTTGAAAAACAATGTCTGGAGCACCCTCAATACCTGAAAAAATGTCTGGGATTATATGACATCAGTGTTGGTAGCACGAGGTTCAATAACCCGTTAAACTAAGCTTTTGAACAATGGGTAATGTCTTAGCCATTTATCACATTGACGCTAATACAAACCCTACAATGTTTGGAAAAAAGACTTAAGAAGTGTTTATTACTCTAACGGTTGTGCGATATACCTACATACGTGAATATATTTAGTATGTCATATTTATAAGGAACCTTGACTGTTAATACAATTTTAAATTTAGGTGTTTTTCTTTAGTAACTATTTACATATTTTTTTACTTTTAATTTCAATGGCCTACTAAGTATTTATCTTAAATTATTTGTATTATGACCCGGTACTCGTATCTTAAAACCGGGTTTAGAAAATATTGTCCAGCATTAGGCTGGCTGGCTCCTAAACATAAATGACGAAATGTAGGTGCACTGTTTATTCTTCTGGGCATCTCATGCACTAAGTATGCAATAATGTAAAAAAGCCGTACAGCTTATGTGGTTTAAAGTCATTTAAAAGTATTAAAACAACAAAAAAATGCAATGTAATAACTCAAAAGCTGATAGTTTATTGTATTACAACACTACCAAATGTTACCTTACTGTACAAGTACTGTTCGGATTTGGCCAACACTTTTTGCATTTAGTTGGATTAAGTTAATTATCTTGGTCATAATGGACAACTCAGCGCAAAAAAAACGTGGGACTTTTAGGTCATTCAACCAAGTCTCAAATCGTCAATCTACCATAAGCAAACGAGGTGATCAATGCTCTTGCTTTCTCTGTATAAGAAAAGACCTTTAAAGGCTGGTATAATGTTAAATAAAATGAGGTTGTGAACCAGTTCCAACAGCTTCCTGGGCTTGATTGCTGACAGGCTGGACTCCTCTATTGCCAATCGTAGATAGACATTGGGTTAGCTTTACGTCTGGCTTCTGTACCTATTACATTTTTTTTTCTCATAAGTTTTTTGTTTTCCATTCTATAGTTTGGTCCGGGCTTTCAAGCCGTCGCAGGCTGTATAAAGATCAAGCAATTTTTAATGTTTTGACGATTCGAAACCCATGGTGCGTGAGTTCTTCTGGCACTTGGCAAGATGTCTTTGTCCTTTCCTTCTATCTATGTATAAACAATAAATTGCCATCGCTGCTCACTCAAAACCTGTGAAATGTGACTTAGGGTCATGGACCCTCAGTCATATTTCAAAGATTTTGAGTGACATTACCTACGTATGTATCTGAGTAATCAAATAATAGGTATAGGTAGTGTCACGCCAAACCGTCTTCATACATTTGTTCTTAAAGTTGTCACCTATTTCTTCGTTCATTGTTCTGTCAGTAAGGTTAAATGCGCAAACTGCATGCTAATATATACCTAACTGTAAATTTTAAATTATATCCTATTTATTTATACGTAAACATTATATTTTTGAAGAGTCTATTGACTTGTTTACATATAAGGTACTGAATATAATTATAATAAAATTTCTTTGTTCATATTTCAGAACTGGGCATTAAGTCCGCCTATGTACATTTGCGTGCTTGAGGTGATAAATAAATAAATAAACAATATAATAAAGGTAATATTGGTTTTAAATATGAACAAAGAAATCTAAATAAAACACTTATTAAATACTTTCTGTCCTTTTGGTTTCACATTAAATTGTGCGTACAGCTAAGGAGGGGAATTCCCTGTCAGAGTCGGTGTTTCCTGATAGCAACACTTTTTTTTACTTTTAACTTTATGTCACGAGTGTATTGGTAATTTTAGACAAGCGTGTTTCATCTTTGACCACATCATCGCTTATCATCCGGTGAGATAGTGGTGGACCGCGATACTCAATTTTTTTTTTAATTAAACAGAATTTTAGACTAACCGTGGTCGCAAGCGCTATACTGCTGACTGCTGAGCATGAGAATTTGTATTAGATCTCCGGGTAGAGAAAATGTTACTGGGATTTTCCATTTGGTGTTTGTCAAGCAACCCAAGGTTTGGATTCGTGCCCGATTGATGACATTGGTTCGCCTTTATTTTTAAATGGGACTTAATCATACCTAACTGGCAAAATGTAGCTTTGGGTATAACATGCACGATGTTATGTGGGTATGTCAAATACATTATTATCATCTACCTAGCCTTTACCAACTATTGGGGTCGGCAGCCAGTTTAACCGGTGCAGTGTTTTACATGGAGCGACTGCTTGTCTGACCTCCACAACCCAGTTACTGGGTAACATAATACCCCTAAGTTAAACTGCTTGTCAAACTTTCAATCTTCTGACTACCCTCAATGACTATCTAAGATCTAAATGACGGCAAGTACCCTAACGGCTTAAAGGCTTTTCGAGGCACGTAAAGGTGGCACATTATAACGGCACGGCAACTGCACAGCAGCCGCACGGCGTCGCCTCGAATGTAGGCTACGGCTAGCTACCAGTGCGCTAACTACGCATCGTCGGTAAGGTGCCAGCTCGCCTCCTGCGGGGCGCAAGCTCGCAGCCCACACGCTGACTGCGAGGTGCAAGCTAGCTGTCACCGCGAACACAATTGTTTTATGGCATTTATAAATGAACACGCCTATGATTTGCACGTTTTCATAATGTCTCGGTTTACGACGGTGCAATGACGTTTTGCTGGCGACTCGGAGTCGGCGTGCTGTAAGCGTGCAGTCGACGCGCTGTAAACACATGGTCCGCTCGCTATTGGCACGCGGGCTGCGAGTCGAGATGTATGGTAGTGGCAAGCGCGCTGACTGCTCGCCGTTGGCTTTTTCAGTTTGACATTGTGAAATATATTATACTACCCACGATTTAAGGCTCAAAATTGAATGACAAGTCAATTGCTGGTTTGGAGCGGTGCCGGTGCCGTGCCGGTTTAATGTGCCATGACCTTTAGAGTCTTGAAATGGTCACCCATACATGGACCGACTTTGTCAAGCCTAACTTAACCTTCGATAGACCCTTATTGCTGTTATTGTTTAGCCACGAGCTACTTCAAACAAAATAAATAGATCAGTAATACTTCAAATAAATAGATCAGTAATACTTCTGATGCGTAGAATGATCACCGTAGAAATGCGTATGTCGATGGAAAAATTGTCAAAGTGATACATGGTAGAAACATTTCTGCCGATTATAGAAGAACAAAATTTTCCACTGAAGAATCTACACTTTTCTTCTCTTCATTTAATTATCTACTAGCAGACGTCCCGCGGTTTCCCGTGGGAATACAGGGATAAAAAGTAGCCTATGTGTTAATCCAGGGTCTCGGCTAACTCCATACCACATACGTACTGTTGCACACTCTATGTCACCTATTCCTCGGACATTGTGCGCCATTAACGCTCTCCTGAACTCAAACGCGAATATAGATATGTTTGCGAATTAATGGAAGATGATACTGTTGGAATGTTTGATTTTTTGTGAGAAGAATGCGTGACTGTGTTAAATAAATTACAATAATAATGTATATTATAAATTTAAGTAGTGTAATTGGTTTCGGCCGTTCTATTTAAAATGTATAAATAAATAATACCAAATTTTATTAAAATCCATTCAGTAGTTTTTACGTGAAAGAGTAACAAACATCTTCATAAACTTTCGCGTTTATAGTATTAGTAGGATAGGATAATATGTATGTATACAGAAATATATAAGAATGTTTATTAACTGTTTTATACCCATAACACAAGCTCTTAGCTTAGTTTGGGACTAGATCGCGTTGTGTGAAAAGTTGTGGAATATTTATATTTATTTATTTATTCTTGAGATTGACGTGCTCAAAATAAAAGAAATATTTTTACAATCTGTCAGTTTTTCGATTCTTCTCTAGGCAAAATCCTTTTCTACGGCGGTCATGCAACGCGTGCAGGTGGAACTAAAGTTCAAGCGGAAAAGTTATCAAAAAAACAATTTATTATCAACCATGTTTAGAGCACATTTATCTTAATACTAAGCTTATGCTCAATCAAGAGATATTTCATCGTAAGACAGTTTCCCGAAGAATCTGTTGAAGTTTTCTGTGATCCTTTTCATCGCAGCCGTGAACATGCCACCTCCGATCTCCTGGACAATTTCGTTACCGTTATTCTTAATGAGGTCATCAGCTGCCTTGCCTGGAATTTCAAAAAACAAGACTTCATTTAACATCTTTTGAAAACTTTTTTACAAAATAAATACAATCGACTTCATAAAACAAAACTGAGGTGTTAAATTACTGTAGTTTCGAAAATATGTAGCTTTTTTCATGTGGATGTTTTTTTTTTATTTGTTTTGATACTACAACCAAACTATTAAACCGATTTCTCTGAAATTTTAATAGGACAAAACGGGACGTAATACCCTATAGAATAAGAAGAATCCAGGGGGGGGGGGGGTTGTTATCAAGGTCTTGTATTGGACAATAGCGTGGATAACTTTTACATCGCGATGTAGGATTATGACAGATTTAGTTTATTCGTGGCGAGATAGATGTCGCTACACTTTTAATTCAAAATTCATAAATTGGTACATTTTAGTCGAGTTTTGACGGCCGGGATTACTTACTTAACACTTCATTTTCCTGAAACAAGCCTCCAAATTCAACGTCTGATTTTTCTTTTAGCTCGTAACTGTGGTTGAAATTCTTGATGCGAAGGTGTTTTTTGCCATCTTTTCCTTCCTTCACAACATAGTTCAAAGTAACCGTGTTGACAATATTTCCTAAAAAAAAAAAATAGTTTTTAAAAGAAAATGCAAAGGAGATGTTTCATATTCTGCCATCAGATTTACCTACATTTATCGAAAAAGAGGAAAATGTGGTCAAGTGATGCACAATTTTATTGCACATGAAATACACAAATGTATGGCATTCATGACATCACAGATAAAAAAACAACCGCTGTTTTTCACTTAGAACTTTATGGGACTTTTGCCTAAGAATTGCATTACTTTGATAGTACCTAACCACCAAGCGAAAACATCAGAATGCAATAAAAGTTTAAGTGTCATCAAAAACGGCTTTTGATACTTTTGTTTTCATTACAAATTGGTAATAGTAATATTTTCGAAGTCCAATAGTCTAAAATAAGCTGTGGACGTAAGATAGGCAGTTGATTCATGTAAAACACTAGTATTTAGCTGCATCTGGTTACCAAACCTAATAAGTTCGGAAAAGCAGTTTGTTTGACAAACGCCTTAAGTAAGCATATTTCACAAAAAAAAGCCTGATTAAACTTCTCTTACCCTATTTTTAAAAGTTTGTAAATAAATATTAGTTGACCGGTTATGATGACTAAGATAATATCATAAAATGTAGTTACTTACTGAGAAAAACGTGGATTTTTCCTTTCCCTTTTATGTTAATAATAAGTATCCTTCCATTCATTTCATAATCGCCATCAAGTTTCAAAGCGCATTGAATTACCAAGAAAATCTGGGATTTAGCTGCGTCACGCCTGGAAAAAAAGTACTTACTTATAGTAAAATTAAATATTACATCAGATTAGGCAAACGTGTACGTACTTACAGCACACACGCCAGCACAGCAAGATACCCCAAACTGTATAATTTTCCCACAGGAACATGAACTTTATTCTGTTAGTAATTAAGTTAAAAAACTATCAAAAAATTTGACACATTGGGGTAGCTTGATGTGCTGCAGCTGGCCTCTGTACATCAGCATTTTGCCAGTTATTTCCAAGTCCCATATATAAGGGGGCCAGCTTTACGCCGTCAATCGGGCTCAGATCCAGAGACTCCAGATTGCTGACAAGAAATTCTAGATGGAAAATTTCAATAACTCTTTACCCGACCCAGGGATCGTACACGGGAACAAGTAAAAACAAAGTATGTATGTATCTATACTTTAATGTTATGACATCACGCCTGTAAAGCCAGAAGAGGAGGACAGAGCGAAACAGGGAACGGAGCGCCTGTGACAGCAACCTTGCCTCAAAAGAAAAATATAAATAGTAACGTCGTTTAAAACTTAGTTGTATTTTCATATTCTGCACATTGAAGTAGCATTGCTAAGTCTATTTGTCAAGTTAATGTTTTAAAAACCAGTCTAACGTTTCTAGTTTTACCGGTATTTGGCACAGTCTTAAAAAATAGTTGTTCAAGATTAATTTACAACATCAAAGTTACAAAAACAGTACACCCAATAAAATATCATGCACCCACCGATGGCTATGACAAAAAACGATTGATGTCATCGTGTATTTCTCTAGAAATATTAAAGTATAAAGGACGACTAAGTAAATGACTATGCAAATATTTACAAGAATCTTCGAAAAAAATCTCGATTGAGCTCTGTCTGGCTCTTCTTACGAGCCAATAAATTCAATGTTTCTAAATAAATTTCAAGAGTAAATAGACACTAGTATGCACGAGGTTACGCCGTGGATGGCTGACCATTCAATAAGTTTCAAGAACCCTTTGTGCCTGGTAAAGCACGGTTGTCATGTATAGATCTTTTACAGGCATAACGGGTAGTCAACTGAGGAGTATGCTGTGTCATAAATGCTATTATAATGTATCAGATTTTTAAATAGATAAATCTTGATATCATCTTGTATTTATAATTGTGTGTTTTTGTAATTTTATTTAACTTGCTTATTGACATTATTGTCATTATTAACTGTAATTAATTATTTTATTCCAAATTTTTTGAACAGTATTTATGTTTTATTGTTAATCTTCTTCTTATCGAGTGGTTAGTAACTAACCTGGTGTCAGAGTTTTAATGCTGCCCATGGGCCTCTGACTTGGCAACACATGCCCTCAAGAAATATCTTTCAGGCATGCCGGTTTCCTCACGATGTTTTCCTTCACCGTTTTTGAAGCAAGTGATAATTATACAATCCGCACATGAATCCGAAAAGTCAGAGGTGCGTGCCTAATTTAATAATGTCTATTGCCTATTTGTTAATGTAATGTATTGTTTTATTGAGCATGATTTTACATCTCTGATTATTATTCATTATGTTTGTATGCCTGATCATAGCGCACTTTTATCTTATTCATGACCAACCACTGTACCTATGTTTCACAAATAAAATTCTGATTCTGAACCAAGGGGCATCGTGTTACCCAGTAACTGCGTTGTGGAGGTCAGATAGGTAGTTGTTCCATGACAACACTGGTATTCAGCTGCAGCCGTATAAACTGGAAGCCGATCCCAACCTAGTTGGGACAAGGCTAGTTAGATGATGATGATGAAATTCGGAAGTCGATGGCCAATAATGAATGAGACAAAACAACTTAAGTCACGGACTTCCGAATCTAGAGTTATTTTACACCAGTTAGTGTTTTTGTGAAGTCGGTTGTATTTATTGTAAAAAAACGTTTTTATCCAATAATAAATACTTACTTTGCTTTCATTACTTTACAAGTTTTTAAACCTGTTAAAGTAATGTCGCTCAGGATAAATTTCAGGTTTGGTGAACTGGCGTCGACCGTCTTAAAGGTATCAGGATCCAAGGGCCTTACATCTAGTTCAGGAATGCCATCACTGAAGGAATTCACTCCATTTATAGCATTTTTTAATGTGCAATCGTCATCGCTTGTTCTGCATGGTTCAAAGCCAGGAAAAGGAGCTAAAATGTTAACCAAAAGTGAAGATTAGTATTTTCATTAGCTGAGCTGTAAAAAAAATGTAAGTGTACTTGTATGTACATGCGTTCGAAGTTAAATTTCTTTGGCGTAAGAAGATAAAAAACTTGAAAAAAAAATGTAAAAATAAGGACACTAAAAATAGAAAAATACTAAAGCGTTGACTATAGCTATCTTCAGGGTGTCGATTTTTTGTGACGGAGTGCGCGGGCATCGTAAAAATTTACGCTCATCATTTTCCCCTAACGCTTCAAAATACAACACTTCCAAGAATAATCCTAACTAGACCTCACAACAAAACGGGACGTAAAAAAAATCTTCTGCGTATCTGTCAACTGGTAATTTTCCCAAAAGACTGGTGACATTGCCACGTTATATTATGGCAATGCTTAAATGTAAACGTTATATTATGGCAATGCTTTGGCTCTAGTCAAGGTCAAAACGAGCAAAACGTCGAAGGTTTTAAGATTTGTTAAATTAATATACTCCATTTCCTTATGGTAGACAAACGTGTATTAGTAAACTCATAAAACGCCTATATTGAAGTGAGTCACATACAACTCGAACTGCTTTTAAGGATTTGCTCCCAACCCAATAACACGCTTTGCCGATCCAGAAATCGAATCCACAAAGAGAGACAGGTACAATTTTCAAAAATGTTCAATATACAGGATTTAAATAAAACGCTTTGTAGAACTGATAAGTCTGTAAACTCTCATGAAATGGACTATTTGACAAACCTAGATAACAAGAAAATATTCGACACATATTTTTTCTTTTTCAAATTGATGGAAAACTGCTTAGATTATGCGCATTAAAGTTGAGGAGTGGGGGCTTGTAATGTCATTGGCTAGCATAAACTGTACTGGCTAGTGACGTCATGCGACATTTTAACTCGATGTATCGCCGTTATTTTTTGATTACGGGAAAAAAGAAAAAATACGTGTGGAAATTTTGTTTTTGGTATCTAGATTAGAGACTAAAAACTAAAGTTTTGTCAAATAGCCCATGAAAAAAATATTATTTTGGAAAAGGAACCAGTTATTTGTATTTTAATAAATAATGACTTACCTGATAGGCCGTTCGCTAAGTTAAAAATACAAGCTACACTTGCGATTAATATTCTCGCCACCATTTTTTATTTAAGATGTATGCTAATCAACAACAACCTGATCAATACCAAGCTGATAATCGGACTAAACTTAAATATTATTTAATAATGTTATATATTTTTAAAGTTGATTTCAACATTTTAATTGGCAGTAGGTAGGTAACCTCTAAATTTAAATAAAATTACATGTCAAGGAATTTTGATGCTTAAGACCAGCGTTGGAGGGCACAATAAATGAGCATAAACCTAATACAAATAAAAATAAAATTATTCGAAATTAAAACTGTGCAAAATGTTAAGGTTATTGAGATCACTATCAAACTTGTACAGCGTTTTTCAATCGGTCGGCTTGCGCCAAAAAACGGTTAAAGAAATATAGGTATACGCAACTCATACCGACTAAGGTATTGCTCCAAAGGAGGGTAATATTTCTGATGAAGATGAGTAATACCAGCCTGTCACTCCTACTGCAGGGCAAAGGCCTCATCTCATGCAGAGTTCCAAATATTATTAATTATATTAGCTATACATCTAGGTTACCTTACGATGTTTTCTTTCACCGATGTCAATGAAGTCTAAGGTGGGTACTGACCAACGTTACGAGGTGTAATTTAACATTCGCATCGAACGTGTACGCATCGAGCATGTTACACTGTGTTTTAAAATCGGCGTAACATGCTCGTCAAAACTCTATGCTCCACTTTCGCCGTTAGTTCACTCAAGATGGCTGATTGCGAGCCGGGTGGAGCACTCAAAGCGAGCAACGAGCAGCTCGTTGCTCGCTGGTTTCCCCGTTACACGACGTACTGACTGCACGAATGCTCGCGGTGTAACACGTTACATTACGCCCCGTTACGCCGGTCAGTACCCACCTTAAGATAAACAAATTTGTAACACATATTTTGATAATTGAAAAAGTGACATTTGTACTTGCCCGGATTTCATCCACAGCTTCGTGCATCAGAGGCCATTCTGGCTTGTATGTCGGATAGTTGATATACAGTGTATTGGATCCCTTCTCCTAAGGGCTGATCAATTTCATACTTTGACCCCTAATATTTAGTAAATACGATTCTTATAAGCACTAATCAATCACGAATATGCATTATATTTGTACTGATTTTGTTATATTGGTTGTAGTATTGGATTCAAGAATTGACTGCCTTCCTTGTTTCTGGTAGAAATTGTATTATAGTGGGACATCAACCCTCTTACACAGTTGACAAATACAAATAGTATTCCAAATTCACTGCCTCAGTAAAATAATTATTAAGATAACAGTTACCTACGATTTAATGTAAACAGTTAGGTGGATATCAGAAAATTTTAAATTTTAAGAGTGTTTTTTTTTGTGATTTGCACCACTTTTGGGTAGTGTTGATCTCTGATGGTGTAAGAATTAAGTTTAGGCATGATAAGTGCGGTAGGTTGATAATTACAGCCGAGGCAATATTGCTAGCCCAAGCCGCAGGCGAAGGCTATAAGAAAGGAGAGGCTGTAATTATCAAAGCGCACGTATGTCATACGACGTTTTTTAACATATTTTCGAGGAAATAAATTAAACTCGGACTGAAATTTTAAAATAAAAACAATACAGCGAAAAGAAAAAGCGCGTGGAATAATTTTAACTTGATCACAAATTGGCGATGCGCGCTTCAGTTTTTTTTTAAGTCAAAGGCACAAAAACAGCCAGTATTACTAATAAAGTAAATTGATTAATATTTTTTTGTTTTGGTTACTAACCACTTTTATATTTTTAACCGACTTTCAAAAAAGGAGGAGGTTCTATGTTCGTGTGTATGTATTTTTTTTTTTTTTTTTTTTTTTTTTTTTTTTTTTTTTATGTATGTTACCTGATTTCTCCGCCATTTGTGGACCGATTCTCAAAATTATTTTTTTGTTTGAAAGAGTAGACTCCTGAGGTGGTCCCATTTTAATTTGGTGAAGATCTGGTACTGATCTTCGGAGATATACAACGGAACTCTTCAAAAATAGACGGCAAATCTATCGTGATTGCTGGAATCGCTTGGATGTTTATTGTTTATACAACATTATGACGTATCATCAAGCCTGTATGCTCAGAGGGGTAGGCAAAGGTGTTCAATATACCTAGATTTCGACAGTTAGGTATGTTAAGTTTCATTTATTAGGGTTAGGTGGATAACCCTATTATAATGACATGTATTGTTAACAATTAACAATGTAAAATGAATTCATGGCAATTGTTTGTATGGGAACAACTAAAAATGTAAAAATAAAAAACTTTTTTACAAAAAATAAAACCGACTTCAAAAATAACACTAAACGGTGTAAAATAACTCTAAATTCGGAAGTCGGTGGCCCATCACGAGTAAGACAAACCCACCAAAGCCACAGACTTCCGAATTTAGAGTTATTTTACACCGTTTAGTGTTATTTTTGAAGTCGGTTTTATTTTTTGTAAAAAAGTTTTTTTATCTTCCAACGTTAATTTTTTTCATAAAATGTTGACCACTTTTCTGACATAAAATCTCTTTGCTAAGATTTAAAAAAAAGGAACCCTTTGTTTTAACTCGGAGCATCTTGCAAACCGTGCGTTTTACATTACCATTATGCACTAGTGCGTAATGACATACATTACGATACTGAATTTGGTGGAGTAAGAGATCCATTACGAGCAAATGTGTTTTAATAGTAGATTATTAACCAAGGGCTGTATGACATCAATTGCATACGAGGTTTTTGGCGCCTGAGCGAAGCGAAGGCGCTAATTAACCCGAGTATGCAATTGATGCTTACGCCCGAGATAAATACTCTGCTTTACATATCGATTGTGAGGTAAGTAAACAACAAGACAGCAGGTTTCAATGAACATTTATTAAGAAGAAAAAAATGTGTATTTAATTAAAATTAATAGTAAAATTATTACAATTTGTAAGAGATATGGTCACGTTCTTTTTAATTAATTATTTTCGCGATGCTTTCGCGCCAACTAGTAGACTGCCTTTTTTTTTCACGCACGCAAGCGCGTCAAATCTTGCTGGCCAGTTTGATTTTTAAATCGATTCCATCTAACATACGATGTGGAAACAAATAGTTCCATATTTAAAATAAAATCTTTATAAAATAAATTGTCTAGATTCCGATTCGAGTAATTAATCGATACCGAGAAAAAAAAAATAACTTTTTAAAAATATTCTTCGTGCAGTATGAGTATGACAGTTCTTTTTTCAAATTCCAAAACCTATGCTGTAATGATAGTCATACACCCCGGCATTCAGGGGTGTAAGGGTGTACTTACAGAGCAAGAGATATGTAAAGTATATTTAGCATTAGTAGTGCGTGCGTGTGTGTGTAGTTTTGCATTAGTTTATTTTTCATTTTGTGTTTTTAGTATTTGTAGTTTTTATGGTGTACAATAAAGAGTATTCTATTCTATTCTATTCTATTTATTTTATATGTGATTTTTTTTATTCATAAAAGCTATTTTCTCAAATACAGTAAAATCAGTAATTACAGATGTGTATTGTTTAAATCCCCGCGGAGAATGTTGTGGGATAGTACTAGTTTTGTAGTAAACACGATGACATTTTAATCCTTAGATACTAGGTAATGGAAGATTCTAAAGTTACTTAAGTATCTATAATCACTTGAGTCATAAAATTTTAGAGTGATCAATAAATATTACAACAGTTGATGTTTGAACAAATCATAAGAGAAAACAATTATATAGATTCATAAGTGTAATGTCTACATTGTACAATTTTAACACGAATAAAAAACAAGACATTTAGAGCACTGTAAAATTTTAGTGAAGTTTGTAAATTATAAGTATTTAAGTAGTTCAAAGACATTTTAAAAAATTAAATTAAAAATTTAAAAAACCCCCATCGCAAAAAAGTAAAACATTTAAAAAGTTAAAAATAACACTTTAGCCATGAAATTTTACTTCACGTCGGGGTACCGCTTAAGTAAGAAATGTTCCTAGTACTTGTAGGTATGTAGGTACTTATTTTAACGGTACCCCGACGTTACGTAAAATTTCATGGCTAAAGTGTTATTTTTAACTTTTTAAATGTTTTACTTTTTTGCGATGGGGGTTTTTTAAATTTTTAATTTAATTTTTATTTTATATTTTTTAAACGCATTAATTTTGTTTTATAGAGTTTACAGTTATGAGAATTTTTCAGTGTATTGTATGTAGAGTCAAATGCTGGTTAAAACGAATCCAAACACGACATATCTGCTATTATTTTGTCAAGGGTCTACCTACTGGTGTGCTGAATAGCCTGGCTGCAGCATCAGCTCATCCTGTTGCCATCAGTGCATTGTGTTTAGAATCAAATGCTGATTGAAATGAATCCAAACACGACATATCTGCTATTATTTTGTCAAGAGTCTACCTACTGGTGTGTTGGATAGCCTGGCTGCAGCATCAGCTCATTCTGTTGCCATCAAGGCATTGTGTGCAGAATCAAATGCTGATTGAAATGAATCCAAACACGACATATCTGCTATTATTTTGTCAAGAGTCTACCTACTGGTGTGCTGGATAGCCTGGCTGCAGCATCAGCTCATCCAGTTGCCATCAGTGCATTGTGTGCAGAATCAAATGCAGGTTAAAATGAATCCAAACACGACATATCTGCTGTTATTTTTCCAAGAGTGTATTAGTCTGCTAGATATCCTGGCTGCATCAGACCAAATACACCACAATGTTGCTTATTAATATTACACACATGAGTATTTGAAATTTTAAGACACACATATGTTTGTAAGTAAAGTTAATACCAATAGACGTCTAAAATAGCAACGGCAGCTAACACAAAAGAGCTGATAACCTTGAAACGGCTGAACCAATTTTGATGAAATATCTCTAAGAACCATCGCAAGAAACCCTGCTTTCAAATAAAAAAAACCGCATCTAAATCGGTTCACCCGTTTGGGCGCTACGGTGCCACAGACAGACAGACAGACAGACAGACAGACACACACACATAGCGGTGAAACTTATAACACCCCTCTTTTTGCGTCGGGGGTTAAAAAAGGGGTCACCTCATCGATCAGTTGTTTATTAGTCATCGATGGGTATCTGTACTAATATTCTATACTAATATATAAAGAGGAAATGTTTGATTGTTTGTTTGCATTGAATAGGCTCCGAAACTACTGGACCGATTTGGAAAATTCTTTCACTGTTGGGAAGCTACACTATCCCCGGGTGACAAAGCGTCGTTGATAATGCAATTCCGCGTAACTACAATTGTTAAATACTGCGAATATACACCTTATCACAGTCAGCGAAGGTGTATATTCGCAGTATTTAACAATAATTGTAGTTACGCGGAATTGCACTATCCACGACGATAGGCTACTTTTTATCCCTGTATTCTCACAGGAACGGGAACAACGCGGGTGAAACCGCGGGATGTCTGCTAGTATAAAATAAATGAATTGCAGCAGTGTCATATTGTTACAAGTTTTTATTTCTTTCAATTTATTTTAAAAAAAGTGATGACTTTTAATCGGCTGTCAGTTTGTATATAACGTGCATACCAGCTGTAAGTCATCTATATATATAAAATAAAGTCGTGTTAGTTACACCATTTATAACTCAAGAACGGCTGGATCAATGTGAATGATTTTGGTCTTTTTGAATTTGTCTTTGTCCGGAATAGCATATAGCATAATAATTAATAAAAAAACATGAAAAGTCCTCGAAAAAATAAATATCAAGAATATCGGTTGTCTCAAACATTTTTCAAACGCAGCGCCATCTTGGATGACATGACAGGAGTCAAACTTCCCAGTTCATTATCAGGGGGCTTACCATGAACTCTTATAGCAGGTCAGTTTTACACGAAAAATAACCTGCCCTGTTATTTTGTACCATGAGTGAGTATAGAAGCAGGCGAGCCAGCGATCACGTGACCTAAGCCGGTGAGTGACCACGTGACAGCACTCCAGCAGGCTGGCCTGCAACATTTCCTACCATGAAGGCTTTTTGACATATAGACAATCAACAATTAACCTGCCCTACTGTCATAATTTGCAGGTCTGTAAAACTAACTTTTATTGACCTGTTCTATAAAATTGGAACAAAAAAACGTTACGTATTGTTAAAATGTGCATAAAATATAATTCTTACGTTGTTTTAAAGTATAATAAAATATAGAAAATCTTCTCTAAGCACTGCGTTTACCGTTTATTTTATAAATGAGATGAACATATTTTATTGCGCTTTTAAGAAACATAGTGATAGCAAAAGTATTAAACAATATGCTAAAATTAAAATTATTATTTAGAGGAACTCGATAGATACATTTGAAATGTCGCAGGTCAATACGTTTGTTAAACGTTATAAGGGGTCACTAAATAGCTTACACTTGAGCTCTGTAATGTAATATGAGCTACAAACATTCATGCGACGCCCTATTTTATTACCAAACTTTTCGATTGAGTTGAAGATTAGTACTTATTTACGTGATTAGAATTTAAGCTTATCATTGATCTAATTGTAAAACTTACAGCTTCCCAAATGTTCCAATCTAATGTTAACATCTCCGGCAATCGTATTTAACATTTCTTTTTGTACCCATAGCGATATCTCTGTTAGTATTAAAAATAAGCCACAAAGTATCCAATTGTTCGTAGGACACTCTTCATGCAATATAGTTAAAAAACTCTTCCTAGTTGCACTTGCCTACCACGGTTACCAGTCACTCACAAACACGGTCTCAGTTAACAACACTCAGGTTTTCATAAAACATTTTTAAAACTAACCCACCTGAATTTCAAAATTGCCTCATAAATATTCTAATATTGTCAATAGACAGAACATGACATAATACATTTGTCATTAATAGGTACGTTCGAAAATAAATGTAAAGACTTTTAACATTAACATTTAAGTTTTTGATGAAGATGGAACTCGTTTTCTCTCAAGAATAATGTGAAATTCCATTTTAGACACGGAAAAATGTTTCTTTCATCAATCTCTTTTGTTTTAACCTTTACTTGTTAAAACATATTAAACATCTATAAAAACCGTAAAACTGTCAACGTGTTTCAGAAAGAACGATTGAATTAATCTTATTTAATCTGTGCGGTCAGCCTACTGATCAGAGACTATGAAGCAGGTCAAAATGCAGGTCAGCCGGAAACATTCATGGTACAAAAACGAAACCTGCCAGATTAAACTGCTCAGTTGAACTGCCTTGCAATTGGCAAGTATTTTAGAAGATCATGGTAAGCCCCCAGGTGACAATTTGAAATTGACAAGTCTTAAGGTAAACCCAAGAAGGTAAGGTTGTCAATTTATAGTACGCACCTACGTTCTGAAATTTATTTTGTTACTAAACTAAGAGGTTTTATGTAGCATAAAAAAGTGTTATAAGTATTTCAAAAATCAATTTACGTAATTAACAATGACGACAGAGACGAACTTTAATAATTCTTTGCAAATAGAACTTATTTTACTGTTAGGACTTTAATTAAAGTAGACCGGGAAAACTATAGGTATAAATTGTATGTAACATAGATTCGAGGCAATAATTCAGATTAAAATGATGAATTTAGTATTTTTTAAATCAATGCATTTGCGTAAGCTAATTAGGTTAGGTAGTTAGGTTAGGTTATATATACATGTTGTAATTTTAACTCTATCGAACACAAAATGTTTAAATAAGATCACAGTAGAGACTCGCTGCATAAAAAGTAGTAGTAGTTAGGTTTGGATGTACGTATGTAATCTAATAATTATATAAAAAAATTGATAAGAGCAATAAATTGACTCTAAGGCACAACGAAGTTTGCCGGGGCAGCTAGTTATAAATAAATGCTTAAATAAAGGTTAAGTTTGTGAGGTTGTAGAGTATTCTTTGGAACTACTAAACAGATTTTGGATTTTTTTTTACTTACAGAAAGCCTCATTATTTGTCAGTGTCATAGGCATAGGTATATATTTATATGGGCAGAGGGTCTATGTTAAAGTACAAAATGCACGCCAATGACGTCGCGAGCAAAATGCTAGTAGATAATATAGATGAAGCTCATTTACACAAACATGTTTAACTATTTGTACTAGTGTAATATTACTTGTGTAATATTATTGTTTTGTTATTTTAACTTTACTTAAAAGTTTTTCTTTTATTTTTGTTGAAAAGGTGTCTTTTGCTTCACAATTTCTATCCAACCCCAAAAGAGATGTTTAATAATAAAAAAAATTTAAACATCTACTTTTAAGTAAAAACAAAAACCTATTTGGGTGTTATTAGAAATGTTTTTTTAACAATTCTAAGTAAAAAGACATCAGAAAAATAATGCAAAAAACAGGGAACAGCCGACGAAAATTTTTACGACTGTTTCAGAATAATGTACAGCCGGTCGATTGAGTAAAAATCTTACTTCTCTTGTCAAAAGTTAAGAGTGAAGTGAACTGTGCTTACTTAGCAACAATATATAATGACAGCTCAATTTGCCTTCACTTTGCCTACATATTTACGGGGTGATTGTTACAGAATAGCACTGTGGATTGCAGTACTCATGGTGTTAGTTTCTGCATTGAACCCTTCGATACTTTAGGTTAACTAAGAAATAAGTATGCAAGTGATTACTAATAGCTTTTATTTTCTTATAGATTTTCCAATGACGGAGCTTTGCCTTTAGCTGATTTGATGCTTGGTTTTGATTCTTTATTCTAGAACCAGGTCTTGTACACTGATAAATTTAAAGAATTTCTTTATATTGTCAACGGCTTTTGCGACTACAGCTTTGATAATAAGTGGTCCAATTTCTGTGATGACATCATTACCGCTGGAAGCTATCAGGGTTTCGGTTGATTTTCCTGTAATAGTAGAAACAGCAAAATTTTAGTATATTACAAGTTATTTTTTTTATGATGTGTGAACTACAAGTTGATTACTTGACAAGGTCCTAAGACCTTGTCAAATAATCAACTCATAGTTCACACATCAGTATCTATTGCACCTACAAACTTGTCAAAGTAAATTTTAATACTACCATTTCAATTTCACTATCAAATCAATGTTAGTCAGGTCAAGAGTTTATATGTCCTTATATAGAGGAATTACCATAGAAATTGGCCTTGTGCGAATTTTTATATTCATTCAATCGCTTCTATGTGAACTTGCCTCAATTTATTTGGAATCAGTGTGTTTCGTACCATCGTCACAAGATGGAGCTGTTTAAGTTTTTGTACTAAATGAAGTTGTCAACGATTGAATAATCAAGTAAACATGCATCTAAATCACTAGCACTGAGGGTTATTTTTTGACGTTAGTGTTGCTATTCAAAGAGGTCATGCACATTGACATAAATTTTATCACGCAATTTTAAGTCGATTTTTTTATATACTTACGTAAAAGTTCGTTGTTGGGAAACAAGTTTGTGAACCTCACATCAGACTTGTCTTTCAGTTTAAAAGTGTGTTTCCATGATTTCACATCCCAATACTTCTTTCCGTCTTTGCCAGTTTTATCACTGTAGTTGACATCGGCGTCGATCTGAATTTGTGCTGAAAGTATTTTAAGTATTCATATTATTTGTTTATTTATTTCACACACAACGAAAACCTCTAAGGGGTTATCTGTGAGCTGGCGAGCCGTTTATTTAAATTTGACAATTATGTTATTTGCTACAATATACACAGGTGATCTTATTTTTCTAACAATAATAATGGATTAGAAGTAGGTGCATTAATTCAAAGAGGTACATTAGGAGAAAGTTTGTTCAAAGAAACGTTGTGGTTTGTACTTATAACTTTGACTTTGTTTTTTTTTTCTTAGAATGTTTTTTAATATTTTCATTCAACATGTTAAATTAACAAGACTATTTCGTTGGTGTCGTGGCCGCAGAATTGCTGTGCTGGGCCTATGCTCAGCCGTAATGTTTGCGGACAGGACTTATATCTGTATGAATATAATATAGCATTGTGTTCGTTTATGATTAGATTTTAGTCGGCGAAAATGTTATTGGGTTCTTTCATCGCCATTTTTTTGCGTTCTGAGTGCAAATTTCTGACATGTGATAACGAAGGCTTGCTTCATTTATTCTTCCTCAATTACAAAAATCGTAAAAGTATTTAATTATTTAATTATCATTTGATTTTAGCTCTCGGAACCCTTGGGTTCCGGACCTTTGAAAGGCGTACGAGGGGCCGAAGCCAACTCGCAGAGGCCCATTGTCGTCGTTAATGAAATGAGGCACCAATCGCAGATTTTCCCTGTATGCACTACACAAGCGCATCCAAGGAAAACCTACGGCTGGAGTAAGACTATTGCAGACTATGGTTACAAAAGTACTGGACTATAGGGTAGGGTGGCTAAGATAGACTGGATACCTGGAACTATGAAGTACTATCATATGGCCCCTGCCTCACCAATGTTATATATACACACAGATTAAATGGCAGGGGGTGACTTGCACACTCAATAATGGGCCCTATAAAACGGCCGCTAGCACATAGTGACGTAGCGGCAAGAGACCAACATGTCCTGAGGTGCTAAAGGAGTGGAGCGGCATTCCAAGGCTATCAGGACAATCCCGGAAGTACGGTCAAGATCCCTACCAGCACCTTACTGGAATGATTCCTTCCTCCGAGCACGTGTGCTCTTGCGAATCTCCACTCTAGCCGGCCAATTAAGGCAAGAAAGAGGTGGGAGCTCCGTTCCTCGTCAGAGTTCACTCTGGCCGGCCAATCAAGGCAAGCCAGAGATGAGGAACAAGACATCTCCCGGGAGATCAGGTCCGTGGGGTCGCTTCTGCCCAACAGCTCGCCACAAGCTGTCCGGCGGGCTAATTATTATTATTATTATTTTTTAAATATAATATTTATATATTTTATTACTACTTTTTTGTTTTATTTTGTTGTCGGTGCATTAAAATGCTTAATTGTATAATTTGTCTCAGTTACTTGTAAAATGTTGACGCAGAAAAGCTGTGAACTAATCAAAATATTTTACTTACAATAAGATCATATTTTATAGTTAGTATGTAAGATATTTAGTTGGTATTTGTTTTAGGGATTTAAGATAATTTTCATGTAGGTATACCTTGTGTGTTTACCTGAGATACAGGTTTATCCTAGTTCAGGTAGAATCCTCTAATTATATACCTCTAGTTTAAGGACGTTTAAAGGTGTTTTAAAATTTATGTACATCTATTATTTCATTAGACACTACCGGCTGTAAAAAAGTAAATACCGGTAAAATAAGGTTAATTGGGACTCCAGTGAATAGAAACAAAACTTGAAGGATAATATTCACGTTAGTTTAATATTATTTGATAACAACGAGGTGTCGAATAACAATTATTTTAAAACATCCTCATCTCATCATCCAGTCCTCGTATGTAACAAACAGTTTTTAACTCACGTAAGAATGCCCCTTAAAGTTTTTTTTTCTATTCACCCTTGAGTCCCTATTAACCCCATTCTACGATAGTTAACCAGTTTCATTTAAAATTTTCTTAACATCGTCGTCACGCCTGTAATCCCCGAAGGGCTAGGCATAGGTGTACCTGGTAGTACACCCACATTTCGCCATTATGTTTAAATCCCATGTAATAGGGGGCGAGCCTATTGCCATCCATCGGGCACAAATCCAGACTCCGGGCTGTTACTGAGAAATCCCAGATTGAAGAACTCCATGGCACTTTGCCCGACCCGGGGATCGAACCCGGGACCTCATGATCAGCAGTAGCGCTTGCGACCACTAGACCAACGAGGCAGTCAACAAGTTAAAATTTTCTTAACAGTATTAAGTAAAAAATAATATAACAAAGAAACGTTAATAAGGAAAAGCCGACAGTAAATATTTGGAATCTTTGTAGCATGGCTAAACTGTAAAAACCTCCCCGTGAAAATGAATGCAAATTGAGCTGTCATTCAATAATAAAGCTACACATTGACAGTTTTGCCATGTTTTCACGCGGCGAATTTAACAGATTCGAACGGCTGGATTCTAAGTTTCAGTTTTCATGCATCGATGTCGCTTTCCACTAACATGACGTCAGAAACCAGTTTAGTAGTAGGTAAAATTAAAATTTATTAGAAGTACAAATTGATATATATATAATTAAATAATCTGATACAGACTTTGACCTCACTACGAGTTTCAAGGAAGTTTCATAAATTTGGTCAAGGTAATATATGATTTTTGAAAAAATAAAACTTCAATGGTTTTAATAATGTCTCTACTAATAAATAAATAAACATAAACAAGAGACTTTTCTTTGGTTGTCGTTTCGTTTCTATGGATAATGTAGTCAGAAGCTAAGTCTGAGAACCAGTGCTAACGAAGAGATATCGTGCTACTTATACAACGTGTTTTTTTTGGATATCCCATAACTCTAGGGTATGATTGAGACCATATCAAAGAATCAACTGGCATATGAATTATGTTTCAATCATCCTTTTTTTTTATTAACATGAACTAACTAAGTACATACATACATACATACATACATAAACTCACGCCTTTTTCCCATGGGGGTAGGCAGAAACTACAGAGCGCCATATGCTACGATTCTTACATACTTCTTTTGCTTCAAGGCCGGTCGTGCTCTAATATTGAATCACAAAAAATGGAGGATTCGTTTGACTCCGACGAAGTATCATATTATGCGATACATCGCTATTGACGCAATTTACTTGCATCCAAAATGAAGATGAAGAAGAAGCAGGAGAAGAAGAACAAGAAGAAGATCAAGAAGAAGAACAAGAATTTGAAACTTACGAATAAGACGAACAAACTTCAACACTTTTTTTTCATTTACATCGCTTTTATCTTTCCCAATCTTTGAAAATTTCCGTTATTTTGCAATAGTTTTACATTAAACAGGATCACAACTGACCCGTGAAGTAGGCCTACTGGGGAAACCACGTTAAAAAAAACGCGCTAAGTACACTACCTCATAGGTGGCGTGGAAACGTGTGCCGACCGATTATGACGATAACGACTTTTATAACTTTTTGAATCGTTATATCTCAGAAACGGTGGCTCGTAAGAAAAAAAGTATTAATACATTTTTTATAGATAATTTTATGATCTACAATTTTTGTCTGAGGTACTTTTATGATAAAACTTACCGTTTTGCTGAAAATCGCGAAAAACTCATTTTTTTGACCTTGGACCTTGAATTAATTTTTTTCATTACAGGGGAATGTTGGGGAACTTCTAGACATTGTTTATAATTATGTTTTGAACAACTTCACAGAAATTCAGCTTGTTGGGACTTTATGTAACTTCGAATGTCTAAATAGACCGGACTATTGGCCGCCGAGCGGATATGGAATCAGCTGTTTGTCAACAGCTGTCAAGTGTATTTAATTTTTTGCCATTTTACAAATTGTAAGATAAGATAAGATAAGACAAGTCTTTATTTGCTTTAAACATGGTATAAAGGTGTTACAGTCTTTTAAAATGTCCACATGTTTAGCTATATACAGAATATCAATTGCATGCAAATTAAATATCATTTCAGAACACACTAAATATTAATTAAATCATTCAAATTATTAGATGGATATAATATTATAAAATGTCAAAAAAATCTTTAATGTCATAGAAATTATGTTCAATCGGCCACTTATACAGCTTATTTTTAAATGAGTTACAATTATTTACACATGTACATGTACATGTACATGTACTCATTAACATTTGACAGTTTACAAACAGCTGCAGGTCTAGCCATATTACAAATTCTATTTCTATTCTATTGCGACAATAGAAAGAAAATGGTGAATATGGAATCAGCTGTTTGTCAACTGTCAAGTGTTAACGAGTAGAATTTGTAATATGGCTGAAAATTTAATACACACAGCTGATTTCATATATGCCATTTTCTTTCTATCGTCGCCTTATCGATTACGATGATAGAAATAGAATTTGTAAATGGCTAGGCTGGCAAGTTAGACTAGTAGTCAACTCCAGCATAGATGGGAAAAGGCTAGAAAGATAGTAAGTCCTTCGTTTCTTTTAAACTTCTGTGACTGTTGTAAATGTCTTCATTCATACTGATATTTTTTCCCTCTTCCATTCCTTTGAATCACATGTTGTGACAACCGATTTTCACTCTACTTTTGGGTTAGAGAAGTAGGTAATTAATATTACAGCCCACTCCTTTTTACAGAGGAGAGGCCTGTTTCCCACAAGTGGTCACATTCAAGGCTGATAATGCTTAAAATAATTGGAAAAATGTAGGTGCACAACAGATAAACCCCTATCTTACCATTCGGAGAAATCAGGCGTGATGTTATGTGTGTAAAAATACTTACGGACATCAGCAGTCATAATCCCATTGCCTTCAATAGGCAAAATAAAGAGTTGTCCGTTCATGTCATATTTTGCTTTGACGTACACAGCACATACCAGTTTGATGTTCAACTTCTGCTCTTTGAGGTTTCTTCTGAAAACATTAAAATGAAGAAAAACGTTAGTTTCTAATGTTTATTTGTATTTATTTGTTTATTTGCAGTAAAGTTTTGTCTAAAATCAGGATAATAGTTATTTTACGTATTTGATCAATCTACGAGAATTGTATTCGTAATGAAAATTACACCAAAAGCCAAATAAGGTACAGGGCGGAAAAAAACAACGGGCCTTCGAATCAATATATTTATTTTTTGCTTTTCGAATAATGTATACAGGCTCCGTAAATGCATTTTTTGAGCAAATGTGTTGAAAAATATTTTACATGTTGTGTCAACCAGTCTAGTGCTTTATTTTTTTATTTTTGTGGAATATTTAAAATCAAGGAATATTTAATTACAATCGGACGGAACGGTCATTTTAACAGTTCATATTTGATTAAGGATATAGGCCTTAAGTGTGGATTTGTTTGTAAAAGTTGTTGTCTTCTTGTTGTTGTTAGACATACATATTGATATAGGTAGGTTAATATTTATTTGCTTAGAATGTGGGTAGTTAATACAATTTAGTGTTAGAATATTTTTGGTAACCTTATAAGTTTTGCCAGTAGGCATGCAAAATTTTATTTAGGTACTTATATTTATTTGTTTAGTTAAAGTTATGTTGTTTAATAAAGAGTAGGTAGGTATTCTATTCATATTCGTATTATTAACTTTTGATTGCTTACTAATTAAAAGTCACGTTGTATATTATTACAATGCTAAACATGTCTGTACAAAGGTCAACTTCCATAATAAGCAATCACGCGCTACTTAATCAAGGATTTGCAGAAAGATTACATTTTAAATCGATGTCAATAAGAGGAAAATATAAGTAAAAAACAGTGACTTTAATAATGTAAGTAGACACGCACGATTGCCTGTAATAGCAACATGTCAAAGTATTTAATTGGTCAGTCTAAGGTATCGACATAATTGTAGGTTAGCATCTCGTTGCCTCGTTATTATTATTTCATTAGAAGACATTTGAAAAAAAAACTGGTTTGTCTAGTTCCTAGGATTGTTAGCGACAAAAAATAGGTAGTCTTTTTAATTTGAGATACAACAAGTATTTATTTTTTTGTATTCGGCTAACGATGTCACAGTTGATAATGCTTAAATTGTGAAATTTTCTATTAGCGTACTTTTAACACCATTTGGTTTATGACTTTTTCAAGGAAAGCAGTATTAATTCGTTTGTAATTAAATGCGAACACGTTAAGACCGTCACTAACAAGTGGCTATTGAGAGCATTTTGTCCCATTGTTAATGATTAATCTCTAATTTTATTTTTTTCTATATTTTTTTTTATCGTTGAGCTTGTTCAAGGCAGATTTGCAATTTCTTAAATTATTGACTTAAATTATTGATAAGTCCTGGTTTCTTCAAGACGAATGGCTTGAATGTGTGCACTATCCACTTCATGAATGTGAAGATAAATATGAAAACATGCCATTCCAGAGGTTCTCTGTGTTCAGATTTCAGGGTTAGGAAATTTAGACAAAACAGGCGACGCAAGAGCTATGTGTCTGTGCACTATTCATTTCAAGCCCTTTTTAATCACCGTTCCTTGGCACCCCCAAGGAACGGTGATTAAAAAGGGCTCCGAAGAACGGTGATTGAGATTTATCAACGTCAAAAATTGCAATTTAATGCCCGATTGACACAGTACCTACATAAAAAACCTAACCAACTAGACATGGGTTTGATCTTTCCTGCTCTCTAACTGTGGGTTGACTCTAAAAAAAGAGGAGGTTCGCAATTCATCGTAATGCTTTTTTTACATTTATGTTAATCAAAGACTCGAAGACGGCTGGACCGAATTTGTCAAACTAAACTATAAAAACCACATTATAACTATCATATGGAAAACGGTTGTATTTTTGTTTAAAAATGTTTTATGTTGATGGAATCAAACCTGCGCTCGTAAATCGCGCTTTCGACTACTAGACGTATCTACAAACATAAAATGAAGAAGTTGTTTTCAACTAAATACTAGTGTTCTTTGAACTCCAAATCTGGAAATACAGGTTATATATGTGCAATAAAAACTAAGTCATGTTTTTGAGTAATTTACATTCCAACGTGATCTACGTAACTATATACAGGGTGGAAGAGATATCGGCGCACTGCATCTGGACATCTTGACTTTTTTGCATTATCATGGACTCCCTAGCATAGAAATTTCGGCTTTCCGACGAACGAATCCACTTTCCCCAATTTCTAAGTTTTACTTGGTGCTGTTAAACCAACGAGATTTTAAAAGAGAATAATAATAATAAAAAAAAATTGTTCTTATAAAGTTAACAATTATATAATAATTATTATGACACTGAATGAAGTGACTCTTTTTAGGGAAAAATCTCATAGGGAGGAGTGGGTCGTCATTAGACAGGAATGGGTTTTTACAGTTAAAGATAGGGATAAATGCTAGGGTTGGTTTATAATCATGTATACAGAATTCGTGGAGTATGTGCAATGATGTTCTATCCTGTATAGTCTCTCTCGACAAACTTTGTTTTTGAGAAGGTTGGAATTCAAATGTCAATGTCGATCTGTCAAAGTTTGTCTAATTTCCTACGTTTTTAGGAATCCGTAGTCAACTAGGAACCCTTATAGTTTCGCCATGTCTGTCCGTCCGTCCGTCCGTCCGTCCTTGCTTAATCTCTGTGACCGTTAGCACTAGAAAGCTGAAATTTGATACCAATATGTGTATCAATCACACCAACTTAGTGGTAAAATGAAAATTGGAAAAAAATGTTTTTTTTTAGGTAGCCCCCCTATATGTAAAGTGAGAAGAGTTTTTTTTTTATTTCAACCCTAACGTGTGATATATTGTTGGAAAGGTATTTAAAAATAAAAAAACTTTTTTGCAAAAAATAAAACCGACTTAAAAAAACACTAACCGGTGTAAAATAACTCTAAATTCGGAAGTCGGTGGCCCATCATGAATAAGACAAAACCACCAAAGCCACAGACTTCCTAATTTAGAGTTATTTTACACCGGTTAGTGTTTTTTTTAAGTCGGTTTTATTTTTTGCAAAAAAGTTTTTGTTTTTCCATTTTTAGTTGTTCTCATACAAATATTTGCCATGAATTTATTTTATATTGTTAATTATTGTTACCAATACATGTCATGGTAATAGGGTTATCTGACATATCCCTATCAAATGAAACTTAACATACCTAACGGTCGAAACTTAGGTATATTGTACACATCTGCGTACCCCTCAGAGCACACAGGCGTGATGATTCGTCCTGATGTTGTATAAACAATAAACATCCAAGCGATTGCAGCAATCACGACAGATTTGCCGTCTATTATTGAAGAGTTCCATTGTATATCTCCGAAGATCAGCACCAGATCTTCACCAAATTAAAATGGGACCACCTCAGGAGTATACTCTTTCAAATAAAAAAGAATTTTGAGAATCGGTTCTCAAATGGCGGAGAAATCAGGTAACATACATAAAAAAAAAAAAAAAAAATACATACACACGAACATAGAACCTCCTCCTTTTTTTGAAGTCGTTTAATGAATAGGGGTTTACTAAAATCATTTTTTGATAATGTCAATAATTTCGGAAATAATCGCTACAAAAGTAAAAAACAATGTGGGGGGACACATTGTTTTTTACTTTTGTAGCTTTTGAACCATAAGTTTAGAAAATATGAAAAAAATCTGAAAAGTAGAACTTTATAAGGACTTTCTAGGAAAATTATTTTGAACTTGGATGGAAACAACAGTTTTTGTACAAAAAAGACAAAAAGTTGTACAAAATAAATTCTGGACTAAGTTTGTAGTATAATCGTATATGCAAGCATTTTGAACACTTATTGTGACGGAGGGGAAACTACGGAACCCTACACTGGGCGTGGCCCGACACGCTCTTGGCCGGTTTTTTTACATGTTTTGGATTGTCGCTGTGATGAGATTGCGACTAGATTTTTAACGTTTCGGGACCTTCAGTTTTTTAACATAATTATCCAGACTAACTGGATATACTTTTCACAACCTGAGACACTGGAGCTAAACCTAAGACGTACTTTCGGGTTTCTGACCAGAAGGGTTTTTTAAGGGAAAATTTAGGGAGCCCGAAATCTAGTTTTAATATATATAAATAATGTATTAATAATGTATAAATAAATATATCTATAAATAATCATAGATGTTAAATTTTCAAACCATTCACATATTTGCTAACTAATTCATGGTCTGTTCTAGATTCTTTCCAGCAATATGACTGTCATGGAGTCCGAGTGTTCGACGGAGTCTCTTCTATACTGTATATTGTCACATTGGTCATTCCCAAATAAAACGCAAAGGGTTGTTATATTTAAATGAATCGACTTGTGTAAGTGTTACTTAGCTACAGGCTCAAACATGGTCACTTTTGTTTGCTTTCGAGTGAATTATCATCAGAGCAAAAGCATCCACGGTACTTTTTGCACCATAATCAAAAAATCAAAGACAAACGTAATTTATTCAAACACGAACGTCACAATTATTTGTTTATTACTTCGAACACTCAAATGTTTAAAGACGGACTTAATGCCATCGGCATTTTTTACTAGTCAACCTTTACGTTTTGCAGAGATAAACAGTGGTAGGTGCAATTTCGCAAGAAATATGTAAATAGAAGAGAATGAGAATCCTCCAAAAACTCCGCCCTTGTACAAACGCCAGCTCATCAAGTTACCCCTATGTGTCAAATTACTTTGATCGTTTTTCAATTTTATGTCAAACAAAATAAGGTTCATATTCAATTGGGAAAATTTGACACATTTTGGTAACTTGATGTTCTGGCGTCTGTACCAAAGTCAATGTTGTGTATTCTCGACATGGCTGGCTTGGTGGCTGAGAGATTGTCTTCTATTTTGTCGTGGGTTCGATTTCCGCACGAAATAAATATTTATATCTAACAGCCTACAGGTAGGCCAGGTTCTGAGTCTGGTTGTTTGTGTATATTATGAGGATAAAGAAGAAAATATTATTGTAGGACATGATTTTCTTTTTAAAGTCAAACTTTGTGTAACTGTTCAGATAAGAACAAGTTATCCTGTTTCTTTCCTAACCGGTGAAGTTGAATACCAGTATTTTTGACTCGGAGCGACTGCTTAGCTGACTTCTTCCACAACCCACAGTAACTTGGTATATATTGGACTTTTTAAGCCCTTCTGCAGCACGACTGACATAGCGTCATTAAAGGTTCAATTCCGCGTAACTACAATTGTTTAATACTGCGAATATACACCTTATTTACAATCGGCGAAGGTATATTTGCAGTATTAAACAGTTGTAGTTACGCGGCATTGAACTTTCAACGTCGATAGACTGTTTTTTAACCATTCAATCGTTTCAATTAGAGACACAATAGAAAGACAATGACAGCGCGGACGCCGGTGTCCGCTTGGGGTTTAATGAATATAATAATAATATGATGATATACAGTTTGAATATATATAATATGTTTATTATGTTTAATATATATTGTTTTATAATATCTATGAAAGAAAAAAGTGTTTTTAAGAAGTTATTTTAATTTATAATTTTTATCGTCTAGTATGAGTAAATAGCTATTGAAAAAACTTCAAAGTCAAATATCATAAATAAAGTTTAGGGAACGGGGTTTCATAGTCGAATCAGTAGTTTTGAGAACCAAGTTTAGAGGCATTACGGTGTTTAATAATATAGGCTTATTTCATAGTAGTTAATGATGCAAACGACCACCTCTTAAAGGATCTAGGTCCACTTACATCCCTGTATTGTTATAACCTCAAAATTCAATTCCTCTTAATTCAAAACCATTAGAGACAGGCATTAGAGACAGCGCGGACACCGGTGTCCCCTTAGGGTTTAATGAATTAAACCCCAAGCGGACACCGCTGTCATTGTCTTTCTATTGCGTCTCTAATTGACAATTTGACACGATTGAAAGGTTTAAAAGTGCAATAGATAGTGGGGACTAAGTAAGGGGAGTAAGTAAGGGGTTAGTGAGGCTGTAATTATTATAACAGCGAGCACCTCTTAAAAAACAAAAGAAAACTCACGTAATCTTCTTGGCTTGGCATTTCTTGAGACCAGTGACAACGATATCGGTGACAATCAGTTTCAAGTTATGGGAACTGGCATCTACGTATTTGATCTCAAGTGGGTCATGCTGGTCCACATTGAGCTCGGGAATGCCGTCACCGAAGAATGGTATCGCTTTTTGGGTTGATTCCTTAAGACATTTTGTGTCATCCCATTTACATTTTGTAATGAATGATGCTAGAAACAGATGAAAAGAGTAATTGAATTAGTTCAATTGGCATACCGTCTTTTTAAAAAAAACGACTGTGCAAATCCTCTAGTCGACTGTTTATTTTATCGTGGTGCTTTGAATTCAGCCAGATTATCATGCTTCTAGGAATTTGAAAGGAAATTAAGTTTAATCAAAAAAAAATAAAAACAAAATAGCGAAATAAATATTTTTAATAAGAATTTAATGTGCACTGTGCAGACAGCAACTGTATTTTAGTTTGATAAATAACATTTCAATAGGTAAATTTATTGCAAGATCTAGAAAACTTGAAAATTACATTAAGTGCTTAAAAAGGGTTACGAAAAGATTCGTATCAATCTACAAATAGTTAAAAAGTTAAATAACGAACTTCGTTGCTAACTGTCCAGCAAGTATTTAAAATACACTCATACTTGTTTTAAATATACAAACTATAATTATATACATGAGGTTTGATAAATACAATTAGTAAGCTATTGACTCAAAATAAAATAATGGCACGATAAAAATAAAGTTTGACAGTAAAATTCAATAAATTATACTTTACCCGGGTTAGAAGTCACTAAACAAATATAAGCCATAAAGACTAATAAAAAAACTTTGGTGTTCATTTTTAAAAACGTATATTTTATAAGACCGGATTATAAGACGCGACTGCACACAAAAGGATAAACTGTCTATATTTTCCTCTATCAAGACATGTCCACTTTTATATACAGATTAAAATGTATATCAACTTAGGAATGTAGAGATAGGTATATATAAAGTGGTCTGTTGATACGAAAAGCTAGATTTTACTACTGCTCGGCTCGCGTTGATGTTTAGTTTTATAATTAATACTTCCTTGATTACTTTAATCTGATTCAACAATCAGTTCAATGTTATATTTTTCCGTCTTAAAAAAATACAATAAAAACATCATTGTCTCGTGGTAACACGTGCGGTCGTATAAATAGAGTATCGTCGTAACGGAGGCCATTTTAGCAGAGGCTAAGTCAAATCATTTATTTCAATAAAACCGATAAAAGGCACTTTTAAAAATTTTAAAGGTATAAACAATGGTAAGTAAATGATTCTATTAACTTCTTTCAAAAGATTTTTTGCGTGGATAATAGGCAAGAAACTCCATACTTACTTACGTACTCCTATAACATAAGCGTAGGTACTTTAGAAGCCTGAAAATAAAATACATACTTGTTCGAGAAAAAGTCCACGTGCCGCACTAACTTTCATGAATTTCGCATGTACAGACGCCAGCACATCAACCTTATTCTTTTTGCATTAAAATTGAAAAACTTTCGATGAAATTTGACATATTGGGGTAACTAAATGTGCTGGCCTCTGTGCGTAACATAGGGTTATAGACGAACACCCGTGTAGGCAATAAAAGCTGCATGGTTTGGTAAAAGGTTAAACCATGCTTAGCGATGTTCAGTTAAAGAACCTCAGGTTTCGGTGACCTCCAGCATGTGTGAGACAGAACATAGGGATAGTTTTTACTCAGTAAGTTACTATAAATGTCTAATTTAAGTAACTGATAGCCTCTGCCTCGTCCAGAGTAGAGGATATCCATGAAGAAGATTTTCCACTTCGAGATATAATGAGTATTCTATTCTATTCTATTCTACACTGCCGACTAGAAGTAGTAGAAGCGGGAAAAGCCGACAAACTGTTTTATCAAGGGGTATCGTGTCATCCAGTACCTGGATTGTTGTTGTCAAATAAGTAATTAATTTAAGCATAAAATGCTGCAGAGTAGTTGTATTTTTAATTTTGAAATCGTTCTAATTGGTGTTGAGATAATGTCAAGAATAAGGTGCTGGGGCTAGAGGTGCTACGTTTTCTTGCGGAAGCTCCGCACTTGACGGAGCCGAAGGTGTGGTCGCGTTACAACCCTAGTTGTGTTATTATCTGTTTGTTTTTAATGATCGTCTTAATTTTAATGCAAACCTTTTGTTCAGGAAAAAAAAAACTAGTGAAGTAACCATTACAACCATGGTTACACGTTGATTTAGGGTTGGTATAGATCTGGAGTAGGCAGTGACTGATCGTTGCCTACTCCAGATGTTCTGGGACGCGGTGGTGTCCTTCTGTGAAACGGTCGTCTCGCAGAAGGAGGCTGCGGAAAGGAAGAGGGAGACTACTTCCACTCACCCGGCCCATAGCAGTCGCACCGGGCGCAGGCGAAGGGCGGACAACGCCCTCTTTCAGCCCCCCTGAATGGGTTCAGGGGCAATGGACTCGGGGACCTCCGCCACCCCGCACATACATACATGGACCCGAGGTGGCGTCGTGTTTTCGCGCGCCCCTCTTAGACGTTGCGAGGGGAGTCTAACACCTCACTCCCCTCGCTGACCTGGCGAGGCCCTTAGGGCTGGCACCAGTCGGGGGTCGCGGATGTATCTTCTATTCCCGTGATCCCCGGCGCAGGTGTGAGAAGGAACACAGGGTTGTTTTAAGTCAGTAAGAGTCTGACAGACCCCTCTGCCCTTCCCGAGGCGGGAGACATCCATGAGGATTTTCCACCCCTCAAAAAAAAGGGCTGGTAAGTAAAGAAAAAAAAATAATAATAAAAGAGACTAAATAACTGCGCGATTTTTATGTCAATGACATTGACATAAAAATCGCGCAGTTATTTAGTAGGCAGAACACACTGTTAAAAATGTATACAAAGATATTATTGACGCTGACTGTACCTACTAATTAGATATTAATAATGCAACTTGACGCCTATGTAGACCAAAAAAACAGGCTTAAGTGGTTTTTCTGATAGTAATGTAGTTATAGGTTTCTTATTAAATGTCTGTTTGCAAATAGATAAGTTTCACGATAAAAAAACGTGATTGATATAATATGTTCGAAGAAACTTGTTGAGTTGTTATACCCTTTTAGAGATTTTGTAGCTACCAAATAACAAATACTTTAAATGAAGAACAAAAGGTCAAAGCATATGCTAGCGAGTTTTACTAGATTCGTGACTAATTCAAGAGATACATATATTCTTCACGTCATCAGTTTATGTAAAGCAACAAGACGTGCTTAATTCCTATTTCTGCAAAAACTCCACTTATCATGTGCTTCATCATCATCATCATCATCATTTCAGTCATAGGAAGTCCACTGCTGGACATAGGCCTCCCCTATAGATCTCCAATAAAATCGGTTGGAAGCGGCTCGCATCCAGCGCGTTCCCGCGGACTTAATGAGGTCGTCTGTCCACCTTGTGGGGGGACGTCCTACGCTGCGCTTGCCGATACGTGGCCTCCATCCGAGAACCTTTCGACCCCATTGGTCATCAGTCCTCCGTGCTATGTGCCCACTGCCACTTCAACCTGCTAATCCGCTGGGCTATGTCGGTAACCTTGGTTCTTCTACGGATCTCCTCATTTGTGCTTGCTTGTGGGTAATGTTACTGGGCCCATGGGCGGCATTAAAACTCTGACACCATCACCCTTAACATGATTATGTAGCGGATTTTTTCTTCAGATAAATCTACAAAGTAACAGATTGTAGAAACATTTACTATGATTTGAGCACGACGAACTAAAAACATGAAGAAAAAACAACCGACTTCTTAAAAGAAAGAAAGAAACAAAGAATAATATTTATTTGACATCAGTCATTAAAACACACATAAGTACACACAAAAAATTATGAAACCATAGAAAAAATAGTAGGTATACACATTATGTGCTGTGTGTCCTCACGGCTGCGCCAAAAAGGTCCATTTCAGCATTCATGCCAGACAGGTGATGCTGTCTGACGCTGGTCTTCCAATGAACCTTGAGGGGTACCTACCCAGTGACGGAAAGAAATAAATAAATAGAAAACGAGTTAGTTAATCAGATAAGTGTGTATTCAAGAGGTCGGTTATACATAAATGTAAAAAATTAATACATATTTTGTTATAAATTATTGTGTATGTGTGTTTTGATGACTGATGTCAAATAAATATTTTTCTTTCTTTCTTTCTTTCTTTCTTTCTTTCTTTCTTTCTTTCTTTCTTTCTTTCTTTAATCCCTTTCACAAAATATGTATTTATTTTTCACTAGCAACGATAAATAAAAAAACACTAACAGGTACAAAATGACTCCAGTTTCAGAAGTCTGTGGCTTTGGTGGTTTTGTTTCGTTCATTATTGGCCACCGACTTCCAAAACTGGATTAATTTTTTTTTTGTAAGAAAGTTTTTATTTTGCAATTTTTAGTTTCTTCGTATGTAAAGAAAGTCTTTTAAAACTTTAAGAATCATTAAAATTAGTTGACAGTTGCTAAAGAAGTTCTTTTTAAACAGTAATCTGTACATCTCTGCCGGGCCCCTTTTAAAATAGAAGGGCGTAATGTTATGTTATGGAAATACAAAAACTCTGCATAGAAATCTGACTATAGCAATTGCGAAAAATTGCTGTTATGGGTTGAAGAGTTCCGTCGCATGTCTCCTTCATCAGTTTTACTTCACAAAATGGTAATCACTTTCTAAATGAAAATGATTGTTTTTTTACTAAACATGTAAAAATCGGTGCGTATTTTACTAAACATGTAAAAATCGGTGCGTACCTATATTTTTTGAGAAGTTTCCTCAATTCCTCGAGGATCCCTCATCAGATATGAGTTTTGATACAAATGGGACCAATCTGCAAGTATACCAAATCAAATAAAAAAGAATTTTGAAAATCGGTCCATAAATGACGGTGTAGTACTGAGGTAACAGACCCTAAAAAAAAAGACAACCGAATTGAGAACCACCTCCTTTTTTTTGAAGTCGATTAAAAATAGAACTCTTTTCACATAGAAATAAAATTGATGATGTGTATAACAACGAAAGTTCCAGAAGTCGTTAGCTAAAAGTCCCATGTAATCAGTGAATCAAAGACATTCGATACTTACTAGTATCTTTGCAGTGAACGAATCATGTAACAGAGGACAAGCCTGCAGTCATCATAATATCAAAAATGACAATATCGAAATGAAACTTGCGGGCTGACTACTGAGAAATGAAGTGTAGATTAGGAGTGGTTGCTAAGCAAAGACATTCAATACCTATAGACCGGACATCACGAACAAAATTTTCGTCCGAAAAAGTGTATCCTGCTGGATACAAGTCTATGAGTTTTTTGTAATACGCTCCGCTGCCGCTCCAATATTCATATATTATTCTAGATGGCGTTACTGACACATGGGATCAAAGTTTTTCTATGACATTTCCTTGACATGCCCGCTCTATAGTACCTATTTTAAATCTCTTTGTTGCTAAGGAAACTGAAGTTGCCCAAGTATTACGTAATAAGACGTTGTTTCGACATCAAGTTGTTTGTATGTACTGTGAATGGTTGAATGTAGTGACCCAATTGTCACTTTACTTTAATTTATAAACAAAAATATTAAAGAGTGGGTTAATTTAAAAAAGTGGAGTTTGTGGCTAAATGATTGCAGCCTCACGAGTCGATCGAAGGTTAAGCTAGACCATTTATTACATACAAGCAGACGTCCCGCGGTTTCACCTGCGTAAGTCCCATTTCCGTGGGAATACATGGAAAAGTAAAGTAGCTTATGTGTTAATAGATGTCAGCTAACTCCATACCAAATTATATTAAAATCCATTCAGCTGTTTTTACGGGAAAGAGTACAAACATCCATCCATCCATCGATCTATCCATACTCACAAACTTTTGCGTTTATAATGAATACGACAGACCTGTTGGTCTAGTAGTAAGTGGCCCTGACTGCTATGTTGGAGGTCGTGGGTTCGATTTCCACCCAGGGCAAATGTTTGTGTGATGAGCACGATTATTTGTACTGTGTCTGGGTATAATTTATCTATGATAATAATGTATTTATTTATAAATACAATATGAGTATGTTAATCAGCTGTTTAGTTCCAGAACCAGAACAAGCAACACAAGCAACACAAGCTCTGCTTAGCTTGCGACTATATGGCGTTTTGTGAGAGTTGTGGAATATTTTTTTAATTTCTTTATTTATTTATAATATTATAATAATGTTTATTTACAAACCCGTATTACAATAGCACTAATTCTAAGGTGTACAATAGTGAATTAAAAAGAAAAAATAAAAACTTTGGGCATTTAATTACAAATGATTAAGTAACTTAACGTATTTATGTGAAGTGTATGAAAAGAGGTGTTGCCATATTATTTTTATTTATTTATTAAAACTTTAAGCACTAGTAAAAAAAAACACCCGAGACCTCAAGCTCTGTAGTGGCGCTTGCGACCACTAGACCAACGAGGCAGTCGAAACCTTATTCTGTTTGACATAAAGTTGAAAAACGATCGTAGAAATATGACACATAGGGGTAACTTGATGTGCTGGCGTCTGTACATACATACATAAAAAGAAACCGATCGAATTGAAAACCTCCTCCTGGAGTCGGTTAAAAAGGTTACACGCAGATGATGTTGAGGTTAAGAAAGAAATAATTATGCAAATATGTAGTTACTCGTAGTTTTTATTCACTAATAGATTTTCCAATGACTCAGCTATACTTTTAGGGGATACTTGTTTAGCTCTAACACGACTGCTAGTAACGAACATAAGTCGAAACGTTCGAATTTTTATTGAAAATTTTCGGTCCAAATATATTATTATGTTAATTTTAAGATTATTCATATTTATGAGTGATACTATTTATGCTTGTAAAGTAGGATCCCAGAGCGATGATACTAAACTTATTTTCGGAAAGATGAAACTTTTGGCTCTCAGTAGTGTCTCATGTGCTTTGAATACCTGCGTATTTATGGGGTTCGCCTTATACAATGTACATACACATTTAAAAAGGAGACACGTGAAAATAAGTAAAGTTCATTAATTTTTTGTGGAGCTTTAAAGCGTCAGATAATAGTTCTGGTTCTCGGAAAGCGACTGATACTGTTCGTAGTACTAAAAAAAATCTACAATATAATAGATAAACACGGTGCAGGTTAATTGCCGGCGGCAACCAGCTTATGACACACGGCCATATGCAGCGAGACTGAACCTATCTTAGTAGGTATATGTACAGATGCTAGCACATCTACCTTAAACCGTAAAATTTTCCCAATCGAACATGAACCTTATTGTGTTCAGAATAAAGTTGAAAACCGATCAAAGAAATTTGACACATTGGGGTAGGTTGATGTGCTGGCGTCTTTACAACGCAGTAATAGCTAGTTGTGGGACCGGTGGATTGCCAAATCATAGGTCTCGAGTTCGAACCCAGAGCACTAACCTCTGTCTTTTCATTTATTCAGCTATTTGACACAATTTTAGGCTCTCATCTAGATTACAAGAAAATATTCGACACATATTTTTTTCTTTTTCAAATTGATGGAAAACTGCTTAGATTATACCTAAACGCATTAAAATTGAAGAGGGCTTGTAACGTCAATACAAGTTTAAACTGTATGTACTGGCTAGTGACGGCATGCGACATTACACTCGATCTATCGCCGTTATTTTTTGAACACGTAAAAAAAGAAAAAAATGTGTTAGATGTTTTCTTGTAATCTAGATAAGGGACTTAAAACTATTTTTTTTTTCAAATAGCCCATTATCACTTGCTTCAAAAACGATGAAGCAAAACATCGTGAGAAAACCGGCAGGCCTGAGAGATATTTTTTGAGGGCTTTTGATGCCAAGTTAGAGGCCCATTATGTCAAAGTCAGCCATGTGAATATAAATAAAGTAACTCTTTTTTTAAGTTACCTTTCTCACAAGTACGCAGGTATTTAAAGTACATGCGATACTATAGAGAGCCTAAGGTTTCATCTTTCAGAAAATATGTAATGTCTTATCGCCCTGGGATCCTGGAGTATTGACTGATTAATTTATTTCTAAACGCTGCAGTGCACAATTATTTTAATTTTCAATTTTGGTTTTTTCTACTATGTCCTCTATACTATAGGTTTTGAAGAATTTCTTGATATTTTGTATGATTTCGGAAAGTACGGCTTTGAGTATAGGAGGTCCAATTTCTAAGAAAACTTCATCCCCGTTAACAGCTATAAGTCTTTCGGCATACATCCCTGAAAAGTAAAAAGAAAATGCTTAAATGTGATATTACTTTTAAAGTTCTTGCTTAAAAAAAAAATATAGCACTTTTTGTATTATCTCTTCTCATTACTAGTAACGCTCTTTTTAAAAATCATTTTTTGTAAAAACTACATTGGTGTTTGATTATGGTTTGTTGCGTTTAAAGTGCATTACTCAAATTGATTTGGCATGAAAAACTTAGCTTAAGTTATTTAAAAATCTCTTTAATAATTTAAATTATCAAAATAAGTAACACTGATTTTTTAATGATAAAGAATTTTTTTTTGGTAAATTTAATTTAACAGTCACTCTTGATCTCTTGCTCCCTTTAAATAATCAAAATGAGATGTCTATATCTACCTAAATAATATAGTCTATCTAAATATTAAAAAAAACTAAGAAATTTATTAGTCAGATGATGTGAGGACCGGATTGGCGCCTGAGATAGCCTTTTGAGGTTAGAACCCACAGATATGAGTGGACCTGACGAGCCAGTGCAGGCATTTCATATCGTTCTAGGTGATTTTACGCCGACTGGTCACTAAGGTCTTCGATTAATTTGAAATCATCGTGGTTTATTCTTAGTGTAAGACAATAGTGCCGTATAAGTGAACCTTAACTCGATACACTAAGTTAGTATGTAAACTGGCATTCAAGCCACTAAAGCTTATTCTTTAACCAGAGAATAAGCATTGCCACTAAACGTGATCATGCTGCCAGAAATATAAACATAACACAACATCACGCCTGTGTTCCCCAAAGGGGTTATGTTTTAGTCCTATGCAATAGGGGCGAGGCTATTGCCATCAATTGGGGGCAAATACAGGCTCCGGGCTGATACTGAGAAGTTCCAGATGGAAAAACTCAATAACGCTATTGTCCTAGCTTGCAGTATCACTTGACTAGCGAGGCCAAGGCTAAGCTGCGGAAGCGGTGCGCATCCTTGGTTCGGAGCAGCGCCAACAGCATCCTGTCTATGATAGCAAGCAGGCTTGATTGTAAGTTTGTGAACCAAAGCTGCAAGGTTTCGGCTGGGCTTACACCCAGCGGCAATGACGTCACATTCTGTTCCTGTTTTTGTCTTTGTATGTTACTAACGTAGTTTGTAAGTAACATACAAATGTTACTAACATTAAATTGCGAGTTCTGTTACTAGTTTCAAATATATTATTATTATCGTATAGTGTATGAAAAAATAAGTATAGGCTTAGATGTACTCACGTAAACGTTGGTTGTTTGGAAATAAATTTGTCATTTCCACTTCGGGCCTTTGCTTTAATTGAAAAGCGGAGCTCCATGATGCCACGTCCCAATACAGTTTTTCATCTTTTTCTTTTTTTTCAAAGTAATTTATTTCGATTCGAATTCGGATCAGAGCTGAAATTATGAAAAAAAAAACATGTTAATAAACTGCCTTGTTGCCTTGTTGATATAGCAGTAGCAACCGCTGCTACAGGGCCTGGGTGAAAGTGTTATTGTTTTTTAAATCAAGAATTTCTAAGTAGCAGTCAGGAGCTCGTAATTGTGTTTGGTTGACGGCGTTGCTAATAACCAAACACAATTACAAGTTCCTAACTCTGACTCTCTTCTCTGTTAACATAACTGAAAACAGTTATATATTATAATATTGAAATTGGTTAACAATTGCTAAAGAAGTTCTTTCTAAACATGAATCTGTACATCTCTGCCGGGCCCCTTTTAAAATAGAATGGCGTAATGTTATGTTATGGAAATACAAAAGCTCAGCATATACATCTGAGTATAGCAATTGCGAATAATTTGCTGTTATGCGTTGAAGAGTTCCATTGCCTGTCTTCTTCATCAGTTTTTCTACACCAAATGATACTTTCTAAATGAAAATGCTTGATTTGATACTAAAAATGTTAAAATCGGTGTGTGTGTACCTATATTTTTTGAAGGGTTGCCTCAATTTCTCGACGATCCCTCATCAGATATGTGAGTTTTGATACAAATGGAACCAATCTGTTAGTATACCCTATCAAATAAAAAAAGAATTAAGAAAATCGGTCCCAAAATGACGGAGTACTGAGGTAACAAACCCTAAAAAAAAATACAAGCGAACTGAAAACCTCCTTTTTTTGAAGTCGGTTGAAAAGAAGAATAGAATAGAATAGAATATTTATTTTCCAGCAACATGGTATAAATACTTAGGTGGTCACAATAATAAATAGTGCTACAGACATGTCTCACCGTTTAAACGGTATGCAAAATTAAATTAAGTACTGACTTAGTCACAATCATTAACCGACTTAAAAAAAGGAGGAGGTTCTATGTTCGTGTTTATGTATTTTTTTTTATGTATGTCACCTGATTTCTCCCCCATTTGTGGACCGATTTTCAAAATTCTTTGTTAATTTGAAAGAGTATACTCCTGAGGTGGTCCCATTTTAATTTGGTGAAGATGTGGAGCACCACATCTTCAGAGTTCCGAGTTCCGTTGTATATTTCCGAAGATCAGCAGATCTTCGGAAATATACAACGGAACTCTTTAATAATAGACGGCAAATCTGTCGTGATTGCTGATATCGCTTGGATGTTTATTGTTTATACAACGTCATGACGTATCACGCCTGTATGCTCTGAGGGGTACGCAGATATGTACAATATACCTAGATTTCGACAGTTAGGTTAATTTTCATTTATTAGGGATAAGTGGATAACCCTAGTATCATGACATGTATTGTTACAATTAACAATATAAAATAAATTCATAGTAAATATTTGTATGGGAACCACTAAAAAAGCAAAAATTAAAAACATTTTTCAAGTCGGTGGCCCATCATGAATAAGAAAAAAACAACAAAGTCACACACTGCCTAATTTAGAGTTATTTTACACCGTTTAGTGTTTTTTTGAAGTCGGTTTAATTTTTTGCAAAAAAGTTTTTTATTTTAAAACACATTAATTATTCTTTATATTCATTTTAGACATAAGTTTAGTTATTATTAAGAGATATAATATAAAATGTAAATAACAGAGTAGGTAGTAAATTTATACTACTAATACTTACGGGCTGTAATACTCAATTGTCCTTGTCCTACAACAGGTAAGACCAAGAGATATCCGTCAATATCATATGTTCCTTTAAGCTCCACAGCACATAGAAGTTTGACGCTCAGCCTAGACTGTTTGGCATTATTTCTAAAAACATTAAAAAAAAAAAAAAAAACATTATAAATAAATAAATAAATAAATATACCACAACTAAATAAATATGCCACAACTTTTTACACATCGCCATTTAGTCCCAAGCTAAGCAGAGATTGTGTTATGGGTACTAAATAGCTGATAAACATACATTGTAGGGGCGATGAGGGATTGTTCAGTGAAAAGGCAGGCAGAACCAATACTTAAAAGGTATACAGTATATTTGATAAAAACACAATACAAGGTAAAACACTTTTGGCGGGAGAGCATTTTGCCGCGTAAAACTATTTGAATGAAACAGCTGCGCGTTACAACATTTAATTTTAGTTTCTAATAGTTTTCATCAATCAATAAAAGCGACAAGATAACCGTCTTGGATGGTGGCAATTGCTACAATAAAAAACAATTTGTATCTCTCTTATTTTTGATGGGCCTGTTGGTCTAATAGTTAGTGACCCTAACCAGGTGGGAATCGAACCCACGTCCTCCGATATAGCAGTCAGGCCCACTAACTACTAGACCAACAGGCAACTCAGTGATGTTATATTATAAAAATAATCTACTTGTATTTGTGCAGATGGAATAATAACTTGTTCTGTTTGAAAACAAAAATACACTTACGTAATACTGATGACGCGCCATGTCTTGAATCCATCGACTTTCACATCGGTTAGATGCAGTTTCATGTCTATTGTACTGGCATTTGCGTGTTTAATCATAAGCGGGTCCAGCTGGTTGATTTTCAGGCTTGGTATGCCGTTTGCGAAAACTGGTATCATTGTTTGCGTTAATTGCTTGATACAACGCGAGTTTTGCGATTCACATTTAATGGATAAAATTGCTAGAAACAGAGGGAACGACAAAGTAAATTAGATTTATTTAAAAACTGACTTTATGGGAAGGTTCATATCTGACGGAACATGCGTCGCGTATTATCGGTCGCGTAACGCCAGAACAGACAAATGTATAGAAAAACACTTGACGGTTCACACTCAACAGATGATGCGTTAGTGCGTCGACGTACATTGTCGCAAACGCTCGGCGCATGTTCCGCCAGATATGAACCTTCCCTTATGCAGATTAAGGACTTTTTTCAGTTATTTTAGTTATTTAATACAGGAGAAGTGTAATTAGCAGACTGTAATTCAAGTCGATTTATGTCCAAGACTTTAAAAATCCAAAGAAACTATGCAAAAAAACATCAACATTGCATGAATTTGCAACCACATTGCTGATTGTCCAGAAAATATTTACAACTAGCAGACGTCACGCGGTTTCACCCGCGTAGTTCCCGGTCCCGTGGGAATACAGGGATAAAATTTAGCCTATGTCACCCAGAGATAGTGTAGCTTCACAACGGAGAAAGAATTTTTCAAATCGGTCCAGTAGTTTCGGAGCCTATTCAATGCAAACAAACAAGCAATCAAACCTTTCCTTTTTATAATATTAGTATAGATGAGCACGCTATACAAAATTCTCAAGTCAAATCATTTATTTAAATTAGACCCATAACAGGCACTTTTTTATGTTATCTTACAATTTAAATAAATTAAGAGAATGATTATAGTTTCACATTCCATTTCCAAAAAGTAAGTTTCATATGGAGAAGAATGTGCAAGAAACACCCAATACTTACTTGCTCTTTTAAAATAGAATTTACAATTTTGTGAACACATAATCAGATTATACTTATTTATTTATTCAAAAAAACATGTTTTCTATGTGAGGACGATGTACCTTGAATAATAACTACACATTGAAGGTTTGATTAGAAGTGCATTATGCATTCGTCGCAAAATAAACTTTTGAAAAATAAGTAGAACTTAAGGTTGAGAGTAAAATGAAAAAAATAATACTTTACTTGAGATAGGAGGTTTACTCGAGTTGGAAGTCACTAAAGAAAAATATGTCACAAAGACTATAAGAAGAAGTTTTTCGCACATTTTTAATATATTTGGGTCTGGATGGAAAAACACGTCCACTCACACTGATAAATTGTTTTTATTTCCTCAATCAAGACAAGTTTTTTTTTGTAAACAGATTCACAAAACCGGTCAAATCTAGAAAAGGTCAAAAGTCGGACTCGCGCACAAAGGGTTCCGTACCAACTTGTACCAACTCCATACTAAACACAATACAAATAAGTTTTATTCTTATTGTTTGCATATTTCTAAGAAATACACATTGTAAAAATAATTTAAATTTTAACTTCTGCTAACTAAGCCCTTTCATACCCCATAATGCTATCGTTTCTCTTTAAAATTTGAAACCCCATTTCGAGGGATGTAAGCGGCTAAGACGTCGGCCTGGCGATCGAGAGTTTGATCCCCACCCATCGTACTGACGTGAACCCATCCAAACACAAGCATTGGTATTTAGCTTAGATGTAGAGGATAAATGGACAAGACTAGGTACTAGTAATGTGCTACCCACATTGATAGTAAGCTTTTTTTTTTAAATAATTACTGTTGTAAAATGAGGAAGTACCTACCCTATAGGCTTTGATTTTCGTGCGACTATCAAAATAAGTATCTTAAATAGAGCATAAACAACTTTTTTTTGGATTCCGTAGATAATGAAGTTTGTTTTATTTTTCAAAGTTCCAAGGGGTTGCAAAACTGAGTATTTTTTTTGTTTCAATTTTAAAGATCTCTGAAATCAAAGTGATCCTCCAAGAGTTTCCTTTTTTAGCCGACTGGGGTACGAACCCTAAAAATGAATATCAGCATAAGAATGTATTAATATGAAGCCAAATTTAATGTGTTTTATTAACACGAATGTTAGATGTTATTATTGGATAGCTGTGCCCTTGCCAGTGTGGTAAAAATAACGTAATAATTACCTGACAGTGAAATAACCGTCAAGTTTTAGATACTTAGTTCCGGTATTTTTTTCTCAGAATCTTCTGCTTCTTATCGTATGGTGAGCGACTAACCTAAAAAAAGGTGGTGTCAGAGTTTTAATGCCTCCCACAGGCCTCGGACGTGGCAACACATGCCATCAAGAAATATCTATCAGGCATGCCGTTTTACTCACGAAGTTTTTCCTTCACCGTATTTGAAGCGAGTGAAAATTATACCATACGCACAGGTCTGTGCATTGATCTCGAACTCGGGACCTATAAACTGGCAATCCGCTGGTCACACCACAAGGCAAGCTTTAATACGTGTTTGTGACTACAATTCGAAGAAAAAAACTAAATCTGTTCCTTTTTTAAACGATTGGAGGATCCATGCAAAAACAGAAACAAGCGGACGAAGTCACGGGCACAGCGAGTTAGAAAAAAATAAAAATAATTTTATTAATATATTGGAAACGAGTATTTTAATTTTTCAATCGGTTAGAATGACGTCACGTCTACGCTAAACATTCATGCTGCGCACGCTGGGACAGGATATTCAACTAACGTACATTCTTTTGTACAGTTTCTTTTACTGTTGATAATTATGATGGGTAGTTTTCAATTAAATGAAGTTTTGATAAATCGCTCTATTATCTGTCTGACCAAGCCTCAATGGAATGCGGCCTTCAATGGGCGGTCTGACAAAATTTTAGTTTTTACTCCCTCATCTAGATTACAAGAAAATATTCGACAAATATTTTTTTCTTTTTGATATTGATGGAAAACTGCTACTGCTACTGAAGTTGAGGAGAGAGGGATTTTAACGTTTTTTTTATTTGAAAGTAGGGTTTCTTGCAATGGTTCTTAGACATGTTTCATCAAAATCGGTTCAGCCATTTCAAGGTTATCAGTTATTTTGTGTTAGCTACCGATGCGATTTTAGACGTCTATGGGTATTAACTTTACTTACAAACTTATTTGTGGCTTAAAATTTCCAAGACCAATGTTTGTTATATTAATAAGCAAGATGATGAAATATTTGGTCTGATGCAGTCAGGATATCTAGCACACTAATACACTCTTGGGAAAATAATAGCAGGTATGTCGTGTTTGGATTCATTTTAAGCAAGGAATGTTCCTAGTACTCGTAGGTATATGGCTAGGTAAGTACTTATTTTAGGGGTACCCCGACGTGACGTAAAATTTCATGGCTCAACGATAGGAAACTGATAATTTTAACTTTTTAAATGTTTTACTTTTTTGCGGTTTTTAAATTTTAAATTTTGTTTAACATACAATGCGACACTGAACGGCAAGTTGCTCAAAACACAAGAAAATTTGTATTTCGGGGGCTACCCTGACACATCCATATTAATAAAAATTGATCTGGAGGTGAAAGACAGTTGGAAGTGACTAAAATTGAGCAACTTGGGCTGGTTTTTCTGCTAAGTCCACCCCCTGCGAGGTACGGACCTCGGCTTAGGGCGTCGCTGGGAGAGGACAGCAAAGGACGGCTGGATCTGTGTGGTTATTATTTAAGGGCAGCGAGTTTATTCAGGCTCAGCGTGCGGGCTCGAGGCCACGAGCAAGGGACGGGAGGACGGCGATTAACGGGGGCCCTGCGACTGGCCTAGGGAATCGGGCTACGTTCTTGCAAACTGTGCTCGTAGACTTATCGCTCTCCTGGAGGATGGTGCTTAGTTTTTAAGTTTTTACACCCCGGCTGGAGGTCATAATTATATTTTTAGTTAAGTTATCTTCACAGGATTGCCCGGTTAAGCAGCACACGTCCTCTTCTAGAACATGACAGCGAGATGCCCCCAAAAAAAACAGGTTTTCTGAGCAAAAACAATTTAGGTAAGTATGAACTTTAAGGATAGGAGCAGTTTATAACCAGTAAATAGTTATTGTACAATATAATATTTGTTGATGAATCGCTTTTTATTTGAAACACTGCTATTAGTCTAGTCTTTTCCTGTTCTAAACATCGAATAGAGTAGATGAGCACACACAAAAAAATAACCTTCTACAATCTACAACACTATCAACACACACACACACACACACACTATTAGCATTTGACTGGCTTGTTGGTCTAGTAGTTAGTGGCCCTGATTGCTATGCCGAAGGTCGTGGGTTCGATTCCCACTTAGAACAACGAGATGACGCAGATGGAAGACAGTCGAGAGAACACCAGCTGCTGTAAATTACTGAATTTACAGCAGCTAACTCGTGCTTGTGCTAAATTCACTTATGCAAAATAAAACTTTAAAAAAAAAAAAAAAACTGTGTGTGTTGCATACACACAGTTTTTTGAGGCATAGTTTGCATTATTACCTGAACTTTAAACACAAGAGTTGAATCCTGATAATAATGCAACGTTTTTGGGAATTTTAGATATCAAAACACAAACAGGTCATGTTACTTGTTGAATGGAAATATATACACCACTAATTTTTAATAAGTACGAATACAGCCCAATTTTTTTTTACTAATTAAAAAATAGGGGTGTATAATAATACATATTTTAAAATAATAGTTTTTATTTTCGGAACCGTTGGGTTTCGAACCTTTTAAAGGCTTACGAGGGGCCGAAGCCAACTCGCAGAGGTCTACTGCCGATTTTAAATAGATGAGGCACCAACCGCAGATTTTCCATGTATGCTCTAGGCAAGTGCATCAAAGGAAAACCTACGACAAATGTAAGACTATATGCAGACTATGGTAAAAAAAAGTACTTAACTATAGGCTAGGGTGGCTAGCACTATTATTAAAAACCCTGCCTCATCAACGTTACATAATATACACGGATTAAATGGTGGGGGTGAGTTGCACACTCAATAATGGGCCCTCTAAAACAACCGCTAGCACATAGTGACGTAAGGACAACAGAGTAACATGTCCTGAGGTGCTAAAAGAGTGAAGCGGCATTCCCCGGCTATCAGGACAATCCCGGAAGTTTGATCAAGATACCTACCTAACAACACCTTACTGGAATGCTTCCTTACTCCAAGCACGTATGTTCTTGCGAATATCCACTCTAGTCGGCCAACTAAGACAAGAAAGAGATGGGAGCTCCGTTCTGCGACAGAGTTCATTTTGGCCGGCCAATTTAAGGCAAGCCAGAGATGAGCAAAAATACTTCTCTTAGGGGATCAGGTCAGTGGGGTCGCTACTGCCCAACAACTCATTTCATTCACTTCTCGTTATTAAATTAAAATAGATTTCAAATTATTAAGTTAATATTTATTATTTTTATACGCTTATATTTCTCTTATATTTCATATTTATTAAATAATTATCATATACACGATCGGTAATTCAAGACATCTAACGAAACGATAAATCCTTATGAGGTGGATATATCATTTCGGTACATACTTTTCTACAATAAATATATTTGTAGTTCAACACAATCAGTAATTTCATTTCATTTTACTGAACAATATAGTCGTCGATTGCTGTTAACTTCAGATACTTATTGGCGTTTTTCACAATTTTCTTCAAATTTGCGGTAAATACTGGTTTTTGGACTTCATGGGCAACTTCTTTCCAATTGTCGTTAGCGAATTTCAAGACCACATCGGCTGAAATATGTGCAAAATATTTTTAAATATAAGCAGTTAATAGAATCATTTACACCTACAAATATTCGTTTGGAAAAAAAAAACTCAAAGAAAGTATCATGTTTGAGTACGAGGATGAAGGAACGTTTTTAGGAACCCCGTGTCTTTATAGAGAAATATTTGGAATAGCTATGTATAACGACACACAAACAACTGAGAAATAACTGCAGCCTAGTAAATACTTGTATTTGTACAAGTTAGAAAGTATATTGTGTGTATGCATGAGTTGATACTATTTTCATAAAAATAATAGATGTAAGTATCTACAAAAAGCAGGATAGGGCTAAAAGATAAAGGCGACAAGCACAAAGAGCCTTCCCAGTGTCGTAAAAAGTGATAGAAAAATAAAGGTAATATTTTTTGTAGGATCTCTCTAAATCTAGTTTCCCAATAGTACGAACTCCTAATAAATAAGTAGTTTAAGCATTATCATGCTTTAAAAAAAAAAGATTAAAGATACCGGGCTGGTATCCGCAACTCCACGTCTAAGCGCGTATTTTGCGTATGGGCTATAATCTACCACGCGGGCCCAGTGCGAATTGGTAGATGTCACATGTCTTCGAACTTTTTCGTTCTAGGACATGCCGGTTTCCTCACGATGTTTTCCTTCACCGTTTTTTGAGAGCGGTGGTGATGAAATAAATTACACAAAGTAATGCGCCTGCCTGGGATTGAACCCACGACTTACTGTTCGTAAGTCGGGGCCGCCACCACTGGGCCACCGCTGCTCTCCATTATCATGCTTAAACCTTGCTGAAGAGCAGGGGGTCGAGTCTGCTATTGCAGTCGTGTCTCAATGACCGGTCAATTATCGATATTTGACGTATAATGTCAAACTTATGACACATTTCTCATACAAAAACTGTCAAAGTTGTCAAATATTCGCTAATGTCCGGTCATTGAGACACGATGGCAATAGCAGACTCGAGTCCCAGGATTAATGCTGCTTGCCTGATCCAGAATTAGTACACCTCAAAGTCTGTTTAATTCATCTCTGTTTGATACTCTAGTGCCTTCTCCTAACATAGTACTGACACCAGCATATCAAGCCATCCGAAACTGTAAAATTTTCTACATTGTACATCAACCGTATTATATTTGCAATAAAGTTGAATAACTATCAAAGAAATTTGACACATCGGTGCAGTTTGATGTTTAGGCCTCTGTAAATTCTCAATTGTCATCTAATTTCCGTGTGCACGCCAGTTAGACATTGGCAATAAAACGATAAATATAACTGTATTGAAAAAACATAACCCTGCTTCTGGCGCAGTCGGATATTGAAAATAAATATAAACTCGAGTTTTTACCTAGGTCTTGTTGCCCATTGAACAAGTTTCTGAAGTCGTATAAAACAGGTTCCAAAGGATCGGCATCCACTTTGAAGTTCTTGACAGCACGGTATGATTTGCCATCTTTACCTGTATATATTTTTAACTCCATGTCCACGAAGAGACGGAATTTTTCTGAAACATTGAGATTATTTTTGTTAGTAGTTTCAATAATTGCCAGTTTAGCGATAAAATGAACTGTATGTACGTTCACGTTTAAAATAATTAAAAACAACTTATTTTTTACGTCATTATGGTGGACGGAAATTTTTTAGACAACCCACTATGTAATATATTGCCTGTTGGTCTAGTAGTTAGTGAACCTGACTGCTATGCCGGAGGTCGTGGGTTCGATTCCTACCCAGGACAAATGTTTGTGTGATGAGCACGATCATTTGTTCTGTGTCTGGGTGTAATTTATCTATAATATTTATGTACCTATTTAGAAATATATAAGTATGTTTATCAGCTGTTTAGTACCTACCCATAACACAAGCTCTCAAGCTTAACTTGGGACTAAATGGTGTTGTGTGAAAAGTTGTGGAACATTTATTTATTATTATTTATTATATATTTGTTGACATATTAAATTGTTTATAAAATAGGTTTCATCCATTAACCAGCTCGGTGAAGGTCGTTCTTTAGCGGGATCTTATACTAAATGGTTGAGGCAATAACAGGCCAACACAGTTGGGAAAAAAGTAGGCTTTATGATGATTGAAAGAGTGTGGAATGCTAAAATAACCGATTTTTAACTGACTAGTACGTATAATAGTATAAGGTAAAATTATTTTGACTAAAAGGTGATTATTACTATAAATATCTATCGTTGAATGAGAGCTGCGTACATTTTTGGAATTGTATCTACCTGGTCAAATTACTTTAAAAAACAGTCTCAAAATTGTTAATCAAAAAGAATCTCTAGCTCACTTGTAATAAGGCTGTAATCCCCATTTCCCTCGACTGGGAGTACGATGAGTCGACCTTTGATGTCATATGAGCCGCTTAAATTAAAACCACCACATAAGGCACCAAGTTTTAGTGTTTGTTTATCTTCGTCGTACCTGAAATGTAGGAAATTACAAAAGATTAATTTTCTGAAATTCCTAACCTAAAATAATTTTTACCCAATCACAGTTATAATGCTTTTTAGGGCTCTGTACTAGAGACGTTAATTGACACTGGAATTTATGATTGAACAGGCATTATGAACAAGCAATAAAATCACATCGCGCTCGTTAAAATGGATAGTAAAAAAATACAAGTCTTCTTATTATGTGAATTACATTATATTTAATCATTTAATATAAACATTACTTACTTTGCACTCTCAAAGACACAAGATTTGAATCCAGTAACAGTTGTATTAAATAGTTTAAACTTCAGGATCGATAGATTTCCTTCAATTTCTGTTTGAAACATGGGATCCATCATTTCTGCACCAATTTCTGGATTAGCTTCCAGAACATATGGATACGCTGCGTTAACCGCACGAGTGGTACACTCATCATCATTGGACTTGCACTGATATAAACTTAAAGCTGTAAGTAATAAAGAAAAAATAAGTATGATCGTTATAGATTCCTTTACATCAAGTGCGACACCTTGTTAGTACGTTACTTTATTTAAATTTTGTTTCAACAATCTATATGCACCTTTACTATTCTATACATCTACTGAAAGCTTTAAAAAGTGAACTAAACCTAACAATAAATAATTATAAAATTCATCTGCATCGCGGCCAGCTAGTAAAGTGTCCATAAGGCTAGCAGCTTTGCCAAGCTGAATGGCAATGCTTAGCCTCTGGCCAAAGTAGGGGCCAGCCACGGGAAGCGTCAACTAAACGTTCTAAGAGCTCTTTAAAAAGAAGACGAGCACTCGGAAATACATACATAAACACACGCCTAAATGGTTGTTCACGTACACCAATTCCAAGTACTAGACACCTGACCTTTTTAAAGAACATCACCAGTAACATCTGCGTCTGCCTTTTTATTTATTTTATTAATTATTATTTTATTTATTTTAATTAAATTTATGCACTAGTAAAATAAACTATATAAAGGTAAACTTAATGCCTTTGGCATTTTCTCCCAGTCTACCTTAAGGTGAGGCTATTAGGGTATTTCTTCTTGGTGTTTCGTTTTAGATCACACATACAACAGGATTCAATAACTACTCAAATTTTTTAAGCACTTCACTATCACCTGAGTCACATATGACTCATGTTGATTAACTATAGTATCTTCTTTGTGGTCAGTGAAAGTGTTAATCCCCAGAACACTAAATTCACTCACCTTGGTCAGCTAGCACGTTGACTATCGCACAAAACAATAGCAGCAGTAAGGAAAACATGGCTAGCACGGACTTCACTTCCGACGATATCAGTCACTCGTTGTCGAATGCAGGAACTCAAGATTTGAACCTGTTTATATCTAGAAGAATTATCTCATTATGTTATTATTTAAATTTAATTGACATATATGTATTTTGCATTTCATTTTGAGCGTCTTTTAAAGCATTTAATATGCTAAATTATATAAATGTAACAAAATATCCTCTTTCCCTAAATTAGAACAGTAACACGGAACAGTAAACTGGTATTATGTTGTTTATAATATAATGCCAACAATAATAATGTATTATGGAAAAGGAGAATTGTGAGATATGAAATGTTTCAAGTTTATGTAGAAAAAGAGAGTCCCGTGAGTCGATACTAGTAAAAAATTAAATACCACAAGTTTTCGTCCATTTTTAATTCATATAAAATTAGTAAATCATATTAGCAAAATATCAGTATTGAAAATCTTCATAGACTAGATCAATAAAATAGAAATATATCAGTTGATTTTAATTAAGAGTTTTTTTATTATTTTATTTTGTACTACCGACGAAAATATATAAATTTCGTCTGCGTCGCATACATTCTGTGGTGTTGCTAAGCTTATCATCAAGGTGCAAGCCGTTAGATCTCAGGAAGTGACAACCAAACCTTTCAAAATCTCTTCGAATATAGTATAAGCACATGGAACATGCGACCTAAGAATATGATACATCTGGACTCCTACATTACAGGCCTATCCATCATCCATTGGAATAAAGATCTCAATTGGATCTTAGCCTTGTTGAAGCACAACACATCAAAATAAAGCAGTTAGCATGACAGAGTATATTCCTGATTAATTTCTGTGTGCTGTCGAAGTTGGTACATATGAACTGGTCTTGTGCGTATCAGGCTATGATAAACATCCCCTAATGAAAATGGGGCTTATTACGGAAGTTTAAAAACCGGTAAATAGATACTAGACATTTTGCGGATGCCAAGGCCTTTCATACAATTAAAAATATAGCTTATGCCTAATTTTGGTCTCACATGGCCACATATCATCGAAGTTAATAGATGTTTATGTATAAGTTTGGTCCATTCTGTTCCTCATAAAGCGGAAGCAAGAAATGGCTTAGATTATAGCAAAAATACCAGCAAATGACAATAAATGAAAATAACGAACAATGGTTGAACTTGTGCATGGTGATTTACTGACTTACACTTTACTGCAATATTTATAAGAATCAAAGTTGAGTTTTATGAATACTTGTTTATTACTTAGTTGTTCTTGACCTACGAACAGGTTTATACCTCTTCCGAATCTCCTGTAGCTGTCGAAAATAATAAAAATAAGAAAATCAAACTTCAGTCAACAACCTAGATACATGAGTTCTTGATGGAAATACTCGAATGGATATATTTAGAAAATTGACGAGGGTTGGATGAGCGAACAAAATATTAAGACCGGTTCAGTCCAGTTCTTTATCAGAGCATAAGGTTTCATTTGTTTATTTGTAGTCCCAGAAGAACGTTTTTTTTTACTTTTTGCCTTGATTATCAAGATCAAACATCCTAAAGTCTGCCTGTCCATTGAAGTGGAGCGAGACTGCAGAACTGAGAAACGGAGAAACTTTGACCAAAAGGATTGTCCACTGAAGCGGAGTGTTTTATGTAATGCTATTGATTAACATTTCTTCGTTTCTCCGCTCCGAAATCTCACTTCGCTTTGATGGACAGGCAGCCTAAGAGCGGGTTGGATCAAAGTGCGAGTAGTGTTTGGCCAAAGCGATTCCTTACTGCTCGTTTAGTGTATTTTTTTAATTTCTGAGATAATAATAAAGCAATATTATTAAACTTTGTTTTTACCACACCCTAAAAACGCGCCCTTTTTATATTCATGGTGGTTTATATGATTACATGATTGTGTTAAATAGAAATTTGCATCAGGTCGTCTAATTGTTTTATTGAGCTGCATGTCTTTAATCTGGATGCCGACCCAATAATTTCCTTTCAAATTGAAGTCAAAATAATAAAAATATTAAATTAAATATTTAATTTTATTTTTATTAATTAAACAGCGTTCCTAATCCACCGTAAATGTGTTAAGTTTTTAGTAGGTATTCTTGATGCACGTGGAGGAAAATTTTGGTCAAAATTCTAATGAGTGGCACCTGTGATCTAGATAAATACTATAATAGTTCTATTACTTGCTAAATACTCTTATTAACCTCTCATTCTAAATGTCACTGTTTCTAATGACTAATTACGGTTGCTTGTACTCGAGCTGTATAAAACATTATGTTTGTGACAACAAATGTATTAAATTATATGACAAACAACGCAGATAACAACGCCGGTGGTCAACTGTATAGTAGCATATTATACAGTTGACCACCATAATTACAAATAAAAAGATTTGTCTATATCATAACATACATACATTTTTATTTTACAACTTTTTTTTTTAATATTATAAACCAGTGCTTGACTGCAATCCCACCTGATGGTAAGCAGTGATGCAATCAGTGATGGTGAAGCGCACTAGTTTATTAACTCATCACACACTTCTTTTTTGTTTAACTTTGGAATAAATCATTTTCAGATACGGGACTACCTCTTTGAAGTAGAATAGATCACAAGTTAGATTGAGGGAGACCTTATGCCTAATAAGTAGTACTTGCTATCCGGGATTTAAATCACATTAAGTATGTTTTCCTTCCACCTGGGATTCCTTAGTAACAGTCCGATGTCTGGATTTATGTCCGATTAATAACAATACTTAAAGGACAATGGAAGGGGCTATCATATACTCAAAGTTACATTTCGTGATCGCATCAGACGTAACAATATCCGCAGGAGGGTTGCCAGGGTTACCGAAATAGCCCAAAGAATTGTCAAACTTAAGTGGTAGTGGGCTGGACACATTGGAGACACTTGGGGCGGCCGACGTCCAGCAGTGAACGTCTTTTGACTAAAGTGGTTCTGATGGTGATAATAACAGGCCCACCGCCATATGTGATTTTGATATATCTATCAAAATGAGTGTAAGTAACGCATCCGAAAATACCAGCGTGATAACATACAATGAGTACGAGACATTTTTGTATTTATTAAAAATATTCTTATGTGGGATGCACTCAGCCTAAGCCGCAAAGGTGGATGTGGCGTTTATGTAAAAAGGTGCTATTATTAAAATAGTAGTACTTTATTAAATTACGTGTTATTACAGGAACGTGTTAATCTAAGTGGTCAGACAACAAAATTACTTTTTTAATGATACCTACTCACAACCAGCGTGTCATGGGTTTTAGATGCAGTAGCGAATAGCCCCGTTCATAGATACCTATGAACGTGGTTATTTGGGTAATCAGTCTAATTAGGTTTATTGTATTATAATTAAGTATATGACATGGTGGCCCACTACACCACAATATACTAAGAACCTTCCATATTTCTTCGTCATACAGGCAAGCCAGTTGTGAGTTCTACAACAACGCCCCTTTACTTGTCCCTTCAAATTTTAATACCATCCCCGCCACTCCTAGCAATTTCGAAAATAAAATAGTACTTATTTTTCACGGTGATAAAGAAACAAATCAATATTATCTCTTCATATAGGTATTGATTTAAAATATGTAAAACATTGTTAACCTGTTGCATCTACTTTTACACGTTCTTCGGTCAATAAGTTGCCAATAGACAGGAAAAACAAAAATAAAGAACGAATTTGCAAAAAAATTCTGAAATTTATTTAAAGCTTGGATAACTAAAAATCTATGAGAATTTGATCAAGTGGAACACTTTTCAAATATTTGTTGAAGTTCTTCACTAGCTTCTTGACATTAGCATTAAACACAGGTGCTTGAAGCTCCTTGACTACAGGTTTCCAGTTTTTATTGATAAATTGAAGAACGCTTTCGGCTAGAAATGTAAAAAAAAAAACATTAGTTTGAAACATTTCAAAACTTGTCTGCGAGCGGGTCACTTCAGAGACAGGACATGTTTCTGAAGTGAAAATATGAGTTTTATTTTTAATACTTTTCACATGACACATTTAATGACGCGCATTGAATGCCATTTTTTTAACCGACTTCAAAAAAAGGAGGAGGTTCTCAATTCGGTTGTATAATTTTTTTTTTTTTTTTTTTTTTTTTTTAGGGTTTGTTACCTCAGTACTCCGTCATTTATGGACCGATTTTCAAAATTCTTTTTTTGTTTGATAGGGTATACTAACAGATTGGTCCCATTTGTATCAAAACTCATACCTGATGAGGGATCTTCGAGGAATTGAGGGAACTCTTCAAAAAATATAGGCACACATGCACCGATTTGAACATTTTTAGTAACAAATCAAGCATTTTCATTTAGAAAGTATCATTTGGTAAAGAAAAAGTGATGAAGAAGACAGGCAACGGAACTCTTCAACGCATGACAGCAAATTATTCGCGATTGCTATAGTCAGATGTTTATGCTGAGCTTTTGTAATTCCACAACATAACATTACGCCATTCTATTTTAAAAGGGGCCGGCAGAGATGTACAGATTAATGTTTAGACATAGAACTTCTTTAGCAATTGTTATCCAATTTCAATGATTCTTTCAAGTTTTGAAAGACTTTCTTTACACACAAAGAAACTAAAAACTACAAAATAAAAACTTTTTTACAAAAAAAAACAACCGACTTCTTAAAAAAAACTAACAGGTGAAAAATAACTCCAGTTTCGGAAGTCGGTGGCCAATAATGAACAAAACAAACCCACCAAAGCCACAGACTTCCGAAACTGGAGTTATTTTTCACCTGTTAGTTTTTTTCAACAAGTCAACCTTAAGGTACAAGTTGGATGGATTGGATGGTGAACATTGAATAGTGGAGAAACATCGCGTAAGCTGATCAAAAACGTTAATGAAAGCCGTAAAAATTTTAATGAAGTGATCTGTCATTGCCTAGCATTAGTGTGACTGATAGCTCAATTTGACTTCACTTCACCTTTCACGGAATGATTTTGTACAAATAGCACTCCGGCTCGAAACAACGGACTTTTGTAAAGAAAGTTATTAGGTCAATAATATTATACGAGAAATTACTATCGCATCAAGCTTTCAAAACTTTAATGATATTGTTATTTTTACGACATTTTTTATAGTTAGTCAAATTGAATAAAACTTTGTTAGTTAGGTACATAATTTTTGAGTTTTTCGCGGACAAACATCGTGATGTGGGTTTTTTTTATAATTATATAGGTAAAGTTATTGTAGTTTTACGAAAACGTTATAGCAGGAACACAATAACAATAACTGCCTTTACTTACGGTTGGATACCGGAGCCAAGAAAACTTCAGTCATAAACATTCTTAAGGTCCATTAAGCAAAAGAATTATTTATGTATGCTGAGACAGTGAGTCTGTGCGTTAGATTTATGGGCAGAAGTAAGGAAATTGAAAAAGTAAAGGTAGTTTGAAAGTTTGTGAGGTTTAATAAAGGAACTAAAATTCATTCTCTTGAAAAAAAAAGTTTCGTCGTTCGAGAGATATTTTTTTTTACTCTAAGCTACCACTATCTTACAAAATTCATCTAATAACATTCTACCAATTTATTGCTCACGAAAGCCAAAAAAACATTCATAACAATCATGATCCTAAACTCCCCAGCGTTGAAAATTTTTGTCGGTATTTCCTAACTAGTGAATTTTTCTGATATTGTTTTTACTTCAATCTGTATACACTCTTGATTATATCTGTTCCAATGAGTTTATAATGTAGAGAATTACTTGTTTATCTTTGAGGGTACAATGAAATTGTGTAAGACAACAAAACACGATAGGAATGACAAAAAATTAAAGAATTAGAAAAGTCAACGAAACATTTTCAACGCAGCCGGGTCCATAATAATTTGTCTTTTCACCCTGGATAATTCCATTTAATCTGAAATATATTTTAAGATAAATTATGATAAAATTTTGACTATACAGCCGTGACTCTACCCTTAATTTTTTATGGTGTTCAAAAGGTACCTTTTCAATTCCACTATATTCTATTCTACCTCCAGTATAACTAATATTAGGAAAGCCGCAGAATCTTTGCCTTGGCCTAGTTACCGATACCGAAAATCGTTGACCCGAATAATATAGAAGCTCAGTATAAGTGAGGTGAGTGGCAATTAACTAAAGGCAACAAAATGCTTTGCTAATCACCAAATGATAGATGATTAGGGGAATATATCTGTCGAGATATTTACTTTAGGGGAAACTAAAAATAAACAAATGGGTAAGGAAATAGAAGTACTTCTACAGCAACAGTATTGTGATGAAGAGCGAAAATAAGGATAACGTAATAAATTTTCTTAAAACCTCGGTGTATATTTTTTTTACTATATAAGCCGTTTGAAAAGTTCCTATGTATTGTTAAACATTACGCAGTTTGATGACTTTTGTGAATTAAAACATCAGACAAACTTAATAGAGAAACCAGACTGAGCCCGACAACTGTTTAAATTATATAAGAATGAAATTGAGATTGTTTTGAGTTAAGAAACAGAATGAACGGAAAGCACATTAATTAAATAGTCCTGGTAGTCATTTATATATCTATGACTGGCAGAAGAAGCCCAAAAGTCACTACTACAATAACCAACAACACATTTTAATATTATTATAAACAAGGTGTATCGTGCTTCCCAGCAAGTGGGTTTTAGAGGTTAGATAGAGAACCGCTCCATGTAAAACACTGGTATTCAGCTACAACCGGCTAGACTGGATGACAACTCCAACATAGTTTCAAAAGGGCTCGGCAGCTGATAAGCACATACAATAAATAAAAAATTGCGTTAATCTTACCCAACTCCTTTTGTTTTCCATTGAACAAGTTAGTAAGATCAATAACCATTCCTCCTCTCAATTCGCTGTTTACTTTATAGCTCTTAAGCGATATGTATTTTTTTCCATCCTTCCTTAGACTAGTCTTTGTGTCAGTATCGATTTGAATGGAGTAGTCTTCTGAAATGTGAATAAAAACATATTTAAGTAGAAGCTTACGACACGGTTGACACAGTGGTTAAGCAATTGACTACTGCACTGCGTACCACTCGGAACAAATATTTGTTTGGTCTACAGGTAGTTGTTCCAATTGTCTCACACTAAGATTATCTCCGGTATCAAGGGTGAGACTCCAATAATTTAAAACTTACATTCATAAACAGCAAGACCCGCAACACTATTAATAGATACATTCCTTAAGGGGAACAGCGCCAAACACACCCTGACTCCATAATTATATTGAACCCGCGGTAAAGCCATAAAATAAAAAGTTTAGAAAACTTACTGCACTGAATTTTGTATTCTCCGTTTCCTGCGATGGGTAGTGATAGAATCTTTCCAGAACCCTGGTACAAACCATACATGGTGAGAAGTGGGCAACTCATATCTAAATGTAGCTTTGACTTTTGTAAGTCTAACCTGAAATCAAAAGAATTGCATTCGTTTTATTATTAAGTTTCTTTTAGAAAATGTTTTTTTTTATTATCAAGGGTCCTGGTCTCTTGATCTACGTTGATTACACCTAATGAAAAGCAATAGAAGAAGTCTATGATGAAACAACCCCAGAAGGTAATATCCCACCTTCTTCTTTCTTTGAAGATAGATAGACGGGTTAAAGGCGACACGGAAAAGAACAATGATGCCAGTAGAGAATTCTATACTTTGGATGTTGGTCATATTATTGTTAGATAAAATTGTAATATTATTGCAATAAAGTCTTGTTTTTTTTTACTTCTTGCCTTTTAAAGCATGTTTTCAATAGTAAAAAAAAGCTTATTAAGTATATTAAATAATTTCAATACTTCATGTTAACCACGTCACAGTTTTTGGATCCTTCAATAGTGCTATTATAGAGATTATATTTTATGAAAGCTAGGTCTCCTTGTATTTCATCATGATGCATGGGATCCAGGTTCTCAATATTTAGTTCTGGTACTCCTGGTATAGCTAGCTTATATATTGTGTTAGCTGTTTTTGTCAGACAAGCGGAGTCTTCTTCTTTGCATAGTGTTAATTTTGGTGCTGAAATAACAAGACATGTTATTAGTAATTTTTGACATCAATCTTGTTTTGACATAAATTATTTAATTTTTACAGAAACTTTCACACACACTTTTTCATATCAAAAATAGTTTCTTAACATATTTATACATTTTTGTAAGTGCAAATTCTAGATCGATAAATATTTGTACGCCAATACTTCGGCTCAACATGATTGGACTCTAACAGTGTAATTTTTTTCATGCATATAGGGATTTTATACAATGTTGTTTTTATCCATATACCTAGCAACAAAGCCGCTAAACTTAAATAGGACTGGACTTGGCTGGCCACGTCTGCCATAATTTTACCGATTAAGCTGCGTGGAGCCCAAAATAACCATCACGTGGAGCTACAACTACTAACACAAAATATTATATTCAATAATCTACAACAATATAGTGACGTAAAAAAACCAAACATTGTTTATAATGACACACTAACCTGGAATGGACTGTACTCCAACTACAACGCAAAATAATAATAATACTCCTCCAGGCATGTTCACAACTCCTTGCTATGCTCCCGACAAAATGGATTTTGTTTCCAACATCTTCATTTCATGTGCTTAAATAGGTTCATACCAACAAAAGAAACTATATCTAGTAAACGAGTTTCCAAAAGGTTGAAAAAGAAAATAAACTCAGTACTGTGCCAACTACGAGTTCCGTATTGTAACAGTTTAAGATTATCGTAGGATCTTATAATTAATTATAGCCTTTATAAATGAAAATAAAACCAATTAAGAAAGCTGATAGCTTATACTTAGACCAAAATCTAACAATCGTGTTGAAGTCTATTTTTTTAGAAGAATATCATAATATCATCCCTAAAGAATAGAATAGAATAGAATAGATTTTATTATCTCACCACAAATTACAATATAGAGTTTCATTAGCCAACAGATACAATTTTATATTTAATTTGTGGAAAACTAAGTTTTTTTAAAACCTGTAAGTCAGGTCATCAGGTAAAGGGTTAGGCAGAGTTTTATTTTAAGCACATTTAAGAAGTTATGTTTAAGTTCCATCATGTAAAAGAAAGCAAGGGGGCGTTAGTTCCATAATTTTCAACTTCCAATGTTAGGACGAAGGGATTCTCTCATTCATATATAATAAATTATGTATTTTTTAGTGCATGAAAAAATCGTGTCGAAAACAGGACTTAAAACTTACATAGATAAGTCTAAAACCGCTAACCCGCATTTAGCAGGCGCTTAATGGGATTTAGGAGAGCTTTACTGAACCGACCGGCAGTAAGAAAATGACTAAAATAAATAACTGTCAAAATTTTCACACAACACAGCTAAGCAGAGCTTTTGTCATGGGTACTAAACAGCTGATAAACGTACTTATATATTTCTAAATACATAAATATTATAATATTACTACTTTTTATTTGACTGGCCTGTTGGTCTAGTAGTTAGTGACCCTTACTGCTATGCCGGAGGTCGTGGGTTTGATTCCCACCCAGGACAAATATATGTGTGACGAGCACGATCATTTGTTCTGTGTCTGGGTGTTATTTATCTAGAATTATGTATATATTTAGAAATACATTGTATAAGTATATTTATCAGCTGTTTAGTACCCATAACACAAGCTCTGCTTAGCTTGGGACTAGATGGCGTTGTGTGAAAGTTGTGGAATATTTATTTTATTGTGGAATATTTTTTATTTACACTCACATACATATCCTCTGCCTAGCCCTTCGGGGATTACAGGCGTGACGATATTATCGTCACGCCTGTAATCCCCGAAGGGCTAGGCAGAGGTGTACCTGGTAGTACACCCACATTTCGCCATTATGTTTAAGTCCCATGTAATAGGGGGCGAGCCTATTGCCATCCATCGGGCACAAATCCAGACTTCGGGCTGTTACTGAGAAATCCCAGATTGAAAAACTCAATGACACTGCCCGACCCGGGGATCGAACCCGGGACCTCATGATCAGCAGTAGCGCTTGCGACCACTAGACCAACGAGGCAGTCCGAGTCGATTTTTTATTTATAGATAAAAAACACCCAGACACAGCAAAAATATTAACGTGTTCATCACGCAAACGTTTGTCTATTAATAGAGCAACAGGCCAGTTAAAAATGATGGAATCATTAGATTGAATTTGAATAAAATGATCATTACCATCAACTGACTCCTACTAATATAATAATAATTTATTAAAAAAATATATTTTTTGCATAAGTGTACATTTAGCCAAACAATACTATATAAATTAGTTTATATAAATAAACAAAAATAAGTATCTTACGAAGAAAATAAACAAATTATGATGACAAAACTTCTAGAAGTTTTTCTGTGTCTGTGTAATTAAGCATCGTTAAATATTCTGATAACACTGTACTACATTGTCTAAAACTTACACAATGTACAGACGCCAGCACATCAAGTTACCCCCATGTGTCAAATTTCTTTGACCGTTTTTCAACTTTATGTCAAACATGATAAGGTTCATATTAAATTGGAAAAATTTGGCACATTAGGGTAACTTGCTGTGCTGGCGTCTGTACGTTTAGTACCTTGATCATTCTGTTATACAGCAACGGTCCTAAAAATACATAAAATCGGTTGGAAAACGCGTAGTTTGTGGATTTGCGCAGACCAGCCCCCCTAGCCAAGTTACAAACGGTTCGTATCTATTCCCTTTCTACAATCGAGAACGCCTCAAATCCCTTTGTTTTGACCACGTGACTTAGCGAAAGGTGATAAGTCACGTGGTCAAAACAAAGGGATTTGAGGCGTTCTCGATTGTAGAAAGAGAATAGATACGAATCGTTTGTAACTTGGCTAGGGGAGCAGGACCTTTCTTCTCTTGTTGAAAGGACCTAACTCAAATGGAAGTTCAGTGTGCTGTTATAGTAGTACGCTTAGAATGAATAGTTGGCGGACAGTTAGTACATTACATGCTGTGTAAAGCTGGTGCGTAGGAAATCTAAAAGGGCGAAAAGTAGCAACCTTTAAAATATTGATAGTCAGAAACTACTGGCTGGTAGGTGTGGTAGGATTTGTTTTTGTGTGTGGGTTTATTTTTATTATTGTGTTCTTATTCTTTGTATTATTCAAATACGTTTTTAAATAAAAAAACAATTTTTTTTTTTTAATAATGGATCACCAATGGCTCCTGTAGACCTATGAAAGTGTCAAGTGTGTGTGTGTGTATGGGTTTGATGCCCGAGACATTTTAATTTATTAATATTAATATTTTCTTCGTAAAAATCTACCTACTCATGGAATTTCAGAGTTTGTTAGCAACGGAACCCTGACTGTGCTAGCCCTTTACTTACCAGTTTTTATTTCTCTTATCTTAAATGTGTACCTGACAGTACCTATAATAATTGCTAGGGAAACATTAAGAGTTCATTAGCATTTGTTATTCTCTTTGTTTTGTAGTAAAGTCTAAAGGACGCATTTATTGTCGGCCTCTTTTGGTCTACTTAGTAATCGGAAGTGCCGTACTAGGTTTTATTGTTCATGTTATATTTATGTATTTTTAATGTTGTTTTTGTGTGTTGGTATATGTCTTTTGTGTGAAATCAATATTTGTTTATCTAACAATGTATTTTATCTTAATTATTCCATCGTTTCGATAGGCGTACCTTCTATTCCACGGGACTTAAACATACCTAATGGGTTAAATGAGGATGTACGGACGTTAGCACATCAAGCTACCCCAAAATGTTATTTTTACCAATTGAACACGAACCTTATTCTGTTTGTAATAAAGTTAAAAATTTATCATTGAAAAACACATTGGAGTAGCTGGATCAGGATGTGCTACTGGCCTCTGTACTATACAGAATGGAAGGGGGACATCGACATTTCCAGTAACAATGAGTTATGTCTTACATAAACTGTCACTCAAAAATCAAACACGAACATACTCACACTCACATACACTCACACCCATACATATAAACATACGCACACTCACACTCATCTACACGCACACTCACATTTCCCATTATGTTCCTTGGTTACTTGTACATTAAAAATGAGAAGAAAAAAAAATAGAATTAATAGAATTAAGTACTTATGTATAAGTTAAATTACCCACAAAGTTACTTTATATTTATTTATTTTTTTGCTATGAAAGAGCGGGGTCTCCTAACACAGGCATAACTTGCTTAAAAGAAGTCCCCAAACACTACCACCCATTGTTGTAACTATTTGTGAAAACATTATAGTTTTTTTTTTTTATATTTTTGATGTACTGAGGCCAGCACATCATGCTACTCTTATTTGTCATCAGATGTCTATGCAGAGTTTTTGTATTTCCATAACATAACATTATGCCCTTCTATTTTAAAAGGGATCCGGCAGAGATGTATAGATTGATGTTAAGAAAGAACTTCTTTAGCATTCTTTTGCATTTTTTTTTCTTTTTTAGCATAGGTTAACCAATTTTTGAAGTTTTAAAAGACTTTCTTTACATACGAAGAAACTAATAATTGCAAAATAAAACCTGTTTTACAAAAAAAACAACCGACTTCTTAAAAAAATACTAACAGGTAAAAATAACTCCAGTTTCGGAAGCCGGTGTTCAATAATGAACGAAACAAAACCACCAAAGCCACAGACTTCCGAAACTGGAGTTATTTTTCAACTGTTAGTGTTTTTTTAAAGAAGTCGGTTGTATTTTTTGTATAAAAGTTTTTTTTATGGTTTGGTTTTGTTTGTTTAAATAATCAACTACTACGAAATGACGAATACTTATGAACTAAATTACAATCAAAGTGTAAGATTGAATACAATTTCATAGGTATTCTGTTATATTGTAATGCAGACTTTTTGGCTGTCATTTATACCCAGTTTCTGGGTTTTTGCGGCCAGATAGGCAGTCACACCAGTAAACTGATATTAAGTTGCATCTGGTTACACTAAAAGCCAATCCAATAAGCTAGCTTAATGATGATGTAAAGAAATTTTTATAAGTAAAAAAACGGTAACAAAATCCTTGCGTTTTTATTTTTTATTCTTTACGTAAAGTATAATCATAAAAGGCTTTAAAAACCCTTATCGCACGTACTTATAATGAATATCTTCAACCGTTACGTGATTGTGGAAATTCTTCAGGTTTTGAATGTATTTGTTCATGAATACATCCATCACGGTATCACGAGTCATTTCTTCTATGGTTCTCACACGATCATCACCTGGAAGTGAGAATGAAAATATTGATAGAAACAAAACTGTAAATCTATGTTAGGAAACAAAGAAGCTAGACGTGATAATTTTTCCTTTTATGATAAATAGGTATTCTACCTTTATTTGTATTGTATTGCATATTTTGTTTACTATGTCGGACTATGAGCAATTCTAGATAAACGTGTGCAGTAGAGACATTCTTTGCCAAGACTACACTCACTTGTTAGTTCCTAAGTTAAATAATAGATGTCGCTATTTCAACTTACACACTGGCACAAAAGTTGATGTTAAGACGGCTCATTATTTTGTTACTTACTTGTTTTTTTTCTTTATTGTGCTCCCAAAAATATTAAAAAACATTAATTTATTAGTGAACTGGTCCAACCAATTTTTGATTGCAACTTTTAGTATTCTTTACTTGTGCTTAGAACAATCAAAGAATTAAATATGAAATAAGCCAGTAGAAGTTCATTTTAATGCAAAAATAAACCATAATTACACGAGTGACGCGTTTGATAGTCATAATAATCAACTGTTTTTAACATAGAAAAAAGCAAAAAACAAGTACCTAAGTCTTTTTACTTACCTATTCGTTCTAAGCATTTCAACTAAAACAATAGGTTATTAATCATTAATCAAGATTAGATCTTAACTTTGAAATTTCTGCTTGTATTTGAAGAATTAATTTATCTTTTATTTTATGAATAAATAAATAAAAATGCTTAAATAAATAATTATTTTCGCACCAAAGGATTAAAATAAATATTAAAAGCTATAGTTACAGAAATCGTTGTTTTTGAAAACCAGGTTGGTGAATTTAGGATCTGTTGCTTTTCCATCCTTCAGGTCTAAAACAACTTTGTGCTCCAGTATATTGACGTGATGTTTTCCTTTGTCATCCTTTACTTTTTCGTGTTTTCCGCTAATTGATATGTGATAGTCTTCTGTAAGTCAAAAATATGTAGGTATTTATTTTAAGTTTTTGTATAATATAGTAAGATTATCATATAATAAAGTTATAGAAATATATATTTCATTTGAAGCTGCGGACATATCGGCGTAAGAGCCTAACTCACACATCACCGGCTCTTATTAAATTCCAGGGTTGAAACATTACGACTCCAAAGGACTGTGTTTGACGATAGGTATTTAATGCAGAAACTAACTCAATAAATAAAACAAAGTTGATATTCCACACGTTATACTCACTCCCACACACCATCAAATCACAACACTACACACTAAACACTTCCATAACTTTACAAATAGTATCACACAATTTCATAGCACAGCGTTCATACTTTAAATCTTTACTTTTATTTTTCCATGGCATTAAGTATACCTCAGTACGTAAATGTGATTGAAGGAATGAAGCCCGTACCGGAATCGTAAGAAAAAGAGCCTTGAGTAAGAATGTAAAGGGTTTCAAAAGCAGAGGAAGACCATTGAAACAATGGATGGATTGCGTAAACGATGCTATTGCGAGAAAAGAGGTGAAAATTAAGATAACGGCAAGTAAAGATGTGTGGAAGAAGACATGGAGAAGGCAGAAGTATGATAAATCGTAAAAAAATAATATCTACCAACCATAGATAATTAGACAATTTCCTTTCCCTTCTACGGGTGTAGAATCTATATTCCCATTTAGATTATACTGAGCCTGTAAAGTGAGTATTGGACAGGATATCGCGTAGTCAAATAACGTATAGCCATTGATGCGTTTGTTGCTGAAATATGTAGTTATGATAAATTATATTTATTTCTGTAAATTGGTCAAATTCCTTTGGTAGTTTTTTAAGTTTATTCCAAAAGAATAACAGATTGTTGTAGCTTGATGTTCTGGCGTCTGTACAAAAAATCTGCACTTAAAACAAGCAAGATTTTTATTTCATTTATTTATTTTGGTACTTATTTATTAAAGGTAAACCAACAGCTTCTGTATACAGCATTACATTAGAATAATAGTAATAAGCATCAGACTTAAACATATATTTTCCTATTGAAGTCAGTGTTTCTCTATCTGCATACCATGAGGTCATAGCAAATTTTAAAGTCTGGACATTGTCTTGGTCGGATTTGTGTCTAAGATAGTCTTTTAGATTAATGTGACAGTGAAATAAAAAAAACGTTCCTATTTCTGACTCACTGCAGAGCAAAGGCCTCTTCTCGTACAGAGAAAGTATAAGCCACCTTCCATGCTCAAGGTGTATTGGGGAATAAACTTAAATTGACCTAATGGTCAATTTAAGTTTATTCCCCAATACACCTTGTAACAAACATGTCATGAAGAAAGACTAATGTCTTTCTTCATAACATGTTTGTTAAATTATGTCCACGATAATCTTAGAATGTAATTTCGTTGAAAAATACCAAGGTGGATGAAATCAATGTGTTACTCACTCTAATTTCACAAACTCGCAGTTTTTCAACCCAGATAATGAAGCATTATAGAGCTGGTATCTGATATTTGGAAGGTCAGTAGTAATGACATCGACATGCAGAGGATCTGACGTCTCCACACCGGGCATACCAGCCACAAACCTTGGGTATACACGCTCAATCACCGCGTTTATAAGGCACTCATCATCGCCTGCACAGAGCTGTCTTTGTAAACCTGAGAAAGAATCAACATTAAGGTTTAATTTTTTTTTTTTAATTTTATTATTAATTATTTACAAAAAACCGGCCAAGAGCGTGTTGGACCACGCTCAGTGTAGGGTTCAGTAGTTTCCCGTCCGTCACAATAAGTGTTCTAAATGCTTGCATATACGATTATACTACAAACTTAGTCCAGAAATTATTTTGTACAATTATTGTATTTTTGTTATCTTTTTTGTGCAAAAACTGATGTTTCCATCCAAGTTCAAAATAATTTACCTAGAAAGTCCTTATAAAGTTCTACATTTCAGATTTTTTTCATATTTTCTAAACTTATGGTTCAAAAGTTAGAGGGGGGGGGGGACACATTGTTTTTACTTTTGGAGCTTTTATATACGAAATTATTGACATTATCAAAAAATGATTATGGTAAACCCCTATTCATTTTTAAATACCTTTCAAACAATATATCACACGTAAGGGTTGAAATTAAAAAAAAAACACTTCCCACTTTATATTCATTTTTAAATACCTTTCAAACAATATATCACACGTAAGGGTTGAAATTAAAAAAAAAACACTTCCCACTTTACATATAAGGAGGCTACCCTAATAAAAGATTTTTTTCCAATTTTTATTTTACCGCTTTGTCGGCCTAATTGATACACATATTGGTACCAAATTTCAGCGTTCTAGTGCTAAAGGTCACAGAGATTAAACGAGGACGGACGGACGGACGGACAGACAGACTTGGCGAAACTATAATAGTTCCTAGTTGACTACGGAACCCTAAAAATGATGTAGTTAATAAAGATGGGATAGGTAAAAATTGTTACGGCTGTTTTATTTAACACAGCTATACAATTTACCTATTCTATTTAAGCCCCCTTTCCAATAGTCAGGATCTTTTATCAGGATGAATATAAATGGCTATTGGACTTATTTTCTATACCAAAATTTGTCAAAACGCCATTTTTATTCCTCACATAAATGCAATATCGTGATTTGAAATAACATCTAGCCTGTTTTCTCCGGAGAAGTATGCAGACGTGTAGCTATGGTAGGTACACACATATTTCGCCAGTTTCAAGTCTCATGTAATAGGGAACAAGCCAATGGCCACCAGCCGTACACAAATCCAGCCGTACCTATTTACTAATACTATAATTTCAATAAATTGCACCCAAACTTAAAAGAAACTAACTTAAGTATTATTTAAAAATATGTACTTACATAATGTGTAGTTAAAGCAAAACAAAAGAACAATTAATCGAATAACTGAGAACATTTTGCGTTTAGCTCTCAAAAGTTTGTGAAATAATTTCCCAGACATTAGTGTTTTATATAAAATGTTTGGACACGTTTTTAAGATTGGCATCAGAATAAAAACGAAAATAGGAGTCGGACTGCGCACAGTATAGGGTTCTGTAGCTGAAATGAACATTTACACATGTAGGTACCATCGTCTGTCTAAAACGGGGTGAATAGAGACAAAACTTTGAAAGCGATTTCACGTTAGTTTTTTAATATTTTGTTTCTAATAAGAAGTCGAAATCATTCATTAAAAACTGTCATGTCCATGTACGTAAACAACAAGGCTTTAATCATCGAGAAAATTGTCTACTTATAGAGTTTTGTTTCTATTGACCCAAGATGCGAAAAATGTCATAGAAATGTCATTTTTACAAGAAAAAAAAACCAATGCATTTCTTAAAAAACCCTAACAGATGAAATAAAATTCCAGTTCCGGTCTGTGGCTTTCTTTAGTGGTTTTCTTTCTTTCATAATTGGCCACTGACTTCCGAAACTAAAGTTATTTTTCACCTGTTAGTGTTTTTTAGTTGTTAAAGAAGTTTGTTGTTTTTTTTTTGTTAAAACAGTTTTCATATTGTAATTTTCAGTTTCTTCGAATGTAAAGAAAGTCTTTCAAAACTTGAAAGAATCATTGAAATCGATTAAAAATTGCAAAAGAAGTTCTTTCTAAAAAAATGTGTACATCACTGCTGGGCCCCTTTTAAAATAGACAGGCGTAATGTTATGTTTTGGAAATACAAAAACCCTGCATAGACATTTAACTGTAGCAATCGCGAATAATTTGCTGTTATGCGTTGAAGAGTTCCGTTGCCTGCCTTCTTCATTATATTTTTGTTCTTCATTGCCTTTTTCATTATTGTTTTTCTTCACCAAATGATACTTTCTAAATGAAAATGCTTGATTTGTTACAAAAATGTTAAATTCGGTGCGTGTGAGCCTACATTTTGTTGAGGAGTTCCCTCAATTCTCCAAGGATCCCTCATTAGATATGAGTTTTAATACAAATGGGACCAATCTGTTAGCATACCCGCTCAAATAAAAAATTATTTGGAAACCGGTCCATAAATGAGGTAACAAACCCTAAAAAATAATACAGCCGAATAAGGACCTCCTCATTTTTTTGAAGTCGGTTAAATTTGTGACCCCTTGTCTCAGTAACGCCATCTAGAATAATATAAAAATATTGGAGCGGCAGCGAAGTGTATTAAATTAAACTTATTAGAGACTTGTTGACTTAGACTTCAAAAATTTGTTTGTGAGGTCCCGTCTAAAGTCTTAAATGTCTTGTCTGTCGTGTTTCTATTCATTCCCTTTGGCTGTACCTACTTAATTATTGTAGGTACTGAATGATTCCATTAATCTGTTAAAAATATTGTGTGTAGTTTAAAAGTTGTGGAATGATTGATTGGTAATGATTATATAATATATATATTCAATATATATAATAATATATATAATGATTTAATTTGCTTTATTTTGCTCTCAACACTCACGCTATTCTGCAGTGTATTTTATTATTATTATTATTTATTTAATATTTTCTTGATTTGTTAAATAATAATCCACGATTTCAATATTTGTAAATGTGAGAGTACCATATTCACTTAATTATGTACTTATCTACTAAAATGCTTAATCTATCTTAGCATAATATGTTATTATTTTTTATTTATTTTTTGTTTTTTCTAGGTACATCGTATTCACATATAATGTATTTTTTATTGTAGGTATACAAAATATTGTGAAACTATTTTAAAAAAATAAGTATGGAGTTTCTTGCCCTTTCTTCTCCATACGAAATTGCCTTTTGGAAGAGGCAACTAGAATCATTACATTTTATTTAACTTGTAAGATTAACGTTCAAAAGTGCCTTTTAAATGGCCTAATTGAAATAAATGATTTGACTTTGACTTTGACTTTCTATATAATTATGATTTATTGTTTAAAAGGAAATAAAATAAATATAAATAAAATGACTAATATTTTTATTGTCAAGTTAACTCTATGTTTTTTCGCACATACATTTTCATAGGAACTTGATGAAATACATTCAAACGTTTATATAATGCAATTCTTCAACTGGGATACTTTTTTGGAAATCTTGAAGATTTCCTATAAATTTATCCAAAATGGTTTTCATTACGATGTCACGTGTCTGCTTCTCCAGCGCTTTCGCATATTGGCCAGCTAAAAAAGATTTATTGTTTCATTCAAAAATTATTTATCAAAATTTAAGCATCCCTGTAAAATAAGATAATATTAAACACGACAGACAAATTAAAGACTGGCCTAAGCTGTTAGTCTACTAGTTAGTGACCCTGACTGCTATGCCAGAGGTCGTAGGTTCGATTCCCACCCAGGACAAATGTTTGTGTGATGAGCACGATCATTTGTTCTGTGTCTGGGTGTAATTTATCTATAATTATGTATGTATTTAGAAATATATAAGTATGTTTATCAGCTGTTTAGTACTCATAACACAAGCTCTTAGCTTAGCTTGGGACTAGATGGCGTTGTGTGAAGAAAGTTGTGGAGTATTATTAAAAAAAAAAGTTTTTTTTTTAATTTACATAACATCACGGCTGTAATCCTCGAAAGGTTAAGCAGAGGGTTACCTGGTAGTTCACCTACATTTCTAGTATGTTTAAGTCTAATGTGTTGGGGGCGAGCTAATTGCCATCAATCTGGCACAAATCTAGACTCCGGGCTACTACTGAGAAATTCCAGATAGAAAAGCTGTCGAACTTTTTCTTCCGTGATATTGGTACCACGGGAACACTGTATGAAAAATGTATCTGTCTTTGGTTTAAACACTTAACATTTGGACTCTATACCGTTGAAATAGGGATTAAATTCATTTGAAAAAATTTTTTCGCTGTGCAACCACAGTTGCACAAAGCAATTTACGCGGTTTTTTTTTTGCAACCACTGTTGCATCAAACAATCCAGGGCTTACGAATACATATAAATTTTACACAAAATGAGTTACCATCTCCTTCGCCACTGATGCACAAATTTTGATACTCGGTAGTTGCTTGTGCCTGATTATCCAGGTTTAGCCAGAAGTCAAAAAAATGAGAGTAGAGTTTCCCATCATCTGCCTTTATTCTCTCATATTTTCCGGTAACATTTATATAGTAATTTTCTGAAAAGAAGAAATAACAATATTGTGTCTCACTATGACAGAAGTATTTTCAATTATAAAATTAGTGTACAGACGCCAGCACGTCCAGTTACCCCAATGTGTCAAATTTCTTTGATCGTTTTTCAACTTTATGTCAAACAGCATAAGGTTCATATTCAATTGGGAAAATTTGACACATTGGGATAACTTGTTGTGCTGGCGTCTGTACAAAGACCAGCTCATAAGTCCAATTTGACAAATTTCTTTGATATTTTTTTCATTTTTTATGCAAACATAATCAAGTTTATATTCAACTGGGAAAATTTTAGTTTGGGGTAGCTGGATATTCTGGCACCTGTATATCAAGTATTTACGTCATTAGTATAACCAATTAAATTCGCACTATAGATTAATTTTAGCATCTACAATAAGTTCAGTAATTCCTGTTTGTTAAATCTATTGAGCCAATTACATAATTATCTATAACAACTTCCAATAATTTGTGCAAATCTTACCATATACGATTTCACAGTTACCCTTCCCTTCTGCGATTACTTGATCTATTTCTCCTTTAACTTAATATTCTGATTTAACTGTCAGACTAGGGCACATAACTTCATAAACTATAGTCCCAGTTTCTGGAGTACGTCTGAAAGTAAAGGCATAATTTATGAGCTTACACTGCATTATACTTTTGTCAATTAAATAATTCTGGAATGTGACTACTAAACAATCGATATTCATTAAATTGACATTCAAAATCGATATTTCTTCGTCGAGTCGTTGAGCATCTTGTGTTCCGAGCTCTATTGGACTTGGTCCACTCATATAATTCTGTGTGTTTTTTTCTAATGGTCAAAATATAGTCTCAGAAGAGTTAAAGAATCGTCGTGTTATATTGTTTTTCATCATCTGTCTAGCCTTCTCCCATTTATGTTGGAATCGGCTTCCAGTTTAACCGGGTGCAGCTGATTACCAGTATTTTACATAAAGCGACTGTCTATCTAATCTCCACACTCCAGTAACAGGGTAACACTGTACCCCTTGGTTCAAAGTCAAAGTCAAAGTCAAATCATTTATTTCAATTAGGCCATTTATAAGGCACTTTTGAACGTTAAACTTACAAGTTAAATAAAATATAATGATTCTAGTTGCCCCTTCCAAAAGGTAGTTTCGTATGGAGAAGAATGGGCAAGAAACTCCATACTTACTCTTTTAAAATAGTTTTTACAATATTTTTATACAATAAAAAATACATTATATATGTGAATACAGTGTACCTAGAATAAACAAAGTAAAATAAAAAAATAAATAAAAAAATAACATACTATGCTAAGATAGATTCAGCATTTTAGTAGATAAGTAAATAATTATGTGGATAGATACATGGTACTCTCACATTTACAAATATTAAAATCACGGATTATTATTTAACAAATCAAGAAAATATTAAATAAGTAAATAATAATATAATAAAATAAATAAAAAAAAATACACACCAGAATAGCGTGGTTAAACTGGTTGTTAGACTTTCGGGCTTCTGACAACCAGTTACTGAGCCGTTGGCGGCACCTCACAATACTTTAGTAGCAGTCAACGCACGTGAATATTAATAAAAGACGTTAATCGTAAAATATGGTCAAAGATCAACAAATAACAGCCGGGAGAAACGGCTGAACGTGCTTGAAACTGTTTATAAAAACCAATTTACAGAAATAAATACAATTTCCCAGTTAACTACTGGAGAAGTTGTACTGAAAGTAAATTATTTACTTACGTTAACTTCATAAAGTTGCAATTTATCATCCCAAGAAGCGAAGCATGGGTAAGCGTATACTTTAATTTAGGCAGATCAGCAACAATTTTATCAAAGTTCAGTGGGTCTGAGGATGCTACTCCGGGCAATCCCTTTATTAGCCTCTGGTAAATATGGTCTTGTACTGCCTTTGTCAAGCATTCGTTGTCCGTGGAACTGCACATTTCTTTCTTTGCGGCTAAAATATTAAAAAACGTACATTATTTAATTTATCATTTAAGTTTATGTAACACGTTACATTACGATCCATTCCAAAATCCTTGTCAGCGAATATTACGCATTTATATTACATTTAAGTAGAATTAGACAAAAATAAATAAACAAAAGTGAAGAGATAATAAAATTCATTGACAGCTTACCGATCACATTTTGGAAACACAGCAAGACTAGCACAATTTGGCCTGACCACATCATTGTTAAGGATATAATGTCTCTAAAGAAGAACTGTATCGTCTTTTAAGCTAATGTACATATTTTTTTTTTCTAAATACGTAATTTCAAAAGGTTTGTTTCACGTACAGATGCCAGCACATTAAGCTACCCAAAACTGTCTTATTTTCCCAAAAGAACAAGAACCTTATTCTGTTTGTGATAAAGTTGAAAAACTATCGAAGCATTGGGGTAGCTTGATATGCTGGCCTCTGTATGTCGGGTTTAAAATCTTAATAAAATTAACATTAACTGACCCTGTACACGGTAAAGCTGTCTGTAGGTAATCATTTGTCATGCTTGAGATGATTCTTTTAACAGTTCGTATAATATATAAGTATTATATACTAAAAAGGTACCGCCCGTAAGTGACTGACATCGCTAAAAGTGAACGATTAACTAACAAAAAATCGCTTTTGAATCCTTTCATATTGTCACGAACAACGGCCGGATAATCATTATCATCATCCACAGCCTTTTTTTGAGGGGTGGAAAATCCTCATGGATGTCCCCCGCCCGGGGAGGCGAAGTTGTCTGTCAGACTCTTACTGACTAAAAACCACCCCGTGTTCCTTCTCACACCTGCGCCGGGGGTCACGGGAACGGAAGATACTTCCGCGACCCCCGACTGGTGCCGGCCCTGCGGGCCTCGCCAAGTCAGCGAGGGGAGTGAGGTGTTAGACTTCCCTCGCGACGTCTAAGAGAGGCGCGCGTGAACACGACGCCGCCACCACGGGTCCATGTACGTGGGGGACGGCGGACATCCCCGCGTCCGTCGCCTCTGGACCCATTCAGGGGGGCTGGAAGAGGGCGTTGTCCACCCTCCACCTGCGTCCGGTGCGTCTGCTGCGGGCAGGGTGAGTGGAAGTAATCTCCCTCTCCCTTTCCGCAGCCTCCTTCTGCGAGATGACCGTTTCGCAGAAGGACACCACCACGTCCCAGGACTCCACGCTGCCGACCATCCTCTCGACCACGGCTGGCAGCGACAAGTCACTGCCTACTCCAGAGACGAGGGCACGGCGCGGCTCCTCCCAAGCTGCACACTCTGCCAGCGTATGCCGCACCGTGTCCTCCCGACAGTCGACGTCATCCACAGCCTGGCTTAACCCACTGCTGGGTATAGGCTTGTCTTTTCTGGTGCCATTCTCCACATCTCTGTGCCAGTTTACCCCATGGTGATGAGATATTGGTGACCGTGTGCATAGGTGTTTCTTTTGAGTCTCATCGTACGTGGTCCGTGGAGTATATTTTGACACAGTGTGAGGAATGTCTTGACTCAAATCGAATAGGCAGCTAATTGGCTTGGCAAAAGGTTTCACATATTGTTTCTTGCCTTTACACTAACTTTGTTAACAAATCATTTCAATTGGCATTTCAGATCAACAAAAGTATTTTAGGAAAACCCTTACCTACATATCACCGGAACCCACAAATATGATCTACTTCTTCGCATAAAACAAAATAATCTTCTAAAACGAACTATTATATTAAGATTTATTCTGAGAAACACCGTTTAATTATGATAATGACTGTTTACATCATTAATTAAAAACTAATATTTATATTATTTCAAAATAATGATGCAATGTTACAAAATATTCTTTGACAATAAATGTAATATAGGTACTGTTAGACAAACACATTATAGGCTTTGATTACTATCTTGTAAATTTTAAGAAAATGTTTGTTATTCTATTTTTGAATAAGGTAAAAGTAAAAAAAAATAGTTTATATTATAAGCAGAAAAATGTAGACAGAACATTATAGTTGTGACACTAGCGAGCTACCAAACTACACCGCTTGAACTTTTATAGTAGATTTGGTAAACCCTAATTTTTACTAGGAATTCTTAAAATTTACTCTAGTTCAACAGTTAACAGCAACGTATACAAAACAACCTAGAAACAATGACATTGCAGCTAACAATGAAAAGGTCAAGCAATTAAAAATAAAAGATTGTAGTATAAAATCATTTGAATACTTAGTGTAAAATATTCACAATCCATGTTTTTACTAGCAGTTTTAGTTCTCCTTATCATCAAAGTAGCTTTCTTTGTCAAGTGTTAAATCAAATATGTATGTTGCAAAAAGTAAACCAGCTGGTACTCTTTTCACGTATTTTTATTTACAATATTTGTCTCAAACATCAAACGTACTTATAATAGAGTTCTTCAACGGGCACCGCAATGTGAAAATCTCTGACGTTTTCCATGAATTTATCCACAAAAGCTTTCATGATCGGTGTTCGGGTGATTTCCTCGAATCTGTCGTAATATCTGCTTCTCATAGCCGGAGTACCTAGAAATACGAAATTAATTTATATACTTTAGAAACAGTAAATATGACCCGTTTTGTTTACAGTCAATAGCTTACATCCTACTCGTTAAATGACTGGCCTGTTGGTCTAGTAGTAAGCAGACTTGTCGTGGGTTCTATTCCCACCCAGGGCAAATGTTTGGGTGATGAGCACGATCATTTGTTCTGTGTCTGGGTGTAATTTATCTTTAATAGGTATGTTTGTATTATGAAATATATAAGTATGTTTATCAGTAGTTTAGTACCCATAACGCAAGCTGTGCTAAGCTTGGGACTAGATGGTGTTGTGTAAAAGCTGTGGAATTTATTTATTATTTATTAAATGTAAAACTTGAGAAGCCGATCACAAAGTTTCACACTGGAGGGTCCGAAATCATAATACTGGCCCGATGGTACCAAGTTGCGTGTCAATGTTTTGTTGATCCATAGGTATTAAAATTAGGAATTAAATAATAATTATGTGTTTGTAAGGAGGAAACTGTAGAAAAACACTGCTGTGGGAGCTGTAGATCCCAAATAATATACAATACAACACTTATATCAAATTTAATGTAAAATAGTTAAAAGCCGTTCACAAAGTTTAACGCTGGCAGGGTTCAGAATATGTATTGGGACGATGGGATCAGTTTGTGCATCGTTTAATCCAAAAGTACTATAATTAAAAAGTAAATAATATGTTTTTGTTAGTTGAGAAGAAGCTGTAGAAAAACTGCTGTGGGAGCTGTCTTTTCATTCCGGAAAATGTTTAGTTCCTGTGGGACAGGGTCAGGCGATTTAATAAATGATGATAAATGATATTTATTTTTAACCGACTTCAAAAAAAGGAGGAGGTTCTCAATTTGGTTGTATTTTTTTTTTTTTAGGGTTTGTTACCTCAGTACTCCGTCATTTATGGACCGATTTTCAAAATTCTTTTTTTGTTTGATAGGGTATACTAACAGATTGGTCCCATTTGTATCAAAACTCATATCTGATGAGGGATCTTCGAGGAATTGAGGGAACTCTAAAAAAAATTTAGGCAAACATGCACCGATTTCAACATTTTTAGTAACAAATCAAGCATTTTCATTTAGAAAGTATCATTTGGTGAAGAAAAACTGATGAAGAAGACGGGCGACGGAACTCTTCAACGCATAACAGCAAATTATTCGCAATTGCTATAGTCAGATGTCTATGCTGAGCTTTTGTATTTCCACAACATGACATTACGCCATTCTATTTTAAAAGGGGCCGGCAGAGATGTTCAGATTAATGTTTAGAGATAGAACTTCTTTAGCAATTGTTATACAATTTCAATGATTCTTTCAAGTTTTGAAAGACTTTATTACAAAGAAACTAAAAATTACAATATAAAAACTTTTTTACAAAAAAAAAACCGACTTCTTAAAAAAAAACTAACAGGTGAAAAATAACTCCAGTTTCGGAAGTCGGTGGCCAATAATGAACAAAACAAAACCACCAAAGCCACAGACTTCCGAAACTGGAGTTATTTTTCACCTGTTATTTTTTTTTAAGAAGTCGGTTTTTTTTTTGTAAATAGGTTTTCACAAACACTTTTACACCTGTTATTTTTTTTTAAGAAGTCGGTTTTTTTTTGTAAATAGGTTTTCACAAACACTTTTACGTGTATTGAGATCTGAGTTTTACTATTTGACTATTCTGAGAAGAAACACCGAAAGAAACTCAGAGGTTATAACATAACATATGTCTCTTTTAAAGTCCAGACATTATCTTGGTCAAATCATGTAAGATCCATGCAGATTAGTGTCTGACATGGTCTTTTGAGGAAAGAACCACACAGAATGAGGGGACCAGATGAGTCAGTGCAAGCATTTGTCAGTAATCGTGAGCTCAACTCGGAACTTGAGGACTCCACGTACTGACGAACAATATTAAAGAAAGAACATTTTGGTTGGTCCCATAAAGAACTCAAACTGCCAGAAAAAATGTAAAATAAATAAATAAAACAACTTAAAAATATTTAGAAAAGAAAATCTAAATAAAAGAATCCACATAGTCCTTACATTCACAATAAAAAAATAAAATATATAATATACCTTCAAAGTAAAAATGGCCCATGGGCGGCATTAAAACTCTGACAACAGGTTAGTTACTAAACACACGATAAGAAGAAGAAGAAAGTAAAATACATGTCAATATACATTCAATGCCTCAAATCAGCTAGAATTTATTGTAGGTATATTCTATAAATAGCATAAAGAAATTTCCTCTAGTATGTTAATGAATACAAGCAATGTAAGAATTGCAAAAAAAACCTTTCAAATGCACATAGTTAACATCAGGGAACTCATGGTGGTAATAAGATCCGACGTAGGAAGTGGTCCTACGGTGTAGATTTAAAAAATAATGTAAAGTTTACTTACATTTACACTTCCCAGCTTTGCCAAATGTTAAGTTCTTGTAGTCATAAGTAGATTTCCCTTTTAGATCTAAATGCGTTGTGTAGTTCAAAATTCGAATATGTTGCTTACAATCTCCAAATTCCACTTTCATTTGATTGCCAGTAATATCCATGTTGAAGTTTTCTATAAAAAAATTGGTTGCCTGTAAAGTCGGTATACGGGCGAAAGTTTTACGTGACAACGACTTTGAGTGGTAAAATAATTTTAATGTGAATATTCATTCGTATAGTAGGAAGAAGGATGAAACTGTGCTCGAGTGGAAGGGACGCGTGCCTTTCACTTTTTATGTCTGTCTCTCTCGCTCTTAGGCGGGCTAACCATGCCCGAGTGGAAGGGACGCGTGCCTCTCACTCGCTCTCATTGTGAGCGCATAACGTGAGCGGAGCGTAACGCAGTTTCTTGAAGTGTCACCCGGCAAACCAATTTATAAGACGTTGTCACGTCAAAAAATGTTACGAGGTTTTAATATGGAGCAACTGCTTATCTGACCCGCACAGCCCAGTGACTGGCTAACACTATATTTGGTTATACTGTTTGTTAGACTTTTGGAGCTCTGAGGGCCAACGGCTTTTTAGGGGGTTGTCTTATGTTACATTAAATAAATAAAAAATGACTCTGGATTTTGATTTTGATTACTCGTATTCTGCCAAAAATCTATGGTCGGGACTATTGACTTAGCCTGCTCTCCAAAGCTCGGAGGGGTTTTGATACGTAAATAATGGTCTACCATCCGCAGATTGACTACAGCAAGTTTAATTTAACTATCAATACAATACAACATAGATGAATACATTATTCTCGCGCCTATGTTACACACGCCTGTTACTATCCCACTAAAGGAACACCTTCTTTTCTAAGGGCACCTGTTCTTATAAAGAGACTGTGCGAGTATTAATCACCAAGCTTGCTTAGTATATTTTCTGATTGCATATAATGGGCTATTTGACAAAATTTTAGTTTTTAGTCCCTCATCTAGATTACAAGAAAATATTCGACACGTATTTTTTCTTTTTTCACGTAATTAATCAATAAATAACAGCGATACATCGAGTTAAAATGTCGCATGAAGTCACTAGCCAGTATAGTTTATGCTAGCTAATGACGTTACAAGCCCCCTCTCCTAAACTTTAATGCGCTTAATCTGAGCAGTTTTCCATCAATTTGAAAAAGAAAAAAATATTTGTCGAATATTTTCTTGTTATCTAGATGAGGGACTATAAACTAAAATATTGTGAAATAGCCCATTCTATTCTTGTAGTTATTAGACTGTAAATAATTATGTTAATCTTAATATGTTTTAATCTGTAAGAGGAAGGCGCTGATGTCCGTCACACAGTTTATACTAGCACGGACATCATCGTTTACTCTATCTTTTAAAAGGGACTAACATTTTTAAACTGTTTTTAAATAAGATAGATGATTTTGTACCCACCTTTCTGTTATTAAACTATTATTATTGTTATTATCTTTTAATAAAAAGTCTAACCGTAAGTGATTTTGAACATTCCCTTTCCTTTAACGGCCACTGCATCTACTTTGCCTTCCACTTCATATTGTGATTCTATTGTCAGTCGAGGACAACATGGATGGTATTCGAATACAGTATCTGCGGCGTTTTTCCTGAAATCATAGAAAATGGTGCTACAGAAAACCTAGGATGGGCTCTATTTAGTCGATAAATATTATGTCGTTCACAAAATATGATTTGAAATGATTATGTATTTCTGAGGATTTGTTGCGACACTTCTTTTTAGGGAAAAAATATTGAGAAGTGACATTATTCTGTGTTTTTTCTCAGCCTTATTTTAATAAGAAATTATTTCGATTGATTACATTAAGTACAGACGCCAGCACATCAAGGTCCACTAATGTGTCAAATTTTCCCAATTGAATATGAACCTTATTCTGTTTGACATAAAGTTGAAAAACGATCAAAGAAATCTGACACTTAACTTGATGTGCTGGCGTCTGTACAACGTTTAACGAAATATTATGAACAAACAAAATGAAAGGTAAAAATGGGACAACGAATTATAAAAATTCTTACTTAAAATCTATCACGCAGTCTTTCACACCAGTCATAGTAGCATTTAGAAGTGAATACTTCAAATTTGGCAGGTCTAAGTGCAGCCTTGCCAAGTGTAATGGCTCGGACGGGTCCACACCAGGTATACCCGGCAGCAACATCGGGAAGACCCTTTCTTTTGCTGCATTTGATAAGCACTCTTTGTCATCAGCTTCGCAGTACACTTTTCTTAGACCTGGAAAAATTACAAACAAAATTAAATATTATTTTGTGGTTAAAGAGAAAAAAAAAGATATTTCACGTAACTGATATAGATTAAGTTTCTAAGTAAAACATGCATAGCACGCATTCGGCATTTACACTTAAAACAAAACAAAAAACAATCTGCTTAAAAATGTAGTGGAACTTATTTTCTGAACAAATGGGGGTACCCCCCCATTAGTTCAGAAAATAAGTTCCATATATTATTCCCCGATAAATTAAAATATATAAGCCATAAATATATATCCTGCGCGGAAAGTGAAGAGTGCTGCTAACATTGTCACACCACAGGTAAATCAAATACATTTTTTAGAAGGAATTGGATATCATTATATTATGAAGAAGACAGTCGATTAAACTTCAAGATAATAATAAAAGATATTTCGAAAAATATATAAAAAATATCTGTTATATGTATATTAAGCAATAATTAAAAGTGTCACTTACATCCAGCATTCTGAATGCCAATAATAGCAAAAGCCAATACTAGCAACGAAAACATTTTAGTGCAATTTCTTCCTCAAAACGCTTTGAAACAATGCGTTCTGTCTAGCTAAATAGAATGTTATATTATAATGTTATATATGTACTAACGGGAACATAGAGTTTAGGCTTTGTACACAGTACTACACAGTGTAAGCATATCAGAATTGTCTTTGATTAGACTAAAATTCATATTTGTACTGTGGTTTGATTCTCAATCGACTTATGTATTTTTCATAGTGTTAATAAAATTATGCAGAGGTGTACAGATGTACCTTAGCAATGCAAAGCGAAGCACTTTTCTTTTTCTTTTAATAATATAAACCAGTGCTGGACGGCATTCCCACTTGATAGTAAGCAGTGTTTCAATGCAATCAGAGATGGTGAAGCGCAATAGGTTATTAAATAATATTTATTTCTGTAAATAGGTTTTCACAAACACTTTTACACGTCTTTTTTTTTAACTAGTAGATAAGATCGGAGTTTCACTACCTGACTACTCTGAGAAGAAACACCGAAAGAAACTCAGAGGTCATAGTCTCTTTTAAAGTCCAGACATTATCTTGGTCAAATCATGTAAGATCCATGCCGATTAGTGTCTGAAATGGTCTTTTGAGGAAAGAACCACACTAAATGAGAGGGCCAGATCAGTCAGTGCAAGCATTTGTCAGTAATCGTGAGCTCAACTCGGAACTTGAGGAGCTCCACGAGGCTATTAAGAGCCTATTCACTTTTCTGGATGATAGTGATGGGGAGACTCTTGGCTTATTTCAGATTTTGTTTTGTATTTTCCCTTTTAGTGTATTTGTTGATTATTTTAGTATACATAATAAGTTGTAATTATATTTTATAGTTATAATATAGTGTAATTGGTAAATCATTCAATAAACTCAAAAACTTAAAGCGGTAAGAAATTAATCAAATTAACTTTGACATAATGGTATCTTTTATGTTTTTAATACAATGTAACATTTTTTTACACAGTGATCTTTCATAATCTAATAATCGAATTTCAGTGCTAAGACTTTTGTGCTCCAAATTGTTTCTTTGTTCTTATGAACTTACATAGTTCACTTATTGAGTAAATTGTAACCTCAGTGCTTAATGTTCGTTAACGTAAGTTAACCTAAGAACCAGTTATCTTTATGGTTGTACACTATTTAGAATACGATCTCATTGTTTACATTTTGTATTATGCTGTTAATAAATACCTTTAAAAATCAATCAATCAATCAATCAATAACCGAAACTAACAGTTCATCATACAATGTCGTGGTTGAATAAGACTTGATTGTAAAGTTTAATATATGTGGGATATGTATATTATGTGAAGAGAAAAACACATCCAGCTATTCCAATGTCTCAAATCTCTTTATTAGTTTTTCAATTTTATTACTAACAGACTCGGTTCACGTGGAATTGGGAAAATTTGATGGTCTGGGGTAACTTAATGAACTGGCATCTGTACACAGCCTTACTTTACCGTTAAGATCTAAATTTAGTTGCAATGTCAATAAACCAATTAAAATATTTAGTTATGAAACACATACACTCTGCTTTGTTTTACAGTTATTTATAAAATGATAGAGTAAACGTTAACTTACTGTAAATCTGGCAATTAAAGCAACAACGGGCCTTTATGAAAATAACGTTTTTAAAACATTTCACGGTGTAACAATTATGCCATCATTATTATATTACTCTCCTGACCAAATATTGATGAACTTTACTTTTTTGTGATAAAGTTGAAAAGGTTTCATAGAAATTTGACAGATTGGGGTAGGTTATACTACTGGCCTGTGTTCACGAAAACCATACCTCTTAGATAATATACCTCATATAGTCTAAGCCATACCTATTGGAACAATAGGAACTGTCAGTATATTATATGTAAACGTAAGTTTTGCTTTTGCCTTATTTTTATAAAATACAGAAATACTGCCCGGAAAATTTTGTTCCGCCTTAGTATAAAAAAATGTGTTACCTTTTTAGTTTTAGCCTAAGACCTGTCAAAGAGCTGGGAAGAAATTTGTCATTTGACATGTCATCCAAGATGGCGTAGCGTTTAAAAATGATTAAAAGAAAAAATATTCTACTAAAATTATTTTTTTCAAGGCTTTACATGTTTTTATTAGTTATTGCCCGATTCCGGACGAAGGCAAATCTAAAAATAGTTAAAGTTGATCTGGCCGTTCTTGAGTTATAAATGGTGTTACTAACACATATCTATACTAATATTATAAGGAGGTAAAATTTGTTTGTTTGTTTGTAAGTTTGTATGTAGGGGGTAATCTTCGGAACTAATGATCCAATTTTAAAAATTATTGCACTGGTAAAAGAGTAAGTGGAAAGCTTTATTATTCCCAGATGACATAGGGTAGGGACTTTTTATCCCTGTAATCCCACGGGAACAGAAAATAAGCGGGTGAAACCGCGGGACGTCTGCTAGTAGATTATAAAGGTTTTAATAATTCCGGCCCCTTTCTGTTCCACTGCTGGGCCCGGACGGTTTCTCTTCCAGAATAAAGAAGAAAATGAAGAAGCGAAGGTCCAGACACCCTTGCTCCGACCTGGTAATTGGCAATTTTAGACTTATATATTTTACTAGTCTAAAAGAACGAAGCAAAAAATGTTTGAAAAAATCGTAGCAGATGACGCTATAGTCTATGATTCCTTACAAGGTTTTCAGTTACCAATATCAAAGATGTCTAAGATATACTTAGAAAGTACCATAACTAAGACTTAAATAAGTTTCATTGATACTTCCCCGAATTTGAACCTTAACCTCTGGGTCTTCACGACGCGACGCTTCATTTTTATATCTAAATGTGTAATTAAAAATTATCACAATGTAAATCTATTTAAAAGATTAAATACCGTTATCACACTTTTTATTTTTGTGAGTTTGTTTACTGAAGTGGGCATTATATATACTTATAGACTTTTGAAGATCGTTCACGAAATTTAAAAATCCACAATCATGAGATTTTGTTATAAAACGCTTATTAATAGATTTTTTCAATTCACAATAATAACTATACTGGTTTATCTTTTGATTCATTTCTATAATAACGTAACAAACTGACAAAATAGTACAAAATTTGAGTTTCTTCTTTTATAGAAATATTATCTAGTGAGTAGGCATTATTTCTACGGAACCATAACAGTATTAACAAAATAATTGCTCAAGCTATATATTCACTTGAAATAAGAAAATAGTAACATTTGATACGCACATGCGCTAACGGAAGCTGAAGATGTGTTCAACACGGATATATTTTATTTTTGCCTTATTTTGCATTAGCAGTGGTGTAATATGTGAGTAACCTTCTGTTTTAAATAAATATGAACTAATGTCGTCCCTCTGAAGGGCATAAACTTCACTCTCAAACTTTTCCAATACCACAGTCTAAAAACATACAGTCGTCCGACGAAGCTGTCTAGACAGGGCAATCGTGCGGGGTGTGAGGGGCGAGACGCCAAAAAGCCGCTCCCGCACTGCGAACAAAACGATGTTCGTAGTGCAGGAGGTATTATTCAAGTCTAATGCGTGTAGATGTTGTCGGCATTTTTCCAGAGATCAAAGGCGTCGTCCTACTGTATTAATATTTATACTGTGCCAATACGCTGAGAAATAATCCAGAAAGTCTCACTAGAGTGTCTCCTAGATTTCCCTCATTGAAGACTCGTTTGTTATAGTTTGTTTGATAAAATATTAATAAAAAACATATTTGTAGATCTTTTCCCAAGATGGTGCACATGTAACTAGGGTTGCACGTCCTCCCTTCCACCCCTCCTTGCTCCGTCTTCAGACCAATACAAGCTTAGCCCATAAAATGTAACATTTCAATGGACTATAAACTATGCAGTTTTTGAAATTTCGAAACGGTTACCCAACTAGCGACAACTTTTTTTTATTTCATATCGATGAAAGCATCGGACGGGCTCTTTGTTCAGCCATTATACTGGCATAAAGAACAGTCTTCGCTAATAAGGAGTCTAGCACTTCTTTAATCAATTATTTTCTTATTTCAGGCGAGAAGAAACTCTGTGACTTCGATGACAACAGATGCCTGACAGCGGCTGCGGCTTGGAAGTACGACGAGTTCATATCTGGTATACCTGGAGTGGAATCTTCCGAACCTCTGCATCTGGACTTGATTGAAGTTAATGGCCCTTTACTAAAGTATAAAGTAATCAATGGCTCTCTGTCTGGAATGAAGAATTGTCAGGTGGAACTTGTGCAGTAAGATTTTTGATCATATTTTTCAAAATCAGAATCCAACAACAACATTTTGTTCTACGACTTTTTCGAAAACAGACAAAAAAAATCAACTCTCCATACATATATCCGAACAATTGATTGAGTTTTGTGTGGAGAGTTGATTATTTTTGTCTGTTTTCGAAAAAGTCGTAGAACAAATGTTGTTGTTTATGATGTTAGTATTCTACTCCTGCGATGTTGTTGGTGTTTTACAAATAACCCTGTATAAGACAGTCTTCCAAAACTCTTGTCTTTTATCGTTTCTTAGTGTTTATGCTCGAAGAAAAAGTGGCACAACCACCCCCAGAAACACGTCTGGCAGGTTGAAAGTTTGTAGCAGACTGTACTTGATTTAAACTATGAATTTGATTCAGCCTTTCCTCAGGTCGTACCAAACCTTACAACATTTTTTTCTATCAAGAATCTTTCATGTTTATTTCTTTGTTATTCCAGAGTCTCTCAAAAGGAAAAAAAGTACCATTTTCATGTTGGCTGTCCGCATCTAGTTACTGAATCAAAGTATGAACTAAAGGGTAACGTTGGTCCTGAGTTTATTGAAGGAAACGGCACCTGCAGAGTTTTTTATTGTAAGTATTTTACCATCCGTTTTTTATTTATGTCAGCAGGACGCTACGCAGCATTATGTTGAATAACAAATACTTAAGATTTTTCTATCTAATTCAATAAAACAACAAATCCGACTTGAAGTTTCAAATACGAATGAAGAAAGCAAAAAAACACAAAAATAAACAAAAAAACGAACAGGTTCTTCAAATTTACGTTAAAGTATAATAATGTTAAATTATTAGAGAAAAAATGATTTATCCATGGTGAAATTTATCTGTTTGTTAAAAATAAAAACAAAATAATTGTGACTGTACTTTACTGTGTCAAAGTGAAGTTCAAGTTGTGTCTATGTCTCATGTATTAGAGAGCTTTTGTTACCAACCGGGCATGAATTCAGAAAACTCCGAGATGCTGAGAAGATCCTGTTAGAATAAACCAATGTCACTGTGTCCTTTCACTATGAATATTTTACGAAGTATTCAGCAGCCGCACTAGCAGTTGCACTAATGAGTTCACAACAACAGAGTATTAAAACAACAAAATTTTCGTTTCCAGTTGACTACAACTTACTCTTCAATGGTGAATATGAAAGAAAAGATTGCAACGATAAGAAAAAACACATTCAGTTGAAAAGCAGCAACTTAGAAATTGAGGCAAAGGGAAAAGTACACTATGACTTCGAGAATATATTTAATGGCGATAAAGCTAAATGTAAGAAAACTAAGGTTAAAAACAGTTCAAACTGAAACAATTTCGGGATTCAGGAGTAACTGGACGGCTCGATTGTTTTAACTAGTCAATTACCGCAATCCAGACACAATTAAATTTCTATTGTTTGCGGACACCGGTGTCCACGCGGAGCCTAATGAGTTAACATACAAGAGTGAGAAAATGAAGTCTGGTTACCAATTTACATTAATTTAAACTCCTTCGTGCACACAAGTTAGTTGACAGTCTCGCACCTATTTGCCTCAGTTTGAACACTAAATGATTAAGGACTGTGCAAACTACGGCAAATCGACGCGCACAGTTACGACCCTTGGGGCATATCTGAGCGCGTCGATTGTTTGAATGTGCTAGAGTGAGAGAGAACAAGTCTGGTTACTATTAGTGCCAATTTGAACTCCTCCATGCTCGTTAGTTGACAATCGCTCACCTATAAATTTGCCTCAGTATGATCAGTACTTTCTGTCACCACGATTTTTTTTCTTCTTCAATAATGCAGGTTAATGATAGATACGTTTCTGTAAATTGACTCATACAAACACATACAATACCGCTTAATATTTTAATTTAAACTAATTAGTTGGTGATTTACTATATTCTGACAAACTCTGAGAAAAAACACCGAAATAAACTCGGAGGTCACTGTCACTTCCTGAGAGTATTATCTTAGTCTGTTCATTTGTGAGGACCATGCAGATTAGCGCCTAAGATGATCTTTGGAGGAAAAATATGACACAGATATCATAAGTGTACCTGTCCAGTTAGTGCACGCATTTGTGAAGTTAGACAATCGGGAGCTACAACAACTCGAGAAACAATACCAAAAAAAAGAACTGACAAACATAAAATCGGAATCGCGTAGCGTAACATAAAATATATTTTAAAATATCCACATAGTCCTCCTTGCTTTAAGAAATATTATTCAGTAAATTAAAATGCAGTAGCTATATAAACACGACGTGATCTTAGGTTTCGAACCGGGGTCAAGAGCAAGGTGAGCAAGAGCAACTCAGACGCACTGGTCAATGCCCATTGAACTGAATAATCCTGAGATACTTTTAAAATATACTATTTATTATGTCGAGTTTAAAATAAAATTCTGTAATATAATAACGAAACTGAATTCTGACAATAACATTTACTTATTTGCGTTTATATAAATACGCAAATAAGTTTATCCGGTTTATCGCTTACTATGTTGGCGGAAGTAGGAATAAATGTAATACTCTACTCAAGACCAAGATTTTAAACAATATTAAATAAGCTTTTAATGGAACTTAATTTTATTAATATATAACTACATATTATACGTTTCTAGAAGAAACATACTAAATACATAATAATAAACGAAATCAAAGGAAGGTTAACTTAATTCAGCTCACGATTTCTGACAAATGCTTGCACTGACTGATCTCCTCATATCTGTGTAGTTCTTTCCTCAGACCATTTCAAACACATAATCTGCATGGCTTTTACATTACATTATCTGACCGAGACAATATCAGCATGCGTAGCATGAACACATTAAACACCGAAGAAACGGCCTTTGTCTACAGACGAATCGGCAAAGTGACAGATTATATAGACAGGAACCTCAATCTGTCAAATTTCTTTCAATAAATCTGCCTGCGTAGCATGAACACTTAATTTCTTTTCTTCCGAGACACGACAAAGACCGTTTCTTCGGTGATCATGCTACGCGTGCTGGAGTTTAAAAGAGACGGTGACCTCTGAGTTTCTTTCGGTGTTTCTTCTCAGAGTAGTCAGGTAATGAATCACCGTTATCACTTTCTAGCTAAAAAAATACATGTAAATGTGTTTGTATGAACCTATTACAGAAATAAATATCATTTAATAAAGTCAAGAACACTGTCTTAACTTCTCGTATAGCCGGAACGTAGATCTACGCGAGACACAATTGCTTTCTAATGTGTTTTAATTACGGCATACGAAAGGTTGAGCGTCAAACAAAATACTTATTCTATATATTTATTTCTAGCCGAAGCCGCTCATAAGTTTGCCAATGAAAACTGGCAATATGTTGACAAACTGATTCGTCAACCAACGATTGGAGTATTCATGAAAAAATTTATCGACAACGTCAATGCGTACCTGAGAAAAGTGCCAATTGAGGATTTGTTTTCTGAAGACTACAACCGTCCGTTTATACCAATAAAACCATAATTTCAATTACCTGAATGAATTTTATTTGAAAGAAATGTATACAATGTGTTAAATATCAACCAAAGCAACTTACTTTACCAGTTCCACGTATTATTTTTACAATCCAGAGAGAGTACCATCGATAAAAGTATATTTGAAGGAAGGCATGCTCGTTTCAATGAAATCCTGTTGTAAAGGATCTAAAGGCTCAACACCCGGTATGCCAGATATGATCTGAACAAACGCACGGTTAGCAGAGTCAGTCAAACACTTACTATCCTCAAAATCACATGTACTCCATCCGAGTAGGTAGTTAACTAAAGGTAAACAATCTTGACAAGTCTTTTTACATAAACGCTCATTAATTAAATACAACTACTGTTTAAACAAATTGTTTAATTGATCATGTAATCGTTTTTGTTGTATCTAAATTTGTTTTCAGCTGCATTTTATTTTTAAACTGTGATTTACTAAAAATACATGTCAAAATTGTTTACCTTTTGTTAACTACCTAATCTGATGGAGTATAGGTATTTTCTTTTGACCTGAAATTAGAAAATTACTAAAAATACATTGGTTTCCACGTACACGGTCAACAATAAGGACACATATGTACACACTTACTTGTAACACTGCTGATGCAAATTACTTCTATCGTCAATAACGATCATAGTGCAAATATTTTCGATCCAAGGAATGTTGTGTTATGCTTGTCTGTCCATACTTGAAACGAATTTATAGCTCATGATTAACTACTAAAACCAGTCAAGTGCAAGTCGAATTTGTACACTAAGGGTTTGGTACATAGGAAAGAATTACGTATATTAAATTATGAAACTAGCATCATTTATAATTTGCAATCAATTAATAAGCTCTAGATGTGCTTCTGTGACCAACAGACCGGTAAAGTCGCAATGAATGGGTTTCATTTGATCATTTCGGTAAGGAATCCTAAGACCTTGTTTAGATGGAACAGCTAAAAGTATTAGCAAATGTGGATGGCATTGATGAGATGGGTTGCCACCTATTCAAGCCTCCATTACTTAATTTCTAGCTCTACTTTCTTGTTTTTTTACCAATAACACCTCATTTTTTTAACTGCAATCTGGTCGTGTCTCCCAAGCCGACTATAACTTATAAGTAAGCGCTAAACCTCTAAATTTCTCAGTTGGTCTCTGAAGAATGCACATTTTTTCATAGTGTTTAAACCGAAGTTTTAGAACATCTGAGAAGCTGACTTAAGCAAAGTATTATAAAGATCTAGATCTTTATGACAGTTGGTTCAGACTGCAAGTTAGGCATCTACGCATATATTTTTTCCCGCTGTTACTTATTATTTCCTAAACACACAAGTAAATGAGAAAATGAGAAGAGCAGTATATTATCCATCTATAAATGCAATTGGACTTTGGCTTTGGCAAAGGTTGCACGCTGTCTAATACACTCTATTAAATGTCGTAATAGAATTCTTCTTTGGGCTCGTCTTTCTCGTTTCGTGCTATCACCTTAAATTTTCTTTAAGTGTTACAAAGTAAGAGAAGTGTCCCACCTACTACGACACTTCTACTAATTCGACTGTAAATTGAAATTTAAGTTTTCGCAATAATATTCAATTACTGCCATGAAGGATCGGTTTTCCTAACCGCGCGATGATATAATTAATGTCGGTCTTGTTCATCATCTTCGTAAGTCTAATTCTTCCTCATATTGTTTTGAACCTTCATCATTTATTTAATTCGAGGTCTTATTCTCCTACTTCTTTGAATTATTATTATTTACTTCTATACTGCATTAGGTTACTATTTCAAATGTGACTATAGGTCTACCTTTTGTTTATAGGTGAAAAAACTAAAATCTAGGTAGCATTGATAAAACAAAAGTATTAAGAGCAATAAAAGATTTATAAAATAATATTGCAGAATGTTCTTTTATTTAAAAATATTGTTTGCCGTTTTGAATTTTGCTTCAGCTATTCTTATTTTTCATAAGAAAACAAATCTTGGAATGATATTTTTTCCATATGCATGTTGACGTGCTCAATATAAATGTCCATTAATGCATCCATAGTGGGTTTGCGAGACGATGAGTCCACAGTCTTCCAATTTTTATTTACGTAGTTATGCGCTTTCTCAGCTAAAAACAAAAAAAAAACAATTTAATCACTAAAATAAATGAAACGAATATATTTTTTTTTAATCCAAAGTTCAGTTGCAAAATGCATACATAATTATTTCAGCACTATGTTTCTATCAACGTAATAATTTGTATGTTTTAGTGAAGCGGTTAGTTTTATTGTAAAAAATATTTTAAAAGAGTAAATACTTATTCTTATTAAAAGTTAACGAGAAAATATTTTTGTATATTGTTTTACAGTAAGATTTTTAAAAATGCCTTTACATTGGTCTGATTGAAACAAATGACTTAACTTTGACTTTTAAATCACCAGACATCGACATGGTGTTGCTACTATTCACTAATCGGGACAGATAATTATATTTAGATATGTGAAACCTTTAGAATACCCTTTGCTTGGGCATCGAAATTATATTAAATATTTATTAAATGAAATTTAAATCCTCACATTTTTCCTTATCTCCATTGAAGAGGTTTTCGAAAGAATAGACCACTTTTCCATTGGCATCTATTTCCAGTTCGTGAGTCTTCAAATAGATGTGAGTTTTGCCATTCTTCTCGGTACTAACGTAATCACCATGGAATTTGAAATGATAGTCATCTGAAAAAAAAACAACGTCTTTGTCAAAATTCTTGAAGACACCAAAAGATACCCAATAATTGGCAATGCCAGATTATTTATGCAGAGCCCAAAAAGTTGCTGCAGACCTGTCTAATGACCGTCTCTTTATCCCTGACCCCCCCAATGAAATAGGAAAAGTTAAGGCAGAGCGAAAAAAATTAAAAATCCGAAGATTGACTTTTCAGTCGTTTTTTTTATTTCGCTTCTACACAGAAGCGAAATAAAAATAGCATTTGTAATATGCAGACCTAGCCATCAGGTCTTGCCATATTACAAATCCTATTTCTATTCTATTTCTATTACAAAAAGAAAATGGCGTATATGGAATCAGATGTTTGTCACCAGGTGACAAACAGCTGATTCCATATACGCCATTTTCTTTCTATTGTCGCCTTATCGATTACTATAATAGAAATAGAATTTATAATATGGCTAGGCCTGATGGCTAGGCCTGCTGAATAGACGCGCGTGGATGCATTTTCTGGTTGTTGGTCTGTGCGTGTTTTCATTTTCGTGCAGATCAGAGAAACGGAACATGCAGCGTGATGCGTGGCAATGCCTAGCATTAGTATGGAATAGCAGCTCAAATTGCCTTCACTACGCCTACATTTTCACGCGGTGATTTGACCAGAATCGCACTGCTGTACTGTATGTAGGTGTATTACCAGGTACACCTCAGTCTAGCCCTTCGGGGATTACAGGCGTGATGTTATTAATGTACTGTAGGACTAGTCCTATTAATCCTATGTGATTGTACTTACAGAAATCAATCTTGCACGTTGGGCCCTTTCCCTCAATATGTTCTGTTCCTATTTCACCAAATATTTCATATCCAGCCTCCAAAGTGAGATGCGGGCAACCAACATGATAGTCGTATTTAAGATCCTTGCTCGAGATTCTGAAAATCACAAAATTATTGCATTGGTATTATATATTTTGACTGGCCTGTTGGTCGGAGGTGCGATTTCCACCCTAAAATAAGATAAGATAAAGACGCGTATTTTGCGTTAGGGCCATAATTGGTAGACATGTCTTCGAATTTTTGGCTCTAGGGCATGCGGGTTTCCTCGCGATGTTTTTCTTTACCGTTTTTGAGAGCTGTGGTAATGAAATAATTTACACAGAGTAATGCGCCAGCCTGGGTTTGAACCCACGACTTACGATGGCGTTGGGTGAAAATTGTGGAATTTTGTGTAATATTTATCATCATACCGTGCGAAAATAAAAATTAATGTAAGTATAACATGAACACATTGGCTTTTTATATGCCTTGTCTTTACAAAAGATGTAAATATCCAATGAATCCAAGTTAACTATGATGTTATGAAAAAAATCATCAATGAGCGAAACATTAGACTTAAAACTTTTATACGAGATTGGACGGTCCAAAAAAATAATGCAAAGGCAATTTACTATGGCGAAAATTTTGTCACGATGGAACAAAATAATGCCAGTCAGGAGGTATAAGAAATTGAGCAGAACTATCAACTAACTCCCTTCTCTATCATCAAAACACAGGTGTATTGAAAACAGACATAAAAATAAATCATCCCCTTCAGTGCGAAATTGAATTTTCAAAACATGAGACAAACTTCGAGGTGTATCTTAATAGATAAATCAAGAAACTTCGAACTTGTGTCACATAGTGAAATGTTAGATGTCAATGCGTTGGTGAGCACGTAAAAAAATGGTGAGTTATCGAGTTTTTACCTACTTCCTAAAGTAGGTACATGACAAATTTAAATGAAACATTTGAGCAAAGCAATGAAATAATGCGTCAACAACAGAAAGTTAAACAACTATTTGACTCCATCTCATTGCGCGTCGGCCGGTTGGAATTGCAGGTTGGAGTTGGAACAAGGATGGTTGGAATTTTGTTTTTGTTTGCACATAATAACAAATGTAAAACGACGAGACAAAATGAAGAGAAAAACCTTCGATTTAAATACAGGCCAATACTAAACCGCGAAGGTATATTTTTTAAGGTAAATTATATAAAACATACAAGGAAACTTACTTCACCAGTTCCACTTTACACTTTCTCATTCCAGAGAGTTTAGCGTCAAAAAATTTGTACATCAACGTAGGGAATTTGGCATCAATATTTTTCTGCTTTAACGGATCTGAAGGTTCCACGCCGGGCACTCCGTCTATGAACTCCTCAAACGTCAGACCAGCAGTCTTTGTCAGACATTCGCTATCTTCGACGTCACATATTACTCTTTCACCTAAAAAAAATTGTTCTGTTAGAGACTAATATTGCTAAAATGAACAAATTCATAGTAGCTTTGTATTTACACATATTTTTGCAAAATATTGTTAACTTTTATTTACTATTTATTCAAACAAACTATTTATTCCAGGCAAAAATATTCGAAACTGTGTAATATTATATTTGTGCTATTTACTATTATAAGTGTCAATAATGTAAAGGTACACTTACTTATAACGCTGCTAATGAAAAATATTCCAATAATCAGCAATGATTGAGTTGCGAACATTTTCAATAAGCACAGATTATGCAATGATAATTTGTCTGAGCTCGAAGCGTATTTATATCTCGAAGTTGTCTAAAAAAGTTTAAATTATTTGGAACTTATTTTATAAGTTCCGCAAAAAATATCAGTAAATGTCGATGACATTGATGCGCTAGGACATTAACTAATTTAGGTTTTTTATACCTACAAGATACTTACTAAGTTTTACAAATTCCTAAGTTGCATAGATCTCGAAAAAATATCGTTACAGACGAGCAAAAAGTATTCTTTTACAGAGTTATTTGTAAAACACCAACAACCTCGTAGGAGTAGATTACTTATATCATAAACAACAACATTTGTTCTACGAATTTATCGAAAACAGACAAAAAAAATCAACTCTCCATACAAAGCTCGATCAACTGTTCGGATATAATGTATGGAGAGTTGATTTTTTTGTCTTTTTTCGAAATCGCGGGATAACTCCCTTCCCAGTTTTTCCATTTTTGCTCTGCTATATTTTGCCAGCCGCCATCTAATTATCCCCTTTCAAATTATGGTCACTACATCTTTTTTAATATCACATCGTGATTTAAACACACAACTCGTATTTCCTCAATCTATGTTAAATCGAGATACTATCAATCAATCCTTAATCTATCATATTTAGTAACCTCTCATAATGAACAAAGAACGCAGTTACACCACAAGATTTATTTTTAACACCCAAAATTCACTTCTATATACAAGGTGATTTTTTTTTATATCGCATAACTCTAGGGTTATATTCTGTAGGTAAAAATAATACTAAAACTCCTGGAATAGATGGTCCAAAAATGCATAGTTTCGGAGATATCATCAATCTTAATAAAATTATCAGTTGTTTAGTACCCGTAACACAATCTCTGCTTAGCTTGGGACTAGATGGCGTTGTGTGAATAGTCGTGGAATATTATTAATAAGTATTATTAATAGGTATTATTTTTATTAATTACTTCAAAAATTGTCACCAGTACGACGAATCTTCATTCTAACGTCACTTTTCTTTCACGTAAGCTTGTTTTACATTAATCATCGTGACTTTGTCGAATTATTTTGTATGATAGTAAAAAAAACAAAAAAAAAAACGATGATTGAAACATAATTCATATGCCAGTTGATTCTTTGATATGGTCTCAATCATACCATAGAGTTATGGGATATCAAAAACAAAACACGTTGTATAATACTCGTAAGTGTAGGCACCTACACATCATTGTTAGAAGTCAGTCAAGTCTTTTTGGACATCGACTAGTTGCTCCGAATTAGGTTTAAAGATATTTATTTCTCAATAAGAGACAAAGTCACTTGGGCACAACTTTTCCTCATACTAAATTTCATATTATTATATTGACTTTATTTCCCGCATCTACTCTCCTTTCCACAACTTACATTCGAAGGTTTTTGACCATTCCGACATTAATTAACACGGTTTTATAGATAGGGGCACCCCTATATATATTATAAGGAGATAGCAGATATTATAAGCAGTAAGGTTCTCCAAAAAAATAAGATTCCGCGCTTGTGAAGTTGTGAGCAGCAGCTACTAAAACATAATTATTATGCAAATGCATGATCTTAATATTCTGTATGTGTCATTATGATTTCATTGTGGTTTTGTTTATTTCTTATCTTTAAAAACAAATAAATACCATTTTTGTTTAAACTCGGTAGCTATATGAATAAAAGATTTTTTTTTTGGATTTTATATTGGCAAAACATTTGAATAAGTCAAATCATCATTTTTAATGGTTCAAATGCAAAAACTAAAAGCATTTCGCTTTTTGCACGTATAAACATTTAAAAGGACGATAAAAATCTTGTTATTTTTTTAGTTATAGCTTTAAGAAGCTGTTTAATTAATTTATAACATTTAGTTACACCTTCAACCAAAGTTCATGCACTGGTAGACATTTAGGGGTGTGTGGAGTAGAGTGTAGAGGTCCGCACCTCCCAGTTGTTCAAGGTACGATTGTTGGACCCATACTTTATTGGTACTATTAGCTTGCATCATCCCGCTGCTGGGCCAAGAACTTTCCCTTTCCATACTCGTCTATTCTCCTCCACTGTCAAGTCCATCCAAAGGTTGTCTGTGGGAGATCGCTTTTAGCAAGACCGCCCGTATGTAGCCCTTAGTTATAATGTTTAAGGTTTATGGTGTACAATAAAGAGTATTCTATTAGAATAAGAATAAGAATAAGAAGTTTTTATTTGTATTGAATGTAGGTATAACAATAAGGTGTTCACAAAGTTCAAGACATTCTGCCTTTCGGCATACAAACATTTTTTTAAAGACACAAGTACATACTTAAAACATTACACACATAGCCTATAAGTGCAGATAAAATATGTATACAAACATGATAAATCATCATTCAAAAAATCTGATATAGAATAGTAACATTTTTGTAGCAATAAGTCGGTAAGTCGTTTTTTGAATATTCTAAATGGTTGTTCTTTAACAATGTTGGGTAACTTATTGTATACCTTTGGCACCATACACATTACGCTTTTCTTTAACAGTGTGGTGTTATAGCTACCTGTGTGCAATAAATTTTGATACTGAGATCTCATAGAATTCGTCCTCTTTCGTGTCTCGTTTAACGATGGAAACAGATGCAGGTTGGTTTTTACAAAAATGGCTATTTCTAGAATATAAAGACAGGGGAACGTTAGTAATTTATGTAATTTAAAAATAGGAACACAGCTGTCTGTAACCTGTAAGTTGAAAATTGATCTAACGCATCGTTTTTGGGCTTTGAAAATGTTTTCTCTTTCGCTACTGTTACCCCAGATAATAATGCCAAATCTCAACGTTGAAATGACGAAACCATGGTAAGCAACGAGGACTGCATTGATATTAACTTTTTTGGATAGGTTGTATAACATGTAGGCGTAAGTACTTAACTTTTTACAAATATATTCAGCTTGAGGTTTCCATGTTAATTATATTATTCTTTTAGCTCTCTTGATTCAGGGCTAAAGTGGTCTAAAGGTCATTTGTTTTGTACACCTTCGTCCGTCCCACCATCTTTTGAGGGGTCTACCACGACGCCTTCTTGTTGGATCAGGGCTCCTGGATCACCAGATCAGTGGTGGTTATTTTGGACCAACGCACATTGTACATACGCCAGTCGTGGCCAGCCATTAATAGCTCAGCGGCTTTTTGTACAACGTTAACGATCTGTATTTTGTTATGCATACCACACGTTGCTAATAAAGTCTGTCAATTTGACGCCAAAAATACTGCGTTTCATTGTACGGTGGCAAACCTTTTTGAATGCTATACTTATCAGTAAGTCAGAATGAGAAGTATGCACACATGTAAAAAGTTTCTCGCCTTTTTTGCCTATTTTGATGGTATCTTAGTATTTCATAAATAATCGTCAATCCACGATGACTGGGTTGACTTAACTTTGATTTCAAGATTTGACTCTTATTATTGAAATTGAATAACTCTTTTAACTGTCATGTTTATGAATATAAAGCAATGGGCTCCTTGAAATATAGGTGTACAGGAAACAGACTTGATGTTAAGTTTTACTTGTTTTTTAAATGACATAAACTAGTGCTTGACTGCGATCCCAAATAATGGTAATCAGTGATACAAGTTCAATGATTGATGGTAAAGTGTACAAATTTACTAAGAGCATATTCAGTATAACCTTGAAAACACCTAAATTATAAACGAATACCGATACCCGTTTGATCGACTGCCTTGAGAAGTATTCAAACTTTTTCAAAGCTTTTTTATTCCGTAATTAAAATGCTCGTAATGTAAGGTCAGATTAGACTAAAAACGTAACTATCAAACATTAACATAAAAATTAAACATAGCTAGTTTTTAGGATAATCGATTTTATTTTTTACTACTGTTTATTTTAATATTTTGTTGGTATCTGGTTAAACATTACACGACCTCCAATAAAAGTGGTGCTTTGGTAGCAAGCCGTTAAGGTACTAATCCAAGATGAGCAGTAGACCGCTAACTGCAACCACCAACTGCACGGGTTTCTACGAAATTAAGGCCTGCAGCCGCGGCGCGGCCACGGTTTTGCACTCCTCTCGGAATCAATTTCATAAATTCATAAGAACCCGTGCAGTTTGCGGGTGCAGTTTGCGGATGCAGTTTGCGGATGCAGTTTGCGGTCTGCAGCTCTGACTTCTACCTTTAAAGTTATCTTAGTGATCTTACACTTGTACCTTTAAAGTTACAATTAAACAATCTATCCTTAAATTATGCTAACTTATCGGAGATGTTATCTTATAGGAAATAAGGGTTTTATTTACACCATTAAATAATAAATTACAATTGTTATTCTGTTAATTAGAACCTATATGACAGATTGAATTCGTTGCACAATCTTTATTAGTTTCAATCAAAGTTTCAATATTTTGTTACATGTATCATGTACTTTTGTTATTTCCTTTATTATTGAATTATTGTATTAAATGTTATCAAGTTCCTGACTACGTTGCTATTGACTATATTGATAAATCATTGCTTTACTATGTTGCACAGTCTTTTAAATTGTATGCCTAAAGGTGAGCCTTCATATTTACCTGTATAAGTATACAGAATTCTAAATACAATTTAAGAAAAACAAAATGTCATAAGTATGTTTATAAACATTTTCTTTATTCCGCCACTAATTGAAAATGAATATCTTTTACAGGGACTATTTTCAAAAACGAATTAAGATTCTTAATATACTTTTGCAGAAATTTGTACATGATCGGTTTTCGGATGTGAATCTCCAACTGTTTCAATTTTTCTTTGGATCCACTATCTGTGCCTGTAAATATATAAAACGGACATTAATTAAAAGATGAGTTGCTTAGTGAAAATCATGGTTCCTCCAAAGTTAACAATTAAAAGAGTTTATACACTTGACTCTGAGGTAGGTACATACCTACAGTAGGTATTCCTTTAGAAAAGGATATTATTTTTGACAGGGTTCAAGAAAACAAAGTTAGTCGAGTAAAAGTGCAAGCTACAGAAACATAGAATAGAATAGAATAGAATAGAATACTCTTTATTGTACACCATTAATACTTACAAAAAATAATTTTAAGGGCTACAAGCGGTGATACAATGGGCGGCCTTATCGCTAAAAGCGATCTCTTACAGACAACCTTTGGATGGACTTGATAGTGGAGGAAAAAAGATGAGTAGGCAGTGTGTGGTGTACTATTTACATAAATATATACCATACAAGACTATTTGAATAGACATATATAATAAGTATAATTATCAAGACAAAAAAAAAAAATACATTATACAAACCATTTACAGAGTGACGAACAATTATATTAAGACGGAGAGAGGTAATAATTTTTAAGCAAATTTTTGAACGATTGTTATGTTTAAAATGATGAGAAAAAAATGAATAAAAAATGAATGATGATGTTGTGATGTTTTTGTGATGTTCATAGAATTAAAATGATGAGTTTTACTTGTTTGTCCTCCGAAACATAGACCTGTGACGTTTCTTGTAACTTCTTCAGCACGAAGTTCAATGATAAAGTTGGTTACTTCAGTGTGAAGGTCGCCTGCTTCATCAAAATGTTTGTCATAGTAGCCCTTTAGCCAGATATCGTAGTCATCTGAAATGTAATAATAAATATTGTGAAGTATTCAATTAAAAGTGATCAATTATGCTGGTGGTATCTAAGTGCGGTGTTCGGCGATTCGTAAATATCCACTTAAAGTAATACATAAATATTTCTGAAAGATGTAATTCTTCCAAAACAACGCCAGGTTTGATTTTATTTTCAAACTATCTAGAGATTCGAATACAATACAAGCAAAATTGAATCCATGTGCATGAAAGGAGGAATCTTTATATATTTAAAACAAAGTCGTGTTAGTTACACCATTTATAACTCAAGAACGGCTGGACCGATTTTTATGATTTTTGGAATAGGATAATTATTAGTAAAAAACATGAAATGTGCTCGAAAAAATAAATATCGAGAACACTCGTTTTAATAAACATTTTTCAAACGCAGCGCCATCTTAGATGACATGACAGATAATAAACTTTCCAGCTCATTATCAGGTGAAAATATGACAATTGACAAGTCTTGTTGTCAAGATAGATATTTCAGAAATCAATTTACGTAATTAATAATGACGCTAGAGACGAACTTCAATAATTCTTTTCACAAAGATAAGTATACACTGTCTGGACTTTAGAGTCGACCGGGAACATTAAATAAATTGTATGTAACATAGAGGCTCGCAGCGCAGTAATTCAATTTAAAATTATGAAATTAGTATTTTTTAAATCAATGCATTTCAGCAAGATAGTTAGGTTAGGTAGTTAGGTTAGCTATAGGATAGGTATGGTAAGTTAGGTTAGGTTATATGTATATATATAAGTATGTTGTAATTTGAATTTTATCGAACACAAAATGTTTAAATAAGATCACAGGTGAGACTCACTAAACAAAAAGTAGTAGTAGTTTTTTATTGGTTTGGATTAATTTGTCGGCATCTTATTAAACGTATGTATATCTAACAATTATATAAAATTGTGTGTATATTCAGTAGGTCTGAGAATAGGATGTAAACTAATTAAAACTAAATAAAACTTCTAAATTGGTTCTAGGTTGGTATAAGGCGATACGAAGTTTGTTAGGACAGCTTCACGAAGATTATTTTGCGTAAATAAAACTGCATGCTACACAATTTTTCTTTTTAGTTTCTTCTTTATTAAGTGGTTCATTTATTTTTTATTAATTATAAGGTTTATCTTAAGGCCTTAAAAAGAAACATCCCTTCAGAGCCCATTGATTTTTTCCATCCTGTATTTAACAGATAATTATGATATTTACTGGGCATCTGGAGCTTTGTCTCAGTAACCAACTATAAAGTCAAGAATTATACTCACTAAATATTAATTGACTAGTGCCACTTCCTTGAAAAGGCGTACAATCAAACTCTCCATGAGCTTCATAGTCTGCCTCAACTGTGATACTTGGACACCAAATCTGGTAAATGAAATAGGCTTTTTCTGCGGTTACTCTGAAATTAACAAAATTATATTACTATGCGTCATCATTTCTAGCACCATCCTCTTTTAATTTTTACTTTTGACATTGTTTTTTTCTTAATTGATGACAATCTCCTCACTGCACGACGTGTGTATGACAAAGAGGTGTATTATTTCAAAGTTAATGAAAAGGGCTTTTTTGACAGAGAATTATAATAATGTTAAAATATATTTCTGTGATTTACTTCAAATATGATTAGTACTTCAATTTTCTTATATATTATGAGACATGAAATAATGTTATCGACGCGGTGACGTCAGGAAAGTTTAACGTACGTTAAAAAGTGTAAATGTTAGAAAAAAAATCACTTTACTCAAGTTTAACTTATTTGCCTCTAAAACCACACATTAAAGCAGAGTCATTATTGATTGCAATATCATCTGGTCGTACTTACAGTACATCCTTAACCGTACAGCCTAATAAACCTGTCATCTTCGCCTTTGAAAAAATGAATTTAAAATTTGGCTCTTCTATGGTAATTTCATCCAGAAACAAAGGATCTGAGGCTTCTACTTCACCCGGTCTGCCTGCCACGATGATTGGGTATATGGCTTTTGTTGCATCTGACAGGCATTGCTCATCATCATAGCTGCATAACACTTTCTTTAAATCTGCAAAAATATAACATAATATTATATGATGGGTAACGTTGGTTGGTTGGTTCTAAGGAAACTTGACCAGCTAGTTATATAACAGGTTTAAGTTTACTTAATTGGCAAAAAAGGTCATGATCTAGATAATTATATTTATAAACATGTTTTGGTGTTTGAATTAGCACTACTTTTTTTATTCCGCATCATGGCGGGATTTGACGTTGGAAAAGATATTTTCGCTTTAATTATTTATTGCCTTTGCACAATCATACATTAATGAAAATTAATTGGTATGGCGATGGAAAGAAAAATCGGAAAATGAAATGGTTTTTTTAGTACAACTAAAAATTCAATAAAAGAAATCATTGAACCCTCAATAGGGTTCAATGATATTTTAAATAATTATAATATAAAGTAATAAAAGGCAACACAGAGAATAACAGTTAACACTGGTGTTCAAAGATAACAACATCTAGGTAGACAGTCTATAAAGACAAGATAAGAGAAGATAAGTTTCTTACTTACTGGCAGTTAATAAAGAGAACGCAACACAGTAAAAATAAAAAATAATTAAAATGTTAGACAACATTTTAACTGAAAATAATATTAGATACTACTTCTTTACAAAGTTTAACCGAGTTTATAGGCGCTTTTGTTTCTATAAATACCCCAGATTTCAATATCACAAATACGACTGTGAGAAAAATTCGCACACTTTTGTTCCGTTAAAATGTTCATAAATTTTGTGGATTTTATTTGCACCGTTGACGTACGACGTCATTGACATTGACGTTGCCCAGCGTGGTACAAAGATTTGGCAGAATGCAAATCCAGATTTTACAAGTTTATTCAAATTAGGCTAAGAATAAGCAGTTATTACTATTTTAAAAATTGCAAATACCCCAAAATTCCCGCCGCTCACCATTTTTTTAATATTTTATATAGGAAGAAGAAGAGGCGCAATATTACTCTACAAGGAGATCTCTCTAAAAAGGAGAAAATATTGTTTTGTTAGAATACTCTCGTATAAGAAAAGAAAAAAAGGAGAGAAAACTAGACCACTTTTGTCCAATTATGATAAGTAGTTTAGAAGCTACGAGGGCGAAGGTGAACATATACCTATACATGCAAACATCGTGTTCATACTCATAACCCTCATTTTTGCTTTAATGTAATCGGGTAACTAATCTTTAACATTGACTGTGCTGACTAGTGAAATAACATTTACAGTGTTTTTATAAATTTCAGGTGGTATGATCCCAGTTTAAGTTAAGCTTGTAGAGAAATCTGTGACTATTTAAAAAAAAAACAATGTTTCCTTTGATTAAAACAATCTATTCTTAGCATCCCTTTGCTTCCTTCAGAGTTCATTGTTTTTTTGTACTCTATATATCTTTGGCACAATAAATTAAAAAAAAACACCAAAATATCGTAATTTGAAACCAAAGTTATTTTTAATTTTGTAATAGCTTGTTTCAAGTTTTTGAGTTTTTTTTGTAATCCGTTTTTATGCGTCTAGTAGTTATTTTTATTACCAGTTTGTATAGGTATATTAGCTTTGAAAATCTATTCCCACGAAAACAAAAAAGTTCGTGTATGTACAACTTGTTTAATTTTTAGAAGTAAGTAGATAAAAGATGAAATGTATATTTTAGTTTTTTTTTAAATTAATGAACTTTAGTGCATACATACATACATACATAAACTCACGCTTTTTTCCCATGGGGGTAGGCAGAAACTACAGAGCGCCATATGCTACGATTCTTACATACTTCTTTTGCTTCGTTTACATTCATACATGTTGTCATACACACACGCCGGTTGCGAGTACTACGCACCTGACCTTTCTGAAGAACCTCACCAATAAGGTCTATGTATGTCCTTCTAGGGCGTCCCCTCCCGGCGTTCCCACTTACATCTGCCTTGTAAATACCTTTCGTTAGTCGCCTTTCATCCATTCTTTCAACGTGACCAAACCATCTAAGCATACTCTTTTCAATTTTTGTTACTACATCTTCTTTTAAACCACAACCTTGCTTTATCACATCATTCTTCAATCTGCCGCTTCCTCTGACGATGCAACTTTAATGCAATTATTATGAAAGCAATAAAGGTAAATACTTGTATTTTTTGCTCAAACTAAATTGTCAAGAGTAGAACATTTAGTAACACGGAGTTACGTAACTACTAGTTGGCGTTCCCTGGCATTCCCAGGAGGACTGTACCTTCAGTCTCCCTAGCAAAAGTTTTCTGTTATTTTATTACTTGCCATTCTATTGAAAAAAACATTCGTCACAAGTTCCAACAGTATCTATTTTACTTTAATAATATTTTTTTACAGGATTAATAAAATTTAAACTTTAAAAAAAATCGTAGGAAAAGTTACGTGCAAATTATTAATTAATTTAAATCACATAGATACAAAGTTCCCAGAGGTTCCCAGGAGGTTGTATTTATTTTATTTTAAATTGTTTTCTATCAGTGCGGCCTACCCAAATGTTATTTCGTTGGTATTATTAATTAGGTCGTTGAGCTCCTCTGACTCAAGTTAAACGACTACCGACAAATGCATGAACGGCTTCAATGGGTCCTTTTTGGTCTTCACGTGCTCTCAATAAGATAATATTATCAGCAGTGCTATTCTGTTAAAAAACATCCCTTGAAGAAGTGTAAATTAAGCTGCCATTCCTTACGAATGCTAGGCAGTTCACTTTACCCAAGTTTTCAAGGGGTGGTTTTAAAGGTCATGGTACATTATAACGGCACCGCAACTGCACAGCTGCCGCACGGCGTCGTCGCCTCGAATTTAGGCTACGACTAGCTGCCAGTGCGCCAACTACGCATCGTCGGCAAGGTACCAGCTTGCAGTCCGCACGCCGCCTGCGGGGTGCAAGCTCGCCGTCCGCGCGCTTGCCGCGAGGTGCAAGCTAGCTGTCACCGCGAACACAATCATTATATGGCATTTATGGTATGGTAGTTGCAAGCACGCTGACTGCTCGCCGTAGACTTTTTCATATTGACATTGTGAAATATACTGTACTACACACGATTTATTGCTCTAAATTGAATGACAAGTCAATTGCTGGTTTGGAGCGGTACCGGTGCCGTGCCGGTATAATGTGCCATGACCTTTACTGAATCGAGCCGCTAGACTGCAAGCTCTACTTATTCATTTTGGTGTTTACTCGATTTAATCAAATAGTAAACACCGACCATGTGGTCGTCATCATTTTTAATATTAGATGTCTAATATTAAAAATTATTTGTTTGTTTCTGTCTTATAAAACCAATTTATACATTTACCCAATACGTTTTCATCAACAAACACTATAATTAGATACTTGCCGAAAACTCCTACTTCCAAAGTCAAAAGCAAACCTAATTTCGTTAGATTAAAACAGAAGAAGGACGTCCCTTATCATCAACGAACACAAGACTTGAAAGATTGAATATAAAATAGAATTTAGCGAAGTTTCCATTCAGCGATAAATGTATACAAATTTTGGGCGTAACGGGTCCATCCTTCCTGTGGCCAGATAAAAGGAAACTTTCGGAACGAATCGAGCCTGAGTTTTATCAGATTCAAGCAGGATCTGGTTCAGCGAAACATTTTATGGGGTATCTTTTTGCTGGAACTTTTGCCTCTAAAGGTTTTAATTAAATTAAGGTGAGGGATTCACTCCTGATGTTCACACGTTGCTTCCCGTGATTAAAGATTTCATTAGAGTTTGCTTATGTAATTTGTTTTGTATATAGACTGGTTTTACTTCAAATACTTATGATTTATCCCTGCGCATTTGTCTTCTTTTTAGTAATTTGTTATGTGGTTTTTGTAATATCAGATATAATATCGTAACAATTTTGCTTGAGGGTTAGTTAAATTAGAAAGAAAGAAAAGAAAGAAAGAAAGAAAATACATTTAATTTTTTTTTTTTTTTTTTGAAATTAGAAGTGCAGCTAAAACAGTACACCCACATTTCAACATGTACCTTATAAGCGGTGACTTTATGTGACTTTCTCGAGGGTCTAGTAGTCGCAAGCGCTATATCTAAGCATGAGGTCCCGGGTTCGATTCCCGGGTCGGGCAAAGTGTTACTGAGTTTTTCCATCTGGAGTTTCTCAGTAGCAGCTTGGAGTCTGGAATTGTGCCGGATTGATGGCATTGGCTCACCCCCTATTGCATGGGACTTCAACATAACTAGTGGAATGTGGGTGTGCTACCAGGTACACCTTTGCTTAGCCCTTCGGGGATTACAGGCGTGACGTTATGATATGATATGAATCGTTTAGAAAAGTACCGCATGCTCGTCCCAACAGTTTTCTTTGTTGCCATGTTAATACGCCCCATTTGCGCTGTTAGCTTTATATTATCTTCTATGAACGGTTTCATAATATGGTTTCGAGTGGCATTTAAAAATTTAAAATAATCTTATAACCGTATAACTACCAAATTTTAAACTACGTAAGTATTAGATCTATACACAATTATTTACATGCAAAAAGAAAAATATTCTGACTTACAAAACATTGATAATTATCATTATACAAAAAGGCCAGACCAGCGAATAACAAAATAATATTCATTGTTCTACTAAATATAAGACTGAGAAAAAATCTTAACCTTTAAAAATACATTTTAACATAAGATTCATATAATATAAATTATAAAAAAAGAATATGGAATTAAGTATCATTGCTATTACATAGCATAGCAAATTCAAATGTTATTTAGCGCCATCTATGCTTACCGCATGGAAGCTCTAACCGCGAAAGCCTACATTGTAGCAAATTGTTGCCGAACTGAAACTTCGTAGAGAATCAATAGTGTGGTGCAGAGAAAAAACTAAGGCGCTTGTTCGTAGATATTCTATTGAAAGTAAACAATTTTGCTACCTAGATGCCTTATATTAGTTGTTTTTCTCCATAGAATATACTGGTTATTTTTTACACATAGCACTAGTTATTTTGTACCTATGATATACTTAAATAACTTGAATATCGGTTTACACATGGATGTTTAAACGATGGTAGTAATGTCGAGAGGGCAGCAGCATCGATCTTGGTGGTTCACAAAACATACAGAATGACAAAAAACTAGAATCACCACTTCTCATGTCAAAAAATAACTAAGCAATTATACTTAACATAATTATAGTAGGTATCTGATTTACAAAGACATAGTCGGATCAATAGTTTACATGAAACTATGCCAATGCCATTTCTTACTAAAACTTATAGCGTAATTGACATTTTTTTAGGGTTTCGTGCCTCAAAAAGAAAAACAGAACCCTTGAAGATTTACTTTTTTATCTGTTCCTGCGTTCGTCTGTCAAGACTCTTTATTTTAAGAATATGTAAGGTATCGAGATGTTTTAACACTCTTAAGGGTGCCAACATTTTAGGGTTCTTTTCGTTGATCTTGAACTATGAAATTTGGCAAGTAAAATCGTCGTAACAGAAACAAGTACTACATTATTTATTTTGTTGTGTTAGTAATTCTTGCGTATAGCACTCGTAGGTTGCATCTGAAAATCAGCATCAGATAGTACACTCTGTCTTGCAACTGAAAATCAGCATCAGATAGTACACTCTGTCTTCTCATCTGACGTTATGCTGAGCTTAGGCCCTTTTGGCATTATAATCCCTGTATTTTATAGTTTTAAGGTGTATCCTTGCTGTAATGTCAATAAACGCATTTTTCTTTGTTTCTAAAACCGTATTTCTAAATTACATGACTCGTAATGGGCCGAGTTTTAAAGTAAAACTATCTTGTCATGTGGGTATTTTAAATAAAGAAGTTCATTAGCTTAAAACGATTATTTATAATTTGAGAAAAACAATTGTATTTATAAAAAGAATACCACTTTCATACCAGCTTGCACAGAACCCTCGGTGAGCTAGTTTGACAGGGACTTGGCCGGTTTTTTTTTTCATAACATTAAATTTGGTTTTGAATACAATTCTCCAATCAACTTACTTGTACTTTGACTAACAATTTATTAACTTATCGGTCCCCAACAAATACATTTTTTCTCGTTGTATTGTGTTCGTAGTGCTTGATGCGATTGTAGATTCTATTAATTTATTTATCTGAGCCGGATGTAGGTAGTAAAATAATTGCGTCATGTCGCAAAGTTCCAAGAAAAGTAGAAAAATGTAGGTAGGTTATAAATTTCTTTTGAATTTTGACAGTTCCATGAATATTACTTTCGACAGTTCCTACTTTTAGTTATTTGTAATCGGATGTGTTAGTTGTTGTCGAGTATTTGTGATGTTATTTGTTTTTTTTTTAAACCTAGACTGAGGACAGTATCTGTGAGTGTGTGTGTGTGTATAGGAGTGAATGTAAGAATAACATTATGCTGATGTGTTATGGCTAAGCAAGAAGTGATTTGTGATTTTGTGCGATATCGCTACAGAAATAAGTGTTTAAGACACTGTGTTAAAAGTGCGTTCAACACCTTGTGTCCACGCCTGATATTGCGAGCGAGTTGGTGGCGGCTACATGCTAGAACCCAATCCTGTTAGAAGTCAGCGAGTTTAAGGTAAGTAATTTAACTAGTTAACAAATACATTATTGGATCTGTCTGGATCTGGACGCACGCTATTTACTATGCAAACATCTTTTTTTATTGTAATTCTAGGACATCGGAATCGCTTTGTTTCGTTAGTTTCTATTCGTAATAAGTACTTTTCTTTTATTGACTACTGATTAATACAAATTTATTTGGGCGTTAGGCGATTGCATAAGTATTAACGGACCGGTGGGACTCTCCGATGCTTGAACGTTGGATACGACCGCATGCAGTAAAGTAGCAGATATTTAAGGCGTCGGAGTGTCCCAAAATAAGTTAATATAAGTTAGTTAATGAGTTTTATATTTGTGTGTTTTGTTGACTAACATTAATTAGCTCTTAAGTATTTTTGTGTTACTAACAAAATTATGGATTGAAATCTGAATTAAATTATTATTATTCTTTTTGTAAGTAGATCCTACGTATGCAAAAACGTAGCAGCCACATGTTTGTCTGCTTAGATAGTTAGGAGACGCCCGCCGGCAATCGCTAAAATTCTTCGCGAAGTGACGTAAACGACGTGTTTGTTTAAAAAACTATGTCTATTCATAAACTGATCATTGACGAGAGATAAATGACGTACGTAATAAGTAGTAATAAGAGTTTACTTCAATTAGTACAAAAGGCAGTGTGGCGATGCAGTTTTTATTTTACGTGTACATTAAAAAATGGAGCTTGTGAATTTGTGATGTATTCGGTTGATGAAGAAAGTATTCTTTGGAAACTGGGTTGGGCGGGCTTTAAGTAAATACTTTAGATATTTAAAGCATATCTCTATGAAAAGTATGCCTCCCCTTTTCTGTTATATCAACCCGTGAAAAGTTAGGTTAATTGTACACTTCACCTATCTTTCCGCCGGTTGATTGACAATTACATTATTCTGACTGATGACTGTCAATCTTTAGCATTACTTGAATCACTCACTTCGCCTTTACTTTACCTTTTACAGAGTTATTTAACCTACTGAATAGTTAAGAGCTTGTGGCTAAATTGTAACAGCCGCAGGGGTCGATCGAAGGTTAAGCTACGCTTGACGAGGTCGTTCCGTGGATGGGTGTCCATTTATTATAGGTATATTGTATATTTTATTTATTTATTAAAACTTTATGCACAAGTAAAAAAAACTGTACAAAGGCGAACTTAATGCCTCAGGCGCCGCATTCCAAGGTATTTGACATTGGAAAAAAGGTTGGTTGGTTGGTTTCTTTGGTTTTTGGTTTTGGCATTTTAGGTACCTATACCAAGTTTCCATATATTATATAGAAAGCACGTTAAGCCATTGGTCCCGGCTGTCATTTGTAGATCTTTGACAGTCGTTACTTTTAGTCAGATGTCACCCAGTTACTGGGTTGTGGAGGACTGACAAGCAGTCGCTCCATGTAAAACACTGGGATTTAGCTGGATTCGGTTAAACTGGAAGCCGACCCCAACATAGTTGGAAAAAGGCTAGGCTGATGATGATGATGACTAATAATTGATTTTAGTTACGAAATTCGTGAGAAAATATGCTATAGACAGCTGACAAAAAATTCGGAGTGTTTACAAAATTTAACTAACTATTGGCTAAGTGACTTACCTACCCAATCGTCTTTAATCGAGCAAACACCCAAGCCCTTTTAAATCTATTTTTATATAATTTTCACCTGGTGTATGAAATTAAACTTACAATAATATTACTCTTACAATAAAGTTCGGAATCCCATTAAATGTGACTGCAAAAAGTTTGCTCGTTGCTATGATGTGTGGCCTGCGTCTACGCACATTGTTTGGTAACCCTTGTGGGCTTGCGCAAAAATTGTGGGAACTATAATGTTGCGCTAATAGTGATGGAGTATATTTATCGATAAGTTGTTATTTGATGCATTTGAGTATAGAATTTGAATTACCTGAGTTTGACCTTTACACAAATTAACCAACCGCAGTTCGTATAGTCCATCTGTGCTTTGCTTTTTGTTTTGTATTCTTAGACCAGTCAGTAGTAGAAATCAATGCTACTGCATAACATGTGTAAATTGTTATTTCAAACCAATTTATCAGTGGTAAATATTATAAGTGACCATCTTTTTAAGTCGAATTAAATAATAATTAAGTAAATAATATTCCACAACTTTTCACACAACGCCATTTAATCCCAAGCTAAGCTTGAGAGCTTGTGTTAAGGGTACTAAACAGCTGATAAACATACTTATATATCCACTCAAGCGTCCCCGTTTACTACAATCCCCAAAAAAACACTTGCCTAAACCGTCCATGGCACTTCCGTCACCGAACGACATCGTTGAGTTTAAACGCGTACAGCGCTAAAGCCAGGTGATAGTCGTACAGTCGAACGTAACTAGATGGCGCTCTATTAAATTTGTCGTCCGTGAGAGTGAATTAAATCTGTGCAATGACAACACAAAGTTTAGAAAAAAAAAAAAAAGTGACAGTTCGTCTTTCTGGTTGTGCTAACTGTTATTGTGTGTGGAGCTCCAAGCAAAATATGGTAAGTTTTCTGTTTTTATACCTTATTTCGATTGTTATTGTACATCAAATTAAACGTGAAGATATTTTCTTTACGAAAAATGCATTATTACGACAATTTCAAAACGGTTACATAGAATAATTTCGCTGGAAAAGTTAAATGATCACTACGCGATCATCGTTTGATGATTCTTATTGGAAAATGTATTCTAGTTGGTTGTTTGTGTTAAATAAATGCTAATTATAAGGTAATTATTCATTAATAGCACGTTAATAGCCTTTTACAAACAAAATACGTTGAGATGGGGTCTAGAAATTATTAAAATGTAACACGTTAATCAAGTACTTGGCTGAAGTACTTGGCTTTGTTTATTTTTTCATGACAGAAAACTAAATATTTATGTTGAGATATTGGTGTCATTTTAAAGGGTATATCGTGTACTATTATAATAAAAAACATTTGTTGATAGTAACTATTATACTTTTCTTGTAAACTCGAAATAAAAAAATAAATACGATATTTTTTTTGCTTTTCCCAACTTTAAACTATATTTTCATCCTTTATTATTACATAAAGTAATTTACTTGTAATTAAATTAAATTCTGCACTCTTTGAGCTTTCCGTGAGTATTTTTTATTCGAATGTAGCTATAGCAGTTGTTCAGTAGTAATAGTTTTTGTAAGAGGGTCTCGCGCGGTTGTAAAAATGAAAGTGACATTTCATGCGTGGACAGGTGGGGCGAGTGTCGCCGCGCATCTCGGACGCTTGAGTGGTTATTTCTAAATACATACATATTATAGATTGAATCTCACTTGTTTCAGACTTAGTATAGGTACTCATCTATTTTTTTGTTATGGTAAACAAAGCCACTGTTGACTATTCTGCCAACGTATAAAGTGAATAGAAAAGCAAGCAAAATAAAACTGACTCAATAAAAATAAGTGTTTTCTTTATAACGCCTCAACATTAGTTACTGTAAAAATCCATTTCTAAAACAAAATCAACGCGCTTGACACTTTTGCATGACCTATAAACATATCCACATCGATAAAGCATTTACAAAATATCGATACTAAACTACATGTCAATCCCTATCAACCCATGTACATTCGTCTGACAGAATAATGACGTGCCTACCTCCGCCTTCCATTCACAAACCACGTGGACAATAGCACGGCAAATAGCCATTATTATCGTAGCGAGGGCCCACTCTATTAATACCATAGAGCCCGAACGAGGCGATTATTGAAGTTTCGTATCGATATTGTAATAGAGTAGGGCTGTACTGCGACAATTTTCTTAGAAAGTCTTTGGTTATGCAAATGCTCCGATAAAAGACATCCTAGAAGACGTGAGGCATGTAATTATGTAGCGGATTATATTGCGTTACTTCTATTTTGGCAAAAAGCGGTGCTTTTGAGCACCGTTAGGTAACGCAGTCGATGCAACAAAGATAATAATTATTATGTTTGGTTATCAGCCTTTGCTGTAGTCAGCCATTTTGTTTGCATCTACGAGGCCATACATGGACGGTCACATTCCACTACTCGCTTTGTTTTTAAATTAATTTTTAACTTTGCTAGACACACTCTAGATAAATAGTTATATGTAACTAACAACTGTTTTGATTATCATAGGAGTTTAAGTTCATCAAGAAAAGTGTATTGATAACTTAAAGGCGAGTTCTAAAATCATGTTTTTTTGGTAGGTACCCGTTTTTCTGTTGAAGTATTTTCTTATAAATAATATAACATTACTGATATCACGCTTGTTTTTCTGATAAATAAAGTAAACCTCTGCAGAATGCTCTACACTTACATTTTGCCAGTAACTTTCAAATACCATGTAATAATATCTTAAGGGTGAGCGTAATGTCAACAACCAGGTCCAAATTCTGACTCCAGGACCAGATTACTCTTTACAGAACTGACAAATCTGGCTACAATAATGCAATAACACTGTCTGAGCCGGGATACGAACTGACGACCTCATGATGCTCTGCAGTAGTGCTCCTGACCACTATACCTACTAACGAAGCAGTCTAGTCTTTCATTTATTTCAGCTTTAGCCAGTTTCATGCCATTGTTATTCTATCAAACCGATACTGGATTTTGTATACTGCTCGTTCCAAATAATTCCTTCTATACCGACCATCGCCTCGCTAAGCGCTGCAAAAAATAACCCTACGATAAACGCCCATTATTTCCCCGTCAGAGGCATCACAAACACATTTTTTCATACAATTGTGCAATGATCACAACAGACTATAAATAAAACACGCCCACTTTACACGACATTGTGTGGATTTGTATGTTTGAAATTCAATTCAATTTTATCAAAATTGTGGATGCAGAGACAAAAAGCTATAGCTGTGATATGGAATTCAATCCCGTTGAAAAAAAATATATAAAGGTTGGATCGTGGATCGGTTATTTTTTTTTACACTGTGGTTTAGAATTTGTCAGGGGATTGTTTGACCTCTTAATGGCGTGAGGTAGCTAGGATATATATAACTTACTGTTAGTATGTTCCATTTTAGAAGATCATCCAGTTTCCTTGATTGTCCTTTATCTTAGGAACCTGACCGAAATTCTTTAATGAAATAATACCTATTACGACAATAAAAGGCTGGCATTACTTTATCAAGAGAATCCTACAGTGTTACCACTTTTATGTTCATTGTATGTACTTGTACTTGTATTTACTTCTCGTTCTTCACAAACACAGAAAATACGAGCATACCACGCTAGATTGGGTTGGACATAACACAACAACCTTGACACATTAGTTAGAGTTCCAAGTTTTCTTACGATGTTTTGTGTCTAAAATTTTGAAAAAGCTTAAACTTAGAAATACTCATTGAAAAAGTCACAGCGTTACTTGCCGGAATTTTTGACTCACAATACTCTTAACTTTCTGTCATAGATTTCTCACATTATACACAGAAAAAGTTTTATTTGGTTTTAAACAAATACATGAATTTATCCATGATTACAGGGTTATTTGTAAAACACCAACAACCTCGCAGGAGTAGATTACTAAATTCATAAACCACATACGATATTTGGTCTACGACTTTTTCGAAAACAGACTAAAAAAAAAACAACTCTCCATACATATATCCGAACAGTTGATCGAGTTTTGTATGGAGAGTTGCTTTTTTTTGTCTGTTTTCGAAAAGTCGTAGAACAAATGTTGTTGTTTATGATGTTAGTAATCTACTCCTGCGAGGTTGTTGGTGTTTTACAAATAACCCTGTATACACAAGGTACCTAATTAGTCTTCATAAACAGGTTTAAGCAACATTCTATTTATATACCTACGTAAAATATTATTTATTTATTATGTTTATTGATAATTGTTACTCATCCGTAACTTGTCTCCAAAGGTTCATTTAAAAATCAGCTTCAGGCAGCATCTCAGCATTTGTCTGGCATCACCGCTAAAATGAACCTTTATGTTTTTCCTGTGTGTGTATCCGGGCTGTTGCCAATTTAAAATGAATTTTATTTCTTTCTTTCTATATTTTATTACTTCTAGGCAAGCGTGTTTCATCGTCGACCACATCATAACTTAACATCTGCGGGTGCAAAAGTGGTCAAATATGATTTGCCTATTAATAATAATGAAAAAATACAAAATAAAACACGCGTCATCTCCCTCGATAATCCGAAATGTAAAGACATCGGACAACCTCCCAAAATCGACCAGCCGATTGAGCGAAAGACAAACAATATTCACAATAACAGCTTAACAATTCGTGCGAAATTGTTTTCGGCAGATTAAAGGACGGCCTATAATGCCAACGACAATAGGCCCCGGGCAGGACTGTTTATATAAATACTCTGTCAACCACACAGCTCGCACAATAACAGTTGAACGTCTCCTTTTGACCAAAAATTGTATTTTCGAACACAATAACGTCCTAAACAACGCGTATAAAGAAGACGTCATGTCTAAACGAATCATTCATTATTTACTCTGATAATAATTTTTCTTTTTTACGAATAACCGATGTTGCTGAAATAACATTATTTGGAAATTTGCGTTCTCGGAAATATTGGAGAGTATTTTTAACCTGAAAAATGTGATCATTCTTAACTTAAATTATTCCAAGACTTTCTTTAGGACTGAAAATAGACTCGGGCGTATAAATGCTCGAAATCCCTGTTCTCTGACATCAGCCTGCGTAGCATGAACACCGAAGAAACGGTCTTTGTCGTGTCTCGGAAGAAAAGAAATTAAGTGTTCATGCTACGCAGGCAGGTGTATTGAAAGAAATTTGACAGATTGAGGTTCCTGTCTATATAATCTGTCACTTTACCGAATCGTCTGTAGACAAAGGCCGTTTCTTCGATGTTCAATGTGTTCATGCTACGCAGGCAGAAAGGGATGCGAGCTAAGTCTTAGTCACAATGAACAATCAAGACGAAGTCGAAAGTACCCTAATCCCTCACTGTATCAAAGTCATTAAGATTATCAAAGACCGTAGTGGGACAACAGAGAGAACTGGCATGTAATGACATCGTGACGTAATACCGAGGAATTTTATAACGCTCGCTAGGTTTTGGGTCATTATCGTGATTTTGATCAGTGATGCGTCAAAGGGCAGCCACACACGACGCTTGCGTCCTTGTTAGCAATTAATCTGAGCATCTACGTGGCCATAATGTTATTGTGTTTATGCATCGTTCAAAGAATAGATGGAATGAACCCTGTTCATAGATGTGAGAAATTTGAATCACGTGACTGAAGATGTTTTATTGCTAGGTACATTGTGTCGCGCCTGTATTGCATGAAGAGTAAATCAGAGGTGTATCTAAAGTACGTATATTATGCCCTCAGTTCACTGGTGGTTTTAAGGTCCCATGTAATGGTGTTTAAGTCCCAAATAGGAGCGAACTGAATGCTATTAACCGAGTACGAAAACAATTTACGGGCAGGAGAAATTCTAGTTAGAAAAACTCAATTAGTGATTTAACTGAACAAACCCAGGAACCTTCGCTTATCCGTAGTGGTTTCGCTCTTTAAACCAAAGAGGCAGTACTAACGCAGTATTTGTTCCATGTTGACATTAAAAAAAGCTTGTTGGTAATAAACGTTCAGGTGCTGTTTAGATGATAATAATAAATATGTACGCATCAACTGAAAAGAATCCTTCCAACATCAAATCAGCAATTCCAACAAAGTCTTCAAGTAGCCATTACGTTTAAATAGACTGGAAACCAAAAGAAACCTATTTGATGTCCTTAGCATTCGTCCCATTGCCCATCACTCTTATCTTATTGTTTATTGCGATACTCCCAAGTGTACTTAGTTACGAAATGGTATGTAACTGTTGCCTCATAGTGATGTACTTAACCTCAGATGACACGGCGATAAGATCGCTACAGAAATGTAGCAAACAATTGACGACCGCCGCCTGTCCGCAAAAATATAATATATAGTCAAAACACGTGCTCCCGACAAACACCAAAAGATTGCAGATAACTTGATAACTTAGACAAAAAAAAACATTTTTCTACCTTAAATGTGTTTATCGGCTTTCAATCTGGAATCTGTAAAGCACACATTGAAGTCCTTGCGGGCTCTTATCATCCGGATTAATCGAAGTATGAAAGCTTTTGGGTCCCGACCGCCAGTTCGACTCGGCCCTTGAAAACCAACAGATGTTTGTGTAATGAATTTATTCTTAGTTCGCGAAGATTCCTTTGACAAATTTCTACAAATCGGTTTGTCTACCTGCTTGGATTGAAGCTTCAAGACGTGGGTGAAGAAATGTATTGTTGCATAGGTTGCTTTTTTGAATGGATAGAAGACAGTTTGACATTAAAAGAACCTCTAAAGAAAAGTTAACAAAATATTTTGCTAAACAGAGCTATTTGTTTAGCAAACGATTTTGTATACTTTTCTGTTGATTCATAAAACTAACTGATAATTACTAATGTGACAAATTGTCGAATCAAGTAGTAATTGCTTTGAATGATTTTGTGTAACAAAGGTTCTCTCTCAAATGGTAATCATTAATACATACACAGGAATGTTTTGCCGCTTTTCGCCAGCCAATCGCATCACTGGACTCACTTTAATTTGTGACACGTTGCAAAGTTCCCATAAATTGGGCGGTGATATTAAATTAGTTCGTTGATATTAACTGAACTTTGAGCCAATCCAGCCTGTTCCTTACTAGGTAGGTAACTTTCTAATAGCGACAATCTAAGCCAGCACCAAAAATAAAAATTGAACCATTTGAATAATTTATCTCAATTGTGTCTTTGATCTCAGGCTGGGCACGTTATTATAATTTCTATTCAGTCAGTCTATTCCGCAAAAAATCACTCAAAAGAGTAATGGTTATGCGTGAAGTCCACTAACCATTCCTAAAATGACTTTGGGATGACAGTTTAGACAAAATAGTACGTACTGTAGTTCACTTTTCATATCTACCTACTAACCAAATTATTACGGCCCTAGACACCTAATAGAAAACAATACAGCTCCTTATGCGTTTTTTCCATGGGAGGAGGCAGAATCTACTGTGTGTTAGTTGCTACGACTCTTACATACTTCTTTAGTTTTGTTAAATTTACAATTCTGGTAATACACGCACGTCCTTTCAGAAAGACATCAACGATAGGGTCTATGAATTACCTTCTAGGGCGTCTTCTCTGCCTAATAAATACCTTGTTCTGAAATCCTACCAGCTCTTTATTATATAAGCAAAAACAACCGCAACAGATAACTAAAATTTTAATTAATTTGCCGGTCACTGGCCGATCTTTGAGTGGACTTAACGGACTGGTGATTGCGCTCATTAGGAGCGTGTATAAATCAATTAATGTACCAAAAGTTTTACTGATGTAAAACTGTAGTGACAATATTGCGAAGTTGATTTGAGAAATGTGTGCTTGATTTCACTGACACAAGGTGACACATAAATCAAGCGTAGTATCACAGTCTAAAAACCTACAGTCGTCCGATGGAGGCGTCTAGACAGGGCAATCGTGCAGGGTGTGAGGGTTGAGACGCGCGAAAGCCGCTCCCAAACTGCGAACAATACGACGTTCGTAGTTAGGGAGGTATTTTTCCAGAGATCAAAGGCATTGTCCTACTGAATTAATATTTATACTGTGGTAGTATAGTACAACATTAAGAATTTAATTCTTGTCTCAGCGTCCAGAACTTAAAATCCAACTGTGCTATGTGTTAGATATTAATAAAATGTAAGGTTTACTATAACTTTTTGCAATGAGTTTGAATGTTTGGGAAACTCGAAACTATTCACAATCCACCGATGACTATTGAAAATATTTCAGAGGAAAAGCACATTAATATTTCCAGAATTATAACTATGCTATCATTAAATTAAACTAAATTATATCTTTTTCCCCATAAAGAAGTGTTGTTTGTTGTTTTATGCAAGTTTTGTAGGGTTGTATAGAATAACCTCTGGATCTACTGAACCGATTTCGAAAATTTTACCAATAAAAAGCCATGCTATTTGTGACTGTCATAAGCTATAATATACTAGCAGACGTCCCGCGGTTTCACCCGTGTAGGTCCCGTTCCCGTGGGAATAAAGGAATAAAAAGTAGCCTATGTGTTAATCCTGGGTGTGAGCTAACTCCGTACTAAATTTTATTAAAAACCGTTCAGTAGTTTTTACGTGAAAGAGTAACAAACATCCATCCATCCATCCATCTATCCACACTTACAAACTTTCGCATTCATAATATTAGTAGGATAGGATTAGTAGGATCTCACTTAAAAACTAAGTATACTCTATTTACAATACCATTAGGAAAAAAGAGTCTCGTAGAAGCAGGAATTCGGAGCATTTTATTTTAAAACTAAGTGAATGGATGAGAACAGTTTTTATTAAAATTGTTTTATTTAAATTTTTCAAAGAATATAGGTAATTAAGTGACACAAAGAACGTGCTTCTTTTAGGTTTTTATCATTGACAATGTTATTTTCAACTACAATGAAATTATATAACTAAATGAAATCAACAAAATTTCTCAAAATAAATAGTTTAAATGGTTACAACTAAGTATGACAGCTGCAGTGAATTTTGCGTATAGGCTATAATTTACCACACGGGCCCAGTGCGAATTGGTAGATGTCACATGTCTTCAAATTTTTGGTTCTAGGACATGTCGGTTGCATATTAAACTTTATTTAATGTACTGTGCACTAAAAATAACATTGTTTTACTTCTGTCTAATTTTATTGCAAAATAGAGTAGGTACCTAAAGGAGCGGTGGAGGGTATATTAAGGAAGGAGGAAATTGCAAGTGCTAATTGTTTAAAACAAAATAAGCAATGACCGGACTTTATTATTAGATCATAACAAACCTTATCATCACCGTAATTATTCGGTATTTGGTCCTTTTCATGTTTACTTTAGGTACTTTTTAGCGTTTGTATGCGTTGTTTGCGTGGCGCAATGCATATAATCCTGGTGACTGCTATAATTAGGCTAAAATATTATGGTTATTTTTAATTTTCCTGATAAGTTTTCCTTCCGAGGGAACCACATACATACATAAACTCACGCTTTATTTAGACAGAAACCACAGACTGCCACCTGCTCCGATTCTTTCAATACTATTTTCACTTCTTTTGCTTTGATTACGTTCAAATATCTCATGGTCGTACACGCACCTCGCGTCGGTTAAAAATAATACGCAACTGACCTTTCTGAAGGACACTGCCAATAACCACAGACCTTATATAATATGTCCTTCTAAGGCGTCCCTTTGCGGCGTTTCACAATGATATTATTGTTTTATAAATTTTCTCTAAACTTTATACTACAAAACGGAATCAAATGGATGTTGGAGCATTCCACAGTGTGTTGGCTAAGCCTACATCTGTAGCTACAAAACAATTATATATTTTTTTATTAGATAAGTAAGTAGATTAAGTCATTTTAATAAGCTAAGCTAGTTAGGAAAAAAGCTTAACTGTAAAAGTACGATAGGATTGACATAGTCACATTTGTGTACAGAAATCCCTTAAATAAATGAGATTTAAAAAAAAAACGGAATCAATTATTTGATGTATTATTTATCTTCTTCTTTTTTATACATTACATTGCATGCCTTTATTCTCCGAAGGGTCAAGCATAGATGTACTACCCTATTAAGTTGTATCTAGTTGCATTGTATTTCGTGGGGAGCGGTAATGTATAGGAGGAGTTTGGTTCTAAATAATAACAGCCTCACGTTACCTACGCTCGACAAAGTTGGTCCGTGGATGGGTAACCATTTGTCAAGACTCCTGTGACCCTCAGAAAGCATGTTAAGCCTTTAGTCTTGGCTGTCATTTGTATACCTTGGACAGTCGTTACGGGTATTCAGAAGCCCGAAAGTCTGACAACCAGTTTAACCAAGGTGTATCGTGTGCAACCTAGTAACTGAGTTAAGGAAGTCAGGCAGGCAGTTGCTCCATGTAAACACTGGTATTCAGTTGGATCTGATTAAACTGGAGGCCGACTCCAACATAGTTAGGAAAAGGCTAGGCAGATGATAATAATGTTAGTAACCATTTATGAACATTACGCCTGAAAGGTAAGGCAGAGTCATACCCCACATTAATTTCACATTGGCCTGTTTTGCTCATGTCCCATGCAATTAAAACAAGAACATTAAGATTATTAATCAGATTTTTGTTTTTTATATTTTACCTATTTTTATTTTGAGTAAATATTACTATTACTATTAATTTCTGGTAACACTGAAACTTATCTAAATTACTTACCCACCCAGACCTACCCAGTAACCACATTAAGGGAGACCAGATGAAGAAGACATACTGCATACGGCATCCAATGGTCCTGTTTAACGTCATTTAATTTTATTTATAACCATTTAAACAATTCACTTCACGAAGCTTTGTTTAGTAAGAAGCACGATTGGAAACAATAAAAAGTGCATCATAAAACCACCCTTTACGACTCTAGTGAAAATTTGAATTATTATATGAATTCCTGCACCTTAACCATTACTATTCCAACACAAATTGGAAAATAAAACCTAAATTACACAAAAAATTTATTGGAAAACTTTCATAAACTATGAAAGATTCTATTAAAAAATATCGTAAACATTATTTCAGTTATAAACTAATAATAGTATGAATCATAACTGTATTTGTTTATAACTGAAATAACGTTTGCGATATTTTTAATGAGTCTCAAATAAAAACTTATTTTATGATCCCTTATACGGTATGGTTTGACCCAGATTTCAAACAAGCGGTGACCACGATGTTATAACTATAGTTATGTAATACCGTATTTCTGAAGGGTGTAATCACTACGTATTTAATTATAAAGTAAATTAATTGTATAAGATTTAGATTTAATAGTTGATATTCCCGATTATTTTTGTATGTGTGTTTTATAAGCTTTTTGCCCGGTTTCCGGTTTCTAGAACAGAAACCAGCACACAAAATAGAAATTAAATTATCACAAGTGCGCGTAAAATTATGTGATTGGTTAAATTAATTAAAACTAATAAACATTTCACTTTTGACAGGTCTTTTAGAAATTAATCTTATTCTAGCAGCCGTTCCATTAATAGATTTTTCGTGAAATTTAACTAAAGTACAAATCTACAAATAAATCATATCTAATAAATATTTTAAACGCCGGTTTACTAACAATCTCGGTACTGGAGGCTGTCAGATTCTATAGTAGGTAAAATCACAATTACGTTGGCTCTTTTACACCTAATAGACCAAACAGAAATGTAATAACATGAGGTCAGGCTGTAACAGCACCAAATACTGAATATTGATCCCTAATGTTATGACTGTATAGGTGAAATACATTGACAATTAATTAACTTACTGAATGGCACACAGCAATTGTACTCTCTAATGAACCGGCCAGTCGCAACTCGAATTAATTGTCATACGTGCTAGGAGTGTCAACGAGACCAGTAGGAATTGAAATGTTCGGATGCGCCCTGCAACCCCTTTGACACCCGTTTGTGCAGGAATGCGGGGGACAGGGGAGAGTTTTGTTACGCTGGCCAATCGCTAATAACGATCGCTTATAATAGCAGTTGTGCATAGGAATTTTATGTGCATTTAAGTAATCATGTTTACACGGATACGTGTAAGGGAGGATACATTTGAAGATGCACACCAGGTTTATTTGGGGCACCATGACAAACCCAAAGTAGTTCAGTGTTACGAGGCATGTTATACGAGTATGTGACACATTAAACAATGATAAAAAAAGACTTTTTAACTATTTGTTAGATGGACACAGCGGGATGCAGACTAAATGAATAAATAGGTACTACTATAAGATTCCAAACCTCTACCAACCGCTGAAAAGCCTCAAGCATTAAAATCGTGTTAATTCAATTATACTGTACTGCATACATAAACTCACGCCGTTCAGCATGGAGGTAGGCAAAAACTACAAAGTGCCATCTGTGCGCTAAGTGCGAGTTGTTTTTACGCTAACGCGATCGAAACATTCACCGCGTTTGGCTCTCTGATTGGTTAAAAGCTTGGAGCGAGCCAATCGGAGCGCCGAACTTCATAAACGAGTCGATCGCGTTAACGTAAAACAAACTCGCACTAGGCACTATGTTCTTTTGCTTCGCTAACGTTCTTACCTACATGTAGAATGAAAAATTGGTGCGCAATACGATGGATTCTGTGATCGATTTCATCTCTTTGCCAAGTCAAGCGCAATGTTTTGTAAGTAAGCTCCGAATTAAATTGTTTCAATCAACATGTTCATTAATCGGTTCATTATTATTTTTATTTTCAATGATAACATCTCGGCCATAAGCATAGTAATCCAAACACCACTACCACTTATAATTGAAACCTGTTTGAAATCACCAAATGGCATAAAACAATCGTGGCGATTAATGCTTATGCATTCTTTATATGAGACACTGATATCATTATTTGTATAGGACTAACTGTAGAAGAAATGTAAATTAACCCGTGTAAAATACAACAACGGGCGTGTGTACTTTTACAGTCATATACACACAACGGTTATTGTTTTTTGTACACAACATAAAGTAAGCCAAGGAAGTACGAAATAAGAAACGAAACGTAACACACACATACATAATAGTAGGGTAGTCCCATAGTTACATTAGTTACATAGTATTAGGCAGTAGTAGGCATGGTAAAAAGGCGTGAGTTTATGTGTATATATGTATGTTAAAAAACGATAATAACACAATACATAATTCCATGTTCCAACATTAATCTACCGGCAGATAAACGAACCCGATATAATGGGAACAAACACTGTCCTAGTGATGTCCAATGCCAATGACACGTCCGAGTTGATTAGTTTACGCAGCACAGGACTATCGACTGTTTGGTTTAATTTATTGGAATCAATATAATTGATAATTGAGTGATGGCGTTGCATTTCCAATTGAATTGAACGAGTTCGGGGGGAATGGAAATGATAAGGGTGATTTGTAGTGTCGTTTATTTTTTTAAGTGATGAAGGGGTTTTGGTTGATTGTGTTGATAATGTGAATTACAGTAATTATGGAGTAATAGTAGAGTTTTTGAAGTCTATTATTAAGAGTGAACGCCTTTTTGTCAATGGGTATTTTTGATCTGGAGCTAGATTCTAGTTTGTACCAAGTCAAGAAAATACCAAGTACTTACCTTATATTCTAAGGTTCCTCGAGTCTATCCGACTAACTTTGGCCTTCCAGTAATTTATATGGATAAATTTTCTATCTGTCACTTAAATCCTGACTGTCAGATTTTTGGGATTATGAGTTTCAGTCTACTCTTAAGGACTCAAAAGTCTACAGATAAAAGCCGGTACTAATAGCTTAACGAACTATCCGAGGCACGGAGGAGTCTTGATATTGAATGAATCACACATTCACGGACCAACCAAGTCAAGTGTGGTATAACTTTTGATCGACCTTTTTTATTATTTTTGACTACAAGACGTCCCGCGGTTTCACCCGCGTAGGTCCCGTTCCCGTAGAAATACAGAGATAAAAAGTAGCCTATGTGTTCCAGGGTCTCGGCTAACTCCATACCATTCAATATTTAATTTTATTATAATCCATTCAATATTTTTTACGTGAAAGAGTAACAAACATCCTCACAAACTTTTGCGTTTATAATATTAGTAGGATATAGGCACGCGCTGGATCACTCTTCACCTGATGATAAGCTATGATGTAGTCGACGATGAATCACGCTTGCCTAGAAGCAACCTGTTCGCTCTTGACTTGAAGACCCCTAGGTTGTAGCTATCAGGAAACACCGACACCGGCAGGGAATTCCACTCTTTAGCTGTTCGCACAATGAATGTGTTTTCATTGCGTTTAGTACGTATGGTTGGGATATGGTAAAAACCAATTGTGTCTCGCGTAGTTCTACGTTCCGGCACATGACGGGTTAAATACCCTTAGGTTGTAGATATAACAGCAACATGTGGCTATGACGTCAACATAACCCACATAAATAACCCTCAAAAATTCTTCTAGAAAACAATACCAAGAACCTTAAAAAATAAGCCACGAATTAATGTAATCTTATTAAGTGTTACCTGCAAGCTTTCCCATTGTAGAGATGATCTGTCTATGTAGATCCCATTGTGAGTTTGTGAGCCAGTTTGAAGCGCGACCCGAATATTGTCACAATGAACTCCAGGGCCTCAGGGACAAAGAGCTCGGTATAATTAATGACTGAGACCACGAAATGTCGCTGTCTTGCGTCGGACCGGATAGAGAGATGAATTGAGAGGAATGTGCAGCATTCTTTGGGTTAAAATTGAGTGGCTATCGTCAATTTATTGTGGGTGCTTATTGAAATGTCTAACAAAGAGTTTCAAATGAAGTAGGTAAAGGAAAGCAAATTGTAATAGGGAACCAATGTGTAGAATCATTTAGTTAAGTTCCTTCCTACATAAAAGAGGAAGGCTTTACGTGTAGTCACTTCATTAAAATTATTACAAATATTGTTTCTTGACAATCGTAAGCTCTAATAAAGGAATTAAATGAAAATTTTATTTACAAGCAATCTGAAATATAATTGCACTAAATTACAAATAAAACGAATGATGTCTCCACAGTTTCATTGTCCTGTGTCATCCCACACCGAGGCTCATATCGTTAGATTAAGATAAAACTAAAACAATAATCCTTTTCATTTCTACAGTCCTTTATTTCAACCACTCTGAATGGGATAGGCAATGTCTTCATATCTAAGAATGACGAAAAAACTGTGTGGGATGTATTTTACAACCATCTTTATATTCTATGTTATACTTTGTATAGCAATTAAAGCAAGTTTAAACTCATGTCTGATGCAGCCTTAACCGTTTGGTCTCATTAGTTCAGTACCTAACAATGGTTGGTAATATTTTTATTACGGTCAGAATACGCGAAGGAGTATTTACGATGATCCCTATATGATTTTATGTTCGCTCTTGTTTATTATTTGATTTATAACGACGGGATTTTTGTGACGTTTTAAAAACAGATGAAGGGTATATTTTTTTCGAATGAGCCAGGCTTTAAAATGAAACAAAATAACATATTTTTACGTTACATTGTTTCCGAAATTATTTTGGAATTTTATTTGAGCTCGAATATTTTGCGTGCGTTATTATTTCGGCTGTGGCAGACGATTTTACTCGTTTATAATGAGGATTCGGGAGCCTACGTTTATATTTCACAGTAACAATGATGATTGATCCATTTGCATTGTGCATTTAAAATTTGCTTTAACTCGAACATTATATTAAGCACAATTTCATGTTTAAAGCCTCAATATTAAAGTCCGAGTTGGTCGACAGCCAAATCTATACTAATACACACATCAAAAGTGTCTAGGGATCAACATATATTTTTGCAATAACTTTTCTCCTGATTGATATTAATTAAAATTTTCTTTAAGGATTCATCAAATAAAGTGTTTTCGTTTGTCACAGTAACGATAAACCAAGTCACCTTTGCATTAATAAAGAAATTTGCCATTTTCCTAATAAAGGGATTTTTGACATTTGAACCACTAACATTAAAGTTCGAAAAAAAGACTGAAATAACAGTTTTCTTTAAAATTTTATTGGGTAACTTAAACAATTAATAATCCGTGTTTCTACCGCGAACACTAACAACACAAGAACATCGGTTTGGCATACTCAAAATGAGTTCATCCAAATCACGCTGTGGAATGGCCGCTTATGTTCGTTGCAACAACAAAAAAAGGTCTTCTTGCGACTGGATACCCTCCATATTCGGCAGAGCTCTTCTCTGTAGCATATCCCATGCATGCTCAATCGGGTTCGAGTCTGGCGACTGAGCAGGCCAGGGCAGGACATTGATGTTAGCTGCGGCGAGAGTCTGTCTTACAACTCTTGCGGTGTGCGGTCGTGCATTATCATGCATTAACTGAAATAAGGGACCGATTTGCACTTGTAGAGGAACGATGACGTCTGATACAATCATCTCAGCATAAATTTGAGCGTTGAGGTTGCCTCTGATCCAAATCAACTCAGTTCTTCCGCCGATCCAAATACCCGCCCATACCATGATGGTTCCACCACTATAAGGATGGACTTCCTGGCAGGATTTTAATCGCTGTTGGCGTCCAGGGGTTCTCCAGTGTCGTATAAGTCTTGTATCCGGTCTCATACCAAAACGAGACTCATCAGAAAAGCACACGAAACGCCATTGTTCTTCTGCCCAATTTCTGTGTTCAAGAGCCCATTGATATCGAATCCTACGATTGTGCATTGCTATAGGTGGTACCCGTAGCGGTCTTCGGGAATGAAGGTTAACTTCATGCAAGCGGTTTCTGACTGTTTGGTCGCTAATTAAGTTCCCTGAAGAGTGATGAAGCCTCACGGCTAACATCATGGCGGTTATTGTTGGAGCTCTTCGAGTTAAGATTTGAATGTATCGGTCTTGTCTCCGTGTGGTGCAGCGATACCGTTCTCCATGGCGCTCAGCCACGGTACCAGTGCTTCGGTAACGTGTCCAAAGTCGACTGATAACACTCTGACTTGTATTCAGAGCTAAAGCCACAGTACGTTGCCGGGAACCAGCTTCTATCATTCCCACGGCTCTGAGCATTTCTTCCCTGCTTGAATGACGTCGCCGCTCCATAATAACATTGGTTTTAATCAGTAGTAGAGAAACAGTAGCACTAATAATGTCTTCAATGCGTTGTATGTTTTTATAGGGAAAATATTGACAGCTGATTTTCATCTTTTACTCGAATTTGATTCACAGTTCCTGATTCAAATTATGAAATGCACCAAAAAGGATCCATATAAATTTATAAAATCATAAATTTATTACAAAGCCACATCTCAATCTCAAGAAATCCGCATAAAAATGCTTGATCCCTAGACACTTTTGATGTGTGTATTATAAAGAAGAGTTTGTTGGTTTGTTTGGTTGCACGCGCTAATCTCAGGAACTATCGGCTCGAATTGAAAAATTTTTTTTTGCGTTGGATAGTTCATTTATCGAGAAAGGCTATAGGCTATTTAAAATCACGCTATGACCAATAGGAGCGGAGCAGCAATAAGAAATCTCGCAAAAAAGCTTCCGTTTTTCATGCGGACGAAGTCGCGGGCAGACGCTAGTTCAAACATAAAATTGTATCAGCAACGTCTATCCCAAAATACTCTTAAAACCAAATCAAGGTTCGAAAACCGCAGACATCTTGCGAGGTACATCCTTTTAAGTATTCAGAATTGCATGGAAGCCTTTTGATTCGCTATTTACCGGAGTACCTACTCGGTGCGGCTTCTTAATAAAGCAAAGGTGTTTAATTGGCTGACAAACTGTTCGCGAAGTAATTACGTCTTGGCTGGCAACGGTTCAAACAACGCGTCAATCTGGTTGCGTAGGGATGGGAAGAGATTTATGCTGTTATCTTACTTAAAACTTGTATAAAACGGTAGCAGATATGGTAAGTAACTTGAAGCAGTTCACATAGTGATGTTTTAAAAGAAATACATATCATATTAATTAACATCGCACCTACACAACAAAAAAAGTTTGCCAGAGGTATTTATAGGTACCTATAAATACCTCTGGCAAACTTTTTTTGTTGTGTACAATCTTAAAAGAGGGTGAGCCTATTGTCATCTAATGGGCACAAATCTAAACTCCCTATCTCCCTACTAGGACTGCTACTGATATATTCTAGATGTAAAAAACGACCTTGTCCAACCCAGGAAGCAAGATGAAACCTCATGCTTGGCACTGTAGCCCTTGTGACTATATGATCACCCAAAATATAAGTATACCTACTGATATACTTAAAAAAAACCACGTATTTTTTTTGTATAATTCTAGAGAATTATTATATTTGAGGCAAGCAAAATGTTCACTTTTTTGATCTGAACAATCATTCGATTTTAATTTATGTAACGAGTCAACTTAAACTAGTTTGATGATAAAAAAAACCCAAGGAAAAGCAATCAAATTTTGAAAACAGTCACTTTTTGACAGATGCATTGCTTCACCATGCTAATTTAACTAATTCACTTATAAAACACTAATTTCACTTATAAAAGTCAATGTATACTTTTAATCAACTAGTGAGATACATTTTTATCGATAGGTTCGACCGTGTCCAATCCCTACTGTCAGGTGAAATTCGCGAACACTTCAAGTGTCAAAGAACGGGTTCGCGCGTGGTGCGGTTACCAGCTATTACACTTCGCGCCGTAAGCAATTGCTTTTCCTGCAACGATGAGCCTTTCTGCATCAATTAGTTTTTGCATCGGAAACGTTTTAATTCCATACTCATTTACTAAGGCAACCAAGTTTTGCGGAAATTTAGGATGCCCTAATTTCTTCTTTGGTGCAAAGACCACAATTTTGATTAAGACATGCAAAATTGCGGTTGTAGCGTTTAGTTAGCTTTGAAGTTCCAGGTAGAAATTATGCTCCAATTACGTAACACGATTCGATGACAGTACCAAGCTTGCTGGTGCAAGTGGCGCGTCATTAATTGCGGTCACCATTTCTCTTAGCAGCATGACAGTTTAGAAACGAGTAGTTTGAGTGACTGGCAGCTGGAGGTAGACTACTTTATAGAAACGAAGTGCTAAAACTTACTTGCTGAAGCAAGCTTAGACGTGGTTACCATTTAGGTTTCAATGGAAGAGAAGGTAACTTAGCCTGTCTTGCTCAATAGTTTGGGTAAAATGGTTTTCAGTTAATCTTCCTCAAATGATTTTTTTTCTTTTAAGTACCTACACTTATTGTTTGTAGTTGAAATGTAGTTTTTCTGGAATAAAACCTGAAACTTGATTATACCTACTCAACAAGAGGTCAGTCAGCCAGAGCCTTGTCAATTAATGTGCAAAGCAAAATATTTATTTCTGTTTACTCCCTCTTAAACACACAAAAAAAAGTTTTGGTCAAATTCTTATGGACTTCATATTTCCTTCCACATTGTTATAATTTTGTCTAAATAATAAACGGTGCACTCTGTATTGGTAATATTACCTATGATTATTACTCTTGTAATGGGCATGCTAACATACTAAAATTCTGAAGCTTTGTGTTAGTTACGATTATACAAATAAAATTCCAACTTAAATTTGGCTCTGTATGTAGGTACTGCTGTTAGGTACTAAAAATAAAACAGCAGAAAACCCCAATTTTTTGCTACCACAACAAGAACATTGGCCGTCTTAATACCAACGCCAACGTCTCGCCTTACCCCTGGCTGTTTTACGGGACACTTGTCAACACAATATTGGTAACATAAGGGCAACCATTACAACGCATTGGAGCGTGATATGAGAATAACGGTGTAGGACGGGTCATGTACAAGCATTACCAGCACGAATTAACTGTTTCATTAAAGTTGCACGTTTAACTAACGTGGGTTAAGGCGGCGTATGTATGAGGGGCGATGTTTCGTACGATAATTATAAAGTAGGATCAAATTTTGGTCGAGTTTCCTACGTGTTTCTATGCTGATTTTAGAACTCGGTAATTATAGGAAGTTGTTCAACCTTCTGCGTAATTGGTATTAGTTAGGCTTGATAATACATTAGTTGCGTAGTGCTGGGGGGCCTCTGGCGACAAGGCTTGCTTAAGATTCTATATTTTAACATCATGGCGCCTTAATATTATAGCACTATAAATAGGAACTAATATTGTACAGCCACTAGTATAACCTGACCTCTCACATTAATACTTATCCCTAGTTTTCTTTATTCTACTTAAACTTCGCACAACTCAAGGATAGTTCAAATGTTATTGTATTGTAGTTAAACCTAGCGGATTGTACGCTACAGCCGTATTCACGCAAGTTCCAATAATATAAAGATTATCAATTATGACATATTTTTTTTTCTTGATAAACATTTGGCTATCGGCTTTTGTTACCCGATTTTGTAATTCGAACCCACAATCTTTTCCGATTATGGTTCTATAGGGTGTCATAATAAAATACTGTTTCGATTTTCAACTGTCTAAATAAAACACACGTCTTTATTATTATTTTTAAGACACCTGGGTAGAAGCTGTTCTACGCACCTGCGTTACCGGATGGAGCGCTGCCTTGTACCCTTTTTCACGCTTTTTTGGCTGTATTTCGGAAGAACTCTGGTGGTCTAGACAAAAAGCAAACAATAAGAGGACACACTAGCGTCAATCAACAGAGGGTTGATCACCAATTAGATATGATCTTTCAAATAAGTTTTTATTGCTATATATGAGAACTAAATTTCTGTGTCGGCCATACATTTACCTTGTCCTTGAGTTAACTTGGCATAGTACGCAGTTTCAATCCTAACCAAAAAAATCAAATTCCGTTTGTTAATGCATTTCATTCTTAAATTATCAGGTGTAGGTACTAAATTTTAATAGTAGTAAAAGGAATAGAAAGTACCTAATTGTACCTACTATGTGTTAACGCAACACAAGCTTATAGGTGGGTACTGTATTTTTAACAAACGACGTGTGAGCTACCGTACCTTGGTACAAACGTTACATCATTACATGACGTCTTCCTTGTAGATTTGAAAAATTCCTGACAGAAAATCTTAATGACGCGTTGTTCGGAAATATTACCCATTATTATTTATTAAATATTACCCTACTCAACTTAAATAACGTTTCCGATCACTAGATATACGAATAACGTTTCTGTGTACCTACGCCTAGTCTGCATCAACATACTTTTACCTAAATAAAGCAGTAGACTGAAATTGGTCCCAACAAAGAAACGAAATTGAGGGAATATAATCTGCTGAATATTTTTATTTATATCAAGGATAATATAATTATTTGTAAACCTGACCTTGCGACCTTTGACAAGGTTACTTCTTTTCGGGATACCTCAATCCAATCCCGCCATATTGAGGATCGTTACCCGAATTGTCTGTCAGGTCAAAAGGTGACCAGGTCAACCTTCTAATTTGAGATCCAGAATCAGAATCTGTTCAAAAAAACCTCGTGGTAGGTGTTTGAATACGGTCAATTTAAAAAGGGATAAGCTACATTGTAAATTATTCGGATTTGTTTTCACCTTTTTCTCGGATTAGGGACGAATTATTATTTAATATTAAAGAGATTTTCGTATGAAGCTGTGAAGTTCGTGAAGCCCTACAGGGTACGGGATTCGGTTAAAGGGCAAACCGTTTACTAAAATACCGTAATATGCTTGCCTTTTTATCGTGGCTTTGCTTTACTGAATGTACCTATTAGGATAAAAACTCTAAACTATATTGGCGCACGTACATTAAATAAGGTGAATACTGAAATGACAAATGAAGATTTATGAATGAAGCGACATCAATCTCGCCCCGTACGAACTAAAACTTACATAATCCTTCGTCGTAGTACTAAGCGTATTTATTTATTTTGGTTAGCCAACAATTGTAACACTGAAACTTTCTCAATCATTATATCAAATTAATACATACTATTGTGCAACAATTTCTTGTAGACTATTACTCCAAAATTATTGTAGTATTAGAATATGAATTATACTTAAAGATAATTTAATTTAAAAAAATACGATCCGTTATCCGCGCAATTGGACGCGTTTAAGAAAAGAAAAGACATCCTACCCCGACACCATATAAATTGGATTAAACGCAGGCGGATGATAATGACGTATCAATGTCTGATCAGACATGATCCTTTCTTTGTTTTATTTGTTTATTTTTCTAATCATAATGGATGGTCACCATTCGCGGACTGACCTAGACAAGCGTAGTTGAACCGAATGACCCATACGGCTAAGACTTAATAAAATACTTAAAGGTGAAAAATTACTCCATTTTCGAAAGTCAGTGGCAAATAATTAATGAATGAAACAAAACTACCAAAGCCACAAAGTTCCGAAACTAGAGTCATTTTACTGTCTTAGTTTTAGTATTTTTTTATAAAAAGTTTTTTACCTGCAAATTATGACATCCAAAATTTCTATATTTTATCTAACGAACACCCACGATGTTTACCCGCATTTTATGTATTAGCAGAGCCCTAAGGCGTGGGTTCCGCATCTGCTTACACAGATTACACCTGTACTAAATCCCTTAATTAATTATGAACGAACCTGCGACACATGATAACGGAAATGGTGGTTAGTTCCCCATAAGATTTTATTACAACCGTAAAAAGGATTTAATTATATTTTAAGGGTTTCGGGCGGGGGTCCAAGATAGGTTAATGTAAATTTACTTTGATGATGTGTTGTTAATAGTGCTGAACTGGGCTTGGTTCCGCCGGGTGCGTTTAATGGAGCGATAGACGGAGAGGAATCGCTTTGATAAAATTTAGGGTGACTGAGGTGGGCAGTTTTTATCTACCCCTGTGTGATATAAAAGCTGGCGTCAACTGCTTCGTAGATTCCGTAAAGAGATCTAATGAAATTTTACCTTGTTCTTCATAAGAACTGATGCGCTTGGACGAGTTTGATACCACAAGAAACATAATATCAAGTCTATTTGCCACGAAGAGTTAGGTAGAAATGTATCAATCCACATATGAAATGCTGAAAGCACTGTGCTCTAACCTAGTGTATCATGTTCAGCGTTAGCGTTTACGAATACTAGATTGCGAGGCAACTTTCGTTCCTCCCTCTATCAAATCATTGGCAACAAGTGACCAACAAAATAATATTATATAACGAAAAAGTTATAACTGATTTTAAACATTCTTTCACCTATGTAAAGCTACATTATTAGCGAGTTTTTTTTTATTAAATGGGAGCGTTTTAAAATTCGAAGAAAATAGTACAAAATCTACGCTGCCGAATGGGTACTTAGAATTATATGCACTTGGGAACAAATAAATCGAGCCACTTCCTTGTCAATGTTTTTGGTAATATGGTACTTATTAGGCTAAACCTTACTAGGCCTAAAGTATTATTAAATAGCCTTTGCAATGGGCCATGTAGCCTCATCGTAAAGGTTACATAGCTCTTTGTACCCAAAGAAGCAAAGAAAATCTCGAATCGATGCATATTGTTTTTCAAAAACATTAAGCAGAATGCGTGAAAAAAACAAGTGGCTTGATTTATTTGCTCCCAAGTATATAGAAATTACACAACGAAACTGCCAATTCAGTGCAAATGCCCCAAATGTGAATGATAGTGAATCTATGGCAAATATTTTCGTTTTTTTTTTCTTTTGGACCATAAACTCCGAGATTTGCAATTTTCGAGAATATTTTGTTAAAATCTTCTTTTGTATTGACCAAAGTTATATGCACTCTAACTTTTACTTAACGGTGATTTAATATACGCTTTTATAGGCTTTAAGGATTCTCCACAACCATTTTCGATAAATTATTGAAGGATTACGTCAGTTTCGAAGCAGTTTCATAATAGGTGCCTACTTAGTTCCACTTAGAAATAGTTAAAATACCTGTCTGTGAAGTAAAATAATGATCTGTTTCAAAATGTAAATAAAGGTGTGGTATTAGAAACAGGATATTAAGTTCCTCATCTCTAATAGAAAAGGGAGGATCCTCCGACCAGACGTATGTATCTGGTGGGCTACTACTGCGTGACGCGACAGTTGCTGTTGGGATCTTGTATACCTACGTTCAATCGAAGCGATAGGCGGGCTTTTTGCCCCCGAAAAGCCCCAAACAGCCTAAGTCCTAAACAGTCTTATGTTATTTTGACGTTCAAGAAGTGCTGATCCTAATTTGAATACTTACCTAAATAACTTTGATTTTGTTTGATTTTGATTTTGATCGCACGAGTAACTTTAACATCGCGATGTAGGATGTTACTCGTTAGTTCGTATGTGGCAAGACAGATGTCGCTACAATATTTTGTAAGTACAGACGCTAGCACATCAAGTAACGCCAAATTTTCCCAATAGAGCATGATCCTCATTCCGTTCTTTACAAAGTTGAAAAACTATCAAATAATTTTTGGCACATTGGTGTAGCTTGATGTGCTAGCCTCTGTATTTTTTATGTTATTTTTTTGTGTTATTTGTTCTATAGGATTTTTATAATTAGCCCGGAGTCAGGTTACGCTCACCCTTTATTATATGGGACTTAACATTATTACCATAAGTTAGGGGTTCTATAGGTACACATCTGTCTTACTTTTGTAGTAATAATAGGATTTCTATCATATCAAGCTGTTGATTTTTATTTTTCAATGAGTTGGCAACGTCTCAACCGAGGGCTGTAATAGTCTATTAATTATTTACTGCTTCCATAGAAGGGTTTGATAACCGATTCTGACGTAAAAGAAACGCAGGGGTGAATAGAGACAAAAGTTTAAGGAGGATTTTTACGCTAGTTCAATATTATTTGCTACTAATAAGGTGTCGAAACTCAAAGATTTATAAGCATTAGAAGCTTATTTTAACTTACGTTTATAATATACCAGCCTATGACTGTCCCACTGCAGGGCAAAGGCCTCTTCTCATACAGAGAAGGCACGAGCATTGATCACCACGTTTGCTTAATGCAGATCGGCGATTTTAAATTTATCTTAACTTCACTGATGTCAATGATGTCTAAAATAAACTAAAAAAGGATACATACCAATTGAAAAAGTCACATTGTTATATGCCTGGATTTGAACCACAACCTCGTGCATGAGCGGTAGGTGCCTTAACTTCAGGGACGTCACGACTTACATGTATACCCTCCTCACCCAGTTATACGGTATTTCTTTTGATTACTAAAATGTAACAAGTCAGTGTCACACTTACAGTGACACGCTTATTTTATTACCTACTGAGTAAAACACACACAAATCAATTGTTCACTAATTTAAAGTTAATTTGAAATTAAACACAACTAACTGCAACTATAACCCTTACCACTTCAAATGAAGTGCGGTTCCTATACGAGTATACCTATCGCGAAAAGTGTCCGTGTGTATTGTGTTTATCCCTCAGGAAAGGTTTCCATAAACACCAATAAAGTCTGCCATCGGATGCGTGGTGCTAACAAGCCAATATGGTCGAGATTAGTAGACGGACCGCGATAAGGACTCTGCCACACCATCGCTTGTTTGTTCACGTCTGTGTAAAAGTGTGTGGAAATAGTAAAAAAATGAGCGAAGTTAAGCTAAGTAGCATCTGACGTGCTATATTGGTGGTAGTAATACGCCACCATTATTGACTGTCTTTGACTGCCCGATCTGTCGATTCCCACCCAAGGATACAAGCACGACCACTGACGAGTGATGAGCACGATCATTGTGTGATCACGAGCACACCGAACAGGTTCACTTAAATCCGTGTTTGTGTTTTTTTCTTTGTGTTCTAGTACCATCTTGGACACCAATCCAAGTTCTCACATGATTAGACCAAGATAATACGGACGTATTCTAAAAGAGACTGTAATGATCTTTATGTTTCTTTCGGCGTTATACACACTCAGCGTAGTTTCAAAACACTTTTTACTTATTTAAAATGTAGGTACCAAAAAGCGTTTATAAAAACCAATTTACAGCAATAAATATCATTTATCATTCATGTTACTGGTATTCAGCTACCTACTAGTTAAAAATCGACCTTGACCTGGAAAGGGCTTGGCTGTTGGTGATGAAGAACTAGAAACATTTCTATCATGTCTAGTCTCTTTAAAGGCTTATAATATACTATCAGACCTAATGCGGTTTCACCCGTGCAGTTCCCGTTCCCGTGGGAATGCAGGGATAAAAAGTAGCCTATGTCACCCAAGAATAGTGTAGCTTCTCAACGGTAAAAGTATTGTTCAAATCGGTCTAGAGGCTTCTTTGTGCGTAGTAAACATATTTTTGTCTTTTTATTTTTAAACTATCGACATGGCGACTACTGCCCATAAAAGAAAAAAAGAATATAACTAGCAGCTTAGAGCAGCGGTGGCCCAGTGGTGGCGGCCCCGACTTACGAACAGTACGTCGTGGGTTTATTTCATCATCACTGCTCTCAATAACGGTGAAGGAAATCATCGCGAGGAAACCGGCGTGTCCTAGAACCAAAACTTCGAAGACATGTGACATCTACGAATACGCGCTGGGCCCGCGTGACAGATTATGGCCCATACGCAAAATACGCGCTTTGACGTGGAGTTGCGGATACCAGCCCGGTCTCTTTTTGTTTTATCGGTTTAGCAGTTTCCGAGCCCATTATATGCAAACAAACAATCAATTTTTTTCTTATTATTGCTTATTATCTTTATAATATTAGTATTATCGTACGCTAGCTGCCCCAGCAAACTTCGTTTCGGCTCGGAATCAATTTATGTTGTGTTCCTACCTTCTTAGTTTTAGCTTAAGACTTGTTAAATGTCAAATTGTCACCTGATATTGTCACCTGCTAGGAATACATTTAACACCATCTATCATATCATCAAAGATGGCGCTGCATTTGAAAAATGTTCACGAAAACGATTTTTCTTCACTCATCATTTTTTGAGACAAAAGATAGCATAATGTCCGTCTCCGAGATCTATCTCCATGCCTAATTTTATTGCGAACCATTCAACCGTTTAATCGTAAAAAGCCGACAAACGAGCAGACAAACAGAGTTGATCTATCATTTATAATATTAAATATGGATACGTAGTCAGACACGTGAGTTATATTCATAGAAAATAATAAATAGTTCTAATAATATTCAAAATACAAAAGTCTGCAAGTTTTAATTTCAATTTTAATAAACTAGCAAACATTTTGCCTCGTTCGTGTTTCCAGCTTTTACAGGTCGCTCATAATGAGCTGGAACGTCGGACGGTGGCAAAAAGACATAATATGTCACAGTAATTTGACTTACTGTTATGATCTCAACGGGTCATAAAGGTATGTTTGTTACTTGTTTTGCGCAGTTTATACATTTTATGTTAGCGTTAAGTCTCGTAAAGTAGCTTGCTTGAATCGTTTTTTTCTGTCGTGGACGGCTGTCGTTGTTTTACTAACGAAGTTGTGGGGTATTTAAGATGCAATAGCGACGTCAGATACGTTGATTATTCAAAACAAAATCAACTTTGATTTAGATAACATATATGTCAAGTTATTTTACATGTTTCAGTAGAATAATCTAGTCTATGTTTTTTTCTAACTTCATAATTTGTATGAAATATCATCACGTTAATATATTCATGCTAATTTCAATATGCTGTTTTTTTGGCATGACAATTTCTATTTTATTTGCATGGCCTTTTGGCAACATTGACAAAAATCAATTCGCATAAATCGAATGTGACCTTTATCCCGACTATCGAAGTAGCAAAATCCTTTGTAAACAAACTGGGTTCTATCGAAGCAAATACCGAATACCGACCAAATAAACGCCGTCCTAAACAAACACGAAATTAAATTCTCAGCAATCGATGAACGGTATAAATGACAGAGCGAATTAATACGCGATGAACGTTGGTGTACATTTCCTGTATTATACTCCGTGATCATTGCTATAACTTTTATTCCTTGTAACAGTGACATAAGAGTCACATGCGTGTGCTCGCGAATTGCAAGGACTATGGCAAACGTAGCAGATGTCAATAATAAGAGCAAACTTCCGAAAGAGTTGGGAAGTAATATTGTGCTCCCGCGAGTACTGAGTCAATAATAAACAAAGGGGGCGTCTGATACACTTGTAAACTAATAACTCCGCCCCTAGACGTTCGTGACTGTATATTAATAAACAATAGAACGTGACAAATATGCTACTGTTCGTAACAATCTGATATTGTGACGGAGGGTGATTTAATTGAATTTTTTGGTGCTTGAGAGTAATGGATTATAGAATTCAGTAAGAGCGATAGCTGTACAGATACTAAAACGGTTATAGTTATACCAGACATATAACCAATCAAATACTAGGCTCATTCAACAAGACTTAATAGAAAAGTGATTTACGTGATTAATGTTAATTCTGAAAAAGCCAGATGACTGCAATCATCACAAGAAAAGTATACAGAATATCTTTTTTATATTGGCAGTCTTCCCGAAAGTATTCACGAAATATGAACACTACCTAAAAATACCTATTCTAATTTCAGAGTTAGAATGCTATAGTCATAGTTTTTATTAATTGGAACATTTACCTCCTAAAGGATATCAAATAAAAACTGCCATCTTTTATTTCACGTATTGTTTTCGAACTTCGTGGATCATTCTACCCTTTAGCAATAAACAGTAAAGTAAAGCTGACTAGCAATAAGCTGAAAATACGTCAGGAGTCAGGATGTAAAAAAAGACAATCTAGCTGACTGTCTACGAACATTATTAAACAATTCATTTCTTCGCAGACGACTCTTCAACTTGCTATCAAATAAGCTTACATGTTTTGTGTTGCTTTTGTTCCTACCCTTGCTATTTAAATTAAATTTGTACGACTGAAATACAATTGAATATACATTTGATTTGATGTTTGGGGAATATCCTTTAGATCTATCTTGGACATATGCGTGAATCTTTTGAAAATTTTTAAATCGTTATGTTGGAAATCTGCGTCATATACATAGATAAACTTCCCGGCAAGAAAAGTGTCACAACACATATTAGGTACAAAATGACATATTCACAGCATTAAATAGCGCGTATTTCAATTGTCCGGGTGAAAAAATGTCGTTATTATGTTGCGCATGGTTACCGCTAGATGGCACTAAGTTCTCTTTTTCACGGAGCCGTTTCGCTCCGAACACCGGCGTGAACAGTGTCACATTTGTGTTAATACGGAGTAAACGTGTACTTTGTCGCCAGAAAAGTGTTTTAACGTGTGATGTGACTTTTTATCGGTAAGTTTTAAGTTTAAATATTAGAATTGTTACTAAAAAGGCGGCACAATCTGTGTTATGACTGTATTGTTGACGAAAAAGCATTGTAAATATTGCCAAATCATACAAAAAACAGACATAACATGTAAAGGGTCTCTTTTTTTACTGTTTCTGATCTATAATCGCGATTTAAGGGAATTTATAAAAACGCAACACAATATGTAATGTCGTTTTTGTTGTAAACCTTTATAATAATCACAAGTTATATGTTGTGTTCGGTCTTTTTTTCTGTATAAAATTGAACTCAATCTTAATGCCACGTTGCGTATTTTGTTTATTTAATAGTACTAGTTTTTACTAATTGTTTATTTTTTTAGGATCAATATGAATAGTAATAGTCGGGCAGCATTGATAATGCAACTGGCTAGCGAGAAATTTAACGAACAAAATATGCAAGGTTAGTGTTTTATATTAAAGTCAAATATAAATAAATTTAATGTAACGCCCCGATGTTCTTGTGGTTTATGTACCGGACCATGATCTTGGGTTCGATTCCCGGATCAGACAAAAAGTATTTCGAAATTTACTCTGGTTTGTAATCACCGGAATTTGCTAAGTGTAATGATTTTTCCAGATCCTATCATTGTAGTAGTGACATTAATTTAATGATGGAGGTCTTTGCCTTGCAGTGAGACAGGCTGATTACTTTACTTTTATGTATTTTTATCAGCTGTTTGTTTGACCATAATACAGTTCGCAATCAGACGGCCGCATGTCAGTTGTCCAGCAGGGCTAGCATGGGCTGGGGATATCACTTTTATCCACCGGTTATTTCCACTGACAAGGGATACAATTATCTTATCCACCTGCCAAAGCACGGCAACAGGGGGAAAGAGAATTATATCACTTTTTGACATTAGACGTGGATACTCATCCACGGTTTATAGCATGGCGACTAGTGAAAGATTTCGCGATTCGAGCAATTCCAATTGACAACAAAACAAAATAAATATCCAGTACAGATGTAATAAAACGATGAAAGTACTTTGGTTTACATGACATTCTCGACTATTGTGTAATTTCATAAAAGTTTTCTTATACTTAATGGCAATAATTTCGAGGACAAGTTCCCCTGGTTTATCCCCGTGAATAGTTTATCCACCCATGTCGCCATGCTCGGAGGGTGGATAAAAATGACAGAGGGGAATAGTATTTTATCCTCTCCCCGTGGAAAGAATATCTCCGGCCATGCTAGCCCTGCAGGGATACTTATCTATTTTGTTTTTCAGATCTCGACACATCTAGGTACTTCGAAAAAATGTGAAAATAAGCAGCACGAAACTGAAAATCAAAACATAATGCATCGCAATGTACAAGTCCAGGTGTTCTAAACCGAAACTCAAAGAAAATAAACTGAAGGATCTATTGGATTTATTACAAAATAATCATATTCCCCCCTTTTATGAGTATTTTTAAAAGTCTCTTAAGTGAGTAATTTTGGTTTTTTTTAGTTGATTGTAAGTTCACGTAAAAAAGAATATTTTTAGGGACCTATTAAGATTTTTTTTCATATTTTAAAAACATGTTAAATGTAATTTTTTCTTATTGTAGGTGCCTACATTTTATAATTAAAGACAGTTAACCAATAAAAGTAATGATGATGATTGCATTTAGACGTATGTTTAAGAAAAATAATGTCATGTTAGTTCTAAGATTATTTTTTTATATTGTTTTCTGCCAACGAGTGACATAATTAAGACTGATTGTTAAGTAGGCCAAAACTAGTAATTTATAACTAAGAAGTTATGTTTTTGATGTTTTTATTTTATTTTAATGAGAAGTTTATAATTTAGTTACTTTTTCTTTATTTTTAATGAATATTGAAGACTTTTAATAATAAAAGTAATGCTGATTACATACATTATAATGTGTATTATTTTTTAAACTACAGAAATTTTAATCGAAAAAAGTGTCATAATAATCATCAAATTAAAAGTTTCTTGAAAGTTAGTTAAACAAAAATACATTTTTGCTATTAAATTTAAAGCCCTATAATAAACATATAAATAAGCTATTTACACACCGAATTTCAGCAATCTGACTATTATAGTTTTTAAATTATTGACGTCTACATGAACAAAAAACTATTAAAGTTACATTTTCTCGAAACAGTGATTTTTGTATTCTGACACTTTTTTTGCCGGGAAGCGAAATATATTTTTAGACCTACACGATATAAAAAATAGTTTTCTGCCACGTTTCTTCTTCTGTAAAGATATTGTAAACTAATGTTTTAACAATGAAATGAAATTAAATGAAATTATATTTAAGTAAGTAAGTAGATCTTCCCAGATACTTTTATATATGTCATTTTTTTTTAACTAATTGGCGTTTCCAAAGTGACTGATCCCTGAGGAGAAATTACGAAAGGAACTCAGGGGTCATGGTCTGTTTTAAAGTCCAGACATGAGATTGTATTAATTTATTAACGAGTCTAACGATGCAGGGCAAAGTCTGGAAAAGCCTGAAGAAAGAATCAATTCAGCTTTGAGTTGAACAGTCCCAACAAATAGGAGATCAGAATAATTCTTTTACTTGGCTTACCTATCCATCCTATCCGAGAATCTTTAATAAATGACCGAATTAGAAACAATCAAGTCCATAAACCTATGAGTTGTTCAAAATTTTTGGCAATAACACTGAATTGAGATTAACTTTGAAGTTATTAGAATAGGCCTTTACTAATAAAGGCCCTAATTTCCAAAACCTAAGTACCTAACCTAAGAACCTAAGTTCTCGTTGCTATTTTGAATTTCAAGGTATAGTCATTGTTGTCACTAAAATTCATTAAAATGTCGATGCGGTTCAATTAGCGTAGGTGTTTAATACATCAAATTGACATACATAAAATTTAATATAATAAAAAGTTCAGTTCGTAAAATTATTTGTGCATTGCTTGAGAAAACGAAGAATTAAAATTGTGATGTTTTTTTTTAATTTGGTTAAAATAAATAAAGTCAATCACACAATCATCAGTTTTTGCATAATCAAAGTTAAATTTTAATAATCATTAGGTAATTAAATTTTTAAACATATTTGCACTATGAAATATTGTATCAAATATCGGAAGTCAAGTTAAATTTCCTAGAGCGACTATTTTACTGCACATATTCTAAAAGGAAGACGTATTTTTTCGAAAACTTGCGTCAAAAAACAAACAATAGCGGCGACGCTATAGGTGCGGCTGAATGAGCTAATTATTTACAATCCGACACGCAACCAGCACTTTGTTCCAAAAGACTGTTACGTGAAATCTCATTTCCTAAGTTTGCTTTGTCCCGACTTTAGAAAAAAAAACAAAAGGGTTCCCTTGTGTGTTCTTTAGACTGATTGATAAACTATGCTTACTCAGTCGTTACATGCTTTTTTATTTTAAACTCAAAGTGTCAACGGCCTGCACCGTGCGATCGAATATTCGAAATAATTATTTTTAAATCGATACGCCGCACAAAGCTAGCAGTCGAAGCATTCGATAATGATATAAAATAAATAATTTTAAAAAGCGCGCGTAGTACCCCGGTCGATGCGTTCTGTCGCGTGATCGGCTCGCGTGTCTCATGCCAGACTCAAATTAAAACCCAACCGATAAGACACCATGCACCTCACGACTGTCGCACGACGCGTCTCTTTTAATTACGCACCCCACACAAAACTTATCTACCCCTTTTAGAATTTACATTTTAAACGCTCGGACAATTTGTTTCGAAAACATTTTCTAAAAATGTTTGGAGTCTCTAATTAGGAATGTTAATAGTGTATTCAAATTATACGTTTAGTTAAATTTGGAGCAGTCAGGAGTGTTGGGAGTGACTTGTATTTTGACCATTTGTTTGTGCCGTGGTGGATGGTCTCAGCAGATTCTGTTCATTAAAATGCTTGTGAATATTTCCTGAGCAAACAACATCCGACAGAATAAAATTAATGGTATCGATTAGCAGGCGTCGTTGCTGAGATCGCGTGCGAGTGATGCGAACGGCGACACCTTCTGGGAGCTGTCTGTGTCAATTTTAATTGGGCCAGTTGTTTTGCTCTTGTTGTGATGCAGAACGTGATTGGCCCGCTTTATTTATGTGGGGTCACGAAATTTATTAAAATAGTTTTTTGTTCACTTATATTTTCACTTACCTACATTAGTGAATTTTGTGGGAAAGTATTTAATCAACATTATTTACAGACACGGTACCCCTATAATATTTGTTTGTTGTCCAGAAATATTCGCTCGGCTAAGTGAAACTAATAACGCACATTATTGATTTATTAAATTATGTTTCCTTCTTTCTTTTTATATATATAAATGTCTTTTATACAAAGAAAAATGCATATAATGTTTAGCACAGAAAGACAAACTTTTGGATTGCAAAATCCAGCTTAAATTGGGATATATATACCTACCCTTATTAATAAACTTTGCTTTCCAAATAATTGTTAGAAGCAGATTAATCGAAACAAAATGTACCTACAAAATTACATATTAATGGACGTAAACGTTGTCTTTCTTAATTAAGGTTTAACAAACTGAATTATTGATGAAACAGAACCCTAATAAGTCTGACTAGCGATAGGCACCGAATATAATATTGAGTTTGGAATCTAATAAAGTTTACCTTCTTCATTTACATTTTTACTTGACCAGCGTGACCTTTATAAAATACGTCTGAAGGACACAAATAAGTATAAAGAAAGAATAACTTTTTATTATCAGTAATCATTTTACTTTCATAGAATTATGGAAACGTGTTCGCGTCCAATTGAACTTTGTAAGTTTTACAATAATTCAAAATATTAAATCCTGTTATTAGTGTTCCATTGTCGATATTTGTATTCGGCATAAATTAGCAAGTCAAAAAGTGTGATTATTTATGCTGGGCCATTATCGGGGCGTACATAAAAAGTGGAGGGATTATACCCAAAGGTTGAATTAAACTTTCACTTTTCCACCTTTTGTTTGAAATGGTCGATTCTGAGTAATTTTTACATTTTTTTGTTGAATATATTGACTCTTTCATCTTTTCCTATGGCTGTCATAAAATGCTCAGTAAGGTCAAATCAAAATAAGTTAATTATGATTTGAATCCACAATGTATGAAGTTCAGCATTTTGAAAGCTTATGCCAATTCCATACATGTCGTTTTGGACTTACCAACATTCGTTATGTAGAGTTTATGAAAATATAACTTGGCCTTATCTTTTTCAATGAAAAATCGAAATCTGACTTCCTCTGGTGGATTTCAACCATTCTTTCTTACAAAAGATATTAGCCAAAAAAAAAGACGCAAACGCGAGACGAACCTCAACTACCAAGAGACCATAACAACGTAGATGTTACTCTTAATATCCTTCCACCTTATTCCACGCGACACACACAGGTAATACAAAAACATTACATTTTAAATAAAGCGGCACGATGATCTAATTTCATGGCGCATGGTCCATTCAACGCTCGATTACGGAGAGGCAAATTGGACCATCTATTGCCGCGGCTCAGGACCGAGTCTCTTATTGTCTAAATGAGTATGTTATCCTAGTACTCGCAATGTTCGTTGGAGCTTAGTTTTATTGAGTTTATTTTGATTACCTAGTGTTATTGGATTTTGTGCAAACGCACCGATAATACAGGAGAAATTCCTATTGTGGATGACGTTTTATTAAAACTAGTAGAGAAGTATACCTATAGCTAAATAATAACAACCAATCGGATCAATCATAGGTAACGCTTGCTGAGGTCGGTCCGTGGATGGCTATACATTACACAGTAAAAAGGCCTTGCCTTGGAAAGTATGTGAAGCTGTTGGACTCATCTGTCATTTATAGATCTTTAACAGTCGCTGCGGGTACTTAGAAGCTCGAAAGTTTGAATACTTGTTTTACATAGTCACTGGGTTGAGGCTGTCGGACTAGCAGTCACTGTAAAACACTGGGTGTTCAGCTGCACCTGGCTAGATTGGAAGTCGAGCAATTGAGTAAAAGCCAGGCTAATGATGTGTATGAAGTTATTACCCGACAAGAAAGGTTTTACACTTTTGACGTCTTGAGCTACGAGTTTAATTATATTTTATATTCACTATGAATACTCAATAATATAATAACATAGGTACTAGGTGTTACATATATCAAAGGTATCAATTCTGGACCCCGTTGGGTACAGCCCATGCCTTAGGAATGGAATGTAATCATTGCATTATTAATTTTAAACGAAAACACGCTTTCAAGACTTCTGGCCAGCCAGTGACATCAAATGAGATGAAAGCTATCTAAAACCTTTCAAACCTTTTGTTGTGACTGGCAGAGCTAAAATAATCATTTCAAAATACGAATTCCATACGTGCCCATAATCATAATGACAATCACGATATCTATCGTTCCATTCTGAAATACGATCCTACTAAAATTAAATGAGTTTTCAACGACAAAAGACTGTGGAAGCCATCGATTCATTCTAATTTCAGATGTTGGCTCAATGCAACATTCATTCCAGTAAGTGGCGTACGAATCGAGCTCGAAGCCACTCGGGGGATTCATACAATCGACTTTATCGACTCTCATAGTTGTAAATTTTAGTTTTCTTTCACCTAGAACAGAATGTCTCTGCGGTTGCTATAAAATTCTCCGACATTGAATTCTAAGTTCTTTTATTTTTTGCCGTTGTACGTTCTTGAGCTTTTATGATTTTAGAGTTGTTACCTCAAAAGAAAATTAAACAAAACACTCGTAGGATCACTTTATTCGCCGGTCATCTGTCAAAACCCTTTTCTTATGAATAGATTTTTCAAATGAAATGTATTAGGTCACCAGGCCTACAGATTTAATAAAAACGAAAAAAAAACTTAAAAGTCGACGCAATCGAAAGATGTGGTGAATCAATGCGTCAGTCTAGTTACCTATTGGATTTATCAATAAAAATACATATTATATTGTTGATCGTTCATAATTGACGGGTCTGTAAGTTTCGTAGTTCGTGCCCCCTGACTGTTAAGCTGGATGTGGTAGGTTCGATTCTCACCCAAGACAAATGTTTGTGTGATGAGCACGATCTTATGTTCTGTGCCTGAGTTTATTGATCTGTTATAAGAAATATACAAGTAGGTACGAGTATCAGCTTGTCTAGTACTCATCAACACAAGCTTTGCAAGCATTTATAATTTGACAAGAAGCAATAGAATCCTGCAGTCTCACAAAGTTTGCTGTTGTACCTGATATAAGAAATTCATTATCCGTGATATGTAGGTAAAACCGCAGCCAGACGGGTTAAGCTTTGACACGGAACCCTTAACCACGAGTAGGTACTATTCGCACTTATTTGTTTTATTTAGCGTCTAGGTTTTTGAGGTTAGAACATTTAGCGGCTACTCTTTTTATTCTAATTTGATAGATGATGGATCAGCTTGACCTAAATGTAACCAATATGTGATCGAACAAAGAGCTTACTTTTTTTGTCAACTATCAGATGTTTTTAAAATTTTCCATAAGTAAAAAAAAAATGCATTAATCAAGTAGATACGGCACAACTTTTTTTTTATTTGTATATTTTTCTGTCTGTAGCTAATTTTAAAAGAATAAAGGCGAACTAAACCGCATAAGCTTTAGCTTATTGATCGCTAAACCCGTTTTACTCAATATAATATGCGTAATAATTAAATTTAATGTTGAAAACTATTTTAAAAGAGCAAGTACCTATGGAGTTCTTCATACAAAATTACTTAATGTTGGAAGGGGGAATCGACATGATTTATACTCTATATTTTATTTGTATGATTGAAGTTCAAACGTGGTTTTGAAATATGGTCGAATTAAAATAGATAATATCACTTTATCGTGATCATAGAAAAGTTCTTTAAAAAGTTGAAGAATTTATCTAAAGACTGTCAGATGTAGATTATTGTAGATTATTATAATTTGCTGTGCCTTTACCCAAAAATGTTGAAAACAACTTTAATCTGACCAGATGCAGCTATAGAGTTAGGTTTTATATGGAGCAACTGCTTACTTAACCTTAATATCCCAGTTACTGGTTAACATGATTCGCATTGTTAAGAATTGTCACCAGTCTTTGGGTTCCTTACTACCCGTAACTACTATCAAAGATTTATCAATGCTTTCTGAAACACGGAGGCGCCCATATTTTAATGTAATGGAGGGTTACCAATCTACAAACCGACCTCGGCAAGCGTAGCTTAACTTACGATTGCCCCGTGTGGTGGTTTATTATAGAAACATGAGCCCCTAACAGTCTATACTGATATTATAAATAAAGATTTGTTTGTTTGTAGGGATTTAACTCAAAAACTGCTGAATGGATTTTAAAAATTCTTCCACCATTACATAACGTCACGCCTGTAATCCCCGAAGGGTTAGGCAGAGGTGTACCTGGTAGTACATCCACATTTCGCCAGTTATGTTTAAGTCCCATGTAATAGGGGGCGAGCCTATTGCCATCAATAGGGCACAAATCCAGACTCTGGGCTGCTACTGAGAAATTCCAGATAGAAAAACTCAATAACACTTTGCCCGACCCGGGGATCGAACCCGAGACCTCAAGCTCTGTAGTGGCGCTTGCGACCACTAGACCAACGAGGCAGTCAACCACCATTATAAAGCTATTATTATCACCAAGTAACATAGGCTATAATTTTATTTTTCAAAACTGTGTGGGGGTCAAGATAATGTCAAAGTTTAAAGGAAAAGTACGAAATTCGCGTAGACAAAGTCACGAGTGAAGTGCTATATATGACAAAAACAGTGGCCAAGAACGCAGTATACGATCACAATTTATTCCAACAACAACAATAGGTACTTACTATAAACATGAACAAGGCAATATTTATACCTAAACAAAATAAACGCCTGTTTTATTTATAATAGCCATAAAATTCAATTTCACATAATATGGCGATGAACACATACGCTACTATTGATAATATTATTCAATAGTAATAAGAGCATGACATGCTATAGAATTTGTTTACAAAATGCTTTCTAAACGTGTTCTCCAATGTTTATTATGGTTTATTAATTCTGGAACTTGACTCTTACGTCACTCCTAAGGAGCGTATACGTTATACAAGTTGAAAGAAAAGCACATTTTGTATTTACAGTGTTTTTAGTATAAATGATTGTATGTGTGATATTTGGTTTAAAAAAATGACGATCGTCTGTCCAACCAAGTAGGTACGGTTATTGTGAATAAGTTTGCTTATAAATGTTTTTTTGTTTGTTTGTTAACTGGCCTGTTAAGTTGCTCTAGTAGTTAGTAACCCTGACTGCTATGCCGGAGGTCGTGGGTTCGATTCCCACCCAGGACAAATGTTTGTGTCATGAACACGATCATTTGTTCTGTTTGTGGGTGTAATTTATCTATGGTAGGTATGTACATGTATTTAGAAATTTATAAGTATGTTTGTCAGTGGTTTAGAACCCGTATATAACACAAGCTCTGCTTAGCTTGGGACAAGATAATGTTGTGGCATATTTATTTCTTTATTTAAATGTTTGTGTAAATTTTCTTGTGAGACCCAAACTACTGTTGTAGATTCTGCAGGCACCTTAAACTTACTTAACGAATTTAATATTATGTAGCTCTTATTTCTCTTTTAAAACTTTACAAACGTAGGTGGCTACTTTATTCAATTAGCACAGAGCCCTGCCAAAATAAATTTTCACGGTATAGTGAAAAGTATTTTTACAATGTTTAATAATACTGTTTTATGAAATCTAGATAACCAATTTTTGTTTGAATGATCAATTTAATATAACATTTGCCATATGAAAATATTATTTGACAGAGTTTTTCCAGCCGTAATATTACGTCAGTCAGGTCTGTATTAAATGAAGGGTAAAGAACCGCTGTATCACTTTTCACCAGTTATGTTTAAGTCGCATGTAATGGGAAGTAAGCTTATTGGCATCAATAGGGCAAAAATCCAGACCCCGGGCTGTTATTAAGAAATTCCACACTAGCATTAGCATTTAATAAACATTGTAAAAACAATTTCCACGGTATTGTGGAAAGTATTTTTACAATGTTTAATAACACTGTTATAACAATTCTAGATGACCAATACAATTCTAAACTCATTTTTATCAGTGAATTTACTTTTATTTTATAAATGTATGTTAGTGTATTTTTTTGCACAGAAGAAAGAAGTAAAAATATTAATCTGTTGCAGAGGGGACATGACGTGTATATATAATTAGCAAAAAAAATAAACAGTAAATAGTACGAACGAGCATTTAGAGTTAAACAGGGTTTATTTAAAGTAAAACACAATAAAAATGTGGGATTAGGCACACTATGACTTATTTTTTTATTATTTATTTATTTATTAAAACTTTATGCACTAGTAAAAGACACTGTACAAGCCTTTGTACAGTGTCTTTTACTAGTGCATAAAGTCCGCCTGGACTTAATGCCTTAGGCATTTTCTACCAGTCTACCTCAAGGTGATGCAGAGACAGAACATGGTAGGCGCATGAAGATAACAAAAACTATGAAGACAAATCAACAATAATTGAAAGTAAATACATAGATACATACATATTATAATAATAAAACATCCAAATACAAGCAATGTCAAGAGAAAAAAAAGATATATTTCTGGAGAAATACTAATCTGCTAACTTAAGTTCAAGCTAAGTTTGCCAACTCCTTGTTAATGTGCTCACGTGCCATCACTTTAAACGTGAACAAACTGGTTGCCATCCTGATATTCAAAGGTAGCGCATTCCAAAGAAAAACCGCCTGGATGAAGAATGAAGAGTGAATTATTAGTCACAGACCAAGCAATGTCATAACGGCACGTTTCATACAAACCTTCTCTGAGCGAATAGAACCTAATATTAATCTACTTAAGTGTACCTTATTACAATTTGGTATCAATTGGTGGACTTTACAAGCGTAAAGAGTGCCCTTGATAACTTGCACCCCATGATGTGTGTGGAAAAATATGCAACTGGCTCTTGAAACTCAAAAGTTCCCACGTATTATAAATATTTGTTCAAATTAACACGCTATTATTAAGTTTTGCCTGTAGATAAGGGACGTGATTATTTCGCATTGGAAATATCTTTTTAACAACCGAACTTTTAAAATAAAAAAAAATAAAAGTTAGATTATATTATATCGAAGTAATAGAATTGAAAGCGTCATTAACTGCTTATTATTGTTTTAATTAATAGAAGTAGATAAAATCAACATTATTACAAATACAGGAAGTTAATCTACAAGTGAACTTTGAACCTTAACGTGTTGTAGGTATTAATCTTTTCCCCTATTAATGCACGAAGCAACCACACATATTAATTGGTTTGTTATATCAAGTTTTTAATGATAAAATAAATAAAAAAATATTCCACAACTTTCACACAAAGCCCTAGATGGCTTTGTGTGAAAGTTGTGGAATATTTCCAAGCTATTTTTGTTATTTATCTAGTCCCAAGCTAAGCAGTGCTTGTGTTATGGGTACTAAACAGCTGATATTCATACTTATATATACCTAAATACATACAATATTATAGATAAATAAAACCCAGACACAGAACAGATGATTGTGCTCATCACATAAACATTTGTCCTGGATGGGAATCGAACCCATGACCTCCGGCATAGCAGTCAGGGGCACTAATTACTAGACCAACAGGCCAATCAAATAATGGCTATGGGCTTGTCCCTGTTACCAGTTGCAAGTATACCATAGCCACACTTCTGTTTAACCTTTGGTATGTAGCATATTAGCACGATGTTTTGGAGAGTATGTTTAATCTTGGCTTAAAATGACGCCTTGCTAATGAATCCTTAACTTTTTCTTTACTTAATAGTTCCCAGAAATATAATGTAAAAGTCTCTTAAACAGTAATTACGAACACACATTTAAAGCTAATAAAGTTATATGGTTGTAAACAAACCATCAGCGGAAGAGTCCTTTAAAAGTGTTCATAATTATAAAATTCCATCTGGACTCCTTCTAATTAGATGGTTTCAAATCGATCGTAAAAGTTGTTGTACGTTCACATAGTAAACAAATAAAAAATGTCTAGAGCGACTGTTTGTAAAGTATTTCCTGGTTTTATAGCATTTGAAACACAATTTTTTCGGTCATAGGAACTGATTTATTTACTTCTTTTAGAAAACAAATAGTTACACGAGTATCTTAATTAATAATCATTTAGTATTTATGATGAGTATTATTTGTTGCGCGGAGGAGCTTGTGGCTAAATTATGACAGCCGCATGGGTCGATTGAAGGTTAGGTTACGCTTGACGAGGTCGATCCGCGGATGGGTGACCATTTCTTACATACCAAGATTCTTCCGTGCCTCGGAAAACACGTTAAACCGTTGGTCCCGGCTGTCATTTGTAGATCTTTGACATTCGTTACTTGTAGTCAGAAGCTCGAAAGTCTGACAACCAGTTTAACCAAGGGGTATCATGTTACCCAGTAACTGGGTTGTGGAGGTCTGACAGGCAGTCGCTCCATGTAAAACACTGGTATTCAGCTGCATCCGTTTAAACTGGAAGCCGACCCCAACATAGTCGGGAAAAGGCTATGCAGATGATGATGAGTATTATTTGTGTATGCGACGAATTTACCTACATCATCATCATCATCATCCACAGCCCGACTTCACCCACTGCTGGGTATAGGCCTCTCTTTTTATGTACCAATTTCCACGTCCCTGTGCCAGTCTCATCCACGGTACTCCCGCAATGGCAACAATGTCGTCCGCCCATGGATGGCCCATTTCCGCGCCATGGAACTCGATCTAGTATATTGATGCCGAGCATGGAACGCTCGCGAAGAACGCGAATGGCCATGGCATGGCATGTGCCATGGTGCAATTTACCAACATCTTAAACAAAATTATAACATTATTTAGTTTTGAACTTACTAGGTATTCTTCGAGTGAATTCATACAAGAACTAATAAAAACAATTGAAATTTTCGTTTTTTTTTAAAAGATTTTGTTATAAGTGTCTTTCTGTCTAACAGTGTCATATTTTAACTGTGATATTGCATGGAAATAGAAATAACGCGTCGTTTCATCTTCAGCAATCTCCAATATCGCACATTTTCTGACCATGACGTCTCATGTTATTGTTCTGCCATGCTTAACTCTCCAATTAAAGCAATAATATTTCTCAGTAGCAGCCTGGAGTCACTCTGTTCCCGTTTGATGGCGATAAGCTCGCGCTTTATAAAATGGAACTGAAAAAAAACTAGATATGAGGGTGTACACTTTCGTGCCTAACGTTTCAGATAACACAGATCTGATGTTATAACTATTATAATTAATAAATAATTAAATATTCCACAACTTTTTCACACAACGCCATCTATAGTCCCAAGCTAAGCTAAGAGCTTGCGTTTTCGGTATTAAACAGCTGATAAACCAATTAACATATTTCTAAATACATACATATTATAGATAAATTACACCCAGACACAGAACCAATGATCGCGCTCATCATACAAACATTTGTCCTGGGTGGGAATCGAACCCACGACCTCCGGCATAGCAGTCAGGGTCACTACCTACTAGACCAACAGGCCAGTAAATTAAAATTATGGGAAAACTATGTAAAATAATATTTTACGAGTGCAAATATTAAATTAAGATTTGTTTTTATGATACTTATCACCTTGTACAAAGAACCCTACTTTCCCAACTTCTAAAACAATAGAAACCCATGTACCTACTTTCCATTAAACCCTACAATCACCGTGTAAGTATAATTTTAACACGTTGTACTTAAATAACTCTTCACGTACCGACAATTTGTTTCACGAAGTGCGCTAAAGTGTATTTTCATGTATTTCGTGCGTAACAAATGAAGCGGAAATACAAAATATAGTTGTATCGTTCGTTGAACAAAAAATGGTTGAACAAATACAAAAGCCGTAACATAGGCGTTTAAAACTTATAAAAAAAGCTGATATAGTTGATTTTAAACAAAACATGTTTGTTTTTAGTCAACTGGCTGAAACAACTGTACTATGTGAAAAGCCTTTTAATTTCCCGCGATGGAAACTGTACTTTTGCCCATTTCGGGAAAGCAATCTCGATACGACTTTGATTCTTCCTGCCAATATGGATACACCGGAAAAAGTACAAAATGGACAGTCAGACAAATCAAATCAAATTATTTTGTATTTGCCAACTTGGGATAGATGTTATACCTACAGACAATGTTCTTCATGCTCTGTCGTCCCAAGGCATTGCAAAATTTTACTTAAAAACTGCAATGTAATATAGTTTTGCTGGTTCAAATCGCGAATACAGACAAACCATCACGCCTGTAATCTCCGAAGGGTTAGGTCGAGGTGACTATAGACAATAGCAAAGCCAGCCAGTTGTAAAAAAAGTAATAGGAATGTTAGAACAGTTAAAATATAAAAAAGTCCCAAGTAATAGGAAGGTAGAGCCTATTACCATCAAACCATCACAAATCCAGACTTCAGGATGTTACTGAGCAATTCCAGATATAAAACCCAATAACACTTTGCCTGATCTCACGCTTAACAGTATTATGAAACCAACAAAGCTGCTAAATGAATCAAAATCAAAATAAAAAAAAACATAAAGACAGTCCCCCAAAAATGGCCCACCCTTCGCCACTTCCGAGGCGAGGCGAGAATAATCTGGAATTGGTTCAAAACTTAACTGAATATTTACGTTAAAAAGTCTTAGGAAAACATGTCAATCAAAATGTACATAAATATATATTTTTTTAATATTATTATTGATAGGCACGCGTTTGACCACTATCTCACCTGATGGTAAGCGATGATGTGGTCGACCAATGTCGAGTTCCAAACGCGGTGGTAGTCCGCTTTGGTTGAACTTTGGACTTACCTACTACCGGTATGTACACACATCAAAAGTGTCTAGGGATCAACATATATTTTTGCAATAACTTTTCTCCTGATTGATATTAATTAAAATTTTCTTTAAGGATTCATCAAATAAAGTGTTTTCGTTTGTCACAGTAACGATAAACCAAGTCACCTTTGCATTAATAAAGAAATTTGCCATTTTCCTAATAAAGGGATTTTTGACATTTGAACCACTAACATTAAAGTTCGAAAAAAAGACTGAAATAACAGTTTTCTTTAAAATTTTATTGGGTAACTTAAACAATTAATAATCCGTGTTTCTACCGCGAACACTAACAACACAAGAACATCGGTTTGGCATACTCAAAATGAGTTCATCCAAATCACGCTGTGGAATGACCGCCCATGTTCGTTGCAACAACAAAAAAAGGTCTTCTTGCGACTGGATACCCTCCATATTCGGCAGAGCTCTTCTCTGTAGCATATCCCATGCATGCTCAATCGGGTTCAAGTCTGGCGACTGAGCAGGCCAAGGCAGGACATTGATGTTAGCTGCGGCGAGAGTCTGTCTTACAACTCGTGAGGCTTCATCACTCTTCAGGGAACTTAATTAGCGATCAAACAGTCAGAAACCGCTTGCATGAAGTGAACCTTCATTCCCGAAGACCGCTACGGGTACCACCTATAGCAATGCACAATCGTAGGATTCGATATCAATGGGCTCTTGAACACAGAAATTGGGCAGAAGAACAATGGCGTTTCGTGTGCTTTTCTTATGAGTCTCGTTTTGGTATGAGACCGGATACAAGACGTATACGACACTGGAGAACCCCTGGACGCCAACAGCGATTAAAATCCTGCCAGGAAGTCCATCCTTATAGTGATGGAACCATCATGGTATGGGCGGGTATTTGGATCGGCGGAAGAACTGAGTTGATTTGGATCAGAGGCAACCTCAACGCTCAAATTTATGCTGAGACGATTGTATCAAACGTCATCGTTCCTCTACAAGTGCAAATCGGTCCCTTATTTCAGTTAATGCATGATAATGCACGACCGCACACCGCAAGAGTTGTAAGACAGACTCTCGCCGCAGCTAACATCAATGTCCTGCCCTGGCCTGCTCAGTCGCCAGACTTGAACCCGATTGAGTATGCATGGGATATGCTACAGAGAAGAGCTCTGCCGAATATGGAGGGTATCCAGTCGCAAGAAAACCTTTTTTTGTTGTTGCAACGAACATGGGCGGCCATTCCACAGCGTGATTTGGATGAACTCATTTTGAGTATGCCAAACCGATGTTCTTGTGTTGTTAGTGTTCGCGGTAGAAACACGGATTATTAATTGTTTAAGTTACCCAATAAAATTTTAAAGAAAACTGTTATTTCAGTCTTTTTTTCCAACTTTAATGTTAGTGGTTTAAATGTCAAAAATCCCTTTATTAGGAAAATGGCAAATTTCTTTATTAATGCAAAGGTTACTTGTTTTATCGTTACTGTGACAAACGAAAACACTTTATTTGATGAATCCTTAAAGAAAATTTTAATTAATATCAATCAGGAGAAAAGTTATTGCAAAAATATATGTTGATCCCTAGACACTTTTGATGTGTGTATTTATGTAGGGTCGAGTATCTAATGAAACAACCGACTACCAAAATACTGATTTATATTTTGAACTGGACCTTTCGATCTCCAATTCTATTTTTGAACTAATGTTTTGAACTCTTATGTTTGAACTACTTTTTTGAACTTTTATTTTCAGGATACACTGTACCAGACAGGACCCAATTTAGGCTAGTGCTTTGTGCTACGAGATTATAATAATAATAATTCGTGCAAAACGACGGCAACAGCGATGAGCTTAAAATAATTTAATTAAGAATACGGTTCACGGATGGTCAATTAAATAACTTGAAAAGAAAGCCGTTAGTTTCGGCTGTTATTGTTGATCGTAAGTAATTTACAACATAAAATATTTTTTTTTATTTATGATAGAACTAAAACCACAAAATTAATCTGTTTTAATATCGGTAAACAGACATTCAACACTAATTTCAGATTATTCTGACACAGAACGTTCATAAATACGAACCGGAACAAAAAGTATTCTGTTCTTTAAGAAGAACCTTTACTAATAACATATTTACAACTTCCAGCCACACTTAATATACAAATTGATTCTTACTTTCTATAGTGCCGAAAGGACGGAAACATTAATCATAAAACAGGAAACTCAGTACCTATTATAGCCGTTTAGACTCGGACTTAGGGTTGCTAGATTAAAAGTTTAATAGCCAAAACTTGCGAGAGCTTTTCTTGTAAATTTTTAACTATTCATTCGACCACATAGTTAAGTATTAAAAATGTAATTATAATGTTAAAAAGTTAAAATGTTAAAACAGTAAGAATGGAGGTTTTTACCTATTCTTCTCCATACAAAACTACCTTTTGACAGGGGCAACTACAATCATTTTCTTTTTTTTAATGTTTAAGTATGACGTGCAAAAGTGTTTTTTAATGGTCTACTTGAAATAAATGATTTGACTAGATATTGAAAGGATTTGCGATAACTTTACTTCCAGTTTTTTTGGGAACGGTGCCAGTCTTCCATTTGATGCAAACTGCAAATAAAGTAATCGCATTTAGGCAATTTTGTGGTTCATCCAATAGACAGCAAAAATTTAAATGAATGAATAACAATTAAATAAATAAATAAATATTCCACAACTCTTCACACAACGCCATCTAGCCCCAAGCTAAGCTAAGTGTTTGTGTTATGGGTACTAAACAGCTGATAAACATACTTATATACTTCTAAATACATACATATTATAGATAAATTACACCCAGACACAGAACAAATGATCGTGCTCATCACACAAATATTTGTTCTGGGTGGGAATCGAACCCACGACCTTCGGCATAGCAGTCAGGGTCACTAACTACTTGACCAACAGGCCAGTCAACAATTGTGAACAATTGAAACAGTTCAGAAAACTTTTGTACTCCAATAAGCATCGAGTCAAGAATTAATACAATTCGAACTTACTTCCACAAACAAAACAGTATTTACAATGAACAAAATACAAAAAACAATGTCATGATTTCACTAACAACTGGTGATACTCGTGTAAACAGTACAATACGTCCCAGATGCCGTTCAGGTCAGCCACCTATTTTTAGTTTTACACCAGACAAGCATGTCGCGATACAAGTCGAATATCAACCGTCAAGACTGGCCCTATCCCCAGGAATTATGCTGAGAATGTCATTAAGGAACGCCCTTCACCTTACCTACAGCGATGCTTGTCACTCCGTACTGTCTTTCAACGAACCTTTTTTGGTGCGTATAAAAATATAAAATGTTCATTAGTGTGACATCAACACTGAGGACGATTTATTTTGCTTACAACGGTATTAATGGACGGCAAAGGTAAATGCTTTGTTAAGTAATCTCTAATACTGAAAAAGTTACGGAGAAAAGAATTGAAAATGTAGGTATGGTTTTATCTGGAAATTATTACTTGCTCTCGTTGTAGTTAGAACCGTCGAAACATTCCACTTTTATTTGGGAAGCTTGTTTAAAATATACATTTGCATACCTTGTTCAGTATTTTTCCCACGTAAAATTACACTATTTGGTCAGGCAGCAATCTCTCTGGATTATCCTCTACAAAGTTGAGTCCTGCACAATCCAAGCAAAAGAAATGTAGAGGATAGATGCATCCGAATTATAGTGCTGGAAGCAGAATGATGCTCTAAATACCATGAACAGCTAAACGCACAAAATAAATGTGTCATTTCCCGAATTGATAGCAATATTCGATTTTGAATAGTTTGCTTACAGTGTATATTGAGTTCTTCAGCCACGTAATAGAAAGAGGAGATGGCAACCTCGAAAAGCTGATCATGGTTGGCAATGCCGAAGGAAAGAGAACGAGAATAACTTTGGACCGGATTTGGTACAGGCAGATTGTCCGTTCAAAAGAGATCTAGTAACTACGACCCTTAGTAATTAAGGACTAATTCAAAAATAAGAAGAAACTTCCACAACAATTTCGATTAACTTTACGTCTTTTTTCAATTCCAAACAACATGACATTCCAGAATCCATACAACACAAGCCAAACACAAAACGTAAAACCATTACGTTTACTATGATTCCCTGGTACAGTCGAGCGCAGTCCGCGATCAACAAATTAGGCCGACTACACGTTACGTGACTCCACGGACGTGATTACAGCACGTGCCGCAAACGTGATGTCGATGTCCGTGACTGTACGCCTGCGTAACAACTGATAAGCAGGAATGAGCTGGAGATTCTGTGTCGTCATCGTTAGATTATTTTGTCTCTAGAAGGTCTTATTTTAAAAAAGACTACTTTGGTTTTGTCACAGGATGTTAAATACGAAGCTTATTAAAGACGATTTAGAGAGGGCTTGTGGTTAAATAATAACAGCTGCAACATGGATCCATTGAATGTAAAGCCCCGTATTCATGGTAAACATTTGTTTAGCAACAAAGTTGAATCAACGTGTTGCGGAGTTGCTGTCAACATGTTGCTAGCAACACTGTGTGTTGCAGAGTTGTTAACTGCTCTCGCTCTTTCAAAGAAAGGTTATCATGTCTGGAAACAAGGTTTTCTGATTGCCAATCATTGTGGTCTTATAGAACATCGACTTTCTTTTATATTTTTCGCTAAAACCTTTTTTTTTTTACTTAGATACTAATCAGATCTTCAGTTCGATTGCTTGATCACGTAATTTCTCAAAAAAAGCGTTTTAATTCCAACTAAGTTTCGTTTAGCTAAAGAACCGTTAGAATCAGGTCGTGGTTTCACAACATGCAAATAAAATAGTTGGTTTAAAACTTCTATACATTAATGAATGCAGATTTTTCGATCCACGAAACGAATCACTTCTCAGAACTGTGAACAATTTTGGAGGCAATGAACTTGGTAAAAAAATATGCCACCTTAACAGTTCAACCTCTAGTACTAATTGCCACTTTATCGCAAAAGCTTGGAAACATAATTGAACCTAAAAGCTAAATAAAATATGTCATCAAGAGTTAACATCACACACATTACATTAAGTCACAAAAATTCTATTAAAATGAAATGTCAACAGGGACTTACTGAGGTCAAAAGAGATGGGTGTGCGATTAGGACTGTGTTGGAGACGTGACTACTATGATCATGGTTTATAATTAGCATATCATTCTGTTATTTGCTATTGTTAATGCTAGGTGAAATATTTCCAAATAATGTAAATAAATATTCCACAGTTTTAACACAACGCTTTCTAGTCCCAAACTAAACAGAGCTTGTGCTAAGAGTACTCGACAACTGATGAACATAATATCTATATACTTATAATAAATCTGTAGAGAAGTCAATTCTGTACATTGAAAATATATTCAAAATTAATATTGGAGGATGATTGGTAATCGATACTGATGCCAAAAATGCAATCAGTAAATTTTTTGTCTGTCTGTCTGTCTGTCTGTCTGTCTGTCTGTCTGTATGTGCACGCATAGGTCAAAAACTACTGAAGGGATTTTAACCAAACTTGGTACGATTGTAATCCATACTCCTGGGCAGGTTATAGGCTATATAACATAACACTAAGACACATAGGAGCCGAGCAGTGACGATAAATTCGAAGCAAGTCGGATGAAAATAGGCGCTTTCGAGCTCCTATCCTCGCATACGTTAATCATACACAAAAAGTATGTATTACAAAGATGTTGATCTTCAAAATACCAACAAAAAAGTTCTCAGTAACATATATCTATATCTTATAAATTATCCACAATAACACGTTTACCTAATCGTTAGGCATTTCTTCAAAGTATATTAAATAATAACGTACACTTTTATACTATTTAATATTATAAAATAAAAAATTTTGACATCGGTTTATAAACACACAAGATATAGATGAACTTAAACCTTAAACTTCCAAATCTCGCGCCAGTATGGTACCTACGTCTACTATACGGTTGATATTTGTTTAACGCGCGAAGCGGCTCACCGTGGCACCTGGCGGGCGTTCACGCGCCAAAACGTCACTTATTTGACTGTGGATGCGAAGGGACATGCCAAGCATTGTTCGTTCTTATTGACTGAGCAAGACTTTTATTAATTTATTCGCCCTTTTCATTAGATTAGATTTAAATTATAGTAGTTTTTAGATATTATTTTGAAGTAGTTTTTAGTACTTACCTAAATATAATTATTATTTTTATTTGTTTAACTCTTTTTATTCCGTAGGTACTTAATTACGATTAATATTCCTTATTTGTTTTTTTAGATTTTAAATATATTAGGGACCTACGTAGTTTTGAGATATTCGTTTTAAATAGGTATAGCTACCTAATATAATTAGTTTGGTTTTTTTATTCCATAGGTAATTCATACTTTATTTTATTAATATTTAAAATAAAAGTACCTATATGGTAAGTTTTTTTTTTAGTTATTTAAAGTTAAGTTAGTTAAGATATTAGTTGATTTAAGTTATTCGACGATTAGCGTCTTTTTGACTTAGGAAATAAACTGTTGCTTCTGTTTTTTTTATTTGAATTCTAGTAGGTACGATGCCACCTAGAAAACGGTCTTCTTTATTTCGAAATTCGATAAAGCCAAAAGAATGAGAGATGCGCATTCTCAGGAATCGTCAAAGAAAAGAGCACATAGTTTAAACTCTATGAGAGTGAATAACGCAACTGCACGAGCACATGAAAGCACTTCTGAAGTTCTGAGAGAGAGATGCGATTAACTTCTGATAGGGAAAGAAACCTTTTCTCAACAGGAGCTGCGTCTTACAGTTGACCGTAAAATGCATGTTTATCCCGACTTCCCGAGAGTCGGAAACGTTCACCGAGCGACATTTAAGGCTTACAGCTGATCGCGAACGGCATATATTATATCTCGAGAATCTGAAAGATCTAGGTACTTAACGAGAATTACGACTTACATGTGACCGCGTAAGGCATGTGTTATCTCGAGAGTCCGAAACGTACTCAGAGCGTGAGTTAAGACTTACAGCTGACCGCGAAAGGCACGTTTTGTCTCGAGATTCCGAAACATATACTGAGCGTGAGTTAAGACTTAGGTACAGCTGACCGCGAAAGGCACGTTTTGTCTCGAGAGTCCGAAACATATACTAAGCGTGAGTTAAGACTTACAACTGACCGTGAAAGGCACGTTTTGTCTCGAGAGTCCGAAACATATACTAAGCGTGAGTTAAGACTTACCTACAACTGACCGTGAAAGGTTCGTTTTGTCTCGAGAGTCCGAAACATATGCTCTCAATATCACCATTATCTGGCAGTTGAAAGGATACACCTAAGTTTGTTAAATGAAAGACGACGAATTGATAATATTCGATCGCAGGAAACGGACGAGCAGCGTGAAGCCAGGCTTTCCGCGTATAGATATAGACATATTTTTGATAACTTAGATACACATGCAGAGGATTTAGATGAACCTACAAATTTACTACCGTGGGCCAATAAATATAAAAGTGGGTTCACTTATGCTGTCACTATTGAATACAGATCATATTCGAAAATCGAGGATAGGAACGTAGTATGTTCTTTTTGCAATGCCTCCGCTGGTCTTAGAGACATGAAACTGGAGCGGGTGTTCTTTGTGAAGAGTAAGTATCCATTAAGAAACGATTTTTAGAAATTCAATCCCTAAAGAGAAAAAAACGGAGACAGACGTTCGACATCCACGCAGGCGAAGCCGCGGGCAAAAGCTAGTACTTACATAATTCTACTTCTTACTTAGTATTATAAACGCCAAAGTTTGTGAGGATGGATGGATGTTTAACGTAAAAACTACTGAACGGATTTTAATAAAATTTGGTATGGAGTTAGCTAACACTCTGGATTAACACATAGACTACTCTTTATCTCTGTATTCCCATGGCAATGTGACGGGACGTCTGCAAGTTCTAAATAATTACATAAAGGTAATAGATAAATTACACCCACACACAGTACAAATGATCGTGCTCATCACACAAATATTTGTCCTGAGTGGGAATCGAACCCATGACCTCCAGTCCAGCATAGCAGTCAGGGCTACTAACCACAAGACCAACATGTCAGTGAATTAGACACTCTAAATCAGTAATTATTTCGTGCATGATGCATCACATGATGGTCTAAGACTCGTTTCCAAAATCGAAAGTCTTTATTCAAACTAGGCTGAAAATCAGCACTTTTTGATCGTCTAAAAAAATATAAGAAAGTCCCCCAAAATGCCCCACCCTTCACCACTTCGGAGTGTTTTTGCTGGGAAGAAGAAGGGGCGGAACAAACTCCCCAGCAACAAAGAACTTTCCTTTCCTAGATTGGGCAAAGTGTTATTGAGTTTATCAGTTTATCCATTAGGAATTTGCTTGGAATCTGAATTGGTGCCTGCAGGCTTAGCCATATTACAAATTCTATTTCTATTATCGTAATCGAATAGAAAGGAAATGGCGTATCTATATGGAATCAGCTGTTTGTCAACTGTCAAGTGTTACCGAGTAGAATTTGTAATACGGCTGAAAATGAAATACACTTGACAGTTGACAAACAGCTGATTCCATATACGCCATTTTCTTGCTATTGTCGCCTTATCGATTACGATAGTAGAAATAGAATTTGTTATATGCTAGACCTGCAGTTGTGACATAGCCTCGCCTCCGTTACAGCCAAACCCAAGTCTGCCTGTTCGAGTAATACAGTCGTGATTTATGCAAAATTCTATTAAATCTCAAATATAGTTTAGTTTTATCATCGTTAATCATCGGAATTAATACCTTGTCAATAATAATAATAATTGTTATTTTGAAAAGAAACTCTACGGTGATGTCAAATATTTATGGTGTGACGTTACTCCAAAACATGTATGTTCCACAATTGTATTTACATTACAAGCTCCACTACCATGTTTTATGCAAACCAGAGAAAAAATTATAGTCATGATAAATAGTACAATTGCATCACGTAAAAAAGACAATTTAAGCTTGGACAGTCCTAACATTATGGATTGGCAAATTTATCTCGTCTAGACATTGCGTGAAACAAATAAATCCTCCAAATTCTCTGTTTTTACCAAATTGAAATTCCAACGTCTATATTTGAATTTAAGTTGATATTATTTAATTTTCAAAATCATAAAGGTATCTTCCAAAGAGAGTTCATGCTTGAATCAACCCTTATCTCAAGAACACTCATGTAGCAGAACGACTTAATGACCTGATCAATACGTAGGATACTTTAGGGTACAACGCAGCGTATTGACAAATTTCTCCACCACGCCACTGGAAAGGGGAAAAGGCAAAAAATGATTAAATTAATCAAATAGTCACGGCGTGACTTTGAAGATCTTCCCGATGTGAATTGACGACATTATTAGTCTTCCCTCGTAACGAGTCATCGGAGGGCGTATTTCAATTTCGTCTAATGCAAATTTAATACGCTCCCCACGACCCCTGAAGCCTGAAGGGTTCTAAATCGAGTTTCTTTGTTTTCCTCTACATGTTTCGCCCTTAGCAGAAAAAGTAAGGACGCGATTGTGTCCGTCTTTGCTGACGTAATTGTTATTCCTTGGGGTCCTAGTGTTAAAGTGTAAGCTATTAATCTTGATTAATTAATGTTTTTAAAGGGGACGTCGTTCGGTTTTTTATTTAAATAAACATGGAGGCGGTGTTAGTTTGTCTAATTTGATTACAAATAGGAGCGAAATGATTGCATTTCAGAAATCTAAATTATTGTAATTGGGGATTTTGAAAATAAGAGTTAGAACAAGAATTGACGAATGCAAGTTACTCGTAAAAATAATTTCCTTGATATATTACAACTTTGTTGGCACCACTTGTTCATTATGAGAAAAAGTCTTAATAGCCAAAAGTCGGAACCTGTTACTCGTAAATCTGGAAATCTCCAATTTCTTTACTTGACAATTATCGTCAACAGGCAATTAGTTCAAAAGGTCACCTAAATCTTTCATTTCAACTTGGCCCAAATTAGGCAGAAGAAAAAATATCCAAAAAGGTCCCGATCTCATTAAAAGGCACACAGATATTACAAGAAAAGCGAAAAGGTAAGTGGATGGACCAAAAAGTTCTTGGCTTTCACCCCTAGATAAATGTACGGTGTATTGAAGGTAGCTAAAGAATCAAGGAAGCCATTCATGCTAAAAATACGGTAGAAAGCTTGGCTTTGGGGACACGATTAATTTTATATAAAAGTTAGAAGCTACGGTCTTGTCTGAAACATTTTCTTTAGCTCTCTGTTTACGCAAGTATATAATGTTTTTCATGAATACGAAAGCGAAAAGAAATTGAATAACTTTTCGTGTGAAACTGACGAATTAATTCCGTAACATAAGATTGCTTCGTTTAATATGTTTAGGCTGAGGACTTTTATGTAGAATTTTGGAGTAATTAAGGGTCTAATTATGGCTGGGACTATTAACTTTGCTTAGTAATTAAGTATTGAGCAATCTTGTTGGAAATTAAAACAAGATTTAATTAGTTTTTATTATATTACACAGGCTATCAACCTTTGAATAATGGGAAACGCCTTACTCGTGGATATCATTACTTCGATTTTAAAATCACGCGTAAAAATTTGCCAATAAAAGAAAAATTCCAATGTGTTATAAAATAAAGCATCGGCTGACACATTTGTAACAAGTATAAAATTAAAAAAAAAATGGTCTTCTTCTTATCGTGTGGTTCTTAACTAACCTGGTGTCAGAGTTTCAATGCCGCCCATGGGCCTCTGACTTGGCATCACATGCCCTCGAAAAATATCTCTCAGGCATGCCGGTTTCCTTACGATGTTTTCCTTCACCGTTTTTGAAGCAAGTGATAATTATACAATACGCACATGAATCCGAAAAGTGAGAGGTGCTTGCCTTGGGTTCGAACTCGAGACCTTTGATTTGGCAATCCGCCGGTCACACCACTAGGCTATCATTGCTTAAAAAAATTGGTGAGCAAACACAAACATTGGCATCAATAATATAAAAACATCACATGTCAGACATGATAGGCCGTGGGAGGTTCAGTTTTATGTGCATTACAATGTTCTATCTCTACAAACAAGAATATTTATTTAATCACATCGGAATCGATTTCTCATTAATAATATTCTATCATAATTCATAAGCTTCTTTTTTCCTTCAGATCATTTACTTTGATGACCTTACATAAGCCAGAAATATTTTCTTAGGACACTTGTATCTTCATTATAAATATTACTTTATAAAAGTTGTTTGTCGTGCATTTAAATTGTATTTTCTTATCCACACGAACGAACATCAAACGTAACTTTTAAGGGAAGCCGTGAGAGATATTTCTTTGTGAGAGCGAACGGTTTGTACTTATGCATTTGGTCTGAAATATTGGGGAAACGTGTGTGGCCCGTTGAGACCTAGAGTATACACGAGGCATACCTGTTTTATATCGCACGTATCTAAACATAAACATAATGATTTATCCTGTTGCCTCTGCCAAACAGCATTGTTGTTTTCCGAACTTTTATCAAAGAAATTGAATTTATAGTCTTGAAAAATCAAAAAACAGTGATAGCTTGGTGGTGTAACCGACATACTGCCTAGTCTTAAGTTCGAACCTTTCATATTCTTTTTTAGAATTCATGTGCGTATTGTAAAATTATCACTTGCTTCAAAATCGATGACGAAAAACACTGTAACAAAACCGATGTCTGAGGATTTTTCCTCGATTTCATGTGAAGACAAAGTTCATAAAAAGTTCATAAAAACTCTGAACCCAGCTTATTAGCCACTTACTTTACAAAAAGAAACAGAAAATATTTTCTTAAAGATTTATTCTATAATTAACTAGCTGTACCCTGCCACGCTTCGCTGTGGCACATTGTGATTAAATGGTTAAAAAAAAATAAAACAATCCTTGATGCGGATTATATATCATGCTAAAATTTCAGCTCGATCGGTGCAGAACTTTTTGAGTTTTTGAAGCGTACACAAACCAACATTACATTTTTATATATACTCGTATAGATAAGATGGGTAACCTGTGTTTGTGGAGAAAAACTCTATGCTTAGTCATCCACTTTAGGAGAAGGAATGTATCTAGTTTCAACAAAGACTCTATAAAGTGTACAATCAAATTGTACGAGAAAGTCGACAAAGCAAACTCACCGTATTGGTAATTCACGAAGCCTACCCTTCAGCATTACCACAAAACACAATATAAGCCACTCCAATCTAAGAGTATCTATTTAACAACACAGTCAACAACCATAACACTAGCGCGGAACATAAAATTACATTTTATCCGGCACTCAGTAAAGTCGTTAATAGGAAAATGTTGGTATAATTCCCGTTGCTGAGGGTCTATAAATTTCTTGAGCAACTTAGTCAGTTAGTACATTGTGTAGGAATCGTATCGTGGGGTGTTTGTCGGAAACTTGAGGGAGACTGATGTGGCGTGCTTATGTGATAACTACGAAATATGGGACGGTGGATTTTGATTGCCAGTACCTACACAATATCAGTAGGATATTGTTTTCTTTTTGGAATAGTATACTGTTATTGTTTGGGCAAAGAAAATATGTTACACAGTCTTCATACTTCATCAACTAGTTTTAGTTTCTTGTGGAGGTCCCTGGACAGACAGTATATATGAAACAATGTAACGGTTATACTCAAAGCTGAACATAGTTTGGTTATAAGACTTGCATGTCTTAAAATAATTCCAAACTCTCACTCTTGTCTGTTTTCCTCCCTATCTCAGACATAAATTCAGAATTCAAACACATGTACTCCGAAACTAACAAACGAAGGTGCCCGAACCCACCCTCACTTAACCCTCAGAATGTATTCGAACACGGATCTTATCTGCATTGTGGCTCTTATTGCGGCCGTATAATGATGTCAACACATTACAGCGTGTCCCGAGTACCGAGGAGCGGCACAATAGACCAAGAATGTATACGTAAACGTAGATGCGTTGGATATGTCTTGGGGACGCAGATTGAAGAATTTAGGGTTAACATTCCATGTTTTTTTGTGTTTATAATATAACTTCTGTTGGGGAAAAAGAAAAGTTGATATTATGTCGAAAAAGGGAAACTGCAGAGAAAAATATTTCTGTCATATTAGATTATTCAGAAATTATGTGGCCTAAGAAACCTACTCGCCAGCTTTGGGGAAGTTGTTACATTTACATTTATATAGGTTTCATACATGGATCCTGCTAGGGCACAGCAATACAACATCACAACAAAACATTTTTAAAGTGCTACAGTGTCACAATAACAAACAAAATGTTAAACGAAAATACCAATCGCAACATGTCTAACAAGGTGTCCAGCATTTGTCATTTAATTATGTAACTGTCATTATATTATAATACATTCGGCAATGAACCAGGTTGGATTTAAGGTTAGTTAAACTGAATTATCTATACGAGTTTCAGATTCTGAAGCAAATGGTGTCGATTTGAATTGGGCGTAGGTCGCAAAAAATCTGACTTGCTTTAGCTGCTACCCACTACAAGGTGTCAATTTACATGGAACCTGTCATCGACTTGTTATGATCAAAGAAAAAACTACAAATAGGATACAACTTTCCCTTGTCGGCGTCCCTTGTGACTATGTACTTATATAGAAAGGTGGAAGTCACAATAATTATGTGTTTTAGATACCTATTCAGCTTTAAATATAAAACAGGGAACAAAAGTGTGTACCAATTGGCTTTTAGTGAGGACAATGAAGGAAAGATAGATGGATACAATATAAACAACCATGTCGTTATTTGAATTTAAAAATTAAGTACTGAATAGACATAGGTACTAGCTGAATGAGCTTTTGTTATTAATTATTATTGAATATTTTATAGTGCTGTCTAAATGTTACTACAAAATTCTCAACAATAATTCTACAATAATCACCTCTACGGCAAACTTACGAATCTGCAGTTTTTGTAAATTTGACATTTCCATTAAAAACTACACCTTATGTTGTCCTACACATGGTGTAAAATTTTCAAAATTCTATCACTAACGGTTACAGAAATGTCATAGTCCGAATCTAACTTTTTTGTTGATACACCCATACTAAACTTACGAAACTGATATCAGTTGTTTTGGCGTAGTTGAAAACGTGAAGTCCGAAAAAAATGCACCATGGTCAATCTACGAATCTGTCATATTCGTGAGTTGAGATCATAGCACACTTTAATAAATCGATCTAGCGACTCATAGCAAACATACGAATATGTAAGATTCGTAAGTTCACATTGGTAGAATATATTCTTTAAGAGACTTACTTGAGTCTCTTACCCATAGCAAACTTACGAATCGAGCAGTTTCGTTAATTTATCTGCGTCGAGACGCAGACAAAACAGCAGCAAAGAACGATCCGAAGACTTTGGCATTTAATTTTGACCTAGAAGCAGTCCTCCAAACTCCTAAAGGGTGCGTCTGGACCATTCTTTTATGTTCGGAAATTAGCTGTATACAATTTAACATTTTATAAATTTGGCGATCAAGACGTAGACTGTTTTACTTGAGACGAAACGGAGGGTAAACGGGGAAGTACTGAAATTGCAACTTGTGTTTTCAAATATATTTGTAGTCAAAAACAAGGCGTAACACATGTGAGAATGATGTCAGATAATTGTGGCGGCCAACAAAAAAATTATAGTTTTTGCTGTATGTTGCTCCACTTGGTAACGAATCATTCCACAGTAAACATAATTGATCATGTTTTCTACGAGTCTGGACATAGTCACATGGAGTGTGATTCTATTCACTCGAAAATAGAACAGAAATGTAAAAATACAGCAATTTACACTCCGGATGGGTGGATACAGGTGATGAGACTAGCCAGAACTAATCCTCGGCCATTTAATGTGAATGTCTTAGTTCAAGACGATTTTTTAGATTTCAACCCCAATCAGTGTCAGTTCGTGGAAGCTAGAAAACAAAGTTCGAAGAAGAAATGCTCAAATAAAATTAAAAGAAATAATGAACAAGAAGACAATGGAGCACTAGAGGAGACAAGACCCAAAGTGAAGATAAATTTCCAAGATGCTGTGTGGATTCAATACCGTAAAGACAACCCTAAATCAATATTTATTAAAACTGACTACAATGACGAGACCTTTAAAGAATTTAATATAAAACCAAAAAGAGGAAAAAGTACGTGCATAGTACCAAAAAATATTTACACAGAAAGAATACCCATTTCCAAACAAAAAACAAGAGATCTCTTATAACTCTGTACCGATAACCAAATCCCAAAATATTACCATTCCTTTTATAAAAACCTCCCAGATTCGGAAGCTGTTGAAGATCGCTTGCCTGAACCAGATGCTGAAGAAGATGAGAAACTGTAGGAGTACCTACAGTTTCTCATCTTTTTTCTACGATTTCCTCTTACTTTGATTGTTTTGTGAAAGTCGCGACTATATTGTTTTTGTCTTAAATAAATAGTTACGATTATTTGTATAGGTACGTATTTTATTATTACTCTAATACTCCAAGCATAATTATATGAATTCACTTGTTTTTTTTCTGAAACGTGTTATTACTATTATTTATCTTATGAGATAAATCACGTCTTTTAAAGGAATAATTAGTATAATTATAATATCGTGAATATATTATTCTAATACTACAAGAATAACAAATAAATGCATTTTCATTACTTTACACCTTCATACATTAGAGTTCAAATGTATTATATTACGCTTTAGCAAACTTACGAAATTGGCACTTTCGTAAGTTTACCAAAATATTTATTCAATAGTTTTCTTATGAAAGTACGAAACTACCACTTTCGTAAGTTTGCTAAAGCGTAATATAATACCTTTGAACTCTCGTGTATGAAGGTGTAAAGTAACGAATATGCATTTATTTGTGATGCGTGTTATATATGTACAATCCATTCATGGTAAATAAAAACAGGCGGATTTTGAAACTGAAATTCATCGCAGAATTTATTACATCCCTTTCCTAAAAATAAATATCGTCAATCTAAAGTTTCAAAACGCTCCCCTGTAAAATTTGGTTTTTGCAGTTTCGTAAGTTTACCATAAAGGTGACGTATGTTCTAAAAGTATTTTTTAACAAAAACTAAAATTCATTCCTAGATAACGAAACTTTGAAGAAACGCATTACGTAGCACCATTACCTACAGTTAACCCTCACAAAACCCTTTAATAGCACTGCGTAACGCTCATAAAACCCAAAGATAATGAATAAAGGATTAGAATATTCCCAAGGGCTGAGTCACCAGAAACTAGTAAATATTTTCTCAAAATATTCTATAAACAATGGACGTTCGAAGAAGTGCTAATGCGGGGTAAGATAAGCCCTCTACCTGGAGTGGCGTAACGCCGGATGTCATTAATTGAGGGTTAAAATAAACTATTATCAGTAGGGACTAGGGGTGATAATGAATATTAAAACATGCGGTTTTAATAACAATGGGTGTTAAAAAAACAATGGTAGTGATAGTGTTTTAGGATGCTTTAAAATTGATATTTCGAAAACTAAGTAAGAAGTGTGAGAACTAAATGAGTAGTTTTGGGCAATCTTGCAATCTATTTAAAAAAATAAGTAAAGAAATTGAACAAAAAAATATTCTACTTCCTTGTCTATCACTCATTTAACTCTTGTAGAACCAATGGGTAAATAGTTGTTGTGCCGAAATATTATTTTTAACAGTCATTTTATTCTCGAGTCACACTCTGCCAAATGATTCTGCAACATGAGTCACTTGAATAAAAAATCAATATTTGCATTAACCTTTATTGTATTCTCTTTCAGACTTTGAAATAATCTCGATAAACTTTCTTGTTTGTTTTGGTCATCTGTTATGTAATTTTTACTAAATCTGTAAATATAGCTCACTAACTAGCTTGTTCTATAATTTTATCTGTACTGCGCACTTGTGTTCTAATAAATTCAAAATATTCAAAACTATACGTTAATATCAGTTTGTGGATGACTTATTAAAATACTCGTTACAATGTAACACATTAGAAATTAAGACATCTTTTTACAATCTACTAGTGAAATGTTGCTTCCCTCATGTACACAATGTGCTGTTATGATAATGCATGTAAATGTAAGTAGCAAAAGTGTAGAACATTCGACTTGTACGCTCTGATCACCTAACTGCAAAATGTTGATATCAACGTCCAATTTAACACATCCACGGAATTAGATCAATTGAAATAATTGCATCCAACATTCGCCAAAGTTGCGGCAAAACTTTCGAATGAGCTTCAGTAGCAATTCGCTTGTGGTCGTATGAGACGAGAAGACCGCATTATGTGGTCTGAGACGTAACGTTACCGGTTTGTTAATGAACGTACATTATCACGTTTGCGTTTAGCATTGGGTTGAAATTGAATTAATTTTGTAGGGTAATTTTGTCATTTGTGTTTGAGGTGGTGAGAAAACTATCACGTTAACGTTAATTGGTCAAAATTGTACCGTCTAGCGCATCCCAGAAACTATGCTTGCTGATAAGCTTATAGTTTTAGTCTGGTTTCTTTTATACGCCAAAAGACGAAGAATATTGTTTAACTAGGTTCCTTTCAAAGAACTCACGTCAGATGGCCTAAGACCACTTCATTAGTGCATTAGAAAATTAGCAGTAATTGATGAGTGGCAGAGGATTGATATGCATTATACTCAGTCTTAATAATGAAGACTATCAATAAGTCTCAACAGAGAAGAAGGCTGCCCCAACAGAACAGCTTAGCAGATGATGTTGCAGATTTCAGCCTAGGTCCAAAATATGGGACGTTGATTCAGTGCCCAACAAATGTAAAAGATACCTTAAATACCACAGAGTCTATGTATATAATTATATGACCGGCCTCCAACTTTTTGCCACCAACTTTACTTTCAACACAAGTTAAACCGAACGGCACACAGTGTACCACAGTCATATAATTTTATTTGTGGTAACGTATTCTAAGTATTTTAAGAAGAATTCACTTGTGGTCGCTTTGTGGTACGGACCGCCCATGTGGTTGTGGTCACATAAAGTCCCATTTTTGACCCATTTTGTTTAATGGTCGCCATTATGACGTCACAGTACGACACAATACAGAACGGGGATTAATTTTATGGATTAGTTCTGTTGTAAATAGTGCTTAAGGTACGTTACGTCGTGTTCGCAATTTTGTAATGGACCAGCGGATAAGTTCACATCTCTCTAGCACGAGGTTATTAGTTTAAATCCAGACAAGTACCAATCTGATTTTTTATTTTATGGTTTTAAGGAGTGATTTGTGGCTAAATAATAAGAGATGCACGGGTCAATCAAAGGTTAAGTAACACATGCTGAGGTTTGTCCTTGGATGGGTGAACATTCATTACATATTAAGATTTCTCCGTATGTCGGCAACCCTACCACTCTATATAAGAAGAGGCTTTTTTCCAACAGTGGGTGGTCCCACTGTTGGGAAAAAGCCTTTTTACTATTGTTCTATAAAAAATGCTTCGATGGTCTAGTGGTTGCAAGCGCTACTGCTGAGCATAAGGTCCCGGGTTCGATCCCCGGGTCGGGCAAAGTGTTATTGAGTTATTCCATCTGGGATTTCTCAGTAGCAGCCCGGAGTCTGGATTTGTGCCTGATTGATAGCAATAGGATCACCCCCTACTACATGGGACTTAAACATAACTGGCGAAATGTGGGTTGTACTACCAGGTACACCTCTGCCTAGCTCTTCGGGGATTCCAGGCGTGATGTTATGTTATGTTTGTTATGTCTATTAAAAATATTAAAAGTTCCACTGATAAAATTATTAATTATTGTAGGCTTATGTAGTGTGTGCTTTATAAATCGATAAACGTACAATGTAAACAATTTTTGTCTCTATATTTTACCGTACCCTGGTTTTATTTAGGTAAGAGGTACCTAGCAAAGCATACTAGCATTCGACGTTTTAACTAACCCAACCTAAGTACATTTGTTCAAGGTCTCTTTACAGATAAATATATTTTTATTCCAGCAATTATTAAGCTTTTAGAAGCCTCTTTTGACGTCATCCTTTCTGGGTTGGGTTAAAAACAAAAAATACCCAAATGTATCCCTTGTCACACATATTGACACATCGAACACCAATTCACAACCAACTCGTATAAAATGTAGCTACATTAGCGGGAAACCTATAAAAAGTGTTACGTAAATTACCTACTTACCAGAAATACAGCATATAGGTAGGTACCTCGTATACTCCCGCGTTCAACAAGACTTTTCCATTTTTCTCCCTCCGTATCCCGTCAGCAGACATTGCTACAACTGCGATAAAAACATTAGGACACAATAAAACATTTCGTGAATTTTCAAATTTTGTTATGAGTGTCGGTAAAAATTTCGAAAGTGCCTCCATAATGGTTTTTATGAGCTTGCAAACGTGATTTACGCCAATGAATTTGTGTAGGGAAATTCTAAAGTCTATTAAATGTGCGTAGATTGGGTGTTTTTGTGATTTACGCCGGGCGTTACTTATCTTGGTGACTGTGGCGCCATCTAGCGGTAAATAGAAGTGTTACGATAAAAGCTCTTCTACGTAAATCTCTTTTCTATGAGTTGTGCAGATGGATTTCGTGGTGGAGCAGATAATCGCCAATCAGAGACGCCATTTTTAATAATATCAGTCGTAGTTAGTGTTTATGCAAATTGTACTGAGCACTAAGTACATAAATAATTTATTTGACACACACTTCATCTCTTTGTTCTTGTAAAAGCAAAGTATACAGTTTTAAAATCTGAATCTCCATTTTAATTTTAGACTTTTGGCTAAGCCCGATTCATATGAAATAAAAAATTAGATCATGCATTGTATTAAGATCTAGTTCATCGCATCTTTACTAATAACTTTTAGAAAATTTAAGAATAATAATTATTGTACAACATTATGAACGTACTAAGGCTTAAAGATTATGCACAAGTTACCAGGTAACAATCGTTCAACAAAAGAATCTTTTGTATTGTTGTTCGGACATAGTCATAGTGACCCTTTTGTACCAGGTAACTCTCTGTGATAAGCAAAATACACCATTAGCTAGTGTAAAAGATTATACATACATACATACATACATATACTCACGCCTTTTTCGCATGGGGGTAGGCAGAAACTACAGAGCGCCATATGCTACGATTCTTACATACTTCTTTTGCTTCGTTTACATTCATACATGTTGTCATACACACACGCCGGTTGCGAGTAGGTACTACGCACCTGACCTTTCTGAAGAACCTCACCAATAAGGTCTATGTATGTCCTTCTAGGGCGTCCCCTCCCGGTGTTTCCACTTACATCTGCCTTGTCCATCCTTTCAACGATTTCAACAACGATAAAAGATTATTTAAATTAGTAATAAATTTATTTATTTTTTACATGGAATAATTACAGCTGAAACAAACTGAACAAACAAAAACATAATTAAATGTAAGTCATTAAGTAACAAGACAGTAAAATTACATAAAGTGACAAATTAGTCGTATGGTCTCACAATTTGTACATTAATTTATTAAACCCCAAGCGGACGCCGGCGTCCGTGCTGCCATTGTCTTTACTTTGTGTCTCTAATTGACACAAATGAATATGGTTTTGTACTGAATGTAAAAAATAATAATTTATTACAAAATCAACTTTCAATCTATCAATCATTTATTAATTTGCGAATAGAAGAAGTGGTCTTATTATAAACCAACAGTGTCTATAAGCCATATTGTACTATAAGGCATGCAAATCTATAAATAAATACTGTAATATATAAGTTTCGTCGATACAATAAATTTAACATTAAAAGACTTTGTTTATAATACCTATAATAAGGAGATTCATTTATGTTTGCAGTTTGTTTGTTTTGTTTAAATTTTGTGACGTTTTGTACGTTTAGATTGCCTCTTTGTTTTAGAAATTGGTTGAAAACACTTCTGCTAAACATGAGAACTTAGGTTTAATTTAGAAAATGACAGTGTTATGGGTGTAATGATTTTTGATTGCTTATTTTTCTACCTTTCTAGTCTATAGGTACCTATTTATGCCAACGTTATTTTAAATGTTGACCACTTAACGTAGTAAATACTTTTTTTATTGAACGAAGTAATAATCGAGGGGTATTTTAGCCACAAACTAGTGCAAACCCCTAAAAACTATATACTTTTAAATATATTTAGCGGCTGCATAGTTTTTATCAAAATGTTTTACGTACGGACAGTGAAATAACAATATTTTAATGTTATAAAGTAGGTATTGTATGGTAACTCTTTAAAAATATTTAAAGGGAACGAAAGTACCTAATGTGCAGTTGGTACCTAAATACTCTTTAATACGTTCCCTTTAAAAAGGATTTTGTTTGCATTGGGCATAGTTTTATGTCAATTAAATTAAATTAATTATTAAGAGCGTACCAATAATTTTCAAACAGAATTGCTAAGAACTTAGATAAAACATATTTTTTAATGTCGCTACTCGCTACTAGATAGCGCTGCTTGCTCTCACGAAATAAGAGAAGAGCTTATGAGGGACGCGAGGGACGGGGGGGACTAAGTTGCGCGCCCCACTGCTACTTGCACGAGTCAAGCGCTCCGCTTGACAGTCGCAACGAAACCGCGCCGCGGAAAGGTCGTGCTACACCTCGCGCCGGTCTGTACTTCACGCAATAAATATTTAATACACAAACTGATCTCAAACGATAAACAACAATTCATGAGTGAAAAATTGAATCAACTTCAACTACAAGGACTAATACAACCACGTACATTACGGACTACAGTGAAGTGAAATGCTAGGAAGTTTTTCTTCAGCGCTCAAGTGTACCACGTACTTTGTTTCGGAAATGGTGATATCGACCCACGGGGTGTGTTTATGAGACGTTTTGTGGTGAAATGAAAAATCTGTGATAATGTACGCTATTACGGCTGTACTCTGTGCGCTGGTGCACGTCGGCTCAACGGTCTTGTCCTACGGCTCTGACAAATGCGTTCGAGTCTCGGACCGCGGGTCGGACGGCAGCGTACTCTGCAGGATACGCACTCTCGACGGTGACGGCAGCAGCATCATCTCAGTGACTTCGGACACCAGCAGGCTGGCTATCGAGTGCAACCATTTATTATTGTTTGAAAGCTCTCTAAGAGCGCACTACTTTAGCCCAGTTTCGGCGCTCACCGACCTGTCAATAAACAACTGCAAATTGACACAGTTGCCTGACAATACTTTTCATGAACTTAAGAAATTAAAGAAACTGAAGATACGTTCAAAGAACTTTGAGTGGAGTCCTACTAAGAATTTAGAATTATCTCTGAACGCTTTCAATGGATTGTCGGAACTGCAGTCGTTGGATCTCGCTCAGAATAACATAAAATTTGTTCCTTCCGGCGTGTTCTGCTCTCTGGAAAACTTGAGCACATTGAATTTGACGCACAATAGAATAAGAACAGTGGGACAACTTGGCTTTGGACAAAGCTGCGGATCGAATTTGCACGGCTTAGATTTGAGCCATAATGAAATTAAGTCGCTACCAGAGGACTCGGAATTACTTAAATTAAGGAGTTTGCAACATTTGTATCTGCAACATAACAATATCTCTGACATATCAAATGAAGCTTTTAATGGACTTGTATCAATGAGAGTTCTAAACATATCACACAACCAGCTACATACACTGCCCGAAGGACTTTTTGCTAATGCTAGAGAATTAAGAGAAATATACTTAAACGATAATACTCTTTTTGAATTGGCTCGTGGAATATTTCATCGTTTGGAACAGCTGATTGTGTTAGACTTATCAAGCAATCAACTTACAAGTAGTCACATTGATGACGGAACTTTCTTGGGGTTAATACGCTTGATAGTTTTGAATTTATCCAACAATGCCTTGACAAGAATCGACGGAAAGACATTCAAAGACTTATTCTTTCTTCAAATATTGAACCTCAAGAACAATTCTATTGGCTACATTGAAGATAATGCATTCCTGCCACTGTATAATCTACATACACTCAATCTAGCGGAGAATCGAATTCATACAATAGATGAAAACTTATTCAATGGTTTATTTGTTTTAAGCAAGTTGACTCTCAATAACAATTTGCTTGTAAACATAGACCGTAAGGCATTTAAAAATTGCTCCGACTTAAAAGAGTTAGATTTGAGCTCCAATCAGCTTTTAGAGGTTCCCGACGCGTTATGGGAACTCTCTTTCCTCAAAACACTCGACCTCGGAGAGAATCAAATATCCGACTTCAAAAATGGTTCTTTCAAAAACCTAAACCAATTAACGGGACTGAGACTGATTGACAATCAAATTGGAAATCTTTCCGTCGGAATGTTTTGGGACTTACCGAGCTTACAAGTGCTTAACATCGCTAAGAACAAGATCCAGTCAATCGAAAGAGGGACTTTTAGCAGGAATATGCAACTGGAGGCCATCCGGCTCGACGGGAATTTCCTGTCTGACATCAACGGTGTCTTCTCGACGCTCGCGAGCCTTTTGTGGCTCAATTTATCGGAAAATCATCTAGTGTGGTTTGATTACGCGTTTGTGCCTAGTAATCTAAAGTGGTTAGACATTCACGGCAATTTCATTGAACACTTGGGAAACTACTACAAGTTGCAAGATGAAATCCGTATAAAGACATTGGACGTTAGCCATAATCGTATAGCAGAAATATCGCCAATGGCGATTCCTAATAGTGTAGAACTGTTGTTTATAAATAGTAACTTTTTGAACAATATTCATGTGAATACGTTTTTCGATAAAAAGAACTTGACGCGAGTGGACATGTATGCTAATGAACTTGTGCATTTAGAACTAAATAGTATGCGTTTAGCTACAGTGCCGGGAAATAAAAGTTTACCTGAGTTTTATATCGGTGGCAACCCGTTTCAATGTGACTGTACTATGGAGTGGCTACCGATCATAAACAATATGACCGCTATGAGACAATACCCGCGTGTGATGGACTTAGAAAATGTTTTGTGTAAAATGACAAACACTCGAAGTGGAACTCATGTGCCCTTAACAAACTTAAAAACAACAGACTTTCTTTGTAAGTATGAGACTCATTGTTTTGCAATCTGTCATTGCTGTGACTACGATGCGTGTGACTGTGAAATGACTTGCCCTCAAAACTGTACCTGTTATCACGATCCATTGTGGAACACGAACGTCGTGGACTGTTCCGGACAATCTTCAATAGAAATACCGCACAAAATACCTATGGATGCAACCGAGGTATTTTTAGATGGAAATAACATAAAAGAACTACAGGACCACGTTTTTATTGGCCGGCAGAAAATGAGATCGCTGTATGTGAACAACAGCAACGTCGATAGCATACAAAATAGAACTTTTGCTGGCTTAAATGCTCTCCAAATACTCCACTTGGGCAACAATAAGCTCAAAGAACTGAAAGGCTACGAATTTTTACAATTGAGTAGTCTGAAAGAGTTATTCTTACAAAATAATCTCATTAGCCATATTGCCAACATGTCATTCCTTGGTCTAAGATCTTTAGAAGTTTTACGCCTTGACGGCAACAGACTAGTCGATTTTGGTGTGTGGAGTTTTAACAACAACCCTAATTTGAAAGCATTGTCACTTGGCAATAACCTGTGGTCTTGCAAATGTCGCTACTTACAAGAGTTAACTGCATATTTGGCTGAGAATGCGCAAAAAATCATCGACATTACCGACGTATGGTGTTGGAACGGCGACGCAAAGCCGCCACAGAAAAAAGAACTCAATTTAAACGGTACAGCCTGCAGCGATTATTATGCTGATAATTCAGTCATCGGAAACATGCTTGTGTCCAACTATGTTCCCATGATGGTTTCGACGCTCACCGGCTTTATGTTAATTTTATTGGCCCTCGTCATACTATTCCTTTTTAGAGATTCACTGAGAGTGTGGCTGTACACAAATTGTGGCATAAGAGTGTTCTCGTTTTCGGGCGCATTTGAAGAAAGCCAAAAACTATACGATGCTTATGTTTGCTACAGTCCAAAAGATGAAGAATCAGTCGTTCAGTCGTTAGCGAATGAACTAGAAAACGGGAATCCATCATACCGGCTCTGCCTTCATTATAGAGACATTCCACACCACGGCGCTCAGTACATGCAATGCGCGCCGCCTGTCGTCGAGACCGCGGAAGCATCAAAACGGATAATCATCGTTCTAACGAGAAATTTCATGCAAACGGAATGGTCCCGATACGAATTCCGCCAAGGGCTGCACGATGCGTTAAAAGGGTGTATTTATAAACTAGTACTAATAGAAGAATACTCCGTTGTGGCGGATGCGATGTGCGACCCCGATTTGCGTCCCTATCTAAAAACAGGGTCGCGGTTACGATGGGGTGAGAAAAGGTTTTGGAAGCGCCTCAGGTACATGATGCCAGAATCGCAGCCGAATCATAAGGCGAGGAGCCACAACTATAGAAAAAGTTTGAATACTTACACGTTAGATTCGTCGGTGCCTAATGGTGGGAACCGTACGTTGCCTTTTCCCGAGCGATCACCTGTGTTGGGAGGAGGTCAAGGTGCTAGTGCCCCGCCCGAGTATAGTAGTGAAGTGCGGCAGTCACCGTCAGCTGTGAGGCAGACCCAGGCGGTCGCGTATGGGCCAGATGGTAGGCCGATCTCAGATCATATTTACTCCTCAATAGACTCTGATTACTCTTCGCTGGAGCACGGCATGGCCCCGGGCAGGCGGCGAGACATGCGCCAGTGGCCCCCGCCGCCGCCCCTTGTCGACACAGGCAACGCCGTGCAAGCTTACCTAGTCTAGACGGGCAATCCTGCCCACCTTCCAGTCAGAATTGTACATATTGTAGATTTTAGTAGCGCGCTGTAAATATTGTAATTATTAGATTGTAAGTGCTATACCAAATGTATGTAAGTGAACTATTATTGCCTGTTCGTTATCATGTGTATAGATATTAAAATTTTAAAGACTGCTGTAGTATATGATTGTAAATAGCGAAAACAAGTGATCATTCTATATTATTATCAGTAATATGGTTATTTATACAAATAAAATTAAAGTGATGAAGATTTATAATTTTATATTTTATTTCAAAGCCCTTAATGAAACACTGAACTTACACACAGAAGATTTACAGAACACGTTACTTAAAATCACAACACACAGTCATAATATCAAGAGTTAATTAAGTGAATGGTCAAACAAATGGAGTCGCAGTAATGTTAATTTAACAAAAAGCTACAAAACAAACATATTTCAATCATGATACTGCAAATGTATACAGAATTAACATATTTATGAAAATCCGATCATTGTCCTCATAAAACACGTTCACTGTGCCCACAGACACGACATTGGTAAAAATATGTAGGTTTATCTCTAAATTATTCGTAGTATTTTCTGTAAAGGCATTATTGAATTAAAGTAAAGTTTTATTTAGTCACACATACATACTAGAACTTTAACTGTTGATTCTTATAATTCTACCATTGAATGCATCACAGTACATATTTTAATGCTTTTGTTAATGGTACACACGGCTACACATCAAGCTACACATTTCCAGTTTACGTTGACCTTGCACTGTACGGAAACCCTATACAAGGCGAGATCAGCTTATTCTGGTAATGTATAGCTAAATGTGTAACCGTGTGTACATGCTGTCCATAAGTCACAAAAAATGGATACAATTTACCTAAAATAAGTTAAAAATGATACAAGTGGGCGTGGCGTGGTCACTGTAATGACAAGTGCTTACGGCTGACTAAGCCATTATGAACCCAAGATCAGTGCAATAAGAGCCATTTCACGAGCCAGTGTACTTAAGCAAATATCTACAACATAACAATGAGATCGATTGCAATCTTATATGGTTTTTGTTTTGTGTCATTTTTGTGGATACTATAGAAAGTCCGATATCGAATTGAGTATAAGTTACACAATATTTTAGTTTTACATACTAATTCTATCTACACTCTTTAAAAATCACAGGCTCGTAGGTACTTGTTCTACTACAAAAGCTGTACATTGTATAAAAGACACGGAACCGCTAAGCCTTATACATTTTGCTGCGACTGTTACAGAACAGCGGCTTTCTTCACAAACAGTTATGAATAGTGAGGTGGTTTCTTGACACCACAATTGACATCCGGGTTGGTACTACTTGCTCCTGCAATGACATTAGCCAGCAAACTTATATGCTTGCTTTATAGGCTACAACAAAATCAGCTGTTGTGTATATTGCCTTAATCACTATGGTTGGCGAATATGATAAACTCCATTTACAATAGCATTAGGCAGACGTTAAAAAAGGTTATTTTTAATGCACACTTTGTAATGAAAGTACAATTAAGCATGTTACAATTAATTACGATAGACACCGAAATTCTTATTGTCTATTTTTACTGCAGATGTCATACTTAGTTGTTACCATTTCAATAATTTATTTTAAAAAATGATGTGGATTTAATTTAGTTTCATTATTTCGTTTTAGTTGAAACACTGCAGTGTCAATAATAAAAACCTCAAAGAAGCAAGAACAATACATTTACACGTTCTTTGTTTCGCTTTTTTTTCTTCTAATAATAATTATATAAAACAATTTGAAATAATTGATAAATGATATGATGACTGACTGACTGCCTCGTTGGTCTAGTGGTCGCAAGCCCTACTACTGACCATGAGGTCTCGGGTTCGATCCCCAGGTCGGGCAAAGTGATATTGAGTTTTTCTATCTGGAATTTCTCAGTAGCAGCCCGGAGTCTGGATTTGTGCCCGATTGATGGCAATAGGCTCGCCCCCTATTACATGGGACTTAAACATAACTGGCGAAATGTGGGTGTACTACCAGGTACACTTCTGCCTAGCCCTTCCGGGATTACAGGCGTGACGTTATGTTTGATAAATGATATTTATTTCTGTAAATAGGTTTTCACAAACACTTTTACAAGTAATTTTTTTTTAACTAGTAGATGAGCTCGGAGTTTCACTACCTGACTACTCTGAGAAGAAACACCGAAAGAAACTCAGAGGTCATAGTATCTTTTAATGCCCAGACATTATCTAAGTCAATAAAAACTGCAGGCCTAGCCATATTACAAATTCTATTTCTATTAGCGTAATCGAAAAGTCGACAATAGAAAGAAAATGGCGTATATGAAATCAGCTGTTTTTCAACTGTCAAGTGTTATTGTTATATTTTGTAATATGACTGAGAATGAAATACACTTGACAGCTGACAAACAGCTGATTCCATATACGCCATTCTATTTCTAACGTTTTCACTAACTTTATCTACGAGGCTTTTTTTCTAATGCTATTGTAAATGGAGTACAGTGTACTAACCAAACATGAGGATGACGAACATAAACTTTATCAATGAATATCTAAGTCTTAAACTTAGTTAATAGGTTTATCCTAAACATTGTGGATAATCATATTGAGACTATTTTGAATAAAAAAATATCATAGTTTTCCTATTATTGGACCAGACGTCCAAATCATTATAAATTCAATGAAAATATATAGTTTCATTATAGAAAACATATTTCACATATTCCATAATACATATTGACGTGTCCCTTCACAAAATTTCTTAAGTACAAGAGAACGTGTGAGAGAAAATACATAATGCCCCATTTCAACTCAATTTATATTATAAATGAGGTTTGTAATACAAAATTTATAATATAAATGGGTTTGAGTGGATACTCATGTTTTTCTCACATATTCAAATGAAGAAATTTTGTGGTAGCTACCATCAATTTTTACGAGACAGTCTGTAATGTATACTTAATATACTTTTACATATATTACTCTTGAGGATTTCAAACTTGCGTAGGTTTAGATACTTGACAGATATGAGTGTTTTAACAGCCTGTATAATTAATATTGAGTGTGTATGTGTATATGTTGTAGTCAAAACTCTTAACCAGTCAAAAGTACTATTGACTAGCAAAATTAGTCAAAACTACTGTTGACTGAACAGGTTGGTCAAAAGTGGTTTTGACTGAAAATTATTGGTCATTAGTACTTTTAACTACAAAATTTCGGGTTTTAACTGCATTAAAGCATCAGTCGAAAGCACTAAGGGATGTGGCGCGCTAATAATCATGGAACTAACCTTACCTAAGCCACATGATTCGCCAACCATAGACGGTTTTACCTGACTGATAAAACCAGTTAAAACCACTTTTGACGGAATCACTTGGTTTAAAGTACTTTTATCTAGTTCCATTAGGCAAAAATTCTTTTAACTGTTATTTTAGTCAAAAGTATTATTGACTAGTACTTTTAACTGATTTTGCTAGTCAATTAAATAGTGCTTTTGACTTGTTAAGAGATTTGACTGCAACATATATACTACAGAATATAGAACCTTTCGAATCCGTGTTTTGGAGACCCACTAGTATTAATATTGCTGTAGATCTTGGACTTTTCCAAGTGTTTAGTATCCAAACAGTTCAACTACTAAAAGTAACGTTATGTTTTAATTTGTAGCCCTGTTACACCCGGTTCTTACACCAGCATGCATCACAATGTAGGGCAAAAGCCTCTTCTCAAACAGAGGAGTGTTGATCACTACGCTTCCTCAAAGCAGCTTGGCGATTTCATCCTAATAATTATAAATAGTCTAGGTTCCCTTCCGATTGTTATTCTATACCGATGTCGGTGAAGTCTAAGATAAACTTAGAAAGCAACTAAAATATATTTCTTCACAAATGTCAATTACCTGTACTTTGCTAGTACTTCTTTATTTTTTATTTATTTATTATATAATCGACTGTTATGGCTAGACACGTGATAGGTATCTTTGCTGAATATTGATTATTTATGTGGTCAGTATAATATATAATAATGGCACTGGTTAGTCGAGATGTAGAATTAATTATCACTCTTTATTTAAATACATTAAAGTGCGTATGTAAAGTATACAAATTTTTCCTAATTTTATTTAGTCACTAATAATACATACAACCAACTTATGTGCGATCTAATTTGAACTCTATGTTGAAGAACACAAAGGCGAAAATTGAATCATAGTTACTCAACTGATTGTACTCCTTTGAAAGTTTAATGAGTGGAATTAATGTCACGGTTAGGTTGTGCGCTGTAGAGGAATTTCACGCGTAAAATAAACATAACAATACTATACTTACACGAACATAACGTCAAATCTTTTTGATGAAGTCTATTTTCTAACATCATACATAGGTACTCTTGCACCTATAAGTCGTTCATTTTCATATTACACAATTTCTTCACCAATGAAACACGTTCGGTTGGCGAACGCGATTCAAAAAGTATAGAAAAGTCACGTCAAACAGCTGATTCTATCTTCACTCCTAGCTTATACAGAGCAAGGAACTCAAATCAATTTTCATACAAACTTGAACAAGCAGAAGGCTATCAAAATTGAATCAAATGGCCCCAAATCTTGGCACACACAACACACCAAAATAACATATGAACAAAGAGAAGTAAAGTGACGTATTTTATTGTCAGTGGTACATTATTTACCATAATCGGAAATTCACTTTGGCGTGTGGCCAGTAAGCTTCCTATATCACTTTGGTGGAACGAACAAGATTCGTGTTTTCATTCGGTTCTGGGAATTTAAGAAAAATAAAGCTGGATTATATTGAGTCAGTTGTCTGGCGTCGGGAACCGTTGGAACCAGTATCAATTTCCATTCGGTAGCTATGGAATTATCGGCAAGAAAAATAGGTACAGAATGGTCTACTTTTATTATATTAAGGCATTTGAAGTCATCTGTGCTGACAATAAATTGATTCTGGTTGCTTACTAAAAGGCTTTTTTGTTCACTTTAGCCAGGCTTTTGTATGTCCTCATTTGAAATATTCTTTTTTCAGTTTTTAAAACTTGCTACAGATAGATAAATTACACAATTCTTTTTTCACTTTGTGTTGTTTGTCAGTGTCAAAACATTAAAAAAAAATGCTGCTGTGATCACTAGGGATCACTACTTAGGGCATCGGGTTTATAGTTAAACAACCAAATTATCAGTAAGAACACTACAACTCAACGGGAACATCTAGTCGCCACTAGGCCTAGATCGGGACTATCCTATGGCACTACCATTCAGTCGAGTGGTACATTTATTAGTACATCACATCTATGGCCGTCAAAGTTCACTTAGATTTGACTAACCTCATATCGTACCCCGTTATCGTTCAGTATAAAGCTATAAATAAATACATTATCCACAATCATCGGTAATTCGGTCTGGCTGACGGCCAGTAAACTTCCTGAATCGTCCAGTATAACGCGATACAAGAATCGTATCCATTACGAATGAATAATTGTCTCGGACGGTACAATGCTTTGTGGACGCCGTGCTAATGGCTACAAAAATTAGGGAAACGAGATCGTGGCAGCTTGTATCGGATTATGTTTTAATGTTTGTTTGATTCGTTATTCATTGTGTATCATTGTTAGAAGTAATTCTTTGGATTGTTTTGGCTTTTGACCAACGTTGTTCGATTGTCGGTTACATGTTTACGTAAGTTTCTCCTCAAAATGTAGTCAAAAGAATAATCATGACGCATCCTTTAAAATATTAAATTTTAATCAGACTGCTCACTCTATGAGTCGGTAGACGCGTACAAAGTACACTATGTAATAGGGGACAGCCCTATTCCCATCAATTGGGCACTAATCCAGACTTCGGGCTACTAATGAGAAGTTCCAGATGGAAAAATGCTATGACATTTTGCTCTACCCGGGGATCGAAACCGCAACCTCATGATTAGCTGTAGCCCAAGCGACTATTAGGTCAGTAAGGTTATATATTATTAAAAACTGCAATAAGTTCGAATTGTTTTGGAATATCGAAACTACAAACACGTGAACGCGCTCTCTTGTAGTACTTAGAAGGTCAGAATTATTCGTAAGTATTCGCACCACACAAATTCGTACAAAATCGCACCCAATGTGCGTTAAGCCTCATTCATATGCTGGTTGAACCCAACTTAAACCAGATAAAGAGTTAAGTTTAGATGACAAGATGTCGTCATGTCGACACTGTTGATTATGCCAATTATCTCTCATTGAGCTGATGTTCCCAATAATAAAGGAATGCCTGGATTAACAAATTGGACTAATTAACACTGAAATACTCGAGTTCGTTCTCAAGATTAGCTTTAATTAATTTGTTGTTTATTTTAGTTTTGATTTTGACACTGATTTTTAAATTGCATTGTTATTATGATTTCATGAGAACAGTGTCTTGTAAATCTATTCTATTTATAGAAGAGTTTTTAGAAGAAAAAAAAACAAGTATCTTCCAAACAGATAGGTTATCTACCTGAATGTGAATTGAAAACCAATACCCTTATATGACGTCATATCTATGTCACGCTCACTAACGAATTCAGCTAAGTAGCGCAATCTTATCCATTAATCACTTTAAAAGACTTTTATCTTTAAACTTACCTTTAAAATTCTCCATCGGCTATAAGTATTATTTTTTTCTATAAACCCGTGGCACCGGACGCCACATCCGTTGAGGATCGTGACCAGAGTCAACCTTTGTCAGTCGGCTTAACACAAACTCCTGGGCTTGAATGTTTAATGCCATATTAGCTCATACCGCATCTGATTTGACTACGAATTAGCGTGTTACATCCCGCTCTTCAATTGTTTTAAGTATTATGATGACCAGTTCCTGGTGGATATGGTGTTGTAAATCTCCGGTGTTTTATGAAGTCCTGGTATTTGTTTTGTTAATTTTTGGAATGGTAGTGATTTGATTGGCCATAGAACGTGTGACAGCCGTGTGAAAATTAGTTGCTTTCTTGTCCGGAAACATGACTCATTACTTTTTGACCGCACTTACTAATGTTGACACTAACAATTATATTATAATTATTTATTCATAAGTAATATAGAACTAATATAAAAGAAAGAAAACTTTGCAGATAAATGCTATAAAACAGTGCTGTACTAAGAAGGCGGGATAACCTGAACATAATATTCGACCAGAGCCCAATTTAGCTCCAGATTCTTAAAACTGGAAGTAATTAATATACTACATTTTATGCAGGTTTCAATACGTAGTAATAAGTAACCTAAAAGCTCTTTAAATCTAAAATACGGCTTAAATCTACTAAAGATAAAAACATTCCGAACGGATCCTTTAAATTTACTGTCATGTTCTATTCTAAGGGCATTAATAATGCGAATTTAATGTCAGAACCCTGTTAGAAGATTTAAATTAGGTTTAAAACTGAAACTGAGCATGACACCGCGATTCAATTACGACCTCTCAACGACACTTTTTTATAATTAAAAAGTGGATAGGGCTAGATTTACATTAACTATGTGTTTTAATATAAGGCTCTTTTATTGACCTAACTTCTTTTCATCGAATGTTGGTTTCGAATTTTGAAATCCGCTCCTTTTAATAAGGAAAACGGTTGAAGTCAATTTGAACATGGAATGTCAGTATTATCAAAACGTCTTTCCAACGAATAAGTCAAAATCTGACACTGGCAGTTAAGAATTTAAAGTGTATTTTGAACTTGACATTTAATTCAAAAAGGGACTGCGACTATCAAATAACAGTTCCAGCATGATTGAAAGTCTCTATCAGTAGTAAAAATAAAAAATAATGTACAAATAATATTTTATCACTTCTCGTGTTCAAAGATACTTGCAATTGGCAGTGTTATAAAATGCAGACTACCACTGGCCGTTACGAAGATATTGTTTATATGCAACTGGACACATGGTTACTAAAGCACTTTGAGCTGTTTGATTAAATTTAAACCTTATATCCGTGGACCGAAAGTTGCAACGATATTTTGAGCAAGTAGCAGCAATAATTTTGAAACAGAACGTGTTACAATCGAACTTGATTTATAAAATAATTAAAAGTTATGTAGTTGGGTCATGTTGTGCTTTTGTTTTGAGTTATTCAAAACGTTCGATATTCTTGAACTCTTTGCAAAGAACGACGACGAGTATACACGGTGATTGGATGATATTATGGATGTTAGGAACTGATTGGTTCAGACACATTCAAGACAGTCAGAACATTCTGAGCACCTAGAATGAAGATGTTATACATATATTTAGTTAACTTTTCAATAGACCTATAACAGACGTATGTGAATTGTTTTGAATAAATCCTAGAAATTGAAATTTAATTAACAATTAGTCCAGTCTTTTCTTTTTACTTGTCTTATTCCCCTACTCTTTACTGAATTAAATGGCGGCTGCTAAGTGGCTGGAAAGTAGCCTATAGGTTTTGAAACAGGATAGTCTCAAACATGTGTCCATCTATCTTTCGTTGACTTTGAAGCTAAATATTGAATTAAAATCAAAACCAATTCAAGAAAATAAGAATCTTTGCCGGACAGAAAGAGAAATAATTATTCTTTTTTTTTCTTCCTCTTCCTTTGAAAAGCCCGTTGCCTTACATCAGAATAGAATAGAATAGAATACTCTTTACTGTACACTTTAAAAACTTACAAATTTTAACTTTAAGGGTAAATAGGGTGTTACAATGGGCGGCCTTATCGCTAAAAGCGATCTCTTACAGACAACCTTTGGATGGACTTGATAGTGGAGGAGAAAAGATGAGTAGGCAGTTTGTGGTGTACGATTTACATAAATATATAACATACATGACTATCTCAATAGATGTATAAAATAAGCATTAATAAGAAAAAAAATAAGGAAAGAAAAACAATAAAATAAATACAATACATAAATACTAATAATAATAATAATCATTACCAATAATTTCTTTTCTATTGTGTGTTAACGAACATTTAAACTTACACAAACAGCCACTGATCATACTTATACTTGTCCCTTTTCAGGTGGCCCTCAAATCTGATCAAATTTAGAACGCGACATTGAATAAAAAAACCAAATCAAATTAAACAACACCTCGGAACCTTGTTGAAACAATTATTATCAAAACAATATTCTTAACTGTTGATTGCCGGCCCGAATCTCGAAGTTCGACGCAGAAGCAATTCCTTTACAAAATATTAATTTTCAAATAATTCACAAACCTTCAGAGTAGCGCCTTGATTGAAATTGATGACAACAAATACAAAATTCACTTTACTTGTTTTGCTTCTTAGTAATTTGTTAATCGCTCGCATTCCGGTACGAATTTCTTGAGAATTAGAATGTCGGTATTTAGTTAGCATTTTGTATCGGTTTTACTGGTTCCTGTTATTTCAATGGTGTGAACCTGCGAACCTTTACTAAGGTACTTTAATTGTTTAAGGTAACAATTACGTCTGGCGAAAGTGAATGCCAGCGTCCGTTTTTTAGGTACACTAGGCATAGTTAGGGCTCTTTTTACATCCTGTTTATGTTGTCGTGTTTTTTTGGTTACACATAACTCTTTGACCAAAAGCAATTTAATTTTATTTAATAAGAAAACTTACAGCTATGTTACAGATAATTGACAGAGAGTAAAAGAAGACCAATCAAAAGTTTTCGCTGACAATATTAGGGTTGCACAAACAACTGCAGATAGGCAAGAGAAAGTAATAGGTTTTGTAAAGTAATAGGATTAAGACCTCGCAGACCTCGCAGACCGCACACAAACAGTGAGAGCTCCGTTAAAAAAAAAGTTTATAAATAGCAAATACGACTTTAAATCATTAAAACTTATACTAGTCGGAAGTTAAACGTGTGAGTGTAACGTTATCGAAAACAAAATCTAATTACATCAAACGGTGTGTGAGAAAACAACAAAATAAAAATCACGACAGCAAAGTTTTGTTCTACTAGACTTGGAACTCAGTGTGACTCATCATGACAAACAGTTTTTGTGTTTCGCTTCATTCATTACCTTAAATGGTCATCGAGCGAGTGCAAGTCATTACCAAGTACTAATCACTATAAAGTACTGCACTGTTTCGACGTGTAAACAACGTGACATCGTGGCGCAATGGTTAAGCATCGCGCACGGTCAACATAGTGTGAACGAGTAAACGCATGTTCGAATCTCGTAATTTTGCTTTTTGTATTGTTGAACATTTGTGTTTTGTTAATTTATTTTATTTTACCAAATAACTCAAGAAAATAATAATAATAAAACCATTTCATTTTACTACTTTTTCAAAATAATACCACTATGGATAATTCTGAAAGCGAGAACATTACTCTCCGTAAAACATCGAGAGCAAAGTCAGTGGACAGTATTTTGAATAATAAGTTATGCACTAGCTCTACGTTACTGGACACCACAATGATGAGCTTACCGAATGCTTCACTTAACGACAGCGACTCTTTGGGCCTAAAAGATGAAATAAAAAGACTAGCAATGGAATTGGAAAGCGCTCATTTAGAGATCGACAATTTAAACAGCGAAAATTCTCGCTTAAAAATGGATATAAGCCAATATCAGAAAATTATCGAGACATATAAAAAGGTGAATTTACTAGAAACAAAAAAGTTCTCGCCGATTTCCATTCGAAGGAAAAATCTTCTAAAACCAGGCAGTGTTTCCACCCCGACTAAGAGTTTTTCACCTTCGAGTCATCAATCTGTCAAGAGAGCGACCACGCATGACATAGGGGACAGTTCATTTAATACCGCTGAATCAATCTGCAGTACTGATGGAATACTCTACGGAAAGTCGCTACTAATCAATGACGTCGAAAACCATACGCGTCCACCAACGTCCACCACGCGGGTGAATCGAGCTGACCACGAAACCGACAACAACGAGCGAATTAAACCATCTTTGACCACGGACAAGCAGTTGAAAACGGATAGCATACAACCACTTAATGAAGTACAGATACAAATAAAACACCAGACTCAGACATGTGATAACCAGCGAGTTATGATATTTGCCGAACAGTCTGGATATGGAGTACGAGACACTCTGCAGGAATATCTTGGTGAAAAATTTGCTGTAACATCGTTTGTGAAGCCAAATGCAACTACTGAAGAAGTATTAAAAACCTGCACTAGTACGTGCAAGGACTTTACCAAATCCGATTTTGTAATAATATTAGCAGGTTCAAATGACATAAACCCTATGGACATTCAGACGTATTTACACCATACATTATGTCAACTAAAATCCACCAATGTGTTAGTCGGACAAATTTATAGAAATAAGATCCTAAATGTTAAAAATGTTAATAATTTACTAAAGTTTGTGTGCTATAATTGTAAGAATTCATCTTTTGTACAATCACATAATGAATCTAACAAGACAACAAAATATAACACAATGTTGAATGCATGTAGGCTAATTCACCGGCAAATTTTACATGTAAACTATAAAAACAATTATCAAAAATATACAGAAGACTTAATTAGGCAGAGTAAGCAAAAACACACCAAAAATGTTGCTGTACAGACCTGTAGTTTAATTGATGTAAGTGTACAAACGGATAATATTAATATAGCTTCTCCAAATCTAGATAACTTTTTTCGTGACTAACAATGGCCCACACTTAACAATACTACACCAAAATATAGCTGGGGCATTAAGCAAACGTGATGAAATTTCATTTGCTATACTAGAGCTGATAAATAACGAGACCAGCGTAGATATACTTTGTCTTACTGAAACATTTTTGCTGGAAGGTACTGAAAAAACTTTCGCCTGAAAGGCTTTACGACTGCAGCTTACTATTCAAGAAAAACTTCTAAGAGAGGGGGTGCTATTATTCTTATAAAAAATGAAATTGAATTTAGAATTTTGCAGTATATACACGAAATAAGCGAAACATGTGTGTTTGAATGTTGTGGTTTAGAACTAACTAAATACGGGATACTAATAATATGTGTGTATAGAACCCCTTCGTCAAATGTAACGATCTTCCTTAATAAACTCGAGGCTCTATTGAGGGTATTGTGCCGTAATACAAGAAAGAAAATTATTATATGTGGGGATACAAATATCGATACTTTAAAACATTCCAAGGAAAGTAAGGAATATAATTACTTGCTACAAAGTTACAACATAAAACATGTTATCATGTCGCCTACTAGAGTAACAGAAAATACACAAACTTGCATTGATCACATCATAACAAGCGTAGAAAAAGGTTGTGCAAAAATACATAATTTAGGTTTATCGGATCACTCAGCCCAATCATATTCTTGGGCTGTTACAAAAATACATCAACCAGTTTTAAAATAGTGGTTTCAATTTAAACGAGACTATTGTAATGAGAATAAGGAAACTTTTTTAAAATCTATTTCATCTCTATCATTTAGTGACGTATTTGAAGAAAACTCAACAAACGAAGCATTCCATAAATTTATCGATACGTTTCTACTATTTTATAACTTATGTTTTCCTATCATTCGCGTAAAAAGTACAAATAAGACATTAAACAAATTAAACTGGTTATCTAAAGGTATAAAAATAAGCTGTAGAAATAAAAGTAAATTACACTATAAATTAAAATATAAACATAATGAACATCACAGAAACAATTATAAAAAATATTGCAATTTATTAAAAGAATGCATTTTAACGTCTCGGAAAAATAATAATACTAAATACATTAATAAAGCTCAAAATAAGTGCAAGGCAGCATGGAATGTGATAAAAAAACATACCAATACAGATTTAAAACGCTCCTGTATTTCAAAAATTACTGTTGACAACAGTGATTGTACAAGTCCCGACTCTATTGCAAATCATTTCAATAATTTTTTCATTGACACGGTTACCAATAATAGCCTTGATAATAAAGGAGATTCTAGTTTAAAACAAATGGAGCATATTAAATCAATCAGTAATTCAATATTTTTACACCCACTGGATAGCAGTGACCTTAAAAAAATAATAATCTCGTTAAATGATTCCATAGCTAGCGGTTACGATGAAGTTCGCACCGACATCATAAAACTGTCAACCAATACAATTCTAGAGCCACTTCTACATGTTGTTAACCTCTCACTACAGCAGGGAATATTTCCGGATTTATTAAAGAGATCAGTAGTCATTCCAATATTTAAGAAAGGAGATTACACTCAAATGGACAATTACAGACCTGTGACTTTAATACCTATCTTTTCTAAAATTTTTGAAAAAGCGTTTCATAATAAGTTATCAAGCTTTATAGAAAAACACAAGATTATTAAGGATGAACAAAATGGGTTTCGTAAAAATAGAAGTACATCATTAGCAGCCTTCCAATTAATTAAGGAAATTACAGATTGCATTGACAGAAAAATACCTGTTACAGTATTGTTTATGGATATGAGTAAAGCCTTTGATTATGTTTCTCATGAACGATTATTGGAAAAGGTTTCAAGATATGGAATCAGAGGCACAGCATATGACTGGCTTAAATCTTATTTATGTGATAGAATACAGTCAGTGCAAGTTACAAATTATAATGAGCAAACTAAAGCGATGGAATCATCTAAATCTTCGCTCATGTTCAATAGATATGGTGTGCCACAGGGCAGTATTTTAGGGCCACCATTGTTTTTGCTCTACATAAATGACTTCCCAGACATTATTAATCATAAATGTGTACTGTTTGCCGACGATACTACAATTATAGTAAAGGGAGAGGATAAAAGCTCGTATGAAAATCAAATCAATATTGCTTTACAAAGAACTATAAAGTGGTTAGAAGCCAATAATTTAAAAGTTAATATTAATAAAACAAAATTTATGCAATTTCATACCTATAGATCAAAACCGCTGAAACTAAATATATCGTATAAGGGTGTTGCTCTGGCAGAAACTGATTCAGTTAAATTTCTTGGAATAAGTTTGGATAAATTTTGCTCCTGGAAAAATCATATAAATGACATTTGCGCAAAAATAAATAGTTTCATATACCCCTTGAGACGTATTAGCTGTGAAGTATCTAGAGATGCTGCAATAACGGCTTTCCATGGCTATATTACCTCCACTCTAAGGTATGGCATTATCCTGTGGGGACGTTGCGTGGAGATTGATCAAGCGTTTATAATGCAAAAAAAATGTGTGAGAGCTATATTTGGACTAAAGCAAGTAGAGTCATGTCGTCCATTCTTTAGAAAACATAGAATTCTAACTCTACCATGTATATATATATTAGAATCCTGTATATTTGTTTTCAAACACAAACATCTTTTCCAGCAAGCGACAAGCTACTACGCCCCACGATCTATGTATACTAATAAGTTAGTTCAACCGAGAACGAATCTCGCATTTACAGGCAACAGTAGCTATATTATGTGTATAAAGCTTTATAACAAATTACCAAATTCAATTAAAACGTTACCATTTTCCAGATTCAAAAGTAATTTGAGGAAGTTTTTACATGAAAAGTGTTTTTATAGTGTACATGAGTTTTTAGGTTATAAATTGTAAGTTCGTTTATTAGTTTAAAATTATATTATTTGACATGATTATTATTGATGTGATTATTATTGACATTTATGAATTCTATTTTATTATTTTTCATTAAGTAATTTATAAACAATACTATTTTTGTATCTTTTATTCAACAATACAATTTAATGGAATTTTAGGTGTACCCAATGACATTTGTTATCAACGATTAATTTAAAATGCTATGCTTTGTATTTGCACGCCGAAATTAAAGGCAGAATAAGAGATCCATTTTATTTATATTGTGAACCTTCTGTACCTTATTTACGCAAATAAATGATTTACTTTACTTTTACTTTACTTTATTTAACTCTTCAAACCGTGACTCTAATGCCGTAATTTCTCAAAATATACCCTCAGATGACTCTGTGTCTAAGAAGGAAAGCTTACTTATTAGTCAAGGTTCTGAAAAGACACATATTAAAGAAAAACGAGGGGATTCTTTAATTATCAGTTTGTGATGTTGCCTCAACATCACAAACTGTAACAGTAGCTCAGTTAATAAAATAATAATAAAATAATAAAAAGTATTTATTTCTCACCACAAGTCAAAAAATACAAACAATATTTATACACAAGCAGTAGCCAATGATGTTTGGTTGTGGATCGTTGAGTAACACCTGTAATACAGGTCACCAGGTCCCCACCTGTTCAAAGCTACAGATTTGATAGGATACATCTGGTGTCACAGCAAATAACAAAAGTTTCAAAAATTTCTGAAAATTAGTGAGCTTATTAAAAATAGACACAGTTTCTCGAAGTAATGGTCTTAAATAAAAATCTACGTGACATGAAAACCGTCTAATATCGTTTTGTTTTAACACAAACTGTTGTAAACAGTAAATAGTAAGGAAAGATAGAAGTAATGCAAAGTGTTAATAAACAGTACTATGCTTGTTTGGTTTTCATAACGACATAAACGTCGCTAAACCAACAAAGAAATCTCTAAACACTTCTAATAAACACAAAAGCTGTAGCAAATGCAGGTTGATTCAACAAACCATTAATTTTCGCCATGACAGTGCAATTTCAACTGTTTGCTATAAATTAACAACGCTTATGTTTGACCAGTGGATAACGATAAAATTTAGTCGTGGGTGTTATTATACAGCTACTACTGTTGTATTTGTTTTTTATATTGCCAAACAGAACTGCTTTTATTGACTGCAAAAATGAAGGTCCTATGTAGTGTTCAAATTGACTGGACTTTGGTCTAGTAATAAGTGACCCTGACTGCTATATCGGAGGTCGTGGGTTCGATTACCACCCAAGACGAAAGTTTGTGTGATGACCACGATCATAGTTCTGTGCCTAGGTGTAATTTATCTGTCATATGTGTGTTTAGAAATATATAAGTGTGTTTATCAGTTGTTTAGTACCCATAACACGAGTTCAGCTTTGCTTAGGACTGGATAGCGTTGTATGAACGTTTTGGAATGTAATTATTATTACATTAAATTCATAACGATTTTTTTCTCATGGGGCCGTGCTGATATCCATATAAAGTGTGCCCAGGAACTCCACGACCTCTTCGCACCGGCCCCCTTCTATCATCGGGCACTGCAAGTTACTATCCTACCTGTCCTACCTTGTTGCTATTCCACAAATTGGTACTAAGCATTTCCAATCATCTTTTATAATGCGGACAACAAAACAGTGGAACTACCTGCGTCTGTGTTTCCGAACGTATTCAATCTTAATCTCTTCAAAATTAGAGTGAACAGGCTTTTTCTGGGTAAGCTCACTCTATCGACGAGTCTGTCACCTCTGACTTATAATCAACACAATAGTAAACCAATCTCAAACAAAAGAAATGTAAATGATTTTAACGAATCAAATTCTCCACCTTGAATTGAATCCAGGTTTATACTAGGTACGAATAAATCTTGATGTTTTTTTCTGTCAAAAGAAAAGTACTATCAACTTAACACTTATTCTCAACATGATTATTTTTATGATCCCATTAAACCTGAAGGAAATAATTTCAACTGAGCTGTTCACATAAAGTGAATTCATCACTCTCAACTCCGCCGGTGCAAAATTTTTGTCAACTGTGCTTTTACCTGATACTTACTGCGACTTTTACGAGGAAACTTGGCATCATTTCCGCTGTCGTTAAAACCTGTTTTCATGGACATTCTTCTTACAGAATCTCTTACGGTTTTAGTATGTAAAGTATTATAAATACAATAAACTCCCGTTTTTCTCATGGGGGTAAGCAAAATTTGTAGGACGCCACGTTCTACGATTCGCACTTACTACATTTGCTTAGCTAACGTGTGTTAATCGGTAGGTACTACGCATTGACTTTTCTAAAGAATATCACTGGTGTATGTCCTTCTAGAGCGTCCCCTTTATGCGTTTCTTCTTACTTTTGCCTTACTTATAACTTTTGTTAGCTAGTATCGCTTGTATCAAAAATATAAACTTTTATTTTTCTCATCAGTAATAAACTGGCAGGCTTCTCTTTGCTTTTAGCCGATAGAAGATCGGGACCGGTCCTAGTTTCGCAAAGTTTGCTTGAATTCCAGCAAAATTGCTTCAACGATTTTTGCTCCTGAAACAAGTCTACATGCTAAAGCTTCTACTGAAAGTAGTTTACCAATTTGTTTAAAATTATTTGGGCCTGGCGATGTTTTAGCAAACTGATTTTACCCCTTCAACGACATTTTAATTATGATGAATAGATTCAACTTGAGGATGTTCTTATACTTACAATGTAATTGATCATCATAACACTTCTATTTACGGAAACAAAAGCAATCCGTCCCATTATAAACTGTTTTCCATATTCATTATAATGAACAATAAAAATTGTGAGGAGAGTATTCAGATACGAGAGGCGTGCGAATCTTCTTCTAGATTCAATCTTCACTCACATAAAACTTCATAACGTCATTCATTCGCTTTTATTTCATTCACACATCATTTGCACCTGTCGTAAAACAACCATTCACAATTTTGATCTAGACCAAACTTTCACTTTGTGGTTTCCGAAATTCGACCCATAGGTACGTTATTATAAACGTTAGTAAATCGGTTACGCTCCAGTAGGAGTATTCATATTATGTCGTTACTTTCTCTCTATTCAATAAAAGAGCGCTCATTATCAGACTTTCCATATTTTTTGGATTATTTACCTGCTCTGTGGCTAAATTGATGTCACGCATTGAAGTAAATATCGTTTGTTGAGCAAGGAAGTAAAACATTATTTTGGCGCAATTTTCATAACGAAAACAAGGTCTGTCTTCACTAATAAAATGGCCCCAAAACAGTGATCTAACTTTTATAAGAACTGACAATCAAGTTTTGTTCAAAAATAAATATATTCTATCGTTTTGAATTTGTGTGTAAAATTTTATAGTTGACTAACATTGCATTCACTATTCCGAAACAACGTTTCTAAACCGACTTCGCATGTCGATTGTTGACATGAAAGCCTTTATTTTATCATTCGAATCCGTATTACAAACACCTAGTTTCATAAACCGGTTGCTTTACCTTAATCTGGTAAAATAATTGTATTTTGCAATTGAAAGGTAGGCTCGATACGCACCTAATCGATTTCAGTAAGAAATCTTTGAAATTGACTTTAATTTAATCTGTGCAGGTATTAAAAATATTCGATTATGTAATCTGGTGCACAACACTTCATGTAGAATCTTCAAATCTGTGTTGTGTTAAAAACACAACATAACATACATCAGTTTTTAGTGTTAGGTTAACAAGTCATAAAACTATAGTTATAGTTATTTAACTATAGTTATATAAATAGGTATTCAATCGCAGTAGGTTACTCTGTATTGATAGATGTAAGCTCGAAATTAGATAACGAAACTTAATCAATAAGTTATATTTATGTCTGTAATTAGGTTCATACAAACACTTTTAAATGTCAATAAATTATTATCTTTTCTTGTGAGTTTCTATCAAACCAAATCATTTATTTATTTTGTGAACATAGGTGATTAATACAAACCATGTCCCACCGACAGGCAAAGATAAAATCAAATTTATAAAATTATTATAAATGTTCAAAAAATAATATGCATGTCAAATTATAACAATCTGTTAATAAAATAGGAACAATGATTTACCTATACCTATTGCATTTTCATGAGCAATTATTTTGGCTAGTTGGAAATGGATAAGAATTTCCTCTGTACCATTGCATAGCATGCATAACACTGAAAGTGGAAAAAAATACAACACACACAATAAAATACGTGACAGGCCAAATGTTTTGAAGCGTGATTTTAAAGCACCTTTTATGGCATCGAATAAAGTGATTACCACTCGTCACATTATCGATACAAAAGGTTCATCTGAGCGTGAAACACGTTTCATTTCCAATACGTTCAACACGCGAGTCACACCGTCACACGAGGCAAAATCGACTTCAACAACGGAGCAACCAGTCTTTTTGCCACGTCGACGTCTAAGTAAAACAATTGACCATAAAATTGTCCGTACGTGTCCCTCACAAAAAGAGAAAGCCTCGCCCGGGTCCATTCTAATGTCCCGTTTCTAAGAACATTATGTCTTATTTAAGAGATACGACAAAAAAATAAAATAGCTCGCGCCGTGAAAGAATAAGGCGAAATGGGCCATAAACGCTGCCCCGTCGTATCTAAAGACAAAAGTCGTAGAGCTACCGGCGCAGAAATATTTGGGATGTTGTAAAATGCGTTTCTAAGTTTATTGCGACATTGTTACACATAACATTTTTTCCCATTCAGAGAGTTTTGACAGCGGAACAATGGTAATTTCAGCTTCTGTTTTATAATGAGGAGTTGAGCGACAAAAGCTTTACGATATTTTGGGATGCCCGCCGTTACGCTTTTGTTTTGACGATGCTGACAAAGGTCTTATTATAATATTGTAAACACGAACTTCATTCCGAAGTTAAGCGGGTTCCATAACTTGCATAATTCCTTATCATTTCTTTTCTTTTTATCGTTCTTACTGTTTATTCTGGTATGACTAAGTCTATTTGGGGTCAGTGTTGCATTTAAATTTCCTATTTTATATTCCTTCCTCTTCGTCTGTCTATCAAATAATAAAATCAAAGAATAGTAGCATCGTCGCATGTTCTGAATTTGAATCAGTCGTAGTTAAAATAACAATAGCACATACTATTACTATTTGTGTTATTGAACCGTATACCTTGTACACCAACGTGTTGTAAAACGTACTAATGGTATTAATTTTCCAGACTCAAAGATAGCGCCACAGATTATGCGACAAAAAAGTCGTAAGGGGTGGTTTAATCGGTTTTTTACTGCTGTCGGCATTACACATGCGGAACCGACAGACCAGAACCGATGTTCATGCTTCAGGCCGACAGTGGCTTTGAAAAGAGCGGTTGAAACATCCAGTCATGTGATGTCATCAATTTTGCGCAGTGTGTGCCATGTGGTTGTCATATTGTTTGCTACGGATTTTGTATTTTGATGAATGACGATAAGAGAATGCATTTAATGTTAACTAACAGCTTATTGCGTAGAAAAGTACTAAAACATCATAGCAAAGATGATTCTGTAGATGGCAGTGAAATATGGGTGCAAAAATGTCAATACATTATCAGCTTTAATTGCTTTTCTGGCCAACATTGTCTCATGACATTGACAGTCATAAAAACTAAGGCCTAAAACGCTGCCTCTCTTCTATCCATTGAAACTACCGCTAGTTTTACAGCCACAGCAAACTTTTATTGTACAGAAGCGAACATCGGGACTATTTCGTGACGTCCTGTTTATGCCAAACAGATTCGAACGTATCCCGACCCTATTCGAACTATTCGGTAGCTGTCAGTACACATCAAATAAAATTTAATTCGCCCATTGTTTGCTAGGGTTGCAAGAGAAAAAAAATACTTGGATTGGAGGACAAGTGGGAGAGGTGTGATATGTGGAGGGAATGCTTGGGTGAGTTCGACTGACGTGATTTTTGCTTATCTTGAATTGAATGGATTTTAAGGACTGATTAGCATGTAAAGATGCTAGCGGCTGTCGCTTTCAATATATTTTATGTAATATTTGTATGATGTGCCGCTTTTTCACATGTAAAAAGAACTCATTATGCCAACCAGTGACAGTTTCTACAAAGTGACTTGGACAATACTCAAAAAGACCGACTTTTACGATTGTTTCAATTACTAAACAACAGTAACACGTAAATCTAATTTTCATCAGATTTCAGCATACTACCGACTTATGTCATACCAAAAAGTTCAACCATCCTCCTTTTTATTTTACCGTCGCATTTGATTACATCCCTCATTAAACTCATAGAACTGCGGAAAATCGTTACCGACAAACACATGTTTATGTCCATTCATTGGTAGTTTATTTGAAAAGTTCCAGCCAATTGTGTCCCACTTTCATCGTAAATCATTCTAGTACTCCTGTTGCTTGTGCTTCCGAAGTTTGGCTGTTCGTTTTATGATTCTTTTGTTTAAAACTTTTATTGGCTCTGGCCGTTCCAAAAACTAATTTATTCAGGAGCCTTTACCATCAGCCTTGGAACTTGGAACTTGCCTACTTCGAAAGGTCCCATTCCGCTTTTTACGTTTTACGATTTTTTTTTCTTCACAGTGTAAATGTATCGGATTGGAGTAAATAGGTGCTCCATTTAAGTTTGTGCTTTTATTGCTTTAGTTTTTAATTCTGTGCGGACTTATTTGTTTAGCAGTTTTGTCTTTTCTATGACTTTTTTCAACAGTTAAAAAATTGAGGCCTTCACAACGTATGAGAATTATATCATCACTGTGATCGTCTCCTTAGGATATTTTTCTGGAATATTCACCTCTTGAATGCCTGAAGTAGTTGTAAAGTGCCGTATATAAGTGTAAAGCTATTTCAGGCATTCAAGAAGTAATATTCCAGAAAAATATCCTAAGGAGACGATCACAGTGATGATATAATTCTCATATGTTGTAAAGGCCTCAATTTTTTAACTTTACAGCTATTACAAGAAGCGAAAGTAAGAGTCAATATTTTCCCAGCAACATTTAAACTTAATTCCAAATATTTTCAATAAACCACGCTCATAATCAACACCCAAATGGTTTTATCAAATGAAATTGTCCAAAACCTATTAGGGCTTGCGTAATAGTTTGGAAATTTTGTTATCACTTGATAGACGAGTCCTAATAAAATTTTATGTCACACTTTCTATAATAACCGTAACGTAAAGATAAAGCGTGCTCAATGGAAATGACTCTATTCAACTTTGACATTATGTATGCAAAGAGCAGTAAACCAACTTGATCGTTATTCGTGAGTAAAGAATTCATTAGCGAAGACAGAGTTATAAAGCTAGTCATTTACATTTGGAAGTTAAAGGAGATTTAGTTCGAAGTTAAGTTCAATGAATCTATCATGGTATGGTGATTTACACAGGGTAAAATGGAATATTGATGCACAACCTGATACCATAAACTGAAAATTTTCGTCGGTTTTTCACAACTTTAAAAGTTCATGACAAAATTATTTCTATCTAGTCCAAAGAGATTAAAATTATCTTAAAAGCGAATAATTCACTTTTTTTATTACGAGTCTCATTTGATTGTTAATATCATGTTAATTTTTTTGTGTAATATTGGTTCAAGGAGAAAACTATTTTTTTTTTAATAATAAAACGTAAATTCCTTGACCTACGCACATTTACTTGCCCAACGCCACCCTCATACGTCGATGCAGCGTGAAAATACCCAAAGTAATAACACAACGGATTTCTTAAAACATACCTAATGAGTTTTTAAAGTTATTAAGGCAAATTACCATTGAAACGATGCGAGGTTCTGAAGGTGTGTAATAAGTTACCGTGATGTGTAGTGGGCGTTCAGAATGCTCAGATTTAAGCCGCTAGAAAGGCTTCTGTATTGCAGCCGATTAGTCTTATGATTTATTATGGGCTATCTCAGTTTTTGCTGGCCTGACTGATCTTTGGCGGCTCTTGGCCGAGTCTGGGTGATTTGTGGGACTTAGCGAGTGATGTGTGGTGTAATTGCTTCGAGAATGTGATGTTTTTGTTTCGTTAGTCAACTGTTTCGGGGATGTTTATGTTTGACGTTTTGTGGGTCACGTGATTTTTAATTTGGCTTGGATTTGGTACAAGTCTCGCCTCTAATTGATCAACCTAGTAGTGGTAGATTAAAATCAGGGTTCGAACCTATGCCACTTTTGAATTAATTTCTACTTTCTATTTTTTCCTGCAATGACTCAATGGCTACGGTATCGGCCTGGCGATCGAAAGGTTGTGAGTGCAATCCCTACCCATTGAACTTTTGACGTGATTCCGCTCCAGACACAAGCATATTTAGCTTAGAGGGGTTAACAAGACTACTAGCAATGTGCAACCTACATAACTAGTAAGCTTTAAAAAAACCATAGACATCATTGAGATCGGTGATTTACAGAATTTTCCTGTACCATTATCAGTGTTTGTATGTTGTTAGAAAACAATGACATGGGCATTTTAAGTCACCAACCCGATTTGAGCACGTGTAATAATCAATGCTCGTGACTTGAAAAAGTAATAGACTAGAAAACTTTAAATAGAAATAAAATGTGTTAAGAATTCAAGGAGTCAACATTAATATTAAATAAACGTTAACCTAAACCGTCCTGTAAACGACTTGGAGGCATTTTATATAAATAGTAAACCAGTCAAAGTTTGTACAGTTACGATCAAAAGTCGCTCAATATTGTTACGGAATTTAACTCTCATTCATTTGTAATGTACGAACAGGAAACTAACTTGGTAAAAAAAAACTTTATCGATGATCGTTTAGGCCGAGCGGTACCACCGAAATGGTTATTTAATGTGAAAAAATTATAGAACTCTTCTTATTTGGAGGTTCTGGTTATGACTGACTTAATTACCGGTTTACTATGATTTATTATATAATGCAGGAATAATTTTTGAGGCAGTCCAATGACGTATGACTGCTCTCGCTGGGAACAGGTTAGCCCGCCGCTGGCGTTACGGGCTGGACATAGAGCAAGTAAACGAAGCTTTTGTTGAATTGTTTTATAGACTGCACAGCATTAATATACTCGACAGCTACTACTGATGCTATAAATGCAAAAGTTTGCATGGATGTTTGTTACTCTTTCACGCAATAACTAATGAATGGATTTTTATGAAACTTTACAATAATATAGCTTATACATTTGAATAACACATAGGCTATAATTAATAATGATATACAACGTGTTTTTTTTATATCCCATAACTCTAGGGATTTTGACCATATCAAAGAATCAACTGGCATGTGAATTATGTTTCAATCATTCTTTTTTTCTTTTTTTTTAATCTCATATAAAATAATTCGACAAAGTCACGGTGATTAATGTAAAACACCCTTACGTGAAAGAAAAGTGACGTAAGAAAGAAGATTCGTCGTACTGGTGACAATTTTTGAACTAATTAGGTAATAAAAATAATATTAATAATACTTAATAATAATATTCCACGACTATTCACACAACGCCATCTAGTCCCAAGCTAAGCAGAGCTTGTGTTACGGGTACTAAACAACTGATAATTTAATTATGATTGATGATATCTCCGAAACTATGCATTTTTGGACCATCTATTCTAGGAGTTTTAGTATTATTTTTACCTACAGAATATAACCCTAGAGTTATGGGATATCAAAAAAAACACCTTGTATATGATCTTGGACAAGAAAATCAACTACTTGAAGTGCTAATACTGCGCAGACAAAGTCGCAGGCAACAGCTAGTAAATCATAAAACACTAACCGCATTATGGGTGCTATGTTGCAATAAAATCCTGTAAACAAAAGCTGTCAATTTAACTGTCACGAGGACAACGCGGTATTTACTTTAGGAATGCGTGATAAATTATAACTAGCATTAATATTATAAAGAAAAAAAAAGTAGAAAGAAATCGTATAAGTTGAGATTGGACTAAGTTACTTATAACTTTCTTTTCAACTATATAATTATGTATGAAATAATGTTTTAACTTTTTAAGTTACTTAGTATAAGAAATAAGTCGTAATTTTCTTTTGGCTTTATTAAAGTTTTATAGGTATGGCAAGAAAAACTTATTTACTGTAATTGAATTATAGCGCTGCTGTTTTTGTTTAATTTACGAATATATTTCAGTTTATCTATAAATAATTTATTTATTTGGGTATAAAGTTACTAGTTGTTAGTATTACTTAACAACAACGATAAAAAATACTCCCGCTGGCATCTTTTTAAGATATAAAAGGTTATTTACGTTCTATTCAGGCGATAATATCTGAACAAATAAATATTCTTTACAACTTAATTCTATACAAACACACTTTATCGTGTAGTAACAGGGTAAAATGTTAATGAACATAATTCAGAGAGCTATCGCGCATCTGCATCGCTAATCTATGCACTATAGCGTATGCCTCGCCTTTCTACTTGCGCCTGCGTCGGCCTGAGCTGCTCCGGTTATAAATAATACCATAATGACAAGGAATTACCCTGTTCTGCCACACTACATGCTAGACGTTCCCGTTCTTATACTAGTTCATTATACTCAAGGTCTGTGCCTACTTACGGTTTTATATATAATGTTAGGAATTATTGAGAAGGGAAATTCTATGTTGCGAAGAAATTATTCTAGTGTAGATCGCTTTAAAATTTTGCTTGAGTTTGTTGGTTGTAGTTATGGGGAAATTGGTGGTGTGAGTTTCAGTTGTTTTTTTTATCTGTTACGCGAATATAACGTTGTTTGTTTGTGGTGTCAACTCAATATTGGGTACTTCAACAAGCCCTTAAAAGTTTTAGTTTTTCGTTTTTGTTTTGACTTCTTTTACCATCATCATCATGATCATTTTCTTTTTTCAATATAGTTTTAACTACTTTGAGGCAGGCCTCAATGTAGTTAAAACTAATAAACTATTCAACACATAAATTTTACCAAATTATTAAGTACCTAATCCAGGGAGATAGTGATGCAGCAACCATTTCATATTGCCGTTTTGCTTTTGATAATACTTTAATGAAAAGCCAAACATTTATACCTAATGAGTTTTAAATCCCGCTTTACTAAACTCCCTCTCTCTACCAGAAATATAGCTTATGTACTCACAGTCTCAAAATGGCAAAATATGTAATCACAATTCTACAGTGCGATTCTGTTCAAATCACCGCGTGAAAATGTAGGCGTAGTGAGGGCGAATTGAGCTGTCATTCCATACTAATGCAAGGCATTGACAGTTCACTTCACACAAGTTTACACGGCGTGACTTTACTGAATCGACCGGCTGATCCCTAAGATAGAGGTTGACCACCGTCCAACCATACATAGTATAATGTAGTTAGGCTAATGTTTATAATACTCGTAGCATACATTTTTCGAGTTTTCGAGGAACTATGAACACAAACTTTATTCTTATTATTGTTGATCTATTTTTTTACATCCCAAAAAATTCGTTACTTCAGCTGGGACCTTGAGTTTGTTACATTTGAAACAATATGTTTTATTACGTGTATAATGCAGAGAGCCACGATACATATCTCATCTACAGCAGCCACCGCACGTTCGATGACACAGGATAATAGAATGATGTTAAGAAACAGATGATACCTATTACTTTTTTTTTATGAATTTAGCTCCATTAGTGTAATTATTTTGCTGTACGGCGATCTGCTGCGAGGGTAAATAATAAATAAATTACTGTGCGATCCTCGTTGTACCGGAAAATATTCCATCAACGCTACACATCTCAACGGACTCTCTCAATAATCGCTACATTGTCCTACTCACAATGGTGTATCAGCACTGTGCTTGCAATACCCTATCTGCATCAGAACAACAATCAATTGTTCGTTTCTCGTAGCTCCTAGTATTACCAGTGACGTCAGCTCCAATGACGTCATAGATCTCGTTTGCCACACAAGTGGTGATTATTTATCGGCCGTCTGAGGGTGGAACATTAAAACAATGTTCTTATAAGAACACGAGTCGTTAATTACGAACAAACATGACGCTTATGACGGTAGTGGTACGGGAGTTGGGACTTGGAACCTGTATGGTTAATTGTGTGTGTGTGTGTGTGTCACGTTACGAGTAACCTGTGAATCAACATCGTCTTAGAAGACGGTGCATAATATTCATTATAAAGATCTCATTTGTTACATTACTAAAATTAAATTAAATTCAAATGTCTTTAATTTTTTACTCTACTATAAATACGCATATGAAAATGAATACGGTTGTTATACCAAAAATAGCGGAGGGCGGGCTATTTGGGGGACTATCTGACCATGTAATGATAAAATTTCATTATTAAATTATATATTTGTAGGTACGTATATTTATATGTATATTTAATGTTAGTACTTAAATATCAAAATAGCCTGTTACCCAGTGTTAGTCCAAATTATCCTACACACAATTAATAATTTATTATTCACTTAGTTAATACTTTACCTCAGGCAACCAAAGCTCATATTATTACCACACCGCTCAATAAAAATCTGACTACATTCAAATAGTAGTTTGTTAAGTAACATTTTTTTTTTATTTAATAAAATATTATCTAGAATAAGCTTCCTCTCTCCTAAACTCACTTATTTCGCTGTGCCGACAGGGTCCATGTTATAAATAAAATAAAAATAAAATAAAAATAAAATCTTTTTATTTCAGACATTTGGTCCATATTTTTATCAGTTACATTCATTATTGTATTGTATTACTAATTTATTAATTTATTTGCATTATATTGTATTTGCTTAATATTATCTTTATATTCTATCTATCAATTCAATTTATGTCGTTATAATTTAGTATATTATCTATTTCTATAATTATGATTATATTGTCTATTATATTATTATTATTATATTATTTAATTACATTATAATATAAAATTAATTTAAGTACTTGCCGCCATCTGGGACTCCGGGTACGCGCACTTGAGATTGAACCCAATGCCCCAGAAGAGGGCTGTCCAACTTGTGGCTAAGCACGTTCAGGATAGTGTTGGTGCTCCCACGCGTTCGGAACATCAGCGAGGCGATGCGGCGCCGCAGCACAGTGTGAAAGCTGTCTGTGTGCGCGTGCGCAAACATCGCAGACGCACTACAACAGCGTGGGAGCCCCACCAGCACCCTGAACGAGTTATTATATTGTACTCGGAGAGCGTTGATGGCCCGCTGCGTATAGTTGACCCACAGATTGCAGGTGTAGAGAGCTTGGCAGAATGCTTTAAACAGAGTGATCTTAACCTCTAAACTACACCTCGCAAATCTGCGTGCCAACATGTTACAGCGGACCGCCATCGCCCTCCTCTCTCTTTCTATATCGCTATCATCTCTTAAATCCTCGGTAACCACATGGCCGAGGTACCTAAATTCACTCACTCTACGAAGAGTGACAGTGTTAAGCAGCACAGGTGCCACATCCCCCAGTTTGCGACCCCTGGCTTGAAACACCATGAACTCGCTTTTCTGCTCATTGTACAGGAGGCCATGTACTCTCGCATACTCCTCACACACGCTTATCAGCTTTCTGAGTGCGGCCATTGATGGGCTGAGCAACACCATGTCATCTGCGTAGCTAATACTGTTGATACAGTGACCATCAATCGAGCATCCCACTCCGGTGTTGCTCAGCTCAACAATCAGCCCGTTCATGTATAAGTTGAAGAGTGATGGAGATGTTAACCCGCCCTGCCTCACTCCACATTCCAACCCGTACTCATCAGAAAATTCGCCAAGCCATTTGACCTGGTTAGTTTGGTGATCATACCAATATTTAAACATATTAATTATCTCACCCGGCACACCTGAACACTTCAATTTACCCCAAAGAATATCGTACCTAACCAGGTCAAAAGCCTTGGAGAGATCAAGGAAGGCTGCATACACAGCCGTGCTCCTGTCTGTATAATACCTGACAGTCTGCTTGAGAGACATAACTGCGCATTCTGTTGAAAGTCCTGGCCTGAAACCGAACTGTGCATCGTTTAAATTTAGGTGTTTCTTAAGCTGTCTCTCAAGCAGGCCATCAAGCACCTTGGCAGTGGTTGTAGCCAATGATATCGGGCGGTAGTTGCACTTATCAGAATTGTCTCCAGTCTTGTTTTTAATTATTGGAACTACCACCGTCTTCATCAGCTCATTTGGCAGGTAGGAATGCCTCATACAGAGCGTGAATAACAGCCCCAGGAGCCTCGGAAGATGTGGCCCCGCATGCTGAAAATGTTCGATACTGAGGCCGTCGTGTCCGGGCGACTTCCCTCGAGTCATCCCCTTTATTATTTGAGCAACTTGTTTCGCTGTGACACGCTCAGGCACCGCTGACACGACGACCAACCGATGTTATGATCTAATTTTAAGTTTTACCGCCTAAGAATACATTTGGAATGCAATAAAAGTATTAAGAATTGAGTAATTTTGACGTTCAAAAAGTGCTGATCCTCAGGTTAATTTTAATAAATGACTTTTGATTTAGATTTTTGATTAGATTTAAACTTTGCACATTTTAGTTGGTAATTATATTTATTCAAAATTCAACAACAAAGTAATTTCAAAAGGTAAACGTCATCTCACTTTTTATTTAGTTGATGACCAAAAAGGCTTTTAACGGTTGATAACAACACGATATAAATCACCCAACTGGTAAAGCAAAATGCCTCAGGCTTATGACAGACAGCAGCATCTTTAGTACGAGAGAAAGAAACAAACTTTTTTGAATAAATTAGTGATAAATAAATTAATGAACTACATAAAATAGATCACTTTTATATCGAAAATAAAGAAAATTCGAAAACTGCAGTGCTTCCGCGTTCTTAACTACTTTGGCTTATAGTCTTTTTTACTGACCAAAAACCACCCTGTGTTCCTTCTCACACCTGCGCCGGGGCTCACGGGAACAGAAGATACTTCCGCGTCCCCCGACCGGTGCCGGCCCCGCGGGCCTCGCCAAGTCAGCGAGGAGAGTGAGGTGTTAGACTCCCCTCGCGACGACGTCTAAGAGGGGCGCGCGTGGACACGACGCGGCGACTCGCCGCCAGCTCGGGTCCATGTACGTGGGGGGGGGGGGGGGGGGACAACCCCGCGTCCCCCGCCCCTGGACCCATTGGCTTATAGTCTAACCTAACCCAGCTGAACCGGTGTTTTAAATAGAGCGACTCCCTATCTCACCTCCACAACCCTGTAACCGGGTATCCCTGAGTTTATCTGGACGTCAGACTTTCGGGGCTCTGACTGCCCGTAACCTGACAGTTCTGACTAACCTAGTATCAGAGTTTTTATGACACCAATGGGCGTCTGACTTAGCTTGAAAAAATTACACCCGGGACGAAATCTTTACGTTATTTCTGGGGCATGAGAACTGTAGTCTTATGTTGCTAAAATCACCTCAAATTAATTTAGGTGAAGTGAAAGCGAAGTGAGCTCTCCTCTTACACTAATGCCAAGGATTTAGAGTTTACTTTATGCCCACTTCACATAACTTTCTCCAAGGTAATTTTTACAGAATAGATGAGTTGGGCTGGCAAAATTCAGCTCGCAAATACTTAAAACCACACTTATTCCATTTCAACATGAAAACAGCCTATAGTATAACAAAATTACAAGCCAATATTATTAATAAACCAGACACTATGACTCATAAACAATACAAAAGACGGTTATGTTATTATTCAGCCAACTATAGATTGTCTTATTATTTGCATACAACGCATATATATTATATTCTAGCCACGCTCCGGGTCTATAATACCACTGTCGGCGCTTCTGTTCATCGCTGAAAGGACCATTGTCCACTGCGAGCCGGAATCCCGCTCACGTGCTGCAAGTAAATACAACGGTTATGTATTATCACATGGGCTATAATCAATAGTTAACTAGTGCTTTTATCTTCCTTGGTATTGTGTGTTTTGATGCTTTCAGTGAGTTTGAAGCATTTTCAACTCTTACTAAAGAATTGCAAATGCCTGGCAGACACACAACTATGACAATACAGACTGTCAATACTAAATTGGCAGTATGTATTTTTGTCAAATCTAAAAGACTTGAAAGTCGGACTACGAGCCACATTTATATGGGAACTACGCCCCGCAGTTTCACCCGCGTAGGTTCCGTTCCCGTGAGAATACAGGGATAAAAGATAGCCTATGTGTTAATCCAGGGTTTCGGCTAACTCTATACCAAATTTTATTAAAATCCATTTAGAAGTTTTTACGTGAAAGAGTAACAAACATCCTCACAAACTTCCGCGTTTATAATATTATTAGTAGGATTTATTATAATATGATTTCAGTTAAGTTTTCAATGATCTAGCTATCGCGGTTCATGAGAAATAGCCTGGTGACGGACTGACAGACGGGCAGTGGAGTCTTAGCAATATGGCCCCGTTTTTACGCCGTGAATAGAAACCTTAAAAATCAGCTCTTTAAATTTTAGTCCTTTGATACAAGTAGACTTTCTGTCTTTTCCTTCGAATAATTTCTTGTGTTTGATCAGTAATATCGGAGATTAACAGTAATATTGTAGCATTGTAGCTGATATGTGAGCATGTGTTAATAATATAATAATGTTTACCGTGGTCTCAATGTTTGATGTTCTAAAGCCCTGTTTGCTCTGGAAAAGGAAAGTGATGGATAAGACTAGAAGGATCATGATTCATGTAACGTTTTAATTAACTCAGTAACAATACTGTAAAATTAACGAAATTGAATCTGGTATGGAAAAACTATTGCTAGCATCTATTTTCGTGTATTAATTCGTACTGCCTACTTATAAACCATACTAATAATACCGCTTATTACAGGTCGACTAAGGGAATATAGAAATCTAGCCCTCTTCTCATACAGATAAGGCATGAGTCTTGATAACTACATTTTGTATAGGCGGATTAGAGATTTGAAACGCAACAAAAAACTAAAGTTCGCTCACAATGTTTTCCTTTATCAATGTCAATGTGAATGATGAGATAAACTTACAAGGTACATATCATTGATAAATTTACATTGGCTAGCTAGAATCTAAATCACGTCCTCGTGGAAACCACATTTAACCATACTAATTGTAGTCATACTAAAATCAAAAAAACATATTACTGAAACATTCGCAGTTAATGTAACATTCCAAACCATTAACACACCATTTTCAATTTCGGTTGCTGATCTAACAGCAGCGACACCTTAACATTCCACCCCATAAAACGTAATGGGATACTAACAAAACTATCAATCCGTAACTAGAAATAAAGAAGATACATCGGAACGTTTTAAAAGAGCTTCCACAACAGTTTGAGCTCCTATGTCAAAGTGTCATGGATACGAAGGACACGTAATAGCTACGGTTTACTACCAACCAGTCGGTTAACCTCGACTTGCATCTGTAACACGATTGCTTACGAATCGCAGTTGGTTTATGGCCATGCGAATGTCTTTTTACAATAGTACCGAGAATAAATTGAATCCGAGAACTAAGAAGACTTTTTTTTGTTTCACTATGTTCAGCACTCCATATAAAACGATGTTACCATAGGTTTTTATGAACTTCAAAACTTTGAAGCCTTGAAGTCATAACTTTAATCATTTTAATCAAAAATGCATTGCAAGACTTAAATTCACAGCAAGACGACTTAAGCAAAAAATATTTTTATGGATTACCCAAGCTAAATTCAGACTATACTACTATACTACTCGAACATAAAAGAAGGGCGCAAAAGATATAAAAACACTTCATTAAATCGAAACAACGTAATAACATATTCAAGAATCTTAAAACCAGCCTAGATTCCCTTCCAAGATAAAACGTCTATAAACAAGTAAAAAACCGTAAGTGCGTATTGAATTTACATAAACGGAAAGAACTTCGTTTAACGTCTACTAAATGCTACTTATCCTTATGTGGAAGGTTGAAAGTCGTACTAAACATTTATCTAATTGAAAAGGAATTCTGAAGACATACGACAAAAAGTAAAAAAGGTTAATTGTTTGTGCCTTGCTGGACATCGGTTAAAAGACATATTAAGAAACATGACAAATACGGAAAAACCTTAACCTTTCTTCTGGAATTAAAACCAGGGAGTCTTGCGTCTATCGGTTATGAATTAATTCCACCATTGTCCAAATTATCTTTGATCAAAAATGAGTGATCGATAATTGACTTGTCAAAGGATAAACTGTATTCTCTGTCATAAATTGCAATTTCTTAAACGGTCACGTCTACCTTTATACTCGTACTTTGATGTGTTTACGTGCCATTGCATTTCACGAGTCACTCAGAATTAACGTTCAAAGTCTCCTGTGCCAATCATTTTCCAGGCTCTTGTCAAACTGGAACAACATTATTAGCAACTAAATCATTTTCATCGTCAAATTATCCTGAATTGTTATCCATCGTCGTTATTCTTCTGCTCTTCTTCGCATTCATTGATTTTTGGTGCAGTATGTCACCATTCATTTTCGTCTTGATTTATTATTGTTTTCCTTAAAACCCGAAACAGGGAACATTATTCGTAAATTTCCAAACCACATAAGTCTAACTTGAACTACAAGTTTTATCAAATCGCCGTTACAAACCAGGGATAAAACGCAATCAAGGCAATTTAATCAGTTTTTGATATATTCAGTGCAGCGTATAAGTCATCTATGAAGAAACAGGTTACCAAGCTCGAAGGCTATAAGATATTGAACTGTCACTAATTATGCACTGGAATATTTAATCCTGATACAAAATGATTTAAGCTCTGTGAAATTTAAGATGCCAGAGTGGGAATGTTTTATTATCTCTGTGTCAATTTATGTCTACAGATAAAGATAGGACTTTTCATGATGCGAGATAATGACAAAATCAGTTAGCTTTCCGACCAAACTTGTGAACACTAGAAAGATTGTTTTAATCTTTTGGCAATCTCTTCGCGAGTTTTTGCATCAATTGGATAGATAAAAATAGTAGGCGGTTTTTAAAGCACGTGTAATACGTGTATGCCCTTACTTGAAGGCCCAAAATAATGTCTTTACCAAATACACGGCATTAATCGTCAACCGTCACTAACATACAGACTGTGCATAAGTATGCGTTGATTAGTATGTGCAACATGTACTACGGGTACATATAATATCTATAGAAATTTTAATACAACCGTAGCATCGTCTATAACAAAGCCCACTTACAAATCACTTCGACACCCACCATATAAATTAAAGTTTGCACGCATGTCTATAAATAACTACAACGGTGCTCCTATAACACTAAGCTGAATATTATTATTATTGTAAGGAAGTCGGTGTGTGTGTTTGCAATTCGCATGATAGCGACAAGCGGATTGACTTAAAACAATTCAGTGGTTGGATTTACTCAGATTATAGATTAAAAAACAAAAAAAAATGTTTAAAATCATGTGCTCCATTGGTGTGTTAAACAAATAAATATTACCATTTTTTTCTTCCATTGGTATGTATTCGTGACTATCAACGGTGGTCATGCCACATTAACTGGATCACACATCACAGTCACAATCTATACAGTCATACATTTTAAAAATTAATTTTCCACTTAAATCTAAGGTCCAGTGACATGTTTTTATGCCAAGAGCTTGTATTTTAACTATGAGAATTTGGCTACATAGATTGAAGCAGTTTTAGATAGAAAGATAGTGGTTGACTTTGCTGAACATGGAAAAGGGGTGGATTGGGGGGGTACCTTCAGCTACACTTCAATTATTTTACCACACAGCGTCACGGACTTTGTTCAAACTTAAACTTACAAGTGTAAAACTCTGTGCCGTATAACAATCTATACAAATCGAGTCTTCCGGATTGTCGCGCTCATTGTGGACACAAGCCGTTATGAAGTCGACTTGTGGACCTATGCAATTTGCGCGAACGCTTTACATACGAGTCCATTCCGACTAACGGGTATCGTATCCGCCTTAGATCCCGTTTATATGGGAAACGTTATGTTTTATGACTGCAGAGTATTTACCAATAGTGTCGAGTGGTTTTTGTTGAGTTTTCTGGTGTCAAAAATGGTTTAAAACGCAAAACAAACGCAGTGATTGCTTCGGAGAGTTCTACTGATGTCACGTGCATAAACATTGACAGCAAATACTTTTATTTTCTTTGGCACTTTTGGATAACGCTTTAAGTGCCTTTTGTGATAGAAAATGACGTCGGAATCCGATTATAATAGACCATAACAGTTAATACATATATCTAAGTTCCAAAATATTTGCTTAAGAGCAGACCTAAAATCAAGTTCGTGTTTTCAGGAAAGAACCATACGATTAAAATACTGTTACTGGTTATTCCAGTCTTATCCTATCTTACCTTTCATCCTACAAAACAAACAAAAGCTATTAAACCTAATACTCCTTCATAACTACAAGTCTACAGCAAACAGTGGATGGAACGCGAAAATGAAATGCCTGCATTACAAACCAATTTAGTTGTAACAAGCGTATTGGTCCGTTTCAACGCTGTATCCAATACCAATTTATTTTATTGTACGTAATCGGATGTCTATTGTCTTCGTTATTGTCGGGTTGCATGTACGACTATATCACCTCGGTGAGACATGGAATTTAATGGGCTTGAAGTTGGTATATAATATATAGTTTTGTGTTATATATACTGCATTGGTATGGATTTTATATTAGCGAAACCACATTGTCTCCATCTAAACTAAGCATATCAAACTAAGTACCTACGTATTTTTTTTATTATTTTTTATATTTCCATCTCTGTCTTGTCTTTATGTACCTCGATGCATAGTCAGCCTTACATTTACCACTTCTTAATCATCAATGAATTTTCAGTATCGCCTCCTACTCGTAGGTAGCAATCATACACACAGCATTTTATTACTCTCAATGTGAATAAATTATGCACTAATTAAATTTCTGTTCCATAAAGTAGGACTCACCTTTACGAAACTAGTGCGGGGCAATAAGTGTAAAACGTTTATTGTAACGGTATAATAATGTATGGTCTACACTTTATATATTTAACAGTAGCAGTCGTTTCATTTCTGACGCAAAAGGAGTGTTCGTAGAAGTCCTAATACGGTTATTCCGGGTACTACCTAATGCTTGTTGATGTCACTAACGTTGTTGAAGGATTACGGACTAGTGTCAGTAAAGTAACGTTAGATGGGTTTTCACGGGGATTTGTTAATAAAACACTATTTGCTTTATAAGGGAGATGAGCATCACTGGGTGGATATATCTTACCAGCCGTGTATGGTAAAATTAAGACTAGTGTCTTTGGATACCATAGAATGGTAGTGTCTCATATGTTAATATGACCCGGGAAAATGTTTTACAAATGCCAGAACATCAAGCTGTCTCCAACAGTAAAATTTTCCCAATTGAACATGAGCCTTATTCCTTGAATTATTAAGTTCATAATACATTAATAAGTAGTAAAAGTATCAAACAAGTATGTCAGATTGGGATAGCTTGATGTGCTGCCTCCTGAACACAATAAAATCATCAAAAATATGTATGACTTTGCACAAAAAGACAATAAGAGACAATTGTTAAAGAAATACGCTTCCTTTTGGACACAAAGTGAGACATAATTACAAAAATAAACAATACAGACCTACACTTGCGTCCTTTAGTTTGATTGACCTAATTTATGTACTCTTATTTGTCTAGATTAATGCGCTCTATTTACAATCTATGCGGGTGGTCAAATAACTATTAAAAACAAAATACAGTCGGAATTTTTAGCGCTAAAGTGATAAACAATCGCATGAAAATCACATTTGGCAACGATACTCTGGTGTCGTCTTACTATTTCCATATAATCGCTTACATTGTAAATTCGACCTCACACGTTAGTATCGAAGTATCTACTTCCAGGATATAACCTGTAGTTAGTACGTTGTGTATGTTTGAAATTATTGGTTAACTTATAAAGTTTTGCATGCCTATTGTTATTTTTTGTAACTATGTGCAATGTTTTAAGATCTTTTTGCTAATCTTTTTACTACTACTGCTTACTTTTACTTTACTTTTGGTTTTCGCAAAGCATTCATAGCCCAATGGCCAAGGCGTCTTTCAGCCTGACGATCGAGAGGTCATGAGTTCGATCCCCACCCATTGCATTATTGACGTGAACCCAAACTAGACACAAGCATATATTTCAGCTTTGTTAGAAGGGTTAATGAAGAGAAAGGAAGGGGTAATGTGCCACCTACATTGCTAGAGAATTTGATTTCTTATTAGACTGGCTTGTTGGTCTAGTAGTTAGTGACCCTGACTGCTATGCTGGAGGTCGTGGATTTGATTCCCACCCAGGACAAATGTTTGTGTGACGAGCACGATCATTTGTTCTGTGTCTGGGTGTAATTTATCTATAATATGTACTCTTATGTATCTATACATTTAGAAATATATAAGTATGTTTATCAGCTGTATAGTACCCATAACACAAGCTCTCAACCGTAACTTGGGACTAAATGGCGTTGTGTAAAAAAAAAAAAAAGTTGTGGAGTATTAAAAAAAAATACATAAAGAAATTCCTTATTTCAAAAACATATTTGTAGCAATGTCCTCATCACCATGTGACTGGCCTAACATAACCACATGATCCAAAACATGCATTTATTTGATCAAGTCATTTAAGAGATCGTTGCAGTCATTTTTAAAAGTCATTCCATCCTTATCAATAAATGCCCTTGACTATTGCCAGCCTTTCTAGGCTTCAATTAAGTAACAGTCGATCTAATCCAGCCACCTCCTATTCTTATCGCTCAAACTTCAAAGCACGTTTACATTATAATTATAACTTGGACTTTATCTCAGCAAAGTGATCATTTAAGTACAGTAACTGCTAATCAATAACCCTGGGGGCTCTTTTAGGGTTGCTTCTAAAGACTACTGTAAAAAGAGTTAAGAGGAAAATGTGAAATCACAAGGCTTTAGACGAAATTAAAAATATGTATTTAACAAAAAAAGATAAAGCCTTCAAATGCTCACAAGCTTTGGTGTCTGAAACGACACATCTATACTAATACATAATTATAATATAATAATATGACAAAAAGGAAAGATTTGATTGTTAGTTTGTTTGTTTGTTTGCATTGAATAGGCTCCGAAACTACTAGACCGATTTGAAAAATTCTTTCACCGTTGGGAAACTACACTATCCCCAGGCTACCCATTTTATTCCTGTATTCCCACGGAAACGGGAACTACGCGGGTAATCTCGTGACGTCTGCTAATTGAGTATAATTTTATACAAATCAAATAATTTTGGAAGAGTTAGTCATTCTGAGTGAAGCGTCCTTTTTAAATCAGACTTAATTATTATATTTCATTACTGTCTTCTCCCAATCTTAGAAGATATATATGGTCTTCTTGTACTTTTAGTGTGACAACCCTGAACCCAAGTACTCTAGTAGATTGCAAACATAGACTACGGCCAATTCCGTTTAATCATAATGGGCGATTCAGTGTAATGCCTTCATCGGGCACCTGCGTCAGTTCTTGGTGGTCCCGTATGTTCGGTTAGGGTTCCTTTGTTATCTGATCCTGTGCAATAAACTAGTAGGTAATAGCACCTACTATAAAGTAGGCTTTGTATGTGTGAGTTGTAGAGCAGTTTATTTCGATGAATTTATTTATATTCTTGCAGCTTCTTCTTAAGTATGTTAACTAAAATTTATTTATGTCAATTATGACTAAATAATTAGGTAATTATAATCAATTGACAAATAACCCCTTTAAGTGAATACTGATTTATCTAGAAAGAGACTCAATAAAACGTTTGATTACTATATTTTGCAGGCTTTGCGTGGCTTGCCACTCGTAGGTACGTACTAAACGTTTTGGAAACATCATCATTGTGCGTACAGATAAGGAGTCGAATTCCCTGCCGGAGTCGATGTTTCCTGATAGCTACAACCTAGGGGTCTTTAAGTCAAGAGTGAATAGGTTACTTCTAAGTAAGCGTGCTTCATCGTCAACCACACCATCGCTTACCATTAGGTGAGATAGTGATGATCAAACTCGAGCCTATCAGAAAAAAAAACGAGAATTACCTATCACATAATTGCTTGTGTGCATGAGGCAAAATGAACAGCATCAAATTGTGGAAATATGAGTCGTTGCAACAACTAAAACGTGTCGAGGCAGTTAGTGGAATAACAAATACATAAATGTAAATAGGCCGTAAAATATGCATGAATTGCAATAGATGCGATGCAGTGTTTAATTATTGTTTTTTTACGAGCACAAACAAAATTGTGACCATTGAGTATCATGTTCGTTTTTTAGGGTTCCGTAGTAGTCAACTAGAAACCCTTATAGTTTTGCCATGTGTGTCTGTCCGTCCGTCCGTCCTCGCTTAATCTCTGTGACCGTTAGCACTAGAAAGCTGAAATTTGGTACCAATATGTGTATCAATCACGCCGACAAAGTGGTAAAATAAAAATTGAAAAAAAAAATTGTATTCGGGTAGCCCCCCTGTATGTAAAGTGGGAAGTGATTTTATTTTTAATTTGAACCATTGTGTGATATATTGTTGGAAAGGTATTTAGAAATAAATACGGATTTACTATAATCATTTTTTGATAATGTCAATAATTTCGGATATAATCGCTCCAAAAGTAAAAAAACAATGTTTTGAACACTTATTGTGACGGACGGGAAACTACGGAACCCTGCACTGAGCGTGGCCCGACACACTTTTGGCCGGTTTTTTTTTCATGAATTTTCTGTGCATAATTGTTTGGCACACTATCAACTTAGTTGTTTGTGATCCTGATGTGAAAAATACTGTTTTTTATTCTAAAATACTTAAAAATGTTATGTAAATATCTTGCAGGAGTCCAGTGTGTGTATCGATGTAAACTATTCCCAGCAATGTTAGATTCTGCTTTTATTAACTATTTAACTGGGTGCACCAGAATTCGAGTATTTTACTACAGCCCAACTAAGACTAATGTGACACAATTATGTTTTCCAATCTTACCGATCTTTACGTAATTTCACCACGTCATTTGAGTGGCTGTTGGCCTCCACGTAACTGAATAACATGATATCCATTGGAACCACTTCATTACTGACTGTCTAAAGACGATTAGATATCTGCGAATGACAGTCTTGCCTAATGTGTTTGCCAAGGCATGAACTTTCTGTATGTAATGGATGGACCATACATACAAGAGTCGACAAAGTGACAGTTAGTACAATTTTTTTTTCCGAATATCGAAGAAATTATGGTTTATATTTTACAATTTTATCGACTGAAGGATTAACACATTTCTTCTCTTCACTCTGAACATTAAAATGCTCAAAACGAAGGAAATACTCCTACGATCTGTCCCTTCGTTGATTCTTTCGCTGACAAAATCCATTTCAACAGTCATCATGCTACGCTTGCATATTAACTCTGTCCTTGACTTGTTAACATCAGTGAATTATGGCCACAGATATGCAACCTACTTGAAAAAACCCGCTTTAAAACGACTTAAATTACTCTTTTTTAACTAAGCGAAGTTTTTTTATAACTCGGATAACCTTCAGATTTACCATACATTTTTAGAGTTCTGAGTTGTTCTTAGTTTGATATAAAGAGGGTCAGCGTGTACTCTTTGATAACCACCGCAAATCAATGCCTAAACATTGAGATGACGTCACTCATCGGTGGGGTATATCTGCGAGATTACGGCCGGTAGCCGCGCTTGGGTGGCGCGCGCGCCGGCACGCGAGCGATGCGCGCGAAGCGTCGAGTTGGGCCCGCCTCCTGCGCAGGCGTCAAAGATTATGAATATTGGAAGATGAGCGGTGAGATTGTCTGGTTTTTTGGTAGGCGTGAGTTGAAATGGGTGTGATGTTATGATGAATAAGTCAGCATTGATCACATTCAGTTAAATCAGTGAAATCTTTATCAAGAAGATGCAGTAACTTCATTCAGAAAGACGACACAAACTACTTTTGAAACTTACAGTAATCAGAAATCAGAAATCAGAAATCAGAAATCATTTATTTTGCCAAGAATATGTGTACAAAATAGGATGGTAACATTGTAAAAAAGTTTCAACACACTCTACCTTACGGCATGCAAAATAGTAAAGAAAGTATATACTCAACTAACAAACAAGACTAGACAATTAAATAACAAAGAGATAAAATGAAATCGTGGATTAAAATACAGACACATATCGCTCACGTTCTCTACAACATAATAAATAAACAACAACAAACTTTCTTCTATAAATTAACAAATAATTGATTAAAATTGATTAATTTGCGTACATTAAACTCGACAATTACATGATTAAATTCAAAATAAAAAAAATATTAAATCAAAAAAAAAAAAAAAATCGTAAACATTCAAATATAATGGGATAAATTAAGATATCATAATCAACTCTTAACATTCAAATAAAATAGAATAAAACAAAATAACATTAGAGACTCTTATCATTTAAAAAATCTTTTATACAATAGTAACATTTATCTATAAGTAAGGATGTAAGCCTCTTTTTAAACATGCCTAATGATTCTTCCTTGTAGGTATGAGGTATTTTATTGTAGATGACTGGCCCCATTGAAAGTAAGCTTTTTCTTAATAAAGCTGTTTTGTACCTACCTGTAAACATTAGATTTTTGTATTGCGATCTAACACATCCCGGACGTTTTCTGATATCGTCCCTAAGGGAAAAAAGGTGTAAGTTTGATCTAACAAATATAGCTACTTCAAGGATGTACAGGGACGGAAAGGTGAGTAACTTTAGAGACTTGAACGCAGGTGCACAACTGTCGGTATTTTTAAGACTCGTCATTGATCTTATGCAACGTTTTTGGACCTTGAATATCCTCTCTCTCTCTGAACAGTTACCCCAGAATATAACGCCAAATCTCAAAACCGACGCAGCTAGACCATGATAAGCTTCCAGCACGGTGCGAATGCTTACTTTTTTTGCTAAGTTATATAGTACGTACGCTGACTTGCTTAGCCTCTTACATACATCCTCTGCATGCGGTTTCCAGCTCAATTTATTGTCAATTAGTATACCTAGGAATTTTGTATTATTAGTCGAGTCTACTCTTTGTCCATTAAATTCAACCTCATAATTTTCAGCTGTTACACGCTGATGGAAATGCATAACTTTAGTTTTTTGAATATTTAAGATTAGATTATTTTCATTAAGCCAATTTATTATACTTTTTAATGTATTATTAATGTCACTCTCATAATTAATTCTATTGTCGCATTTTACTATTGCCGTACTGTCATCAGCAAACAATACCACAGGTTGTTGAATATGGCGAGGCAAGTCGTTGATATATAAAAGAAACAACAACGGTCCAAGCACACTTCCCTGTGGTACGCCATATTTGACTTCCCTGTAGCCGGATAGGTATTTGTGTTCTCTTTTTGTTTTCACGCATATCCTGGATATTTCAGTGTATTGCATTCGATTAGTAAGATAAGACTTAATTAGATCTAAGACATTTCCTCTTATACCGTAACGTATGTAAGTATGCGGCAACATTTTCGTTGTTAGTCAACAGAAAGCAAGAAATAAAAATAATTATGCACAGTCATATTATACAACTATACAAGTTGCATATTTGAGAAGCAGCAGGCACCTTTAGTTCTGCTAATTGCAGAGACTGTATCAATTGGTTAAAATACACACAAATGTAAAAGTTATTATTTTTATGTTTTTATGATGTACCTACAAAAAGAGTATGCGTATATGTGTGTGTGTATCCTGTCCATTATTTTAGTAATCTTTGGCAACTCACCGCGCAGACAGGCCACGCACATCTCCCCCACCACTGCGCGGACGCAAAGAGCTTCATCTACATAATTACTCCAAGCTCATTGGTGACTATTAACCTCATGATAATTCATGAGTCCGAGCGGTGTTTAATTAATACCGTATCATGTGGGCTGTCAGATAAAACATAATGAAACTTGATGTTTTTTTGTTAAAAAAAATATAGAACGCTTTGGGTAAACTTCCTTATATGATGTTCAACAGAGGTGAATGAAATTGTTATAATAAAAACATGTCCAAGCTCGACACGGTGTTTGTTAATATTTATTTTAAGTTTAACGCCGTCTAGTTTATACAAATCCTTAGATTGTTAGCTCTTGATATGGAAATAATGAGTGTCAAGTTTGACCGTTGCAAAGTCGTTGAATTTAAATTACTGTTATAGAAATAGATGAATCGTTTGTGTAAACCTTTACTAACTTTAAATCCTTTGAGCTCTCCCGCGGCTTTTCTCACAATGTATTATTTTTCAACTAAACGTAGTGTTTCAAAGTAACTCAAAAACAAAGTTGTTAACATTTTAATAAAAACAAATTTAATTGGAGGGGTATAATGAGTTTTCACTTAGTAATTGTATCGGAAAAATATAATATTACCTAAACACGATCATAGGTCCTATCGCTCTACCTCTTGACTATTTGAGCTAAAACCATTCGGGGCTGGAAATGGAAAAATCGTCGATTTATCGTTTATGTTCTAATTTATCGTTCCAATTGATGTGGTTAAAACTTAAACAAATATCTCATTTATGTGTAATATGTGTATTAATTAAGTTGTTTTGTTATTTAGAAATTTAAAAAAAAATGAATTTGTAGCGCAATATGTATACGCAGTTGTAATGTCTGCCGCATGCTGAATGAGCTATGGAATTGTAAAACCCAGAATTGGTGGCCTACAACAGTGACACAGGGCCGTTGCAGACCATAGAAGAGATAGCGGGATGACCTGGGTGTCTTTCATGAGAATTGCAGAGAGGTGGCGCAGAATCGTGACAGGCATTTACCCAGCAGTGGGAAAATTCAGGCTAAGCTATAGTAATAATAACTCAATATCAACTTTAACAGTGGGAGCCAAAGTTCATATTTAGGAAACTTAATTGAAAAATTGTCTTTCCTTAAACACAATTAAACACGGTAATGTTTGCGTCAAATCTCGCGTGAAAGGTGCAGATGTGATCGATCCATTATGCAAGTTATTATCGTTGTGCGTGTTACCACTTATGGTACATACGTAAAAACTTATTTATGATCTAAATGTTGGTACACTTTTTAGTTGAACTAATTGAGCAACTAGTTTATTGGACACGGAAGTTGTGTTTTATAAGTAGTTGGCTCTATAATGTCTAACACGTTTTAAAACGCACCGTATTTTAATTAATAAAATGCAGCTAGCTAAACCCTAAAATCAAGCATAATCATAGGTTTAAATGAAAAAACAAAAGGAGTAGCAATAATATTATGTCTCTAAAGCCATGAGCACTGTAAACATTTATTTTATTTGTGCGTAGTAAACATATTTTTGTATTTTTATTTTTGATTTTTAAACTATCGACATGGCAACTCGTGCTCATACGAGAAAAAAATAATATAACTAGCAGCTTTGAATATTTTTAAAGAAAAATTACCAGTGGTAAAGAGTCAGCAAATACATTACCTACTGAATTTCTCCTTTGCAATTTGTCAGTATACATACAGACTAATTTAGACTCAGATGGTAGTATTAATTACCTACCAACATAGCGATGACCGTTGTTACAGCGATAGCCATTTGACCTCCGCAATTCTTCTCTAGATATTATCTTGATAATCAACAGTAAGAAATTCAAGTAGGCTGAGCTAATAGCCAACTTTAGAGACGATCAAACAATACCGACTGAATACCTTCAAATCTGAAAGTCCGATCGCAATCAATAAAGTTTTATAGTCCAATAGATTTGTAATAAAGATCGGTAGTGTTCAGTAATCAGTTCAGTAATAGGAACATCATGCTTATACCGTAGTTTAACTTTCGCCTAACAGAAAACGGAGTATCGAAGTACAGAAACGTCAAAATAATTGACAGTTCTAAGGACCTGTCAAATGTATGTCAAATATCTTTACACTGTACTGTACCTAAGTGTCTGGTCGATGCATAAGCTCATCGTGGTGCATGCATAAGCAATGTGCATCATCTGAAAATGCATGCAGTGTATGTTTTGTGCATTATCACTGTTGTTCCGGAATGTTTGATGGGCCAGCCAGCAACTGTAAAATCTATATTGGTATGACGTGAATGTACTAGAAACCGTCGCTAAGCTATAATAATATTTGCTACGTTTTAATTTATGTGTACTAACTTTGAACTGAGTTTGGTCTAATACTCGAAGCAAGGATAGCCTGCTCAGGTAGGTATTCACAAACGGTTCAAGCGTGTATAGAGTCCAAATGTGTGTGTCCCTGTTGTAATAATATTCCCGACACTTAAAGTTTATATCCCTCAAAGATCTCAGTGTTGTAGGATAAAAATAATAGTGTTTATTTTATGATCCTAAGTGTGTATTTAATTAAGAGCGTGTTATAAAACTGACTGCCTCATTAATGCATTTTATTATCTCACCTTTGTTTATATTTCACTTGTAATTAAATGTGTTTATTACTCTCGTCATACACATACCACATACTTACTTGGTTTCCTTTGCGTTTGAAAAAGTAAAATTATTTCAAAAATGTTTGACTCGTTTAACCAACATCATTGCACAATATCATTGCAAAACCATAAACTTGATCGTAATTGATTTTATTTACCTTTAGATTTACGATTGTCAAGTATTTTTCGCAATGATTACTAAAACATTTGCTCGAACATTTAATTGTAAGTAATTAGGTTGTTCCGTAGCAATGCGAATCGCTGCGAATAGCCATTATTTCCAAGTCACTGATTTTGTATGGATTGCGTAAAACAAATTGATCGCGCCATAATCTCTTTGTCGTGTGGCAGGGTCCTAATATTAACTCTTCACAGGAATGGGATGAGACGTAGGTCAACATAGAATACCAAGTTATTTTGCTGGACTAAACATATTTTCAAGGGATACTAAACCTTATTTTAAAGAAGTAAAAGTTTTGTTTAGTATCGATGAGTAGAAATGATGGTTGCTAGATTTCACAGGTATAAAGGACCTTTTGTTATAGTTTTCTGTTTTAATAAGGAATTTAGAGATTTTATGCTCTAATAACAGACCGAATTGGGTGTGAACGTTTTTTGTGTGTTTATTAATAGTTTTAGAGTTGTTTATATTAAATTTTGTGAGGTCTACAGGTGAAATTGTTGCTATTAAGGTTGGACTGGTTCGAGCAAAAAATATTTGCTGATGCTAATTAGGTTAAAAAAGATTTGTGCAAAGGAAATGAACCCTAATAACATGTGTTAGTAGTATTTTACGAGCGGCTACGAGCTATTAAAAGTAAATTAGCTTATTTTTGTCGGCGTCCCGTCTTCCTCGTTTCTTTCTTTTAAGGAAAGGAAAGGTTCGGTTCGGCAAATATTACTTTTGAGTAAAAAGCGTTCGTTGAAAGGGAATGACCGACGTGAGTAATTGAATGGTGTCTGATGATCAAGGATAAGATTATTAATTTCTCATCATAGAATTGGGGAAATTTCTTAATGCAGACTGCATTAGAAAATTTAAAATAATGATTTAAGCCACAATAGTTGGTCTAGTTGTTGAAAGTGCTTCCATTGAGCATGAGGTTTTGGCACCGACTGGTATTGTTGTTTTTATTATCTGCATAATTCCTCAGTAAGAAACCGAAGTTCTAGTTAGGTTTAATACTAAACTCGTTTCTTATTACGGCTTATAGGCTTACATATAACAGGTTACGAAATGGTGTTTTTCTGTAGTTGGTAGGTACACATCTGGCTTACCTTTCATCGACCACTGGCACATAGTCTCATGTTATCATTCTCCCAACCGAATATTGGTCAGGGTCTTCCATCTCAAGCCAACAGTGCAAGAATTTTCTGTTATAGGATCTTATAAATACTACAATATACAGGTGACTGCTATTGTCACATGACTCAAGTGTGTCTATGATAGTTTATCTGTGGTATTCATAGATATTGGGACATAGTTTTAATACAACTGCCTCCACAATCACTCACTCTCCGTAGGTAGTACTAACAGCCTACAATCACAAAACAATCAATGTCCAACACAGCCATAAAGTTAAACACAGGCACGCAGTCACGCATTTCCAAATTAAAACTATCGAACGACTTGCATCACTCAAATTGCTGGGCTCCAAAGGTGGGCTTAGGGCCTTATAGCCTTTGTCGGCACAAAACAGCACGGGTTGTAATTTGATAAAGTTGGGCCGCCTACAATACGGACCTTTCTTTGGGGTTGCCCACGCAACCTTCGATTATTGCAGGATGTTTGAATTGTCGATTTTGTGGATGCGTCATTTCGGATAAGGGTGTTTGTTTTAGTTCGCGTGAGAACTCGGAACTTGGGTCTGGTTGGTGCACTGTTATGTAAATGTGTTTATTTGCTTTATGTTAGGTAACTTCACAGTTGATTGACAGGTGGTGTAACAGCCTTGTGATCGCAATTAATACACCAATGGTAAAGTGTATGTGAATTGTGTTGGGATCTGGAAATTTATGATTCTGTACCTACTGTGTTGAGCAACAAACATTTAAACTTTTACAACAAAATTGATAACATTGAAAAAGAGTGACTTAAATTAAATTACAGTGATTCTTCTTCATCTTTTTAGTCTTGTTCTATAATTTATTGAGTAACTTTCATGCGTTTTTAAGTCGTTGGGATGTCAATCCATACGTAGAACGTTTTTGAGTTAATCGTAATAGGAAACAACTGAATTGTATTAATGGAAAACTCGTTGAAGATCTCATACAAACAGAATTTTATCTTCAAAAACTAATTAAAAATCAATACTTTTAAAAACTGTGCACCACCAAAAATCTTTATGCCTTTAAAAATGCCGCCTCCAAACGTCCTCCACGTTCAAGGACTAAAATTATACAGGTTTAATTAAATCGACATTAATCCAGGACTATTTGGGATAGAGACTCGTTTTATACGTTGCGTTGCTGTCATTATGTCGTTACCGTAAGTTTTTGGGGGACACGTCGGGAATTTGTTCGAAATTCTCCGGATTAATATCTCGGCCTTTTTGTGGTTCACGATGTGGATTAGTTGGTAGGTTTTATTTGGAAATTATAAGGGACACATCATGTGGCCCTCCCCGCTTGTGTATAAATTGATTGAAGGTTAAGCTACTCTTGCGGACGTTGGTTTGGAGATGGGTGACCTTTCATTACATATTATCCACCACCTTGTCTCGGAAAGCGCGGTAAAGTATTTATACCTATTGTTTGGTAGCTAGAAATGAAACGAAATGAAATGAAATGATATTTAATGATGAAATGTAATGATATTTATTTCTGCAAGAGGATCTTCTCAGATACTTTTACATGTCGTTTTTTTTTAAACTAAATGGCACTAAATTGCATTTCTAAAGTGACTGATCCCTGAGAAGAAATGCCGAAAGAAACTCAAAGGTCATGGTCTCTTTTAAAGTCCAGACATAAGATTATATTCATTTATTTATGCGAGATTCACGATGCAGGTCAAAGTCTGAAAAAGCCTTTTGAAGAAAGGTAGGTTTTTGCGAAATGTTCAATAGGCTGACAATTAGTCAAACTAAGGAATTTTGTGCTACCTAGTCACTGGATTGTGGATGTCATATAGGCAGACTGTTCATGTACAATCCTTGTATAAATAAGTTGTATTACTGGTATGTTGATATTTTTATATAAATTGACTTATTGTGAATGCATAAAGCCTTATGTATACGTTACGTAGGTACAGTCAGCCTCATAAGTCGATGAACATATTCATATTTCCTAAACTCATGAACACCTTAGCTTACACAAATTGCTAAACAAGACTAGTGAATTTTGAACCTTTAAGACGTTAATTAAATCCTGGGAATAGTCTTGTTTAGAAATTTGTGTAAGCTAAGGTGTTCATGAGTTTAGGAAATATGGATATGTTTATCGACTTATGAGGCTGACTGTACACTCATCAATAGTCAATTATGTTTGAGTCCGTCGTAATCGGGACAAGCCTATCAACCGAGACTAGGTCTAACCTGCGAGCTGTTACTGAGAAATTCTTAATAACACTACTAGACCTGGGAGTTGTCCTCATGCTTAGCAGTACAGCGCTTGCGACCACTAGACTAAATATAGGGTGACTGGTAATTAGTGACCGATACTTAAACACGTCATTGTATTTATGATTTCAATAACCAACTTATATTAACAGTTAACAACTAAACATATTATAAACTTTCCCAAAGAAACTTTTTTTATACACAATAACTTATAACACAATAAAATAACAACAACGCTGTTTGAAATTCCCGCGCCTGTGATCGATCACAGTAGGCACGAATCAGCACAATCTATCAGCTGATAGTCTGACCTCGGGAAGGACAAAATCTACCAGTAGTAGTAGCGTCACACGCTCTCCCACCACCCGCTTTTGTTGTGAAGTACTGACGTAAAAAAAAATTAATTGAAAGTTAATAAGTTAAAAAAAAGTTTCTTTGGGATAGTAATTCGTATTCATATGTACAATCACGTGATTAAGTATCGGTCACTAATTACCAGTCACCCTATATATTATGCAGACTATCTTCTTATGGAAAGACAGAGGCCACATTAAGCTACTCCCGTCTGTCAAATTTCTAATAATAAAGTTAATTAACTTTATTACAAATGAATATTACCCATGTTTAAAAGAGAAAAAATTACGGTTCGAGATAGCTTGATGTGTTCTCGTCTCTACCTGTAATATGGAAACTGTTTTTTGGCCTATTTTTATTTGTCAAAATCCTATTTAAACCACAATAACCATGTGTAAAACAGATCCATTCTGATTTTGAATATATTATTTTAATCTCACCTTTGTCAAAAACGGTTAACATTATGAACCCCAAGAGCATTGCATATTAAAATAATTTATGATAACAATAATTCAATACTTAATCCTAGCTTATTGTAATCATTGTACCAAGTTGTATAACCATTTTGTATTAAATTAAAATCTGTGGAGCTTAGACAAGTACCTTTTTTGTGTTTAACATGACAATAAAATACTAGTTCGTTCCCAGCATCCAAGTGGTCTAATTATCATATTTCGCGAGCAAACAGTAAAAATGTTCCTGCAGGCTGACACAACATAATATAAGTCAACAAATAGCTAAAGGTTTGTTAAACGACCCTAATAGAGAAACACCTGCTTTACTTTTCACGCAATATGCAAAAGTTAGTTGAGCGAAATGAGTTAGATGGGGCATCCAACCTTTGATGTTTTTACATGATTGCATCTTTAAAAGCATCAACATAAGCAGGTGACTTTTGTTCTCAAAAGAGAAGATACGGTACGATAGTAAAAAAAAGTAAAGCTCACTTTTGAAAAGTTTAAAATAACTTTTTAGTATGGAATCTTCCTAGTAGGTATGTACAGTCAGTGAGCTGCTATCTTAGAAAAAAATATATCGCGAAGATGGGTCAGGCAACGCAGCTCACTGACTGTACCTATATTAGCGGTCTTAAAATTTCATGGCTCAAAGAAAGGAAAAAGTTATTTTTAACTTTTAAAATGCGATCTTAGCTTTTTGGCGTTGGGGGCTTTTTAAATGTTTAATTTAATATTTATTTCAACATTTTTAAACTTGCTTTTTAAAATTTTAAACAATTAGTTTCGTTAAGATAATTTTCCTTCACCGATGGTAATGATGTCTAAGACATACTATTAAACTTATTGTGAATAGTGTGTTATAACACACTATTCACTTTGGTACTTGCTTGGATATGTCTTTACGAAGCCGTAACTCGGCTTTGTACAGACCCCAGCACATCAAGTTACCCCAATGTGTCAAATTTTCCCAATAGAATATGAACCTTATTCTGTTTGACATAAAGTTGAAAAACGATCAAAGAAATTTGACACATTGGAGTAATTTTATTTGCGGTCTGTACATGGGAAAACCACTCAGCCATTACTCCATTAAAACTAAAATTGAACAATTCTGTTTTACAAGGATTATATGAAGATCTTAGTAACCTTCCATCGACCTAGAAGCTAGGGTCGCGGGAAAACACCAACATTTTGATAACAACGTCAGGCCAACACCTTTTTTGTCACGTCCTCAGTCACCGTAAACCTTAGCACATGTTCCAGAAACTCAGAAAAAAAGCAAATTAATTTGTCGACTCACAAAAGCCCTTATCTGCATGTTTCTCAGTCAAACACTAAACTCTTCTTAATCGTTATGAAAACAAAGCTGGGATAACAAAACGGTTTTATGAAAAAAAAAAAGAAAGAGACTTCGTTTTTTGAATCAACGACCCATTAGCCAATCAGTCAACGCAGGTAGAAAAAGAACTTATTGGAAGTGGTCGAAATTAGGGCCATTATTTTAATTATAGAGTAAACAAAATTTCGGGACTGTTTTTGAGTCTATGGGTTTTATAACAATAATTAAGTTCGAGTTGCACTAATTTAATTTTGGGGAATATTATCATTTGAGGTAGAAGAGGGTAGTTATTCAATGATCTGGAAAATTATAGACGAGTCATTGGAAATAGGTCTTCAAGGAAAAAAAAATGGTTGGTTTTATTAACAAAGGCAAAGCATATAATTTATCTAGGTAACCTAGGACAGGCAGGCTTAGGCAACAATATATAACCCTGATAGGCTAGGCAACATAAAATAATGACTATATTCCCCAAGGCAAAGAAAGAGCAAGGCAATGGTGTAAGTACAACAACATTATATTTCGCAAGTTATATTAAAGTCTCATATAAATACAACAGTAGAAACTCAGTCTCAGGCTTGCAAGTTCGGGCAAATCTAGATTCAGGTCTGCCATAGCAAAATTCCAGATGAATGGGAGTATGTAGGGTAATTCCATACTTACGTAACATTAACCAGTTCTTCTAAAATGAGCCTTTAAAACTTCTTCAGTTAGTACAAAAAACTTTAAACTATATGCTTATTTTTGGTGACATACCTCACCTACTGTACGTTGTCTTCACTAACATATTTTAAGCAAAATGGTTACTAACAATATTATTAGAAACACCATTTTTTCTTTTTTAGTCTGTATTTGTCTTTGAATACGGTATGTACCTACGTCCTTTGTAGCATATAACTTTTTTTTCATTGTTTCTTCTTTCTAAATCCAAAAAGTACCTAATCAGATAATACACCCAAGCTCGTATCAAAAATATATAAATTCGAAGTAAACAAAAGAAAACTTTGTCACTGATAACGCAGGGGACAGTGAGAGAGGTCCTGGGATTACTCTCCCCTGGTCTTTCCATAATCTTCTCCTGTCAGCCTTCAGTCAAGGCGACCCCGCTTCACACTGGATTAACCACGTCATTGATGTGAAAAGTGATATAAAGCTACCAATCCACCTTTAATCACCTGCGCTTTTTGAGGATTATTGAGGACTCATATTGTTTGTTACACGGAGGGGCCAAATTTTGATTTACATGGATTTAATGTGAATTGTTTTTGGTAGGTACGTTTAGCAATTCATTTTCAAATTAGCACATACAATAACTAGTGCAATCAATGTATAGCCAATCAATGTATGTGTATGTGTATGTATGTGTATGTGTGTGTGTAGATGCCTTTATTTATAGCTAACACGGAAACCACGCTAAAGACAGACATCTTACGTCAAAGGTTTTTCTCAACCTGACATAAAATTTCATGTTATACGATCCTTTCTTACAGATAGAAACTTACAGGTTTACTCAATCTAAATCAAAATAAATCCTATAAAATCCTCTCATAACTCGTCTGCTGCAAAATATGAGGTGCAAATATGAACGCCTTATTTAGTAATGTCGGAAACAAACCAGTCGCCAGTAGCCTGAGAAACTCCTAGTTGAGCGCCTCCAGGCAACTAAATCATAAAGATTCATTCTGAACATTGCAGCGATCTGATGAACGAGTGCGGTCTAAACAACTTACTGCGGGGTTAACATATCGTGATATCATAGACGACGGCTTTTCAAAGATTGCAGATCTTCCCTCTCAAGCACAGCAACTAGTTGAAGAGAGATGGACGATAATGTGATTAGTCGAACGATACTTGATAGCCCCGCGGCATTCGATTCTCAACTGCATAAAAACCAGGCGACGTCCACACTACACGCACGCATTCAAAGCTCTGATTACACAACATGACACGCACACACGCGTTCTCTGTGGGATTAACGTCAGACAACCCGTTTCCTGTTACCTGCTCTGGAGCAAAAGGCAGACGTCGCTCAGTAATTTAGAATTAATTTCACATTTGAAATCTGACATTGCTCTTGTAAGTTAAAGCGGAATTACAAAGAAAACATTGTAAACCAACCCGAGAAGATTACGTCGAAACATTGGATTCGCTCAACCGTTTTGAAGTCTCTATTTTCTAACACCAAAAATGTCTGTAACAAATCCGTACAGCGGACGCAATCTACGGGACTTAAAACAAACAATTACTTCGGTTTATTTGAAAAGGAGAGAAAAAAGTAGAGCAATCAAATCGGTGCAGCTACCGTGCGGCAAAAAACTTTGGTCTGGGATGTGCGCGGTCGATGTAACGGGCGAAGCGGCGGCCGACGAGACGTAATAAGGTAGCCGATGAGAACTTGGCAGATCGTTTCCACATACCTCCACGGCTTTCACTCGATGCTAATGCAAGCGTATGCACCCAGAAATTGCTTCATTTATTAGGTTTCCGATTCTGTAATACTTAAAATTGGTTTCAAGTTAAAAAAATTGTCTTTGTTTTTAATTTGCACAACAATCCAACAGATAATTATTGCATCTACTTTCTAGATTCTGTTAATTGAATGTGCAACTCGCTTATTTACCCAAATAACAATAAAAATGTTCGGAGTACCTATTTAATTAATAAATACCTACTGTTAAGATGAATTAGTAACCGAAATTGTAGATAAAATTAACGGATATTAACAGAAGTCACCCAATCAATCACTAAAAGACGACAAGCTAACAATTCTAAATCAAGATCGAAGACCGTGCATCAGCTGGGAACGCGTTACTAATTCTAGGCAAGGTGACACACTTTCCTTGAAGCAGTCCGCCAGGGTACCGTGGCAAACTGACTATAGATTTTCATAAATAACGCATAAGAAAGATTCAAACAATAAATAGTAGAAATTCGTTTCGCCCAAACCAGCTGCGCTAAGGAGCGCGTTGAATCGCGCGATTTGATACGCGCCTCCATCAACTTGGCTTTTGTCAAAAGGTAAGCTAATAAAGTTTACCAGATGTGATCTTCTAAACAAGACACTAACAAATGGAAGTTGCAAGGAGCTTGATAACATCGTAAGAAAATGTACGACGATCTCGGAAGGCAATTTTCTCTTTATGATATGATTAATGTTCTCAGAAAAGTGAAGGTAAATCTTGGCAACAACATCACACAAGCCAAGTTTAACTTATACCAAAAGACAGACGAGACTTAATAATGCAATTCAAATAATTTTCTTGTACGAATGCTGTTGAATTAATTTCGGAATGCGAACATTGTTACTGGCGACAGCGTGGAGAGAATTTGGCATCAGAAACTCTCCAAAAACGCGGTCCACTTTATTCCAGCTATCGCCACACGATCGATATCGAACACATATTTAAAAAGTTGAACTTTGCCGTTAAAGACCATACCGCGAATTCTTTGTGCCCTGCAACGGACAAAGAAGCGGGTCTGCATCATTATAGCCTATTGTAACGAATTTAAAATTTTCCAAATGTGAATTCGTCAAACGTAAAACAATTCGATACGCGTTTGAATTTGTTGTTCGGGCTGGTTTCAATTCAATTTCTTCGCCGTCCGAACCGCTCGCGTGAATTGGGTCGCGTAAACGGGTCCGCCCTTTTGGGACCAAAACGTTATTTTTTTCACACAGATTGCGCGTTCTTTGATCTCCAGAATGTGTGCGTTAAGCGTTTCCTTCGCTTTGTGTTGGCACTGTGTGTGTCTTGTACTACAGACGACGCCACCCGACAACGACACCCAGCGGGATGTAAAAATCAAGCAACAAGGAATCGCAGTGATGTTTCCCTTTTGATTTTTACGAAGAAGGGGTACATTTAAACCTAATATACATGAAATCAAAAGTTAATTCTCGAACAAATGAAATTTATACGAGATGAAGCACTGTGTTATACGGCAGTGGCATCAGGTAGCTAAATCCGGAGGGAGAGCGCCAACGTGTCAAGAACTTGGAAACTCATTCTTGACACAGTTCAGTGTTATGAACATTACTTCATCCATACCGGGGAGAGTTTAGCACGTCGTAAACTGTAGGATCCATTACGCGGAGGCGCTCAAGATTATTCTTGGCTTACTTTATGTGCTGGCGTTGAACATGATCCAATATTTTCTATGGTTTCTTCTTTTATTATTCGGTTTGGCTAGTGAATTGCGAGTGTAAAAGATTTAGTTTGCGACGTTTCGTGCCGGGAGCTCATTCAGGTCGACGGTGGATGGTTACGAGCGCGCGAATCCGGAGGTCGTATGGAACAGTACCTAGCACCTCATAAACTGCAGAAACTTGTTAAGTTTTCGAGAAATGTACCACTTGTGAGAATTTCAAATAAGAACGTGCGTCTAATTTTCCTTATTATTTGTTAGTTTTTTTTTTTCAAATTCGAATATTTGGCAAATTGTTAAATATAAGGTGGTTAGCTAATAACGACAAATGCTCTAATGTATTTGACTATCACTGTTATGTGTATGCTGATCATAGAAATATCTATGATCGCTCCACGGCTATGCATTAAATCCTCTAGATATTCCTGTCGTAAATAATTACAAAAACATCGTAGCTCACAATTATATTATGATGTATGAACATAAAAAGTAATGTCGGTGGGTCTCACATACTCCCGTGGGGTCCAAACAGAGCGCACAATATTTTATTATAAGTAGTGAATGGTCGTTTGAGCGACCAAAATACGCGTCTTTGTTCGATGTGAGGTCCCGTCTTTCGGCTCAGGTGACACTGCACCGTCACTAATTCGGTTTCGATTCAAAAAAAACAAATAATTATACCGAAAGCGAATCGCGTAAGTTTAAAAGAGTACTTCTTTGTACAATTTTGTTTAGTATATACCGACTGCACACACGCAGAGCGCTAATTTTTCGCCTCCACGGGGTTAAGTTGTACCATTACAATACTCGACAAAAGATGCACCGTTACAAATGTCAGAAGTGTATAAATTAATGGCGACAACCTTTTATTTGTACCTTTTGTCTCGAACAAAGTTGCTTTGTCTATTTAGGACGTAATAATGGAAGTGTTTAGCGTCAGTGCTTTTGTTGTTTCAAAAAAATAAGTATTAGAGTGATGAATAGATCGCGTGGCGCGCACGACAAGACATTGAACCGTGATTTTCCTCGCACATTAGTTAAATAAGATGGACAGAAAGATTTTGGAACATGAAGATATTTTTTCTAAACACAAAAGACTGAGATAATGCTTGTTCACACTGAGACCTAATGAATCATCGCTAAAATGGAAACGTACGGTAAAAACTATACCTCACCGTTTTGAACCTTATAGTAACCAAACCAGGAGTAGGTATACCCTTATCCAAGACTCTATGATAATATTGCATAACCAGCCTATAGACAAACAATCAAACAAATCTGCATAAAGCTTACTAATGGCATATCATGTTACTTCAAATACGTATATATTGAGTAAGCATTACGACTAAGCAAATTACTTGATAATTTTGATTGGTATGTAGCAGAAATAGGTAGATCAACCCAACCGGTATAATGTGAAGCCATAATGTAAACATCAGATGCGGCAAAAGATCTCGGTTATAGTGAAACAGGTCTGAGAGAGGAAATGCGTGCAGTAAATGATAAAGATTTACATACTGACGCTAGTGAACGCGATCTGGTTTGTACGCTCAATATTTGCTGAAGAATAGTTGTGCTTTCTACAATTTTAGACTTAGGTTAAAGGTTCAAAGAACGCAAAATATACCAACATACTAAATACTTATCGAAATAAGAACTTTCTTTTTTTTCTCGTATTAAAAACTATGTAATAGTCTGGTTCTGGAGAATCGTAAACGGTTTAACCACATTTCAATTTTTATTTAAACATTTAAAATTGTAAGTAGCCATGAATGACTAGAGACGCACTTTAATTTCCAAACAGTAGTAGCATCGCCATTAAAATAACGAATAACGACATAACTCAAATGACACAACGTTAAAAAGTAAGAATTAATAAAACAAATGTATCTAATGATGAATAATAATATGATGAAAGATTCAGATAAGTTCGGGGAACCAAAGTAATAAATAACAACAATAATAAAGGTCTGGAAACATATTTTAAACGAGTAGAGATTAACAATCGAAAACCTATTAATGACTAATCAAGGATTTGGGACTCTACCGGTATTAGAATTTTTAATATCTCTAAATCATCGGAATGGATGTACATTCTTAGAATCCCTACTAAATTATGTCTCCATATTGTAATATAGGGACAGATTTAAATTATATTCTGACATAGGAGCGAAAAATTCCGTCACTAATCGGGATCCAATAAATTTCTCATGCAAATTTTGCGCTTTTGGTATCACCGTTCCGAGAAAGATTTCTAGAGAAAAAAATAAATCAAGCATTCGAAACAATCGTTTTAGTCATGCGGAGAATTCAACACGATCTGAACGTTAACAGGAAATAGGATGCGTTTGTATAATGCATTCAGGTGTCTAACAAAATTCATGACAAACGCTTTAGCTTTAGGACAGATTTAAGAAAAAAATATTCCGGCGCCAAAAAACGAAGATAAAAACTAAACAGCTCTCAAGTGTTGTCTGCGGACCTTGTGGAACGTGTTAATGAGACTCTGGACAAAGGATAAAGGCAGAAGGCCTAATACTTCCTGCAACGATAATATTTTAGCACGTCTCGTTAAGCTCCCGATTAGATGGGTGATCGGATAACGAAACTCCATACATTTTAATCTGTTCCGTACCAATGTATACGCAACGCTTGTAACAATAGACGTAAACAAAGAGAATTCTCAAGAAAGTTATGGCAAAAACCTTTTCAAATTCACACTTTTTATCTCCGTAATCAGTGGCTGGTTCTTGTTCCTATTTTTCATGCTTACCGCTTAGAAAGATGAGCGATACCAACAATATGACGCCTGGTTAGTAATCTCCTTCCATGCGTATAAAATGCGCGTTTTTATCGTGACTAGCAATCGCAACGAGGTATTCAAAGCAAAACACGAAACAAAAACTGTAAAAAGATTCTTCCGGTACCGGGAATCGAACCCGAGCCTCCTGGGTGAGAGCCAGGTATCCTAGCCACTAGACCATACCGGATCCCGTTAGCAGTACTAAAATAATACATTGGTTTGTTTGAAATACGAAGTACTGCGATAAGCTAATGACATGAGCATGGTTATTTCTATAGGCAACAAGGCTGGTTTATTTTAGTAGAGTTTTTTATTGATAAGTGGAACAACAGAGTACATACATACATAAACTCACGCCTTTTTCCCATGGGGGTAGGCAGAAACTACAGAGCGCCATATGCTACGATTCTTACATACTTCTTTTGCTTCGTTTACATTCATACATGTTGTCATACACACACGCCGGTTGCGAGTACTACGCACCTGACCTTTCTGAAGAACATCACCAATAAGGTCTATGTATGTCCTTCTTGGGCGTCCCCTCCCGGCGTTCCCACTTACATCTGCCTTGTAAATACCTTTCGTTAGTCGCCTTTCATTCATCCTTTCAACGTGACCAAACCATCTAAGCATACTCTTTTCAATTTTTGTTACTACATCTTCTTTTAAACCACAACGTTGCTTTATATCATCATTCCTCAATCTGTCATTAATTGTTACACCACACATACTTCGCAAGGAACGCATTTCTACAGCATTTATTCTACTTTCATGTCTCTTTTGCCACACCCAACATTCACTTCCATACGTTAGTGTAGGCACCAGCACACCAACAACAGAGTATTATGAAGTAAAATTAGCACTGTGTTCATTGCCATTACGTGCGGGATAATGAGCTTAGTTATGATATGATGAGTAGACCGTTGTGTGAGGTGCAACGTTCGACCACCCACAGTGTTGTATGGACTCGAACCTATTGTATTCGACTTTTGCCTAATGTAATACAGTGTGTTACTGTGGAAATGTACTACGGAAGCCGACTGTGTGATAAGGTTAGTGTGAATGAGTGATTTTGTTTGACGGTTTTGATGCGTGTTGATGCGTTTCTGTTATTTATTGTGAACTTCATAGGTAAGTGCGTCTTTTCTTTGGCACACACACCAATTAAGTAAATTAAAGGCCTAAGTGGATTTTTATTTGAATTCAATTTTTTTGACTTTTTGTTTTTTGAACGTATTCCTTAGTAATCCTACCAAAAACATCAAAATAGCCTACTTGTTGTTTCAGCCACACTGAACTTTTTAAGTTACAACTTAAAAAGCTTAAATAAGCCCCCATCCATTAGTGAGAAGAAAAAAATAATCTTAGCAATCCGTTACGACGACGTTCCCATATAATATCTCATTGATGCGAACAGCAAAGAAAAACCATCCATAGGAAATCCACCCGCTAATCCTGAGAACTGCCGTATATAGCCACCAGCGCCACCTGTTGCACTTAGTGTGAACTACCGGTATAAAGTAACAACTTCAAGTAACTAGTGTTCTTGTCAATTCGACTTAAGGCTCATTATATTTGATCATTTAATACTAATTACTTAATCAAAAATTGTTGCGAACGTCACAAAAAACTACCTATCAAATGTAGTACCTACTAATTTCAAGTGTCAGCAGTGTTTGTTTTTTTAACCTTAACTGTGCGAAATATTATGACGCTGAATATTTAAAAAAAAAGAACATTTTTGACATAAATGAATTATAGATTTATTGCTGGACATGCTCGACATTGCACCAAAATATTAGATTGTGATTTACAACTGTTTCAAAATTTATCTCAATTAGAAAAAGAATATCTTCATTTTCCTAGTGCTAAATATGTCCCTAAACAATTGTAAAAAAACAACATTTAATAGGTTTACTTTTTTATGTTAAAAACTAATAAAATTATAACACCTTATTTTTACTAAAACAATTTATAATGAAATTATAGTGCACTTCAGATTAATACCTATTTCATAGTTGAATTAAGCAGAGAACTATTTTGCCGGCATATAATTTCGTCGTAAGGATGAATGGCCTTAAGAAAGGTATTTTTATTAAACCCGTAAAAGTATTATGGCATTTTATGTATTTTCCGCACTTGGTGTAATGGTTTCCGCTGCCTTGATTGGAAAAGGAAGGTCCGGTCATGGATCTCTTTGGAAGGAAAGTTGATACAGTTACCACTACATGTTTATTACTTATTACTTGCATAGTTCCAAGTATTAAGACCGTTTACTATTTAACTTGATAAAATACTGAGTCAAGCAATCAAGCCTAAAACTATCTTACTAGTTTTTGTTAACTTACTAATGTTAACAAAAACTAGTAAGATAGTTTTAGGCTTAGCCATTTTACTTTCATTGAGGAAAATTTACTTATTTATTCAAAATGGGCAAATAAAAGTCAACCTACAAAAGAGGATTAAGTTTAAATAGCATTTTCTAGTTGGGTTGGTTAACTTGGGTTTTTTTGTGTCTTGGTAATATAGATCAATCATTTTTAAATATCTGCCTCTATTCTTGACTTTTACAATTATACATTAAACTAGTCAAACAAATAATTATGATGACGCAAAGCTTAATTCTGCAACAATTTAACCCATCAAATCTCAAATACAATACTCCCCTTTACCGATCCGTATAAGTGCTTATTAAATTTTATTAGCTCTAATGTATTACTCATAGAGCAATATACAAACATGTGTCGGTACTTAAGACTCTGAAACCAGACGCGGTGTCAATCAATTGAATTTCTAACATTAAGCATATGCTACAGGCGTGAATAACCACATTATGAGAATACCACTACTAATGGTACGAATGAGGAAACTCATGTGAAAGTCACCTAGCAATAATGTGTAACGGAACTTGTCGCTACTCAAGATGTTTGCTATTTCATATAATAAGGATGCTAGAAATCTTATCGATACTGACATGGATAACAATATAAATGCAATAGTAACATAAATACAGAAACATTTTATGCAAACATACCATAACGAAATAAGACTTTATATGTAGTTTCAGTAAGACATATCCACTCTGAATAGCAACCGGATACATATGAGTAAATATAAGTTACAGAAATCAATATGAAATACTTATATGAATTGGTAAATTATTAAGATGTTACACTGTTATAAAATATAACTCTTGGTTTGAAATAGCAACAAAAATAAATGAGTAGAAAGCGAGTAACGAATATGTGATACGGGTCTTCGTATTAGGTAGCCTATAATGTCGCGACCTATTTATCAAAGTCGTATTAGTAGGTGACACGGAGGCGTTAAACATATGGCATATTAGGCCCAACCTCACAATAATCCAAACGAGCCGTGTTATTATTTAGAAATTGAGTGCTAAGTAAATTATACAAATTAAGCTTGTGTTGGCAACATGTGCACGCTGCTTGATTTTCACTTTTGTCTGAGAATGTTGGATAATGACAATAGAGTGGATTTGTCAAATGTAGCTTTAGTAGCTCTTTACCCTGCTGTATTGGTTTTCTTTTTATTCTTCTTTTCTCGCGACCTTTATTTATTAACAATCGGGTCTGGGTTGAGTTGAAATACGTTAATTCTATTGTTTATCTACTGAGTCATATATTTAGATTTATTAGATATTGATGTTGAAGAATCTTAAGGTTTGTATTTTTAAATCGCTATTAAGCAAATGACGAATGCATTCCTTAACAACAAAATCATTAATTTCTTCATCCAATATGGGTACTTGATAGTCACGATAATTCTTGTGCGACTATTATGGTGGCTACAATAAATCAATTAATTAAAGACACCTTAACATTCCTTTGTCTGTACCATAAAGTCTTATATGACCATCTTTAACAACAGCTTCTCCCACATTTCATTACTGGACCTCACAGCATTATATACTTATTCGCGTCGAGATATCCACGTTAATAAATCAAGAAGGATATCGTGTAATGGACACCGGCCGACCGTCCCCGAAGAGACATAAATTTGTTTTTGTACTTTTTTGGTAAATCATTCTGTTGTGGCAACACAGAGAGTGAATAATTAAGTTTTAATACGAATTTTAGTTATTTTAGTTGTTTTGTGACGTAATTACTAATTCGCCGGCTGTGGTATTGCGGTAGTCATTGCGTTTGTGTTTCTTGTCACTTTTAGTTGCCAGACTTCTTCCTTATTATGTTTTAGTTTATTTTGCAAGGTTATTTTTGCAAAAGCTTCTGAATTTGCTAGAGGAATAAACTGAGTTTGTAACGTATGTTACTATGTGTTCTTAGCTAAATTAACGGTATGGTTGGGCCAGCGGCTGAGCCATTGGCACTACGTTTTGCGAGTTCAATTCTTGCGCGAAACAAATATTTGATTGAATAATATAACAGGGAGTTGTTGTGGGTTTTAAACTCACCCACGATTCTGGACCAAAAAAGGATCTAAGTTAAGAGCAACTTTTTTTTAATATTGAGATATAGAAGAAGACAATTCATGTATAACGTCTTGTCTCATATCCATTTATGTATAAGTAGTCTCTTGCAGTGTATTTTAGTAAGTTTTAAGTACTTTATACTATAAAAGCCTTTCTTCCAAAGTAATAAATCAGTATCAAATACTAATGAGATCTTATTACGCCACTTTAAGGTATTTTCAACCACTTATGCCTTTTTGCTTTGACCATATCAGATCAAGACCACGAGTAGCATTTTATTTTGAAAGCAATAAACCGTATCTGCGTCGAAAATCTAGAATGATTAAGTTCAAGATTTTGTAAATAATAATATGAAATTTTAGTAAAAGAATTATGATTGTTTTGCATGATGATATTATTCAAGGTTTGCATTCCTTTTTTGTTTATACGTAACGAGATGATGGGTTCTCTTTCAATTCTTTATTTTTATTATGTACCTTTCTTTACGTTTAAGAATGTAGTGATCGTAAAAAGGTAATATATAAAACAATAAATAGTCCGCCTATGTACAGACGCTAGCACATCAAGTTACCCCAATGTGTCAAATTTCTTTGATCGTTTTTCAACTTTATGTCAAGCAGCATAAAGTTCATATTCAATTGGGAAAATTTGACACATTGGGGTAACTTGATGTGCTGGCGTCTGTACATTTGTGTGCTTGAAGTATTGAAGTATTAAATAAATAAATAAACATAACTGCCTCGTTGGTCTAATGGTCGCAAGCGCTACAGCTGAACGTGAGGTCCCGGTTTGGGCAAAGTGTTATTGATTTTTAATATCTGGAACTTTTCAGTAGTAGCCCGGAGTCTACATTATGGCAATTAATGGCAATAAGCTCGCAATAGGCTCCTTACTATATGGTACATTAACAGGTATACCTCTGCCTAACCCTTCGGGGATTACAGACGTGATGTTATGTTGTTTATGATAGAATTATGTATTATTTGTATTGAGCCCAATGTGTAAACGGGCCTTTAATGAGTAAAACTTCGAGTATTAGATTCAAGGCCCAACGGGGGTAATAATTGTGGTAATTCAAGCCATTATACTATGTAATTGATATGGTCGTGACTGACCGATATTTATTTATTTATTTATTAAAACTTTATGCACAAGTAAAAAAATCTGTACAAAGGCGGACTTAATGCCTTAGGCATTTTCTACCAGTCTACCTTAAGGTGGTGCAGAGATGGAACGAGGACGATATTAAAGTGTGAACTTTAAGAACTATTCCCAGAACTAAGAAATTAGGAAAGCATTTTGTTCCGCTAAATCCTCCAGTGTCAACCTAATTAATTCAAACATTCTATTTTCTAGAATCCACAATTAAATTTGTAAGCCATTATGAGAAATATAATATTATTCTTAAGTGTGTTCTAAGAAGAGATTTTATCAGATAATTTTAATATCGTGTGTTATTTATCATATGTTTTAAAAAAGAACTTCGTAATTTTCTAGTTTAGTATTTCATCTCCAAAATTATGTGCTGGATTGAATACTGATGCCTCGTGCCGTAATATTAAATTTAAATAGCCGTGATGTGTCTCGTAATTTGCATCCAAAAATATTAAGTACTAGCTGGTGCCCGCGACTTTGTCTGCACAGGATTAGATAGTAGGTGGCAGATTTTATTCCTACTACTTTAAACTTATCGTTTATATTTTGGACAATATCTTTGTGTAATAATAATACCAGCTTGTTTCTGTCCCACTGCAGGGCAAAGGCCTCTTCTCGTACAAAGAAGGCACGAGCATTGATCAGTATCACTCCTCGCTCGCTTGCTTAAGGCGGTTTGGCGATTTCAAACTTACATTAACTATAAGTCCAGGTTCCCTCACGATGTTTTCCTTCACCGATGTCAATAATGTCTAAGATAAACTTAAAAAGTACAAATGAATTGAAAAAGTCACATTGGTACTTGACCGGATTTGAACCACAACCTCATGCATGAGAGGTAGGCGCTTTAATCTCTGGGCCATCACGACTTTATACAATTATAGCCTATGTGTTATTTTGATGTATGAGCTTTAATACTGTAAGGTTTCATTAAAATTAATTCTGTAGTTTGTGCGTGAAAGAGTGACAAACATTCATACAAACTTGTGCATTTATAATATTAGTACGATTAGACATAAAAGCGACTGTAATGTGATACCGACATAATTCTACTTCCTAGTTGGATATCAGTTTACTTAAAGTATTCACCCACTGTTTCAAGGTTAGTCAAACGTCTTAGATATCAATAGATGGCGGTTAGTCCGAAAATAATTACCCTAAAAATTCATGTCAATTTTCATATTATATTGAGGTGAAATATTTATAAATGTGTTCATTGTAAAGTTCCCACTGAAGGACTGCCAGCTGTTAACCTAAAATAAACTATTTCTATGAATTATACAATAATTTCAGAAATAAATCCTGGATTAACAATCCCTGACCTTTATAAACTTAAACACTCGAAAACAAAAGACTTATAACACACGAGTACACTCAACGTCTGAACCATTCATCATTCTAGAAAATGTCAGCATCGACTCTCGACTTCGTCAGAAGATTCCTCTTCAGCAACAAAGCGGGTTTATTGTCTGAAAACAAAGACAACGGTTCAAGGCTTAGCGTAGAGCTTTAAAACAAGCGACAAGGCCAATGTCGTGTTGAAAACGGATCGACGGATTTTGATCTTGGCTTCGCAAGGCTAGGTTGAAAATGGCGGGTATTATGGCGAATTTTGTTTTGTTCTTCCGTAATTAATGCTTTCAGAGATGATTTATATTCAAATTGGGCACCTACTGTGTTAATAAGCTAAGGAAATGATCGAGACCCATTGTTGTCTTTGGCACTTTTAAATAAATTAATCACCTAGATGCTTAAGTCAGCTTGATGCTTTTTATCAGTGATACGTAACTCGTTTTCCATAATCGTTTAACCTTTGCCTGATCAGCACATTTAGCTCACACGTGCATATCAAGTGAACTTCCGATCTAATCTGACAATGAACATGGCCGCCACTGCCTCAACCACGGTCCTCAGACCGTGGCCTCAGTAGTGACAGAGTAGCATTACAGCGGCATGCCAATTACTAAGGTAACGTGGTTCGAACACGCGAACACTCGAGTCAATTTTGTGCTTCGGGAACGACTGCTGGCTTCCTATGTTTATGAGTGCGATCCACGCCGTTTATCTATGCAACGTACTGCTTCCTCCATTTTACGTTTTGTTTGATCATATTTATTGTACCGCGGTTCAGTCCCATTACTTAACGGAGCTTTATATCGTAGTAGTGTCTCATTAGAGAATGTATTCGGAGCACTACATTCTCTTTGTATCTAATCTAGACTCAGTAATTCTCTGATAACGTTTCGAATTGCCTACTCGATGGTTCCCGATGATCATTAAGTGTAACCATTAGTTATGTCATTACTTTTCTCCTTTCCTGCTATTGAAAGTACTGTAGTCGTCTTGGTTGTTATTTTTAATAGGTACCTGCGTATTAAATCCCTGAGAATTCCGGGAGGATATCGGAATGATCAGATCAGAAGTAATTTAGTTCGAGACGCTACACGTTTTCTGATGTAAGATGTGTAAATGATAACGTAAACATAATGGAAGCGTTAAGAAAAAAATTGATGGTGAACTGTAACAGACCAAATGGACTCACCCAACTCGGGGCATTTAATGTCTTTATAAGTGCCGTCAGATATAAAGTTAATGAAACAGCCATTTTATTGATCTACCTGCTAGGTGACACGAATCCCGCTGCTTCCAACCCTGCATTATGTTTTTCTAACAAATTGTTTTCCATCTTTTTCTATCCCATTACATTTTATGAGAAAGAAAAGAATAGCGGCATCCTAAAAACGTGCATTAAGAAAGGGACATTTCATTTCAAGAATACGACCCCCATCATTTGATAAGCCGATGAGACATTTTAACATTAATCCATTAAGAGATAGAAATATTTCAATCATTTTCCAATTACCTTTTTTGGTATTGTCTGAGTCATATATAAGCTTAAATATTTTGGTCAACTAATGTTTAAAAATATTATGAAGAACGTTAACATTACGAAGGAAAAATATGTTAGAATCGTCACCGGTGTCGTTCTTGGCAAAAAAAGTCGAGTTTTCGATGTTTAATGAAAATCAGTGTAGAAATAAAAGGATATGACTTTGAGCTTTCCCAAGTTTCATCGAAAAATGATGTTGTTATCAATTTAACTAATTGTAAATGCACTGTATAAACAATTGTTGGCTGAAAAACAAAAAATAAAAATAATAAATTGAATAATTTAACTACGGTTACGTAGGTAACGTGGGTACGTTTCGTCACGGAAGGTCCACATTATTAACATGATTATTACTTGACATACACAGAATTTTGGCCCATATTGTCAAGTTTATGTAAGAATAGCATGCTGCTGTCCCATGTTACGTTTGTAAACAATTATCTGCTTATCAGGAATCGCTTTCAGGTGAATATCAATAAGGTCTTTTGTTCTCTAAAATATTGCTTCAGGATTTCCGTTTACTGTGGTAGGGTTGGGAAGTGTACGTTTCTGCCCTTACTATTGATTCATCGTCGGTCGAATTCTTATTTGGTACACAATTTTATTATATTGTTTGTAAAAATCAATCTTAACTGGATTTGTAGAAATTTTGTTTTGTTTGGTCTCTAATTTATTATTACTATTACCATCTGTTGATCGCTATTTATGTCACCCACGATATTACACAACGTTGTTGGCCTTGAGATCCGTCCACGATTCTAACAATTATTTCTATAGAAAATCAATTAAGATCATAATCACAGATGGTTTGAGAATTATCACATCACCCTTATAAATATGACATTTTCATAATTTCATCACAATTTATATCGAGATCAACAAGCCGTCGACACCCGCATGTCAGACAATTGATGCAATCATCGCCAATGAGATTTTGGGGTGTGTAAAACGGAACTGTAATTGCATTGGCCACAACGAAATTATTGTTATAGTAACTATTCAATGATAATTTCATTCCGAAGTCTGCGGGTGAAGGATGGCTGAGGCAATAATTTTGATTGTGGCGACACAGTTTATGGCTAAGTGTCCCCTCGGGTATTTTGATATGGTTTGTTGGCTACAAGATTTATTTGCATTGGCTTTTTTGTGATCTACTTTCATGTTTTTGTGTAACATGTTTGTGGGTAGGATAATAATGTCATGGTTTTATTGTTTTTGATGTTTTATTTTAGAAAAAAGTTTTTACATGGCATACTAAAACCACGATTCGTTGTTCCAATTTCGTTCTTTATTTAAATCAAATTGAAATCAACCCTTCGTCACCATAACAATGGTTTTACGTACGTAAATAAACAGGCAAGTAATTAAGGATAACTGTTTCCTGCGATAATAATATTAATCACATTAACATCAGTCATGGTAATAAAAGATTGATTTGTTTTCGTTAGACGTCCATATCCTTGATAAATAAGCTTTATTCGTGTGTAAAGATAAGTAATCTTCAACGAACGACAGACACATAAATCAAAAAGCCGTGAAAAGGTCGTAGACTGTTCGGGCGATAAAGTGCTAGTTATAACTGGATTCGTAGAAATTTCGTTTGAAATTTAAACGATTTCAGTGTTATGAAAGTCATTATGAAGGCACGATCTTAATGTAGCATTATTTGAATTTACGTCCAACGTTATCAGAATGCTTTTTATGACCAAGCCGGAATCAAGGATTTTATAAATGGTTGTGTACAAGACGAGCCACGGTTCTTTGGGGTGTGGTTGCCCGAACCAGACTGGGGGAGCGCCGACAACGACATTTATTTGTAGCTAGCCACAAAATGTACGTAACTGTCTCGTAAGATTTATTCTCAAACATGCCGTAATCTTTTCTCTCGTGGGCGTAGACGCATTTGTATGAACCGAAACATAGTGAGATACTCACCCTTGTTGTATATTTTCGGTTAAAACATCCTTGATAAGCGCGGGTCGGACCTCCATATTCGTCGATAAGGGAAAATAATAATATGTTAATTTAGTCGCTACGAGAGAACCGATATGACCTACTAAGTGATTGGGTTCCCTATGCGTTGGCGTGTTTTGAATTTGAACTCCGACGGCCTCAAAGATCAGTCCAATGTTTACAAATTGCCCGAAGAAAAAAAAACCCGATTCAATCGATTGAGATATTCATTTTGATTAGGTTCGATTTAAATAAGATTCTTTTGAAGGTATGTGAAGTGAATTGGATAAAGGTTATTTATTAATAAATTTAAAAACATAATTTTGACGTATAAGTCAATTAACGAAGAAGAAGAAGTACAATGAAACTGTGTTTTTGTGAGACAAGGTTGAACACAAGGAAGTTAAAAAAGAAAACGAGTAATTCAAGAAAGTGGGTCAAATTATCCATGAAATATATCCACTAGGAGATGCAAAATATCGCCGAAATGGATGCCTTTTCTCACAATATGGCGCCACTAGAATTTCCATCTTTTATGAAATATTACGGATTACGTAGGCGGTCGTTCCATAAAATCTAATTTTAATTAAAAAATAAGCAAACGGTAATTAATTTCGCCGGTCTCCTCTCGGTTACAATGGTGTACAAATTAAACGTTTTGAGTCGTAACGCTGCCGGATAAATTTTGCTCCTACTTTTTCGTCTTCAATATTTATTTTTTTCCATTAAAATCATAATCTGAATTTTAATTTCTTCCTCATATCTGCAAGTAACAATGTCTATTTTAAATTAAGATTTCTGACTATTTTGTTAACATTTATTTGTTGAAAATCTATTTAAATAAAGTTGTTGCCTCCGATAAACTAATTTCGGCTTAAATAAAGTTAAAACAGCCCGATTCCCGAGCGCTTGTTATTTTATTTGTCAGCATATAGTTCCAAAATAATTAGATTCGGAATTTATAGATGTCATCGGGGCCGTGATTTAGGGTGAGCTTCGATTGGTCGCATCCGCATTGTTTAAATACAAAGATCTTATCTGCGTCGTGTCTTATCATTCAAGCCTATATCTCCAGTGTATTGTGTTGGTAATTTTCACATAAATTAGATAAGGGGCATAATCAAGTTAGCTTTGACAGCGTTTTGATAATAAAATTTGAACCGACGTAATTCAAATTCTGATGTCAATACGAGTCATGCTTTTGGTAATTGAGATTTGTACTTAGATGACGGTACGATTCTAGAATTTCATTGCACATAAAGCTCTCAACATTACTTTGATATTTATGAATCTGTGTTCTTGGAGACCACCTTTGCATTACATAAATTATTTAACGGCTAAAGGAAATTATATGAAATTGCAAAGTATGCAACTTGTTCTAAAGAATTCTATAGAACTTGGGAACATAAAAGTGGCTTATTGTAGTTGCAACATTAAAGCAAAATGAAAGGCGTTAGCCTAATAACCTGCCACCTACAACGTAGCTTACAAAAACAATTTGTAGGTACTTACTTTAGTCAATCGATAAATCCCAAGCGAGCCTTGAAACTATAATAGAACAAAATAAAAAGTGTTTAATTATTTAACGATTGTTTGTTGTAATGGCTCTCAATTTTATTTGAAATACTTTTATGTAGGTATTTGAGCGAATGCGTGGTAAATCGGATTGACATTTAATCAAACTCGCCGACTCGGATGTAATCTACTGATGTGACTAGGATGTCTAAACATACAGATTTCAGTATTACTAGGCAAAATTCTTCAATGATCGTAATACCCTCATCTGATAATAATTATTATAGTTTAAAAGATGTAGAAGAAGAAGCATTCACACAGATTTACAAAAGTGACTTTTCTTGGTATTGCATACATAGACATAGAAGTTATTTTTCATGAGTCTTTTTAAAAGGCGGTGGTCACTTCGAGCACCTACTAAAATAAATTAAAGTATGTGGAAACAATGCATTTTATTCATTTTAGACATCATGTTTCATACAGTTATTTACTGCTTGAGACCTACACAATCGATATCTAAATAGAAATAGTGTAGGTTTTTTTCTTTCAAAATAACCGGGTTCGATTCCCGAACAGAGTAGTTTTTAAAATGTATGAATGCAGTTTTTCTTCTTAATAAAATCGATGACATGGTTACTCAGAACTGATCTTCGTATGTCTTATAGTTTCAGACTTTCCCATACTGACTGATTTGAATGAGACACCCTGTATATTACAAAAATCTTTTGATTGAGTGTTAATAACATGTGAAGTGAAGATCGCTGTGTTGCAATAATTGATACATTTTACAAGTTTATTTTAAATTCATAAGGAAAGGTCATAAAACTCACAAGTAATAAGCTAAATTCTGTTAAATTTATTTCAAAATTCCTATTTCTGTTTTGAGTTTATTTAATTTCGACGAACAACTTATGTTTAATAGTGTTCAAATCTTTAATTATTAGAAAAAAAAGTAAGTTAGTTTTAAAGTTGCAATTAAAAGTCTTAAAAGTAAAATTTTACCAGCTGGAATATCTAACAGGTTTACTGCTGAATTAAAGACTAACCTTTAAAACTTACAAATTTTGTGCACCATTACCTTATTTATACTCAAAAGTTAACGTAAAATTAACTTCATCAGCATTATAAGCTTTATTAATCACTGCGCTTTCAAACAAATTGTTGGTATGTGCTCTAAGAGTTTGGTTACCAAGAATGTGAATGATTCTTTGGTAGACTTGTTTTACTTGTCGCCTTGATTTAGATTCTTGTTTATTTTAGACCGTTTTTAAATATGCATACGACGAAACTCTAATTTGGAATTAACTCGTTTCGTTCACGGATGAGTCTGAGTGGCATAGTTCGGTTTTTTGGTTCTTCTAAGTAAGTAGATGTTAAATTGTTGTTGGTTAAAGAATTTGTGTCAATGGTTTTCTGTTGCTATTAAAATTATAGTTTTGGTTATTATAATAGTTTGTTACGAAAGTCTCATTTAAGAGGAGACTAAAAAAGCTCAAGAATAATATGCTGCTGTATGTTTTTCTTATAAATAAAAAGGTAACTAAACAACTGAACACTGTTCAACATTTTAATTTTAATTTTCCATAAATGCGAGTTTTAGTTTATTAGTGTTCATTGTGGAAGAAAAATAAACCTTTTGAATTTTTATTATTTTATTTTTTTATTGGAATCCATTCCAGCTGGATTTTTTTTGTAGCAGTCCGGAGTCTGCACTTATACACAATTGGTGGCTTTCAACTGGCGAAGTGTGAGTATACTACAGGTACCTACATCTCTACCTAACCCTTCGAGAATTACAGGCGTGCTATATTTCATCCTTATTTTGTTAGGCGTGATAAAGTGTTCAATTTGTGCGTAACTGAGCACTAAATGACTAAAAACTGAGTTTTAATTTATTTTTAAATCCTTAAATGGTAGATCACAACTGAATTTGTCGGAAATACTCTTATCGAAATAACCTGGAGCCCAAATGGTCACAGAGAACACAACTTCACCGTATACAAAATCCCAGAGGGCCAGTCTAAAATAAGTTCGAATCGTTATGTGAACAACTTGTCTGAGCAAAACAAAGTAATACCGAACAAAACAGTTTACATTATTATACTAGTTTGTACTATATTCAAAATAATAGGTACCACAGATGCAACATAAAACAGTAGGACAATATCAATGACGCTAGTTTGGTGAATATGTCCCTGTTTTGGTATTTTGGTGTTAGGATCGTCAACTATTTATCTTTATTTATTTATTTTAAAACAACAACAACAACTATTATTACAGTGACTCAATGCAATAGTGTAGAGACATACTTACATCTAATAACTTATAATCTAACCTATTATCTAACAGACATAAATCTTCGATATGACAAAAAATACAGTCTGTGTGAATTCACTCAACGTAGAATAAAAACAGTCAATTATCATAAATACCTACATAATTATTTCCTTAGATATGTTCTTGAAGCCTACCAAAAATAAAGCAAAAATAAAATTTTACTGCTTTTCTTGATACGAGAGCCACGAAATAACTATTATAAATAATTAAATAAATAAATAATAAAATAAATATTCCACAACTTTTCACACAACGCCATTTAGTCCCAAGTTAAGCTTGAGAGCTTGTGTTATGGGTACTAAACAGCTGATAAACATACTTATACTATATTTCTAAATACATACATATTATAGACAAATTACACCCAGACACAGAACAAATGATCGTGCTCATCACAAAAACATTTGTCCTGGGTGGGAATCGAACCCACGACCTCCAACATAGCAGTCAGGATCACTAACCACTAGACCAACAGGCCAGTCTTGAAGTAAGGAAATTGATTTTGACTCGTTTTCAACTGTCTGATAATAATAAAAATAATTTAACGACCCACTTTTTATTTTCTTTCTTATTTTCTTTCTTTTCTTTTCCCTTATTCCCTTCTTATTTTGGATGGTTAGTGGCTTACCTGGTGTCAAAGTTTTTATACTGCCAATGGAACTCTGACTTGGCTTCAAATGCAGTCAAGAAATGTCACTCAGACTTGTCGGTTTTTTCACGAGGTTTTCATTCACTGTATTTTGAAGCAAGTGATAAAAATCTTCAACACGTACTACTAACATATACTAATATCATAAAGAGGAAAGATTAGATTGTTTGTTTTTTTTGCATTGAATAGGCTCCGAAACAATTGGACCGATTTGAAAAATTCTTTCGCCGTTGGGAAGCTACACTTTCCTCAGGTGATTTAGGCCACTTTGTACTCCAGTATTCCCACGGGGACGGGAACTGCGTTTGTGAAACCACGTGACGTCACTAGTGAATCTATCAAGTCTAAGGACTGGAGACCTAACTACGGTCATATATTCAACAATTAAGTATCTCTAAATTAATTAAATGATAAGAATAGATATTATTGTATTGATTAAGAAAACTGTAATAAGTTAATATAATGTGTATTTAAAGCTAATACAATTTTGCATGCCATGAGGCAGAATGTATAAGGATCTAAAAATATTGTAACATCTAATGTATTAATTTACCTCCATTCTATGCAAATAAACAAATCTTATCTTATCTTACCTATGACTTGGCAGCCCTTCGGTCGTGTAGTTTTTTTTTTCATTTCATGTCAGTGCAAGTACGTCAATTCACGTTTTCGTCCATAGTTGTTCTACTGTTAACTAAATGTACCATGGCTATAGTGCGTAGTTTCTTAGCAACGGATATGGGTAAGTATGAGTAATAATTTATAAGCAAAGTTTTGCCCGTGTGGTTTTCTAACTAGACGTCCTAATTTTGTTGTTATGAACTCCTTACAGTAAACTTTTGTTGATAAGTTTAGGTACTGTTAAATATTTAAAGCCTACCTACACTAAACAAAAGAGTAGAATTAATATTAATATTGTAAATATTTATAATAGGGCGCTGTCGGGCATAACAATATGAGAATTAGGAGGACCTAATTCTCATACTGTTATGCCCGACAGCGCCCACAATGATCCAAAACGAATGCATATTTATTTATTAATTAATTTATTGATTTACTTATTTATTTTTTATTTTTTTCATTTATTTATTTAGATCACAGGAAAGCCCCCCTAGCCAAGTTACAAACGATTCGTATCTATTCTCTTTCTACAATCGAGAACGCCTGTAATCCCTTTGTTTTGACCACGTGGCTTAGCGAAAGGTGATAAGTCACGTGGTCAAAACAAAGGGATTTGAGGCGTTCTCGATTGTAGAAAGAGAATAGATACGAATCGTTTGTAACTTGGCTAGGGGGGCAGGTCCATATGTACCTACCACCTAAGCTCACATTGTGGAAATCAATAAACGTATTGAGTATTAAATGATAGCTCGGATAAGTCACTTATATTCATTAATTTTTACAGTATCTATACCTAATAATCTAGTAAATACAAAACATCGTGCTTGTAATCCCCAAAGGATTAGACAGAGGTGTCCAACTGTCCACATTTTACCAGTTATGTTAAAGTCCCTTGTAATAGGGGGCGAGTCTGTTGCCCTCAATCGAGCATTAATGTAGACTGGTGGTGCTCCTGAAAGAAAACAGATGGAATAATCAGTAATATTTTTGCCGGACCCGCGGACCGAACCTAAGACCTCATCTTTGGCAGAATGCAAATTCAAGTAAGAAATTTGATTTTGGCTTGTTTTTTCTTTAGTATCTTGTTTAGTATTTTAGTAAAACTTAGCGTGCGATTGTGATTATTAAGTATCTATTTTTTTTTAGAATTAATCTTTCAACTGAGGTAATTAGAGACACAATAGAAAGACAATGACAGGCGGACACCGGTGTCCTCTCGGGGTTTAATGAATTAAATGAGGTATTGCTCCTATTGAACGATTACTTTTTTTCGGTCGTACTAAAACTTTTATGAAAATCGATATTGATGAGAGTACAATTTTGCATATTTTACTATATACATTAACAATATTCGATAAACACGAAAGATTTATGTACACCGTGTAAAATAAAATACCTATTTTGGTAACAGTAAAATCACTTCAACCATGAAAAATTTACTGCCAATCGAATTTTATTAATATTCTTCATATAAAGTTGTGTTCAAATACATTGGACACAGTTTTGTGCATTCGTAGAATAGTCAAAGTGTACATTTTCAATTCTCTCTAAATTTAGTATTATCTGTAACTGCAATATTGCAGATACAAAGGGTTAAAAGATTCCTAGTATCAACCCATTTAGAACCGAATCATGTTTATACTAACGAAAGCGAATGTATAGACGGCAGCACATCAACCTTCCCCAAACTGTCAAATTTTCCCAAATGAACATGAACCTTATTTTGTTTAGAATAAAGTTGAAAACCTATCAAAGAAATTTTGACACATTAGGGTAGGTTGATGTGCACCTGGCGTCTGTACGTAACATATAAGCCATGGTTACAAGGTTGCTTGTAACATTTAAGGGAAACGATTAATAGTCGTATAAAATGTTAACTTTACTTAGTAAATCAAATTTAAATGCAAATTACGATCATTGAATGTTGCTGGAACACTAACTTTTATCGAGTTTCTGACTAGTATATGGCTTCGAAAAACCATGTGCTGTTATCAAAACACAAGCATATTGACATTTCTATTTACTTTAAGCACTCCGTTAATTCAAAATGGACAAAGTTTCTATCATTCGAAGTTCCTTAGCGTAATACGACGCTGTCGACTTGTTTTTGTTTTTATAAAACATCTTTATGTAGGTATGTGAACAATAAGATCTTTCTTTCTTTCTTATTGGAATCAAAGACTTCTTTATCCATGCCTAGTAAGCTCATTAATAAAGAAAACTTTGATGGCCGTTAAAAAAAAATAGTAACCAAATCCTACACGTCTACCATCAGATCACAGGAGTTTTAATTTCCATTTAGTTCGCGGATTTGCTGGGTCGACGCGAGTTAGCCGTAATAAATATAAAAGTTATAGCTCGCAGAAGCCTTAACCCTTCGCTTAAAGCTTACCACAAGCGGATTACGGTCATTACTCATTCCTACCGTCTAGAGTGCCTCAGGCTGGAATCGAAGAGAGACGGTGAATGTAAATGTGTACATTTTTTTCTCTTAGACCCTTATTTAAGCTGTCCTGAATGAGAAACATTTTGGTCATTGATACATTAACGGGTACAATACCTGCCGAAATTGAAAATTCCTTTGGTAATTTTTTTGTTTGGCTTTTAATTACGTGGTCTCAAATGAGTTATGATGGGATTAAATGAACTGCGCAACTTTATAGATGATTATGAAACTGAGAACATTTGAAATAGTAACTGATAAAAGATACAACAGTTGTAAAGCAAGCTAACTCCAATATAGTTGGGGAAAGACTAGGTAAATGATGATGATGGGTGGCAAAGCAAAGACAATAGGAATAAAGCGGCTTTGAAATAGAGATTAAACACTTTGCGTGAAGTAAAGTTGTAACCATGAGTTGTCACAAGCATCAAATTGTCCAAGGTTTAAGTTTCGCATGACGTTATAATTCTATATTTATTAATAAAAAGGGTAAAATCTGATCATACAAATTGTTAGTCTTTAAACTTGTAAGACATTAACTAAACCCTTAGAATAAAGATGAACCGAATACTATCACAACTATAACAAACGCCACAGTTATAAACTCTTATACTTCTTACCATCAATGAGATCAATATCTCACATCGACTCCAAGTGTAACCGTACAACATAAAACAAATCCAGGTGTATTAATAACAAAGTTTCCTTAGTAGACCGCAATACGTTTTCCTCAAATGTCCCAAAGGTTTTTATTGATTACATGGACCATGTTCCACTTTTTATTGTGGCACTAAAAGCGTATAAAACGAAATGTGCTAGTAGAAAGGTTTACTTGCCCTTTGATTGTTTGCCGTACGTTTCCCCAAAAAGTTTGCGGGTGGAAAACTTCAAATGATCCCCTTGCCCACTATATGATTTATTTAGTTCCATTGTGTGCTCTATAATCTTCTGATAACAAGAAATATTGAACCGGCTTTGAAATGTTACTGTTTTGCTTTGTAGTATATGAAAGAAATTTAGAACTCGGTGCGAAATAATAGAATTGTAATATTGAAGAACTTGAAAGTTTGAAACAAATTAAGCTTTGAATTTAGTTGAAAATGGTTCATGTCTCATTCACAATACAGAAGATGTAGATCTATTATATACCCGCTAGACTGTATCTCTATGCAGAACCAAACTTTTTTATGAAATAAACCTTTTTATTCGATTTTTAAGGTAACTTTGGATTAATCTAAGGGAGTTTGGGGCAAAAATTCTAACATTCCACAATCATTTTCTGATCGATCGCCTATTCATCATCTTTAAGTGTGATAGTAATTCATTTCCCGTAATTAACTGTCATAACTTACGTTAAATGATGAACAGCTAATATATTCCAATTTTTGTTAAAGAATCGTTTGGTATTAAGATTTAAACGTTTGTTGTCAGGATTAAAAGCATTTGTCATACTTACTATAATACATTTAATAATAGGCGTTTTTCAATGACCCTAGAATGGGTTTTGATGAACCCTTTGCTTTAAATGAGCAATTATTTCAATACGGTCAGCATAGAAATAAATAATGAAATAAAATAAGCTACAAAAGCAATCCTGATTTGGTCTGGTTCCTCATATTTTCTTCATTTATTTAATAAATCCGTGCAAAATATTTTCTCATTAAAATCATCCATATTGTCTTAACACAATAGCGGATTCTATTTGTGTGGCATTAAAACGAACAAAAGTGTGACAGTCGAAAAATTTATGATGTTTATCTTCAACAAAAGGAAGTACAAAAGATTGTCATTTACGGAGTTTTTATTCCGAAGAGAGCCGTAAACAATTGGTAACTTTGACAGGCATCAAGAAACGACAAAAAGGATTACGTGTGTCCGCAATCTCACTTCTACAATAACTGCTTAGAAAAATTAAAAGTGTATCTTAAACTCTACTCCTTGGTAACAAAGATCATTCAAAATCAAGATAGGTACGTGATTTAAGTTTGTCATTCTCACCAACTTTGTATTTCTAGCTGCACCCCGCTACTTGTGAATAAACACTAGCTTTTGTGTCGTTTACTTTTAGTCTTATTTTAATCTTGTGGAAGATTTTTGCACATAGTGCTTAGGTAAACAACTTATTCAACCCGTTACAAATTGCCCTTTGTCAAACTTCGATTGACAGTTTCTTGCAGTCGTCTACGAAATCACTTTTTGCCTCTAAAATAAATAAAGCGCGAAGATTTCTCAATGTTTATCTTGATTTAAGTGCTTTAATGGAATCACAATTTATTCCTTCAAGCGATTCTGTTCCTTATTTCTGTTTGCTCGATAACTAAGGAAAATACAACGTAGCGCTTTAAATTTTAAGCGTCATGTACTTAAAAGGCTCTTTAGTGCAATAACCACGTTAAATTTATTTTCAAATGTTCTACAGTCACCTCTTTAGCTACAAACATAGGGTTTAAAGTGGTTTACAAACCATCTTAAGAACCCCAAGCCACGTAGAGTAGAATAATAACCATGTTTTTCTTATGTTTGTCTTTGGAGGAGATTACAAACATGCGCGCACATGGCAAGCTCTTCAATCGATGGTTCCCTCTCGTCGTGACATCAAAACTATTTGTCTTTGAAATAACTTGGTGACTTTCTACGTACCATCCCGTAGCAAGATGAGTTATTGCGTTATCCCCTTGAAACACAAGTCCACGTCTGCAAGTCACGGCACTATTCATGTATCACGTAGACTAGAAAGAATACTTTTGCTTGAATTTGTGAATATTTTATTTTTTCCACTGCTATGTTACTTGAAACTTTTTCATTTAAAAACATGAAACCGCTCCAATGAATGAACAAGGTAAAAAATCAGCGAACCGAAAATATTTCACGTCCACATATTTAAAACATCCGACGATTAAAGTTAACATGTAATTGCTGCTTTTTTTACCGCCAGCAACATTAGTGTTTTCGAACACGTCGCTAAATAAAAATGCATTCTAAAATAAATCGTTGTAAAATTCGCGCCTTGGGCACTGGCCGTTGAGACTCCGAGGCCGGTTATTAAAACGACTTTACTATGTCATTATTCTCGAAACAAAAAGAGGAGTGAATCGTAACAGGCGCGCCACATATCATCGGGGGAACTGGCACTTATGCGCGTAGTTTCTATCGTAAATCAAAGATATTAAACGGAATGGCGGAACCTCTTTTGAGTTCACATTATAAATCATAGAGGCGCAAGAAGACCTCTGGCTGCCACCAATAGGGTCTTTGCGAACGCCGTCTACATAAATCGTGTAAGTAATAAAAAATACAAAATGTATGATGATAAACTTGTGTAAGTTGAAATTGTTGCTTGTTGTCTCAAATTGTTACGCTGTGATTCTGGATTTATTTTTCAACTGAGACTGAATATAAAGTTTCTGAACTGTAAAAAATACACATTGAAAGGGATTACTTGAAAACAATAGTAAAAGAACACCCATAATAGCAAATTCTTACAAATTACGATATTATGTCATTACCAACACAAAATAGTTCAAGTTGTCTTGCTGCAACCAAAACAAAACAAAAAGTACAATAAAAAACTGCATGGTGAAAAATCAGTAACGCCTCACAATATCTAGTTGATACGCTTGATATCCGCCAAAATATTGAAAAGAAAGAGGTCTATTAAAACTGACAATAGTAATTAAAAAAAGCTTTGTTACCAATTTGTTCCAATTTCTTAAATTCCAACGTGTTTATGAGATCGACAAAATAAAACTGATTCTTTTCAGGGCTAGAGCATCTTTGCTACTTTCACTGTACGCCAGAACGTGATCATTGTCTATTATGATTTAAACGGTGCACGCCAATTTGTGGTTTGAGATGCCAGTCCAGAGTATTGCTAAGCTGTATTCCTTTTAGGTATAAAGTAAGAAACATTTTAAAATTAACTACAAAAATCTCAAAATAGTGTTCGCTACTTTCATGAATGAAACTACCTACATACAAGTCGATTCACGGTGGTGGTAGATACAGTCTGTTCCGTTTGCCTTAGCAATTTATCTTAGCTGCCGGTGTAACCTCACCTTAACCATTCGCCAATTGCTGCCTCATTGACTCTCGGTTTCGTTTATCAAGTTTCGTTTAAAATTGCTTTCTTTGTGCAACTCGAATTCAAAGATCCACATAAAGATAGATTTTCAATCTTTAAACTCACTTTCTACATCACGTTCTGCCAACAAAAGGCGATAGTATTGACTTTGTTTGGGTCGAATTTATCGTTAGGTGAAAATAGTTACATAAAGATATCATAACTATCATTGTGAAACGTCAAGTCATTCGATATAAAAGTGTTTTGTAGGAACTCTAAGGGTTTCCTTGTTAGGATCGTGACGAGATCAAGTTAGATATGGTACCGTGAGCTCTGTTATTGCATTTAGGTTGTTGACGGCGATAATTCCTGTTCAAAGAAGATAAAAACTGTCTGTATTGGCAATGACTGTACAATGTTCATTTGTTATTATGTCATTTGGTAATTCCCCAGAGTTCGGAAAGACTGAGCTGGTAGCAACTGAAAATGCCATACTAATAGTATTCGTATCTGCGCAAGTTTCAATTGTAACAAACATAGTTAAAATAGTCACGGGCCAACGTTTCTTTGAATAATCTGTGATACTCACTTACACGCTTGACTTGTTAGGAAAGTGTTGACAATTCCGTATCTAATAGCGGCTGGCAAAACACCACCTTGCTCTGAGAGTTAGGTACCAGTATATCACTAAATAATAGATTCGTGTTGTGCTAGTGCGCTTTTGTACTAATTCAGTAGTGAATGTGTATCTAGTACTTCAACGTATTTTCTAATGCCGAAACAATAAATTATCCTCTTAAATTTTATGTTTTTATTCGGCAGAAGATTCATTTTATTAGCTACAGGAAATTCATCAAAACCAAACTACTTAAAAGTTTGAGTTTTGGGGCTAAACTTGCCCCAAAATCTCAAATTACTTCATCCATCTTGTCCCACTACGAATTTTAACTTCACACCTAAGCCCGTACTCGTAGCGTCCACAAATCACCTTAAAGCTTTATTTATAAGCATCACAGTCTTTCGATCAAGTTAAATTGAAAAATATGTAAACGAGCGTGATATTCAATGTGTCGTGGAAAAAAAAACATGGAGCTGTCATTTTTAACGTGCGATAGATGGCGTAGCTGTAACGCTAACACAGATAAATCGGTCGGAAGACGCCTCGCTACATTGCCTTCCTTAACGACCTTTGCTGCGGAATCAGTTTAGGGTTAAAGGTGATTTTCTTCGGTATTGTGAGTGTGTGTGTGTTCGTGTAATGCGGTGTCAAAGGAAGTTTGAAACGTCGAGAGATGATACGATTTTTTCGTAAAGAATATTCGAAAGAGGATATTGAAAAATGTTTCGTTGAGATATGGAACTTACAAAATATATTCTTACGTCTCTATTGATTTGTTTTCTTGTGAAATACTTTTTTTCTATGTAGCTATTAGCTTTGCACAAGAAACAGTTATGAATAAAGTGTTACAAGTCCATTCATATTGTTGATTTAACTAAACTAATACTACTTCTTTTTACATGCATTTTTATGAAATTGAACTTAAAAGTATGTCATTCGATAATACAAATAATTTGAATATTTAATAGCTTTTTATAAAAAGCCAGCCACCAAATAGTTATAAAAGGTAAGTCATATTTGATATAGTTTAGTAATCGCCCAGTGTCACTGTGCTAACGTGAAACTAATTTATTCTTATAGTATACAAAATTCATAACAAAGATATGACTATTGAAATTTGATTACTGATGTTAGTAGCCAAAGCATAGTGCCGCCTCGTGCATACGCTTATAATAATATCAATAATTCAAACCAACTCAAGTTGATGTTTACAAAGTAAAATCCCTCTAATATCTTAATCCAGATATTTTCTTCAGCAGCTCTTCTGCACCTTTTTGGCACTTATACAGCCTGTTGTTCCTGCCCACTAAAGAAAATATCTTACGTCATCACCAGACATAAATTAACACAAATCCGAAAACTTACGTCACCAGTCACCACCAGAACAGACTAAACACATAAATAACAGATAGCCGTGAGTTATAAAGTTGTCAAGCTCACATTATGTATAAGATGCAACAATAGACATACTACATGAGGGCGTTGCTTCGCGTTGTTATAAGTCCGTTACCTAGATTAATGTGCGTGCCACATCGAATGTGTAGAAAGATCTTTGTGGGAACCGCGTTTGGAAATGGAGTAATGTGGGCTATACTGGTGAAGTGGTTCGGCAAGCAATTTGTGGGTTGACGAGTTTATCATAGTATCTTCTTTTGCAGAAGAGCGAGGTAAAATTTGTTTGTTTATATGTATAAGTTTATATGTAAAAGTTAGCTCCGAACTGTTCATCAGTTTTAAAAAAATGTTAACTAAGGTAGGTAAGAGCAGTTTTGCAATATAATAGACCTCCATGCGAACTCATTTGTGCGCATATTGTTAGTTACTTATAAGACTGAAGTGATATCTTATTAGGCGATTCAGCATTAAGTGATGGAAAAGAAGATATAATAGGTGGAGACCGAAAGACCGAATGGTGTGATGTTATGTGTGATGTGGTGATCTTTGTATTTTATAGTATAAGCGTATTTGTTTTTGCTGCTATGCCAGTAAACGCAGTTTTCTTTCTTTCCTTCTTTCTTTTAGACAAATAAACACTTAAAATGGGCAGTTTGGCTTGATTAGATGAGAAAAAGGCAAAGTTTGGTAGTAAATAAAAGAAAAGAGATTGATCTTCATTAGGAGTTTACATTGTACACCCCATGGGTAGGTATGTTACAGAGATACTATAATAAAATTCAAATTGAAAATCTATCTATCCACCTGGGACAAAATATGAATAGGCAAAAATCGCTAAATATGCAACAAAGGCTGTCGTCAAGTATATTCGTATTATTCATACTCACATACTTAAATAATCCTTTACATTAATTAACTGTTGATGTGCGCTCATATTAATAAATGAGCATCATAACCTGTTTTGTCCATAACGAGTTGCTAAAGAGTTTTATAAGTATGATAATCGACTATTTTCGCTGCTCTAAGGACCAGTCTAGACTGCAAGACTGCTACTACAGCTTTTCATAACTTATCTAATAATTTTCTTACATATATCTTAGTATACATATTTCAACAAATTGACTTACTCAAAAAATTTGAGTCTATGCACGAAAATATTATATTTCTCCATTGTCAATTTTCGAATCGATTTGTGGGAAGGAAAGAATAGTTGAAAAATAGGTCAGTGTATATGCTCTCTTGGTTCGCAAGTACAAGCTAAGCATCAGGTCTGGGTTCGATTCCTAGGTCGAGCAAAGAGTAATTGGATTTTCCTTTCTTAGTAGCGACCCGGATTTTCTGTTTGTGTCCAACAAGCTCTATGAGACCTATATAGAACTATTTAAATTTGATTTCTAAGTTTGGTAACTAATAGAAAAAGATTTCTTGTTTACGATTTCTATAGATATTGGATTATGAAAGTGGTAAAATATTTTTTCTTTTTTACAAATAATGAACCAATTTTACCAAATTGAGTCGAGAACATGCACGTGGCACTGTGAGAGAAAAAGCAAAACAGAAATCAATGTTCACTAGAAAAACGTTTCTTGTTGTTTTTGTTCCTTGTGTTTATCTTGTTCCCCAAACCAACAGTCCGTGTGTCTTGTCATACCGTCACACTGTCGTCCTTTTGTCTGTGACACTCCCTCACTATTTGATTTATAGATCTGTGCGTTGACTAGCTGTCTCTACCGAGCCTTATTAATGAATTTATTTAAACGCTAATGAACGAGTTACGTTAAGGACAAGTGAAACCAATTTATCTGTATCCGAAATGAACGAACGAATGAACTGTTATTTCAGTATCATAATTGAACCCCCGATCGGTTCGAACTTTCCTTTTAGTTCAAAATTTTAAAGTTAAATAAGTATCGTTCATTTATCTTATAGAACTTTCGGATGATCTTTCCGATTCCCAGAATTCGTTTCGGCCAATTTGATTTTGTGAAAACAATGAAATTAATTAACATGGGATTATGTTTGAGGAGTTTGATTTTAGATTTAGTTGTGTCGAGTAAATTGATTTTCTTCTAGTCCCAGTTATTGGAAAAGTCAAAATATAATTTAATTTAGAAAGCTTCTGATTTTTCTGATAGTTTTGTTACGAACGAAAACAATAATAACATTTTGTGTCTGAACCCTAGACCGAACGAAGATTTGGCAACAGGCCGTTGACAACACAAGGAAGGAGGAGACGAAATAAGTAGGTACATACTCGCCAGCAACTTCATACCTATCAAAGATTCAGCATGTATTATACTTACATTACTTATTTAAAGTGAACTACACAAATATAAACAGACATACAAATTTAAAAACTGAAATTTCAGTCATATTGAGGATACTATAAAAAAGGCGATACAGAAAATAGTAGACAAAGACGTTCATAATTAATTCTACATTATAACGAAACTTAAAACACTAAAGGAAACTTTAACACCAAAGTTCAGCAAGACTACAGTTTCGACGATAAACGCGCTTCATCAATTTTAAACACACGGCTCAACTTCATACTGCAACGAAGCTTATTCAAAAGACTCAGGCTTTTTACTAATGCTTTCAGAGGCTTCATTAACATCCACTCTAGTGAATAGGCAAGAGTACTTAATTCAAGCGAAGCTAGTCGACGTTCTATACGAGACTCGGTGTTGCCATCCAAAATATTTCTGAGAAGGTTAAAAAAAGTTAAAGTGGAAATGAATATAAATCCGTTTGTCAATTAAAATAAGTTCAAGAGGTCACTTGCGGTAACTGATTGTTGTGAGATTTTCATTGATGACGTTTAACGTGGAATAGATAAAGGCACTTAATTGATTATGCTACGAAAATTCACCAAAAACGAACCAAACTGAACTACATTGCCACATTTGAAATAATTACAAACCCAACTACTCATTATGTAATTTAATTCCACCAAGTCAAGCTATAAAGTTTAAGTCAGCTCCACCCGAGAACTTTAAATTTAAAACACACCATAGGCATCTTAATACATGTGTGAGAATGCGAGGCAAATTCAATTCTTGGCGCGGGACCATCCACCCGGCGAAGATTTAGGGTTCATTTTAGTCGGCGTAAGTTATTTGCTCATGAACATCTGGAGCTACCAATTTTAGATTGAAATTGTTACCTCGTGCAATGAAATTGAAAACTTTATTCACCGTTTGTCTTTCTACTGCCTTCACTTGTTTCTGGTATTTATTTTAGACTGGATTCTGACATACCTTAATTTGGACATCCAAATTTTCATTAGGTATTTTAGTTGTTTCGGAATTGTTTATCTATTGACTAAGTGTTAAACAACGATATGCAAGAACAAATTAGGCGAATTTCCACTTTGTATTTCCAAAAAGCTACAGGACATATTTACGTTCCGGTATGTTGTTTAGGATTTCAACAGTAAATTAGACAACATCAATGTTTGGTTTTGTTATTATAATTTAATTAATCTGTTGTCCATCGAATATTGGACTCTATAAATAAAGTATACTATCGAGTATTTATTCAGGCACCCATATTCAAAATATTATGATTTAATATTCGATTCTGGCTTCTTCCTTTCATTATATGCAAAGCGTTCGGTCACGCGTTTATTATTTCTAACAGCCGCTTTGACATTCGGCTCCTTTATTTACGTAACAAGCTTGGCTACGTCGTCGCGGCTCGCACATAAATTCCTATAAAATGAGACATAAATACTCCGCAATTTTAGCAATAAAAGGGAAACATCAAAGAGTTCGTTCGAGGAAACCACTATTGAACATAGTTGCTCTCGAACGCTTGGGTTTTTCTTTACCAACGTCGCCAGATAGTCGGTACTGCCACTCCATCGCGCTCCTAGTGATTAATTAAAAATTGAATAGGGCTCTAATAGTCACATTGTGATAACTTGAATAGCTCTTAATGAATTTCCATTCTGCGAAGTGGGTCATTGTAGGGAAGTCGCGTAATTGGTGGAAAGTCGGGATCGGTGACCGCGGCCTGTTTCAGGACGCTGCACCAATTTTAGGTTTATTGTTTCTATAATTGCTCCAGGGAAATCCACGACGAGTTGAACTGACTTCACTTAAAACTTTACCCCCAGATACAACTCCGCAATATTGGCTGCCGTTCAGTTTCGTTTGTGTTCTCGAACATTTTTGTTTAATCGACTCTGATTGGTTTTTGACTTTATATTTAATTTTCATCATAACAATCTGGTGATTGTATTTTCTAGAGCGACCGTAACGAAGGTTTTGAGTTTGATTGGGTTAGTTATTATTTCATATTTCTTGGGGAAATGAACAATCAGAGTATAATACAAAATAAAATTCAAGTCATGATGGGTTAGCTTTTGGATTAGAGACCGCTAATTTTGCTAACATCGTCGTAAACAAAGTTCACAAAAATTCTCTCCTTAACTATCGAACAAATTCCTCAACTTGGCAGAATAGGTACTACGCAAAAACCAGTTGACCCTATCTTGGAACATCGTCATCATTATTTGATTCAAAACTACATAATGTGGATCGATACAACCAAGATTTGGATTGATTACTTTGGGACACTGTCAATAAATCTAAGGATATATCAAACGAATCCTCACACGGACTTAGTATTTAATTTGTTGCATTTTTTTTTTATGCCGAATCTATTTTCTTCGGTATTATCTTTCCATTTCATCGTTTTACGTTCTTGAAGTCGCGTCGTTCTTCCATACATATATAAGTGAAATAGCAAAGGTTCTGTTATGTCAACTCACTTAAAATATGATTAATTTTAAAAATATCTGACTCTACAGTAGACAAGACACATAAGCAATTTAAACTTATTTCTATTGAACCCAGATATACTTAAAGGATGCTTTCAATGAAAATAACAATGTAAGACCATTTATTATATTAGTGTCACAAAGTATTGCAATAAGTAATTTTAATTTTAGCTTTGTATTTAACGTAAATAACTATTACCTAGTATTTAATGTCAAGTCATCTCAGTGCTAGTTTATACCATTAAGTTGACTTACCGTAATGCAATTTTCCCGCATCTTAGCATTTTATTTTGTGTCCCTTATAGTAACCATTGCGGTTAGTGAGGTGTATAATTTATAACTTTGTTTGTTTTGATACCCGTACTTCCAATATTTTATTTCAACTTCTTATGTTATGTCACGTCATGTCATTGTCAAAATGACATCAATAATATTTGTTGTAATCATACGTTCAGAAACGCAGTACGTTTTGTTTCACATAACTTTGACGTAATTCAACGGTTCATGGTATGCACCTTTTTTAACTGTTGTTTTCATTTTTGTCATTACTGTGATTGAATAACGTTTGTTTGTATTGTCATACAAATTTTTTATGTTATTTTTTTTTTGTGTGTGTTAGTACGTATTTAACTACTAAATTTTGTATTATGCCTTTGTTTATGTTTCTGGTCTGGTGTTAGCTGGCGGGTGGTACAGAATTGCAGAGTTGCAAGTTTTGTACTGTTTAGTAATTTTATTTTTGTTTTACTCATTATTTATTATTATTATTTTATATATATTTTTGTTTCTAGTGTTAAACACTGCTTTAGTTTATGTCTGACAATGAGTCGTTTTTTTCCGCATTTGAATCTACTGCCTCCTCTAACAGCGCGAGCTTTTGCTCTTACACTGACACTCTAGGTGACTTCTTGCGGCAAACCTTTGTTAATCAGCCTAGTCGGTTAATAAATGTGTGTCACATCAATGCTCAGAGTATTGCCAGTCACTACAGCGAGCTGTATGATGCGTTCAATGATTGCAACGTTCACGCCATCCTGATTTCCGAAAGTTGGCTCAAACCGCACTTGCTGTCCACCACTTACCCCCTGACTGATTTCGTCCTTATACGGAATGATCGCACTGGTAAAGGGGGCGGTGGTGTGGCCATATATCTTCGCAATGATTTTCCCTACAAAGTACTTGCTTCTTCTTCTTCACAATATTCTGCCACTGCTGAATTCATTTTCCTTGAAGTGTGTGTAAAAGGTATCAAAACCATTATCGGTGTTGTCTATTGTCCTCCCACTGTTGATTACTTCACTGAATTCGAATCAGTTTTAGAATCTTTGGGTTCTGAGTATGCACACCACATCATTATGGGTGATTTCAACACAAACCTCCTTGCCCTGAACTCCCCTCGATCCCGTAAGCTCCTCCACCTCATTGAGTCAGCTGGTTTGCATGTTTTGCCGCTCCAACCTACTCATCATAGCACGATCGGTGATGACACCTGGCTTGATCTGATCCTCACCTCAAATCCTTCCCTTGCTTCTTCCCATGGTCAACATGACGCTCCTGGCTTCTCTCATCACGACTTGATTTTCCTTTCGTACATCCTTAAACCTCCCAAACCTAAACCCAAGGTTCTGTACAGGCGTTGTTTTGCTAGGATGGACGTTCAAAAACTTGAGAAGGATGCATCCGTGGTTGATTGGGAGACTTTGGTGGATGCTACGTCGGTTGACGAAAAGGTTGCAATATTTAACCGTGTTATTGTTGAACTCTATGACATTCATGCTCCCGTCAAAAAGGTAAAGTTAAAGCGACCTCCTGCACCATGGATGTCGAAAGGCATACAGATGGCCATGCGACGCAGGGACCGTGCGTTCCGTAAATTTAAGAGGGATCGTACTGATGAGAACTGGGCATTTTTCAAGGTTTCAAGAAACAGGTGTAACCAGATGATACGCAACGCTAAACGCCGTCATATTCTGGATAATATTTCTTCTTCATCTTCTGCCGATATTTGGAAATTCCTTGGAACTCTGGGTATCGGCAAACCGCGGCATTTAGACCTTCCATCTTCAATTAACTTAGATGATCTTAACCATCATTTCTCCTCTGTGCCTACCATGGATCATCTAACCAAGCAACAAACTCTGGCGCTAATTTGTGGTCTAACGCGTTCTCACATTGATAATTTTCGTTTCGTTTCAGTTGAATCGGGAGAGATCAGAAAAATCATTCTCTCCATTAAATCCAAAGCGGTAGGTTGTGACAATATCACTCGTGGCATGTTAATCACTATCCTGGATCACCTACTGCCTGCGATTACCCATATTGTAAATTTTTCCTTATTTTCCGGAGTATTCCCTTCCTTATGGCGTAAAGCTTATGTCCGCCCACTACCTAAAGTCCCAAATCCCACTCTCCCTTCTCACTTTCGTCCAATTTCTATACTTCCTTTTCTATCCAAAGTGCTGGAAGCCTGCGTCCACAAACAGTTCTCTAGTTTTGTACATCGGAATTCACTCATTAGTCCTCTTCAATCTGGGTTTAGGCCGGGTCACAGTACTATATCCGCCCTTCTTAAAGTGACTGGCGATATGAGGGCAGGGATGGAAAATACCAAGGTCACTGTGCTAGTGTTGGTCGATTTTTCAAATGCCTTTAATACCGTCAGTCACGATATCCTATTAGCCATTCTGTCCTATGTCATGGTCTCTCCCGAAGCACTGAAATGGTTCAGCTCTTATCTTCAGGAACGTCAGCAGTCGGTTCGTTTAGAAGATTCTGCCTCGCGTTGGTGTGGCTTGGAAACTGGCGTTCCTCAAGGCGGCATTCTCTCTCCTCTTCTTTTCTCAATTTTTATTAACCTTATTACTTCCGAACTTCAGTGTGCGTATCATCTGTATGCAGATGACCTGCAGTTATACTGTCAAGGCAGGGTTGATGAAATAACCGACACCATCAGCAAATTAAATAGTGACTTGATAGCCATTAAAACCTGGTCCGATAGATTTGGTGTAGCAGTGAACCCGAATAAGTGTCAAGCTATCATCACTGGGAGTCCTCGTATCGTCAGTCGGGTGGACGTCACAACGTTGCCGCCGATTCTTTTCGACGGTGCGACTGTTCCTTTCAGCACTGCTGTAAAGGATCTGGGCCTGCACATCGATACGACCCTAAACTGGCGTACGCAAGTTACTAGTGTCAGCCGGAAGGTTACTGGAACGCTGCGGGCTCTGTATCGGCTGAAAAACATTTTACCATCGAAGACGAAAGCAATGCTTGTGCAGACCTTAATTTTTCCTATCATCGATTATGGTGATGTGTGCTACTATGACCTGAATGCAGATCTCCTCAATAAACTTGACCGTCTTCTTAATAACTGCATTCGATTTGTTTTCAACCTGCGTAAATATGATCATATCTCTGAACAGCGTTCGCTGCTAAAGTGGTTACCCATTCGCCTTCGTAGAGAACAAAGAGCACTAACCACTCTGTTTTCATTTCTTTACTGTCCTAATTCCCCTAGTTATCTATCTCCTCACTTTCAATACATCTGTGCCAACCACAATAAAAACCTTCGCTCATCGCATAACCGTCTTCTCCTATGTCCCACTCACCGTACTGACTTTGTTCATAGTTCTTTTTTTGTGCAGTCTGTTTCTCTGTGGAACGCTCTCCCCCAGGAAATCAGGATGGCAACCAACCGTTTATCTTTTAAGGTTAAGGTTCGCGAGCATATTCGTAAGAAGTTGGCAGTAGTATCTTCACAGCGCTAATGTTTTCTCTTCTTTCTATCTCTTCGTAATTTAATTTATTATATGTATTATATTTATAGTGTAAATATTTATGTATTTATACTGATATTATGTATTAGTATTCTTTGATTCCTTTTATTTTTTCATTTTTAATTGCACCTACCACTGTTTTTCTCTGCATCACCTAAAGGTTGACTGGTAGAAAATGCCTATGGCATTAAGTCCGCCTCTGTACATTAGTGTGCTTGAAGTATTAAATAAATAAATAAATAAATATTTTACACAAACGAACATTTGGGTGAAAGTAAAACAAGTTTACCATTTAGCCAAACTCAGTTTGCAACCTCACCGCTCAAGAGTTCCTGATTAAATACTCTGTTTGTAGTTAGAACTAGTGTAGTTCCTATTAACAATAGTATTTTAAAGTTATATTATGCTTCCATGATGCGTCAGTGAGTTTTAACAATGTGTTTGAAGAAAAAAACTCCATCTAATACCATTAGCGATACATGTATGACTAATAACCATGAACCAATAGCAAAATAGCGTTTGTGTTTAAAACGATAAAATCATTACGTGCGATTATTCATTCTTAACATTACACATATTCTCAAGACATACAGTATCTTACATTTTAAGAGATAAATTATAATCTTTGAACTTTATAATTTCTCACTAAAACGAAATTACAGATCGGCCCTAAACATCAGTGGCTAATCTCGGAAATACCTCTATCGTTACATTGACTAATGTGTTCATACACGTTCCTATACATTAGATTACTGTTACAACATTTAACTGAGCAGGCACGATATCGAATTTTCTACATTAAGACAGAACGACGATAAATCGTGTCCACTTAATATCTGACCACGATCATTCATTACGGAAAACATTACCTTAATATATTTTGGTTGAATCGACGTCTGAGTAGATTTCCCTCGGACCTGAGATTAGGGACACCCACGTGTTTTATCAATAATCCATTATGCGTACAGCAAACAATGAGGTGCGTTATCAGAAGCGGTGGTATCGAAGCCGGCATGATGAATGACCGCGATGGTACATTAGAAAATGTCAATAAATAAAAAGTCAATATCTCATTCCCATCTCTCGGTCCGTTGTAGAAACTTGAGACGAAGTGTTGTTAGCACAGTACAGTCCGCTACACAGGTTAATATCGTAGAAAAATGTTGAAAAGAAAGTCACCGTTATTGGCGTTCCTCTAATTGGAAGCAAAAATTAATTGGAGATACTGGACAAATAAGGTGTGTTGAGGAACATTAATACAAAGATAGCACGTTCATTACTTTTTAACGGTGTCGACAAATTCAATTCTGTTAATTTTGTACGCATTAAAATTTTATTCATTTAAGAGAAAGGTTGTGAAATATTCGATTATGAGCAGATATAATTGTAATTTCTTGTTTGGCACTCGACCTCGTTACGCGTTCACAGATACAAACAGCTGTTTTTCGTCAATGCTTTCAGATGGTTTTATTTTGTAGATATTAATAGATATCACAATCTATTTGATAAATTTAATAGGGTATGTATGAATATTACGACACTCGAAAAGCAGGTTTTATTTTAAAATCAAATAAAATTCACCACATATTACATAGACTCTTTAAATTATTAGCAAGCATATCGAATCCCAAACTTTAAAATAAGGCATCGCACTCACAACCACCACCGTGTTTTTTTTTGTTTTTTTTTAGTAATGTACAATAAAAAACCACCAAAAATGTATTATGACGGTCTCCTATCTTGACGCAGCCGACTATAATAACACACTAAGTAGAGAAACCGGTAGCCGTAGATAAGTGGAGTTATGCTTAACTCAAGTTCGGTACACACGATCGCTCCTACGCGGTCAATTTGCTTCTACAAACTAGTCGGAAGGTTTTCATTTGCGCTGTTGTATTACGCGTTAAAATGTTTGCCTAAAGGTGAGGCATTGGGTGTAATTGTCTCTAATTTTGACGCTTGGTATTTGCTAAGTTTTTACGTTTGAAAATTCGTTACTACTAATTATTTGTTTCTGTATTCCATGGATTTGTTGCTAGTTAAAAAATAAAGAATTTTGTCAATCACTAGCTTACTTGTAGCACTTCATTAACATGTAATTTAAAGGAAATAGTTAAACATTAGTTAATTGGTAAGCCAATTGAAGCATAATTCTTCATAAACAGCTTGCGTATTCCATCAGGGATATCTCTTATGTCAATGCGGATCGGTGCACCAGATGGTGTTTCTATTAATACTGTAGCAGTACTGTGTCGGGTTTCAAAATCTTAATTAGTCATAAGTACAGAGTGATCGTTAGCTCTTTGACTTTCTTGTGTGGTCTCCGGATATAGGACACTGTCATCGATTACCTAATATTACTCCGTTGCATCTTCATGTGAGAACGAAAGTCAAAGCTTGGATGCAGATTTCGTCATTATTAACTTGTTTTCTTTCTTCTAAAATACATGAGATTTATTTGATACGAGTAGACGCCGAAAAGCTACTAGATCAGAATGTATGTTTGCAATGCAGACATTGATAATATTGTAAGACATCATATTTTCTTTTTGCATTCTTCAACATTCTTATAGAATAGTAAAACAAGGTTGTGGTTATTTTCTCGACAACAGTAGAGATACTTAATCGAGTGTCAGTCACCATGATGAATGCATGGTATTCAAATTACGACTGCGCTTGTATCAACGGATTGTTAGTCCTTGATTTGTAGACAGTCTATCAGATTTTTCATAGACCTACTTCATCTTAAGAGAGTTGTTGGAATGTGACAGATATTTATGCATAGTTGTACCTAAATAAAGATAATACGAGATGGGAAACAGGCTTATAAATGTTTGTGAAACTCACGCTTTTTCGGCAACTTTGCATAGCCCAAATGAAGCAATTAAAACAATGAGAACAAGATCTTAATTACACGATTGCTGTTCGTACTCACATTAAGACAAGCCGAACAAACGGTACCACAGTAATTCTAAATTTACGAAAAACACAAATTACTATTCGAACAGTACATAATGAATGAATTGACCCTATCATTACTATTTAATAACTCAATTACGGTAGCAGCAAAGTTTACGTCCAAAAACATAAAATTTCATCTCTAACAACGATATTATATGAAGCAACATCTATATTTGATTTGGCCTTCGGATAAACAAAACTACTAATTTAGAGCGACCCATTCAAATTAATTTATTTTTGGTAGTTTGCTTGCAAGCAGGCCGGATGTCTTTTGGAACAGTGGTTCCTGCGTTTGAAGTAAGATAGATTAAATTTTCGCCGAGAACAATTTCTAAATTAATTCCGGGAACACTAAGCTTGTTCTGTACTCGAGTTGTTACTATTCGTGTTACTGCAGCCGTAAATGTGTTGGTGGATTCAAATGTTACATTTGTTTTTAAGGTTAAATACTTTGACTGTAATTGTTGTATTAGAATTCATTATGAAATGATGTTTAATGCAGTTTTTGTTGAAATAGTTTTATTGCATATAGAACAATATTTGAAACAATAATAAACAGAGTCCAAACTTTATTGTTATTGTGCATTAATAAACCGGTTATCATTTTTATTTTAGTGACCTGACCCAACAGTTAGTTGTGTGAAATGAATCTACACAGTAAATATATAAAATTAAACACAGTGCCATCACGCTATTAGGTATATCCCTCTTACCGTAACACACACTAATGACTTAATTACTAAAGTTCTAACAATAGCCGTGAATAAACTAGCCGAATAAATAGATATATCAATCCTTTCGAAGCCGTATATTTTATTCATACAAGGACAAGTTAGAAATAATCATTCTTGTTTGTAACTATTATATATCAAGTGTAATTGGATTATTATGTAGTTAGTATTCAAGAAATTGTTCAAGTAATTGAATATAATCATCTATCAGTTGTTTACCATTACTTTAATCCCACAATTTTGTGTTTAGCTAAAGTAGTATTTGCGACTAATACGATGACCATTTAAGATTATCATCGACGATTATTATGACCTACTTATATTATTCTGGTAGGTTGCTGTATCGATAAAGGGTTTTAAAAAGATGTCTTTTTTTGTAGGTCCAGCAGAAACTATAAATTGTCAGCTAAGCATATCACGCGGAAAATAATCAAATATGTATTACTATCATCCATCAAAATCACCGATTCGGTTCACTAAAATCTAAAAGTCGGCGGATTTCTAGATGAAATCCTCAATAAATTAAAAGTTTCATTACGACAGGATATTTAACACTTTTTTTTTGTTTTAATCTGGTCTCGATCCGCGCTGTTGCATCTAAAAGGGACAATGTTTTGACTCCGTTTTAATCGTGCTCCTAATTAACCATATCGTTCTAATGTAAACAAAAAATAAAGTATAAAAGTTTACGGTGTATTAGAACATCCGTTGATAGTCGTAATTAAAATGTAGCAAGTTGAAGTGTTCGTTATTTATGTCATTATCATGTGATTTCTTGACTGCTACGTTGGCTAGAGGTTGTCAGAGCTACTGCTGAAGATCTTAGTTTAATTCCCAGGCCTGACCTAAAAGTGCTAATTGGGTGTTTCCATTTGATATTTTTCACAAGCATCCCAGTCTTCAACAAACCTTTGCCTGAAATAGAACGCAGGACCTCATGATTTAGCAGTAACGCTTGCGTCTACAAGATCAATAAGGCAGGCAACACAGTAAGTGTTTATAGAGCATCACCCTATTACACCTCGGGCGGGAGTCAAACCGCGTAGTGCAGGTACATAATTCATTTAATCAAAATTTTAAATAATCCGCCTATTATTTTCTTACCTACCATTTTCGTAATGCAGATAAAGTGCAAAAGGACAGCTGCTTCAACCGCTCCGGCAATGAAATACAACCACCCACTTACCCATCTTCCCATTGCATATGGCTTAACGACAAGAACACGTAAGCTTCTTTTATAGATGACTCCAATATTCTTATCAATAAAAATCTTCGTATGAAGAATGGTCTGCGCGGAGGCACATCATTTAGATTGTATCCCTTCCCTTGAAACTAATCTGTACTTACCTTCACAATAGAAAGGGTTGAATAATGGGGCTTTTTTACTTTTTTCTATTTAACCTCTAGGGGACATGCCTCTTGTGACTGATTGGTCGTGTTGTGGGTATAAAATGATTGTTAGAACGTTGGGATGTTCTCAGGCGTATTATTAAGGATTTCTGTTTATGATTTAGTGTTTGGCTTTTATTATTATTGAATTTATGTTCAAACAGATTGCGGTGTTTTAATAGCTCTTTCGGAGCTGGGTGAAGTGTTTCAGTTACCTGTCATGAATGGTTGATTGAAAGTTATATATGTTTCCCATGTATATTTGAAATTCTTACTTTTGTTACTGTAAATGTTTGCGCTTTATTCGTTTTGATCAAAGTCGAGCGAGGTTTTTGAGCCAAAATATATATCATTCACCAGCATAACTGTGTGTGTACTTAAAACCACTTTTCCTCGTACTCTGGTGTTGTTTACACGCTCTACAGATTCGAGTATTCTTGTAAAAACATCAAGTATATCACTAAAAGCCTCCCCATACAACAGTCAACTGGGGGAAAGAGATTGATGATACACGTCGGCTGTAATCTGGCAATCCGTCATTACTTGTCTACTTCTTGCATTTTTTGCAACTGCAACACTGACACGTGGCTACGATTATGAGGAAGAGCTACTGTTTGTAAAACATCTTCTGTTTTTCTGATACATTTTATTTAATTTCTTGCGACGACAGAGTTTAGTTACATCATACTTCTTCATTAAGATAAATACATAAAACCGATACAGGATTTCAACAATGGATTTGTTCGTAAGTCGAAATGCGAAGAACATTCTAATTTACCCAGACTTATACTTCATTAAATAATCATTCATCCAAACGAAGCGCAAGTCGACGTCATTGTTTATTGTGTGGAAACGAACTTCGTGATTCAAAAAAGTTAAACCGGCATAAATGAAACGACAGATCCTTTAGAACATACCATGTTTGTGTATGCATACCACACACGGTTCAGTTAACTGAACGCACCTCTTATAAACATCAAAATAGCTTATGATATGGCTATAGCTAATTTAGGTAGCATTGTGCACCTCACAAGAGGCGCGTTTGAATAAGATTATCACGAGACTAAAACCCGTTGGGAGTCATTGGTCATAAATCATATCCCATAAAATGAGACTGACAATAACCTCTTTTCTTAGCTACGCTTCCTAGACAGCAGTTACAACGATGCAAAAGGCACCTTAAAATTGGTATTAAAAGGTGGACATTCGGTTGTGGTATCAACGGCACTTTGTGATGATGTTAGAGATGATAGTTAAAATGACAAGCGAACTTAATATTCCGTTTGATCGGACCAATTGTTGCTATTGTGTTTACTGTCGATTTTTAGAAAGCCATAGAATGCTTCAAGCTTAATAAGTGTACAGTGTGTGGGGTTGGAGGACAAACATCAATCATTATGGACGTCAGTTCATTTTCGGCTAATCCAACGATTTTAAATGCATGGATGATCAATTGGAAATTGTTCGTAATGAGGCATAAGTCAGTAGTGTCAATGTTTTTTGCGCTCGTGTAGCCGTGACTTGAGTGACAGCTATTTTTTGTTCAAACAAAATATTTTGTAAACTTTTATTTTTTTCCGGGTTAATTTGATTGATCTCAAAGTTTAAAGTTGTTGATACCAATTATGAATAACATGCATAATACTCAAACATGCTAGGTTAATATGCACAAAACATAGCTTTCATTTTGTTTAGTGTGTTCATAAAATATGATATCGTTCTGCTAGACTTTTAGGAATGAAAGCCAATATTACACAGCACTTTCAATTTCATTTCATTATAAAACCAAAAAAAAAAACACGACTAATGGCACCAAGATTAAATATAACAACGGAGAATCACGAAACGCTATTCCAACACAATACGAAGCCCTATCAAACCGATGTTTGATAACATCCTTCGAACTCTTTTTATTCCTTGTGCATTCTGTGTCCGACTAAATTGGAATTCGTGTACGTTATTGTGACCGGGGGAATTAGATCCACCGCATTCAAAACTCAGACTATCCTATTGAGACCTCTCGGAAGGGAACTGGATCTGATAAGGCAGATCGTCGATAGGGACCCTTTTTCTTTGCGCGACACCTTTGTCATGACAAAGGGGCTGTTTGGCCTCAACTGTGGCATCTGAATAGGCTTGCAATAACGCGTCCTGGCCCGAAGCTCGCATCCCGCGAGATCGGCCGCAGATACTCAACTCTCTAAAGATTTATTAATCTTTCACGTTTACTGGAACAATGAGCGCTTTCGGTAGGCACCTGGTGCTTTTTTCTCGTCACTGAAGTATGCTCGAGCCATGTATTCACTTTTTGCTTGACGCTCGAGTGATGTAAGTGGGGTCTGAAGGGCGATTGTGGCCACTTTGAGTGACGCTACGGGCCTAAAATAGTAACAGACCAAATTAATAGTGGTTGAGCTATAGACGATTAATTACAGTCCTAATTGGCTAACGTTAGGAAATATATATTAAGTAAACACACTTAGAACCAGTTCCGTGCATATAAATTGACTTTTGTGTTAATTTGTAGATATTTAGATTGATGTCTGACAGTTTTGTAGCGAAAAATAAGATATTTTTTATGTATAATGGGTCTACTCTCGAATTATTAACAAGTCAATCAAAATTTTATGTTTCGAGGGATTTTGATCGTTACGCAATAGAAGTGTTGAAAAAATATTTCGTTACAGCTGATTGGAGGCGGGTTTGGACTTTAATTAATTTTAGTATTTTTATCTTGGTCGTATCGTGTTGCATCATAGGCGATATCACAACATTTAATTCACTTCTTAGAACATAATGTACGTTCCTACCAAAACTTATTCCTGACGTGTCGTCTGATCAAGTTACTCGTTTAATTTGTCTAGATCGCGTGCAAGGGGACAACGGCAATAAATAATGTTTTTTATCTCGACACCACGGAGGCTCTAGGCAGAAATTCTTACACGTTCGTTCGCTGAATCAACGCTTTTTAATCTTATTTGATATGTGTTCCTTTAAATTATGAAACCCATGCAATTGATAAAATGGTATGATAAATTCAGGTAACGTGACTTTTGTTTAAATAAAGGATTAAGTATAATTGAATATCTATTTTTAAAAATTTATTGTAATGATTTTCTCGACTAAAAGAATACATTTTTTAAAATGGAATAATAATGAGTTTTGATAATGACTACAATAATATTATAAATTGATCTAGTATCAAAGCACTACTAAACGAAGCAGCACTACTATCGAAGTAGGTACTTAAGTTCTATAAAGCAATATTTTATACACACACAATTGAATTCGCAAAGTAAAAATTTAAAAGTGCAAATACAATAGAGGAATAATGGCAAAGCCCCAACAATAAAAATGATGAACTACTAGACATTGTTGGTATTTTAGAACATAATGTTGTTGTGAATAACGAATACTGCAATGTGCATGTTGGAGAGTTACAATAACATCTGCAGAGGTCGTAGAAACGATGCCACATCTTGATAAGGCACCCACATTTTGGCAAATACATCACAGCAGGATGCCGTCACAATATTTTAGTATCTACGGCTGTATCTGTGGCAGGGAATTGCCTTTTTTGAAATGTCATCAAAATCTATGACCAGGCGTGTGTTGTAAAAAAAATGAGTCCTGATTGCTATATTATGGGGTTTTGGTGAAATGGTCATAATAAAGTCATAGATTTATTGAAGCGCATTATTATAATACTCAGATAGAAAAGGCCGTCTTTTGATCCGTTGTGTATGTGTTATGCATTATTTTACGTAAATGAGATTTAACATAATCTATCAATCTGTTTTAATAAAAAAATATATTGACAACATTTTCTATGGTGTCTTACTTAACAAAACATAAATATTAGTAAAAAATCTAAGAACATGGTAAAAACGTGGTTTCCGATCCTTTTTATCGTTTTCTTTAAAGATGTCAAGATTTCCTGTACCAAAGAAACGTATAATGTCAAATGACGATAAAATTGTTCCAGTGTAGTAGGTACTGTCAGCATCTCAGTCGCACTGCCTCCGCATGGCTCAAGTAAAAACTACATATAAATTATGTAACACGAAACTTTATGTGTTTTGATCACTCCTCTTGTTCCCATGCATTGTGCAAAGGGGATGTGTAACTTGAAATTCCCTTGAAAAAACTACAATTTTGTCCCAAAACCTCAATCTTTTGTGCCGTAAACCGCCCTTTTGAGAATTTATTGTCGTAGAATGATATGATGTCTTTATGTCGTGGGGCCATTGTAATGCACTTATCTGATCGTCTCCCGTATTATGTGTAATGGGTGGGATAGTGGGTTCTAGGATTTTAATTTTTTAGTGTTTTCTGTCGTATTTTTTTAAATTTCTTGGACATGTGGATTTCGTTCACATTAGAGTGTTAAAGGTTACGTAGAAACGACGTATTTGTAGATATGTACAATTAGTGAAGTGCGACTTAGAACCAATGTCCTTAATAATTACTTAAATGAACTCAGTACTGTGAATAAATATTAGAGACCTTTCAGTACATGGTAGCAAATAGCAATAAAGTGCAAGATATTTCTCCATTTAAGGTCTTCTTTAACTTTCTTAAAAAAATCCAGTTATAACATTTTCTTAGTGAAACTAAAAAATACGGTTCCAATTAAAATTAAAAACAGAATGCTTAAACAATTTTCCTGTTTTAACAATAACATCGTAACGAAACGTCGTGACGAAAGAAAACAGAAAATAAAAACTTTCATTTAACCGCAAAAAGAACTAAACTGTTGGTGTGCGCACTACGCTTTTTGCTCGCGAATAAATATTCGTCCGAATTGAAAAGTCTTTGTTACAATATTTCAGTGAAAGCCGAACGATCGTGTGATTTTTTGCGGTTTGTTTATGGCGATAAAGGAATTTTGATGGCTTTAGGGTTTTACTTTAGGGTTCTTTGATAAAAATCCTTCTCGCTATCATTAAAACCATCTAGCTAAATTGACTCAGGTTTAGATTCACGTAGGTAAATGGTCGCCCAAATCTCCTAATTTTATTTAAAATGAGTTAGTTCTCACTCAAAAAGGGATGCGGGACGCTTTCCTTACCGCTTACGTCAAACATAAGCTTGGCGGTAGACCGAGACGAAGTTCCTGAGATAAACTTGACGCCCCTGCATAAGGATATCCACAGGAGGTATTAATTTGGACAGAACGCAGACTAAAATTAATATTGGGCCTAAAGGCAATATAGACGCAGATAAAATTGGAAACATTGATGTAGAGCCAAACGTATAGAAATAAAATATTCATGATCAAATATCCGTTGCGTGTCATACTCGTGTAATATGTATTCTATCACGCATTTTGTAAGCGTCAATTGAATTAGGTCACTCGTCGTGGGCAATGGGCCAAACTCATGCATTATTAAAAACTTGATACCTTTTCCTCATAGTATTAGAACGTCTAGTGTTGCTGTTTGAAATTTTGATCTATTTTAGATAATTTCCATTTACTACAATTAGTTGTACAGTTTTACCGTAATCATTACTATCATCATTTCATAGTGACAAAATTTCTCATTTTTATTTTTAAGGTTTTTTGTTTTTAGGACCAACAGATACATGTAATAATTAGGTATGTAGTTCCACGAACACGTAGGTTGAGAGGCAAATACAAAGTACTAGTTCTTTCTTCCTTACCAGTTTACATTCTGCGTAGATAAAAATTGTCGACATACTTCCAGGCAGCTGTGAAAAGTAAGAAAGATTTGTAAGGATACAGCAAACTCATGAAACTCGAGATCGAGATGAAACGCCGACAATTGTAACACGGAGTACGTGACTTGAAGCCGAATGAGAGTGAAGTTCAGGTTTTTTTCGTAATGTACGAGGTATACTTGTAACTCTCTGAAGAGTATTAAGTGTCACCTGTTTACTAAGGTGACATAGAAACATTGTGAGAAGAGAAAACACTGTCCCAGAATTCAGAAAATGTACCTAAATAGGACTAGGTAAAAATGGTTTGAAGAAGCAAATTGTATGTAAGTATTCGCTAACGGCGTCTATTCGTCCTGTCCATTAACTGTTTGTGTGTATTTATCTAGAGCAAATTCAAACCGCGCTCTTTCTAAGTGGCATATGTTTATGACTATCAGTTTTTTTTATAAAGGTACATTTTTAAATTTGCGATGTCCCAATATTTTATTCTTATTACCTCAAAAATGTAAATGATATTACGCAAAAAATACCAGGGCATCATGACTTTATGGCAGGTTTGTGCTACAGAACCTCATGTGCGTGCGATCAGTCTACTGTGTTAGCTTGCGGTCGCTCGCAAATCTCTCGATTAGTATTCTGTGGCGGCGGCTCTGTCATCGGTTTATCGAATCTCGTGTTTCCAATATGAATTTGAAATTTTTTCAAGGTGCCGATACCTTTTGTTTACCGTATTTGTGGTTTCTTCTGACCAACAAAAAGTTTTGCTTACAAACGTTTTGGTTTTTTGGTGGAAACACTTTCTTGTCCGTAAAAAAATTAAATTTTGTAGTATGGTGTGTGGTTTTTCGAATAAGACAGACTTACTAAAGAATGACATGTCGAAATATTATTGTTTCAATTCTAGGACAATGACAAAAATGTTATAAGACAATGCTACTAAAGTACAATGAACATTTTATTACAAAAAAGCAGCTTGTATGGAGGGAAGCTCCATATAAGCTGTTTTCATATTGACATAATGAGAAGTTATTGAAGAAATAATTGGGATACATTAGTGCAGAATATTTCAATGCTATTCCAATAGAATCTCCTATTGCGGAAACTAGGTATATTGAATTCCGCAAAATAATCCTATTTCTTTACAGTTTGCTTAGCTTCGATGTGCAGTCTGCCAAGATATAACCAATACTAACTTATTAAACCTTTGAGTTTATTTCCACTGAATGATACGTACATTTAATATTTTTCGATTTACTTTTGCATTTTGGTTCCTAATAAGAAATCTTCTACTAAAGTCATTTGACTGACGTCATGTCAAAAAGATTCTAGTAGTGACACTAGTCAAGTGGCTGATTCACATTTTATTTTGAAGTATTTTTAGTGTAATCTTGATTTGATAATTTTTTTTTGCTAAGCAGATGGCTTAGCCATTTCCCAACTATGTCAAAGTTTGCTTCCTGTGTAACCAGTTGCAGTTAATACTTGAATACCTACACTTAAGTAGTTTATTAGAGCAATGATATAAATATTAGTAACTTTTATGTACACACCTAAAAAATAAACAAACAAAAGAACAGTTAAACAATTAAAGGGCATCAGAAAATTCATCCGCATCGCTGTAAACGGGAAAAGTGCCTAGAAGACTGTGGCCGCATTGCCACGTTGTATGGTACCTAATGCTGATTCTCTGACCGAAATAAAGACCAGCCAACAGTTAATACCTACTTATGTTTTACATGAAGCGACAGTTTTTCTTATCTCCACAACACAGGGACTAGGTAAAACGTTACCCATTGATTAGACTAGTTGTCAGACTTCTGGGGTCCGACTACTCATGTCGATTATGTAAATTACTAAAGCATTACAAATTCAATTACTTACCCCAAACTCTGTATCTTACTGTAATTACTTGTAATCAAATCCAACGTAGTATGGAAACTCTACTAAGAATACAGTCCAAAACCAATCGGATAATTAAGTCCAAAGCTTTTAAGCCTCCAATAGATATTATTAGAAACCGGTCAGGATTTCGTTGCCTAACTATCTTCCTTTTGAATGTTTAGGCTGCCCTTACACCGGAGAGCTGTGTGCTGAGCTGTGTGTAGTGGTATAAAAACTACCAATAGCTTCCTTGGAATTCATAGCTTAGTTTAGCTCTGGTGGGTAAGAGGTTCAATGAAGCAAAATTTTTACACACTTCTTGTTGATGCGAATGTTATAAGGATGCTAGTGCTAGGGATGCATATGTGTTGGTGAGGCATTGTGAAGCAAGTCGACAGTTCTACGTAATTTACACGCGTAAATGTTACCTCACGCAAAGCGCTTCTTCGTAAGCACATTTTACTCGGTCCAATCTACTAAACCAACAAGTTTTTGTAGATTTTGACACTTATTTTTGAAACTTCACTCACCGCTTAGCTACCTCACACATCTCTAGTGGAAAGGCAGCCTAATACTGGAAGCTAAACTTTTTAAGCTCTGCTTATCTAGTTTATGTCTGTGTGTAAGAATTTTATCCAAAGCATTTAAGTGTTTCATTAATTTGGATACCGATTTTATATAAAGTGGTTAATTAAGGTGTTTTAAACGGTGCCGTCAGAATCGATTACGTTAATAAAATGTATTTAATGAGTGGCTAAATGAATTTTGATGAGATCCTTTTTTTAAGACTAGAGGAAAGCTTAATTTCTTAGAAATCAATCAACTTCGAATAGCAATCAATCTGTCTATTTGATAGTTTAATAAAACAACCAGTTGCGATCAAAATGGAAACTATATCTACTACATTACATGCATTTAATATCATTATCTACTAAGCGTTGTTGCTACATAGTTGAGCGTCGGCTTATAGTCCACTGAACGACTGCCAGTGCCTATTCGAGCTCCAAAACTCAGTAACTGGGTTACCCAGCCACAAAATCAATCCCTATAGTGTTTTCATACCAAACAAAAGATAAAGCTAACACTAAATTTCCATTTAACGGTATAACTGTCCCAACAGACATCTAACACACAACTCAATGGATTGAAAAATGTGATGGATATTACCATAAGTGTTGCATTACTGCCTTGCTAATGCTTTGTGTTTCTACATAGCTTAGCTTTGTTACCAACACTGGTCATATTCACCAACGCAATCTACCACTATAAAAAATCTTTGCCAATCAATTTGACCCTTATTCTTCAAGCATGAAGAGCTGTGGAGTTCAGTTTCGGGGTTCCCGAAAATGTATGTGGGAATAGAAATGAATGCATTTGAATAATGTAAACCTGTCTTGTGGAGGTTCAAGAGATGACATAGCATAATACTGAATCGGAGTTGTGTGCTGTATGCCTGATAATCTTGATAGGCTAGTTGAGTGTGGCGGTACTTGAATAGAGAGGACAGCAGTTTATAATGTTATGATAGGTAGTGCGCCTAAAATATGAAGAGGTATTTGAAATGCCATGCATATTCAAAAATACTGGCTTAGGGTTACATACCATGTCGAGCAAAAAACGCTGATATATCACATTCATTAAACGAGGATAAGAGCCCACTTTTATTCTAAATGTTAACTGTCTGCCTATTACTGTAAATTATTATGATATTTAACCCGCTGACAGACATACAAACGAACGAACAACAGAAATCAATTTACAGAAAAAACATAAAAGAGCAGACTGATATAATCTATTTAAAGTTATAAATAAAACAAACAACAAGAAGTCTTTAATTGATATCAGTAAGTCTGGATGTAACAGAAATGAAAGCTTCACTAAATGACAAATATATGTAATAATAATTACAGCAACATCCACGCTAGCCCTATCGTATTGCCCTCCGTACCAGGAGCACACAAGTTACAAATTATTCCTCCCACATACTTTGTAAGTGCACCTGAATCAATCAGACGGAGGTACCGCCTTTCGTGTGTGCATCATGCTTATTAATAACATTTTATGGACAGCGAAAATGAAACAATGGTTGTATGTTATGCGAATTGGATTCTGTGCCGAATATTTTGTAGCTGTCATGATTTACAGGAATATATTCTATAGCTGGCCGTTGGCGTTAAAGAATGAAGACAGTATAAATACATATAGTTTAGAAATGTTCAGGTTATAATGCACTTTTAAACTTAAAACTTGACCCCATGAAAACTTGGACGTACTGAGCAGGGAAGTACACTGTCTAGTATCCATCTTAAACTAGGTGCAGCTTGCTAGCTCACTTTATCGGAGAGTTTTTTTTAAAGAATCAACCCGCTGACCTAAGATAGATTATTACACTTCAGAGCAGTTCGCGTTCCTATTGGAGTAGCGTAGAGAGAAATCTACCTAAAATAATTACTCAGATCAATATTTATAGTTAATTAGCTTTAATAGCTATTAACTTTAAATCAGAAACAACATTCGTTTAACAGAAAGAAAAAAAATACTCGATTTATTTCTGAGTCACTCTGACAGTTCGACCCAAGTCACTAGAAATTTATTTAGCGTACTCAAAACTTGGCTAAAGTCGTGAAATTGTGAAGTTTACCCGCACTAAGTGTGACTTTGAAAGATTTAGGTCTGACAACTACAGTAATGCATTGAACAAAAGCGCTAAAACTTACAGTTTAGTTGGTAAAGTATGGAGAACAATACTTTGTAAATATTATTATGTACCATTTAAAACATTTTGAAGTCTGTTTTCCAATAAATTGTTACTTTTAAACACCCATACCTATTTAAAATGATTAGGCACTCTCTCTATAGATTGTCCTCTTATATTTTTTACTAGGCCTCACTAATTCGGGTTTGTCTGTCTTCACATTCCATTCCTTTGCTTCATTTTCTTCAAGAAGCGCAGTCATTTCGAGATTATTGTCGACGTCAGCTTTTACGAGTCCATTACTGGGCGTACTATAAATTTCCAAATCGCATGAGTAAGTATTAACCATGTTCTTAAGCTTTACGCCCTTGTCATTTGTTACCATGAAACATACAAGCAGGATAGAATATGGAATACGTTTTTGTGCATCACTCAAGTACGAAGATAAAAAGAACACACTTTATATGGAATAGGAACCTCAGAGCACTTCTTCATTTATTCATCTTTAAAAAAAATATCATCTCCCTTTTTTTCATTCGGTTAGATAGAGATACGTTCAGTTATTGCTTGAATTGTAAGAGGTAAATTTAAAGATTTTAATTGCCTAATTGTTAAACTAAACTTTTAAAATTATTATATTTCGACTGTTTATGTCGTATAAACACATAACATGTGACAAACACAAATAATTTACAATTAATCCATTCTTTAGGGAGCTCTACTGAACAGATCATTAATTCACAAGTCGTTTTACTCGAGAAGTAATGCCATTTTAGTTTTATTCTTATCGTCAACCTTTACGAGTCTACCGTTGGACTTGGTTTAGATTTTAAAATCTTCAAGCTAACTACAACCTAGTTTTATAACTTGTGGAGCAGTAAACTTCCTGGGAGGTCTAAAACATTTGACGTTCGTTTAAATGTCTTAAAACCATGTCACATATTTATTTACCTAAAGATAAAGTTTATTCGTGAAATGTTTTTGCAAAAATCTATCATGACGATTCTTCACGTAGCCCAAGGGCTAGCTTTTATCTTTGTCAAAGGATAAGCATTATCATACAATGTGGCAATGCCGTCAGTCTTATGGGTACACTTTCAGTGGACAGCGATGCGGATGAGTTTTTTGACACCTTAAAATGTTAGAAATAGTTATTAGCTTTTATTTTGATTTCTTATAAGTATTTATTAAAGCTCTTGTAAGTATAAAAGACCAGATAAACTGTAACTGGTAAAGGATAATTCATAAAAAAAACAAACTTGAAACAGTTAAATTCCAACATCATTTCTCAAATCTTCTAATTGCATTCCTAAAGAACTTACACTTCTTTTAATTGGATTCATCACTAGTCGTTAGTTACTAAACTGGCCCCAGATTTCAGTTCTATTCATTCCAAGTCGTAATTCAAAGTCTCATCGTACAATTCTCATCAATTATTCAGAGATCAATCTTTAAGTATATGTCACTGCTTTAACAGAGTCGTTCTGAGACATAATTGCTGTCGTTTGAAAGACACGACTTGGTCTAGATGAGCTATAGGTTGGGATGAACTATGTGATTACACTTTCTAAGTATTTATAGACTTATTATTTTAATTATCTCTTTCCATATTTATTTGCAGTCTTAGTAATTTAATAGAACTCATGAAGAATGTTATGAGAAAATATTTAGGTTGCTTGTTAATACGTAGTCATACTTAATAACATAGTGGGTTTTGCTATACAGCTTTCCAACATATTGTTTTTTGAAAACAATATTCAGTAACACTAATTAAAAATTTGTCTTCACATTCATTATTCATAACATTCCCATGTGAAATATGGAATAAGCATTAAAAAGATCAAAGCGACATACGAGGGGCGACAGAAGTTAGAAAAACTTAGACTTGACAGCCCTGACATGACGGGGGTTTGACAACCCTATTTTAGTACAACTCAAATGAAAATTCATGAGTATTTTTCACTTTTTTTATCTACCGTTTTTTTATAAAATCGTTTAAAATTATAATTATCTTTGAAGTTTAACAAAAGGGAGAGTCAAAGGTCTGAAGACGCTATTGTTTCCGTCTTAAGACAATTATCCTGTTTTAGCTGCTTATGAGGCAATTCTAAGCAAGGAATAAATACTTTCATTCGTTAGAAAAAAATGGGACAAAGAATTAACAATTTTGTTTTGTTTGACTAGATTGTTAAACGAATCAATAAAGCATCCTCATCTAACAGAGATAGGTACTGGTTTTTAAGATAACAACATTTAATCAATCAAAGTAAGCTTTTTCAAACCATTTAGTCTTCTCATCGATGAATAATAGAGCTGGATAAAATATACAAAAAGATTCTCTCCGGCGGGGAATCGAACCCCGGTCTCCCGCGTGACAGGCGGGGATACTTACCACTATACTACCGAAGACTTGCTTTCATCATTCAAAACAACAGTTTACTATATTTATTGTCATTCAATAGCTGTCCAATCCAGTTCCAGTTAACAGTTGCCCAATCGATTGTTTTATTAACCGACTTTCAAAAAAGGAGGAGGTTCTATGTTCGTGTGTATGTATTTTTTTTTTTTTTTTTTTTTTTTTTTTTTTTTTTTTTATGTATGTTACCTGATTACTCCCCCATTTGTGGACCGATTCTCAAAATTCTTTTTTTGTTTGAAAGAGTATACTCCTATTTGGTGAAGATCTGGTGCTGATCTTCGGAGATATACAACGGAACTCTTCAAAAATAGACGGCAAATCTGTCGTGATTGCTGGAATCGCTTGGATGTTTATTGTTTATACAACATCATGACGTATCATCACGCCTGTATGCTCTGAAGGGTACGCAGGAAGGTAAAATATACCTAGATTTCGTCAGTTAGGTATGTTAATTTTAATTTATTAGGGATTAGTGGAAAACCCTGTTATCATGACATGTATTGTTAACGAATAAGAATGTAAAATAAATACATGGCAAATATTTTTATGGCAACAACTAAAAATGGAAAAATAAAAAACTTTTTTGCAAAAAATAAAACCGACTTCAAAAAAAACACTAAACGGTGTAAAATAACTCTAAATTCGGAAGTCGGTGGCCCATCATGAGTAAGACAAACCCACCAAAGCCACAGAATTCCGAATTTAGAGTTATTTTACACCGTTTAGTGTTTTTTTTGAAGTCGGTTTTATTTTTTGCAAAAAAGTTTTTTTGTTGATAGAGTTTAATAAATATCTGCACTGCAAACATTACCATAGATATTTCCTAAGCTTGTAGTCGATGGACAATATTGTCGTTTCCATCATCCAAGTTGCAAAATATCGTTCACTTATCTGCTTACTTGTGCCAGACGTTTCGATTAAGTTATCAGCGAGTCATCTTAAGACAATATAGCTACAAACAAGATGTCTAGACTAAGGCCCTTTGCCCGTATCCATATACAAAGCTATTGTTCTTAGTGGATTGGATAGTATTGTCTCATCGATTGGTCCTATTTATAGGTGGACAACATCACATGGATTTGGGCGCAAAGTAGAATAAATAGCGATACTGTAGGAGATGAAAATAAATATTCAGTTTATGTTCGTAAATAGGTATAGGTTCGAGCAAATATTAAATGTATCAGTGTTAATGACTATTACATAGAAATTTGCTGTAACGTACATACCTTTGTGGTTTATATTTAATTTTATGTAAATATATGTTTCATACAGATATATCATTTTAATATTATCATAGCATGGTTTATAAATATTTCCGTTTCTTGCACAACATACCAAACAGGAACGAACGAACCGCTCATGTACTCCAGAAACCTTGAAGCTATGTGGAGGCGAGAATGAGTGTTTTCAAGAAATAGCCTAAGCCGATGATTTAAACAATGTGTCTTGTTGGGATCAAAACGTTGGGCAAAGAGGGACAAATGTAACGCAATTGTATTAGATAAGAATACTAAGAGGGAAGTGTTATAATATGCGAATATATCGAATGAGAAATGTAAATGTAAGAGAAAGTCTGAAAAAAGCACTGGTATGGAAATTAGAAAGTTTGGTGTGCGAGACTAGGTAAAAACTCAGGAACCCCTAGACAGACTGTGTGTAAGATGATGTGATAAAAAAATGGAGATTACTGAGATGATGACAAATAGAGAATTTAAAAAAAAATACAAGTCGCGCCGACCCCATATGAATTGGCTTATGGGCAAAATAATGCCAATGAACGCAAATACTGTCTTGTAAATGGGTATAACTCAAATCGCTATCAGCTCCTGCATTAGACTCTTACCTATTAGTACAAAACAAATAATTGTACGTGTGACTGCGCAACATGCGAGTGTTAGACACATGGTGACATGATGGGAGGGTCCTCTAAGATTTGTAGTTGTCAACTGAAATAAAGAACGTCACTTACAGTATCTATTCAGAAGTAAGAAGTTAGTTTTTGTGGTGAAGTAGGCAGTTTGATGAGGGAACTAAAACGTTTAAATACTTTGAGTTTTATTTCGATCAAAACTTTTTTAATTCATATTATCTCCTCAGATAAGTACGCTGATAAAATCACACAAATCAAAAATAGGTTTGCAATAATTTTCAATAAGGCCATCAAAAGGCACTTTTGAACGCCAAACTTGCTTAAGTTAAGTAAAATATAAAAATAAATCGTACGGGTAGTTTCATCCGAAGAAGAATGGGCAAGAAACTCCATACTTACTCTTTTATAAGGTTTTAGAATATTTTTTAAACTACATTTTTTTGTAAAAACATAATTATAATATGTAAAGACGATGTTCAGGAGTAGTCAATATTGGTAAGACATAAGATGAAACCAGAATGGATGCTTCTATAGTCAATGGCTACAAAAGTTGGCACCAAACAAAAAAGTATTTTAGTAAACAGTAGATAGAACTAGGTTTACAATGACACGAATCATTTTAGCATCAACTTTTATCATCAAAAGCATCGTAATACCTACTTAAAATAGTCTAGTTATATAAGAACACTCATCATATTCAACAACATATAATTAGATAAGTCAATATTAATAATTTGTGAATTTTATTAAGTGTATGAAACACCATTGGATTATTCAACTGATATTAATAGAACGAATCGTGGCCATAATTAATAATTGAGCACACTTTAATTAGTAGGTTCACAACGAAGGCGTTGACATGCCGGTTCGTAAATATTCCTATCTAAAATTTATATTCGTACAGATACTATTTGAAAACGACCTTCTATTTGATCTCTTCGTAATTAATCTTCACATAAATAAACATATTGAGACGTAAATTAATGCTTACAAGACCATTTACCGTTACATCAATATGCATAATATTATAGCTTTTGTGTGAACATGAAATAGTATTTATTTGTACGATTCTGACAAATTATACGTTTACACAACTTTTGGCACCTCTCTTTAAATCGTCTTCAATTTTTTAATCAGTTATAATGACACGCTTACACGTTAAGTAATGGAGATTCTGATTAGATAAGTCATATTAATATTTTTGAAATTACCAAATATTATGTATGTAAAATCTATTGGGAAAAATTACAATGATAAATTCACAACATAGTTAAGCTATTTGTGTTTAACTTAATCTTTAAAAAAGTGCGTGGGAAAATATAAAAAACTTTAATCTGTTGAGATTTAAGAAATATTTATTTACTTAAGATTCTTTTGTTGCCAGTGATGGTAATAAACATTGCGCGTTTGAAATAGCTTAAATAAATGCCTAGCGATGTTATTTCAAAAAATACGTAAGCTAAAAACATACAGAAGACACTTATGATTAAAACCAAAACATTAATTCACTTAAACTTTAAACCTTGTCCCCATAAGGCGCAAAACCAAATTGCTCCAACTCTTAATAAGGAACCAACTATTAGTTCAAATTAAACAGCCAAGGAAATTACAATTAAAGTATTTGCACCGTAACTTCTAAAGGATTAGCTAATTAAATCGATGGTGCTCAGAGGCTAACAGTAATAACGCCTACGCGAATGAGATGCGAATTAAAGCCAGCCAAATTGGAATAGGGACATGGAACGCGGCCATTATAGTGAGAACGACACGGTTGGATATTATTGGAGGAATTTCATTAGGAATAAGCGCAGGGATTAAGGAAGCCAAACCCGTTGCATATACTTCTGATAGTTTTTGTGAAATTGCCTGGCTTTAACCAAATCCTAATCTTTTGAATGGTAGGTGAACAAAGTGTATAAAATATAGCTGTAAACTTTTTGCTAAATGTAACTTCTACTCGAAAGAAGATGCTAATAAACTTTAGATTTTGAGAAGGATGTGCGAATTGTTTTTGTTGAAATTCAGTATTCTTCAGGGAAGATATACGGCTACGTTCATGTTTATACAATAAATTCGTTTTGTCTAAAACGATACTGACGTATTTCTTTTACGAATACTTTTTCTTAGCATAATTTTATGCTTACATAAATTCCAATTCTGTGGTAATAAATAAATATGCGATGGGCAAACGGCAAGATGAAGTTGTAAGATCAGCGGGGAAGCCATAAACAGGTACGGTGTAACCCACAGATTGGACAGAAAGTGGAGAGCTCTTTAAATATCTGTATTTTAAAAAACTTAGAATTTATTAAAACAAAGGGAAAATAATACTCATTCAGTTTTGTTAATGATAATTAGAAAGAATACAACAGTCTGCAAATCTGATCAAACATATTTTTATCTTTTTCTGTTATCTTTTCTTCTTTATTTTTAAGTTAGTGACCCTGACTGCTATGCCGGAGGTCGTGGGTGCAATTCCCACCCAGAACAAATGTTTGTGTGATGAGCACGATCATTTGTTCTGTGTCTGGGTGTAATTTATCTATATTATGTATGTATTTAGAAATATATAAGTATGTTTATCAGCTGTTTAGTACCCATAACACAAGCTCTCAAGCTTAACTTGGGACTAAATGGTGTTGTGTGAAAAGTTGTGGAATTTATTATTTATTTATATATTATTATTATTATTATTAAAACAAAGATTGCACATCACAATAAATAAGGGACATAGTTAGACTGAAGCAATTTATAAATATTTTTATACTTTCTGCATTGCCTTTGGTGTGCACAGAATCTAACTAGGAATCGACAGCGCCTACACTAGTTGCTTGCACATTATCACTCCATTTGTTTATTCATCTGTGTTTTAACCGGAAAATGTGACGTGGGCGAACTTCACCTGCAGTGTGTAGCACAGTGTGTAATGCGTTGTTTTTTGAATACAAAATGACATTTTGTTCCCGATACATCGGAAACATTGTGTCATATTTACACGTGTTTAAAAATTGTATATGTAGTTTTTTTTGGAGCATTGTGATGAGACTTTTTGAATAAGAAAAGTAATATTTGGATACAGGGCTATGCGTTTCTGCTCTATACGCTGTTTCGGGTATTGACTGCTTTAAGGGTCTGGTATTTGCATAACTGCAAAAAGTAAAGTAGATCGAAAATAAAATGAATTTTATAATAGAAATCTGGAAATTTTACATTAGTGCCTAGTTTTCGCCATTACGTTTCTCCAATATAACATAAGACCTAAATTCATGTCAGCTTATTTATTCGAAGAATGGCAGGCATAATACTGTGTCACATTCAGAGAGGCCCATTTATACCAATTAGATCTTTACAATACCGTAATTTAGCACAAAGTTCCGTTTCAAATACAATTATCCGATGTCCCATTTACTGCTAAAGTAACCGATCACTGTTCTCAGAACGACAAAACCTTTGTATACATTTACGTTAGCTGCCAGCAGCAATATCAACACAACATTCACCCCATATTTGCTCTAATCGTTCGAACTTTCACCAACTTTGTTCTACCGGCCAATAATTTCGCCAGACGTGGAATTATCTCCAATTTTACACTTGACATTGGCAGTTTCCCTTCGATATTTCTCCGTGTCTGACGTATCTATCAAAGAAAGCGGCTTACCTTTACCTGTCTTGGGGTAATTTCGCCGTCCACTGGTTTCTCGAAAAGGTACCTAGTAAGCTGTACTAAGTCTTTGTGCGACCTCAGAAGCTTGTAATACGTTCGCTACTCTTGTAACTTGTTGTAATGTGTTTGTATAGGTTATCTTATTGGGAGCGTTTGTTTATTTTGGACTTGAGGGTTTTTGGCACGTGTGATTATAAGTTACAATAAGAAATTGTTTGCTAAGTAAGCATTGTTTACCTCTGTCTTATAAATTAACATGTTAGCTGATGGCCTCAAATTATTTGCATTGTGCATTTTGTTTATCTTGTTCCATTATCTAAAACATTTCCATTTTTTCAGTACTTACGTCATTATTTGCCTAGCCATTTTCCAATTATGTTGGGGTCGGTTTACAGTTATTGGATAAAACGTTACACGATACTCCTTGGTTACACTGGTTGTCAGAACTTCGGAAATCTGACTACAGTGATAAGCTAGTTGAGTGACTGACGGACTGCCAAGGCATAGGTCTCGAGATCGAACCTAAAACAGACTTTATGAATTCATGTGCATTGAATGATTGATTGTGCGTTGTTGAAGTTGCCATGGCGTTGTAGCGCGTCAGGGATAGTGGATGCGTGCGTTGACGGGATCGCCGCGATCATGCGGATGCGATGCGCTTCCATGTTGGCGCGCTTGCGCTCCTCCTCCAATGGCATCCTGAATGTTTTTTCAGACCAGTGGGACTCACCCCTCTTGCGTATTTGGGGAAGTGTTCAGACACGCTTTTCCAAATAATGCAGTGTTGTTTGTTGTTATAAATTTAATTTAATGCTAACATGAGGCTACTAAGTTATATTATTATTACTAACAAACTATGGATGGTCTGAAATAAAAGGTTTGAATTTGAATTTTGAATTTGATTTTACTCTTATCACTTGTTTCAAAAACGGTGCGGAAAAACAATGTGAGGATATTTTTCTAGGGCATGTGAGTTTCACATTTATATAATATCTTTGTTTATATTATTTGCGCAGATATAATGTGTTACTGTTTGTTTGTCCCAAATAAATAAATAAATAAATAAATAAATTAAGTTAGTAGCCCATGGGCGGCATAAAACCTCTAACGCCAGGGTATTCATTAACCATACTAAAAAGAAAAGGACTACTTGTAAAGATATTGAAAAATCTACAAATGAAAACCGAGATCAACTGCTTCAAGTTTCTTCAGTATCTACTTAGAAATGTCACAACACAAAACCTCAACGGAATCCTTCAATAAGAAAAACAATCTTGAGAATCCGTAACTACGCCACTTCATGTTTCACAAACGTGTCCTCCATATACATCTATGCGCCATGACGCAGTGCGGTGCACCTCCACAAACATCATTTAAATTACAAATGAAACCGCTTGGTTACTCCGCTAAGTGATTTCGATGTTCAACTCTGTGACGGCATCGAAGATTCCAATAGGATTGTTGATATAAGGTTATTTGATTTCGGTGTCTTTACGTTTCTGTCTTGTGTCTTCGGGATAAATATTTCCGGATCTTCCTTGTACGGAAATTGTTTCTTTTAATGTTTTTTTGAAGTTAGCGTAGATCTTAGGGCTATTTACTAGTTTATGGGTGGAATTGAAAACATAAACCACGCAAATATATCTTCAGGCCTGTATTTTTCGAAGAGTTAGATAGAGATGTAACTGTAATACAAATCACGAATCTTGCATGTGGTCTTTAATGGGCTAAGCAGAGGTGCACCTTTTGTACACCAATATTTCTCCAGTTATAATTCAGTCCCATGTAATAGGGAGTGAGCCAATTGCCGAGTACGAATCCTGACTCCGGGTTGTTACTGATAACTTCCTGATGAAAAACCCAATAACAATTTGCTCAAACTGGGAAGCGAACCGCTGACTTTATGTTTAGCAGTGGCACCTGCAACTACTAGACTAATGCGGCAGTAACTTAAACTACGAATGAAATTATGCGTTTGAATTTAATATTAATTTACTGTAATGAGAAGTAAACTTTATTATAGATTTAGGAATTCACGTACCTACTTTAAAAGTGTGTCAACTACGAATGGGGTCACGATTTTTTTCAGCAAATATTAACAGCAAAATAAATTAACGAAGCCGAAACAATTCGGTGACGTAATTAAGAACATTGAACCGAGAGTTGGGTTCAACCACTAAATATTCTTTAATTTGATATTGTACCTATTTGTGAATACACACAGTCGGTTTATTCGTAGAAATATTTTTTTTTTGCGATGAATAGTTCACTAGTTGTATATTGAGAGTCAATTTACTGTAATAACTATGTATTTTCATTTCTTTCGAATGTATATTTTGTTACTTGTGATAATGATGTACATATTGGTTGCATTCTCATGACAGTACTTGAATTTAAATGTTCATTTAAATATAGCTATAAAAGTGAGCCGTAATATGAAAACATCATACAACTTTTAAAGCGCATTTCTATTATTTCTTTATTTTCTTTCAGTCTCTGAATCAATTTAGGTGTCTTCAAGGCTAGAGTGCATAGGCTCTTAAAAAATTAGTGTGCTTCACAATCACTGATTGAATCACTGCTTACCATCAGGTGAGATTGCAGTCAAGAACTGGTTTATATTATTTAAAAAAAAACTATATTTTAACTATTTACCCTTGCATTCAAATGCTGAACGACAAATACACCAATGGAGCAAAATTAATAAAAAAATCTTATCTGCTTCTTTTTATCTATCGTGTGTGGACATCGAACAGGAGGTTTCTGCTGTAGATCATACACGCATCATGAGTCTCAGAATTAGTAATGTATCATTAATATCATCATGTATAATGGCCCGTTGATCTAGTAGTTAGTGGCCCTGACTGCTATGCCGGAGGTCGTGGATTCGATTCCCACCCAGGACAAATGTTTGTGTGATGATCACGATAATTAAAATTTGTTCTGTGTCTGGGTGTAATTTATCTATAATATGTATGTATTTAGAAACATATAAAAATGTTTATCAGTCATTTAGTACCCATAACACAAGTTCTGCTTAGCTTTGGGCTTTGTGTGAATAGTCTAATAAGACCACCAATAATTTCACCATTCCATTATTTTCTATAATTGCATCTACCACTGCTTTTCTCTGCATCACCTGAAGGTTGACTAGAAAATGCCTATGGCATTAAGTCCACCTTTGTATATAAGAGTGCTTGAAGTAATAAATAAATAAATATGTAATATGCTATATGCTATTATACTATAGCATAGTCTGAAAAAAGCTTAAGTCAAAGAAATATTTGTTCTGTTCAAAAGTCCAAGCTCACAGTACGCAGCGCAGCAGCCAATCGCACAAAATCCACTGTTCCAAACGTGACGTCGTTTCTTAATTACTGCATCCACATACGATTGTAATTATATAATTATAACACTCTAAGATAACATCTAAAATAAAACCAGGTGTTGTGAGTATAGGGATCATAGGTTTTGTTTACAACAAAACACAATGACTCACTGTTTCTGTGTCTATTAAAACAATTTAGTGGAACTATTGTTAGGTATAATAGACAAACCCGAGCCGGCGTCCCGTAGCGAATTATAATGAGATAAAACATTATGAAGAAGAACAAATGAAGCTATCGTATTCCTATCAACATGTGGTTTGACAAAAACTTTTCGCTATACAATTAAGGTTCGTTCTATTGTCACGTTTTTGCTGATATGTGAAACAAATTGAGAGGATTCGTTTTTGCGTGGGGTCTCCCAGGTGAAAAGACTTTTTAATGCTATTAATTTGTTTTTTTACCTCGTGATTTTTGAATTTGATATTTTATATTGATTTATGAGAATAAAAGCGTGTGTGTATGACAACATGTATGAATGTATACGAAGAAAAAGAAGTATTTAAGAATTGTTGCATATGGCGCTCTATAGTTTCTGCCTACCCCCATGGGAAGAAGGCGTGAGTTTATGCCTGTATGTATGTATGTTATAAGAAAAAGGTTTTTTTTAAAGTGAATGGCAGTTAAAAGCTTGTAAAGCTTAACTTAAAATTACTCATGTAATATGAACTGTTTAAAACGTCGTTCGATGCAACAATGTATAGAAAATTTTAAAACAATACGCGTCAACGAAAATAAGTCGTACATAGTAGACCAAAAAGTAAATATGTCACAAAGAAAACAATGGACGTAACACGATTGGTATTAAAAATAATCTCAGAAATGTTAAGCCGGTACTTCAAAATATGCGTCTCACTGTATGCGGTAGGCAACGAGCTCCAAGTATTTGTAAAATGGTAGTTATTATGTTTTAACTCGCCCACACGCGAGTCGCGATGGACGTGTTCGAAAAAAGAAAAAAAATACGTGGAAAAACTCACTAGAAAATTGTCACGTAAAAGTCTGAAGCTTACCTCTCATTGACTCAAGTGTTCCTCCTGAAATAGCGCTGAAACCAAAGTCTTGACAAATCTGTCTCAAAGTTTAACAACTTATAAAAAAAATATCCCCCGTGGTCGAACCTGCTCCCCTGGAGGACATTTGGAAAAAGTAATCTATTCCGATAAGCCAACAAGGAGACTGTTCATTTTTATTTTGTCCATTCCCTGAGGCTTAGAACATCTTACAATTTTTGTGAAAGAGATAAGCGAAAAGCGATATTTCATTACATAGAGGAGTTAGACTACAATAAAGCTTAATTAATTAAAAAGGTAACGGAAATCTAATGAACCTTATAAAGCTGCTTTGATTGAACTATGCAGAATGTTAAGAAGATAACTAAAAGACATATCTACATTTTTCTGAATAAGCCAAATATTTGTATCTTCTATCAACTAAAACTTAGTAAACTTACGCATTACGACAAATTAATGTTTACATACTTTTTTTTTATTTTCATGAAGTCACCTCAAACTGCCAATTTTTCCCAATTGAACATGAACATGAACCTGATACTATTTTGAAATAAAGTTGAAAAAGTGTTCAAGAATTTTGACACGTTGGGGCAACTTGATATGCTAAGCTGACATAATTATTACTAAACCATTCACAGAAAGGATGGCCTATTCAAATGGTTTAGAATTAATCAATGAATAAAATAGTAGGATTTTTTATCATAAGCTGTAGGTGTTCACTTATATCTTGTAACTTGCACCAAACACACAGGGGCATGACGTTGCATTCGCCTCCCACCACACAGCCTTAATCTCCCTACGATGCGGTCGCGATAACGTTTGTGTGGCGACTCTAGAGCGCAATGGCCTTAGAGTAGGCAGGTGCAGAAAATATTAGTACTGAAGCACCTTTAACACCTATGGGTCTAGTTGTCATTTCACGTAACGGCACAACAGTTTATCGAAAAATTTTATGGTAACAATCTCAAAGCAAATATCGAAAAAGATAAGCCAGCACAAACTAACACCCTATGTAGCCGTTAAAGTTATAATTTGTAAGTTTTTAAGGTGTAAGTACAATAAAGAGTATTCTATTCTATTCTAAAATATTTACAGACGCCAGCACATCAAGATTCCCAAAACTGTAATTTTTTCCCAATTGTACAGACGCCAGCACGTCAAGTTACCCCAATGTGTCAAATTTCTTTGATCGTTTTTCAACTTTATGTTAAACAGAATAAGGATCATATTCAGTTGACACATTGGGGTAACTTGACGTGCTGGCGTCTGTACATTAACCTTATTCTAAATTTAAAAACTACCAAAGAAATTTGAGACATTGCGGTAGTTTTATGTGCTGGTCTTTATCTCTTTATGTACAATACGATAGTAATAATTGTAAGGTTTTACGAGATGTTGTAACTAAAACTAAACTCAAAAATACTATCAAATCTATCTGGAACTAAAAAGTTAAAAATGAGTTCAAAAAATTTAACTTTCCGATCAGATAGAACAGTAGATTCTGTGTTTTTATTTATTCTTGTGCACAAACCAAATACGTCACTTTGAAAACAAACAACTTCACTAACATTGAATTAGAAAAGATATTCACTAATGACATTTATTTAGGCTTTGTTTCGGTGTTAGTGTTAATCAGTATAACTATTCTACCTACTTCCGCGTCTGTACATAATTGGTAGCCATTGAATAGAATGTAACGTTTTTGTGGGCACAATATTGATACTGTAGACTTTCATGCGAACGATGATTATCCAGATAAATGATTGTGTATTTACTGAACGGTACTTCGTTTGAAGGTTCATTTAAAGAAAATGTCTTTTATTTATACCTAACTTTTTGCTGTAGGAAGACCCCCGGCGGTGTTTGACGAGTACCCAATCTTCAGTGGTTTTAGTGTTTTTTTTTTTTTCTGTAATCATTTTGATCGCTGTTCCTTGTTGACAGCTTCAACAAGAACTTGTATAAGATGTAAGATTCTATGTCTTGAATTAATTAGCTTCTGTATTGTATGCAATTTTGATGTTGTTCATCCAACTTTTCGAGTATTTGTAGAAATTTGACTTTGGTTACATCATTCTGTAAATTTTACTCACCCACCTCACATTCAGTTTTTTTATTTAGATAAAACCCAAAAAATTACAAAAGTACCTCTTTTGTTTTTTTAAAAACAACACAACAGAAAGAAGTTATGTTTATGTATATGCTTTTTTTAAATTTATCGGATTTCTTTGTAACAACTGTTGTGTGACAGTAGCCGCCACCGAATTTTTTGTTCAATATCCTGTACTTTTTTTACATAACGGTATTTAAACATCAACAGACAAATACAAAAAATGTTACCTCAAAAACTGGCTCAGCACATAAAATACCGTATTATACAGCAACGGAAGCATTACGGCCCCCTTTAAAACATTTAAATGTTCCCAATGACAGAAGTTAAAATTCATTGGATTCCGAAACCCACCCTCTGTCTACAAACACGGGCATAATGCCTCATTTAATAACAAATTAGATCTCACCACGTTAATAAAACGAGTCGAATTCCTTCTGTATTTTCAAAGGGACGGCCCGAGATTCTTTTGTTTAGATATAACACGATTCCGAAAGAAGATTCCGTAATTTATAAAGAAGCGTATAAATCTTGTAGCGGTTGTTAAAAAAGCTAAAAGCACGTGTGAAGTCCAGTTTGATGTTAAAAAAAGGTTAGGTTTTATAAAAACTTGTGTACAACAGTTTAATTAGGTGGTGGTTAGTGCTGTGATAAAAATGCCGTAAATATGCACCACGTCGAGCCAAGGTTGGGTAATAAATAAAGAGGTGTTAGAAAAAGATTTTGTGCAGAATTATGCTAGTGGAATATTTTCAAGGAAGTGCTAAAGCTATCGTGCACTTATTATAAGCTGTTATGGATTCACTATTCATGAAACAAAAATATTTAAGATATAATTTACCTAATATAATGTCTAAATTTTCTACACTAAATCCTGTAAGAGTTGTCACGAATATTGCCATCTCTATATTTTATCGACATCCATTTGATCTAGTGCGATTTTCCATAGTTATAATTTATCATCACCAACTTATCCATCTCTTACAATCCAAAACCGATAAAAGTCTGCCATCATCACATTCAGCAAATTTTAACGTATCACGATACAGCACTAGAAATATAGGTACATAATATAAGCATAAAGCATGATGCTGCTGTCCAATCTTTAAGCAAAAAACATACATATCCAAAGATATATTACCTCAAACCTGCTATTGTAATCGATAGAGATACGAATCTAAAAAATTGTTCGAATGATTTACACATACCATATATGGTGGAAACAATAGAATATTAACCTCCCAACATCGCGATAGGAAAAGGTCTATGTAATAACTTTCACGAGCTTTTGGCTGCTACTGATAATATTAGATATATAGCCGCCCTTTGCATAGTAAATATAAATTATATGTCTCGTAAGCTGTAATTATGTATTTAGGACAAATTTGGTTTGACTGCCTAGTAAAAAGGTGCTGATTAAGAAAAAAAGAAAAAATGTATGATTTGCATAGAAATTACAATGAGGAAAATATACGCATTAGTTCATAAGAGGACAAATAAAAAAAAATATGGACTATTTATTCTTTTATATACACACTTATAAACATTGACGTAAATGATGAATAAACTGTGCCGGTATCAACAGTTCATTCAAATTAATTATGATATTTTACAAAGTAGTAAATTTTGCAAGACAAAGTGGGTTTTTTTCAACGTGAGCATCATTATGTAGAAGACGCCGCTACAGTAAGTAATAGTTGTTGTGTCAAGAGTGATTTGTCAATTGATGTTGTTTGTGTTGTTGTGTCAATTGATTTTAGACCTCATTGCCATAAGTAGAAGGAAATATTTTTAAGAAATCGCTAATCCACGAAAATAGACAAACGTGGTAAATAATGCTTTTATTTGTACAATCGTTGCCTGGCTATGAACAAGTTAGTATTCTCTCCTATATTTGACCATATCTGATAAATTGGAAGGTGTCAAGTTGTAAATCACCAGAAGGCCAATTTCTGTAACAAAGACATTCAAGTATAGTCGTAATCTCATCTCAGTGACAATCAATGTCTAAAATGAATAAAAATTAACGTATATTTGACGGATTGAGATTATTACGTTCTTAAAGATACCTTAAGAGATATTGCCTTTCAGATTGAGATTTAATATTTAGTCAAAGTGAAGTTAAGACAATAGCATTCCATTACTGATAGTCAATCATTTGATTCCCGTTTTAACATCTAACTAAACAAGCATGAATAAAAGGTCTCTAACACATAATTCTCAGAGACCAAGGTAACCATTTAGGAAATCGAAGAAACCTAACAAAAGTGGGTCTCGTGGTTGTTTTATAGCTGTGTCAGAGTCTTTAATTATTACCCCAGTACTATCAGGCTAGCGATCGGAGAAGGCAAAACGCCTACTTCCTTCGTTGTAAGCTTACCGTATGTATTTCAATACGGAATTTGTAATGTATATTTTATGGCCTTGATTCTTTTTGCTGGGTTCGCATGGTGATGTGTGGTTTCGAGTTTTGTGCTAGCTTTTGCCACTTTATTTTTGAGTCAATTTTAGTTCAAAACTAAAGAATGAGTGTAACTATAATTTTAAATAGATATACACGATGGGCGCAGTGGCTGAACTATTAGCTGCTGCACCTCGTGTCTCAGCATCGGTTCTTGCATGATACAAATATTTTTTATGAGTTTTGTGGCTTGCGAATGTGAGTTTTAATGTTTGTAAATGTACTCGCAACATAGAAGAAGTAGAGGCATTTTTGTTTTTGATTTAAGTGATGAATTTAGAACAGTATTAGAAATAAAATATGTCTCAAACGCTAGAATTACTGTTAACAACAGAAGTTTAAATTTAAAATCTTGTGGAGCTGTTCTTATATTAGTATTTGTTAACAATGTAGCTGGAATGGCATCGCGCACCTACTCCGATAAGTTGTTAGGCATGACCTTTGGTACACAGGTTGATCTAGTTAACTAGTTCCTTTTCCAAGTAACAATAGGTAATGGTTACCTATTGACATTAACAAATATCTCAGCCTATTTGTGTGCCTTTTCTAGCCTTTGAAATGTATCGTTTTTAGAGTACCTACTAACGAGATAAATATTAAAATAATTAATAAATACATACGGAATTGCAGTAAAAATAAATACGTAAATAAATTGGCATGTCGATGCCTTTAAAAATGAAGAGGACCATGAAATTACTACTCAAAACGATCAAAAGCAAGAGCAACCAAAAAAACAAAGATTTTTAGCCCGCTGTTGCAACACATAAAAATTATACCAATACACTAAATACTCCGTTATAATGTGAATGTAAAATGCATACTTAACAGCTCGGAATGAGTATAAAAATTAGGAAATTAAGTATACAGATTCGATCAGAATTAATTAGCAACTGCATACCGGTATTGGATTACATTTGTTGTCTTAAAAAACGTGCTTTTCTCACGCCTGTTATTATTTTTTTCACACTACTGAGAAAGCTAGCATTAAAACTTTTTGCTGTGTTATCTCGGTATATTCATTTTTTGGGTTGCAGCTGACGGTCCCGAAATATCTTATACCGCGAAATCATAAAGAAAAGAAACAGAATTGCATAATATTAACGTTTTCGAATTTATCAGTTCATCTCGTGTGATTGTTTGTTTTATTAATGCTTTGAACGAGGTTTATGAGGAAGGTAATCTTCATGACGTGAATATTAATGTTGGGATGTGAGTTTCGGGATAGTTGGGAGAAACGATGGAACATTTAAATGGAGATAATGTTTTGAATGAGGAAGATGGGATGCTTAATCGCGAAGATAATTATCCCTTGATTTAATGGTTCTTCATTGGGTTGAAAACGCAATTGAGCAAGCATAGGGAATACTAATAGGGTTTTATGTTTGCTGTTTATATCTTTTAGCTGGTCCATGTTTTTGTAATCCCATTCTGTGGAGAAACATTTAAACAGTAAAGTTTTTTTGTAACAATCAGTCTTGATTTGACTGATTATTTTATTCAACATACATCAGACATTGATAAAAATCTTAATTTAGCTAATAATAAAAAACAGAGCAAGAATCATAATACCGGATACAGGAAATTAATCAAACATCATTATAATACTGGTGATGATAAGTGCTATTTAATTGGCGCACATGATAAATATACCAAGATCGAAATCTTAAATGAGCTTTTAACATTTTACTTAGGAAATGAATCATTATCAAACCAGTTTGCCATTAATATTTCCTTTAGATTAAGAATATCAATATTGACTTTGTGAAACAATGTGGTATCGGAAGCAGCTAATAACTAATTTAATAAATATTCATGTAAGGCACAGGATATTTGACATGCAAATGATCACTTACTTGCTGATACTGTTGTGTCACATCCTAAAGCACGGGATACAGAAGCGACTAAAATTATAAACGAAATGAATAAACTTATTGGTCATGATCATGGTATATCTATTAAAGTAACAACAAAAGGTTTTGTTCAACTAATTATTTAAACGTAGGTATTAGACAAAATGTGTTGCTATTCTTCTTCACAGCAAGAAAACTAGGAAGTTTTGACAACGGCCAATCATCTGACATTATTTGACATTATATCTGACATACTTTTCGACATTTCTCTAAGACATCTTTTTATTGATTGATTTCTATTTTAATTGGAAAAATTATTTTGCACGTGACAATTTTATTCTGAAATTATTATGTACCTTATGAATATTCGACAGAATATTTATTGTTTGAATAAATAAATGAAACGAAATGGAAGGGCTTGCGTTTTAGGCAAGCGGTCTAGTGTAATCTTAAACATTCAAAAAGTTCTGACTGTCAGCCATAGTGTTAGGTTATTATTGCTGGTTTTCCTAAAGTTTTCTAATTGGAACATTCACTGTCCCACATTAACTTTTGTCATTATTTATGTTAGATTTCCATTGCCACTTTAACTCACAAAACCCGCATTACAGCTATTTGTGGTTAAAAACGGCATCATCATGATTCGCGGCTTTACCACTTACTGCTCTACTTACCCAGTGGCGGATAAAAGCGCTTTAATGGGATGGATTTAATACATCTTATTTTTAACCACATCTATCAGTTCAAAACAGAATTGCAAAATGGGTATATATCTAGCTGGATTCCAGTTCATTAAGGACTTAGCTTATACAAGCTTTTCCTGGAAAAAATCCGTACCTAATGCGAATTTGTTGTTTTTTTGTGCTTAGTAGTGCTGAGATAGTTTAGTCACGTTGAAACAATGAATAAAAGGCGATTAACGTGAGGTATTTATAAGGCAGATGTAAGTGGAAACGCCTGGAGAGGACGCCCTAGAACGATATACATAGGTATACCTTATTGCTGAGGTTCTTCAGAAAGGTCAGGTGCGTCGTACTTGCATCCCGCGTGTTTGGATGACAACATGTATGAATGTAAACAAAGCAAAAAAAGTATGTAAGAATCGTTGTATAAGGCAGTCTGTAGTTTTTGCCTACCCAAATGATAAAAAGTCGTGAGTTTGATGTAGAAGTTGGTTCTTTGTACACAAGTATTAAGGCGTACAGTAATTTGATTTAGCTAAAGAACAAAAAATATAATATTGTGAACTAGTTACAAATGAAATGGTAACAGCGAGATTGTACGACGTTAGTGAATTAATTATAGACAAAAGCGACCTCGTTGACCACGCAGTTCAGATATCGATCGAGAACACGTGTAAAAATGGCCACCAAACATAGTAAGAAGGAGTATTATCTTTATATTGGAATGGTTGAATAAGTCGATTTAATTACGTAAGGAAATTTTGAATAATTGGTTTAATAGAAACCTTTTAATGCTGTTAATAGTAGTAAAAGCAATAAAATACAAGTTTTGTTAAGTATTTTCAGAAAATCGTCTCACTAAGTTTTTATACTTTCTAAAAGCATATTGAGACGATTTGAAACTTATTCTTATAATAACAAATACTGGTCTCAATGTCATTTTAATACCTCAAAATCTTTCAGTCAATCAATATTATATATTTTGTATAAACAATGCTACAAAATAAACCTTATTTTATTTCGATGGTTATCAAAGTGAACTCCATTTGTTATTTACCCCATCATAAAATCACGAGTAACTTCATACAAACTTCGAACAAACAAAAAAAATAAATTGCACGTGAAAAGGTTTCATATCCCGACCAATCGAAGCGAAATCTCGACTCCAAAACAAACACGCCCTCGATACAGAAACTTGCAGATAAATTGTTTGCTGAACACTCGAAATCATCCATCTAGTGTCTTGATCAAATCGTATCGATATCATAAAATACAAAGCCAAAAATCGCATTCGCTGACAGAATATTAATTTTCGAGTTTTCTTATCTCTCGCCCCCTACTGCTTCTCGAACAATACAAAATTAAATAATGGTTTACACTAAAATATGCCATGTGCCTTTTTAAGCAATAAATGTTTGTGTGTTTATCTGCTTGCCACCTCTTTATTAAGTGGTTATGATCGTCATGCCGCGTAAACTTGGATTTTTTTTTTGTAAGATTTCGGTACTTATTCATGTTTCTTGCTTTGTTACAAAGATACATAAATCAGTAATAAAAACCGGATTTTTGATATGAGTTATTATTATGACGTGAGTTATAGTCACACAAGCTATAATACTGGCTGTTGACTGCCAAGACTGGCCTTTTGGTCTAGTAGGAGCACTGACTGCTATACCGGAGGTCGTGGGTTTGATTCCTACCCAGCACAAATATTTGTGTGATAAGCACGGTCCTGTGCCAGGCTGTTATTTATCTATAATACCTATGTATAAATTTAGAATAATATAAGTATGTTTATCAGTTGTTACGTAGCCATAACACAAGGTCTGCTGAGCTTGGGACTAGATGGCGTTGTGTCGTGGAAACTTATTATTATTATAGAAATATCGATGATATTATTATCTTCTCCTCAACTTAGAACAGTACCTATAGGAGGTACCGTTCTAAGTTTTTGCTAATTTGTAGCGTATTTCTTGATAACAGATTCACGCTACAAATTAGAAAGGACAATTAAACCCCTTAAATCAACACACGTATATCATCCCGCTACATTCCCCCAACTGCTCCAACGGAAGCGAAAACAATATTTATTTCTATCGGCCATACATCTCTCGGCAAACCTACCATGAAACTCGTATCGATGGAGCACACTCAACATTGTGTTGAAGCTAAAACAAAAGTCAGTAGGAACCCGCACATACATCCCGGCATCCCGGGATCCCGGTAGGAGGCAAATAGCCCGTAGTGGTAAATCGTCTGGCGTAACGCGCAATATCAATGACTGCAGCATCATTGGCGGGAACGGTCGATTGAACGCACGCGTCGCCCGACCTTGCGTGAGCCAAAGAGTATAGATTAGAAAGGATAAAGGTCCCACTGAACTTTGATAGTTCACGAGTTTGTTGTCTGCCTATTGTAGCAATGTGTGAACGTGTGACATTTATGGCTGTTGCGTTTAGCATAGTTTAATAAGGTAGGTGTTTTAGCGCTGCGTGTTTCAAATTGTTTTTGTTAAATGCGTTTTCTTGTAAGTACATACCAGGTACCTACTAATGTTAAAATTAAGATTTTTTTTTTAAATTTAAAAGCAAAACAAAAATGTTTGGTAAGATAATTTTAACTAATGGACTTGCAGGCGCTTTAGATGTTTGAACATAATGTTAAAGTTTGCATTTACACTAAAACACACCACGTGTGACCTCTTAGCTATTTTTAAATCTTAATCTTTGGAGGTCCATTGGTATCGTATATTTTCAATTCACCACTATTTCCTGAAATTGGCCCCTGCTTTTGTAAATATTATGTTTGGTTCAATGCATCCCAGACAAAGGAAGTCGGTATTGTGCATCTTTTATTTTTAGCTTGGAATTTAGTAGTAAGTACTTACAGAAACACTTGAATGTGTGGGGTCTTTTCACCATCATGACTGGAAATATTATATAAGAAAAAAATATGTAGAAACTTTTAGATGAAAAGTTTCTTTGACTGCATCGTTGGTCTAGTGGTCGCAAGCGCTACTACTGAGCATGAGGTCCCTGGTTCAATCTCCGGATAGGGCAAAGTGTTATTGAGTTTGCTATCTGGAATGTCAGTAGCAGCCCAAAGTCTGGATCTGTGCCCGATTAATAGCAATAGGCTCGCCCCCTATTACATGGGACTTAAACATAACTGGCAAAATGTGGGTTTGTTGTATTACAGGTACACCTTTGTCTAACCCTTCAGGAATTACAGGCCTGATGTTATGTTATGTTTTATAGAAAAACAAGCAAATGTTAGCAAAAATTAGATGAATATCGAATAATTATGCTCAAAAAATCCGAAGAATATTAAACAAAACATAGTTAAAGAATAAAACGCCGAAAATTACCCAAGTTTTGTAACAGGTCCAGGCTTTCAATAAATTTGGCTTCTTTTATTTCCCGTCTCTTTGTTTAGATTTCCGTCACGGGACTAAGAAAAATAGCGAGTCAAACAAAAAGTTTTACCATCGCCAAAGGGCCAGTCGAGCGTGAACCTTCAAAAACAGATAACGGGAGACTCAAAATATCCGGTGTCTTTGAGCCGAGATGTGTAGATATGGTTCACTTGCCACTGGTCATTGACGAAGATCCACACACACATACATTCACTACTATTATCTTATCAACACACGGAAAACCCCACGTATGTGTAATATGATCAAGGAAATTACAATAGTGTGCGTTGTCTCCGAACTTTGGCAGTAGACATCGCTTCGACTCTGGGACTTGTGGGGACGTATTGTGACTATTTGTGACATAGTGCAATTGCTTAACAAGCTGGCTTTGTTGCGCCTAATAACAGCAAGCTTCGTTTTGCCGTTGACCCAGTTAGCGAGATCTTTGCACAAAGACGTCCCTATTTTTGCGGTGCACTTATGCAAAAACAAACGTGCTCCAGATAGTGGAAGTCAGTTTTGTTTGTGGTCAGGTGTCGTTTACGTGACGATTTGGTTGCGGTGCAGTTCTAGGGCAAGCATTTTGGAGCAGTAGAGTGCTGTGAAATGTTCTTTCACTTTGCATTATAAGACGGTTGAGATGTGATTTATTTTGTATTGAGGAACAGTATTGTTCTACTTCAGTCTGTTCAAGCGTTCTACTCTGGCAAAGACAAATTTATCTTCTGTGAAAATAACTTAACTTGCCTTTGAATTTCTAATAAGTAAAGAGATTTAAGATACTATAGAGTGAACATGCGAAAGAATAAAAAAAAAACTGTGATCGCATGTCTCGGTAACGCCATCTAGAATAGGTAGCGTACTAAACTAGACTAATTGACTTGTGTCCACTAGGAATTTTAATATTTATTGTGTGTTTTGTCTGCGATTCGTATTTATGTGTATTGTTTCTTTTATTGGTTTGCAATTTTTACTATTTGATGATGTAATGTCATTTTAATGTTTTTTTTATTGTTTTTTTTTATTTTTTTTTATTTGACCGCTATTTATTTGCTTCTTTAACTTGTTTGACATCTTGCATTTGACATTTGTTTAATAATTTAGGTAATGTATTGTTTAGTAATTGTTTATCAGCAAAATATTGAATCTGTGTAATCATATGACTTGTAAGAAACCCTTATCAATAAAATACTATGACTATGTCTATGACACATTATTGAATGAAAATTTTATTCCTGATGTTTACCGCCTAAGTATAGTAAGCATTGAAAGTCTTTGCTAATAACAATGGTCACAAACAAAAGAAGTCTCCCTGGTGGTCATGATTTTACTAACGGTCCTTACAAGTATGTAGCTAACTCTTATTCCCCAGACCTTAATATAGACCTAATTAATTAAAATGTTCCTCCTACCGTCTAATAACGTACTACAGACTAGCATAATGTTATTCCTACATAGCAAATAGTAGCTATTAGACGCCGACTCCCTTGAGTCGAATAACTTACAATTAGACGTAAAAAACGCCAGCGTAGTAAGCGCTTTTTGATGCGATCGCCGCTGTTTGGTCTTCTACACGATTTCATTAGTAATGTTCTTGATGTACGAAAAAGCGATTTAGTGCTTCTTTTTCCCCAATTTCTTTCGATCACAAATCTGTCAGCTGGTAAGGAAGGCAAGGAACCGAATACGGTTGTAAGTTTTTTTTTTATTTCTTTGTGTGGAAATGACAGTAAGGATAAACAAATATACTTGAGAAGGGACCTCAACCCAAATTCAGACACGATAACAATTAGCAATAAATTAATTTTATAACAGCATGGTTTTGATAATACTATGTTTTGCAATAATGTGCCTAACATAAAATTCCTATCAATACTTTAAAAGAAACGTCTTGAATCTTTTGTAAGAAGTAACGTTTTCATGTAGGTACGTTACCTTCATCCAGCAAAACATACGAGTTTTTTTTATTTTTGTTTGAACTTTACAAAGGAACGCTACCAATTTCACATAGTAGGTAATTGGCGGACAATTCGAAACGTCTATTTACTTTCCCGACAAAATTCCAATAGTATAAAATTACCGGTAATTGGTAAGGTTGCGGAATACCGTATCCAATTAAAGGTACCAATTTTTTACGCCAGATTGTCGTCGTTGGGCATCTACGGTTTTTGCTGCGGACGGCTATTGGGTCTGTCGGAGTTTTTACCGGACGACAACCGACGAAGGCGAAATTTTTTGCTGTGTCCGAACTCATCTCCGAACGTCAAGTACCCATATATTTCGGTAGCGACCAGCCACGGGCGGCATAATTGATTGAATTCGCTGTAAATAAGCTTCATTTTTGCCGTACCTTTTTGTTTGTTAAACACATGCTTCGGTGACATTTTTTGCTAGTAAAAAATACCCTTTGTTTTTGGTTGCGATTGAAGTAAATGTAAGACTGGAAAGTCACATTGGATCTTATTAATAATTTAACTTTTTACTTGGTACGGGTAAGGACAATGAACCTCGTCTCCACATTTTTTCATTGCTGCCCAATTTTTATGACTGACAATCAAAGCTAAAAGCCCTCTGACATTCCTATCGGTTTTTATTTTTACCGTCGCACGACGTATTAACTGCTCCCAAATATAGTAGAATGACTTCAAATGTAAATATTTTAAAATATCTTTAAGCTATGAACGATATTTTAATAGGCATTTATTGCTTTTTCAGATTCCAAAGTGTTGATGATTGTGATCTTGTCAATAAATAATCCCATACGATGTTTTTTGTTAAAATATGAGTTTGGTCTTGTTGTGACATTACAACTTTTAAAAAATACTAATAGTATGTTATAGTTGCCCGTATAAATACTTTTCTTACATACATACATACATACATAAACTCACGCCTTTTTCCCATGGGGGTAGGCAGAAACTACAGAGCGCCATATGCTACGATTCTTACATACTTCTTTTGCTTCGTTTACATTCATACATGTTGTCATACACACACGCCGGTTGCGAGTACTACGCACCTGATACTTTTCTTTTCTTTGCTATTTTTACATTGAATCAATATTCATAAAACAACAAGGTATTTTTATCTATGTAACTATTAGATAATTAAACCTTATACATCAAGACCGTCTTAAAAAAAATATGATATATGATATAGAAATATGCAAATAAAGAAGAAAAAAAAACAAAACACAAACTAAGTTTGAGGAAGACAGCTTATTAACAGATTCCAATAAGATAAAAGATGCATGCAGATCAAAAAACGATGTTCTGATAAGGGAACGCAATCATCACAGCGGCAGCGGTAGGCGTGAACACATAACTTATACCGACTATAAATTGAACAAAGTCAAACATTCAACAACCACGGTTGCATTGATTCGAATCGAATCATTCAATAAAAACGCCTGAATTCGAACATCGAAACTGCGATTGAGATCAATATCGCAGTTTTAATAAAACAGCTGGGGAACGGGCACCGTATCCGGAGTTTGCTTATTTTTTTCAAACGAGAAAAAAGTTCGTGCCCCTCGAAAAAGCAAGCAATGATAATAGAAACAACGGGAGCGCCGTTCTAAAGGGTTACTCGTGTTTTTATTTGCGCTTCTATAGAGGTCCTTTTAGAATGCGTTAAAAGGAGACGCTCAAAATCTCCCAAAGTGTGCGTGGGTGAAAAAATAATACGGCCACTCTGTCGCCTAACGTTTATGTTGGCCATTTGTATTTCCTGTTCTGTTTTACATGCTATTGGTATCTGTATACCATTGAACAGAAGGCTGCATGTCAGTAGTAATAAACCAGTATAGGCTGATCTCGATCCTATTTAAATTTGAAAGGTCAAAGTGTCATCATTTCACTGGCGTGCGGTCGACTGTCCCAAATGTGTGTACGTAAAGAAAACGATTTAATGCAATACTTTCAGGTAGCATGCGATGTGTAAAATGTTTATCGGAATAGTATCATGCTTTATCAATGTTTATTTTATGGCAAAACAATTATAGTATTTTTCCCAGATATTTTATTGAACGCATGCATGTACACGCGACCGTTATATTTTGCGAATATAAAAATAAAGCTTTGCTGGAGGCTTACAAATAACATTCGACTTACCAATTTCGTACGTCATTTTTTTATTTGTCTTGTCTTCTATAAAAGCTCCTAATAATATCAAAGTCCGTTCAAAAAATGTCTCAGATTTCAAATGATAATGTCTATAATATTTTTCTAAAATGAGTCGTTGCCTTCTCAAATGTTGCCACATAAAAATAATGTCCTCATTGTTTATGTGATCCACAGAATAGGATGACCTGACAAATAAAAATATGATAATAAAGAAATGTGATACTTATGACATTTTGAACCAGAATATATTTACGATCAGGCGGTATGGCTACCTCCGGTATTTTTATAAGAAACCCGACCTAATTGGTGACTTACGGACACGCCATCTAGCGTGACTGGCCGTGGTGACAGTTTGAATTCTTAATTACGTAAAATATAGTAATTGGCGGCACCCACTTCACTGTTATTGGCATTTGCTTTGCTTTGTCTCGGCATAATGACGTCATTTACGTAATTAAGGTTGACCATCGTATTTTCTTTGAAGGTCCTTGTTAGAACTTCGCTTGCAAAGAGAACAAAGTTCTAAGTAGAAATAAATGAACGTTAAGTTATATTGAAGTTGGAAATTATTAAAATAAAGAGACTTATTTACTACCTAGAAGAAGATAAAACTCATGAATGTGGCATTCCCTTTGATGCCAAACGTTACTTGAAAACGTTACATAAATCGATTCAGGAAAATACAGTGAACTTTTTTTTTAATTTTCTTATAAGAGCTTATAAGGCACTGCATCAGATAAATTATTATCGTTAAAATATTAAAACTGATTAGTTAGTCTAGTTAGTTTTTTGTGAGTATATTAACTATGGTTGATGATATTTATAATTTCTATAATAAAAGATATAATATTTTCTTCTATTTTCATATTTCTCGCTAAATTGCACCTACCACTGCTTATCTCTGCATGACCTAAAAGTTGACTAGTAGAAAATGCCTATGGCATTAAGTCCACCTCTATGCATTTGTGAGCTTGAAGTATTGAATAAAAAAAGTAAAAAGAAACGGATTGTTTCGAACTTGTTAGAAATCGTCTAGGGATAATCGATGGCATTAAGTAACTACTCGCTAGGGCAAAGGTGACATTTTGAACTAGGTCGCTCCGTGAAGGCCATCTGCAGTTAGTAATGGTGCTGTCAGTCGATGCGAGGTTAATGCTGGTCTAATTAAAATAATAGACTGTAATTAATATTATTAAATGCATAAAAAAGAGTAAATTAGTTATCCGAGTAGTTTTATGTTTAGTGGGATTGTTTTTTAGTGTACATTTTTTTTAAGTTTTCATGGATAAGTTAGTCTGGATTGGATCGGAAATCTTGAACATGGTTACATAGAGATAAATATTAACAAGTTTGTACTTACTATAAAACACTTGTAAGAAAATTTAACGTGGCTAATACTTGTTGAAAAGGAACAGTGGTTTTCCCTGCAGGGCCCATTGATATTCACCCTGGTACCGATATTTTCCAAAACTTAAACTGTATTTTACCAATTTATTTTTTGCATAGAGCTTCAGGTTTTTTTAAATCAAATCAAATGTAATCATTTATTTGTTATATATGGGATAAGTACAGATGTTCTTTACATAATTAATTACTTGATAATGGTCATTCCATGATCAGCCACTTGGGCATACAAGTTATCAATAAAATATTACTAATATTTTTAATAAATATTACTTTTGTTAGTACTGCTAACAAATTCAAAGCAAATTTTGCGAAGTAATAGTACAAAAAAAAACATATTTATTTCTTAAAGCTCTAAATAGAAGAGTCAGTTAACTTAAAAGCGCATAGTCAAGGCAAAAAAACGATACACCGCCATGACGTTGCCATTTCTATTTTCAAAGTCACGGCTAGCAGCAAAGATTATAAATTCCAAACCCAAAATAAGGATTCAACTACCAAAACAGACTAGTATTTTGAAATATCATCACGCACATTAGTAGATTATACTCAAAGATTAACAAAATGGAAGCACACTTGATAAGAAGGTCATAAATACCAGTTTTGAAAATGCTCTAACTGGAATAACGATAACATCTTTTGAGCTTTTTATACTAAAAAGGGGTGTGAGTGAAAAAAAAACGTATAAAACTAGGGTCCTTGCCCCGTTGACGGCCACAACGAGTTTTATTACATACGACATGTTGACGAATAGGGCGTAAAATTCTACGGTTTTGTGTCAAAGAGTAGGTTTTAAAATAGACGAGTTACACAAGAGGAGATGTACCATTACGAAAAGTATGCGCTGCTGTTGCTTTGTGTTGTCGTAATGATAATAAAACAGAAATACACTCCCGTTTAACTTATGCATGTTGGTATAATATGTTATAATACTCGACTATTGTCGTTCTTTATTAATTAATAAATGATTTGAACTATTTTCACTGGCACTTATCTGTAAATAAAGAATCAACAAATTTCAATGACTTGACCAAAATTTAGGTACATGATCAGCAATAGGTGTCAGCCATATGTACAAGAAATAGAAAATAATTTGAACTAACTATCATTTCGTACATCAAGGGGCGTGATAGCCTCTCGTACATTTTACACTTCACCCTGAACTTTTAGTTCAGAAAAACTTTCAACTTACTTGGTATATAAACGCTGTAAGGTACACAATATACAAGTCAGGATAGTTGGCAGGTAAGTAATAATGCATCAGGAAGGAGATAAAGTCTAGCCTCCAGGGGACCAACTAAGTTATGCGATAGAATAAGTAATGCACATACATGTACAAGTACTCAGACGGTCGAACGTAGGTCTTCGTGAATGTATACCTTCGTTGGTTGATGAAAGATAAGATGATTCCGTAGACGATGATGTTTCAGTAAACAAAAGGAATATTGTAGACTTCATGAAGCAATAGAACTGTCTGTTCTAAAAAATTAAACTTAATTGTTTTAAAACCCCCAACGCCAAAAAGTAAAACTCACTTTACAAAGTTAAAAATAACATTTTTTGGCGTTTAATTACTTTTTGGGGTTGGAGGTTTTTAAATTTTTAATTAAATTTTAATTTCATTAAATTTAAAGCTGCTTTTTAATTTAAATTTAAGCCACACATATTATTATGTTTTTAAGTAAAGTTAATATCTATAGACGACTAAAATCGCAACGGCAGCTAATACAAAAGAGCTGATAACATTGAAACGGCTAAACCGATTTTGATAAATCACGTCTAAAATCCATCGCAAAAAATCCTGTTTTCAAATAAAAAAACCGCATCTAAATCGGTTTACCCTTTTAAGCGCTACAGTGCGACAGACAGACAGACACACACACATAGCGGTCAAACTTATAACACCCCTCTTTTTGCGTCGGGGGTTAAAAATGATAGTGATGAAGAAGACGCAAAGAATATGTTAAAATAATAGTACAAGTCCCTGCCGTACATGATTGGTTCTGTACCATGTCGAGTAAAAACCGACAAATACCATATTATTTTTAAGGCAGCAATAGAAGTGAAGTCTAGACCAGTCAGTGCAAGCATTTGTCAGTAATCGTGAGCTCAACTCATAACTTGATGTGCTAGCTATAATCAAAGTAATATAATATTCACTTTCTGCTCTAGATAGAGACGATTAAATCGAACGTGTATTTATAGAGGTTATGAGAACACTTTGAACGTTTTGCCTTGGATACACTATGAATTGACAATGATGATCGATCTGCTAACAATGTGACGTGGAAACTACCATTTTATTTTTATGCTTTTAGCAATCGGACACTTAGATAGTTTAGTTTTATGTTGATGAAGAATTATAATGATGATTAAAATTATACTGGTACACAGAAAAAAGAACTTTGTACCAGTATCATTTCAGATGCTTAAAGAAAGACTACTAAACCTGCATGATACCGTTCACCACAGGCATACAAACAAATGAATACAGATTGCACTCATGCTGTTTGAGTATTTACGAGTTTGTAAACCTAAGGAAACTTATGATTATTGCTTTATTTTATTGTATAATATTTATAGGTTTCCACGAAAAGGAAAAACTAGTTTTAATCGCTGTAATATTGTGCAAAAATTTTATTATTTTAGGATTTCTTGCAATAACAGTCACTGAGAGAAACTGGTAACAATATAAATAACCTGGAATTATTTTAGGGTCCCTTGAGGCAAAAACGCACAAGGAAGAAAATAATGACAGCGATAAAGTCCAAACGGTAACGCTTCCATCAAAAGTCTCTGAAAAACAAACAAAAATCATTCTACATTTTTATATAATCTTTGCCGACTAGGGCACGGCACAGTCAAAGTATTGCGTGACAAAATAATACCGCACGCACACTGTCAAATGATAACTCTATGTCTATCAATTTCCAGAGGAATGGAGCACTGTGGTGTGCTTAAAGTTTATTATGGCGTTCGTAGATAAGGCCAAGTTGTATTATTCAGTCGCTGAATAACTAATAGGTCGATGTTTGTTTTTGTCCTGGAATATTTTTGGGTCACGGCGGTAATTAATTAAGTGCTGACTTTGCTGGCTTGCTTGCCGTTTTTTTCGAAAGACAAAAGTAACTAAATACTTCGTAGATATATATCGTTTTTCTTTTATCAGCAAGGAACCAAATGTAATTTAATATCTGCAAAATTTCAAGTTATTGGCATCCACATTTTTTTTTCAAAGATCTACCGTCCCTACCAATTAAGTGTACCTTGATTTATTTGAGTATTTTTGTAAAATTTAACAGGGAAACATTGAATTTTCGGCCATATTTTTTGTGCCATAATAACGACGCAGGAAACCAAATTAGTAGCCTCAGAGGGCGATATGTCCTCATCATCATTATTAATGGGAACAAATTAAACGTTGTTGAAGTCCCCACGACTCGATTTTTCTCTCTCCCTTTGCAAATTAACTACAACGAATTCTACTCAGTCTTCCAGATTTAAAATTCAAATTATTTCACTGGTTTAGTTTTTTCAAAATAGAAACTGGCTTTTAAGTTTCTGTTCCATGATTTTAATAGCGTTATACGTGAATTATTTTTTTTAGTTTATCATAAACGTCGTTTATATCGGTGACGGAAAACATCGCGAGGAAACCTAGACCTGTAGTACAAGCCTGGAATGGCCGACACTTCTTGAGCAAGCATTTTGATCAATGCTTGGAGTTTCTCTTTATGAGAAAAAAGCTCAGCCCTACAGTGGAACAGTAACGAGCTGGTATTATTATTGTTTACGTGAGTAAGTTGATCGTTTTTGTCATTTACATTTTGATTTATTGTGAGAAAAGTTTTAAGTACAAGTGGGCAGAGTCACAAGAGTAGACCAAAGAAATAACAATAAAAAAGAAAGAACCAATAGCTTGTGTAAACGATGGTATGGGTAGAAAAGCGGTGGTTACGGTAAATATGGCAAAAATGAATAAGTCTCAATTGATATGGTGCCCTATCGATTGAGACAAAGAGTATGATGATGATGATCATGATTTTCCAACGCGACATATTCGTCAAAAGTAACGTTGTTATTGAGAGATTAGCCTCTTGTCACTTATGACTTGGACATACCATAGCCCTTATTGGTGAGATTCTTTAGAAAAGTCAGGTGCGTAGCGTAGTACTGGCAACCGGCATGTATGTGTGACAACATGTATCAATGTATACGAAGCAAAAGAAGTATGTAAGAATCGTAGCATATGGCGCTCTGTAGTTTCTGCTAACTCAAGGGAAAAAGGAGTGAGTTTATGTATGTATGTAGTCACTTTAAACATTTTCAAGACATACAAGTAATTTGTTACAACAATAAATTATAATTAACATTTCTTTTGTCTTGGTATTCTTATATTTAAGAAAAGATAAGTAATTTACCTTAGATGCTGTTTCTTTCCCCGTCCTTCAGGGAAAACCTTTGTAAGCCTTCAGGTCCGCTTATTAATGTTTGTACCAAGCATTCGAAACATAATATTTATATTCTAAGATGGTAAATCTGCGTTGTTAATTTCATACATCCCTTGAGGGTAGCTTTTCCTAATTCTTTTAGAAGAGGTTTTAGCTCTACGTGTTAATGAAAAAGTGTTTTGCATTTTAATGGAAAAACAACAATTTCTAAATGGAGTATTTGTTATTTTTTACAAGGTAAGTATATTTTTGATGATAGAAAAGAAAAGACAAGGTAAAGAAATGAACTTAAGCCTGCGTAAGCTGAAATGTTTTTTTTTAACCTGCGTCTGACAACGCTTGTCAGACTGATTGCGGTAGCGAACCTAATTAATTAGTGTTACAGAATAGATATAAACACTGACTCATCAAGAAAAATAAGTTATTTTAAATTAAAACCATTTTTTTCTTTGTGTACTAACTCGTTTTTTTTTAATAAATTGTTTGCTTTCTCTTTGGGCGAGACTGGTGAGCTTAATATCCTGCAGATAGACAATATTTGATAACATAGGTACGTCATTTAAAACTGTGCTAGTGTAAATTTATATTATGTTTTATCTTACAGTAGAGCTGTAAATATTCATTGTTGTTCAAGCTAAAGCAAGCGATATGTGATGACGTGAATGTTGTTATTTTTTAACCTGACATTTCTCAGTAGCTACGTGGAGTTTGAATATGTCCCCGGTGGATGGCAAAACGCGACACTAATGTGGGTAAATCTCTGCATGCCTTGAAATACAGCCATGATACTGTGTTACTAAAACTCTTTACAGAGACTAAAAATACGTTATTGTACATAAAAACATCCATGTGTACTCCGACTATTGCTTGGAACATCGAATATTAAATATATTAGAATCAAAAGTTCCTGTTTTCTATTGGAAACTACTAACAAATCTCACGTTTGCTTTGAATTCAATCTATTTATGCGAGAACTATATTTATTCAAAATCAGTATTTTTCCTATAATTATGACGTTTTCCGAATGTTCATTAGCTCGCAATATCTTAACAATAATTCATATTTACAATCACCAAGAAGCAAATGCAGATGGGTAATTAGTAGAGTTTTTAGTTTTAAAATTAAATTAAGTCTTCTAGCTTTTGATCTTTTACACCTTTTTGCAAAATCTATTAGGTAATACACGCCATTATATACAAGTATACACGAAATCACGATTTACCTACATAGTTACAAAGTAAGAGCATACAATTTTTGCGACAAAAAAAAAACAAAATGCACTTGCTCCCAACACATCGCAAAAATATTTTGAAACTCGAAACCGTTGTTTAGATAACCCTCAAGTTCTACTTTAGGGACCATTGGGAAAAATATCCCAGAGAACATAGTCACATACACATGTGGTAGCAGGTAGTGCGCTTTTGCGGTTTCATTGCGTGCAGGAAATTCGTGAATGGAGCGGCTGGGCTCTCGAGATCGTTTAGGGTAGAACTTTTTGCATTCCCACGGTGCCTGACCATTGAAGGGTTAAGATTGACGTGGCGCTGATTTTTTGCGAACGCTCCATTTGTGCATTATGGTAAATAAGGAAATGCGAGGAATTTGAGTTATGGCGATGAATTTGATCGTAAAAATGAGATTTCGAATTATGGGGAATTTGAAATTGATTATTTTGTATTTCTGGCATATTGACTTTACTAAAATTAAATATCTTTGATTGTAATTTGAAGTTGTTTAGAAATTAATAACGGATAATCTTTGTATTTCGAAAAAATCGGAATATTAATTTAATAACCTATTTCATAGAAAAAAACTAGAATAAAATTACAATTAGATTAACATTGATTACAAAAAAAAGATCTTGCATAGAATGTTCCATACTTTTTCAGCTATATTGCAGCGTGTTTAACTAAAATACAAAAAACAAACCTCGGGCAAGTGCGAGTTTAACTCGCGACTTGAAGGTTCCGCCCCGTTCTGGCGATTCTTATTTATCTTAATACCTAGTATAGGTACATACAAACTAATAATAATCATAAGAATTAACTTAACTAGGATTAATTTGTATAATTTGGATTTGTTCTGTTTCTGTACTGTAGAACTTGCTTCTTAGCCATTTTAACTAAGTAAAAAAAAAGTCAACCTAGAGACACTGTGACTCTTAGTCATAAGTAATAGGCGTAGAATAAGTAACACATTTCTTAGAAAACGAACTTGTCAAACGGACTGACGTACAACGGAGTAATCTTCCGTTTTATTACTTTTCGAATTACGGAACCCTAAAAACGAAGTCATCCAGCTTCCCTTACAAGATTTTTGCTTAACGGGAATTCATCACAAAAACTGGTCGGTCATTAAATTTCACAGACACAACCAGGTGGCATACCTACTTACCCGAAGTGATTTACAACAGGTGAATAATTCTGTTTTATATTACACTGAAATCCGGTCGTCCCTGAAGTACCTGTGTTATTTAATTTGGACCCAGAGATGAGTTATGAAGACTCAAGCCTGTAGCACTTTGTTATTAGGTAAGTTTGTAGACGTCTGTATTGGATTACGTTTTTGAGCTATGTTGATGGAAATGCTTTACTAATAGAGCGTCTCTTTTTTAGCTCTAAAAATAATCAAGTTTATTTATAGCATTTTAAAAATAGAAAGGTGATCAGCAGGGCTATTTGACTATCTTTTCATTCATCATCATCATCCACAGCCCGACTTCACCCACTGCTGGGTATAGGCCTCTCTTTTTATGTACCAATTTCCACGTCCTGTGACAGTCTCATCCACGGTACTCCCACAATGGCAACAATGTCGTCCGCCCATCTCACCGCTGGACGCCTTACACTTCTCCTGCCGTTTCTTGGACAGAGGATTAAAAAAAATGGTATTGCTTATTTTAAACTTCAAGTTACGGTGACTACCAGTTGGGATTATGAGCGCTTCGTCACAACTCAGCAAGTGTGCATGATGTCCCCCATGATACCTACATATTATTTAGATCTACAAATCTCGTATTGAGTCTGTTCAGAAGAAATTTTTGCGTTACTTGGATTAAAATTCTTCTTCGCACTAATATAAACAACCTAAGGAAACGGCCGATACTCCAAGTACCATACGCATCGACCAAGTATAGGCGCAACGCTTTCTGTATACGTAGTTCCATTGCCCTTAATAGTTTACCATCACATCTGGAAATTGATTTATTTTGCACTAGCGCACACAATATTAGGAAGATTTTAAATAGAGATTATTTTGGTGACAACCATAGATAGTTTTTTAAATCTGATTTTGCACTAGCCGTATTTAAAATATTGTTTTTTTTTTTTAGTTTATATAGGCAAATATTATTATGAACTGTAAACAATCATATAATCGCTGCAATTTGGTCAACGCAAGTAACATATAATTATTTAGATTTATACATGTGGAAGCTTGTTATTAGCAATCGTACCTGAATTTATGCATGATATTTAAATTGTTATTAGTCTGTAAGCTTTCTTTAAAATTAAATAAATAAATAAAATAAATATTTGTTAGACATCAAATCAAATACAGTTAAAGGTGCAATTGTGTAATTAGATCACAAAAGTCTTATAAATAAGTAGGAAGCCGCCCCGTCGCTAGCCAACCAACAACGCGCCCCTAGCGACGGGGTTGCCAGATCTGTCGCCAACAACATTGGTGATAGCCAAAGAAACTAACTTTTTGACAGTCAATCGTTGAAGACTTTGCCCATGCAGTTCATCACCATGAACTGTCAACGGAAAGCCCCGCTGGACTTATTTATTTCTATGCTTAATATTGTAAAGAAGTAACATTTGTTCGTTCGTTAATTTGTAAGTGATCTCCGGATCTCTTCACTCGATTGCAAAAAATATTTTCATTGAGAGATAGCTGCGCTATTTGCTAACTATAATAATAATAGTAAAGTAACTCCGCAGGGCAGCTTGTAGCGAGCTGTTGGGCAGTAGTGACCCCATGGACCTGATCTCCCAGGAGAAGTCTTGTTCCTCATCTCTGGCTTGCCTTAATCGGCCAGAGTGAGCTCTGATGAGGAACGCAGCTCCCACCTCTTTCTTGCCTTAGTTGGCCTTTTAGAGTGGAGATTCGCAAGAGCAAACGTGCTCGGAGGAAGATAGCATTCCAGTAAGGTGCTGGTAGGGATCTTGACCGTACTTTCGGGATTGTCCTAATAGCCGTGGAATGCCGCTCTACTCTTTTAGCATCTCAGGACAGGTTGCCCTCTTGTCGCTACGTCACTTTGTGCTAGCGGCCGTTCAAGAGGGCCCATTATTGAGTGTGCAAGTCACCCTCTGCCATTTGATCCGTATAAATATATAACATTGGTGAGGCAGGGGCTATAGTCTTTCATAGATGTAGGTATCCAGTCCATTTAAGCCACCCTAGCCTATAGTCCAGTACTTTTGATGCCATAGTCTGCAATAGTCTTACACCAGCCGTAGGTTTTCCTTGGGTGCACTTCTGTAGTGCATACAGGGAAAATCTGCGGTTGGTGCCTCACTTCATTAAGATGACAATGGGCCTCTGCGAGTTGGCTTCGGCCCCTCGTATGCCTTGAAAAGGTCCGGAACCCAAGGGTTCCGAGAAATAACAAGAAATAATAATTATTATTTATTTAAATCCCTTCAAAAACTCAAGTGGCTCTGGCTCTTGTACTAGGAGTTTCTGTATCACAAGAGCCAGAACTAACTAACTGTTATAGTATTTCTTATTTGTTTGAGGCTTGGCTGTCAAAGCAACAATGTCATAAAATTATTGGAGCTGGTTCAATATTTTAAGTTATTTGAAGAATATCAGTTAGTATTTTTTCAGAAAGCGAGTCTTCCTACTCACACACAGTTGTTTACATACTCTGTAAACATTTAAAACTGTCTGTCTATTATGGTTCATGTGATACAACTAGCTGACAGACAGACGAACGGACAGACAGAATGCTGCGGCTAAGTAATAAGGCCCCTTCGGCACCCTTTTGGTAAGGAACCCCGTAAAGTTTCTAATGCTATGTCAGTTAGTGAATAATTTAACACCATGTGAAATGTGTCATTGTAAAATTATGTCCAATTGTTCAGTTTTATGTAAATCCAATTATTATAAAATATATTTTGACCTGAATGCCCTTTCATACCCATATTTTGCTCAACCTTCATAAGGAAACGTTTGCACAAATACTCGATTGCATGATTAAGGATATTTTATTGACAATAAATTTCGTAACATAACGAAAAGCATAAAAGCTTTCAAGCCGCTTTCTATCACATTTTAGCGACACTAAATCTTTTATGAATTATAACAAAAGTTCCGTATTAGAAAAATCGTCACGCGCCCATAATAAAAAGCATACAAACATCACTTTTATTGCTTGGCGGTAAAAATACACAAATCGCCAAAAAAAATCTATGCATGCTTGCTATAAAATATTAGGACAGGGGGCCAATAAAGAAAACGGTATATTAGGTTCTGAAAATAAGGGCTGCGCCACAAATGTAGTACGTTTCGCCTGACTTTTATCGGTCATAAACCGGGATAATGTGTCGGTATAAGCGTATTTCGGAATGGTACAAATTTAGACGGGAGGCGCCGAGCGGCCCGCTACTCGATATTAGCTAATATGTAGCCATGCTCAATGCGAGCGCTCAAAGGACTTTTACACTTCAAGACGGAGGTTTTAGTGGAAGGTTTTGTTATTATGTCACTCGCTCAAACAGGGATTCGGATTTACTCACGCGGCTACAATCAATTTAGAACTGCTAGGTTTTTAACACGTACCTACACCATAAAAAATATAACTTTATTGAGACTACTGAAAAAGGGTTGTTAAACCTATTTTATCGTTAGAAACAACTTGAACCATCAATGGCAAAACTCTGAATTCTCAAATAAAATCAGTTACTCCATACATTTTATTAAGTTACGTATAATGAATATGTTTTTTCGCGATTCCATGGTTCGACCCATAGTAAATATATAGGGCATTTTTTTAATCACCAGCCAAATTTTCACAGGATGTTCTATTCATATATGAACAACTTTCACTACGGGACCGAGTCGGTTATCTCGAAAAAAATATTTACTGTTGCATACAAAAGTTTAATACCTATTCGACCGAAATGTATGCAGCAGCTGATTCTTTCTTCGAAATTTCCGAGTTGGTTCCATAGTGAAATTTATTCATATTCTTGGTTAGAACACCTCGTGAAAATTTGGCTGGTGATCAAAAAAATACCCTGTATGTGGATGCATTATTTGATAGTTAAGTGTATTGTGTATTGAAAGCAAGCTGGCTACCAGCACAAATTACAGTAAAGCTTCAAATAAAATTGTTTTCTAATTAACCATTGAAAGGAAATTCCAGTTTTAAATTTGTATAAACATCCAACCAATTAGAGTCCCCAAAATAACTAATCAACGTAACATAACCATTAGATCTATGGTACTAATAAAATCCGTACAAATCAGTTTCATTTATAACGTTACAAATATCGGTGTGTAACAGAAGATGGGGCAATATATAGGTGTCACAACACTTCACACATCACTTGTTGAATCGACAAATGGGTGGCGATGGGATACTTCTTATTTGACACTTACTGTATTTGTTACAGAAAAAAATATTTAACTATGGATTATTAGAAATAGTTTGAGAGCGTGGCGAGTTGGTAGTCATTCTTTTAATTTGATACCTATTCTTCGCAAAAATGCTTGGCGTCATGTAAATTCAAACGTAACAGAATTGACCAAAAGTTGCATAACACTTAGTTCCAGTCAATTTATGTTTGCCTGGTAAAAAATTTAGACAGTCGATATAAAACTGTCTAGATAGATATGTTTAATTAATCTATCATACCGGGCTCTCTAATTTTAATCATGGTTGCGCTTCGTGGGATAAGACTGTTACGCTTTGATGGTTGCGCTTAGAAATGGTTGCGCTTCCAGGAGTACCCCCATAAAGATTTGAGATTTAAGTTGTCATTTATAATAGAGTAACTTTTATATGCATTAATAGAGTAGAACAGAATTTTATTTGCAAGAATGTAGGTATTTTGAAAAGTTAAAGTTTACTACACTCTACCATAACATACCCTAAAAATATTCCAATGTCATTCTTAAATAACTAGGTGCAATTAATATAAAGATTTATGAATTATTATTAATGTCAAAATTAAGTAAATGTAATGGGATCACTTTTATTCTATTTTTACATTATTCCATATATTCGCCAATGTTATAAAATAATTTTCCAACTGGCCAGCTTTTATTTGAACACGGGTAACGAGAGTTCCTTAATTGAATTCGGTTGCACTTGAATGGCGTGAACATATACATTCCTCCTGAATATTTGTAATCTACATTGAGATACATTTAGTTCATGTTTAACTTATATTTATTTCTAGCAGAAGCCTTTTTTGTGGCTTTCTTCTGATTGCATACGAAAATAGTGCGAATTTTGCTTTACTATGTACATAGGGGAAGGTTGCGATCATTGGACCGCTTCTTTCATTGGACCACTTAAATATTTCGTAAAATCGCAACTCCAGTGACGCGTAGGTACGTTACAAAGCATGTCTTGGGTGGTAAGAGTGGCCCCCCGCAACCTCAGTACCCGCGCTGCAGCCGCCAGTGAGTGACGTGTGTAAATGTGATCGCGGCGCTCCGGATATAAAAAATACGACTACGAAAAGTTGATGTAAGTATCATAATACTATGATTTGATTAATAGTACATATTTTAATTTGTAGAATGTTTACTTGTTTTTACGTTGGAAATAATTATTCTTGACTGAAGATAGTGGTTGTTTTTTTATAACCCTATTTTTACGTTAGGACCCTGTTGCTATCATCGGACCACTAACGTGGCCCTTTCATTGGACTGGTCCAATGATAAGAACGGTCTGTTTATGATTTAAATGTTACATTTTTACAAAAACTAGTTGATTTTGATAGTCCCGTGTCAATAATAATAATAACGTTTATTTATGTGTTAATAATTACACGTGTATGTTAACGTGATAAATTGTTTCAGAATGGCTACAAAACGAAAATATTATGCGTGGAATGAAGTAAGCATGAACCTAGCCATTAAATCAGTGCGTAAAAATAAAGCAGGTTTGAATGAGGCAAGTAGGATGTATGGAGTGCCTAAAGCCACACTAAAACGAAGATTGGATGGTGTGAATCAAAAGGCTAAGGAACATGTTCAAATAGTGGGATCTGAAGGTGATCTTCCGTCAGAATTGGAAACCGAATTATGTCAACACATCCTCGAGATGGAAAGTAGTTTGTATGGTGTAACGCCTTTCGATATTCGGCAGCTGGCATTTGAACTGGCAGAAAAGAACAATATCAAAAATCGATTTAACAAAGAGAAAAAATGGTACTATGCGTTCATGAAACGGCATCCACAATTAAGTTTGAGACAACCAAGAGCAACTTCAATGAGCCGCGCTACTGGATTTAACAAACCTGCTGTAACCGATTTCTTCAATAAATTAGAGGCAGTATGCGAAAAATACAACATAACAGAAGCGCAGCGTATCTTCAACGTTGATGAGACGGGCTTGTCAACTGTCCAGAGGAAAACAAGAAAAATACTGGCATTAAAAGGTAAGCGGCAAGTTGGAGCTATTACTAGTGGAGAACGCGGTACAAATACTACAGCCGTATGTTGTGCTAATGCTGCTGGTAATTTTGTACCACCGCTTATAATATTCAAGCGCAAGAGAGCAAAAGACGAACTCAGGGATGGAGCTCCACCTGGTACAATATTTGCTTTTAATCCAGAGAGTGGATATATTAACAAAGACATATTTTATTTGTGGTTACAACACTTTATTGAGTCTGTGAAGCCGACACCTGAAAAAAAAGTATTACTTCTGTTAGATGGTCATGCTAGCCATACAAAAAATTTAAAAGCTATAACATATGCCAAGCAACACGGCGTCGTGTTGCTTTCATTTCCAGCACATACAACACATAAAATGCAACCGCTGGATGTCTCCTTCTTCAAGCCGTTGAGCCTTTACTATATAGATGAAACAGAAAAATGGTTGCGCCAAAATCCTGGAAGAACTGTGACAATGTTTCAAGTTTCAATGCTATTCGGAAAAGCATATTCCCGAGCTGCATCTGTTGGAACTGCTACGAGTGGCTTTGCAAAGACTGGAATTTGTCCTCTTAATAAAGATGCATTTGCTGACTACGAATTCATTGTACCTGAAAAAGAAAACGATGAGATTTCACCACCAGACCTGACCAGACCTGTATTAGACTTACAGGATGATATAGATCCACTATCTTTGAATATTTCTTTACTAGAAGAGAATCTAGAAGTGACGGAGCCAATTACATGTCAAAATGAAGCTATGACTGCTGAATCTCAGATTGAAACCTTAGCGGTATCACAGAATATTGATTGTAGTACAGCTGAATCAAAGGCACGCAATTTCGAATTTACAATAAACCAAATATCTCCTGGAGCTAAAAAAGTAGCACAAGAGTTAAGACAAAGGAGTAAAAAAGCACAAAGTAGCTTGGAACTGACGTCGACGCCTTATAAAACCACTTTAGAACAAGCTATTGTAAGGCCTTCAAAACCGAAAAAGCCGAAATTTACTGCAAAAGAAACTGCATTTTCTAAAAATAAAATAGCTGGTGAGCCAGAGCCATCAACAAGCAAAGATGCCAAATCAGTAAATATCGAAAAATGGTTTTGCAAAATCTGCCTACTGTGTGCAGTTGAAGACATGATTCAATGTATGATGTGTAAAGCCTGGGTTCATGTAGATTGTGCCTGCGTTAAGAAAACTATTAAGAAGTATTTATGTCCTCAATGCAAATAAGTGTTGTTATTTTTGTTGTAATATTGTTTTTAATTTAAAATGTGATTTTATAATAATTAATCGTTTGCATACGTGTAAAAGTTGATCTCATTATGTGTCAAATTTGATCTCATACTCATTCGTAAAATTATCTATCGTTGAAACAACAGATAGGCTTTTTAAAGGGGTCATTGTACTCATAATTATGAACCACTTTTACTATGGGACCAACCCTAAAATCGGGAAAAATAATCAACTGCTTCATACATTACCTTCACAAAACTCGACAAAATGTATGAAGCAGTTAATTTTTTTCCCGATTTTAGGGTTGGTTGGTCCCATAGTAAAAGTTGCAATAATTATGAGTACAATGACCAATTAAAAAAAAAACTCATTTGCTGCTCAACCCAGTATAAGCTTTTTTACGTTAAGGATAGGTATTTTTAACTATTCTTTTTGATGTTGGATTTCATATTTTTTATTTTTTTTATTGAGTTTTGTTAATCGCCTTGAATGGACCACTGCCAAAAATTTTCTAAGTCCATTGATAGCAACTCTGTGGTCCAATCAAAGCGACCATGGTCCAAAGAAGGCAACGACCAAAGAAATGTTTAACGTCAATTTTCTCACAAACTGTCAGTTTAAATTAGCTGTGAGTAACATATTATATTAATAAATTTGATTGGAAACAAAACCAAAAAGCAGTTTTATTTTATCGCAAAAACTAAAAAAGATATGTCGTACGGAAGTTAAGTGGTCCAATCATAGCAACCTTCCCCTACCTACTAACGCCAGCACATCAAGTTACCCCAATGTGTCAAATTTATTTGATCGTTTTTCAACTTTATGTCAAACAGAATAAGGTTCATATTCAATTGGTAAAATTTTACTTTACGACTACTTTACTTGTTATAGCGCATACGATGAAAGTAAAATGTATCGCTAGTTTTAAATAGCTTTTTATCGAATGCATCCCTAGCCAGGTCCAGGTACTTAGGTAAACTCCGAAAGGAAAATCGCACTATTTGTCGGTAGTTGTTTATTGATATTTTCGCTCGCAGCCGTGCGGCCTCCGTGCGCTGGATCTAAAAGTTACGGTGTTATTTTAAACTTTTACGGTCTATTTTTGCAGTGATTGCAAAAAAATCGGCAATTCCCTTGGGTGGTATCTTTTATAGCAAATTTTGCTGGTATTTTTTTGACCGGAGTTTTATTAGTTTTTGTATATTATATTTCAGGCAGGTAGTACTTTTTTTTAGAAATTAAACGTAGAATTTGTGTTTTAGTTAAGTAAATAATAAAAAAAAAAAATTAGGCAATATGACTTTTGATTGAGGTTGTACAGACGCCAGCACATCAACCTACCCCAAACTGTCAAATTTCCCCAATTTAACATGAACTTTATTGTGTTTCGAATAAAGTTGAAAACCCATCAAAGAAATTTGACACATTGGGGTAAGTTGATGTGTGTCTGTACAATTGGCAAGTTGAAATATACGTACACACACTACTGACTATGTTAACACTATTACATCATCTACAGATGAAGTCAATACAAATTCATAAATATTATTAAAATTTTGGAACTCAAAACTAACTTAATACAATTAATATTTATAATTTGTTTACCAGCTTTTTCCACCAAATCAAAAAAGAATCACTTACATCATAATACATAAAAAACTCTAAAGCAGAGAAGGCACGAGTACTGCAAGCTAGTGCATTCCTTCCTTCCCTTTATTATTTATCTTCAAATGCAATCTTGGCGGCAATCAGTGTGAAAGACTTCTTTATACATACATAGGTATATAGAGTGGTAGTAATTTTCCAGACGGCCAAAGAACTCAATTTCAAAATAACACCTACTAAGGTATATAAATTATAATTTTAATTAAATTAACCTGAATGCCCCATTTATATCACATCCACTATATTCCGCGACAGTCGTTAAACATTGATTTAACTTCAAATTTTAATGTCAGTTATAAATGTGAACCGGTACATAAAATTGCGTTTAAGCCCGTATCGATTGTCCTGGTATTGTGTGGGATAATTTATCGATTTGTTTATTATGTCTACTTGGATAAAGTTGATAGTTTTAGTACTGTACGATCATAGAATAGATAAATGGGCTGTGAGCTGTCTGAGGCGCTATAAAATATAATAGTGGACTGAAATAAGATGATAATCAATTTGGTGAATTTATCTTTTTGAAGTCTGGGTATTAATTTTGCTTTGAAATGGTGACAATGATGCTTCGATTATTGGGAATTAATATACTGAGGTGGGTTGCAGCAGATATTTTAATGGTCTAAATGGCAACATTAAACATATCTGAAGTAGGTGTAAGATAATACAATGAATGGTTTTGCACGGCATGAAGTATTTATAAGAATCGGTCAAACCGTTACGAAGGAGTTATAGTTGTGAGTTATCTAACATTGTGACACGAGAATTTTATATATTAGATTAAAGAAAATGTCATCTTTCCGTCTATCCAGATGCAGCTAAATTCCAGTATTTTACATAGAACGACTGCTTTTTGTCTTAATTACTACCCAGTTACTGAGCAACACGATGCCCTTTGGTTAGATTAGTAGTCAGACTTTCGAGTTTCTGATTACTCGAAATGACTATCAAAGTCAAAGTCAAAAGTCAAATCATTTATTTCAGTTAGACCCATAAAACGCACTTTTGAACGTCCGACTTACAAGTTAAGTAAATGATTCCCGTTGCAGATTCCAAAAGGTAATCTGAATATATATGTCGTGGAAAGCGATATTCTTGCCGCCCATTGTAACACCCTATGTCCCCTTAAAGTTATAATTTGTAAGTTTTTATGGTGTACAATAAAGAGCATTCTATTCTATTCTTGAATAATAAGTTTTGAAGTTAATTAACTTAGTACGGAGTCAATGGTGACCAGCGTGATGTTACATGTCATTTGAAAATGGCGCGAATGTGTTTTCGTTAATGTCACGTGGACACGTAACTGACTGACTGACATAGTGATCTATCAACGTACAGCCCAAACCACCGGATAGATCAAGCTGAAATTTGGCATGCAGGTAGATGTTATGACGTAGGCATCCGTAGCGTAGGAGAAGGGGCGAGCAACTCAGAAACTAACCTCAAAAACTGAAAAACTGTGTATTTTAAAAGAGTAAGCATGGGCTTACTCTTTTAAAATACACAGGTTTTCAAAGCTTTACAAATGACAGCCGTGTCCAAAAGTTGCTGCTTTCCGAGGCACGGAGCGGCTTGATATGTAGTGGATGGTCACCCATGGACTAACCTCGGCAAGCGTACTTACTTATATCTTCGATAGACCTGCGTAGCTGTTATTATTATCCACAATCCCCAAACTAAATAAACAAAACATTCATCATTAAATAAGGTTATAAAATCTCATCATGCGTTTGATGATTAGTTTTACATGAACGAGATACTCACGAATATTTAACATGTTTGAATGATATAATTTGTGTTATTTGAACAAAATTTCAAACTAAAATACAGGACGTAGTTGGAACTACTATTACTGAATATTGACGGTTTGGCGGTTCACTGCCTTTAATAACATGGATGTGATCGAAAACCCTGTTGAAAGTAGGTCACAATTTTTTGTTCGTTGCTTGCTAAAGCTACTAAAACTATGCAATGTTTGGCTTTACTGGTGTATTTGGTAGAGGGAGAGAGTAAAGAAAGCAATGTTTTGCTTTTGGCCTACCATGTTTGCATACTTTGTACTTAGAATATTTTGTAATATATTTATTGAAATCATAATGTACAGTGAGAGATAAGGCCAGGTACAGACGCCAGCACCTTCAACCTACCCCAATATTTCAAATTTCTTTGATAGGTTTTCAACTTTATTTAAAACACAATAAGGTTCATATTCAATTAAGAAAATTTTACAGTTTGGGGTAGCTTGATGTGCTGGCGTCTGTAGCTCAAATAACATATTTGCTGGCATTTATAAGAATAGGTGCGTTTTCAAAAGTGCTTTGAAGGTTTGATACATGACGTGACATGAAGAGGCTTTATGGTTAAATAATGCCAGTAAAAATGATCGCATATTGATTTGAGGCTATTAAATACCTAAATAAACATAAGTTAGTGACTCCTTTCTATTAAAAAAAATAACCTTCCATAGTATCGAGGAGAGAATCGTATGAGCATAAAAACATACCAATATTATAAACGCGAAAGTTTGTGAGGATGTTTGTTACTCTTTCAAGTAAAAACTACTGAAAGGATTTAAAAATAAATTAGTATGGAGTTAGCCAAGACCCTGGATTAACACATAGGCTACTTTTTGTCCATGTATTCCCACGGGAACGGGACTTACGTGGGTGAAACCGGGGGACGTCTGCTAGTTTTAATCTATTTCTACCATCAACGTATGTCTCAAATGCTTATTTTTTAGCACATAACCGCCCAGCCATTCCTCAACTATGCTAAAGTCGGTTTTCAGACAGACCAGTATTTTGTAGCAAACGACTGTTTGTCTAACCTCCACAAAGCAGTTATTGGGTCACACGATGATTCTTCTCTTCAGTAAGATTTGAAGTCCAACTTTTGACTGACATGTTGGTCTAGTAGTTAGTGACCCTGACTGCTTTGCCGTCGGAGGTCGTGAGTTCGATTCTCACCCAGGACAAATGTTTGTGTGATGAGCACGATCATTTGTTCTGTGTCTGGATGTAATTTATCTTTAACATGTATGTATTTATAAATATATAAGTATGTTTATCAGCTGTTTAGTGCCCATAACACAAGCTTTGTTTGGTTGGGACTAGATGGCGTTGTGTGAAAGTTGTGGAATATTTATTGGAACGAAGTTCTTTATCGCGCGTTGCGAAAGGGGGCTAGACGGAAAAAATTAAGACCAAAAGTTGTAACGACACTTTTTGCTATAGTTGTAAGCCGTGCGGCGTGCGGGTGTTTCTCTGTCTCTCTCTCTCTCTCTCTTATAGAAAACAAGCCAGTTATTTTTGTTACGTCTCTATTTTGCATTGAGGAGTGTGGTGTCGCGACGATTATTTTTGTTGAGCGTATAGGTACAGGTTTTTGTTTAAAAAATCATACATATGATCTGACTATCCGTAACCACTTACCGTCAAAGATATACGAATGAGTAAACGAGTAGCCCATTTTTCGTAATACATTCCTTTCAAAAGCCTTTTTAATTAAAAGTACTTTAAAAACAGACCCTTTCACGAAAACAAATGAAGATATTCATAATGAACTCTAAGTTAAATATATTGCATTTGACCTCAAAATGTTATTAGCGTTAAGAATGATGGAGGTCGGAAAAGGGTAATCCTTCGGGAAACAATAGAAGGGGTTGCGTACCAAAAGTTCCATGGAAGCAATGCCTTTGATTACAATAACTTTGTATCATGTGATATTATTTGGGAACTGAAATTGATAGCATTACCCAATAACGGGAGTGAAATAAATAGTAATGAAGTCGACTAATTATCTGGGGATATTGTAACATATATTGTGGAAATTTTGGCATGGGGATTTTATCGAAGAATGTTGAAACAAAATACTTGATATTGGTGTAAGGATAAGCATAAGATAAGGTAGGGTTTTATAATCAGAGGGACAGTTCCCGTATGTTGAAAAACTATGGCATTCTAAACTCCGTCCAGATGTTTATGAAAAAACGTCTTATTTCCTACATTATTGACGTATTGATTTTGTATTGTTTGTAAGTGTTTGATATTGAATATCGCTGAGATGAAATTGCAACTCGATCTTAAACGATTTCAATCACGAGAGTTGGCCATCTGATTTAGAGGTCTATTTATTCGTAAATATCTATAATTTACTGTAAGTTTAATCGTGATCTACGGACGTTCAAAATTTACAATGAAAAACAAAATAGACATACATTGTTAAAAACAAGATCACAAGTTTTGACGCCATACCCAACAAATAATTGTAGCCTGATAGTACTTAATTCGTCGTTCAAAATAAATTGTCAACACAATATTTATGAGGTTGAAAAAAATCTAGCTTCAACATTGGTTGGCGCTAGTGCCCAGCACTACATCATTATTTTCTAACGATTACGACTAATACATTCAAAATTTGATTTCAATACACAGGATCCAAATATAAAATGAACATAAGTAATTCGAACTCTTTAATTGCCTGCACACAATAAAAATACACAATCCTTAGTGCGTTAAAACGAATGAAAGTTCTTTTTAAAGACCTTAAGCTGAACATTACAAGCAAAACGAATTCATAATACGGACACGACGTAACAAGCATGTAGGCAAGCCGATACACGGTATTATCTGAGACAATGGACGCCTGATTGGTTTAGTTACACGGAATAGACTTCCGAACCCTGCGCGGTGGAACGAACGTGACCGTACTGCCAGATCAGTTTGACACTTTTTTAACGTTGCACCCGTACCAATTTACCTCTGCAACTGTCTAAATGTACCAAAATAAAATCTCACTCTTATGTCCAAACCTTACGTAGCAAATGGAAGGGCTATTTTGAAATAAAAAAACAGCAAAAAAATATTTGTAATAATAAGTCGCATCGAGCATCTGCGGGGCCAGAAAATTGCCGGACGCTTTTACCAACAATTTGTAGCATCTAAAGTATTCCTATTTATACCCAAGAACGCCTACGTCATGTCGAATTTAAAATATCGGTTATTAAAAGTTAAGCTGAATTTATTGTGTTTATAAAAGAGATTTAGCCATCATCAATCATTTTGGAACTTCAACAAAATACATAATGGGAAAATTTATGCAACGCGCCTTATCACCTCAAAGATCTTTCGTACCATCCCAAATAGTATTAAAAGCAATTATGAACACGCACACATTTCTCTTCTTATCGTAAAGATGCATATCTATACGCGAGGCGTGAGACTCTTTATAGAAAATAAATTTTAATTGGTGCACACAACTAAGTTTTATAAAACATGTTACGACTTAATCGTCTCAGGATTGGCGGTTAATGAGCGTAAAGATTGTAAACGCATTAACAACGTGGGTAGTCCAAACCCAAAATTGGGATTGACGGATCCCTAAAACATGACCACAAACAACACTGGCAATAGTGAAGTCAATTAAAAGAATCAGACGAAGCAATCGATCACTCAACGATCGAAGTAACGAACTTAAACTGTTTGGTTTTTAGCATTTATTGGATCAGACATCTTTTGACGATCGAAGAAATTCCCATTTCAAAACACATGCCAATAAGACCATCAAGTTATTAATGACTAACTATGTTAGTAACAAAACTACAAAATAATTTCTAAAGAAACAAAGTGGAGCCGATGATTTGATTATAAATTTACATACCTCTATCATATGAAGCTAATGAATTACATCGGATATATGATAGGAATGATGGCGTCATTTATATGAAACTTAATCGAATAATTGATTATAAGAGTGGAACAATAAAGTGATTAGTTTAACAAAAAGTAAGACAATGAGTTATTATTCAACGGATAGATTCCTATTGTTGGACTTTAGATAGTACAAGAACGACTATCTGACAGCTCGGGTCGTTGACCAGTCGTTTGTATCATTTGTTTATACGATCATCGAGCGAAGATATTAATCTCCTAACGATGAGCAGTCAGATATTTCGGGAAGATATTTTTAAAGGTTACTTCCTAAATTATATTTATAATTTGTCATTTTGTCTTTCGATAAATTCGACTTTGGCGTCGATGGTAATCTGGTGCTTTATCGTTTGCCTTATTAAGATAATCTTACTCTTCAGTCATTGTTATATATTCCTATTTGATTGTGATTAAGACATAAAATCTTAGCACTGAACCATAAAATCTTACGTACTCAAGTCATTATTCAAATGCATTAAAGAAGTAATGAAATAAGTTGATCACTAATTTAAAAAGGAAAATGCAAAGACGTAAAAGTAAATGCAGCTTTCTAGAACCTTGTTTTATATCTTCAGGGCAATAGTGTTAATGTTGAGTGGTACTTAAGACTTATTTCAGAACTAAAAGTTATTCCAGTTAGTGTCATTAAAGTCCTTGTCTGGCTAAATTATATAGCTTACTATGATGAAATGGATACTAAAGAAGAACACTTATTCAGATAAGCTGTGAACATTTACTACCTTTGTTATTGCTGTTTGATGAAAGATTGCAATATAAACACAGTAGCTATAACTGTCATTCCACATTCTGACATTTGGAGGAAATCATTAGCAAATTTTTGACTCTATAAAGAGGGACAGTTTCATTGTCAATCTTAGATTTCATATTATTTTATGAATGTTCATTCTTTCAATAATAATAATAGGTATTATTTGGCCTGTTACTGTCCCACTGCAGGGAAAAGGCCTCTTCTCATATAGAGAAGGCTCGAGCATTGATCACAACGCTTGCTCAAGGCGGATTGGCGATTTCAAACTTATATTAACTACAAGTCCAGGTTTCCTCACGATGTTTTCCTTGACCGATGTCAATGATGTCTAAGATAACTTAGAAAGTACATATGAATTGAAAAAGTCACATTGGTACTTGCCCAGATTTGAACCGTAACCTCCTGCATGAGAGGTAGGCGCCTTTACCTCTGGGCCATCACGACATGTGACATTCGACATTCTTTCAATATAATTTTGAAATTAAGGTCTGTCTATAGGAATTCACCATTATCGAAAATATCACTGGCGAGCACTTCAAAGAACACAATTTTACGAGGTAAGCTTGTCGAGAATACATTTCACATTGACACAAACACACATGTCCTTACCGACACATAAACGAAGCAAACGAGAAAAATATATCAGTATTTAGTCCCACACTTAATAAGTTGTTCGACGCTAAGCGGATTACTTCTCGGTCAGTCGGTGGATGGCAATAAATTGTGGAATCTTTATAATTTTTAGTCGCCCGATTCCTTATAGTCATAAATTCAGTATCGTTAAATATGCAGCGACTTCAAATGTGTGCTTAAGTAGGCATTATTCGAAAAGATAAAGTCGTTAACTTAGCTCGTTGGCTTGCGTTTACGTAAGTATATGTAGAAGATAGTCATGTCGTATAACTTTACTGCTTATACCCAACTAATCCCTAAAGTACGACTGAAGATACCGAGTTAGGTTTTATTATAACACAAAGTGAGATTCAGTGCTGTTGAAAATCTTACAAGTTTTATTTTAAATTATGTTTCTTGAATCCTAGCTTATGTCGAGTGCTTTCATAAGCTTCTGTATAATATTTTTATGTTTACAAAAATAATATTTTAGACAAGTCTCTTTCTGAGATTTGAATAAACTGCCCGCAGTGATATCATATTTCGGTTGTATACTCGTAATATTCAAAATTTCAGCCTTGGCAATAACAATGATGGTATTGATTGAAACGGGCTCTTCTTTACTATAATTATGAGGTTTTAAAGAGTTTTGAAGCCTTGAAGATGAATATTAGAGACTTGGCTATTAATGCACGTCATAAAATGCCAAAAGATTACTTCAATCTAATCCCTCACAACTTTTCACATTTGTGTAATTTTAACGTTAGCCATCTTTTAAATGAAGTGTCAATCAAAATACAATTTTATTGATAACCATTGTTCAAGAATCGAGTTCTAACCCGACATTACCATTCGAATTCTTGCTTATTGGTATCATGTCGTGCGCGTTTTGTACCGCGGCAATAAACCCACATGCCTCCTCTAATAGTTGTAAAATGTGTTATGCTTGTCCGTTTGCTTCCCGCAGTGCCCAGCTTCGCGCCAGCATATACGATACCAGCTTTATAGCTTAATCTCTTACACGCTATATCAATAAATAAACGGTTGGGAAACAAAGTAGATAAAACCCTTCACGAGCATAGAAAAGTAAACAAAACCAGTGACTTCATTTAGTTGTAATTTTGTTTTGACATACCGATTTAGGGGATCAAATAAAATTTTATTTGTATTAATCGAGAGTGGAATTCTAATGGTAATTATTACCACGGAAATTAAAAACAATGGTAGAAATAAATTCTTGGCAAAGTATCCTTTCTACAAAGGTTTAATTAATATTAAAAAAAAACAATAGCAGAAACGGGAGACCAACAAGATTTAAATTCTAAGCAACAAAGAATCTCAAAAGGTTTCCCTCCGAAGCAATTAATTAAGTGTCATCACATTTTCACTATAAAAGTCCTATAAATCGGGCTTAGCCGTTCCTGAACTTTGTAGATGCGCCTTCAAAAGCATCTGAATTCCTATTAAAACTAAAATTAATCCTTCACGTTTCTTAAAACGCATCAAATACGAGTGATGACCCAAAAAGTACACTGTGACAGCGTAGTCGACAACTTACAAATACCAACATAGATTTTGCTACAAACCGTCAAAATGCTGATAAATCCGCAACTTTAACTGATTGTGCTAAGGTTGATAGTTCTACAGGGGTTGATTTCCGAGTGTAGAATTAAGTTGGTTTCGTTAAAGATGTCACTCATTCAAAGTTTAACGATCAACCTAATAGCGTTTTTAAAGCAGTTCCCGAAATCCTTGAAACGTGACTCGAGCATCAACAAATTTAAAAATGAATCCGTCGGCTTATTTAATAATACCTTTGACGATTTACTTTGAACTCATGATACTCACAATTTGTCCGTATGTTTACAATAATTTAGCTTTATTGATATCACTTGTTTAGGAATGATCAGTTCGACAGAGTGTTCACGACCTTACTTTATTATACATAATATACCAGATTTAAAATAAACCAATTTTATAAACATATACTACCTGTTTCAGGTATAAAATTTCAGCATTTCAGCTGTTCATTACTGTTTTAATAACAACCAAATAATGCATCATTATTAAACTAAAAGTCGCCCTTTTGATAAAATTAGGCTGCTTTAGCATCCTAAGTAGGTATACTCCTTTATTTAAACTTCAAATACCCGTAAGCCGAATTTTACACTACTCCATGCACACATTGTGCTTTTAGTAAGGTATACCTAAATAGTTACATATTGATACGTTATTTAATGGATTATAATCATATATATTACACAGGGGACTTCATTCCTATTGGACTGACTTAAAAATTAATACATAATAGGCAAAACGTGGGCGTTCTAATAGGTACGCCTGCCTAACCCTCCCGAAAACACAGACGTCATGGTGTAGGGTAAATTTAAGAATTATTTTATTAACACTATTCTTAATTTGTATGTTAATTTAAACATTGAAATAAATAAAAGTTTGCATGTCCATGTAGATGACAAGAAAAATGTTTTAAATCAATATGTACAGAGGCCAGCACATCAAGTTACCCCAATATGTCAAATTTTCCCAATTCATTATGAACCTTATTTTGTTTGATATAAAGTAATAAGTAGTAAGTAGTAAGTATAACTTCAAACGGCGAAAATATAACAACCTTATTGGAAGTTATATATTTGAACCGTTTGGGGTTGAAACACTCGGGCCATGGGGTCCGAATGCCCATCTAGTTTTCAGGGACATCGCCAAGCGTTTGGTCGACTCTTCACGTGACCAGAGGGCTGGCCTTTATTTCGGTCAGAGAATCAGCATTGCCATACAACGTGGCAATGCGGCTAGTCTTCTGGGCACTTTTCCCGTTGATAGCGATGCGGATGAGTTTTTTGATGCCCTATAATTGGTTTACTGTTCTTTTGTTTGTTTATTTTTAGGTATGTATGTAACCAGTTAATTTAGAATAGTTTTATTGTACAGTTATAGTATTGTATGATAATGTTTTTAATTACTTTGGTTAAATATAAAGTTGAAAAACGATTAAAGAAATTTCACACATTGGGGTAACTTGACTTGACGTACTGGCGTCTGTACATAACATAATATCACATCGCACTTGTAACCCCCCAATGGTTAGGCAGAGGTGTACCTTGTAATACACCTCTGTACACATTTTGCCGGTTATGTTACAGTCCTATGTAACATGGGACGTACTTATTGCCATCAATAGGGCACAAATCAAGAAAAATTCAATCTTCGAAATTCCAGATGGAAAAACTCAACAACACTTTGTCCTACCCGAGGATCAAACCTGAACCTTATGTTCAGCAGTAGCGCTTGCAATCATTAGACCATCGAGGTAGTATGATATGATGATATGAACAAAATGTGCCTACTTAAGTATTTAATTACCTAGTACCTGCTATTGGAGATATCCTTTTTGTAGTTCATAACGAGCCATGGGAGCGATGCGATTCGCCACTCAAATCACACTTTGAAACATTGTTCTTTTCTTACAAATTCCGTCCCAATTTCAACCAATTGTTTAACGTCAAGTACTCACAATAATACGCTGGAGAAAGTCGCAGAGTAATTTGCCACAAACATATTTAGCAAACATATTACAGCTGATATTATAACTTCATTAGAAACCGACCGTGCTCATCGAACCGTAGATCTAACCACCACCGGTAGATTCACATAATTACGTGTTGTTTGACTTGGTAAGATTTTTATTTGTCTTTTTCATACGTATTTGCTCTGTAATATAGTAATTTGCAACACCAATACCGACTTGGTAGTGATTAATTGGCATGCTACTCTCTTTGTTGAGTTAGCGACATAACTGTACATAGTACTTAAGTAACTGTAGACGGTAAATTGATTTCTTCTAAGAAGTAATCTTTTGTAATGAACTGGGAACGTGGAATCTAGTAGACGAGGTAGGTTGATCCTTCAAAATAATGTATCTTTATTAATAGGTTAATAATTTTATTGTTATAATATGTTAAATGTTTAATGAACGTTGCAAGGGGTGGGCTTTTAAGGGAACTGTTTTTTTTTGTATTTTTAACGTTTAATAAGTTCTGCTCAATTAAATTTGAATAAATAAATTTTGGTTTTATGACATTTTTCGTATATTTGTGTCTCGTTTAGTTATTGAGTTGTCTCAATAAATTTACAACATTACACTTGTTCCTTTTATGTACAGGCATAAATAAAAAGGAAAAGTGACCTAAAACTTGGCGGTATTGCCACGTTGTATAGCAACGCTGATTCTCTGGCCAAGGCAATGGCCAGCCTTCTGGTCACATGAAGACCTGGCGATGTCCTGAAAAACAATAAGTTATTCGTTTTTAAAACAGTAAAATATTTACCTCGTTATGCCCATTACTAAAACTAAATATAAGCATTATTTTCGATTCAAGTTATGGTTTTATAGTTAGGTTAACTGGAGTTACAGTGTGGCGATAAGGTTATCACATTAGTTAAATCCACGTTTTCTACGTTACTTATTTTAAGTATGACACACGATGCAATTCAAAAATATGGTAGGTACAATAAAAATTAAACCTTCTCAAACTTTCGTTCAATCATTGCGTAATCTTCAATATTAACCATTTATGGTTAATCATATAGCACAATTCGTAATATTGCGCAACAAAATTGATCGTCTAGGGGTTGCCTAAGAGTCATGCACCAAAACGAACTTATTCGAAAATCGAACTGGTCACATCGGGTAAAATACAAAATATCTACTTTAATATATGTATTACCGTTACGTATTTATAATCATCCAATTGTGATGAATTTTTGGTTAGTTAATTAATTATGTTGTCTGCGAATGGTTCTGTCTGGCATGAAAATGTTTATACCTATTTGCTATACTACTGTGCTGTTAAGTCTCGTGTAGTATTTTACTAAGTACTTCAAAAAGTAAAAATAGCTAGTTTAGGATTCTAAAACGTGCTATGCTAAAATTTAAAAAAAATATCGACCTTCTAATTTATCTTGTTTATGTTTAAATAAATAATAAATATTCTACAACTTTTTCACACAACGCCATTTAGTCCCAAGTTAGGCTTATGAGCTTGTGCTAAACAGCTGATAAACATACTTATATACATACATATTATACATACTAAATACATACATATTATAGACTTTAGTTTATTTAACTAATATTATTATGGTGTTCTTGGTCATTTATGACATTAAAAGAAATTAGGTTTGGAAGACATAATTTCAAAGCAAACATATTAAATTTATTTATTTATTATTCGGCTTTTCAACAATAAGTACGCTAATTCTTTTTAATCTGTAGGTACATGTCTAATTTAAGTCTAAGCACCTCATTACTTACAGAAAAGCACAGCATGCGCTACATTATGCGCAGATATAAACATAACTAATACAGTAATACATAATTATATGGTTTGGAAATAGGACAAATATTATTTTTAAGATATGTTATTTTCTAACATAAAAGGATAAAATGGTGAATGCCCAACGCAAAATTTATAGCGAAATACATTAAGAGTACGTTATGAATAATATCTGAGTTCCAAACTCAAAATACTGTTAGCGTTTTATTTTTGAAATAAGTCGCCGAGGAAAAATAAAAAAAGTTAGTCCAGCCATCGAGATTATGCCCCACTTGAGACTAGAGAAAAACTTGCCGGGTAGCCTGCAAACTTTTTAATAAACTAAATATTATTTTTATTTTCTGTCGCCACTGTTAAGGAATATTTTAAATGAAATTGTTTTAAAAATGTGTGAGAGTTGGAGAGCTATTTTTATTGAGATGCTAAGAGTTCGAATGCAAATTCGGATCAAAGATATTCATGACAACTATTTGAAATTATTGTTTGTTCAGTGCGCATGTTAAATGTAATTTTGCACATAGCAGGATGATAAAGTTGCTAGGATAAATTGACAAAATAGCTAAGAATGGCAATCACGACGTTGACCTGCCCAGGTCAACGTGCTGATAATCCTGCTTGTCATCGTCTAAACACGGAACGTCCCCGTGTACTTTGACATTACACATAAAAGGTTGCTATTGATAAAAAACTAAACCGGCAAGTGCGAGTCGGAATTGCACAAAATGCTTCGTATAGTCAAGCCAACTTAACTGTAAAACGGTAGTATTTGGAACTAGCATTATGTTAGAGATTTAATGTCGCTTCTTGTTGACGAGCAGCGCCACCAATTATTTCAAGGATAAATTGGTACCACTGTAGCTTCTTTTGAGACTTAAAAAAATCACGTTTCTTGTAACTGGAATCCATAAATATCCATCAATTTTAAATTTAGTTTTTATTATTTGTTCAGTTGGTTAAGCGGGAATATGTACACACACTGCGTAAAATTTTAATTTTATATCAATTCGATTCATGAGATAACCAATGAATGGACGGACAATAGCTGTTTAGAACTAGAGTTAAGTTGGCACCTTTTGGGTATGTACAGACGCCAGCACATCAAGTTACCCCAATGTGTCTGGATTAAACTTTTTGTAAACAATGATTTTCTTGAATAAATTATTGTTATATAATATAGGGTGACTGGTAATTAGTGACCGATACTTAAACACGTGATTGTACTCATGAATACGAATAACTTTCCCAAAGAAACTTTTTTTTATGCTCATTAACTTTCAATTAATTCAATTACGACAGTACTGCACAACGGGAGCGGTGGGGGTACGTGTGACGCTACTACTACTTGTACATTTTGCCCTTTCCGAGGTCAGACTATCAGCTGATAGATCGTGCCTATTCGTGCCTACTGTGATCGATCACAGACGCGCACGCGAGATTTACAAACAGCGTTTATCTTATTTTATTGTGTTATAAGTTATTGTGTATAAAAACAAGTTTCTTTGGGAAAGTTTATTGAAATCATAAATACAATCACGTGTTCAAGTATCGGTCACTAATTTCCAGTCACCCTATATAGATAGTAGGTATTGAATGTCTTTGGGTATGAAACACTAAACTAGATTGGAATAAGCAACACCGTCAATTTATATGACAGGAAATGTTTAGTTTAACAAAAACTGCAAGCGGCAGTACCAGCCTTTTGAACTCAATCGGATAAAGTAGTCCAACATCTGAGACTGAATATATTTAGAAGGAAAACTCGTCTTCCTGTGGGAACGATAAGTGGCATGATGCTTTCAATTCCAATAAAACTTTTCTATTCAACGGGACTACTGTTTCAATCTATGTAAATCAAACTTCTGTTTACTTTTCATCTGGCTCACTAAGCTTCCTCCTTTGCGCTGATGCGGAATTTGTACGATGGAAGAGCTGGGAAAAGAGTTGGTTAGAGAAAAGTTTTTTTTCCCTTTTTTTTGGATTTACTCGGCGCACTTTTGTTATTAGCGAATGCGTCAAAGACCAGACTCGGAATACATAACTTAACCATGACATACTACATATTACTATGACTGGATTGCAATTAAATGACTTAAAAGTTAAGCTTGAATTTTGAGTGACGTTCCATTATGGATCGTAGTCTAATTTAATTAAGATGTAAGATCGGAAAACTAATGGAAACTGGTTATTTTCTTGAAAGCTACACAATAAAAATTAAAATTATAGTACACCACTGCAAATAAGCATTTGTTTTTGCCTTGAGAAGGTCAAACGCAGATGTCTATAATTAAAAAGTTAATTCCTGCTAAAGTTGTTTGTTAATAATTAAAGTAAGAATTATTAGAGCTCAATATGTTTAAATAACTTTACCTACAGACTGACCAAAATGATCAATTTTTGCGGAAACTGTTCATTTTAAAACCAAATTCGAATGCATATTACTAAATACATTCACTGAAATAAACAGTGTTGCAAAGATCAGTTTCATTCAAATTAATTGAAATGGATAAAATCGCAACTTCGCTTTTTCCCCCGTTTATTGTATCAATTTCGGTTTTTATTATTTTGTTTTGATATGTAATTAATTTACAGTGTATCAGGGTCTTTGCGGAGTGGTTTTTAACGATTTTCGCTTTGATTTGTCGATCGGTGATCACTTTGACCAGTTATGTCGAATTGCCAAATTGATTTGTTCGTTAGACTAATGTGTTCTACGAGATATGATTTTTTTTGGCACGCGTCGAGCGTGTTTTGTTATTTTGCTCCTCCCAAAAATGATAACATCTAGGGACATAGTTTTACAGTTTTAATTTAAGTTAATTATCCTTCTAATACCAGTCTTTTAATTATTTTTTAACACATCTATTAAAAAAGAGCTAGTTTATTCCTCGTAAACAGGGACCAAAACAGCTCATTAATCCCTAGGGACCAAAATTGATTTGAATTTGGAATGTGGATATTGATAATAAATGTTTAAATCAGCAAAAAGGTGAATCACAAACCATGCGGGAACAATGTATTGAATATGTGACTGGCTGAAAAACTGCGAGCGCACCAAATTTAAAAAAAGTTGATGAAAAATAAACAACGCACGAAATTAAATGCATTCTGCTTGTTACGATATAGTTCCATAATTGTTCAAATATAAACATCAGCCTCTAATTATTTATATTTTATGTCTTTTGGTTCTGAATTGTACGTAAATAAATTCTTGTTCATAAGTTGCACTTACTTATTTTCTCATAGAGGGTGATAAAAAGTAGAGTGTCCACCTCGGGAGCAACACTATTTTAAGCTCGAGTGACATACTTACTTTTAATTCCTTGCTGCGCTCAGGATTAAAAAAAAACACTCTCGCCTTTAAAATAGTTGTTTGCTCCCTAGATAAACAATCTACTGTTATGACTCTCAAATCAGAGTTTTGATAACACAATATTGTACGTTTTACAACTAATATGGCCTCTTGTTGGTATCCCATTTTCTTTAGGGTCGTCGCAGCCCTTAGCATATTTTTAACCGACTTCAGGAGGATAGTTTGATCCGGTAGTTTTGATTTTATGAACAATTTTATGAAAATTTAATTTATTTTTGAACATGTTTTTTGTATGTTTGTTCACCGATTACGCTGAGATTTATGTGCCGATTTACGTGATTCTTTTTTAGTTTGATGCGGACTAGTTCCTTTATGGTCTCATAAAAAAAATACATAGTTTCGTCTGGTAGTTTTCATTTTATGAAAACTTTTGTTCATGAATTTTACTTTTTGATTTCATCGCGAACAGTTGCTGTTTATTTGTTTGATTGTAATATGTAAATATGTGTTGTAGAAATCAATAATAATTTATCATCTAGCTAGGTATATAAAAATAAAAACTAAAAAATGTTAAATAAAAACTTTTTTACAAAAAATACAACCGACTTCAAAAAACACTAACCGGTATAAAATAACTCTAAATTCGGAAGTCGGTGGCCAATCATGAATGAGACAAAACCACCAAAGCCACAGACTTCCTAATTTAGAGTTATTTTATACCGGTTAGTGTTTTTCTTTTTTCATTTTAACAACAGACACCTCTTAATTTTCCACATCATGCATACAATCCATCTATAGTTTCTTTGGTAGTTCTAATTTTTTTTGGAACCATAATATGATATTTTCTAGTGACATAATATATGATTTATTGGTGATCTCTTTAAATAAGTTTGCTTAAATACTTATTAGCACAAACCTATTATAATACATACAAAAATACTAATTTGGTACTAGACCCTATATCACCATGATTTGAGGTGATTTATTGTGGAATTGATTTTATATTCTTTGGTGACTACATTTTGGTGATAAATCTACTATTTTGCGGACAAAACCGATTATTTAAGAAACACAAAACTAATAAAATTGGCGATAGCTTAAATGATACCTATTTTATATCAAATGTCCGAAGTAACAGAAAAATATTTCTCATTTCTTTTTAAACATCGTCAAAAAGTCCCTCGTTTTCCCTGGTAAACGGTGGTCGTGTTGTATGACGACCCTTAACCTCTGACCAAAGTAAAGGTCAAGAAAAGTGCCAACCAAATAGTTCTGAAAAAAAAACAGTACTCTAAACAATAAACACACGTCCAGAATAGTCCTACTTTCGACCCAAAAATATTGAAAATAGCGAAAGCTCCAATTAGAGCAAACCCACACACATTTCTAAAAATAACATTCAGAAATCTATTGAGATAACTTTATCAACATCGCACAAAGAGTCTAAATCACTCGATTCCTCTGCATTAGCCGGCATCAAGATTACCAGTAAATCAAACGTTAAACCGGCAAACGTGTACAAATCTATCATTGGATCGTGTACGGTCCGACTGGGAACTTCATTTCACAACGTAATCCTTTCAATGCAAGAGTTAGATGTGAACTTTACTGGCGAGCAAATGAAGTAAATTGGATTTGATTTCCGACTTCGGCTACCGTTTGTGATTCTACAGTCACGAATCTTTCTATCAGCGATTTAGAGTGTACTCTCATACGTGTGCAGTGGTGCTACGTTCCAATGTGGCGACTTGCTATTTCCGTCCTAAGATTGTCAGCTATTTTTATGTTAAAAACTTGAACACTATACTTAGTCATGTCTGCAGCGGATGAATTGGTATGTCTTATTTCACTACACAGAACCAAGCCGTACCCAACCGCATTTTCTGTAGCAAATGGAAGAAGCATATAATATAAGCTTACATTTTTGATTAAAGTGACAAATGAGTGGACAACATTGAACTGGTTATCTACTTATACCTAGTTGCAATGGCCACAATTTTAGTTTTTAGTCCCCCATCTGGATTACAAGAAAATATTCGACACGTATTTTTTTCTTTTCAAATTGATGGAAAACTGCTTAGCTTAAGCGGATTAAACGTGAGGAGAGTGGGCTCGTAACGTCATTATCTAGTATAAACTGTACTGGCAAGTGACGTCATGCGACATTTTGATTCGATGTATCGCCGTTATTTTATGATCACGGGAAAAAAAGAAAAAATATGGTGTCGAATATTTTCTTGTAATCTAGATGAGGGACAAAAAACTAAAATTTTCTCAAATAGCCCATTCTGTGCAAAACAGCTGCGCTGTGCTGTATTCAATAGTTAAAATTTAGCCTATAATTATGATTGAACCTAAACAAAACCGTATAAAAAGTTATATAAAATATTTAAAAATTAAACAGGCTGACAATCATACCTAGGTACCGACTAATACCACAGTATAAATATTAATACAGTAGGACGACGCCTTTGATCTCTGGAAAAATGCCGACAACTTCTACACGCGTAAGACTTGAATAATACCTCCCGCACTACGAACATCGTTTTGTTCATTGTATAGATTCTTTGTATACCTAGTTCTTCAAACGAATCAGACAGATGTGTTGCTGGGGAGTTTGTTCCGCCACTTCTTCTTCCCAGCAAAAACACTAGGAAGTGGCGAAGGGTGGGACGTTTTTGGGGGACTGTCTTTATGTATTTTTTTGACGTTCAAAAAGTGCTGATTCTCAGCCTAGTTTGAATAAAGACTTTTGATTTTGATTTTGTTCGCAGTGCGGGAGCGGCTTTCCCGCGTCTCGCCCCTCACACCCCGCACGATTGCCCTGACTAGACAGCTTCGTCGGACGACTGTATGTTTTTAGACTGTGCTAATACATAAAACATTTATTTCTGTACCAACTAGTTGGCACAGCCTGTGTTTAGAAAACCAACAAGAACCTCCTTTTAGCATGATAAAGCTGTGTCAGGAGACTCAACTAACAGGCAAAGAAAACACAAATATGCTTCTGCATACAAAATCTTCTAAGTCGCAGTATAGGAACCACACCTTAACATTGAATCTTGCCGTCGTATTAGCAGTGTACCGGTGTAGTATTACCGGTCGAACATTAAACACTGACTGAATGAGTGCACCGATGCGTCCGAGACGATAAAACGAATCGTGAACGCCGGATTTGCGGTGCTTACGAACGTATACGAATGTTTGCCGTGCAAACGAGACGGTCCCTTAATTAAATTCGATTTGATTTAAATTGAATCATCGTTACTGGGTTAATGTATTCGAATTGTTTTATTTTTGTTTATTTAAAGTTTAACGTGTTGATTGAAAGGAAATGAATCGAGACGGCTTATCAGCTGTTCAATACAGAATAAGAGACACAGAGAGAGGATAAAATAAAATAATAGTAGAATTTTTAAAGCAGAGAAATTAAAATTACAAAATGCATTGTTTTTTCAGATATGATTTCAAAGTTCGTTTTATTTTATGGTAATAAGTTGAATAGTCGACAATACTCAAATATCTTATTAAAATACATTACAAAGATGTACTCATCTTATAAGATAGTTCTAATGATAAAATGATAATGACCTTTTTTCGATTTCCGGTTGAGTAAAAAATTATTAAGTAGTCCCACGAAGGGAGGTTTACCACCAGGGGTAGTACGCCACCAATAATTTCGCCTGATATGTTTAACTCCCATTTAATAGGGGGTGAACCTATTGCCAGTATTGCCAACAAAAGGACACAAATCTAGACTTCGAATAGTGTATAATTATTTCTGGGGAGTTTCTTCAGCCACTTCTTCTTCCCAGCAAAAACACTAGGAAGTGGCGAAGGGCAGGCGTTTTGGGGGACTGTCTTATGTAATTTTTGACGTTTAAAAAGTGCTGATCCTCAGCCTAATTTGAATAAATGACTTTTGATTTTGATTTTGTATATTTTTTTGTAGAATAGAGTATGAAGTCACGTTGACATGTTTTAAACCTTCACCACATTGTCAATGGTATAAATGTCACTTAAAACAACAACTGTGAAGGAAAAAATAATTGAAATTTGATTGAACTGTTGCTATAGCAAAGCAGTCAGAGCCATCAGGCTCTGACTGCTTTGCTGAAGGTCTGAGGTTTGATTTTCACCCAAGACAAATGTTTGTGTGATGAGCACGATCTTTTGTGTTGTGTCTGGATGTAATTTGTCTACAATACATAATGTATTAAGAAATAATTATATTAGTATGATTATCAGTTGTCTAGTATTTATACCAATAGTTCTGCTAGTGTGGGACTAGATGGCGTTATGTAAAAGTTTTAGAATATTTATTAATAAATAATGAGGAATCGTGCCTGAAAGATATTTCTTGGTACCATGTAAAGCTAAGTCAGAGGTCAGTGGCCAGCATTTAAACTCTGACACTAGGTTAGGCACTATCTATACAAAAAGAAAAAGAAGAACTCTTTGTACGGAGGTCAGCACATCAAATTACCCCAATGTGTCAAATTCCTTTGACACATCCTCCCCATCATCCTCTTTTTCCTTTCCTTTCTGTATTTATTTTATTGATTTATTTTATTTAATAATATTTATTATGTTTATTTTATTTACCTTCGTCCGTGTGTCACTGCGGGGTGCCAACTGAAAACCAGCGCTAGGTGTCTGACGCCCAGCAAATGCTGAGATGGTTACCCTTTCGGTATGGGCACGCTCAGCGCAATTTGTGTACCTGCTATTAATTTATTACTTCTGTTTTCTTGGTTGCTGTGCGCTTGTTGTGTCTGTGCAAATATTTTTCTATTCTATTCTATTCTTTGATAGTTTTTCAACTTTATTACAAACAAAATTAGGTTCATATTCAATTGGGGAAATTTGACAGATTGGGCTTGATGTGCTGGCGTCTGTTCATAAAACTGACACTCCACGAAATGAAATGCCTCATTAACAATTTAACTATACAAAACGGAATTAGATTCTTTTTATATATAACGAGATCCGCAGTAAAGGTGTTCTGTCACGTCGCTCTGCAATTAAGGCGTCGTTTCTGAGTCTCTAATTTAGCTATCACGAGCTCTTAACCTGAATATATCACCGGGCTAGTAATTAAAGGATAGTTCAGGTCTAAGTAAAATGAGGGTGGTTTGAAGGGTATGGGGAAGTATTATTCTATTATTTGGCTTCGTTGGTCTTGTAGATGCCAGTGCTTTTGCTGAGCGTGATGTTTTAGGTTCAATATTAAGGTCGGGGAAAGTGATAAGAATTTTGGGGAGTTTATTTCGCCTTTTGTTCTTCACCGCCAAAAATAGTGGAAGTGGCAAAAACGGGTTTTTTTGCGGAGACTGTCTAGTGTAATTCTGACGTTTAAAAAGTACTGATTCTTAGTCTAATTAAATGAATGAATTTTTAATTTTGATGTTGGGTTAATCCGTCAGAAATATCTCAGTAAATAAGCCCAGTTGGGTGTACCATACGCACATCTTTGCTTACCCTTCAAATAATGCAGAAGTAATGTTATGTTATGTTTGGATTTCTCAGTATCAGCTTAGATCCTGGGTCTCGAGTCTGCTATTGCAATCGTGTCTCAATGACCGGTCATTGATCGAATATTTGACAACTTTGACAGTTTTTGTATGGAAAATGTGTCATAAGTTTGTCGTTATACGTCAAAAATCGATTGTCCGGTCATTGAGACACGATTGCAATAGCAGACTCGACCCCCTGGTTTCTACTAATAGTTAGGTTTTAAAAATAAACTGAAAATGCCAATTATAATTGTAATCAAAAGCCCGTTATTAAAATTGGGTAATTTAATGCTTGTTTCGTTTGTTTTATGAACAATCATGAAAATTTTGATGGACGCCTTAATAAACACACATAAACAAAACTATTGAATTATCAGAACAATATACTAGAGTCCAAACAAGCAGGTACATAAATTATGTCAGGCAAACAATAAAGCCGTGTGTCCGCAGCTTTATTCTAAGGGGTGGACAGACAATAGCTTTCCGGGCAAGTGCGTACTCCGCATTACGCCGTTATGGGCCTTTAACAAATTGTAGGTCCTTTTATCGACGAGAAAATTCATGTATCGTCTTACTTCTACTTTATACACAATTGGTTTTATGGTTGAGGAGTTTATGAGGTATCTAAAGCTTTCAGTGCTACTCAAAAGTTTTGTTTACGGTCGTTTTCTTGTTTCATGGGTAGAAATGAGGCTTGCTAACTAAATCATGACTAGCTTTTTAGGGTTCCGTAGCCAAAAAGAAAAAAACGAATACCTACCTTATATTTATGATTCTGCCTGTCTACACGTGCGTGTGTTACACATTCATATTTTTATTCAAATACTATTGGCATGACGTTAACGAATTTGGAAGTATTTTGTTAATGTTGTTGTTGTTGTGTTTTATTGTGTGCAGTGTAGGCAAAATAGGTAAAAATGACACTCTCCACGCTAGCAACGAAAACAAGGCACATAAAGTGTCTTGGGTATTATTGGAATCCTCATCCTTAGAAAATAACTCAAAAACTTACTAACTAATCTACCAAAACTCTAACTTAACACTTTGTATGCCACGTAGGTCACCGGTGACCTCAAACAATTGAATTTCTATTGTGTCTGGTAGTCTGGCAGTCAAGGTGTTAACTAACTCATTACTCAAAATTCTCTAAACTAACTAATTACTCTTTTATCTTGAGTTTTTTTTTAAGTCAGACTTTGGGGAAAATTATGCATTTCTGAAGTTATAATTGCAGCAAATAACTTGTTTTTCATATCTATTTTCGATTTAAGAACCTACTTTGAAACACAAAATAACTTTTTTGGTTGAATCTAACATCAATAACTGCACATTGTATGTACATATCTATTTCCAGTACGGAACTCTTTGCACTGCGTGGCCGATACGGACTTGATTTCTACAGAATCTTATTGTTACATATTGATGGTCTTAGAAATTACATGGACAACGTAATAAAATATCTTGATTTAAATACTTCCCTTTGTCTTTTAGACAGACGGTTTATACTAAACTTAGAATACAAAGATACAGCTAATTTACCTAGCCATACACGTGGAGGCAGACAATTTAATAATTAATTATTTTTTTAATAGGAAATTAATTACTAGCTAAATAGGACGTTCGACACTCCTTCAAAACAACGTTCTCACAAATTAGTATTCAATTATTTCTAATTAGAATGTACTCTAATGTTTTTAGGGTAACCACTTTGATTAAAAGTTGCCCAGTAGACTGTGAAATCTTGTCAAGTGTTCGGTCGACAGATAAATGTATTAGAACAGTTAATAGGAGTAGACAGCCGTGTGATTCGGGTGGCCCGTTTGTGTTGAAATTACACCTTGGTTCCACCAGCCCGAATGTGGGAAGAGGATTTTACATTACGTTACTTCCTCATTTCTATTTAACAACCTTTTTTGAGAACATCGTATCGATCGTCGTATCGAAGCTTTTTATATACAAATCTGAGTCAGTACCAATGTGACTTTTTCAATTGGTAAAAGGGATACATCGTATCCTTAGAACCAACACTTAGGTAATAACGTAATATAAGTCTAAAATTACCAATCCGCCTTTAACAAGCGTGGTGACCAATTCTCGTGCTTTCTTTGTATGAGAAGACGATTCCTATACAATGAGATAGTACCAGGTTCATACTTATTATTATTTATTGCTTTTTAGTAGTAGGACACTTGCGCTGCTTTTGCGTACTACACTGTCTTGACATTCACATTTTAGAGTACATTGAAGGTTATCTTATCCATTACTTCATTATTTCTACCATGACTTCAATTGAAAGGTATTGCAATCTAGAGGTAGTAACTATAATAGAATTTGTTTTACTAATAAAGCACCCTTTGCTGATAATTTCCAAATAATTATGTGTATTCCTTAGTCACCTTTTAAGACACCTACATTCATTCGTAACTACAACCGTGAACATCCAATTTGACATTTGTGTGGGTGACAGTATGGATATCTACAGACAGATAATATCCTATATTGACATGCTATTTAGGAAAAGACAGATTGTTTTTCTCATTCGTTAATTCAAAATTAATAGTAACACAAATCATAAATTGTCAACAGTATTTCTTTCTTCACTAACTACACTAAGAAATTTGTTCGCCTGTTCGTTTAGTGAAACCCAACCTTTTCCAAGTCTGTAGCCCCAAATGGGTAGCAGTTGTACGTATTCAATTTCATAGTGGTTTTGGAGCCTTTCGTGGGGCGCGTTAGGTAAATTAACGGACGCGTTGAAACACACCGGGACGATGGCAATGATTAGTATCAATTATACTGCACGTCAACTACTCTTTTTGGTTTTACGTAATTTTATATGCGCGTATGTGGAACTAGTAGAAGGGGACGGTTGGGGTTGTCAAAAATGTGTAGTTTTGTTTAAATTCTGATGCGTCATCGTATGATTTGGACTGTAAGCAGTGATAGACTTGTGATGTGACCGGTTGGCTGACAAGTTCGAACCGAAGCCACGCACCTTTGACTTTTCATTGTAATGTGTGTATTGTATAAAAAGAAAACATGGCGAGGAAACAGGCATGCTTGAGAATACCTACTTCTCGAGGGTATGTGAGGCCAATGAGCGGCATTAAAATACTAACTATACGAAAAGAAGAAACGACGACTGGTAGAAAATGCCTAAGTCCGCCTCTGTACATTAGTGTGCTTGAAGTATTAAATAAATAAATAATAAAATATTTTGGTTTTAATTTTAAATGACTACCATCTTACCTATGTCAATTATAATAAAGCCTGTGATCTAGTGGTTATTAGCCCTGGCTGCTGCTGCTGGGTTCGATTCCCACCCAAGACAAATGTTTCTGGGATGAGCACGATTGTTTGTTCTGTGTCTGGCTGTAAATTATCTATAACTAGCTGCCCCGGCAAACTTCGTTGTGCCTTAGAGTCAATTCATTGCTCTTATTTTTTTTTTATATTAGATATACATACGTTGAATAAGACGACAACAAATAAATCCAAACCAATAACTACTACTACTTTTAAATTACAACATGTATATATACCCTAACCTAACTGACCATACCTATCCTATAGCTAACCCAACTATCTAACCTAACTACCTTACTAAAAAATACTAAATTCATAATTTTAATCTGAACTATTGCCTCTATGTTACATACAATAATTTATGCCTATAGTTTTCCCGGTCTACTTTAATTAAAGTCCTAACAGTAAAATAAGTTCTATTTGCAAAGAATTATTAAATTTCGTCTCTGTCATCATTGCTAGTTACGTAAATTGATTTCTGAAATATAAGACTTTTTTATGCTACATAAAACCTGTAAGTTTAGTAAGAAAATAAATTTCAGAACGTAGGTGCGTATTATAAATTGACAACCTTACCTTCTTGGGTTTAGCTTAAGACTTGTCAATTTCAAATTGTCACCTGATAATGAACTGGGAAGTTTGACTCCTGTCATGTCATCCAAGATGGCGCTGCGTTTGAAAAATGTTTGAGACAACCGATATTCTTGATATTTATTTTTATGATGTCGAACGGGATAAAAAGTATCCTATGTCCTTCTCCTGGCTCTAAACTACCTCCCTGCCAATTTTCAGCTAAATCGGTTCAGCCGTTCTTGAGTTATAAGCGAAGTAACTAACACGACTTTCTTTTATATATATAGATATGTATGTATTTGGAACTATAAAAGTATGTTCATCAGTTGTCTTGATGGCATTGTGGGGAATGTAAAATATTATTTTTATATATAATTAATGTTTTCGGACCCTAACAGTTGTCGACTGTTTGAAAATTCTTTCAAAGATAAAAACCGTATTCAAAGTAATACGTCAAAGTTATTATAATCAACATTTAATTCCGTGAGATGATCAGGATAAAACCGGAATCTTGTTCTATTTCCGATGAAGTAACTGGTAATGAGAGTCGCCTTGGCGGTTTGAAGCAAAACGGATCTGACAATAGCCTGTTAAAACGCTACGATGAAGAAGACTGAATTACGCTTCAAATCAAAAGTAGGTTCGTGCTTTAATAAATTTGAAGTAGGACTTCCTTACTGTGAGAACGTAAGACCTATTTAAGACTAGGAAGTTATAGAATTAAGTATAATCGTATTTGGATTTTAACATAACTGGGCAAAAATATAAGATTGTGATAAAATAATGATTGGTTTTAATTAACCACCCAGAAAATATGTATAATAAACTTAAAAAATTAAACAGATGAGCATCATTCTGTTACCTATTGATTTAATATAAGTCCGGACATTCACTTGGCCAGATCATACCATGCAAACACTAGCATCTATAAAATTTGTGTACTATAGTTATGGTCTTTTGACGTATACTACATTACATACTTCCCAAGCTTCCAACCTCGACCCAAGCTTTCGTAATACAATAATATTCATGTCTTAACTTCCTTTTTGCGTCACGAAAAATAAACCTTTAAAGCAATGTCCAAATATGTTAAAAAACATTACTTTCTCGTTGGAGTATTAGTTGTAAGTGCTTTTACTGAACATTACTGGGTTTTGATTTCCGGGTCGGGCAATAGGCTTGTTTCTTTGTACATGATATAGCCCTTTTCATCATCGGACCAATAGACGTACGGCGCCGTGCCACCGCTATATGGTGGACATCCCAACCATACGTAGTTATCGTTTTAGGAACACATTCATTGTGCGAACAGCTAAGGAGTGGAATTCCCTGCTGGAGTTGGTGTTTCCTGATAGCTACAACCTAGGGGTCTTCAAGTCAAGAGTGAACAGGTTGCTTCTAGGCAGGCGTGCTTCATCATCGACCACATCATCGCTTACCAGCAGATGAGATAGTGGTCAAACGTGTGCCTATCAATAATAATAATAAAAAAATACAAACCTTATGTGTTTAATAAAATTCTGTAACACCACCAGCACCCTCTTTTGGAAACTTTTCCACCGCACCGAGATTGGCTAACCCAAATTTTATTTATTCAATCTATCTTGTTCTTAATTGCACAGCCAAAGAAATGGTCTATAAATTTTCAGGAGAACTGACTAGAGTTATTTAGTGGGCAATTTCTTACCAGCAAAATTAGTAGAATTACTTTGAGACAATACAATTTACTTTAACATCTCTTTATGGCCCTTAATGTCATGAAAGTTTTGTAAGACACTGTCGTTAGCTTTTGTGCAATAATTTCTTCTTGAATAGAATACTCATTGTTGTACGCCATGAAACTTATAGGGTATCAATTTAAGTGATTATTTGTAAGTGTTAGTGAGTATGAATAGTGTGTTACAATAGGTTGCCTTATCACAGGATACAAGCTACAGCAAGAAAGATAATGAAGAACTACCTCTTTGGTCTGATGGTCGCAACTATTTGGGAAGTCCCGAGTTCGATCCCCGAGTCGGGCAAAGTTTTATCTCAAATTAATCAGTACCAGCCTGAAGTCTGGAATCTGAGCCCGTTGGATGGCAACAAGCTCGCCTTTTATTACATGGGTGGTCTCGGATGCGACTCCCGGGTTGAGTAAAGTGACGTTGTTTCTCTGGGCTTCTCAGTAGCAGCTTGGAGTGTGGGTTCATGCCCAGTTGGTGGCATTAGAGTCACCGTCTATTCAAGGGCCTTAAACATAACTGGCCTAACTTGTGATTTCAGTAACCACATTTCTTTTATTCTGTATAATATTATTGGGTTTTTATTGTGTTTTGTTTTTACCAGTATATTTTTTTTTAATTTGTTTTACTGACATTAAGTGTGTATTATTTATTATTGGTTTTTTTATGTTTTTTTTTATTTTAAATAGGTACTTTTAGATTTAAATGTTAAGTTTTTTTTTGAATGTACGCTAACTTAGGTAAGTTTAGGTTTGTTTACATGTTGGACATGTATATTTAAAAAAATAAAAAAGCAAATATAATCTTTACCTAACTTTTCATGGAATGAGTGATGCTCTTATCCTAAGACACTACAGTCACTATTTTGAAACCACATTTACTTGAATGAAATAAAGATATCATCAAAAATTCTTAAGCATTCGATATCCATCTCAGAAACCAACAAAGTCGCCGCCTAATGAAACCATTCCGTCCTCTACAAATTCGTTCTAAGCGTTACAAATAACGTAACCGAATGAAAAGCGGATTATAAATGTTATTCAACTATAAATCCAGGCTAGTAAGATGGCCGCGTCACACGACTGATGTCTTGCGCAAGTATGTATATACAAATGAATTGATTCCCGTCAACTCTGCTTAGTAATCCGATTAAGCTAAAGAGTGATGTAACGGGAATGTCTGCCTACGGAATTACTTTGATTTTGTTAGTAGTTGCTTTAGGAACCCCCGGTATTGTGTAGAAGGTACGATTGAAAGTCTCCTTAAGACTTTCTATAGGTATTTTTTAATTATCTATACTAATGTTATGAATGAGAAAGTAACTCTGTTTGTCTGTTTGTTTGCTGGCTTTACACTATTAAGTAGCTAAACGGATTGTAATGAATTTTGGCATAGAGATAGATCATATTATTATCCTAGAATCGGACAGTTATCTTTATTTTCAATAATGAATATCTATATCTATATCTATACTTATAATAAATCTGTAGAAGTAAAATGTCTGTACATTGAAAATATCAAAAAAATATCTATACTTATAATAAATCTGTAGAAGTAAAATGTCTGTACATTGAAAATATCAAAAAAATAAATAGCAGGGGGTGTTACTAGACCGACAGCGAACCCAAAAATATGATTAAAAAAAATTTTGTCTGTCTGTCTGTCTGTCTGTCTGTCTGTCTGTCTGTCTGTCTGTATGTTCAGGTATCACGCTAAAACTACCGGTTCGATTACGATGAAACTTGGTATACTTATTCTTTAATATCCCGGGCACAACACTGGGTACTTTTTATCCCGGAAAAGTATATACAATAAAAAACAAACTTAATTTTGCGGTTCGATCCCTAGACCCGACTACTGTACCAACCGCAAATAATAAGTTTGTCGTAGGCTACGTCACCCGCAGTGGAGTTCACCAAAGGGTGTGCTGGGTGTGGTGAGGGGAGTGCACACGGCTAAGATATTATAATATTTTATCAAGATACAATATCGCTCGCCATACAGTTCAATGGACTATCACACACTACGAAGATAATTATGTACATTGAATATATATTCAAAATTAATATTGGAGGATGATTGGTGATCGATACTGATGCCAAAAATGCAATCAGTAAATGTTTTGTCTGTCTGTCTGTCGGTATGTGCACGCATAGTTCAATAACTATTATAGGGATTGGGATTGACTTGGTACGGTTGTAATCAATACGCCTGGGTAGGTTGATCTTAGTCTCAGTTGTTTTACACATGGTCAGTTGTACGGCGCTCTTTCCCGGGTCAGTAGTTCCAGAAATCTTTATGCATACATACTGGAAGGATCAACTTTGAAAGTAGTCTATCTGGAATTATTATGCTAAAATTATTACGTTTATATATCAACGCACAGCCCAAACCGCTGGTATTAGAGACATGAAACTTGAAGGGGACTCCTTAGTTAAGAATAAGTATCCACTAAAACACGATTTTTGGAAATTCAACCCTTAATGGGAAAACATAGGAGGCGGAAGTTCGACAAACACGCGGGCGAAGCCGCGGGCAAAAGCTAGTGAAAAATAAATCGTTACCCAATTACTGGGTTGTGGAGGTCCGACAGGCAGTCGCTCCATGTAAAACACTGGTATTCAGCTGCATCTGGTTAAACTGTAACTGTACTGTGTGCCGACCCCGAACATGGTTGGGAAAAAGTCTAGGTAGATGATGATAATGTTCAGGTTACTTTGCAAATCGCAAAAATTAGTGTGTGCAAGTAAATTTTCTAATGTTATATCTTTTTTTCTTCTTATTGTTTTGACCTCTGGCTCGTTCTTAGCGATATAACTTTAGTACCTGCGTAACTATTCGAAACTAAAGTCAAGTTTGGTCTTGCACTGACTGTTTAATTTCAAAGTTTAACACAAAACCAACGTTATGACAAAACTAGTGCAGTTCCACAGTAGGTTCATTTCAACATTTACAGTTCAATCTTGATCCTACAATATAATATCAAGCAATTCTCTACCGTCGGAATTCTATAAATGTCAATATCATATTCCATAGTACCTATCCACTTACGAATTCCCAGTTATGAAAGGCGTTACACTGTAAGTTGCTCTAGTGACACTTGAGTATCGAATTTGTGGTTAGAATATTGGCCATTAACAAAAAAAAACAGCAATTTGAGCTGACAACTGGCCTAATATGGCCGATGACATTTCTGAATCGGCGACCGCAACGAAACCTGTATGTAATTAAAATAATTTGGACAACCCATTTAATTCTCGGATTATCGAATGGTGGACAAGTATTTTTTTATCAAATGCCTTTACTAGTACCTAAATGAAGGCCGAAATGTTCTGCTGACTTAGTGTCATCGGTTTGATAAAATAAGACGGATTTATCTTGATTAGTGCGCCTTTTTACTGATCGCGCTAATGAAAACTTTATTTATACCAAAACTGAAGTAGCGCTTACTGGTGTCAAAAAGCGATAAAAACTATTTTGTGGAAGTTGACGTAAGTGAGTATTAATTTTAACACGTCCAAATAGGTGTTCAAACTCACTCGTTCCTCAAAAAGATTGTTTCATCTAACCCGTTAGTTAACAAAAGGAATAATTCGAAGTATAGAACCCCGTATAAGCAGTACCTTCTAATTCCATTTTGTTTAAAAATGGCTTTAATACTTTTATTCTTACTTTATTAGCAAGCAAAGAACTGTTAATTAACGAATTGTGTTTGCGTTAAGCCGTAGTAATGCATATTTCCGTCCACTTGTTTTAGTTTTAAGGAAACAATCATAATAATATGTATGTGCGACACTAACACGTGATTCCATAGTATTTCTTTCTTTCTTTACTTTAGTAAAAACATAGCATAATTATATGACTTGGCTGTCCATCTTACTATACTCCATCACCGATAATCCCCAGTGCTATTTCCAAAATGTTTCACACGAACCAAAAACCGCAGATGAGCAGATACAATCTTGTCACGTTTGGTGGACTGTCAAAATTGTGCTCAATTTGCTTTTGGTTTGATTCAATGTATGGACAGCTAACCGCCTAATTAATTAGGTTCGTCACAAAAAAGGCAATAAGGTGTTTTGATCCAATGTATAATCTGATTCTTCTTTGTTTATTATTTTGGACACTTTATGTATGGACGTTGTTGGTTCGTTGACACATCTGCAGATTTTTTCCGTTATCCTACAAAACGTGGTGACAAATTAGTTAATCGTTTTTTTTAAAAGCTTTATTTATGAGTGTTAAAGCAATACAAATAACTTTTATGTTGTATATGTTATTATGAATACTGCATAAACCAATGTTTTATAATATTATATATCACGCCAGCATTCCCCTGGAAACCCTGAAAGGTTATTAAGAAGTTTTTTTTTAGATATACACCCACATTTTGTTAGTTATAAGTAAGTCTCAAGTCTAATAAGGGCGAGCCTAATGCCATCATCCAAGCACATGGCGACACTTCCTGTCAACCAATCCTGGTAACTGATGACAAAGATCAGATAGAAAACCCCAATAACACTTTGCTCAACCCGGGAATTGAAAGCAAGACCACATGCTCTTCAGTACCTAGCACTTGTGGCTACTATAACAACAAAACTGTCTCAATCTATCTTTTGAACTAGATATTAATACCATCCAATAAATATAATAAAGCAGTACGATAGTAAAAAGAGAAGAACATTAAACAAATTGTGCCATTTATTCACATAACGATTCTAAACTTCACTGCAACTTTGTGCTAGACTCGGTAATATCATTTTATCAGCATAGTCTCACTGAGCTTATACGGAATAATTTGTTGGGAACTGCATTATCCATGCACATTTGACTGAAGATATAAACGTAAAGTAGGCCGATCTTAAGTGTGAATCACCTTCAGTATAGTTATGCGATGCAGTCGAAGAATGCAGATCTGCTGGAAGGTGCAGACAAATATGCAAGAATGTTGGTGGCACAATGAATAGATATCGTAGGTTACGAAACTAATGAAACTTTTCCATAGTATACACCTCTGTGTCAAAGACTATTTAGTTTTTAACCGACTTCAAAAAAAGGAGGAGGTTCTCAATTCGACGGTATGTTTTTTTTTTTTTTTTTTTTTTTTTTGTGTGTTTGTTACGCGATTTCTCCCCCATTTGTGGACCGATTCTCAAAATTCTTTTTTTATTTGAAAGAGTATACTCCCGAGGTGGTCCCATTTTAATTTGGTTAAGATCTGGTGCTGATCTTCGGAGATATACAATGGAACTCTTCAAAAATAGACGGCAAATCTGTCGTGATTGCTGGAATCGCTTGGATATTTATTGTTTATACAACATCATGACGTATCATCACGCCTGTATGCTCTGAGGGGTATGCAGATGTGTACAATATACCTAGATTTTGACAGTTAGGTATGTTAAGTTTCATTTATTAGGGATAAGTGGATAACCCTATTACCATGACATGTATTGTTAACAAATAACAATATAAACATAAATTCATGGCAAATATTTGTATGGGAACAACTAAAAATGAAAAAATAAAAATCTTTTTTGCAAAAAATAAAACCGACTTAAAAAAAACACTAGCCGGTGTAAAATAACTCTAAATTCGGAAGTCGGTGGCCCATCATGAATAAGAAAAAACCACCAAAGCCACAGACTTCCGAATTTAGAGTTATTTTACACCGGCTAGTGTTTTTTTTAAGTCGGTTTTATTTTTTTACAATAAAAATCAAGACAACATAACATAGCAACACATTTGTTTTGGCCATACCCGTTGTTAAACAGAAATACCTATAAATGACTATTTACACCTACATTTCAATAATTTACCAAATTCAAAGTCCGAGCTGCTACTGAAAAAATCTAAATTCTACATAGAAATATGCAAAAACACCTCCCAACCCAGCAGGCTTAGCCATATTACAAGCTAGACATGGCGTATAATGGAATCAGCTGTTTGTTAACTGTCAACTGTATTTCATTTTCAAATTCTATCGCTAACACTTGACAGTTGACAAACAGCTGATTCCATATTACGCCATTTTCTTTCTATTGTCGCCTTATCGATTACGATAGTAGAAATAGAATTTGTCATAAATGGCTAGACCTGCAGGAATCAAACCCAGGACCTCATGCTTATGGAACAGTGCTTAAACTAACGAGACAGTCCAAGACTGCGGTTTATATCCAATTATGACAAAACAGCGTTACTTTAATTCTTTTAAGGTAATCATATTTTCAGAATCATCATAATTTATTATTTTTCGCCTGTTATATAAAATCTTCTTCTTCTTCTTTTTGTGTGTTTATAAGGCTAACCTGATGTCAGAGTTTTTCACCATCCACTTTTTGAAAAGCACAATTAATAACGTTAAAGTATTTCTAATCATACTCATCTCCAATCTGATTATTCTCGTGTTCAATTCCAGCCAGACATAGTTTCGAAACCAATTTCCAGTAGTCAATTTCGCGCGTTTCGTGCCATAGAAACGAACGACCAATAAGCTTCGACCTCACATTTGTCGTACAGCCATATCGTACCTACAAACGCAGATAACTATGCATTTTCGTGACAATATGTGTACCTCTTTCCTCTGAATAGGTTATTGGAAAATTATAGTGAGAAATGGCGACAGGTAAATAGTGTTTGTGGAATTGGTGTGCAGTCGTGATCTTTAGTGCCGAAATTGAGTGTATTGTCCTGTTTACTAAATTGGAGTAAATGTATGAAATATTATCCATATATGAGAAAGTTTATTACTATATTTTTAATATGCTCATTAAATCGTATTTTAATGTATTTCGTAGTTTATAACTAATAATAATAATAATAATAATATAATAATAATAATAATAATAATAATAATAACCCCACCGCCGTATCTCTACGTTGTCGTTCGTGGTGGGGCTTGCGTGCTCCAATGATCCCTAGGTCTGTGCCAGCAGAGTTTACTTTGCTGAGATAGATCTAGAGTGAGGAGCCAGACTAAAAGAGATACAATCAAAGCCAAGGTTGCACATGCCGAGGGCTGCGTGGCTGGGGGATTGCCCTGGTCGCAAGTGTGCCAACTCTGGATAATAGGGGACCTCCAGTTTTATTCACCCTTACCACAGTGAACGCAGGGCTCTGCTGTGGTTGACCCTGTTTGTCCCTAGCTACTCGTGGGAATAATTATGATAACAAGATCAAAAGCAAAAAAACAAATTCAGGCAACTAAGCCGTCATCTGATGATGTAACATCATCGGTTTCATCATCATCCTCTCCGAGGTCCATTTTTTCATCATTAGTATCATCACCTCCATCATATTTATCACGCTCATCACGGTCATCATCAACAATATCAACAATGTCAGTAGACGTTGTTTCGGAGGCTATTATTGCCAAAAACCCGTCACCCGCTGCTGTCACAACTAATACGCGTAAAAAATGGAGTGAAGACATGAACCAATTCATTTGGCGTACGTATTTAATCATCACTAAGCTAGAAGCTGACACAAGTTCATATCTCACATCACTACACCAACAATTCATTAACAGATTTCCGCAAATGAATGTCTGTAAACAAAGAGTCGGAGATCAACGTAGGGCAATAGTTCACAAAAAATTACTTTCGACGACGGTACTTGAGAGAATTAGATTAGAAGTAAGTGAAAACCCACAAACTCAAAACAGTAACTTAAACACTCATAATCAGATAACATCACAGTCACATACAGATCAAAATACACAATTACAGTTAGAACCAAAACGACGAATGAAATGGTCAAACGAAATGAATGAATCATTAATTGAATGCTATTTCATAGTTACAAAAATGGAAACTGATATGACTATCTGGAGAAAAAATCTCAAAGATATGTTCATTGAATCCTGGCCTCAGTTTTTACATTTATCCGAACAGAGAATATCAGATCAAAAAAGAGTAATTTTAAATAATAAAATGATATCAGATACGCGACTACAAGATTTAAAAACGAATGCAGAGAACACACTTAACCAACTGAATCCTTGTATACACTCACGAAATCGCAATTCATGGACAACTACAGAAAATACACTAACACAAACACTCAGAAGCAATAACACAGAAATTGAAAACTTATCTGAATCACATACACAAGAAGCAGAAGTAGTAGGTGAACCCAATTACTTAAATAGTATTGATTTTGAAGCCCTGACACATACCAATACAAACACGGAACATAATGTCATGAACCCTGAAGTAAGTCTAGATAGAAATCAAGAAATAGACGAAACATTCTCAGATGCACTGCAATATTTCACAAACATTCATCCCACAAAAAGAAATTACATACCCAAACAAAAAACTTCTAAAAAGTTAGCGCAAATAGTAGGTTACATTAATAATATTATCCTGCCAAAATACGCCAATGGCGATACAGATTTCGCTACCCTTCAAACAATAATATACAGTGCTGCTTGGACAGCCGCCAAAACAAATGGAAGTAAACTTTCATTGATAGCATCAGAGAATATAGGTTATATAAATCAGAAAAATCACAAACCTAAATGGCAGAAAAGACTAGAACTAAAAGTTAAAGATTTAAGAACTAAAATCGGGAGACTAACCGCGTACATGCAAGGAAACAGGGGTTGGAGGCTTGTTCAAGAGGTAAACACAATACTAGAAAACTATAGAATACATACAACTCATGAAGAACCTAACTCACAACTGACACACTTCTTAGACACACTCAAACAGAAACTCACTCTTACTAGTAGTAGATTAAACAGGTATAATAATTGCACACTTCGCAAAATTCAGAATAATAAGTTTAGAAATAACGAAAAGCAGTTTTATCGAACACTAAAATTTTCTACCACAAACCAATTAGGATCAAGTAATAACGAAAATAACATCAATAATAGTTTACCACCGATAGACGAACTTAAACAATTTTGGTCAAATATTTGGGAGAGGCCAATATGTCATAACACGGAAGCTGACTGGATCAAACTAGAAACAGAAAACCATTTACACATTGAGCAAATGGCATTCGAATATGTACAAATAGATATCTTTCACGACGTCCTCCAGAAATTACACAATTGGAAAGCACCCGGGTCTGACTACATCCACAACTTCTGGTATAAAAAATTTACACTCATTCACCCTTATTTATATAATTACATCAACACCTTCATCAAAAATCCAACAACGATGCCTGCATATATAGCGGAAGGGATTACGTATATGATACCAAAAGACAGCAACGACACCGCCAACCCAGCAAAGTACAGGCCAATAACGTGTCTACAAACAGTATACAAAATATTAACTTCATGCATTACCGAAACCATTTACAAACATCTTGATTCTAATTCAATACTTTCTGAAGAACAAAAGGGCTGTCGAAAATTTAGTCAGGGCTGTAAGGAACAGCTAACAATAGACTCAGTAATACTCAAACAGGTTCAAAGACAGAAAAAAGATCTATACACTATGTATATAGATTATAAAAAAGCATATGATTCTGTACCACACACATGGTTACTAGACATTTTAAAAATCTATAAGATAAACCCTAAAATCATTGCGTTTTTAAATAACACCATGACACAATGGACAACACGCTTACATCTTACAACACCTACAGGAAATGTGGAAACAGATCCCATTAAAATTCAACGAGGCATATTCCAAGGTGATTCACTTAGCCCACTATGGTTTTGCCTTGCGTTAAACCCCTTATCAAACCAATTAAATTCATTAATTCCAGGATATAATCTTCATTACAATAACAATACAGATAACGTACAGATTCACAGACTGAGTTGCAATATTAACCACCTACTTTATATGGATGATATAAAATTATATGCGTCTTCATCAGAGGACTTAAATGAACTTGCAAACGCCACAGATAAATTCTCGAGGGACATAAGAATGGAATTTGGAATCGATAAGTGTAAAATCAATTCAGTTAGGGCAGGCCAAACATTTGAACACTCATATACCACGCAAACCGGAGAAAACATAGATTGCTTGAATGAAAATGAAACATACAAATATTTAGGATATATTCAGGCTAAGCAAATCAAACATAAAACAATAAAAAATAAACTTTTACAACAATTTAAACACAGACTCAACTCCATTTTCAATACCCAGCTACACTCCAAACATACTGTCAAAGCAATTAATAGCTACGCAATTCCTGTTCTTACATATTCCTTCGGTATTATAACCTGGACAAAGACTGAACTAAAAAATCTACAACGCACCATTAATACTACTTTGACCAAACACCGAAAGCACCACCCTAGATCTTGCGTACAACGGCTAACATTACCAAGGAAAGAAGGAGGACGCGGTATAATAGACATTACAAACCTACACAATAAACAAATTAGTACCCTTAGAAAGTATTTTAACACAAAAAGCAACATCTCTAACCTACACAAAGCAGTAGTTCAAAATGACCGAAATCTAACCCCACTAAACATGTTTGATAAAACTACTCAAGGTAATGAAATACAGACTGACAAACAAACAAAAATACTGGAATGGACCCGGAAGACACTTCATGGAAGACATCGCCAAGACCTGTGCCAACCAAACGTCGACAAGTTAGCGTCGAACGAATGGCTTAGGAGAGGAGATTTATTCCCTGAGACTGAAGGGTTTATGACTGCAATCCAAGACCAGGTAGTAGTAACCCGTAATTACCAAAAGCATATCATGCGAGCCCCCCTTTCATCAGATATTTGCAGGCGATGTCATAGCTCACCCGAAACAATTCAGCACATAACTGGAGCGTGTAAAGCAATAGTTCAGACCGACTACAAACATAGGCACGACCAAGTGGCTAACATAATTCACCAAAAACTTGCTATAAAATACCAATTAATTACCACGACTCCAGTACCTTACTACAAATATAATCCTGAAACGGTTCTCGAAAACGCAACACACAAGCTATACTTTGATAGAGCTATCCTCACAGACAGAACAACACACTACAATAGACCAGACATAACTTTACTCGATAAAATTAATAAAACCGCAAAAATTATTGATATAGCAGTACCAAATACACATAACCTACAAAACACTATAGCAGAAAAATTATCAAAATATACAGATTTAAAAATTGAAATCAGCCGAATGTGGCGATTAGGTAGCGTTGACATTGTTCCTGTAGTGCTTTCAACTACGGGTGTCATTCCCAAACAACTACACCAATCTTTGAAGACTTTGGACTTGGCTCCTTCCACCTACCATACTCTACAGAAAGCTGCTATTCTGAACACCTGCAGAATTGTCAGAAAATTCTTGCAAAACGACAATGACACAGAAATATCACATTCACAAACCCCATGCAGCTCAAGAAGACACACATATCTATCACCAGTCACACAAGTACACAATCACACTAACGCAACGCAAAGTCATAATACACCATCACCCCATATATTATCATCTATCACTTAGGTTAGTACTTCTGGGTTAGCACTTGGCTTCGGCCCGTGTTATCCTAAAAAACCGGCACATATAAGCCGAGATACAAAAATGTATACTAAGCAATAATAATAATAGTTTATTGACACAAAGAATCATAAGTACATTAGTATACACTGATTAACAGATGCTTACTACGCTGCAGAAGTCTGTATACAGATATTGCGAGCCCTGCCTCTCAAACTAGGATAACCTGTATCTTAAGAGACAGTGTTCAGCTGTGAGGTTACTTAAAAATATGGATTATACAACTGCGGACTGTGCCAACTTATTGTTTGTGTTAACTATGAAAAATTTACTTTTAAACATTATATTTTGACAAAAAAATAAGAAAAGGAAAGGAAAGTTAGTATAAAATAACAATTTAAAACCTATGTATGTATATGTGTGAATGTGTATAGTGTTTTTGATGTGTGTATATGTGGTGAGTCATTGTATGAGAAAGGTGAGTGTGTGGTGTATGTTAGGCAATAAGGGCAAAACAAAGCAATATTAGGAAATGTAAATTAGTAGTGATTCAGTTTGTGTGTAGTCCTGTTGAAGTAGCCATTCCATCATCTTAGCTTTTAATTTAAATTTATTGCAATCTACGAAACTTCATTAACTACGCTGTTTAAACAAGAAAACGGAGATAATTGTGTAAATTAAAATCAATTGCAGCTTGTATGGGAAATTACTTGAAAACGGCTCAACAGATTTTGTTGTATTCGTAATTGCTCAGGTCCAACGAAAAAGTTTCGTGGAAAATTCACCAGTAAATTTCTAGAAAAATTTGGATGATGTTTTAGTATAAGAAAATAAATAAATCATTTGCACCCGTGCAAAACCCAGCCAGTGGCTTTTACTAGATAAATACAAAGCAGATGTTTTTAAAACGAAATTCGACTCCCGGATATAGAATGAATTAATAAACAACTTTATTACGCCAACTATGTTGTAAAATTCGATAATTTTGGTAATAAACGGACATCGTAATCGAACGAGGATAATCAGACCAGTTTGTAAAAGCTTTATATTTTCACTGATTGATTATAATTGGTGGACGGATGATTGCACATAAATTAATAGCAATTAATTAATGTTGCGAACGTTAATTGATTGATAATAGTATTAGGATATATTTGATGTTTGTTAATGTTGTTTTATAACTACATTCGCCGTAGCTGTAACCTGCGTGGACGAAGAGAAAAAAAATAGCTCATGTGCTTTTCAATTGCCTAGGCGGTACATATAGGGCTACGTCATAACCCAGGTGCTCTCCGTGTGATCAGATCGCCAAAAATACAAGTCGTTGCTAGCCTTTCTTGAGGAGTTGGGGTTGAATAATCTATTTTCTCACACAGGTACAAAAATAATATGCACATGTACATAGAGTTGCTTTCACCAGCCCGATATACAACTGAATATAAAGTTGCTTTTAATTATGCTTGATCTGGTAAAATTTCCTTTAGAAATCCTTATGGGTATCCTCAATTGATCATGTCCACATAAGGTAAGTCATAGTTTTATCCAAGAAGCCCAATCAAGCTGTGGCCTGCATTTTAATAAGAACCTCAATTCTGGGTTCTTCCATGGAATTCAACGATACTCTTGCATTATACTTTGAACGGCATTTACGTGAAATTGATTTTAAAATTACACCTGATTATGGCCAAACAGTAAGCTGTTAGCAGAACTATATTCGTTTTACGGTTTTTAAATCGTCAAACCAATATAAAAGTACTGAACAAGATTGTGTTAATCAATTTTTAATATGTTTACAAAATTAAAAGCATTTTAAAGGGTATTGCACTCATTTAGTAATCTTCACAAGACTCTGACGCAAATTTTAAATCAGGATATTAACACCTGCCACAGAAAATTGTCGTTATGTTTACGTTAAAGATAATCTTCATTCCTGTCTCGTATTAAACAGTTAGTCTTAATTGAAAAAGGATTCTGAGACAGCCTGCTAAAGCTTTTTGAGATTATTAATCCAATTTCTTACACTTAGTTCGATCGTGTCACTAATTTTTCTTAACCAAATGTATGTATTGTATTAGGAACAAGTTGTGTAAAGACAAAGTTGAAAAAAAGACTAGGCAGATAACATAACATTGCAGGTTCATATTGTTATTTCGTGGTGGCCTATGGCGTTTAAGGATTTGCTTCTCAAGCACATAAATGTTTCTTTTCAATTTGTAACTCCCGTAGCTGACATCGATAAAGGAATAAAATTGTTATAACAATTTTTTTTCTGTAGTAGAAAATTTCTCACAGCGGTACAGTTACAAACTGATATTATTGACGGTTATTTCACACTGGCCAGTATAATATATATTAAAAAAAGAAACTGTACCAATAAATAACAAGCAATTCAAGAAGCTAGGATAATTTACAACTTATCAGCGTCAAAGCCGTAGTGGCATAAATAATTGTTGGTTCTTAAAACTTAAATCTGTATCATGTTTTTACTATAGCAGACATTAACAAAATTTTATAACAGGTATTAACAGCATTTTGCTTAAAATTACGCGCATACATAGCACTCATACGTCACAAACTTCGCGTGAACACGCGATAGGGCGTGATTCATACGTCCAGTACGCGTTCAACTTATCGCGCATTTAATTGGGTGTTACGGGCCCCGTCACTCAAGATAATCCTTTAACGGTATCGGATTTCGAGATCGAGGTATCAGCTGCTGATAATAGTTTGTTCGAAAAATTCGGAAAACAGGATAAAATTGAACTTTCGTTCTACATTATTGATGACAAAGATTGCGGTCACCTCTAATTAAAGTTCAGCGCTACTATGGAAGCTTATTTGAATATCTTCTAATTTGAAAATTTCTCTTTACTTTTAGGAAATGCCATTAAACAAAATGGATTATCCTACTAATATTAAAAATGCGCAAGATTGTATGGATGTATGTTATTATTATCTTTCACGCAAAAACTACTATGGATGTTGATGAAACTTAACAATAATATAGCTTCAGAATAATACATAGGCTATAATTTATTAAGATATATATGATCTTGGGCAAGAAAATAAACTACTCGAAATACTAATCCTGCACAGATGAAATCGCGGGCACTAGATAGTAAATTTTAATTCGTGACTTATCTCCTATTTGTGTTGATTTCAGATTTTAAAGAAGATAACGTATTTTAAGTTCATTTTTAATGTCACGAGGAGTTCTAGTTAGTCAGCAAATAGAAGTTCTTGTTACTGGCAGGTGTTTTATAAAACTTATTATAAGCTCTCAGCAGTTCAAGAAATGCTTGAAGGCATAATAACCAAGGCACTTTTGTGGTTAAAAATTGTAGTTCTGGGTAAAATAGCGACAGTTGTTGGCCTTAAGGACAAAGATAACTGACTGTATTGTCAGTTCTTTCTTTGTAGTCAGATCATTTAACTGTAGAACCAATATGTCGTATATTGGTGATATAGTTAATTATTGGTCAATACCTTACCGTCCGCTATCTCAATTTCTTTGGGGCCGCTGTATGTCTTCTTTTTCCATATTCCTGCATTATTTGTCATTATCTTAATATTGACTTTATTTCTAGCCATAATAATCATTAAAAGAATTCAACTGTCTTTTCTTTGTTCTTCATTTCCAACCTGCACCACAATTATTTTTGCATTTTAGTATAATCCATGCTTCTATCAATGCGTTGTCTAAAAGAAAATATGAATTACGCTAACTCAATCCAAGTTTTTCTCTATAACGAGATTGAACGATTTTTTTGGCAAAAGGAAAGTAGTAAAAATTGTAGGTCTCCACTAGTCTGAACTCTTAACCGGCTAACCCTCTCAACGCGAACCGACAGTAATTGACAGCGAGGCCGATTTCATTTATTACGAGATTTTTACTTTTACCCAATACTTTTTTAGTTTTTAATTGATTTAAGGCTCTTTGCTACTTGGAATACGTTATTCATTGGAAGTGAAGAGTCAGTATTTCTAACAATGTTCTTAATGTGGGTACTTATGGGTTTTATGATGTAAATAACTACCGATGTTGAGTGTTATTAGGTCTTGTAAGCAGAGATAAAGAGCTGGGGACAGCTCGGTAAAACTTTATGATTGTATTAATATTGAATGCATTTTACAAAGTGTTCGCATGGCCATTACCTCGCCTGTTTTCTTGAGATTGATAGTTTGTTAACATCTTTTACTAGCTTTATAAAGGATAACGAAGTGAAACACCCCTAACAATATCGGATAAGGCTATTAATTATTTACAATCAATCATTACAATTTTATAGCAAGGATGTTATAATAGTTTTACAATAATCCATATCTAACAAGAAAACAGATAAAGTCACATCAAAGTTTGATATAAAATAGACCGATGTTTACGATAGGCTATAAACTGATCTTATAGTTTTAAGTTCAGCATCTCGGCTAACAAATTGCGTTTTATTAGGGAATGAAGCGTTTACGACAGTTCCTATGATGAATAAATGTACATAGTTGAAGGAAACTATCGTTGATCATTTTGTTTGCGAGTGTAAGTTTGTGGCTTATCTACGTCCGTTGCGACTATTTTGGATGTGAACTTTCGTATGATATGGTTTTATGCATGTCAACTTGGTTGTATTCGTCTACATTGTAGGGCATTGTTCAACCTCTAAACTTTGTTTTACACTTTGTCAAATCGTTTTGGCAGTTTTAAACTCTATTCTAAAGACCATAGAGTTGAAAGATCTGCCAAGTAAAACAATTTATTTGAAAGATAGGACATTTTAAATTAGAATAGCACTAACGCTAGACGAAATGACTTAACAAATATAATGAAACTTAAATAAAGAGCTATCAAACTTTTTATCAAATATTATTATCGTTCCGCGGACGCGCCACCAACCCATCTTCGCGACCGTACCGCTAAATTATACACCAAGGGTCCATAGTACCCCATTACGAAGGAAATGCGCACTAATGCATCTCATTCTCTATTTGTCAAATTATATACCGCTGCGTAGTAGTAATCTCACGAAATAAGATAATGGCATCGGTGAGAGTGTGTCGTGAGTGGATTTTTGGCTTGTTAAATGACGGACATCTGAAATTTGCGATAGAGGTGAAAGTTCTTGTGAGAGGTTAAGTTACGATATAAATAATTTTGATTGGAGTATCAATTACCAGATTTAAAACTAATGCGAAGTTAAAATAGGATTACTGAATCACGGTTTTTTATTAATTCACTCTTACTTATTTTTTTTTAAATCAGTTTCCATTAGTGTCAGTTGGTACGTGAAAAATACAAAAACATATAACACGCATTAGACAGTGATTTGTGTTGCTATGAATAAGCTCACTTATACAAAAGAGAAAGGATTTAAATATGAACGTGATATTTCTACTTAAATGCCATAATGTCTCATTATATTGTCCATTTATGTCCGCAATCATAATAGGTCCGCTTAGAAAGCGTTCACCGTGTACAGGCTATCACATAAAGGTTACTTTAAAAAAATACAATGAACTACCGTTTACATTTACATACAAAAGGTAATCATATAATTTATTATTTAGACTTGAATTACTTTCAATATTTTTGACGGTTGTTTTGAAACTACTCTCGGTGCCGTAGTAAAAAATAAAAAAGGGGAAACTAAAAATACTTGGAACTTAAAAGTGCAGTGCATAGTTTTTTTGGACAAAATAATTGCCTTGCAATTAAAGTTAAAACTACATCAATGCACATGAATAATAGTACACGCCTGTCAACGTATTATTTATCCAATTATTTCCCTTAATTACTCAAAAAAAGGGCGAACTCGACTGTACTAAGCCATTAGCATGCAAACAGAACTACCGAAGATATACGAGATAAATTGTCAAGATAACGCAGCGGTGAAAGAAGTACAGGCGGCGTAATTACTGGTCGGCCGCGTCTAGGTGTAAAAGGCCGCGTAAATCGCTAGGTGTAAAAGACCGCGTAAATCGCTCCGCGCGGATAAAATTTCCCGTCATCATTTCCAGGGTTGGGTGTTACAACTGTCATAATTTTATGCGGTTGCGAAGTGTGGTTGCGCGTTATTAGTGTTTGAAATTAATTTTATTATACCGGTAATAACTTGAGACAAGTACACGGAATCTAATTTAGTTGCGAAGCAATTTATATTATTCTTGTTCCTTTAGATTGAGTTTTGTTTCTTGTTTTTTTAATGTTTTTACATACGGCGTTTGCCATAAAAGACGACCGTATCTAAGTGAGTCTTTCTATACTTAATATGTAAATTACTTTTGAGTACCTTATAGAATGTTATCATGAAAGCACTATTATTTACTTATTTAATACTTCAAGCACACTTATATACAGAGGCTGGCACATCAAGCTACTGCAAACTGTGATTTTTTCCAATTTAAACATGAACCGCACAAACACACTGTTTGTAATTAAGTTGAATTTCTATCAAATTGTTGTAAACTATTGGGGTAATTTGGTGTTCCACCTGGCCTCTGTACAGAGGTGGACTTCATGCCATAAAGGCAATAAGTAAATAATATATACGTAGTAGTATAAGTATATTATAGTTTAACAGTTGTATACGTAATTAAATTTGTCTTCAACCTTCAAAATCTGTACTCAAGTTATGTCACACAACACCCGCAAACAGATAGTGTATCAGAACATCAACCCACGTTCAAACCAGGTTCGAAATTAAATTAATTAACAAAATTACTTTAAAGCTAATAACGAAAGAGAATCGTGTTTCGTCTCGGTGTATAATAAGATGATGGCAGTAAGGTGAGATGGGGGTGTTACTTAAATAAACGTAAATTGTAAAGTTATGTGAGAAATTCTAGAAATACATAGATGAATTAGAAGATTTGAGGATTATTTTCTTTCAAACGTTCAAACGTTTAGTTCTAAAATCACAGTATAAATATTAATTCAGTAGGACGAAGCATTTGATGACTGGAAAAATGCCGACAGCGTCTACTAGACACGCGTTAGCCCTGAATAATACCTCACGAACTACGAACATCGTTGACTTCTGATTCCGTCGAGAAATTTCTTCCAGGCAGGTTTCCTCCCGATATTTTCTTCATCGTTTTTTAAACAAGTGATAATTATACAATACGCACATGAATCCAAAAAGTCAGTGGTGCTTTTAGTTCATACTCGACACCATTAGGCTACAACTGCTAATTAAAGAGTTATGTACAAAAATAAGATAATGTAGCAATCATAAATTAAGGACAGAATATTTAGATAGACCGTTTTAAGGTATTATCGGATACATACTCGAACTTATTTACATGCTATATCCATTAATTTATCTGAAACGTTCATGCTATTCTATTCTAGACCAACTGAGGTCTGCGAACCGGCACGGCGGCGCGACGCGTGACGATGCTAGAACGCGTTTTCTTAGAAATTGATCTACGTATAAAAGGTTTCGCAGACAGCCCGCAACACATAGTGTCACGAGCGATTTCATAGAAATTCTTCTGCAGAAACATATCGCAAAATCGTGTCGCATTATCGCGGCACACGTGTCTGTGAGACCTTTAATGTATCTTTAGAACAATTTCTACTAAAAGGAGTTGACGCACCATTGTTTCTTTGTGAAGTCTTCTTTCATTGTCATCACTAGTAATAATAAACATTGGCTTTTATTAGGGCTGAATGCATGCTTTTTCCGAAATAATGACATTTCCGAGTATTGTTTTATTTTTATACAGTTGACGCATCTTTATAATACCAGCCTGATACTGCAACACAAAGGCCTCTTCTCATATAGCAAAGGCACGAGCTTCGATCACCACGTTTGCTAAAGGTGGATTGGCAATTTCAGACTTAAGGCGAGGTTTCCTGACGATATTTTCCTTCACCGATGTAAATGATCTCTAAGATACGCTTAGAAAAACGAATTGAAAAAGTCACTGCTTACTTGCCCAAATTCAATAAACTTGAAAGATGAATATTGAAAAAGTCACATTGCTTACTTGCCTAGATTCAAACCACAATATCGGGTATGAGAGGTAAGCTCCTTAACCTTAACGTCACGACAACCACTAGACAAAACAAGACAACATAAAGCGCACTACACACCAAAGCCACCGACCCGCCGACACAGCCCGCCGACACAACCCGGCGGCTTATGTTGAAAGAAGCATGTTGGCAACATTCGCGCGTGCGTGTTGCCCGCCGACACATCGGCCGCGTCAAATAAGTTTCTGATGTCGAGCCGCCGACATGCCGCCGGCAAAGTTTTACAACTTGCAATGACTAAAGCCGCCAACCTAGCCCGCCGGCAAAATGTTGCCAGCATATGCCGCCGGGACTTTGGTGTGTAGTGCCCCTTACTTCACAAGCAAACAAAACTTAATGGCTTTCTTTGTGTTGAGCTGAATAACTAATTGCCAAAATAAAACACAAAATCAAATAAAATGTGTACAGAGATCTGATGGCCATCAATAAATTGTGACCGGAAAAGGAGTGTTCCATATCGCCATCAGCCGTCCACACCATTAGTAACATACACGTGTTTTTAAATTCTACTTGTAGATAACGGGTTTGAAACCTGTCATTATTTGTGCATTATTGCGAACGCGATACCAAACACTTCGTTACTATAGTTACATACCAATTAAATTCTCATTGTCTGCTTTTATATGCCGAAAAGGGGATTGCTTTGTTTGCCGTCTTCTAAAATGATGTTAAAGTCAATCTAGCAGTGTTTATATTATTTTAAAATTTTCATCAATAATAAAGAGGAGGTAATGTGATAAATTCTTAGTGTTATTTTTCAAATACCTCAAAGATTTTATCAAATTAAGGCTGTAGGGATAATTTCGCACCAAACGGCAATACCAATAGTGCATTCGCGCGCCTCCCGCTCCACTCGCGGCGTTCCCGCTCTACGCTCGCGCGCACCGCGCCGCGCACCGCTCTTTAGTCCGGCTCGCATCGCAGTCGCATACGGTCACGTAACGTAGTCGTTAAAACCGTCCTACAAGGCCTTAATTTGTCGTCGTAGTTTTGTTTTTATGAAAATATTCCACTTTAAAATCTAAAAAGAAAATTCAGTGAAACCAAATGCCTTTGAACTATGCCAAATAATGCCAATGATTTTTTCATCGTATCATCTGCCTAGCCTTTTTCAAACTTGGTATGTTTAGATCCACTTCCTGACTAACAGATTTAAGCTAAACACATTAACTTACTACACAACCCACTTATTGGGTAACGGTAGACCATAACGATATTAATGACTTTAGTAAAAATGTATCTGGTAGTGTATATTTTAAACAGAAGTACTAGAATCATCTTAACACAATATTCCAGTGTCATGTTTTAATTTCTCTACCTACAAGCATCCTTCATGGTTCCCTTACAAAAACTTACAAAAACACCTGCATCTTCAATAAAATCCCTCACATAACATGTTGTCTTTACAAGCGCACGAACATTAGAAAGAGTAATCAAAATAAAATTATATTTATTCGAAGTGATAGTCGTGGATTCGGTTCCGGTCTTAATGGACGCCCGGCAGGTGGCGGCGCGTGGAGACGAAGAAATATTACACAGTGTGGTGTCAGACTACTGGGTGGGGTTCTGTAGGCAGGTATGTTTGATTTAATGAGGATGGTGTTAAGTTATGTTTTTTGTTAAATGGTTTAGTGGCTTGGGAAATAAAAAAAAAGGAATATATATAGTACAAAAGAATTGGCACAATTTCCATTAACGATTTCCTTGCAGTGAGAGGAATGTCTAAAATTGAAACTAAAACCAAAAAACTTTAATAATGGTTTCCACTAAATTAAGAAAGTAATTTGCTTATTAAACGTTAAAGGCGAAGTAACAACAAAAATGTGGAAATAAGTAAACTTAGGTACAGGCGTCAACAAGCGTAAAAAAAAATTACGATTTGGGGTAACTTGATGTTACCCCAAATCGTAATTTTTTTTTAAATTAATTATAAACCGTCAACTGTTTGAAATAAAGTTGAAATTTAAAGTAGCTTAATGTGCTGCACCTACTTCAAATAAAGCGAGGAAAGAAAATACAAATTTTATCAACTAAATAAAGAATCACCTTCGTAGTCCTGATATTTTCATCCACAATTAACCGTATACATTTAATACATTTAATAACAACAAGGAAGGAACCCCAATAAAGTAGTCAATTCACTCAACGTCGACGCCGAGTGTGACCGATTTGACATCACGCCAACGACACCTGCGGAGTACGTTTGTTTTACCTGCATTTACACCAGCTGCCCAATTTATGTGACCCTGGTCCATTACAACCGGTATTAGTACATTAATGACAGCGAGATTTTCATAAACATGTTTCATATTTTATGATTCTGCATGTATGTTTAAAATATTTTTGGTAATATATTAGCATTGAATTTGAAATTTTAAAATATTTTTCACACTATTTGTGTCGAAACTGCTTTGATATTAGTTACGCTGGTAAGAACACTACATTAATAACCAGTTGACTAGTAGTTTCCAATATTATCAATACTTATATTATAAAGTGGTGAAGTTTGTAAGTTTGCAAGGTTTTTGGATTTGGAAATATTATATTATCTTTTACCAATAGAAAGTCACATTATTTAGTGCCATAGGCTACCTATGTTATATGTTCAAAACTAAGAGGGTTGTTAAATTACAAAATAGACGCGGACGAAGTCGCAAGCGAAGTACTAGTTACCTACTTCGCTTGCGACTCGTCCACGTTTATATAAATTCGGTTGCTGCAACGGGAACACCGATGTGTAGATTCGACTCCAGTGAATTAGTTTGGGCTGCATAGTCCGGACTATGAATAGAACCTGGCTGTATTGTATAGCAGACTAATCATTATTAGCAGCATCGATTACAGTCGCCTATTATACAGTTTGATATGTATTGTTTACGCCAATATCCACCTAATTGCTTCCCGTTGTATTGTTATGTCACAGTATAAATATTAATACAGTAGGACGACGCCTTTGATCTCTGGAAAAATGCCGACAACTTCTACACGCGTTAGACTTGAATAATACCTCCCGCACTACGAACATCGGTTTGTTCGCAGTGCGGGAGCGGCTTTCCGGCGTCTCGCCCCTCACACCCCGCACGTTTGCCCTGTCTAGATAGCTTCGTCGGACGACTGTATGTTTTTAGACTGTGGTTATGTGGAGAAGGTGAAGAGATTTGTAGTGATGGTTTATTATCAGGTTAATGGAGTTTCAAAATTTGCACCAATTAGAATATTTTATTTTGCAAGTGGGCGTTCAATTAAAACAGATAAATAAATATTCCACAACTTATATACAACGCCTTGTAGTCTAAAGCTAAGAGGGCTTGTGTTATGAGTACTAAACAAGTGATAAACATACTTATTTATTTTTAAATAAGTAGGTACATACATATTATAGATAAATTTATGTATTTATTTTACTTATTTATTTATTTCCACGCTTACATCTATCATTACAGGGAAATTACCTATTGCAATAGAGTACATTTTAAATTACACACAGGCACAAAACAAATGATCGTGCTCATCACACAAACATTTGCACATTTCTCAATGCCATTTCTATTAAACTAACCGAAGTATTTTTTGACTTAGAATGACATTGAACCGCAATAAAAATAATTGAAATTATCTCGTTGCCACGTAAATTAGGGGTAAATGACTGGAATAAATACCGTAACGTAATTCACTCTGAACTTTTATCGAACATTCCTTCAACGAAATAATTACCGTAGCGAAACTAAAGCCAGATTTTTAAGATCACTAACAGTTAGTTGAGTGCAGTTGTGAAATATCCCGTTACAGTTACTTCATACACAAATCGCCCAACTTTAATAATCAACACGAAATTGTAACCAACGTTCAAAGATCTCGACTAACTGAATGACTTCGAATGTTTTACCGAAGATTTTAAACGTATGGAAGTTCTGGTTAAACTGGTGTCGTTATGACAACCATAACATTCAATCAGTCAAGTTCATTATAAACAAACGACTGGGATTAATACAACCAACGTCACGGTTGCTTGTTTATACAAAATTTATAATAAACATCAAAAATTATGTGGCAGTTTACCATATTTAAATTTTTACGCTTTTAATTAATGTAGTATATTAACGACGCTACTCGGAAAGGGTCAATTATATAAAAACTTTTAAACACAAATACTTATTTGTATTCACATAAAGGCGTTTAGGAATGGTTTACACAAAAAATCAGAATAGAACAAAGTCTCCATCGATAAAAGTACCACTTGTATGACACTTAATTACGAATATCAAATACTTCCAGCAGATTTCTGAATACTGAATCTCAAACGCACAGAGTACGTGAAACTTCACTTAACTTTGTAAAACATTTGAGTCTGTCATGAAAAATGTCGGTGAAGTAAGCTTAAACATTAAATTGCTGTAAGTTTATGTATTAAATAAGTACCTGATTTTCTTTAGGGTTTTTTGTAGAAAAATTAGTGTAATTGTTTAGGTCATGTATATGTTTCCTTTCATTAGGCATGTGGAAATAATTACGTTTTTTCTGGGTTGACTGGTGACCACCGTATCGTATTACCTCAAGTAAATTGGCTTTCAGGCTCTCCAATGTACTTCATGTAATATTATACACCAATGTAGTATTTGTGAAGTATATTCAGTTTTGTAATAGTTGTAAGGTCCTCGTTAGTAATTTGAAGATCTCCTTTTTAACCCAAGGCGACCGTAATCCATGATACAGTAGGATCTTATTTATTAGGAACAAGTTCTTGACTTTGATCTCGCTTAGTGGAAAGTGATGGATAAGGCCTACGATGGAATCAACGTCCCTTTAGGGACAATATGGCTCAGTAGTGCACCCTATTCCACCTCGTACCTCAACTTTGATGTTCATAAGGCCCGACGTCCCCTAGGAATTAAAATTAAAATGATAAAAAAATATGTCAAACCAGCCACCTACACAATACAGCTCATTTACGAAGAAAACACAAAATAGAACAGTTAACTAAAGTAACAAAAAGGAATAAACGAATGAATTGGCACGTCGTTACAGCCCCCACACCTATTTGGCATTACGAAAAATATGTCTTGTTGCATGCGACCAATTGCAAGTCACGCCCTATCCCCTTTTGAGTCAACGATCGAAAATTATGACCTTTTAGGGTGATGTCAGAGAAATATTGTGTTACAGGTCTCGTTTTATATGTTTTATGGCTTGGCTATTATATTTTTTGAATGGTATTCTTTGTGTGACCACTGTTGTGATTTTTAATGTTTTTTTTTTTATTTTAGTGCATTAGTTGTTTTACTGGTTGCTTTTTTAGCAAAGTGTTCGGACATTAAGGTAAGTAACCTTATGGTAGACTGATAAAAAATACCCATGGCACAAATAGTAATTAAGTACGCCTTTATGCAGTTTTCTTCACTTGTGCATGAAGTTTTAGTAAACAAATATGAGAAATCTGCTGGCCATGACCATCATTGCCATGCAACTTTGGCAATGTTAACAGACCTACCTATTTATGTCGCTTTTAGCTGTAATTGAAATATTCTTATCCGCTCCCACAACCGCCATATTCCCCTAACATGCACATAGCCTTAACGATTTAGCTTCACGCCCGCACTCTTGAGACCAACTGGAAAACGCTAACAAGCCATTCATACAGTTTTTTTACCATAAACGAGTTACGCAAAATAAAGAAACAACCCTCTAATGACTTATATAATTATTCATAATTGGACACTTAGGCGATTTAGTTTGAGTGGAGTTTGTTTAGGCGCTAATTTAGAACGCAAATTTGTACACATTTGCATTTTTGATTTGGATTATTATTGGTTTCATAATGTTTGTCAGCGGTTTGTCCAATAAATAATAATTTGTAATATTTAAAAAGGTGACTGAACTTCGTCGATGTGACATTTAAATTCAAGAATTGAATTCCTCCTGTATTGAAATGGTAGCAATCCACTTCGATACTGATAATGTTAAGGACATTTATCATACACTGAAATATTTAACACCTAGGTCAAAGTTTAATACATTCTTAAATGTAGTAATATGTAAATCGGTCTGATATGCAAAAACATTATCGGCTCCTTATCTTCATAAGCAAACTGCAAACAAAACAAAAGAGACCTAGAGCTGAACCAGAAACATTCAGTCAGATATCAATACATATTCCAAGCCAGCATTGCGGAACACAGTAGATTTATTAACATCGGCTCAACTGTGGCAAAATTATCTCTCATCGCTGATATATTAATAATAATGATCCGGTATTAATACGTCTGGCTACAGATCTAATGGTGCGTATCTTCAGAAGCCCTGTAGCGTATCGTCTTGGGAGTATACTTAGGTATATGTTGCTTTGAGATTTCTACTGTCATCAATCATTGTTTGGATGTGTTTGGAGGATGTGTAGTTTACGGTTGAGGCACTGATCGAAGGAGACATAAAATAGCCTTGGATTTTAGAACACCTTCATCCTCATTTATCCGCCACAAGCAGTTTCGTCAAAAGTTTTTACTAAACAACGTAGGTACCTACACATTTCTCCTTTTTTATTAAACAAAAACATTTCTGGCATTTACTAGAACGTAAACTATATTTCCAATATTTTAAATGACCAATTCTAATCATGTGATTGCAACCCTTTAAACTGATCCCGGTTTAGTGCGCCCCAGGTAACATACAGACATTAAACAAATTGAAAACGCCCGATACTGCAGCCCTTTCGAATTTTAGTACTGATTGACAATTCGCCCTTGCTTATGGAGCCAACTTATATTTCCCATGAGCCTCCGGCTATTTCATGGTGATCCCCCCTTTAAAACAGTAAACATATGCCTGTAATACGAAGCTGTTCCGTCCCTTTCTGACTTCTAAGTAATGAAGGAGATGGTAGTCAAGTTATTGCCAGGTAGTTTCGACTTGGATAATGTGGTACAGGGGCTGGACGTACACATATTCCCTTGTCTCCCCATACGCGGTGAATTCGACCCTAAAGTTCTAGGCTCCCCTAATAAGCTGTCGCGTCTCACCTTAGGGTAGTGCAATGTCGCTTTAAGCAAAGATCAGGCTGGTAGAGATATGAAATGTTAAATTGTAAGATAAGTGTGTGATTGATGACAATCATTTTAAGTCACATTTTTGTGGTTGTGTTTGTAAACTACAATTGTGAGTCTGCAAGTCATAATTATACTGTCATGGTATATCATGATCGTTATGACACTACTCTGAGCAGGCATATGCCTATTATGCCCAACAATGGTAATTTTTTGGCTCAAATGTACGGATGACGACGATAATTGTCATCGAAAGTCGTAACGGAAATCTTTAGGAGTTCGTTATTAATCTTTAATTTGTCATGACATTATCAGACTGCAATGTTTTATTATCAACAGTGATAAGAGACGTTGATGGCTTGAAATGCGCAAAAACATAAATCAACAAGTAAGGTAAGTTCATTGCAGTCTTGTAGGTAATTACCGTATACGTTGGTCAGATCTACCACTAGCATGTTCTTTGGCCGCAGCAGAGGTGAGGTCACGTGATTAATGTGCGGGGGGCGCCGTGACGGACGATAAACGGAGCACCGTCTGATCATCAACAAGTTGCAAATTAATATTGCGCAAGTCTCCCTGATGTTTATGAGAACATACTAGGGGTGTATGCTTGTAATTTATGAATTTAAGGCGACAGTCTCGGCGTAGACGGTAAATGATGTAGGTGTGTGAATATGAGCTTTACCTAATATTGCGTGGGACAAAGGACTTGAATTTCGTGATTATTTCTTGTGTGGAAATAATTTAGACGTTTGTAATCAATCTATTTTCCACTGTGGTTGATAGCTTTGCATTGTATCTCAATGGAAACTTCAATTTTCTGTCAATACGTTCATGCGTTTTAACGTGAAGAAAATTCGGAGTTGATATTTAGTGTTACGAGTATTTTTATTAAAATATTAACCGTCAATAAACATCCACACAATAAATACGGGTGTGCAATTTTATGCAACTGTTTTTCCTAAAGAAATAACTCAATCAACACCGTAACTTTTTAATTCCTTACAACTTTTTTGCGTGCGACCGTACTATTCTTTTTATCAACAACATACTAATTAACCCGTTGATGCTATCTGGGACAATCTAACCTACTGATGTCTATTTTTTTCAATCTTCACACGTCAAAATATCTAGCGTTATCTTACAGATCGGTGTGACGTCGACCGTCAGCGTTTCTCGAATACAATGTAACAAGTTGAAACATGGGAGATAGCATCGGCAAAAACGGAATAGAATTAGATATATTAGTTCCTGTTTGGCTGGAGCTAAAGTTCAAACTAAATAATTCAAGACGAGAAATTTGATTTTTCTAGAGAAATACCTTAAGGAAAATTTAAAGGTTTGTTGGTCGGAAAGTTGATTATATCGTATTTTGCCAAAATCAGCTGCGTGTATTTGATACCAGGTGCTTATATCGTTTAAAAAGTTATTTCAAAAAACAAAGTACTTAACTACTTTGGTTTTAAAAGAGAATGTTACGGCCACATAAGTACGGCCCCATTTTCAACAATGTTTTTGTACCGTGACAATTAAATTACATTCGTACAGAGCCTATTAAGAAAAAATATTGACGTACAGAACAAAAATGTGCCGGCGGAACAGCGCACTAAAAACAAATGCCCGCGTAAAGTGGCCAGGCAACTGCGCGGGCGCCGCCGTTTCTTTGACGTTAAAATGCTCTCGCGGTACCGAAGCGTTCGAAATAACGAGCTTGAAGGAAACCGGAGGATTTCTTAGTAAAGTTAACAATCTCACATCTGTGATACTTTAGCCAGGTACACTTACACGAGTGTTTGGCTGAGATTCTCTTAAAGGAGTATTAAATTACAATCAGGGAACAGCCGTGTTTATCAAGCGATCCTTTACTTTGTAGTCAAGAAATTAAAAGAAAGTAATTTTAGGAAAAAGTTTTTAATTGAAGGGGTTTTTATTTCAAAGGGATTATCTAAAAACACTTGAGCTCGTGTGAACGAACTTCTTCGGAACTTTAAAATTTACTAAAACGCAACATTAGCACAGTAATGTTACAAAATTAATTGTAGGTATTAAGCCTAAAATTCAAAGAATCAACGAAGGTATCCCTGACTGCTATGCCGGAGGTCGTGGGTTCGATTCCCACCCAGGACAAATTGTGTGATGAGCACGATCATTTGTTCTGTGTCTGGGTGTTATTTATCTATAATATGTATGTATTTAGAACTATATAAGTATGTTTATCAGCTATTTAGTACCCAAAACACAAGCTCTTAAGCTTAACTTGGGACTAAATGGCGTTGTGTGAAAAAGTTGTGGAATATTTATTATTATTATTTTATTTATCTATTCTTTACACAGCCGTTCATCTATATTGATAAGGTACCTAAACTAAGAAAAACGTTGCATACTTTACAATTGCTAATGTAAACTTTTTAGAGAATACGCAAATCAAATCCAACACAAATAAAAGTCAACTCGACAGAAAAAACGCTGAAAGCTAACGAAGCATTTGAACGTACTAAAACATTAGAAGTTCCATTGTAAAAAATAACCAGTCCCGTAAAGAGTATGCCTTCATCACGACATCCTGTAACATAAAACATTTTCTTACATAATGAAAGGTAATTTATGCGAACAGAAAAGTATCTGTCTTCGACTTGAATAATACTGCTAGGAAAGAGACCACACAAACACTGGATGTAAGTTAGCTAGAACGTAACTGTGGCAAGAAATGAGAATTTGGTAAGGGTATTAATTACGACGGAGCAGGTAATGTAGCATGTCACTCATCTAGTCATGTAGGAGTTTTAAGGTGTAGGTTTTTGTTCTTGTATTCAAAAACATTGGTTTTTAATAAATCATGCTTTTTCATAAATGCCGCTATAAGAGATATATCCATAACCATGCCATTTTTGTGTCTTTTTTTTTGTTATTATGTTATTTTTTTTTACTGTACGTGTATCCAACTGTTGCCATTAAATGTATTTTCTTTCTTTCTTTCTTTTTTTTCTTAACCATCAAAAGTTTAAACGAATTTATGGTTAAGGTTTAAGCTACTGCAAAAACAAAACATGTTAACGTAGCGAGTTTCGTTGCCTTTATTCCTAGAACCTAAAATAAACTTTCCCAAGTAGATCATACTAGTTGCTCAATTTCCACCAAAATTTGATCACCAGACAAACCTTACTGTAACCTTAGTTTACCAAGAAGTCACCTGTTATTTACACTAGGCACGAGAAGTGTTTCCTTAGAGTATGCAAGCATATTTGCATTTCATTACCGCACCTCCGCTAGTTTGCTTTGTTTATAGCACTAGAGATATGCCACACCGCTTACTTACTCGCTACATAATTTATTTTACCCACCCGCACTGAGATCAAAGAGGTTTGTGTTAAAAACGTGTTGAAATTTTATGATTCTTGTTTTAGTAGCGGTTTTGTAAATTGCGTGAGTTTCGTCAATAGGCTCGCCGGGTTATTAAGGAAATTGTCGCGGAAGTAATTACAACGACATTGTTTTACTTGTGAATAGCTAGCGAATCAGCTGTGAGGGTGAGTCCGCTAACGCAAACCCCGTAACATTAGCACAAATTGAAAGAAAATAAAAAGTAAAGAAAACCGACCATGCGATTTCTGTATCGTATATTTTAAGAATATTTTTATTCAATCCTTATCATATCAAACACATTTTAGCCAGGATAAAGACGTTTCAGTAAATCGAAATACACATGATACGAGAACAAAGGGAATTCTTTTTCTTATGAAATTATTTTTACTACTTTCGCTCGCTCTGCCAATAAGTTCTTTACTTTATCGAGGTACCTTTACATTGTGACAGTTTTACTGATATAGCCGTAGTAAGAAACGAGAAAGAATATTACAGATTCAATAATCTGGATTACGGAATTCCTTATCTTGCTTCCAGAGACCGTCGAATCAGTATTAGCATAAGAGCATTTTCAATCGCAATGATCTCTAAAAAGAATTTTCTAGACTCGACTTATAAAGGCGATAATTATTGGATTTTGATACGAATTCATCGAAAACGCCTCAGTGGTGTCAAAACCCCCTCCACTCCTCTTCTCTCAGCCGATATCAAAAAATTATATCAGAACTTTATCGTCAATGTAAAGCTGAATGCGCAATCCCAGTGACTGACGTCTAATGACAAATCAATGAATCTTACGAATCAAATTTTATTTACTTGGAAAGTGCCCTTGGGATTTAAAGAACCTGGATTAAAGTTGGAAAGAACAATTTATTTTACGAAAGTTATATAATGCCCTACTGTGCTGCGAATAGGTAGGCATTTATCTCATCTCACTGATATTGTAAATGCAAAAGATATTTTATGAGTATATGTGACGATAAAATTTTGTTATTGGATCTTATCTAAATGGTAATCGGAGAAAGGATTAAAGTTCTTAAGGTCAAGGTGGTTGTTTCATTTGGTTTTAGAGACTCATCAATTCATTATCATCTGCATAACCTTATTCCAGCTACTTAATATATGTTGGGGTCGGCTTCCACTACAACCACAAGGATTCAGCTGAATACTAGCGTTTTACATGAAACTACTGACTATCTGACCCCCACATCCCAATAAATGGGTATCACGATACCCAGCCCTAAGTTATTTTGATTGTGACAGACTTTCGGGGTTTTGACTAATCATAACGACTGTCAAAATTTTACAAAATTAAATGGTAACTGGGATAAACGTCTTAACGTGCTTTCAACGCATGGAGGGGACTACATAATATACATTTTAATGGTCATTCCTCTATTAACCGACGTCGGCAAGCGTAGCTGAACCTTCAATCAACCCATACGGATGATATTATTAAGCCTTAAGTCAAATAAAAAAATTGTAAAAGCTTCAATAATTCTTATTCTGTCAACACACATTCCTGAAATATCCTGTAGGATGAAGGGTCGTTTTGTGCATTGCGGCGTCATAACACATATAAAAAAAAATCGAATAATGAGCCGTGACGCAATAAAATACAAAACTCTCGTATCGGAAAACTAGTCAAAACGGAGACAGGCTCACTTCAAAACAGCGAGGGCCCAAATCCAGCACGGTCTAACGCTATTTCACAGCGTGTATGTCACGCATGCATATTTCATTGTAGACTACAACAGAGGGACTTCGTCGTGGGAAATCAAGCGCTTGTAGCTATAGACTGTAGATAAATGTTTGACGTAATTATGCGTTATTTATTGGCGTGCGTACGGGGAGTGTTCGATTGCGAATAGGAGTTCGTGTATTAATTGGACGGTGTAAAATATATCGGAAGTATGATATCCTATGAACAACGTCTATGGCCATTTTACAAATACTAAATTGAAATCAAGCAGCTGCAGTGCTTGCAGTCAAGCACTAGTTTGTAATATTAAAAAAAAAAAAAAAAAAAAAAATTGAAATCAATCATAAAATAAGGTTTAGGTTCTCTAACTTTTGTTCGGATCATTGAAGTGGTGTGTTTCCATTCTCATTAGATAAGTTTTCATGAGCCATGATTTCCAATTCCATTTTTTTTACTATTTTTGAGTTGGGTTGTTTTCGTAACAATCCAAAATGGAAATTCATGCGACGGCGACGTATAGATTGAAAATAGGTAGGTAGAAGATGGTTCTGCTAATGAACACGTTAAATAATAGTGTAGACACATTCAATTCAAATGCACTTATCGGTGTTACATACCATGAATTCGAATTTTTAATTTCTAATTATGCTGAAATGGACATTGCAAGGCACTTCAGAACCAAAACTGATAAAACAGATAGATAAATTTAACTATATTTTGTTTTAGATTGTTCTACTTCCAAAATATTGAAGTATGTATCGGCATTATCTATATCTTGCCTTACCTACCTACTGCTCCTATTGACCATTCGAGCGATCATCAAGATGAACCAGCTGACCTATTTACTGAAGCGTGGAAAATTCGCAACATATCTGTATCGAAGACATGTACTCAAAATAAAACAATCTATATGCATGTATTGGTCATGCAAGGAGATATCGAATTCACAATATTGGAGGAACTTTCAAAGGAATCGAAGACGAGACCTAAGAGTCCAATCTTAGAAATATCGAGCGTTAGAAATACGTATGTTTGTATATACTGTTTAAATTTCAAAAGGACTAAAGTAAACGGTGCTTCTAAAGGTAAAAAATACTCTATGCTTGATGAATGAAGACCAGGTTTCAATCATTGTTGCCAAGTGATGCAAAATATGCTAATGCGTTTAAAGTGTAAACATGCTGAATGCAGAAGCAATTCATTAAAGACGAACTATTGGTTTTGCGTACGAGATAAATTCATTGGAATATGCATTATGTAGGTACTATGGATATCTTGTTAGCTGCAATCTAAATTTCCTCTTCATTAACCTACAAACTGAAATAGCTTGCATGAAACGAGAATTGGTAATCAAATAAACCTCTAAGTCTATATTCACATCATTTTGTTTTAATTTAGTTGTTTAGCTAACGTAAAGCTTGTATGTATAAACAGCAGTGTTAGCTCAAACCCATTAGTCAATGACCTATCATAGATTAGCACATCAGTGCTCATGAGATTAATGATCTAACTCCACAGCACTCGAGTTTAGTACATGAATAAAGCAGGAATTTACTGCTTGTTTCACATTTGGGCGATTAATTTAGTGATGAATGGATTTAAATTGGATTGATTTTCGAGAATATTTTTAAAAGAGCCTTCTTGAATCTTTGTAGTTATTAATATATATACAGTGTCTTTGTCATTAAAATAACATGGAAACCTAATAAGGAGTCATTGTACTCATCATTACGATCCGACAAACCCTGAAATTGCAAATCAAAGATCCAGCTGCTGAGAAATGTATTTGTATTATATTGAACAACGCTAAAGAACATATATGTAATTTATGGATCCAAAAAAACAACAGAATTATGTGGCTGAGTGCAGGCATAATGTATGTAGACCAAGCTAGTTATTTTTTTCGTTATTTGACACCATCGTTGTTTTTTTCTCATTCTCATCAGGGTCCAAGTAAACTAAGTGTGCAATTTTTGGTATAACCTAAATATGTAAATTAAAAATAAACATGTAGATTAGCACTTTATATTTAATTAATTAGTCGTTCGGTTTGGGAAAAAAAACATAAAATAAGACAATAAGTAGGTAATACGTGAAAAGAGCTTTGTTTCGTCATTCATGGAAAAACTTTAAAACCATCTTTTTCTTTATAGGTGGTATATAATTACAGTTTTCGATTTCCACGAGAACGAATTTCGTTCGCGTTCAGAAGTTTTGTTTAGAATAAAATTTTTATCTCATCTGTCCATTTTTACATAAGTAAAGGCAATAAAATTGTGTGTATTTCCTCCTTGAAACAATATTGTGAGAAAAGAATAGATATTTCACAACAATTTCACTCAGAAAATACTTTTCTCCCCCCTCATATCAGCGTCTTTCATCGACATAAGAGCGTGCAAAAACCTGGTATTTCAACCCCTTAACAGTCGATAAGACATGGCAAAGTATGTGAAAAGAGAAAGTGATAATAGAAACTCCTCTACAGCGCGGCAGTGATCAACCGACCCATCACAGAGGGTTTTTGGGGAAAAATGTCAGTACACAGAATCAATTTCCTGACATCCAAAAAGTTTTCTGTGATAAGGATATTGCAATTCCACAAACTAAACGTATTGTCCACACAAAAATAATATGTACCTGATAGAAATGACTAAAAAGTAGCTTTTTAGTAATTTTGTAAGAACCTAGAACGTGTAACGTTTTCTTGTATTGTCCTATGTTATCAATCAATTATTCAGCTGTTCTAATTTGTAAAAATCTCCTCAAAGTAAATAGTGAAGAAAATGTAAGTGACCGTGAATTGAACAGTAAACTGTTGTTCTTCAGGAGAAGATTAAAGTGTGGACCAAACTTTAAGTAAAACAAAGATTTTGTGTCCAAAATTTCGCTCTAGTTTAAATAAGACTGTACAAATTAATTCGACCATGAAACACATGAAATCTTTTCTGAAGAGCAGACATATTACATTATATTCCTATGACCGATTGACAATCACTTTGAGGATGTCATTTTGATTGATTGAGGAAAACAAATGATACTTACTTTGAGTGTACACGTGTAGACGTGTTCTATATATCTCAGGGTCAGCGTTGCTTTAAAAATCGCTCTATGTATACTTTTTTTGCCAACACAGGTAATCGTTATAAACTAAGTGGCTTGTGGCTAAATACAATAGCCACACAGATCAATCGACAAAGATGCTTGGCGAGGTTGGTCCGTTGACAGGTGTACATTAATTACACATCAATACCTAGTGATGTCCCGGAAAGCACGTTAAGCCGGCTGTTATTTGAAGATCTTTGACAGCCGTTACAAGTAGTCAGACCTGAAAGCCTGACAAGTACCAAGGGGTATTGTGATACCCAGTTGTAGTTGTGGAGGTCAAATAAACTCAATACTCAATATCTTTATTGCTTTCAATATGTATTCTTAGGTGGTAGGTATATAAATGAGATCATTATGGACCCTGTAGTGCACAGCAAAAATGGTAGGAGAGAGGAAGCCTTGCTTAACATGATCATTTTATTGTAATAGAAGAATTATTTAAATTTTGAGATCATGAACAAATTAACTATCCTCAAATATTTTGTGTTTATTAAAATTCCATTTATTTATTTGACATTACCCTCGATATTATTAATTTATTGTTGCCTGCGTTATTTACTGATTATTAGTATTATTGTTATATTGAATAGATATTAATTGTATTATTGTTATGTATTAGTTTTATTTTATGATTTATTAATTATTATTATGTATTCATTTATTTATTTCGACATCAATATATTCAAATTGGTGCCAACAATCCTCCATTTAAAATAGTGGTATTCAATTGCATCTGGTTAGGTTGAAAGCCGAACCCAACATACTAGCTAGCTAGGCAGATGATGAATCGTTATCCACCAATTCTCTATTGCATTAGTTAATCATCCACAAACTTCGTTAATTTAATTCGTATAGTTAAAAGAATTTCTGCGCCCAAAAATATATGTCAAGTACATCATACTTTACAAATTAATATCCAGGCCAATAAACATCGAGTTAGGGTACACTTATGAAGAAATGTAATAAAATTACGTATCATGTGAATCGTGATGGAAAACGGCTGGTTCCTGTTCAAAGCGGCAACTTTTCTTTGATATTACTTTATTTGGTTACGTATATGGCGAGGGGCGATGGGCGAGGATATGTAAAGAAGCTTATTGGGATAAGCCTTTGGGTGGATACGATCCTTAGTGAAAGTGAAAAAAATATCTTTTTTGTAATATATTTTCTCTATTTTGCTTATGTGTCTTTAAACGTTGACGGGTGTCTAAAATGAGGTCACGATTTAGCGACACGTGTGGGACCGTCTGGTCACTTCTATTATTTACGTAAATATATTTAAGGTTGCCTTTTTTAGCCTTTCCTGTGCAAAAGTTTTTCAAGTCGTATTGTGTCCACAAAAAAAACTTTGTTTACTTATTTTGGTAAGACTATTTCAAAAATACAATACATTGTAACTATTATTTATTTTCAGACACAAACGTTGATTTTTAGTTCGGTAGACGTGTTATTTCTATAAATACCTATAAATTTAGATTTATTTTAAGTTCGAAATTCTCTGTGTAGTTGAATGATTTGCCTACTTTGTGGCTTCGTAGTTTCTGCTAAGCAAGATATACTAGGTTCGATTTCCAGTGATATGTAAGTATTATAGTATTTATTAATCCAGCAATTATCAATGTGTGAGTGTAATTCTACCTAAATTATAAACGTGAAAGTTTGTGAGGACTCACGGATGGATGTTTGTTACTCTTTCACGTAAAAACTACCAAATGGATTTTAATAAAATTTGGTATGGAGGTAGCTGACACCCTGGATTAACACATAGGCTACTTTTTATCCCTGTATTCCCACGGGAACGGGACCTACGCGGGTGAAACCCGAGTCGTCTGCTTGTTATGAATAATTGCAAAAATTAAGTTTAGGTTTATTCTATGGGGTTTAAGATTAACTGGTAAAAACTGGGTATACTATACACTTCTATCTAAGCATACGGGAAATACAAGTGTTATAATATTATGGCGTGATTTTAATAAAATTTTATTAATTGAGGTTTTACGAAGTGTATCAATAACAGTAGGTGTATTTAATAGAGTAAACCTCAATCTGACATGTATGTTCACCCACGCATAAGAATTATAAAAACTATTTTAATCAATTTAATTTCACTGCACAAGCGATTGTTATTCATACTCTCTGATTACCAAAGATACAAAAAATAATCGTAATAACCAATAAAATTTATGTCTACATTTAAATGCCAAACATCAAGTTTTACATGAAGTTCATTATAATTTTACTGCCGATATTCATGAGATATTCATGTTAATTAAATGTGTTCATAGCAATGCATATGATTACATTTGAGTACTACGTTTTTTTATTTGTATATCCTATGGATTTTACTTGCATATGAGATTGAACCACTTCTCATGTTCAATGTATGACTTTATGGAGGATTAATAATTACTGCACATGTAACTATATCACAATCTCTAAATAATAATTAATCTATCCAAAAATAGATTTATCAAAATTTCATCACCTGGCTTTAAAATCGGGGAAAGAAAACCCGTCATGTCCTAAGCCCAAAAAATCGAAGATATGTGACATCTATCAATTTTTGTTGGGCCTGCGTTGTTTATTCTTATAGGGAAGAGGCGTGTGTCCCTGCAATAGGAACATTTAGGCTGATTATATTTAGGTTAAACATAAAAATATTGTGATACCTACTCATTTTTATAGACAACGTTTACTATGGGAACGACACTTTAATAGGTACAGACACCAGCACATCAAGTTACCCCAATGTGTCAAATTTACCCAACTGAATATGAATCTTATTCGGTTTAACATAAAGGTGAAAAACGATCAAGGAAATTTGACACGTTGGGGTAACTTGATGTGCTGGCGTCTGTACAATAAATAAACATGATGATCATTAGATTTATGTATTACACGTAATTCTTTATAAATATTTTTGTTCTCTGTGTTCGAATTTGTCCTTTAATTTATTTTGTAAATTTTAAAATCCAAGAACGATCTTTTAGAGTCAGTATTCGACGAACAGAACCATTTGCGTCGATTTTTATACTAATTTATAAACACAAGCCTACGGGAAAAAGCCATCTGGCCTAACTAAAAACTAAAGGCCAAAATTACCTTTGTGATTTTAGCGAGACATAATAAACACGCTGAACAGTTTTCTGGCAACATTGTTTTATTTATGTTATGCACAATCCTCATTTGTTTTGCAAATTAATACCCGAACGCACTTACAGTTTGTTAAATGGCTGCGAGCGAGTGAAAACAGCTGACGTTTCTCACAATAGGATTTATGCATAACGATGTAGTTAGCACAGTAGCAGTCTGTTTTAACTTTTGTTTTTATTGGAGCTTATACTAAATGATTTGTAGGTAAGTGATTTGTGGGAAACCATTTTGAATAACTACTTACTTGAATATGCCTCCAACGAATTAATGAAACAAAGTAAAAAGTAGCAAAGCAATAAAAAAAATAGAAAGAAAAAACATTTCAATGGGAATTACATAATTATAATAAATAAAAAAACCTGTGCAAGGCGCAAAAGGCTCTTATCTCAGTAAAAAGGGCCCTTCGTCGACTGCTTCGTTGGTACAGGGTTCCGGGTTTGCTCCTCGGGTTGTGCAAAACGGTATTGGGTTTTCTCAACTGGTATTTCTTCGTAAATTTTCATGATTGCCTTAAGAACAGGTTGCAAAAAATATATGAGATCCGAGAGCTAAAAAATATGCATTTTTGGACTACGTTATATTACTACGTTATTTTTACTTGGAGAATTATTAGAACCTTCAAGTTCAGGATATAAAAAAAAGGTTTTTAAAAAGAAAAAAAAAACAGTTTATTTCGAAACTAAAACGCGTATAAGTACCTATCAATCCGAATAATCTCACAGCTTTTGTTAATCCGATGCGATCAGCCGCACACTCGCCCACGCAACGCATCGACAGTTCAGTTGACAAATGTACACTGATTAATATAATTGTGTCGCGATTCGCGCGTTCGTTTGTCTCTGTCGATAACTTTCCGATAATGTTGTTAGTTATCTTGATTTATGCGAACGAATCATGCACGTATTGAAGGGCCATCGGAAATAATTTGTCGGTTTGTTCCATATAAATTGAGATTGGTACTATTTGTGTCATTTCTGTTATTTATAGATTTTGGGAATTATAACGCAGGCATAATAATACGAGCCTGATATTATTCCAAAGGCCTCTTCTTATTCAGAGAAGGCAAAAGAAGAAGGCTCAGGGTTGTTGTTCAAATCCGTTTTTTCGGTCGGGCGTAGACACGGTTACCTAAGCTTTATAGATCATTATAGAAGCTTGTACAAAATATAGCGCGGCAAAGATATCGTGCCGTAAATTTTAACGGTAAAAAACATGTACAATTGTGTGTGTATGTGGCCTCAAACTAAAAAGCTAAGTTTACCTTATACATCTCTTACAACGGTGAAGGAAAACATCCTAAGGAAACTTAAATTTAGAATTAATCGAAATCCGCCGACCTGCCAACAAGCGTTGTGATTATAATTATGTTCCTTTCTTCTTTGTTTGAAAATAAGCTTCTAGCCTGCAGTGGGCCAGTTAGGTAACAGGCCAGTATTATGTTTATATTCAGACGTTATGCTCTATGTTTTATATTGTGCATGTAACTTCTTGGAGTGAAACAACAGAACTATAGGCACGTCTTGGAGGTCATACTGACTCATATATGTCACATCCATCCATCGTGCTTCTGGTCACCACCGCTTACCTCTACCATCAATTTCAATACTTTACATTTCGGGCTTCCCATGGTGTCCAACTTTTTCTTTTAACTTTGACTTTTATTATCTCATAAAAATAACTAAGTAATCAAAAATAAAATATTGCAATCTGCCCCAAAACTTTACAGCAAGTCATAATTTTATCATCTTCGTTTCGTTAATACAAGATTCTAAGACTTTACACTGCCCTGCCCTGACCACACTCACTTCTTTAAATACCGTATAACATCATTACGAATGTTCGTTACCCATAATTAGCCATCAATAAAACAATTACAATGTTATCGACATTCTATTCACTATTTCTGATTGAAAACCGGCTTCAAAGCATTTGCTTACTAAAAATCCATGTAATTGACCGAGGCGGTCTTGATTGAGCCTACATAAAAAATAGCCTTCATTCCCTTAATAGATTTTCAACGGCAATTTGATATAGTATACAATTGAAGACTATAGAGGAACTTGTAATTAATACCTACTTTGTTATCCGTTTTGTTTGTTCTCAAACCACTTAAAAATGTTCCGATGCAGGTTTTTGCTTGGATTGTGTGCCGTCAAAGCCGGTTCAAACAGATTTGATTCAAGAATGGCTGCGTGTTTTGGAACAATTTCTAGCGATTCGTTCCTTAACCGATGTGGGTTAAATTTATAACTGCGGTGTATTTAATTATTGTTTATCCTTGAAACAATTTTTATTTTTCGGTACAATTAGAGATTTCAAGCCTAAAGGGATTGTAGCTCTGGGAAAATAGTTCATAAAGTAACGAACTCCAAATATTTGAACGTGTTTATTTGGAACATCCCGAAATAATTCACTTTGTTACGCTCTTTTGCGAGATTAGGCCGTTGGAAATCATTATGTATATGAAAAAACAATACATAATTATTCATTTACTTCACAACCTAACTCTAGAAGTATTTATATCTGCGAGATTCACTCAAAAATGGCTTGGCCGTTTTGTGATTATTGCTTAAACTAATGCAGTTATTTGTTTTGTCACGTACACTACGAAACAAGTTTCACGAAAATTAAAAGCTTTTTTTATTAAAATGTAAAGTTTGTCGAATCAGGGTTTACAAGGTTAAGTACTAACTGTTATTTTTATGTCATACATATTGTCAGTCTAGAGCACTTACAGCTTAGCAATATTCTTTAGACTCGGTGTTAAGCCCCTGAGTACTAATAATGAACTGCAGAATTCGAACTTCAGCTAGGTTTTGCGACAGATTTCGTAACTTTTTTAAATGAAATAGTCCATTATTATAGTAGTAGTATGTGGGTGGGTTACAATACATGTAGGTACCAGCATATTGCTACAATTCAACTCAAAACAACAAAAGGCGGTCGAAACAAAAGCCGAATCATGTGATAAAAACAAGTGACAAACAAGTGCTGTAACAATAGACGAGAAGATCACGCCAAACGAACAATATGTGAACATAAATGTACAATACGGCGTAATTACTGCCACAATGAGATGTCATACCGATTCGAACTATGACAATCGGTGGGGCGACAGCACCAAAGGTGACAGTTAAGGCGAGGGACCAAGGTATGAAAGAAAGCGGGGTTAAAACTTAAATTGTTAAGATTTTCTGTGATTACAATTAGGTCGGGACTCGGCTGATTATTTCTCGACGCCATGTGAAGTCAAGCCTGGGGCTCATGGGTGGCCTCTAACTTGACATAAACTCTGACACTAAATTAGTCTTTAACTATACAAAAAGATGAAAAGATTATGCGACTACAATATTCTATTAAGACATCATTTATTTTATTGTGCCATTTACGTTATGGTACCAGAGCTGTATAATTATTTCTTTTAGATTTACACCAATCATGATTTACTTACAAAAGTGTTAATCAAGATAATATACTTCAAAATAAAATATTACTTTAAAGTTTTTTTATTACACATTAAAGATACCGGGCTGGTATCCGCAACTCCACGTCAAAGCGCGTATTTTGCGTATGGGCTAATAATTTACTACACGGGCCCAGTGCGAATTGGTGAAATCAAATCAAATCAAATAATTTTATTTGCATAATATGGGTTTTACAAAAGATGTTACATTGTTTGTGGTTTCACCATTCAGGTATCACTCAGCCCATATAATAAGCATGCAAAAATTTGGTTACTATTACACATCGTAGATAAAGTAGATTGGTTGGTAGATGTCACATGTCATCGAATTTTTGGTTCTAAGACATGCCGGTTTCCTCACGATGTTTTCCTTCACCGTTTTTGAGAGCAGTGGTGATGTAATAAATTACACGAAGTAATTTATTACATTATATATATATACATTATATATACGACTGCCTGGGTTCGAACCCAAGACTTACTGTTCGTAAGTCGGGGCCGCCACTATAGTTCCAATTGCGTATTCAAATAACAAGTCATTTTTATTTTTAAACCATGGGTCCAGTTTGTGAATAGTGGCACTAAATAAATAAATATTCTACAACTTTTTACACAACTCCATTTAGCCCCAAGTTAAGCTTGAGAACTTGTGTTATGGGTACTAAACAGCTGATAAACATACATATATATTTCTAAATAATATATATACATATTATAGATAAATTGCACCCAGACACAGAACAAATGATCGTGCTCACCACACAAATATTTGTCTTGGGTGGGAATCGAACCCACGACCTCCGGCATAGGAGTCAGGATCACTAACTACAAGACCATCAGGCCAGTCGGAACTAACGAGGCATACGTCTTGTTGTTTTAATTTATGCCTTAACCACAGACAAGATCACACCAAGTAAGAATTTATTACTGTACAGTTCAAATAATTACAAACAAATCGCTTCCACTTGTTCCTTAACCCACCAAGCTCTGGGAATTAGTACGCGGCAAGCAACGTAACTTGAGCCAGCATACATATGGTATTTATTCCATTCCGTTCATCCAATAAGGGTTGATATAATTTATGTCATATTCCGAAAATGTTCGCGACACATTCAAGTTCAATGTTGACATTTCCATTGAACAATACAGGCTGTTTCATTGTTCCATGATATTTTGTATTCTAATCAAATGTCGGATAAAGGTCGCTCAATTAGCGATTTCAGTATAATGTCAGCGATTCATTAGGTAACAATAAAAGTGTAAAACATTAATTAAAATAAGTTGTACCTGCATTAACCTTTTCATTATTTTATTTATCAGACTGTTTATGACATTATTCAATATGTACAGACGCCAGCACGTCAAGTTACCCCAATGTGTCAAATTTCTTTGATCGTTTTTCACCTTTATGTCAAACAGATTAAGGTTCATATTCAATTGGGAAAATTTGACACATTGGGGTAGCTTGATGTGCTGGCGTCTGTACCAACCCTACCCATATCTTTAAACATAAGGAATATTATGACGTTACGTAAATCCTTAGCCAAATTAAAATAATAATAAGAAATAAAATCTCATCAAACCTTTTAATTTGAAATATTTAATATAAACTTGATAATTGATGTATTTTCGTTAATTAACATTGACCAATCAATAGGATCGTCTCGTCGTAATTGTTGCAAGTTTGCATACACCCACGTCCAATTTATAACTTACGAAAGGCTAATTATTTTTCTGTTTTGATTATTACATGTAAATAAGACATCATAAACAAATGGTAGGTACCTATTTCATGTAATTTGTAGTGCCGAAATATTGCATTGCAAACTTTAAATAAGCAATGTTTAGACAGAAATTCATACCGAAGTAAATGAATAAATAAGTGGCTGCTAATTTGAAAAACTGTGTGCTTTTAAATACAGTTTTTTTTGCTTGGTATTTAAATAACATTATAATACCATAATTTACGTACCATAATATATGTTATTATATTATAAGACAGTTTTATTTAAACACTAATATCTTTGTAATTTATTAAAAAATAACATAAAAAATATGAATGCCAAAAATAATGGTCCAACCAGAAGCACGCAACGAAAACACGTAATTACAATTCTACCAAAAAATAATTCCTTTTACGCCCTTTAACCAATACATTAACGTTTTTGACAAATGTATCTATGGCGTGCATACGTACAAGCATCCTGTATATTGTAAGACTCCGGTCAACCGACTCCCGGGCGCAGGTTAATCATTTTATTGAACAGTATACTGTTACTCCGAATTATTATTGACGTACCAACTGTCGGGGGACCCCATCAAGTTGAATGTGTGATTGGAAAATCAATAGTATTCGTAAAAATGCTTTGTGTATAAAATGTAAGTATGGTAGCATGCCTTCTGTTACGTCATTTTCAGATTTGTCATTATTACGGTGTGCTATTAATCTTGCTGTAAAGTTCGATGAAGTGGTTTAATTAAAAAACCACGTCCACCGATAGTTCTTATCTTGGCAATATTTTTTTAAATATGAATTACTTACACCTTATTTATTTACTATCTATAAAAAAAACTTTGCGCTTACAATCATTTAAACTCACATACACAAACACCAGACCCGGGACAACAACTTTTAGACCATACAAATTTTTGTTCAAATTCAATTTTTTTTTCTAGTTCATATTCCTTATTGCGATCTAAGTGTACAGAAAAATAGAATTTCTAGATGTTAACAATTTAGGTAGGTCTTATAACTTAGTTGCTTGTTAAGGCATTGCAATTTAAATAGCATAAAAAAATAAAATAAAATCAAACATGCAATGTCACTTGTCTGAAATTGTCTACAATGGCACTTATTACAATTTTACTAGTATTAAACATAAAAAAATAAAAAGCAATAAAACTAAAAATGTACATATTCAATGTCACATGTCTGGATTCAATAAAATTGTTACATTAATTTATCAATATCATCATTATTTGCTGTAATTTTAAATTATTTTTCATCAAGGAATTCTTTCACCGAGTAATATGCTCCGTGTGGGAATCGAACTCGAGACACGTGGCGCAGCAGTTTATGCACCTATCGTGCCGTCAATTTATTCGCAGTTCTAAGTTGCATTACGAATAGTTTTTACTCTTGCATTATGAATGGTTTAACTAACTACTGATAATCTGCTTGCACAAATTAAATTATAATTTGTAGCGTGCAAATAAAGCTCATAATAATATATTGTATTTTATGTTATTTGACTTACCTAACACGAGTTACCCCACTTTAAATTTGCATCTTGTTTAAATTTATTTCGGGTCCTGTTGCACACTACTTATATTTTTCTATTATTTCGCATCCTATTTGAGTGGCCTAGCAATGTTTTCAGCTATTCCGAGTTTCATGGCGAAAATATGGTGGTTTCTGAAATAAGCTGGTGTGACACACAGACAGACACTAAACGCCACTTAAAAAACGTGAAATTTGAATATAACAAAAGCAATTAATGGATGAACAAACCTTCTAAGACAATACTTGAACAATTCTCGAAATCAAGATATTTGGCATACCTGCCTTTTACTTCAGGCCTCGAAAAAATAAATAATTCCATACCTTCCACGAGACTATGTAAATATTCAACACAAAGCCAGCGCTTTAAGGAATCAAGCCTGATAATATCTGAACCAGTTTCAGTAATGTCTGAGTTCCCGTAAATAATTCAATTGCAGAAATTCAGACCGGCTTGTAAAAAATACATAAATTAGTTACCTGTTCTCTCGAGATACGCTGTGAATTTGTATTACTGTATTTTTAATCAGAATTTTGCTACAACGAAAGTATATATACATTGGAAGACTTGACAAATAAAGTACGTACGTGGAAACTAAAGATCTCGGAGCAGAAAATCACTTTTGGTGCAATATTAAGTGCTATAGCAGCTTTTTTTTCTCGAATGTCATGCATCATCTGCTCAGCCTTTTCCAAACCATGCTTGGAATTAAGTATATCAGTTTTAAGTGTTCTCAAATTCAGCAGTATTTTATATGTAACGGCTGCCTATAATATGAAACTCCGCAATCTCATTACTGGTTAACACGAAACATATCAATAAGTTAGGTTGTCAGACTTTCGAGGTTTTGACTACCCAAAACGCCTGTCAAAGATCTGCAAAGGGCAGCTGGCACTGACGGCCCATCGAGCTTTATGCGACAAGAAGTAGTAGTGTTGGTATGTATAGTTTGATCACACAAACAGTGCAGCTGCTATAACTAGACTGCGGCTCCAGCGACCTGGTCAATGAATTATCAATAATGAATCACTTATTGCGTAAACTAAGACATGCAATACCCACATAATGCAGTGCATTGTTAATTCTTTAAAGGATATTATACATTTCAAATTGGTAATACTTCCGCAAATCATATCAGCAGCTTCGATCGACGCGCGTCGATGGAATGAAATCAATTTCAGAGTTAGTGCGCACCGCCGATCGAGATATCGAGTACCGTTCTTCATTAACTCGATTTTATCGACAACGATTTTTTAATAATTGGAACTCGCCTCAGATTTTTGACGGGCCGATTAAGATTGTTAACTCACGTAGATATATCTCACAGTTCCGCGAATTCTGTACTGATTGCAGAGAAATTATGTCAGTGAGGTTAATCGCTCTTACATAGTTTGAATAACTCAAACGTAACGGAACTTCGATACAAAGCTGCAGTTGAAGTTTCCGACATAAGTATATAGTGGAGTATATTTCAAATCAGAGCACTCGTAACTAGATAAACAGTAAACACCTCACCTAGCGTATAATTTTGAAATAAACCGTGTTTCCAAACAATATCCCATAACATTCAATATCTATTCTACTTATCTGATTCACACTAACAATCGCACTCATTCTAAAGGCTTTGCATTTTATTGTTTTAAAATCAGCTAAGGCCATTATGGAGCGCGCCGTGAGATTTTATCTAAAGCTAAATGTTTCGTGAATAAAATTGGTCGCGCTCGTTCGAATCGGATCTCGATCGCACGGTCGATGTATCGATTCAGTATCGATATAGCCTCCGATCGTATCGGCAGACGATGTTACGTAATTACAGAGTAGTTTTACGGTTACTTTATTCATTCCGTGAAACTTTGCACATGCATAATTCAGTCGTGTTTTTGTGAAGACCCGTATTAAATCGTAAAGTTTAACGTTAAAGAGTATTACTTGAATAGTCAAGTTCTTTACAAGCATCGGTGATTTTAACTTAAACTGAATATTTTTTTAAGCGCTTGTCTTTTCGCGTTGGTAAGGTTGTTGTAAGCGCTATTGTTGAAATTCGATTCATTTTAAATTCTCTGCGTAACGCCGTAGTTGTATTAAAAAGATATAATTTTGTTCAAATTAGGAGTTTGGGTGAGAAGCTAAATTCCCTTTTAAAGTTCTGGGTTTTAATAGGAGATACTATTACATACCTTGATACCTTGACGACTATTTGAACTTGAAAATGTTTTGTCAAATCAAGTTTGTGTTTACAACCTGAATTACTGGAATAAGTTCGGCTATATCTTAGAAAAAGATTTTTAGTAAGATAAGAGGCAAGTTCCTGTTTTTGGTCACCAACTATATCATTTTTTTCACCTAATTCCACAAAAATGTTACATTGTTCATCTTGTCAGCTTATTTTAATATCAGTAAACACTATACTTAAAAAATGAGCCCTTTCTTTTCTGCACTTTCGTAATATTTGTAATCAACCAAAACATCAATTGAAACAGGTACGTGTTGAGTAATTGACAAAGTAATTCCATGATCAAACCTAATCGTTTTAACGGGTGTAATTAAAAAGACATCAATAAAGTAAAGGGCTGTTGGGTGTCTCTTAATTTGCTCAATTTTATGAGTTCGTCATTGGCTGCCGCTAATTTTCCTTCGACATGTGTTTGGTCGCACGATGCTTAATGAAACACGCAATCGTTGTTTGAGGGAACACGCCTGTGACAGTGTTCGGTAATTTTAATTACAAACTCTTCAGTATTATTATGTTGTATCGCTAATGGTTTCATATTACGGTTTGGATTAAATGCAAAAGTTTTCTCCTTTACACATTATCATTCTTTATTGTTCCTAATGCTGGGACACAGGGGGTCGAGTCTGCTATTGCAATCGTGTCTCAATGACCGGTCAATGATCGATTTTTGACGTATAACGTCAAACTTATGACACATTTCCTATACAAAAACTGTCAAAGTTGTCAAATATTCGATCAATGACTGGTAATTGAGACACGATTGCAATAAAAGACTCGAGCCCCAGGTCTCTTCTCTGTGAGTAGAAGTGGGGAGTAATCTACTACGCGAGCCTATTGCTGGTTGGTAGATATCACATGTCTTCGATTTTTTTATTCTAGAACATGCCGGTTTCCTCACGATGTTTACATTCACCGATTTCAAAACAGTGGTGATAATATAGTTAACACTAAGTGAATCTGGATCTGGGTTCAGAAAAGGGCTTGTCCGCGTTCTCTTTTCCTCCATAGCAACAAAGTTCTTTGGGAATTAAATGCGAACTTTAGAATCATTCATTGATGTCATAGTTGAGTGACTAATCTTTACTTAGCAATATGTTATCACAATTTTCGTAATATTTGTAATCACAGTCCAGTTAGACCGCTGTCGCATCAGCTGTGAAGTTACTTCTTTAAATAACTAAAACTAGTTGTCCCATTACCAATAATTATATGGAGATCTGTTCGTCTAGCGAAATTATGGTCCTGGACGATGTATAGTTTTCCTATCGAATATCAACTTTACACATTAATTAGTTGTACTTGTCTAACCACCTTTTTAGTTAGACCAACCACGTTACACAGGTTATAATTTAACTGTTTCCCAGTTGTGGAGGTTAGAGTGGAAGTCACTCCATGTAGGGCACAGGTCATTTAAGCTTAATCCAGCTACTAACATAGTTGGAAAAGGCTAGGCACATAATAGCGATAATGACATTAATTAGTTTTGGTCTCTGAATGTCCGCTTACGATAACTCTAACGCTATTAAATAGCATCTAGGTATATGATTGTTACGAAACAGTCCAATTATAGCCCAGAACATACCCAACACATTCTAATGCAAAACTCTATTGGGTAGTTAATATACAACGATAGAGGCATGTACCTACTCCGTCAACAATTAGATCGGACATCAGTTTCCGAGAAACGTAAATCGACCGCTTGACCCAGTAATATATTCAACCGAGATATCGATAATCGATATATCCATACATTATCGCCAATTAGTTAGTGTGCCGCTGTCCTTACTCGAAGTGTCGTGTAAGGGTTGAGATGAATGCGGATATATATATCGAATGACGTGCCGCGCATTCGAAATGGTCCCATTAACTCGCATCGCTTTTGAGATGCAAATGAGATTTTTTTTCTTCATAAAATCTCTTCATTGAATATTTCAAGCCGCGCCTTGTGGGTGAATTTATTTTCTTTCTCCAATTCTGAAACGACATAAAGGAATCAACAATTTAGATTTTGTTTTTTTTAATGCAACGCGGCAATTCTGTTTCTGCAGATTTTAATTAAACATTCAATTGTATAGATATTGCGAATATTTATGATTTAATTTAGACCATTTATTACTCCAGAAATTAGATACCACATGTTCGAAAATCACGACTCGATTTCATATTCAAAGCTGTACTAAAAGTGTATGCGAACATGAATAGGGTGAAGGCACCAATGATCGGCCATTGTGTAAGCGAACGCCCCTAGCTCAGTGTTGTCAAATAATGTCAGTATCGGAAGGGCTCAAAGTGTCACCCTTGGCAGACGAGTGCACTTGCTACACGTTATCCAGATATGTTGTGAATTTGACTCGGTACGTTGAATGAAGACTAATTCCATTGTTAACGCTTTACCATATGGGCTACATGACAAGAGCGGTTCAGTATGACCAATATTGAGTTTAAGCCAGACAGTTGTTGTTGCTTGGTTATTTATCAAATAATAGAATGCCTCAATTAGTAATATAATATAACTTACGGGACTTGAATATAATGAGAAAAATGAAAAAAAGACATGTGTTTATTGAACATTCAGCACTATGTACAGACGCCAGCGCATCAAGTTACCCCAATGTGTCAAATTTCTTTGATCGTTTTTCAACTTTATGTCAAACAGAATAAGGTTCATATTCAATTGGGAAAATTTGACACATTGGGGTAACTTGATGTGCTGGCGTCTGTACAATATGTACACGTTTCCTAATCTTCTGAAAAATACTGGATTGGTTTTGGTCTAAATAATAAAACCAAGCCTGTATTTTATATTTAAAGCTGTATTATTTTAATATTCCAATAAACATAACACTACGCCTGTAATCCCTGAGGGGTTAGGAAGAGGTGTACTTTTAGTATACCTACCCACATTTTGTCAGTTATGTTAAAGTACCATTGTAATAGGTCGTGCGATTGTTGGCTCGCCCCTATTAACAAAAATTGGGCACAAATTCCAGACTCCTGGCTGCTACTGAGAAATTCCAGATGGAAAAACTGAAACTGACCAACGAGGCAGTCATGTTCTATTAAGTAACATTAACCCTTGAGTAGTAAAATACAAAAATATGGGAAGACCACTTTTTAATCGTGGGCAGGATTGAGAATATATAAAATTCTATCAATTTCTTGATTTTCTAAATCAGCTAGAGAATATAATGTAAGCACAATTGAATTATTTTATTGCATCATTAGCATAAAACGCAACTGATCTATTAAATTCCAATGTAACACTAATCGAGATAAAACCCTTATTATTTAAGACTTTACCGAAAACACCAACCAAACTCGCAAGAATCTCAATATTAAAGCGCCATTCGGCCGCAAAATAGCAAACAAAAACACAATTAGCTGCTGGGGGAACAAGAGTACAATAGCGGTTTGGACAACGTTTGGAGCAGTTACCCTAATTTGTTATTACTGTCAGTTCGGGTGAACTTGCGGCTGCCTTATGCTAATAAATGCGTGCTCGCCCCGACAATTGACATAACGACTGCATAGTATATTAAGTAAACCTTATGAACTCCGTATTTGGTGGTAGAAATAGCAAGGAAGTAAATAAACAGTTAAGTTATATTTTGTAAGAGGCCAAAGACATTCACACTAGTAACTTGTGTCCGAGTGGACTTAAGTAACTTATGTCCACTCGGTTTTTGAGTTTAGTTAAGAACGCTTCGCTGCCGCTCCAATGTTGCTTTATTATCACAGTATAAATATTAATACAGTAGGACGACGCCGTTGATCTCTGGAAAAATGCCGACAACGTCTACATGCGTTAGCCCTGAATAATACCTCCCGACCTACGAACATCGTTTTGTTTGCAGTTCAGGAGCGGCTTTCCCGCGTCTCGCCCCTCACACCCCGCACGATTGCCCTGTCTAGACGGCTTCGTCGGATGACTGTACGTTTATATACTGTGATATTATGCTAGAAGGCGTTACTGACATGGGCATCTCAGTTTTTATAAGACATTTCTTCGCATGTCTTCACTAAAGTTTCTTAAATCTCTTTGTTAGAGATAGATGGATTTGATCCTAATGTTGGCTTATTTAAACCACTGCAACATTTTTTGATGATTCATATTAGTGGTTAACAAAATTGGCAAACATTATTTGTGGTACTCATCATTTTAAACAACTTTTACTTTGGTATGATCCCTGAAATTGCAAAAAATATATCAGTAGTTCGATACATTTAGGCAAAGCTTACATAATAAAATAAATTAAAAATAAAAATAAATATTCCACAACTTTTCACACAACGCCATTTAGTCCCAAGTTAAGCTTGAGAGCTTGTGTTATGGGTACTAAACAGCTGATAAACATACTTATATATTTCTAAATACATACATATTATAGATAAATTACACCCAGACACAGAAGAAATGATCGTACTCATCACAGAAACATTTGTCCTGGGTGGGAATCGAACCCACGACCTCCGGCATAGCAGTCAGGGTCACTAACTACTAGACCAACAGTCTGGTCACTGATAAAATGTTCCATAGGAAAAGTTGTTCTTACCTGCAGTTTGGGTTATACTAACTAGTATAATAATAACAATAAATCTTTGGCCAAAGAATTAGCATTGCCATCCAACGTGGCAATGCTGCCAGTCTTCTGGGCACGTTTCCAGATGACAGCGATGGGGAGGAGTACTTTGACGCCTAAGTGTTCCGATTTTTTACTATTTTATTTGTAGTTAGTTTAAGTGTACATATTTAAATTAGTTTTATTGTGTTTTCTGTATTTTTAATTACTATTATATCAATAAAAACAATAAAGTTGTATATCGCTGGTGTCGTTGCTTGGCTTTTGTAGTAGGTAGCTATCAATCTGTTAAGTTTTAACGAATGTCATTGAAAAGATAAAAGTATAAATTTCATCAGTCTTATCACTATCTCTAACAATGTTATTCGGCTAGGCTTTCAGCCTAACCAGATGCAGCTAATATCAGTATGAATACATCGATTTATCATACAATAAACCTAACACAAAGTGTTTTAGATAAAAATCCAGACTTAAAACGTTTCATACTATAGCCTCCCTTTAAATCTAGTTTCAGATGCCTTAGACAAATATTACAACACCAGATTTATCATCAATGCGCAATCTCAAGACATATTACTATCGAAATGGATGATTTTAAAATTCAACAACAGCCCAGTACATTTGTCTTGAGTAGCTTGCAACCATTTGCCAACATAATGTTCCGAGATAAGAATGCACTCGGGAAAACAATATTAATCTTAGTGTGATTCATCTTTTATCGCTCAAACTTGCATGTATGTGGCGGGCTGAAGGCTATAAATCAAATTGTAAGTACCATTGGGCAGGGATCACAGTATTTTTATTCTTCTGACTAAATGTGTAAAGGCCGTATAAATCATGTTCAAAAGTTAGATTTCGCAGCTACATCAGACGGTACAACTTAGTAGTTATGTTCATGAAAAAATTGGCGTGTGTGGAATGGTTGAAATAATTAATCGAATGTCACTTATTTTACTCGAAGTAAAATAGAACTACATTATTCTATATTATTTTAATTAAATTATAACATGAGATAGGACAAAGTTAATTCTTTGTTACTTTATAGTGGAGTATTTTTTTAGCTCCAGAATTAAGTGACCTATCGGTGTTTATTTTAGGCAAAGAGATTTAAAATACTATAGAGCGGGCATGTCAAGGAAATGTCATAGAAAAACTTTGATCCCATGTCTCAGTAACGCCATCTAGAATAATATATGAATATTGGAGCGGCAGCGGAGCGTACTACATAAAACTCATAAACTTGTATCCAGCAGGACACACTTTTTCGGACGAAAATTTTGTTCGTGATATCCGGTCTATAGGTATTGAATGTCTTTGATTTTAGGGCTGCTGCTAAAACAGAAAATTATGATAAATGCGATTTCAATGAGACATTTTAAAGTTATTTGTTTATTAACGTTTAATTAGGAATTCTGAACGTAGGCATTTAATTCGGAAATAAATGTGTTCGAGGTTTGGCTCCAGCATTTTGATTTAAAGCAGCTAATTAAATTTCTGTGAATCTAACGCAATCCTTAAACGGAACGTCAAGAATTCAAGCGAAAGGAAACGTCTCTTCATATATGCATTTACGAGAACTACGATTTGCCAATTTCCCTCTCCATACTGCCCTATGCACACCTCAACCGTACTGTTGGAATCCCAACACTAAAATACTACTTACTAAAAAGGCATCACTAGCGTAAGCTCGCGCAGCCATCTTTGCTAGAATGCCCTTTTTTCTCTCACTTCCTTCTACGATCGGGCCGCGACAGGTCGAACTAGCAACGTGCTCCTGCCTGACGGATTGATGGTGTGAATTGGTTGTTGGTAAGAATTAAACCACATTATTCAGAACCAGCTGTTTCCTTGCTACATTCCTCTTACACATATTTCTCTATGGTCCTTCGTGCTTCAAGAACTACACTTCTACAGCATCATCCGTCGATCGTCAGGCGGGCACGTTTTTCCGTAAGTTACAATACTCCATCGCGCGCTATAAAACCCGTAACTACCCCTCGTCAGCAGTGCAGTCGAGATACGAGTCACGAGGAAGTGCAATCCGTCGGCCGGCAGTGCAGGCAGACGCAGCAAACAAGTGAATAAGTTCAGCATACCTAGCTACCTACTCTCAGTCGGCAGTGCAGACTATAAGAGAAGGGAGTGTAGTGTAGGTACATACAGAAAAACTTAGGGCATTTGGTGCCTATCCAGTCTTCCCGTCGGCGCGGCAGTGCAGCGCAGACATAAAGGAAGACAAAATAATCTAGTGCATATTGCATAAAAATCACGTCGGCAGTGCAGACGTAATACGGAATACAGACCTACATCTAGCATCCCTCAATACCTAAACATTGCATCAACGCATCGGGCTTCAGGCCGCACGGGACACGGTGCGAGCGACGCGTGTACCGGTCGAAGTGGGCGGGGCCAGCCAGCGGTCTGCGGTCGCCATTTTGGTTGCAGCGCAAGCGGCTCTCCGCGCAGCTTGCCCTCGCAGCTCGCAGTTCATAGTTGTGTCGTCGAGTGCGTCTGAGTTGTGCGTAAATACGTAAAATACGTGCTGTTTTTGTGAAAAACATTAATAGTGATCGGCAAAGCAGTGTTTTTAATAATAATTTTAGTTTAAGCTATACGTAGTGTCATAATATTGTAAATATGGAGCTGAAAGATCTAGTCGCTGCACGTGGCTACCTAAAAGGTACGATTACAAGGCTACAATCTGCTTGTTCCGAATCACTAGTTAGCATTTCCCAAGAAAGTTTAGTAACTAAACGTCAAAGGTTAATAGATACGTTTACCAATTATGAATCTCACAATATAAAAATCTTATCACTCCATCCAGAGGACAAGGAGGACATTGAGCAAGTAGAAAACAATTATTATTTCATCATCACGGCAATTGATGAGGAACTCAATCGCCGTAAAAGTGTTATTGCTAGCGACAGTCATTCAGCTCCTAAGTCAGTGCCTAAAGTTAACTTACCTCCGATTGACATCCAAATATTTAGTGGTAAGTTTACCGAATTTGTACCATTTATCAACCTGTTTAACTCGTTAATTGATAACAATAAGTGCCTTGATAATGTTCAGAAACTTTATTATTTACGCTCGTACATAAAAAACGAGCCCTATGACTTAATTAAAAATTTACCTTTGACAGGTGAAAGTTATGTAAAGGCCTTGCAAATAATAGATAAGAGATATAATAATAGGCATAGATTAATAAATGAGCACATAAATTTGTTATTAGATATTAAGCCGCTATCAAAGTCAACGGCATCTAACTTAAGAGAATTTGTGTCAAATGTAAAACAAATACTTGCCGCCCTCAGTAACTTGGAGCCTAACGTAAAACTTTGGGATGCTATAATTTTGTGTATTCTGTACCGAAAATTAGATGTGTACACCTCCCGTGCATTTCAACTCGAGAGGAACGCTGATGAAGAGCCGACTATAGAAGCCTTCTTAGACTACATGGACAAACGGGCGCTGGCGCTTGAAAATGCTGATCCGGGGATCTCCCACGGGCACCTACGCCAGTTGCCTAAAGAGTCAGGCCAAGCCGCTGGTAGGCTAGTGGCCAACGCAGCTGCTCAGGAGCCTTCATGCTTATACTGTAAGTTGAAACATAAACTTCATTCTTGTAACAGTTTTAAATTACTGAATGTAGATCAACGAGTAAAGTTTGCCATTGAAAAAGGCCTGTGCAATCTTTGTTTATGTGCCCACACTGGAAAGTGCAGATATCATTTCCGGTGTGCAAAGTGCAAGGAGGCACACAATACCCTGCTACATTGTAGCACAGATAAAAATATGTGCGATACACAAACTACTGGCTCAACGTCAACTGCATCATTAGCGGCAAGCAATAACAATAATAATGATGTCCTTTTACCCACAGCTAAGGTGAAACTTGTTGCTCGGGATGGCGCTGAAGTCCATCTTAAAGCCCTGCTTGACAGTGGGTCCCAGCTGACTTTTATTACACAAAAGGCATTACAGCTGCTTGATTTGGAACCTACTCGTAGTAATGTCAATGTAATTGGTATCACTAATTCAAAAACGAGGTTGAAGCATTGCTTACCTCTAGAAATCCATTCTCTAACCAACCCCTATAAGGTTGCGGCCACATGTCATGTTGTTGACCAAATAACATGTAACTTGCCTCAACATAAATTTAATACCTCAGACATTTTGTTGCCTAAAGGCATTAAACTGGCCGATGATCAGTTTAATGTGCCAGCTGAGATTGATTTACTAATGGGAGCGGACATATTTTTTCAGGTGCTGCTGCCTTCAGAGCTGCCGGTGCTGCGTGAATGCCAGCAGTCTGCTACAGGGGCCAGCAGTCCGCAACCACATCTTGTCAACACTCAGTTTGGATATATTGTAGGAGGTACCCTACCACACACTAATTTATCAAAGGTCTGCAATAAGGTTAGTTTAAAATGTAATACATGTGAGTCGGATATTAATGAAACCTTAACACAGTTTTGGAAAACAGAGGATGTTCCAAAAATCTATGATGAAAGATCATCAGAGCAAGAGCTCTGCGAATACATTTTTAATAACACAGTTCAGTTAAAGGATAATTGTTTTGAAGTCGCGTTACCATTGAAACTACCTATTAGTGAAGTCAATGATTCATTAGGTGACTCCTTTAATCTTGCATTAAAAAGATTCTTAAACTTAGAGCAGAAATTACATAAAGATCCCAAACTTTTCTCTGAGTACCAAAAGTTCATTCATGAATATTTAAATTTACATCACGGTCAGTATGTAGATATTGAGCTGTATGAATTAAACAAAAATGCTATATATTTTTTGCCTCATCATGCAGTCCTGAAGCCTGACAGTAAAACCACTAAGCTGCGTACAGTTTTTGATGGCTCTATGAAAACTAATAAAAAAGTGTCACTTAATGATTTGCTTTTAAATGGACCAATTGTACAAAGAGATTTGTTTGAGATATTGTTATTATTTCGTTGTGGTGATTTTACATTTACCTCTGACATAAAACAAATGTTTAGAAATATACGTGTAAAACCGGAGCATACCTCTTTACAAAATATACTGTGGAGAGATAGCCCCGATGAGCCAATCCGATGCATTAGGCTTGACACTGTCACATACGGGTTGAAGAGTTCAAACTATTTGGCCACCCGTTGTCTTAAAGAACTAGCGGCAAAAAATAAAGACAATTTCCCGCTAGCTTCATTCATTATAGAAAATTGTACATATGTAGATGACATTCTTTATGCAGATAATAACTTGGATACTATCATAGAGGCTAAATCACAGATTCGCCAGCTTTTGAAGTTAGGTAACTTTCATACACATAAGTGGTCATCCAATGATAATAGAATATTGTCTGATGTTCCTTCAGCGGAACAGCATTTTGATGACTTAGAGCTACAAAGTGATGATTATTATTTAAAGACTTTGGGCTTACAATTGATAGTTAAAGACGATAAATTTAAAATGTCCTGTCCAGAAACTTTCAATAATCATAATTTTACAAAGAGAGATATCCTCTCCTATATCGGGAAAATGTTTGATCCCATGGGCTTTGTTAGTCCCATTATCGTACAAGCAAAAGCTATAATGCAACGGCTATGGTCTTCCAAGACTGAATGGGATTCCATCCCTGATGATGATATCAGGAAAGCGTGGAATGACTTTTCTTCCAGTCTAGCTGAAATGAAGCCAATTTTCATTAATAGAAATATACATATAACTGAATTAAGTAAACTTGAATTAATAGGATTCTCAGATGCATCCAGCACTACGGCATATGGATGCTGCGTATACCTGCGAATTACAAATCAAAATGGTAAAGTTAAAATGTACCTGTTGTGTTCAAAATCGCGCATAAATCCGCTTCAAAATAAAAACAAAACAGTACCGCGCTTAGAACTTAACGCTGCTCTGCTTCTCTCCATACTTATAGCAAAGGTTTATTGCACGCTAAAACTAAAGTATAATATAGGCAATGTCTACTTATTTACTGATTCACAAATTGTTCTTGCATGGTTGCACACAGAACCCATGAAACTTAACGCTTATGTTGCAAATAGGGTAAGGGCAATAGCTAAAAATATGCCTAACTGTCAGTGGCTTTATGTAAACACTGAAAATAACCCTGCTGACTATATCAGTAGGGGTGTTACGCCAAGTGAGCTTCATGCCTGCAGCCTGTGGTGGAATGGCCCTGAATTTTTGCATGACTGAATATAAATTTAATTTTAAAATAGATTTACCTGCGAATTTGCCTGAAGTAAAAACCGGGTCAGCATTCTCCGCCAGCCAAGTGTCTTCAGTTACGAGCGATGTATTCGATCAAATACGTAAATTTTCTAGCATTCACAAAATGGTACGTACATTGGCTTATGTAATGCGTTTTATTAATAACATAAAGGGTGGCAAAACAAGTTACAAATATCTCTTAAGTTCTGAATTGAATAATGCTTAAATGTTGCTTATTAAGAATGGACAAGAAATATATTTTAAAGACGAAATTAAATGTTTACAAAATAATAAAAGTATAAAAGGTCCTTTACAAAGCTTATGTCCTTTTATAGATAGTTTAGGTATCCTGCGTGTAGGTGGCAGGCTACACCACTCTAATATTCCATATGCTCATAAACATCAGATTATTTTACCCAAAGAATCACATGTTACTAATTGTATTATAAGATCTGAACATGAAAAGCTTTTACATGCAGGTCCGAAATTATTACTGTGTAATTTAAATCAAAAATATTGGATAACTAATGGACTAATGTATGTCAAAAAGTTAATTCATAAATGTATAATATGTTTCAGACAGAAAGCAAAGGCCTCCAAACAGCTGATGGGTTCCTTGCCAGTTGACAGAGTGACTGCTATGAGTCGCCCTTTTGAAAAAGTCGGTGTAGATTTCGCTGGGCCTATTGATATTAAACTATCGCGCGTGAGACGTTCCGTGGTAGGAAAAGGGTACATTTGTATATTTGTGTGTTTCGCTACAAAGGCAGTTCACCTCGAACTCACATCAGATCTTACTTCAGATGCTTACCTCGCTTGCCTTAGAAGATTTATTTCTAGACGAGGATTGCCTAAAGAAATCTACTCTGACAATGCTAGTACCTTCAAAGGCGCAAGGAACCAATTAACTGAGCTTTATCAATTACACTCTTCACAAAATCACCAAAGACAAGTATGTCAATTTGCAGCCCAAAGAGGCATTAATTTTCACTTTATACCAGCATATTCCCCAACCTTTGGCGGTCTGTGGGAGTCTGCTGTGAAAAGTACTAAATATTTTCTAAGAAGAGTATTACAAAAGCAATTGTTAACCTATGAACAAATAAACACTGTATTAATAGAGATAGAATGCATATTGAACTCCAGACCTCTGATTCCTATGTCATCTGATGTAAATGATTTTAGCTACCTAACACCAGGTCACTTTTTAATAGGAAATTCACTAACAATGTATCCTGAAAATGACGTAACTACTGTTCCTCAAAATAGACTCAAGTTTTGGCAATTATGTAATCAAATTAAACAATCCTTCTGGAAGATGTGGTATAAACAATATCTTAATACATTACAAAATAGACCTAAGTGGTTAGATGTCTTGCCTAATATTAAGATAGGCACAATTGTTATTTTAAAGGAAGATAATCTACCCATAATGTCATGGCCTATGGCCCGAGTTACTAAAATATTTCCTGGCCATGATGGTCATGTAAGAGCAGTAGAGGTCACAAATTCGAAGGGAAATACCCATGTGCGATCTGTTACAAAACTTTGTATCTTACCTATAGATGATAATGTTTATTGATATTTTTATGTTTACTAGCTTAATGTAGCTAAAAACTAGCTGATTATTGTTTCTCTTGTTCCTCTCGTAGGGCCGGAGCATGTTGGAATCCCAACACTAAAATACTACTTACTAAAAAGGCATCACTAGCGTAAGCTCGCGCAGCCATCTTTGCTAGAATGCCCTTTTTTCTCTCACTTCCTTCTACGATCGGGCCGCGACAGGTCGAACTAGCAACGTGCTCCTGCCTGACGGATTGATGGTGTGAATTGGTTGTTGGTAAGAATTAAACCACATTATTCAGAACCAGCTGTTTCCTTGCTACATTCCTCTTACACATATTTCTCTACGTACTTAGTAACATGATAAAACGGAATCAATAGTGCTCTCATACCGTGCCAAGATGTAATAAACGCATGAAAAGTGAACAGAACACGACCATTTGTTCTACAAAACGTTCAAACCCAATTACATCACGTAACTCTTAATACAACGATGTAAAGTACAAAATCGAATGACGTCTACGTAGGTTTAATGTTACCATGTTGGAACTAGGATGAAATTAATGATGTCTGTATTGAAAATCGTTTGTTTTGCTTCGAAAATGTTTAGTCTGGCAGAAAGTCTCTTCAGACCATATTTCATAGTGTCCTTACCAAGTTTATAGGTTGATGATGTAATGATGTTGCCTTCAACTAGATAAATGAATAGTCTGCCTTTTCATAGATCGGTAGAGATTTATAGGTTAAGTTTTTTGTGAATTTGGTTAATATTTTATTTTGCTTTCAAGTCTAATTTTTTAAAAGATAATTTAATAATAAGCTTACTCGTTTGTGATTCTGACTGAAGCTAACTATGTCAGCACCAAAGACATTCAATACCTCATCCGAAACTTGTGTCCTGCTGGACACAAGTCTATGAGTTTTTTTTTGTACTTCCCGCTGCCGCTCCAAAAACATGGGATCAAAGTTTTTTTGATGACGTGTCCTCGCATATCCGCTCTATAGTATTTTAAATCTCTTTAGTCAGCACTGTTTCTTCTCAGGATATTTGCTAGAAGGTATCGCATGAGACTGAGTTAGAAGACCTCCACAAGGTGGACTGACGATCTAATGAGAATAGAATAGAATAGAATACTCTTTATTGTACACCATAAAAACTTACAAATAATAACTTTAAGGGCTACATAAGCTGCCCATCGAAAAACAGGCCATCGGTCGGTTGGTCATCGGTGGTGAGAATCGCAGGAAGTTGATGGATGAAGGTAGTGCAGGGCCGACCACTGTGGAAATCTTTGTGCTAATCTATATCCAGCAATAAACTTCTTTATGCTGGAATTATAGAGTAGAAAATGAAAATACTACCCAACAAAAATGCGTTAAAAATTAAGAATCGTTCGTTCTGAAATGCTATGAAACAACCGACTTCTTAAAAAAACTAACAGGTGAAAAATAACTCCAGTTTCGGAAGTCTGTGGCTTTGGTGGTTTTGTTTTGTTCATTATTGGCCACCGACTTCCGAAACTGGAGTTATTTTTCACCTGTTAGTTTTTTTTAAGAAGTCGGTTGTTTTTTTTGTAAAAAAGTTTTTATTTTGTAATTTTTAGTTTCTTTGTGTGTAAAGAAAGTCTTTCAAAACTTGAAAGAATCATTGAAATTGGATAACAATTGCTAAAGAAGTTCTATCTAAACATTAATCTGTACATCTCTGCCGGCCCCTTTTAAAATAGAATGGCGTAATGTTATGTTGTGGAAATACAAAAGCCCAGCATAGACATTTGACTATAGCAATCGCGAATAATTTGCTGTTATGCGTTGAAGAGTTCCGTTGCTGGTCTTCTACATCAGTTTTTCTTCACCAAATGATACTTTCTAAATGAAAATGCTTGATTTGTTACTAAAAATGTTAAAATCGGTGCGTGTGTGCATATATTTTTTGAGGAGTTCCCTCAATTCCTCGAAGATCCCTCATCAGATATGAGTTTTGATACAAATGGGACCAATCTGCTACTATACCCTATCAAACAGAAAAAGAATTTTGGAAATCGGTCCATAAATGACGGAGTACTGAGGTAACAAACCCTAAAAAAAAAAAAAAAAAAAAAAAAAAAAAAAATACAACCGAATTGAGAACCTCCTCCTTTTTTTGAAGTCGGTTAAAAATGGTCAAATGTTGCTAGCAACAATTCTATGTTAGAGTTGCAGTAAAATATGAAAGGTAGCCGATCTAACTATTAAACTCCATTGTTACTTACATCCAGCATCGTAACTTTACATAACAGTGACATTATCTTCCAGTTACTGTCATTATGTGAAGCTAAACAAGGCAAGCAGTAAATCAGTGCCCGGATCGACACGAAACTTGCCGAGTGAAACCGATAAAGAAAACAATATGATCGGAGTGTCACCTCGTGCCTAAAGAAAGTGGCGAACGATTAGTCTTACGATATCAAATGCCATAAGTCCCTGTAAGTGTTAAATATAGCGAGTCTCGACTGATATATGTGGTGGAGTTTAAAAAGGAATGTTTTGGCAAGTTGTTAAGTGTGGAAGACACTGCATTTTCATCATTGCGATATGAATTGAAAGATTTATGTAAGGTAAAATCTGTGTTTGAAAAAGGACTTCACTGTAATCTTAAGGAAAAAATCGTGAGTTCAAAAACATTTTGAATTATTGTAATAATAATGATTAGATAGCCACTATTTATTATTCGTTAAACTACAAAGAAAATGAATATAATTAACCAAAAAGATTTTGTATAATTTTAATAATTATATACGAGTATACTCACTTACAATCGGGACGAATAAAACTACGTTATTTTACAAAGTGCCACAAAGGCACAAAATAATTATAATGATATGGACTGATAAATACATAATCCTCCTTTACGTAGCGCAGTCAGGTACCGAAGTATAGTTCATCTTACTAGACAATAAAAATCCTGCAGGTCCACCAAAATAACTCCAAAACTTCGAAAATTTTACCAACCACTGACAAAGATTAAATATGCTGACATTTTCACACCTTACACCACTTTACAAACCCCATCCAACTATCACTTCAATATAAATCATTTAGTACAGTTTCAATACAAAAAGTTAGCACTTTTCAACGTTTTCGTGAATCGGTAATGCAGGCTCTAAATCAGTCTGGGGACCGACCACATTTGCATATGAGTAGGGCGACAAAGAACAAAGGAATATTTTTTTGTCGTTTTTAGACCGATATGCTATCGACGAAACCTGCGGTATAATATAGGTACTATCAGAGGGCTGTAAATCATTTAGGTTTTCGAAAAGTATTTTGGTTAGGTCCTTTTTCGTGAGATTTATGTATCCGTAATGAAGCTTTAAACAGATAGTATGAGTGTAAAATATTTATTTAGTGTTGTCTCTTATAAAATATATTTGAGTACCTACCTATGTATTTATTCAGTATTTTGTTTAAATTTCTGATGGCCACTAACCGAGAGACACAAGTTAGTTCTATAGCTTAATAATTAGTCTACAACTATTTTTAGTTGGTAGCTACGTCATAAAATTGGGTCGAGCAAATTATTTTTTTTAGTTTTTTTTGTCAATATTTTACCTATTAATCTTCTAATATGTAAAATTCTCGTGTGACAGTGTTTGTAACCAAGCTCCTCGGAAATGGCTTGACTGATTCTCATGAAATATATCAGTAGGTCTGAGAGTAGGACGCAAACTAAATAAAACTAATAAATTGATTCTAAGGCGGTTCAAAGATGCCGCGCAGCTAATAATAATATCTAAAATACACTATACTTTTACCCATACCCCAGTCGATTAAAAGTCTGGAGCGCGGCAGCATTACTTAGTCCATGTTTCAAAATTCGCCTTTTTTAAATAAAAAAATAATGTTTATCAGAAAGTATTAGTGCTAATCATAAAAACATTGGCTTAAAGTTTTTCCTCGTAGTAATACAAAGCTGAACACCTCAGTGTATAGTTTTTGTCAGACTGTTTCTAATTTCAACTAATGAAATAAACACACATACGGCGTATTAATAAGGAAACATTAAAAGAAATTTATGTGAGCAAACCAACTAACTACCAATCATTATAGTGCCTTTTTGTGCCGCCACGTGCCAGTAGTCATATTCTGAATAAATAAACGACTATTATGCTTTTATATCCACCTTTTTGTTTAAAACTCTTTAAAATTCAACTACCTCGTCGGTCTAATGGTTTCAAGCTCTACTACTAAACATGAGATTCTCAATTCGATTACCAGGTTGGGCAAAGACGTGTTATTGGGTTTTCTATCTGGAACTTTAGTAGACGCCCGGAAACTGGATTTCTGTCACATTGATGAAATTTAATAATATTTATTTCAGTAAATAAACCTTTCGAATAACTTTTACAAGTCAATGCGTTATTTTAAAAAACAAAATGGCGTTAGCACTTCTACATTGATTGATCCCTTAAAATTAATTTTGAAAGAAACTCAGGGTCATGGTCTCTTTGTAATGGTTCTAATACCAATATAGGCTTGACCCTTAGTATATAAAATTATGGGATTTAAAAATAACCAGCTAAAAGTGTGTGTATTAAATAGGTGCCACTTTTTTGTTGAAAATTCAGTCTTGTAGGTACTAGCTACCATTTAATCAAATTTTAAATAAAAGCTGTCTACGCAAGTTATATAAATGGGCTAAGAGGCTTTCCAAACCTCAAGCTAAGCTGGTTAGTTTTAATGAACTAGAAGAAGGGATGACTGGAAATTTTCTGCTATTTTAGGAAAGGTAAGGGTCTGTACAAAATGATTTGTAAATTAGTATCGAAAAGATGAATAACGAAAGTAGTTAGCGTTTATTTTTAGTCAATCGAAAGTAAAGTCGTCGTTTTAGTGAATTAAGTACAGGTGTGTGTCTGTCTATGTCTCTGTTTGTGTGTGTGTCTATGTTTTATCTATAATGAGGATCCATGAGGATTTTCCATCCCTAAAAAGCTGCTCCATGTAAAACACTGGTATTCAGCTGCAACCGATTAGACTGGAAACCAACTCCAAAATATTTGGGAAACGGGTAAACCTAATAATATAATAATGCTGCCCGACCCCAGATTTGACGTTGGACCTCATGCAGACCAGTAGTAGTGGTTACAACATGTAGTCTAGACCAACGAGGCGGTCAGAAAGTCTTTTTTCAAAATTCCAACCTATTCGGTTCACATGCAAACAATAAATAACCACCAAACTAAAAATATTTTTCAAATTAGAAATACACAACCAAACTTCACTGTCACACAAATATTTTCCACATAAAAATTCATGGGACCACAATTGCCACCACAATTGCGACCGCGACCGCGTGGCACAATTTATATATGTCGCGCTACTCCACAGTTTTCGCTGCGCCAATAATAAATGACCCGAAATTGTCAACTTTATTTGCTTTTCAATTATCATTGTGTTTTATGATTCAAATTAATTAATTGACTGAGTTATGCGTTTTATGATTTGTTAACCTAATTTACTATATTAATAAATAATTATTCAACAAATTTCACACAACGCCTTCTAGTCTCAAACTAAGCTGAGCTTGTGCTATGAGTACTAGAACGGTGATAAACATACTTATATATTTCAAACACACATATTATATACAAAGACAATTAATTACACAGAGACACAGAACCATTTATAATCATATTGTGATTATCACACTATAATTTGTCTTGGGTGGGAATTAAACCCACGATGTCTAGCATAGCAGTCGGGGCCAGTTACCACAAGACTTAACACAAACACAAGAGCCAGCCTAGTCACGTAAATTTTGTATCTCACTTTAAATGTGTCGTGGATGACCAAGCTAAGGCTTCAACTGTTCTGAATCCGGCCAGTTCCTACCAGGTGGCTTTTTCAACTCAAATATTCTTTGAATAAAGTTAAACATTGTACACTTACATAAATATTAGCCTAAAATCGCCAAGCTGCCTTAAGTAAGCGCGGGGGTAATGTGCGGACTTCTATGCATGAGAGGTGACTTTTAAACTTATTTATTCACTTCATTTTGTTCTAAGGAGGTGCTTAAGAACAGTTTATGCGTCTAGCTTAATAAGATTTAGTTTACCAGCAGGACTTAATCGACATTAGAGCTACCGTCACCAAAAGTCGCCATCTCCGATCTGTTTTGATTATTTGACCGGTATTTTTAGTTCTTTTACAATGGCTTGATCAAAAACGCATGCAAAGTTGTCTTGAAGTCCCCACGTGCAAACTGCTAGGTGAAGCGTACGATAGGCCCCATTTTAATGATAAAATAACCAGTATAAGCTGGCCTTCTGAACTATAAAACTTTGTCTACGCTAGGTTGGTCGGAGGTCAAAGTTTTACCACAGACGGTTAGTATACTGAAGGTACTAACGCTTACCTACGTGATGAATAAATTAAAATGGTAATTAAAAAAATTAATTACCTCTAACACCTTTCCTTCACTATTGCTCTATTTTCTTAACACAAATCTGCGTTCATGCAAAGTCTTACCGCGAACTCACACCACGCCACATTGAACAGCTCTAGCGATTCGTGTTGCACAAAACACTTTTAATTTTAATTACCTACAAATAAACACAATGTAACTCTTATTCTGTTAAGAATAGAAGTTAGGTTTGTATGTTCAGTGGGTAAACGTTACTTTGTTAAGCTCGTCCAAGGAAGTGATCAGTCAAAAGCAGTGACGTAATCAACACGTGCTACATTATAATGAGGCTTTTAAACTTTCTGTTTATATTTTATTTTGTTTTGATCATTGTGCTCAGCCGGTTTATCACTTTCTTATTATTTAATTAATTAGTCATGTGGATACGTTACTGTGATTGGTATGTTAATGAATGTTTAAAAACAAATGAGCTATGAAAAAAAATACTACGAATAGCACGGTTTTCATTTTGGTTAGTTCCTAAATTGATGACTATAGATTTGGGATCGATATTAATGTGGTATTTAAAAAGTCATTGTTAAATCTGATTTGAATACAGCCTCAGTCAATTCCGGTTCTTAAAATTCATCTAGAAATAGTAGCTTCCAAAATGAATTAATTTAGATAACAAACAGACAAGTTTTAAATATTTATCTCACAACCATAACCAAATTTAAATTTAAACACAGCACATAAAGAAGGCTTTTAATAAAAACTAAATCTCTATTTATTACAGCATAAGATAAGACATTAGTAGAATCCAGTTCAATAATAAAGACATTAGATATTATGAAGAATTTATTTGAACTAATGCCATGATGTAAATTTGGAACGTCAAATTGATTCCATTGCCGGCGAACAATTAAAATGCAAATTAGGATGTCGGGACACCGCCCGAGAATGTAATGTAAAAAAAAAATACGAATGTGCCACGGATGTGTGCACACTGAGGGCTTTTTCAAAATGGTGATTTAAGTTTTGATCTTTTGGTACTGAAAAGACTCCAGTGACCTAAAAGTTGATGTGTTAAAATCGGTAGTTATGTAACATAGAAGTGTAAGTTTTGAATAGAAATTAAATAAAAAGGTTACAAGACAACTTGGAAGACCAAAGTAAATTAATGGCATACGGATAGTCCGAAAGATGATAATTATTGTGTCTATAAAACGTGATTACTGAGATGACGCCTACGTCATATTTTATTTAGAATAAGAAAATGCGGTATTTCAATTACGTATATTTTGAATTAATTGCCAGAGACTTTTCTAAAATTAAAAAAAAAAAGTCTAAAATGAACTGAACGCCGCATAAAAGATTGCGTGTAGAAAGGTTTTGTATTTGCTCATAATATCAGTAAAAAGGTTTAATATAGCGCTTTGTAACGCAATTTTGATCTCAACATTTAGCCAGCGCCATCTATCCGCTGTACCATGGACTAGCATAAAATCAAATTTTGGCGTGGGTACTTTTGTGAAACTACATAATAATGAATCTCTTTTTGTTATTGTTAGAATGACTTTTTACTCTACAAGATAACCAACTAGCAGGGTTACCTAATAAAATGACATGAATGAATTCTAAATAGACTAAGAATAAAAATATTTCATGAGTTGCTACCGTAACTTGAATCACCATAAACATAGATAAAGATTGACATAATAATAATGACATATGAAAAACAACTTTTAAACCATAAAAGAAAACCTTCATTTACAAATAGGTATGTAAAAATACAACTTTTAATTTTGGATTGAGGAAGAACGACTTTTCTTTTTGCTACGGCTTCCATCTACTGCGACAACTACCGTGGACCATACAAATGCATTTTATTTTATCCGGGAGAAGAACTTTAAGATTTTATTTCAAAAGCAATTAATTGCCGTTAGTTAAGTTACAAAAATGTTTCTGAATCAATTTTAAAAGCTTCCGTGAAATCTCTGAAATCATTTTCCTTTTTATAACCATTTCTAGTACCTACAGCAAATTACTTTATCGACAATATTGATTATTAGAAGGGTAACTGTTCACAAACTTTGCCCCTTAAAATTCATATTACCAATGGAACACTTAATGATTCAAAGTTCTATAGATATCAAATCGTAACTCACTAAACAGGTGTTCAGAATTAGTAATGAGTGTTTCCATACCAATTCCTTATCAGTCGCGCCCTCCCATTGAAACGGTCGCACAATATGTCATAATTATTTAATTAATGCAACCCCACTCTTGGTTATCTGCATTCATAATTTAAGCCTCACCTACATGTCGAGAATTTCCAATCCATGAATTTCTCGACACACTATGTTGTATTGGACGGTTGGTCTTACTGTACGTTTGGATAGTGTAATGTAGGGAAAGTGGCTGCACTGTGACAGAATTAAAAATTAATACCATCGATTTGTGCACGATGTTCAGGACACGGGTATGTACGGCGAATCACGTCACCCACGCTCGCCGTTCTTAATTATGCGATTGTATGCCTACACGCGTGTCAATTAATTGCTGGTACCATTTCATTTGTTTTTGTTGTCACTTATTTGTTAATAAAAACATTTGTGCTTTGTTCGGAGCGAGCACGGCGGCGTTCTTTTGTTGTTGATAAAAAATTAGCAAGTTTTAATTCCAATTGTAATGGTGGTATTGTTCGTGCGAGATACCTATTTTGTATCGTTTAATTTAGCGATGAAAATATTTAAAAAGATCTTTTTGTTCATTTGAGTTTTGCTAGAATAATATCAGAGGACAAGACTGTTGATAACCATTTGAACCACATGACAGTCATAACAAATAATTCACCATTAAATATCCAATTGCCATTTGCCTTTACCATTACTAGTTCAAAGTTCAAGATCAGCAGAATAGCCCGAAAGAGTTACATAATGACACGATATCGAGGCTTGCGAAGGGCGCCATTCAAATTCAATCACGGGCTTTGAAACAATTTGTAACAAATGTCAAGATCATAAAGGATCCTACTTCGGTCCGTGCGAATGTCTGGCTGACTGAGAGAGGAATCGTGAATTCCACAGAACTGATCGATCTAAAATTTGGTAATTTTGGTTCGGAAACTACGACATACATAAAATAATGGTTGTTCTTCGCCTTGATCTTATGTTCACGTTTTTAAATAATCATTTTGTGTTGTTTTGTTGTTGTTTTTTTAGGAAACACCATTCAAATTGTGTTTTGTGATAGTCAGCTATCAGTATATTTATATTACAAAAAAAAAAAACTTAAACTATCACTACTCTATGTAAGCATGTTAATTACTCATGTCTGATAGTATCATTCTTGCTTCTATTGGCAAAGGGTAAACAAGGATCTTATTATACCAATAAATAAGCTTTGTTGTTACACAATGAAACAAAAAACGTTATGTAATGTTTCGTTCTCCCAAACTATTTCAATGCTGACCTTCACTATTTTCAAGCGTAGACAAACGGGTACGATGTTATCTCTTAGATTACGCAGCAATTATATCACAGTCAAGCTTTTGTTAACTAGAATATTTGAAAAAAGAAGAATAGTGAAGTAGCAAATGTAGATTGCATCAACTAAACTAAATGCCTTTAAATCAAATCGTATAAGCACCGAGAGTAATTGTTGCGATAGTCCGTGGAAGCGGTGAAAATAATGGGTCGGCTTCTAGAGAGATAAAATCGTCGTGTCCTGTCGGTGGAGCTGGGTTTCTGTTTGTTGATTCCTAAAGGAAAATTTAGCATGTGTGTAGCTTGGTTAAATATTACTGATTCGTGTCTTGAAGGATATAAAAAATATAGTCTTTTGCAATATTCCTGTAGAAACAGAAATATAATCGCATTGAAAAGTGTCTCTCTCAGTCTTTCCTTGAGCTGCAAAGCTCCATTTTATTTCTTTAACAGAACTAACAAGTACGTCTAAGAAACTTTCTTCCTCAACCTTTCCCACTGTATTTGGAATAATAACAATCCTTGCATATTATTTGCAAACGGAGAGTCCATTTTTATCCCGCAGATGCAGCACTTCTGCGTTCCCGGTAATTGGTTGAAGTTATCTACGTCATTACATCTCGACTCTTCCCTTTTTTGCCGGCTTTATTTCTCTCTCTTCGACCGCCACTTTCGTTTGTTTTTGATTCAATTACTTTTAATGCTCTCTGATCATAATCTAAAGGAATCGCAACGTTGGGATATTGTTAGTGCTTAATCTTTTTTGAGATGTCGGGGTCGACAGTTTAACGTTCTAATTTTGCGCGAAAAATTCCAAACTCCCGACTTTCAAAAAAGGAGGAGGTTCTATGTTCGTGTGTATGTTTTTTTTTTTTTTTTTTTTTTTTTTTTTTTTTTTTTTTTTTTTTTTTTTTATGTATGTTACCTGATTTCTCCGCCATTTGTGGACCGATTCTCGAAATTCTTTTTTTGTTTGAAAGAGTAGACTTCCGAGGTGGTCCCATTTTAATTTGGTGAAAATCTGGTGCTGATCTTCGGAGATATACAACGGAACTCTTCAAAAATAGACGGCAAATCCGTCGTGATTGCTGGAATCGCTTGGATGTTTATTGTTTATACAACATCATGACGTATTATCACGCCTGTATGCTCTGAGGGATACGCAGATGTGTACAAAATATACCTAGATTTCGACAGTTAGGTATGTTAATTTTCATTTATTAGGGATAAGTGGATAACCGTATATATCATGACATGTAATGTTAACAATAAGTATAAAATGAATTCATGTTTTAATCAATTCATTCATCAAATATTTGTATGGGAACAACTAAAAATAGAAAAATAAAAAACTTTTTTGCAAAAAATAAAACCGACTTCAAAAAAAGCACTAAACGGTGAAAAATAACTCTAAATTAGGAAGTCGGTGGCCCATCATGAATAAGACAAAACCACCAAAGCCACAGACTTCCTAATTTAGAGTTATTTTTCACCGTTTAGTGCTTTTTTTGAAGTCGGTTTTATTTTTTGCAAAAAAGTTTTTTTTCTCTCTTCATTATACCAGTTTTCCTATAAAAGTGCTGTTAGTACGCTTTTTAGGTACGTGATTACTACACTAGCTTTAGTTTAAACAGAATGGTTACAATACAAAGCTCACTCTCGTAACCTTCAGCACGATCTAGATAACTATCCATTTTTCTTCACTCAACCTTGTTTATACGGCTTTAATACGTTATTCTTAAGGACGCGACATAACTCATGCAGTATCGTTGGTCGGATCGGTATTTCACTAAATGAACGCGTCTCAAGCGATATTTATAGCGACGGTGGACATAATTTAATAAACAAAGCAGGGCCGAGCCGACATTTTAATGCCACCCCGGGCATAGGATCTGATAATGGATCATAACTGGTTTTCAGTCTCGGTAGATAGCATTGTAAGGAACAAGTCCCACTTCGTTACGAGCTCCCGGTAAAACGTACAGGGCTTCCAATCGTTAAGCGTAAACCCTATCTGCATTGGTGCTATTAATAATATTATACGGCGCAATATCTGATACGCATTGAACGCATATTTTATATGTGCACGCGCTGTTAATATTTCGTTACTGTTTTCTGATACAAATTGTCTGAACGTGGCATAATATTATAGATAGTGAAGATAGTAAATACTATCTAGAATAAGCATAAAGAATGTGTCCAGTGGAAATACGAATATTAATCGAAATACAGAATTTATTATGTGGTTGTATAGAATATTAAACTAGGTATTTTGATTCGACCTATCATATAAAAACAAAGCTTTGAATCGCATAAAAACATGTCTGAATTCGCATAGTAATAAAGATAACATTGTACTGGCTTTATGTATTTTATTGATCAAATATTTGGCATTAAACGACTGCATGTAAAGGGATTTTATTATGGATTTAAACAAAACCCACGTACGTTTTGTTACTATGTAAACACGCAAAACAATTGCTTTCCAACAAACATTGAAACGAAATGTTTCGATCTCACTGGTATATGACAAATGACTGGCACGTCTCATATCAGCCGAGATGTGAATCGAACATCTACAAACGAGAAAGTATAAACATTTACATTTAAGACGTTCAACCGCCAACAAAAACGGATCGTGCTTCAATTTTGGTCTTATCTAGAGTTGCCTTTGTTTCCTTGACAGGTGCATTAGTGTGCTATCACACAACAATTAAATGCATCGGTATTGCTGCATCACGATGAGTAGGTGTACGGAGACTCGTATCATGAACACGCTCCGCGTTCCTGCTATCTATAGTTTTTGATCTTTCACGTCGATTTGATTAAGGAATTCCTTTGTTTCGTTATACTGTTTACTGTCTGCGGTCAGATGACTTACAAAACCTAGTCTGATTAGTTTCGAGTTTAGTTATTTCCTATCATGTTATTTCAAGGACTAGAATTAGTAGCCTGTTGACGTAATGGCTTGCTTTATTACGTTCTTCGAATTTCAGAATATCCACGATCGTAAAATTGTTCGGTGGTCATATTTTTGGCCGTCTCATTTACATATCGGGGTATGTAGTACGAATAACTTAGGTGTTTCAACTATTTATTTGGGATTACTACTATAACCACAAGATAATGGTTATTTGTTTGATAAAAGAGTTGCAAAAGTCCAAAATTTTTATATTATTACCTATATTCACAAATTTAATATTAATTATTATTTTTTCATTTGAGACTCGGAGCCCACCACATTTGCGTCTGTAATACTATTAGATTATAAAATTTTGCGGTTGTATTAAAAAGATTCATTCAAATCAGTTCAACAGCTTGGCGTGAATAAGTTAAAAATATCCATGCATCCTTATTTTTCTTACAAATAATTACAAATAAATTCCTAATTTTATTGCGATGTCTAATAGAAGACGAAATATATAAATTTTAAATACCTATATGAAATCTTAGTAGTTTTCAACTGATCTAAGAATTTCACCAACCCAGTAAAAAGTACGTTAACTATCATTTGATTGGAATCGTCACAAACGGATTACACGTTCATTCCTAAATTACACAAAGATAACATCTCGCTTCTTATAAAGCAATTTAGTTGAAAATCTGAAGCCAAATACAAGATTAAATGTACGTACGCCCGCGGCCGTATTCCAAGAGAAATTTTGGCCATTAAAAGAACATATTTTCACGCACCCAATATTTAGAGTGTGAGTGCTTTAAAAAGCAGTTTTATTACTTTTAAATAGCAGGTAACAGTTCGTTTTAGATGAGTCGTAAAACGTTACTATCACAACTGTCTCAAGAAGAGTTTAAGTTACTTAGTAAGTGGGACGACATAGAAATTCTTCGATAGTTTTTGTCAAAATATTGAATATAAAAGTTTCTATGACGCATTGAAAGATTTTATGTTGGGATCGTTGGAATCTATTGATTGGAAAGTGGTTATGTGTTTCTGATTGGTTTGGATAGTATTGTCATGTACGAAAACTAGTACACCATTAATAGCCTATGAAATAGAATAATATGTATTGTTCACCATAAAAACTTACAAATAAAAATATATAGATATAAGCTATACATATATAGAGGTATACCTACGAGTATACATGTATACCAAAATTTTATTGTCAGTTATGTATAGGTCCCATTATATAATACAATAATAATAATTTCTTTATTGACATAATAATTTACAGAAACATGTTTGAAGCCTCTGACTCCTGAACTAGGTATACCTGTGTGTCAGGTGCTAGCGCCCTCTCCCATTGTATTGGCTTAGGTACTAATGGTATATACATTGGTATTAGAGTCGGGCCTATTACCATCAACCAGTCACGGGTCCAGACACAATAACTATTTGTAGACTTGGGACTCGATTCCAAGATCTCTCGCTTATAAGTGGAACTTGTGACTACTACACCAACGAGGTAGTATAATTTATACATAGACATACATAAACTAATGCCTCTTAAACATGAAGGAAGGCAGAAACTATAGAACATGCTTTGATTTTATGTACAAACGCCAGCACATCAAGTTACCCCAATGTGTCAATTTTTTTTCCAATTGAATAAGAACCTTATTCTGTTTGACATAAAGTTAAAAAACGATCAACGATATTTGTCACATTGGGATAGCTTGATGTGCTGGCGTTTGTACAGATGCCAGCACATCAGGCCACCCCAAACTTTGTTGTGAACCCTGTGTCTGTAAACCTTATTTTGTTTGTAATAAAGTTGAAAATATATCAAAGAAATAAGATACACTAAGGTAGCTAGCTGTGCTGGCCTCTGTACTAAATCTCAAATGAAAAAGATGTATAAAATATAAAATTGTAACAGCAAAAGTATTTTCTTACTAAATTAACAAAATAAATCTAAAGTTATAAAACAGATTTTATTTTCCTAAAACACGGAAGTAGGTATTTATAAAGAAAGAATTCACTTTCTTTTATTTCCTAAATATTTATATGAAAAGTTTCCGTTTTACCAAAATATTTATACTGTACACGACACACAGAACAACTTCCGTAGATTGCAATATGGCGCCGGTTTCCGTTACCCGAATGGTCAGGGCAAACAAAATATCGAACCTTGCACCGATACGTTGTTCGAGCCCGGCCTTATTTAGAAATAGCCACGCGTTGAGAGAAACGACCAAGTTGGAAACCATTGGAAACTGAGATTATTATGCACAATAAATTATCTGTAACTTGGTATGTTTTGTTTATTCTTAAAACAATTGTAAGAGCGTCTTGTGAAAACAGTTTTGGTTACCGACAGAGATCATGCATTGTTCAGCTGTTAGTAAAGAAGAATAATGATATCGTCCTGTTATTATCCTACAGCATGACAAAGGCCTCTTCTCATACAGAGAAGGCACGAACAATAACACCACCACCACCACCACCACCATGCTTGCACAAAGTAAATCGGCAATTTTAACCTCATCTTCAAAAAAAGGAGAGTACCGAGGTGAAAGCTATTAAGTTTTAAATACAATTTTTTTTTAAAATTAAACCTTTATTTTTGTATGTCATCTCGCAGTGACTCAGAGTCACGTGGCGTTGGCTGCTTAACCAGTCTGTCCTGTGGTGCATTAGTGAATTAGAGCCTGTTGTCCAGACCAACAACTTATGAATCTAGCAACTATAACTCACTAAGAGCATTTAAATTCATGCTGGACCAATGTAAGTTTTGGAGAAAAAAATGGTATGAAAATGGAATTACAGTAAGCGTTTGTCTAATTTTAATTTTGTTTACATTTTTCTACTCTGAAACCAACACTGTGGCTCGAAACGTTTGAATATTTTCTTCTCAAACTCTCACAATTTGGTCGATTTCTAACTTACGTATTTTCTCTTCTAGCCAAGGCCATTAAAGGTCAGTCCAAGAGAGCTATAAATAAGGTATTTAACCCAATGTGTGTGGGCATGCCTTAACTAGCGCGGCCATGGGAAAGCCTTCGGTTATTACAATTGCTACTATATATTTGGTACCAACACTACCAGCTGAGGTATTAGGGAGAACAGGTACCTGCTCTATTGAATACAATGTCGGCCATGCAAGGCTTGGAGTATTATTTGACCTTTGTCCGTTGTAAACTCCATGTTCCTGGGAGGTCTTGTTTTATTGTAATTAGGGTCAGTTTTGCTCTAACTAAGCTATCTGTTTTGGGCTTCCATACCCTAAGGGGTTCACTCTTGGTTCGCGTGATTCATACATATCGGCTTCGCATAAAGGGTGTTGTTGGCGACAGATCTGGCAACCCCGTTGCTAGGGTTTGGTACTGTTGTTCTGTTGTTTGGCTAGCAACGGGGCGGCTTGGTTTTTCTATTCTTTTCATTGTAATTTTCCTAATATAGTTTCCTATTTCTTTTGTGATCGAATTATTATTATACCCAATTGCACCTTTAACTGATTTTATTTTGGTGTTTAACATTTGGTCCTTCGAGCCGGATCTGAACAAGCGGTTTGTCAAAATTAAAAATTCAAATTTTCTTTCGGGTGTAAATTTTTTTTTTAAAGATGATCACACGAGCGCAAACTCGTAAAGTAGACCCGCAGGAGCAAGTAGCCGGGGGGAAAATACGCTCAATGTCCTCGGCTTCAAGCGCCGCGACAATTGCTCGCTTCAAGGAGGCGGAAGCAGCTCGCAAGATGCAGCTTGCAGAAATTGCAAAGCGAGAGGCGACCGCCGTAGCCGCTGCTGAACGTGAAGCTGCGGAAGCTACCTTTGAGGCGAATATCGCGGCGCTCGAAGTAGAGGAAGCCTTGAGCACCAGGAGCAGTCGCACTGCAGACTGGGTTCAGAGAACTGACTTCACAGAAATGGCAGACGACGTGGCAGCTCCTAAGGGGAGTTTGTTGTGCGAGCATAGTATGGCGCAACACATTGCACACGCAGCACCAGGTACGGAGCTCGTGCGCGACGTCATACAACGTTCGCCAGCGGCAATTGCTAAGGCTGCAATCGCTATATCACCACGTCAACTGCAACCTACGTGTGTTCTACCTCCTCGGTCCTCATGCTGTGGTAATGTTACCGTACCAAAGGTAAGTGACATAGAAAACCTAGCTAATGCTATAATTGCTTCACTACCAAAACAGAATCAAAATCAGAGCCGTTGTCAGATAAAACTTACTGAGTTTAATGGCAACATAAATGACTGGCTTTTGTTCAAACGGACGTTTGATGACACGAAGAATGATTATACAGCTAGCGAGAACATAGACAGGCTACGCAAAGCCTTGAGCGGAGAGGCTAAAGACTCAGTACTTTCTCTCCTATTATGTTCCGCCAAACCTGAGCTGATAATGCAATCGCTCGAGTCACGCTTTGCTCGTCCTAAGCAAATTGTTCTTAGTGAACTCGCTTCTGTGAGAAATTTGCCTAAAGTTGGGCGAGAACCCAACGCATTGGCTATTTTTGCCAGTAAAGTAAAAAACTGTTTAAGTATAGTCAATTTATTAGGCGAATCATCGTACATACAATCACCAGAACTCATTCATATTCTTGTTTCAAAGATGAACCCGCTTCTTCAAAACAAGTGGTGCGACTACGCGGCGGAGCACTGCATTTCGGGGCATCCGCAGATCGAAGTCTACGCTCGTTTCCTTGAGGTGGAGGCAGACAAGCAAGCCAACTTTGGCCTGTGTGAAGTCTTCAATTATCCATCTTATAGTGTCACACCCAGGCAACAGGGCTCGCAACCGACAGGAGTCCATCAGCGCAGTAACCCACGACCGAATCGCATTTCACAGACACATCATACCGATACGTTTTCATCCGCCGATTCATCTGTCCATCCAACTGTAAAATTATCCTCATCAAACACCAACGCGCCTTTGTCATGCCTCTACTGTTCTGCGGGCAATCACAGCGTGAAATCCTGCCCAGAGTTCGCAGCATTGAAAATTAGCGAACGCGTATCTTGGGTTAGCGATAACAAACTCTGTGTGAAGTGTTTACGCAAAGGCAAGCACAGCTATAAGTTTTGCAAAGCAAAGCCGTGTAGTGTTGATGGTTGCAAAGAATTTCACAATAAAATTTTACATATAAGCCATCCAAATGTAAATAATGTCATGTCATCCATCAATTCAGAACCTTCGACATCTCATGCCATCAATGACAACCATAAAAAAGAAACTCAGTTGGATCGTGATAGAAAAGGTTTTATTAGTTCCAATGAGTTTTCATCTAATAAGGATATAATCACAAATACTTCGTATTCTTGCGAGTCCAATAATGAGCATTCTGTCTTTTTAAAAGTGATTCCAGTTATTCTTTCTGGCCCCAAAGGCGAGGTAGAAACCTTTGCTCTGTTGGACGACGGATCCACAGTGACCCTCCTTGATTCGGAGTTGGCTGATCAGCTAGGTGTTTCTGGGACCGACGAAAATATGCGTATTGAAACTATTACAGGAATTAGTGATAGTATCCCTGTTAAATTTGTAGATTTCCAAATTCGTGGGAAACACGAGAAGGAGAAGTATTTCATACGTAAAGCCCGCGCTATTCCTAATTTAAAACTGAGATCGCAAGAGGTCACAGTTAGGAACACAAGCTTCGAGCACCTTCAAGGTATATCAGCCGAGTTAGTGTATAATATGGTTACGCCCAAATTGCTAATAGGTACATCAGATTGGCATTTGCTGCTATCAAAGGAGAATAGAGTAGGAACCGTGCGACAGCCTGCTGCCGTTCGTACTGCCTTAGGTTGGGTTTTATTTGGTAATCTTACTCCAAATTCTTTGTCTGATGTTTCCATTAATCATATTGTTACTAACGACTCTCGAGATATTGAGCTAGATAGCCTTATCAGAGATTATTATCAATTAGATTCCATCGGCATCAAAAGCGAGGATAAGGTGAATTCGAAGGATGCTAAGGCTATTAGCATTTTAGACAAAACTACACGTCGTTTAGACAGTGGTAGATTTGAAGTCGGTCTGCCCTGGCGTGAAGATGAACCTCATATCCCAGATAGTTATTATCTCGCCTTGTCGAGGTTTCACAGCTTATGTAAGCGGTTTGGTAAAGATAAGGAATATGAACGGTTGTATAAGCTTAACATTGAGGCACAAGTTCAAAAAGGCTATGCCGAAGAATGCGCTGATGGACATGATAACCCGAGTTCATCTTCGCGTCGTTGGTATTTACCTCATTTTGGAGTGACTAACCCAAACAAACCGGGAAAGCTGAGAATAGTTCATGATGCATCAGCTAAATCATCGGATATCAGCCTTAACTCGCTCATTCTCTCCGGGCCTGATCAACTCCAGTCACTTTTTGGAATTTTAATTAGATTTCGTGAAGGTCAAATTGCTCTGAATGGAGATATTCGAGAAATGTTTCCCCAGATCAGGATTAGAGAGGATGACCGAGATTGTCAGCGTTACATTTGGTTTTCCCCTGATGGACATTTGAAAGAATTTCGGATGTCATCGTTGATTTTCGGTGCGTCAGCATCACCCTTTATCGCGATCTATATTAAAAATAGGAACGCTATGGACTTCCAGGATCGATATCCTGAAGCCGCCAGATCTATAATCCGAGATCATTACATGGACGATTTCCTGGCCTCGTGTGATTCTTTGGGAGACGCCATCCGTCTTGCTGGCGATGTCCTCCATGTACATTCTCAGTGCGGCTTTGAGATGCGATCTTGGGTGTCGAATGTTCCCGAGTCTCTTAAATTGATTCCTTCACATCTTCGAAAAGAGGGTACGAGTAATGTCGACCTCAACTTGAGCGGAACACAGGCAAAGCCTGATGTGCGCGTCTTGGGGATGCATTGGAATCCTCAAGATGACTCTTTTAGTTTTAAGATTGACGTCGACATACCTCTACCTGCAAAACTCACAAAGCGTCAGATTCTTAGAGATCTAATGCGTATTTATGATCCTTTGGGACCTTTGCAGCCTATTATTGCCAAGGGCAAGATTTTATTCTCGGTTGCATGGTCCCACATTTTTAAAAGACAATGTAGACATTTGGCCGCAGGAAGTGGACCAAATTATTTCTCCAGAAGTAGAGCTAAGGTCAAAAAAAAAGAGGACGGCCTAAATTAATTTTATTTACTTGTCGGCAGAACGGTTTTCCGATTGGCGGCGGCTACTTCGAGTAACCGCACGCGTCTACCAATTCATCCGTCTATTGAGACGGATAGACGCGCGAACTGCTGATACTTTCTATAGAGGATTGGCGGCGGCTACTTCGAGTAACCGCACGCGTCTACCAATTCATCCGTCTATTGAGACGGATAGACGCGCGAACTGCTGATACTTTCTATAGAGGATTGCGTCCGCTACTCGCACGGGACGTCAATAACGCTGAGATTTATCTTCTCGGACAATCCCAACGAGATTCTTTCGGTGAAGAAATAGAATGCCTTCGTCAAAGCAAGAACATTTCCAGGAAGAGCCGTCTGTGTAAGCTTACACCGAGGTTTTGTGACGACGGTTTGCTGAGGGCGAAGGGACGAATCAGTTCTGTCACCGGAGTCACTTCAGATATAAAAGAACCAATAATATTGGACGGTCGTCATCCTACGGTAAAATTGTTAATCGCAAGATATCACGAATGGGCTCTGCATGAAAACAATGAGACGGTGGTCAATGAGTTACGGCAGAAATATGCTATCCTTCATCTAAGGCCATCCGTACGCTTCATAGCTGCACGCTGCCGAATCTGTCACCTCAAAAAAGCGAAGGCTCATATCCCGCCTACCGGTGACCTTCCTATAGAAAGACTACAACACCACTATCCTCCATTCTCCTTCGTTGGGCTCGACTACCTGGGACCCATAGATGTCGCCGTGAAGAGGTCTCGTGAAAAGCGATATGTGGCGCTCTTCACATGTCTTGTGATAAGAGCTATTCATTTAGAAGTGGTCGTAAGTCTGCCTGCGGACAGCGCAATTATGGCTCTTCGAAGGTTTATTGCACGTCGTGGATGTCCCATCAAAATAATATCCGATAATGGGACAGCCTTCGTCGGAGCCAACAGGTTGCTGAAAGAAGCTTGGTACGCGCTTGATCACTTTCAAATACAAGAGTTTGCCGCATCCAACAATATAGAATGGCAATTCATCCCTCCTGGAGCACCATTTATGGGTGGGGCCTGGGAACGCCTAGTAAGAAGTGTGAAAGTCGGCTTATCGGTTACACTCCGCGAAAAGGCACCTAGAGATGAAATATTGCTGACGCTTTTAGCAGAGATAGAGCAAGTCATCAACTCTCGACCGCTAACGCACGTGCCGGTAGCACATGAAGACGAGCCCGCCCTGACTCCCAACCATTTCTTGTTGGGCATCCACTCCACATTACCATCACCAGCTTCCTCGGACACGGACCTCAGCAGTAGGCAAGGATGGCTGAAGGCCAATCGCCTTGCTGACCAATTCTGGTCACGTTGGCTTAGGGAATACTTGCCCAATCTTCTGCCGCGGGGCCCATCTTTAGAACACCACAACTTACAAATAGGTGACGTTGTCCTTATCGGTGATACAAATTTCCCCAGAGGGATCTGGCCTCGCGGAAGGGTTGTGCAAGTGTTCCCTGGTAGAGACGGGATAGTGCGAGTAGCGGACGTAAGGACTAGTGCAGGGGTCCTACGTCGTCCTGCGCGTAAATTAGTTAAACTGGATCTGTCATCATAGCTGCTTTGGTAAGACTTTAGGTTCTTACCAGGGGGGAGAGATGTTGGCGACAGATCTGGCAACCCCGTTGCTAGGGTTTGGTACTGTTGTTCTGTTGTTTGGCTAGCAACGGGGCGGCTTGGTTTTTCTATTCTTTTCATTGTAATTTTCCTAATATAGTTTCCTATTTCTTTTGTGATCGAATTATTATTATACCCAATTGCACCTTTAACTGATTTTATTTTGGTGTTTAACAGGTGTTGCTAAGGAAGGTTTCTTCTTTGAAGGTATAACATTCGTGGAACGTTTTGAAGTAAATTCTGTATTTAACAGTCATTATGTTGAATTATAAAAGTGACAAACAGAAATGACTAGATAACTTATAAATAATAATATAATTTAAACTTGCTACTAGAATATCAACTCCAAAATATTGTCATTGATAAATTTTATTATAAGTTCCACTTCTAATCGAGCCTCTGTATTTGATAAAGGATAAAAATGGTAAGTTTTATTAGTCTTTTTATAGCATTTTAATTGAACGTTTTATTAAAACAGTCTCACGGATTTATCAATATTCCTTTTTCATTTCTAGTTTAAATTTTACGTGGCTATTAGTGGCTGATTAGTATAATACAGATTTATCTTTTTTATATAAAACAGTAATAAAAATCTTTATCAAACTGCGTAGAGTTTCATTAAGTTTTTATCTTTACGACTTTTCAGAATAATGTATAAATTAATGATTATAAAAACTTAATAATAGACACTTAAAATTTCGTTTCCGCTTACTTAAGGTGTTTTTGACGGCTAAGTGAAAATACAAAGACTATAAAATAACAATTTTTGACAGCTTGTAGTACAATAGAAAATATTAGCTGACGTTCATATTGTTGAGTTATTAATGTGTGGGTTTTCACACAATGTTTTCTTTCGCCGTTTATTTGGACGTGGTAATAAAAATATAATTTTTATGTGTTTAAATTTTTTAAATGTCATCTTTTGAGGTTTTACTTTTTTGTTTTTTTTTCTTATATTTGTACATTATTTTGAGCTACTGTTTCTAAATGATTAATATAATTTATTTTATTTTGGGTAAATTATCCTACTAATAGTATAAACGCGAAAGTTTGTGAGGATGGATGGATGTTTGTTACTCTTTCACGTAAAAAGTACTGAATGGATTTTAATAAAATTTGCTATGGAGTTGGCTGACACCCTGGATTAACGCATAGGCTTTTCATCCCTCTATTCTCACGGGAACAGGACCTACGCGGGTGAGACCGCAGGACGTCTGTTAGTTATCAATACATATATTATTATGTTTTTCTTATATGTATTATTTTGTCACTAACTTCAGTCGCGGAGGAAACCTGCCCTTATTTAAATAAGTCTTCAATCGCCAACCTGCCTTAGGCAAGTGTGGTGATAAATGTTTCTTAACCTTTCGGGTGTCGACCTCCGTACACGCTCATTACAACAATGTCGACGCTTTTACGAGTAAGATAATAACTTTAGGTAGGCCTTCAGAAAAAGGAAGATCCTGACCAAGCCCTTAAGTGTAACTGTCCGACTTAAGACACTTGGAGCGTTTTTTCTTATGTCGAACTGTGTAACTTAAGACATTCGAGGAGTTAATTGAACAAGAGGAGACGTTTGCTTTATAGTGTGGCACTAACGGGCTTGTACTACTTATTCAGATAATATTTCTGAAAATGTTCCAGACGAGCTTTAATTTACAATTACAACCAGACTACAAGATAAGGCCTATAAAAACTAAATAGCTTTTAACCCAAAACATAACTTCAACTTACACACACACAAAGCGACCTCACCTTATCAGTACAAACAAAAAATTTGGTCAAACAACAAAAGCATATTAACCTCAACAGTGAAATAAAGATATTGAAAAAATGTGCCGCACACAATATGAAATGGTAACTCGATAAATGCTCGCCTCGAATGCTATAAACAAACGAAAATTTGAATTGAGATTACGGTAATACACGAACGTGGTTTAGGTGGGCCGTGCACTGTAGACTTTTGCGATTGTTTAGTCGGACGACTTAATCGCAAATGGTTGTACGATTTTCAATTTTGAACGCCTTGATCTTAACATTTGAACAATGACATTATTTTAATTCCTGTTGCTGTTTAAAACGGTAGGCAGTGTACTTTCTAGTTCAATACTAGAAAGCTTTTGCTTGTTATTAAATTCTCTGTTATGAGACATGTTAAGCTGTTGTGATGACTTAACAAATTAATCAGTACACAAATTGAAAACCTGAATATATTATGTCCGTCATCCCAGTTGTAACAAAACATTTTTAAGACCTAGAACTAATGTCAATACATACACACAGCACATAATGTGTATTCTTACGTATTTTGTATCTTTCATAAATTATTGTATGTCAGTGTTTTATAGTCGACTGATGTCAAATAAATATTTATTTCTTTCTTTCTTTTTTACTTTCTTTAAAAAAAAAATCGCAAAAAGTCTATCGTGCGCCTTTTCATACCGGGGATCGCTCGAGCGTGGGTCGACATAAATGGTAGTGCAACGAACATGCTGTACCTATATGAGACACTGCATCATTTGCAATTACATGTTATTGTACCTTTGTACTATTTTAATGTCCGCCAGTGTACGCCCCCAGTAAGAATGTAGTATTGTAAGCAAAATAGTTCGCCGTTTATTTCTGTCAATTTGAGTATCAACGGATGAGTTGCAACGAGGCATAATAGGCTTGGATTGTATGCTAGTAGATAAATGAGTTTCATTCTATTGGCCCTTGCAAAAGTAAGGTCTAGTTAGTTGTGGAATGATACTTTGAATTATGTTTTACATTAAATAAGTTACATGTAAAGGATAAGGTGTATGAGTGAGTATCCCAGAATTGCCGTTTTCATTTTGATCGTTAATGTTGTTATTTCTAGAATAATAGTGCCTACCTCGCTGGTCCAGTGGCAAGCGCAAGCTACTGCTGTTCTAAAGGTCTCGGGTTCGATTCCTAGGTCGGGCAAAACGTTTTTGAGTTTACCATGTGGAGTTTTTCAGCATGGTTTCTGGATATGTCCCCGACTAATAGCAATACGCTCGCCCCTTATTACATGGGACTTGCATCATAAAGCGGAATGTGTGGGTGTCCTTTAGGTACACCTCTGCCTAACTCTTAGGGGATGACAGGCGTGATGTTATGTTATGTAGTAGCGACTTGATTGGTTGCCCTCTTGTTTGAATTAGGTAATGACTTTTTATTTTAATCTGTTGCTTTTATATTCCAACAATAAAATGATCCATTTAGTCACTTTCTTACAATACTTACGTAAATAGGTACTTGCGCAGTTAATTGCAAAAAACTTTTTGCAAACTTTTTCCGACTAATCAGCTACCTTCATTAAAGTATCAACGTTCCCTAAGATTACAAACTCTGACCTCTTAGAAGCGACCTGACATTTATACATTCAATTTGGCCGTCCAACACAGTTCATTAATCATCCAAAGGCTACCAGTGAACTAAACTCCCATTAGGCTGCAAAAACATCGATGGATTGCTGCGTCTGTAGTAATCACTAACGCAAACAGCGTACGTTAATCCTTTACACAAGCAAACACATAGCATTAAGTAAATCCTTCAAATAATCCAGTACCAAAAGCCGACAAGTCTCCGTCAACACTCAACGAACGCGATTTCCTTGGCAAGCGTCGAAGTTCTCATCGTATTTACATTTTCACACATAAAGTAAATTCCTCGTATCTAGAAGTTTGAGTGCGGGGAAACGAAAATAGCGATTCATCACAAGTTTTAATCTGTTCTAGAGTTTGGCCCACTTGTGGTCATGGAACGGGTAGGCGGGCGTTTGAAACGCGGCGGTTAGAACGCACATAACAATCCTCCCACGCTGAACTAACTTAAGTTTTCTTTAAGTTATGTGCCATAACCATTTACACTTGCTTACCTCAATCTCTGTTATTACTGTTGTATCATATTGACAGTATTCCAAATTAATTGCACAGTTACAGTCAATATTAAATTACACTGTGTGCTTTTCCTACCGCGTAAATCATGTGAGTTTCATAGTCTTGTGAAATGGGAGTTACTAAATAATGCTTCCCACACTGCAATCGTTTTAGCGTGGGTGATATAGCAGCAACCTGTCATTATTTGTTGAATTAAAGCACATTTGAAACCGATACACGTTTGCCAAATAGGGTATTGTAGTAATATTGACGTCAAATACTTTTTTTTATAATAATACTTGGAAAACTTATTTCGAAGTGATAGTAGATAACTCAAGCTTACACATACATCACGCCTGTAATCCCCGAAGGGTTAGATAGAGGTGTAACAGATTATAACATCCACACTTCGCCAGTTATGTTTAAGTCTCATGTAATAGAGCCTTTATTTGTAAGACCATTGTTGTTACAATTGTGTTTTACGTAATTAATATGATGTCCATAATATTCTGCTGTTTTCAGCGTTTAAATATTTCAAGGAATTGCATTAATCATTTTAAAAAATTACAATAAGGAATAATCATACAATAAAATCGTTCAATGTTAAAAATAAGGAAAACTTAACAATCAAATAAAATGTCAGGGGTTATTCAATATAAAGTCAGGAGTGATTTAATAAAATGTCAAGGGTTATTAATATAAATTTAATAGTTTTATTAATTATTAAGTATTACTTTTTTTTCAAAAATTTTTTTTTTAGCATTTGTCAAAAATAATTTTGATGCAAAAGTTGCAGACGGGAGTAAAATCAAACATAAAATATAGCATAAACTGATACCTAGAAAATACGTGCTCGCTAAATCGGGCCTTTAATAAAAAACAGTAGGTGGGATTCGACCATGAAACTTGAAAAGGGAGTCATTTGATCCAACGGCTATGTAAAATAAGATAAAATAAAATTCGCACCACATGTAGCATTTTAACGTCAATATTGTATTGTTTTAAATGTAATGTTAGTATTCGAGCGAGACGTTCTTTAGAGTTGGTTAAGTTTATGTCCATGATAGTTTATGCTGGCATATTTTATTATGTTTTGATTGAAACTTAATCTGTACTACATTTTAAGGACGGGCTGTTGGGGGACTGAGACTCAGCCCGAATTAGATTAATTTATTTTGTTTGTTTTTGGATCAGTGTGTTATAATATTGTGTTATTATAATTGTGCGGTTTGTAATTGGTTTACATACATACTCGTACGTTACGTTTACGTCTATTTGGCAGACTGATATTCAATCACTGTGTATCTTCGAACGGGTGTAAAAACTCTTTAATTTAGTTCGCTTTATTAGTTTTATTTGAATTATTTATTTATTTAGTTTTGCACGTTTTATTTTCTTAGCTTAAGTCGTAACACTGCCGTTTTGACTTAGCATGATCAAATAAAATATGCTTTTAATACTTAATACAATCAGTATTCTACAGATATCCATACAAAATATTTTTACTATGTCAAAACAAAATCAACTTTCGCATTTATTGCAATAAAGTAGTTCACTTTAATATCAAGCAGGAAGAGTTTGACAGTTGAAATCAGTTTAAGACCTACACGTTTGCACGCGTTTGCATAAAATGGATCAAATAATTGTGTTTTGCATGTATAGATTATTTTATTATTGTTTTTCGATCCCGATCTTCTTTTCTCTATTTCTGAATAGCATATTGTTAGAGTTCGATTTGATCATCATGGAATGTATGGTAGCAAAGTCAATATTGTTGTATCTTAACATTAGTTTGTTTTGAAAAGTCTTAACTTCATGACATTTAAAAAGAAACTATTCAACTTTCTATTGCAAAAGTGTTACTACCCAACCAATGATTTTTAAATGAAAAAATTCATTCTTAATTTAAATTAGACGACGACCTACCCCATAATAATTCAATGTAACTTCTCTTCTATGACATTGTACTAAATATTCAAAAATAACCAGATGGATTAAGTTGAAAATCATAGAATAAATAATCTATACATATAATAAAACAGTAACGACAGAAAAACTGTACATTGAGAATTTTCAAGAAAAAATAAGTGGGTTTTGTTAGAAAAACGTAACTGGTGACAAAAAGTGACTTTTTAGAATTTTTGTCTGTTTGTCTGTTTGTCTGTATGTATGGGCGGGGTGAACTCAAAAAGTACTGCATGGATTTACTTCAAATTTTGCATGAATATTACTAAGAGGTCGGGTCAACACATAGGCTATATATTATCACGCTATCACCTACGGGGGAGGAGCAGTGAATCTTTATTCTTCTTACTCATTCTGTGGAAGCGTGTAGTCAAAGGACGCATATTTAAATGTTGGTTTTGTGTAAGCTATGCTATTATCTAGCTTTACACTATAAAAACTTCGCCATTTAAGTAACTTTGGCAGAGAAACATAGTTTAATGAATGTTAGTAGTATAAAGACAATTTGGAATCAGCGCCATCTATGAGAATGTATAAAAATCAAATCAAGTAACACATGAACACTTTTTGAAAATTAATTAAAATTTTGATCGTGTTGGTGAGGTTAGTAGTTAGTTATTCTTTAAATTCATAGATGGCATTGTGCATTTTTTTCATCTACATATAAAACAGTAACGAAAGAAAAACAGTACATTGAGAATTTTCAAGAAAAAATAAGTGGGTTTTGTTAGAAAAACGTAACTGGTGACATAAAGTGACTTTTTGGAATTTTTGTCTGTTTGTCTGTTTTCTATCACCTACGGGGGAGGAGCAGTGAATCTTTATTCTTCTAACTCATTCTGTGGAAGCGTGTAATCAAAGGACGCATATTTAAATGTTGGTTTTAAGTAAGCTATGCTATTATCTAGCTTTACACTATAAAAACTACGCCATTTAAGTAACTTTGGCAGAGAAACAAAGTTTAATGAATGTTTGTAGCATAAAGACAATTTGGAATCAGCGCCATCTATGAGAATGTATCAAAATCAAATCAAGTAACACATAAACACTTTTTGAAAATTAATTTCAATTTTGATCGTGTTGATGAGGTTAGTAGTTAGTTATTCTTAAAATTCATAGATGGCATTGTGCATTTTTTTCATAAAAGTTGTATCGTATAATTCGTTTTGACAAATTGAAGTTCCAACAAAACCCTCAAAATCTTGAGCAGAGTTCGGATCGTATCACATGGGATCGTATCAGTGTACGATTTTCAAAAGGAAGGCAGTTGAGGCCGTGGACAGAACCCTGCAGGGCATCTACAGGAATGAACATTTGATGGGTAGTGTCACAGTTCTGCTCAGTGGCGATTTCAGGCAAACGCTTCCCGAGTTGACGCGGGGATCGAGGGCTGACGAGATGAATGCTTCGGTGAAACGATCTTCGTTGTGGTCACAAGTTCGTACGCTGCGCTTGACCATTAATATATTATAGAGCTCGGCTCGGCGGCATTGCACGCGCTCAAGAATTCTCCGATGTCCTTCTAAGTCTTGGCAAAGGCACTCTACCAGAAGAGAGAAGTGGACAGGCGGTGCTTTCAGAGTCTCTCGGTAGAGTGGTATCCAGCTTCGAAGAACTCATTCGCTGTGTGTACGTGGACATCAGTCGTATAACGCACCAGCAGAATTCGTGTGAGAGAGCCATTTTGGCGCCCAAAAATGATCATGCTGCAGCAATTAACGAATGCATTCTCTCGGACATTGAGGGGAATGAAGTAGTCTATACGTCGATAAGCACTGTCGTCGAGCAAGATGACGCCACACATTATCCCGTGGAATTTTTGAACTTCCTGTCAGCAAGTTGACTTCCAGCGCATACCATCAAGCTGAATGAAGGTCGGCGTCCCGATTATGCTTTTTAGGAACAAATCTCCTCCAAAGTTGTGTAACGGGTGGTGTCTTAAAGTCATCTCTCTCCACAGACACCATTGAGGTGGAAATTATTACGGGTTGTGGCGTCGGCAAGGCAGTATTTATACAACGCATTCCCCTTATACTTCAGCTTCCCGATCCAGTTCGAGCGTGTACAGTTCCCCGTGAGTGTTTGCTTAGTGATGACAATCAATAAATCGCAGGAGCCGATACTCAGAGCAGCGGGTGTAGATCTCAGGACGAGTTGCTTCTCACACGGGCACCTGTACGTCGCTTGCTCCCGCGCCACCAGTCCTGACTATCTTTACATTTTGGCTCCTGGCAGTATAATTATCAACGTAGTTTATAGGGAAGTGTTATAAGGTATATACCTTTGAACGTATTTTTAACCGACTTAAAAAAAAAGAGGAGGTTCTCAATTCGACGGTGTTTTTTTATGTGTGTTTGTTACGAGATTACTCCGCCATTTATGGACCGATTTTCAAAAATCTTTTTTTTATTTGATAGGGTATTATACTACCAGGTTCGTCCCATTAGTATTAAACCTCAGATCTGATGAGGGATCCTCGAGGAAATGAGGGAACTCCTCAAATAATATAGGAAAACATGTACCAATTTTTACATTTTTTTTTTGGTGACGTATCAAGCATTTACATTTAGCAAGTATCATTTTGTGAAGAAAAACTGATGAAGAAGACAGGCGATGGAACTCTTCAACGCATAACAACAAATTACTCGCAATAGCTACAGTCACATGTCTGTGCATGGTTTATGTATTTCCCATAACATTACGCCTGTCTATTTTAAAAGGTTTAGAAAGAACTTCTTTTGCAATTGCAAAAGAAGTTCTTTCTCATCATGATGATGATGATGAGAAAGAACTTCTTTTGCAATTGTTAACCGATTTCAATGATTCTTTCAAGTTTTGAAAGACTTTCTTTACATACAAAGAAACTAAAAATTGCAAAATAAAAAAAAAAATACAAAAAAACTCTCTTCATGTAACTTATATTTTAATGCTATTTTAAAAGTTGTTAACTTATAATGCTATAGCGACACTGGAATCTTAGGTAGGTATATTTGGTGCTGTAGAACCTTCACGCAGACGACGTCGCGGGCAGCAGCTAGTGATTAATAAAGATTTAATTTGAAGCACGTCCGTTACATATGTTTTTTGCTTTTTTTACAGGTAAGTAAAAACAGCCCGTCTGCATCAAATAAATTTAGCGTACAATATTTGGACGGCCGCGTCGCGGTTACCCGCTCACCTCTGCAACTGTAAGTACCCACATATTTTACGAGAATTCCATCGTAAGGAATATATTTTTTAGTTCCATTGCGTGACGACACACAACACGCGACACATGATTTTTGATTTATTTCGAGGTTGAAACGCGCGGCTTTTGTTTCTTGAATGCGTCACCTAATTAGAGCTGTGATTGCATGTTGAAAAAATTCGGCAAACCAATTGTGAGGTATTGAAAAATACATTGTTTTTTATGTTTATGACTTAATTTTGGTAGAATGAGAGTAAAATCCATCGTTTCTTTTTACGAGTCAGGATCTTACTTACTGTTATTGAAAAATGTGGTAGCTCGTGTTGTATTACTTATGTTGATTCGGTGTTTAATTGGAGGCGTTATCTATATGTTTTTTTTTTGTGGCACAAAAAGACAATCCATAAAATATGTCCACCGTTATACATCTTGAGCTCCCATCAATTCTCTACGCCACTCATATGAGCCGTAAAAAAGTGTTCCATTCAAGTCTGTCATATAAATAATGTGATGACCCTATTCTAACTTTATAACTTGTTTATAGTGAATCAGCTGTTAGTATTAAATCAGTATTTTATTGCCAACAATCCGTTATTCATCTGTCGAACTGGTGAGACCACATAATAGCCGTGTTTACGTTTCAAGCTATTGAGCACGTTTATGCATCTACTGAGATGTTACCCGTATATTACTTTAATGTTAGAACTGAGCTTCATTTTGCATTGATCGGTACAGATGCATAAGTTAATGCAGATAGGTAGTCGTTTTGCTTCGGCATTCAGCATTTGCTTTATTACGTAGTTACAAGTGTAGAGAAATGCCAAAAAAACGATAGACGGATGGTGTGAAAGATGATAAGGCTAAGAAGGAGATGATTATTGTGAAAACGGCACATGGAAAAGATATGCTGTGCCGACCTCAAATAAATTGGCACATAGTGAACTTTTATCATCATCCTTTAACCCCGAAGGTTAGAGGATGATGATAAAAGTTCATTATGTGTTCATTGGCAGCAAACAGAAATGATGGTTATCTCATCAGAAGAAATCTGTGAATAGCCCTTTCTTACGATGATATTAAAAATCAATCTAAATACGAAATAAAACATTTGAAAAAAAACTTCAATATCAAATTCATCATTTTAATAGTTCTACAGCCACACAGTCATGTTCATACAACGCAGTATTCCTACTTACGTATGTTCGTATAGCAGTAACTAGTACTTCACCTTCTGTTTCTTTTTATTACCCATGGGAATCACTCTACACTGCTTCTTCATTTCAATTAACTTTCTTAATAGCACTCGAGGAAGGACTCATTAAACGATCTCCTGTCAACCATCACCTTCACATCGAACATGACACCACAAGACAGTACATCATCCAAAACAGGTGCTTTTTCTCCCTCTATTGAGTTTATTAAAAATATCCCTTTTAATATTGATGGTCCATTACTGGTAAGCATCTACGATGTATCGTTTCTTTGTAACACAACACCGCTACGTCAAGTTCTAATTGATGCTGTCAGTCAGTATAAAATGGGCTTTAACAATACCGGAGTTTTGTATCCATTTGATCGTCCCCTGGGAACACTCCCGGCTTGATCGAAGTGTTTTTATTTTGTTCAAAGTAATAGGAGAAAGTTAGTAAATACTCTTCTTGTGTAAGTGCGACTGGAATCATAGCCGAATTGAATGATTAATGCAAGAGGTGTGTGTTACAATAAAGTATTAAACCTCTTTTGGAATTCATTTTCATTTCTCTATTGATTTCGTTTTCTTGAATGTTATGTGTTTCTCTGATAACCGTGACTTTTACATCGTTTTACAATAATTATTATTAATTTTCAATTCCTGGTTTGCGAATTATGAGGATTATGTATTTACACATATTTCAATGCATTAGGTTTCATTCGTTTTTCGTTTAATTCCTGTCGGTATTTTATAAGTTATGTTATTCATTGAGTCCTGAACTCTTTTATTATATTGTTTCAATGAGAAGATATAAAATTACAACCGTTTCAGTATTATTTTGCCATCAACAAATTAATGACAGACTTCTTATGGAAAAGATGATAAACCTTTAAAGACACACTAACGGTAGTACTCATTAAGCTACCTACTCGTATACATAATTACACTCTTCGAGGTTATATTAACGAATACTTGTTCAGAATTTTAACACAATGGTTAGTATCTACATAAAATTCTGCCAAAACATTAATCTTGCAGATTATTTTTAACCCCCGACGCAAAAAGAGGGGTGTTATAAGTTTCACCGCTATGTGTGTGTGTCTGTCTGTCTGTCTGTCTGTCTGTCTGTGGCACCGTAGCGCCCAAACGGGTTAACCGATTTAAATACGGTTTTTTTTATTTGAAAGCAGGGCTTCTTGCGATGGTTCTTAGATATGATTCATCAAAATCGGTTCAGCCATTTCAAGGTTATCAGCTCTTTTGTGTTAGCTACCGTTGCTATTTTAGACGTCTATGGGTATTAACTTTACTTACAAACATATGTGTATCTTAAAATTTCAAACACCCATGTGTGTAATATTAATAAGCAACATTATGGTGTATTTGGTCTGATGCTGCCAGGATATCTAGCAGACTAATACACTCTTGGGAAAATAATAGCAGATATGTCGTGTTTGGATTCATTTTAACCTGCATTTGATTCTGCGCACAATGGACTGATGGCAACTGGATGAGCTGATGCTGCAGCCAGGCTATCCAGCACACCAGTAGGTAGACTCTTGACAAAATAATAGCAGATATGTCGTGTTAGGATTCATTTTAACCAGCATTTGATTCTGCACACAATGCCTTGATGGCAGCTGGATGAGCTGATGCTGCAGCCAGGCTATCCAGCACACCAGTAGGTAGACTCTTGACAAAATAATAGCAGATATGTCGTGTTTGGATTCATTTCAACCGGCATTTGATTCTAAACACAATGCACTGATGGCAACAGGATGAGCTGATGCTGCAGCCAGGCTATCCAGCACACCAGTAGGCAGACTCTTGACAAAATAATAGCAGATATGTCGTGTTTGGATTCGTTTTAATCAGCATTTGACTCTACATACAATGCACTGAAAAATTATCATAACTGTAAACTCTATAAAACAATATTAATGCGTTTAAAAAATATAAAATAAAAATTAAATTAAAAATTTAAAAAACCCCCACCGCAAAAAAGTAAAACATTTAAAAAGTTAAAAATAACACTTTAGCCATGAAATTTTACGTAACGTCGGGGTGCCGTTAAAATAAGTACCTACATACCTACAAGTACTAGGATTTTTTCTTACATAAGCGGTACCCCGACGTGAAGTAAAATTTCATGGCTAAAGTGTTATTTTTAACTTTTTAAATGTTTTACTTTTTTGCGGTGGGGGTTTTTTAAATTTTTAATTTAATTTTTTCTTTGAACCTCATTTATCATCATTCTTTTTTTTTGGATTGCTGACTACTTCGTATTATATGCACCTTCTACATTAATTACTGTCACTACACAGGTATATTTCATTTAATTACGTTTAAGATACTTTAATTTTTGGAACTTGTTTTTGCATAGGTGCTAAATATATCTTCGAGAATAGCACTGGTGCTAATTTCATCAATTGATTCACGAGAAGAAAAAATATAATTCACACTTCATTTATCTCACTATTCGCTAATTTATCCGTGAGTCGAGGTATTAATGTCTTCACTCACAGTCATAGGTCATCCACCTCATTTTTAATAATAGGTTCGAAGTATGACATAAAAATACCTCCGAAACAGATATGCATTTAGTTTTTATCTCCTCGAATATTTTCGACGAACAAAAAAACTATAATGGCAAATCAATAGTTACTGCATATTACCATCGCCTGCGAGTTCCTCTAGAGACGTTTTTCGATTTGCTATAAATCTTGTGTTTAATTGTCCGTGAAATAAAGGGATTAAGCGTTGGGGATTAAATAGACAAATTCTTTTCAATACCCATCTTTAAGATTTCATCAGGATTTTTGGAATATTATTCGAGCTCGTGGAGAGATTTGCATGAATACAAGACCCGGATATGAACGTAATTAATTGTGTTTTTTCTTTCTTTACTTTCAAAACCAATACCCAATTATTAATTTTACCAATGGCCGCTTGTCTTGTTGACATGGCTTATTCTTATTGTTGCCTCTTGTTTTAAAAGTTTGCTGTTTCTACAAAGATAAAATAAATGTGTAAACTTATGCATATGTATTGTATATATATATTACGAGGGTCTTAAATTTCAGTAGCGGATCACTTTACTTTTTCTCATCAAATATATCAAGTGCCTTCCTCTGGTTTATAGTTAAAACATACAGTTTGTTTTTAGGCTGAACTAGACTATATTTAATTTTGTAAGTAGGTAATCAGTAAAATATGTGCTTGTTTCGTCCATTCACTAACGTATTATAGGTATTACATAATTATATTTAGCAGTGGTAAAGTTCTCGGTTCTCATGTATGTGGTTGTAAAATGAAATTCGAGCAAGTACCAATTACCACCAGTACCAGTACCAGTACCAGCAGAGGTGTACCAGTGGTCGCAAGCGCTACTGCAGAGAATGTGGTCTCAGGTTTGATACACGGGTCGGGCAAAGTGTTATTGAGTTTTTCCATCTGGGATTTCTCAGTAGCAGCCCGGATTTTGGATTTGTGCCCGATTGATGGCAATAGCTCGCCCCCTATTACGTGGGACTTAAACATAACTGGCGAAATGTGGGTGTACTACCAGTTCGGTGCTTACAGGCGTGACGTTATGTTATGTTATGTTACCATTTTGACTTTTAAATGATTAATATCTTAGAGCTTGAATTGACGAGAGAGAAGAAAACCGTCGTCAAGAAACCGTATATTTAGCATAACACCGTAAATTACCAACCCGCCATGATCATTATGATCAAGCGTGGTGATTAATGTTAGTGCATACTCAGTATGAGAAGATACTTTTGTTATATATGGGGTAGTTACAGTCTAGTATTTTTATTATTCATATAAACCTCAATCACACCAATTTTACTTAATTCCCAGATCATGTCAGAATTAATTTGGATGTAATCAGGACAGGACGGAAATGAGTGGATCACGTTGAGTAATCCTTTCATGTGGACTCAATAATGTAGTGCCATAACGATTTGTAAACATTGAACAACAATATTAAATTTGTAACAAATTGTTATAGGTATATCAAATTATATTTTTCATATGAACCTGATGAAAAAATTATTAGTGCCTGTGCATCAATGTTTTGACTAGGTACGTCAATCATTTTCTATATATTCACAAAAAATCAAAATTGTTTACTTACTAGGCAGAGTTCGATGTTATTAATGGTATCTATTACTTCAATGTCAACATAATTAGTGTTCTGTTATATTTGATTGCTTGCTTCGTCTATATCTCTTCATCTAACAGGAACTTGTGTGTATAATCTTCTTCACCGAAATCAAGGTAAAATATTCAACAGCCCTATGGACATTATATTTTAGCGTTGAAATACATTAAATTATATTATTATGTGGGCTTTATACCTAAAACTTTAATTTATACGGTTTTTTATGCTTGAGTTTAATTGTATTTTAAAATCGAACTGAGCTGATAAGTGGAAAATAATTGTGTTAAATGCTTAATACTATATTATTTTTCTATTTAAATTAATTATTTTAAGTTATAAAGTACAGATTCAAGTTCTTCTTAATAATCAGGCAGAAGCAATTCTAGGGAGTTTCTGCCACTACTTCTTCCCAGTTAAATCACTTAATGGAAAGTAGTGCAGGTAAGGGTCTTTTCGGGACTACCTTTCGCAATTTTTGAACATTAAAACATGTGTTATGATTCTGAGTCTCATTTAATAATTATAATTTTGTGTATTAATTAATATTGATAATAAAACATAAACATTACATTAAAACATGTACATTAAGTATAGGATAATTATATTGTCTGTCACATTTAATAGAAACTATAATAAAACCAGAGGTGTTATTGCAAAAACATTTTACGTTGGCCATAAACCATTTAACTCCTGTTTACGTGTTTTGAAAGCTAAAGCTAATAAGGCTGTTAAAATTATACGGTGAGCCGCAACAGGACGTCCATACAAAGATATTATTACGATTCGGACGTATGTTTTCAAACACCGGGGTCGTATAATTTTATAATACTTGTTGACACACTTTATTGCGCTGCTGTAAAACATATTGCTGTACTTATTCCGGCTCTTATTGCTTTTGAAAAGGGTTCATATTCGTAAAACTTCTTGTGGTGTTTACAGTAAATATAATGTGGTTAACTAAAATATGCAACGGACAGTGGATTGACCATCTTTGTCCGGCCAATCAGCTAATCCTCACAAAGCTCATACTAAACACGTATGACTAAAAAAAGTAACTTTTCCATTACTTTTGAAATTGGTCGCATAATAAAATTTTACGATACATTTTATTTTGATATTGATATCAATAAAATCATAGAAAGGTTTGGCCCTGGTGTGTTCTATTATGAATAAACGTGATTAAATTTAAACACCCATAAAATCCTGGTTATTTTGTTGTTACACGTTTGGAAGCTTGTAAAGGCTGATCGATTCGCTGTTTTGTACGTAGTTAGCTTTCGAATGATTTATTTATGATTATTGTAAACCTTTAATATGATAAGTAATACTTATGTCATGTCGTAAATAATGTGCTTAAAATATATTATTTCCTCGCATTTATAGTTAAAACTTCATTACTTTCAGCTGTCTTTAGATGGGGAGTTATAGTGTTTTTGGCAGGCAGTCGTACATATCTTAAGCGGCAATAGCTCAATGGCTAAGCAGCTGCCTGGCGATCGCAAGGTCATGAGTTTGATCCCCACCCACTCCAGACACAAGCATATTTAGCTTAGTTGGAGGGACATCCTACCCACATGACTAGTAAGCTTTTAAAAAAAATACCTTTTCATCAATTCTATAAATTGATTTAGGTACTCAATTTAACTCTTTTTAAGTTTTCAAGCAAAATCGGTCAATCAGGTCAGATTAAAAACTAGTGAGGCTGGTAAAAAACTCCTGGTACAATTAGTAGAGAGTAGTAGACCTTACTAGTTAGAGGAATTGAAGAAAATCAAATCACATAAAGTATAAAGACTGTTGTAAATATTCTTCCCGAGATTTAGTTTTGATGTTCTGTAAATTTTTTCAATAATAATGTATACCGACATTTAACATTACGCCCATGTCTATAATTCTCTAAGAGTAGTAGCAGCTACTTGTAGTAGTTACACCCACATTTCGTCAGATAAGTTTAAGTCCTATGTATAGGAGGCGAGCCTATTGCCATCAGTCGGGCACAAAACCTGGCTTTAGGCTGCTTTTAAAAAATTAAAGATGAATAAACTCAATTAGACTGCCTGACCTGGGGATCGAGCCCGACGCCTTATGCTAAGTAGAAGCGCATGCGGCAACTAAATCGACGAGGCAGTTTTAATAAATAATAATGAGTACTATGGCTCGTTCAGATATATTAGAATATTTCAATTACACCTTACCCATATAAAATGAACAGAATACTTACATTAATATGAAGGAGTTTATACACACGGCGAACGTAACTCAGCGTGAAGCCGCGTGACAAATTCTGAAGCGGCACGCTGACGACTTATACGTATTTACTTAGGAATTTATGAGCATCTAATAATGTGTTCTGAATAAATGGAGATGAAAATTTATACAATGGATTTAACAGTAAAGTAATGTTATTATTAAAGGAATTAAAATTTTAGGAAATATCGTTATTATCATCATCCTCCCATCCTCATTCAAATTTATTTTGGGTCGACGCAGCATTTACTCTTCTTTTAAACATTATCGGGAAAAGTGTACTTTTTGACACTTATTATTTCTACTTCTGTTTGTAGATTTTTTTAATAATTTTTAAAAATTAAATTTTAATATCTTTTGTTAAGGTTACGTCAACTAACTCTAAAATTCTTTTATTGACCGAATAAACATGCATGTTGTTCTCTTGAGCGCTAAAAACATCTCAATTACTTAGTAAGACATGGTGAGCAATTGAATTTAAAATGCGATTTTTACGGCTGCATTTATGCTCCTTACTGCAATTCAAGGACATTATTCGTTCTGTTTACTGTATATTTTAAATATTTGCGTAGGTTTTATATTGCTCATTAAATGTTTCTATCTTTTTTCATTTTATTGAAAATATATTAAGCGAGTCCAATGAAAACGAAATTGATTCTTTGCTTAAGGCGCATTTAAAACATTAACTCTTTTAACCTTTTTGTGGATAATGAAGTCGGTTTTTTGCATTATTTGTTGCGGCTTGCGAGTCGGCGGACAATATAATCGCAATGTCGTGGGAGTTGATTGGCTTTTTATTACCATCAAGGTACTTGAAACAACATCACCAGAGTTTTTATTTTAAACTTTATGCCCCCCATCTGTTAATATTGCTTGAGAAGCCAATAAAAGGATAATTTAGGCGTGTCATTGATATTTGCAGAGAATGTGTTTTATTTCGTTATTGCATTTTTTTCTTGCACAATTGTTGATTAGGGGTAGAAGTTATTGTTAAGCAAAACAGTGTATGTTTAAATATGTAGGTATAGAGGTCTGCAAATTAAGTTACCCCGAGTTGTCAAATTTCTTTGATAGTTTTAAGACTTTATAACAAACAGAATAAGGTTCATGTTCAATAGAGACAGTGCGGTGTTATGTAGCTTGATGTGCTGACGTCTTTACCATTGTAGTTGTAAAGTAGAAGATTTTAAAAAAGTAAAAAAAAAATACGTGTATACTATAAGATATTTAAATAACTCTTACATTCTTAAATGTCTGCAACAGCTTACAGATGTACAAAACTCTGAAACATCTTTTGATGCTCGTCCAAAAGAATTATCAAATAAAAAGCATTACGATGTTCCTTAATAAACGTATTTGATGCTTCAATACAGGGTGGCAGGGACATCGACGCGCAAACGTCGTGAAAAGGTTGCACCTGATGCCATAAATGAAATTTCGAAGGTCATTCATCTCGGAAATGGCTGGTTAAAAAAATTGACATTTTTGAGTGCGCAATGTATTGCAAACAACGCGATCAAAACGCTCTGCGGAAGGCGCGCGCGCGTGTGCTACCTAACCTACACACACACATACGTCGACAGCGCGGCCCCCCGCTACACCGCGCGCCACCGCCGCCGCGCGCCTCTGCTGCCGGACGAACGTGAACGTACCTACGAAATATCGCCGAATGACAACATTGATAGTTACTTAACACATGAAATCTTGTTTAATTAGTCTCGATAACTGATGGTAGTTACATAAAAAGAAATAAAACTAACAATAGCTAAGCTTATTCTCACAAAATAGCGATAGGTACCTACCGATGAGGATTGATAACAAAAAAGATTCTTGATAAGAACTTAGCGATACAGTACCTAATGTTCAATTAATTAACTTACCTACCTTTATCTCGCTCATTCCTAATGAGATAGGGTTCGAAGTGGGCGCTCGCAGATCTGAGCGCGGCGCAGAGTTTCTGCGTGGACACGGGGTAAAATAGTGGGATCCTGGACACACTCCTCACACAGCGTCGCAAACACATTCACATTTCACAAGTTCACAACGCGATCTCTCATTTCTGCTGCGGTATTGCACTCGGTCACAGACACCTTATACTTGACGTAACCCCACATAAAAAAATCGAATGGGGTCAAGTCCTGTGAGCGAGCTGGCCATGGTTGCGGTCCGAATCTTACAATTGACGCTCTCAAACACACACACACACACGCAAAGAGAAAATTACTTTTGATTTTAAAATCTACTACGTTATGATCACAAATTCGCGACAAACAACACGCCCGCTTGCGATCAACGAAATCTAGGAACTGACAAAAATCGGAGAAATGCAAAAGAAATGTAGGTTTATTATTTCTCTTTCAATTTGCTGCACTTTATTATTTATTATTTTTTCTTGTGCCTACCGGACACAGATCAACAACATGATAGAGTGTACAAACACATTAAGTTGTACCTAGTTACCTCCTCATGAAATTAATTGCGATAATGGATGTGTTTTTTTTTATGAAACAATAAATTACATTGTTGAATTGCATTCAAAACTAAAATTAATGTTGATAACAAAAAATTGTCGAACAATTACGTGACTTTGACGTTTTTTTTTAATCTTCTTTACGTAACACGACAAAGCTCAAAAGAAATTATTATCCTCCATAGTGAATCTAAAATAAAAGTAGTAAATGCGGGTCATTCATTTATGTAGATGATTAAAATGCCTCAAGTGACGCGTCTGTTAGATTCTTTGGGATATATCGTACAGACTAGACCGCGCGGCGCCGGTGCGGCGGCGTCCATTGTGGCGGCTTTTCGCCGAAATGCCGACAATAGGATGTCGGCATTAGAAAGCGAAAAGCGAAGGCACCTACTATGCTAGTGTTGACCTCGCATATGAACTTTAGAAAAACAGCTGATCAGGAAGCCCTTTCGAGTTTTACTTTCATTGCTGGTTTAAGTGAAACAAGTGAATTTACTATTTCTTAATTAAAAATCTCATTGGAATAGGTAAAAATAATGTTTTTATACAGTTTACAGTAAAAAAAATTGCAGAAAAAAACGTAAAATTTAAGGAAAAGCCGACGAATAATTTCAACGCAGGGGGGTCCAGAATCATGTACTGAATCCATGGTAAGCGGATGTGCGTCGATGTCCCTGCCACCCTGTATATGCCATGGTACATAGATTTAATGGATTTATTTCGTACTTGGATTGTGTTGAATGAAAGTTAGCGCTTCAAAACGGAGATGAAGAACAGACACCTCTTTGTAAGTTTTTGGATGAAGTTTGTTAGGATATTTAAAGATGTTAGTACCGCATTTCAAACTGTTTCATTAGTTCTTCATAGCTACGTTTATTTTCGTAGTTTTATTTGGATAAAAGGAAAATTAACGATTGTGATATTGATGGTATCTTAAATATATTTTTTCCTTAAGTTCTGAAACTTAATAGCTCTCTGATAAATAAAATAATTGGGCATTAGTCAAAGTATTTTTAAAATTACACAGAATATTGAGATATTCAGTGATTTGCCCAATTATTTTCCATAAACAAATGAAAGTTGTTTTTAATTTAAAGATAGCAAAATGTTCTTTTGCTCCTACATAAGAAGTCGCGCAGCAGATTGAGAATTTAGTACAGACGCCAGCACATCAAGTTACCCCAATGTGTCAAATTTGCCCAATTGAATATGAACCTTATTCTGTTTGACATAAAGTTGAAAAACGATCAAATAAATTTGACACATTGGGGTAACTTGGTGTGCTGGCGTCTGTACATACAACAAGGAAGTATTATTATTATCAACCCACACTCCTCAGTGAGTAAACCTGCAATACACTGCAACCCAAAGCTATAATTATGATTTAAAAAGTACTTACAATATTCAACATTTTCATGCATAGCAAATTCATAATCGCTTTTCTGTATTAGTAGCATTACCTTAATGGTCCAGTCATGCCGTGTGTCCAAGGATAAGCCACCAACGTGGGTGTTAGAGAAGGTGCCTATGAGTTAAAATCAATAGAAAGTACAGCTGTTTGTCCACATACAAGATAGAAGGATATTGATGAACATTGAACAACCTAATATCATCATTCTGCACATGAGTTTTAGGCTTCCCTGATATTTTGATTGGTATATGGAAGAAGTAGCAGTACGTTTAGATAATAAAATATGTTACACTGACCCCAAATTAATTAGGATAAAGCAAGAAAGTGATAGTGATGATTGTTTTGATACGTCAATTTTATGATCAGCATATAAACCTTAGGAACTGGAACTGAGAAATTCAATGCACATTTTCAGCAAACGCGTACCACACCTACGCAATTTTGCATAAGGTAAACTGTGTCATTATTTAAAAGAGATTTGGGTATTTGAAGACGGAATAAAATACCGTTAAAACCATTGTACGCATAGCATGGAATATTTCAGAGGAAATTTTCCTCAATTTAATGATAAATATTCAGTCAGGACAATAATCCATTTCTGAGCCTCGGGACTAATGATACAGATCAGTCGACTACTTCGTGGTATTTTAATTTTGTCTTTACGTTAGCTTACCTAGCGTAGTTCCAAGAATTAATGGGATACGAGGCCATCTTATACTGGTTGGGTACTACTGACATGTAGCCTGTACTATACGTCAAACTGTACACCGCGTTTCGGAATAGGCGTAGCACCTAGCGTAGTACCAAACATCAATAGACTACAAGGCCAGATTATACTGGTTTGGTTACGACTGTCGTGCAGTCGACTGTTTCTCCAGCAGTTCTACCACCTTTGCGAATTCGCGTAGCATTTTTCGAAGGCGCTTGCAATTATTTGTACATACACTTGTGGTAGTGAGATGTAAGTACTTAGCTATGTTTACAAGCCGATATGATACGTATTATATGATCTTAATAGTCCATTCAGAACATAGAGAGGGAAAACTTTCAAGTTACTCTAAAGATAACTTGGCGGTAATAGTTGAAACCACTTTGTAAGTTGTAAGTTTAATATACTTTGGTACAAGTTGGGGTAATTTTGTTGACATTAATGATGTATGATGTATTATCTTGGGTAGAATGTGAGTAAGTGATTGATATTGCGAAAGTAAGTTTTTGTTACTTTGGCTGTGCAAATTGCATACTTGTGTATTCGTGTCTTAGTTGACTTAAGAACTGGCGTTAATTTATGCTTTAAGTTGAAATGTTGATGGATTATTTGAAAATAAAAAAAAAATATTTTTAAGAAAGTAACTAAAGTTAGAAGCAGACTGGAATGAATAGCTCTATTAAGATTGTATGAAACTTTGAAGTCACTTACGCTGTTTCAGCAATTAAGTACAAAAATAATGTAGACACGGTTACGTTAGGCTTTAATAAAATCATAAAAAATCACAGCTTTAAAGCCGGTTTCGCTATAAAAAAAAACATGCGGAATTGTAAAGATACTTCTACGCTACGAACATAGTTTAAAAACACATTACTCAATGACAAAATCATGTCAAATAAAACTGCTAAATGACCACAGATTTCATTTAATTAGTTCAAAAACTAACAAAAACTAGACATGTGCCGACAATACTATCTACTATAAACTTGTTGTAAAACATCCCGCTTACACAACACGTGTGTTTAGCTTGAAGTCATGGACAGTCATGGTCAATGTACGATGCGATGGTCGTTGAAAAGTTGTTGCTGTAAGTTACCGGCGGTGAGCGATTTCGGAATGACATTTCTGCTTTGTTTGGTTTTCTTTAAGGATGAAGCATGAAAATAATACATTCTAGTTGCATACATAACAGAGGGTTGGTCTTCATTTAAGCAAACAAATTGCATTGCCCTTCAACGTAGCAATAGCGACAGTTGTTTAGGCTTCCTGTTAATAGCGATTTCGGTGATTCGTTTTTATGATTTCTTTTCCTTTTTATTTTTGCATGTACAGACGCCAGCACATCAACCTACTCCAATGTGTTGCGCTTTCTCTGCTTTAGTTTTTTATGTATTATAATGTAAGTTTAAAATTATTTTTTGATTTGGTGGAAAAAGCTGGCAAACAAATTATAAACATTAATTGTATTAAGTTAGTTTTGAGTTCCAAAGTTTTAATAATATTTATCAATTTGTGTTCACTTCATCTGTAGATGATGTAATAGTGTTAACATAGTAAGTAGTGTGTGTACGTCTATTTCAACTTGCCAATTGTACAGACGACTGCACCTCAACCTACCCCTATGTGTCAAATTTCTTTAATAGTTTTTCAACTTTGTTCTAAACACAATAAGGTTCATGTTCAATTGGGAAAATTTGACAGTTTGGGGTAGGTTAATGTACTGGCGTCTGTACATAATACTCATCAGTATTAGATAATAATTATTTGTCAATTTACGTTAACGATAAGTAAATAAAAGTTATATATTTTACAGAATAGGGGCAATCATATAACTACCAGTAACTTATCCAAGCTCCAGACCAATCTAGACTGGTACTGAGCCATTTCTGTTAGAATAACCCGATTACATCTTACCCGCCCTGGGAAACAAACCTCATGCTTAGCAGTGGCGTTTCCTACCACTAGACCAACATTCCAGTCTGTTTATTGTTGATGGAAGTGCACAAAATAAAACAAGTTTGTAGTAGGTACTTACTTAACGTTAAAATTGTAATGAATATTTATTTTTTGATCTTCATTTTTATTTTAGGCTACCAACATTCCTAATGCAAAAAAAAAATCGAAATTGAAACTCTTCAACAAGGTTTTTACGAGCGCTGTTAATTCAACTTTCCACTTTCCACTTTGTACCTAATACTGATAAAAAATTCCACCAACAGTCTCGAATTTCCTACTACGAATTTACGAGCACGGAACCTATGTGTCCATCGCTCATATTGTGTCCAGTAAAAAGAACCACATAACGCTTCAACGCTGGCCGTTTAAACCTCGTGCTTCGAGTAAAAGAGAAGCAGTGATACGGCTCTCGCATCATCGCTCAATTACAAAAAGGTAATCCCGGGGAGGCACTTAATGAATCATTATGGCCAGCGGCGCGTCGACCGATGTGATGCGTGCGGGATTTATAGTCAGGCCTTTAACTGTTCATATTATATTTTTTTCTGCGAAAAGGTGGGAACGCGTGACGTTTTTCGCTGTCTCTTGGGTGACGGGATGACGAAGGTTTTTAAGGTTGTAAATTCAAATTTTGCAGAAAAAGTTCCTTACCTTTTTTGTTTTCTGTCTATTATTAAAACAGTGAGTACGTTTCGTATGATAAGTTTCAGAAAAATACCTATAAGTTATAGATCAGCAAGTAAATTATACATTTTAAAGGGGAAAAATAATACACTTCAAATAAAAACAATCAGTCCAATTGGATGAATGACTACACTAAGAGAACAAAAGTGTGGGTTGGTGTGGTTTTATTAAATTAATCTAATTAGCTCCGATATTCGAATTGTAACGTGTAACTGTTTTTTGTCCCTGAATAAATAAAATAAAATAAAATAAAACAGACTGACGATGTAAACTGATCAAAAACTAAATGACAATTTCCGCATGTAAAACGTTCAAATCTAACACGTAAGGAAATTAGACTTTTTTTTGACAGGTTGCAAGTGTTGCGACTAAAATTGGAAGATTAACCTTAAAATTAAAAGGATTTCGGTTAAAGTTCAACTGTTCAGAACTTGACAAACAATTAAAAAAATCTGTTACTAAATCAGTCGCACTATAGATACGGGTGTGCCTCGAGCTAGATCGACGTTTGAGCGACTCGGAGTCAAAGGCGGCTCGCGTCAACATCAGTCATAGAGACCCAATGTGACCTTGCCTTTATGTCGGCGTGAAGCGTGGTAAGAGGGTCATAGTTCTGCGTCCGTTACACAGTATGGTCAGTTAGACAATGTTCAAGCTGTGGTGGTGCGGTGACCGTGTTCGTCAAAAGTGGTACCGTACCACTACGTTTGCAGAGATGGCTAGTTGAACTACTGAAGCACAGCGATCATTGTTTGACTAGAGCAAAATAGAGAGAGAAGCTTTATTTTAAGAACACAAAACAAATCTGTATTTCCTGAAGCGTTAGGCAATGGTATAGGTATCCACATTTCACCAGTATATAATGTTTTTAAGTAAGGGTGACTCCGTTGCCATTAAGGGGCACCACACCAGACACCGGGCTGCTACCAAAAAAGTTGATCCACCCCTGGAATAGAACCCAGTATTTTATGCTCAGCAATAGTGCTAGACCTAGTACGACCGCTAGACCAACAAGGCAGTTAGTTATGATAAAAACCTAGACTAAAGTAAAAGACTTGTCAATACACAGATAGCATTTTCTGATGGTAATAACATAATTAAACTTATCTATGGAAATAAAAAAATGTTTAATCCCACAGGGAACTTGCATCGTGCATACCGTATTCCCAGCCAAGTACAAATTATATAAAGGAGGACGACGATTCTTCTAATTATAGCGTTAGTAAACATTTTGCTGAAAATGATGCAAGTGAAGACAAACCACAAAATAAGGTTAGCTACAATACAAAAAAAAATGTAGCAGTTGTACGTCTTGACTGTGCCAACAAGGATTCCAATCAGGATGATTGATAGCATACAGCAGAACCTATTGCAATTAAAACGGTTATAATAAACGAATCAAAATGTTATATAATTATGTGATCAGTGACACGAGTTCGATGACGCAAAAGTTCATTAAACGCTTTGAGCATTCAGTACCCAATTACTTACAGTTTTAAGATTCGACACACTCAATCTAGACAAAATGTAGTATTTGATTTCTGTAATCTAAGATCATAAAGTAAATTAATTTGAAATGAAGTATGTGATTGAACTGAATTTGCTGTATGTTCTGTATTCAAATGTTAATTTCCAGTTGAAGTTATTTCCTCTCAGACAAATACCAACTTTGTGTAGTAGTAGATTAAGTTGACTTTACTATGACTTATAACTTTAGGTGTGGGTATGAAAGTTGTGTATAAAAAAACCCATGTCTTGTTTATATTTTTAGAAGCTTAATTGCAAACGAACTATAGATGACTCACCCTGCAAAAAAATAGACACGAAGGCGTTTTTAGAAATAATCAAACGTTTCATATTAATCCTTATTAATACAACACAATTTATCACAATTTATTTATGATAAGTAAGAAAGAATCGTGGCGCTCTGTGGTTTCTGCCTACCGCCATGGAAAAGGCGTGAGTTTGTACATGTATGTGTGTATGTCATTTATGATAACTTTTTAGGACTGCAATATTTATTAATTTATTTACAAAAATCTTTCTTGCAACTATCCATAAAGGATTTCCCAATGCGATAGTGCGGTCCTTAACAATCTACTTATAACTATACCATACTCTATACTTATATCAACTATGTTTCTCGTAGGGTTACGTCGAAGTGGTGTTATTTGGGTGTATTTATTAGTACAAATGCATTTCGCCAGTAATATTAGAGTCCCATGTAATAAGAGTTGATATTGACAACATCAGCCACAAATCAAAACTCGACGCTGCTATTGAGCAATTGTAAGTCAAGAACCCAACAACAGTTTGGCCTTTCCGGAAATCTGAACCAGGAGCCTAGAACTACCTATACGTTCAGCGATTGCATTTGCGATTATAAGACCTACGATGCAATAAGTCTTAACAACATTTGGGTGTATAAAGTAAAAGTTGGTCTATGGATTTTGTAGTTGTTGATGTTAATTAGGGACTTTGATATGATTTAAGAATAAAAAGCATGACAAATTAACCTTATACAAATAGCTATTTCCGTCATGTCAATGAACATTACTTAAATGAAGACCAAAATGCTTTCGAAATAAATTGCTACAGTCACGGCAAAATTTCAAGAATACATTCCGAAATTAAACGAAAGCTTCCTGTCAGAAAGGGCTTAATGACCTTATATTTTAAATTGAAGCCTATAGGCTACTCATAAAATATTCAAACTAAATCTAAATAACATAATTCCTCAACATTTTGAATATAACTTGGAGAGTTTATTCGTAAAACAGCATGGCAAATCACATTAATTCCATGCTTTAACGTTTAAGAGCAAAAGAGTTCGAATCGTCGTCAAATTAATAATTTATAAAGCTTTTAAAGAAACGTAGGACAGGGGTAACGAGCGTTTCAGAAACGGGCAAATGTGATTCTGACGGGAAAAGCGTGGGTTCTGTAAGATGAAGAAAATAGTAACATGAATTGCATTTGATTCATAAAAATCTCATGTATATTATACTAATGTAAAAGTTTCTGAAGATGTTTTGACGTTTGGAGCGTTAACAGTTGAACAGATTTTGATGGAAATGGGCACATAGACAGACCGTTTTCTGGGTTGCCATAGAATACTATTTACCTTCAAAAGAACAGAGTTACTTTTTACGCAGCCAAAGCTAGTTAGGTACTCATAATAAGGCTTCGAATAAACTTTTGAACGAAAAATGTGTCTTGTGTTGAGTAGAAGATCACGTGTTGTTTGCCAATTTAGGTCGAAAGTAACAGAGGAAACGAAAAATCTAGGAGCAAACTTCAGAACTAAAACTGAAATAACACAAAGCTCTGGGAATTGCTTGTGACAGGCAGTCGCTTGCCGGATTGTAAAGACTTAATTCAAGTGAAAGAGCAAGCGAGGAAAGAGAGAGCTTACCCTAGGAAACTATTATTATACAAGAAGAAAGGAACTTTGTCTCACAACCTGGTATAATAATTATTATTTCTTGAATCTGGACTCTCAGTCAGATAACATGATTCTAAAACCCCTAGCGTTGACCTGTTTTGGTCGGAATTCCTAATTATCATACTTTTTTTCTGATGTCTTTTATACTTTAAACTGTTCAAAATATAGGTTTTGTGTTGACAAGTTTAATAATTCTCTGATCATGATATTATTTTTTTAAACTGAAGAAAATCGCTATTCTGTAAAAATCACCCCTTAAAAATATAAGTGCCATTCCATACTAAAGCTAGATGTTGACAGTTTAATTCACTCAAGTCTTCACGTTTTATTGAGTCGACCGGCGCGGCTGTACTACAGGGTGTTTGGCAGAACGTTGAACATACGAAAATGGTGGATAGGTGGGGTCATCTGCTACTTACTCAGCCCTAATTTATTTGGTCGTGGCTCCCTGGATATTTTTTAATTTTTATTTGCCTTCCTCTAGTTTCACCACTTTTTTAACTTGAAAGTGTAATTTTTACTAAAAATTAGTAAAATAGGCAATACCTTTTTTATAATTTAATGTTGGCAGATTCTTATGACATTAATGCTTTATTCAGATGTTAGCTAGAAAAAAAGTTATGAGTCACACTTACAGATAGATGTAAAAAATACTTAAGTCTTAATTTCAACTGGCATTTAAAAAAAAAGCAAAAAGTGATTGAGGAGTTCCGATTCTAGCAAAACATCCCTAGTGTGACCCCTATCCACCATTTTCGTATGTTCAACGTTCTGCCAAACACCCTGTATAATTTATACTGTGTGTTTGCATTCTGTTTCATATGCGGATCTCTAATAATATCAGGCCTCGACTACCTTACATATAAAAGTAGACTCTAGAGCTTCTGTAATTCAGTGTAATCGTTCCAAGAACGCCATTTTGTGAAAATATTTACAACACATACCATCCTTTATTTTCTGGCGGATAGACATTATGCTGTTGGAATCTCGACTTTATTTGCAAAGTTTTAAGATGCAGGCTTCTTTTAGTGGCCAGTGGACGTTACTATCATGTTCTCTGCCCAAGGGTACCTACAAGCAAGCATTACGACGTATGCTTATAAGACGTTGTTATAAAACGATTAAAGGAAGCATCCTACAGAATGCGAGTATATTCATAAAACATAATCATTATTAAAATTAGTTACACATAGCTTTTGTATTTAAGTTATGGTAATCGGCTCGTTAATAATTTTGTGTTGAAAACTTAGCAATTTACTGTATGCCGCTGTAAATGTAAATTGAGTTCTGTTTTGAAGCGCTTGAGGTTCAATTTTAGTTGTTCCTTGGGTGCTGTATGCGATATTGATGGGTGTCAATTTAAAATTGCAAATGTCCAACTCGTTTATGTAAGTGAAGGTGTCTTCTTAAAGTATCGCCAATTGACGCTGTTAGTGCTTTCACGGGCCCATTGACCAATTATTTAGTATTTTATTGCTAGTGGAGTCATAAAACAGGCAATCTTTGGAAGTCCTGAAGACCAGATATCCTTTTTTGTTTTTTAAATTTTCATATTAAGCTCGTAAATATAACTACCAAATGGACAAATCTTACAAAAATTGCTTCAAACCAATATTTAAGGATATTGGGACCATAATAGGCTTTTGGTTTTTTTTTAATACTGATAGGCACGCGTTTGACCACTATCTCACCTGATGGTAAGCGATGATGTGGTCGACGATGAAGCACGCTTGCCTAGAAGCAACCTGTTCACTCTTGACTTGAAGACCCCAAGGTTGTAGCTATCAGGAAACACCGACACCGGCAGGGAATTCCACTCTGGCTGTTCGCACAATGAATGTGTTTCCATAGCGTTTAGTACGTATGGTTGGGAGGCTTGAGGTAATTTAAAGTTTTTTTAAGTGTGAATGGACACTTTAAATACTACTTCAAACATTGAGTTATGTAACACATATTCACATAAATACTGAGTTTATATAAAACTAATCTCTGTTTCCTGATGTTCCTCAATCATGGGATATAGCCCCAAGCAACTAAATACACGCTACACATTATCCATTTTATCAAGACACCCAATTTTCAAACGTTCATTAAAGATTTTATCAGTGCTTGAGATCTAAGTTTAATGGTCTTTCATTAGTGAACTCACAAAAAATTAACTGTAATTTCTTAAACAAAAATTATGTCTTTATTAGGCCTATTACATACGATTATTATACGCTTACCTTAAGAGTAAATAATACAAGGTGCATTATATTTGAATTACGTAGGTAATTCTACATGTTTTACTTTGAGTTTTATATTGAAGAAATAAGTGGAATTTCTTTATAAGGAGGGATTTTTATTTATTTTTCACTGATTGGTTAAAAGGTGTACAGTGTACTTATAGTGCTCTCACATTTTACTAGTTATTTCGAAGTCTCAAGTAATAGAAACCTTCTTGTGACAGTCACGACATCCAACTGCCAACTAGTTTGTCCTTATTAACATAATTTAAGCATAATGTATAATTAACTTTTTTTTGCAAAAAGCCCCCTTTGCTACTTTCTAGTGTTTTTGCTAGGAGACGATAAAAAAATCACCGTGTAGGTATATTGGAGTGTGCTAGTGACGGAACAAACTCCCCAGCAACAGGTCTGTCTGATAAGTTAGAAGAACTTGAATTTATACAGTACAATAAGCCATTATTATAAAACTATCAATTTCATTTGTTCGCTATATATTAGCAAGCACCATGGTACGTTTGCTCCATGACTAGCACACTCCAATATACACGGTAATTTTTTAATCGTCTGTTGCATACAAAAGTTCGATACGTACTCAACCAAAATGTATGAAACAGCCGTTTTTTTTTCTTGATTTCCGAGTTGGTTTCATAGCAAAAGTTGTTCGTATTTATATATTTTATTTATTTATTTATTTAATAAAGGTAAACCAACAGCTTCTGTATACAGCATAAAATTAGAATAATAGTAAAAAGTATCAGACTTATGTATAAGTCTGATTACTTTTTCGCCACTAATAGGTCGACCAACATTCAAGTGAGTGAAACAATATTTAATTACTATTAGCTCACTAATAGTTAGTGAGCTAATATTAATTAAATATTTTTTCACACACACAGATTATTTGTAATTTTAATAATTATTATAAAAATTACTAATAATCAAATTAAAGTTAAAAAGAAAACATAATCAAATTACATGTACATACACAATGAGAGCTAATGAGATCAAAATGACAACAAATTTCAAATTAAAATAGAAACAAAATAAAATATTCACACCTAACAGAAAATAATGACGTAAAACTTTCAAGAATATATAATTGTATATTCAAATTATAATTTATAAACATTGGGTATTGAGTATTATGAATTAAAAATTAATTATTCAGTTGCGTTCTTCGGTACTGTTGTATTTTGGCCTTTAAGACTTTTAAAGAATCATGATGAATGTCAACTTCTGGTACAGATTTTACAAAAGAATTCATGATTTACATTTTATGGGTAGAACACAGCGTGAAAATTTGTCAGACGATTAAAAAAAACACCGTGTATAGAATACTAGTGTATATATAGCTGCTGACATTAACACTAACTAAACTCAAGCAAAAGTAAACCGACTATAAATAAAGAAGCCTCTCGATATAAAGGGCGTGCTCTAGAATATACCTACATTCATCTTTTTCAAAAGTTTTTATTTTTTGTCTGTGAATACAGTGAGCATAATTATTATTAACATTGAGGAGCTTGTGACTAAATAATAATAGCCGCATGGGTCGATGGAAGGTTAAGCTACTTTTGACGCGGTCGGTCCTTGGATGGGTGACCATTTAATACATACCAAGTCTCCTCCGTGCCTCGGAAAGCACGTTAAGCCGTTGGTCCCGGCTGTCATTTGTAGAACTTTGACAGTCGTTACTTGTAGTCAGAAGCCTGAAAATCTGACAAAGTTTAACCAAGGGGTACCATGTTACCCAGTTACTGGGTTGTGGAGGTCTGACAGGCAGTCGCTCCATGTAAAACACTGGTATTCAGCTGCATCTGGTTAAACTGGAAGCCGACCCCAACATAGTTGGGAAAAGGCTAGGCAGATATTATCATAAATAAACATTATTTTCTTATCTTCTTATTTTTGCTTACTTTTTCTTGTGGCGTCTCTTTCGAAGTGAAGACGTAAGCGGCTCCCTGCTTAACACTACACAAATACTGGTGGAGCGAAGAACACATCTTCTAACGACCCTAATGAGAAAAAGGATATGGCCAAAGACGCGGTTTTTTGAAATACGAATCTGGCGTTGTGGATGGGTAAAACTTGCACTTTTTAGTATATTTTTGTTCTACAATTTATTTCAACTTCCACATTTTAGAAACATAAATCGCTGACAGTGTAATGTATTCCAATTTGTTTAATAAACATCAGTTATCATCTATGATTTTGTGATATGCATGTAAATTAAATTACGTAAATTAATCCAATTACTTATTATAGAAAATCACTGCTCAGTTGCGTACAGGTAAGAACAAAAGTTATGCCCGAAGAAATAAAAGAGTAAAGGTTTAAATTAAGAGAATCGCTTTCAAAAAACCGTTTTGCCTCTTAGATGAGGTATCCGTAGTCCAACTACGGTTTTTGATTACAAACCATACGGGTTTGTGTGGGTCGTCCAAAAATAAAACGGTAGGACCAAACATATGTCATTTGTCAGCATTTCGCTCGCATGACGTCAAATAATTTACGATATCGTTGCATGTTGCTCTTTAGTGGCAAATACAGTTGAACATTATTAAAAAAAGGTATTTTTTAGTCTATTTAGTTTTGCGAAAACACAAAGATTGAAGTAGAATAGATTTTTGAATAGAAAATGCCATTTTAACAAATATGTAATAGACTATTGGATTTTTATATATGTCGGAGATGGCTTACGGTTGGGGTTGAATCTTCATCAAAATCAAATTCACTCAAAATCAAAAGTCATTTATTCACTTTAGGCTGAGGATCAGCACTTTTTGAACGTCGAAATTACATAAGACAGTCCCCCAAAAAGCCCAACCTTCGCCACTTCCTAGTGTTTTTGCTGGGAAGAAGAAGTGGTGGAACAAACTCCCCAGCAACACATCTGGCTGATAAGTTGAACACATCGTCGAACATGATTATCACGGCGTTATGGGTTACAAGCAGAAACGTTTCTTCAGGATAACTTAACCGTAACATTTTAACACTTTATAATAAAATACAACGAGACGAATGACAGTTCATATAGTGGAGGTGACGTTGTCTCCAAGACGGCAGGATGATAAGAGGGGCTGTCGTCGCAGCGTTCCTCCGTTTTATAGGCTCCGTCGTAGCACGAAGTTAGCCGTCATCGCGACGGTGCAGTGTTGTCATCTCTCGAAACTCGTGCTGCGTTTCGTTTTCGCTCCATACTATTGACCTTCTCCGACATATATATAACTGTTTTGTTAGTGTAAGAACGCGCAATAAGACAATCCCAAGAATTCAATGAAAATGGCATCAATAACTTTCTACCTTTTAATTACATTGACCGTCGTCGCCGGTAAAATATTAATTACGGCTTATCTTAAGTTAAATGGTCTTAAATTTCATTACAATAGCAATGATACTAATATTAGCTATACTTAGGCTACGTATCTATTTGATTCTGAAAGAGACACCGGTTTGCACAGTTAAATGCTTAAAAAGAAGTTCAGAATTATTTGTTACACCTATTTATCAGCAATGGAAATACAGGCTTCGTGTAAATTTCTATTGCCATTTGAATATTGCACGAAATACAAACCATCCACTGATAGACAGACGAATGAACAGCGGATACTTAGCAATCGGGTTCCGTTGGCATATCTTGGGCTGTAAGATCCTAAAATTCAGTTAGGTATTATGAAATTCAATTCAATTCACTGAAATGAATTGTACTGTAAACAGTCTATATGAATCTAAATAAATTTGAAAGAGGCGACGGTCTGCACAATTAAATGCTTAAGAAGAAGCTTACAACGATTTGTATTAAGATTCCAAGTTAACGCTCCATAGTCGTTATCCATATGACGTATAACGTTCAAAATTAGTCCGGATTAGTACTAGAATTTAAGGCGTTTTTGTCGTATTTGTTCGCTTTCTGACATGTATTACATTACGTGCCACAGCTTCGTTGCCAGAAAATAACAATCAATGAATAAAAAAATAAAAAAATATTTCACAACTTTTCACACAACGCCATTTAGTCCCAAGTTAAGCTTGAGAGCTTGTGTTATGGGTACTAAACAGTTGATAAACATACTTATATATTTCTAAAAACATACATACTATAGATAAATTACACCCAGACACAGAACAAATGATCGTGCTAATCACACAAACATTTGTCCTGGGTGGGAATCGAACCCACGACCTCCAGCATAGCAGTCAGGATCACTAACTACTAGACCAACTGGCCAGTCGAACATTATCCATACGACCGTATATGTAAAATTCGTTTTAATATCGACTTTTATACAATGGGCTACTTGAAAATTTTTGTTTTTAGTCCCTCATCTAGATTACAAGAAAATATTCGACACATATTTTTCTTTTTTACGTAATAAAAAAAACGGCGATACATCGAGTCAAAATGTCGCATGACGTTACTAGCCATTACAGTTTATACTAGATAATGACGTTACAAACGCCCCTCCTCAACTTTAATGCGCTTAATCTAAGCCGTTTTCCACCAATTTGAAAAAGAAAAAAAATATTGGTGTATCATTTTTTATAATCTAACTGATAGACTAATTATATTTTGATGCTCATATTCTGTCAAACACCCCTGTATGATTTTGCATCTTGCCTGTATTCAGAGATCAACATAGCACACAAACATTTTGCAATTATGTTAAAACCTTACGTAATAGAAGGCCTCACTTTTGTCTGTTTTCACCAGTCGGGCACTAATCCAGCTTTGGGCTTTTGAGCTATTCCAAGAACATAAAACCAACAACTCTTTGCGCAACCTGGTAGTCTATCTCACGACCTCAAACTTAGCTGTAGCGCTTTGACCGCTGGAGCAACGAGGCAGTCTTTCAGGTATTTTGTTTTGTTTTTGGCGAACATACTTTTCTGCTTTACCAATTAAAAGTTTATGGCCATGTTTGGGGGTAACTTGATTAAGTCCTAAATAAGACGAATAATTGCAGCAATCATCTTTGTTATCGACAATTTTTTTTAGAACGGAGTTGATTTTGATAAAGATTTGATTGACTGTTATTTACTCGTATAACAAACGATAAATAACCCGTAAGTGTAAACGGGATACTTTAATAATAAGTCGTAAAAATACTGAAACAGACCACAACCTGATATTCATTGGAACATCGTGCGCTCGGTAGATAACTTGTAATCTTTGTACCATAGTTAACAATCACATTGGACGGGCTGCGCCGCGTAAATTGTCCCCGCAAGGTACAACCAAGCACGCATTTAGAAAAATCACTTTTGCCCTTGCGGCTCCGAGCGCGGTTGTTCGACCCAGATACTCCGCGTAAATGATATTTAATAATTCCAGTTGAGTGTACAAATTGTATATGAGATGTCGTTTATTAAAAAGTTTGTATGGAACTCGATATACGGTATCATTCTGCTCCGTAATAAATTGGAGGCTGTAGTAGGTACCTATCGTTTTCTTACTTTATTATTCGTTGTAGGTATCTGTTTCAGTATCAGTTACATACTCATATGCTATTTCTTATTTTCTGAATGATAACTTGGGTATTTGTATACTTGCCAATTTTCACCAATAATGTACATAATAGTAAAACCACCCACACAAATATTATTTATTTAAAACAAGTGTGGTGTTCAGGTCTCTAAGATACAGGGACACCTTGGTTAGAGATCAGGGTTTCAATATTTGGTAAGGCACCAGTCAAAACCTCTTGTGTTTGTACGATTACTTATATCGTATACTAGCTGTACCCTGCCACGCTTCGCTGTGGCACATTGTGATTGAATGGTTAAAAAAAAGAAAAAAAATAGATAAAAACAAACCTTGATGCGAATTATATATCATGCTAAAATTTCAGCTCGATCGGTGCAGAACTTTTTGAGTTTTTGAAGCATACATAAACCAACATAACATTTTCATATATATAGATTACGATTCTTTCTTTGCTATTGTGCGCAGGGTGCGGGCTAGCTCCAACACCGTCCTGGCGATGGTTGCTCAGCGACTGGATTGCCCCTACTTAAGGCATTGTTGTAGCAGGCATATTGTTAGAATTTGATATGTCATTAATTATTTTTATTTTATATTTTTATTGTTAATGACCTATAAATGAATTTGATTTTATTTTATATAATTATTGTCCACATTAAGTAATTAATCTTTTAATATTATGATCGAATCATTTGTGTTAATTCTGATAATTTATGTGCTAATTCTGATAATTTATGTGCTTGTATTTGTGTTCTATTTTTGTTTTATATGGGTCCCGAACCTGAAATAAACGATTTTTATTTTTTATTGTTCGTCAGGACGTAGTACTTCTCAAGTTAAGAGTTGAGCTCACAATAACTGACATATTAATGCTTGCGCTGACTGATCTGGTCCACTCATATCTGTATGGTTTTTTACTCAAAAGACCATTATCAGACACAAATTTGCATGGTTCTTACATAATCTGACCAAGATAATGGCTGGACTTTAAAAGAGACTGCGACCTCTGAGTTTCTTTTGGTGTCAGTTTCTTCTCAGATAGTGAAATTCCGACATCGTCATCTAATTAAAAACACTTTTACATGTCATGTAAAAGTGTTTGTACGAACCCATTTTCAGAAATAAATATGTTTTTTTATTTGTGTTTCGGAAAGGAAACTTTTTTCTTACACTTCTAAGGTGATGACTTTTATCTATGTCCTTAGAGCTAATAATGGGTGATGTAAAGTGTATGTTTCAATGTTTTTGTTAGACAAAGGGAGCTAAATCTGCAAACAAACTGCTTTGCAGTTTGGCAGAAGTAATAATTATTTTATTGTTATAAATTGTTTTAGTGAATAAACTATTTTTATTTTTTTTTATACGCGGTAAAATTGTAAGTAAGAGCTTTATCATAAATCAATATTTTTTGTGCACTCCGGACACCTGTTTTTTGATGAAAAGTATTTGCTGCCTTTATTCATAAAACACGATATTATTATATTAGGTACCTATACGAAATTGGTTGCCAGAGACTTGACTTGTTAAAACTTGAATCAGAAATGCATAAGACGTAATAATTTGCGTAAAACCATATGCGATTTCACATATAATGCGTCTGCGTTATTATAATATGCACATCGTCACTGCCACTTGCATGCATACATTTTCATTGCCACAATGTCACGATCCACCGGAACACGACAGGTGTGTCCTGATCTTATAAATTTTTATATGACATTCAACTCAGTGAATAATAACACCTCTTGAAATGACTGGTTATTTCTTCAAGTTAGCAAGTATGCAATGAATAGTAATGCGGGTAAAATAGAACTTGAGGCAATAGCAATGATGATGGTATTGTATTTATTAGATGCGCCTTAAAATAAATCAACTCAACCTGTATACATAGACTGCCACTTTGGTGTAGTGGGCGCAAGCGCTAGTGCTGAGTATGGGGTCGCGGGTTCGGTCCCCGTCTCGGGCAAAGTGTTATTGAGTTTTTCCATCTGGAATTTCTCAGTAGCAGCCCAAAGTCTGAACTTGTGCCCGATGGCAATGGGCTCGCATTACATGGGACTTTAACATAACTGACAAAATGTAGGTTTACTACAGGTACACCTCTGCTTGACCCTTTGTGGATTACAGGCGTGATGTTGCTATACGTAGATAACTATTATGACATTTATAAGCAGAAAATGTCTACTCTTTATCCCAGCTTAAATTACTATGAACACGTTGATGTTAAACTTTAAATTACAGTTCAATGTACAGACGCCAGCACATCAAGTTACCCGAATGTGTCAAATATCTCTGATTGTTTTTCAACTTTATGTCAAACAGAATAAGGTTCATATTCAATTGAAAAAATTTGACACATTGGGGTAACTTGATGTGCTCGCGTCTGTACTTTGGCTCTACATTATCTACCATTTACGGGTAGAATCTATGGATTTAAGTTCTCTTGGGTTTTTCATAGAAGAATGCTGGAAACATATACTTCTTTTGCGTTGTTTACTTTCATAGTAATCAGCATATACACCATACTCCTGCGCAGATACCGTTACACACACACCATCACTAACACACCACACACAAACTCTTGTACCTACATAAATTATTATCGTTATACGTTTAGGTCACCGAATCATGTTAACTGCAACGCTATAATGGACGAATGGATGCCTCCTATAACGCAGGACTTTCCTGGCATAGGAGACATTATTTATAAATTGTAATGTTAAAGAACTCTGACTTAAAATGTATTAATGTATTGTAACATGTTGCCGGTTGCACCCACTACACACTTTAACGGTTTTGGTTCGGCTCCGAGTTGAACGATAAAATTGCTGCAGTCAGCTGATTGAGCAAATTTTAACTTGTTAGGGTACATTTCCAAAAATATTTCATGGTCACTTTTGACGAATCTAGAATTCTTATTTAAAATTTCGTGTTGGGTGGTTCCTTAATTAAAGAATTTAAAGATTATTTTATTAACTAGATATTTCAATCTTTCGGTCTTCAGATCTACGAACAAGCACCCAACTATTTTCAAGTAAATCTTGAACTTCAAACATAGCTAGCATAACTTACAAATAAGAGCTTCAACTTGTATCTTGAGTACTTCCAAGATATTCTTCACATTGTTTTAGTTCTAGTTAGAAACATAATAACACTACCACAGCTTAGTTTCCAGGCTTCGAGTTTACAACTTTATCAGTCTAGGCTAGATACCTACATCATGAGAGTAAAACAAAAGACTATGAAGAACAATAAGCCCGTGTTTTAATGAGTACCAGCAATAACTTGCGTAGTTCAGACTAAAAATACTATAAGGTATAAAGAAAGTGTGTTGTAAAGACATAATTGGCTGTTCTCATAAACAATGGTTCGGGTGCCAGTGCCTGAAGCAAGGAACAAATGAAGCATGCTCTCACGTATAAAGCAACCAATTTTCCTTGAGCCCCCTGACTTGTTGAAGTACCTCTTCGTTCCTGCGTTTTGGATATTTGCGGGGGTCGAGGCATGTCGAGGTATTTTGGTGTCGGCGGTCCTAGAACAACAAAATGCCATGTATGAAACAAACACGTTGGAAATTCTGTTCCGCATTAAAAGTATGTCCAAGGAAGGGAAACGTGGATAATGGTTAGAGCTTCATTTGGTAAGGTGAATATAAAGGGACGGAATTTATTTTATATAAACTTATGAAAACAAAATTCTAAAATAGGTACAAAGGTTATATGTAAGCGCCTTTTATTTCCATAAAAGGCTCTTACAATAACCTCATAAATTCAATTAATAACTCATAAATTTATTGCAATAAGGTAGAATAGAGATAATACCTAATCCATTACTAGATAATAAAAATAAGAGTAAAATTATCAACGTGGTCTCCGGCAACCTGATGCGAAATAACGGCTGAAAAAATAAAATTACTCAATCCAACCTGGGAATCAGATCCAGGACCTCATGCATAGCAGACTGTAGTGCTTGCAACCAAGGCCAACGAGGAAGTAAACCAGTATTATTTCAAACAACGGCTTCACATCATTCAAGTGGGCTATGAATGCAGCAAGTTTGCATAACTCTTCGTGTGGTTAGTGACTTAGTGTCAGAGTTTTTATGCCGCCCATGGGCCTTCGACTTGGCTTTACACACCGTCGAGGAATATGTTTTAGGCATACCGGTTTCGTCACGATGTTTTCCTTCACCAATTTTGATCAGTGATAATAATACGAGTACAATAAGCACATGTATCCAAAAAGTCACAGTTGCGTTTATTAAGTTAGATGTCGAGACTTATGACTATCACTGAGACAAAGCTTTGATTACGAAACATATACAGGGTTATTTGTAAAACACCAACAACCTCGCAGGAGTAGATTACTAACATCTTAAATTAACAACAACATCTGTTCTACGACTTTTTCGAAAACAGACAAAAAAATCAACTCTCCATACAAAACTCGATCAACTGTTCGGTTATATGTATGGAGAGTTGATTTTTTTTTGTCTGTTTTCGAAAAAGTCGTAGGACAAATTTAATGTTGTTGTTTATGATGTTAGTAATCTACTCCTGCGAGGTTGTTAGTGTTTTACAAATAACCCTGTATATTTAAAAAGATGATAATGTCTTCAGTTTTTTTCTATTGTTAACAACACACTATACAAGGTAAAGACTCCAGCAGCACGCCAAGCTACCCCAAAGTGTAATTTTTTCCAATTGAAAAACTATCAAAGAAATTTGACACATTGGGGTAACTAAATGTCATTACATCTGTACTAATCTGAACATTGTTCAGATTAGTACAGATGTTATCCTAAAACTTTCTCAAAAGAATATTAAATTACACTATACATTTTGCATATCATCTGCATCCTTACGTTTTTCATTAATACCCACTGAAACGTCCAACCTAAATACCTAAAATGACCTAGAACGTCCGCGCCCGCGATAGGTCTTGCCCCCCGTCGGGCCCCCCCTGCCATTAATGATTAAAAATGTATTTTCTAGCAAACTATTGCAGCTACAGTAAAGTAAAAAATACCAGTATAAAGCTGAATTATTAAGGAATTAAAATATGAAATAATTAAAGTACGTCACTTAATTAGAAGTTCATAAAAAAAAAATATGAACTTAAAAAAACGAATTAAATTTAAGTAAAATATTTTTTTTGACGAGTTAAAACGAAACTTTTTTTTTTACTTTTCTCAATGTTTTTACTAATTATTAATCTAGATTAAATAAGCTTTTTTTTGACACCAACATATCATTACTTACAATAAACAGTGTAGCACATTAAACCAAAACAAACAACACGGCATCAAATTACAGGCGGCCGTGTCACCCGCCCGCAACAATGTAAATGTGTTTTTCTAGCACACTGTTGCAGCTATAGCAAAGTAAAAAATACCAGCATAAAGCTGAATTATTAAGAAATTCAAATATGAAATAATTATAGTACAACAATCAATTAAAAGTTGATAAAAAAAAAACATGAACTTAACAAAATGGGTTAAATTTAAGTAAAATATTTCTTTCGACAAGTTTTAACGAAACTTTTTTGTTTACCTTTCTCAATGTTTTTACTAATTATTAAACTAGATTAAATAAGCTTTTTTTTGACACCAACACATATCATTACTTAAAATAAACAGTGTATCACATTAAACCAAAACAATCAACGCGGTATCAAATTACAGGCGGCCATGTCACCCGCCCGTAAACAATTGAAACGAGTCATCGTAATAATTTTCGTCGTATTTGTTTCCCCTAAGTCTACTTAAATATTGATTATGGACTGTTTTTTGAATTATAGGAAGTATTTTTCTGAAATATGTTTAATATCACAAAAAAACTTGACAAAAAACCGATTCTTATTGGAAAATTTTTGGCCGGTCGACTTTAACCTAAGTTCGTACATCTTATTAGAATGTGGATGCTTAAAATATGTAGATAATCTGAAATAATAAACTTACAGCATTCTTTTAAATATGTAACACTTACACATTGGTTTAATAAATTAAAAGTTATCTTTCATTAAAAAAGCGGATCTCACAAACACTTAAAACACTTGACACACCACTTGTAAACAATTTTTTGTTCAATACTTGCTGTCACTCGAAATGATATTCTATACACCGTAGACGCGTTATTTAATATAGAGCCATCTAGTAGCAGGCCTGTGAAGCTCTTTGAAAAGTTTCATTGATGATTTCGCGTTTTTTTAGTACAAATCAGTTGGGTCGCTTTAGTTACCCTAACGTTTTACGGTGTATTTTTTTGGGTCGCTCTAGTTACCCGAACGTTTGAGTGGATACGAATGTACTTTTTCAAACGGCTCACAGGGGGATGCATAATTTACAAGTTGCTAACGGTTCGAAATATACTGTCCTCGTTATGGACAATACATTCTTTTTTTCAGACATTTTTATATCCTTTCCACGCTTTACAACGGGATACAGCAATGTGGCAAAGATTAAGATCTCGTTGCTCCTGATTTCGGTGAGAAACTTGTGACATTTAAGCTGGAAATTAGATTATTTGCTTGATAGCATTATTTCCATAATCTTTGTTTACCAAGAATTAAAAAATGATTTAACATTGAAGTTTCTGTTTTTAATTTTAAAACAATTATGCATCCTTCTTTAAAATCTATAATCATGTAAAAATAAAATGACGTTTGTATGTCTCACCAAAACGCGAAAATGTCTGGACGTATTTGACTAGTGAAATCGTCTTGAAATATTTGTGGAAGTTTAAGGAGGGTTAAAAAAGGTCAGAAAAATGTAGAAAAATTGTGAGAAAAGTACTAAAAATAACTATTTAAATACCTATACAATCTCTTGCTATCTGTCACACACTGGTACCGTCGTTGGTACGGTATACTCCTCTCAAATTAAAAAAAAAATTAAATAAGGATTTCGAATTGTCAACAAAGGTATTTAGTACAATATTGGGAAATATTATACTAAATACTTATCGCGTATTTAGATTTAAAGAATACAACAAAAAATACACATCTAATTTTTGCTTGCCTTACGTGATCCTCGATTGTTTTTTTTTTGGTAAACTATTTGCTACTTCTCTCTACGTTTATTATTAGAAGACAGTTACAGCAAAGTCATTATGAACTAACCAAAACCGATTGAAGACGTTTAACTTAGCGACCTATCTTTTAAACTATCCCTCCCCTACTCTATGCCCTCACTAAGTTAGTTAAACGCCTCCCTAAGGCCTCATACACAACATCAGTTTAATCTACCAACGTAAAATATCGCACATCATGTATATTAATGTTTGGTATTTATTGCAAGCGTTCTACCAAATTTATTCATTGCCTGGACGCGTTAGGGTGTTTTTAACAACTTCATTTAAGTGGGAATAAGAGGGATTTTTACGAGATTAGCACGTGGAATCGGTGGTGGAAGCTCTCATTTGTTTTGTGAAACAATTATGGTGTTTTGTTTTGTTTTTCTGCCTTGTGTCTGTTGTCATAAATGAGACTGACTCTACTAAAAAGAATTCAAATCAGTTTTGAGCAAAGAAGTTAAGAGGAGTTAAGATTTTATTTCATACAGTGCAATTGTTATTTGTAGTCTGCCGTGTTTCGATATGAAATTTATGTACGTCTTTGCCCTTTTGACTGGCCCTCAATTATTATTAACGCTCATTTTATGAGCGCGCATTTCAAACAGCGTTTATTCATATCACCATCTTTTTATTTTCCTAACATAAAACTTTTCATATAAAAGAAAATAATAAAAATACCACTGAACCAATCAAAACCTTTTTATTTCACTAATTTAATTTACACAAATATTTTATTTTCTACTTAAATATTTAGAAATAACCGAAACTTTCTAAATTGGCCGTTGTAAATTGAATATTAAACAACATAAAAATGGTAGTTTCAAAGGGGTTACGCGCGATATTATTTATTTAACACTTCACTATTATTTCGTTAGAAAGCGTAGTTAGGAGGTAATAAAACTTAACACCACCACAATGCTTAATTAAAAAGTATAAAGTCAAATGTTCTAATTAAAAATTAATGAAACGCCCTTTAATATGACGTGGCTATAAAATTGAATTTTATAGCGTCATACGATATTTGACAGCTGTGAAAGTTTTTGACAGACTTTTATGGACCAAACATAACACGCCTGTAATTCCCGAGCGGTTAGGCAGAGGTGTAGGTACCTGTTAGTAGTAGGTTCAACCACAGTTATGTTAAAGTCCCATGTGATCGGGGGCGAGCCTATTGCAATCAATCGGGTATTAATCTAGATTCCTGGCTGTTACTAAGAAATTTCAGATGGAAAAACTCAATAACAAACTGCCCGACCCGGGGATCGAACTGGTGATCCCATAATCAGCAGTAGCGCTTGCGACCACTAGACATAGATTTGTAAGCTATACTTACCCATTGAATAATGAAACCTGTCTATTATCTAGCCTTTAAAGATTTTCAGTAGTGTGTCCCGTCGAAAATTAGGGCTTGTTTGTTCAACTCAAATGAATTCCTAAAATAGAAGAAGGCTTATGTTAAAATTATAATAAACTTATGCTGGGTAACACTAGGCACTTTTCGCTTGTGTTCAAGAGCCGCTTAACCTCTTAAACCTCAGGGAGGGAAAGTACTCCAGATTATCTTAAAAAAAAACTAGGTTCTGCCCGCAGCTTTGCCCACGTAAAAAGCTAGCTAGCTTTCCCGAGATTATCCTAAGGAAACACATTACCGGGATAAAAAGTAAAAATCATTAATTTATAACCACCAGTTCATTAATATTTTACAAAGAACCCCATATATTTATTATTTATTTAATAGGTACTTCAAGCACACAAATGTACAGAGGCGGACTTAATGCCATAGGCATTTTCTACCAGTCAACCTTTAGGTGATGCAGCGAAAAACAGTGGTAGGTGCAATTAAAAATGAAAATAAAAGGAATCAAAGAATACTAATACATATTATGAGTATAAATACATAAACATGTACACTATAAATATAATACATATTATATATATTAAATTACGAAGAGATAGAAAGAAGAGAAAACATTAGCGCTGTGAAGATACTACGATACTACTACTTCTATATATATATTATAAAAGTCTGCTCTTTTACACTAGTAACAATAGTGCGTAACCATTTTCTAAATTACACATTAATCAATAGGTAGTAACTTCTCTTCATTTGTTTAACGATATTTAATTGGTAGATAGGCATTTATAAGTGTAACAAAGTATCACGTATTGTAAAAAAAATAATTGCTGCCACAATTACATCATATCCTTCGTAATTAAAATAGACTCCTACATAGTAACTTAGTAAGTAAAACAAAGCAGCAAAAATAGTCATACACATTCTCTTTACATTAACACATACTGTGCCGACTGCAATTAAATTAGAAAATTTAATTGCAGTCGGCACAGTATGTGTTCACGCACACACTCACACGCATACACACACACTCACACGCATACACACACACACACACAAACTAAGCTTATGTTAGTATATGTACATCTTGCCTTTTTATATTTGTATTTGAATGATTAATTTTCTTCTCATATTTTTCTTTCGTTCTTTCTTTTGTTATGGAAGAGCGGAGTCTTCTAATATTCGTACAGGCATTGTTTGCTTAAAACAAGGTTCCATTCACAAACTAACTGTTGTAATCTTGTTAAAGAAATAAACAATTTGAATTTTAATTAGAATGTATTCTTCGGCGTATGGGCCTCTATTTGCTGCTATTTGAAAATTCACCTCCTTCCTACCCAAATCATTCTTCACACAATCACCATCCATCGTTTCTTTGGTCTTCCTCTACTTTTGTAACTCTCCACAGTAATTAATGAAAGCTTTTCTCTCACAATTAATGTTCATTTCTTCGATCATCATCTGCCTAGCTTTATCCTTACTATGTCGGGGTCGGCAGAATACCAGTGTTTTACATGGAGACGCGACACGACTGCCTTTACAACCCAGTGACTGGATGACGCGATTCCCCCCCATAGTCGTCATGCTATTTAGGTTCTGTCTACTCGTCTTCTTATCGTGTTGTTAGTGACTAACCTGGTGTTTTAATGCTGCCCATGGGCCTTTGACTTGGCATCACATGCCCTTGAGAAATATCGCTCAAGCATCAGTTTCCTCACGATGTTTTCCTTCACCGTTTTTTAAATCAAGTGATAATTATACAATACGCACATGAGTCCGAAAAGTCAGAGGTGCGTGCCATGGGTTTGAACTCCAGACCTATGCTTTGGCGATCCGCCGGTCACACCACTAGGTTATCACTGCTTACTACTTGTATCAGCTGCAAAAGATCTGCAATTGACAACATGGACCATCGCCTCGATGTTGGTTGCACATTGCTGGTAGTCTTGTTAACCTCCCTAAAGCCTACTTAAGCTAAATATGCTTGTGTCAGGAGTGGGTTCACATCAATAGTGCAATGATCGAGCTCATGACCTCTTGATCGCCAGTCCAACACCTTATATAGCCATTGAGCTATTGCTCGGACCGACCCGTGACCTCGGGAAGCGTACTTTAACCGTAGATTGACCCGTGTGACCACAACTTCTTCTCATTCATCATCCTAATTTCTTCAATGTATAGTAAAAATAAAGCCATATTTATTAAAAAGGTATACCTATGCCAGTTTGACCACTGACCACAGGTGGTTCAGAGTAATTACGATACGCGAAAGATAATACGATGCAAATAAGCTGATCAATTATTAATTTGTTTATTACACACTACACCGTGTTGTTTATGACTACCTTCAAGCGCTAATTATATCACGTATTTTTTATTGGAAGTAAAGGGTAAGCTGAATTAAGTTAACGTTTAATTTGTGCATGTTTAAGAACGCTTTAATAAAGACCTGCTTGGACCTTTCGATGTCAGTAAAACGATCTTTACCACGGGGGGGGGGGGGGGGGGATCTATGCCTTCCAGGACGGTTACTTATTTTATCTTTATACTTAATAAGCAATTCTTGTATATATACATCATATATTATAATCTTAACCTCGGAACCGGCTCCAATGATTTTCATGAAATTTAGTATGCAGGGAGTTTCGGGGGCAATAAATCAGTCTAGCTATGACTGGTAAGAAAACATCTGAAAAAGCGCAATCAACTAGGTATTAATAATGAATACCAGCATGTTAGTATGCTACTGCAAGTAAGGACTTCTTCTGATGCAGAGAAGGCATGAAAATTGCACTAACACGTTTGTACTTTCAATAAGTCCAGCACGCGTAGCATGATCACCGAAGAAACGGTCTTTGTCGTGTCTCGGAAGAAAAGAAATTAAGTGTTCATGCTACGCAGGCAGGTTTATTGAAAGAAATTTGAAAGATTGAGGTTCCTGTCTATATAATCTGTCACTTTGCCGATTCGTCTGTAGACAAAGGCCGTTTCTTCGGTGTTCAATGTGTTCATGCTACGCATGCAGGTATTCTACCGATGTTTTCGTTTACCGACGTCAGTGGTGTCCAAGATGATTTTAAAAGCCACAGAGCTACATTGTCACAGGACCGTTGTGGCTCAAAGAAAAAGTACTTTTAACATTTCAAGAAACATTCTACAAGCAAATAAACTTACGTACAGAAATAATAATTAACGCTCGGGTCTTGGGGTTCGAGTGAACGCAGCCTGTTCAAGGATATTTCTCGCCTACTGGTCGACACTTCGCGTGACCAGAGGGCTGACTTATTCTTTGGCCAAAGAATTAGCATTGCCATTAGACGTGGCAATGCTGCCAGTGTTCTGGGTACGTTTCCAGATGACAGCGATAGGTAGGAGTCGCCTTTGTTTTTTTTGTTACTATTTTATTCGTAGTTGGTTTAAGTGTACATATTTAATTCATTTTTATTAGTTTTATTTTATAGTTGTAATTAACAGAAATAATGAGAAACCAAAACCGAATTAAAATAAAAACGGCTCCTAATCAAATTGCTGACATCAAAAGTCCAAGGCTAGACGTATGTCAAATGAGCTGACCGTTACACATCCTTGACATAATTATCTTTTCTAAGTAACCATGCGAATACAGCTCTTATTACAACTGGATAGAGGTGATGTGAACACATAAGGTTTTCCGACTAACGACGCCGCTTCATCTCTTAGCTTTCGAGCCTTTGTTCACCTGACAAGGTTCGCGATAATATTGAAATGCCGTACGTGAATAGAACGTCCATTCATCTATCGCTTTTGTGTGATACATAGACGGACGGAATTAGCAACAAGTTGAAATGAATAAACTGTTTATTATTTATTTAGATAAGATTATCATTTTAAATAAATAAATAAATAATATTCCACAACATTTCACACAACGCCAATTAGTCCCAAGTTAAGCTTGAGAGCTTGTATAATGGGTACTAAACAGCTGATAAACATACTTATATATTTCTAAATACATACATATTATAGATAAATTACACCCAGACACAGAACAAATGATCGTGCTCATCACACAAACATTTGTCCTGGGTGGGAATCGAACCCACAACCTCCGGCATAGCAGTCAGGGTCACTAACTACTACAGTCAAACTAAAAAACGCAAAAACTATTTTAAACTTAGAGTCACAGCCTTATGAATATAAGCCAGCATTGCGCATGTAAGCGGGTACGCCTTTTATGTCTGGAGGCTGTTATTTTTCAGTTTTGTAGTTGTTTTTGCTTGAGTTTAGATTTCAATGTTAATATGAATTTACTTGTTTTTTTTTTATTCTCGGTATATTGGAGTGTGCTAGCTAACACGTGACAATCATTCTGAAATGTAATGTTTTACAATGTGTATAAACATTAGTGCTATTTATTGAGCATTTCATTGTATAGATTCTTTGTTTACCTAGTTCTTCATACGAATCAGACAGATGTGTTGCTGGGGAGTTTGTTCCGCCACTTCTTCTTCCCAGCAAAAACACTAGGAAGTGGCGAAGGGTGGGCCGTTTTTGGGGGACTGTCTTTATGTATTTTTTTTAACGTTCAAAAAGTGCTGATTCTCAGCCTAATTTGAATAAAGACTTTTGATTTTGATTTTGATTTTGAAAATCTATACTAATTCTTTTATTAATGTGAAAGTAACTCTGACCACCTGTTTGTTTCCTTTTAACACAATATGTCCTAGTTTAAGATGTAGTATACTCTATATTTCGATAGTATGGCGGGAAAAAGCTACTGCTTAATAAATTAATAATTACACAGGTACGAGATAGAATGAGCCACAATTTTATATCTTCTTACATTTTGAGTTCATTTATAAGATATTAAATCCACTACCTATATGGTGACTTTGTTGCTTGATTATTAACTAATTTTCTTTATTAAAAACTTTCTTTATTAAAAGAAGCTTCAATTTTAGGAAGTTATTTTAGTTATTGTTTTAAATCTGTGATTAATGCTCGTTTAGTATAATATTGCGATTTGATGATCAATGTTTTAATATGAAGCGGCAAATAGCCCAATTACTAAGGACCGGCGATTGAGAGGTCGTAAGTTCCTACCCATTGCATTATTGACGTGAACCCACTACAGACGCAAGCATATTTTGCTTAGTTGAGGGGTTAGCAGACTAGTAACGTGCAACCAACGTTGCTAAAAAAATGCCCATTCCAAAGCTAGAACTACTTCGGCGGAGCCACGTTTATATGGCTCCTTTAGTTTACAATGCTTTGCCTAAGTCAATTACTCAACTATCCTTCAATAACTTTTGTGTTGCGTTGCGGAAGTGGTAGTTACAAGAGTGCTTTTATTCGATAGATGAGTTCTTTCAAAAGTATCCCTATAAATTTTATACTTTAAAACTCAGACATATTTAATTTCAAAGCTGTAGAATTGTACCTAATTAATGTTTTAATAAATGTGTAAAAACTTGTACTATTGCATGCTATATATTCTTGGCCAAATGTGTGTTACTAAATATTATTTAAAAGAACTTCATGTACAGACGCCAGCACATCAAGTTACCCCAATGTGTCAAATTTTTCCAATTGAATATGAACCTTATTCTGTTTGTCATAAAGTTAAAAAACGATCAAAGAAATTTGACACATTGGGGTAACATGGTGTGCTGGCGTCTGTGCCTACCATGTTTGATGCAATAAATGAAAGAAATGAAAAATGAAATGAAAAACTTTCATACTAATTCTAAGGTACATAACTCTTGCGGCAAAAATACTTACTTGCCAAACTCAACGCCAGTGTGTCAGACTCGTACTATTTACGAGAATTTCTTGCAAGCGTATGATTAGCTTATTGTGTTCAAGCTACCGTTTCAGACTTTGACAAGGCCGATGTAATAAATACTATAGAGATATAATTACACCGAGTTTCAATGTCCGTCGTGTTGTAATATTCAATCGAATAGATATCAATAATGTAACCGATTGGCATTTTCATTGTTATTGAAGTAAAATATTCAATATTTGAGCTGATTCATAATGGATTTTAATTATGTATTGTGATTTGATTGAATTCGAATAGAATTTAATTATTTATGCGAAGTGATTATGCTTCATGCATGAGTTAGAGCTTTCCCGTCAAAGTCAATTGTGTGGTTTAGAAGTTTTGTGGAAATAAGCATTAGTTGCTGAAATACTCGTAGTAAATAGTCAATGATGTAGTAAATAAGCGTTCTTATGCTAGTCTTCACTATTACATGGTGACACTTAAATGTAACCGGTCCTATTGAAAGTCCAAAGGGACGACTTATGCTCAGCAGTAAAAATCCTGTGGCTAATATATTATGATGACGTTGACTTGAATGTAATGCCTAAGTGACATTGTAATGTTTGACTTTCAACTATCCACGCTGGGCCAAATGTTGAAAATCAAAAGGCTTTCTAATGCTTTTGAATACGGCATCATTTATTTACCTTTTTTTATAAATATTTTTTTAATTTTATTTTCATATTTTCGTGTCAGTAAAAAACGCTGAAAAAAAAGTTAATTAGTTGTTATGAATTGATTTGCGCAGTATTACAAGGGACTAACGGTGAAATGTGTGGGTGTACTTAATAGTACCTACTGCACTAATAGTTCACCCACATTTTACTCACTTATTTTAATTATGCACTATACTTAATCCTTAGAGGATCTGAGACGTGAGTCATGTGGTAGGTGTGTCTTAAAATTAATATGCAGTTTATACTGTTATACTGTACCTACTTTAGAATTGGACTACTAATCAATCAGTGATTATGATAAACTTAGTATTTGAAGTAAGATAGGAGTCAAGTGCTAGTCAATCTGGTGTTGAAGAAAACTGATTATTTTCACTCCCATTACTCAATCATGCTATTAAACTGCAACACACGCTGGACGTATGATTTAACGCAGATACCTTCCACAGTAAACGTAGGTACAAACCTGCAGATGCTACAAAACCCTAAATGCACCATCTGCCCAAAAGAACCGCAGTTATCATTCCAAGTCCATATTTATCGAGACATTGTCCTGCAAATATCCAGATTTCCTAACAATTACTTGGACAACGTACGCAGTACGTCCGAGGAACGTGTAATAGCTGTTATTGCACAGATGTCGAACTGCCATACAAAACCGGAATAAGCAAATTACCTTTATAATGGTAGCTAGCCTGTAATTAGCCGGACATTTCTTGAATCACCCAACTGTGGGCATGTACAGGCGGTGTAAAAATACTTTGAACTTGTATTGTTTGCAAAACTTATTGAGCATGAATTTATATGACAGATAAATTTTGCGGTGGCCACTTACGAGTTTATACCTACCAATTACTTTATTCCCTGAATAAAGCAAACACAACTATACAGTTGTAGCGGTCACAGCTACACCGGAATTCGTATGAATTCGTAATATTAATTTAAACTTTTTATAATTGTAAACACTCCACAATACAAAACTTTTCCTTATTGTCCCGTTACACCGAACTGTCAAATTTGAACAAACGTCAAACCAAAGACCAAAAAACTTCAAACACAAAACACGATCATTGTCTGTGGGTGAAAACTAACATATTTTATTAGAAGTATATTTACATATTTATTTAGTTGCTATATTTACATCACACATAATATTTTATTTACAAATTTAACAATACGCATAATTATTTACACTATACAAAATATAGGCTTAAAATTGTAATGTTCTGGTCGCTGCCTTTCCGAACGCAACTTCGGGCGCGTTCGGCAAAGCTCGGCTTTCATCGGAGCATATGACTTGCCTAATAGCGATAAAGCATCGCCATGTAGATCAGTACTCGTTTTGACCTCCCGAACAGTACACGCTTGAACTTACAACCAAATCTAGACTTGCTCGTAGACCTAAGTTCTGCTAGTTGACTCGATATCGTCTTCTTAGCTTTTTGTCTGTGTCCAGTAATTTCCCCGCTGTCGTCTTAACTTAATTGTAGCCTTAAGCGACTCAGAAGTGTTGAGAAATTAATTATACAAGGATAACGTTCAAACCACCGTTTCATTTCGCCATTTTGCTCTATACACTTCATTGGTGACCCCGTCAAAGAGCACAGTAGCCACGCGGAGCAAAGATGCCTACCGGAGCAGAGCAGGGAGCGCAGGCGGACGCAGCAATGGTCAAGCAGGACGTGTGCAGAGTCAGCGTGAAGTTGCCGCCATTCTGGCCTGAGGAGCCGACACTTTGGTTTGCACAAGTAGAAGGTCAGTTTACAATAGCCGGCATTACCGCCGACACCACAAAATTCTACACGGTCGTGGGTCAGCTAGACCATCGCTACATGGTAGAAGCTCGGGACATAATAGAGAACCCACCAGCACAGGACAAGTACGCCAAGCTGAAGGCTGAGCTCATACGTCGACTATCCGACTCGCGTGAAAAAAGGGTTCAGCAAATCCTCACTCAAGAGGAGCTCGGCGACCGGAAGCCATCACAGTTCTTGCGGCACCTGCAGACTTTGGCCGGACTACATGTTCCAGACACATTCCTAGCCACGTTGTGGGCGAGCAGGTTGCCGACGAACATACAGACGGTAATAGCTTCCCAGCCTAACCTTCCGCTTCAGTCTGTCGCAGATTTGGCCGACCGCGTGCACGAGATCGCGCCAACGCGGCCAGCGCTCACGACACCTCCCGCCGTGGCGAGCACGAGCACCAGCAGTGACATCGCGGAGCTGAAACAGTGCATGGCGGAGTTATGTCTACAGGTGGCGGCTCTACAAAAGCAAGGTCAGGTACACCATCGATCGCGCTCCACAGATAGGTACCGGCGTGGTGACAGAGAACCGACCCCAAGCCGACGCCGCAGTCGCTCGCGCTCCAGCAGCGCGTGGAACGACGCTCACTGCTGGTACCACAACAGTTTCGGTGACAGGGCCACGCGGTGCAGGTCGCCATGTACGTACGCGGGAAACGCCGTCGGCAGCCGGAAATAGCGGCAAATGGCTGCCCTCACAAACCACGCCGCCTATTCGTAACAGATCGGGACTCTAAAACCACGTTTTTAGTAGACACAGGGTCCGATCTGTGCGTATACCCACGTGCAGCCCTACGACAGCAGCGCAGCAGGACGGCGTACCAGTTATACGCGGCAAACGGAACTGCCATCGACACGTACGGTTGGGTGGAGCTCCACTTGAATTTAGGGCTTCGCCGCGTGTACACGTGGAAGTTCGTGGTTGCAGACGTCACCAAGGCAATCATAGGCGCCGACTTCTTGGCGCATTATAACATCTTGGTAGACCTCAAAAGTCACCGGCTAATCGATGGGCTGACCCAACTGTCTTCGCCGGCGTCGCCAGCGGCCGAATCAGCAGCAATGATCGCCTCAGTGAAGTCCGTAGGAGGCAACACGGAGTACCACGAGATACTTCGCCAGTACCCGGAAGTCACGCGGCCTGCTGGAACACAGAAACAGGTCAGTCACGGTACCGAACATCACATCCGCACTACACCAGGTCCGCCTATCACTGGACGACCTCGCCGTCTTGCACCAGACAAACTGAAGGCAGCACAGAGGGAGTTCGAGGCTATGCTGGCTAACGGCACAGCACGGCCGTCAGAGAGTCCGTGGTCGTCCCCACTTCACCTCGCTCCTAAGAAGGACAACAGCTGGCGGCCATGCGGTGACTACAGGGCACTCAATGCCCGTACTGTTCCGGACAGATACCCCATCCCGCATATACAGGACTTCTCACATCAGCTGGCTGGCAGCCGAATATATAGCAAAATCGATCTCATTAAAGCATACAATCAGATACCAGTCCAGCCAGCCGACGTTCACAAGACAGCGATCACAACACCTTTCGGACTGTATGAATTTCCATTCATGACCTTTGGCCTCAGGAATGCCGCTCAAACGTTCCAACGGTTCATGGACGAGGTGCTGCGCGGGCTGCCGTTCTGCTACTGTTATTTAGACGATATTCTCTTGTTCTCAGAGACAGCAGCCCAGCACACCGAGCACCTGCATCAGCTTCTGAAGCGGTTATCCCAGTATGGAATTATTATTAACTCGGCAAAGTGTGAGTTTGGCCGTACCACCATAACTTTCCTAGGACACGAAGTATCCGAAGAAGGTGTTCGCCCGCTGCAGGAGAAGGTGCAGGCAATCCAGGACTTCCCAGCTCCCAAGACTGTCAAGGAGATGCGTCGCTTCCTGGGTATGTTCAATTTTTACCGCCGCTTTGTCCCAGATGCCGCTCGCTTACAAGCGCCACTCAACGTAGTTCTGGCAGGACCTAAAACAAAGAGAACACAAACAATTAATCTATCGCAAGAAATGCTAGACGCTTTTAACGCTTGTAAAAATGGCTTATCTAGGGCAGCTCTGCTTGCTCACCCAGAGCCCAACGCCGAACTCGCGATATTTACAGACGCTTCAGACACTTCTATGGGTGCAGTATTACAGCAGAAGGCAGGTGTCACATGGAACCCACTAGCATTTTTCTCTAGGCGACTGTCAGCTTCACAGAAAAAGTATAGCCCTTATGACAGGGAGCTCTTAGCCATCTACGACGCAGTCAGATACTTCCGCCACATGGTTGAAGGTAGGCACTTCACCATTTACACGGATCACAAACCCCTGTCATATGTGTACGCACACAACCGTGACAACTGTTCACCGAGGCAATACCGGTACCTGGACTACATTGCTCAATTCACCACGGATATCAGGTTTGTCGCAGGCAGGGACAACATTGTGGCAGACGCGCTGTCGCGTGTGGAGTCGGTGGCAGTACCGGCGTGTAATTACACAGCTCTTGCACAGTCCCAAGAAACAGACCACGAGCTGCAGGGGCTCTTAAATAACAACAGCACGTCACTCAAGCTGTGTAAAGTGCATTTCACGGACTCAGGCACTGAACTATATTGTGATGTCTCCACTGGTAACACCCGCCCTTATGTTACAGAACCCTTCAGGAGGCAGGTGTTCCAAAAACTACACCAGCTGAGCCATCCCGGCAGACAGGCCACAGTCAAACTGATTTCTGAGCGTTTCGTTTGGCCTGGCCTAAAGAAGGACTGCAGGGCCTGGACCAGAGAGTGCGTAGAGTGCCAGAAGAACAAAATCTCGCGGCACACAACCAGTCCCACCTCCGCTTTCCCCGTCCCTTCCCAACGCTTCTCCCATGTCCACATGGACATAGTAGGGCCACTGACCGTGTCATCAAATTACAGGTACATACTAACTGTGGTCGACCGCTTCACCCGCTGGCCTGAGGCGTACCCCATCGCGGACATCACAGCGGAGACATGCGCCCGCACTTTCATCACCGGCTGGGTGTCCCGCTTTGGCTGCCCCCAGCGCATCACTACCGACAGGGGCAGGCAGTTTGAGAGCAAGCTGTTCCACACCATCACGGAGACCCTCGGTAGCCAGCACCGCCCAACCACAGCATACCACCCAGCCTGTAATGGCATGGTGGAACGCCTACACCGCCAGCTGAAGGCAGCCATCCGCTGCCACACAGACACCAACTGGACCGAAGCACTACCCCTGGTGCTGCTCGGCATCCGCAGCGCCTGGAAGGAAGACGTCAAAGCATCAGCGGCAGAGCTCGTTTACGGCGAGCCCCTAAGACTCCCAGGCGAGTTCATCGCCCCCACACTCACCAGCACAGTCGACTACACCGACTTCGCGTCAAGACTCCGGCATCACATGGCGAAGCTGTCTCCAGAACCGGCGAGTCGACACGGCAACAAGCCGTTCTACGTGCCCGACAGCTTGTCAACTTCGTCTCATGTATTCTTGCGACATGACGCCGTTCGCCGACCGCTAGACCCGCCGTACACCGGCCCCTACAGAGTCCTGCAAAGAGGCGACAAAACGTACCGTATTGAGGTAAACGGAAAGGAAACCACAGTAACCGTAGATCGGTTGAAACCCGCTTACCTCAATAACGCAGACTACAGTCCCTCCGGTGTAACCAGCGCACCAACGGTCGCAAACACAGCACCAACGCCACCGCAGCCCACCGTCGAGAAGAAAACACGCTCCGGCCGCACCGTTCGCTTCCCGGACTACTATCACCCGTAGCTAAGTAGCCACGGTCTCAGGGGGGGAGTAGTGTAGCGGTCACAGCTACACCGGAATTCGTATGAATTCGTAATATTAATTTAAACTTTTTATAATTGTAAACACTCCACAATACAAAACTTTTCCTTATTGTCCCGTTACACCGAACTGTCAAATTTGAACAAACGTCAAACCAAAGACCAAAAAACTTCAAACACAAAACACGATCATTGTCTGTGGGTGAAAACTAACATATTTTATTAGAAGTATATTTACATATTTATTTAGTTGCTATATTTACATCACACATAATATTTTATTTACAAATTTAACAATACGCATAATTATTTACACTATACAAAATATAGGCTTAAAATTGTAATGTTCTGGTCGCTGCCTTTCCGAACGCAACTTCGGGCGCGTTCGGCAAAGCTCGGCTTTCATCGGAGCATATGACTTGCCTAATAGCGATAAAGCATCGCCATGTAGATCAGTACTCGTTTTGACCTCCCGAACAGTACACGCTTGAACTTACAACCAAATCTAGACTTGCTCGTAGACCTAAGTTCTGCTAGTTGACTCGATATCGTCTTCTTAGCTTTTTGTCTGTGTCCAGTAATTTCCCCGCTGTCGTCTTAACTTAATTGTAGCCTTAAGCGACTCAGAAGTGTTGAGAAATTAATTATACAAGGATAACGTTCAAACCACCGTTTCATTTCGCCATTTTGCTCTATACACTTCACAGTCAACAATTAATTAATTATGGCGTCATGTAACGTTGCTTGAAAGCGTTTTATCACAAAAAAAACAGACCAAATGCGTGATGAACTACGAATAGTGTAGGTTCCATAATCTGAGCTAAAATCGACGAATACCAATTATAATATTTATTTACACAGCACGTTTTATACAAATGTGCAAGAAAAGGCAAAAACAAAATACGTATTAGCAAAAATTATTTTTTGTTTATAAAACCATTTTTTTACTCGTATTCACATAAATACGACTCCACTTATTAAAATAAAATCTGATGCAAATTTTATTTTAATTGCAGTGATCTTATTAAAATATTTTTTACGAGACACGACAAAATTGCTTCCAGCGTCGATAGTATCGTTAAAAATACCTTATTGGTACTTCGCAAACATATATAGGTACTGTGTATAAAATAACATTAATTTTCAAGCTGACATTCCACCTGTCCAGAAAATATCTTAGTCCAATTAATATTTTGCACTAAATTTTTCTTACGATTTATTGAAGAATCTGGTTTCATTGCATGCATATTCTGTCTTAGCATCATTATTTATTAGCTTATCTTTATCTTAAGTGAGATGTAGATGGACTAGATGTTAGATAAGCTGAAGAAATTAATTTAATCACTAAGAAATTGTGACTCATTAGTAGTGACGGTATCTTTGAAAGTATAACGAGTATTTTCTTTATCTATATTTGCACTAATTGACATATCGCTAAAAAATGAAAAAAAGGTTATTATTTTTTTCTCTATAATATTTTTTTAGTACTTTATAAATTAAATCTAACAGAGACTCAATAACATCCAAACGGCTGTTTAAAAGTTAAACCATGATTGGTGATAGGGGTAGGCCAAAACGCCTCTGTACCGCGTAGGGCACGATAACCAATTGGATCTAGTTGTCATACTTAGATTTTTTGCAGTCATTGAGGGTAGTTAGAAGTGAAGGCGCAATTTTTCTATAATACAATAGCTTTACCCAGTTACTAGGATGTGTAGTTCAGAAAGGTATCAGTTAAACGTGTAGCTGACCAAAACTTAGTTGGGAAAGGCTACGCAAATCATAATAAAAACCTTGTCTTGATTTGACACTCAAATAGTTTTGTTAAAAATCGTAAATAAGACCACAAAAAAAAACAAATGCCAAACGTTTGCTCAACGACTGTACTTGTCATACTATCAGCGCTTCGAATTTGTGCATAAACACAAAACTATGCAATTAAAACTTCCGTTTGTGTAGTAGTAAAAGGGTTGAGCAAATTAGGCGTTGGAAAAAATAACCTCATGCAAGTGATTTGTACGGTGAAAAGCAATTACAGTTTAAAATAGAGCCGATTTACGTTGGGGGGGACCTGGTATTTTGAGCTCGATTGTCACAGGTGTTTATTCTAGGTCCAATGACAATAAATACGTAATTATATAGGGGGACAATGTTGTGATTTAGTAAATGACATATTAATAGTCTTACTTGAGAACGGAAATTTATACGTAGTCGCGATTTTATGTGTGTGATTAAGGGGTGGGACATGGTGAATGACATACGATGACAAAAAATAGAACATTATTTTTGCGCTTTGATCGAAATGCAATTTAGGTTCTTTGAGAGGCGGTGAGCGGAACGACTAGACCGTGTTTATTTTTGTCTGACTTTATTGAGGAGGAGTTCCTGGAACAAAACTGGTTGATTTCGATTTTGTTTACACATAACATCACGCCTGTATTCCCCAAATGATGAGACAGACGTGTGCTTTTAGTACACTCTATTTTGCCTGGTACATTTTTAGTTCCATTTCATAGAGGGCAAGTTTATTTAATTGCCATCAACTGAACACCATTCTAAACTCTGGATTGACTTAATGAAAAAACCTACTAACACTTTAACCGACTTGAAAATGCGATCCAGGACCAAGTGCATAGGCAGAGGCATAATGTTCAAGTTCAGTCAACCGTTTGGGCTTCCTATTCAGACCAACAAAAAAAACGGAAAAATCTAATGGAACTAAAAACGCCCGCGTCTCATTGCGGGCGTTGTTTAATTAAAAACAAAACATAGGTATGGATTTAGAAAAGTAGAGGCATAATAGTAGTAAGACTGGCACAGTGATAGCCTTGTTATGTGCTAGTGAGACTGCCAAGTCAGAGGTCTATAATGTTATGATTTGCGTCAAAAACGGTAAAAGTAACCATCGAAAGGAAACCGGCATGAATGAGAAATTATTTCTCGACGGCTTATGAAATCAAGTTATAGACCCCATGGGTAGCGTTAAAACTCTGACATTAGGTTAGTCACAAAGCAGACGATAAAGTAAGAAGTAAGACTAGTGATCTTCCTAACCTCACTTCGTAGTGGAGAAAGCAATGTTACGTAGCAAGTTCATGAAGCTGTCAACTCGTCAAATCTTGGCATGTCTCGGATCCAACGATGGTGGAATTACATTATTGTTGAAAAATCAAGCATGCATTGAGAGGCCGCGGTCTGTCGGTTTGTTTAGCGACCACAATGCCCCACGCTAACGAGTTGCGCGTCTGAATAAAACATTGCTATGAGAGGTTTGAGGGATGAGATGAAGAGTTTTGTGCGTGAGGGAAAGTAAAGAGATTAATGCAATGTTGATTCGAATCAGTTGACCGAACTGCAAATTTTGTTGCATATTTGTATGTATTATTTGTTGGATAAAACAAGTAGACTTTTAATAGTACTATTCAATATTTAATCCCACCAAAACATTTCATGTAAAATGTAGCGCTTCAGGAAGTACCCTAACATATTGATGAACATCAGTGCGTCAGTGACGAAATCGGTGTATTTTAGATATCAATAAAATCTAAAATATTAGAGCTATTCAATTGAGACTTTCTATGTTTAAGTATAAGTCTATTAATGAAATCATATGCTGAGAATATGAACTCTCTAGTACATCGGTAACTAAATCTATGAGGGTTCAAAAAAACGACGAAACACTTCGAGAAAAGGTAGGTGCCCTTGCGCTTCGCTTGGCTCATCTTGGCGGGGGCACTCCCGAGCCCCCAGATAAAAAATCTTTACTTTATTAGTTATTCAATTCTAAGTCAAATTACATATTTGGTACATCTTAGTATACACATGTTTATTACTACGGAAGGAAGGAAGGTAAGGTACGATGTACGTACACATCAATCGAATTTTAAAGAGCTACTATTTGAATATCCAGCTTTATGGTGTTCGATTTTTTAATAATAATTTTGTAGTAGTCCAGACCAGACAATAGGGGCTTTCTGTTATTGTAATTATAGGTATGTAAGATGTTGTGTTTTGTATACAGTATTTCAGTTATACTCATACACTAATATTACCTTTTGCACACAAATGAACAGACTGAGTTGCACTTAATTCCACAGGCATTTTCTACCTGTCAATCTTGTGGATAATGAAAAAGCAAAGGACATCTGGGGTGGACAGATAATTAGAACAATAAATAGACTAATATAACTAGCCATTGTCGCATCTCCCTTATCCTTTGTCCCACACAATAAACGGCAACGTTTCACTTTGCACAATAGACTCGGTTTGGCTGTAACCTAAATATCGGATTGTGGCACAGGCACTACGGAAATGTCACTGTGTATTCTATTGAATAAAGTATGTTTAACTTGTGGCGAACACCTGATAATGTGTCTTCTCACCTATTATGCTGGCTGAAACACATTTACGAATTTAGTATTGATTTGCCACTTTACAAGGTTGAAGACACATTGTTGCACCACTAACACTAAAAGTTTTGTAAGTGATCCTGAACCCAACAGCGATGGATTTTTTGTCGGTTTTCCCTTATTTGTAAGTTTTTGCTGATGTTCTTTTTTTCTTTATACTTATGCCGACTAGTCCAAAACTAAGCAGAGCATGTGCTATGAGTACTAAACTTCTGATAAACAAACTTATATATATTTCTAAATACTTTACTTACATGCTATCGATCAATTACACCCGGACACAGAACAAATGATCATGTTCATCATACAAACATTTGTCTTGGGTGGGAACCGAACTTACGACCTCTGGCATAGCACTCAGGGCCACTAAACCCAAAACCAACAGGTCAGAGTGCCTAGTGCGAGTTTGTTTTACGTTAACGCGATCGACAAGTTCATGACGTTTGGCGCTCCGATTGGCCCGCTCCAAGCTTTGAACCAATCAGAAAGCCAAACGCGGTGAACGTTTCGATCGCGTTAACATTAAAACAACTCGCACTTAGGGCACAGGTAACTATATGTATGTAGTACTTTCAAAGCGTTCCAAACATAACTTATTACAGTCAATTGCTAAAAATAGACGTCCCACGCTCCAGAGCAATAATTGCTTATTATGAAATAATTATTGACGAACTCAAAGTTAAAACTGTTTGAAATTTTTAACTTTCAAACAGTTTTAATTTTAAAAGTTCATCATCGACTGCTTAGTTTCACCTAATATATTATGTTCTTGTCAGCTTTCAGTCTAGACAGATGCAGTTGAAAACCAATACATGGAGTGTCCATCTGACCACACACAACCCAGTTTACATGACATCCTGAGACTGACATCCTGAGGTGAGACTGGTTGCCAATTTTTTTGCTTCTAACTACCCGTAACGACTATTAAAAACCTTTTCTGATAACCGAGACCCACTGCTCAACATGCTTTTCGAGACATGATAGGCTACAATACTTATATGGTCACCCCTCCACGGATTGAGTTTCACAAACGTAGCTCAACCTTCAAACGATCCTTGTCAATACTGAGATAGGGGCCTGTTTGGTCGCGCACAGGTCTTTTTTTTATTTTATTTTTTTATTTTTATTTTTAGTTTTTTTAATTATTATCTGTATTGTTGTTCTTTTGTGGTATGTTCTATGTGCCCAGATAAAGTATTTTCTTTCTTTCCTGTGGCCGTTATTATTAATCCACTAGCACCTAATCCAATTTCGCTCAATCACTAAAATTACATGGAATTTAAACACAGAGGCCGTATGAAATATCTTCGTAATGACACATGGCAGGTTGCAGATTAATTGAGTCCAAAGGAAATAAAAGCTCGCTCCTAGAATAGCAATTATGCTCTATATTAAAATGTGCTATTTTTAGCAGCACCTGTCTTCATCATGTGATAACTTGTCAAGCTGGTATTCCATGACTGCTCCGTCAACGATTATGTGACATTGACAGAAATAGATGCACTTTGCTAGACTAGTGGCGAGGGGTATGCGATGTGGATACGACTTCTGTAAAAGAAGTCGTACCCACATCGCATTCCCCTCGATTGATGACTAGGTATATAAAATATAAAGTGTTATTAGTATGTATTTTTAGGTTAAGGTATTTGTCTATGGGTCTTTGTTAGCTGAAATAAATGGTTTACATAACATAAATACATAACGTCACGCCTGTAATCCCCGAAGGGCTAGGCAGAGGTGTACCTGGTAGTACACCCACATTTCGCCAGTTATGTTTGAGTCCCAGGTAAAAGGGGTCGAGCCTATTGCCATCCATCGGGCACAATTCCAGACTTCGGGCTGCTACTGAGAAATCCCAGATGGAAAAACTCAATAACACTTTGCCCTACCCGGGGATCGAACCCAGGACCTCATGATCAGCAGTAGCGCTTGCGACCACTAGACCAACGAGTCAGTCAATGGTTTATTATTATTATTATTATATCAGACACTTACGAACTGTCTAATATTTGGGCTAAAAATAAGAGCAAATTACGTGTCCTTAAAAAATAGTATTTTTAAATATAATCGGATTGAGCGTCATTTATGATTTAATTGCTGAGGAATCTAAGAATCTAATTAATACGCTGTTTTTTGTAGTTATTTTGGATAACACCCATAACATTTTGAGCCCTTATCAGTACAAATTAATGCATTAAGAAAACCAACAAAAAAAAATAGATACAAAAACTGATTTAAGCATAATTTCTTGTTAGTATTCCGATACGCACGAAATCTCTTTTGCAACTCAAGAAGGGGTTGGAAAAGTTTGTATTTGAGAAAGTCCTTTTGAGTGACATTTAAATTAGGTTGACACATTGATAATGTTCTCGGCAAGATTAACCCTCAACGCAGAAGAAAATGTTAGATATGGAAAAATCACTTTTAGTACTTACTTTGTTTGTCTGTAAAATTGACAGTAGTTGGTAGTGGTTGGTAATAGTTGACAGTAGTGGGTAATAGTCAGCAGTAGTTGGTAATAGTTGGCAGTAGTTGGTAGTTGTTGCAGTAATATGCAGTATTACCTTCGTTCATATCTTTTTAGTATTTGAAAGTCACGAATAAAGTTATTAAAATCCTCTACTATATCATACAGTTTACGAGTATCACAGTGAGAAGGGTGTCAGGTGATGCCAATTCAGTAAGTAATATTTGTGAGGAACGTGGTTGATATTTCATTTTATATATTATGTTTCATCTTTTATTTCATAGTTCCCTCAATGAAGTAAATAGTGGCCTATATAAAACGCCATATAATGTTATGATGAGTCCTAAATATTCTCGTATACGTAAGCGTCACGCGTAAATACCTTTTTGTAGGTTGCTAAGGCCAGCTGCACATCAATCAACCACAACGTGTCGAAATTCCTTTGATAGTTTTTCAACTTTGTTACAAATAGACTAAGGTTCATGTTCAATCGGGAAAATTTTACGGTTTGGAGTAGCTTGATGTGCTGGCGTCTGAATATTAAACACATAAAACGAACACTTGTCTTTTAACATCCCGGTTTCATCCCGTACCATATAAAACTCTTGCCGAGCCCCTTAATATGACTAGTAGGCTCGCCTAATAAAAAAGCTTTCAAAGTTACTATTTTAATAGGTGATGCAGTAATGCCCTTTGCCCATTTAGATCGACGGCAGGTGGTTGTTGAGGCAGATTTCTCAACAATTGCATCTGTTGGTGAACTACATTTTTTATCGTACGGTTTTAATTAGGTTTAAAGGCATGCGCTTTACTGAACCTGCTTAATTTTATTAAAAGTTTAACGGCATTCTTTGCATTGTTTGATCGTCGGTGTAAGAGTATCAAGATAACCAATAAGAATCAAAATCAAAAGTTATTTATTCAAATTACGCTGAGGATCAGCACTTTTTGTACGTCAAAATTACATAAGACAGTCCCCCAAAGAGCCTGCCCTTTGCCACTTCTTAGTTCTTTTGTTGGGAAGAAGAAGTGTAGGAACAAACTCCCCAGCAACACGTCTGTCTGACCAGTTACTAGAATTTGAATTTATACAGTACAATTAGTTATTAATATAAAACAGTTAATATAAGTTTTTTGCAACATATTAGCTAGCACACTAGAATATACAGAACGCTGGTAGTATATAACTACCGACCTTAATACTAACTTAACACAAGTAAAAGTTACTGACTAAAAAAAAGCCTCCTGGGCGTGCAACCTTTTAAGAGGCAGTGTTACTAATGCACAACTAGGTAAACCAAGGTGTGCATTTGTAACACACAAAATGCGCAAATTGTTATGTTTCAATGTAACAGATAAGTCTTTAGAGTTATCTGTTACATTAAAACATAACAATTTGGGCAATTTATTTAGATTGTTCTCAATACATTTCCAGTTTTGTAAGCAGTGATAGCCTAGTGGTGTGACCGGCGGATTGCCAAATCATAGGTCTCGAGTTCGTACCCAAGGCACGCACCTCTGACTTTTCGGATTCATGTGCGTATTGTATAGTTATCACTTGCTTCAAAAACAGTGAAGGAAACCGGCATGTTTGAGAGATATAGACTTGGCATATATATGGCTGAGGGCATTAAAACTCTGACACCAGGTTAAGTCACTAACCACACAACAAGAAGAATACTTTTCGTATACAAAACAGTTTAAACTTTTCTGTTTCTAACTTTCTATACTTACTTACTAGACATAATAATAATAATTTTCATAGGTTCACTTGTCTAGTGAATGCAGGGAAAATCTGCGGTGTGCCTAGGCTATGCCGGAGGTCGTGGGTTAAATTCCTACCCAGGATAAATATTTGTGTGATAATCACGATCTTTTGTTCTGTTTCTGTGTGTCATTTATCTGTAATATGGTATGTATTTAGAAATATATAAGTGTGTGCATCAGTTGTTTTGTACTCATAACACAAGCTCTGCTCAGCTTGGGACTAGATGGCGTTGTTTGCAAGTTGTGGAATATTTATTTATCTATTTAATTTCCTTTAATTCTATTGTTTCTTCTTTTACTATTATGCAAATGTGTCTCGTTTTGTAAATACACTTTTTTTCCTTTTATTAGCTACACAGTTAACGTTGAAACTCGAGTGAGAGAGCAACAAATAAAAAGGCACGTGCATAATTTCAAGTTGAAACTAATACCTTGAAAGCAAAAAAATAGATATTGTGCTATCAATTAAGTTACTTTTGTGTAAAATTGGTAAAGCAATGGATTTTATTTTGTTATTTTAAAGCTTTTGCTGTCTTCTGATAATGCAGTTACAATACAACAACAAACACTAATAAAATGTCACTAAAAATATGGGTAAGTCGTTTTATTAACGTATACGCGTAATGACGTCATGGCCTGCTTGTTTATATGGCACTATAAAATAGTTACTACATCTCCACAACCAGTTAAACTAGACCTCTTGATTTCCTTAAAAGGTGTTAACTTTCTTCTTTTTATTTCGAAGTCAAGTGTCTATGTAATGTGGTGCGCTCGCATAATTGTCGGTGGCTACATTGTTTCAATGTATTTACTGTCCTTGATGGCAGCTGACGAACGATGAGTCTTAAGCGTGTTCATTGAAATTGTCATAGAGTAGAAATTAGGAACAGAGGTTACTAAATAGGCTTGTGCACTAAACTTTAGTTTTTACTCCGTCATCTAGATTGCTAGAAAATGTTCGACACATATTTTTTTCTTTTTTCATTTGTTCAAAAAATAACGGCGCTACATCGAGTCAAAATGTCGCATGACGTCACTATCCTGTACAGTTTACACTGAATAATGATCTCTCAAACCAACTAATTCGTTGTACAGACGCCAGCACATCAAGTTACCCCAATGCGTCAATTTTCCCAATTGAATATGAACCTTATGTTGTTTGACATAAAGTTGAAGAAATTTGACACATTGGGGTGACATGATGTGCTGGCGTCTGTACCTAAGGTAAGAATATCAGCTCATTTCAACTGGTGCATAAGTAAGTAATCATCGTGTTGACTGGCAATAAAAAAAAATCTGATTTAAAAAAAAACAACAATCAGCCCCGAGCAACATACAGGTAGATAGATGTAGATTCCTTACTAATAACGTAACAAAATTAGATCGTTGATAGCGTGTCATTATCACATACCAAAGAATCAAATCTTCCAAACCCTTTAATAAATACAATAGGGAATATGCATGTAATTTAAATTTGGTTCGAATATTTTTTTTCCTAATCTTTAATGGCAGAAAATATGAGCTAAAACATTATTTAAAAAAAATAAAAGAGCGTACTAAGCGCGGGAAATTCAAATTTGTGAAACGCATCGCCATTGGTTATAACGAAACGTGACGTAAAATTTTAGCTTCATAGTGAGGTTAAACTCGTAAAAAATTTTTAGAAAATGACTGAAAGGGGTTTTGTAAAAGCACTATCTGAAAATATTTTTGCGTTTGGGTTCAAGCAATACCTGTAAACTGGTTTTTATTATTTATTATTTTATTGTTATTATGAATAGTAATAGGATAACAGTAAATGACGTCATCGAAATGGCGCGCGAAAATGGCGGTGTTTAAACAGCTCGATTTTTTTTGTATTTTAAATATTTTTTTTAGCTTCATTCTCATTCATTACTGCATTTTTAAACATGTTTATATTTTTTTACTATTTGTTAAAACGTTGTAAACAGTGAATTAAAAATATTAAAAAAAATACATGCATAATTATACTTACCCTATTTACATTACTTGCCTACTCATCATATCTATGTGTAAGGGGTTGTGGCTAAATAATAATAGACTCACGAGTCGATTGAGGGTAAGGCTACACTTTCTGAGGTTGATCCTGTGATTGGTGACCATTCATTACATAATAATCGTTGGTCCTGGCTGCCAAAGGTAGTAAAGAGTTTTTGTTAACAACAACCAACATTTCACTCCCCATCTCTATACACAACATCACTCCTGTACTTGTACGCAGGATTAAGCAGAGGTATGATAAATGATAAATAATATTTATTTCTGTAAATAGGTTTTCACAGACACTTTTACACGTGAGCTTTTTAACTAGTAGATGAGATCGGAGTTCCACTATCCGACTACTCTGAGAAGAAACACCGAAAGAAACTCGGAGGTCATAGTCTCTTTTAAAGTCCAGACAATATCTTGGTCAAATCATGTAAGATCCATGCAGAATAGTGTCTGAGATAGTTTTTGAGAATATAACGACACAGAATGAGGGGACCAGATCAGTCAGTGCAAGCATTTGTCAGTAATCGTGAGCTCCACTCGGAACTTCAAGTTCATCAGTGTTCAAGTCCTATGTAATAATTATGAGGCGAGTCTATTTCTAGCAACTGGACACGAATCCAGACTTCGGGGACACACATACTTACCCCAACAACACTTTTCCGACCCGATAAACGAACCCAGAGCCGCATGCTCAGCAGTAGCACTGGCTAAAGAGGAAGATCTTTGATTTCTATATACTATTAAGGTGTATTTATTATAGTGTAATGCCAATAAACACAACTTCCTTTCTTTTCTTTTCAGTCCCCAAGCCTTTATTCTTTTCATACTATATTACCCTTTTAATAACGTCTAAAGTTTGTCGCATCTGAACTTATTTACCAATGTAATCAACAAGTTCTATATTGAGACAAGCAACATTTTTTTTGTGTTACTTTTTCCTGGCTTCTGTCGCGCGCCCTGTCGAGCAATTATTTCAAAACTAGTAGGTACCTATTTCAAAAGTTGTTCGTAATTAACAGGTTGTACACAGCATCTGCTTGCTGGAAAAATCAACGAACTCTCGTCGTTCTTCGACTTTAAAACAATCCTTAATGCTTTAGAATACAGTTGAGATTTGAGCAACAATGAGTAAGGTGATGAAACAAGACGATAAGTTGTCTGTTTTTTGGTGATTAAGAGTGCGTATAAAGGCAAAAAAAATCATACCCGCGCAATTAAGCAAATAAATAAATTTTACTCGTATTTCCCGTATTTGTTTTAGGTACGAGTATGTAGAAAGCGTTGTAAGCGTTTAGACATAAAAAGTCCAAAACAAAATGATATATTTGTTTTCAATGCTCAATCAAAATCCTTGCATACCTTGTACAACTGTAATAAAATGTATCAAATGGTTGCTATAAATGCCACAAGTCATAAACATTTCAATATATTTCTAAATGTATAATAATTATGTTTTAGCTTCATGAAGTTTCCGAAACTTTCATGTATTTACAAAAGAATGTTAAATCAAATTCAGAAAATTAGAAATTGTGGTTTATACTCCGCCTTAATAACTGTGTTCTATCATTTTACCAAAGTCACAAAGGGAAACAAGTAATAAGGGAATATAATACGGGAAATAAAGAGGAGATAAAACCAATTTTAAAGGAAGAAACAATAAAATCTATCGAAACACAAAAACTGGATAAGGCACCTGGATCAGATTTAGTCACAAATGAACTACTTAAAACTACGTTACCAGTGATAGCACCAAAACTTACAGAATTGTTCAATGACATCCTGGAAACGGAAATTATCCCGGAAGACTGGACTAAATCAACAATCATACTTCTGCATAAAAAAGGTGACAAGGGTGATATAGGAAACTATAGACCGATCAGTCTAATGTCTAATATTTATAAAATATTTTCAAAAATAATACTGAACAGAATTAGCAATACTCTAGAAGAAAACCAACCAAAAGAACAAGCTGGTTTCAGAAGCAAATTCTCAACTATAGACCATATACACACCCTAAGACAAATTCTACAGAAATATAAAGAATATAATAAAACGTATTACATAGGGTTCGTTGACTTTAACAAAGCATTTGATACATTGGAACATGGGTATATATGGGAGGCTCTAAAAAGACAAGGGGTGCAAGAAAAATACATACGAATAATTAAAAACGTATACACAGCGAGCACAGCCCAAGTTAAACTTGAATCTACCGGTAAGGAATTTCCTATTAAAAGAGGTGTACGCCAAGGAGATCCTATATCACCTAAATTATTTTCTGCTGTGCTGGAGATGATCTTCAGGAATTTAAACTGGTCCAAAAACGGCCTCAATATAAATGGCGAAAATCTCAACCATCTACGCTTCGCGGATGACCTGATTTTGTTCTCAGAGAACGCAGGAACTCTGGCACTAATGTTACAACAATTATCCGATGAAAGTGTTGAGGCCGGCTTAACTATGAACCTAACAAAAACCAAAATTATGACAAATTCCCATCAAACAGTAAACAACGAACAAATAACAGTTAATAATGAGCCAATAGAATATGTAAATGAATATGTATATTTGGGTCAACTTGTATCTACAGATGATTGCATGAATAAAGAAATAGAACGGAGAATTACTAATACTTGGAAACGGTTTTGGTCTCTTAAGGAAATAATGAAGGATACAAATATGCCAATGAAAGGAAAAAAGAAAGTGTATGAAATATGCATTATGCATGGGCGTTAACAGAACTACAAGAAAGTAAATTAAAAGTCTGTCAAAATTCAATAGAAAGGAGTGTTTTAGGTATAAGAAGAAAGGATAGAACAAAATTACAAGAAATTAAAAAGAAAACAAAATTCATAAATGCGCACACAGCATATAGACAACTTAAATGGCGTTGGACGGGACATATGCTACGAGAAGGTAAAGAGAAGTGGACTAAGTTAGTAACAGAATGGTACCCAAGAGATAGTAAAAGAAGTAGAGGTAGACAGATCAAAAGATGGGAAGATGACTTTAAGAAAATAGCAGGTTCGGTATGGACCCGTTTAGCGAGAGACAGGGATACGTGGAAATCTTTAGAGGAGGCCTTTGTCGAAAGACAAGCTGTGGTACAGAAACATCCAGTTGCCGATAATTAAAATAGAGGTTTAATTAAGTTAGTTTTTAGTAAGTAGGCATTCACTATTTGTAAACGTAAACAGCAATAAAGGCTATTTTATTTTATTTTTTTTTATTTTATTTTATTTATCTATCATTTTAGTTTTTTTTAGTTTTTAACGGCTGTAGGCTCTAATAGTCTTGTTTATATCTACTGTTTTGGTATGTTAGAAAAGGTAATTTTAGAGGGTGCGTGCCCTTACACAATTATTATTGTTTGAAATAGTTTGATTGTTAGTAATGATTAGGAAAGTTGTATTATTAGTGTGACTAGAAACCACAATCTATGAATGTCAAATATATCGCCTGTAATACTTTTATTTCAATAAAGGATTTTCGGATATTTTGAAATGATTTAGAATATATATTTAATTATGCAAATTTGATAGGCTTGTAAACTTTTACAAAAAAGACACATTGTCTGAAACAATTTTATTTTGCTAAGGAACCTTTTCTTATTTAGAATTATGTAGATACAAACTTGTACATTACTTTTTTTATAATTTATAGACAAAGCAGTACAAGAACAAGCACAAGTATTTTCTATTATTTAATGCCAATAATTAAAGAAGTACAGCCAAAAGCTTTTAGTTACAGAGAGTTTTAAAAGTCAGAAAAATACCTAAATCCTGTTTGTTACCCTCCGCCAACCATACACATCGCTATCAGGCAGTCAACACGTCCGAAGCCTAAAAAAAATGTTCGCAAACCACCATTAAGCCCAACGAAGTGCCGTGGACGTCATAAAATATATTTTCCGATAGTCAAATTGCAGCATCGGCGTCGCCCACAAATCTTTTCCGATAAATTTTGCCCAGCAGTGGTACTAGAGGTACTCGGATGTATCTCGAAGACTATTCGTTCGATATAAGAAATGTGTTAGTTGTAGAAAGTGTGAAAATAGTAGCAAGTCGTCAATAACAAGCGAGTTTTATAAAAAAGTAGAACTGACGCTGTTATAGCTTAGTTGCGAAAATTTATTGCTGCTTAACATCTAAGCTAAGAGTAGAAAGTCAGTTGTCATGTGACTTTTAAAGAATTTTGTGAAACTTTTTTTTGAAAATTGGCACTTGAAAACTTTCAAATTCTACTGGTAAAGCTTTTGTATAAATCACTAGCACCAATAATAAAGTTTCATAGAAATATGAAAAGCATCGCAAAACGTTATGATATGTACTTTTTCTAATCATAATCATCATAACTTCACGGCTGTAATCCCTGAAGCAATAGACAGAGGGGTACTTCTAGTAGGTCCCTTTCTTCACCCATTTTTTTTGCCAGGTATGTTTATTGTCTTATGTAACGGGCACGAGTCTTGGTTTGTGTTATGGATAAATTCTAGGTGGAAAAGTCTAACATCATTTTGCCCGACCCGGGTGTCGGACCCAGAGCCACAATAAACAGCATTAAGTTCGAAAGTACTTCTCCAGTTTCTTTAAAAAAACAACCATTTTATTAGTAGCCTGAAGTACGGGCCACTGTCGGGTTGAGCCGTAAATGCATTTTGTGAATTATACCAGCTGAATGTGGTGACTGGCCAAATTGTCGGCTCACCAAATGGACGGATCCTTCACACCTGCGCCCTCGGATACGATTCGTAAATCACACTTGGGATATTAAAATGTTTTGGGACTTTCACCTTACAAGAGATTGAGGTTGAGGTAAGCGCGTAAGTGATATTTCATTCAAATTAATTGAACTATTAATATTTTTATCACGTTTCTATTAACATGCAAAGAAATTATAAATAGTTTGAGTGAGAAAAATATTATTAGACTATCTAAGATATATTTAGTGCTGTATGTAGTAAAGTTATTAATCAACCTTAACTTATTTTAGACAAGGCCTGGCAAATTATGACGATGACTTAATTCTTGTCGATGCAGTTGATGCTGAGAAAAGGTCTTATTGTATAGCTGATGTCTACGATACTAAATTTAGTATTGTTACAAAAGCCCCATTTTTGAACATATTCATGGTAGCCATTACAGAACATTTTGCGTGTCAACATTCTCAAAGCAAATAGAAAATTTTTCACTGTTCTATCGCAGTTTCATCGTTTGTAATGGGCGCATGTTGAAATTTGTGTGCAAAGATTTATAGCGAACATTTAGTTTAAACTAGATTACTAGATACTGAATTTTGTAATTGGATTCAGGCAATATTATTATTTTGTCTAGATAGTAATTTTTTGTCAGAAAATTTAGTACTGTCAAATAAATACGATATTTTTCAGAGAAAATCATAGCTACAGAAAAATTGATTGAAACAGTGGACTAATTATGGATTTTTCTTCAATCTCTTGATCATTTCTTTGACATACCTAATTAATTATTTTAACTTTAAATGAATAATGATGTCGAAATGATTTTCTTTTTGATTTAACTCGTCAACTGCTGGAATTTCAGACACAATTAAATTACCTGTTTTTCTCGGAAGCCGGCTTCCTCTGGGGGCCTGATAAATAAAATAAAAGTTTAATAAAGTTTAAAATATTTTGATGAAATTATAAGGTAAGTTGTTAAATTCAATAACTGATTTTAGTATACTTTCCAAATTACTTGCAAAATGTTTTGTAAAGTTTTTTAAGCCAATAAAGTATTTTACGCCGATTTTCGATTTCGGCCAGTAAAGAAACTATTTTTGGTCGGACTGTACCGCGCGTCCGACAACCAACATGAGAACCGTCCGTAGTTTGTAAACTAATTCACATTTTTTTGGGTTGCGAATTCCGAGTGATTTTATCTTTGCTACGCTCTACACATAAAAGTTTCGTAAAAGCAGTTACAAAGAACTTTTTTTTTATGTTGTTTTTCACGTCAATCTGGGAATGACAAAAAAATCCGTGTCGACGGCATACATTTTTAAAAGGAAATACGAGTGGGTCAGGGTAGAGGACCGAGATTTAAGGTTAAGTTTCACTTGCCAAGGTTGATTAGTAGAAGAGTGACCAATGATCCAATGGGGGTTCCTATATCCGAGACCTGGACAGAACGCTATGCTGTTGGTCCCAACTGTCATCATAGTTCTTAAAAAGTTGTTACAAGTAATAAGAAACTCAAAAGACAGACAATTTAGTCTTACCAAAATGTGACATATCGTAAGTAGACTGTGGTAATTGCAATCACTTTGTGTGTAATAATGGTATTCAGCTGCAACCGGTTACAATCAAAGTCGACTCCAATACAGGTACATTTGAGTTTGAGTTAAATTATACATACATACATACATATCGTCACGTCTGTAATCCCCGAAGGGCTAGGCAGAGGTGAACCTGGTAGTACACCCACATTTCGCCATTATGTTTAAGTCCCATGTAATAGGGGGCGAGCCTATTGCCATCCTTTGGGCACAAATCCAGACTCCAAGCTGTTACTGAGAAATCCCAGATTGAAAAACTCAATAACATTTTGCCCGACCCGGGGATCGAACCCGGGACCTCATGATCAGCAGTAGCGCTTGCGACCACTAGACCAACGAGGCAGTCGAGTGAGTTGAATTATTGATCACAAAAACTATGTTTTTGAGGTTTATATGTTTATTACAGTAGCTGTTGAAACTTCACGAGATATCACATATTATCCTACTAATATTATAAACGCGAAAGTTTTTGAGGATGGATGGATGGATGTTTGTTTGTTACTCTTTCACGTAAAAACTACTGAATGGATTTTAATAAAATTTAGTATGGAGTTAGGTGACACCCTGGATTAACACATAGGCTATACTTTTAATCCCTGTATTCTCACGGGAACGGAATCTAAGCGGGTGAAAACGCGGGACGACTGCTAGTTAAAAATATAAATACACTAGCAAACGTCCGCGGTTTCAATACAGAGATAAAAAGCCTATGTGTTAATCCAGGGTGTCGGCTTACTCCATACCAAATTTTATTAAAATCCATTCAGTAGTTTTTACGTGAAAGAGTAACAAACATCCATCTATCCATCCATCCCCACAAATTTTCGAGTTTATAATATTAGTAGCATTTAAGACAAATTAAGTTTTTAGGGTCGTATTCAACTGTTTCATTTGAATTTAATTTCTAAACTTACGTTCCCAAGACATAGTGCAAAATATTCAAAGTCATTCATATCTAAAGATCAGACAAAAAAATGTAACCAGTGAGGACTGTCATTGACATTCATGTGACAAGCAGAATTAATATTGATTTAACGATAACGTTCTATTTGTATGAACAGACGCCAGCACTCCAAGTTACCCCAATGTGTCAAATTTTCCCAATTGAATATGAACCTTATTCCGTTTGGTATAAAGTTGAAAAACGATCAAAGAAATTTGACACATTGGGGTAACCTGACGTGCAGCTGGCGTCTGTACCTAACGATTTTTGTAACAATTTCGTTCTTGCAAAACCAATATAATAATGGCGATCTAGTATCTCTATTCATTTCATATCACGAATTCATTCATTAATTTAACCCACAAGTGCTTATTTGGTGTGCAATAGACACCATCAGAACATCGATTACTAATGTCAAAGTAAAGACAAATTATCTTGATATTACAAAAACCAATCACGTTTAGTTCAGCAATAAATTATTATGTTGCACCTTAACAGTAAAACTGATCAATTTATTATGAAAATTTTGTGTTACTCAATATGAACACTATGAGTTAGATAGAAGGCATGGTAAGGGAGAAACGTACAGTGAGCAATTCTAGAGTTCAAGTTTATTATAAACTAGCTTTTGCCCGCGGCTTCGCCCGCGTGGATGTCGCACTTCCGCCCCCCTATGTTTTCCCATTAATGGTTGAATTTTCAAAAATCGTGTTTTAGTGGATACTTATTACTAAGAAGTCCCCTTCAAGTTTCATGTCTCTAATACCAGCGGTTTGGGCTGTGCGTTGATATATAAACGTAATAATTTTAGCATAATACTTCCAGATAGACTACTTTCAAAGTTGATCCTTCCAGTATGTATGCATAAAGATTTCTGGTACTACTGACCCGGGAAAGAGCGCCGTACAACTGACCATGTGTAAAACAACTGAGACTAAGATCAACCTACCCAGGCGTATTGATTACAACCGTACCAAGTCAATCCCAATCCCTATAATAGTTATTGAACTATGCGTGCACATACAGACAGACAGACAGACAAAACATTTACTGATTGCATTTTTGGCATCAGTATCGATCACCAATCATCCTCCAATATTAATTTTGAATATATATTCAATGTAGGTACATAATTATCTTCGTAGTGTGTGATAGTCCATTGACTGTATGGCGAGCGATATTGTATCTTAAGATAAAATATTATAATATCTTAGCCGTGTGCAGCGCCCCTTGGTGAACTCCACTGCGGGTGACGTAACCTACGACAAACTTATTATTTGCGGTTGGTACAGTAGTCGGGTCTAGGGGTCGAACCGCAAAATTAAGTTTGTTTTTTATTGTATATACTTTTCCGGGATAAAAAGTACCCAGTGTTGTGCCCAGGATATTAAAGAGTAAGTATACCAAGTTTCATCGTAATCGAACCGGTAGTTTTTGCGTGATACCTGAACATACAGACAGACAGACAGACAGACAGACAGACAGACAGACAGACAGACAAAAATTTTTTTAATCATATTTTTGGGTTCAATGTCGGTCTAGTAACACCCCCTGCTATTTATTTTTTTGATATTTTCAATGTACAGAAATTTTACTTCTACAGATTTATTATAAGTATAGATATAGATGTGTAAGTTTGTTGGTATGTTTGTCACTGTTTGACGCTGAACAGGCTTAACAGATTTTGATGATATTTGATTACAGGGAGTTCATAAACTGTATATCCGAAAACATTGGTTTTCGCCTTGCAAGGTAGCACAGAGTGACTTTTATCAACTTGCATGACGTATATGTTACAGTAAGTGTGATTAATTGAACATTGTTAATAATATCCATCATTATTAATATTTGCCTAATGATTTGGTAAATGTAAAAATGTAAAAAACTAATTTCATCTCTTTTTGCAGTTGTTATTATTATTCTATACTCTCGTTGGTTCGATGACTAAAAGGTCAAGAGGTATTTGTTTAATTCACAGTATAAATCATAGTTGCGAAGATCATTATTGGGATCTATGTAAATGCGAAAGTTGGCCATATCAAAGTTCTTAAATGCGAAAGTTTACCATCGATGTAAGTTGTCGCGAAAGATTGAATGTTTCTACATAAGGCAATCTTACTACTGTTACAGACATCAGCACATCAAGTTACCCCAATGTGTCAAATTTATTTGATCGTTTTTCAACTTTATGTTAAGCAGAATAAGGTTTATATTCAATTGGGAAAGTTTGACACATTGGGGTAACTTGATGTGCTGGTGTACATTGAATTGTATTTAATTATATTTGTAATTGTGGCCACTTTTCCTGTTGACAGTGATGCCGATGAATTTTTTGATGCCCTAAAAATGTTTTACTGTTCTTTTGTTTAATAAACAAACAAACGTTTAAGTGTGTATATAACAGTATAAATAAGTTGACCTTACATTAAATAATATAATAAATTATAACGAGCTGGATAAAAAAAATAAAAGAGCCATTGTGCGCCGCTCCTAATATTTAAAAGTGAGAGGTGACCGTACAATCGCACGGTCGCCATTTTATTTGTCACGTCTCGTTTGACACCGCTGCCATTTGTGAACAAACTCATAGGGTTGACGGGGTCCATGTCCATTCAAGCAGTGGAACAACCTGTAAATTACAGAATCTGCGGGATTTAAAATACAGGCAGGATACGTGTGTGCCAAATAAATGACATTCTAGTTTTCCAGATGTTTATTTGCAATGTAATATGTTGGTGTAAACTAAATACCAATCCATTGTAGGTATATTGTAATAGTGACCCGTCGTATACTCTGCTCCCGAAGATTGTAACGTGATGTTAAAATAGTATAAATGACCTTCTCCAAGAACTAAGCTATCGAACACGAGAACATTTATCCAAATCCTGCTCGTAGTTTTATAGATTAGCGCGTTTTATAGATTAGTTATTAGGCTTGATTAGTTTAAAAATATAGGTACATTTAAAACTGGTAGTTCGGGCTGGTGTCCGCAACTCCAGGAGTTTTGCTTACGGGTATAAAATAAGAAAAAATGTATAAGTATTACCTATGCTATTAATTTACTTTAGTCCGTCACATAAAACTTTAGTGAAAAAAGAAATCATTTGAAGGTGAATACCACACATTTTTACAGCATCAACACGAGATGAGTCAGCAAACACCATTGATAACAAATTAACCTAATAAAAAAACCCTGCTGCGGTCAACCTTCTTGTTGTAATGTTGGTTACAGCAATATTTTTATACTTTAAGACTTACGCCATTTTACTCACCTCAAAGTTACTATAGAACAAAATTCAATAGATATCAGATATTCACGCTCCGTGTTGTTCGATGACTTTATCGAGACATCTTAACGTTTTCAAGGAATTGTTCGAAAACCTCTAGATTCTGATCTAAAGGTTAACCATTATCATTGACAATCGTATTGCTTAATACCACAGTATATTTGATTGGATGTCAAACTAGTTACGAACTGAGATTAGAGTTTAGTCAAAGTTTCGGCGAACTGTTTGTGTGTTTAGCTGTAGGGGTTTCGCCTTGGACTGCAGGTTATCGGTTCGTGTATTACTTTCGGGGATATGTATTAGGATACTACGTAGTATCTCGAGGATTGCCAGAAATTCATGCTTCAGAAACGTTTGTTCAGAAAGCGATAGAGACTAAAATTACTTCATCCTTTGATACTTTCGCCTGTTTAATGCTTTACTTGAGAACTGTCTCGTTGGCTTCAAACGCTACTTGTAAGAATTAAGAGTCAATCGCCTGGTCGGTAAAGCATTATTGAGTTTTTTAGATCTGGAATTTCTGAGTAGTAGCCCAAAAGGTGGATTCTTGTCCGATTGTTGGCAATATACATCACATAATACTTAAATATAGCTGCATTTCGGAAAACAGCTGTGATATTATGTTATGCGTTTTGAGAAAGGTAAAACCTAAAGTGCACACACTAGGGTTTATCTTCTTATCGCTAAAACTATCACTTTCCAACAGCAATTATGAGTTTAATTTGTAGGAAGCCTATTGGTCCTAGCAAAATAAGAACTCGTAAACGTCTTTTACCACTCACTATAGGTATGTAAAGATTTTTGTTAATCGCCAAACTTGCAACGTATGCAACATCAAGAATACGCCATGAATATTTACGACATGTTATAATAGATACTTGTTCTTATAATTCTGGATACGCCTGCTGATATAAATTCTCAAAGTCGAGACGCACGCGGTGCAAGACCAGACAATATATGAACATAATATTTCATAAACTTTAAAGGCAATATTGAAGCACTCTTTGGGTCCCTCAAGAGCCTTGAAGAAGTTTGCCAAATGGAGAGTATATTCTAAGTAGTTTATTGTAAGTGCATTATTAAGTCCGTACTTTAACACTAAAGGACTTTGAGAGTTCGAGTCCCTATTAATTGCCTTAGTAATTTAGCTAACGAGACTAGTTTGTTAAGTATGCATTCAGTTATTATTTATTGTTCTGTGGAGACAGTGAATTGTGAAGGGTGCTTAGATAGTTACTGAAGAGATTGTTTTGTTAGATGGAATCGTTTGTAGTTTTTATAGAAATTTACTTTCAGTTACTTATATGATTAAAATAAACTTTTTGAGACAACTCTTAATACTAGGTGCGACTAATTATAGTAGTAAATTATATTTTGTTTAGAGATCCATATTAATGTATCTAGATCTTGACAAAATATAATTTTGTACCAACTTCGTCTTTCACCGTATCATTTTTTAATTTCTCTCCAACGGCCCATAAAGTTGATCGTTCTCGGCTCCGTACGTAATACCTATGACACAATATTTCTTGAAGTTCCAAACAATATTGAGTCGCTCCGACGACGTCCCCGGGCGACAAACTTCCACGCTCTATTGTGATAAACGCCAAACAAACTTGGTCAAACTCGGCCAACTTGGCAAATTTTGGGCGAAAGGTGCACTCATATACAAACTCCAGTAAAGTTTTAATTGCACTAGATTGCAACGTTGCCACATATTTGTGAACTAACGTACGTAATCTAGGTGCATTTAAAACATGCAAGTTTTTGACTTATTCGCGTTGCGCTGTGGGACCTAGTTTAATGTTGAGAATTATATTTGTAAGTATTGTCTTTGTTTTGATGTCGTTTCGACAGTTTTATTGTTTAAAATTACAAGTGTGTGAAATTCATCTACTAACATTTTAATGCTTACAGATATCAACATGTAGAATTATCTGCGTTTTTGTCTAAGTTTTTGCAAGAGCAATTATTAAGTAATAACTCTGTTAGTAATTTGTAACTGTTTTTTTTTTTGCGTTTAGATTGTTTAACATTACTTAAGTAATGTTATTTAGGCAAGAATGCTTCGCGAATATTAATTTTGTAACACAATGTTATTTCTCATTGAAAAGCCAATACATCCTGACTCTCTTTTATTTTTAATCCAGTGATTTAATTTAACATCTTTCATTTTAACAACATGTAGTATTTTGACAACTTAACAAATTAACACGGCCTCCACAGCGAGCGACAACTACGGTTAAAATAAAATAATATTCCAAAGGTGTTTGGTATTAATAAATCAATGATTTCCGACCACTTCGCGCCCTCATAATGGAATTATTGAAAAATGTGCATTTTAACGCGCACACTTCATTACGATTCCCGTCATGCAAGCTTCGCATAAATCGAACCGCGAATTCCAATATTGCCGTTAAAGATTTTATAAATTTAACGCCTCGAGTGCTGTACCTGCCTAAGTGGTGAACGAATATAATAATATTCATTGAATGAAAGATTGTTTACTTACAATTTGGTTTTACTTAATTAACCTGTACCTGTACACCTGTGTGTACCTTATTTACCTGATAAGTTACATCTGTGAAAAATCTGCATTCATATTAGATACTCGGTAATTTAATGTCATGTAAAATGCATGTCGTTTTTAAATGTGTTGTGCTGTAGTAAGTAATTCTTGTATTGTATTTAAATTAGCTATCAATGTCCGTGTTGTTCTGGCATCAATATGAATCAATCCATCAAGGAGACTGATCATTATGTGGTGGACAGGAGTGATGTAGTCTAGTTGCTTGACGTCATTCGGTTTCACAGCTTTACCTTGCTTGCTTGTAATTGGGTTCTTGGTTCAGTCCTTATGGACCTCACAAGATGTTGTACTATTTTCGCTTCGTATCTTAGAAAATGATTGTGAATCAATCATATTAGTAGCATCTTACAAAAACAAAGCAATGTACTAAGTGTTATTAAAAAAACTTAACCTTTTTAAAAAACAGTCTCGAATAAATAAAAGTACTCCCACAAAATTTCCTGTGAAGATAAAAGGGAAGACACCTAAATAGATAAAAAAAAATACGAGATTCAGTTAAGTTACGTAGGAAGTTTACTTACCGCCAACTAATGGACAATATTCTATTTTGGTACTCTTTGACCTTTTGAAGGTTACGCATGAACGATTTCCTCGAAGAAAGTGCTATGTCATGTAAAACGTTACTGATCATACGCCTATTTATAGCATAGAAGAGCATCAACCTGTGAATATGAACCTTATTAAATTGGCCCGTGGTTCAGGGGCAAGTTCCTATTATCTGCCTATTTGCGTAGGGAATAAGGCCTACAAGGCTGTTTATTTACTCAACTGTTGAAGGATAACTTTAGAAGTCATTCTGAAACTACTATTAATTTAATTGAAAAGAACTTAAATATACAAGATGTTTGGCAGAACGTTGAAAATACGTGGATAAGTGGTAGCGGTCATCTGCTACTTACTCAGCCCTAATTTATTTGGCCCTGGCCCCCTGGATATTTTTAAAAAACATGTTTTTGCTTTCTTCTAGTTTCACCACTTCCTTAACGTAAAGTGTAATTTTTACTATTTTTTTTGTAAAACAGGCAATTTTTTTTTAAATCTTTAATGTTGGCAGATTCTTATAAAATTATTGCTTTATTCTGATGTTAGCAAGAAAAAAAGTTATGAGTCTTCCAACTTACAGAAAGATGTATAAAATACTATTAGAAGAAAATTTAATTCAAGAGTAGCAACACCACGACGGCCTATATAAGGAAGGCGGCTGGCTTCACTCGTCCATTTTGTCGGCGGTCATCACGGAGTACGGAAGCTCTGTCCGAATACCTAGCGATTGTCGTTATTTTAAATATTTTATTCTGTTTGCCTTTTTCTCAAAATATTGTAACTTGTTCGGCCGGAGGCCAATAAAATCTTTTTAAAAAGTCATCCTGTGTTTCCATTTGTAATATCAGAAGTGGGATTCGAGGCTGAAAAGCCGCTGAAAGCCTGTATCTGGTTTTATAAAGGGAATTTAGTTTTCGAACACGTGGTCTCGTTTCTCAATATTCGGGCGGAGTCTGTCTGAGCGATGCCTTCCAACGACCAACGCGGCAAACGAAAACGCCGTGAGCAGACTCCATCACCTAATCCGATGGAGGAGATCCTGAGGAGGCTGCGCGTGTTGGAGGACCAGCCCCGTGCGTCTGTAGAGACGCAAGCCACTGCAACGACCAGCGCCGGCCCTAACCGCGGTGCTGAGCTGCCCAACACGACACCACCGGCATCGGTGCTTGGAGCGCCCACTCCGTCGCGTGAGCTCGTGTCCGCGCCAATGGGGACGCCGCCGCTGACTCCACTCACTAGCAACGTGGGATCAACGCAGTCCGAAGACGTGGTGACGAACGCGGCAGAACGTCTCTTGACCGCTATCAGCTGTGCTCAGGTCAGATCCGACCGATATTTTGTCTCTGATTTTGATCCGAGTGTTCATGACTTCGACACGTGGTGTGATGAAGTAGAAAGTGCCCGCATTTCAAACTGTTGGGACGACAGAGAATGCCTTGCTCGCATCGGACATTGTCTAAAGGGTGAAGCTCGCACCTGGCTTAGCCAATGGACAAGCACTATACGCACGTGGTCCAATTTCAAATCGGAATTAAAATCATTATGCCCACGTTCTGTCGATGTCGCGAACATTCTTTATGATGTAATGCGGACAGAGTCCGATAAATACTCCACATACGCTGAGTATGCTCGTAAATCACTTTTAAGGTTACGCATAGTTAAAGGATTAAGTAACGAGCTGCTTACTGCTATCATTATTCGTGGAATTTCAGATCCACAAATTCGCGCTATGGCTTCCAACGCTAAATTATCGCCTGATTCAATAGTGGAGTTTTTATCGAGCTTTGTTAAACCTTCTAACAGCTACAATAAGAAAGTGTTCCCTAGTGGTAATCGATTCGATAAATCATCCAACAGTAATAGCTCAAATCGCAAACCATTAAAACGTCAATATGATTCTAGAGATTTAAAATCAATCAAATGTTTTCAGTGTAATCAATTAGGTCATAAGAGTGTTAATTGTAATAAACGATCAAATACAACCCCGAGCGATAAAAACGAAAAAGCAATCGCGTTACCGGCGACATCTCGTGGTGAAGCGTTAAAGTGTACGTTTTGCAAAAAAGTAGGTCATTCGGAGAGTACTTGTTTTGCTAAAGAACGCGCGAATTCTCGAAATATAAATGGTGTCAACTTTTGTCGCGAAATTGCGGGTAGTTATAAAAATCGTGATGTGACAACTGCTGTTATATTGGGAATTCCACTAGACGTACTAATTGATAGTGGTTCATGTGTTTCTTTAATGACAAAGAATATTGCAAAACATTTCCCGTGTCAAATGAAGCCTACTGATCAGTTATTATGTGGCTTAGGCGGTACGAAAGTTAGATCGGAATCAATTGTAACATTACCCGTTGAGTTTAACGATATAACCGTAGAAATTGATTTTTATATTGTAGGTTGCAATAATTTAAATGTACCTGTCATTATCGGTACGGACGTACTAAATAGAAAAGGCATTACTTATGTGCGGACCGGTGATTGTCAACGCATAGTTCATAGTGAGGCGACCGTGAAGGATGTTATGTATGTAAATAATATCTCTTTGTCCGATCAAGTAAATACGTCGGTATCTGGAACTGATAGGGAACGGTTATTAGAGACCCTTACAAAGTATTCAGAGTTCTTTTTGAGTGGTACCGCGACCACAACAGTGAAAAATAGTGAGATGCATATAAAGTTAACAACTGATGTGCCCGTGTACTACAGACCCTACAAGTTGTCGCATGACGAAAAATTAAAAGTTCGGGTTATAGTAAAGGATTTACTCGATAAAGGAATAATTCGCGAGTCCGATTCAGAATACGCTAGCCCGATCTTATTGGTTAAAAAGAAGGATGGCTCTGATAGAATGGTCGTGGACTATCGTGCACTGAATCGAATAACTGTCAAAACTAGACATCCGCTCCCCTTGATTAACGACTATATAGATAGATTAGGTAATGCTCGCTGGTTTAGCTCCCTGGATATGGTTTCAGGATTTCATCAGCTCAGAGTGGCTGAAGAGTCAATTCATAAGACCGCATTCGTTACGCCAGAGGGCCAGTATGAATATTGCAAGGTACCTTACGGTTTAGCTAACGCGCCGATTTTTTATCAGAAAACTATCTCTAAAACACTAAAGTCCTTTATTGACGCTGGAAAAGTCATGGTGTATATTGATGATGTACTCATTTTGACGGAAAAGATCGCTGAAAACCTCATTTTATTAGATTCGGTCATAAAAACACTAACTGAAGCAGGTTTTTCAATAAATCTAAAGAAATGTACTTTCCTTACTAATGAAGTAGAATACTTAGGTAGGATTATAAGAGATGGTCAGGTTAGACCGAGCAATTATAAAATTAATGCATTGGTTAAATCAACGCGACCAAGTAATGTCAAACAAGTTCGCCAATTCCTTGGCCTCGCAGGGTATTTCCGAAGGTACATTCCTAATTACGCGATTAAAACTGCGCAAATCGCCGCTTTAACTAGAAAAGGAGTAACCTTTCACTGGAGTGACGAACACGAAAATGCACGTCAAGACATAATCTCTTATTTAACTAATGAACCAATTTTAGCAATATTCGATCCTGAATTGACAACTGAGCTGCATACCGATGCTAGTTCTATTGGTTATGGCGGAATCCTTTTTCAAGTACACAAGAACGGTCGTAGGCGGGTAGTTGCTTATTTCAGCAAGTTGACCGCTGGCGCGGAATCTAAATACCATAGCTATGAGCTGGAGACCCTAGCAGTAGTAAAATCATTACAACATTTTAGACAATATTTAATTGGTAAATCTTTTAAGATAATCACTGATTGCAATGCATTAAAAATGACACAACGTAAAAAGGATCTCCAACCCAGAGTTGCAAGATGGTGGATGTATATGCAGGATTTTGATTTCTCGCTAGAATACCGTAAAGGCGTACTTATGTCGCATGTAGACTATTTGAGTAGGAATCCAGTCAATATTATTAATGTCGTTCAAAAACCACAAAATTGGGCTCAAGTGGCACAGGCAGGTGACGAGGAGACGTTAAAGATACTTGAAAAATTAAATAACGGAGAATTAGATCATACGCGTTATGTGAAACGTAATGACCTCTTGTACTATAAGTATGACGTCACGGGTGAGCAAGCGCGATTCTTATGTTATGTACCAAAGGCATTTCGATTAAGTTTAATACGCGTTTTTCATGACGAGCATGAACATATCGGTGTAGACAAAACTACTGATCTGATCCTGCGACAGTTTTGGTTCCCCGGTCTAAGGCAATTCGTCAGGAAATATGTCGCCCACTGCGTAGTGTGCATTTCACATAAACAAGTTCCTCGCGCACCTTTGCAACCAATATCTTCTTGGCAAAAGGATCCAGTTCCATTTGATACGATACACGTGGATGTACTGGGACCATTGAGGGAAAGTGATGGTCATAAACATGTACTTATCATAGTTGACGCGTACACTAAATACTGTTTACTTTATGCCTTACCAAGGCAAGATTGTAGCGAACTAAAACGCATAATGACCCAAATAATTTCTCTGTTTGGCACCTTTAAAAGATTAGTGTGCGATAAAAGTCGTATGTTCGATAATCGTGAGTTCACCAATTGGATTACTAACTATGGAATCGAAGTGCATTTCATTACCCCCGAAATGCATCAGGAAAACGGGCAAGTGGAACGTTACTGTCGTACAGTTTTAAACATGATACGTGTTGAAGTAAATTATAATGAAAATGATTGGTCTAAAATATTATGGAAACTACAATTGGTTTTAAACATAACTAAACATAGAACTACCCAATATTCACCATTAAATCTCCTTATCGGCACTGATTCCACTACACCTTTAATAAACTCTTTGATCAGAGATATAACGTGCGAGGGTTCGAATCCAAACCGTGATGCACTTCGTGAGATAAGACGGCAGCGTGCAGATGAACTTATTCGCGAAAATAAAGAGAAACAAGACTCTTACGTTAATAAAAATAGGAAACCGCCTAAAAGGTTTCAAGTTAATGATTTAGTTTATGTGATTAAAAGCTCTCAAAGCACCGGAAAGTTGGATAGCGGTATGAGAGGCCCCTATAAAGTAACTAAGCTCCTCCCTAATGATAGATATGTGGTCCAATTGTTAGCCGGATCTCATGGAAAGACTAGTCAGGCAGCTGCTGCATATATGGTGTTATGGAAGGGTGAATGGACACCCGAAACTTGTGCTGCATTTTTTGAAGGTACTTATGGTACAATTGCTGTCATGTTTGCTGTATTAGCTTATATACCTACTAGTCTGTTCCCTATTGTTGAGTTAGATTATGTACTAAACAAGCCCGTAGTTATTGAGTTTGGCTACGTTGTTATGTGTGTGGTGTTCAGTGGAACAGACCCATATAAATCCTGTGCGCCATGGTATTGGGGTGACCATGACACTGATGGTCTCTGGGGTGAGTCGGTGACGACCGGCAACAGACCTGTGTAAATCCAGTTGATGGGTGGTCTCTGGGGTGAGTCGGTGGCGCAACCGGCAACAGACCTGTGTAAATCCAGCCCTTGATAGGTATCTGGGGTGACCTACTAGAGACTGATGTAAATCCTGTGTGTGCACTAGGGTATGTGCGGGGTATTCGGTTGCGTGGGAACAGACCCGTGTAAAGCCTATGTGTTTGAAACGTTTGTGTGAAACGTTTGTGTGAAACGTTTGTGTGAAACGTTTGTGTGAAACGTTTGTGTGAAACGTTTGTGTGTAGCGTTTGTGTGTAACGCTTGTTTGGCTACTTGGTACATAATCTGACGCTTCTATGCCTTATACGAACTTAGACCAACTGTTGATAAATGATGTAAATGAGTATGTCTCTTAGGATGTGTGTATGTATCTTCACAGAGACCGATGATGATGACACCGAGCAGCCGTTGGACGCGCAGGGTGTTGCTGGACCATCCTCGGGTTCCTGCTGAGGGCTTCGAGCACGCAGCCCCGTCAGGAGAGGCCGTATTAGAAGAAAATTTAATTCAAGAGTAGCAACACCACGACGGCCTATATAAGGAAGGCGGCTGGCTTCACTCGTCCATTTTGTCGGCGGTCATCACGGAGTACGGAAGCTCTGCCCGAATACCTAGCGATTGTCGTTATTTTAAATATTTTATTCTGTTTGCCTTTTTCTCAAAATATTGTAACTTGTTCGGCCGGAGGCCAATAAAATCTTTTTAAAAAGTCATCCTGTGTTTCCATTTGTAATAATACTTAAATCTTGATTTCAACTTGCATTTAAAAAAAAAGGGATTGAGGAGTTCCAATTCTAGCAAAACATCCCTAGTGTGACCCCACCTATCCACCATTTTCGTATGTTCAACGTTCTGTAAAACACCCTGTATATATAACACGGACATGTGATAGTATTAAGGCGAGGTTTCCCCAGCAGTGTAGGCATTTAACGCTTACCTCAGGCCCCGCAACCAATAGCGCTACGTAATAAACTGCGATGCATCGGAGAAACGCCGCGCGCTGTCGTCGTACCGCTCATTCATGACTTCACGAACTCGAGTAGGTACACAGTTGCGTCACAGAATAGAGTAATGCAGTAGAGCAACTTCAATTTAATAATTTAGATATGATAGAATTCTTGAACTACGATATCAATATTGTAATTCAAAAATACTTAAATGCATTGAATGGTTATTTAATTTTAGTATCCCACTTAATAAGAATATAAGTATGCGTGGAAAGTATGGGTTTAGGGAAATTGGGTTAAATAAATAAATATTTGATTTGTTAATCACAGTTGAATTAATATTAGCTAAAATATTGCCAGATCAAAGTAAAAATAGAGGAAAAATCAATTAAAAGTATAGAAATAAAAGTAATAAAAATAAAAATATGTAAATTATACACATTTGGCTACAATTCGTCGAAACGTAGTTGACGTGGTTTGAATGGCAAAAACTAAAACCTTATAGATTCTTTATATCTGTCTGTCTGTCTGTCCGTATGTCACAACCATTTTATTAAGAAACTGTTAGGACTACACAGTTGGAAATTGGTAAGTGGATGTGGTTTGGGAACCGCTATACGTTTTTTACAAAAAAAAACGAAATTAACTGAAATTACTTTTTTTTTAAATGAAGTATTATAATTGCAGGCATAACGTAGTTTATATACAAGGTGTTTTTTTATATCCCATAACTCTAGGGTTATATTCTGTAGGTAAAAATAATACTATAACTCCTAGAATAGATGGTCCAAAAATGCATAGTTTCGGAGATTATATCATCAATCATAATTAAATTATCAGTTGTTTAGTACCCGTAACACAAGCTCTGCTTAGCTTGGGGCTAGATGGCGTTGTGTGAATACTCGTGGAATATTATTATTAAGTATTATTAATATTATTTTTATTACCTCATTAGTTTATTTTCCCATACGCAAAATACGCGCTTTGACGTGGAGTTGCGGATACCAGCCCGGTATCTTTAATCTTTTATCTAATTAGTTCAAAAATTGTCACCAGTACGACGAACCTTCTTTCTAACATCACTTTTCTTTCACGTAAGGGTGTTTTACATTAATCATCGTGACTTTGTCGAATTATTTTGTATGATAGTAAAAAAAAAAGGATGATTGAAACATAATTCATGTGCCAGTTGATTCTTTGATATGGTCTCAATCATACCCTAGAGTTATGGGATATACAAAAAAACACGTTGTATAACTCAGGCATTATAATTATATAACTCAGGCATAACGTAGTTTCGTATTAGCGAAAAATAAATGTCACCGAAAATAATAAACATACCTACTTGTAGGAAATGAGCAATGTACAGCTTGGCAAAAAAGAGTAGGAACTGAACTAAATTTTTGTCTGTTGGCAACATTTCTAAAACAATGACATCTCATAATAAACAAAGTTCACGATTTCGTAAAATTTTAATTTCGACCACCAAACGTTGATTAATAAACGTAAAAAGTGAAGAATAATGAATAAAACCATTCGGAGTGCTGGCAGGGAGGTTATTTATAAGGTGTACAGGCGATGTCTGGCGGAACATGAGGCCCAAACAATTCTATCTGAATTTAATTATGATTGATGATATAATCTCCGAAACTATGCATTTTTGGACCATCTATTGTCCAAAAATGCATAGTTTCGGAGATTATATCATCAATCATAATTAAATTATCAGTTGTTTAGTACCCGTAACACAAGCTCTGCTTAGCTTGGGGCTAGATGGCGTTGTGTGAATACTCGTGGAATATTATTATTAAGTATTATTAATATTATTTTTATTACCTCATTAGTTTATTTTCCCATACGCAAAATACGCGCTTTGACGTGGAGTTGCGGATACCAGCCCGGTATCTTTAATCTTTTATCTAATTAGTTCAAAAATTGTCACCAGTACGACGAACCTTCTTTCTAACATCACTTTTCTTTCACGTAAGGGTGTTTTACATTAATCATCGTGACTTTGTCGAATTATTTTGTATGATAGTAAAAAAAAAAGGATGATTGAAACATAATTCATGTGCCAGTTGATTCTTTGATATGGTCTCAATCATACCCTAGAGTTATGGGATATACAAAAAAACACGTTGTATAACTCAGGCATTATAATTATATAACTCAGGCATAACGTAGTTTCGTATTAGCGAAAAATAAATGTCACCGAAAATAATAAACATACCTACTTGTAGGAAATGAGCAATGTACAGCTTGGCAAAAAAGAGTAGGAACTGAACTAAATTTTTGTCTGTTGGCAACATTTCTAAAACAATGACATCTCATAATAAACAAAGTTCACGATTTCGTAAAATTTTAATTTCGACCACCAAACGTTGATTAATAAACGTAAAAAGTGAAGAATAATGAATAAAACCATTCGGAGTGCTGGCAGGGAGGTTATTTATAAGGTGTACAGGCGATGTCTGGCGGAACATGAGGCCCAAACAATTCTATCTGAACTTCACAATGTTTGCCAAAGAACCGCTGATAAGACAGGTATGTAAGAGTTTGTTTTGTTGATTTTAGTTGAATCAAGTGTTAATTGATGAATAAAAAGCTATATTAATTCGCTTGCGTAAGGAATAACTAGAAATTTGAAACAATAAATGTCGAGCACATAGGTTATGTTTACATTTTTTCTGCATTACTCTGGTATAGCGCGCTGAGATAAATTGATACTTTGGTGACTTGACTTTTAACTGAATGAAAATTAAATTTCTACGTAAATTATACTTTAAGTGCGATATCAAGGGAGAGAATTATTTGTTCTAGTGTTTGCATTAGAAATGTAAAAAAAAATTGTCGTGTCATTGCCTAAAAAATAAATCTAAATCTATTATTTTAATTTTGGGAAATCTGTTAGCGTTCTAAGAAAAATCGTGCTGGAGGTAGATAAACAACATTAACAGTATGTGACAAAAATGTTTTACTTTTAATATTGTTAGACATAAATGAAATATTTCGTCTTTACAGGAAGCAGCTAAACGTGCATTCCGAGCTATTACCGAAGAGGATTGGAAGAACTCGTGCTAACATGTAATAAAAATAGAAAAGGATTACTGGGAAAAAAACTAACTATGAACGAGGAAATTGAGCGATTAGTCATAAATCTAGAAAATGATAGAAGCAGCACCTCTGAACCCGAACATGACTCAGATGAGTTTGCGGCCAGCTCTAGCCATGACATGGATGTGGTAAGGGTGGAATATTTGGAGGACGATTTACTAGATTAAAATATGGAATAAAGAATTAGGTTAAACAATATGATGTTTTATTTTTATAATTCCTAAACCATGTAAACTCAGGAGTATTTACCCAAATATTTATTTTTAGGTAAGTAATCAGTTGCGTGTCGAGAACACGTCCTTGTTCAATGAAACCACTACTAATTACTTACGGATTTAAAAATATAATACTTATACAGGTTACGAATATATTGTTACTTTATGTCTAAAAAAAAAGTTGCTAAGTATCAAGATTAGGTCAGTACGCTATGCGGTTGCAACGGGTTGCCAATTTGCCATACGAACAGCACAGTGGCGCGCCTCCATTATTTTCTACTCTTTTTTGCCAAGCTGTAATACTGTACTTTGCTACACTGTGGTACGAGTGTGCTGTGGTACGTGACCTTCACAAACATAGACACAAAATATAATAATATTATTTGTTGTGTTGTGGTAGCTGTGGGTACTTTTACCTAATACTCACGTGACGTGCTGCTGGTGGTTTGATGTTCATACTAGAGACGGTTCCTATGAGTAGACGGTGTGACCACCATCCCATCTTATTCACTATTTACTACAATAATGTTCATCATCATCATCAGTCTATAATGTTCGCACTGCCGGGACACAGCCCTCCTCTCTATGAGAGGGAGTGGGCTATAATCCACCACGCTAGCCCACTGCGGGTTGATAGATGTCACACTGGGCCACCACTGCTCAAGAGTGTGTTGATGCGAGTATTTTTTTTTGTTTCAATGCGCAAATTCATGGCGCTACTGATTCGATACTGAGAGGAAATAATAAGCTACGTTATGCCTTAGGTTACGTATATTTTATTATCACAAAACAATTAGTAAAAAAAATCGCGGGCGATTTCGTAGGCAAAATCTATTAAAAATACAAAATCCCAGCAGGGTGAACGGGTGAACTACCTATTTGACGTCACGCAACAATAAACCATTATAGCATTTGCGCGCGTGGCGACTTTATTTGCTCTATCTTAGGGTTCAAATACTACTGTTCGATACACTTGGTATGGTTGGTAAATACGTTTCGCGGTAAAAATAAAGCATGAAAGACTTTCGCGCTTATCGTTGTTATTTGCATTAGTATTTTTTTCTTGTAAACATTGTCCCACTCTAGGAATTTCTCCTGTGTCGTGGGTGCGTTTACAAACATTTAATCTCACATACACAAACACCCAGACCCGCGAACAACTACTTGTAGGTCATACAAAATATATTTGTTCCGTGCGGGAATCGAACCCGCGACACGCTGCGCAGCAGTCGATCGCTCAGCCACTGCGCCAACCGTGCAACCGTGTCCGTGTTGTAAAAGTATTATGCGTACCTAAGTTTGAGATTCAATATCATCTAAGGTATTATATAAATGGTAAAATATAATTTAGGTACCTACCTAAATAAAAAATATCGTCAAAGTATTCCTACCTTTTTGTTTATTCAGTCTTCGTAGAGCCAATGAAGACAATTTTTTATTCTTGACCATTTTGATTTATTTTACTTATCTACAAATTTATCCTAATAATCTAACTAATAAAACGAAAAATATTACAACTATTTAAAAAACTAAATTAAAGTGATGATAAATAATAATAAAATTTATTTCAGACCATAAGTCCATAAAACAAAGTAAAGATAAAGTATGTACCTACATGTAGTACAATTTATCGAAATCGATTTTTTATCGGGGGATGACGGAAAAAATTGGCGCACGTCCGACCTCCAACACGTTCCGCTCGGGACTAAATGACTAGGAGCGAGCGCAAACTAGTGAAATACACTTTGTTTTGGAATTTGTGATACATTTATTTTAATATTGCACATTATGTGACCCGAGATAATACACATTTTTTACGACCTTTATTATGATATAAGTTTTATTTTTCAAAGCCTAATATAACTCAAGTAAAACGAGTATTTAGCTATCATTTGGACATGTCTTTGCGATTTAATTGGATGCAGTGAAGTGTAAGTAATCGTGTATCGCATGCCCGACATATCATGGTCGAAGAGTCAACTATGTAATATATTTTTTTCAAAATTTAAATCCGTTCCATGTACGAGTAAAACGCTATTGTTGACGACGTTTATTGGGGTCACCTCGCCTTAAGAGCCTTATTATCATCACTTTTTATCACATAAGACTTCAACATCATAGTAGCAAAATGTAGGTACGCAATAGGTACAGTCAACAGCAAAAGTAGATGATCAAAATCAGAAATTCAATACTAATGAACGGAGTTCGCGCCAGAACTGTGTGGCGTCGAAGTGATTCAAAAGTATGTGATTGTAAATTATACCAAACATTTACTACCAGTACAGCTGCCATATGTTTGTGATCAGTTTTGACTCCAAAAGTTATAAACTCAATTCGCATCAGAACTAAGTGAAAAAAAAAAATCAAAACTAGTGAACAGCTAAAATCAAAAATTAAATGATGAAACTGAGGCCACGTGAAGCAAATAATTCATCCATACGTATTTTTTTATTAACCCAGTAATTTAATTAGTTATGTTTAAAACAGCTGAATTTGACAAAAAAAAATGCATATTAAATATATTAAATATATTTCATCCAATTGAACCCCTAAAAAAAGCACTTGTTTCACTTTGAAATGTTTTTTTGGAAGTAAGTAGGTTGTTTTTTTTTGTAAAAGTGTTTTAATTTTTCACTTTTAGTGGGTCAGTTTGTAATTTATCTAAGTTACAATAGCCCAATGACAACTGCTCATCACCTCTAACAACATATTGCATTTCTCGATACAGGGACGTTAATCGTTGAGGAGTTCTCCTAGTAAGATCCAGGAGATCTGGAGCTCCATGGTGAAGGCATCATCACCACTATGCATTTTGACAAGCTTAAATTACTTAGCAACTATATTAAAGTACCTAATCGAATCGCAACCCGTGAAATACTTAGGTATAATTGAGTAGTTCCCATGCCCATCTGTGGTCTTCATCATCAGTTCCACTTTAGCAAACGGTGCTTTCCGAGAGCGAATGCACGAGTTACTATACAAAATACCCAAATCACTATAGGTGTTCCTATAAAATTTGAGGTTTTCCCTCGATTTCCATAGGATCCCTTCATCAGATTCTGACTTGGTGACAATGAGACCACAGCGAGAGTATACCCTTTCATACAAAAAAATAATTTTGCAAATCAATGTTTAAAAGTAGCTGATGTGATACAAAACGATAATTATATAAATATTATCATCTTTGCATGTTTGTGAATTTATGTCAATGTTCAAAAGTAGCTGATGTGATACAAAACGATAATTCAATGAATATTAATATCTTTGCATGTTTTTGAATTTTGTGTCAATGTTCAAAAGTAACTGATGTGATACAAAACGATAATTCAATAAATATTAATATCTTTGCATGTTTTTGAAGTTTGTGTCAATGTTCAAAAGTAACTGATGTGATACAAAACGATAATTCGATAAATATTATTATCTTTGCATGTTTCGAATTTATGTCAATGTTCAAAAGTAACTGATGTGATACAAAACGATAATTCAATAAATATTAATATCTTTGCATGTTTTTGAACTTTGTGTCAATGTTCAAAAGTAACTGATGTGACACAAAACGATAATTCGATAAATATTATTATCTTTGCATGTTTCGAATTTATGTCAATGTTCAAAAGTAGCTGATGCGATAAAAATCATAACTCAATGATTGCTTTTGCCCAGTCGGCTACAATATATTAAAACCGGAAGGTAGATTGATATTTTACAATAATGAGCAGAATAGCTTTAATATAATCCTGAATATTGTATAGGTAGCAGATTTCCGTTGAAAACGTAAGAAAATTATATTTCTTGAACATTTACCTATATTATTTGAATGTATGAATTATTTAGTAATCAATAAATTTTCAATAATATTATTAATGTTTATAATAATATAATAATAATAGCAATATTTTTTTAATACTCATTAATGTAAAATATCAATCTACCTTACGGTTTTAATATATTGTAGCCGACTGGGCAAAAGCAATCATTGAGTTATGATTTTTATCGCATCAGCTACTTTTGAACATTGACACAAAGTTCAAAAACATGCAAAGATAATAATATTTATCGAATTATCGTTATGTATCACATCAGTTACTTTTGAACATTGACACAAACTTCAAAAACATGCAAAGATATTAATATTTATTGAATTATCGTTTTGTATCACATCAGTTACTTTTGAACATTGACACAAAGTTCAAAAACATGCAAAGATAATAATATTTATCGAATTATCGTTTTGTATCACATCAGTTACTTTTGAACATTGACACAAACTTCAAAAACATGCAAAGATATTAATATTTATTGAATTATCGTTTTGTATCACATCAGTTACTTTTGAACATTGACATAAATTCGAAACATGCAAAGATAATAATATTTATCGAATTATCGTTTTGTATCACATCAGTTACTTTTGAACATTGACACAAACTTCAAAAACATGCAAAGATATTAATATTTATTGAATTATCGTTTTGTATCACATCAGTTACTTTTGAACATTGACACAAACTTCAAAAACATGCAAAGATATTAATATTTATTGAATTATCGTTTTGTATCACATCAGTTACTTTTGAACATTGACACAAAATTCAAAAACATGCGAAGATATTAATATTCATTGAATTATCGTTTTGTATCACATCAGCTACTTTTGAACATTGACATAAATTCACAAACATGCAAAGATGATAATATTTATATAATTATCGTTTTGTATCACATCAGCTACTTTTAAACATTGCCAGAAGTTACAAAAAAAACCAGTTTAAATACTAAAGTTTTTGAATTATATTATTTTTGACCGACTTCTGAAAAAGGAGGAGGTTATCAATTCGGATGTTTATATGTATATTTTTTATGTATGTTTGGGCATAACTTCGTCATATATAGACGGATTTGCAAAATTATTTTTTTGTATGAAAGGGTATACTCTCGCTGTGGTCTCATTGTCACCAAGTCAGAATCTGATGAAGGGATCCTATGGAAATCGAGGGAAAACCTCAAATTTTATAGGAACACCTATAGTGATTTGGGTATTTTGTATAGTAACTCGTGCATTCGCTCTCGGAAAGCACCGTTTGCTAAAGTGGAACTGATGATGAACACCACAGATAGGCATCGGAACTACTCAATTATACCTAAGTATTTCACGGGTTGCGATTCGATTAGGTACTTTAATATAGTCGCTAAGTAATTTAAGCTTGTCAAAATGCATAGTGGTGATGATGCCTTCACCATGGAGCTCCAGATCTCCTGGATCTTACTAGGAGAACTCCTCAACAATTAACGTCCCTGTATCGAGAAAAGCAATATGTTGTAAGAGGTGATGAGCAGTTGTCATTGGGCTATTGTAACTTAGATAAATTACAAACTGACCCACTAAAAGTGAAAAACTAAAACACTTTTACAAAAAAAACAACCTACTTCCAAAAAAACATTTCAAAGTGAAACAAGTGCTTTTTTTAGGGGTTCAATTGGATGAAATATATTAAATATATTTAATATGCATTTTTTAAAATCAAATTCAGCTGTTTTAAACATAACTAATTAAATTACTGGGCCACGTGGCCTCAGTTTCATCATTTAATTTTTGATTTTAGCTGTTCACTAGTTTTGAATTTTTTTTTCACTTCTTAGTTCTGATGCGAATTGAGTTTATAACTTTTGGAGTCAAAACTGATCACAAACATATGGCAGCTGTACTGGTAGTAAATGTTTGGTATAATTTACAATCACATACTTTTGAATCACTTCGACGCCACACAGTTCTGGCGCGAACTCCGTTCATTAGTATTGAATTTCTGATTTTGATCATCTACTTTTGCTGTTGACTGTACACCACTACCTAACCCTAGTAAATTTTTATTTTATAAATAGGGAAAGTGTAGAATCCAATTTCATACAAACCTTTGGCAAGGTTCTAAGATGAAGACCACTAATCTAAGTTCATAAGATACTTCTATTGGCCTCTGCTTAGACTAGTGTTGTGGCTAAATTTTGATTTGGGTTTTTGAGATCATTTTCTCGCATGAAAAAGATCTAGCGTGACGTCAAATGTAATGTGTAGATGGCTTGTGCCGTTGTAGATGTCGTCACAATCCCACCACGCTAATCTCCACAACTATATCAGTTCCTTGTTTCAAGTTTATGCAACTGATTCATTTAGCCAGACCATTACATAATATCGGGTTAATTATTCATAAGTTGAAACAAAACCACTACCTACACCGCTACCTAAACCAGTTTATTAATACATTTTAGATACGGTTCATTAGTGTCATTGTTTCAATGAAGTTTTGTAAGAATGTGGTTGTATTTGCAAGGCTGGTGACATGCATTTGAGCTTCCATTGAATATTATTTTAACTAAGCGTTCCTTGAAATCACTATTGTTAAAGAGTTTGGAATTTATGAAATCTGACGATGCGAGAGTCTGGTGTTATTTGCTAACGAAGAAATTTAAATAATTGACATTATTGTAGACGATATCTTGAATTAACAATATTTGGTATGAATGACAAAATGATCTTATTAAAACTGTTTCATCACTTAAGTAAACAAAGCAGCAATATAGCTAAGTGATCAATGAGTCAGCAAAAAAGGCAAATAAACCAAAAAAACACAAACACATCACCTACCTAGATCTCGTATCCTAAAAAGTTATCCTCAAATTCCGCAAGAAAACAAGTCTGAACAAAACCACTGCATCCCGTAAGTTACGCATAAGTGGCGGTAGCTCCGTGAACCAGATAGAGTCAAGTCACAAAGGAGCTCGACGACAAAGCCTGAGAACTGGGGCGGTTACCGGTACAAGCCTCGAAGCCGGTATCTCGCATTTGTCTTGCTGCAATCCGCCAGTTCACCAAGGATGCTACTAGAGTGCTTTTGGTGTAACGCTAACTAAAACGTGTGAGTTTGTGTCTCAGGTCTATTGAGTTTTGGCTGTATTGTACAAGGTTCTATGGATCGAATAAACAAGAAAATCTAATACCAACAGAGCTGATTTTCTGGTGTAAAAAATAAAAAGTGTGTTTTTGACTATTTATGATACGTTAAAACAACAATAACTTGAGTTAAACGAATGCGTTATATATGCTTTGTAAATTAACAATAAAATTCGGCAAAAATTCTTACTAAAAGCTCACTTTAGTGTCGTTGCCGCATATCAAAATGCTTCACCTTACCACACAACAATCGTAGAACTGGCACCAACAAACCAACGACCTTGCTTTCTAATGAGAACTGATATAATTTTAATGGGCCTATAATATCCAAGGTTTGCATTCGATCGTCAAGATAAAGATGTTGAATTTTGTTCCTAATTACTGGTCGCTACTTGGGGTTGCCGATAAAATCTTCAGTTCGGCTTTTGTCGTATCTCACTCGGTCTATTTGTTTGTCGTTATCAAGATTGCATTGCACAGCAAGATTCCATTGTTGTTATGTAAGTTTGGGTCCAATTAAGTTTTGGATTAGCATTTGTTTTTGGTTGTTAGGGTAATTGAATGTGTCTTTGGTAGTAATTTTTCTTCTAGATATTTGTTGTATTGGTGATGATTTTATGATATGGATATATTATCCACCTTAAAAGATATTCTGTTTCTGCAATTATTGTGTGTTTATCTAAATGACAAATATTATTCCGACTTATGTACTTACATCTGGAGCTCATCTAGATCAACACACTTATCAATTGCAATATTATTATCATTATGATGGCGATGACTATCCATAGCGACTAGAGAGGCAATAGCTAACATTTAGTTCGCAAAGTGGTTTTGAGATTCATTATATTTTCGTCTGACTAGCAAAATCAAACTTTGGTTAATAATCTCCGATTTACATTATTACTGCGGAAAAGTGATATATTAATTTACTTGATATACTAGTCAGTGATAAGATCGGTTCAGATGAGTGTTATATTTGGCATACTGAAAGTTTATAAGGAGAACAAGAGTGCTAAGTGGAACGCTAAAACGATCCAATTACGATCAATAGGCGACCACAAGTCTACAGTAATAACTAACTCGAAATACACTTCACAATGTGCTACAGATTTGATTTTATGAGGCCACTTAAATCTATTATTCAATCAACTCAACTAAGACAAAATCACAGTTCACTGTTAGGACATACAACAACTTTGATCAATACACAAATGCTATTGTTTTCGAAACAACGGCAGCTAACGATATACAATGCCAGTAAACTGAAATAATTTATAAGTCCATACAAGGCTGTACGTTGGATATTGTTGTACCAACTAATGTGACGGCAGGTAAGTAGTACTACATGCAGGTACTACGACCACTCCAGTAACTTGTTTTTCTTCATCAACTCAACTACTTTCGCGGAAAGATAGGTGTACGTCGCGTGGTTTGAACGTTTATGTTCGTAATGAAAATAATGTTGCTAGATTTTAGAAAATGTGATATTTCTATGGAAAACTAATTAAGTAAAAGTTTTGTAGAGCGAGAACATTGATATGATTGGTATTGGGCGTCGAACTTTAAAATATGAAGGGGCTTATAGAAACTTTTAGATGAAATGAAATGAAATGATATTTATTTCTGTAAGAAGATCTTCTCAGATACTTTCACATGTCTTTTTTTTTAAACTAAACTAAATGGCATTTCCAAAGTGACTGATCCCTGAGAAGAAATGCCGAAAGAAACTCAGGGGTCATGGTCTCTTTTAAAGTCCAGACATAAGATTATATTCATTTACTATGCAAGTCTCACGATGCAGGGCAAAGTCTGGAATAGCCTTTTGAAGAAAGAATCAATTCAGCTTTGAGCCGACCTGTCCCGATGCCATTAAAAGAAGAGTAGGTATATCTGTTAGTTATGGTTTCTGTCGTGTGTTGTGTTGATACTTTTCTGATCTACTTCACAATTAAATAGTTCTGATAATGTGAACTTTTTACCAGTCTTGGTTGATAAACTATCCTACCAACTAACTATATATAAATGATAAATGATAAATGATATTTATTTTGTAAATAGGTTTTTACAAACACTTTTACACGTCGCCTTTTTTAATAAATGGGATCGGTATTTCACTATTTGACTACTCTGAGAAGAAACACCGAAAGAAACTCAGAGGTCATAGTCTCTTTTAAAGTCCAGACATTATCTTGGTCAAATCATGTAAGATCCATGCAGATTAGTGTCTGAGATGGTCTTTTGAGGAAAGAACCACACAGAATTAGGGGACCAGATCAGTCAGTGCAAGCATTTGTCAGTAATCGTGAGCTCAACTCGGAACTTGAGGAGCTCCACGTGCCGACGAACAATACCAAAGAAAGAACATTTGGGTTGGTCCCATAAAGAAGAATATATATATATATAAATATTTACATATGAAACTAGTGAAAAGTCAGTTGGAAGGTACTGTACCTCCGTCGAAAAAACAAATACATGTTGAAAGTTAAATTGTCATTGTTGGCAATTGCATAACTAAACTTGTTTGTACAAGGATTTTACCGAAAATAAAATGATGTGTCCAACTAGTTTGCATAGCGTTTTATTTTTCCAATATAGGTATGTAGTTTCACAACCAATATTTAGAACAGTTTAAAAATTCAAACTGATATTTTTAGAGAGATGGTCGGAATAGCACCGCAAAAGGTTCCTTGTTTACTATCTATGGAGAATGGAACCCTAAAAACTGAGAATATATCACTTAGCTCACTTACTGTAATGGATATCGTAGACGTTTCGCCTGTTCAAACTCCATATACGTATTTCCTATCGTAAAACTTTATTCATTGCCGAAGACACAAAAGAAATCTTACACGCGACAGGCACAGCAATATTTCGCAAACCACGACACTGAAAGACAATATTGCACCATTTACGACCAGCACATAACGACCAACAACCCGTCACACACATTCTTTATAAAAATACAAGTATCCGACATCAAAACAATTACTTTGAAACAGACACTTTAGCAACGCGTTTATGTCAGACTGCACTTACTCCACAACTTGTTTCAAGTATGAAATTCCACAGCAATTTGTCACACAACAGTGACAGCGGACTTTAAATTTGAATTTTAATCATACACTATTAAATTTCACCTCTAGGCGAAGCAAACCTGTCACAGATATTGTAATTACATTTCGAGAAAGACGCAATCGAATGCCGACCTTAAAATAATACTGACTGACATAATAGTCTTGCTTACCGTCCTCGAGTCGTAGGCTGATGAAATAATTACACATTTGGTAGATGCACTGTGTAATTACGGATCTTTACTTTGCCCACCAACTGTGTGAAAAGAGAATGAAAACAATTAAACATCGAAATAGTTGTTGGTCTTCGAGTTGTTTTTGTGGGTGAATCTTGGATTTTAAAAAGCGTGGATAGTATAATATTGTCAGCAAGTTTTGATTGGGATTTAAGTAGATCCTTTTTTATTATCTATTGATTGGCACGCGTTTGACCACTATCTCTCTCTCTATACTTATTTGTATGTAATTCATTTGGTTTTTTTTTTCTGTGATTTGATTTGAGAAAACGACCACAATTTTATAATAAAGATCAGTCTCATTGTTCACATCCCCGTTTCAATGTAGGTGAAGTGAAGGCAAAGTGAACTGGGACCCCAATAAGCTACATCACAATAGGGGGCGTCTAATGCTAAGAATTGGACAGTTCACCTTTCACTTTGTTGCTAACTGATCACTGATGTTTAGATTTTCAATTCCTAAACAAGTAAAAGGTATATAAAATCCAGTTCTATTTAATAAGACAGTAAACTTTTTATCACCAGCTATTGTTCTAACACAACATCCTGAATACTGTCAAAGCGACCACTCCTTATCCTGTCCACAACCTGCTCTAAGCAACAAACGGATGTAATTTGCTTACATTATGTGTAATTAATTTAAGTGTTTCTACGAGGTATTTCCGAATTATATCTTTAAAACACATCTGAATATTAGTCAGAGCGATTTGTGGTTACAATAAGTATCATATTTCCTAGAACATTCATATCATCAGGCTTATTGCTACAACAGCAAAAAGTTGATGGTCTAGTTATGAAGGATGTAGATGATTCATATTGAAACATGTGTTGAAACAGTTTTAATCGCATTCTTTAGTCTTTGATCAAACCGAAGTCGATGTGACTATGGATGACTAAACTGGGTATGTGACAGAAAAGTGATGCAGTTCTATATAGAATCTTTGCTGTGGTGTTGTTGAAATCAAAAGTTTTTTAAGGTTTCAAACTTCCATGAGGTTCTGGTTTTATCAATGAATTATGGACATGGACGGTATTGAGGCAACAGCAAAGCGCACTGTAACACCTTTAATACGCCATGTCCCTTGCACTGTAATTAATTGTAAGCATAAACCATTTCAGAAAATTCAAACATATCTCTTACAATGTAAGTAAGACCAGTACCGAACCCTTTCAATATAATAATCCTAAATCCAATCTATTCAAAGCCATTTCTGTATTGTAAATTGTAATACAAGTATTTAAAGGCTACACCACATAAATTTGAGTAGGTTAAGCTAACAATGCTAAGCACAGTTCGAGGCATTGCTTCGCGATAACTGTCGTACAAGCTCTTATTCGAGTCGTGGACAACAATGCTATAAATCGAGGGCTCGCAAGCGGAAGACATTTTAGTTTTGAAAATATCAGATGCTTTGTAAATCCCGGTTGTGTGGGATGTACTATGTTGCTATGAGCATTCTTGTAATGGTCACACGGTAACGGTTCAGCGCATAATTTTGATACAGAAATAGGACGGAAATTGATTTTTGGTCATTCTCATTTGTTATGTGTGAAAGATTCATGTGTAACAATATTTATTGTATGGGCAAGCTAAAAGTACCTAATGATTTTTACTCGATACTCGATTGAATAGCTATAAATTGGGTACTTCTTCTTGGGTAGGCTATGCCCATTTATACACACACAAAGTAATAAATATGATAATAATACCAACCTGTTACTGATCACTTCGGGGAAAAGACTTGTTTTCATACAAAGAAGACACAGACTCTAATTAGCACGCTTAAGGCAGATAATTAGCACTAGGCGTGATTTTCAATTCCAGGGTAGTATTTTCGAGGGTAAAAATACCCTCAAATATAAAAAAAAAGTTGACTATCTATTCTGAAATAGGTATGAAAAAGAAAAAACATCTATGTAACACATTTATGTTCGCATAACTCGGGAAAAATGTAAAAACTGCTGATTTTTTTCATATTGTATAGTGTTTTACATTTATGGTACTTTTACCTACTGAAATTTTACCATAGATTCAAATAGCAGCCTGTATCTCCAGCTGTAACAAAGTGATACCAAGCTGGCTTTTTATTCTATTGAAACTTCATTATATATTATGCTAGGCCAGCTAGTAAGATTGGGTCATGTAGGTAAAACATTAAAATAGTACTTAGTTTAAACACATTCGTAGAATATTGTCTATAATTAAATAAATCCAAAAATATATCTCTTTGAGCATATTGCTTGGTATCTTGGCCTTATTAATGAGTGAGTATGAATGTGGAATTGCAAGAGTAGAGGAAGACCAAATAAGATGTGAATAGATTGTATAAAATATGATAATGGTTTGAAAGAAGTTGACAATTAAAATTATGGCAAAAAGATATAACGCATGGAAAAAGAAGACATTCATGCTGCGCTGATCCCAAGTTAATTAGGATGAATGAAAGAGCAGAATGATCCAGGCCGTATTAAAACCAAAACCCAACAACAAACAAAAATCAAAGACGCAAACGCTCAAGCATTAATTGTTATTGACAGTACCTGTGTCAGATGACCATCCATTACAGCCACGCTCTATCTTCAATCGAACGTCAATACATTACAGACAGCTAACAAAGGGACTAATCCATAAATTGCAGGACAACACGACTGTCAGACAAAGGACGTACTTAGTAATATAGTTGAAGATTGTGGGAGGAGCTATGTGCACTTAATTTCTATTTATGGGATATATTTAGTTTGACCCACACTTAGCTAAACACCGCACTAATTGTAAGTATAGCCACACTAATGAATTAGGACTTTCCTGTAATGATAGTGACGATGAGTAAATAAATAAATAAACAAATATTATCATTAAAAAAGATTAGATTTGTATTTTGTTTATGGGCCTTAGTTGGCTGAAAATAAAGAATTATTATTATTATTATTAGCTACAATATAGCATCTTCATAGAAAAGAACTTGTGCAGGTATTTTTCTTTCAGATCAATTTACTGAACCATAAGTATTTTTTGTTAGTCTGGTCTGTCCTCTCCAGTGTAAAAGCCTCCCTCCAATATTTTTTATGTACTAGGAAAAATTAGTGGTCTTTATGTCGAAAGTGAAAAGTTTATTCTATGCATGTGTTCTCCATTGTTGACCAGTAGGCCAATCCCGTGACTTAAAACATTTAAAATGTAGTCGCTATCTCAGCGCAAACGTTCTTAAAAATACAGAAATGGCCCCTCTAACCTTCGCCTTCTATCAGGAAAGATGGTCAAACGTAAACCTAATAGTAAGAAATAGGCTCTTATCAAGGTTTGACTTACATTCTAGGAAGTTTTTTTACAATTTTTTTTTTTTTTTTTTTTTTTTTTAATATTATAAACTAGTACTTGACTGCAATCCCACCTGATGGTAAGCAGTGATGCAATCGTTGATGGTGAGGCGCACTAGTTTATTAGGAGCCTATTCACTCTTGCCTTGAAGACACCCAAATTATAATCGGACGGGAAGACCGCAGCAGGCAAATTGTTCCAGTCCCTTGATGTACGTGGTATAAACGACGAGGCGAACCGCTTGGTCCGGGTCGTAGAGGTTTCAACAACATAAGGGTGGATACTCGCCGTACGTCGGCTTGTCCGATGGTAGAAGTGAGATGGTGGAATCGAATCATGTAATTCCTGCGCACACTCTCCAAAATGCATCCTGTAAAACACCGAAAGGCTGGCTATCCTTCGCCTGTGCTCAAGACTCTGTAGATTGGACTCAACCAGATCTGGATCACCAATTAGTCTCTTCGCACGCCTTTCCACCGAGTCCAAAGCTGCCAGGTGGCATTTTGCAGCACCGGCCCATATGTGGCTGCAGTACTCCACACACGAACGGACCTGTGCTTTGTATAGCATTAAAAGCTGTCCCGGTGTGAAGTACCGCCGGACCTTTGCAAGAACGCCAAGTTTTCTAGCTGCTACCTTGGCTTTGGACTCAATGAACCGCCCAAAATTCAGGTCTGAGGAGATTTCGACTCCTAAAAGCTGAAGACGATCGGTGCATTCCAGGGAGACATCACGAAAAGCAGGAGCTAAGGTAAACGGGCTCCTTTTGGCGGTGAACAGACACGCTTGTGTTTTGGCGGCGTTGAATCCCACCAGATTGGCTTCACCCCACTTGGAGACTGTCTGCAGTGAGCTATTCGTACGCTCCACCATAGCCTCTCTTTCGGACCGGATTAGCTCCTTACTAGCCCGAGCACCGGGCAGGTATCTCTCTACAACTGTGCTATCATCTGCATACCCATAGATACCGGGCACCAGCAGATCGTTGATATGCAGTAGGAATAGGGTTGCAGAGAGAACAGACCCCTGAGGAACTCCGGCATTAGTCGTCATGGGCTCTGATGAGCACCCGTCGACAACAATAAGGAAAACCATAGCTTTATTATTTCGAGTATACATTCTACCAACATAATTAATACAATTAGGTAAGCAAGGTACTTACAGTAACTAGGGCATTCGTGTTTTACTCGTTCAATACTAACGTTACGTACAATATCGAAATATGAAGGAAGAAACTTTTACTGAAAACGTCTGTATAGTAATTGCATTTTTAACAATAAGTCAGTCTTTGCAAACTTAACAATGAATGACCTGATTTTCTCCACAGAATGTTCAACATATTTGCGGTTGTAAATACTATAATAACAGGTGTAATGACGAACCGTTTACCGAAACGAGAAACATTAAAAATTTACCAACATTCAAGCTGTAGGCTTAAAATTACGAACGTAGATCGAATTAAATTCACTAATAAGATAATTCAATTAGCATTCATCAAAATGAACGTAATAAATAAATACGCGATATGAAATGAAGCAATGATCAAATAAAAAGCTCATTTATTACCGGCCGGTCCCAACTGAGGTATTATTTGATGTGATTAATTAAAAGTTATAATTAATGAAAGAGCAATATCGTGTGCAAGGCGTGCCGTTACAATAGTGCGTGGAAACAACACCATGGTACATGGTATGTATGAAAGTGTGGAGAATATTCCGTAATACTTCACATGCATTCCATCGTGGAAGCGGGATCCTATTGTGTACAGTAAATTAGTCTTTTTGTTTCTATATTGATTCTGAAGATAGAGAAGTAATGATTACATTAAGAACACGTAACAGTCGGTTCACATTCTCTGACACAGATGGACATGCAATCACCAAGTAATCGTCGTACGAAATGTTATGAATGAAAAATCGTCGACAATAAACATTTAAGATGTTGGACGATGACGCAACTTTTTAGTGCAAATTACCTTTTACTAATGAACGCAGCGCAAAGTAGCAATCAGTGTAATTTCAGATTTACTATTTTTTTATTGTAGATTAAGTTTCACATTTATCATAACGCAGTGCAAATGAATACAAGTCATACTTTAATAATGTAAGTTTTTTGAAAATTAAAAACGTCTGTAATTAAAACTCCAATGCACATTTTAAAACTTCTTTTTTATCAAATCTATTCAAAAAGAGCTAGTTTATTCCTCGTAAACAGGGACCAAAATAGCTCATTAATCCCTAGGGACCAAAATTGATTTGAATTTGGAATGTGGATATTGTTAGTAAATGTTTCAATCAGCAAAGAGGTGAATCACAAACCATGCGGGAACAATGTATTGAATAAGTGACTGGCTGAAAAACTGTGAGCGCGCCAAATTTAAAAAAAGTTGATGAAAAATAAACAACGCGCGAAATTAAATGCATTCTGCTTGTTACGATACACTTCTATAATTGTTCAAATATAAACATTAGCCTCTAATTATTTATATTTTATGTCTTATGGTTCTGAATTGTACGTAAATAAATTCTTGTTCATAAGTTGCACTTACTTATTTTCTCATAGAGGGTGATAAAAAGTAAAGTGTCCACCTCGGGAGCAACACTATTTTAAGCTCGAGTGACATACTTTTAATCCTTCGCTCCGCTCTGGATTAAAAAAAGCACTCTCGCCTTTAAACTAGTTGTTTGCTCCCTAGATCTACTATTTCACTCTTTGCAGTAGAAAAAGAGTGTCAAGAAAATAATGACAACCACCAAATTTCTTATCTTTACATTTCAAACGTAGCAAACACTTCAAAAAACTTCAATATACAAGGAGCGTTTTGAAGTTTAAACACGAAAACAAACAGAGCCCGATACTCCTCTCAAATCCCTGAGCGGACGATTCTTCGACAAACTTGTAACTCAATCTAACTCCTTAAAGATTCGGAAGCTGATTAGAAGACCCCCGGCGGCAACGCAAAACATTGTAATATGAAAGGAAGCAACAAGTTATACTATAAATGTTGCTCTTTTGTTATTCCGAATTTTGACTTGCGTTAAATTTTGTTACTTTGACCCGAATTACTTATTCACTAAAGATGGCTTTTGGTAACTATACTGGATCAAAGCTTTTTCAATTACAATTTGGAAAGCCGTTTTTAGATTATATTTAATAACATCTATGTTTACCTTAAATTTATTTTGGTGGTTAGATAGTTGCTTATGTTCTTTATAAATATTAACATCTTTGTCGTTTATGTATATAGTTTAAACAAATGTAGTTATTTTCATAATTTTCTCTCCTAAATTTAATAACACAGTATGAACGATTGCTCATTTGACCATATCAATACATGGATATATGTCCATAATTAATTCATAATTTGCATCGATAAAGTGCTCTATATTAACAACCCAAACGTAATTGTTATTCTTGTCAATCAGAACAAGAATTCTGTCAATAATTAGCTCAGCTTATCTACTGCAATCAGATTTCGCTATCAGATCCTTAGCATTGCGTGAATCATGTTTGGCTGCGGGCATATATTTTTATTAGAGCATTATTGCAACATCGAATGCATACAAAGGTATTACAAGTCGATATAACGTTACGGTTGACATTTTGTTATACTATCACATTATTTGCATAAATAGTCGCACGCATTGAAATGTTGCTCCGAAGGTAAGCGTGTCAACTGGATTTGTCTATTGTAATAACTTAAAGAACAAATTAATATTTATTGTACTCATTGTGTCACCTCAGTATATGATGAAAAAAAAAGGTATATTTTGGATTACCAACGAGCAACATTACAATTTACTATAAAAAATAAAACTAAAAGGTTATTATTATGTTTTTTAAGTTTAAAGTTATAAATAACTTTAAACATAAAACATACTGCTTAAGTACTAATTAAGTTAAGACTATACAATATTTACTATTTTTTTTATTCAATACAAATTTAATTCAATTATAGAGAAAATCAAAACAAGAACTAAGAAAACTAATAAAAGCAAATGTTATGCAAATCGTTCATAACTTGAATGCCTATTACGCGGAACTTTTCATTGATTACTTAAGCCAAGTTGGGCTTGCTTTAAGTTTAAACGAGGTTATATGAATTTGTCAGGCAGTCTGAGTTATGAATTGTAAGCAAATAAGTCTGGTTTGTACTTCGCCGACGTTTTGTTAACATTGTAGCTTGGAAGGACACTTTCTTGGAGTTATAATGGGTGTACATTAATTGGAACTATTTGTGACAAACTTTGTATGTCTTTGGTAACTGTCCTTGCTTTTTTGTTTGGGTTTAAAGTCTTTATTTACAAGGGTAAACTCCTAGAAGTTTAACGAACAATGTTCGTAAGTTTTACTGAAGAATAAAATTGGTTAATAAAACAAACTTATCTATTTAAAAAATAGTCAAAACGCGTGACCAAAGCGACTGTAACGTCAACAATAAAATGGTACATAAGTTTAAAACAAAAGTTTTAAAGCAAGACGACATTAACCAAGTTAACGGCAGCAATCAAAAAACATTCACATGGTTTTCTTATCTTCACTTTTTATACTTCTCTCTTCGAACCTGTTCTGTGGCCGAGATTAACAATAGCTGCAGGCTGTCCACCTCTTTATTGCCACTTGTATCTAGGAGTAAGTGATAAGAACTACGCGGGTGATACAAGTGAGCGGATCAAGCAAGGCAAGCCAGTAACTGACAAAATTGAATGAACTAATTTGGAATAGCTAAAGCTTGGTTTGGTTAGGTATACAATACAGTACACAGTATCTAATGATGGGAAAAGCTTGTCAAGCTCTTTTTTCACTTTTATTATGTACGTGAGTTAGTAAAAAAACTTGAGAGGTGTCAAGGGACACCCGGATGGAACGAAGTTCCCTTCGATTGATTAGTGAACTATTCAATCTCTCTCTCTCCACCTCCCCCTCCATCTTCCTCCTCCCGTTCCCCTCCCTCCCCCTCTCCCCCAACCCTCCCCATATTCCCCTCCCCCTCTCCCTCCCTCTCTCTACCCCCTCCCTCTCTCCCGCTATCTCCCTCTCCCTCTCCCTCTCCCTGCGAACATGCGACGCCGCACAGCTTACAATAGCTTACTATAGCAAAAAGTGTCGTGACAACTTTTCGTAAGAATTTTTTCCGTCTAGCCCCCTTTCACAACGCGCGATAAGGAACTTTGTTTCAAAAATGTATAAGTTGCTGCCTCCTTTCTTTTAGTATTGACCAATCTCTGCCTAAATAATATTACTTTCTGCATAATGAACTTGTCTAAATAAAATTTCCTTATTATAAACAATCCGCCTCTTACACGTTAGCACATAAAATTAAAACGAACTATGTAGCGCCAATCATTCATAACTTGTACCAAACTTTAAAGTCGTCCACAACCATTTGGTAGTGCCTTTATGTCCTCACAAATGTCTTAAGCTTTGTAACGTTGCGGCATGTAATAACGACCGAAAATATTCTTGAGACCACGTCCAGTGTCACAAAATTGAGGTTTTACGAAATTGTGGGAAAATTACATTTAAACGGGACATTTTGATGAATTTTATTGCAAAAATTAAGTACCCTGACTCACTTAATGCTGATTCACTTGGTGTAGATGACAAAAGTGAAACGGCTTAGGTTAGTGCGTCTACCGACTTTCACGGTGATTAATTTAAACTGAACGATTTATAAGCGGCTTGCGGTTTGTATATATTGTCATAGGGAATTATGACTTCGGAGAAGATTTGGATATTTTAGTTAACAATGTATCTTTTGAGATGACTAATGTAGATTGAGTGGTTTTAAGATGCCTGTGGTTAAAGCATTGATTACACAAAAGAGTTTTGCGTTTTACGATGTTTCCTACTCTTTTATTATTATTTGTAAGACAGAGAACACTAGTCTCCACGACACAGGATAATTGTTTTATTGGATTTCTGTTTTTTTCCCATGTCAACGTAATACGAAATAAAATATTTTCTAGTAATGCAATGAAATTGCTCCGTTGTTTAAACATACAAAGAAATACACTATTACTTCTCATAATTGGCTTAATTGTTATTATAGGTATACATAACATCACCCCTGTAATCTCAAAAGGTTTGGCGTAGGTGTAATTGTAGTACACCCACATTTCATTAGTCATGTTAAAGTCTCATGTAATAAATAGGAACGAGCCTATACTCCATCCGAGTAGGTAGTTAACTAAAGGTAAACAATCTTGACAAGTCTCTTACATAAACGCTTATTAATTAAATGCAACTACTGTTTAAACAAATTGTTTAATTGATCATGTAATCGTTTTTGTTGTATCTAAATTTGTTTTCAGCTAGCTGCATTTTATTTTTAAACTGTGTTATTAACTAAAAATACATGTCAAAATTGTTTACCTTTTGTTAACTACCTAATCGGATGGAGTATAGTGCCATCGATCGGGCACTAATCTAGACTCCGATCTGCTACTGCGAGATTTTATATGGAAAAACCTTACAACAATTGGCCGAATAATTTTATATTAACAACTCAAATTAAAAGTATCAATCACGCAATTGAAATTGTATGTGATGATCTGTAACTAGCTCATTTCATGTGCAATCATAATATGCAGATTTCTTATACCAGGCCCAGTCTTAAGCAAACTTAATGGACGACATTTAACTGGTCTTATACTACTCTTGTTTTTAATACGGCGTAATGCTTTCCCATGTACGTAGTCTAAGTAATTTCCTGCACATTTACAATTCTCAGATATTCATAAAGTCATAGATTTAACATCGCCATTTGAAAGCTATCTTGCTACTCTAAACAATTTCCATGGTCAATAAATGGCTTTTTATTATTATCTGGCTATAATACTAAATCACTGCTGATTTTAATGGATTTAAATTGCAAGTTAAGATGGAATAGCCTAATATTAGCTGTACAGGGCTCTGTGTAATGCTGGTATTTCCATTTCCTAGTTCAAACAAAATTACGTTAAACGAACTCGTTATGTTCATACAATTATTTTGAATTAAATTTTCCTTTGTAATAAGTAAATGTAGTACAATGACTGTGTGTTGTAATAAAAGTCTTATATTGAAGTTATAAATAGAACGTAAGATATGGAACATGGGAACACCCACGGCTCTGTGTTTCGTTTCGGATCAAATATCCTATTAGAGTGTTGAAGAAATTGCACTTTCTGGAATCCTCAGATGTTTTAGATTTGTGGTTGGCTCGCTCTCCGGCTTACAATTTCAATGTTGGATTATCTAAATAAGTACCTGTACTTCATGATTTCTTTTGAATAATCTATGACTTCAATTATTCGTTTGTTCTCCGCTATCAGACAGAGCTCTCTTATTTATGTTTCAAACTCTAATCGAAATTATATGTATGTTTTTGTCGTAGTTTAATGAATTCAATTTTGATTTGAGTTCTTCGTTGTTGGGAAACTCTTGTTGGAAAATTGGACGCTATATTAGAGTAAGTTACTTATTTCTGTTTGCCTAATATAGTAAAATAATAAACATCCATTTTATGGACACAAAATTGGTTAAACTAACCCAATACACGGGTTGCGGTGGTAAGGCAGTCAGCAAAACACATGGAACCTGTACTTTTATTTAGGTTAGATGGGAAGCATACATAGCTAGGCAAAAAAAGCCAGGCAGATGTATAATATAGGGCACCGTAGCACTACGACTATTTATTGTGACAAACTTCTTAAAGACACAAATCTTTAAATATTTTATGTTTTACCCTAAAAGAAAACCTACCCTTCAATAGGAATTTCACCTCTCAGTATTGTGAGTTTACAAATATTCAAACTCACATTACTAACAGCCAGGATCAGAAAAAAATCCTGTAGGTCTTACAAATATTTTATTCTTGCGGGTAACGAACCTAAGACACGCCGCACAGTACTTAATAGCTCAACCATTGTCCCAACCGTGTCGTTGTATTCCGTTTACAAGATTTAAATATCCAGATAGGCAGACAAGGCAACAATAACCAATAGCTATTATTATAGAGCTCTTAGAAGCACATGTCGCTTCATACGAAGTCGTTATTACATTGGAGTTATTTAATAGCTTAGTAGTTTATTACACTAACTGTGAGTGCACAATAGCGCATTAAACTTTTACTTTCATTACGTAATAGGTTAAATTTAACTACAACTGTTACGCATAATTTCATTCTTACTATTACAATTTGGTGAAGACAAAATTGTCGGGTCGGTTATATTGTACAGTGACGTTCAAAAATACGTGTAGAGTATGACGTCTAAATAAATATTCAGCAGTGTTTTAAAATTAGGCCAAGAATCAGCACTTTTTTAACGTCAGAATTACATAAGGCGGTCCTAAAAACGCCTACTATTCACAACTTCCCAGTGTTTTTGCCGGGAAGAAGAAGAAATGGCGCAACGAACTCGACAGCCATTTTTATATGGAGTATCATTGCGTACTTTGTGTTATTAATTGTACGAGAAGACCTCTACTTTAACTGAGTAATTCAAACAAAATTCTAACTTTCCAGAGTTTTGAAAGAAATTGTAGGAATTTTCTAATTAATCGATTAATACTAATTTAAACAATTTCTCTGCTCGATAAAGTTTACTGCGCAACGAACATTATTGATCTGTCTAAATGAGAGGTCACGGAAAGCCATAGAAAAGTGGTGGTCAGACTATCGGGACCACTACATAACGACTGTTAAAATGTGAATGACAGCTAGAAACCGACAACTGAACGTGTTTTTGAGACACAGAGGTCTTAGTAAGTGAACCTATCCACGGATCGACCTTGGTGGGTTGTTATTATTTAAATGTTATTGCTCACAAATTAATATTCCCCATAACCCACAAATCCCACTCACATCAAACATTTGTCACACACGCACATACACACATACACACTCACACGCTTACTCAAGCACACGTGCCCACACACACGCACTCAAACACATCACTCACACATGACACACACATATACTCAACATACGTAAACATAACCCTTATTTACTTGATTTATTTACATTCACAATTTTGTATTAATAACTGGGAGAGGGCACTGACTTCTGTAACACAGGTTTTTTACCTAGCTCAGAAGTCAGGGACTTCATAGGATTTGTGTAAAAGTTTGTGAATAAAAATTATTCTATTCTATTCATTCTATTCTATTCTATTTAACTACAAGCCAATTTTACACATGAAAAATCCCTTCTGAATTTTGAAAAGTATATTCATCTTTCTGCACGTGACTGTACGCATGACGATTCTTAAAATAATTACGTAGCTGTCAAAGGCACCGAACAAAAGATTACGACGCTACTGCAAAGGTATGTTGGATTTGGATCTATAAAATTAATTATCGTTCCGTATTAATTATTTTAGCAACCTTTCGACGGATATTCTTTTTAGGTCAATGGTGTTCGTAAATATTTTAGCTTCTTAATTGACTCTCGTCATTTCAACAGTAATGTCTAACATTATTAATTGATTGGTGTATTAATTATATTTGAGGTTGTTTTGTGATGCAATGTGTTTGGAGGTGCGTTTTGTGTTATGTAATCGCAATTTTATTGTATGTAAGTTTGGTTACTTTAATTAATCTTCGTATGAAAATCAAATTAAAGTAGTGACGCATGTTGTTTTCGTGATAATTTTGACCGTTCTTTTCTTTTTTGAGTAGGTACGGTTGATGTGTAAATCCTCAGAAGCAAATAAACATTTTTTGTTTTTGTTTTTTATTTTTGGTATTTTCTTTGTTTTAACTTAAGCGTATTACACACTATACCGACCGTACCGACGTCTTTTAAAGTAAAAGAAAATCAAACCAATTTTGCGTTTATAAAAAATAAAAAAAATGAAAGAACAGAATTACAAGACAACTCTAGTATATCATAATACAACAGAACAATATATCCAATAAAATTCCGAAAATTTTTTCAATAGTTTCTTTAATCTTATCAATGTTACGAAGGAAAAGCCTTTTCCCGAATTACGAACAAAACAACTACAACTTATTATCCAAAATTGGTGTGGCTCTATTTAGCGAGACACCATCTGTCCTCAGTGTCCCCGTTTCAAGCTCGTATTTCAAAAGCCTGTCAAAATTTCAGTTTCAAGAGAGGACCGTTGAAACAAAGAGCGAACGGCATCTGTTGAACGTCCAGCCTCCGGCAGAGACTCTCTGTAATCATCCGACATTTTGAAGAACGTAATTGGTCGACTAATGAATGCCGCCCAGGGCAAAGCTCCAGTTTACGCAATGAATCGACTATGTCACTCGCGGTCTCTTCGACTTGGAACGTAAATATGAGATGGGAACTCATAATGATATACAATTTTGTTTTGTTAAATTTTTTTCGGCATTTTAATTTTATGGTAGGTAAAGGTCTGTTGGAGCTAGTATGGCATATTTTTACATGGTCGTAGGTATGTGATCTGACACAATTATATGGTGCTGGCCAGTTCCATGTTCTGTGACAATTACGTGAAACCAATAATAATGACGACCATAAGTTAACACGTACTTTTAACTTTTAGTTAACGAGAAGGTTTGGTATGAGGCAATTAACTTCAACATAGATACATGTTTATTCGAAGAAACAAACAAGCTTTTATATATCTTAATATTGAAAAGAAAATGGAAATACTTCCAGGAAATTGAACATTTACAATCTTGGAAAATTACACTTCCTTCAAATAGTCTGAATATTAAAATATACACAAGTAAGTAAAGCAACCATCGTTTCATACCGTGGATGTCTGTTTTCATTATAAGTATTCAAGACTAACTTAATAAAGCAAGTTTCTCACAACTTAAACACAAAGCACTATAGTTTGGTTCTTAAAATACTTTTAAGTGTATGCTTAAGTTATTTCCAAGTGTTAAACTGTTTTCATAATGTAATAACGCCATATTTTATCTTGCAGTGCTGTATTCAGAGATGTTTTAAGAAACTGCATTATTAAATGGAAAATACGACATCATATTGTTTGAAGACAGAAAAAACTGAAGGTTTTAAATATATGTTTTTGTTTTGTAAATTACTATATTTCGTCATTGTAACATTGAGCCACTTGAACATCGTGATTTTACATATATGTATAAGTAAATACACAGTGATAATTTCTTTTAAAGTGATTCTCATAAAGTACGACATATATCTTTTTTTTATCGGAGTCCAGAAGTACTCGTATGTGAAAATCTATACATGGATAGATTTATACCGATCATGTTTACTAACACTATGCTTGGAAATAAGGTTTTTCCACCTTTTTTAATAACTGTACCATCCTACTAATATTATAAACGCGAAAGTTTGTTAGGATAGATAGATGGATGGATGTTTGTTACTCTTTCACGTAAAAACTACTGAATGGATTTTAATAAAATTTGGTATAAAGTTAGCTGACACCCTGGATTAACACATAGGCTACTTTTTATTCCTGTATTCCCACGGAACCGAGACCTACGCGGGTGAAACCGCGGGACGTCATTTAGTATGCGTTAATTTGTTTTGTTTTGATTGTACACTGTACCCTGATTGATGGCCAGTTCAGTTTCGTACACAAATTTTAATTTTGTTCGTGGTATAAATTTTGAACACGTTCTGCGTTCAGCAATAAAGTTTGAATTTAAAAATACCTTAACCAATAATCACACTGGACGAGCTGGACTCCTTCGGTAAGGACTGGTCCCAAAAAGCCCTTGACAGAGAGAGGTGGAAGGAAAGTAGGGAGGCCTTTGCCCTGCATTGGGAAAACACAGGCTAGTAATTATAGTAATAATCACACTGAGACTCTCCCTTCAAAAACTAGAATGCATCATCCAAACATCATTCTCCATGTCACACTTTATAATGATCAAATAAGAGATTCTAACACAAAACTTCTACGTTCCGTCACGACCGGCAAAAAAACCATTACTAAAGATAACAAAGCGTATTTACACGATGATCGTTCACCAATTGAACACAAATATTATATTGACACCTTTCTGTTTGTCGAAGTGCAAGTGACTACTAATACTTTTGTAAACATAGGGTTATCTTAGTGTGATATCTTGTTTGCGTTTTTTGTGTACAGTATTAGGTATAAAAAAAAAAAAAAAAAAAAAAAATTAAAACTGTTTATTTCAAAGTATAACATTAATTTTGGTTAAACCCACTTCGCTTAATCTTAATTTGAAGGATTATGTGCGAGTGAGGCGTCTCGATCGTTTACATTAGAAAATATTGTTGAAACATTGATGGTTACATTATTCATATAGGTATTAAGTTTGTGAAAGATCTGGAGAAACTTTGTACTGATCTACTGTAAGGTAATATATGTTGTTGTGTGCTGTATGTTTGCTTCAGCTTCTTATAAAAGGTTTGATGTATCGGTTGTTTGTCGGATATGATCATACTCGGTAGTCATACCGAGTATGATCATATCCGACATGCACCTGACGAAATGACTTTCGTCAGGTGCATTTTTCGAACATGACTTCGGTAGCTGCGTAATACACAAAACCTGTTAGCCTTATTTTGTTGGTCCCTTATTTAAACCTTTGTCTCCCATGGACTTATTTGTTTGATAAATCTTTTTTTTCAATTCAGATGTTCTTTCTAAGTATTCTTAGACATCAGTGATATGGTAAAAAAAATTGGCTTAATACCTAGCTATTAAACTCATGTTTTCTCTAAATGAGAAGAGAAGAAGAGGTTTGCCCTGCGCTGGACTAGCACCAAGCTGGTGTTACTCATTCTTTATTAATTTATAAAGATGTCAAAGTTTATTTTGGATATATGGGGTAATCTTTCAAACCTTATTTCACGAATGGAAAGCTACATTTTTACCACAGTATACATATTAATACAGTAGGACGACGCCTTTTATTTCTGGAAAAATGCCGACAACGTCTACACGTGTTAGCCCTGAATAATACCTCCCGAACTACGAACATCGTTTTGTTCGCAGTTCGGGAGCGACTTTCCGCCGCCCCTCACACCCTGCACGATTGCCTTGTCTAGACGGCTTCGTCGGATGACTGTAGGTTTTTAGACTGTGACTGAGTGTAAATATATTATATGGTTGTTTCAGACGAATTAAATCACAGGCAGTTACTAGTTATGAATTATTCTATCTTGAAACTATTTTCGATTTTCGATAGTTCTTGCATCCAATACATAAATATTGTATTGATTCATTTTTATTCGGCGAAGTACAAAGGTACCTTAGTACGATATTCTTCTCTGGGCTTTTTATGTTCGATATTAAAAGGTTTGATGTATCGGTGTTACTTGGGTATTTTCATACTCTGCAGTATTTTTTCTTTTATCTTTTATTGTTTATTTTGATGGCCTGCTGGTACTTGTGGCCCTGACTGCTATGCTGGAGGTCGTGGGTTCGATTCCCACCCAGGACAAATGTATGTGTCATGAGCACGATCATTTAGTTTTGTTCTCTGTCTAGGTGTAATTTATCTCTAATGTATATATTTAGAAATATATAAGTATGTTTATCAGTTGTTTAGTATCCATAACACGAGCTCTGCTTAGCTTGGGACTAGATGGGATTGTGGGAGAGTTGTGGAATATATTTTATTTATTTTATTTTTAGTTATTTAAACTGTTTTGTTCAACTTTATCATGACGGTAATGATTTTATCTTCTGGCTATTTTTTTCTAGATATTAAAATCACATCTTAACAACTGGTGGTCCGTTTCTTAGCGTGTCTGAACTATTTAGAAAGCATCTGTTATGAAAGCTATCATTAGATAGATTTATTCAAATCTCGATCTTTTATTGCAATTTAGATAAAGATGTCAATTACAATTTAATAAAAAAAAAACAATAAAGTCTCAAATCAAATAGTTTATTTTAATGAGACTATTAATAAAAGCACCATAGAACTTTAAACTTATACGTTAAATAAAATCTAAAAAAGTTCTAGCTTTGAGCAAGAATTCCTATATCAAGTTAGTGCATTTTTATTTTATTTTCTATTTCAAACACGAAAAATTTAGTTTTATATACAAGAAAGCACTTCTGTAACACCAAAGCATTCAGCACTACTTTCATTTTCACTTAATTTGCTGAGAAATCGTGAAATATGAGGCGGTTGGGCCATAAAGCAGTTTCAGCGCTAGCAATAAGCGCCTCATACAATTTATATACGTTTAATGTTCTAATAACTACAGCAGCCTACGCTAGTGAAATCAAATATACTAATAATATAATGCCACTACCTACAAGTTAATTGAATAAGAATTTATTGGTTTACCAGTTGCGTGCTAAAACCGTATTTACATATATTTTATACTACGGAGTTGGTCGATGAATTTACTTGGGAAGCCGGATTGCAGAAAGCTTAATAAAATAAAAATGTCTTTTTTTATTTGTTTTGCACACTGCATGTTACTTAAACTAGAACTTCACTCACGTCTTCGTTTGCATGCATTTCGTACTTACACATCATCTCCACCCTCTGTCAGTTTTGAAAATAAAATATTATAGGTAGATTATGACACTCACAGATAAGTTGGCTTTCTACTGGTAAAAAAAATCCAAAATCGGTTCAATAGATCTCGAGATTACCCTCTACGTCACAAATTCTCAAACTAATAAATTGCTCACAGAGTTTAATCTGTACCTAACTAATTGTGTACTGAATACTTTAAACACGAAAATATACAGACACGAACGTATTGCCGTTAAGGCATTTCCTATCAATCAACTTCTGGGTGATGCAATGACAAACAATAGTATTGGGTACAATCCTGTAAGAGCAGGGAGTAGCAATGTAAAAGCCTAGTGTATGGATCAGCTTTTGAATTAGACCAAAGAAAGGATTGTGTGAAAGATGATATGGCTCTAAGCGATGGCTATGTAATAGTTGTGATGACGGCAAATAGAGATGTTTGGAAGACAAAGGTAAAATGCTGCGATGACCACACATAAACTGGAGTAAGGGCAGTATGATGAAGACATAGCAGTTGGCAGAAATGACACGAACCACCTGATTTTCCACCATACCATCTATTTTCACCATACCATCTAATAGAAAAAAAATAAGTTTATTACCAAGGCCTAATCAAAGTAAAAAAAAATACAAAATATAACATATTCCCTCGCAATAAGATCTTCTTATCAATCGTTCTCAATTAAAAGGGACCAAATGTAATGAATGTAATAAGGACCACAGTCTGTCTGCCTCTGTTATAATATCCAGACATAGATGATATTCCTTTTGTACAAAACCGATAAGTTCGTCGTCCTAAGGAACATCTTAGACAATAGTAAAATGTTCAAATGGCTGCAACTTGGAGGCAATATCATAATATATTAGAATTCATTGCGCCTTGCAGCACTGAAATACAATAGACAATGTACGTTAAAGGGATAATAATATTTTACGTTTTATTTTAGTATCAAAATGTAGCCTGAGTGTTGGTGTTACGTTGATTATCGAGCAATAAAAGCTGAACAGGGTACTGGCTACTTAGACTAGGTGATTTAAATCGTGTTAGTACAAACCATTATTTGTACGAAAACATAATTTTACGCCTGGTAGAACGTCAACATTTTGCCAGTTATGTTAAAGACTAATGTCATAGAAGGCAAACTCATTACCACCAACTAGGTTCAAATCCAAACTCTGACTTGATAGTTAGTAATTCAAGAAAGAAAACCCAACAATACTTCGTCCGACTTAGGAATTGAACCCAAGTCATACTCATTATTCAGTAGTGATGCGACTACTAACTAGCCTATTGGCCAGTGAAGGCGAGGTAATTAACGAGATTGGAGAGGTAGACATAAAATATAATAACACCATAAAAGAAAACAAGATCTTAAAAGGTAGGTGATAGTAAAATATCAAATGGGTTAGCTAAAACGAAAATTGTAGACACTGAGTTTACTCACTAATTGTACTTTTTATGGTTGAAACCTATAAGAGTCATAAGCCGTTAAAATACCATTCAATGGCGATGATTACGGTATTATTTTTCAGGACAGTATTAATGCTTATGGGTTTGTGATTATATATTATAATAACAGCCGCAAAAGTCAATCTGTTTGGTTAAGCTTCTCGCCAAAATTGGTCTGTGAATCTCCCATTATAAGCAAAAGCCGCTTCATCTCACGGCTAGCTGCAGCCTCGACTTTTACTTGATAATATTTTGACAGTCATTCGGGAAGTTGGAATCTCAACAGTATCTACCTATAATAATCGCCGTCAATCCAACCAAAGGGTATACTGTACAAATTTTTCGTAAGTGTCTTATTTGAGTACTTATATCAGTTATTTAGTAAAAACGAAGCGTGGAAAAAGGTTGTCAGTGTCGTTAGAAGAACAAAAAAAATATTTTTAAGACAAAATGAACTTTTTACCACTGAGAATAATTTGCCTCCAAATACAAATCCTAACTAAGAGAATTGAAATGTTTAAATGGAGACTAAATTATAAATAGAGTGACTACTTGACTTAATGCGTTGTGTGTGCCATATGATAGGCACAATTTGGCACATATTTTTGTCTAATCAGTAACTTCCCACTATTGATATTTTATTAGATCTGGTTGTGGTCGGGTCAGGGAACCGTGATCCCCAGCCCGACCACAGTCGTACCTTTATTACTCAAAAAGTACAAGGCACAAATTCCGGGGATAAGTGGCACATTATAACACAATTAAAATAACGAATTTGTGCCATGGTAAAATCTCCGTTCCATGTCGTGGTCGGGTCAGGGATCACAACACTCGCTTGGGAGGAGCCGCGCCGTGCCCTCGTCTCTGGAGTAGGCAGTGACCTGTCGCTGCCGGCCGTGGTCGAGAGGATGGTCGGCAGCGTCGAGTCCTGGGACGCGGTGGTGTCTTTCTGCGAAACGGTCATCTCGCAGAAGGAGGCTGCGGAAAGGGAGAAGGAGATCACTTCCGTTGACTTGGCGAGGCCCGCGGGGCCGGCACCAGTCGGGGGTCGCGGAAGTATCTTCTGTTCCCGTGACCCCCGGCGCAGGTGTGAGAAGGAACACGGGGTGGTTTTTAGTCAGTAAGTCTGACAGACCCCTCCGCCTCCACGGGCGGGGGACATCTATGAGGATTTTCCACCCCTCAAAAAAAAAAGGGATCACAACACTATCCAGGGTTCCTAGTTACTAGGTTGTCCAAGTCAAACAAGCAGCAACTCGATGTAACATGTAACTTGTAGTTAGCTGTCCTTATAAGGGACGCCAACTCCAACACATTCGGGAAAAAGCTATTCAAAGTTCTTGTTTAAGTTCGTTTCTTTATTGGAAGTCTTGTCCTGAATAAATCCAGTTAATATTATTTTATAGGATTAAACAAACCTCATAGGTAACAAATCGGGTATGGGAATCAATAACACGCATACCACCGGCTAGTGACTAACCTAACGAGGTATACCTAAACATGTCAAATTATTCCAATTAAACATTAACCTTATTCTTTTGCAATAACGTTGAAAACAATCTCAGAAATTTTATAGAATAAGGGAAAAAATTATAAAAATGCAGTACCAAAAAGTTTTTATATTGGTAAATTAAAAATGAAACTGGATGCATTGCTATAGTATTTCGAGTTGCAAAAGTCAAGATTCTTAAACTGTACGTTATATACTTGTGGCCACTTTATTTTCTTTTTTAATACATATTTAATGCCTCATTCACTAATAAAGGTTCCCCATCCTTGAACAAGATTAACTAACAAATAATATTGCAGCCGCTGAAGCGCTGTATCTCCTTCTATTTCTTAAAGTTCGAAGATATAGCACAGCACCGTACAAAACTTGTGCCATGTAAAATATTATATACCCTCTAAGAGCTAATTATCCATCAAGGCACACGTCCTTTAACATTATCGGGTAGTCAACAATACCTGCAGACGTTATAACGTGTTGTTTGACGGTAATGAAGTTAATTACCGTCAGGTTACATGTTATAATGAATACCGTTACGGGTAACTTGTAGTTCCCGGTAACTTGAAGTTCCCGGTATTGAATATATTATTTTGTTGAAAAGTCGAGAAACTGCTTTGTGGTAATGTTCCAAGAAGGAAATACTGTGTTGTAGATATTATTATGAGGATGCTCTTTTGTGATATAAGCTTGAAATTATTTTTATTTGCAAGTAAAATAGGAAATAGGTACTTTCATTATTACACTAACATTGAGAATATTACGGTTTTATTTTCTGATGGTGAATGACCATCTCATTACAATATCGTTGATTGTAGATACAACCAAACTTTTAATGAGGGCCCTTTTACAAACGATTAAAAATCACTGCCTCTTTAGTCCACTGGTTGCCAACGCTATAAATTGCCAAGTATAGTTCTGGGTTCAGTTCCCGTGTCGAGCAAAGTGTTATTGGGTTTTCCCAGTACATGTTCTTGAAGAGTTAATGATGATTTTTATCTGGAATTTCGCAGTATTAGCCCGGAGTCTCGACCGACTTAACCTTAAAATTGAGGTAATTAGAGACACAATAGAAAGACAATGACAGGCGGACACCGGTGTCCTTCCGGGGTTTAACAAATTAAACGTATCTTGCAAAATGTGGGTGTATTAAAGGTACAGACGCCAGCACGTCAAGTTACCCCAATGTGTCAAATTTCTTTGATCGTTTTTCAATTTTATGTCAAACAGAATAAGGTTCATATTCATTTGGGAAAATTTGACACATTGGTGTAACTTGATGTGCTGGCGTCTGTACATAATTATTTGCTTTACCCTACGGGGATTACAGGCGTGGTGTTATGTTTATGTCATGTCCCATGTAATAGGGGCGAGCCTATTGACATTAATCGAGCACAGATCCAGATTTTGCGCTGCCACTAAGAAATTTCAGATGGAAAAACTCAATAACACTGTCTTACCCGGGGATCAAACCCGGGACCTCATGTTCAGCAGTAGCACAAGCGACCACTAGGACAACGAAGCGGTCACAATATTCTCTTGTGTCATTTGGTTTAATAGTAACCAACTCTGAAAAACAATCTTTATTTTTGTCTTACTTATTTCATTTTGTTTTTATTATCAATAAGCTCAGATTAACTTCATTTATAACTTTTACATGGAACTTTTTCCATTCTGTATCTGGAGATGGGCGTTGGTAGCCGTAACACTTTTGCAGCTATCATCGTTTTACTGATTGTACAGACGCCAGCAGGTCAAGTTACCCCAATCTGTCAAATTTCTCTGATCGTTTTTCAACTTAATGTCAAACAGGATAAGGTTCATATTCAATTAGGAAAATTTGACACATTGGGGTAACTTGACGTGCTAGCGTCTGTACCTATTGTCTTGTGTTTTGTTCCTAAATTAACTTATTTATTTAGTAGATCAAATAAAATGCACTCAAAGTTCTCTGCAGTTGCTCGAAGAGTAATTATTGCTGCCAAGGTGTCGCTCACACCTTTTTTTCTTGCGTTGAAAACTAATAAGGCCTTCGCCTGTGGTATTGAATCGCATTCACGTTTAATAGCTAGCAAACTGCTTTTGCGCTCCAATTCTATGTATAATAATCTCTAGTAGTTTAAAGATACTTTGTATTTATATAGAGAAGTTGATACCAATTTAGTTTTAACAAGAGTGTAATTGTTTTAGTAAACCACTTGGTTTTAAACGGCTAGCCTGTTGTTCTAGTATTTAGTAGCCCAGACTGCTATGCTGGAGGTCGTGGGTTCGATTCCCACCTAGGAAAAATATTTGTGTAATGAGCACGATCATTTGTTCTGTGTCTGGGGGTCTATTTGTCTGTTCTTCTATCTATAATATTATGTTTATATTTAGAAATATATAAGTACGTTTATCAGTTGTTTAGTACCCTTTTCACAAGCTTTGCTTAGCTTGGGACTAGATGGCGTTGTGCGGAAGTGGTGTAATATTTATTTATTTGTTACTAAAGTGACTACTTTTATTAAATAATATTTATTTTATTTACTCTAAATAATAAAATACAACTTTTTAGACACCAATGATTCAGGATCCAAAATTTTGCAAGTCAACGTAGGAATAGTTGAGATAAATATTTTATAATTCAGGAAACGTGGTTTGAATACGTACCGGTACATTTTTAACGGCCCTGATGGAAAACTTATTATAAAAAAGTTTTAAATTTCACTGTGTTCAATCCAATTTAAAGCTACATTTAAACGCCTAATCAACAAACCGGAATCGTTTAAGTGTATACAAAAAGTATAACAATTTACCAAAGACAGCACGCCCATTTATCAGCTCTATATAAATCGCCATCATTAAGCAAGCAGGTTGGAATGCTGTTTGCCTGTCCCACCACGCTTAACATCTGATATTCGATACCACGGTATCTTTCTATCTGCTACCTAATGTCTTCTACATTGCACAGTTGTTTGTCTTTAATTGTTCGTTTGTTTGTCCTTAATGTCTTTAGAAACGGCTCGCTCATTTTCGATAGTGGTTTTTTTCTCATTTTTCTTTTAGGTTATTGTTGACCAATCACACATGATTTCTTTATTTTTTAAATGTTAACATAATTTTGAAATCGTCAATCCGCTTTGAGCGAGCGTGCTCAATACTCATGCCTTCTCTATATGAGAAGAGGCCTTTGCTCTGAGTTGGGACACTAACAGGCTGGTATTTTTTTATACTAAGCAGCAGTTGTAATTTATTCATTAAAATACAATAGAAAGATACTAAATTGTGTCAAGGAAAATAAATTTAATTCCTGCTAACAGTTTGAAAGGTCAAATGGAAATTTCTTAATTACAGACCACCGGAAAATGTTAAACAACTTCAATGCCTAGTCCTTTATAAATTTGACTTAATCTATTTGCTACTGTTAAAAAGCTTTTTGTCTTATTTGCAAGAATAAATCATTCGAAATTTCTGAGAGAGAATCAAAGTGTAAGAAAAAAAATTGTAAAAGCTATTTATTTAAATGGTATAAACTAGTGACTACAATCCCACCTAATGGCAAGCAGAGATAGAACCTATTCACTCTATCTTTGAAGACACCTACTTTCGAATCAGGCGGGAAGACCGCCGTAGGAAAGTTGTTCCAGTTCTTCGATGTACGCGGTCCGGATTGTAGACGTGACAACGATGTAAGGGTGGACACTCGCCGTACGGTTGTCCGATAGTGGAAAGGTGATGGCGGAATCAAGTCAAGTAATTCCCGTACACTCTCCAAAATACATCCTTTATAATACCGCATAAAATTTATTATTATAGTTAAGACTGGATTAAAAATCGTGTGGCTAAATAATAACACCCGCTGGGTCGAAGGTTCGCTCGTTAAAGTCGATCAGTGGATGAGTAATCATTCACTAGTAACTAGTAATCATGTATCTTCTCTAAACCGCGACAAGCAGGTTAAAGTGAAAAAGCCAACAGCGAGCAGTCAGCGCGGTTGCCACTACCATACAACTCAACTCACCGCCTGCGTGCCGATAGCGAGCGGACCATGTGCTTACAGCGCGCCGACCGCACACTTACAGCACGCCGACTCCGAGTCGCCAGCAAAACGTCATTGCGCGGTCGTAAACCTAGACATTATGAAAACGTGCAAGTCATAGGTGTGTTCAATTATATAAATGCCATATAACAATTGTGTTCGCGGTGACAGCTACCTTGCACCTCGCGGCCAGCGCGCGGGCTGCGTGCTTGCACCCCGCAGGCGGCGAGCTTACACTGCGCGGGTGGCATGCGGACTGCAAGCTGGCACCTTACCGACGCGACGATGCGTAGTTGGCGCACTAGCAGCTAGCCGTAGCCTCAATTCGAGGCGACGACGTGCGGCTGATGTGCAGTTGCGGTGCCGTTATAATGTGCCATGGCCTTAAGCCGTCGGCCCCAGCTGTCATTTGTAGATCTGACAGTCATTACGGTTAGTTAGAACCCCGAAAGTCTGACAACCAGTTTAATAAAGAGGTATCGTATTACTGGATTGTGATGGTCAGGTATGCAGTAAAACACAAGTATTCAAAAATATCCTGTTAGACAAGAAGCTGACGCCATCTTAGTTTGGAAATGGTTGGGCAGATAATGTATAAAGACTGCGAACGTTAATATTGTTGACCACGGCAAAAAAAATACTGTCATTAACTCAATACCTAAATTCTTTAACTTTAAGCTGTTTAGAAGTTTTCAAGATTACTCAGACTAGAAACCGATGCCATCATAGTTCGAAAAAGGCTAGACTGATAATGAGTAAAGACTGCGCACGCTCATTTTGTTGATCACAAGAAAAGAGATGTCTGTCAATAACACAATAAATTATTTTCCTTTGAACTGTTAAGAAGTTTTCAAGATGAATCCAAAAATTAACACACACGTTTGGGAACTTAATTTGAATTATGAACAGAAGTGTTAATATTATAATGAGAAGGTACCCCATTGGAGAAATATCGTATGACGTCATAAATCACGCCTCACGCCTACACATCAAGACGGGTTTCTTAAAGGTCTTCGCCTATAAATTTTGTGACTAATTAAATAAGGTTGACTAACATTAATGACTTATATGTATCAAGTGAGACATTAAGTTTTGCGGTTATTATAAAACAGCCGTTTTTAAGAATGACTAATTTGTAATTCGTTGGAATTACTTTTATGGCAGGTCTTTAAGACCACAATAAAATTTAATACTGTTTGAATCCGCAATCAAGTTATCTGTCTTTTAATCTCGGTGACAGTTAATTTTCTTTTTACCGTGAGTAATAGGTCCGTGTGTTAAAACTTACGCAAGCATTAATACATAACATCACGCTTGTGTTATTCAACGGTTCAAGCAGGGGTGTACACACGGCTACACATCAAGCTATACATTTCCAGTTTACACTGACCTCGCATTGTACGGAAATCTATATCATGCGAGATCAGCTAATACTGGAAATGCATAGCTTGATGTGGTGTAGCCTTGTGTCCCTACTCTGTGAAATTTTAATGGTTGGTTTTCGGTGGTAACACGAGAGTACTGATTATTTATAAGCAATTTTTCCTATGGGACTTATCCTTAGATATCATAAAAAGTATCAACTGTTTTATAAAAAAAAAACAATCAATTTTAAACAAATTAAAAAAAAGTTAAGTACACTATTGATTTTTTTATATTTCAGGTCAAAAGTCATCCCAAAAAAAATCCCCCCAAAAATACCCAAACGCCCCATTATACAAGTTGCTAATTATGATCAGTACTTCCGTGCCGCCGCGAAAAAAAAAACCAATAAAATTTCACCGTATATAATTAGTGACCGATACTTAAACACGTGATTGTTCTTATGAAAACGAATAACTGTCCCAAAGACACTAATTTTTAAACTCATTAAATTTCTTTTATCACAATAACACACAAGCTGTTTGAAATTCGCGCGCGCCTTCGATTGATTAGCTGAGAGCGTGTGACGCTTCTACTACTAGTACATTTAGCCCTTCCCGAGTTCACACTATCAGCTGATAGATCGTGCCTACTGTAATCGATTATAGACGCTGATTTTCAAACAGCTTTAATATTATTTAATTGTGTTATAAGTAATTGTGTATAAAAAAAAGTTTCTTTGGGAAAGTTGATTGAAATCATGAATACCATAACGTGTTTAAGTATCGGTCACTAATTATCAGTCACCCTATATAGTAAGGTACAGACATCATCATCATCACATCAACTACTTCAAACTGTCAAATTTTCCCAATAGTGATAAAAATTTGACACATTTTGGTAGCTAGATATGCTGGCGTCTACACGTCTAAATTTTTTCAATCAAGTTTAATACCCATGCACGAGACAAGCATATTGTAATCCATCCAGACTCTCAATAGTACCCTGAACTTCATGCACAGCAGATTTAGCGCTTGCAACTACTGAGGCATTCAATTTTCTTCAAATGAAATAAGAATTATACAATGGAAAGACGATAAATACATGTACGGGTAAGTACGCCCGTCAGGCATACTTACTTCTGCAGGTAATCCTGCTACTTTGAAAATAATTACATGGGATATGGAACGGAAAAAGTAAAGCAGCTCTATTTACAAAGTAGTTTTGTATTTAACCCTAGAAAGAGTCTGCGTAAAATTGACGCATGATTATCTTTAACGTACATCACAATATGACTATCTTTCTAGGGTTAATATAACGGAATATTACGTCTTTTTTCTCCGAACGGATTGACACTAGCGAGCCTTTATGTCATTGCTTAGATGTTCAAATAAAAGTATGTTTTTACTACCATAAACTTATTTGGCTTTGGAATTTTTGTCTGTCAAAAAAGAACTGACGCACATCAAGCACCCCAAACTGTCAAATTTTCCTAATTGAACATGAGCCTTATTCTGTTCGTAACCTTATTCCCCCTGAACGTTAACATCCCCTTCTAGTTTAAAAAATAAAATTAAGGTTTTCTTACTTAGCATTAATGTAGCATTCAAATGGTGAAGTAAAGATGCCAGCACATCAACCTACCCCAATGTGTCAAATTGCTTTGATAGGTTTTTAACTTTATTCTGAACACAATAAGGTTCATGTTCAATTCGGAATTTTTTTAAAGTTTGGGGTAAGTTTTTGTACTGGCGTCTGTAGGTACTTTTTCAATTGATTCGTTACAAACATACAACAAGACAAATCTGTCCTCTTCATAACATTAGTAAAGACAAAATAAACTTAAACATAGATATACGCATAGACGGGACCTCACGAACAAAATTTTCATCCAATACTTATATCCGAGTGGACACAAGTGTATGAGTTAAATTTAGTACGCTCCGCCGCCGCTCCAATATTGCTATATTATTCTAGATGGCGTTACTGAAACATGGGATCAAAGTTTTTCTTTGACATTTCCTCGCATGCACTCTCTATAGTATTTTATATCTCTTTGGATATACGTTACCATTCTTGCCTATCAAATATACTATGCGTTTCAAATGAGAAAAGGAATGACTGCGCCATGTTGTGACGTCATAGTTGTCAATACGAATAAATTGGGTAAGATCAGCAAAACAAGGTTTTTTCTCAATATAATTTATTTACGAATTACGAACGCCTAATTTTCTAAATTGTACTGTCAAAGTATTTGTTTACATGGGAGATAATCTCTCGAGCCCTCCCATGCAAAACAGCGCCTCGTTCACACAGGCAGTTCGAGCAGTCAGGGAGATGAAAACCAAAACAAATATCATCAACAACAACAAACAACCGTGTAACAAACTGAATTAATAAATACGTAAGCACTCCACAGGACTAATTAATTTAAAACGTTTTTTCATTTTGAATAACTTCGACTCGGTATATCAAAAAAAAGAAAATAATTATTACGCGATTAAGATTTCGCTGCAGGCCGTACTTTCAAGCGACATTTGACAGATAGAGGTCATTGACGTTCCTATTCTCATTTGACACGCATAATACCATAAAATTATCAAAAAGGCCTTACGTGAATCAACGCAAAACGTCATATATGCAAAATCCCGATTTTACACTCCCGTTATTTCAAAGCTCTAAAATAAACAAGACCTACTCAAAACACATACTAATTCACAAGCCTCGCCGTAACAACAGAGGCGCAGATGCAGCCTATTATTGACCCACTGCTGGGCAAAAGGCCACTCTCATTGATGTTATTATCGCAACGGGAGGTAATTGACGTAATCGCAAGCCTTGCTATCCATCTAACTATCTACCTAAGTATAGGAGGGATCTGAATAACTAGAGGCTTCGCGAATAAAGTTAGAGTTGCAAGGGAAGGTTATAGTGTCGTGTATTTATGCAGCTGGTTGTGCAAGTATGACGTGCCGAGCAGTTTTAGTACACGGTTTAACTAAATGATTGTGTATATTAATTTACACAGGAAAAAAATCTTACAAAAAAAAAATCTTTTACAAATCATGGTGAAAAGTGACATAAAATCTGGTAGGAGTCAAGCATGCAGAAACCGTTTTATTTAAAACTTCTACTTTCCTTTTTCTGGAGAGAACGGGGGTGTCAAACTCCTATATAATGAAACTCAATGGTTGTTAACAGTACTGTATAGATACAAGTTCCTTAAGCAAATCAGGCAGATATTTTGCTGGAGATTTTTTCCTCCACTTCTTCCAACAACTATATTATTATTAGGAAGTGGAAAGACTGGGCATTTTAGACAAATCTCTTTTATATTTTTGACGTAAAGAGTACTTACTTTCTGCCGAATTTGAATAAAGGCTTTTAATTTTGTGTGTCAAACACCCGATCGAGATTAGCGGGTGGAGTAAAAGGACATGTTTTATTTTTTCTGACACCTTCTTTGCATATGTCACCTCCTTGCATTAACAAGTGTCGCCATCATCGTCTTGCTCCCGACCACGGACAAGAAGACTACGGCTGGAAGCGGTACATTGCAAAGTACGAGTGAGCCTAAGCTAATCACTTCTTTTGCGTACGATGCGTCGTGTACTTGGGGTAGTGCACGCAGTAATGACGTAGTCCTTACCAAAACTATCGAGTTCAGTAATTATTTGTGACCGATTCAAACCTTAGTTAATAATATTTATAGTTTTAATCATGCTGTAGCCGATAAGACAGTTTGATAGACATTTGAACAGTAAATAAAACTAACTCATTCTTAGCTGCCTTTGTCTCAAGATTTTGCCAGACGCAAAATTGCATTCTACATCCAAGTCTCAGTTTAAGTCAAGTTTTAAATACATGTCAAAGTCAATATCACGTTATTGTACGGCATTTAACATAACCATGTCGAGAAAACATACACATGGCAATTACAGCTATTTTCTTGTTTTATATTCAATAGAGAATATATACCGGCTGACGTGTTATTATGACTAGAAACTGACTTTGTAAACGGTTCATTTGTTTACCTATTCATTTGAGAAAGCGAAATAAATCAGCTGTTTTGAACACTGGTATTTATGTGTTCAGAAAAGTCGGTTAGTAAAGTAGGGTTGTTAAACTTGTTGTAATATTGTGTAGCTTGAGTAGTTACTAAAGTTTAAAGGGATGCATTGGGTTTGTGGTTTGTTTTGAAACCTATAGTGTTAAAAATTTTCTACATATCAGTAAAAAAATTTGGCTTGGCTAATTCGTTACTTACTTCAGAAACTAAACACTCGCATCACCTCCACGACGGTAGCGAAACGGCGAAGCCATACATTTTTATAGTGTGGAATGTGTGAAGTTAGGGTCGGTAGAGTTAGCCCATGTAGATTCAGCAGCTTGGCTCTACATGAGATCTAATATCTTTTTCACAGGGCAAACCTTGTCTTGACAACTTTTTACATGAAACGTTTTTGGTAGGATAGGATTTATTCTTTTTAATTCATCATAAAGCTTGTCAGTTACCTACTGTTTACCTATTAATGTTGTTATATGAATAAGTGTTTATTTCGAAATATTGCTTAAACCTTTAAACATCTATGAAGGTTCTACAGTACAGCCATTAGGTATCTAATTAAAAGTAAACTAGCTTAGGTAAAAAAAAATACGTTCAAGATAATAAAGACTAAAACATATCCAAATAAAACCACAGCTTATTTTTCAGCCTGCATTTCAAACAAGCTCGAGCCAATTTCAGCAAAAAGGCCGAGGTCTAAAACTGGCATCGCAACCCTTCACTGGACGGGAAGCTAATAAAGCGTAGAAGTTTAAAGTTTTAATTAAAAAGGTCCGGTAATTAGATACGGTCTGTGGATATGTTAATTAATCCACGGGTTAATTCTTCAAAACACTGCCATTGTTCCCGGAGTCATAAAAATTGCGTACCTTTGGAGAAACATAAGGCTTATGATTGGATTTATGCTGTGTTTGGAGTACAAGTATAATATTATTGAATGAGGAATTAAAGCTAATTCAAAAGAATACATACAAACTGCTCAACATATCGATTATTTTATTTGATTTTAATAGAACGGACGGATTTTCACGTTTCAGATATTCAATTGAATGTGTACGGCCGGCGGCGCGCGGCGTGAGGTGTTTGTATGGCATTAAGTAACGGCACTACGCAACCGAAGATGTTCACTTTGTTAGATGTATCTGAAAAACTTGAAAAACTCTGAAAAACTTTGTGAAAAATAAATGACGACTAATTTAAATTTTATTTAAGTACGAGAAATTCGAACTTTCTCAGCGTGAATCCACATAATAAATAAACAACGGCATGTATGAAAAAACTAGTCTTACTATTAATAAATAATAATAATAATAACATTTTATTTGTCATCATAGTGGTACAATATAGACACAGACGTGGTGCTTAAAATAAAATAAAAACAGAGGTGAAGCAGATATATTAATGTCCCCATGCTAGGAAAATCCTGTGTTATGGGGGGCATTCACGGTTGAATGCCCCCCATAACACAGGATTTTCCGGTTGATGTTAACAGTAATGTTTAAATTTTACACTTATTTTTAGAAGATACATGCACAAAACTTTGGGTATTGTACTAATGACAATAAATTAAATATTTCAAAAGACAGAATAGAACCAACAAGCGTATAATATTTTAACGTGATGTAAATAAAAAACTGTGTGAGTGTAATGAGGTGTGTGTAAGAAGGTGAGTAAAAAGAGATGTGTGTGTTGTAGGGTTGTGGCTGCGTAGGTATCAAGTTACCTATTCTCTGGGTTGTGGAGGTCAGATAGGCAGTCACTCAGGTAAAAGCTGCGTCCAGTTTGACTGGAAGTTGACCCTTAAATAGTTGGGAAAAGCTTAGGCAAATAATTTTGAAGGACTCACTCGAGAACGGCTGGTAAAATCATGTAAAATGTACCCACAAAAAATCAGGGTGCATGAAGGTGAAGTAACTGTAATTGTCTGGCATGAGATGATTTCACCGAGGCTGTCACGAAAAGATTTTTAGGAAAAATTATACCGTGAAAATGACGGTGAAGTGAACGAACATTGAACTGTCATTCATCGGCCATGCTGCCTCGAGATGACAGTTTACTTTACACAAGCTTTCACTTTTGCTAAAACAATCGGTTTTAACAGAACGTTATAATTGATCGGAATGTCCACAATTTCTTTCGTAAGTACAAGACATGGTCGGTAGCCTGTTATTGAATTTCACATTGTTGTTTGTTATTTTTGGTCGTTCGTAGTGAAATATTAAGGGAGCTTTATTAACTCGATTGATTACTCACCGCGCTCGATAATTAAGAACTCTCATATAACGCATTGAGAAGAAGGGAACAATGCATTTGCAAATGTACTTTATGAACGTTGATTACGTATTTTTTGGCCTCATTTTTATTCTTTGCTCATTTACGGGTGACGGCGAAATTAATTGAGTTTTGGATGACTCATTACTTTGCAAAGGAGAGTAAACTATGTCTACATAATATGTAGACGTTTAAGATGTGTCACAGATATGTCGTAACTATGAGAATGAGACATAATTGCATTCATCACGGTGTTACATTAAAAAACAAAACCGGCTAAGAGCGAGTTATGGTTCTCAACTAAGCCGTACTGAGCAGCCTATAAAAGGTTTGTTGATTTGTTGTAATTACAATATTTTGTAATTGTAATTCATAAGTGTGCTCTATATACCTGGATAACATATGCTACGAAACTAAAAATCCGTAGATACGAATCACCACCTTAATTAATACTAGCGCTTCATTCGCGACTTTTTCGTTCGCGTGCATTGCATACTCCTCTAACACTAACAGCTTATGGCACTCGCAATGGGCTACTTGACAAAACTTTAGATTTTAGTCCCTCATCTAGATTACAAGAAAATATTCGAAATACCTATATTTTTTCTTTTTTCACCTAATGTAAAAATAACGGCGATACATCGAGTCAAAATGTCGTATGACGTCACTAGCCAGCCTAGTACAGTATATACTAGATAATGAGGTTACAAGCCCCCTTTCCTCAACTTTAATGCGCTTTATCAGTCTCAAAATACGTGAGTATCGTTTTTTAGGATCTAACTGATGGGTTAATTATATTTTGATGTTCATATTCTGTCACACACCCTGTTAATGTGGCTTCTTATTGGGCATAAATTTTATAAAATCGGTGCAGTAGATCCAAAGATCCCGTTCAATGTCACAAACTCACAAACTTTACCACTGTATAACTTTTGTATAGATAAACAGGTTGACATAATAGCGGATGAAAATAAATTCTCCCGGTTATATGTTATAGGTAAGCTCCGGATAAATCCATGTTACCTATTATAGCGAAGCATTATATTTAGTATGCGCAATGCAAGATGGAAAATTAAAAAGCTACTTAATAAATTCGGTACTACAGTGGCGAGGGGTAAAATTTCTTAAAAGGGACACCGACAAAATATAACTTAGTATTCGTTTCACTAAAATTATTGTCTCTCTTGAAGTCATCGGTCTACCCACCAACCTGTTTAATTTTGGTTTTAATCATCATCATCATTATTTCAGCCATAGGAAGTCCACTGCTGGGCATAGGTCTCCCCTATAGATCTCCAATGAGACCGGTTGGTTGGTTAGTTTGGTTTAAATACCTATTGTATATTTGGCAATAGTATAGTCTGGCTACCATGATTCAATAGCGGTAGAGTGGTTCTTCCGAACCCCCGAAGGGAAACAGATATGAATCGAGTTGTATGGATACTTCGCCACTGCGGTACTTTTAATTATATTCTTAGTCGAGTCACAAAAGTGGATTATTCTAAGACATAAAGGCCGTAAATTTTAAGGCTAAATATATAATGAAAATGTTTATTGTTCAAAAAAAGAGGAACATACATCATAAAGTGTACCGTTGTAAAGATAGAACATATGCACTAAGGTATTAACATAGGTCAGAAAGGTACCTTTTGCCCCTACCACAATTTAGAAGCATTAAACTCTAATTTGACAGTTCCCACAAGAGACAAATAAGACCCTAATGTGTCTGCCCTTAAGCCTAGACTATTCTTGCCCTTGTATAATTTACGACCGTTTTGTCCCTAGCAGGGTTTAGTCTTACTGTTTAACATAGTTTTGGTGGTTTACGTGTTTCATTTGGTGAAATTGTTGTATAATGCCAGGACTTTAACTGTGAACATAGATTTTGTATAAAATATTATTTGAATATCTTTTGAAGATACGTTGGTAATCTATTGTCTGCTGTGGTTCAATTTCCGTGCGGAAGGAATATTTTATAGCCTACTGGTAGTTGTTCCGGATCAGGCAGTGTATGTGTGTTAAAGTTTCTTACGGCACGCTCGACACAGAACAAAATTTTGGTTTTGGTTACCCTTTATAAGAAAAGTATAGTAAATACACATGTAGTAATTAACAGGTAAAATCTAATTGTTTCTGTATTATTAAATATCCCAATCCCGACCTGAAATCTATATATATAAAAATGTTATGTTGGTTTGTGTACGCTTCAAAAACTCATAAAGTTCTGCACCGATCGAGCTGAAATTTTAGCATGATATATATCCGCATCAAGGATTGTTTTTATTTTTTTTTATTTTTTTTTAACCATCAATCACAACGGTTAGTTTAGTACAAAATATCTTCAAAGGTAAAGTCAACACAAATGAGAAAACTTTTGCCTTCACACAAAAAGTTCAACCATCATCTCTGCTCACCCCGAAAACCGAACAAGCTCACTACATATTAAGTAAATCTGTCTTGTAGTGACGTCTAAACAGATAACAATATCGCCTGTATAGTGGGTGTAGCCGTATCTGATCTAATTAATGCGACGTTGATTGATACTAATGTAGTTCGTAACGTTGGTCTCGGTGAGTAATTGATTGTCACAACATGATGTATACGGTTATAAAAATCGATATTTAGTACTGGTTTTTGGATTTTTGAGGTTTGGTTTCATGTTTTTAGGGTTCATTATATCTTTATCTGATTAACATGGACTTGACTGACCAGTCTCCGTGATTCACTAGGCAAACAAAAAGTTTGACACAACTAAAGTATTTCTGCCAAGAAGAGAAGGTATCATCATAGGTTGGTACTTAGGATAAATAAATAAAGTTACTTATGGTACGGTATAGACACTTATGAAGTGACAAATATTTTAAATCACAAGGAAACTGATACCCTGATCATAAAAAAAAATAATAAAAAAAAAAATTTTTAGCGCTAACAACCATCCCTCATCATTATCATTACGGTTATCACGACGTGACAAAACATAGAAAAATCTTTAATATATTATGTAAGTTTAATATTAAATTATTCAAAATCAATCGTTTACAATAAACGTTTTATATTTGAAAATCACATCACAATTCGCTTCTTGGTTTAAAAGGACAACGTGTCCGTAAACATAGACTTGACAAGCGATTTTATTAGTTTACTAGCTTTTGCCCGCGGCTTCGCCCGCGTGGATGTCGAACTTCCGTCCCCTATGTTTTCCCTATAAGGGTTGAATTTTCAAAAATCGTTTTTTATGGAAGACTTACTCTTCACTAAGAACACCCCTTCAAGTTTCATGTCTCTAATACCAGCGGTTGGGGCTGTGCGTTGATATATAAACGTAATAATTTTAGCATAATTAAATACTTCCGGATAGACTACTTTCAAAGTTGATCCTTCCGATATGTATGCATAAAGATTTCTGGACCTACTGACCCGGGAAAGAGCGCCGTACAACTGACCATGTGTAAAACAACTGATACTAAGATCAACCTGCCCAGGCGTATTGATTACCTACAACCGTACCAAGTTTGGTTAAAATCCCTATAATAGTTTTTGAACTATGCGTGCACATGTATACAGACAGAAAGACAAAACATTCACTAATTGCATTTTTGGCATCAGTATCGATCACCAATCATCCTCCAATATTAATTTTGAATAGATTTTCAATGTGCATAATTATCTTCGTACTTAGTGTGTGATAGTCCATTGAATTGTATGGCGAGCGATATTGTATCTTAAGATTAAATATTATAATATCTTAGCCGTGTGCAGCGTCCTTTGGTGAACTTCACTGCGGGTGACGTATCCTACGACAAACTTATTATTTGCGGTTGGTACAGTAGTCGGGTCTAGGGATCGAACCGCAAAATTAAGTTTGTTTTTTATTGTATATACTTTTCCGGGATAAAAAGTACCCAGTGTGGTGCCCAGGATATCAAAGAATAAGTATACCAAGTTTCATCGTAATCGAACCGGTAGTTTTTGCGTGATACCTGAACATACAGACAGACAGACAGACAGACAGACAGACAGACAGACAAAAAAATTTTTAATCATATTTTTGGGTTCGGTGTCGGTCTAGTAACACCCCCTGCTATTTATTTTTTTATATTTTCAATGTACAGAAATTTTACTTCTACAGATTTATTATAAGTATATAGATATAGATATAGATATTGATAATAATGCATAGATCATCAGCTTGATTTTCAAAAGTAGTTCATCACGTTTAAAAAATTGTAGAAAAAAAATAAAGCTTTTATTATAAAAACACTTAGCAATTAAAATTACTTGACGTACTCATAATACTTCTTACAGCACAACTTCAGTTATGCTCCAAAATTATGATCACAAGTTTTGCATAACATTTTGCACCGTGCACTAAGACGTCTGTCGTAGTACGATGTAAACAAGAACAAAAGTTTCACTCGGGGTCAACTTGAAATTAAATCTACGATCGAATGAAGGACTAGGTATTATTGTAGTGTTCACATTGTATCATCACTAACACTATAATTGTACATGGCTCGCCTACGCACCGCCACGTGCTTCCTCACTGACGGTCGGACAGCGACTGACTCCCACTCAGTGCGCTCTACTTTATATAGACTATGGTCCGCACCACGTGACGTTGTGACGTATGCGCCCGAGACAAATCATAAGTATATTTGCATACACTACAATTATAATATCCTCTTTCCATTACCCCAATTTATTTGAGGTCGGTATAGCACACTGCTATCCGTCTCAATAGTCACCTCCGTCCTAGTCGGATGTTTTTCACACAATTTATCCATCGCTTTTAAATGAAGGACAAGATATGGTACGTAGGTGTTCTATTATATTTAAATTAAACAATTTTTATATACTTCTTAATGTTCAATGATCTGGCCTCTCATGTACGAAGCTGAAGGGTTAAGTACCTACCAATGTGAGATTTTCACTTCATTATGTTGGTAGTTAGGAACCATCTTCCCAAATTTCAAGTTTCGATTCACATTGGTAAAGGAAGAAAATGCGAAGAAACCTACACTCATGATTCATAGAAGTGGGTTATTGTACATTCGCCACAAAGTAAATTCGTCACATTTTGTAAACTCAATACATTGAACGTGGATTCGTCATAAAAAGTATGTGTAAATTCGTCACAAGTCTGCATAGATACACATTTTTTGGTTAAAGTACTGGTAGAAAACAAAGTTATTGATTTTTGGCGCTCGAAATGAAAATGATTTCTAAGATCTTTTATTTCTCTCCTGCGCCCCAGGCCATATAGAAGTATCTATTAAGAATCTTAGTATTCTTCGATCGACTCGTGTGGCTGTTATTATTAAAGTTGCCAGGCTATTAATTAGATAGCCTAATTTTTATTTTATTATTAAGCTTGTTTGTGCGTGCATTTAGAACCTGCTTTTATTTGCCGTTCTCTCCACTATTGATTGCTGGTTAATTCAAAGATCTGGTTTGGAACTTCTTCACGTACTTGTTTGGTGGTAATACGTGCATTATTCACCATCGTCTCAGGTGGAGCAGTTGCTAAATGTCCTGTCCCCTTCTAATTCTTAGCTAAAGCAGCTGTTATAAAACCGGTCAAAACTGAGTTATTAACAGTTATGTACCTAGTTGTTTTAGTAAAATACCCACAAAGAAAATGCCTAAATATCTTTACAAAACATTTATTAAAAATTGTCTTCTTGATACTGGTACAGTTTGCCAGCATTATCCCACAGCTGGGCAAAGGTCTCTCCCCATGACTTCCAGTGTTTTTCGATCCAGGCCTAAAATGGGGCCCTGGCCGTTTAATATGCCCACTTGCCCAGGTCATTCCGCCTTAAATTGGATTCCACTTTTTATTTCTAGACTTGAAATTATATTCGTTGACTAAAGTTTCATTTTCACACATAAGAGTAATTATTCAAAAATAACAAATTCAGTTGCGTTATGGTTTTTGTAAAACCTTTTATACGCCGGAACGTATGTATGCACTTGAATGTGATCTGAATTTTGCTAAGGAATTTGGACTTATTATGTAAATTTTCGTCTTGTTTTGATAATATAAATTGACATACACAAAAGGCAACTTGTATGGCAACAACAACGACTACTTACTATTCATAATTATACAAAATTCAAAAGTAATTTTAAATGACAACATTCGAAATAATATTACGTTCAACCAAAAATTACCTTCATTGCGTAACACGAAAGTTTCGCGCCGCATTCCAAAGTCGCTTGCATTTGTCCAATTCGAATTATTATAGTGCAACATTCCGATACTTATTGAGCAAAGATATCGAAACAACATTGTTTGATATACATTTAAAGTGATTGTGCGTAACTTTTGAGTATGAATCTAATAAGGTGTGAGTGGGAAATGTGATTCCAATTTCATGTCAACCTAAAACGTTTCATAGGCGAAATTATTATTATTAAAGACACTCGCTTATCAAACTGATGAGAGATTGAAAAGATTTTAGAACAAACCAACATAAATTAGTCAAGACAACAATTACTGCTAGATCTAATTGAACAGCTGCGCAGACCTTATGTAATAGTTAAACATTTACTGAGGTCAGTCCGGGTGACCACTGTGACCAGGCAATTCATTATTTAATTCGTGCTTTGGAAATCACCGTAAGCAGTAAGTCCTGGCTGACATCTTTTACAGTACCTGAAACTCTGTCAACCAGTTAACACTGTTTGTCAAACATTCGAGTTGACCCTTTCACAACCGAAACGGAATCTTGTTACCCAGTAACTGTGTTTGTAGAGGCTAAGGATAAGCAGTGATTCCATGTAAATGTTAGTATTCAGATGCCTCTGGTTAGACTGAAATACGAACCCAAAATAGTTTCCAAAAGTTTTGGCAAGCTGTAGCTTTCCTAATTCTTACTCTTATGTATAGAATTATTTGCTCAAAGTTTATTTAGTTCTAAATTTTGCTCTCGTATTGTCGCCTTTCTTAACTAGGTCGAAACAAATGACTTAATTTTAGCATTTTGATACCTGTTTTCATTAAAACTGTATTACCAACAACAAGCACATTTCACACACATTTCAATGCTAAGTTATTTAAAAATACCTTAGTTCCGATACCACCAAAATATGACTTAGAGGGCTATTTTTACAAAACTGTTAATACCAACTTTTGAATCCATTTTATTAGATAGCTCAATTGCGGCTTTAATTAGTTCTACTTCTGGTTGCGATCCTTAGACAAAAAGATTAAGGGAGGCTAATTTTCTGAAACGAGGGCCAACATAATTTCCGGCCAACGTCGAAAAATTAAATTTTAGCTCAGAAAACACTAAAAATCTCGGAGGCCTCAGCAAACTCGACTTTAATTTCTTTTTAAAAGATTTCTGGCGAGCGAACTTCATCGAATGCGACAGACGAGAAGCGAAAATGAAACAATTATGCAAATGGGTAACAAAATAAAACTCATTTTATTAATAATCAAATAACGGGAGTTCGCATTCGCAAATGAAATAAAATTTCGTAAATGGTGGCATTAATTGTCGGGCCGAGGAGGTGGGGCGTCTGTCCCCAACCCCCTTCCTTCTGGTTTCTATCAAACAGAAGTTATCTCAAGGGGAGAAGTTTTAATAAAATTCCGAATGCCTCGGGCAGTTAGATACAGTGAGATTCTTATATGTCATATCTTCTAGTTATAAAAGTGGCAACTTAGCTGAAAGAAACGTTCGCTTGAACGGTGACTTTGAGGGACTTCAATATTCGAGTTCTGCGATATCCGCAATTGTTCGGTATTCGATCAAATAAGACTGATACCGTCATTTTGAGACATTTGCGGTTCAGTAAGTTTGTTGAATGAATCTTTGGAATATGAACCTAGACGACAAAGGTTTTAACTAAAGACAAGTCTGACGGTACCCGCAGAGATTTCGTGAATTCTTGTGAGTAATTCTCCGAGGAGCTTTCTATGATTCTAAAAATAGAATACAGACGGTTAAATCTTTCTCGGATTTGATAGCATCGAACTGGAAAATAACAGATTATTTTCCTTCAAATTGGCGGCTGACAAAGAAAAGAAAACTTCTTCAATTTTCAAAACGAAAATGAGTGTTTAGTATTTATATAGGGGCTTATAAATAATTTGTTATAACCGCACGGCTCGACCAAGAGTTAAGCGATGCTTGCAGAAATCCATCCGTGGATGGGAACCTCACCGTGGGTCAGGAAGCATGGGGCACCGGCTGTCATTCGAAGATGCGTACGGGTAGTGAGCAAACCAAGAGTCTGACATCCAATTTTATCAAGGTATTCGTGCTCTCTAGTACAGTTAATATCTAATGGTTGTAAGGGTCAGATGAGCTGTTGCTCCATCTTAAATACTGGTATGCTGATGCATCTGGTTAGACTAGAAGCTAACTCTCACAAGAAAGGCTATTCGGGTGATTTAATAATATAATATAATGAATTCCACAACGCCATCTAGTCTCAAGCTAAGCAGAGCTTGTGGAATGGGTACTAAATAAATGATACACATACTTATACACGATGATTTTTTAATCGTCTGACAATTTTTTACAGGGTGTTTCTACCCATGAATTTGAACAACTTTTACTGCGGGACCAACTCGGAAATCACGAAAGAAAAAAGGCTGTTGCATACAAAAGTTTGATACCTACTCAACTAAAATGTCTGAAACAGACAATTTTTTTTTCTTGATTACCGATTTGGTCCCATAGTAAAAGTTGTTCGTATTCATGGGTAGAACACCCTGTGAAAATTTGTCAGACGATTAAAAAAGCACCGTGTATATTTCTAAATACATAGGTATTATAGACAAATTACACCCAGACAGAACAAATGATCGTGCTCATCACACAAATATTTCTCCTGGGTGGGAATCGAACCCACGACCTCCGGTATAGAAGTCAGAGCCACTATCTACTAGACCAACACTGTCAGGCCAGTCAGAATCATGAGTTAATCCTTCAATCTCTAAAAAATGAAAAAAAAAAAGTTTCATGTATTGCGCTGTTATATAAAGTTCTACATTTAAATCTGATAGACTACTTAAAAACATGTTACGTTCATACCTTTTGTGCTAGTATGTGCTTATTTTCGGACAACGAATACCGTCGTATCATCTAATTTAAATCGTGTTCAAGGGGCCAACGACCAATAATGAAATGAAGACAAGTTTGTTACAAAACAGCAAGTTCAATTGTGATAAAGGTTGTTTCTCTCATTAATAATGTATTCGTCTGTTCTTCGAGGAATCGTGAGATAAAAAATTAAATGCCTTTCTATTCCTGGATTGTGTTCCTTCGCCATATTAGTACGTAACGATGTAGAAAGATTTCCGAGAATAGTTTTTGTGGATAGTCGTTTTCATTTAAAATTATGTTTGAAATTTTGTTAGTATATCGTTTCCTACATAGAGATCTGTATCTATACCTATATGCATTAAACTTAACAGAGGCATGTGTTCGAAAAATAAAATTATGTCAGTACAACACTTCTGCGTTTTACAAGTCTTCTGTAGTCGTGATGGCCCAGAGGTTAAGGCGCCTACCTCTCATGCACGAGGCTGTGGTTTAAATCCGGGCAAGTACCAATGTGACTTTTTCATTTCATATGTACTTTCTAAGTTTATCTTGGACATCATTGACATCGGTGAAGGAAAACATCGTGAGGAAACCTGGACTTATAGTTAATATAAGTTTGAAATCGCCAATCCGCCTTGAGCAAGCGTGGTGATCAATGCTCAAGCCTTCTCTATATGAGAAGAGGCCTTTGCCCTGCAATGGGACAGTAACAGGCTGGTATTATATAACACTTCCGCGTAACTCTTCGGAGGATATAGGCTATTCTTTGAAGTATTAGGCAGTGTAAGTTTAATTCTTTAGTCTCAGCTGTTACATGAGAAAGCCTAAATGAAAAAATCGAATAAAAAGTTACCTGACTATCAGGAATCTTAGTTTTAGTGCTTAAAAGCAAGAAGTCAGTTAATATTATGTATTAATGAAATCAATTCAGCAGCGTCAAAATGATTATTGTAAACAAGTAAGTAGGTATTCTCGATTTAATTATTGTTTTTATACGTGTAGGTGTTAATTAAGTAGACCGTGTATTTTATCATCGTTAATACGTCACACAACTCCAATTTCTAGAAACTACGAGTAAGCCTACATTAACTACTAAATTTCAATTTGATATTTCACAAACAATAATTCGTCAAGCGCGTATTTATTAGTAAGATCCATAGTTCGCAATATTGTAGATAATAATATTCTTTATTTATCGATCGATAGTAAATTTTGCTTACATGGGAAATTATTTAAATTGTAGTGGAGTAAAAAAAAATCATTTGTCATGTATTTAAATTAAGATCAGCACTTTTTGTACGTCAAAAATTGCATAAGACATTCCCCCAAAACGCCCGCCTTTCACCACTTTCTAGTAAGTAATTGGCGGAGCAATGTGAGCATCTTTTCTTGAAGTTTGATGTTGCTTCATGTAAGTTCAAAATGGTTAGGGGTTACTCTTGCAACAATTGGGACAATTGAACAATATGAACCCAATTGCTCCAAGAATTCATTATAGAGGATGCAGCACTGTTTCTCTTTATTACAGGCATGGCTGAGGTACTGTCCTAATAGAAATGGTACAGAATAATATGTAGCTAATCTAATGGGACAGTATCTCAACCATTTCATATAGTATGCTAGTGTAGTTTAGACATAAAAGACAAGTACTGCAGTACTGCTGTGTGTGTGCTGTTTATTGTATTTTACTTAACCATTTTTAAAATAAACATCCTACTAATCCTAGTAATATTTAAAACGCGAAAGTTTGTGAGGATGTTTGTTACTCTTTCACGAAAAAACTACTGAATGGATTTTGATCAAAGTTGGTATGGAGTTAGCCGAGACCCTAGATTAACACATGGGCACACTTTTCATCTCTGTATTCCAATGGGAACGCCACCTACGCGGGTGAAACCGCGGGACGTCTGCTAGTTTTATCATAAAATCACGCCTGTTATCGCCGAAGGGTTAGCGAGAGACAGACATTTCTCCTGTTAAAATCCCAAGTGCTTAGTAGTGGACCAGCCTATGCCATCAATCGCCCATAAATCCAGAGTCTGGGCTGATACTGAGGAATTCTAGATGGAAATAATGTTGATTACTACCAATTTGTATAGTAATACAAATCGATAATCGATAGTTTTTGTTGCATACAAAAACTTCGGATCCATTTCTAAGAATATTGCGCCTACATAGGAGTGTAAGATGACATTGTTAAAGTGTATTTGAAGTAAAAGAACAGTGAGTTAAGACGGCCGATTTTTGACCATTAGCAACCACTGGTAGTTACAATTTCGAAAACAATTGTCAACAAAAATTACAAGTCTGTACCCCGCTTTACTGTAACGCTTATCGTCAAAATGTTGAGTTCAAAGCGCCCATAAGAAATTTTGTTATTCCCAATTAAAACGTTAACAGGACTAAGTAAATATTTCAGTGTTACTTTGGACGCTATTTATGGCCCTTCTAAGGCTTAATTAAAGACCCTTTGATGTTCAATCTCTTACGGGAAACTCGGTAATTGCGTACTACGGTAAGTAAATGGGAAATTTTTGCTTATTTACTTACGCAGCTGGCGGAATGAGAGTGTGATTAGTCCTTAAAATATTTGGCCTTTGGAAGAGTTTAAGTTTTGAGGAAGCGTGTGAGCAGACGGAAGTTACCATCTTCAATTAATTAAGTCCACAAAGGTGAGCAGCTTCCCTGTTTGTAATTCTTTCACGAGGGACTTTGCGAAAATCTGCAGTGCAGTTAACGGCATGACTGATTTTGAATCTTGCAAACTTTAATTTATATATCATATGTCAATGCAAATATTATTCACGGCATTGCCCGACTACGGTATAAAAAAGGGTATGATTTTGAGGTGTATGTAGGTATTTATGTTCTCATTATCTTCGAAAGCGGCTTGATCCTTCGCTTATACGATCATAATATATGAGACTGTAAATTGAAAGTTATGCCTGTATGGGTGCCAGTAACACCAACAAAATTGTATTGGCATGTCACCACGGCCATATTTTGACCAGTTTTGTATCTATGTTTTGATTTGTCTGATACATTATCTTGTTTCGTACTTTTTCGATTATGACTTTTCAGTACTAACACTTTACTCTGTATTCACTTGTTATTTAATATCAAATCTGATGTTGATTAGGGAAAAGTAAATATACACGCCTAAAGCAATGTGGGTGTACTAATGGCACATAAAATTTGTCAGGAAAATCCACCTTAATTTTCCACCACAAAATTTGCGGTACAGCTACCATTCCACCACACTACATCACGATTAGTCTTCCCAATTCTCCCCTACCTACTCACTAATCCGCGACCGCACAAAAACTTAATTAACCAAAATATATATGGGAGTGTATAAACAAACATGTACCACAAAGTCACTCCCTCCCCCCTTGGGACTTTATACGGTGATACTATTTCGTGTAATGACTTCAAAATGAGGATACACCTCCCCGCAATATACGGGGCGTATGTTCAGTGGCATTAAATCTAGAAGCGTCAAGCAATATTTTAGTCTAAAGCCTACCTATAGATAATATAAGGCAATTTTTTTATCTTTATTTTTAGACAATCTGTAATTAACCTTTTAATTGAGGCAATTAGAGACACAATAGAAAGACAATGACAGGCGGACACCGGTGTACTTCCAGAGTTTAACGAATAAAGCATTAAAAGGTTACCTCATTTCACATTTTATACTTCGTTGATGCTCGAATCGAATCTCACATCAATAATCTTACACTCACATTTCGCCAGTTATGTTAAAGGCGCATCTAATTGGGGACGGGAACAGATACAAACTCTGCATGCATTCTCGGACTGCATTTAAATAATATCGAATGAATAAACTCAGTGACGTTTTACCAGACCTGGAAATCGACTCGCTCAGCAGTAGCGCTTGGGACCACTTGACTGACCCAATGAGTGGCTCAAGATTGGTCTCAGGAAGTTATACAAATATTATAATACAAATCTTGATATACCACATAGACTTTGCTAATGACATATTAGAGCGTTTGCGGTGGAGAAGCAGTTTTGAGATATAAGCAGCCACTTATGAATACGGTATCACAAAAAAAAAATACAGAAGTTCAAAGCATTTTCTACGAAGTGTAGAGTTATTTGTCAAGCTTTGGTTTGGGGACCTGACTTCGCCTTCATTTGACATTTTCACAAGGAGATATTTACAGAATAGGCTGCAGATTCATGCCCCTTCCATTCATTACGCCAACATCTGCGTACTTTTATTCACAGCAGCTCCTTAATTCATACACGTCACGTTTTCATGGGAGGCGTCGAGTCGTTCTCTCGAATCGAGTAACGCGAAATGAACATAGCATTAAAGTATCGTTTTCATCTCTTCATATTAAAACATTGAATTTCGTAAGATTGAGCAATTAGTTGTGTTATATGGTTATGTTATTTGGGTGAATTAATCATCCCTTGTTTTAGAAGGAGTAAGAGTCTGTGGGAAGTCTGCCTGAACTTAAAAATTACAGGATGTTGTACACTTACTACAGGAACTTGACGGCAAGGATAGCGCAGTGGTTGAGCGATTGGCTGCTATGGAACACAATTTTTTATGGCCCACTGGTAGTTGTTCCGGGTCAAGCTGTTTGTGTATTTGAGTTTAAATGTTTGTAATCGCACCCAGGACATAGGAGAAATTGCTAGGGTGAGGCAACGCTTGAATAAAAAAAAATATACCGCCTCTGGACTATTTCTTGTGGGGTGAAGGAAGGATGAAGTGTACAAAACAAGCTACGACACCGTTGTAGAATTTAGACTAATTTACATGTCCATATTATGTTAGTTTAAGTGCACTTAAAACTATGTTAGTCAACGAGATCACATTACAAAATTTTGGTGTGTTTAAATCAAAATTAAAATTACAAGTAAGATTAAAATTGAAATAAAAAAAAACAAATAAAATGAAAAGAATAAAAAAAAAACAAAATAATAAGTTAAAAAAAAACTATTATTTATAAGGTTTCTAATGACTATACAAGTTATCAACCTGTACCTATTAACTGTATTTAGATATTTATAAACACATGGCATCACGCTCTTACTTCCCAATGGGTTGGGTAGAGTTGTACAGACGCCAGCACATCAAGTTACCCCAATGTGTCAAATTTTCCCAATTGAATATGAACCTTATTCTGTTTAACATAAAGTTGAAAAACGATCAAAGAAATTTGACACATTGGGGTAGCTTGACGTGCTGGCGTCTGTACCTACCTATGACTGTCATGAGAGTATTAGAGAGATTAACATGTTTTTTGTAACCGGGTACTAACAGAAAGATCCAAACTCATGACTACTACAAAAAGTGCAGATGGTAAATCTTATCACACCTAGAAATCAAACCCTGGATATCAAGCTTAAAAGTAGTTATTATAACACCTAAACCAACAAGGCACTTTTGATGATAACTCCAATTAAATGCACAAAAAGCACCATCGTTAATATTACTATAAATAAGTTTTTACTGTGCAAAAAACATTTCCCGGAACTTAATAAAATAATCTATAATCGCTGCCTTAGCCTTCTTCATATTCATAGCACTAAATTTGAATAAATAAAGACATTCATCTCACGAAAAATTTCCATAATTTAATTCAATATTATCACTAAGTCTGTGCGACACACATGCGAGGAACGCACGCACATCTAATATCACGTTTATATGAATATTTGTCTCAATGAAAAAGGAATTATGAGTGAACACACCCCCCAGTTATGGGTCACGGGGAAATTTATATTCCGCACCCATTCGAGGAATTTTTCATATACGCAGTAAATTGTTATAATATTTTAAAATATTGCTGCGGTTATGGCAGCTCTAGTGATGTATTGAAGTAGGAATGTGATATTTTAAAACGTGCTCACACTACAGTCAAAACTGTTTTGTCTACCGTGGGCATTTGACAAAGGACGTTATGATTTTCCTACTGGATATTTCAGTTAGAGTACGTATAATAATTTATAATTTATCGTTTATGGATGGGTGCACATTTGATGGGAATAGACTCGCTCCCTGTTATTGGTTCACCTTTACCAATCTATCGGGCATTACAGGTACTACCTATGTAGTTCGTTTTAAAAACTGTTTGATTATGAGATTGCTTTCTTGTGGGTGTACGCACCATCTTTGTTTTATACACAACAATTGTTTGTCTATAGCCAGTCTTGGCTTTGCAACCTTCAGCTGAGTGGATAATAATAATTACACGTTTTATTATAGTCTAGGAATCAGACCAAGAGGAAATGAACCACTGACTTTTATGTTTGTAGAAAATGATTTCCTTTCAAACATCTCATTTTCATCATAAACATAATCGTAGCGGACAAAGGGTTCTGACTGAGACATTTGCAGTAAAGATTCGTAGGAATGTTCCAATAATTATCAGGAGGATATTATTATATTCCATGCTATTACTGACTTCAGTACACAATAATGTACTTTAGGCACTTAGGATTCCTAAGTTACGTAGACGTACGTAGGTGGGTTTGTAATGGAAGACTAGGATTCATTAATTTTATAATAGGATTTATTCCTGCAGTTACTAATTTATTGCCTGGCTCTTTAGTCTTGTAAATGAAAAACACTTTCCCATACCTAGGAATACTCCAAGACCTCTTCTGGGTCTGTCCAGAGTTGGGCTAAGTGTTATTAAATTTTTCCATCTGTAATCTTAGTAGCAGCTCGAAGCCTGAATTTGAGGTTAAGGGCAATAGGCTCACCCCCAATTACTTCGCACTTAAACTTAACTAAGCGTATGTCATAGGTATTTTGCCTATTTCTAAGGGGAATACAGGCGTAGTATTATGTATATATTTTTTAAGTGAAACTCCTAAATAGCCCCCGTCTATTACGAATATTTCTGTCACGAAATAGCATTGAGTCTGCGTGGCCGGGGTAGACGATATATCGCTATATCGAATTGTGAGACGAGTAAGAGGCGGTAGGATTCCACTTGTTCATTGAAGTTTCACTTTTAGTGTGTCCCAGCACACATTTCGATTGGTTTTTATGCAAATCGCCCTTCAACCAACAGGTATAATTCTGTATTTACGTTTTCTATTTCTTAATTTCAATTAGTTTTTATCTCGTATTTTTTTTATTTTTTATATACCTACAGGCTGTCTCATTCAAATGGGTCAGTAAGGGAAAGTCTGAAACTATAAGACATACGAAGATCTGTTCTGAGGAACCGTGTCATCGATTTTAATAAAACGAAAAACTGCATTGATACATTTTAAAAAACATCTGTACTCCGTTCGGGAATCGAACCCGGTTATTTTGAAAAAAAAAACTACACTATTTCTATTTAGATATCGATTGTGTAGGTCTTAAGCAGCAAATGTCTGGATGAAACATGATGTCTAAAATGAATAAAATGCATTGTTTCCACATACTTTAATTTATTTTAGTAGGTGCTCGAAGTGACCACCGCCTTTTTCAATACAATATTCAACACGTTTAGGTAACGATCTTACAATAGCATTTTGTATCTTCATGTGGTGAATTTGCGTTAAAATTGTCTGTATGGCTACTTTTAGGTCTACAACGGTGTCATGGCTTGTTTTGTATACTTCATCCTCAACGTAACCCCACAAGAAATAGTCCAGAGGCGGTATTGAAAAAGGCGAAGGTCACTTCGAGCACCTACTAAAATAAATTAAAGTATGTGGAAACAATGCATTTTATTCATTTTAGACATCATGTTTCATACAGACATTTGCTGCTTAAGACCTACACAATCGATATCCAAATAGAAATAGTGTAGATTTTTTTCAAAATAACCGGGTTCGATTCCCGAACGGAGTGCAGATGTTTTTTAAAATGTATCAATGCAGTTTTTCTTTTTATTAAAATCGATGACATGGTTCCTTAGAACAGATCTTCGTATGTCTTATAGTTTCAGACTTTCCCTTACTGACCCATTTGAATGAGACACCCTGTATAATGGGTCTACTCTTGACCTCAATCTTGTCCTGCGGTCAGAGATGAGGATGAGATGGTGTCAAGCCAATAGTTTATAAAATATCCACAGAGGTAAATACATATAAAAAGTCAAACCTCTAGTATGCCTTTATATAATAATATGTGTTTTGAACTAAAAAACAGTCACTATCTCTTTTAATTTGAAACAAAATTTGTACTTTTCGCATACAATGTCGATGGGTATGCCTGGATTAGATTAAGTTGATATTTATTCAGGCTGTCCAAATGTTTGTTTTCGATTTTATTGCACGTTACAAGTTACTATTGTTTGTTTGAATTTTGAACTAAATTGGATGCAAAAAGGGTTATCGAAATTGGAGTGTACTTTTCTGTTTATTAACAAAGTTTTTTTAATAAAATGATATTTACATACGATAAGTAAATAGCTTGTAAAGATCAATAGAGTGTTTTGTGTGCATAGGGCTTTTAAATATGCTCATCGCTGTTTAAACTCCATTCCAAATTTTATTGAAAAAAACATTGAAAATAGGCTGTAATTAATACTTAATAGCACCAACATTGAAAGACAACAGCCCATCATCATCTGCCTAGCTTTTTAACCGACTTCAAAAAAAGGAGGAGGTTCTCAATTCGGTTGTATATTTTTTTTTTTTTTAGGGTTTGTTACCTCAGTACTCCGTCATTTATGGACCGATTTTCAAAATTCTTTTTTTGTTTGATAGGGTATACTAACAGATTGGTCCCATTTGTATCAAAACTCATACCTCATGAGGGATCTTCGAGGAATTGAGGGAACTCCTCAAAAAATATAGGCACACACGCACCGATTTTAACATTTTTAGTAACAAATCAAGCATTTTCATTTAGAAAGTATCATTTGGTGAAGAAAAACTGATGAAGAAGACAGGCAACGGAACTCTTCAACGCATAACAGCAAATTATTCGCGATTGCTATAGTCAGATGTCTATGCTGAGCTTTTGTATTTCCACAACATAACATTACGCCATTCTATTTTAAAAGGGGCCGGCAGAGATGTACAGATTAATGTTTAGAGATTGAACTTCTTTAGCAATTGTTATCCAATTTCAATGATTCTTTCAAGTTTTGAAAGACTTTCTTTACATACAAAGAAACTAAAAATTATAAAATAATAACTTTTTTACAAAAAAACAACCGACTTCTTAAAAAAAAACTAACAGGTGAAAAATAACTCCTGTTTCGAAAGTCGGTGGCCAATAATGATCAAAACAAAACCACCAAAGCCACAGACTTCCGAAACAGGAGTTATTTTTCACCTGTTAGTTTTTTTTTAGGAGTCGGTTGTTTTTTTCGTAAAAAAGTTTTTTCCAACTATGTTGGGGTCGGGGTTGCAGCTGAATACCAGTATTTTACATGGAGCGACTGCCTTTCAGACCTCTACAACCCAATAACAAAAGCTATTACAGTATAAAAGAGTTTTTCGAGGACAGAACTAAACTGTAAAACAGTGTGAAATATCAAAAAAATATATTATATATTCATAATATGTTAAAGTAAATTATATAAATATAATAATAATATAGGTATATATAAATATAATAATATAATATATAAATAGCCATAATATTATATAGTAAAAGATTGATTAAATAGTGTGTAAGTATTTCTATATTGAAATTGTGTTGCTGCGCCCTAACAGGGTATCATGTATGTACTTTAACCTTTTATAACACCCTTTGTATCTACTCATGATCGCAATAAATATTTGAAGTTTGAAGTTTGAAGTAACTGGGTAACATGATATCTTGGTTGAACTGATTGTCAGACTTTCGGGCTTCTGAATACAAGTAACGACTGTCAAAGATCTACAAACGACAGCCAGGACCAACGGTTTAACGTGGTTTCCGAGGCACGGAGGAGTCTTGGTATGTAATAAATGGTCACCCATCCACGGACCGACCTCGTCAAGCGTAGCTTAACCTTCGATCGACCCATGCGGCTGTTATAATTTAGCCGCAAAGACATTCGCGCAACAAGCTAAAATTCTGACTAAAATTAAAAATTTTTAGTTCAATGCATCGTTTTCGCATAGTTCAAATAAAATGTGGTAGTCTACAAAAATATTCTTGCTGAAAAACTACTCTTCCACACACTCACTCTCTTCTCAATTTACACACATATAATCACACATACTCACATCTTCATCTAATATCTCTAAGCTTACCAGCAAACCCTTGCACTGTTCATGGTACAGACGCCAGCACATCAACCTACACCAAACTGTCAAATTTTCCTCTTTGAACATGAACCTTATTGTGTTTAAAATAAAGTTGAAAACCTATCAAAGAAATTTGACACATTGGGGTAAGTTGATGTGCTGGCGTCTGTACTTTACTTTATCTTTATAGCAGTGACACATAAACGTCCTAAGATGAATTAGTAGTATGTAGCATATTTAGCTCAACGTCCATATCCCCTGAGATACAGGTTCTCGCCTAGCTCAGGGGGTAGGGTCAATACTCTGTGCACCCATAACCATAACCACGGCAGAAATATTATAATTATTTTCATGTACAGTGGCCAGCACATCAAGTTACCCCAATGTATCAAATTTTCCCAATTGAATATGAACCTTATTCTGTTTGACAGAAAAACGATAAAAAAAAAATGACACATTGGGGTAACTTGACGTGCTGGCGTCTGTACCTTCTGAATTGCAATTTTTCATGGTGATAATTAAACATGTTTTATTGAAACTGGAAGCAATCTTCATAAAAAAATCAATATCCTATTTCAACCATTTAACTCGCAATACTAAAACTTCACAATCTAGAAAACAATTAATCAAAGATACACCAAGAAGATCGCCACATAGATAGCGCGATACTCCCAGAATTTACCTACAAGACTAATTCACGAATACTTCCCCTCATGTTATAAATGGCGGCAATTATTCTCTCTGGCATCTGTCATGTTAAAGAATAGTCGCCAGCCTGAGGCCGAGTGCAGCCGACGTAATTGCTATTGTTAAATCAACAGTCAACCATGGACGCAGACGCAGTTAAGATATTGCGAGGGAGATAGAAGCTAGTGACGTTAGAAGATAGACAGTATTTGAAATTAGAAATGGGTTATCTTGCATCCCCTTTTAACGATTTTTAAGTAATGTAACTACTACACTGGCGGTCGTCTAGTGGTCGAAAGGGAAATGATGATGATTTTTGAAGCAAATGTCAACTTAACATCAAATGGAGGCGTCTCGTCACAGTGTGGCAGGCAGATAGAAGAAGCCAAACGAAAAGTTAAGTGTAGTTAGCGTGAAGTAGACTGTAATTTTTTTGAGACTTAATAAAAATTTTAACTTCATGCGGTCGTTTCTATACTGCGAGTTATTTTTTAAAGAATGGGAAATCATCAAATGACTCCTCCCGCTCTGGGTAAAGGAAGTGTCAGACTTTTACTGACTAAAACCCAACCGAGTTCCTCCTAATGCCTTTTGCGTTCCAGGGTGACTCTTTCGAACAAATCGAGTTTGTGGTGTTTAATGAGTTTTTACTACATGAAATTTATAAGTCTGAGTGAGACCCATGCTATGCGTGTGATTTACAGCCGCCTTCACCCGTTCGATGACCGCACAGGATAGAATGATGGCAAGAATCAGAAGATATTATAATTTTATTTTTTATTAATTTTGCTCCATAAATAAATGATAACTAAATCATGAATGAAGGTTACAATGGTCTGTTACATACAGCAATGTGATGATCTTATTTTTATTTTTTTAGGAACGAGTTGTTTTAACTTTATTTAAACCTATTAAGGTTAAGTAAATGTCGACTCAATGACATCTTACGCGCATTTGCTTTTACTTTTATATCATTATTAAGGTGTGTTACAAATTACCCACGAAATCTTGATACGATGTATAAAAGTAAAAGTATTCACCGAAATAAATTCACCCACTCATAATAATTATTGAACCATCACATTTTTCGTATGTCATTTACGCGCACAGATGACCGGAAGCACCTGACGATATTTAAAAACTCGTCGATGTAACTTCCATTTCATGTCGTGCTGTCCAAAAATAAAGTCTATCCGTTAGTCACTTTTAAAACGGGTTCAAATTTTTGATATTTTGTCGGCTAATTAGTTCTGGTAATTGTTTTTCGGCCCCTTTTTGACGAACGTCTATCATTCGTCGGAAATTGAATGTGTTTAGTTGTCTGTCTTGGCAACGGAATGCTCAACTCTTCTTGCCACTTACGTTATAATATACCAAAATGCTTGTGTTCTTCGAAAGTTAGCAAACACAGTGTTATATCAGAAGATAAGGTGTTAAAAATTAAAATAGGATGAATTGAGAATTATAAGCGGCTAAAAATAGAATTTATAATTCAGATGACAGTGAAAACGACGAAACGCTATAGAAGGACATATTACATTGATCTTATTGATGATATTCTTTAGAGGTCGGGTGCGTAGTGCTCACACGCAACCCAGTTGAATGTATAGGACGCCACCACATCAAACAAATGCAAATAAACATGAACCTTATTCTATTTGTAGTAAAGTTGAAAAGTTAGCACAGGAATTTTACACACATGGCGCGGCATACGCTGGCAGAGTTTGCCGCTTGGGAGGAGCCACGCCGTGCCCTCGTCTCTGGAGTAGGCAGTGACTTGTTGCTGCCGGCCGTGGTCGGCAGCGTCGAGTCCTGGGACGCGGTGGTGTCCTACTGCGAAACGGTCACCTCGCAGAAGGAGGCTGCGGAAAGGGAGAAGGAGATTACCTCCACTCACCCGGCCCGCAGCAGACGCATCCCTTAAAAAAAAAAAAAAAATTTGCACATTGGGGTTGCTTGATGTGCTGGCCACCGCCTGTATATAAAGCCGAGGATCAGGTGATATAACGAAATTGTTTACAAGTGTAAACGAATCAAAAGAAGTAGCGTTCTGTAGTTTTGCCTACCCTCATGGGAAAAAGGTGTGAGTTCATAAATGTACATAAGTAAGATTATTTATTGCGATGTACGTAGGTACCTACGTCGATTTTATTTGCTTTCAGTAAAAATTGCAACTGGGTTTTAAAAACATGCATCGCGTAACAACTGACATTCAGTTTTATTCGTTCCGTAAAAGTTTGAACCGTTACGCAACGAGATACGCCCGAAGGTAATTTGTTTTGCTATTTTTTTTCATCCATATTTAACATTAACCTTGAAAATAAACAGATGGCACACCATCTGCTTATTGTCCTCAAATTGCAAAGAATATTAACTATGTTATGCTCTTAGGCTATGAGTTAACAACAAGATATTAAATGCCTTATTAACCAGTTGGGCCCGTAAGTACTACAGATGGCTTCGGCCAATGTCAATGTATGTAATTTTTATAGTGCCCGGAGTTACGTCCCCTATAGTCTGGATGTACAAAAAAGGTAGGTAATTGTTTGGTCTTTTTATTGCTCCTAGCGTTTTAACTGGCTTATTACCTTTTATTATGGAATCGGATGCTCATTTATAAGCAAAGGTACTGTTTATGACGTTGAAGGTAAGTTGCAGTGTAATTGATACTTGTTAACGTCAATTAAGAATAGAATACGTATACGTAATGTGCAACAAAAGGTCACATTTGACTGACCTGTTGGTCTAGTGGTCAGTGGCTCCGGCTGCTATGCCGGAGGCCGTGGGTTCGATTCCCACCCAATACACATTTCTGTGTGATGAATACGATCATTTGATTTGTGTTTGGGTGTAATTTATTCATAATATATTTTTTTAAATATATACCTAAGTGTGTGTATCTATGGCACTAGCTCAGCATTAATTTGAAACTTGATGGCGTTGTGTGAATGTTATGGAATATTATTTATTTATTTTATATACATTATACTCTTGAACATGAACATTTTGATAAATGCTGTACCCTGAGCAGGAATGCTTGACACAAACGTTACGTTGAAACGAACGATTTCAAAACCTAAAACACTCGTTTCGAACAGATTATTGACTTAGTTTTAAGACTACATTCATATAAGTAGGTAATGCCCTATAATTAAAAGCCAAAATTCTGAAAAATAGCTGTATTTCAAATTTTAGAATTATTGTCACTGAAAAATAAGGTTTCAATCTCCGAAATTGTCGATTTCTTAGCAGGGGCAATGCTCTCTATGATGTAAATGAGCTCAATTTTAAGTCACGTCATAGAGCAGCCACGGATCTTTAACCTTTACAAACAACAAGCATACTTACTTTGTCACTGTAAATAATAACCATTACACGCAAAAAGTCAGGTGACAATGAACTAAAAAGTTCAACGTCCAAATTTTTAAACACTACACCGTATATATAGAAAGCCAAAACACGCCACAAGTGCTTAAAACCCTTCATTAAAATAAAACTACTATCATTATCGGTTTCCCATTGACCCAGAAGCATAATAACCGAGAACAGTCCTTGAAAACACTGTTTGTGGTTACAAAGATAATAAGCGACAACTTGCAATCTTAACTTACATCAACAGATAGAAAATGTTGCGAAATTGTAACAAAACAATAGAATAGCTGTCGAAATAACAGATCATTTGGTAATAGTAACGAAATTGTGTATCAAATTCGTACGTAGTGATGTTACCAATTTCGAGTTTGAGAAAGTTAACATTTTAGATTGCGTCGGTATTGAAGTAATGAGACTTAGATTTTATCCTGGTGTTTCGTTTGTTAAACAAAACAGGATTAAGAAAATAAAATTATTATTCTGATCATCATTTACTTGTAAAAGGAAATAAATTTATTTTATTCTATTCTATTTTTTAATTATGGCAAACAGAGACGATGTCGACTATTCTGCCAATGTCAAAAGTGAATTGGACGGCAAGTGCGTAAAAGAAAGGAACTGACAAAAAAATTAAATCTTCAATTAATAAAGGTAGTAGAACGCAATGTAGACCTTCATGGGTTAGTATGGAACTGAACCAAAGAAAAAAATAGGCTACTCATTCTACATCCGTCACTACTAAGCACTTTCAAATAATGAAGCATTGTCAATCTGTGGCAAATAATTAATTAATGGAACAAACTACCAAAGCCACAGACTTGAGAAACTAGAGTTATTTAAAACTTTTAAGTGTTTCTATTAAAAAGAATTGGACGTATGTGGTGTGTAGTTGAGTACGAAAGTCTAGTTTGTTTTTTAACTTATTTGACCTTAGTGTCACATCTCTTAGATCGTAAATTACATCAACTTCTTGTCAACAGCCTAAAGGTGACTTTCAATACTTGCCTAATGTACAAAAGTACATAAACTCTTGGCCACTTATTACTCAGCCAAAGAATTTCTACTTGACTTTGAATCTCGTCGCAGCCCACTTTAAAAAACCTAATTATATCTGAAGAAAGTTGCAAGCGAACCTGTGATTACTCGCTCATGAAATCGATAAATTACTGTATTTTTCTTCAAACATTTTCAATTAATCGATACTTTCGACCGACTCGATTATGGCGATCATCATTCGTTGTACCATCTGACAATGTGATAGGGCGATTTAAAATTTTTGATTCAAAAGTCTCTTTCATTCAACCATTGTGTGGCGTTGATGCTCAACCGTTGATTATCAATGATTGATATAATTTGTAAGTTACATAAGAATAAACTAAGGCATTATACAATGTAAGTGCAGAAAACGTGCAGTTATGGCAAATTGAATTGTCTGCTCAAGATTGAAAGTGGTGATAGATTCTGGCACGTGCAACTTACGACTTACAGACCAGAGTTCATTAAAATGTGAATTACTTTCGACTATGATATTAAATAACATGGTGCTTTTGTAAGTAAATAAAATATCCAAGTAAGCAAGACTTGAAATGATAGTGTTTGTGGAAATTCTATCTTAGTTATGAAGTTCTTCTTCATATTCTGGACGTCTGTATGTCTCTGAACTCCTACTATACGGCTTACTACAAAATTGTAAAAAAATATGTTTATGTGGATTCCAAAGTTATTAAGATTTACAATTCAAATATTGTGGTGAGTAAAAAAAAATAAATGAAATTCAGGACAGTAGCAGGACAACGTCCATTGGGATCGAATAGTTTCATGTTAATTTATAGGAGAGGAAAAGATTGTAAATAAATGTTTTAATATTGTTTACTTACAATGTGACACGTATAATTACGTATTTATGTCTAAGGTGGCCTTGAAACTTTTTCTAATACTGTGTTCACATAAAAGTCTACCATACCAAAACCATATTATTGTAGATCTCCACTTGCTATATGGGACTACATGGCCTTGTGTGACAGTTGTGGAATTTATTATTATTATATACTTTATAGCTATAGTGTGCTATAGCACACGTTGATAATGTATCCTTGCATCACTGACAGAATTTTTTATATAGAATGAATAGTTTCAAAGATCGCCGCTCACATATAAGGTTATAAATAAACTTAATGGTATGAGTTTGGAAAATAACTCTTTAAGTCTAACTTTAAAACCAATTACCAACAACAAAACGATTGAAGCACAAACGGGCATACATAAACAACAAAATCACTTCACTGTTAACACAAAGACGTTACACAATAAATTAGGTTCGCAAACGGCCGACTGACTACTCGTAAATTTTATGTCTCAGTATCGACCCTCGGGGAAAGCGTGAGGTAAAGATTAACTTATTCATAATAATCAAAAGAATTCTCATTGTTTTTAACACGTGAATTTCGCTCACGAGTTGGTCGTATCTCTGCACGCTGGCCATTTACATCCAGACCTCAATTTATTGGTGCAAGGCAGTTAAATCAGGTGGGGCGTTTACAAACTTGTTGGTGAGTTAAATGTTGCTGGCTATTTGACATTATGAATCATAAAATCAATATCATCATTTCATTTATTTAAAAGCTTAGCTATGATCAGCACTTTTGAGCGTTAAAATTACATGATATAGTCACCCAAAACGCCACTTTCTAGTCATTTTAGACCTCAAAATGATTTGACAAGACCATTTGACACAGATATTTAACAAGATACAATAGAGCAAAAAAATATGCTTCGAATAACTCAGATGAATTGGGAACAGAGCAGAAATATATGTATAAGGAGATAAAATTCGGCTCAAATCAGTTTTTTTTTTAATTTTACAACTCCTAATTTCCAACACTTAATGATTGCTCCAAACCTGTATCACTCACTAAAAATACTTAAACACAATATTTATCGCCGTTCAATACATTACGCCATTACACAACAAAACGTACTAAAAATCTGCGCACGCTTCGCTTTTGCGGCTAACGTCAGTCTCACGCTTCCACACTAATGTCAGAGAAACGTTGTATTTACGACAACGCCGTATACTTAGCGCCTTATTTGGTAACACTTCACTGCTCCGTTACATAGCTTTTATGCATCTTTAGATTTTAAATTGAAATTTATTGGAATATGATGTGTTTTAGTTTATGTTGTATTGCTAAATTGAAATAAGGACTGTTGTGAATCATTGCAAACTGGTTCGATACTGTAGGGAGAAGAATTGTTTTCGCACGTACTATATTTATTTGAAAATTTATTCACCTGTACAATTACCGAATACAGGTGGATATATTGCTGTAGTAATTTAAAAAAAAAATAACAAAAAAATATAAATTTGGAATATGGAATATTTTAAAAAATTTAACATTTTAACAGTACCAAGTTTATATACACGAGTACGAATCACAAGAAGAACGTAAACTTAGAGAGAACACTAGAAGAAACGTTATAAAAAATAAAATTGCACCTAAACTTAATATTGTTAAGCATTGCTCTAAATATCAAGCAGTATAATTATTTAATGGGTTGCCTACTGACTTGAGAACATTGATTTACAAAGCTACACTTTTCAAAACTAGTCTTAAAACATTCCTATTAAATAAATGTTTATACCCTTTATCCGAATTTCGCAGTTGATGGTAAATAGTTTATATATATAAAAGATAATATGTAGTAACTTACCTTTTTGTACTTACCTATTACTTATTACCATTAATAATTTAATATATTCAAGACATTATTAAATTTTTGCATTTTAGATAATGACATACTTGTCTTGATATTAATTTATAATATTTTGACATGAGACTATTTACAATTATTTATTTGACTATTTACTTTCTACTGACATAATAATTATCATAATGTTGCTGATTTTATTTTTAGTGTAATTTACTTTTTTTTTTATAATTTTAGATACCATAATTTATTATTTTTAGCTGTAATAAACTGATTTATGTACTAAAAAAATCAGACACAATGCGAATTGTTACATGAATAAATGAATTGAATTGAATTGTAAACTAAATTAAATTACGAAAAAAATCAAACTCAATCAATTAGAATTATTATTTACTATTTGTTCTATAGTATTCATTTTAACAAACTTTGTTCTTTCCTTCACAAAGTAGACTCGCACCAGTAACTCACCTCTGAGGCCTACTGAACACACCGCTCGTTTGGCCAGTTAATCTCCAGGCGGCATGTATCCGACCACGTTTCCGTTTGGCATTTGGCGGTCGGCCGATCTGTTAAACGTCAATAATTTCCGGAAGTCACCACAGACACGCAATATCACGGCTGAAGGGACTGGACGACGTACTTGCAAACGAGAGCTCGACACACGTTAAGGCAAATCAGAGCCTGGAAATTACCTAGTTGGGGAAAGGTGTCGTATAGAAAAGATTTGCATAGTTTAAATCAGGGTCGTTTTGTGCTGCTTGTGGCGATGTTGAAGTCATCTATTCTAATTTAATAAAGAAGAATAATTTGATTGTTTGCTTGTTTGCATTAATAGGCTCCGAAACTACTGGACCGCTTTGAAAAATTCTTTCACCGCTGGGAAGCTGCACTATCCCCGGGTGACATAGGCTACATTTCATCCTTGTATTCCCACAAGAACGGGAACTACGCGGGTGCAACCGCGGGTAAAACTTGATGATAATGTTCTTATTATTTTTGAAAAATCGATTATTTTTCTCTAATGAATTGTTAGTGGTGGTGAATGTCTTTTTTATTTATTTTTTTCATAATATTGTCGTAGGTCTAGTAAATACCAGATCTACAGTGGAACATGAAGTCCTTCCTAGGTTCGATTCCGTGGTCAGACAAAGTGTTATTGGGTTTTTCTGAATAGCAGTCTGAAGCCTGGAGTGTACATTTGTGCTCGGGTGATGACAGTAGAGGCATTCTACATTACATAATTTGCATAGAACTATTCAATGTTCAGAAATTAGAGTTCATTTATTTTGTAAGCCAATCAATGGTCTTTAAACAAAACAACTTGATGCAAAACATGTGAGACAAATCAAACGCATTGTCACATTATATCTATTCTGTCTTCTCTTTTTTTTAAATTCGTCAGTAAACATTGTATACGCAACATTATGCCAATATTGATAAGACGAATCAATATTCCCACCATCGCGGGCTCGGTAACCTTTTTCACAGCTAAACATGCTTACTGATCTCTTTGTATTTTATCCTTTTAGATGGCACGAGCGATTTTCAATTCTGCAAAACAAGCTATAAAGTTGAGTTCAGAATGCTCTTTTCTCGGTAGAAAAGTCGAATATTCTAAAGCTAATATAAAATAAGCCTGCGAACAGAGAGTTATCGGATCCACGATTTTTTGGACGCGTTTTGAACGAAAATTAAGGGAGCATTACGACACTCACTGACCTGCCAGTTTAATCAAACTTTTGATGCCTTTTTAGGGTTCAGTGCCGAAAAGATACCAAAAAAATCTTATTGCTCGGCCTCCGATGTCCGTCCTATCGTCTGTCTGTCAGGCATGAAGTAAAACAGATAGACGGTTAAATTTTCACAGTATGATTTAGTTACAGCTATAACTACAAATAATATTAATAATGGGTCTAAAGAATTTATTTCTCATGAGAACATAGTTCACTTAAAATGAGATTTATAAACTTAATCTTAATACTAGTTTATACTAAGCTATAGGATTAGATAACAGCTTTCAAAATTAGTTATTATTTTACAGTTTTCCACAGTATGTTTGTCGTTTAAGGAATATCTAAATTACATTATTTAGCGTGCTGGCTTTGAAAATGCAACTTTTTCTTTATTCATAGATATTTAATTTATTACACATTTTTAACTCGTTAGGCTGTTGTAAAGTTGAACGGATCATACAGTATATTTTATTTGCCTTAAGCAAGTGTGTGTGGCTGTATAGATTTTACGATAGAAAATAATACATTGTTTATTTCAGAGAATATAGTCCATAGAGGAGGATAGTTACAAAAATCATAAAACTATGTTAGTACAGTAAAAATATAACAACAGTCGGAATAATCGACACAAACAAATAAATTAAAACGAAATGAAACAAAAAAAAAAAAGTAAGGTAAACGTGATTGACGCTTACTCTATGTTTTAAAATCACTGAATATATTTCCAAACCTTTTTAAAATGAAATGAAATAAAATAATAAAAATAAATGAAGACGGCCCCTCTTTTATTATATTGTTTGTTGTTTTATTTACTGGTTAATAAAAAAAGAAAAGTGATTTTTTGGCGTTTACTCGCAGAGGTAAGAGTTACTGTGTGTGAGTCCAACTCGCACTTAGCCGAATTTTATGTAATAAAGTGCAAACGATTTTTATAGTCGGCGTTTGTTCTTTGAACACTACCTTACTTAACTTTTACGGAGATTTTTTATATTGAAATGTGAGTTTATGAACAATCTATCCTTTTATTTATTCTAAGTTAAGTGGTAGTTATAAAAACAACATAAAGTAACAATATCTTTAAAAAGATTTAGTAAGTACATAATTTTTTACTGCCTTTTATTATAAAAAAGAAAGCATATTTATTACTTATTGAAAATGTTCACTTAACTACCTTACTAAGTATTTAATTCAATTTCATTACTTACAAGTAAGTTTTTATATAACAGAAACATAATAATTTTAAGTCATTCCATACCAAACTTTTTATCCCTGTATTCCCACGGGAACAGGACCTACGCGGGTGAAACCGCGGGACATAGACTTACCAGCACGTCTACGTACTGACATGCCTGCGTAACCCTTCAAGAAATACAGGCGTGATTGTGATATTCATACAAAAAAGAATTAGTAATTAGAAAATGCATTCAACCCAACTCAATGCTGGCTAAACTTCAGGAAAATTATCACAATAAAGTTTCGCGATCCTCACGATTTTGAGGTATTGTCTTGATAGAAAAGGAATTAAAAGAGAAATGGAAATCCTTCCTCTTCAGCCCTCGGCCATCCAATTAGACGCACTTTCGATTGAAATTAAAAAAACGTACAATGGAACCCTCGATATCGCACGTTAAAAAATCATAAGGTGTGGTCTAAGTGGCAGAGATAACAAAATAAACAACTCTTTGTGCTGGTTTTTTAACTATTAAGTAGATTTTTTGATTTGTTTATATACTTCTTTACTTTACTAATAATTATGGTGAGAAGCTAAATAGTTTATTTGGCTTTTTTTTTTGTTTGAACGAAGGTACTAATCTCTGAAGCTACCAGACGGTTTTGAAAAAATATTTTTGTGGGGCATAGGTCAGGCCCCCATTTATTTATTAAATAGCACAGCACATACATTTTGGGTAATTCCTAGTAATAATAATATAATATTCCACAACTTTTCACACAACGCCATCTAGTCCCAAGCTAAACTAAGCTTGTGTTATGGGTACTAAACAGCTGATAAACATACTTATATACTTCTAAATACATACATATTATAGATAAATTACAACCAGACACAGAACAAATGATCGTGCTCATCACACAAATATTTGTCCTGGGTGGGAATCGAACCCACGACCTCCGGCATAGCAGTCAGGGCCACTCACTACTAGACCAACAGGCCAGTCAAAGCCTAGTATGTGCAAATAAAAGGGCTCCCTATTTTTTTTATAATAAAATACCAAGGGCCAACGGGCACCATATCGGTCGTAGCTTTCCTGCGGGCCCGACATCAGCTGGGACATCGAGTATGTTACATACATTCATAACGCAGAAACTCGTGATGTGTGTATAATCTACAGCAGCCATCGATGACACAGGATAGGATGATGTAAAGAAGCAGTTGATATTATTTTATTATTTTGGCTCCATTAGTGTAATTTCTGTACATACGGTGTTCCGATGAGAGCAAACATAAAATTATAATATATGTTCCTCAGTTGAATTTTGTGACGATTGAAAAATTGCCAATTTTTTTCTGCACCTTTTTCATGCTTGAATACTAATCCTGCCTTCCTTTTTTGAAAATTTGTCCCACACTAGATTTCTCGTCTTGTCTATCGCACGTTTATAAGCATTTTTAGTCACATAGGTACTTACAAATCGGCAACTACTATTTGTAGGCTATAAAATTTTGGTTTTATGCAAGATCTTGCGACACGCAGCGCACCACGAAGCCACTGAACTAACAACGCATTTTGATATACTTACAGTTTTGCAAAATAAATAAACAAAAATTTAATAGTCGCTGCAACTGGGCCACACCCTGCCCTGGATGCTCTGGCACGAACTGTTGCTTGGCTTGAAATACAGTACCAATTAAAGTTGACACCCGATGCCTCCTCCAGTTTACACCTCGAACTCGCGATTGGTTCTCACGTGTCCACCTATTTATTCTGTTTTTTTTCTTCTTCGCAATTCCGTGCTGATTGTATCTGAAATCATTATGTGGAATTTTAAATATTATTATCAGGGTTATTGTAAGATCATTCATTCTTTGACATTATTCGTCACCATCATCATTCCATTTAATCCCTTCTATACTGTACTCAAAATTGAAAAGAGTATGCTTAGATGGTTTGGTCACGTTGAAAGGATGGATGAAAGGCGACTAACGAAAGGTATTTACTAGGCAGATGTAAGTGGGAACGCCGGGAGGGGACGCCATAGAAGGACATACATAGACCTTATTGGTGAGGTTCTTCAGAAAGGTCAGGTGCGTAGTACTCGCAACCGGCGTGTGTGTATGACAACATGTATGAATGTAAACGAAGCAAAAGAAGTATGTAAGAATCGTAACATATGTCGCTCTGTAGTTTCTGCCTACCCCCATAGGAAAAAAGCGTGAGTTTATGTATGTATGTATGTATACAGTACTCTTATTAGCCGTCATTTCACTAGACACTTCTTTTCTAGTCATATCGTCTTTCATGCTATTTTTGTCCATCGTTTCTATGGTCTTCTTTTGTAACCCTTCACATACAAAATCAAATCAAAAGCCATTTATTCAAATTAGGCTGGGGATCAGCACTTTTTGAACGTCAAAATTACATAAGACAGTCCCCCAAAAGGCCCACCCTTCGCCACTTCCTAGTGTTTTTGCTGGGAAGAAGAAGTGGCGGAACAAACTCTCCAGCAACACATCTGTCTGATAAGTTAGAAGAACTTGAATTTACACAGTACAATTAGTTATAATTACAAAATAATTAAAATAAGTTTACATGTTAGCTAGCACACTCAATATAGATAATACCAGTAATATATAGCTACCGAAATTAAAACTAACTTAACTCAAGCAAAAGCAACTGACTAATAAGAATCCTCCAGGTAAAAAGGGTGTGCCAGCTTACATGTGCAGAGTTGGATTAAATCCACAGATCTGCAAGAGAATGTAACAAAATGATAAACTAGAACTGTCGAAGTTAAATAAGACATTAAAAAAACAGGTAATAGTTAAAACAATAGCAAAACTAAAACCAGCAAGACGACCAGTTACCACAAGCATTAATTCTTATAGCTTTTATCACTACATAATCCTGAAGGAGCGGAGTCTTTAAATATTGTTTGTGTATAACTTTTGGACACTATAAATAATAATCCTAGGCTCATTCCTTCACGTAAAATAGCTTTATGATCCATTGTCATTTTAATGGGTTGTAATTATAAGACATTTAGTCAGATTCAGTCAAGCCACATTTTCCAACCTAAAAATTTAATTCCAGACCTTACACGAAGCAGTTTTATTTATTTACTATAGGTATAGCCGCCAGCACATTAAGCTATACCCAACTATCAAATTTTCCCACTTGAACATAAACCTTATTCTTTGTATTAAAATTGAAAAACAATCTAAGTAATTTCACAGACTCCTTATCTATATTTTGGATTGAAATGATTAAGAATATCTTTGTAAGAAAATAAAGTCGAATAAACATACGTTGTCTGTAGACTCACTATGTAACGTTCGAGGCTACCCCTCCGACTACCTGTCGGCGACGAAGGCTACCTAGAACGCCAACTTATTTTCACTTGACATAATTAGGAATTGATAGGGAAGTCTATAATAAAAGGGAACTGTTTTATTACAGAACTCAAACAATAATACAAATATACTTGGGAGCAAAATAATCAAACCACTATCTTTTTACACATTGGTTTAATGGTCAATATCTTGGTAATATGAAACGTATAAATTTAAACCTAAAAAGGTTATTTAATAGCCTTTTAGGCCATATTAGGTTCACATTGATGCGTTTTATCATATTAAAAACTAGCGACATCACACGGTTACACTAGAGTATTTCCCGTTCTCGTGAGAATTCAAGGCTAATAATTATGTAGCCTATGTCAATTGGGGATAGTGCAACTTCCCAGTGACAGAATATTTCAAATCGGTAAATTAGTTTTAAGTTTACTCATTACATACAAAACTGCAAATCTTTTCTCTTTATAATAATCCAAGTATAGGTAGATAACTATAATGGATGAAATAAGCAAGTAACTCGATTTATTTGGTTCCAAGTGTATATATTTAAAGCTTATATGAAACGATACCTTATACGAACAATCAACTCGTGAAGCCATTATACACTACAAGGAAACCCGTGGTATTTACCACGGCAAAGAAAGCTGTCCAAGGTGAAATGTTTTATTTTTTTTATTTCTTCTATGGATTCCAAGTTATACTCGTGTTTAATTTACTTTTGCTTAAGAAAGCTTTTCATAAAATGTCTATTGTTTTCAAATAGCTTAAAATTTATAAAGAAATTTTAACACACATTATTTTTTTTCCTTTATTTATTTGTAAGGATTTTACTCAAAAACCTATCTACCGATTCAAAAAAATTTTTCACTATCAGATAATTATTTAAAAAAAAAACAATATTATATGAAGAGCATGTTAAAATTAGGAAAGAATTTAATTCACGCGGACGAAGTTGCCAGGAATGTGCTATTTGATATAATTGTGACATTCTCTGTAACAGCCGTCTAAAAGGCATTTCATAAAGGTACCGTTAAGTACCGTTCTTAAAATGGAAAATGGAATTTCCATTTTAAAAACGGTACTGTCAAAACTACTTCAAAGAATAAATTCACATTTGTATGTTCCGAATGATAAGACAGAGATAAACGTGTCCTACACCCAGATTTGCTCTTTATAAATTGAATTCAATAATTTAGTACATCAAATATGGTAGGTACACATTTGGCCACAAAAAAAGAGGCGAGCACATATTAAGATTCTGGGCTTTATGGAGCTGATTATTAAGAAGTATATTTTTGCGACCTTATGATCAAACAGGTGCAGATTTACTGTATAGTAAGTAGTCCTAAGTGGTAGGTACTTACTATAAAGTAAATCTGCACCCCAAACAGTAAAAAAGTAAATAATCAAAAACCAAAATATACTTAGTCATCGCATGCATTTCGCATTACTGCGTGTGTAGTTGCAATATTTTACTGAACGTAAAGGTATAAGTCTACTGACAACTCAAGTAAAAATAATGTTATGTTCAGTAAACCAGAAACATGCGAGCAGAGGTTTGACAAAAGAAAAGGGTAGGTTGAAAAGAATTGAAACTTTTAGAGTAATATCAACAAGAATTGTGACATTTATATGTATGAATGCATATTAAATAATAACAGCCAGTGGTATAAATTTTATTAAATGTACTAACAATACTAACAATTATAATATTATAATGTAATTTCATTTTTGTTTGTTTCACTCCCATACTAACCCATGCAGATCTACATTGAGTTCAACTGTATCAACTGAATATTTTTTTTTTGCTTCTGCACTTGCTATCTAATTCTCTTTAGACATTGGCAGAATAGTCGACATCGGCTCTGTTTGCCATTAAAAAAAAACAGAATAGAATAAAATAACAGCCTCACAGGTCAATCAGAGATTAAACTAAGCTTGCTAATGTCTATTCGTAGATGAATAAATTATGTATGTACTATTCATTACCTACATATCAGAACCCCTCCGTGCCTCGGAAATCACACCCAGAGACAGAACAAATGATCGTGCTCATCACACAAACATTTGTCCTGGGTGGGAATCGAACCCACGACCTCCGGCATAGCAGTCAGGGTCACTAACTACTAGACCAACAGGCCAGTCAAATTGACATCTGGATAAATAATAAAGGCACTTTACTAATAAAGAACGACTTTTTAAGTGCTAGCAAGACATTGCCAATAAACTTACTATTATAGAATTCTTGACTTAAATATTTGTCTTAATATTCAAGACAACAATTCCAAGAATTTAGCTTAACCATGAAGTTCACAGAGAAACACTAATTACCCTCTCACATTTGTAGATACTGAATGCAACTTAATGCTCAGTTCTGAAACTAGGTACATCAAGTAATAATTACTGTAGAGAGAACAATCTCTCACACGTTAGGAAAATACAACGAAAAGCAATTTCTATGCCAACCGCGGCAAATAATAAGATGCCCACATTGCCTACATCTATGTTTATATTGAAAACTAAGGGTGTTTCACCCTTGGGGTGGTGGCGTGGCGTGTCATAAAGAACGCTTTCATGCAAAGTGGATTTGTGAAAGTTTTCGCTTGAAATAATATTTGAATTTGTAATTCTGACGTCATACTGTACGTTGTATGATGGATGTTGTCTGGCTGGAAGCATGCTACTGAAATTGATATGGCCTGCAAAATGCTGTACTTTGCTTTAATAACTCCGTCTGTTTCGGTTGGATGTTCGTGACAGAGAAATTGTAGGTGTGTTTTCAGTTTAATGATTGTAATTTGATTTTGTTTGGTACTTATTGTACAGACGCCAGCACATCAAGTTACCCCAAAGTGTCAAATTTTCCCAATTGAATATGAACCTTATGCTGTTTGACATAACGTTGAAAAAAGATCAAAGAAATTTGACACATTGGGGTAACTTGATGTGCTGGCGTCTGTACTTACTCTATAGTTAATGTTTCAGTCTTATCCATGGTAGAAATAAATTAACTTTAATTTTCGAATATACTAGTAATAAGTTTGTACAGACGCCAGCACATCAAGTTACCCCAATGTGTCAAATTTTCCCAATTGAATATGAATCTTATTCTGTTAAACATAAGGTTGAAAAACGATCAAAGAAATTTGACACATTGGGGTAACTTGACGTGCTGGCGTCTGTACATTTGCATTAAAGAACAGTTAGTATAAGTCGACGCCCGTGTAAGTTATTTTTCAAAACTAATTCTGGCATGTACTTATTTTCGTATCTAACTGAGCTAATTAGATGAATAAGTAAATACTCCTCAACTTTTACACAACGCCACCTAGTCCTAAATTTAGCAGATCGTGTGCTTTGAGTTCAAGTCAACAGTTAAACATACGCTTATATTTTTCTACACACACATACATAATATAGATAAAGTTACACACAGTTACAGAACAAATGATGCTGCTCATCATACAAACTTTTGTCGTGGGAAATCGAACTCCGGTCCTCCGGCATAACAGTCAGGACTCCTTCATTACCACTAGGACAACAGGCCAGTTAAAATACTACGATAAAGCACAAAAATTAGTTGAAAAATAAAAAATCACGTACTATCGACTTCCATTATTTTCCCATTAACTCCATACATACTATTTTAAATAAACTCTATACAAGGCACAACTCATGTAGATATATATACATGTACATGTAACTGTCACAACATGTTCCATGAAAGTTTTCCCATAAGTTCCAAGGGGTTAGTGCCCCACCCATAACTCACCCTAAAACCACCCCTTCTTGTGGTATGCTTCTAATATGATACAAGCACATGCATATTTATAAAAGAACACTGAACTAACAAGCATCACTTATTTTTTGGTTGAAGAAATATGGAGATGTTTGGAAAGTATTATGAAGCTCGAGTACATTAGGTTCAAATATGGCTTTAATAAGTCAAGTTATTTACAAAAACACATTTGATTCTCTCATTGCGACAATATTTTGTGTAAACTGATCTATAAAAAAAAACTACGAATGCAAGCATAGTGAATATTTATGTAAAAAAATACTTATATGGATTTTGTGTGCCTGAGTCTTATGACGTTTAATGCAATAGCTATTATTTTACCATTAAACTATAATAATACCAATCTTATTTTTTTTTAACTGACCTTTTTACGTAAGGATTGAATCTTTTATTTTAAAAAATGCAGTTTGCAATAATACAGATTTCTGGACAAGCTTACCTAAATCGAGAACCTTACATGATGAAAAAAAAATGCTACTTTATTTCACTAACTGGTATGTAACGGTCAACGTTAAAGATATAATTTCTTCAAGAAGCCTTAGGTCTTATACTCGACTATCTATGCAAGATATCAATGAAATACTTAAAATCAAAGTCAAAAATTTATTTGCAAACTAAGTATAAATTTTGGTGTTATTTCATAATGTAGGAACTAACAACTTATCGGTCTTTTCCGGCACACATATTTCAGTATAAGTTATCATAAGGAAAATTTAAAAAAATTGTTAAGTTGGCAAAGCATACGGTTCTTGTTTAAATTTTCTTGCATTAAACCTACATGAATTGAATATTTAGTAGGTATAAAAAATTAAGATTTATTAGAATTTTTACACATTTAATAGTATAAAGCATAGCCCCGCATAGCTGGTCTCTGTTACCCTGGCATTAATGCCAGAAAGAAAGAAGGAGAAGGAGAAGAAGAAGAATGAAGAAAGAAGAGAGAAGAAAGTCTTAAATGACTTTCTTCAAAATATGTAAGAACCAACGCTTTAAAGATTTTCCAGGAAATTTATTAAAGTTTGCGACCGCTATGTTTAAAAAGATTTTTGTATTATGAGTGCACTGGCTGATGCCTTAGTCACAGTTAATGTTCCTTAATACTCGTAGTATTTATAACGAGATGATTTTTATATCGTTCTGCATCTATGAATATCATGCGACGTTGTACAAACCAAGGAATCAGTGAACCAATCACTAGAAAAGAAAAAATCCCCATATTTGAAGTAAATACTGTTATATTTCTACCAAAACCAGTGAACTATAAAAGCGCCATCTCCAAGATACAGTCTAACGTGGGCCGCTTACAAAAACGCGCTTGATTTTTATGAGCGCTTTAATGGCACATACCTATATTTTATTTAGTTTCCCCATATCAGTTTCCTCATACTTTTGTTTGATAGCCTAATCTAAGAGTGATCTTGGCAATAAAATGTATTGGGATAAAAGATCGTTAGACGTAGGATTGTTGCACAGTATGTAAGCGAATTGTCTGTTTATGCTAGGCGCACGTTATTAATAATAATCACATTCTACAACTTTTACACAACGCCATCTAGTCCCAAGATAAACAGAGCTTGTGTTATGGGTACTAAACAGCCGATAAACATATTTATATATTTCTAAATACAGATTATCACACTCATATTATAAAGGCGAAAGTTTGTGAGTGTGTGAGTGTGTATGTTTGTTACTTCTTCACGTCTAAACGGCTAGAGCGATTTTAGTAAAATTTGGTATGGAGTTAGCTGACACCCTGGAATAACATATGGGCTACTACATACATTTATATCTGTATTCTGATGAGAACAGAACCTACGCGAGTGAAACCGCGCGACGTCCGTTATAGATAAATTACACCTAGCCACAGAACAAATGCTCATTCTCATCACACAAACAATTGTCCTGGGTGGGAATCCAACCCACGACCTTCGGCATAGCATTCAGGGTCACTAACTACTAGCCCAATAGTCCAGACCAGGCCATAGTCGCGTATGGACTGAAGAACTTATTATAAATCTCCAGGAGATTTTTGTCTATTGTCTTACTGTTGTCTCGGCCATTGACCACAAATGAGTAGCTAAAACTCTATAGATACAATTCTATATTGTTTAATCTAGCTATATATATACCTTACTCTCTCGTATCAGCACAAACTACATGTAACCCAAGGCCCCTTACGTTTCATATCGTCACTGGAAAGGCAAAATTACTTCTGTCATACAAAGTGGGCATAATTGAGTTATATACATATTCGGAATCAGCGATTTTTTCTGCGTCGATCTGCCTAGGAACCATTGCAATCAGAGCATTTTTGTGGCGTTTAAGTAACCTAAAAAAAGGTGCTGCTTTTTTTTCCTAATTACTGAAGCGACGCGTTTTTTGGCCAGTTTTTCACTCATGTCGCTCAAGAAATATTTCCTGAATATTAAATATTAAGTTTGGCGCTTGAATAAAATTGCCTTTGTGTAGCCTAAAAAAGAATGGCCTTTAAGTAATTTGTGCTTACCTTGAATGTAATAAAAATTCAGCTAAAGAAATTTCGGTTTACGTTTATTTCAATGATGCCTGGCGTTTAAGTAATTTTGCTTTCATTATTTTTAGAGTGTATGGTGGACAAGAAATGTTGCCGTCTTACTTTTGAAAAGATGCTGGCGTATAAGTAATTTACATTTGCTGTCTGTAAAGAGCTTGTGAGTAAGCAGTAATTTTGCTTTGTATTGACTTCTTTACAAATTAAACAAACGTATTTTTGTTTTTCCATCCAGATAAACAACAAGTACATTAAGTACATTTGGTAATCTCAAGTTATTGAAAAATATTCGGAAAAGAAAAATGTGTTGCGTTGTCAAATATTAATCAAAGAGCTAAAGTAATTATTACGGACTTCGATTATTTTTATTTTATCAAATAAGATTAATGAAATACTCTGTTATGTAACTTCAGTAAAATATTAAGGTATGTGTTTTGCTATCGTCGTTGCTAAAGTATATTGTAAGCAGCTAATTGGACGAAATATTCTTCAATGTGTAAAGATTAGCTAGCATAAAATGTAACAAAACCGCGCGCGCGCTGGCTGTTCCGCCATCCCCATCCGATTTGCGCGGGCGTCCCTCAAGGCTCCGTGCTCTCCCCTCTCCTCTTCTCACTGTTCACCAGTGACATTCCCATCAGTAATAGGTCCCAGTTAGCTCTCTTCGCCGACGATACGGCAATCTACTACACTGGCACCAATCCAGTCACGATAGCTCGCACTCTCCAATCTTCCGCAAACGCCCTAGGCGATTGGTTCCGGAAATGGAGAATAGAGGTCAACCCCGAAAAAAGCCAAGCGGTCCTCTTCACGAGACCGCGTCGCACTGTCCCAACCCCCGATCCAATTACTATGTACGACACCCCCATCCCTTGGGACTCGGAGGCAAAGTACTTAGGAGTTACTCTCGACCATCACCTTACCTTCGCGAAGCACATAAAGATGGCTCGTTCGCGAGCCGCTTTCGCTTCCAGTAGGCTTCATTTCCTCACGACCCCGAGAAGCAAATTGTCACTCAAGTGCAAATTGCGTCTCTACACCGCGGTCATTCGCCCCATCATGACCTATGCTTGCGCAGTTTTCGCACATGCGCACCCTAGGCATATCCATAGGATGCAAACCCTCCAAAACCGTTTCCCCCTTCTATGTCCGAAATGAGATTCTCCACGTAGATCTCAAAATCAGAGTCTACAATTCAGCAGTTCATGAAACGCCTCACCAAGCGTTTCATGGACGTAGCTGAAAAACACCCCAACCCCCTCGTGGTGTCGGCCGCCCGATACACTCCGTCCCGCATCTCTAAGATACGGCGACCGAGACACACCCTCACCGTCCCTGATGACGCTATCACCCTCCTCCAGGAGAGCGATAAGTCTACCAGCACAGTTCGCAATAACGCAGCCCGATTCCGGCCTCTCCGTCGAGGCCCGTCGCGACGCCCCCGATAATTACCCGTCCTCCCGTCCCTTGCTTGTGTGCCAGCCCGCGAGCTGAGCAGTAGTTATAATAAACTCGCTGCCCCCAAATAATAACCACACAGATCCAGCCGTCCCTTGCTGTCCTCTCCCAGCGACGCCCTAAGCCGAGGCTCGTACCCCGCAGGGGGTGCCCTTAGCGTAGTCGCTTAGTTTTTAAGTTTTTATACTCTGGCTGGAGGTCTTAATTTTTTGCTTAAGATATCTCTACAGAGACGCCCGGTTAAGCTATACACGTCCTCTTCAAGGGCACGATATGCGATACGCCCCTCAAATAAATTAAAATTAAGCTGTTCCGCCATTCTGCTCGACCGAGCCACTGCGGAAGGACGTCAATTTGTCGTTTTTGCTAGCATTATCAATCTATTTTAGTGAATCAATGAGTGGGATCGTGCAGTTTTGAATTTATAAAGAGGTAAGTAGTTATTTATTTCCCTTGCAATCGTGCCGTTTTTGTTCAGATTACGTAGTGAATGAAAAGTCAAAATTTCATTGATTTTAACCCTAGAAGCCCAATCATATTTTTGAGGCTATAAAGCCCAATCATACGTAAAAATGACGTATATAAATCAAATCGCTGAATTTAATTATTTTATTTTAGATATTTATTAGTTTTTGGATTATTTATTTAAAATATGTTCTTATGAAATAAAAAAACATATTTTAAATATTTAAAACTTTTTATTTTTACCTTTACAAAGTTACATTAAGCAAAGTAAAAAAAATGTACAAAAAATGAGATCTTCTTAGGTTTCTTCTTATAATTAAATAAATTTTACAACAATCAACCAAATCACTTTTTTTTCTAAAAATTTAATCAACTCTTATCAATACTTAGTACTTTAATATTCAAAAATCAGCTTTTATACACAGTCTTGAGAAATATCAATATTGTGTTCACCGCATATTGCTCTTTTGCATTTGGAGTATTGTGTTTTGGTCATCCTCTTCTTTTGTACGAGCAATACCCACAACATCGTCGTTTCTTTGGTTCGGGCTTATTACAGGAAGTCTCTGTTGCTGTCTCTGGCACGTCGTCTTGAGTCACACAATCTTCTTGTTCCGAGTCAGTATCGTGCGGAGAATAATCGTCTTCATTTTCCAATACTGATGCTATTTTGTCTATATTCAACCGTCGATAGGACGCCATTGTACATTCCTTCCTAAAAATAAAGTACAGTTTGAAAATTATGGAAAATAAAACAATAATCGAACAAAAATCATAATATTACAAAATGAAAACAATTCGCAAAAGTTTCCAAGCCCAAACATACGTCAAATTTACGTGCAACATTGTAATAACGAAAAAATGGCGGTACTTACCGAAGTGATGCAGCCATCTACTGTTGGTTACAGGTGTTCATTACAGGTGGTGGGCCGCATACGGCGCCTCGGCTTGGAGGTGGCCCTCAGCAAGACGGAGGCTATGGTTTTCCACGGCCCCCGTCGGGCGCCACCCGCCGGATCACACCTAGTGGTCGGTGGGGTTCGAATCGCTGTCGAGTCCACCATGAAGTACCTGGGATTGGTGCTCGACAGCCGTTGGGATATCGGACCTCACTTCCGGCGGCAGGCGCCCAAGCTGTTGGGCGCGGCCGGGGCGCTATCAACGCTGCTTCCCAATCTGGGGGGCCCGAGCGCCGCCTGTAGGCGGCTCTACGTGGGGATCGTGCGATCGATGGCCCTTTACGGGGCCCCGATCTGGGCGGCTGACCTGACGGCCGGCAGCATCGCTGTCCTGCGCAGACCGCAGCGAGCGATGGCCGTCGGAGTCATCAGGGGCTATCGCACGATCTCCTACGAGGCTGCCGGAGTACTGGCCGGATCCCCACCCTGGGACCTAGAGGCGAAAGTACTCGCGTCACTGTACCGGTGGCGCGAGGAAATGCAGGCGCGCGGCGAGCGACTGATGCAGCGACACATGGAGTTGCGTCGGTTGCAGCTGCGCGAGGTCCTGGTGGCGGAATGGCGGGACAGGCTTTCGCGCCCTACCGCCGGCCTCGTCACCATCGAGGCGGTCCGGCCGGTGCTCGAGCGCTGGCTCGGGAGGAGGCACGGCTCCCTGTCGTTTCGGGTGACGCAGATACTTTCCGGGCACGGTTGCTTCGGAAAGTACCTGTTGTCGCATAAACAGGGAGCCGGACGCCCGGTGTCACCACTGCGTCGACTGTCGGGAGGACACGGTGCAGCACACGCTGGCAGAGTGTGCCGCTTGGGAGGAGCCGCGCCGTGCCCTCGTCTCTGGAGTAGGCAGTGACTTGTCGCTGCCGGCCGTGGTCGAGAAGATGGTCGGCAGCGTCGGGTCCTGGGACGCGGTGGTGTCCTTTTGCGAAACAGTCATTTCGCAGAAGGAGGCTGCGGAAAGGGAGACGGAGATTACTTCCACTCACCCTGCCCGCAGCAGACGCACCGGGCGCAGGCGGAGGGCGGACAACGCCCTCTTCCAGCCCCCCTAATTGGGTCCAGGGGCGACGGACGCGGGGATGTCCGCCACCCCCCACGTGCATGGACCCGAGATGGTGGCGCGTCGTGTTGACGCGCGCCCCTCTTAGACGTCGCGAGGGGAGTCTAACACCTCACTGGCCGGAACCAGTCAGGGGTCGCGGAAGTATCTTCCGTTCCCGTGACCCCCGGCGCAGGTGTGAGAAGGAACACGGGGTGGTTTTTAGTCAGTAAGAGTCTGACAGACCCCTCCGCCTCCCCGGGCGGGGGACATCCATGAGGATTTTCCACCCCTAAAAAAAAAAAAAAAAAGGTCTTCGCGGCTACTGAGTTGGCGCGGAGGGGCGCGGCGATCCGAGCGTGCATTAGAAAAAGACAACGTATTTTCGTTGGAGTGTACGTCAAAATGACGTAGATTGGGCTTCTAGGGTTAATGAATGAATGAATGAAAAATGAATATTTTGTTTAATAAGACATGCCAAATATTAAGTTTTTATAATTTTTGTTACTTGTTTTTGCCAGAAGAGGCTTTTAATTTTTGATTTGTTTTTACTTTAATATGTTTAAGTTACTGAAGATTAGTAGAAAACATTATTAGATAATAGTAGACTGTTCCATTGAGTTTTCGTTAATAACAAATAATTTTTAGATCTAAGCGCGTGTGTGCCCTGGTTCATAAATATCATGACACCTATATTTTTTGATTCAATAAAAGTTTATTATGCTACCACTTAGGTACTGTATTTTAATTAAAACATTTTTTTTATTTACAGTTATCATTATACCGTGTAAATTATTAAACTGGCTTGCCCAGTGATTACACCTACGTCTCCCGGTCCAACCCCCACGTTACCCTACGCACCCTACGCCACCCTCCTTACCTCTACCAAACACCCACACAACCTTCTAGAAGTAATTTTCGAAAACACGAATATGAAAAATTTTTAAATACCTAAAAGGAACAGTAGTTTTATCCCAGTTACAATAAAGTGTGATTGATCCTTAACGTTACTTTGCTGAACAACTGATTACGAAAAAAAAACATTTTAAGTAATTTTAGTTGAAGTTACTTAGTTATCCTATCGCCTCATGAGTCAAAATCCTAGACATGAGGAGTATAAAATATTTCCCTTGAAGTTATTTTGATACACCAACACGACACTAAAATTTATGCTAAAGAAATTTCATCCTACTCAAATTTACTAATAGTATTGTGTTCAGTACTTTTAAAATACAATCGTTGTTTACATTGGTGGCGTTTAAGAAAATTTGGCTTACTAAGTTATTGGGTCAAAATTACTGAAGCGCCACTTATCTTGGAAAGTAGTAAAAAAAACGAATTTCAACCACTTCCAGTAAACGCATGCTACAAATAGAATTATTTATAAAGTTATTTCATTGAAATCGGATGATTGTGTAAAAAGATATGATTTTTTTTCTAAAAATAAAAACTTTGATCGGCTTTATCTCGAAACAACCTATTTTCACATCAGTAATTTTGCCTTTCCAGTGACGATATCATAGTTATTTGAACCCAGTCAGAATAAAATAAAAGTATGCTTGGAACAAAATAAAAATGCCTCAAAGTTCTAGGTTTATTTTTTGCTGAATAACCATTTCATAGCCTGCTATTTCAAATATGATTTTTACGGTAGGCCACATTCTCGTGTGAACGGTTTCGTAGCAAAAGTAATATTTTTGTACGAGCATGATGTAATAAAAAGAAAGCCCGTGTATGTTTATTGGAAATTGGCATTGACTTTTTGATTTTTTGGCATTGCATTATCGTCCAACAACTTTATAATATCTTAACCTAATTTTAATAATGAATTAGAATTTTGAAACAACAATGAAAGAACTCGGTCTAAATGAGAGGAGACAAAACCATCAGGTATGGTATGTAGACACGAATGACACTGGTACCCACTAAGTAAACGGAGATTTAAACTTAGCAAGATTATAATAATATTAACAAATGTACACCTAAGTCACAGAGATATAAGACAAAACCATCAACAAAACGATAGAAAAGCATTAGGTAGTACCCAAGTTACGAAGTAAACCCATTCAATTTTACACACTTATGTAGCTTTGTTAAACAGCATGAGTGCTCACAACACGTTTGCCCTAGGGAATAAACGGAATGAAAAGTGTTTTATAGTCAAAGAAAACAGAAGAAGTAAAACTGAAATTGAAATATAGCAGACGAAACCGCAAGCATTGGTGCTATAAAACCTAGCTGCTGACTTAAGGTGAAAGAGCGTATAAAAATGTCTAACATGAATGTTGTCCTTTGAAAGCTGTTATTTCTATTCTTTAACTTGAAAAGAAAAATGTTTTATGGCTCTGTGTTTATGGTAAGTGGTGTAGTAATCCAACTTTAGTCATGATATCTTTTGATTGACTTGAAGATTTTATGAAGGCGAAAGTGTGATCTTAATTCTTTGTCACAATATTCTGAAGTGCTGCTAAAATAACTTTGCATAAATTTTAGTTTTTTTTGTGAACTACATCCTTTTTAAGTCATCCTTTAAAGTAAGGTAAGATACAATAAAAACCAATCCCTATTTCAAAAACCTTCATTTTATTAATATTTTTTCCGTTTCTTACTACAAATATTCTTGAGACGTATGAATTTGAATTTTGAGCTACGTTTAGTTCTAGACCAAGCTTTACAGATTACTACTGAAAGACTGAATCATTTTTATAATAAAAATAAAATTCAAAAATGTGATAGTACTTAGAGGTCTTTGACTTATTCAGTATTAGTCTGCACAAATAAATATTCAAAGGGTGCTTTTATACACTGTGTTCGGTAATCGTTCTGTACCAGATTTTTTTATGTAATTATGTGTCTATAGATTCAGCCTCTTAGATTATTTGACAATCTATTATTTGCCATCGCATCATATACCTATTTGAAGGTGCATGTATGTGGCTTTTAGCTCTATAGTACGGACTTCCAAGAGTATCAGAAGCTAACTTATATGGATTTGGTTACCACCAGTTGTGCAGCCTACAGTACCTACATAATTGTAATGATGTGAGGTATTGAGAACACGACAAAAACGTTAAGCATCCACCTCGAACAGTTTTTCTACATCATCAGCAATACAAACGTACACAAGCTTTTTATATTACCACCGGCCATTTATAATTCGAAAACAAGATTCAACGGTATAATCACGGGCATTTTAAATCGATCCAAATCGTAACCTAATATAAAATTAAATACGCAATTTGCTTGCAAACTAGCCGATAACGACCAATCAGCATTGTTACGGTTAATAAGCAATCTATTGGATTCGATAATAATTGGTTCTCTTCTTGTCTGTTTTAGATGAGTAATTTTGGAATTGCTGAGAATTTTATTTGTGGAATTGGGGTTTCGGGTTTGGTGGCGAAATTTCGATTACAATATAGTGAAATTGCCAATGCCTAAGTATTTAATGGCCGTTCAATTCACCTTAACTTACTCGTTAGGGTGATTTTTTCAGAATATCACTGCTGGTTTTTATTTCCCAATCGGTTAGCAGGAGTATATTTTTAGTACCGAAACTGACTTAAACATAGTTAGAAACAGCAGATCTAGTCATATTACAGACTCTATTTCTACTATCGTAATCGACAATAGAAAGAAAATGGCGTATAAGGAATCAGCTGTTTGTCAACTGTCAAGCATATACGCCATTTTCTTTCTATTGTCGCCTTATCGATTACGATAATAGAAATAGAATTTGTAATATGGCTAGGCCTGCAGATTAGGCAGAAATTACTGTGCGTTTGGGTATCCAATTCAGTTTTTTTATGAAATATTTGTAGATTTTTGGTGCTCTACCTTTTAAGTTACAAAAAATCCAAACAAAGGCAGAAATAACATAACCTTTCCAGATGGCAATACTGCCAAACTTTAAAGTAATTTTATCACCTTTGTCGAAGTTTTTAGTCTCTATGATTCTGACATTATCTTTTGTCATGTACTTACAGAAACAATTCAATTCATTCAGAAATACTGCATCACAAAAACTTGTCGCACATAACTGAACGGAAACTCCTATTAAGGCCACGTACAGTAATTAAAACTTGAGTAAATACATCGCCATATGTTATTGTATAATCTGGTTCATTCATCTTAGTATCATCAAGTATTTGCTTCTACAGAGCTTAGAGATCAGTTCAAGACTAAGTTTTATATTGATAAAATCGTGCCAATGTCTACAAGTTGAAAGGGATTTTGGCACACAAGTTGATACCGTGAACTCAATTCATGATTCTGGACCTCAATGTAGAAACTTTTCTTCGACTGTTCCTAGTTTCTACATTTTTATATATTTTTTTTTGCTTCTATAATACGCAATTCCATTCATTCAACAATACCACATTACAAAAACATGTCGTACTTGCTGAACGTAAACTCCTAATTAGCCCACGTCCGTATCTTTCAACTGTAAGAAATAATTATTGTTTTTATCTAATCCAAATACTTAAATTTTCAATGAGAGACGTTATTTACTGTTCAATTTAAAATCTCCTCCATTAGAAAAGTTATACGAAAATTGACATTTTTATCTAGCCTGTCCTGAATCATCTACTGGACTTGCGGAATTGCATGTTTCTTATTATTTACTATTAATTGTGAGAGCAGACAAACAGTAATAAAATTTATCCCCAACTTCAGGTCAAAGCCTTCTTGCATAACACAGTTGACATTCTTATTAATTAACACAGCGACAGTATTACACAAAAATCGATCACTCAAAAACTCACGTCACGAACCATCATTAATTCATTACCTTAACAGATTGGCCAATAGTGCTTACAACATGTGGGGCGGAAATGTGCACTAATTAAAACTAGTGGAGGTCATACAGTACGGACTAGAGATGTGACAAGATACAATCGTCGGTACGTGACGGTGGGTATCTTGCCACTGGTTTAATTGAACACGGTCGGGGCGGTTGACCGGTGTCGTGTGCAGCTATCGAAACAGCGGGTAAGGTTAAACATTACTGGGAAGAAGGTAAACCCGTATAGTAAAGAAGAGTTCGTAAATGTAAGGCAAGACTTGGCAGGCGGTAAGTATAAGTAAATGTTATGAGTTAAATACCAAATGATAATACAAAATGTCGTGATAGCCCAGAGGTTAAGACGCCTACCTCTCATGCACGAGGTTGTCGGTCAAATCCGGGCAAGTACCAATGTGACTTTTTCAATTCATATGTACTTTCTAAGCTTATCTTAGACATCGTTGACATCGGTGAAGAAAAAACATCGTGAGGAAAGCTGGACTTATAGTTAATATAAGTTTAAAATCGCCAATCCGCCTTGAGCAAGCGTGGTGATCAATGCTCGAGCCTTCTCTGTATGAGAAGAGGCATTTGCCCTGCCAGTGGGACAGTAACAGGCTGGTTTTTTTTTTTTTTTTTTTTATACAAAAACGAGAAAAGCGCAGAAGAATCTCTGAGATAGAGCAACACCGACTTTGACTTTGAACATTATATATATTATAACCTAAATTTTATAATAATTTAGTTTTTACACAACATGTATTACGAAAAAAACACAAACTAGAAATACTTCGTCGCTGCCATTAAGGCCATAAAAGATAACTAAACTTTATAATGCCAACAGTAAAAAGTTACCATAACTTACTTGGATTTTTCTTGTACTATGTTTTTTTTTCATAACGGGACTGCATTAACTTGTTCTGGTACAATTCTTTTTATCTCCAAATATTTACAATAATTTAGGAGAAAAACATATGCCGTGTTCATAATCGCTCGTTTCAAAACTCCACAGTAAATCGAGCAGTCGAATACGAGTCTATAGTCCTCACTGGTTGTTATCAAAACAGCCTTTTATAAGGAGTAAGCCGTTTCGTTACGTAATAAACATAAAAACGTATAAGGTAAAAACCTTGTATGTTTATTGATTACAGATTGTACAGTATTCAATAGTTTTATTGATAGTATAATATAACATTAGTGACTTAAGACACTGTGGTATTGTGCAGCAAAATCGATTTTTTGTCATTTTTTAGACTGCAGTGGAGTCCTTGAATACTCGGCTTGAAAAGGAATGAAAGTCTCAGTTCATCATCTGTCTAGTATTTTCTATCTGTTTAGCTTCCAGTCTAAACGCATGCAGCTGAATACCAGTGCTTAACATGGAGCTACTGGGTAACACAATATCCCTTAGTTGGACTGATTGCTAGCCTTTCGGAGTGCTGACTACTCGAAATGATTGTCAAAAAATCAATCACATGGAGGTATTTTCATGAGTAATGTATGGTCACCCTTCCACGAACTGACTTCGGCAAGCGTAGCTTAATCTTCGATCAACCCGTTCGGCTGTAATTATTTAGCCACAAGCCCTTCAAACTTATCTGTACTCAATTTTTTATTTTTTTTTATTACTATTGATAGGCACGCGTTTGACCACTATCTCACCCGATAGTAAGCGATGATGTGGTCGACGATGAAGTACGCTTGCCTAGAAGCAACCTGCATTTGATTCAAACATCTAAGTGATCTAAAGTTTGATGGGATTCAGAGGTTCAAAGAGTTGAAGTACTTACTTATAAAAAAACTTAAAGTTATCACAAGTCAAGTTGACTAAGTTGACTTCTTATTCATTACGTTATGATTGACATGCAGTTTAAAAATATTTCAGAGGAGTACTACTTTTTTTAAATTGTTCGACATTCATGTGAACAGTTGGGTGGCAAAATCAAGCATCACCTACCTAATGCTCAATCTAAATATGCACATGGCGCGTGTTGGCGACAGATCTGGCAACCCCGTTGCTAGGGGCTCGTTGTTGTTTGGCTAGCGACGGAGCGGCTTGCGTGTTTCTTTTCTTTTGTTCTTAATATTGTTTTCTACTTATTTATAAGACTTTTTTGATCTAATTATTATACCCAATTGCCTGTATTTGATATGGTGTTTAATAGCGCGTTTAAACAGAATTTCATTATCTACCTAGCCTTTTTCCAACTACATATATTGGGGCCGTCTTCTAGTCGAATAGGAAGCAGCTTCTTACTAGTGTTTATATGGAGTGAGTTCTCATCTACCCTTTCAACCAAGTGACTGGTTATCACGTCCCTTTTTGTTAGACTCATCACCTCCTTTCGAAGAGTCAACTACTCGCTTTAGAACAGAATAATATTTGATGATAATGGGCTATTTGATAAAAAATTGTTTTTAATCCCTCATCTAGATTACAAGAAAATATTCGACACATTTTTTTTCGCATTATCAAAAATAACGGCAATACATCAAGTCAAAATGTCGCATGACGTCACTAGCCAGTACAGTTTATACTGGATAATGACGTTACAAGCCCTCTCTCGTTAGCTTTAATGCGCTTAAGCTTAAGCAGTTTTCCATCGATTTGAAAAAGTAAAAAAATATGCGTCGAATATTTTTCTTGTAATCTAGATGAGGGACTAAAACCTTAAATTTTCAATCAAATAACCCATTGGTTCGGATTGGCTCTATTTAAAAAAAAAATACTGCTGAAGTGAATGTTTCGACTCAATTAAGTGTGTAACACGCCTAAACCTTCATATTCACACCTGCATAAATATGATTGTGACTTTCAAAACATTTTTAACACCTGTCATAAATATAATTTAACTTTGTCGTTAGTCTATTAAAAAATCTCAGACTTGAAAAAACTTATTATACAGGGTGGCAGGGACATCGACGCGCAAACGTCGTGAAAAGGTTGCACCTGATGCCATAAATGAAATTACGAAGGTCATTCATCTCGGAAATGGCTGGTTAAAAAAATATCGTACAGACTAGACCGCGCGCCGCCCGGTGCGGTGGCGTCCCTTGTGGCCGACAATAGAATGTTGGCATTAGGTAGAAAGCGAAAAGCGAAGGCACCTACTATGCTAGTGTTGACCTCGCATTTGAACTTTAGAAAAACAGCTGATCAGGTAGCCCTTTCCTGTTTTACTTTTATTGCTGGTTTAAGTGAAACAAGTGAATTTACAAATTCTCATTGGAATAGGTAAAAATAATGTTTATATACAGTTTACAGTAAAAAAAAATGCAAAAAAAAACGTAAAATTTAAGGAAAAGCCGACGAAAAATTTCAACGCAGGGGGGTCCAGAATCATGTACTGAATCCATGGTAAGCGGATGTGCGTCGATGTCCCTGCCACCCTGTATAAAGTCTGAAAAGTTTCACGATTTAAGTAATTATGATTAATACACGTACCTACTTCTTTTTACTCAAAAAAGAAAATACGAAGGCTTTCACTACAGTTTTTTTGTTAATCGAGGACTTTTAAAAACTCTTACTGTCATGATTTCAATTAGCTTCGTCGATAAAATGACATTTATTATATCTTCTAGTTTTATTTATTTCAGTAACGAGTGAGTGGGTGGGCTCATTAAATAATGTTCAAGAAAATATTTTTATACTTATATAGAATAACAAATTACCAGTAAATTACCAGTCGTAGTAAATATATTTATTACACATTTGCTCATAAGGGGTATCTTATTACGGACTTGTGCGTTATGCTGAGAAGCTCCGACTAAAACTAACGGTTCCTTTTTTAAAATCTAAGTAAAGAGTTTTTATGTCAGAAAAGTGGTCAACAATTTATGAATAAAATTAACTTTGCGAGACTAAATTAAAATAAAAAAAAAAAAAAAAAAATTAGTAAATTTAATTAATTTTAACAATAAATTACAACAGTTTGTAACAAAACAAAACAAATATTAAGTAGTTTACTTTATTAGTAATACTGGCTGTTATTGTGCCTTTGACTTAAAATAAAAAAGTGCTGATGCGCGCGCATCGCTAATTTGTTAACAAGTAAGAATTATACCGCGCGTTTTTTTGTCGTTGTATAGTTTTTATTTGAAAATTTCACTCCGAGTTTTATTTATTTCCTCACAAATATGTTACAAAACGTCGTATGACATACGTGCGCTTTGATAATTACAGCCTCTGCTTTCTTGTAGTCCTCGCCAAAGGCTTGGGCTAGCAATATCGCCTCGGCTGTAATTATCAACTTACCGCACTTATATCATAATGTACTATAATATGGCTAAGTCGAAGAGATTTGTGATACTCTATAGAGGGCATGTGACGAAACGCCGTCTAGAATAATATACCAATATTGGAGCGGCAGCGAAGCGTACTAAACTAGACTTGAAGCTAATACTTGTGTCAGAGTGGACACAACAGTGATCTAGTTTATAGACTTGTGTCCACTGTGACACAAGTATCGGGTGAAAATTTTGGGTGTGACGTCCAGTCTTACCAAAGTATTAAATGTCTTTTGACTGACTGACATCAGAACTTAAAATAAAAAGCTGAAAGATTTCGACTCCTACCATGAAAGAACGTAGAAAAATATAATGACGTGTCAACCTACGGATTTAAGTCACTGGTTTCCAAATATAACGAAAACCAATCCATCATGGTAACTTTTTAAATGAACATGAAAACCACTTAAATTCATCAAATCATTATATCAATAGGGAAGGCGCGGTACACAATTTAGATTCACAAATCACTCTGATATAACGCTATTGCAATATTAATACAATATTCCACAATACAGTTACAAGCAGTATCGCGGCTACACCTCAGTTTGACCGGTTACACTACGTTGTACCCGGTAGTGAGTAAAACAAGGTGCACTTCATTTCTTAACACCAATTTGCAATTTATTGTATCTCTATAAACCGTGCAATTTAGTGGATGGTGTAATAGACAATGACACAACAAAAAGATATTTACTTTTTAAAACGGGATGTTTCATAAGTCATAACATGTCATTAGTGAAGAGAAGACCCCATTCCAATCTCGTACGACCTTAACCGAAATCATATTGTGTATTACCTCCAAAATAAATAACCTGTCATCGCAAAATGGCACAGACAACATTCATGTTATTCGATTGTACACTTGATAATAAAATAATTTGAGTCCGACAACGTATTCATCACCAGTGTTATACGAACTCTCACTCACCAAAATTCTTTAAATAAGATGTACACCGAACAAAACCCTAAAGCGCTGCCACAGGCCATTTTAAACCAGCCATCATATTTGTACGACCATCATACAAAGATATGCCATGCACGGAGATTTTTTTAATTACTTTCCGTCATTGGGACGCACAATCATCAATCAATAAGTCGAAAAGATTGATGAATGAGCCTGTAAAATCAATTCACTGGCGATGATGTGTTTGCTGCTTAATTTGACACTAAATATATTCGATGAGGACAGGTAAATGATGTCTCGTAAACGCTTAAACGGATCGTAAATTGATTTTTTTTCGTTCGTTATTTAAATAAGCATTTTGAAGAGATAATGTGACAGTCCATCAGTCGAAACAATCCGCGCTTATCAACAGTCAAATCGCGACTGTCGATCTGAATGGCCAATGGCACAATGAAGCCCTAAATAACGTCTGTGGACGTCGGTGCGGCGCCTCAGACGACGTCCGAGACCGCGCCGTTCGTATTCGCGCGGAGTGACGGACAATGCCACCGCCCTGACTGCCCTGCCACCGGCATTCATTCAAGCGGCGTGCGGCGGGTAGAAGCGACCGCATCCGCATTTACGGGTTATTCGAGTGAGAAAAGATAAAGCTTTTTATGGTGAATTGAAATGTTTCTCTATTAGAATATTTCGCTGAGCTGGATTTTCAACGTGTTTGTTAGAGCGTATTCGGGATTTATTTAGTACAATGATTTCAATCAGCTTCATACGTCGTGCAATGGAAACATGGGCAACACACGAACATGACAGATAATTTCTGCAAATCTGACATGCTAGCTAATGAAAAAACTATACCTACATGATGTTTGAGATTACTATACACGCGAGCTTACAAAACAAATCTCATAACATGACTTAAATTTTCGACGATAAGGCCATGATATTCAATAATTAAGCCTAGTTATATGGAGCACGTAATTCGGTAAGTAACGAGGGATTTGTTGTGTTGTGACGTCATTGTACACGTTTTAACGTCACTTTAATTGACATGGCTGACACGTGAAATGCCGTATTACGATATCACAACATGTTATTAAACGGGCCGCGGTTTTATGATAGAAAATGAGGTAGTAAGACTCGGTTGAATAACAAGCTGAGCCTCGTATTTTTATATTGTATATATTTTGATGCCCTAAGGACTTGTTCGGGGGCTTCTGTTGATAATGTATTTATTTCCCCGATAGAAAATACAAAACCTACTTCCGTTCCGTTGTATTGAATGTTATAATTATAAGGGTTGGATTTATTGACAGCTAAAATCAAGTATAGTGTGATTGAAATTGTTGCAAAAATTACGTTAAGTGGTCACATCCGTTGGTTTATACTTGTAGATAAACATGAAATACGTATACTGGGCGTGATGGCCCAGTGATTAAGGCGTTTGCATTCGGTACACAAGATCGTAGATTAAAACGTGAGTTTTTTTAATTCAAGTATACTTTTTTAGTTCATCGTTGACGTCGGAAAACATGGAAATCGCCAATCCGCCTTGAGCAATCGTGGTGATCGGTGTTTGTACCTGAGCTATGAAAAACGGCCTTTAATGCCTGCATTGGGACAGTAAACAAAAAAGGCTGTTATTGTTATACATGTCATGATAAAATTAAAATAATATATCGCTTGAACCATCTAACGCTATCCATATAGACAGCATTAGATGAGTCAAACAATAAAAATATTTTGTTTTAGTTTCAGATTTCTTTAACACTAGTTACGAATCAGATCTGACAAAAATACTTGTAAAGCATAACTGGAAGGCGCAGTAAGCGAAGTGCTGTTAACAAGAAAATGTCAGGCAACAAAGCAACTCGGGCTGACACGTCAGGGACGCGGCGTGATTGCGCCGCGCTGTCTCGACGCCCTGAGATATTAGACTTGCACTGTCTCTGTGCAGTTGCTTGTAAACTTTGAGTTAAGATACTGGAAATGACTACTAATTTTGTATCAAGTTAGTTTTAAATCTTAGGTCTCGAGTTCGAACCCAAGGCACGCACTCTGACTTTTCGGATTCAAGTGCGTAGGGTAGGTCCTGTAGGGTTGTTTTCCTTCACTGTTGTTACAACAACGGTGAAGGAAAACAACACGACATCTTGAGGAAACTGACATGCCTGAGAGATATTTCTCGGTAATAATATGTGATGTCAAGTCAGAGGGTGATACTTGTCTTAGGGTACGATGAGACTGACATGCGCTACGGGTAATAAGAGACCACAAATTTTAAAGGAAAAATTAAAAAGGCTGCCTGGCCTTTTCCCAAGTATATTGGGGTCGGCTTCCAGTCTAACCAGATGCAGCTGAATACTAGAGTTTTACATAGAGCGACTCCCTGTTTGACCTTCACGACCCAGTTACCGGGTAACGGCCGGTTCACACAGGTCTCCGTTTTACTGTTCCGTTTTATCGTGTACGTTATTTTTTCGTCGATGGCGTATGTAGTTGTATGAGCGACTTTACACATGGCACAGTACTCTGTATACAGTAAAAAATATCATGACATTCCGTTTTGTCATCGAATACTGGACGATGGAACAGTATTAATATACGGATACGTTGAATTTTAACGGATAGATACTGTGTGCGTGGCGATAGTACCAATACAACACGATAGCGTCCATCCTTGTAGAATAGCGGCGGTATACTGCGAGTTTTCTGTTCACACATCCCTAGCAGTAATGACGGATCTGTTGAACGTTATACGGTGCCTATGTATGAACAGAGCATAAATTTATGACGTATCCGTTAAAAACGTACCAGTAAAACGGACTCCCATGTGTGAACGGGCCGCAATACGACTCCTCCTAAACTAACTGTTAGCCTGTTCAAGCTTCTGACTACACGTAACGGCTGTTAAAGATTTTCAAATGACAGCCGGGACCAACGACTTAGCGTGCTTTCTGAGGCAATTCTCGGCAGACTCCTCGTCTTGATATGTTATGATGGTCACTTATCCACGAACCAACCTCGATAAGCGTAGCTTAACCAACCCGTGTGGCTGTTATTATTTAGCCTCAAGCTCTTTGTAAAGAATTTATTTATAAGGATGCAATTTTAGGGGTTGAGAAAACGAACGTCAAAGCGACGCACACTCCAATGTAAACTGGCGTCGCGTCGCTTTCCGTTACCTTGCTTTGTTTTGATTGAGTTGTGCGCGATTCTATTTGTTATTGAAATATAATTATGTGTCGAAACATATATCAAAACGCCTTAAAGTAATGTAAGCAGTGTTTTTTTTTTTCATAATAAATGTTCAAAAAGGTATATTTTGTGTGAGGGGGAGATTTTCCTATGGAACTAATTTTTGTATGTCTACAGATTTCGGATCTGGCAGTTTATCAATGCGAGGTAAATGTTGAAAATTATACGGAAGAAATCCTACAGTGTGGAAACGTTTATTTAAAAAAGAACTGACCTTGACAAGCGTAACTTGATCTTGACTGCTATTATTTACATACAAGCCTCGTTTGAAAATTATAAGAACTAAACCAATTATATAGCACATCTAGACGGTCAAATTATCCACGTCAAAACTTTTGAGTTCGGGATTGTTTCCCGTCTCCTTTTAGCAGGTTATTAATGTAGTTTTAAAATGTGCACTCCAAATGACTTTATCTGAGTTAAAACCGTGGTTAAAGCTTGTCTTTGTGCTTCTGACGGACCCATTTAACTCAATTCATAAAGAATTAAGAGATTATGATAAAAATTGTACTAGAATGTGTCTTGTTTGCGTATTGTCATTGTTTGTTCCCTAGGTGATTTGATTTTTTATGCTGAGTACTACTGGGCATTACAACCTGTGTCAGGTAAAGTGAGCTTTGATGAAATGTACTAGTGTAAGTACTTTAGTCTTTTTAATATTCATTGTTTCCAATTAATCATATTGCATAAATTCTAATATTACTAGCTCATGGGAGACGGCAGTGGTACTTGTAACACTAATTAAGCACCTTGCACTAGTGTCAGGGACTTCACACATTATGTAACCACTTTTTATGAAATAAAGATTATTATTATTATTATTTTTAGGTGTCTTCGAAGCTCTTAATAAACTAGTGCGCTTCACCATCATTTAGTGCATCACTGCTTACTATCAGGTGGAATTGCAGTAAAGCACTAGTTTATAATATTTAAAAAAATAAAAATAGTTTTGGCTACTTACCCGAACGCAGAATTTGTGCCTGGTCAATGGCAATAGACGCACCATCTATAACATGGAATTCAGCAGCATCTTACTAATATTATAAATGAGATAGTTTGTGAGAACGGATGGATGGATGGATGTTTGTTACTCTTTCACGTAGAAACTACTGAATGTATTTTAATAAAATTTGGTATGGAGTTAGCTGACAGCCTGGATTAACACATACTTTTTATCCCTATATTCTTCGGGAACGGGACCTACGCGGGTGAAACCGCGGTACGCCTGCTAGTTTACAATAATAAGATCAGTATTGTAATTAAATAAAAAGCTTAGTTGGAGAAAATTAAATGTCAAGCATTACAATTGCCTGGTAGTATCAAATTCTTGGAATTACATTTCTGAAAGTACCAACAATTTAATTTCTAGAATTTTATTTAGTTAAAGGTTTTTTTAGTAATATAGATACACGTCAATAAGTAGTCTGCTTGCAGAACTACATTGAATAAACGTGACATATTTCAATGGATTCGCGGAAAATCTGCCTTCAACATCTATGCGTTTATTTTGTCGGTATTATTTCAGAATCTACCTGATGAATTTTCCTCATAATTCACTCTGTAGATACAATAATTGGACTATGTTATTACTGTAAGGGCCATAAAAATAATACCTTGAATTACAAAGAGGCACTAAGTAAGTCAAAAAAGGATGTAAAAAAAAAGGTAAGTACCCAAGATAACCATCCTTTATACACTCGACATTCTCCGCCAAATTTTCCCTTCCCTTAAGCAAAATTTATGAGCAAATATTTTGAAAGTCTATACATTAGTTAATGAATGCAGCTCTTGGCAATGTGTACGCAACGTCTTCTGTGGCCCTATTCTGCAATATGCTATCTTAGTTCATATAATTAAATTAGTTTTATTTTGTGTTTTAGTTTAATTACAAATACATTAATTTCATACTTAATAAAAACTAAAAGAAAAGAAAATTATAAGGCATCAAAAAATTCATCCGCATCGCTCTCCACGGGAAACGTGCCCAAAAGATTGGCCGCATTGCCACGTTGAATGGCAATGCTGATTCTCTGACCAGCCAGGCCAGAATAAAGGCCAGCCTTCTGGTAACGCGAAGAGTCGATCAACCGTGTTTTAGTTAAATCATTTGTTTTCGTCGATTTTAGTTAATTTTCCTTAGAATATTTTTTTCGCATATTTGTTTTTTTTTATTTACATACTTTTACTAACAGTAGTCCACTGCTACAACTTAGTAGAACATATCAATCACCTGCAGTTTACTAACTTTTTTTTACTAAGTCTAATAGGTTCAATTTTAAGTATTGTCTCTTGGATAATAATTATTTTCATCTTTCACAAGCCATAATTTACCAATAATTTTTATTCAAGAGAAACTACGTAGTTCCCGATGTACAGACGCCAGCACATCAAGTTACCCCAGTGTGTCAAATATCTTTGATCGTTTTTCAACTTTATGTCAAACAGAATAAGGTTCATATACAATTGCTAAAATTTGACACATTGAGGTAACTTGATGTGCTGGCGTCTGTACTTATACATAAAAAATAATTTCATAGTTACCTACACAACTAATCATATTTTTTTTGACCAAAAAAACCCAATAGCTACTCGAAATTCGTTGTTGTCAAAATACCTCACTGTAGTAATATCACAACAACTTTACCTTGAAACGCGTAAGTACTCTCAGTGCGCAGCCTGTCACAGAATAAGGACACAGTTATAATGGATGGCATCGAGACAGTCACTTGACGCACCCCTGCAATACCATTATGGAGCCTTCTTTCCATCGCCCTCTTCAAAATAACGATAATTCGTTTATATAATACCTATCTCTTGTTATTATAAACGACTATGAATTTTTAGTTCATTTATAATATTAACCTTTTAGAGGAAGTAAATTTGCACAGAGCTCAAATTAGCGGAGTATTTTGAAGCTTTATGATTAAGTCAAAAAAAGAGGGGTATTTTTTTGAAGTATGCATTTCTGATTTATGGAGTTTTTCAATTAACTTGTGTATGCATCGTTAGGCTAATACTGTAAAAAAGAGATAAATTATTTTAGAGTCTTGGCTAGGGTGTAGAGATTTATGTTGTTTCTGCCCGTTTTTACTAACAATAAGCAAAGCAACGTTAAGCTAGATTGGGCCAAACGTAAGCCATATCTTAATTAACCGCTCCCGTTTCGATGTTACTATATGAGCCTTAAAATTTATGTATTATGTTCGACTCTATTACGACTTGTCTATGTTTTTTTTAAGTTAAGTTTTGCTGTCAATAACGTGTTAATATTGTTGCTGGTAAATACTTAATGATATTTTGTATTCTTATCCAATGTGTCTGTTTGCCGATAAATGTACGGAGATCTTATTGCCATGTCAGAAGCACTGTGAGAGTGTAATTTTATTTTAGTTCTGATCAAATCAAACCAAAATTCTTAGGACAAGCTTGAGTATTAGAATTTTTTTGAAGCACATAATTACACAAGACCGTCCCCCAAACAGCCCGCCCTTTTCCACTTCCTAGTGCTTTTGCAGCCAAGTAAAAAAAGCAAAACGAAATCCCTAGCAACAAAGGTATGATATATCTTACTTTTATTCCTTTCCTCTTCTTTTTTATATTATGTTGCCTTATTTCTAATTACCTTCTGGTTACTGCTGTTGAGCCGTTTTAATTAAAGATAATAAGTCAATAAATAGTCAATAGTTCTCTTAGCTTTATGCATCGACAAGTCGAGGTCGTAACTTCAATTACTGATTAAAATTATGAATGTTGATAAAAATGATTTACAGATTTGTGGAAACACCAAAGCCACCAAGTTAATTTCGAAGGTTCATTTAAAAATCAGCGTCAGGCAGGATCTCAGCATCTGTCTGGCATTACCGCTGAAATGAACTTTTTGGTGCAGCCGTGAGATGTGTCATTTATGTGTCTCTTTTATTTGTGTTATTGTGTTTTTGCTGTGCGTGTATCCAGCTGTTGCCAATCAATGTATTTTCTTTCTTTCATTCTATTTCAATAGAATACTGGTCTACTATTGGCACACATTGTGCAATTTGTGCAGTTTTTCACACAAATAAATAGACTATAGTTTTAAATGAATACCACATAAAGCTGCAATGAAACATCATTTGTTGACGTCGAACCAAGAAAAACAATTGAAAAATAAAGCAAAAGAAAATATGATTTCAAATCCGAAGGAATTCCTCACACAGTCGTGTTGTACTGCAATCATATTTTTTTATTTTTTAACGTATGTTTTAACGAGCTTCGCATGTTAATGAATGTATTTAACGTAGTTATTTATTTACTTGGATTTTCTCAGTACTTTCAGTACGGCGGTGACCTAAAATGTAGAATACAAGCAAATGTAGTAGGGAATGCTGCCGCTTGAATAACTACTATTTTGTAAACGAGCGTGTTGCTGTAAAAATTTTATTTACGAACTAGCAGACGTCCCGCGGTTTTACCGGCGTAGGTCCCGTTCCCTTGGGAATACAAGAATAAAAAGTAGCTTATGTTTTAATCCAGGGTGTGAGCTAACTCCATACCAAATTTTATTAAAATCCATTCAGTAGTTTTTATGTGAAAGAGTAACAAACATCTATCCATCCATCCATCCATCCATCCACCTATCCATCCATCCATCCATCCATCCATCCATTCATCCATCCATCCAGCTACATTCATAAGCGCAATATTCTTAAAAAAAATCAAAGTTTTAATGGACATTAACTAACAATCGGCCACCATAATACTATTCATTAATCAAGGTAAAAGTTAATTAGTGAATCTAGGTCTGTCTAATATGCTTACTTAGTAATTTAACTCAGTATAATATGGTATATTTGACTGGCCTGTTGGTCTAGTAGTTAGTGACCCTGACTGCTATGCCGGAGGTCGTGGGTTCGATTCCCACCCAGGGCCAATGTTTGTGTGAAGAGCACGATCATTTTTTCTGTGTCTGGGTGTAATTTATCTATAATATGTATGTATTTAGAAATATATAAGTATGTTTATCAGCTGTTTAGTACCCATAACACAAGCTCTCAAGCTTAACTTGGGACTAAATGGTGTTGTGTAAAAAAGTTGTGGAATATTTATTATTTATTATCTATCCATACTCACAAACTTTCGCGTCTATAATATAAGTAGGATTGTTTTTCCTTATTGGTCTAGTGGACACTAGCGCTACATCTGAGTATAATGTCCTGGGTTTGATCTCCGCGTCGCGTCGGGTAAAATATTATTGAGTTTTTCCATCAATAATTTTAAAGTAGCAGCCCGGAGTCTAGATCCATGCCCGATCGATGGCATAAGGTTCGCCCATATTATGATATGGGACTTAAAACGGGTCTATATTGGCTCACCTAAAGTTCTTTACCCGAAATGTTCTTCCTAATGATTTGTAATCCGAATGCATTCGGATTGCGGATTGCGGAACCACTGGCTGATTCGTTAGTATCGGCTTGGTCATTTTGTAGCATCATAGGAGTAGAGCTGATGGATGTAACGCTCCCAACCATGTTTTCGTAAACTTTTCTTCTGTAACCTACGCTCCTTTTAAACTACTTCCAGTCTTTTGAATCCATTTTTAAAATGTAAATTCCACTCCGTAATAAATTCACACAATCTGCTGTAGGTACTTTCAAAATAGCGAAACTAGTTATGTAAAACATTTTAATGTTACCATGTACAGAATAATATCTTTATAATCACTGTATAAGGGAATACGGATTGCTGTCATCCTTGTAAAGATCATATATAATGTTAGAATTCATTTGTTGGATAGACGTCTTATCAGATGCTCCTATAAGTTAACAAGCATCATAGTTACCTTGTGCATTACTTTTCTAAGAATAATTGACCATATTAAAAGCTTTTATATGACTTTGAATATTATATGGCTAAAATGCAATGTAACTAGCCTCTATAAGAAAAATACATTTGGAACCCTTATTGTAGCCGTATTAATTAGATTTATTACCGTTTACCCAGCCAAATTATAAGAATAAAGGTAATATTAGCTAAATCTTCTAATAATATGCCACTATAAGGAACATTAACATAATAAATGATTTTTTATAACAAGTATAAGAGTTTAGACCCTATAGACTTAATTTTATAAGCTTAGTTTGTTTGTTGGGTGATCACTCTTCCCAAAATGTTTCATCCTTAAGTTTTCATTCATACTATTTGTAGTGCTAACGGCGATCCTCAGAACACTCATGTTTCCGAAAATTGCAATTAATTATATCATTCATGTAAATTTATATTTAAACTCCTACTGTTTTTTTTTTATCATAACGCTTTTATCTCTAAACAAAATTACTATAATATTTTCACTCATAGTCAGAAAGAAACATTTACCAAGTGTATAAAAAATATATATTTGGGTAGAAGACGATGGGTGCGCCAAAGTTCACCTAAATTTTCAACTCCGATAATTGGAAATTCGAAAATGATCTTCCTAACAATATTCATCGTAACAATCACAATTCCTAACTACTTTCCTCTAATGTTCAATGTTCATAATTCCGAAGCATTAAACTTCATAATGTCGGTAGCAATAAATAACTACTATACTTTTATTGGTTTTCCTATATTTTCTCAACATAACCATAACCATCTTTTACACTACATATCTTTTTTGTTTTAACCGTTTGTCGTAAAAACGATGTAGAAGGGATCCATAGGTTAAGTTAGGTTAGAACTGTGACCAACAACGCGCGAGCCGAGCGAGCGAAGCGAGCGATGCCGCAGAAGCGGCCGGCGGCGAGCGCTACCTCGAAATTGGTCGCGAAGTATTTTTTTCATAGTGCCCTTAGACGACACTCTGACGTAGTACGTTATGTAAAGCATAGGTACCCCCAAATAATAATCACACTCTTAAATTGGCCAGGTGACAATTTTAAGCTAGAACTTATAAGAAGGTAACACAACATAAATTGATTGTAAGGCTGAACGATGTCTGTCGGGGAAGCTTGTAAATAGATAAATATCGCCATGTATTTAAAAGAAATAAACACTGAAGGAAACAGAATATTTGCCTTAATAACTATACAAAGGCAATTCTACGGAAAAGCAATCGCGATAATTTGATGTTAAGTGTCTTATTATTTTAAATACATGTGAAACGCAATCCACCGTCAGTTAAACCATAAAAGGTTTATAAAACCGTAATAAATTATAACAGTATCTTGAGATGGAGGTAGATTTACATGAATCCAGTAAGTACATGATTCTTGTATTTTTTAATAGATTTTTCTGTATATTTATTACCTATTTAATACTATAAGCATACTTATGGTAAGAGGCGGACTTGCCATAGGCATTTTCTACCAATTAACCTTACGCTTGCTTTTGCAAACTTTTTTTTTGTTATTTTTACGTTAAACTTTAAAAAAACTGAGTAAAAAAACACTTGAAGACGTAAAATAATACGTAAAGTTTGGGAAATCTGTAATTTTGGGTTTTACATTATGTTTCAAAAATAAATTTTACAATTTTTAATTGGGTAGTTAGTGGTATCTTACTCTATGAGTTTTTGATATTAATTAAGATTTTTAAGTCATATTTCACTATTGATTATCATTTTATATAAATAATAAATATTCCACAACTTTTCACACAACGCCATTTAGTCCCAAGCTAAGCTTGAAAGCTTGTGTTATGGGTACTAAACAGCTGATAAACATACTTATATATTTCTAAATATATAAGTATGTTTATAGATAAATTACACCCAGACACAGAACAAATGATCGTGCTCATCACACAAACATTGGCCCTGGGTGGGAATCGAACCCACGACCTCCGGCATAGCAGTCAGGGTCACTAACTACTAGACCAACAGGCCAGTCAAATATACCATATTATACTGAGTTAAATTACTAAGTAAGCATATTAGACAGACCTAGATTCACTAATTAACTTTTACCTTGATTAATGAATAGTATTATGGTGGCCGATTGTTAGTTAATGTCCATTAAAACTTTGATTTTTTTTAAGAATATTGCGCTTATGAATGTAGCAGCATTATTATAATGAAGAAGAACAAAACATAGAAAGCAAAAGTAGCCAAATTTAGTCCACTACTAAATATTATAGTTACCCATGTAAAACAGCAACGTTTATTTACTTCGGTACGTGAGAACAAATCGCTGTAGGATGATTAACCAGCAATTAACGTATGTGTGTATATTTTTAAATTGTCATTACCTGTATATTATATCCTCAGCCTAGAAGGTTTCCCAGCATTGTGAGTGCACCGTTGCGTTGATGAACATGTGGCGCGCTTCCTTATAACCGTGGGTTCCCTTTTATGTTCATAAAATATGGAAAGGAACTATAAGAAAGATAATTGAGGATAAAGCAGTATTAAAAGATAGAAATAAAGTTTATAAGACGCAGAAGAGTTTAAAAATATGGCTAATGTGAGTCTATCTTTAACACGAAGGGTCCTGTTCCATCGCACAAGATTAAAGATACAGCGCTTGCATAAGTGACTTGTAAGTTCGAGCTAAAATACCAGAAAGGACAATTCTGATAGGAATTAGATTTATAGTTTTATTAAGTAGTGGAAAGTAAATTATTATTAAACAATTTAAAAAAAAAAAAAATTAAAAATGGAAGCTACTGAAAGTGCCGAACTCGTCGCCAAATTTTGGGCCGACTCAATTTGAATTGTCATCGACACGCTAAGAAGAAGAATTAAGTAGTTTTAGAAATATACGCTCTTTAAAAAATAAGTATCCGCCTATTGCGGATCAAAAGATGCAAACCATTTTTAAGATCGCGCAAAATCAAAAGTGTATTGTATTGATCCCGTTCAATTTTTATTTAATTTTTTGTAGCAGTCAGAAATAGATAGCACACTCTGAAAATATATAACAGCTCATGAGATACTGCTCGTTAAATCACAGATACAATAAAAAGCAAATTTCAATTCCAGGGGTTTCAGAATCCTATATTTAAATGTGGAATTCTTCTCATTAATAAACATTTCCTTAAAAATTTCTGACAGCTTTGACCAAACAATAAGTTTAGGTACTCATAGTATTAACATAGTCTAAAAACCTACAGTCGTCCAACGAAGCCGTCTAGACAGGGCAATCGTGCGGGGTGTGAGGGGCGAGATGCGGGAAAGCCGCTCCCGAACTGCGAACAAAACGATGTTCGTAGTTCGGGAGGTATTGTTCAGGGCTAACGCGTGAAGACGTTGTCGGCATTTTTCCAGAGATCAAAGGCGTCGTCCTACTGTATTCATATTTATACTGTGGTATTAGTCTATGTGTCGCTGTCACTTCAACAATGAATAACATCACATAACACACACCAAACACAATACATCTTCCAATTCCAAAGCGTCCTAAACGCCCGTCTACACAGTACGAAGCCTCAAGACATGTTTTTTGTAATCCAGATTAGGTTGAAGAAGAATAACGGCAGAGCCCGGTCAAAAGGAAACGTAAACAGGACTTAACTGGTAAATGCGGCGTTTACAGATGATATATTTTAGCTTTTTATGGGGCCTTTAAAATAGCCTTAATGAACGCGGTGTTAATTTTTTTGCGCTTTTTTAGAATTACGTTTCACCGTTTTGTACTTTTTTTATGAAATAACATCACAATTTTTTTCACGAAGGAGCCATGTTATTGGAGGGGTACCTACGATTCACCATCATTTTACCCATCATGTTTAAGTCGTATGTAGGGAGATAATTATTGCCACTAACCGGACTCCGGGATGCTACTCAATAATCTGATAGAATGAATTTCCGGTTGGGAAACCCCAATAAAACTTTGTTCATCCTGGAAATCGAACTTATAAACTCATTAAGACATGTATACTGTATAGAGCTTGCAACTACTAGGCAAATGATGGCCAGTAAAAGTAGATATAAGATCCGAATATAATAACTGTCGTACATAATTAATGATGATTTGGGTTTTTTTTATTCTTGTAATTAAATGTTGGAAAATATTTTGCATATTAAGGAAATGAAGATTTCATAATTACCATGTAGTTTTAGAATATATTTTGACCTGAGTATTAATTTAGACCCTACGTGAGCATTGCATTGTTTTGTATAATGTTTTAGCAGCACATTATTAAGTGATGCAATTATTTGTTCGGTAGCTTGTAGCTAAATAATAACAGCCTCACGGGTCGATCGAAGGTTAAGCAACGCTTGACGAGGTGTTTCTGTGGATGGGAGACCATTCATTACAATCTCCGTGCCTCGGCAAGAAATGAAATGAAATGATATTTATTTCTGTAAGTAGATCTTCTCTGATACTTTTACATGTCTTTTTTTTTAAACTAAACTAAATGGCATTTCCAAAGTGACTGATCCCTGAGAAGAAATGCCGAAAAAAACTCAGGGGTCATGGTCTCTTTTAAAGTCCAGACACAAGATTACAATTATTCATTTACTATGCGAGTCTCACGATGCAGGGCAAAGTCTGGAATAGCCTTTTGAAGAAAGAATCAATTCAGCTTTGAGCCGACCTGTCCCGACAGACGGCATGCATGCTTCAGTCATCATGTAGCTCAAACCTATTTCAGGGAGCTCGACGACCCACCACACGACGCTATCTGCCGGTCAAGCGCGTGAAGTCGCTGGTCCCAGCTATCATTTGCAGATCTATGACAATCGTTACAGATACTCAGAAGGCCGAAAATCTCACAACCAGTTTAACCAACGGGTATCGTGCTACCCGTGTTACTGGGTTGTGGAGGTCAAATAGGCTGCCGCACTATGTAAAACACTGGTTAAACTGGAAGCTGACTCCTGAGTTGAGGAATGGCTAGGAAGATGATGATAATGAATTATTTGTTCGGCGAGAAAAAAAAGATACTTAATCTAGAAGCATACTATTGCAGAGCATCAATCAAACACAATACCTACGATTGAATTTCAATAGCACTATGTAGTCCACAACTCGGATGCAGAACAATTTGTTTATCTCTCGGTACGCAAGTACGGTACTAAAACGCATTTAATTTTTACACACATTCGATCTAACAAACAAACCGATCACTGTCAAAAATCGCGTGTTAACAACCCTATCCCGCTATTCCCTACAAAATATTTGTTGATACACTAGTAACGTCAGCAGCAAAAAAAAAATGTCGGCCGTTGAACCCGATCCAATAAATTTTGTCACCTCGTTACAAATAACTATGCACTCGCATGATCAAACGACATTATTGAGCCTGTATAGAAATCGTGGTGGTTTATGGATGTTTTATTCACATTACTTAGTGTTATTGTAGATGCTAACACGCGATGCCAACTCGCCCTTTGATTAAGTATTTCAAGTTTCGCGACTAATAATGCTAAGATGTTTAGTGTTTTGACGATGACGACGTCCACACTTAGTAATTATAAGCACTGAGAAAAAATATTTTCTGGAAAGCTTTGATTCGGAACTGATCTGCCTGACATCAGTTTCCAACTGGACGAATACTGGTGTTTAACATGGAGCCATTGCCTATCTTTAGTCAATACCCAATGATTGGGTAACACAATACCTCTTGGTTAATATAGTTGTCAGACTTTCGAATAAAAACAAGTTCAACCTCGTAATGGACAGCTTAACCTCGAAATATGGTATCGTGCAAAATGATTTTATGTTTTTTTTGCTGACTAATTTGCGGAATCCATTATGTGAAATAAAAAGAATTATTGCACCTGCTTATAATATGTTCAAGTTCCTTTAGAGAAATCAATTTACATTCCCCACTTTCTCAGACGTCATTATCATCACCATGACAAACAAAAACTTCAACACAAAACAGCTTAGTTTTCCTTTTAGAATCAACCCCCTAAACGCGACGACTGTTTTCCATCATACCATGTAACGCATACAATCACGTTACGGCAAATAACGCGTTATCCTTTCACATTCTGACGGGGCTAATGACGTTGAAAAATAAGCCAGGCTTAGCCGATGCAAGCGTTATACGGGTTAATATAGTGGGGCGCCATACTGATATATCGTACGTCATATTTTTGACGTTATTACAGCGTAGAACGGGAATGTAATGGTGACTTTGTATTTTACTTGAGTTGTTTTTTAGAAAGTGCTAAAGATGCATTAACATAACATCCCCTATGTTATATTGATGCTTAATGTCGATGCATGAAATGCTAGGGAAAGGTGTGATTATGTAGGTAATGTAACTGTGCGTGTGACCTATGTTAAGTCATACATTAATACAGTATTTAAAATTTGTAAAAACTTGTCTACGGAGTGATGATGTCAATTTTTTTATTGCTTTGCCGCCGTGCATAGTGATCCTAAGAATATGACAGTCTCGTAAATATAAACTAATATAAAAAGCGGCAGTAGCCTAATTGCTAAGGCATCGGACAGGCGATCGAGAGGTCTTTAGTTCGATCCCCACTCCAGACACAAGCATATTTAGCTTAGTTGGAGGGGTTAACAAAACCGCCACCAATGCCATATCTTCTATATCTTCTATGTCTTCTATATCTATACTTATAATAAATCTGTAGAAGTAAAATTTCTGTACATTGAAAATATCAAAAAAATAAATAGCAGGGGGTGTTACTAGACTGACACCGAACCCAAAAATATGATTAAAAAAATTTTTGTCTGTCTGTCTGTCTGTCTGTCTGTCTGTCTGTCTGTCTGTATGTTCAGGTATCACGTAAAAACTACCGGTTCGATTACGATGAAACTTAGTATACTTATTCTTTGATATCCTGGGCACCACACTGGGTACTTTTTATCCCGGAAAAGTATATACAATAAAAAACAAACTTAATTTTGCGGTTCGATCCCTAGACCCGACTACTGTACCAACCGCAAATAATAAGTTTGTCGTAGGTTACGTCACCCGTAGTGGAGTTCACCAAAGGGCACACGGCTAAAGATATTATAATATTTAATCTTAAGATACAATATCGCTCGCCATACAATTCAATGGACTATCACACACTACGAAGATAATTATGCACATTGAATACCTATCTATTCAAAATTAATATTGGAAGATGATTGGTGATCGATACTGATGCCAAAAATGCAATTAGTGAATGTTTGTCTTTCTGTCTGTATGTGCACGCCAGCACGCATAGTTCAAAAACTATTATTTGGATTTTAACCAAACTTGGTACGGTTGTAGGTAATCAATTATAATACGCCTGGGCAGGTTGATCTTAGTATCAGTTGTTTTACACATGGTCAGTTGTACGGCGCTCTTTCCCGGGTCCGTAGTTCCAGAAATCTTTATGCATACATATCGGAAGGATCAACTTTGAAAGTAGTCTATCCGGAAGTATTATGCAAAAATTATTACGTTTATATATCAACGCACAGCCCCAACCGCTGGTATTAGAGACATGAAACTTGAAGGGGTGTTCTTAGTGAAGAGTAAATCTTCCATAAAAAACGATTTTTGAAAATTCAACCCTTAAAGGGAAAACATAGGGGACGGAAGTTCGACATCCACGCGGGCGAAGCCGCGGGCAGAAGCTAGTTGCTAATAAACTTCTTTACACTGTCTTTATTTAAAATAAACAAATTATAATACTATTCCTAAAATTCGTTAAAATCCGCATGCAATTATGGTACCACTTGCCTACCCTATCGATACCAATTCTTAGTATATGTCCAATAGTTAGTCACACAAGGACAGAAATTGATAAAAATATGTGCAATCATTTCAAAAGGCTTTTAAATATAGGAATATAGCTTTTGATCCGTTACTGAATTCACTGTTCCCTACAAAACTGAATGAATATGGGCAAAATTGCCACTATACGAAAAAACCCAATTAATTTAATACTTTACTATCACTTTAGTCACGGGGATCTGGCAATTTTAATCACGAAAGTGACACGTTCAATCACCAACTATAAAATTTTACTTCACTGAACTGCGTATAAAAAATTATGAATGCTTTAAACTTCGTTCGGGCACGTATCAATGTTTATATACAGCAGTAAATATTTTGTGCTTTAAGCCCAATTCCGTTATGGAACTCACGAACGTCCTCGCACACCCTGTATATACGCACGACTAGATTTATCGTGCGATACATTTCAAGTGTAAGCTGACCTTTCATTTCACGGAAAGCCAGTACAATGTGAGGTCAACTTTTATTAGATATGTACAGGTGATGTGTTGGCGTGTGTATGAAAAGCAGTTGCACGCGATTGTACTTCGTTAGAGGATTCATCTGTTAATATAAATCTGTTAGAGATTATGTCTTTGTGAGATGTTTATCACAAATTATGGAACTGAGTAGGCGTGTCTTCTAGTGTGGGCTAGGTTAGTTGTTTGCTTTAGGAAATGCTGTGTATGCTAGTGCAATGGAGAAAGCTAGTGAAAATGTATTTAACGAATTTCAAATGTTTTCTGAGGAGTCTTTTTGCTATATATCGGCAGCAGTTTTGGAATACTCTAATAAAAATGTAAAGTTTCAGATTGACACAAAAAAACCTTTGAGCTGGCTTTATCTACGATATTCCATTATTTTTTGTTTAAATCTTTCTCAAGGCAAAATATTTTAGATTTACACAAGCTGAGATTCAGAAAAGTGAAAAGAACCCTCTTATGAAGATAATACGAGTGCAATGTCTTATCATTGTCTTTTCACTGAATTCAAATACATTTTTCTTAGCACTTACAAAACCTTTTCTTATTATTATTCTTAACAACGCAATACAAATGAAATTACTTTATACACTCCAACAATAATAGGATGGAATAGTAAAAGTGTCTATAAAGTAAACAAAATCACAACTAAATAAAAAAAATCTTTGTAAAGGAGTGCACTCACGAGTTGGATGCATTATCAGCATTTGTTCTCGTAGTTTCGATCTTCACTCAGAGTAGATAAGTGATCCAGTAGCTGTATTCTGGTAAACGTTACTAGCATGATGTAGTGTCGCCATAAAACGACACTATTGATTTAAAAGAGTACCAGATTCAAAATAGAATTGCTTGTGACTAAATAATGACAGCTACACAGGTCGATCGAAGATTAAGTATGTTTGCTGGTGGTTGTACAGACGCCAGCACATCAAGTTACCCCAATGTGTCAAATTTCTTAGATCGGTTTTCAACTTCATGTCAAACAGAATAAGGTTCATATTCAATTGGGAAAATTTGACACATTGGGGTAACTTGATGTGCTGGCGTCTGTACCTGAATGGGTGGCCAGACATATTTGTAACATATGAAGAGTCCTCGGTGCCTCGGAAAGCACGTTAAGCCGTTGGTCGCAGCTGTAGTTTGTAGATCTTTGACAGTCGTAATGGGTAGTGAAAATCCCGAAAGTTTAACAACCAAGGGGTACCTTTCGTACTAATCAGTCCCTGGGTTGTGGAGGTCAGGATAGGCAGTTACTCAAAACTATTTCTTAGATACTAATATTATAAAAAAGGTAGAATTAGAGATTTTGAGTAAATAGGCGAGTCAGAGTGCAGAACACTGTGACTCCCCCTTTTTAAAGACGATAACTATATTCCCAAGTGATAGTAGGTGGAATCTGAAAATATTTAGCAAAACAGAATACAGCCACAGATGTAACGGGATTTTGCGGATTTCGCTACTTGCTGTCTTAAAGGACACTTGAAAACTGCCAAGTTTAGTCTGAACTAAAAGAAACAGCGACATAAAATATACGGTTAGAGGCTAGAGGTTGGATTGAAACAAGAACGGTTCCTGTTACATATAGCATAAGTTACCTCTGTGTGAGTTTGTTCAACATTATTAGCTTTTTACGAGCAACGTGTATGTTGGTACTTTATTTTAATACCGTACCGTAGATAAGTGAAAACATGAAATAGGTCATGAACGTAATACATACATGACGAGAAATAAATGACTGTTGCCCGAAAAGGTTAACGTGTCAATATGGCGGTATTTGACAGACAGACAGCAAAAGGTGATACTGAAACGTTAACCTAAAAATAAAACCTTAATAAAAATGTATCTTGTTTACATAGTTACGTTTACAGACATGATTCTCACAGGGTCAAACCCGGATCAACAGTCTGTAAACTGTGTGGGCCATTGTAAACATTTGCACCGTGCGAAAATCTTACAGCAGGTAACTGCGCTAATCAAGTCGTCACATTTTATAAAATGGAATAAAATGTCTTTGTAAATATCAAATCAAATTAAAAATAATTGTATTTTAGTCACTACATTTGAACATTTTAAATTACATAAAACAGTCTTCCAAACACACACACACACACTCACTCACACAGACACTCACATGCATCAACACTTTATCTTTCACACACTTGTCTTCATTTAATTCTTAGATTTAGTACAAAATTATAAGTAATGCCCTCTTTGCCTTTGTGACACGCATTACTTGCCTTAAAGGAAGCCCCATTCATAAATTTTGTTAGAACTTAATCTTGCTTTACCAAGACACATTTTTTTTTTAAATGGCGTTCACGATTCCATTTTGCTGCAGCAGCAGAATATGATCGCATAATAAAATCCAGAACTTAAAGATTTTTTTTCATACTTAGCCAGTGCGGCTTTCAAGACCAAAGCCGCTTGGTATCAATGTTGCGTCCACCAACAGTTCGGACGCGACGAAAGCGTAGGAATTAATGACGCTTATAAAATAAATGTGCGACATTCGTTTACACGTCCCTGTGTTTATGTCTCATTTAAGACGACATATACTTTTACAGCCACGTCGTAAAACGTCCCATGTGGCGTGCTTTATCAAGCGGGACTTTAAGAAGCCAATTCTTACGCACAGCTCTAATGACTCGGAAATGACCGACAAAGTGAATTCTGTTGTGTTTTATTTTAAGTTACGATTTCATTTTTATGTCGAATGAAGATTGGTGCGGTACGAGTTTCAAAATCGATTCCAATGACATAAAAGAATTTGAGCTCTAAACTTTTGGGGTAATAGGCGGAACCACTCCGGATTTGAATATTTCTCGAATTGTTTGGGAGTTTATGTCTTAATAAACCTTTATTTTGAGACGGTGAGTGTAGGCAGAAATATTGTAGGAGTAACTTATTTATTTCAAAACCGGTAGCATCAAGATTTGGATCAAAAATTATAATAGATTAAGTTGATAAGTTTCATTCAAATAACCGTTAAATTGAAAAATCAAACCCACTTCGTTAATTATTGGTTTAGAAGAAACTATTCTTATTTGAGACCACACAGTCAATCAAGAAGAGGCTAAACATAGTTTCTTTTCTAATGCTCTTTTACAAAATCTTAGTTATACATCTAACGCTGTCAACGTCCTCACAAATCAAGCGTTTCAAAACTTGTCACAATAAAATACATTCAACGATAAAAAAGAACAAACCAATGATTTATTCCATACAATTAGTGCGATTTAAGAGAATCACGGTTGTATTAACGAGCGAAATCATCCATTACTTTAGTCGTAAATATATCGTCGGACTACGGACGAATGTTGTAAGTAACAGAAGAAAAAGACCGCGTCTGGCGTCAAAGAAATTAAATTATGAGTTAGATTTCAACTCTTTGCATAATGAGTCACTAGATTGGGTCTCAAATGAATGTCTTTTGGGAGTAAGATACGGATATATTTTTTTAATTTACTAAATGCAGTCTTGACAGAATACTGTGTAGAGATTTGTTCTTTTCCATATCTGGGGATACTCTTAAAATCAAAACCAAACAATTTATTCGCTTAGAATGGGTTTATAGGTGGTGGGTATATGAATGGATTAAATTAAAATTCTTTTTTTGACTATAACTAGTTTGCGAAACTTAACTGAATATTTTGTACTTAGGTACTTATTAAGTGTGTGTCACGTAATAATAGTAACCTCTGTTTAATAAATGCTTATTGATGAACCATACACAATGTGCGATTCCATTATTTTTTTATTCATGTACCTATATTCAGTTAAGTTTTCCTGAATGTTTTCAAACTGCCTTGCTGTTTTCTGTCCATCATTAATTATTATCATCATTACAAATTTTGAATTTTGCGATTCATTGTATTTAGGCATGTTAAGATTTTTGGTGAAATATATCTTCTTGTTTTTTATTTCGTTTCGAGAATACAAATTTACTTAGGAACATTTAGAAACAAAATCATACTTCATAAATACAAAATATTGTTTCGGCCTAAGTTCATGAAACTGTTCTGCGCAGCAACTGATTACACCTCCCTCATTTCATATGCCCAAGACTTAGCTCAGCCAGCTAAAACACAACATTATGTAAAAGGAAACAAATTAGAAGCGAAAAAAAAACAAAACGAAACTTTGAATTTATGGAGGTTGAATGTGAAACGACAAACGATGCAATAAATAACGTTGGTATACTTTACGTGATTTCGTAACTGAGTGAAGTGAAATTTTTAACAGAACAGAAACGCAAACTAATGGCACTTAATTCGAGCCCTAATGTCGCGTTTATTGTGATGAGTAGAAAGGGAGAGCGAATGAGAACCAAGTACGTAACTGTTATTGACATTATTTTTGATGTTACTGTCACGAGCACGAGAATGGCTCCTTTCGCAGATTAGTGCTCAGTAGCGCGAAAATGTTGAAATGAGTTTGCGAGTTTAAATCGGGTTTATGGACGCTTACCGTCTTGATAAATTAGGTGCTTGGATCATAAAATTTTTATTCGTTTTAATATTATGTTTTAATTGTGATGGAAGGAAGATGTTTTCTTCCCATTCTTTCTAAACTCTCATAATCATGTACTCCAGTGCCGTTTTTTTATTGTTTTTTTTTTAATCTAAAATTGTTACCCAAACGTTGTAGTTAGATCATAAAATAAAATCAGGAATTTCTAGAAAAAAGTTTTGTGTTATGTTCAAATACTAGAAAAAGGCATGTAACATTTTCTGCCTAGCTTTTTTTCTACTATAATAATAATAATAATAATCATTTATTCAAATAAAATATTGTAGATTTACAGATGAACAAACAGGTAACACAGAATTCTTTTCTACAATACAGTGGGTGAAGCTCTGTCCTCCCAGCTAGGCTACAAAATAGCCTGTGTTTAGAAGACACAGTTTCGATCCCCAGGCAATAACTGGCTCTGGCACGTGTTACATGTGCAAATAGGCAAAAGTGAATGTTAACAGACTGCATATGCAAGGAAAAATCTACAATGATAAAGAAAATTAAAAATTAATAAAAACAAAAACCAAAACAAAATTGTAGCATGCAACTAAGTGTGCGGGTGTGTTTAGTGTATGTGTGTGTGAGTGTGTTTCATGTATGTGTGTGAGTGTGTGCGTGTTTATTTGTGTATAAGTGTGTATCAGTGTGTGTGTGTGAGTGTGCATCTAAGAGAGTAATTAGTGAAAGTTGTCATTTATTTAGAAAGGTTTCGGTTTCGTCATAGTTTAGGTTTGATATGAATGAACGGACAGACTTTTTACAATTGAAAAGGGACGAGCCATAGACTGGTAAATGTGAATTGATTTTGTTATACAAAGATGGGCCAAGGTAGAAGTTGAATTTTTTTATAAATGCGGTGTGTGAAGGTGGAATATTGCAGATTAGGTCTTTGCGACGTTTAGTCATTTCTACAAATGGTGTATTACGATGTTGAAGTAACACGGTGTGAAGAATAAACTGTTGCCGTACATTAAGTACATCGCACGCTTTGTATAACTCATTGGTTGGAAACAGAATCGGCCGAAAGGTAGAAACCTTCAATATAGCTCTGTGAGCAGTCTCAAGGGGTTTCAATATGGTTTTAGCAGCGCCTCCCCAGGAGGTGATACAGTAGGTGAGGATTGACTGGCATAGTGCAAAGTACACATTACGGATGATTGACGGGTTAGCAACGTGTCGTAAGTTTTTAAAAATATAAATTAGTTTCCGGACACGTCCTGCAAGAGCTTTAATATGTGTTTTGAAGTTGAGATTTTTATCTAATACAATTCCGAGATATTTTATTTGATCAACGGGTGTGATAGTAGGACATTCACAGTTTAAATTGTCTTGAGTAGAACAACAGTGAGCTTTTAAGGTGAAGGCAGTTGTCGGTTGAGAAGCAGTGCTCACAGAAAAGTGAATGAAACATGTTTTTGTCGTATTAAGCGTTAGAGAGTGCGAATCGAGCCAGTTTAGGGCACTGCCAAAACCATGTTGTGCCATTGTTTGTAGGTCCGACCAAGAGTCCGCAGTAAATGTAATTGCGGTGTCATCTGCGAAACACACGATTTTAGAATTCGGAATATCGAGGTTGCAGAGATCATTAATAAATACTAAGAAAAGTAATGGGCCCAACACGCTGCCCTGTGGGACGCCATACTCGATAGAGAGCTCCTCGCTCTTGTGGTTACCTATAACAACGAATTGTTTACGATCAGTGAGGTAACTTTTGAGAAGTTCAAATGGATGCCCTCTGATACCTAGGTTTTCCAACTTATTTAACCCTAGATTACTACTCATGTTGCGACGTACAAAGAAACTACTCATACGCCCGCGAGGCGCATCATATTGACTCTGGTTTTATTCAAAACCTATAAGTATTATTGATGTGCTTTGACTGTTTTTATAATTGTGTATATTACTTAAAAGAGAAAAACACAATTTTACATGTTATTTATATATATTTACTATAAAATCTTCAATTAAATAAATCGTAGGAAAAAATTTTAGGAACTTAGGCAATTAAACAGTCTTCTCATTAAAAATAATAGAAAACAACTTAAATTACACATTTCTCATAAAAAATAGAAAATTATGAAGTTATTAACTAAAATAAACTAACATTGTAACAAAAAATATATTTTAGATGCATTTGAAACATACATATATGAACTTGATGTTCGCCGTAGATAGATTTTTGACACTTGGCGCATGTCATTTTGGACATCTTCTTCTTTTTAGATGTACAATAATTGCAATATCTTCTTTTTTTGGCGGCGGTGGACCCTCATTTTCTAAAGAAGAGTCTTTGGAAGGTTTTTTGCAGGATGACTTCGATATTATCCCGGATATTTCTACGTTTCAACGTAGGTACTTCTAATCTTTTTTGCATCCATTCAGTAGTCAACTGCGTGTTAAGTTTCTTCATAAATTGTCTTCGACTCAGGGGGTTTTTTTTTGTTGATATATTATGACAATATATAATAAATGCATTCACGAAAGATATATTTAGCATGTCATACAAAGTTGCCTTTGGCCATTAGTTAGTCTTTCTAGAACATGCTAAAGAGGAAATCATTTGGTCCAATGTACCTATCTATACCATCTTTGGTCTGGCTCTAGAACATGATCATCTCCGGCTTTCATTATTTATGAGCCTCTTTTTGTCGCACGAAGATAACAGGAACACCATTTTAGCTGGTTTTGGTTTGTAGGAAACCAAAGTCAAAGGGCCAACAAGTGTCACTTACTTCTAGCCAATTAGCTTTTATAGCATCCGTATCTCTTCAATTACTAGTCATTATGTTGAAGTTTCAACACGTACCTAAAAAAAGATAAAACACACCCCGGTAGTAACTAATAATGCAAAAAAAAAAACACTTCAAAGTAATTTGATTAGTAGCGTAAAACTTACGTACAAGCTACTGATACGTCTTTGGAGCGCCAGGGGTAGTAATATCAAAAAAACTAGCACACTTACAGCAACGCAACCACCGTCTTTCGACACGTGCTTGCGATGACTGAGATGTCCTAGAATGTGAATGCCATACGCGCGAAGGATAAAACAACAGAGCAATACATCAAAAACACGGGCGCCTCTGCGACGTAGAGTAGTAAGTAATCTAGGGTTAAGAGGATGGGGATGGAAACCGTATCAAAGGCTTTCCTAAGATCGAGGAAAATAGTTAGCACCCTTTTTCTGTTGTTTAGACTACCAGCTATATGGTTCACTAAGTCATTAACTGCGTCACAAGTAGATTTATTTGAGCGAAAGCCGTACTGCTGTGGTGATAATAATTTAAAGTGCTCAAGATAGTGTACGAGTCTCTTTTTTAGTAGACGTTCAAGTACCTTGGACTACTATTGCGAAGTCTGATTTCAGTTACATAGGATGCAGCTGCATACTTGAATTGCACATGAAACGACCCTGTATCTGACATAGATAAATAAAGTTATGTGATTGGTTTCGTAATTGCATCTACATACAAGAATATGTGCTAGAAATCTGTCCAACATGTTGCGCAACCTGTTCATTGTACGTGTTCTCAACTTGTTACCACACGAGTAATAGTTACCACGTAAAAAGCGCGTGCCACAAAAAATCACATTACGCGGAACAAAAGATACTAATTTGAAACAGGTACATTTCACATCCAATTTCACTATCACCACTTACCACCATATTACGAAACAGGTAGCACCAATAAAAGACCCTTGAATTATACAACAAAGCATTACAAAAGGGTGGAAGTTAGCATGGAAGACAATGAACTAAACACACACTGGATCGTGCCGTGTGAAACTTAGTGCAAAATGTTGGTTTATCGAAGCATCTTATCGGATTCATGGCGCGCACCGCATTGATATTGCACGATGTTACTTGTAAGAAACTATTGCGAAATTTACTATTGTTTCCATACGATTTTGTTGCGTGATAATATTGAATGTTTCTTTTTTTGTTTGCTCAAGTATTTTGCATACAATTTGCGGGGTTCTGGTATCACAAGATCGTTTTAATTTTTTGATAGTCATCTTGGGTGCGGTGGTACTGGGTTCCACATTACAATTCTCAGTTGTATAATGCTTTTCATTTGGATTTTCACACTCCGATTCTTCATTTTTATATGTAATCTATGTAATCAATCACTGTGATTTAGTATCATCGTTTTCTTTTTCATCATCATCAAATATAACTCACTTGGAAAAATCATTTTCGTCTTTGCAATTTCTTTCTGTAATGTAGATAATTTTAGATCTACCTACTATTAGTACCAGACCCTTATTCGTAACGAAAAACTGTTCTATTTTTTAAAGACCTTTTAACCTAGCCAAGACTATAGTAACAAAAACCGCATATACGTCGTCTAAGTCCTTTTTTGAACATAAAAACTGTGGATTAATACAGGAATGAAACTAAACACAACAGTACAATTTCCACATGCGGCGTTGGCCAAAATAAACACTTATAATGACAGTCCATTAACACTTTCCGATGCATGTTTACTGGGGGGAATAAGTTCCTGTATGACAGGCTAAATTATATTATAGAACACAGTGTCCTTGGAAATGGGGAACGCGTCAAATGCTACGTTTTTGTTACTTCAAATCTTCATCAGTGCTTATATATGATAATCTGCATTGTTAAGACTAGTGATATGTTCTTAATTTAGTATATTCTATTCTGTTGTTAGTCAATTCAATGACAATGAAGAGAGTTCTAAGCAAATTCTTGATGTAGCTAAAACTAACAATTATCTTTTACGTTAATGCTCAGTTTCGACTTGTATCTTAACTCTAGTGGTGCTGACATTTCTGACTGGAGTATACTACCTCTAGCAATATTAAGAAAACAAAAAAAAAACAAATAATACATTCGACAGTAAGAGGAATCAAGACAATCAAAACAACTACACAACAACAAGGCATGATCGTGTCTCATTGTAGAAATTAAACTATTGACGTGAGATTATATCGCCACTATCATCATGAAAATAGGTCTAACGGGGAAGCTATATAATATAAAGATCTTAGCACGTACGTTAAATACATCAATTTATTTAACCATGTATTACTTCGCACTATATTTAAATGTACGTTATATTCCGTGACTGTGTGTATTAAGTTATTAGTTCACCACAGCAAACATCGCGCTAACCTCCATACTCTTATATATTTAAAATATGAGAACTCTATGCCGAAGAACTAAGGTCTTAATTACAATGGTTTTTAGTTTACCAAGTTGCGAAATTCGGCAATGCACACACGTGTTGTTCCCATTAATGAGATAATTCCTCTGGGGAAACGCTAGAAAATGGAATAAATATGGTGACCGAATTGCAAATGTAGTTATTTGTGTTACAAAGCTAAGCGGCGACTGTTTCCTTGGCATGTTTTGGGGTTTTAAGTAAGTATCCTTTCTATTTTGCATAGAATTATATGAACTTCAAATCAGGAATAATATTATTATTTACGTCTTACCGATGGTAAAATACGTACTATTATGTATTCTTACTTGTTTTAATACCTCTTTAGTACTGCAGACGCCAGCATATCCGAACTGTCAAATTTACCCGATTTAATATGACCCCAATCTGTTTAAGTCGCGAGTTAATAGGCTTCTTATGGGTTAGCTCGTTCCATTGTCGACCTCATCTCTGACCGCAGGACAAGATTGAGGTCAAGAGTAGACCCATTATATATAAAAACAAAAAAAAAAAAAACAAAAAAAAAAACCTTATGCTGTTTGTGATAACGTTGAAAAACAATAAATTAAAGATATTTGACGCATTAAAGTAGCTTGATGTGCTAGCCTCTGTACCTTCTTGTCTAATAAAGCCATAGAATATCTAAAACAAACCTTAATATAAGATAAAATAGAAATAAAGAAAAAGTGATGAAGGTAAGTAGTAATAATAACATCCACAGTTCTCCTTATTAATACAAATATCTTTCCGTTTCCGTAACTACTTCATACAAGATAAAGGTTACTCCAGTAGAAATATATCACAAGCCTTGGAAATATTAATTTACCACAAACTAGAAAAAAAACACAAAAATGACGAAGATATTGCGATGATGACGTAAAAGAATGTACGAGGAATACCCGCGGGAACTATATTTGTTATCAAACAAGGGATAACAGATACTTTTGTTTGGGGCAAACAAACCAACATTGTAAACGTGAGAAAAAAATGTATGGCGGAAAAAACATCGAAAGAGCCAGTAGCCGATATCACTGCATGTTACTTCCGTGATTCTATTTTTTTATTGTTTGTAATACTACAAAACTCTTGTGGAAATACAGGAACAGGACTTAAAAGCCAGGCAGTGGGCATAATTATAATAATAGAGTCTATACTAATCCTAGGTGCCTCGGCAAACTTTGTTCCACCCGAAAACTAAACATTACGACCTATTCTCTATCCTTAACTCTATAAGTATATTCATACACACAAAATTGTATTAAAGTCAGCCAAGCCGTTTTGCCGGAGTTTGGTAACACAAATCAAACACCGAGAATTATAAAGAAATGAAAATAAAGATAAGGAGGAATTATATTTTTTATAAATTATAAATTATAAAGAGAAAAGACTTGATTTCTTGTTAACAAAAAATACTAATAAAAATACTAATATAGTTTAAAATAAAATAAATAATAATAATAGTAATCTGTTGAGTTTTTTCTCAACCGATTTTAATATTCTTTTCCATTAGAAAACTATATTATCAGTATTAACACCCGTACACACCCGAGTAATGTAGGCTATTTTTAACCGACTTTCAAAAAAGGAGGAGGTTCTATGTTCGTGTGTATGTATTTTTTTTTTTTTTTTTATGTATGTTACCTGATTTCTCCCCCATTTGTGGACCGATTCTCAAAGTTCTTTTTTTTTTTGAAAGAGTATACTCCTGAGGCGGTCCCATTTTAATTTGGTGAAGATCTGGTGCTGATCTTCGGAGATATACAACGGAACTCTTCAAAAATGAACGGCAAATCTGTCGTGATTGCTGGAATCGCTTGGATGGTTATTGTTTATACAACATAATGACGTATCATCACGCCTGTATGCTTTGAGGGGTACGCAGGTGGGTACAATATACCTAGATTTCGTCAGTTAGGTATGTTAATTTTAATGTATTAGGGATTAGTGGAAAACCCTATTATGATGACATGTATTGTTAACAAATTAACAATATAAAATAAATTCATGGCAAATGTTTTTATGGTAACAACTAAAAATGGAAAAATAAAAAACTTTTTTGCAAAAAATAAAACCGACTTCAAAAAAACACTAAACGGTGTAAAATAACTCTAAATTCGAAAGTCGGTGGCCCATCATGAGTAAGACAAACCCACCAAAGCCACAGACTTCCGAATTTAGAGTTATTTTACACCGTTTAGTGTTTTTTTGAAGTCGGTTTTATTTTTTATTTTCTACGCTACTAAAGCGGGGGAGAAGAAAATGTTTTCGGGCTTGTATTATACTGTAGAAGTTATTGGGTAGAGTGAGTATCCACACTCTTGGAAAATACTTTTATAAAATAGAAGGAGAAATCAGCGGACCGAAGAACAGTTGAGATATATACACTTTTATTTACATAGGTACAAGTAACATTATAATCAGCTTATTTAAGCGAGCCACGATAAAAATATTATTAATATATAAAACAGAAAACGTGACAACAGGAAAAATCTAAGTGACATAATATATTTTACTTTTTCTCTAATTGAAATATTAAATGGCATTCCGCTACAATACATTTACAGCTTGTGTTATTTTTCGAGATAGTGCAGTGAACACTAAATAGCTCAACTTGGAATTTGAGAAACTAAACATGGGACATCAACCAAACTGGCAAAATGTGTGCGATGCTGACATCTTATTCTCCCAGCAATTTTAATAGTGAAGTGATGTCAATCAATAATTAAATAAGTAAGCATTGAAACATAGTACCTATAAAGAGATAGTTAGATAGTTCTTTGAGTTCCAAAGTACTCAGGTGATTAAGTCGGTCGTTAAATCTAGACTGGCTAGAAGTCGTAAATTGAGTAATGAAAGGTATAATGCAGACTTACCGTAATGTTCATGAGACTAGGTTATAAAGCCAGGATAAGTGTTTTACTTTAACATGCAGATTCTTTTTTGAAACTGCTGAAGAACAAGTCTGTTAGACTCTTTATTTTCGTTCTCTTATTTTTTTACATTCCTATGAATGACTTACAGCGAAAACAAAATCAGCATCGTTTGCCAAGTCTTTTCCCAACTATAGTAAGGTGGGCTTCCAGTCTAACCAGATGATGATGATGATGATGTAAATTTCATCATCCACCATTGAAAAGGGAGGATCCTCCGACCGTCTGGTCGAAAGATCCTCCCTTTTCAATGGGGGTTGTGTCTGGTGGGCTAACTACTGCCCGATGGTTATACTCGGGAACTCGTATGTGGCGACTTCTTAACTGACTTAATAATAATAGACATTTATATACACAAGATGGCTGACAGCAAATTAAAAGTCTTAAAAAAAACAAAAAGAAAAAACGTAGGAATTAAGGAATCAGTACTGCCAAACACACATAAACCAACATTTTTAAAAAACATGTGTTTCGTAATGTTTGGTTTATAGCCACTTGGTTATCAGCCCGTATTGTCCCGTTGCCAGCAAAAAAAAAGTGGAAAGAATGGAGGAACCTCCTCCCTGTATTATTTCGTAAGGTTATTTGCTGTTGTGATCATAACTTTCAGAATATGACTACGGACCTCAAGAAAGTGACATTCAAATCTAAATCAAAATAAATTATTTTATTTGCATTGAACATGGTGTGATCATACAGTTTTATGGGATAGCATTCCATCAGTAAAATTCATCATCAGACATTCGAACCACGTGACATTTACAAGTATTTACAGATTTTGAACCTTGAAAAAAAGAAAACGATTGTCGACAATCGTTTTCTTTTTTTCGACAAATGTTTGTCTAGACCGTCTGGGTATGTAGTTTCTTTCTTCTTATTATTATAATTGTTGTCAACCTTAACCATTCCTCTGCTGAGTAAAGACCTGCTTCCATACTTTCCATCAGTAGGAATGTTGCGCTATCTCTCTCCAATTATTAAAGAAGACATACAGGTCAACCCATGTCGGGTTGAATTCCTTCGGGGTTAGGTAAGTCATGAATGAGATGCGAAGAAGTAAAAATGACCGTCTAACTACTTCTCTCTTATCTGCATTTTGTATATCCAACTGATTAAAAACCGAAGGATTTAGAAATAGGGAACATTTCACTCCTTTGTACTCCCTGGCGAACACAGGCGTGTAAAATACTCTCAAACATTCTCACCGCACCAAAAATGAAAACCAAAATAAAAAAAACTCGTTACTAAATTTGAATAATGTATTCGCTCAATGCTATCGTATTTCACACTTCCATTAGTACCCCCCATTTCGTCTGCTTATTTATTTGCTTTGCTTGCGGCCTTATTGTAAAGGCTAAAGGTTCATTATTGTTTGTTGCTACAGCGTGTATCAAATTATCAGTTAGGTGTTGGAGGGTTATTAGGCTGTCTGCAGTATTTGCTCCGAAATTTTTATTTTTTTATTTTTATTGAAAGGAATAGCAAACAGTTACATTATAAGAACTTATAGCTAATTTAACTAAAAACAATTTTAATAATAATATAACCCACAACGCTATCCACAGGTAGACATAAAAGTTTAAATAGTAAAGGAAGTAATCGCTAGGAGTTTAAATCGCAGTTCGAGCTTTTAAAATAATGAGCATAAATAAAGTTAAAATGTAGGCAAAGATAAACAGAGAGGCTACAATGTATGGGGTTTATTTAGTAAAGAGGAGCGAGTGAGGCTTTTAAATCTACTCATTGGACAATTGAAGATGTCAATATACTCGAAATTTTTATTATAAGAGTCAACCATACGGCGGACAGGTGAGCGCTGGCCAGAATTAGTTCGGCAATGGTTTAAGGCAAAAAGAGTACCTGCGCGCACCTGTCGTCTATGGATGGTTCTAGGTACAGCGTAGCAGATCATGTTAGTAAGATCTATACAATTAAATTTGTTTCTTACAATTTTATATAAAATAATGGCTTCAAGGTATTTTCTACGAGAGCTAAGGGACAGGAGCTTGTACTTGCTGAGTAATTGCGGGTAAAGTAGGTAGGACTTATGGCATCTGTAGTGCATGGCACGTAAGAATTTGAAATGCAGTTGATCCGTGGTTTAGGGTTGATTAGGGGGGTTGATGCTCGATAGAGGAAGCAAATTAGATTTGTCATAATATTGCTGGTTATGAAATTGGTATAGGATATGACAGTTATTCGGTTAGGGATGTAATTTCCACTTTGATTGTCTCGATGGTCTAGTGCTTACCGGAACTACTATTTAGCATGAGGTACTAAGCTCAATTCAGGGTCGGGCAGTGTTATTATATTTTTTTATCTAGCTTTTCTGGTGAAACATGGCTGTGGGTACTACACATGACTGTGGGGGTTTTCGGTGACTATAGATTTGTATTTGTATTTGTATTTATTTTGATCTCCAACAAAGATTATACTTTACACGCTAAATTAAACAAAGTATAAATAGGTACAATTCCTTGTGCATCTTCAGTTAAAGGAGACCACAACTTGCGTTAAAATAATATATCAGACAAACAATTATTAATTAAATTGATGTGGTATTCCGTATTATGTTTTGAATTTCTTAACAGACAGTCTGGAATCTGGATTGTGCCTGGTTGATGAATTAAGGCTCGCCGGCTATTGCTTGGAGAAACGTGAGAGATTAAATGTGGGTGTATGTAGGTACTATGTCCTATAACACCTCTGCCCAACCGTTAGGGATATATAGCCAAGATGTGATGTTTATACATTCCAGTTTCAATATTCATTGAGTAAGTGATAACTACACTGAAACATTTCATCTCCCGTGGATTCTAAGAAAAATTAAGTTAATGTGATTTCTTCCCTCAAAGTACTATTTTGGCAGATAATTTGGTATTACAATAGACAAAAATTGCCTTTGCCATTTTAATATTTTCAAAGAATTTGTGTTTTAATTAACTTTTCCGAGAAGAAAAATTCCAAAATAGATTTCTACAAAACCAATGTGACCCGTATGTTAGACTATTTTTGCTACACACAATATAAATTTCAATAGAAGTATAAGAAAAGAAAAAAAGAATGAATGGATCCTAATAATATATTTACACATATCTACGCCAAAAGAAGTAGTCCCCGTAACTCACTTACAGAAAAATGTCCTAACAATATTATAATGGAACTAGAAAGAGACCCGAATTCGCGTCCCAAGGTGCTTACCGAGCCGACTGACGTCACGACATCACAATTAATTCCCAACCCTTTTCATATTCCCTTTCACGGTAAATGGTGCGTGGAAAAACTTCTCAAGTCATCGGGCTATGAGTTTATCATATCGCTGTGTTATTCGCTTGGTATGATACTGATGTATTTGATGTTAAGTTGTTTTGGGAGCTTTGACTCTCTCTGCGATTTTTTTGTATCTTAAATGATATTTGACGTGTGACATATTACTTTAGTTGTGTGTTCTGCGAACCTACTTGAAGTATCAAGGGAGCAGTCATACGCTTTTAGACAGTTTAGGACTATCTCTTTGATAGGTACCTTCTAAATGCTAACCAAATGGATGACTTCAGTTTTGTAGAAACTTCACTTATTTTAATCTTAAGTTAAGGTCCTCAAAATTAAGTCATACAATGCAAAATAATTTCAATCGAATGCTTCACTTCTTTTCGATGCATCAAACAGTTTATAATTATCGCACTATGTTGACACTGTGTCTCCTAATGCACTACCAACAAACACACCACGACACAACACAATCTAATTGGTAACCATCGGCGCGACGAGCGTTTGCATAAGCCGAGGGGGGTGCTAGCCAGCATTATTTTTGCACGTACTCAATTTCTCGCCTCACTGGGTGTCCCAGAGAATAGATATTAATTTACATGAATAAATAAAATTTGCATTAAGAGCGTCCGAGACGGGGAAGGCGCAAAGAAAACTGTTACTTGAGATGAGACACGAAATAGAAAAATACAGAAGATTCACAGGAGCCACACAAAGACCAATTCAAAGACGCGTCCTTTTGTAGATCTCTAGCAAACTACATTGAATAAACGCTAGTATAGAGTGCGTTAGCATTCGCTGTAAGTGAAGCGCGTAAATGTGTGCATGCTTTTTCTCTACTTTGTTTGTAGCTAACCTTCTGTATTTATCTATTCTTTGCTTGAGTGCAGCGAGCTTTTTCTCGCATCATATTATTATGGCATGCGTAAACATTCTGTGTGGGTTACTGTTTACTTTGGTGTGTTTGTTCACTTTTGTAACTCACCATTTTTCTACGTATCTGCCGTACGGAAATCCGTGTTGCGGAAAGTTTTTTTGGTATATTTTCGTCAGACAAATATTAGTCGGTTACAGTATCTGTTTCAGTTGCGGATTTTTTTTATGAATTCGCGAAAAAGCGTAGTTCAGATATGACGCCAAAGAAAATACAGTGATTGATGAAATTGTGTAAACGTACGCTCTTTTTTTCTATCATGGTTAATTCACTCGATTTGAGTGCTTTCATAATAAAACCATTACATCCAGAATTGCACCCTACCGAAAAAAAATGGTGCAGTAACGTGACCCAAAATTGAAATCTCTCTTGTTTTCTTATTCCCTATGGGTCCCACTCTAGTGTATATCATTTATGCTAATTCTGTTTTTTATATTTTTCTTCGACGCCTTGGTGTTTTAATGGAGTTTCGTGTTTTTTTTTTAAATTTGATAATATTAATATTATACACCTTCTTAATAAAAATGGATTATTTTTCTATTAAAATTCAACGTCGCCCTCTGTGTGGCTGATGCTTATTTTATCTTTCGGATAAAATATTACGAGATTTTTAAATCTGTTCACGAAGTTAAAGGTAATTGGAGTCTGTTACCGTCATAAAATGGGAACTTAATTAATTTTAACAAGTTTATTTTTAGTTTTCAGATGATCGACTTATCTCTCTAATTAATTCAAATTATCTTGAACCGTTATGTACAAATTGCGACCTGTATTAACGATTACGAAGTATTGGTAATTCTAATTGGTATTACAACACAATTTACATAGTTAGGAAAAAATGAAATTCATTTGTGATGATATACATAAAAGTAATGATGAAGTATTCTCGTTTTAACACCCATTATTAGAACATTTGTGTAAATGTGTATTTAGCACCAATCAATATAATACCTTTGGTACTATGTGCATAATTATGTAGGTGTTCCAAAATTAGGTACTACTTTTAGATACTTCATAATGCCAACTTCATTAGATAAATTTGGTTGTTGACGTCGCCTTCCTGTTCTTACCAAATGAACAGTGTATTTTTATGCTACATACTCGTATATACTATATTTCTATACTAATAATTTATAAAGGAAAAAAAAAAGGATAAACTTAAAAACTAATTAACTTAAAAAATCTTTTACTGTTGGAAAGCTTCACTGTCTCTGGCCGACATAGGCTACTTTTTAACCGACTTCAAAAAAAGGAGGAGGTTCTCAATTCAGTTATATGTTTATTTTTTTGCGTTTTTTAAAGGTTTGTTACCTCAGTACTCCGTCATTTAAGGACTGATTTTCAAAATCATTTTTTATTTCATAGGGTATACTAACAGATTGGTTACATTTGTATCAAAACTCATATCAGATGAGGGATCCTTGAGGAATTGAGGGAATTCCTCAAAAATATAGGTACACACGCACCGATTTTAACATTTTTGTAACAAATCAAGCATTTTCATTTACAAAGTATCATTTGGTGAAGAAAAGCTTATGAAGAAGACAGGCAACAGACCTCTTCAACGCATAACAGCAAATTATTTGCGATTGCTATAGTCAGATGTTTATGCTGAGCTTTTGTATTTCCATAACGTAACATTACGCCCTGCTATTTTAAAAGGAGCCCGGCAGAGATGTACTGAATAATATTTAGATAGAACTTTTTTAGCAATTGCTAAACAATTTCAATGATTCTTTGAAGTTTAGAAAGACTTTCTTTATATACGAAGAAAATAAAAATTGGAAAATAAAAACTTTTTTTACATATAAACAACCGACTTCTTAAAAAACACTAACAGGTGATAAATAACTCCAGTTTCGGAAGTCGGTGGCAAATTCAATTAACGAATCAAAACTACCAAAGCCATAGACTTCCGAAATTATTTTTGACCTGTTCGTGTTTTTCTAAGGAGTTGGTAGTTTTTTTTTTTTGTAAAAAAGTTTTTTATCCCTGTATTACCACAGGAACGGGAATTAAGCGAGTGATACCACGTGACCTTCACAAAATTATTTAAAATAATTCACATTATGTGAATTGTAGAAGTAGGCGCAAAATTACGTTATTCATTGTTTTGACGCAAACAAATTGGCTAGAATCTAGTAACAGATTTTGAGACGATACAGTGCTATTTAATTTGATTCTCAGAACACACTGAATAACCTTCATTAAGTTAATTGAAGATAGTCTAAGACCTGAGGCATTAAGTCTGTGTCTCTAGGCACAGTATCGAAACTCAAGCTGTCTTTAGTTTAATGCCATAATGATGTTCGATTTTAGTACTGATACTGATACTGATTTGAATTCCAAGAAAGTCTCAGTGTTCTCAATACTTATTTTTTTAATTACATGCTCATCATCGACTGTAAAAAATTTTGACCTATTGAATGCCAAATAGCCATATATACCGGCGGGAACCAACAGCTTAAAGTGCTTTGGTTTATAATGGTTACCCATCCATGAATCGACCTCGGCAAGTGTTGCTTGGCCCCCTTTGATTGACCTATGTGGTATTATTTAGTCACAATTCTCTTACCCACATTTATAAACATGTATGTTATAATATTATGGGGTATTCTTTTATCACTAACCTCTTGACACTGTGAATAAAAAAAAATGTTGTTTCATACAAATTGGTCCATAGCGAAAGTTATTTAAATTCAATCATCAAAAAAAATCCTGTATGAATACGTAAATATTTATGTACAGCGTCTACTTAAACGCACAAAAATAAAACCTTTTTAAGTCTTATTTATAGTTAGTAGCCAAAGTAAAAGTTCTACTACCAAAATCAAAAGCGAATAGCAAATTATAATTTGCACTTAAAAGATATCGTCGCTACACAATCAACATTAAAATCATGATTGAAAGTTAGTCAATATGAATAATAAACTTCGAAAGAACTTTGATATCTCTTCTTAACATAAAGTCGTCGAATTTAGAAATAATTTGTTTTCGCAATTCCTACGAACGAAGCTTCGTACACGTGCAAAATGAAACGTGTTTAATATTATTTCTGAAAATATTATACGCGGACAGTGAAAGAAAACCTTTCAAATGGGATCGTTCAAGCAAATAAATAAAATATATTATTTTCGTTTAACGGATGAAAAACACGTTTTAGAAACACGCACGGATGCCAATATAAGATGGGCCCAAGTTATAAGCAGTAACACAACATAACCCCCCAAGCAGCAAAAACTAGTACTATAAAGAACCATAGAACGTTTTGTAAAAAACTGTACTTGGTCCTATAAAACCCCAAAGAACGTTTCTATTATTCGGAAGTGGCGCATTTATATCTCTGTTCAGTGACAAAATAATTGTATTGCAGTGTTCCTCATGACGAAACAGTCCAATAAAAGTCCTGTAACAGTGATGCAGGTCTCAAAATAATGATGTCCTGACTACTGTAGGACCTTTTATAGTACTTTTTCATACTATACAAGAGTTTAGTTTTCTTTACCTCACCTTTTTCATTCACCATTCATTATTTTACATTCGTGATAGTGCAGAGTGCAAGAAATAATAAAAATAATTTTACGAAAGGATACAAGTAATCTGAGGTAAGTAAAAAAATATTTTGTTATTATAATAATAGTCTATTACGGTGGAAATGACGTGCGACTGCAGCTTTACTGACAAACTAGGGATAGGTTTACCATGAATTTAAAGTGCCCCCCTCGAATTGTTGAGCTTTTACTAAAATATTTATCATATAAAGTGATTTCAATATTTTAAGAGCCATTATAGTACTTGCCGTGATAATGTTTTCACTGTCAGTCATCGTGGATTCAACCTAAAATTGGGGTTCTGTGTGAGCATGACTGAATATATTTATAGCACACATTTTTTTTTTACTATTTTTCTGAAGACCATTAATGAAAAAAAAACTGAATTATAAACTGTTAACTGACGAATAGTGAGAATTGATCATGTAACCAGTTTTTATTTCCTTAGGAAGAACTTACGTACTTATATATAGCCTAGTGGTATGGCCGGTGGATTGTCAATCCATAGGTCTCGAGTTCGAACCCAAGGCACGCACCTCTGACTTTTAGGATTCATGTGCGGATTGTATAATTATCACTTGCTTCAAAAACGGTGAAGGAAAAACATCGTGAGGAAACCGGCATGCCTGAGAGATATTTCTCGAGGGCATGTGATGCCAAGTCAGAGGCCTATTGGGCGGCATTAAAACTCTGACACCAGGTTAGTCTCTAACCACACGATAAGAAGAAGATCAAGTTTTACGTACCTAATGTTTATATTTCTTTGTAATTTCACTGAACTATGAATTTAAAGCAATACCTTTATAAATTTAAACTGCAGTCAACATTGTATTTTTGCAGGGTACCTAATGGACGCCAATATGGAAATCGATATTTTTTTTAGTCGAGACGATTTCATGTTGCTCACAGCAGCATGCAGCAGCAGCAGCTTCAAATTGAATAGGTATTCCTGTGAAGTGAATATTCTAACATTTTATGTTTTTGACATTGTTTCGAGTACCTGGTATCGTGCAAGCTGAGTTAATTATGTGGGTTGATTTTAACGTGATATCAAGACTGTTAGAAGATGAGAAATGAAAGGTTTTTCTTTTTAAGTTCAAAATAAAGAACCATGTAATTAAAAAAGATTTTTATTTATGTACCATCATATATACCATCGTACTAAACGTTTTGTTGCTTCATGCGAAATATTATAATTAATGGCCCAGTGTTTACGCCATCACGAAATTGTTGGTCTTTTACGAATGTTGAACTATTGCTTGAAGATTCAGAAAAATCGCTGGAATAAGGACTCTCTTCAGAAATAATATCTTTGTAAGGCACATTTTGTACGGAACCGTTTCCCGTAATTGTGATTCTAACTTGATTTTGGCTACTAATATTACTTTGTTTTATGATGAAAAAAAAACAAAGCTGCTTTTTCAAAATCGTCTATTCACTTATATAAGTTCCACTGCGTTTAGATATTTCTTTTCCAATTCTTTAAATCCATTATTATTTTTTGTTTTTAGGGCAGAATGCATGTTGCATTAATTCCGTATCAAAATGTCTGAATATTGTTGTAAAAGCGAGCCAATAATCCTTTATGGGACTTAGCTGTCATTTAATAGAAACATTTATCTACGTTTATGTGCCACTTTTGCGTCATTAAAGTGATAGATTACCATTTATAATACCAAACAGCGCATTGCTAGGCACCAAAAAAGTTGTTATACAAAAGTTCTGCTCTATAATAGTGTCTGTGTGATATGCTTATCGACAAAATTATAATATGCATCTAAAAACTATTATAATACACTAACGTTCTATTAGCGTGCTCTGATATTTGACTACATCACAAAAACACTCTATTATAAAGTCTTTTGTGACTACTAACGCACAAGTACTATAGCAGCGATCTGAATATCCACATCATCACAATATTACCCTGTAGTTGAGTGTTCATCACTGCTATAACGAAACTACTATTGCAGTACGTTTGGAACCCTTAATACGCTAATCAGATAAATAAAGGCACCTGCTAACAAATTTATAGAGCAATATTATTATGTACCAGTTATATTAGAACTTGCTATAGTACTTGACTATAACGGTTGTATAAAATGGCGTAGTAAACGTTTACATTCTTTGTTTATAGGTATTTTTAGCTCTTTAAGCATTTAGAGCAATAACGTTCTGTAGAACGCTTTTATACCACACCCTGGCACCGCTAAAACCTTAATAAATCGTTTATAGAGCTTTTTAGAGTTATGAACTGAAATAATAGGACTGAATTGCTGGTTGGGCCAACCCTGTATAGGAAAGCATAATAATATTTTAATGCCATTCACACAGTTAAAATAACAATAATAATAATTTCAGAGGGCCCATTATTGAGTGTGCAAGTCACGACCTGCCATTTAATCCGTGTATATAAAACATTGGTAAGGCAGGGGCCATAGTCCTTCATAGTTCCAGATATCCATCTATCTTAGCCACGCTAGCCTATAGTCCAGTCCTTTTATTACCATAGTCTGCAATAGTCTTACACCAGCCGTAGGTTTTCCTTGGGTGCACTAAGACTTGTCTAGTGCATAAAGGAAAAATCTGCGGTTGGTGTCCCATTTCATTAAAGATGACAACGGGCCTCTACGAGATGGCTTTGGCCCCTCTTACGCCTTCCAAAGGCCCGGAACCAGAGGGTTCCGAGAACTATAACCGAACATAATAATAATTTATTTATTGGCATAAACAATTGTACACATTGCTGTGAATCACTGGTGCCTGTGGTAGGTAATAAAAACCTGTATTACAGGTCACCATACATATATCTAAACTCTTCCTTTAATTATTTTCGTTATAAGTTTCCACGATTTTATCAGACCCGTGTATGTCTTAACTATGGAAAGTGTTAAACCTTAACGTCAGTTGTGTTTTGTCTTGTTAATTTATTGCTTTCTATAATAAATAACCATAAAATGGCAAAATTAGGCTTAGGTCGCGATCCCATTATGACGAAACGGTTAATTTATTGTTGGACGACTATGTGTTCCTAGTTTCTTAACAATTTGTTGTCACATCAAGCAAAAAGAAGACTGTTAATCGTGCGGTCCTGTATGTGAACTAATTTATTTAATTATACAAGCTATAACGCTTTAAACTGCGTGGCAACAGTTGTCACGACAAAGAGCTCACGCGGCCTTTGGCATTAAGTTTGCTGAAAAGCGTTTTTTTTCGATGCTACGTTTTCTCCAACCGCTTGTAACTTAAACAAAGTCGTAATCTAACACAGTCGAAGGGTTTCAATTTGTCATAAAATTTATCGGCGAGCCTCCGATGCCCGCACAAAGAGATTGGAAAAATTGTTTCCAGCAATTCCCTTATTAGATGTCCGGCGACCCAGGCCGGACGACATCCGCCTTTGATCTTAAGCTATATAGGATACGGGAGTATTGAATATAAAGATGCGGCTACCGGTACACTTGAAAATAACAGCTGTATATATTTTAATTAGCTGAAAGTATTCTGAAGCTGATAATAAATTTTCCAGAAATTTCTTATCGTTGACGAAGAGGCAATATCTACAGATAGTAGTAGAAAAAAAATTCGCTTTAGCTGGAAATTATTCATGTTGTTAAAATATATTATACTAAGTAATTTTGAAAACTAATACGTACTATAGACGGTAAATCTCGAACAAAATGTTCATGCGATATCTGTGTCCTAGTGGCCACAAGTTCACTCCGCTGCCGCTCCAATGTTGCTATACTATTATTCTAGATTCCTAGATAGCATTACTGAGATGTGGGATCAATGTTTTTCTATGACATACATACATACATACATAAACTCACGCCTTTTTGCCATGGGGGTAGGCAGAAACTACAGAGTGCCATATGCTACGATTCTTACATACTTCTTTTGCTTCGTTTACATTCATACATGTTGTCATACACACACGCCGGTTGCGGTTCTATGACATTTCTTTGCATATTCGCTCTTTAGAATCTAAAATCTCTTTGGTTGACAACCAAAGATATTTATAATTACACAATTGAATCAAATTGGTGCAAAGTGCTTCCGAAAAGTGTGTTTATAAAACCATTGACTTTTACCAAAACATTGACCCAAAGCTAGTGAAGTGTTCCAAAAATAAAACACTTTAAAAAATTAAAACTTCGCCACTCAACTCCAAACGTTACAAAACCGTTTACCTGCTACGAAATCCTTACTTGGCCGGTCGTTCCATGTTTTACAGTGGCAATAAAAGTGCCCAGGATATCCGAAGGGAATGAGGGTCGATGGAAGCCTGCGGATCCCTGATATGTAACCACTACACCGTATAAGGTAATCTTCTATGTCCGCGGATTGCTTTCCCGAATGACACCACCACCATGTAATGGAGATTGATTCTTAGTCTCAAAATTGTGGACGGAGGTTGGGATTTTTTATGGATTTAGGCCTGAAGTATAGTGTAAGTAGTTAAGCTGAGCTAGGTTAGGTAATGGACCAAGTGGTTTTGTATTAAGGATAAGTTTGGGAGACCTTAAAATAGATAAGACAACAACAATACTATTATTATTAGCAAATAATATGTTTGCAAAGGCATTAACTACTGAACACAGATCTAGCATTGGAAACCACTTTTTGGAAGGAGCACCTAAACACATGTAACACACATTTTTTATATTTTGGAACGTCATACTTATAACTTGAAGATTGACGTTCAAAAGTGCCCTTTTTAGTAGTCTAATGAAAATAGGTAAATGATTTGACTTTTGTCTTTGAAAAGTTATGTATTTTCTTACACTTTTCAGAAAAGTAGTTTTAAACTCCCTCATTGGTCTCGATTTAAAAAAGATATTGTTTTTTTTTCTTCTGGGATTTCTGAATAGCAGCCAGGAGTCTGGATTTGTGGCTTGCCCTCTATTTATTCTATCTTTATTCTATTCTATGGGAAATAAACATAGGTTACTAGTAAAATCTGACTACACAACCACCGTACCTGTGAATAGAGGCGTGATGTATAATTTTAGCTTTATAGCTATATATGTAAAAGCAAGTAATAAAAAGTTTAATTATTTTATGAAATCCTCAAAACGAGAAAAACATGACTTGCACAAGACTTTTTATTTGCTGTAGCGTTGGACTAAAAATGCAATGCATCTCCATGAAAACAGACACTTTATGTAAGCTCAGGGAAAGTAATTGTTTACCACTTTTGACCAGAAATTCCTAGTAAATTGAAGCTTCACTAAGGTTGAAATTACTTAGCTCTTGTGTAGACAAATAGGCCTTGTTGTTTTATAACGTGCAAGTGACATTAAACCTTAAGGTAACAAAAAAATAATGTCCCTGACTGTACTTCCCTGTTCTTTTTGTAATTCAGATCCGCCATAGTGGAACGCTAAGAATTTTTAGTTTTCCTTTCCTCTTATTACATTACAGTTTTAAAATGTTAATTTAAAAAATAAAATTCTACATTTCACAGAGAACATTAAATTAATATGAATGCTTTGCTCTTAGAATTTGAGATAAAATTACAAGCTGCATCTTTGTGATTCTCCACAAGAAATGTTTTTCTCGATCTCTTTCGAAAATTTTCAATTTCTGCATCCATTCGTTACACACAAAGGCCTTCTTAATTCTACGTCTTTGGGTATATTTATGTATTCAAAAGTGTGAGATAGTAGACCTAATACTATTATACTTGCAATGATAACCATAACCATTCGCAAGGCTTTAGACACGAAGGGAAATATCTTGCTGAGCACACAACGCTCAAGTTAGCAACTTAGTACTGCTAATACATTAATTGAAGATCGCATGGAGATTTGGTGGCATGCTGAGCTGTAGTAGTATGTTCATCGTTATCATATTCCGTTGGTACTGAGACTCAAATAAAAGCTACTTCAATATTTCCTTCTACCTCATAAGTTATATCAACCTTACGTAATCCAAAAACATGCGAACGAATAAAACCAATTTTTAAAGGTCCAACTTCTAAAGGATTTGTGACCCACTTATTCGGGTCGAGTTTTCTTTACGGGGTTTCGTATTCCTTCTATCCCTGTGATAGATCGCCCTCTCTGACGTCCAATGTTCAATAAGCTTGAATAATTTGTGCAAAAAATACAAAAATAAATACCTACTCTTAAAGCCGTAGAACAGAGAGTCCCGATCCAATTTCGATCAACGGCCTTTTAATTAAAAAAAAGAATTTGGTAATCATTGGAGATAAGGCTCTGTTTGCATTAACATTGCCAGTGCTTTGGATTCACAGAGATAATGATATCAGAGGATATTGAAACTTCGCGATAATCAGTGCAGATTATGACCCGAGTGTTACGCTCTGATAGTTACAGTGATTTTGCGAAGATATTATAAGTAAAGAGGTGTAGATAGGTTACCTAAACAACATTCGATGTTCATGACGATGACACTGAGGTCAAGTGTGGCTAGTTAGCCACATTTTAACGTGTCGCTTGCTGAGTGGTTATAACCTATCTACATCTTTTGCTTATAATATCATTGCATCTAGGTATAGATTAGTATGCCTTTGTCTGCGTGCATTTTGTACCTTAGGGCGCCTTCATATTATTTGCCGCCAGGGCCCGCGCGGCGGCAGCGCGGCTGTGTAGCGCTGCCATCGCGCTGCTTTGGTAATCCATATAAATATAAAACGCGCGACTGCGGCGCTGCAGCTGCGCTGCCGCCGCGCATCGGTTCATCAATCGACTAGTGATGATGCTTACGTGTTTTAGTTCAGACGTGAACGAAAATCAGCTCGAACAATTTATCGATGAGGTTGAAACTAAATGTACAACACTATGATCCTCGAACCTAGCGGCTCTTTGCGGCTAATTTGAAGGCACCCTTAACACCCCCTCTATCTCCTCTTAGTTTTGGAAATAAAATATAGCCTATGAGAATCATAAATAATGTGGCTTGCTCTTGGCATAATTTTGGAAATAGGTTTAGTAGATCCAGAGATTACAACGTCACAAACTCACAAACGTTGCCCTTTATCATTATAAGTAGATATAGATTTTAAAGAGCTAGAAATTCTTTGTATGATAATAAGAGCTAAAGTTAGGTCTAGTGTAGATTTTTGAAACTGCTAACCCAATTTAGAAAAGTGTTTTTGACACAAAGTTTAAACAAAACACTATTAACGAGTGCTATGATAAGATAGGCTCTATACACGCGAAGGAAGTCTAGTACCTAGTAGCACACATCCAAGATTGTTACCATAGATTGCTAAACAGAATACTTTATCTGTTCACATTAACATTCTTTTCCACGCAATAGTTGGTCTAGTGATCGCACCATGAAGTCGTGGGTTCAGTTCCCGTGTTTGGAAAAGCGTTACTGGATTTTTCCATCTGGAAACAGATAAATCTCGTGTTATGGATTTTTGCTTAGTTGGCAGCAATAGGCTCTTACCATATTACATGAAACTGCTGGTAAAATGCATTTGGGTACTTCAAAGTAAACACTGGATATCCTTTCGAGAAGAATAGGCATGATGTTAAGTTTTATATTTTATTTATTTATTGTTTACGCTTTCTATTATTGCACAAAGTATGATTTCATAACTGCAAACTAGACTTTCCTGGACCTATCAGGGTGCCTATCGGGGGCACTGTTCTAGATATATTGCTTACTAGACCTGAAGCAAATTCAAATTCATTACAAATGTAATTTATCTCATAAAACTCACACACGCGCTCACAAAACAGTGAGCCCTCAGATAGAACAAACAAAAAAAAATACATCAAGGGAACGAACGCCACCAAAATATGGTAATGCAATACTCCGGACAAATCCTCGCATAACATCAACGCCCAAATAATAGCATCGGCTAGAAATAACCAGGTTTTCTACCTCGTATTTTCCGTATTAAGTATTTTGTTGAAAGCCCTTTCCCTATTCGACCCCTCTTTGTACTGTATCCGATATCATCCCCTCAAAATTATGAAAGTGTATAAACATTTTCACGCCCCAGCCAGGCTCGCCCCCGATTTCCACGTTTCCCGGTTGCAAGTTATTATTATCAAATCAAGCTATAGATACCTGGCTTGATAACAGTTGCATGACTACTCACTCCCCTAACTTAATGGAAATGTAAGACCGATATCGAGATTTTCAATCATTGTTTTACGATACCATAATTTCGTTGGGATTGAATTGGTTTTTCTGAAAAGCCTGTTCATTTATTCGCATTTATGTCTGGCAGGAGACATCTTTTTAGTACTGGCATACTGCAGTGTGATTTTCTTGCACGAGGTTGTAGTAACTACCAATGTGACTTTTTCAATTCATATTTACCTACGTTCTTAGTAAATCGTAAACATCATTGACACTGGTGAAGGAAATCTGGGGTTGTAGGTTATATTGGTTGACATCGCCAATCCGTCTGATCAAGCGTGGTAGTCAATGCTATGCCTTCTCTGTATGGGACCTATGTTCTGCAGTGGGGCAGTAAACATTTTGGTAATGAACATACTGCAGTGCTATTCTGTAAAAAATACCGGGATAATATTAGATGAAGTTACCTGAAACTAACTTACTGGACTAACTTTTCACGTTGTGATTTTTCAGAAAAGATCGGCTGGTCTGCTGCATCCATTTTAACTGTAAGTACCCAACATATTGAACCACGAACTTAACGGACTGTTTCGTTCGTCTAGTTGTAGCAAACATTTTTCGAAGTATGAGGTCCTGGGTGCGATCCCTGGGTCGGGCAAAACGTGATTAAGTTTTACCATCTGGTTTTTTTTTTTGTAGCAGCCTCGAGACTACATTTGTGCCCTATTCATAGCAATAGGCTCGTTCCGTGTTACATAGAACTTAACCATGATGAAAGGTGGGTGTACTATCGGTATCTGCCTAGGATTACAGGCGTGATGGTATGTAGACCCCAACATAAATAAGAAAAGGGCAGAGAAATGGTGAAAAGACGAAATAGCCACCTCCTCTTTGTTATGCAACGCTTTAATACAGAAGCAAATCTAATCTCAATTCAAGTTAGTCTTGCGAATTCAAAGCCTGAACGGCTTTCAATACTGTCGGTGGTGTTCTCAAATCTAAAGCAAGTTTGGACATTGCAATTTCTAGACATCAAAGGGTAGACATCATCACTTAAGTTAAAAGCAACTCAATTCTTATAATCCGATGGCATATCAACAGCTGGGTTCAAGAAAACTAAAAACTTTGCATTATTTCACGCAATGTTGTCTCAAACAGTCGTCCTAGCCAAGATGCTTGACGTAGTTACAGTTTTTAAAATTTAAAATTAAACAGAAAGAAAGCAAAAAAACATAAATGTGGCACTTAAGGTATACACGGTAATAAATAGAAGTAGGTACAAGAATAAGAAAACAAATAAAAGAAAGTAACATATATAAACAATGATAACAAAACAAAATTATGTGCCTTGCCACAGTGCCAAAAAGGAAGGAAAAATTAATATTCTGTATAATTTATGTTTAAATTAATAAAGCTAGCATAATAAGTATACTTGTAGTGTATGTGTGCATCCCACAAAACAAGTAAGATTTTAAAACCATTTGAATTGACATTTTGGTGACATAAATAAAACATTGAAAAATGTATCGGTGTAGCAGGCCACTCTGTAGTTTAATTTCTGCCGGGCTGGCAGACACGTTTTTTCATGGGGAAAAGGCATGAGTTTATGTATGAATGTACAAATAACTACATTGAAATGTTTGAAAAGATTCTCGTTTTGCCACAAAATCACAGCGGTACGCGTCAGTGCGCTTAACAGCACAATGATTTCACTCAAACCAACGCGAAGATTAAACTTCGCAAATCCTGAATACCCGCTCCGAAATTAATTAACGCGAGCATAAAACTAGTGCAAGAAACACAAATTGTCTAGGACATTACCATCAAAACTCATTTTGTGTACGTGATAACAAAGAACGTCGGCGGATATGCTTCGATTTGCATAATCCGTGCATCAAATTCCGTTAATTTTCTTTTAATGCGACAGCAGCTGCAGGCTATGCAAACAAGCGTCATCGTGTTACGTTTTTAAACGTGTGCTTTGGATATTACAATTGTGAAATTTGAATTGCCTTTTTAGGGTTCCGTGTTCAAAAGGTTCTGTTACTCAACCTCAGGTGTCTGTCCGTCCATACATGAGCCAGGCTGTCTCTTTTAAACCATTCTTTAAGTTAAAGTTTCCACAAAGTGTGTATAATTTTGATTGTGCAACTTAACAAGAAAAAGTACTTTTTATTTGTAGCGAATTAAAACTCCGTTAAATTCACGTCTTTCGAATTTTATTTGCTCCATTACTAAAACCGTGACTATTTTGATGTCTTCAGTTCAATATGGTATGGTACGGAGTCTTTTGTATATGGGTCCAATTTCTACTCGGACGATTTTTAGCTATTTTAAGTCCTACAAGTCATTTTTACTGTCCGGGGTTTTTGGTGCTCCATACCTACGTTACAGTAAAAATTAATCATTGATATTTGCTAGTATCGATTTGTATGACATCATCATTTTTAATGTATAGTTTAATGATCGAGCTGTTTACTTACATAATGAGAAAAGTAAATTTATTCAAACAAAAATCAAAGAAGTCAGTCATCAGAGTACTAAAATAAAATAAAAACAAAATCTAAAATATTCAAAATGACATTCGGTGTTAGCATTTCTTTGTAACATGTTAATCTAGAGCTTTTTAAAATATAGAATTCTTAAAATGTTTACTCAATAAATACACTTTAACGATTGATGTTAAAAATGTATAAAAAACAACTCACAACTTTCATTCTTGGAATTAATACATTAAAATACCCTTTCCAACTTCCACCATACCATTTACACGACCACCTTTTCACTTTTATCAAAACCCTTTTCAATGAAATCTCTTTGACAGTCTGAGAACGAAAGATTTCTTGCCTTTGACTGCTCCTAGCAACCGATTAGTTGGTCGACAAGTCTGCGAATCCATCGAAGTTTCTATCGAAGGCAAAGCTAATAGCGAAGAGACTGTTCCCAGTTGTCGAGGTATCAATAGACATAACTTTAAATAGAGCGAAATAGCATCCAGTGGTGCAGAACCTTCGGGCAGATACGTTTGGTTGTTAATATTCATTACGCTGCATCCCTGGGGAGCTACGTTCAGACAAATAGACGGCGTTGTCGCAAACTAGTCAGACGACAATGACGTGAGAATGATGTAGACTGTAGTACATATATATAAACATATATACACAAGGTGGAAGGGACACTGTCACACCATACTGATACTATGAGTTCTATACGATTCTACCCAAATTATACCCTGGAAATTCGTTGGTTGTTAACCGAAAATTTATTCCAGTAGGTACCACCACCTAATTTTATTAATTTAATAAAATAAATAATGTATGTTTCCTTAGCAATAAAATTTAACAGTATGAATAATATTATTCCTGTACGATCCCTTATTATTTTACCACAACTTCCCTCGATAAGAGGAAAATTTTCTGAACATAAAGTATATTTTGTTACTGGAATTTTTCTATTATTCTATTATATTCCCTATACGTATAAAACATGCCATTTAATTTATACTTCAGACGGTTTACAATATTTAGGTTTTGCGTATTATCATAATTCTGAAAGAATAATAATTCGCGTTTTACGTATATGTATATACGTAAAGAAGTAGAATTAAAATGTTGAATACTAGAGCTGAACTCGTTTATAAAATATATTTTAAATAACAGAATACTAGTAGTAGTTCTTGTAAAGTATGATCCATGTTATTAAATAAAACAAAAGAAATAGGCATGTAAAGATCGAAACATGTGTCGTTTTTATTTTCTACATCTACATAACTTCATGGAAAAGTTTATAAATGAATCTATTCTAAATCAGCCGGTCAATTCAGTACTATTCAATCTCTAACATTCGTATCGTCTAAGAGCTCAATTTGTCTTTACTTCACCTAAATTTTAACCTAGAATTTTCTTTAGAAAAGCACTGTTATTCCTATTTATACAACCTTTTAGAAAGAAATTTTTCACAGTAATAGGACAGAAATACATGATAATAAGTTACCATTTAACAAAGCGGATACCAATAACATTTCTATACCAATGCACTTTACAGGTTCCTTGGAGCGCGTTGTATTATGGACATTCATTGCAGGCTACTAGTTCCCGAACTACAGTTTCTCATAGTTACTGGATTTGTAGTGATTCATGGTTACAAATGTACAAGAACTAGTATTTATGAAAGGAATAATCCTGGTTCTATGAAATAATTTACAAATGACTGAGGTATTTGAAAACGGAATTTGAAAATTATTTTCATGTTTTCTGTTTATAACAAAACAGAATTACTCTCATGAATGTTTCCTCAGCTTTAATCAATGAGATTTTTATGTAGTAAATTATTTTAATTTGGTATTGAAAATGTTACTGGGTTAGATAGAAATTATGACTATGTCATGATTTTAAACAGTTCAAAGATAAAATAAAAATCATGTAAACATTTTGGGAAAGCTGTGCTGACAAAAATTTGCAACTTTCAGACTGCAGTTGCGGTATTGAATTTATTATTATAGTAGCATATAAGGGTTTGCATCGATGTTCGTATGAGTGTTAAAGAGAACAAAGTCTGACAAGTACAACAAATCACAGGAAGAGGTATAGTTATTATCCAATACTACAAAAAACAACTGGCGTAAAACAGACCTGGGGCTCGAGTCTGCTATTGCAATCGTGTCTCAATGACCGGTCATTGATCGAATATTTGACAACTTTGACAGTTTTTGTATGGGAAATGTGTCATAAGTTTGACGTTATACGACAAAAGTCGATCATTGACCGGTCATTGAGACACGATTGCAATAGCAGACTCGACCCCCTGGTGAAATGTGGCTACTGTTACACCTCTGCCTCTGCCTGCTCTTCGAGCATAACAGGCATTGTGTTATGATTTTATGTTATACTAGCAGACATCCCGCGGTTTTACCCGCATAGGTTCCGTTTCCGTGGGGATACAGGGATAAAAAGCTAATGTGTTAATCCAGGGTGTCAGCTAACTCCATAACAAATTTTATTAAAATCCATTCAGTAGTTTTTACGTTAAAGAGTAACAAACATCCATCCATCTATCCATACTCACAAACTCGCATTTATAATATTAGTAGGATTAGTAGGAAGTAGGATAGTAGGATAGGAAGTAGGTAGAAATAATGTAATACACAAATTTTGTTTATTAACTTTTGTACATGCGTAGTTAAACCACAATACAGCAGTGAATCTACTGGATAGTAGTAAAACTACTATCGATTCAAAACACAGTAACTCTCCTTCATTCTGATTTCTCACTCGTAAAATAGTCCTCTGGATCTCCAATGGATAATTCAATAGCACACAAGTGTTAGGTTTGTAGTTCTGAATTAATATTCATTACTGTCTTGGATAAACCTTCGCGTTGGCGCGAGGTAAGCTCCGCGTCTCGGTGGCTGCTGTCAGTAAGAACGCAGTACGTGATGTTTTAATTGACATTGTTAATTGTTTCCTTGCTTTGTGTATACTAATTTTAGTTGATGTATTTTTGTTGGTGAAACATTTATGTATTTTTTACAGGTTTAAAATATAAAACGAATATTGTTTTGCCACTTGAATACGAAGAATCGAAGAATCCGATTCTCGGAAATAAAAAATTGTAAAGAGTAAAATCTATAATACTTTTTGTCAATTAGTATCTGTAGGTCACGATTTGTGTCATATCCTTTGTTGGCGATTAGAAATAAATAAATAAACAATTCTGGAGATGATAAAGATGGTATACATAAAAACGCAAATCCAATAAAATAAATATTCTGTTTCCAATAAATAAGTTAAACTAGGATACTTCCTTTGATATTCACGCTACTACTCTCCTTTAAAATTATTTCCCTTTCATGAAAAACATTCTGCATAATTTATGAGTAGTTTTTTTATGTTTTTTGTTAAGTCATACGCATAGTCATGCATTATTCCACTATGAGAGCACTTGGTAATCCATCAAAGATTTTTGTCTGAACCCGGGCACTCTCGAACCCAATTGACATTGAAGAGACTGTATCTACGTTCTTGAAAATTCTGAATATGCGTATATTTACGATATTATTGGAAACACGTTTGACCTATCGAAATAGGTCAGATTGTTCACAAAGTTTATTTATTATGTATCTACGATCAACATTTTGCTTGCAAACATCAAATTTTTCGGCGGCCAACATAGTGATCAGTTAACATTGTTTTAATTAAATTGTGATTATTATTTCCTTTACTTAGAATGTAACGTATATTTAGACGTCTATGTGGAGAGGGATAGAGTGATAGTGTGATTAAGAGTAGGGGTAGACCAAACGATGAACGGTTTGTGAGTAAGATGATATTGTTAGAAAAGATGCGACTATTACCAAGTCTATTATCATGGTATGACACAGGAAAACGTGATTTTTAAATTGTTGTTAAGCATTATCATCTTTGTTTTCATGCCAAAATGTTTTTATCGTTACAAACAGACGCCAGCACGTCAAGTTACCCCAATTTTTCCATTTTTCTTTGATCGTTTTTCAACTTTATGTTAAACAGAATAAGGTTCATATTCAATTGGGATAATTTGACACATTGGGGTAACTTGATGTACTGGCGTCTGTACCTAAATACGTGAAGAAAACAAAAGGACAGGGGGTCGTCACGTATTTAGGTAAGTATGAATTATAAGAGACATGAAGACGCTTTTTACATTCAACAGTTACTCGCCTCGGGAAGTGAAAACTTTTTAATGGCGTTAATTTCTTAAAAGATTTAATGACTTGAATTTTAATAGGAATGACAAAAATTACTACAGACAAAAAACAACGCTCGAAAATAAAAACTTCATTAAAAAAAAACTTTGTTAATAAACTAATAATTTTATGAAATCAAAACGACAGGATCGTAAAACCTTTTGACTTACACAGTCAGTGGTATTTTTTTATATAAAAAAGCAAATAATCGAACTGAAATAGTATTGGAAATACATTATTTGCTCTTCCACTTTGATAGCTTTTCGTTTCCATGAGTGAAATCACAAAATTAACCGCATTCATTTTAGTTGTAGGTATTTAAAAATGTGAAATTGCGGGCCATGTAGGCCCATCCCATACTAATGTTAGGCACGAACGCTTCATTTCATTAAGGTTTACACGAGGAATTTTTTACTGAATCGACCGGTAGCTAAGAATTTAGAAAGACACTTAAGCGAGCGATGGTGCAGTTAGCTGCTACTTTCAAAATAGCATCCCTACTATACCGTATAGTTTACCCATTTGAAACCGCTTCCCTGAAAACCTCTTATTCTCAACATTTTTCACCTACATTAAATTTTAAAGCCACATACGGCGTTCTCGTTTACTAGCATCGCGATGAGCACTCAGCAGTTGTAATAACACGATATGGGGACGTATAATATGAGATCTCTTTTTGCTCAGGCTTATCTGTGGCACGCTTGTGGTTCTCTAGATGTGTTTTATTTTAATTTCCTTCTTTATTATGTCTGTGGGTAGCTTATACGCTTGGCTGATTGTTTTTCGGTGCTAAATTATATATTTTTAAACTAACTGCATTTTTTATCATTTCGACTGTCGTTATATTATACTAGCTGCCCCGGCAAACTTCGTTGTGCCTTAGAGTCAATTCATTGCTCTTATTTTTTTTTATATTAGATATACATACGTTGAATAAGACGACAACAAATAAATCCAAACCAATAATAACTACTACTACTTTTAAATTACAACATGTATATATACCCTAACCTAACTGACCATACCTATCCTATAGCTAACCCAACTATCTAACCTAACTACCTTACTAAAAAATACTAAATTCATAATTTTAATCTGAACTATTGCCTCTATGTGACATACAATAATTTATGCCTATAGTTTTCCCGGTCTACTTTAATTAAAGTCCTGACAGTAAAATAAGTTCTATTTGCAAAGAATTATTAAATTTCGTCTCTGTCATCATTGCTAGTTACGTAAATTGATTTCTGAAATATAAGACTTTTTTATGCTACATAAAACCTCTAAGTTTAGTAACAAAATAAATTTCAGAACGTAGGTGCGTATTATAAATTGACAACCTTACCTTCTTGGGTTTAGCTTAAGACTTGTCAATTTCAAATTGTCACCTGATAATGAACTGGGAAGTTAGACTCCTGTCATGTCATCCAAGATGGCGCTGCGTTTGAAAAATGTTTGAGACAACCGATATTCTTGATATTTATTTTTATGATGTCGAACGGGATAAAAAGTATCCTATGTCCTTCTCCTGGCTCTAAACTACCTCCCTGCCAATTTTCAGCTAAATCGGTTCAGCCGTTCTTGAGTTATAAGCGAAGTAACTAACACGACTTTCTTTTATATATATAGATTTTGTCGCGAATTTTTATCAGGAATGTACTATGTACAGAATAGCGTGTTGTCTTGGTATTAATTTAGAAAACATATTTATTCGCGTTTTAACGGGTTTTACAAAACACACAGGGTAATTGAACTATAATTTGTATGATAATTTTGTAGTGAGTTTACTGTCCCATATTACTTAGAAATCACGCTATTGTGTGATGTCTGTATTACAATAAATAAATTAAGGTAATTCAACTAGATAGTCTATGGTAGGTACTCCAGGGTAGCTTGATAAGTAACCTCAGTTTGTTTGGGTTAAAAACAGCATAAACTCTTTGCAAAAATCATATTCAACGGTCCTAAGGTCGGCTCAGTTTTTGCAATTCCAAAAAAAATGTTCTAGAATCCTCTACAAAAATTATTGAATCCAATTCGGCAAAAGTGCATTTACTGCCCGAAATAGGAGGCAATTCCGCTATTCAAACTCATAAAACTTCAACGGAACAATATTCAGTGCTCCAATTACGGCTACAGCATTCGAGTGGTCTGGAAAGAATATTGCAAAAAAATGCTGTTCAAGAGCAGGTCGAACTCTTCCGTAAAGGGTTCCGCAGTATCTAGTTAGGTGGTCATCACAATTTCTTGTTCCTGCTTTAATAAGGCTATCCTTAAAGTCCAAACTTAACTCTCAGTTTTAGTTTGGAATTTTCTATTATTTGTTTGTATCTGTGTTTCGTGGTTTAAACCACTTCTAGCGTCGTACCTTGACTTTTTATAACCTTAAATAATATATTTCAAAAACCCCAACTAATTAACGTTTTTTTTTATTCGACTGATACTGCCAGTTATACTAAACAAAAAATTAAATAGATGGCACCTATCAATGCACAAAATCCAAATGGCCAACTACAATTTTAAACATAGTAACCGGTGGCAGACATGCTGACTACTAAATAGATGTAGAGAGGCCAACATATCAAGCTACCCCAGTGTGTCAAATTTTTTGAACTTTATTTCGAATAGAATAAAGTTCATGTTCAATTGGGAAAATTTGACTGGTAGCTTGATATGCTGGGGTCTGTACAAAAGCCGAAAATCAAAAACAAAACTGATATTGTATTAACATAAGTAATCTACTACCAATACTTATCTATAAAACGACAAAAAACCTAAGTTAAGCCGTTTTTACCCTTTAGGTACGGATGCCTAAAAAACTCGGTGGCGTCGAGGCAAGAGCGTGACGTCACGAGCCGTTGCAACAGAACCTAATAGGAAAATCGTTGTCTTTAATCGAATCGGTATACGGAAGGTTGTCGAGTTGAGAATGCTTCGAACTGGAGTAATACTGGATTCAGGAAATTAAGAGTTTGAGCAATTCTGAGGCTGCTTCTTTAAAATGGGGAAAGGGAAGATGGGTCTGTAGGTGAGGGGGTTCTCTTCGTTCTAAAATTCATTTTAAGTACTTCCGTGTTCTGAATACTATTGTAAGAAACCCTTTTATTAAGTTCACGTTGTATTAATCTTGCATTGTATAATCCTTAATGGACAAACATAGTACAACAAAAGCAACCTGCTAGCTAGCACTGACTGTTTTACAATACATTTAGGACCTTATTTTTTTGTAATTTTACCAAGTTGGAAAGTCAGAATTTCATAAAATTAAGCTGTAAGTTTTAGATTATTCCACGTGTCTTACTTTTAGTTACTTACTTAGAAATAACTAATTAATTATTTTGTAGGTATAAGTATCTATTTAGTCCAATTAAACTTTAGTTTTAGTTATTTTAAATCATGTGAAAAAGTCATGTGTTGCAAATAGTTTTACCGATTAGGTTTTATGTGCCTCTAGAGGCATGTAATAAACAATATAAGGTAGTTATGTCAAGTGTGTAGTTGTGTTATAATTCTTGTTAGTCTACGTGCTTACGTTTAACAAAGAAACGATTATATTGAATAGTCGTTCTGGATGTAGGTAATATGTAGGTAATAAATATAAATTGAATAAGCAAAAACATACGTCAATATGATTGTCGTGATGGCCCAGAGGTTAAGGCGCCTACCCCTCATACTTGAGGTTATGGTTCAAATCCGGGCAAGTACCACTGTGACTTTTCAATTCATATGTACTTTCTAAGTTTATCTTAGACATCATTGACATCGGTGAAGGAAAAACAACGTGAGGAAACCTGGACTTATAGTTAAAATAAGTTTGAAATCGCCAACCCGCCTTGACCAAGCCTGGTGATCAATGCTCGTGCCTTTTCTGTATGAGAAGAGGCCTTTGCCCTGCAGTGTGACAGTAACAGGCTGGTATTACTATCCATCAATATATACGAAAAAATATATGCCCATTTTCCCAAAGAATCAGACAGAGATGTACGAATACAACACTTTAATTACACTAGGTATGTTTAAGTTCCATGTGATAGCAGGCGAGCCTATTACCAACAGCTGGGCATGAATCCAGACTCAGGGCTGTAACTAAATAGTCCCAGTATAAAAACCCACAACACTTTGCCCGACCCCGATATCAATCTCAGGACCTTACACTCAGCAGTAAGCTTTGCACCCACTACATCTACGTGCAGCGCAAAAGACTTTATAAAATATTGCCGCAGTTTAGAAAAAAAACCCTGTATTATGGACGCGTTTACTGATACTGATAGCCTGCATCATCCCACTACTTGGTAAAGACCAGTTCCAGTTTTTTCGATCCAGGGCTAAAGTGGGCGTGGTCGTTTAATATGTCCAAGTTGTCCCGCCATCTTCTTCAGGTCTGCCGCAACGCCTTCTTCTGGTCGCGTTTACAAACATTAAAACTCACTCAAACAGCTATACCTTTAAAAATCACTTGCAGGGCATATTTAAAATATTTGTTCTATACGGTAATCAAAACCGCTACACGCAGCGCAGCAGCCACTCACTGTGCCTTTTAACCATCTTAATAGCAAAACAGGCTAATACTCCACTAACCGATTTTTATACATACTGTTTTTTTCCTAAGATAATCGATTCAGTCCATTACGTTGTCCATGTAAAATCACATGCTGGGTATAAAAACAAAAAAAAAATCGTCATTTGGAAGAGAGAGGGGAACCTCTCTGATTGATGGATGAGACTGTATCCTGCTGACAGAGTACATGACAATGAAATTATGAGGACAAGGTTATTGTTATATACGTCAGTTTAGGTAGTATCTATTGGCTTACCTATAGGACTAATAAATTATATTTACGGTTACGGTTTTTAAAGGCGAACCATGCTAAATCCAAAGTGGAAATGAACAGTTGTTAACCGTACACGAAAATGTGAAAAATTATCTAGTATAAATAAGTATTAATATTTAACAAAATGTTTGTTTCAATTTCGCATTACAAAAAAAAGTCTTAAATTTTATTATGATTATCATTAGGGAAGTATAGAGATAGATATCTTAATATCCTGAATGGCATAATAATAACATCAAGTTACCCCAATGTGTCAAATTTCTTTGATCGTTTGTCAACTTTATGTCAAACAGGATAAGGTTCATATTCAATTGGAAAACTTTGACACATTGGGGTAACTTGATGTGCTGGCGTCTGTACATTACTAGTAAACTGGTTTTGTTAACCTCTCTAACAATGCTAAATATACTTGTATCAGTGGGTTCACGTCAATTATGCAATGGGTAGGGATCGAACTCACGACCTCACGACCGCCCCAGGCCGATACCATAGCTTAGTTTAATATGTTAGTTTATCAAAAAAAAAATAGATATAATTCTGCACAAATAGTTAAAAAAGCCTAAAAACATTGCAACAACATAAAATTCTTAACATAATTAAAACCTGCTCCTCATAAAAAAATATAAAATTTCATCGAGACATAGCATCGCATTATATGATTTATCGGATACAAGTTACCAAAGTCTGCGCCAGCAAAACCTAATTGTACTTAATTTTCACTGAATCATTTCCTCCCATATAATCAAGTATCACTCACAAAACTAATTCCTGACACTCGCAGACACCATGAGCTGAGCGGTTGGCTTAAGTTATAAACAATAAGCGATTTAAAGCAATAAATTAGAATATTCTGTTACTACGAAGAGTTTATTGTGACGTCATATTTTATTTGTAGCGACCTCTATCTCGCCACATACGAATCAAAGACAAGCATCTTACATGCAATACATTGCAATGTTCAATTTAGGGGCACGATTGAAAATACAAGATTCCGAAAACAACTGTTGGGCAGTCTGTAGTCCACCAGATACAGCACCAATCTAGTCAGAGGATCCTTCCTATTTATATGAAGGATGAGGAATTTTATACCTTGATCATTCTCAAAAGAGCTTTGTCGTATGACTCACATAAATTAAGCTTATTTTGCATTATGTATTTAATACAAAATAAGCTTAATTTGCGTGTATATTTTTGCATTGGTTAAAACTCATAATCTAAGTATGTATATGTATCGAGATGTAGAAGTTACACGTTACATATTAAAGTATCGTTTTCGGGGCATTCATATATGTAGTGTACTTTTCTATATGCTGAGTTATGAACGAAAACCCATCGGGAATTTGTACAATTTTCTCACTACAAGCTTTTCAAATACTTTGTAACGTAAATCGACTGTACGTACCTCCATACATATAATGTAAATTTGCAAATCACTTATCGCTCCTCCCATAACTTACGCCTAAACCGTAATGAGATTTTATGTTGCCACTGTTATCCTTGCATTTGATACACCTGCTATAAGCCGCTATAAAAGTGTAATAACACTAATGGCATTCGCATGTCTTTATTATATAGCTTCTCGTAAACTTGTTATTTATTAAGGAGTGCTGCATTGTTTTAATTTTTATGCTTAGTAAAAAGTTTTGCTTCACTATTTGTAGAAACAATAACTCCAAGTGGTTTTTATGTACCTATTTGGACTGTCGTATCGTGTCGACACAGTTTATGTACTTGGACATGCGTCATGTTTGAAATGGAATGACGTTCACATTATCTATTTTTTTGTTCAGAAAAGTTCAGTTTGACTGTCGCGCTAGTTCATTTTAAAATCGTTTTTAGTTTCATAGAAGTGGCAGTTTCATAGAAGGTTAAAAAGGATCTGAAGCATTTTTCTTTGACTTTCATATAACATTAATACTATAGGCACTAAACGTTCCTAGTTAACTTGGCATGAATTTGCAAATTTATGTAAATGATATTTATTACTGTAAATTGATTTTCACTAACCCTTTTACAAGCAATTTTCTAACTAGTAGATGGGGTCGGTATTTTACTATTTGAATACTCAGAGAAGAAACAACGAAAGAATCTCTGAGATATGTTTTTGTTAAAGTCCAGACATTAAGGTCATGATCTGACCAATAATTTCTTTTAAAGTCCAGACATTATGGTCATGATCTTCTAGATAAAAAATGGTCTGGAAATTATTGGTCAGATCATGTAAGAACCACGTAGTAATAGTAAAAGGCCATTTCAAACACTTTTGAGGAAAGAAGAACACAAATTTAAGGGGACCTTATCACCAGACGCAGAAGTCTAATACCATTATTTGTGCAGATACATAATTAAACATATAGTACAAAAACATTGTGTTATACAATGTACTACTATTCCGAGTTCCATATAAAATATACGGCCTTTCATGAAGACAGCCATAAACATCGCGCTACCTGTCGTTATTCTTTGTCATATTCAAATTGCTTTCAAAAGAGTATAGAATTTCTATCAAATCACTAATGTTCCCCTGAGAATTTCTAGTCTTAAGACTTCCACTATTAAACAGTTAGTCCATTAGTAAGTACACCGAGCAATAATCGTAAACTTTTATACTTCCTCGTTATGAATACTCTAAAGAGACCCGGACGTGTAAACACATAATACGAAAACTATAATTCTAATAAATATTTATATCTCTTCCTATGTAAACGATACTGCGAAACATCAAAAATCAATCTTAGCCTGAATTACGCATAAAGCCCATTTCGTTTACATCGTAAAGTATAACCATAAAATTGTGAATCTTTTCAGTGCGTTGTATTCAGTGACACGCAATCAATCAGACATACAAGTAAGCTTTTGATGGCGGTAGCTGAAGAACTTGGTTAAATTTATTCAAGACTGGCATTCCTTATAACACTTATTGGCATTCATAAGCGCTTGGAGTCTGATAAACTGTAGATCAATATTCCGAAGCCAGTAAGCTGCCGGTACTACGCCAGTCGAATCCTTTGTACTCTAGATTACGTTATTTAGGCAACCATTGACATGTAAATTCCTCTAGGCTATTAAATTTGCATTCTAATTAAAACAAGACACCCGGTATTGGCTTATTTTGTAAATACTGGCTGCTTCTTGTAAGTACTTGAGTTTGTTTACCTAAAGTTTCTGTTCAGTCTGAAGGCTGGCGTACTTTAGCTTTTATGGAGCCTACGTTAAAGCTTAACTAAATGAAATAATACATTATTTAGAAAAAAAAAACACCTGAACAAAATTAAATGTTGATCATTTCCCGACTATAAACATAAATTTCGAATCGAAAGGAATATTCACACGGTGCAGTGTGAAATTCTCGTTGATTTGATATGTCATTGTTTATTTTACGAGGTCCTTTAAAGTGATTACTATTATTATTATTGATTACTCTTAAGATTTACTTACCTAGTTATAGTGACCACAACGCCGGATGTAATTAAACCTTGAAATTACCTTTTACACTACCACACCAACCCACTTTTACAATACATTATCCAAATGTGTGTTTTCCAATTTTAAATCCTGTACTTAAAGCTCAGTTTGCATTGCAATTTCAATTGGTTTTATGGCATTTTCAATTGCACTTGTTTAGCTCAATTTAATACCTTAAGTCGACGTTTCTTTAAGTGAATATATAAAGGTAATAAAAATTTAGACGTGGAAGCTATAGTTTCAAACGAATAAACAGGTCGGCTAGTATCACTGTTTTGTTACAACGTGCTCAGAATACCTACATCAAAAGGTCGACCCATCTAACCAAGAATCCTCAACATTTGAACAGAAACACAAAGCCACAAGAGCACATCAACTTGACAAAAATAACAACCACTGAGAGGCTAACGATGCTCTTCACGAATCGTCGCCATTAGACGATCCTGAATTGAAAGCAATGTTTTCACAATATACTGTGGAGCTTTGCGGTTCCCGATTAAGGAAGGTGTCGTGAGAATCGACTTGAGGATTGTATACGGAGAAGGTGGTTGTAGCTGTAGATACTATTGCTACTTACATCAAACGATGAACATTTTCTGAAGAGATAGTTGTAAGCAATCTTTAATTACTCTATTCTATTACAACTATTTTAAAGTATAAATAGTAGCTAATTTGACTACAGCTAACAAACTGCCAACATTATTTATTATGAGTAGAGTGGCTCAATTGACTAATGCCATGCTTATAAATTTACTGACTCGGGTTACGAAAATTCATTCTTTTACCAACCGTCGAGTCCAACGTTCGTCTGAAGTAAGTGCTGATTGTGTATGTAACTAAAAGGTGTAGTAGTTATTATGTTAAGTGTATTTCGTGATTTTGTTGAACAATAAACTAAAAACTGAAGTAAGTAAATGTGACTTGTTATTCCTAAAAACCTGGTTTTAGTGAAGTATTTTAATTACGTTTACATCTCAGAAGTGGTATTAACCTCAACAGTTTTTGAATAATAACGCCCACCAATAAAAGTTACGTAACAATGCCAAAGCGTAGAGGCAATAATCACGAGACAAGTGGCGAATCATCGCGAAGTCGAAGCCGTTCAAGTGAATCGCAGCTATCAAGCAACGTGCAGCGTCTGAGTCGGCGCTCGAAGAGAGCAAAGCAGAATAGTAGGAGTGGAGGTCGTAGCCAGCACGATGCTTCCAAGCAACGGGGCCCGACATCTAGCTACCGGCGTAGACAGCGCCGTAGTCCCGCATCAAGTGAAGCACGTAGTTCGAGACGTGAACCGAGGTATGTTGAATCACAGATTAGTTTTTTTGATAAGTTTATTGATGTGATGAGGGACTTGAAGAGCAATAATAGTAGTGAGCGTCAGAAAATTCCTGTCCATAATAATGTGTTGCCAGAATTTGATCCACTGTGTAAAGAACAGTCTGTAGATTCTTGGATCAAGAAAATTGAAGAATGCGCAGAAATTTATAATTGGGACGACAAGCATACTATTCATTACGCTTTGCAAAAATTATCCGGAGTTGCTAAGACCTGGTACCAAGGCTTGCCTACTTTATTGTACTCTTGGGACGAATGGAAAACAAAGCTTAAGGAATCCTTTCCTTCACGTGACAATTACGCGGAGCTTTTAACAGAAATGTTAAGTAGAAAGGTTAAATTTGGAGAATCGCTTGAACTGTATTATTACTCGAAGATGAACCTACTAAATAGGTGCGAGATATCGGGGAAACGAGCTGTGGACTGTTTATTATTCGGTATAGAGGATAGGGGTGTTAGATTAGGGGCCCAATCAGCAGGGTTTACCGAACCTGAACACGTTCTAAAATTTCTGAAAACGATTAAAATTGGCCAGGATAGGACCTCGACCGACAATAATTTCAATAAGGATAAACGAAACAAACCTCTCGCAACTAGTACTAATACCAATCCAAATAGTAATACTTCACAGAAGGACAATAGATTTGAAAATGTTACGTGCTATAATTGTAACGAGAAGGGTCATACATTTTATAAATGTCCAAAGCCCAAATTGCGGTGTAGTAATTGTAGGTTAGTGGGTCATTCAACGAGTACTTGTCCTAAAGCTAATCAAAGTAGTAGTGAAGCCGCTACTGTAACTAAAAATATCTTAAATGTTGAAACTTCAGGAAACACTAGTTCTAAATATAAAATGCCAGTTAAAATAAACAATGAAATTATCAATGGCTATGTAGATTTAGGTAGCGAAGGTACTTTGATTCGTCTGAGCGATGCTCAACGTATGAAGTTAAATTGGACTCCAACGGTAGGTCCTATCCTGAAGGGGTTTGGTGGTACTCCGTACTGCCCAATTGGTATGGCATTATGTACAATCGAGATTCAGGGCCTAATGGAAAAGGACGTGGAACTACTAATAGTGGATGACTATCTGTTAACCGCTCCACTGCTAGTAGGTCACACGTTTACTGAACGTCCATCTATCAAAATTGTGAAAACCTGTTCAGACCTAATATTCAAGATGAATAAAAATACCGGAATCATAAAATACCCACTGATTTGTTCAGCTGATACTGTTGCAAATTGTAATGAAACTAAGACTATTCCTGTAAAAACTGACGAAGAATATACTGGACATATTTATGTACATGGTTCTTTAAGGGGTCGCGAGGGTGAAGAATATTACTTGCTGCCTGGTGAGTATAAATTGGATGGGGGTGTAGGTTTCGTATTGATCCAAAATATTTGCTCAAAGAGTTTAAAATTTAAAACGCGAGACTTAATAACACGTGGACTTGTTGTCAATGAAACTTTACTTGTTAATAGGGTTGAGTTAAGTGATGAATATGGTTTTGATGAATCTTCATTGAAATGTGGAACAGGATTATCCTTACAGCAAAAAGATTATTTGAAATCTGTTATTGATAAGTACTCTACTTGTTTTTCCTTTGGTCTACATGACTTAGGTTACGCTAAAGAAACTGAAATGGTTATTCATCTGACCAACTCGGAACCGGTAGTGTACCGACCTTATAGATTATCTTATAGTGAAAAACAATTAGTAAGAGAAATGATTAAGGAAATGTTAGATTGCGGTATTATTAGAGAAAGTAATTCACCCTACGCTAGTCCAATAGTTTTAGTTAATAAAAAGTCTGGGGAGAAGCGTTTGTGTGTGGACTATCGTGCACTAAACCGTAAAACAATACGTGAACACTATCCTTTGCCTAGAATCGAGGACCAACTCGACTTACTTACTGGTAGTTCAATTTATGTAACTCTTGATTTGGCTTCAGGCTATTATCAGATACCAATCGCGGAGCAGTCGCGAGACAAAACCGCATTCGTAACGCCTGACGGGCAATATGAATACTGTAGAATGCCATTTGGTCTTGTGAATGCTCCATCTGTATTCCAACGTGCAATGAATAGGGTTATTCAGAATTCACCGGTTAGGTCGTATGTGCTTCTTTACATGGACGATATTCTGATCCCGGCTAGTTCATTCGAACAATCTATGTCTCGATTGGAGGAGGTTTTAGCTCTTTTAAGAGATAATGGTCTTACCTTAAAGTTAAATAAGTGTAATTTTTGTTTTGAGCAAATTGATTATCTTGGTTACGAAGTGAGTGCTAAGGGTATAAGACCGGGCTCTCTAAAGGCTGAAGCCATTTCAAAATTTCCTGCTCCAAGGAATGTCCATGAGATAAGGAGATTTATAGGACTTGCAAGCTTTTTCAGAAGGTTTGTTAAGGGTTTCGCTTTAATTGCTCGCCCGCTTACTAGTCTCTTAAGGAAGGATGTTCCTTGGAAGTGGGGTGACGATGAATCTAAAGCGTTTAAAGCCTTGCAATCTCGTCTAATAGAAAGGCCCGTTCTTGCCATATATAATCCAAAAGCTGAAACCCAGCTACATACAGACGCGAGTAAATCGGGAGTAGCGGGGATTCTTTTGCAAAAAGATGAGTCTACATTATTTAGGGCTGTTGCTTATTATAGTCGGCAAACTACCGCCGATGAACAGAAAATGCACTCGTTTGAACTAGAAACGTTAGCCGTTATAGCTTCATTATGCAAATTTAGGGTGTATTTATTAGGTATTAAATTTAAAATTGTGACAGATTGCAATGCATTACGTACCACCTTAACTAAACGCGATATGATACCTAAGATTGCTCGTTGGTGGATACAATTTCTAGAATTTGACTGTGAGATAGAATACAGATGTGGGGAAAAGATGGCACACGTAGATGCACTTAGTAGAGCAGCCATAGTAAATAGCGAGACTGAACCCCATGTACTTGACATTTTAAATATAAATACTGATGATTGGCTTATTACAGTTCAACAATCTGATGATGAAGTGAAGCGTATTGCTAGTATACTGACTGATCCAAAGACGAAAGAGACTACTGAAATTTTTAAAAATTATAAATTGAAAAATGGCCGCGTCTACCGCGTTATAGATGAAAATACAGAACGTTGGGTAGTTCCTAAGGGCGCCCGGTGGCAGATTCTAAAAGGTAACCACGATGATGTAGGGCATTTCGGATATGAAAAAACTCTGTCTCGCATAAGATCTACGTATTGGTTTCCGAAAATGCGTCGTTTTATAAAAAAATACGTCTCTGCTTGCTTAGGCTGCGCCCACCATAAAGTCCCAAGCGGTACCTTAACTGGTGAACTGCATCCCATTCCTAAAGTAAATATACCCTTCCATACGATTCACGCGGATCATCTAGGACCTTTCGTACGTACCAAACGCGGAAACATGTACATACTAGTCATAGTCGATGGATTTACGAAATTTGTAAACATCACGGCGGTACGTAATACAAAATCTTCCACCAGTATAAGGGTCTTTCGCGATCACATAAGCTACTTTGGTGCTCCGACCAGACTTATTACTGATCAGGGTACAAGTTTTACTAGTGGAGCCTTCAAATCATATATAGAGTCAACCGGAATAAAACACATTTATAACGCTGTTGCTACCCCTCGCGCGAACGGTCAGGTCGAACGTTATAATCGGACGATCTTGGCGGCACTTGGTGCAATGAATCATGACAAACCCAACGGTATTTGGGATGAACACTTGCCTCAAATTCAATTAGGTATAAATACGACGTTACACGCTACGACACAAAAGACTCCAACCGAGTTGTTGTTTGGTCGTACTGCTACTAATCCGACCGAAGGAATTTTAAATGACATTATAAACGACGTAAATCCTGATAATAGCGAAGACTTAGAAAGCATAAGAGCATCAGCATGTGAGCGCATCAAGGTACAACAAAATAAAGACAAAGAGCGGGTTAACAAACACAGAATAAGAAAAGTTCAGTTTTCCGAGGGTGATTTAGTTAGAGTTATTAGATCGAGTACAGGTATTGAAGGACAATCAAAAAAGCTTGAACCTAAATGTCAAGGTCCCTATCGCATCAAGAGAATTCTTCCGAATGATAGATTTGTTGTGGAAGATACACCAATTACACGTAAGGGCAAACGGTACGAAGCCGTGGTGGCCATAGACAAAATATTTCCTTGGTTGGTCTTCCAAAAGCCTTCGTCGTCAGAGTCCGAGGCATCCAACGATAAAGAAAGTGACTCCGATAATAATGAATAACAAAATGGTTGCGAACAAAGTATAAAATTACTTGCTCTGAATATGTTTATTTATGTACTTTCGATATAATGAGATTCACTGAACTTAACTTGCCCTAATTTGAATAAAATTGTAATGTTAACAATAGTATTCATATTAGTATTACAAGCCAGGTCACAGGCTATACATATTTATGTGCCATGTAACGGGCTTAGCCAGGTCACGGGCTATAGTAGTATAATAAGTGCCAGGTAACGGGCTTAGCCAGGTCACGGGCTATAATGTCACTTTAATGCCAGGTAACGGGCTATAGTAGTATGAGTGCCAGGTTACGGGCTTAGCCAGGTCACGGGCTATAATGTCATTTGAATGCCAGGTAACGGGCTTAGCCAGGTCACGGGCTATAGTAGTACGAGTGCCAGGTAACGGGCTTAGCCAGGTCACGGGCTATAGTTATAAGTGCCAATAAACTGTCTTGGCCAGGTCACGGGCCATAGAACGTGGGAGCCAGGTGACGGGCTCAGCCAATTTATGTGCTATTATGAAATACAAAGTGAAGTAATAGGTTACAAAATATTATTTAAAATTATGAAGTACGTTTAATTTGTGTCAAATAATGGATAAGCATGTAGTTATAAGATAACCATAATTATGTAATATACTTTCGATCAACTGTTAATTGATTTTCTGTTAATAGAATTTGATTTGATTTTTTTTTAAGTATCAGAAGTTCAAGAAGCCTTATGAAATTGGTTTATAATATATATTATTCATAAATATAGATAAGAAAATAATATTGTAATAACATCTTGTATAACGAGGGGACTCGTTGGATGGTGGATGGCCGAGCTGTAAGCAATCTTTAATTACTCTATTCTATTACAACTATTTTAAAGTATAAATAGTAGCTAATTTGACTACAGCTAACAAACTGCCAACATTATTTATTATGAGTAGAGTGGCTCAATTGACTAATGCCATGCTTATAAATTTACTGACTCGGGTTACGAAAATTCATTCTTTTACCAACCGTCGAGTCCAACGTTCGTCTGAAGTAAGTGCTGAGATTTTGTTGAACAATAAACTAAAAACTGAAGTAAGTAAATGTGACTTGTTATTCCTAAAAACCTGGTTTTAGTGAAGTATTTTAATTACGTTTACATAGTTTATCTTTTAGCTTCTGTGACATTACCAGAAAAAAGACCCTTTATAACGACATTTCAATTTTTTTTTATTTTAATTTGATTTTATTGTGTATGAACGTAAACGAAGCGAAAAAAGTATGTAAGAATCGTAGCTGATGGCTTTCTGTAGTTTCTCCCTGCCCCTTATGGAAAAAGGCGTAAGTATATGTATATCTATGTATGGGTCACAGGTTTTTCATAAAATTAGGTTTTTGATCAAAAATCTAAGTTTTTGATGAAAAACCGGAAGATGACACAATATAAACTCAATTTCATCATAAACTTGTTACATTCCAGATTTTTGATCAAAAACCTGAACTAGTTTGGGTTTGCGACATATGTATGATGAGATTTTGTCTGTTTTTTCCGACCGCCTGTCTGTCAAGATTGATTTTTATTTAAAAAAAAACTAATGCCCTAAAAATTAAGTTTGAACACATATCTGACAAATTCTTATTGCATACCACCTCTTCTTTGCATGAAGGAATTCAAGAAGTATAGTTGGTATTTCTATAGCATTGGGAAGCCCTAGTGGGGTAAAATTTTAATGTGGTGGCTTTAAATTTTTAACCTATTTGAGCTAATCCTACAAATGCTAAGTAAACCATGTGAAATAAATATGGTTGTTGAAGGTTTATTTAATTTTTACTTCATTAATAAAACTATGACCTAAATCTGGACAGATTTTTTTGGCAAAAAATATCTGGGAGCGTTTCTATAGTGTACAGTCAAAACTTAAGCTTGAAATCGGTCATTATTGCTCAGCTTTATATGAAACTGACTATTCGCGGCTTGGAGTTTTCTTTCCAAAGACAATCAATACTTATAGACCGGACATCACGAACTAAATTTTCGTTCGAAACTTGTTTTCTGCTGGACAAAAGTCTGTGTTTTTTAGGTCGCTCCGCTGCTACTCCAATATTCATATATTATTCTAGATTGCGTTACTGAGACATGGGATCAAAGTTTTTCTATGACATTTCCTCGCATGTCCGCTTTATAGTATTTTAAATCTCTTTGGTTCTTGCTGACCTAATTCTTTTTCAAAATAACTTTATGAAAAGCCTTTCCTTCGCGGAACAGATTAACCGAGCCTTCCACCTCCGGTACAGCTTAAAAAATATTTTTCAAACCTCAATAAAATAATTGTATACAACGTGCGACAGTGAATTGTTTTGTTGTATAAGTGCTAAGCCACAACAAATAATTTTATCCCCGCTGACCGGTCTCATGGCGAGACTCAACGCGTGATAATGCATTATTTATACGCCCTAAGACGACCAAAACGAATGCAGATACTAACGAAAAATAAGATACAGAGGCACAGTCGCCTTTTGTCTCAACGACAAACGTGCCTTGTGAATAAATAACACAAATAAAAATCCTATAAATATTGAACAACAGTATATTTCACACTTTACTGAGAGCCACGGTAACTGAGATATATTATGACAATGCTGATATCGATGTGAGTTTTTTGGGTGGTTGCTGGTTTCACGAATCTTTGTTTGTAAACGAAACGGAACAATGCGAATGAATTTTTATTGTTATTTTTAGGATTCCGTATCGAAAAAACCTTTTTTGGTGGGATTTAATTCAGCCTGTCAGAGTCAAAGTCAACTATTTTATTTCAAGTAGACCGTTAAAAATAATAAAGTTAAACAACAATGCTTGGAATCGATGGAATCTCTAAAGTTGGCGAGGCCAAAAAAACTGTGTTATTAAAACTTAATAGAAAAATAAAACCATTTCTCTAACAACACAGATTTTAGTAATCAGTTAAAACCTACAGAAAACTATACTCAACATATATTTCCAACCGTTGTACTTTTCCTTCTTAGTCTTACCTTTCCTACTAAAGGGATCCTCGGTGGGTGGGTACAACTCACTCTTTGCTGGTTTTTTTACAATGTAAGTCTGCATACTTCATTCGTCCAAGTTTGGTGGTAGCCGCAAAAAGCGTCAGAGACGCAAAAATAATGTTATATTACATGGTTTGTTTTTTTAAAGATAACAATTGTTTTATTTTTTTGTTCGAAATTTTACAGAATTTTTAATCGAATATTTTTTCGGTGTGCAGAAAGTTATTGTTGAATTTAGACTGGTAAAAAAGCTTCGGCTGAAATAAAATAAAAAGGTAACGGAATAGTTTGAGGCTTGCTCGTGTAGATTTGTTTAGTTTTCGATCTATATTTCATCGTCAGAGGCAGCCGGTCACCACGTAACATCAACGCTGTGCCAAATATGGATACAGAAAGGAATGGCGACATTTGATTAGATTTTTCATGTCATATACACATGTCACATTTTTCACTTTTACTGTGTGCAACTTACATATAGATTTTACAAATAGTTTCAGGTTCAGTCTAGCGAAACTGACATTTAAACAGAAAGACATTTCAAATAATTAGAACAATAAAAAAATACTAAGTTAAGATTATTTTTAGGGTATCTCATACCCTGTGAACAAAATAAATAACGCCTGCAACGGTAACCAAGAGCGCATCGGTCTTTCAAGTTATGCTTGCCAAGGCAGGTTCGTGGATGCAATCCATTTAATAAACCTCTCAAACGGTCAAATCTTAGCTGTCATTTGTATTCGCTTTGACTGTTGTTACGTTCTAAAGCAAACCTTTTATGTCGCCTAGATATCGTGTTAACTGGGTCACCCATGTCATAATTGGCAATCAGCTGCATCAAAATACTCGTAGTTAGAAAAAAGGCTTGACAGATGATGGTGAGAATCTGGTATCTGTAAAAATAAAAAAAATTATCAATATACAGTACCCACACAATAAATATCATTAGTTTACTGACCTTTGACAATAATACCTACACTTTATGACTTATTCGGAATAGTAAAAAGAATATTGAAAGTTGAAGTTGTGTTGAAGTTTTTTAAAACATTAACTTATAACTTACTTAATTAACATATTATAATATACTTCTAAATTTGTAATAGCTCATTAGATATAATCTATAATCATTTTAAAACTTTCATTTAATCTTACCAAAACGTTCCTGCTTAGTTAGTAAAATGTTTGTAAGCAAATTCTATTTATGAAGCAAAACTGCTAAAACATTGTTTCAAAACCCATGTCGCAATAATTATGTTTTAAAGTAAATTAAAATTTGGAGTACCGTTAAGAGTAAACTTAATTTGGTGCATATTTTTGTATGCAGGTAGTAACTAACGCTATTTATATTCTAAAAGTATGGGATTTTAGAACTTACCGATCGATCATGCTATGTAGGCCTACTGAAAAGAAAACCTATGTAGTTCTTTGACAATTGAAAAAAATAAAGTTAGTACTGATTTAATTATCACCATAGGTACTCGTGTGGTTAAGTCGTGATGATTTAGTTGTTGAGGCCTTTCTTCTCATTCACGATAAATTAATTTCAAATCCAGACAAATTGATCTGTCTATATTTATTAAATTGCCAAGTTAGTGGTGGACATCTCAGATATCAGTGACATCAGCATCTTAACAGACTGTGGACTTTAAATTAATGTAAATCAGGAAGCACCAACTAGGCTTGCACAAGTGTTGGGATTAATTTTTATGAGTAGGGGCAGTGACGCTGAGACAGACTTACGACACGATTTTTAGATATAAATAGTCTTTTCATTCAATCTGCAAGTAATGAATTGTACTGTTATTTGAGTTGTTATCATTTACGTTCAGATTTTAGATTGCACTGAATACTGAAAAGACTAGTTGACTAAATTTCCTCATCTTGATTACTAGAAAATATTTGACATATATTTTTTTCTTTTTTTACGTTACGTACAATCAAAACTTAACGGCGATACATCAACTCCAAATGTCGCATGTCGTCACGATCTCGTACCTACTGCTTATATACTGAATTCAGTATGATTTCACAAGCCCTCTCTTCTTAATTTTAATGCGCTTAATCAATTAGAAAAGGCAAACAATATATTTGCCTATTATAATTATTTTTATTATGTAATTTAGGAGCGTGTGGCTAAATTATAACAGCCACATGGGTCGACCGAAGGCTAAGCTACGCTTGATTAGGTCAATCCCTGAATGGGTGACCATTTATTACATACCAAGACTCCTCCGTGCCTCGGAAAGCACGTTAAACCGTTGGTCCCGGCTGTCATTTGTAGATCTTTGACAGTCGTTTCTTGTAGTCAGAAGCTCGAAAGTCTGACCACCAGTTTAACCAAGGGGTATCATGTTACCCAGTTACTGGGTTGTGGAGGTCTGACAGGCAGTCGCTCCATGTAAAACACTGGTATTCAGCTGCATTCGGTTAAACTGGAAGCCCACTGACCCCAACATAGTTGGGAAAAGGCTAGGCAGATGATGATAATGAATTGATGGGGTAATTAGAATTTTGATATTCATACACCGTCAACATGATTATTACTTGAGTATCCTAACTAATCTATATTAAAGCAGTAGTCCTTATATGGCATAGAACATCATATCCATTTGCACAAATTACGGTGTTAGCTAACAACGTTTGTTACCGACAAATAAACTTAAATCCCACAATTTCCCAAAATTGAGCTTAACCCTCTACATACCCACGAATTTACAAGTTAACCCTAATTCCTGATATCGCTGGTACTGTGAGCCCGTGTTTGTGAATTACTGGAATAATCTACGCACGATTGGCTATGATCTGGGTATCCAGTTCTTCGCACAATTGGACTTTTTGATCCTACTAATGCAGGGTCTGGACTAAGTTGTTAATTAAGGGTGAATCGAAAGTACTTTGTTACAATGTTTGTATTGCGCCATGTTTTGTTTTGGGTTTGTCGTAAAATTGTAAGGTTATTGATCCGTAGGCGTACATCGCATCATTTATTCGATGTTTTTTTTCATTGGGTATTTTCGCTTCGTATATATTTATTGACTTAAAAAAAACCATAATTGTCAAGACTCGTGGAGAGTCATGACAATAATATTTCACGTCAAAACAATTAAATACTAATATTTAACATTCGTTTTCTTCGCACGTTTGTACTAGACCCATAAAACTTTGCTTTGGGTATGTGAGGAAGTTATATAAGTATATTATTATGTACATTATACATACACCAGCACATCAACCTAACCCAAACAGTCAAATTTGCCCAATTGAATACGAACCTTATTCTATTTGCAATAAAGTTGAAAAACTATCGATGAAAATTGTAACCTAATAATAACCTAATCGGTGCAGTTCTGCAAAAAATGGAGCCACCCCGTTACAAACTTTTATGTTGTCACACGCTGATATTTCTATAATATTTCATCAAAGTAAAACACCAGCAGGATTCAATTTAATCTTATGCAAATAGCTTACTAAGATACCGTAAATCACAGTCGACATTCAACAGTCAGATTTTATTCGCAACACTGAAACGCTGCATTCGACAAACCCCGAAACTCAAATACCGAGACTACGTAGGGACCGTTCCTAGACCTGTTTGTGTAGCAGTCCATTACCATAATTAACTCCAAACACTACGCTGTTGCGGTGACAAGTTAAACATTCAGGGTATCGGTGAAAATTGTACGCAAATAATATCTTTCAATATACAACGTCGCTTGAAGCGAACTTGAATCAAATACGGGCCTAAAAAATGGCGCTTGACGGGTGTTTTGCTGATTTTTTAAGTTGGCTAAGTCCTTCAAACTTTGAACATGTGGTAAAATTATAATTATCTGTTTATTTAATAGACGTTAGTAATTATATTTTGATATATCAGTGTTAGTTCAAGGTATAAAAATAAACTAATATTGTTTTAAAGTTTAACACAAAATAAAAATATTTGTGAAACTGGCTTATATTGCGTGAATCCATTATAAGGCAAAAGTCAGTTTTAAAAAATGGAGTTTAGCTCACCTCGACCACCCTCGACTATCTGAGCATGCTGTTTTATTACTTGCAATATTAGGGAACTCATTGACTTGATTAAAATAATATCCAAGATTTTATTTATTTCCAAAACACTTGGCCTAATTCACATTTGGTTTAAGCCATACAGCAAAGAGAAAAGTTCAAGATCTGTCGTTGCCTCTGTGATACAGAAGGTTAGGTAGGTGGAAAGGTACCAAATGCTAAGAATAAATTCAGAATTTTTTCATCTCTTTCCCTAATGCTATTTTCATGTACTCTTCATAAGATTTTCCAGTTCCTAGTTAGTCAGTTATAGAATATAACAACTGCAGGGTTATAATAAAAGGAAATATGCAACGGCATTAATTTCCATTGGGTTTGTGAAGTGGTTTTCTTTTTAATAATTAAAGTCCCTAAATTTTACTTTTCACAAAGAGGGTTTTAAGTGTATTATTCATTAATAGATCCTCCAGTCAAGATATTTTGCAGCATTTTAGCCTCAAATCATTTCGATGTTAATGAGGAAATAAATTCCTCAAGTAAATAAAACGACGATACCAAATGTGATGCTGAAAGTTTTAATGATGTTTCATATCGAGTGGGTTAAGTAACCTCTGTATAAATATTTAATGTCGATTCATGAGATCCATGTCTGAATTTAGCTGAAAGGCAAGTATTTAATGACATATTTGTTTGTGTTGTATAAGCAAATAGCTATTAGTGTAAATGATGATGAGTAGGTATGTTAGTACACCGGAACATTAACGTACTCAGCCAAATATGAAACGCTCTCTTCAAAAAATGTACTTGAAATAATTTAGCTCTTTCTAGATAGATTATTAACCGCTTCATTGGTCTAGTGGTCGCAAGCGCTACTGTTGAGTGTAAGGTTTCGGGATTTTTTAGTAACAGCCCAGAGTCTGGATTCCTGCTCCATTGATGGCTCGCCCCCTATTACATGGTACTTTAACGTAACTGGCAAAATATGGGTGTACTGCAGGTACCTAGGTACATCTCAGCTTAACCCTTCATGGATTACAAGCGTAATGTTATGTTACGTTAAGTTTATTATTAACCGATTTAATTAATTAAACCCCAAGAGGACACCGGTGTTTTTTTTTAAATATTATATACCAGTGCTTGACTGCAATCCCACCTGATCGTAAGCAGTGATGCAATCAGTGATGGTGAAGCGCACTAGTTTATTAAGAGCCTATTCACTCTAGCCTTGAAGACACCTAAATTAAAGACACCGGTGTCCGCGTTGTCATTGTCTTTCTATTGTGTCTATAATTGACACGGTTGAAAGGTATTGGAATTTGAATTGGAAATCTACTAAGAATTTTACTTTACTACTTTATCAAAGTGATGGCTCGCAAAATTGACTGCCCCCAGATCCTGAGCCTTTTTCACATCCGTGCCCCCTCAAGAATTCCTCGTAGGCCAATTACACCACTCTGCCCACCACAGAGAAGAACTATTTTAGGCACCAATTCACCTGTAGCGAGATTATGTAAGGTTGTAAACGATTGCAGCGACCAGATTGATCTGCACTTTGACTCCTTAACCAAATTGAAGACCAGTTTCCTTAATTTTCTTACGTAGTGTAAGTAATTTACTTTGTATTAAACATTTAGTTAAGTAATTTATTTTGGATACTTTTCTTTTTCTGTTAGTTAGGTTGGTACTTGTTTGTTTTATTTAGTCAGCCCTGTACAATCTTATGCATGCAGAGTTTACCCCTAAGTGATTGTTGCACTATTATAAGACTTTTTGTACATGTTACCTTTATGATGTTATTAGTGTAAACAATCGTTGGTGAACCTATTGATAAATAAATAAATAAAAATCAAATAATAGTTAAAGGAAACAAAAATTCCAATAAACATTACACATTTGCAAATACAACCAAGAAAACAAAAAACAAATCTTTATTATCCCTAATTAAAGTGGAATGTATCCGAGTAAATCCACACACGTAGATACGTAAAGGTAATATCGATTGACACACCAAGCTGTCCCACTGAACCGATTCTGTTTAATCAACGCCCCGGATTGGAACTATTGGAACTATTCGAAGTGATTGAAGCGAGAACCCCGGTTGACGAGCAATCTTCAACTAATATCCTTCGCGAGAACTCAATTACAATACGGCAGTGCCTTTAATTTCCTCATGTAAGGCTGTTCGAAGCTTACTGGTTTAACAATGCATGTTACTATTTGTTGTCGATGCTATCTCGAGTTGTAATCTCGAGTGGGTGCGGACGTGGTGAGAATACAGTGAGATGGAAAAAATAAAGAGAAATGCAATTGGAGGAGTTGATACTCGTTTTTAGATCGGTTTTGGGCGTAAAAGTTCAGCGTTTTTGAAGTAAGTAATAATAATAAAGGCAAAAATCTTTGTGACAAACTAAAAATTATGTTAAAAGAAGTCCTTAGTATCCATTCCAAAATATATATAAGTCTAGGTAAAGATATTGTTTGAGCGATAAAATATCTGGCAGAAGAAACAAAATGACCATCTGTTTCTCACAAACAAAACAAACAATCATCGAAAATACTACTTTTTCTAAGCCCATTGTAGAAGTGCCTATTGTATCCCAGGTCGTGTAAATATTATTAGTGCCACAAAAAATAGAATTTAGTCCACACAAAGCCGTAGTATCTGCGTCTAGTCTGGAACCTATTAACAATAGAACATTTATAGTTATCTCAGAGATCTCCATTAGAATAGATTTGGTTCTAAATTTCACTGCTTTGTCTGTTTTAGTGTCGAGCTCCGTATCTTTGTGTTATTGTGTTGCCTTTGGCAAATTTAGGTTTATATTGTTGTATTTTAGTTTTTAGGTTTTTTTTGCGTGAATAATTTGTAAATTTAATTTTAGTATTCAGAGAGGACCTTTTGTCGCTATCTCTCTTTTATGGCACGTACGGTTAATCAAAGAGATGGCCAAACTATGTTCGCAAATTTAACGTGTATTCATTTTTTTTAAATACCTTGTAATTGTTATTGTGCGATGTCATTATTTAGGACTGAAAAATAACTAACTTTCAATACCTAGGCAAGCAAGGCATCACTTTCTCCTTACGTTTCGCACTAGAGCATTGCATTATACATTATTATATTTCTACAAAAGCTAAGACATACACAGTTAGTATCTACAGCGAATTCTACAGTTATATAAATAAAAATATAAATAAATTAAATATAAGTAGTAAATAAAATTGGTTTACAATAAGTTTTATTATGAAGGTTCTTAGAGATCTGATTCAAATCTCAACAGAAAAGTCATAAAACATTAAACTTTCCAAGAATTTCTTCAGAAAAACCCTGAACTTAATCCACAAAACAACAAAATAAAGACAAACGGAAAGATTTTCAAAGATTCTTGAATAATAAATTCCTAAAGACCTCCTTTCCGGGCGACTACTTCGGCTACAATTCTTTAATAAGAGATAGAAACCTTAAACATAAATAAAAAATAACGTAAAAGTACTTGCCGTACTTTCTTGTGTAAAATTCAAAATAATTTTGGATCGAATACTTCTTCTTATTCAGACGTTGATAAACCATTCCATTTGGAAGAAATTCTAATAAGTTCAGTTTTAATCAGGATTTTTTGTTTACTTTTATAAATCTTTACATTATGAAGCCATTCCTATTTTTTTTCATATTGACTTTCATTTGAAACAAAAAATATTACATTTCCATTATTACATTTTTCATTGCAAGATTTTCAGACATCAACCTTACATTTTAATATTCTAGCAAATTCTGACGAGAATCTGAATATGCTGAGTATCTCGGGTTGACAGACTAAAGAACATAGGTCAAAACCATACTTCAATACAACACACACGCACACTTCTCACTTCGTCATACTTTTCAAGAATCACTAATTTTTTTTTTGATTTATGTGGTTTAGTCCATCTGAGATTTATTATGGAACCAGTGGCACCAATTCAATATTTAAGCAGATTCCAATGAGAATCTACTACAACTAGTTTAGTTTTTCCCCATATCCAGTCTTCATCAACACCATTTAACTACCAAAACAGTTTATTGAATAAACTGACTCCGGTCCTCGTGTAAAGCCGGTTGGACGATTTGAATAGAACACGCTATCGGCCGTTGTCGCGGCACCGAATAGGATTGTATCGGCAATAGGCCTCAGGTGGCGATTAGAGCAGATCTCTGAATAGATAGGGACACGCAACTCCATACACAAGTCTACAATACCATTTAACTTCGGATTGTGTTAGATATCTACTAGTTGGATTGCTGTAGGCAGGTATATCTTTATCTTTGAAGACATTGACCTGTTTGGGAGGAAATTAAATCAAATGAAACACGGAAGCTATTTGTATTATAGTAGCACATACTCAGTATATTTACTCATACTTTGCGTCTCATCATCTATTAGAAAGCAGCATAATACCAGACTTTTACATGTAGCGCGTGCCAAGACTTCGATAGCAAAATTAATGGATATTACGATACTGTACGCTCTAAATAAGACTGGGTTGTCAGACTTTCGGGCTTCAACTGCCTATAACGACTACCAAAAATCTACAATTAACAGCTGGGTTTCACGTGGTTTACAGTGTTTCGATATACATATTAGTATGTGATAAGCCAACCGACCCGACATACGTTTTCCTGCCCAAACGCTTATGGAGAGAAAAGCAGTGGTAGCTGTACAATTTTAAATGAAAATAAAAGAAATAATAATACATAATTTGGGTAAAAATACATATAGTGTGTGTGTTCAGTTTTCGACAAAGTTTTGTTGACTGTGTTGTCGTTGTGTACGTGTTTATTTATCATTATTTATTTAATACTTTATGAACACTAATTTACAGAGGCGGACTTGATGCCATATGCATTAACACGCACACAGAAACACAGAATTATATTACTAATTTGGTTACACTGTAATCCTAATTATTTAAAATGTACCTACTGTGTATTTTTTTTCAAATGATGTACTGGCATGAAAATTAAGAAAGTTTGAAAAATGAGTACGTCGAGTATGAGAAGCAATTAATGATACTCTGAAATTTGTTTTCGTAGAATCCACCTTTTTTATTTACATTTTCTAATAGTTCTTTGACACTCATTCCAATCTCAATAATCTTGTTAAAGATTATAGTGTAATGTTATGCAAGAAAACTGGCATGAAGCTATAATCTTTGGACACATTCCATATTTTTTACACACACTTTAATAATAAACTGTGTATCATAATTATTTCCATTTTGATAACTTTACGTATTTCGACATGTCTCTAAATAAAATTAGATCGTCGCTATATTTCAAAGGGGTTTTTATCGGTGCCGACTCAGGTGTTCGGTAGAGTCGATCTCTACTTAGATAGGTACTTGTAACTTTGTAAACAACATGCTCTAGATTATTATGTAACGTTGTAATGTAATATCGGGCTTAGGAGTAGAGAGTTTATGGATGTTTCGATATTATTTCGTATTTAAGAATATCTTAGTTATATCGCGGTGCGATTGATCTTAAATACCTACTAGTCGGTATTGTATACTTATAGAAGTTTTAACGTTTTCTGGAGTAACTGTTACATTCGTACTGACTAACATTCTGTTTAACAACTTTATAATTTATGAGTATGATTGCCTAAACGTTACAAGGATAGAAGAACAGCAAAAAAATAATGAGATGAATTGTGTTAAAGATGAAATTACGGGAAGATAGTAGCTGACTATTGAACTCAAGAAAAAATTGGCACTTAAAGGCCTACTTACAGAAATTAATATAATTTTATTTTAAGGCAAATAGGGATCTCAGAAGAAAATATGCATAGGTACTTTATGTAAATTGGTAATAAAAATATGAAACAAATACAAAAAGACTTTAAATAAAATTTTAATTATCACTTTAAACGCCCTAATACTCTATGTTTCGATGACTTTGAAGCAACAATTTAATTACCTATATATATGCCGCAACACACTACTGGTATATACACAACCAACATGGGCCAATAACAAAATATTTTTATCAACGAATTTTCGCGAATATATTCAAATACTTGTTATTACATCAATCGTAGAACAAAAGAACCATCTTGCCTTAAGCCTCGAATAATGTGTATTTTAATTACATTTCCTTGCGTCTGAATTATGCAAGGAACAGTCGTTATACTTAATGGTACGGATAAAATCCTAAACGATAATTTTGCTATTGTGCGTTTTGAGCCGGAGACAGCGCACTAAAGTTGTTCAGCTTTATTTAATCGATCGTGTTAAGTGAGTTCCTTGTGTTGGTTATTGTAGTTCATAATCCAATCTAGATGGGTACTGCAGTGCGATTCTCGTCAAATCGCGTAGTGAGCGCAAATTGAGCTGTCATTCCATACTAATGTTAGACATTGGCAGTTCACTTCACTCAAGTTTTCAAAGCGTGACTTCTACTGAATCGACCGGCTGGATTAAAATTTGTGTGTGCTTTTGCGTATTTGTTGCAGAGATGATTAAGTTCTTTAAGATCGTTCAGATGATGTAGGTTTCTCTAGGAAATCACAATGATGGACTTATAATAAAATATACATAGTGATCGATACAATATGTAACCAAGTCAACAATTCAAATCGCATGAACATCAAAACAAATCTTGAATAGGAACTCCAAATGTTTCGCGAGAAAAAAAACAAAAGAAAAGTTTTAAAAACGACACCGATCCAAATAACAGGACAAGATAATACGCGGGTCGCGTTAGTGAAACGTCATCGGCAGTCATGGCACGTCCCACACCAGCCTGTGACGCAGTCTTCAGATATACAGAAAAAATAATACACGAACAACTTTCACAAAAGTGGGCAAAGTCATTTATCAAGCTAGCGCTAAGAACTCTCGACAGGGAGAACTTTTGATACAGGATACGCTGGCGCTAGACATTAATAATAAGGATATCGTAGTACTCCGAGTGTTTTTAGGATGTCTTCAACGTGTTTTATCACTTAAGCTTGAAAACTTTCCTCTCAACGTTGGAGTTTTTGCTCACGGCTGTCGTGTCAACCGCGACCTAGATAAAGGAACTTGTAGTTTTTTCTTTTATGCATCTAGAATTCTTGTTCTTCAAAACGCTTTTAAGGATGGGTTCAAAACGCTTGCTGCTTTTTATTATTCCAAACTGCTATTTGTAAAACTTTCTCCATTAAACTACCCCAAGATTTAACATTCTCACGCGGAAGTTGTAACTTCATAATAGTATCAAAGCTAATATATCGAGAACAAACAACTTCGGTATCTTTATTCCCGGCGCCTGCCTCCAAACTCGGGCCGTATTCTGTACGTAACTAACTTCCAGTTAGACCCGTAAACGACTTTACGTGTCGAACAAGGAAATCAAATTATCAACTCCTACCAACTTCGCACCTCTTCCAGCCCGTACGAGATACTGGAATTTGTTGCCGGAAAACGGTCGCCCTTCACTATTTGAAAATTCTGTACGTTTCTTTAGACAAAAATATGTGTAGGGGCACGCGACGCCAAACAAGCTTTATTGGGTATCTTCGCCAAAGTATGCGAGTTGGGAATTCAATAAGTGACAGTGAAACGAATTAAGGGTTACCCACGAAAACATAACCTGCACTTTGGGCCGGATTGTCACTTTGCTGTTTACCCAACTTTACTTGTTTACCCAAAACAAACCTAATTATTTCATGCAAGTTTATGTAAATTGGGTCATAACTCAAATAGATTCACCATCCTAGTTAAATAAATAATAAAGATCACATTACGCATTGAAACGAAGTCGGTAAAACATTTCTTTCATAAACTATTCAGTAACTCGTCGGTCATTCAAAGAAAGACACGACCATGCATCTATTACCATAATTTCTCAGACGGTGCGCAGGTTTCCTTTTTTAACCCGATGCGGTGGCTCGATTAAGAAAACATTACATAATTGTGCGAGAGCTGTCGGGCGCGCAAGTGGCGCCATGCGAGGGAACGTGTAACTATGTGGGGGTGGTGAGGGTGCGGGGGGTTCGCAGAGGGGCGGCTATGAACGCCACCACTCTCGCCGAACTGACGGACCGATCGCTTCGCCAGTCGCATACGAACCACGATGAGGATGGCACGCGTCCGCGTCGCCTCCGACAGCGAATGTACGTGCGCCGCGACGTAAATATTAGCCAGTGAAGTGACACATTATAATGTCTCTATAATACAATACTGACTCAAACTTAGTGAACGTTTCAAGTTACCGTTTTTATCAAATCGGCGTAGACAAATGTGTTTAGAAAATGTTTCAATTGCTGACTCTTTTGTTAGTGACTTTGGGTGTTAATGCGGCTTATGCTCCGAGAGGTGTGGATAACTGCAGTCGCCTGTCTAAAGGTGACGAAGGCACGCTGTGCCGGGTGCGAACCCTAGACGCTGATGGATCCAGTTTAACATCTGCATCTTCCGAGAACACAAAACGACTCTCGGTAGAATGCAACCAGCTGCTTCTGTTTGAAAGTTATCTGGAAGCAAACTATTTTCAACGATTTTCAACGCTTGCTGAACTATCGCTCGAGAACTGCAAACTTTTGAGAATACCCGGCAACGCATTTGAAGGATTACGAGAACTGAAAAAGTTGTCGGTTCGATCTAAAAACAACGATTGGAGCCCGAATAAGAACTTGGAACTCTCACTCGGAACTTTCAACGGTTTGCGGGAATTGCAAACACTTGATCTGGGTGAAAATAACTTAAAGGCCATACCACAGGATGTCTTCTGCCCGTTGGACAATTTACAAGTGCTAAATGTAACTCACAATAGGATCAAAAGTGTGGATCGTCTCGGCTTTGGGAAAAGCTGTGGTTCCGGTCTGCGAAGCTTAGATTTAAGCCACAATGAACTCAAGACGCTCTCCGAGGAATCGGAAATTACAGGATTGAAACGACTTCAGGAGTTAAGACTCCAACACAATAACATCACAGATATTTCAGGTGAAACATTTAATGGACTTATTTCGCTACGAATTCTAAATATTTCTTATAATAACCTTCAGTTTATACCAGAGGGAACGTTCGCGAGCACGAAGGAGTTGCGAGAGGTATATTTAAATAATAACTTGTTATTTGAACTAGCCAGAGGCGTGTTTCACCGATTAGAACAGTTGCTTGTCTTAGATTTATCGAATAATCAACTCTCGAGCGCTCACATAGACAGTGGTACATTTATTGGCCTTATACGCTTAGTCATTCTGAACTTATCTAATAACGCGTTGACGAGGATAGACAGTAAGACATTCAAGGACTTGTTCTTCTTGCAAATACTAGATTTAAGAAATAATTCTATAGGTTACATTGAAGAGAATACTTTCCTTCCTTTGTATAATTTACATACGTTGAATTTAGCTGAAAACCGCTTGCACACGATAGATGAGTTCCTATTTAACGGATTGTTTGTACTAAGCAAATTAAACCTGAACAATAACTTACTAATCAACATAGATCTGAAGGCGTTTAAGAACTGTTCGGACCTTAAAGAATTAGATTTAAGTTCAAACCAGTTAACCGACGTCCCGTCAGCCATTTGGGAGTTATCTCTATTAAAAACTTTGGATCTCGGCGAGAATCAAATATTGGATATCAAAAACGGCTCCTTCAAAAACTTAGACCAATTAACCGGCTTAAGATTAATCGACAATCAAATCGGAAACCTTACAGTTGGTATGTTTTCCGATTTGCCAAGCCTACAAGTGCTTAATTTGGCTAAGAATAAAGTCCAAGCCGTAGAAAGAGGCACCTTTGTTAGTAACAAACAGTTAGAAGCGATCAGATTAGACGGCAATTATATATCAGACATCAACGGAGTTTTTTCAACCTTGCTGAGTTTACTTTGGCTCAATTTATCGGAGAACCATCTAGTTTGGTTTGACTACGCTTTTATACCGATTAATCTGAAATGGCTTGATGTGCATGGTAACTTTATTGAACATTTAGGTAATTATTACAAACTCCAAGAGGAAATTCACATAAAAACATTAGACGTCAGCCAAAACCGTATCGTAGATATATCGCCGATGGCTATTCCTAACAGCGTAGAGTTACTGTTCATAAACAATAACCAAATAAAAACTATTCAAGTGAACACGTTTATGGAAAAGCGTAATCTCACTCGAGTTGATATTTACGAAAACGTTATATCTCATTTAGATATCAACAGCCTCCAGTTGTCTCCGGTCCCCTTGAACAAGTCGTTGCCTGAGTTCTACATCGGAGGAAATCCGTTTAACTGTGATTGCTCCATGGAATGGTTGCCTTTGATAAACAATATGACTGCGATGAGGCAGCACCCAAGAATAATGGATCTTGAGAACGTATTGTGCAAAATGACACACACTAGAGGCGTAACAGACATACCATTAAGCAACTTAAAGTCAACCGATTTCTTGTGTACATACGAAACTCATTGTTTTACACTATGCCGCTGTTGCGATTACGTAGCATGCGATTGCCAAATGACGTGCCCGAATAATTGTTCCTGTTATCACGATCCAACTTGGAATAAAAACGTGGTCGATTGTTCTAGCCAACGAGCAATTGAAATACCAGAGAAAATTCCAATGGACGCAACAGTAGTGTACTTAGACGGCAACGACTTTAAAGAACTACAAAATTATGCATTCATAGGTCGCAAAAATATGATATCTCTGTATGTTAATTCGAGCGAAGTTGAGAACATACAGAATAGAACGTTCGCTGGTTTATCCTCCCTCATTACGCTGCATCTTGGTAACAATAAACTAAAGCATTTAAACGGCCACGAGTTTGAACATCTGACGCAGCTTAACGAGCTTTACTTACAAGACAATTTTATCAGCCATATAGCGAACTCAACGTTTCTAACTTTGAATTCATTGAAAATCTTAAGAATAGATGGCAATAGACTAGTAGATTTTAACGTATGGAGTTTAAATATTAACAGAAATTTAAACGCTCTTACACTAGGCAACAACATGTGGTCGTGCAAATGTAGATATCTACAAAAATTCACATCGTACATATCTGACAATGTCGCTAAAATTGTTGACATAACAGATGTATGGTGTTGGAATACTGACCCAAAATCCACGCAAAAGAAAGAACTGAATTTAAATGGCACAATTTGTAGCGACTATTACGCCGGAGATTCTGTTATAGATAACATGTTGGTCTCAAATTACATGCCCATGATGGTGACTACGCTCTCTGGATTCATGTTGATTATGCTAGTCATCCTTGTGATTTTCTTATTCAGAGACACGATTCGCATATGGCTTTATACAAGCTGCGGTATAAGATTGTTCCCATTCACTGGAGCGTACGACGACACTGATAAATTATACGATGCTTATGTTTGCTACAGCCCTAAAGATGATGATTTTGTAATTCAAACATTGGCTGCTGAGTTGGAAAATGGAAACCCTTCATATCATCTTTGTTTACACTATAGAGATATACCACAGCACAATGTGGCTTACATGCAATGCACTTTACCTTTGCCCGAGGCTGCGGAAGCATCTAAACGCATAATAATCGTCCTTACAAGGAACTTCATCGAAACGGAATGGTCGCGTTTCGAATTTCGCCAAGCATTGTACGAAATCCTAAAGCCTCGAATTTATACCCTAGTAATAATAGAAGAAAGCTCCGTATTGCCCGAAGCCGAATGTGATCCCGATTTAAGACCATATTTGAAAACGAGTTCAAGGATAAGATGGGGCCAAAACAAATTCTGGGAAAAGTTGCGTTATGCGATGCCGGATCAAAAATATAAATCTAAATCGTCTACTTACAGAAACAATATCAATTCTTATACGATGAGAAGTGGTATGCAGAACGGGACGATGAGGTCGTTTTCCTTCACGGAGAAAATGAGAGGGTCGGCGGACGGTGTGAGTTCTACGCCGGAATTCGTGGAAAATCGTCCGCAGCAAGTTCAGACGGGGTCATACGGGCCCGATGGTAGACCGCCTTCAGATCATATATATTCTTCTATAGATTCCGATTATTCATCGTTAGAGCTAGGTGCAAACAATCCGAATAGAAGACGAGAGTTTAGGCATTGGCCACCTCCACCGCCACTGATCGACACTCAATCTTCAGGTCAGGCCTACCTTGTCTAGTCTTCGCTTCTCATAAAACTCATGTTAAATCATTTAGTCAAAGCTTCATTGTGAATATTTGTATTAATCGCAACGCGCGCTTTACCAAATAATTAAGATTTTAATCTATTTTTGTAATTTCTCGCCGTTACAAAGGGCGTTTCATAATGTTGGTGTAAATACATTCTATAAGACTGCTGTAGGAATATTATGTGAATTTGTATATAGATTGTAAATAAATGTCCATATAAGTCACGAGTATACTATTTATGTATTTTAATAAAGCCATTGTGATAATTTTTGCTATATATCATTTTTTTTATTTTTAACCCCTTAGCATAGGTACACACTGACACAAACACTTGCTAGCTTTTACAAAACAGTAACTTATGATAAGTTAGTTTTACGAAAAACACAATTTTATCATTTAGATTACTTTGAAACAGAAGAATTAAAAGGTACATAACTTATAGAAATTAAACAACATAGTCAAGAACTCATCACTATTATAAAACTTAACAATGTTTCTTTATGTTTCAAGCCAGGGCATAAGTTCGTTCATAACGTTTTAAATCCATTTAACTGTTTTAGCGTGTAGCATGCATATCGACCGTTTTTGGCATTGAAATAATTGTTACATTAATGTATCTCCAAGTGTTAGTAAAAATTCGTACTTTAAAGTACAAACTTAGTAATTCTCCTTAGCTAAATCCAACGTCACACATACACTACACAATTACACAAACTTCATTACTTAATACAAAGGAACAATTCAAACACAATAAATGTCGCGTGTTTAAAAATAAAAGAAAAATAAATAGAGTTTATAATTCCGCAAAGGGGGATTGTGTTGAATGATATGGGAAGTCTGTATATGTTAAGGTAAATATATCTAGAGTTGGCTATATAATAGAATGTCATAAGATGTGAAATTAAAGTTAAGATCCTTATAATCATTATGTTCAATTGATTGATAAAAATGTCATGTAATGTTGTACTGTTAATAATTATTTGACTAAGTCTGCCTACCACAATTTACTGCAGAACACATGCCACTCTCAAACTAGGTACAAACCCCCAGTAGGTAGGTTTTCCTCTCTCCTCCTGCAGGTTTTCCCAGCCAGCCACTTTGTCAAGGTCATCGGTCTACCTAACTGAGGAAGCGTCGCTCGAAGCCTGCTGCTACGCCGTCTACACTGAGACTCAACTGCTGTTGCACCATGCATCGGCTGTTGTTTTATTGACAAACATGGCGCCCACTGACGCTCTTGTTTACAAACCAAGCAATGTTGATTAGTAAGTTGGTGGTAAGCTGTGTTTTATGCGGATCAATGGTTGAAAATCTTGCTAGATAAGTTAAATATTAGACAGATATGGGTCTTGAGCTTGAGCTAACCTATTCTTGATTTTGCTGAGCTTAATAAATCATTTTAGAGAACAATATCATATTCATATTTCATATTCATTTATTTGTATACCATAATGACAGTTAAGGGGTTACAATGGCTTATAGCTATAGTACAGCAATGCACCCTGTAAGGGCACAGTAACATTAAGTAACAAAAAAGATTACCTACATTGAATTCAAATTAACATAAAAATTTTTCAGTCGGACTATTCTGCGAAACTGCAAAAAGTCAGATGAAGTCAACTATCAACCCCAAGTAATAGTATGGGATGATAGTGCACTAACTAGTTTTTCAATATGAGTAAAACGGAAACTTACAAAATAAGCTGGTAAAGCAGTTTTAATACCACCAAATGAAACTAAATTAAAGCTTGTTATTACAGATATTTAACGTACAGACGCCAGCACATCAAGTTACCCCAATGTGTCAAATTTCTTTGATCGTTTTTCAACTTTATGTCAAACAGAATAAGATTAGTATTCAATTGGGAAAATTTGACACATTGGGGTAACTTGATGTGCTGGCGTCTGTGCATTTCAAACAAAAGTACAAACAAAGGTACGTGATAATTTGGATTAGACTTCGCACTATTTTGTATACAAACCTTTATGACTCACGCACTAGCTTACACACGAAATGGTTTAGCTTGATAACGTCTGAAAGTTTGTTTATAAAGGAATGCAATATTTCTATTTATAAGTACCAGAATGTTATTTTCAGCGTAGGCATTAATTTTCATATAATTTCTCTAAACTACATATATTTTGGTAGAATCAAACCAAAAGGTGATCCGAGAGTGATTGAACAAATTAACAGGTTTCTTATGTTGTAACCGTGTTTTTTCTAAACTGAAGACTTATTTGCTAGTAGGTACTGATTTAAATTAACATGTTTTTGTTTTCTTAACCTTTCAAGAAGTAACCAAAACACTCGGCTTTATCTTACACAATCGTAGAGAAAAAAAAGAAGTGCTCCCAAAATGTTTGCATTAAATTTTACGAAATTAAATAAAAAAAAACAATAGACATAGAGGCACGGAACGCTACCTGCAGCGAAATCTGACAAAGCCCGGTGAACGTGACCAGAATATAGCGGTCATCTCCTCCATATCATAATCGCAGGGACTCACCCACAGAATTTTAAAATCAGAATCTTCGTAGTATACCCTCAAAAGGAACTTTCGTAGAATCTAATTAATTATACTTTCGTTTAGAACGTACAAAAGTACAGACCTATTATAGTACCATTTGTTGTTTTTTACATAACATTACGCCAGTTATTCCTGAAGGACTAGAAAGAGGTGTAGCTTGTAGTACACACAAGGCTACACAACAAGCTATACATTTCCAATATAAGCTTATCTCACATTGTATAGGATTTTTTTACAATGCGAGGTCAGCGTAAACTAGAAATTTATATCTTCATGTGTAGCTGTGTGTACATCCGCATTTCGCCAGATACTAAAATTATAAATATATAAATATTCCACAACTTTCACACAACGCCATCTAGTCCCAAGCTAAGCAGAGCTTGTGTTATGGGTACTAAACAACTGATAAATATACTTATATATTTCTAAATACATACGTCTCAAATATAAATTAAATGATCGTGCTCATCACACAAACATTTGTCCTAGGTGGGAATCGAACCCACAACCTCGGGCATAGCAGTCAGGGTCACTAACTACTAGATCAACAGGCCAGTAAAATAATGTTTTAGTCTCATCTTATTTGGGGCAAGCATATTAGATGGGACTGCAGATCAATCGGGCACAAATCCAGACTCCCAGCTGCGATGAGATATTTCCGATGTAGTAACTCAATAACACTTTAACGAAACTGGGTGTCAAACCCAGTACCTCATATTCAGGTGCTACTAAACCAACGAGACTCTCAGTTGTGGGTTTTTTTATGGGACCAGGTTTTGTCTTCAACTAGTCGAGAAGAAAGTAATAGATGAATTTAAGATCTTTTTAAAATTTTGCCTATACCTGAACTAAAAGATTTCCTTTGTTTTAAATTAAATCAAGGTTTGTTCATTTCTTACTTCTATACAACTCTTTTCTTTATGATTCTATCACATAAACGACTGTGGCAACCTTTATCATTCACATCGCTCCAAAAAATATTAAGACATATTCGACCAAGAAACTGTTAATGAGTTGATACGTGGCTCAAACATACCTCCTTTGACCTGCCCGACATACTTGGTCGAATAAACTTCATAACTCTTTTGCTGTCCACGTATCCCACAGTCCCTTATATGCTAATTCACATGCTTCCGTATATTTCTGATCTCCTGGTACAGACGTATGTAACAATTTAATATGAACCTTATTCTTTTGTATTAAAGTTGAAAAACTGTTATAGACTGTGTCTGTGTCTAACTGTGTCTGGTTAAAAAAAATCACAGAATGGGGCAGTTTAATGTGCTGGCGTACAAAATTTCCTTGTACAGACGCCAGCACATCAAGTTACCCCAATGTGTCAAATTTTCCCAATTGAATATGAACGTTATTCTGTTTGACATAAAGTTGAAAAACGATTAAAGAAATTTGGCACATTGGGGTAACTTGATGTGCTGGCGTCTGTACCTACAGACGCCAGTGAACCGAGGTATCTCAAACTGACAAATTTACCCAATTGAACATGAACCTTATTGAATTTGTTATAAAATTGAATAACGGACAAAGAAAATTTGACAGATTGGGGCAGTTTGATGTGCTAGACAATTTCCTCCAACGCCAACACATCAAGCTACCTCAAACTGACAAATTTTGCAGATTGAGCATGAACCTTATTAAATTTGTAATAAAGTTGAAAAACTATCAAATTAATTTGACTGATTGGGGCAGTTGTGTGTGCTAGCGTCAGTACACAATTTCCTTGTACAGACGCCAGCACATCAAGTTACCCCAATGTGTCAAATTTTCCCAATTGAATATGAACCTTATTCTGTTTGACATAAAGTTGAAAAACGATCAAAGAAATTTGACACATTGGGGTAACTTGATGTGCTGGCGTCTGTACCTACAGACGCCAGTGAATTAAGCTGACTCAGTGACAAATTTTCCCAATTCGACATGAACCTTATTCTTTAGGAAATAAAGTTGAAAATTCATCAAAGAAATTTGACATATTGGGGTAGCCTGATGTACTGGCCCCTGTACTAAGACATCGTAGACTAGTTAGGTCAAGGCCAATTTGAATATGCAACAGTTTAATAGTCTTCACTGGTCATCTGCCTCTTGTGCATTAACCTATTTAAGTAGTTCCATTAAATTTTATTGGCTGGGAAGATTGTCATGGTGATAATACTGTGTAGTCTTGGTGAGTAAATAGCATGACAAATTTGAGTGACGTTATGGAAGCGAGTGGCCTATTTTGTTAGTTATTGTTATATTTTTGTTAAGCAATCGGATGATTAACTTTCAGTGGTGTGGTTTTTAAAAGTCGTAGGATTAGGTTGCCGCGTGGGCGTATTTGGTTTGTCCAACAAGTTAGAATTTGAAATAGGAAGATAACAAAAATCCGTTTCTTATTCAAAAATCCGTTTCTTATTCATAAAATGTTACTTACTTTATTAATCATGAATGAATCTTTTTTTTTCCTCCACTATCAAGTCCATCCAAAGGTTGTCTGTAAGAGATCGCTTTTAGCGATAAGGCCGCCCATTGTATCACCGCTTGTAGCCCTTAAAATTATTATTTGTAAGTATTAATGGTGTACAATAAAGAGTATTCTATTCTATTCTATTCTATTCTATTCATGAAATAAAAATAATACGAAACATTTCTAATAAATTAGTCTTTTATTAAATTTAATAAAAAACCGTGATAAAAACCCCATCATGCAATAAATCTAACAATAAATTGCATGATAGCACAATGAAACATTATCAAAACATCCAAAAGGTATAATCACTGATTGAAATCTTCACCACACAAATAAAATTATGAATTTACAATATTTCGCTATTGAATTCAATAACTTTCAAATGAACTTACAATAATTCATAATAATTAAATGAATAACAGCGAATAGAATGTAATATTACACATTTATAAGAATACAACAGAAATTAATGCAGTTACATTAACATTTATATTACTATACCAATTTAAATTATTGGATTTGAATACAATTTCGCTGTACTCATATTAAAATACCACTTTAAAACTGCTTAATACAGAAGTTTATTTATTACATTTAATTACCGAATACATACTCAATAAATACCTAACTCATGTTTAAAAAATAATAATAATAATTATTAATATTTAATGGAATCCTGAAATATTTGACTTATATCTAAGTGGTCAGTTGTTTTTAATGCATGTATGGATGGATGATGGCGTAACGAGTTTTACAATAAAATTGGTAGGTATCATTGACACTCCTTTGACTTCTAGTAATTATTGGGAGTTTGGGAGAGATTTGGCTCAGCAGCTGAACGATACTGGTTAATACTAACCTGAAACCAGTTTTAAAATATTAATGCTTTCACTGTGTGTCATACTATTGAAGTAATCATTCATTAATTGTTTACTCAACAGAACAAAAAAAAAAGAAATTACTTAGTAGTTACCACTGTGTTGTGTATGTTGAGAATACGAGTAGATGTAGACATCCCTGTTCTCACAGTGCGATTAACTATTACTTTATCGTCGCCAAAAGTAAATTCAATATTTTGTTTAACCTTTTAATCGTGTCAATTAGAGACACAATAGATAGACAATGACAGCGCGGACGCCGGTGTCCTCTTGAGGTTTAGCGAATTAAGAGTTCCGTAAAGTGTGCCAAAAAGACCTGGCTGTCACTTTATGGCCATCATGGGTGAATACTACGGCAATTATAGATATAAAATAAATTAAAATAGTTTTTTTTTGCGACACCAAACCCTTAAACCACAAGTTCGACTCACATCTAGGCGTTTTTTTACATTATAATCTTTACTAGTAACAAGCTATAAACAACAGCTATCCAATGATATAGTTATGACAATACAGTGAGAAAACTACTTTTAGTGTCAACAAAATGTTATCAGATGATGATTCATCCTCATAGACATCGTTGTAATAATCTCACGCTAGGATCCGGCAACCATAGGATTAACACAAATGGATCTAATTGAACTCAGACCTGCTACGGAATCAGGTTATGGGGAGCAGACAATTGAATCTAGGGAATTAACCTATGAGGTCTAGACACTCACACACAGACTAGGTAATCTCCTCTTCATTGTCCTTTATTAAACTATAACAGAGAGGAAATGGTACCGAGGTTTGACTATGAATATTATGTCCGATGTACAGACGTTAGCACATCAAGTTACCCCAATGTGTCAAATTTGGAGTATTCCCGTCTGAGCACCTATTTATTGAGCACCTATGCATTAACCTATGGGAAATGGCAATACCTGTGGTGCTAAATGCATAGGTGCTCAAAAATAGGTGCTCATACGGGAATACTCCTCAAATTTTCCCAATTGAATATGAATCTTATTCTGTTTAACATAAAGTTGAAAAACGATCAAAAAAATTTGACACATTGGGGTAACTTGATGTGCTGGCGTCTGTACCTGGAATAGTTCCTTACAAGTTATTGTAATTTGGGTAAAAGGTAAAACCATACGATGTAAAACTTTGAAATTCAACCTAATCGTGCACAACACATCAGCTACATAACACATCAGTAATATCCAGTATAAGCTGATCTCGCATTGTATAAGATTTCCGTACACTGCGAGGTCAGCGTAAATCGTAATCATAATGCGTAAATGTATAACTGGTCTGCTGGTCAAGTAGTTAGTGCCCCTGACTGCTATGCCGGAAGTCGTGGGTTTGATTACCACCCAGGACAAATTGTTTGTATGATGAGCACGATCTTTCTGTGTTTGGGTATAATTTATCTTTATAATGTATGTATTTAGAAATACATAAGTATGTTTATCAGCTGTTTAGTACCTATACCACAAGCTTTGCTTAGTTTGGGATTAGATGGCGTTGTGGAAAAGTTGTGGAATATTTGTTTAGTTTTATTTTTTATTTTATTTTATAGCTTGATTTGTAACTAAAAGTAGACCATCGACTTTTAAATCACAACCGTATGGCCTCATAGTAAGTAATACCGAAATATTGAAAGCTGCACCTACGTCAGCACGGAGGATATGAAACACCATGAGATTATATGAATAAACAGACCTATGATGACAACGATAACGCGCCCCATGCTACTAAACTACGTCATTTAGGTAGTCAACAAGTGAAAGTGACGCATCAAATAGATCATAGGTGACACACATGGTGACCTATAAAACTACCATGATACAATTTTCACAAGTAGTATGCTGACGTTTAGCAATTCATATTAAATTATAAGGTAGCTCGGTAAGGAAACGCCACTTATTGATAACGATAAGGTATATGACGGAACCACTACTACTGTTTGCTTAACTGATTCAGTGCTTTGAGTATCGTCATTCATCAATCAGACATTTATTGGATTAGTTAAGCTTGATAAATTAAAGTATCGATTACACAGTTTTTTTTCCTCAAATGGCATTCACTCTTCATTAGATGTTTGGAATTGACAACATTTCAAAATTGACATGACCCTAAAACAAAAATACCGTTTCTTCAATTTTGTATGCTGAGTTCAAATATATTTTTATAAATTTGTTTATTGTTTAGTTTCTGAGAAAAAAAATAAAAACCCAAAAACATGCGATGACGTCACTTATACGGTAGAATGAGGTAGTTACCTTTGTGTAAATTTTTTGCAAATTTTTAAGTTATAACCATTATCTCAAACATGACTTATCTAATGTCAAACTAGACATATCTAATGTCTAATTAGACATATCTAATGTCAATGTGTAACATTGACAACTGCTAAATGATAGTGACATCTAAGTAACAGTTTTTTTTTCACGTATCACATAGCAAAGGATGTATCGCCATTCCACCGTATGAATGACGTCATTTGGCGCTTACGTCTTTTTAGAATGCACCGAATTCCAAAGTTAAAATTATGAATGAAAAGTACATTAATTTCGAAAAACCAAGACATATGAGTCCTCTAGTTTTGGATTTACTTTTATATGACGTAATAAAACATGCAGGTTAAAATTTTGAAATGTTGTCAATTATAGTTTCTATTTTGCCAAATTGCGTTTGGAGCAGCCAAAGAGATTTAGGATACTATAGATGTCATAGAAAAACTGTGATCCCAGATCTCAGTAGCGCCATTTAGCATAATATAGCAATATTGGAGCGGCAGCGGAGCGCATACTTAACAGGACTCATGAGTGTGCTCTAGAGCTCCACGCTCATTCCACCATCTCCTTTCTTCCATCGGGAATCCAGACGTACTGCAGGTTATCACCCATTCCTTGTAGATGTTCCACACATTCGCACGAAGCGCTTTACCTATTCCTTCATTATGCGCACAGCCAAGGAGTGGAATTCCCTGCCTGCATCAGTGTTTCCTAGTTCATATGACCCCAATCTGTTCAAGTCGCGAGTTAATAGGCTTTTTTTGGGTAAGCTCGTTCCATCGTCGACCTCATCTCTGTCCGCAGGAAAAGATTGAGGTCAAGAGTAGACCCATTACATATAAAAAAAAACCACTTGTGTCCTCTAGGACACCGGTATGGGATGAAAATTTTCTTCGTGATCCCGTCAGTAGTAAGTATTTAATGTCTTTGGGAGCTACACTACACACTTGGGTGTAAAATCGACTGCAAGTCAAGTCCAACTGCCGGTCGTTTTAGTAAAAGCCAGGCCGTGAAAACTTGAGTGAAGTGAGCTGTCAATGCCTAGCATTAGTATGGAATGACAGCTCAATTTGCTCTCATTACGCTTACATTTTCACGCGGTGAGATTTGACCAGAATCGCACTGCTGCTGGTAGGATTTTTTAGGGCTTAATCGATTACCAGGCATTGGTTTTTAGGCCAAAACAGTTGCAGGCACGACCATATTACAAGGACAATGTTTTAAAAGATAAAATAAAAGTAGCTAAAGTAGTGAAGTATGAATTAAATTACTCAGTACCTAATCTTAAAAAAGGTCACTGCGATAAATTAATAATACTAGCCTGCTGGCAGTGCTACCTATATGCGTTTTTTTGTAAAATCACTTCTGAATCCGCAGTGAAATCATCATGAAGTTAAAAAATTGTATTCTTAAATGGAGTGATTTCGATACTGGTGCCACCAAGTGATTACCAAAGTGAGAGGAACTAAAACCGGTGAGTATTTTGACGTTGACTTGTGAATACCGACACTTGTACAGGCGACATGAGAAGCGTAGTAAGTATGACTTTTAAGATGATTTGCGAAATGACTTTCGAGTTCCTTAAAATTATAAAGTTGTCATTGTGTTTTAGTTCCACTATTAAACTTATCATTGCAAATGTTGGGGTCGCCGTCATCAAACATGACTGTGGGAGAATCGTTGAAAGCAAAACAATTTTACGTGGCATTTGTCATACAATGATACTACCCATTAACACCCACTCCTTCACTTATTTCATCAATTAGAGTATCACACCCACAGATACTGTTATTGTCGTATTGTTTATTTCTCGACTCCTTTCTGGTGCTATAATTGCTTAATAAAATGTATTGTCTTGGTCTGTTATTAATTTTTGTTTGTCTTACATACGTGTTAATACTGTGTACTTTTCTACAAATCATTTAATAAATGAAAGTAAACATTGCATTCGTTTTGTTTAGACATGAAAACTGCACAATGAGATAAATTAAAATAACATTAGATTTGTTTATCAGAATTTTATTCTTTTGACGCCTTATTTGTCTTTGAAATGTTTAAATAAATACATAGGTAATCAAATTTCACAACTTTTACACAGCGCCATCTAGCCCCAAACTAAGCAAAGAATGTGCTATGAGTACTAAATAACTGATCAACATACTAACATATTTCTCAATACAAACATATTATAAAAATACTCAACAAATGATTGTGCTGATCACATAAACATTTGTCTTGGGTGAGAATTGAACATACTACCTCCGGCCAGCATAGTAGTCAAGTCCATTTACCACCAAGACCAGGCCAGGAGTATGTAGAACTTATCTATATTTATTCTAGAATTATTATGAATAGTTATTGTTATTATTATTCACAATCATTCTAGAAAGTGTTCTTACTTTGAATGCAAATAGCAATTTACGTTACAACTTTAAAGATTCTAGAGATGTTTCTTTTGTTTATTTTTTTATATTGAGTTGCTGATTACATCGTCAGGCTCAAAATCAGCTAGCACAAAAAGTCAACAGAACGGATATCTAATTCCATTGTCTTCAATATTCACAGTAGCAACATTCTCAAAAGGCATAAAAGAGAAAAAAGTTTCCAAATGCCCATAAAACACATGGAAAGGTTATGACTCATTGTTGACTCCCTATTGACATAAATACGGTAGTCGTAATAAAACGGTCTTAGAACCATGACATAAATTCTCCTAAGTATCTCTCTGTACCTTTTGTTGTATTTTTTGTTCCATAAATATCACGCAAAATGTTTACTTTGTCTTATTCTTAGTTTTTATTATCCTCTTTGTTTTTAACAATGGGCTCATGTTGATTGACATTCTTGAAAGGCTTTTCTTACCTGCTTAATATTGCTGTCAACAGTATCTTAAGGTTTTATTGTTTGGTAGTTTCGTAATGCTTTTTTTTAATGAGCAATATTATGTTGCGCACATAGAAACGTAACAGTCAAATGAAACATTTACGAAAATGTTGTAAATTATTACACTACAAAGGTCAGTTTTAGAGTCACCTTGGAGTTAGGAATTTCTTCTTCTTCAAGGAAGACTGCTACTTCTACGTAGCATTGTCTAACATTTAGCAATATTAAATACAAACAGTTATTTTTTTTTAACCTTTAATGACCATGGAAAAGAAAGGTAAACGTTAAATTAGTGCCTGTCGTCGTTAGCTACGGACCCAACCAGACATGTATGATGCCCATTAAATTGTACCATCCTACGCACTACAACATCAATCGATTTAACATCAGCCTCATAAAGTATCAACTAGCTTGACATCACATTTTATAGCTCATCTACTTTAGGTGCCATAAATAATGTACTTAATGATCACATTATTTGTAATCAATCCGCAAAATATCCTGACCTTTAAGGTAACATTAAGTAAAGATACAATTTCGCATTACAGTGTAATCAATCAAGACGAACTTAATCCGCATTTAAACGTACAATATAACCGCTAACGATGTCTCTATGATATCATCGTGCTATGTCGAAATAATTACCTTTATGGGTGTTTGATTAAATGCGAATAACGTGCCTGCTTCAATTATATCATTCCTACGCGCTAGATAATAGAGGCTGCGCAAGTAAATGTAGATGACGAAGGCAGAATAGATGCGGTAAGTGAAAATTGCGCCAGCGCTAGATTACACGGATCACACAACTACCTACTTGCTTTATCAAAATGTGCTGGTCTCGCAAAGCCAGTAAGAATTTTAAATCTTACTGTCTGCAGAAAAAAGATTATATTACATGTATGCATTGTTTTTCACCTGACCAAAAGACTAGGGTTTAAATTTCGTCAAACAAACATAAAAAATCAAAAATACCAAATGACAATATAATCAATAATGACTAACTTTTAGAAGTTCATTTGGTATTTCGAAGCCGAAAAGAGAAGAGCTTTAGAAAAGTAGCTTAAGCATTATCTGCCTATGTATAATTCTCCCACAGCAGCAAATCAAAATCTGAAGAAATATAATGTCCCTCCTCTCTGTGAGTGGAATGAATAGGGAATGACACATGTTTTAGAGTTTTTGGTTCCAGTACATGCAGATTCTTCACGATGTTTTCTCTTACTGCTTTGAGAGCACCGGAGATAATTTAGAGAAATGGAAATTACATAATAATATTATTATACTACGAACAAAGACTTAAAATAAATAAATTTGTGTAAGTACCACCACTCTACCACTAAACATTCATTCTAGACACTAAACTATCACAAACGATTTAGCCCAACTAAAACATTGCCTCAAACAGCTGAACTTCTAAGTACACAAACTTCAAATTGAATAATATCTCTAATTAATCAAATAATTGTGGCAAAGACATTGAAGGACGAATGTAATTCGACGATTACATCACAATAGAACATTATGTTGAACCTGATTGATTACACTTAGTTAATGGGAATTTCAGAATGAACAATCCGACTAAATGTTACGACTATCTGTTTGTAATTGGTGTGCAAACAAAGATCTCTGTGTTCGCGGCATTAATTTCACGTTTGAGATACGTCGTAATCATAACATGAATTCGTGTTTCTGTAATGCATTCGGAGAGGAACTTGACTAGGCATCCTTGTTTATTGATGATAATTTCTGTCTTTAGGTTGAATTGTTAACTAGATGTACTTAGGTATTTATGTTATCCTCTGTTTTAGTGTAATTTCGTGTACCTATTTGTTTGTTTCTGTTACATAATACGAATGTTTAGTTTGTATCTAAACTTAAATGGGGATTTAATGTATTATTTGTGATTACAGAAATGTAGTGTCTATTCTGCAGGCCCAGCCATATTACAAATTCTAATTCTATTATAGAAAGAAAATGGCGTAGGTATATGGAATCAGCTGTTTGTCAACTGTCAAGTGTATTTAATTTTCTGGCATATTACAAATTCTATTCGTTAACACTTGACAGTTGATAAACAGCTGATTCCATATACGCCATTTTCTTTCTATTGTCGCCTTATCGATTACGATAATAGAAATAGAATTTGTAATATGGCTAGGCCTGCTGGCTACAAATTTTACGTAATTATGCCAACATACTTTTAATTTTCGTTTTAAGTAATAATGTTAGCAGTGACCTCCACTAAAAATGCTTAGTTCCTACTTAAGTTGTTTATGATGATGATAGCTTTTAATCCAACGTGGGTGAAAATAAAGTAAAGAGTACCAAATACCCACATTATGGAGCTGATTGTTTTGTAATTGACATAATGTGTCTTAACAAAAGTTTTGAATGTCATTGTAAGAAAGCTTTAGAAAAGGGAAAGGTCACACTGGCGTCGAATAGACTGTGCAAAAAAATATTTGGTGAAATACAGAGTGAATACAGACCATCATCTACTTAACATTTTTCCAACTCTATTTAGGTCGGCTTCCAGTCAAACTGGATACAACTTAATACAGACTCTCTGCACAACCCAGTTACAGGGTACTACGGTGCCCTTTGTTACGGTTGTCAAAAATCTTAAAATGAATGTGATCTTTTCGAGGCGCGGAGGAGTCTTGATATGTAATAAAATTTTGCATATTTAATCTATATATGACTTGTAAGAATCATATATCAATAAAATACTATGACTACTATGACTATGACTAATAAATGGCCCATCTAAGCGTAGCTTAACCTTCAATCGATCCATGTAGCTGCTTTCATTCAGCCCAAAAAAAAAAATGAAAAAAGAAGACACATGGCGTCTTCTCAAAATAAATAAAAATGAGGGTCAAATATTGATGATTACAAAATCTTACCTAACAGTTATTTCGTAGATGTCAATAACAATCACTCTCTTACCAAACGTTACGCTGCTGCGACCACTCGAACACAATTTCGACCACTTCAATATCTTCATTTTCGCTTACGACATTTCTATCTGATTTATCATTATCATTTCGAATCCATTCATTAGTTGTAAGGTAAGATTTAATGACGTTGATTTTAATTACACAATGGGCCAACACTTCATTAAATTGTCACTCACGATGGTTCTTTCCGTAATAATCTCTAAGATGTGACGTAATATGTTCCTACTGACTTTTGACATCATTGTGAGTTATTGACTTTTGAAGACGCATTCATTTGAATTGGATAGAATGTTTGAGGTTTCTTTGTATTTCGAGTGCTCCATTTTTGGATTCAATGACTGTTGTAATATCTTATGTAACACGCTTCGTTTTATTTCATAAAGGAATTTAATCATTCTTTGCCACTTAGTCAATAATTATATTTTAATACCAAGATAACCTTTTTTGCGAGCTAGATGAGCTTGTGGCTAAATTATAACAGCCGCATGGGTCGATCGAAGGTTAAGCTACGCTTGACGAGGTCAGTCCGAGGATGGGTGACCATTTATTACATACCAAAACTTCTCCGTGCCTTGGAAAGCACGTTAAACCGTTGGTCCCGGCTGTCGTTTGTAGATCTTTGACAGTCGTTACTTGTAGTCAGAAGCCCAAAAGTCTGACAACAAATTTAACCAAGGGGTATCATGTTACCCAGTTGTTGGGTTGTGGAGGTCTAACAGGCAGTTGCTCCATACACTGGTATTTAGCTTTATCCGGTTAAACTGGAAGCCGACCTCAACACAGTTGGGAAAAGGCTAGGCAAATGATGATGATAGCATTTTTTGCTTAGAATATCAAGGTGACAATACCCCATCGGTGGTCGTTTGGGTATTTACACCTTGATGTAAAACGGTCAATTTTTAATTCCAGAAGGGAAGAAAAAAGAAAACAAAGGAACATTTTCTTTTTAATATAGGTATTATAAAATTATATTGTTAAATTATTGTACCCACGTATAGCTGTTCCTATATTCTTCAGTTCTTTACATAGAATCATAATCAAAATCAACATTGGGAGTCAAAGCTTGATAATCCCTATACCAACGTCAGCAAAACTGTCAATAAAATATACAGAAACCAGTAAGTAATAAACGTTACTTTTATAGCTGTAGATATGAAAACATACGTAAACACAAACAGCACCGTATTTTTCTTCCCCATGACGTCACTTCACCCTCCACAATTTCCATAATCGACTCACGAAGCCCATTCTAACCTAAAACATACCTACATTACCTACCAGTACCTACCTAGTCGTAAACAACGCGTCGTGTTTTTATTAAAATTTCTTTAATAATTTCGCCTCGTTTGCTCGCCAAGTGGGTCATGGGACTTCTACATAGTTGTTGGCAGTACCACAGGCTTGCCGGTCACTAGCCCGCAAAAGGGGGTATGTGGAGAGATAGAAAATAGTTTTAAAGAGGACTCCATCGGCATTCACTACGGACGGCAAGCGGGAAGCCTGCCCTAGTTCGGATTTCAATTATCCACCTCAACCATTTGTTTTCTGAACGCAAAACGAAACAAACATCGGAGCTCTGAATGTGTTACTAGAAAGAGCGCATATTTTCAGAGGATTTTATTCGACATGCGATAAATACTTACTTTTTTTTACTCTCTTTTGTTTTGTAAACCATAATGTCAATATAGTAGACCACAGATAAAATAAGTACCTTTATCTGTGACCTACTATAATATTATAAACCTTTGGTACAGTTTTCCTTTAGATAATATTTTGGTTTATATGGTTTGTTTAATATGGTTAGTAATGTAGGGACAAACATACAACAATGACATACGTAATGAGTTAATGAAAAAAAAACAATCAAACAAATCCATACTCCATCTGAGTAGGTAGTTAACCAAAGGTAAACAATCTTGACAAGTCTTTTTACATAAACGCTTATTAATTGTTTAGTCACAAGGCTTTATTACTTTTTTTTTTAACAGGATGTGGGTATCTGTAACATGCCTAACAATAAAGGGTAAATGACATTTGCAACGGTATAACAAAACGTGTTCCAAGCTTGCTACTTCAATAATGGTCGCCAAAATTCTTAAAAAAATGAATTAAACTTTATTCCCGAGATACTCGAGTCATAAAACGTGTCATCATCAGAGTAAGATAAGAAAATAATGCATGCGGAATCCATTATTTTCTACTTGCTATGCACTCATGTCTATCGCAAATTAAGTATGTGCGAGAGGGATAGCAAGTTAATGTCAAATTAAATTTCTTGTCAAAACCTACAAAAATCGTGTAGGGCAGTGTGTCGATGTCACCGCGATCCTGTGACGTTGCAAATGTTATGGTTTTGTAAACGCATTATTCGCTGCCATTGAAGCGCCCGCGCCGCGCCACCGCTGCCACCGCGGCCGCCCGCTATTGAGTTCATAAACATTGTGAATTGGAAACTTGATTGAGCGAGAGTGAAAGATTTACTTTTATTCGTGACAGGACACGTTACGTAGTAGGTACTAAGTTAAATTGTTAAGTGAATTGTGCAAAATCAGACGCTTAGTTGGTCTGATTTCAATGAAACGGCTTTTGAATACGCCGCCGCCGATATTATTTGCACACTTGATTGTTCTAGCTGGTTTTTTGTTGTGGGGTTGTTTGAAAAGTTAACTTTAAAGAAATGAGTTAACATTTCTGTTAATATATTAAAACAAATGGACATCTTATCAAGAGTCAAAAATAAAATTTTGAGACGGTGTAATTTGTTCGTACGGGTTTATTGGTGGACATTTATTTAAAATCATACTATTTTATTAAAGGCGGTATCTAGTAATAAGGTAGTGTTTGATCAGTGATTGTGATAAATAACTTGATTAGTAAGCTACTTGAGGGTGACTATGACTATTCGGTTAATCATCTGTGATTCAGTGTTATTGTTTTTGTTGAACATTAATGGAAATATATTAAAGCGACAAAAGATCACGGAGCAGCGGTGGGGCGCGCTGTTGCCGCTCATCTCGCAGGTTAGTGGGTAAACCAATTTTTAAAATGGTGTTCTTTTCGTTTTAATTTTTATGTCCTTATTTTGTTTGGATATGAAATTAACATTGGTGATAGGATTTATAGTGGTATTGCTAGTGGTTTTATTTATTTTTGTTTCGTCGTCTCGACATTAATTGAGATTTAATTCCTTATACAAGGTGTTTTTTTATATCCCATAACTCTATAGGTAGTCCAAAAATGCATAGTTTCGGAGATATCATCAATCATTATTAAATTATAAGTTGTTTAGTACCCATAACACAAGCTCTGCTTAACTTGGGACTAGATGGCGCGGCGTAGTGTGAATAGTCGTGGAATTTATTATTTCTTTTATTATTATTATAATTAATTAGATTAAAAATTGTCACCAGTACCACGAATCTTCTTTCTAACATCACTTTTCTGTCACGTAAGGGTGTTTTACATTAATAATCATGACTTTGTAGAATTATTTTGTATGAAAAATTAAAAAAAGGGAAGATTGAAACATAATTCATATGCCAGTTGATTCTTCGATATGGTCTCAATCATACCCTAGAGTTAAGGGATATAAAAAAAAACATGTTGTATAATAAATTATGAAGCTAAAGAATAATGGATACAAGTCCTGCAATACTATTTCTTGTCCAGAGTTATTTGAAACGCGTATTTGTTTAGAGCCGACTCTAAATTTATCAACACGTAGTATAAGATCCGATTATAATTTTCTTCTAACCATTTAACGATGTTTTTAACTACATTTAGATTATTATACTTTTCTAGAGAAAAAAAAAGCTTTTAGATGTTTTTTTACAGACATAAGTAGGTAGTACTCATACGTGTAAATATGTTGTGTAGTATTCTGTATTTTACAGAATTCATATAAAGCACACCTAAATAAGCACACCTCAAATCCTTTGTCCAAAACACTCATTTGGCATCACTCCTATTTTTCTAAATCTTTTTTTCTTCTGATAAAGTTTTCAAAGCAGTCTCTACGAAGCAGACCGTACGCTCAATTGTCAAACTTGTTTATATAAGTTTGAACACACTTGGAATAACAATCCTTTGTTGACGGTTCTTTTGAGCCTGCCCGTGACAAACTCAAAGGATTCGCTGCGAAGCGTGTCCACTCAAGATGGGAACATCTGTTATATTAAATTAAATGTCTTCCGTTGGACGTCTAAATATAGATTTATAATGTCAGATGTAAAGGTGTGCGGTGAGGGTGGGCGATAATTTGCAATGTGATGCGAATGTTGTTTGATGAGTGTATGGATGCAATTTATGTTATTATTTTGTTATAGATTAAAGAAGTCATTTAGGACTCAATAATTTTTTTTTTTTCATGTTCTAATCTAATCTGCTACGGAAAAAGATCAAGTTAGCCTTGACAACTGTGTGAGAAATACTTTTAAACTTTTCAAGAAATTATCATACACCTAGAAGTGAAACATGGTCAAACAATACCCATACCCAATACACATAATGAAATATCAACTCCACAAAGTTAATTTACAAAATTTGTATTGCGCTAACATAAAATATATTTCTCCTAGCAGCAACTAATTAAACAAAACAAACACAAACGCTGCGAAAATTAGATTCTAATTAAAGGAAATGTTCAAGTTTTCCATTGGTACGACACAAGCATTCATTAGTAGGTAAAGCGTGTCATTTTGTTCGCAACAGGCACTGAATACTTGAAAACGGCTAATATGCGGTAAGAAAGGGAGCCACGCACGCCGTATCACAACCAGACAAATGAAATTTCGCACAAATGAAAATTAGATGGTGAAATAATATACCCATTTAAGGTGTTCAACAAACCGTGAAGGAAAATAATAGTAGCTCCCAAGCAAAGCACCGAGAATGATATTATAGTAATTAAGAGCAAACTACCAGAAAATTTTGTCGCCGAACAATGTTTTCGGTACAACAATGCCATTAAATAAATACCGGAGTTTGCATCCGAAAGACGTCGTACTATTAACCAAATAAAACTGTTCATTAAATTCGTGATTTATGCTTTCGCGGCTTTTATTCATTGCGTTATAAATTCGCCCTCGTTCGAGATTTTACAGCTGAGTCCGGGAGATTTACTGGAAAAATACGTCGATTCCATTTCAGATCATCCCCCGAACGCGTTTGACTTATAAATACAAATTGAAATTTTATGTTAGTCCCCTTTAGTGTGATGATTTTGGGTTAAAAATACTCTCTTATTAAAAACACTGTGGTATTTCACATTACTTCTGAAGGCAAGGCACGATCGCGGAGAAAATTATTTATTTGCAAGAGTGCATCCCCATGATTACACAAGGCATCATTTTGTGTGTGCAATAAAGCGGTGGCTTATTAGGCCCTATTATAGGCACTCTTTTAAACTTACAAGTTAAATAAAATATAATGATTCTAGTTGCCCCTTACAAAAAGTGGGTTCGTATGGAGAAGAATGGGCAAGAAACTTCGTACTTACTCTTTTATAATAGTTTTTACAATATTTTGTATACGATAAAAAATGGGTACGCCAAAGTTCACCTAAATTTTCAACTCCGATTATTGGAAGTCCGAAAATGTTCTTCCTAACATTTTTCATCCTAACAATCACAATTTCTAACTACTTTGTCTTTAATGTTTATAATTCCAAAGGATTCAACTTCATAATGTCATCAATAAATGTAAAGGATAAAAAAAAGTAATGGTAGTATTAAACATCTGTTATACTTTTATTTGTTTTCCTATATTTTCTCAACATAACCATCATTTACACTATTATTCAAAGTCATATCTTTTTTTGTTTTAACCGTTGGTCGTAAAAACGACGTGGAAAGGATCCATAGGTTAGGTTAGAACTATGACCAACCACGCTCGAGCCGAGCGAGCGAAGCGAACGGTGCCGCGGTAGCGGCCGGCGAGCGCTACTTCGAAATTGGTCGCGAAATTTTTCTAAGTATTTTTTTCATAGTGCCCCCAAGACGACACTCTGACCTACGTTATGTAAAGCATACCCCAAATAATAATCATACTCTTAAATTAAAACTATAAATATCAACTTCTACCCACATATATTTTTTATTACACTTGGTAAATGTTTCTTTCTGAGTATGAGTGAAAATATTATAGTAATTACGTTTAGGGATAAAAAAACAGTAAGAGTTTAAATATATTATTTACATTATTGTTATTATTAATTACAATTTTCGGAAACATGAGTGTTATAAACATCGCCGGTAGCTCACTACAAATAGTATGAATGAAAACTTTAGGATGAAAAGTTTTAGGAAGAGTGATCATTCGGATTACAAATAATTGGGCTAGGCCCCGTGGTCGCCCTCGCAAACGCTGGCTGGACGTCGTCAAGTCCGACATGAGAGCCAATGGCCTGACCGAAAAGGATGTTGAAGATCGGGCAAAGTGGAAGAAGCTCAGTCGGAAGGCGGACCCTGGCAATAGCCGGGATTAACGCCAGGTGGAAGAGTAACCGAACTTTCAAATAACTGAAAGGTGGTTATCCTAAATGTTTGACTTATAATGAGCATTAATTGTATAATTTGTGCTAGTCCCTTGAACTATAAAGGTCGAAATGACTTTTGTTATCCAACTACTGATTCAAGTTGTTACTTTTGCGTATCAAAGTTTACAAACAAATTGTTCCTGCTAAAACATTTAGCGCTAGAGTCATGGGATATGCCGGTTCTTTCAGGTATCGTTATTTTCTTTATAAACATTAATGCTACCATCAAAGGCACTAGGCCTCGCTAACTGCATTTCACCATGGTCCATATACAGTAATACACCACCAATTTTTAATTAGTACAAATACTTAAAAGGCTTATTCTAAACGGTCTTCTCATTATATTTGTAAAGTATCAATAAGTAATATTCATAAACAGCAAAGTTATTAGCGTTTGTTTATATCCCAAAAAGTCACCCAATATAGAAAGAAAGAAAGAAATTCTGTTTTCGTTATTTAAGTTTCACTAAATAGAAAAAAAAAAAAAAAAAAATTTCATATTTAAATAGTAGATTATTAACCAAGGGGATAAAGCAGTGTCTTCTGTCGCGGGTGACGATTTAAATCGCGAGCGTAACGAAGGACTCGAGGTTTACTCCCGAGCGTAGCGAGGGTGTTAAAAACTTAAATCACGAGCGAAGCGAGGGATTTAAGACGAGTCCTGAGTGTAGCGAGGGATTTAATTTCACCCAAGACTAAGACAGCTTTATCACCGAGGAAAATACTCTACTTTTCGTACCATTTGCGAAAAAAATAACACAATAATAATATGAGATAAGCATTTATTAAAAATAATGACAATTAAAAGTAGACGTATTTTTAGAACATTAACTTATTTATAAAAATACATTAAAATAAACTTAACGTTTAAATATTTGAAGCATGAAGCAAACAACCCGGTTGTTTGCTCCATGATTTGAAGAAAACAAAAACGCGGCAAATTCCTAGATTTATATTTTTTTGTCGGAAAAGCAAAGGCATTAAGCTCATACGGCCTCGTCGGTTTTCGTAATTTTATTTAATTAATAATCATAACTGCATAATAAACGCGTATTCCTATTTCAAAAAGATGTATAATGCTATAAATACAAACTCAATGGTGTACGTGACACAGATGTAGTTCAGTATAAATTTCGGTAAGTTAGGTATTCCAAATTTAAATCACATTCTCTCCCTAGGGGATGAATGAAATCCAGTACAATTTTCTTTCCCTATTTTTAACAGATTAAAAATGACTATTGTTATGTTCGCTTTTTGTGGCCTAGAATGTCACTTTTTTGAGCAAGTGGTACGAAAAATTTAATTTCGTTTTTTTTACTTTTGATTACGCAAATTTGATCAGTAACAGGTACGGATACAGCCCAGTTTTTTTTATACTAATTCATAAATAGTAGTGTATAACTACTTAAAAATTCCCACCATGCGATGATCGTATCGCTCAATGAAAACAATACACAAACATTTAATACAAATATGATAAGAGTCCAAACGTGCCTCAGTATATTTGACTTTCCATCTCATCTCATTAACATGACCATCGTCAAAGCATTCCATTCATTATGACAGAACAAACATTACATTAACAGGTGTGTTAAACGATATCAGGAAGGTTTCCACACACTGAAGGCGATTCTGTAGAAACTCATTTTTTTTTAACTTGCAATGTTAAAAGTAGGTAGGTACGTAATATTGGTACTGCCTTTGTTACTTTTTTATCTCTTTGTGGCTCACATCTCGAGAAAATACGTGGTGATAGATAATATCTAAGTAACATATTAAATAAGTTTTTGTAATATTCGCCATGATTTTGGTCGATGCGTTTAGAAATGTCAATATGTTAGTACCTTTAGAAATTGCAGTTCATTTAAAATTGATAACTACTTCATTAGTCCCATTTATAGTTTTTTACAGAAATAACAATGCAATTTGCTGAAACTACACTGTCTTCTTACAATATATAAGTATATTAATCAGCTGTTTAGTACCCATAACACAAGCTCTCAGCTTAGCTTGGGACTAAACGGCGTTGTGTAAATAGTTGTGGAATATTTATTTATTTATTAATTTACTAACGAATTCAAACCTATCAAAAAGCACTAGAACGAACATAATAATTGACAGTATATTCTTCAATTTTCGGACGTTGTCGGCCCTCAAAAGTTTTCGCAAAACTTGAAAAATATGTATAATAATTCACGCTCCGCTTTCGCGGAGAATCCGCCTTTCTCTGTCCTCACCCTGTCATCTAATTCATTACATCGTCAATGTCTTTCCATGTGGCGACGTCCTAAAATATAATCGTATGAACACCGTCGACTTGTCCACACCTCATAATTTATTACCATCTTCCTCATTTCCAGGTAGTGAAAGTCTCAAACAAAATGGTTGACAATGGGCAAATAAAGCATCATCTCATTCTATGATATTATGCCCCTTTTTTCCCAGGTTTGTTCTAATCGTAGGCCAATGTTTGTTTTTATAACAGGTTGGACTTTGATGACTTAAGTTTAAAGTTGTTTTATGCTCTGACAATGTTGGTCGATTTTTTACGAGGACTGTCGAGATAATTTAGTGATACAAAATTTAGATTTAAATGCAGTATCGCAAGTAGGAAAGTAAAAGGCCAAATAAATAAATGAAATGAAATGTTATGATGAAATGAAATTATATTTATTTCTGTAAGTAGATCTTCCCAGATACATACAAAAAAGAAACTCAGGGGTCATGGTCTCTTTTAAATTAAAATAGTCTACAACTGTTACTTTTGTCCAACGCTATCTAGTCCTAAACTATGCAGAGCTTGTGCTATAAATAAACTTGTACTAGCTTGTGCTTGTACTTATACTAGACAACTGATAAATTTACCTATACATTTTTAATATAAACATATTATAGATAAACTACACCCAGACATAGAAAACAATTTCGTGCTCATCACACAAATATTTGATTTGGGTGCGAATCATACCCACAGCCTCAGGTATGTATAGCAGAAAGGGCCACTTAACCTAGACTAGTACCTATTTTACTTAAACAAAAGCCTGTCTACTGAAAACAATGATCTCCATTGATTAAACTGGTTGCTCCGTAACTATTGCAAAAATCTAAAAACGAAAGCCGAGGCTATGTGCTTTTCGGGCTCTTTGAGAGTACAGGGGCCATATCAAGCGTAGTAACGTTCAGTCGACCCATACGACTATTATTATGTAGATACAAAGACAACATACCGTATATTTTTTGGCTGAAATAAAGCAATAAAAGTGAGTCGTAAGTTTCCACTAAAGCAACCACAAAAGCAAATATCAAACCCACATCTAATGCAAAGTCAGCCATATTATTTTTATAAACGTAATAATAAAACATAAAGAAATGAAGATACATAAACGTTTTTACTTTTGTCTCTCTCGAATAACATTGTACTTAACTTCAATATTCGCTGTCACTGAAAAAATAAACCGACGCCGCACGATGTTAGCTCTCAAAACAATCGAGCACCTACAGAGTTAGTTTTTTTTTAATGAATAAATTAACAAGAGCAATATTGGTCGAGCCCTTTTTGTTTTATTTAAATGATGATGTAAGTACTTTTATTCAGCCTATTCTTAAGGATCAACAAACATCAAAAAGAACCGGCAAGTGACAAAGACTAGAACAATTTCTTTCCAAAAAAATAATGTCTTCTCCAAAACTTTTCTACCCAAAACAATAAAGACGTTAGTCATTAAAAAAAAAGTAGTTATCGTGTGAAAAATCGTTCCAAAGCTTCTATCTTCGTAGTGCCCAAAGCATGTAATTTAATACTTTCTACTAACTTAAATGGTACATTCGGAGAAATAATTACACGCTAGCTGCTTATCTGACGAGAGTTTGACAGCTCAATGTGGGTTTGGCAAAACATTACAATGTAATATGAACAGAAACAAAAGCTACCGATGAGAAGGAAGCAAACGTTTATGTGTGACTGTTAATGTCTGATATGAGTTGGAATCTGTGTCAGGAATCTACATAATAATATCATGTTTGTATTCGTCATGTCTGCTGTAAAGGGTTAGTCGATGTTGTTGTGTATGCAGTCTCACAAAACATTTATTTAGAAATTTTTGAATGTCTCTCTCTGTATCCTTTACCTTTACTCTGGAATTGCTTTTATTAACTAAATAAATCATTGAATAGTATCATTGTAACAACACAGGGCAAATGCCTCTTCTCATACATAGAAGGCACAAGCATGGAACACCATGCTAATTCAACAAGAATTTGAAATTTCAAACTTCAATTAATTTATGAGTCCAGGTTTAAAACTAAGAAAGTAACATCAATGAATTAAGACAGTCACATTGCTACTTTTCTGAATTTGAAGCACATTCTCGTGCATGAGAGGTAGCCCAAAACCTCTGGGTCTTTACGATATTTTTAGTGTTTTACTCATAGAATACACTTTATACAATCTGATTCTACAAGATGTTTTTTTTATGTCCCATAACTCTAGGGTTATATTCTGTAGGTAAAAATAATACTAAAACTCCTAGAATAGATGGTTCAAAAAAAACTTTTTTGCAAAAAATTAAACCGACTCCAAAAAAAACACTAAACGGTGTAAAATAACTCTAAATTAGGAAGTCTATGGCTTTTGTGGTTTTGTCTTATTCATGACTAGCAGACGTCACGCAGTTTCACCCGCGTAGTTTCCGTTCCCGTGGGAATACGGGGATAAAAAGTAGCCTATGTCCATTGGGAATAGTGTAGCTTTCCACCAGTACAATAATTTTTAAAATTGGATCATGACTTCCGAAGATTACCCCCTACATACAAACTTACAAACTTACAAATTTTACCTCTTTATAATATTAGTATAGATATAGATGGGCCACCGACTTCCGAATTTAGAGTTATTTTACACCGTTTAGTGTTTTTTTTGGAGTTGGTTTAATTTTTTGCAAAAAAGTTTTTTATTTTTCCATTTTTAGTGGTTCCCATACAAATATTTGCCATGTTCTTTTTTATATTGTTAATTGTTAACAATACATGTCATGCTAATAGGGTTATCCACTTATCCCTAATAAATGAAAATTATCTAACCTAACTATCGAAATCTAGGTATATTGTACACATCTGCGTACCCCTCAGAGCATACTGTCGTGAAGATACGTCAAGATGTTGTATGAACAATAAACATCCAAGCGATTCCAGCAATCACGACAGATTTGACGTCTATTTTTGAAGAGTTCCGTTGTATATCTCCGAAGATCAGCACCAGATCTTCAGATCACCAAATTAAAATGGGACCACCTCAGGAGTATACTCTTTCAAATAAAAAAAGAATTTTGAGAATCGGTCCACAAATGGCGGAGAAATCAGGTAACATACATAAAAAAAAAAAAAAAAATATACACACGAACATAGAACCTCCTTTTTTGAAGTCGGTTAAAAATGCATAGATTCGGAGATATCATCAATCATAATTAAATTATCAGTTGTTTAGTACCCGTAACACAAGCCCTGCTTAGCTTGGGACTAGATGGCGTTGTGTGAATAGTCGTGGAATATTATTATTAAGTGTTATTAATAATATTATTTTTATTACCTAATTAGTTCAAAAATTGTCACCAGTACGACGAATATTCTTTCTAACGTCACTTTTCTTTCACGTAAGGGTGTTTCACATTAATCATCGTGACTTTGTCGAATTATTTTGTATGATAGTAAAAAAAAGGATGATTGAAACATAATTCATATGCCAGTTGATTCTTTGATATGGTCTCAATCATACCCTAGAGTTATGGGATATAAAAAAAAAACACGTTGTAAAGAGCAACACCAAAAAAATCTTTCATAAATTGCATTACATTTTTTAAAGCAGAAATATTTTTTTCTTTTTAAAAACATACCTAGTAAGTAAGCGTGAAAACAACAATAACGTTATTAAAACAGTCGGCAAGAACAAACCTCAAACAGATGCTATTATACCTCAAACATGCATATTTCCTACTACTTATGTAAATTGATTCATAATAAATATTTTGATTCCACCTTAACGAGTAGTTGAAGTTGGATCGCTCGTTCGAATCTCGTTAAAGCAGAATATAAACTTGTATTAACATAATATTGTTATTTATTGCACAACCCTTTATTATTCTATGTTAAGTTGCTAAATAAGTTGCTTGATTTCCATGTTGAGAGGACGTGGAGAATGAAGATTATTGTGGTGGAGTGCAAGTTACACGTGTTCCTACAAAAAACGTAGATACGGCACGAACCCAACTTGGATACATCATCGAACCCAAAGCTTTCTAGCCTAGCGTCCAAGATGTGTGTGTATTGTAGGTGAGCTACTTTAAAATACAGTTAAAAAAATAGCAACCATAATTATTAGTATAGGCCTTTTCTTAAATTTGCTGCGGTCGGTTCCAGTAGTACCCAGATGCAGCTAAATGAACAGTACAATCCAGCTACTGATTATTTAATACAATACCCATCAATCGGTCTGGTTATCAGTACCCACCAGTAAGTATCAGCTTATAGGTAGGTATATACAAAATATTTCTAGTTTTATGAATAAAAAGCCGTTTTGTGAAGTTTAAAAAGTCGTGGCCTTTTACCACTTATACGGGAAGTGAAGAAGCAAGATTTGTTAGATTACACAAATCCATTAGGTATTAACGCTGCTAATTCGTACATTCCCGTCCATCATCATCCATTATCACTTAGTTGACGACAGATAAAAATAAAGATATGATTCACACGTTTCACACGCCATACGACCATTCTTTACGACTCTCTTTTATAAACAAATATCAAAGTTCCCAAAGACTAAACGACTTACAAAAGTAGTCAAAGATATGCAACGCAAAAATGTGGTCATATTTTATTTGATATGCAAAGTCCACATAAAAAATACAGCTCATGATATATTCGCATCCTTTTGAATAAAAACTTGAATTTAAAATATAGCATAAACCTCGAAATAAAAGTAACGAGCCTCTTTGATTGACAGAAGAGCTTGTTATTCCTCTAATTCACTGCAGAATGCACTTTTATTTTGACAAGTGTGTGAACAAAAACAGTGTCAATTTTATTTTTCTTTTGTGAGATAAACAGACCCTTAAATGGCTTTAGCATATGTTCTGGATCGATCTATTGTTGAAGTGTTTTTCTGTTCACTTAGTTAGAATTTGGTGGTGTTGTTATTGAAACTGTCAGCTTAAGATTACAACTATAGAGAGCTTAGGTACCTGTTCCAAATTCTTTTAGTCAGCTCTGAGAGAATATTTTGATTGTGTCAGCAAAAATTAGGTGATACTGCTTCTAAGATTTCTAGCACAAATACTTGATGTAAACGGGGCAATACATCAAAAGTATTTTTTTTATCGAAAAAATATACGATTTTTGTTTAAATCTGTAAGGCAAGCACAATTAGTAAAGTTGTTTGAAACGAATGTGTTCGTGCTAGATATAGAGATAAACTAGATATCATAATTATTATATTACAATCGATTATAATCGCATTAAATAACATTAACAGTCTTTTGTTACGTAATATAATACATTATGTGATATTTATAATTATATGTAGGTATACCGAGAAACGCAAGTATTGTGATTGATATCAATACAGGGTTATTTTTCAATGACCGGCGAAATTTTCACTGGGTGTTCTACCCATGAATATGAACAAATTTCACTATGGGACTAACTCTGAAATCACGAAAAAAAATCAGCTGTTTCATACATGTTAGTCGAGTAGGTATTGTACTTTTGTATGAAACACCAGATTTTTTTTACTTGATTTCAGAGTTGGTCCCATAGGAAAAGTTGCTCATATTCATGGGTAGAACACCCTGTGAAAATTTGGCCGGTCATTGAAAAATAACCCTGTATATTTAGGTTATTTGATAGCAATCACGAATCCTACTCGTCTTCTTAATGAAAACAGGCGTGATGATAAATTAAAATAAACTTAAATCTGTCATTTATCTCAGCACTTTAACGGCCATCATTTAAATTGCTTCTCTACATGAACCCATTTTGTTCAATTAAATGAGTTAGCGAATTTTAATGAATCGAGTTGGGAATTGATTCGATATTGTATCGACTGCTCTGTAACTCGAATAAGAGTAAAGTAATTTGGTAAAGAAACAAATCAATGCTGATTCAACGAAGTTTAAAACGTTGATGTTCATTTATTGGCTTTGAAAGAAAATTTTCCTTGTTACTGTTAAATAAATTTCACTGGAAGCAATTCCTTGTAGGTACTTTGGTAAATATATTATGACTTCATAAGATAAAGTGACGTAATTTAAACATGTTTATTTAGCTGTAGTAGGTACATATTTCCATGAATGTAGTAGCATAATGTAGATGTTTATAGTAATAAATAATAATATTTTTTATTTTAGTCTCTCAAAAAAGGTACTTAGGATAATAATAGTAACAAAGTAGTTATTCAAAATCTAGCTTTTGTGAGAGCTGGAGTCTATGCTAGGTCGAGAGCTGTTCAACAGATCTCCAGGCTCACACACTTAAAATTACAATTATAATTGCGCTTACGTACTAAAAACAATATCAATTTAGAGTAGTACAAGAAAACTCAACAAACGATAGATAGGTTGTGTAAGAAAATAGGTTAAAAAGGGTCCGAGGTGACTATAAGAAGGTGACAGATAGAAATTTAGAGATCTGACCCCAAAAATACAATAATAGGGCAGAAAGATGGCTGGGGAGTTCGTTCTGCCACTTCTTCTTCCCAGCAAAAAACACAAGGAAGTTGCAAAGCAAGTTGAGTTGGCGGGCTTTTTAAGGGACTGTCAAAATATGTATTCTGATTCTCAGCTTACTTTGAATGAATTAATTTAGTTTTTCATTTTTTATTTTAATGGTAATGATTACTATACTAAAGATCGGTACCTCCTTTTCGTAACGCTTTGGTGAATACAAGTATGGTGTAAAAATTACATTCATGTATTTATTAACGTATTATTGTTTAGAATTTATTTAAGACCTGCAGGCCTAGCCATATTACAAATTCTACTTCTATTCTAATTCTATTATAGAAAGAAAATGGCGTATATGGTATCAACTGTTTGTCAACTGTCAAGTGTATTTCATTTTCAGCCATATTACAAATTCTACTCGTTAACACTTGACAGTTGACAAACAGCTGATTCCATATACGCCATTTTCTTTTTATTGTCGCCTTATCGATTACGATAATAGAAATAAAATTTGAAATATGGATAGGCCTGCTGTATAGATAGGTACCTGGTGTTAATACTTATAGTTTAACTAACAATTTTGTTCAATATCATCCAATATTATGCAATACAATCATGTCTACGGCCAATATACCAACCAGGGCAAAGATAAAGACATTTCTAAAGAAAATAAACCCATCAGGGTTCGAGATTTTGTACCAACAATCAATCACCAATAACTGGCCCTCGTTAGCACATACGCCACCGATCGGGGTGAAGTAGAACACACAGAAACTACGGCCAAGGACCCACGAAGGATAAGTTAGACGGATATCGATCCATTAACCCGGGCCGGCATCAATCACCCACGGCAAACATTTGGCCCATTATATTGGACAAACACCGCCGCCCTACGACTTCTGGGCTTATGTTTGTTTCTTATAAAGTCATTTGAAATAGTGAGGTTCTGTTTTGATAGTACTGACCAATGTTTGGATGTTGAAAGTTGCTTAGTTGGGCATTTTGATTGAGTTTGTTTTGAGTTATGGGTTGATTTGGACGTGATTAATGTTTAAATGTAGTTAATAACTATAGCAGTGGATGTGCACAGTAGATGATCGAAATAATGATACAGTAGCTAACAAGAACAATCCGTTTTGATTGGATATCTCTCAGAAGTGTCCGACAGGCAAAAGATTGAGATTAGTGCATTCGAATTTGATTTTAATGATCAAAATCAAAACACAAAGAACAAATTATTTTTATTTTTTATTCAAAGAAACAAACTTCTAAAGGTCGCGTTATTATTAGAAAGCTCTTGTAGTCCCAAAGTGCTTACCTACCTACACTGCGAAAGTACTAATATTTCAGAAAACCTCAATAAATAATTCCCAAAAGCTATTCAAAACTAATGGCACCACATTATTCTTTGGTCTATTAATAAAGCACTTAATAACGCCATCTTGAAGATTTATCATCGTAATAACCCTTGTATTAAAAATTGAAGGCGTCACATTAGCGAAAACGTGTAGTGTTAGCAATATTTTGGAAGTTTTTTTAGAAAGAGTATGAAGCCTGATATAAAAGTGGTGTGACATTGGCCTTACTTATCATTTTGTTTTATATTTTTTGCATTTTATTTTTGTAACGGCACATTTGTCGCAGTATCTTAGCGGTTGGTTGCTGAGCTGCGTGCCGCAATTTTTATTGGGATAGATGTTTCGGGTTTGCCTGTTTGTATATGCGAGTTTTATTGTTTGTTTGTAAAAGCACGCACGGCACGGAATAATTTTCCTGATACGGGGCAAAATTTCAAAAAAATGCTTGAATTATAATTGGTCGTGTTTAGTTACAATAGATTTATTTAAGAACATTGACATCTACGTGTGTATGTGACCAGTGCTGCTAGACCAAAAACCTTATTACAGTACCTACGAAAGATGTACCTACTTTAAAAAAATTGTGTGACTTCCACGACCTAGTTATTTGGAAATACAATATTCTTTCGAAAGTAATGTAGGAAATGGTCACTTATCTGCAGACAATTGCATCTCGGAAAGCTTAATTTTTATTTACTATCGACCTCAGTTTTTAGCCAAATGTTCCTCACTTCAGCTTTCTTTTACAAAATTATTAAATACATTGAATTTTTTGTCACCAATCCCCTAGAGCAAGCGTGTTTATCAATGCTCATGCCATGCCCTGCAGTGGGACAGTAACAGGCTGGAATATGATTTTAATGTTTAATCTACCTCGTTGGTCGAGTGGTTGCAAGCACTACCGCTGTGGACGAGTTCCTGGGGTTGATTCGCAGGTCGAGTAAAGTGTTGTTGTGCCCGCTTGGTGGTAATAGGTTATTACTTTTACATAGAATTAAAACATATGAGTTAAAATGCAGGTGTACCTAAAACTTTTTAATCTCTAGCTATAAATAGTGTCAAAACAAATACAAACATGTAAGTTATCGATTTCAACTAAATTACAGCCAACATCATACTGTTAACCAACGTGAATGTAATCGCACTTAGCTTTCATCAAATGATAGCCAATGCCTACACATGAGACGGCAATGGAGATGTCTAGATAGCTGTAATAAAGGCTACACTTTTATCTATTATCTCAGACAGTTTCTTATGCGATACTGGGTCCAGTTTTTCAAATATATGCACGAATTTACTCAGTCCAGCAAATTTCAGTCGCAAGCTTCGAAATAGGTTATTGGATAAGAACAATAAAAATTGAGTTAACAATAAAAGACAAAAAAGAATACATAAGCAAATAGTATTTTTATAATGTTCCCATTGCTAAAGAACCAGTAATAATTGTCTCTGTAGCGAATCGAATAGCTGAAATTGCTGATCTAAGTGTTCTCCTCTTGCTTAGTTTTAAAAATAACCTGAGTTAAAAACCTTAGTTAACAAAAACTCCTCAAAAAAAGGTGTGTAAAAGATCAATATCACACATTGTATGTACTTTTACTTGTTTGCCTTTGTAAACATTGTATCAACTACATCTGCTGTTCTTATTTTTAATTCAGAAAACAAATCTTGAGCAGTCATAATGTCCAAGTATGCATTGAGGTTGTTTATGTATTCGTTCATAAACTCATCCATTTTAGGTTTACGAGCTGATTTATCCACAGTTTCCCAATTTTCATTAACGGCTTCGTCAGCTGAAATTATTATTATATTATTATTACTTGTATTATCATTTATACATATACAATTATGTAAGCAGTGATAGGATAGTGGTATGACCTGCGTACTAAAAATTCATAGGTTTTGAGTTTTATTTATGTCCCAAGGCACAAATTTCTGACTTTTCGGGTTCATGGTGCAAAAAATATAACAAAATTTTCGCATGCTTAAAAAACAGTGAAACAAAACATTTTTAGGAAACCAGCACGCTTGAGAGATATTTCTTGACGGTATGTGAAGCCAAGTTATAGGCTCATAGGCGGCATTCAGCACTCTAACACCAAGTAAATCACTAACCCCTCAAAATAGAAAAGAACAATTAAAACAATAATTACCGCAATAAAGAAGTTTTCGAGTATATTTTGGGATGAAAGCATAAGGAATCATGACACAAGTTATGTCACTAGGCTGCCACGCTGAAGCAAATCACGAGGCAACCTACAAGTCCTTTGCTTGGACGTCGAAAAGTTAAAATGTTATAATACTTACATTTTTTCTTATCACCGTTGAAGAGATTCTTAATTTCATGAACAACCTTTCCTTTGGCCTCTATTTCCAGATCGTGAGTTTTAAAATTGATATGACTCATCCCGTCCTTGCCTTATTTACTTACGTAATCACCATTAAAAAGGAAGTGATAGTCATCTGAAACCAAAATATTGCGTTTAAAAAATAAAATATAATAATTTATCGAATTGAAAAACCCAAAGATCCGATCCTAAATATATTTTGTGAAGACCAACAAGACAACTACAAGTTAAACATGTTTTTTTTTACCTAGTCTAAAAAAAGACGTTTAGAGTAGCAACATTTTATGAAACCATGTTTTGAGTCAATATTTTTGAGTGATGGGTGATGGATTTACCCAATTTTTAGTAAAACATCAGCTGTGCGATTCAATAGGTTATGTTTAACGGGCAAGTGTCCGCAACTCCACGACCAAGCGCGTATTTTACGTACGTAAGATTCAGTAAAAATACACCCGTGAAAATTGTAAATGAAGTGAAGTTGAATTGAACTTTAATTCCGTATTAATGATAGGCATTAACAGTTCACTTCACTCAAGCTTTTAGGGGGAGATTTTTACTAAATTGACCGGCAGATATGGTTCCTCTTAACTCACCACTATCACTACTACTACTTTTTCTATCTTTTATCAATATTAATTAGAAATTAAAATGTCACCCTTTCTTTCTTTTTTTCTACTGATAGCTGCGTTCCATACTTTAAACAATATAAAATATTAACGTTGCCAAGTCTTATACTAGAAGTAGCTGTCTTTGTTAAGTCTAACCCAAGTCGTTTTGAACGCCTAGCCGACGTAGTCCCTCGGAATAGGCGCGACAATGGTCTACTATGTTGACCTCAAGCTAAGACAGCACTTATGCGCAAAAGTGTCTATTGCATGGCTCCAGATATTTATAATAAACTACCCAAGTGCTGGAAGGAATTGCCTCTATTGAAATTTAAGCATAAACTTAGATTTTTTTAGCAAGTAGAGCACATATTATTATAGTATAAGTGAAGTCTTAAATGAAAAAAAAACAATTTATGATTGATTAGTTAATCATAATAATATAATTCATTCGAATTTATAATAATTTAATTTATTTTGATTGTTTAGTTTTATGTTTTGTTAATATTACAATTATGTTTCACGTATTTGCATGCCTAGTGGTAAAATATGGCTGAATCATTTTTTTTTTCTGTACCACCAATAATTATGTCTTTGTAAATAAAAATATCTTTATCTTTTATAAACTAAGCGTTTTTCCTTAACTACGCCACATTTTATAAGGAAAAGGTGGAAATTACGACCAAATAGTTAATACATATTTATGTTTTAACTATTTGGTCGTAATTTCCACCTAAAGAAAAAGAGAAAAGAAATAAATGAAATCACAATAAAATAAAGATTAATGAAATCATTAATCTTTATTTTATTGTGATTTGTCTGTGACAATTGTCTGTGACAATTTATTGGGAAAGCAAAACTTGTATATAAATTACCATTTAATTGAATCTTGATAAGTTTATTTAGCCAGTCAGATAACAACAAAAAAAATATCTTACTTCCTCGCAACGTCATAATTCAAAGTGACGGCCAGAGATATAAACGGGACGTCCAAATTTCAGTTTTATAGTTTTAATTTAGAAGCCTCTGAAGTACAGGTGAAGAGATTGGATGACGTAATAAACGTCGTGGCGAATTTTCATTTACTTAGAGGCTAAGTGAATATTTTTGAAATTGTGTAGGTACCTACGTGCTTTTTACAAGCTTATTTGTATGGAAACATGACTTGAATTGAATTGAAAAAAAAAAACAAATAAATAGTACTTTTTATAACACTTATTTTAGACTGTAAATACATTCCAAATATTAAAAACATGGAAAGGCAATCTAATTACATACAATGACTATAAAGTTCTTCTGCAAAAACAACCATTTTTCGATTTTTAAATGTGCATTTTAAATCGTAAAGTGATAGGTCCCTAATCAGACGACATTTAAATTTATTTATAGTTACTGGATAATAGAATGGTCTGATTCGTGATCTTGCTAGCGATGACAAGTACTACAATTCATAGTACCTAATCGGCACAGAAACATGTTCTTACATAACTTTTAACAATTTATTGAATCCGCTTCAAACCTAAAATCAGCTTTCAACATCTTATCCGAAACTGCATTTTGTATAAAATAGTGTCGCAATGTACGAAGATAAGATTGTTAATGGTGGTACAAATTGTTTCAAACATTTACATTTAAATCTGGTTCGGCCAGAACATGCCCATTCTAGCAAGTTTTGTTACGTTATCAAGGCGTTAATCTTAACAAAAATGTTTTAGAGTTACGTGTCTTTGAAATTCCACCTCTTTGAACTCATTTTCAGCTAGAGTTTTGGGAGCGTGCATTTTCGTGGTATTTTCTGGTAAAAACCCTTTTACGAAAAACTACGTACCTATCGTTCAAAAATAACTGGCACGTTGATCAACCGCTACTGTTCAGTATGAAGCCCCGAGTTCAAGACCAGAGTTGGTAGTTGGGTTTTTTATCAGGAATTGCTTAATAAAAGTCTGCAGTCAGGATTCAAACCCAGATGGTGGTAATAGGTTCATCTTGACCCCTTTTACATTAGAAACTCGCCTTCTATTATTACCTATATACAACTAGAGGTAACTTATTATTTACGTATTAAAGATAACTGGTAAAATGATGGTGTGCTTAATTTAGACATACCTCTGTTTACCCTTATGGAAACTGCTTTAGTCGTATAGTTTCTATGTACGTTATTATGTTTCATCTAAACGTGTGATTGAACCGAACTATGTTTTTTTAAATATTTATTAGCTTCTGTAATTTAAAAATTCTGAAATGCATTTAACAAATCTTATTTTTTCTCTTTCAAATAAAGGAAAGACTCAACAAAATAATCATAAACACAAACAACATAATACGAAAACAAAAATTGTCTAAACCCCAACGCAACGAAAACGAAATGGCTCGCAAAAATAATTCAAATAATTACAGGGCTTACCAAAACAATAATTTACTTGGCTACACGCTGAGATTAAGCCAAAATAAATTGCAATAAGACTTTAGTTATACGTTAACATTATTATAAACTTTCTTAATGAGAATTTGTTCAGTGTTACAGACAGGTAAAGCCTTATATTTATATAGATCACACGCAACCTGAGGGCAGTACTGTACATGTTAAGGCCGCAATATTAGGTTTCAAGAATACGACAAATAACATTATTTGCTCACATTCAGTTTATATGGTGTGTATTGCTTGTTTAGATGTAACAACTGCGTGCTTTGGAAACTTGGTCACTATTTGTTGTAATATTAGTCTTGTACTCATTTCTATACCAGTACTTAAATCCGTCTGCTAGTAGGTAGTAAAATAGTATCTACATATTATAATAATTATATTTACAGTGCTATTATTTTGTCATCATTCTGCTCTAGTTGTATATGTATATTCGTGCATTAAAGTTTATTTGTAATCTATTTTTAGTATCATAATATGAATACAAATAAACAAAAACGATTGTCTATATTTAAATAAACATGGTTTTGTATCTTTTTGTTTTCATAATCGTATTTCCCACTTTGGTCTCTGAGTGATCCAAAGATTGACTTGTAAACAATGACAACTTATGTTTTGTGATTGGGTTTGAATGTAGTTTTTGTATAGAAGTAATATTTACTAATTTTATTTGGATTTTGATTGAAGTCTTGTATCTAAACATGATTCCAAATAATAAAAAAAGTACAAGCCAGTGTCTATTTGGAATGCTTTTATTTATAATTCAGTTTTTAAACACACGTTGATGCAATAGTCGCAAAGGCGTCATAAAATCTTTTTTGAATACTCTCTAAGTGATCAACACTTAGAGAGTATTCAAAAAAGATTTATTAAATATTTATGTTTTCATCAAAAAGTACCTTAACAGCCTGTAAATTACCTGAACCTTTGTAAAAAATATCACATAATATTACCTCTAGTTAATCGCCGCGAGATTTCTGACTGCGTTTGCTTGTTGAAAATTTTCAATAATAGTATAAACTGCTCAAATATTTTGTCCAAATTTTATTCTAACACCCCTAGGAAGTCAAAAAGATTTAATCCACCTTTGCGTGTGCCATTTTCCTCGACAAATTATCGACAGAATTCGTACATTATGCGTGCAAAATGAAGTTTAAACAGGTTGCGTAAACAGCATGATATACATCCATTTGTAACTAGTGTGTCCTTTGAAGTCTGAAGGACTTGTAGACCGCTGTAATTTTTTTATTTAGGAAAAGTAAATTTAATATTAAGGTTAATATTGTAATTTATTAGCTACTAAGCAACTATTTGTTCTTTTTCTGCACCTGGTGTCCATGGAATTTTGTAATATCCTGACCATTATAAGTGAGGACTTGCTATTGGCTATCAGTTTAACTTACTGTTTCTTACCTGATTTGTTTTAGCTGTAAGTCCTCCATATCATTTAAATAAATAATTTGATAGTGCTAAGGAACCAATTATTATTATTGCTTAGATAAGGATGATACTAATGACCACAATAATATAACCATAACCTAATTCAAATTCAAATTCAAACATTTTATTTCGGACCACAGATCCATATTTTGATCCATATAATAACCATGTATTGTTACTAAAAGTTCTAGCTAAAAGCTTTTCAAATTCCCGATGTAAAATAAAAAACGCTCAGAGGCATAGAATATGACTCCAAGTCTTATTGTGATCTGCAATCCAAAACAAAAGTTTTTATATCAACAAACACGACGAAACAAAAGTAAAAAACTACACTTAATTTGTATCTGCTATGAAGCATTAAAATTAAAGAGTAAACGTCAACAGTACATTGATCCCAAACGAAGCGGCGTCGGACCGCATCCGGCAAATAATTAAAACTTTAACAAGAGCCAGTGAAATGTGGAAGAAAGAAATAAATTTTCTACCCGAACGCACACTTTTGTTTTTAACCTTCAAGCTTGTGGTTTATACCCAAAACTTATTTACTGCTGTTCAAACAAACGTTCTTCGATATTTCACTTTGTCTCTTTAAGAATAGTCACCAATTTTCCTTAAACGCTTCTACTCTATCGCAAATTAAAGTGGTTCGTATTGAAATGTTCAGTTTTTACCACATACTAGTAGCTACGTGAATTCTGTCTTTGCTGGCACGATTTCTTTTCAATCGAACGAATTTCCAGATTTCCTCTGCCCTTATTTTTTGTTCTAAATTTGCTCTTTTCTTTAAGACCGATTAGTGGATATTTATTAAGATCTTTTTGATACAATTTTACCTCATTAAAATTAAATCAAGAACTAAAAGTGTACATATTTATTAGGGCGTGAATTTTCCAAGCAAACCCATGGGCAAGATTAGAGTCCAGAGGAAATTACTGAGGAATTACGGTGGCTGGCCTTAGCCGGGGTTAGTCAAAGAGAAGTCGGGATTCAAATAGAAATAGAAATCCTTTGATCTATAAAATATCACTGGCAAGCGATATTGATGAATCGTGAAATGCCGGGTGCACTATTACTTGATATTAAAATAATATGCAAGCATTTAGACCTTTGAAATGGGTTTTATATTTAATTAAGGTTGTATCTTTTATTAATTTAATGTTACGATAAAACACTGAAGCAAAGTTTAGAATGTCTGACATTTTGTACAAAGTAAAAGGTAAGCAAATATTTATACGGGATTGATTGTTTAAGTATTGTTCAAACAAAAGTAGTCATTGTCTTTCCTTTTTTAATGATCTATAGACGTTTTATTTTAAGTAGGTACCTACCCAATTAACTGTAGTAAATTAAAAAAAAAAGGATTTTTTGTAAATAATAAAAACAGTTAACTATCCAAATTAACTAAAGCTAACAGAAGATTTTAATAAGGCATTATTCCTTTAATTATACCGAAATGGATTCACAACGTCATAAATATTATATAATAATTATCTTAGACATGACCATTAACTGAATGTTAACCTATACAAGTTTTGCATTTCAAAAACTGCATAGTTAATCATACTGTTACTCAATATTTGTTATTCCTATGTCTAATAACATAACGAAATTATATACAAAAGCGATTTAAGAGCCAACAAAACGCTCAATCAAGCCATGTATCCCTTGAATCATAAACATTTAACTTATTTGTGGCCAGTAAATTTTATTTTAGTGGTGTAATAAACCTCTTCTGTGATTGCCATCATGGAGTATGGTGGACGTGGGAATAGCAACGGTACCAATAATTTGATTGGTGTCCAATCTTTTTAATATCGTTTGTATGGCAATGAGTTTTTATGGACTAAATATTTGTGTTTGATTGAGTTACAGTGCATCAGTCAATACCTTCTTTTTTGTTAACTTTTTTAGTAGTTATGGCATGTTGACGGACCTATTCGTTTGTAAGTGAGAAAGTAATTACTTACTTAGTTAATATTTCAGAAAAATGTCTGCCGTCTTTGTTAAGCGTTTATTAAATGAAAAAAGACTGTGACTCGTTGGTTGAGCATGATATTTTGGATTCGATTCCTGGATCCAGGACCATGAAATGTTATTGGGTTTTTCCCTCTGAAATTGTTTTATAGCAGCCTGGAGCCAGAGTTAGACACCGTTGATTTCAATAGACTCCTCATCTATTACATGGGAATTAAACATAACTATACTCCACTCACAATAACATTAGACTGAAGTTAACAAAGGTTATCTTAAATGCACAGTTAGTAACGAAAGTTTGGCAGAATTTATTTTGATCTATTTTCACAGCAGTTGTCACACTTTATTGTGACCATTTCAATAATTTATTTTAAGAAATGTTGATTTTTTAGTTGAAAATATGATTAAAGTATAATTTAATCAACACTAAAACTTATTAAAATAAATTAAATATTTACTTACACTTAAATTAACTACAAATAAAATAGTAAAAATCGGAACACTCAGGCGTCAAAATACTCCTTCCCATCGCTGTCATCTGGAGACGTGCCCAGAAGACTGGCAGCATTGCCACGTTGGATGGCAATGCTAATTCTTTGGCCAAAGAATAAGCCAGCCCTCGGGTCACGCAAAGTGTCGACCAGTCGGCGAGAAATCTCCTTGAAAAGGCTGCGCGCACTCGGACCCCATGACCCGAGCGTTTCGACCCCAAACGGCTCAAAACTGTAACTTCCAATTAGGTTACAGTATTTGCGCCGCTTGAGGGCCTCAGCAGCTGCAGCAGCAGCGCCAACACAGCTCGGCGTACTTGGAATATGAGATAGCGCAAGGGTATCGACACAGGTTGCGTCCCACACCAAAGGCCTACCCATCTTCTAAGGCAACAACGTCAAATTACAGTAATTACGTTGAAAATTATAGTGTGAATGATAAAAACCTAAAAAAAGCGGGGATACACAATATATGGAACGTTATTCGATTCACTTTTATTCTTCTAAATTACTAAAATTGTTTTCTCTTATCTTTAAAATTAAATGTTCTGCGTTCCTGCTCCTACGAGCCTCTTTTTCTATTACTATTGTAAATTGAATATAGGTAAAAACAGGCGTGGTGTTACTTTATAAATAAAACGTGAAATATAAAATCAAAACCATCCTGAATTTATTGGATACTAATATCTGAAATCAAAGTCCACTTGAGTCAGTAATTATGTTTCATTTAAACACACAAAATGGATATCATAACTTCATATATCCAGAAACAACATTAATTCTGTATACTGTAAATAACACGGATTGCACAAGCAATTTTCAGATTGTCATTTTCACAGTTAATAAACACGAAACTCATTCTAATTGGACTACAGATTGACTGACGTAGGTGCGCTGAAAATAGAATTAGCTCCACAACCTACATTTCTATCCATTACTGCTCTATTTTAGACCCAAAATTAGGACATAAACATACGTAATTATGAATAATGTATGACAGGCAGTTATATCTACATTCCCTACTTTTTACTTCGAACTTCTTTTACGCTAAGCTTTCATTTATCTTCAATATCCACATAAAGATTCCTTTCACAAATAACGAAACGTTGTCTTGTTTGCGAAAGAACATAATATTAGATCGTTTATTTACATTAAGTGAAACAGATCGCCTTTTTTAATACAGCCTTATACAAAATGGAACTAGGAAATACGACTCTTACTCCGCGGGAATAAGGATAAAGTTAGCTTGAATGCTTGACAGTGTTTTTGACAGTATCAATTTTACCTATTTTGTAGGGCTTCTCGTATTCATGTCTACATATTTTCCTTTGTTTGCTTATAAAAGAATAAATATCCGTGATTTCAATATTGAAGACTATTTCAATGTTATCTTCCGCTGTTTTCTCGTATGAGGATCGAGTCAGTCTCGTTAACTTTTGCGCTGAGTTGGCTTAGCATAATGCTACGTAAAACAAATAACAGAAATAAGAAGATAAACTTAGTAAAAATTCCAGCGCTTTACGCTTGCTTCTCCTTATGCATCTAATATTACAAAAACGCTATTTTCACGAAACATTTATGTTTATTATTTGCTTACAACAATAAACTCCCGTGTTTTACTCCTTAACAACTAAAAACAATCGCTGCATACAATACACAAATTCACGGTACATTAACATTACAAACAACATAAAGGTGCGTACATAACATCGGATTACGTTGGCGCGCGGTATCGAATTACCACCATAATTGGTCGAACCTTCACTGTTGAACGTATGGCTAATGCAACAATTTACGCATCAGCTAATCTGCAAATTGGTGCTGCTTTGTCGGCCGGAGGCCGGCCGTGTCGTCGGCCCGGCCTGTCTGCAACCGGCTTTATATGGCCGATGATTTATTGATGGACGTAGCGGACTTCAATCGCCGCTATTATGGTCGTAAGTGGATTACGTTAAGGATGTTACTAGATAACTGGCATTTTTATTAGTAAATGGTAACGCGTCAAGAGCTTTCGTATTATGGAGGCAAGAGTCCACACGAAAGCGGTTTAGATTCTCAATTAAGTAAGTTTTTACTAAATATACATCTTTACAGAATTGTATCCCATAGATCATAGAAACAACCTGTTGTTTCTATGATCTGTGGTGGGTCTAGTTGTTGCAAGCGCTACTACTAGGCATGACGTTCTGGGTTCGAACGCTAAGTCGAGCAAAGCATAATTGAGTTATTCCATCTAGAACTTCTAAGCGTCATCCAAGAGCTCACCTTAATTACATGGGACTTCAAACATAACTGACAGAATGTGGTGATACTAGGTACAGGTAGCTCACTAGACATACAAAAGCTTGTAGCTTTTGTGTGTGTCCAGCGAGCTACGTTTCCTGTATCTTAAAATATGTACCCAAGGTATTTTGTGTAAGACGGGTAAAATTCGCTACAAATTACAGTAGGTATTCTTGCACGATCCTTAAAATCATGCGTGACTTTAGTACAATCATTCATTCATTCATAATACGAGTACCTGTCAATACTAAAATTACTGTTACTTTTCAATTCTTTGAGCAAATGAGCACATGCTGTGAGGTGTTCAATGAATCTTCAACTGCGTTGGAGGGCTTATTATGTGAAAGGAATAAACGTAACTGTACTTCTTTCTTATATTCATTTGTCTGTTCTATTATGAACAAACAATATAAAAAATATACTCTTGAAAAACTTAAAAATGGATATATTAACCCTAGCGTACTTTCGTTGCAACCAATGTAGATTTCAAATTTACAAGAATGTTACTTCTTATTTCCATATTTTGTTTTTAAATTGGAGGCCCTACTGTTAACTTCGGTTTTGCCTGGTGATAAACAATGGATACAATCTTCAATGAAATGAGCGTAGATACCCCGAGCATAAATACTGATGATATTGACAATGATGCATTTCATATAGAGAGTATAGTTATACTAAACTTAATAGTTAAGAAACATGTACAGTGACTCTGAAGGTCTCACGGAAGGCCAATTTCCGTAATTAAAACTTAAATGAATCTCAGAAATCTGACAAAAAAAAATGGAAAAATTAAACGTATTTTTGATAGATTGGTCTTTAAAAATCAGGAATAGACCTTCAAGTTATAAGTTTGCATAGTTTCTACATAAGAAGATGACTGATGCTATCATAGAGACAGTATCTTACAGATCAACAGAATTCCTTTAATACTGCAGAAGATTCACCATTTACAACCCTAACCATTTTAAAGGTCTGGTCGATGATCTTCGCTTCGTCAAACTAAACTCTTTATAACTCGCTTCTCTCATCCCCAAGGTATCGCCTTCACTGGACTGGCTACGGGCCGCGGCAGTTTTGTTTGGTCCACTTCCACTGATAATTAATTTAACGCCATGTCTGTACGTCTGCGTATACCAGTTCTTTTACGCATATACGCAAATAGACCAAAATTGTCTTATAAACGTGTAGGTAGGTACTGGAAATTTTTCGTAATAATTTGATTCATACTGCATAGTACGAGTATAGTGGTAACATCCACTCAATGCTGGGCTCGCACTCTGCACAATAGAGGAGCAGTTCAAGATCAAAATGTACCAGGTTCTGCTACAATATTGTATTTAATATTTTCGAATTAGTAAACAGCTCACAGGTCGATCGAATGTTAACCAAGGGGTATCATGTTACCCAGTAGCAGGGATGTGGAGGTCCGATAGGCAGTTGTTCTATGTAAAACACTTTTAATCAGCTACATCTAGTCAAGCAGAAAGTCGACCCTAACAGTGAGGAGAAGGGGCTAGGCAGATTTTATTTTATTTTTATTTTTATTCAAGAGGTACAGCAAACAGCTACGATATAAATAGTAGGAACAAGATATACACAAAGCTTGACAATATTGCAGCCCACGACGCTGTACACGGATTAACTGAGGAATAAAATACAGTGAAAATAATCGCTAGGGTTACAAATTCGAATTATTTTTTTTTGTATTTATTACTAACTTACTAAATTAATTTTCGTGTTTATGATGTATATTATGAAGAAATATGAATATAATAGTATATAATACCCAAAACCACAGAATAACAAAGAATAACATTACACAAGAAAAATAAAGAATAACAAAGAATAACATTCAAGAAACATTCAAGAAACGTTCTTAAGTATAAGACTTTTGAACCTGTAAGGAGCACATACAAAAATGTCTATATGTTCCAAATTCTTATTGTAGGAAGATGATGATGTCAACTGACATCGATGAAAGCACCGTGAAGTAAACGAAACAATTTTTTTTTTAAAGTCTCTTATTGCTAGCCCGAGCAAACAAACTTAGCAATCGTGGTGCTTGGGCATTCTCTGTTCTGCAGTGGACGGTAACACTCTATGTAGCTCTTTACGTTATTATTTGTAGTATTACATTCAATAGTATTCCAATTTTTCTAACAAACTGTTGCTTTTGTTTTAAATTATTATATATTAATATAAAAAAATCATTCAATGGCTTCTTGAGAAAACAATGTTTAATCAAAAAAATCAAAATCAAAAGTCATTTATTCAAATTAGGCTGAGGATCAGCACTTTTTGAACGTCAAAAATTACATAAGACTGTCCCCCAAAACGCCAACCTTTCGTCACTTCCTAGTGTTAGCTGGGAAAAAGAAGTGGCGGAACAAACTCCCCAGCAACACGTTTGTCTGATATAATGAATGCAATAAAGTACATAATTAAAACCATCATTCATCGCAAAACAAGCATGTAATCATTAAGAAACGTATTTTTTCAAAAACGTAATAAAGCAGTAAACGTATCTACTATCTTCTTAAAACATAAAATATTAGGATGGTTATAACTGAATTCATTTCATTAAAACATTTTCGGTCAGATTATACAAGTTTTAAATGGCTTAGCGCATCAAAGTTGTCAACTAAAATAGCTTTGAAAACCTTTCTCATTTTGTCAACTAATCCGTGGTTTGGACAAAATTTTATGTATTTTGTTCATGTAATGAGTAGGTTTAAAGAATTTTAGCTATACGTGGACGTGTGACCACAATCCAGTGGTTTCTAAAATGTATGAAAACTAACCAGACAGAACTACAAAAAGGTATAAATTTCAGAAAGTTTTTTCGTTAGAGCAGGTACTAAAACGAATAAAATATAGTTTGCGTTTCATTATTTAAGATCGTATCAAAACTTTGAATTTTAGGTTTTGCTGAATTTTAGAATATTTTTGGGCAAATATCGTTAATATTCTGTGATGCCAGTTTTGGGACCACAAATAATACGACGGATGATTCCCATTCATTCATTTTTTCCATTTTTTTGTTCATTGATTTTTTTGATTTGTTTGTTTTTTTTTCTTGATCCTATTAAGACGTAGGCCCAGCAGTGGGGACATTAAAGGCTGATTATGAAGTACACGCGAAGTAAGGGTTTATTATCTTAGTCCTAAGATCTTTTTACAAAAAAGGGTACTCTATAACAAAACACAATCCCAAAAAATAACACCTCTTCATATTCTTACAGTTGGGCAAGATAATCTTCCGTTAAACTCAATTAAAATACGTTTAGAACAGCACCTGGCGAGATAAACATCGCAACTATTGAAACTCGAGAATTTCAAACCTCCATTTTGACAACAAAAAGGCCATAATCGATTTTTGGGTTTACAAAAGGAGCATTATATTTGACAAGTCGTCTGTACAGAACGTTGTTTGTGGTGGAGATTATTTCGGTTGAAATGAATGAAAGCAAAACACGATCCTGTGAATATGTTGGTCGGTAATTGAAATACGAACAACGCCCTCAAGGGTGGTTTTTAAATTCCTTTTTTAACGTCCACGGACTCGATAGGTTCGAGTGCCGCTGTTGTCTCGAGAAATAGATTTGATAGAAAATATTTTCGGCTTAAAAATTGTAGGAGATTATTTTTCTTCGAATTGTTGAAGATCTTGCAGTAGTTGATTATAAAAAACCTGAAGATAAGATTTGGTTGTAACTTCATATTTTTCATTATGTATTAGTCCAGACTTGGAATGACTTTTCAATATTCTATTTCTGAAGAAGAAAAATATTTTTTTAATTCTATTCGATCACACTTAAGACCAAAATCGGAATTACACCCCAGCGTTGTTAATTTCGGATACAATACGAGTTCCTCTTTTATTAATATAAAGGATGCACATAAAAACACTAAAGAATCCTTTCTTCAATGCATCATAAAACATGGTTTCTCATTGTGGTTTATTGATTAATAGATGAAACTTTCAACGCAAGACAGGAAACGTATGGTAATAGAAAAACCCACCCGCAGGCAATCGTCATTACGCCTGTTGTTCGAAGGGTCCAGTATAAAATAATGATTAATTATTGTTAGATGGCAACACCAGACACTCCCCACCAGCGCAGCCACGCCTATAAAACGAAGAACCCTGCGTAGACTCGTTCATTTTGTCCGCTGTCGTAGAACTATCTACATCGCTCCTCTGCCCATTTTTGATTTATTTTGCTATTTTATTTTTTGTTAAATAAATGTGATTATTGCAGTTTGCTATTAAAATTATTTTTTAATGTTGTAAATGTTTTATTTATAAGATCAGAAGTGTGATATGAAGGCCTAAATCCGCTAGAATACCATCTCTGATTCTATAAATTTGAATTAAACGATTTTTAAACGTGTTCTAAATAATTAATTAATTTTTAAATGCTAAGTTGGGCAGAGACGCAATGCCTTCCGATAGTAAGAGGAAAGGAAGACGTCATGTACGTACTCCCTCGCCTCCTAGTGGTCTAGACCAGATTTTAAAGAGGCTTCAAGATCTGGAGGAACGAGCACGTGGGAACGAGTTGCAACCTGTTCGTCGCCCTCGTGCCATGTCGAGCACGCCGCCGCCAGACGTGGAGCCCGCCACAACACCTGCCTGCACAGCCCCAGCGTCTGTCACCCCGACGCAAGAGTTTGCAACCACACCGTTGCCGACAGAGAGCGACGTCAAAAGCGTAGCCGAACGATTTCTCGACGCCATGATGTCTTTCCCGGTGAGATCAAACCAATATTTTGTCTCGGACTTTGATCCAGGTGTTCATGATGTCGACACGTGGTGCGATGAAGTTGACAAAGCCCGATCGCTTAATCGTTGGGAAGATGGTGAATGCCTTGCTCGCATAGGTCGTTGTCTTAAGGGGGAAGCCCGTACCTGGCTTAGTGAGTGGACTAGCACCACGCGTACATGGTCTAATTTTAAATTAGAATTAAAATCATTATGCCCACGGTCTGTCGATATCGCGAACATCCTGTATAATGTCATGTGTACCGAATCTGACAAGTATGCTACCTATGCTGAATATGCGCGTAAATCCTTATTGAAATTACGTATAGTTAAAGGATTAAGCAGCGAGTTATTAACAGCAATTATTATACGCGGTATTACCGACCCGCAGGTTCGTGCGTCCGCAAGGAACGCTAAATTAACTCCCGAAAGCATAGTAGATTACTTGTCGAGCTTTGTAAAATGTAGTGTGCCTAATCCTAATAGGAAACCCAGTGCTCATAGTGCTTCAAATTCCAATCGTAATGATAATAGCCAGTTTAAACGTAAATCTTATGATATTTCTAAGGTACGTTGTTATCAGTGTAGCGAAGTAGGTCATAAACGCGAAACCTGTCCTAAACGACCTAAATCAGATTCACCAAGCAATAATTCTGAAAATAATGCGAATAGCTCTTCAACAAAAAGTCGTCCAGATAAGTGCGGTTTTTGCAAAAAAGTAGGTCATACGGAAAGTCGCTGTTTTGCTAAGGAACGTGTTCGAAATAATAGTTCGGTAAATTTTTGTCGAGAAAATGAGGGTGAAAGTAAAAACTCTGACATTACTACGGCAGTTATTTCAAATATACCCGTCGACGTACTCATTGACAGCGGTTCAGCGGTTTCTTTAATAATATCCGACTTAATTAAATACTTTTCGTGTCGAGTAAAACCAGCCTACCAATTATTGCGAGGGTTAGGTGGCATGGAGGTAGTAGCAAAATCAATGATTACGTTACCGATACAATTAAATAATATTACGTTAGAAGTTGATTTTTATGTTGTCGATAAAAGCCATTTAAATGTGCCCGTAATTATTGGTACTGACGTTTTAAATAGAAAAGGTGTTGCGTACGTTCGTACCGGTAATTCGCAATATATCGTTCATAGTGATTTTGTGAATAATATTACGCAGGTAGACCCATCATCGTACTTCGAAAATATATCAACGCATGTTACTGGGCAAGATAGGGAACAGTTGTTAAAAGTGTTAAACAAATATTCTGATTACTTTTTATCTGGTACCGCCACCACCACGGTTAAGGATAGTGAAATACAGATTAAGTTGACTAGTGATACTCCGATTTATTATCGACCATACAAACTGTCTTTTGACGAGAAATTACGCGTTCGTGCGATAGTTAAAAACTTATTAGAGAAAGGCATAATCCGTGAATCGGAATCGGAATACGCTAGCCCGATCCTGCTCGTGAAAAAGAAAGACGGTTCAGATAGGATGGTAGTGGATTATAGAGCCCTAAATCTAATTACAGTTAAAGTTAGACACCCACTTCCGTTGATCAATGATCATGTAGACATGCTTGGTAAAACTAAATGGTTTAGTGCACTTGATATGGTCTCCGGTTTTCACCAATTAAGAGTCAGTGAGGATTCCATCCACAAAACTGCTTTTATTACTCCAGAAGGGCATTACGAATACTGTAAAATGCCTTATGGTCTTGCCAATGCTCCCGTTATTTATCAGAAAACCATCAGTAAAACTTTAAAATCTTTTATTGAATCGGGTAAGGTACTTGTATACGTCGATGACGTTTTATTACTATCCGATACTATCAGTGAGAACCTTATTTTGTTAGACGCAGTCCTAGAAACTTTAACAGAAGCCGGGTTTTCTATAAACTTAAAGAAGTGTAGTTTCCTAACTAGTGAGATAGAGTACTTAGGTAGAATCATCAGTCAGGGTCAGGTTAGACCGAGCAAACATAAGATAGAAGCCTTGGTTAGGTCGCCGAGACCGAATACCGTTAAGCAGGTTCGCCAATTCCTGGGCCTGGCTGGTTATTTTCGGCGTTATGTTCCTAGTTACGCAATTAAGACTGCCAGCATGGCTGCTTTAACTCGAAAGGGTGTTGTATTTAATTGGAGTGATGAACATGAAAAAGCTAGGCAGGAAGTTATTTCGTATTTAACTAGCGAGCCTTTACTAACGATTTTTGATCCCGATCTACCTACGCAGTTACATACCGACGCGAGTGCGATAGGTTACGGCGGTATTCTGATGCAAATACACAAAGACGGTCGTAAGCGCGTCGTCGCGTATTTTAGTAAGTTGACGGTAGGTGCAGAATCGAGGTACCATAGTTATGAACTCGAGACCCTAGCCGTTGTAAAATCATTGCAGCATTTCCGCCAATACCTAGTTGGCAAAGCCTTTACAATAATAACCGACTGTAACGCGTTAAAAATGACCCAGCGCAAGAAAGATCTTCAGCCGAGAGTGGCACGATGGTGGATCTATATGCAGGATTTTGACTTTACATTAGAATACCGTAAGGGTTGTTTAATGTCTCATGTAGATTATTTGAGTCGAAATCCGGTTAATGTCATAAATGCTGTTCAGAAACCTCTTAATTGGGCGCAGATAGCTCAGGCGGGTGACGAAGAAACTTTGTCACTATTAGAAAAGTTAAATAACGGTGAGTTAGATTCAAGTCGCTATGTAAAACGTAACGATCTTTTGTATTATAAGTACTGTGTTGAGGGCGAGCAAGAGCGTTACTTATGTTATGTCCCTAAAGCGTTTCGTTTAAGCTTGTTACGTGTATTCCACGACGAACATGAACACTTGGGAATGGACAAAACTATTGATTTGATTCTCAAACACTTTTGGTTCCCGGGTCTAAGACGATTTGTTTCAAAGTACATAACACACTGCATCGTATGTATATCGCATAAACAAGTACCCCGAGCCCCTTTACAACCAATATCCTCTTGGCAAAAGAACCCAATACCGTTTGATACAATACATGCTGATGTACTCGGTCCGCTTAGAGAATGTAATGGGTTTAAGTACGTACTCATAATAGTTGATGCGTATACTAAATATTGTTTGTTGTATAGCCTGTACAGACAGGATTGTGATGAGTTAAAGCGGGTAATAACTCAAACTATATCGTTGTTTGGTACTTTTAAGCGATTGGTGTGCGATCGCAGTCGAATGTTTGATAACCACAATTTTGTACACTGGCTAACAGAGTTTGGTATTGAAGTACACTTCATTACGCCTGAGATGCATCAGGAGAATGGTCAGGTTGAACGTTATTGCCGAACTGTGCTGAATATGGTCAGGATCGAAGTTAATAATAACGAAAATAAATGGCCAAACGTTTTGTGGAAATTACAGCTCATATTAAATATTACCAAACATAAGACGACACAATATTCCGCGCTAAATCTATTAGTTGGCACAGAGTCCACTACGCCAGTAATTAACTCATTAATTAGGGATGTCACGTTGGAGGGTTCAAATCCTAACCGCGAATCGATCCGTGAGTTACGTAGGCAACGCGCAGATGAATTAATAAATAAAAACAAATCTAAACAAGACGCGCATGTCAATAAAAACAGAAACCCTCCTAAGAAATTTAAAATTAATGATAAAGTTTTTGTGATTAAGAGATCACAAAGTACTGGCAAGTTGGATTGTGGCATGCGAGGCCCATATAGGGTTGTGAGTGTTCTACCTAACGATAGGTACGAACTAAAATTGATAGCTGGTTCGTATGGCAAAACCAGTCAAGCAGCTGCAGGGTGCATGGTGTTGTGGCGTGGCGAATGGACGCCTGACATATGCGCCGGTTTCTTTGAGAGTTAGTTGAGAACTTTCATTGGTATTGTTTGTTGTATGCACCCTGCTTTTGCTTACATTTGTAGACTGTATGTACCAAACAATCACTGTTTGCAATATTGTTTTGTTGTTGGGTGCCGGAGACTCATGTAAATCCTTAGTGCACATGGTTTTGAGTAGGCACATACTGTGGACTGTACTATTGAGAGTGCAGTCCATGGTGGAGGTATCGAGGTTGATGTCGGTGGGGCCCATGCTGACTATAGACCGAGTGTAAATCCTGAAGTAGGTCTCATGGTTGACCTGCTGTAACCAATGTAAATCCTGATGCGCGCATGGTATTTGGTGTAGGAATATGACCTGAGTAAATCCTACTTGTGATATGAAGTCGTTATGTACGACTGTTTGGTTGTTTTGCAAAGTGTTTGTGTTGTTCGGTACATAAAGTTAACATTGCTATTTGAATATTACAACTCTTGTGCTATCTTGTGTAATAACTTTGTATGTGATCTTAATGTTTGTGCACTGCTGTGGTTACAGGTTGCGATGAAGATCTTCCATCCGATGGTGAGGACGATGGTGCTGGTCCATCATCGAGAGCTGACGAAGGCTGCGAGGACGCTGCCATGTCAGGAGAGGCCGTGTTAGATGGCAACACCAGACACTCCCCACCAGCGCAGCCACGCCTATAAAACGAAGAACCCTGCGTAGACTCGTTCATTTTGTCCGCTGTCGTAGAACTATCTACATCGCTCCTCTGCCCATTTTTGATTTATTTTGCTATTTTATTTTTTGTTAAATAAATGTGATTATTGCAGTTTGCTATTAAAATTATTTTTTAATGTTGTAAATGTTTTATTTATAAGATTATTATAATTTAGTCCATGTCATCGGGCATCCACATGGCAAGCCCTACCCGACAGTTTAATCTTAGTCCAGGTGCTGTTTATCTGATTGTAGAATGAAAGGGTTTAAATTCATAGTTAGTAGCCGTCGAAACGATTGTACTAACGGTAGTAAGTGAAAACATAATTGTATTCATAAATGACGTGGTGAAAACAGTGATTGAGTTCCACTGGAGGTAGTTGAACAAATAAAATAGTACGAGCTTGATTAAGGTAGCGGATGCATTACGCTGACAAAGTAAGATAACTTGATTTATATTGGTCATGTTTGCACACTATATTTTTGGTTATTGATACCCAGTCTTCTTATCATAACTGAAATAAAAGTTAGCACAAAGGTACATTCGACCACACATTTAGAAGTGCAATACTTCGAATGAATACAATTTACATCATAATATATTAATAGAGTAATGAAAGAACATGCGATGAGAGCAACCCGCTGTTCTCATTTTGAACAATAAGAAGCAACTAGCACATTACAATTTTAATGGCGACAATTTGCGGGCTTTGTGCAAAGAGCAAATCGAATAGAAACATAAAGTTACCGTTCGAGGCCCTACTCACCGCAAAGTCTAAAATGGATGCTTCAGTGACAACGGTAACCTGACGGCGGAATGGAGCGACACAAAAACTGTGCAACCTAATCTCGAACAATAGAACATGGATGCAACAAAGCGCAGACATATATCAAACAACAAAAACACTGCTCTCGACGGCCGTACGAGCGAACGAACACTATCATTTACGCAACGATTTGTCATCGAGATTCGGGGGTAGAGGGGCGGGACATTTTGGCGGATCCCTACGACTGGTTCTCATCTTTCTTGTTGTTAATCCCAGTCGTACACTAAGCCACAATGATGAAACTACCAGAACTACTACTTTCTTTTCGGCAAGTACTTTGGGAAAGTTTATAATGCACATTTGAAATTATTTCATTTCGTTGGGCTTATGAAATAGATTTTTAGACTTGTACTAAAAATTAATATGAAATTGCGAAATCGAAATAAGATCTAAGCAGAGCTCTCACTGAAATTTGGACCGATTGCATATTTCTAACCACAGATCTTCGATCAGCAATGCCGAAAATTTGCTCCATCCAAAATCGACATCCAAACCGCTAGTAATATCCCGGAAACTGGATTAACGGTTGTCAACTTGATGAACGATGTGCGTAAGTTACACGACAATGGAATGTGGGCATCCGTCCCATTTGGCCCGAACGTCCGATACGCATCGCGAACATTAATTAATTATGAATCGCTTTTGAGTTTTTCAAAATACAGCATTTTTGTCAAGGGAATTTGAGCAGCGGGCGATATTCTAGCACTGTGGCCCGATTCAACTATTGTTCAGTCTACGGGTTACATTAAATGCCTTTTTGTTCTGTTGTTATATTTTTACACGGTTGTCTCTCACAATTTTGGTGCTTGCGCTTCGTTTAGATCTTTTATTGTTCCCTTAATCATTATTTCGTGTTAACAAATACACAATTTCTGCACCCCTATTCTGTGAGGATTACTTTGAATCGTTTTGATTGTTTCATTCTTGCTGTTTAATTTTGGCAGTTACTTTTTGTTCAAACTCACTGGCCTTGCTAATCTGTGTTTATTACTAATAATTTAGTTAAGTAATAATTACCTAGTTTTAACTTTAATTACAAGCAATTACTGTTATCATTAGAAAATAAACTAAGTGTGACTTAAGTTTTTTAAGAAGTGTTTTGAAATTGCAATTTTTGTTTCTTGTAGATAAAGATGCAATACATTATATACAGTCGTTAAGACAACATCAAACCTGCTTGAAAAAAAACTACAAATTAATAGAGTCAATCTTCACCTACTCAAAAAGACACTGCGTTGAGTGCAATATACATCTATAATATATTACAACAACATTGCCCAAAGCTAACATATTAATATTCTTAAGGCCCAGCTCGCCACGCTGCTCCCTTCTACGATTTATTGTTTAATCACAAGCACTCAGCCACCGTACTATTGCGTCGGTAAATTGTGGCAAGCACCAAACGTTCAAGATGTTTAATCTTGGCTGGAAAGGTAAAAAAAAGTTGTTGCTTAGTTGATAAAGAAATTAAAAATGTAAACTAACTGTGTTTGCAAATTTATTAAGCGAAATGGTTGGGGTGGATTCAAATATTCGTGTAAGTACGTGTGTGTGATAGACAATATTTGTGTATTTTTGAGTAGACGTATTTTTATTCTAAATGATCATTTATTTTACTTTCAAGTTTTTGTAACCTTCGTGCGCCTAACATGTTCTGTCTCTGCATCACCTTAAAGTAGACTGGTAGAAAATGCCTACGGCATTAAGTCCGCCTTTGTATAGTTTATTTTATTAGTCCTTTAAGTTATAATGAATAATAAATAAATATTCTTTCAAGGATTTAACAAAATATATTCAAACTTGGTTAAAAGAAAAACACTGAAGCGGCTTTAAATTTATTTGCGTAAACAAAAAGACTAATAAAAGATTAAAAAAATGCTACACCTTATTAAGAAAAACTGCGGTCTCTTCCTAGAAACTAATTCCGTGAGTGTATAAACGTCGCTCGCTATATTACAGTTCGAAGTGATGTAATAAATGTTCCATGTGTGTATACCCAAGTCCTCAATGACTTTCCTGATCAACTTCATACTTGCAATCACTAATCTCGATACATACTAAACAAACTCCCTTTCTCGCTTCCATTTTTAAAATCTTATTTTTTATTATTATTTAATCGGATGCCGTAACATTGTGTGGTCTGTAATTTTTTGTTGATCGTATCAGCGTCACCTTTGTTACCTAGTGAGGTAACTTTGAATTCCTGTGGGCAAAAAAAAAACTGGCACCTAAAATTGTAATTCTACGCATTCTCGTCATACTAATCCTATTACAATGACATATGACGTAGGTTAAGACAGACGTCTAAAATGATGCGTCTTATACTAATCGCCTTTATTTGTTTGACATTGGCTTATAATTTACATAATTATGAAGGTATAAAATGTATGCATGTAAAAAAGGACTTTCTAAGGGCGGTCGTTACCAGCAGTTAAAAAAATGTTTTAGACTTGTAATGGATGGTAATTACACACTATATATTATTTCAATTTCAATGGCAGTAAAAGCCGTTCTGATTTATTATTTATAAAATATTACGTGATCCATCTAGTTACTTTACCGTTTCTACCTATTTAGATCAAATAATCAAATTATTTCACAAAGTTTTATAAAAGCTACAAAAGATTAATAAGTTTTTTTTTAATTACTAGAATACTTTGAATTCCAAATATATCGAATTCTACTAAGCCAAGTAATGCATACATTGAAGTATTTTAGCAACTATCAACTATTATTACGCAGTAGGAAATTAATAATAAACATATTTACACGACATTAACTACAATGAACTGATAATATAATAACAATACAGTGCAAAAACGTATTTCACATTAAATTAAACCGAAAATTGGCGTGAAAGTTGGCTCTATTTGAGTCACTGTGCACTGTCAAAAACTTATTGCAACACAATACAAAATACAGGCGTTACAATTGTCTTTTTACAACTTTCCAAGAAGGAGAATGAGATCCCACTGGGTAAAACAATTGCAAGCTGCATTTAATACACCGCCTTTGAGATTTGGAAGTGTGCCACATTTTGTCACTCTATTGTCGAAAACAGTAGCTACTTTTATTGTTACGGCATTGAGACGTTTTTGGCACGCTCCTGTTACCTGGGTGGCTTGACTCTGAAGGGTCTATTGCCCTAATGACCCATAAATTGATGCGTGACGACCGATTCGTTTGTCCATATTGTCCAGTTCGATGTTACCGAAGATTGATGGTAGTATTGTCGTTCAGCAATTATGTTATTTCTGATATATGGGTGGACTATGTAGAATTGGCCTATTGTGTTCTGATTTAGAAGGCTTTGTGCTATTGAAATAGGACGAGTTATTCTAAAATTTGTGTTGATGTAACTTGAAACATTATCATTATCATAATATACTATACGCATAATTATATATATAATTAGTCTACGCCGACATTAATATTTGAAACAAACAAATTATGACTACACGATAAAATAGTAATTTTATTGTTTAAAGTGATGGAAATAACAATACATAATTAAGACACCGTAATAATTAAGACTTTAAATGAGCACACGTCAAAAGAATACGACATAAACAAACACAACATCTCAATATAAGGAGTTGGAGCAGCGTATTAACATAAACATCGATTCGATAGCTTTCCGAACATCTCTCCGGTCACAGTTTGAATACATTACGGCCGAGTTGTTTTTTATAACGTCAATAATTTAAGAATTAAACTGTTCTTGCCCTGTTTATAGGTCCTTTTCTGCTTGTTCCGAGACTTTTCTAGTCGCTCCCCGCGGATGCTCATTCAAAATGGACACGCACGCAATGGTTGGTTGGTCCTTCGGTCGTAAAAATCGATTACTTTATTTTCTTACAACCTCATCATTAAAGAATAAAATAAAATGTTCAAGGTTTTATTGGACCACATACAGCTTCATGATGGTACTAGAGAATTTCGTTTACAGATGTAAAAATATTTTATTGATTGTATTTAGCGCTAAAATGCTTTAAGTACGGTGTCGAACGCGAGTAAAAAATGTAACATTTTGTAAAGGGCTAATTTAAAAGCCCATTGTCTTCGTCGGTTCACAGTCACACAGGACGACAGTCGTTAATGACCCATTAATATTTTGTTTCACACCATCCATTAATACTAAAAGACCTGCAATTAAAAAGGAAACGCCGCCACCACTAATTCCGGAGCACTCTCACTTAAAACGTTACAACTTTACTGCATTCAAACATCTGATAAGGGACTTGGCAACCGTAAAATAAAAAGGAAAAAAAGTTGCCATATCACAACGGTAGCTTTTAGAATTTATAGACAGAATATCTCTATTTCGTTTCGGTACTATCGATATCGGTATACTTATCAGCGGCATCTAATGATTGGTCAGTTTATAATAGGCTGTGAGTGTCAAGTTAATGAGAATATATTCCGCCCTGGTACACAATAAATTAGAGAGGTTTCGAATAAAACGGCATATTAATTGGACATTAGTATACGTCAACACCTCCGGAGCAAAGTGTGGCCGATAGGAACGATTAAAGTACGTGAAAGTATCTGAGGAGTTACTCGGGGACTATAAAATTAGGTGGGTGTAAATTTTTAACGTTGGCCGGGGGCTATTTCTGTAAATGCGTTGTGAATTTAAATTTGTTTTTTAAAAGCTTTTGAAGCAGTTCCGTTTGTTTCGTGTAAGGAAGTAACATTTGAGGGGTTCGGGCACTACGGAAAGATGAGGGCTTTTGTTTAGATTAAAGTGGTTGTTGTCAGTGTTAACTGTTAAATAATGTTAATGTTTAATAATATTGCATCCATTTGTTTGTTTTAACAAAAAAAGGTAACCAATTCAAACCTAAAGTATATCAGCTGAACTTCTTATCTTTATCTTCAATTTACCAGAACTTTCATTAAAATGAAAACGAAATAAACTTGTAGAAGGTACTAGTCGGTAAATACGTCCTTAGTCTTGAACTCCTTAAATTCGCAGAAAACTTAGCAGCCCCGAATCTTACGAAGCAATAATTCAATGGTGCTTTAGAGGAAGACATTACTTTTGTCTAAGCAAATTGAATTCCACAAAATCTCCTCGAGAAGATTGACTGACCACAAATTGGGGATTCGTTGTCAAGCGAGATAACATCGGAGGAATCTCATTACAGTTGAACATTCGTCCCACTTCGGTTGTGCCTTTACATGTTGCGTACAACTTTGGCTAAGGAATCTTTAGAGATTCTAGATTGTTTCAAGTTCTCGTGGTAAACATTGTCCAAATGTTCAGGTCCACTCAAGTTTTGACATGGTATTTTATCATTACTATTTACGTACTGAATGCCTCTTTGATCTGAAAATAGATAGGTACATACATTTGGCCATCTAATAAGATGGCCAAATTTATGTATGAATGCTGTGATGACCAATGGCAAGCTCTGCCCTGCCTGCATGAGGTTGTGACTTTACTTAATATATACACTTTCTAAGTTTATCTTAGACGTTACTGACATTGATGAAGGAGAACATCGACTATTATTATTTAACGTAAGTCTGAAATTACCAATCCAGCTTAAGCAAGCGTGGTGGTTAATGATCGGGCCTGGGCTAGATGAGAAGAGGATTTTGCCCTCCAGTAAGGCAGTAATAGGCTAAAAACCTTTTTAATTAATTTAGGATGGTAGACGGTTGTAGTTTGAAAATGAAAATCGATGTCAGTTTAATATTTCTAATAAGAGTTCATGTCGCCGCAAGATTGAATCAACCGCAAACTGTTAAAGCCCCGGCAGCCGGCGGCGAACGGAAAATTAAAAAGCAAAGCGGGGACCGCTTCCTAGCCATTCTTTTTAATTCTCAACGTAGCAATGGACGGTGTGGAATCATTAAAATTTCCTCCGTGCCCGCCACCCTTGCAGATTTATTTGATATGGAATGATAAAGTTAGCATTCTTATAGAATTCGCAATGAGTACGCATTGATCAACAGGATAAGTTTTAACACTTTTTCTGAAGTTAATTACTTAAATATTTGCACACTCTATTTGTTTTTTTATATGCTTCATTAGCCTTTATGATTGTAAGAAAATTAATCTTAGGACGGATGATTGATGGACTGTGTTGTGTTTAAAGTTTTTTTCCAACAAGCGTCTTGTAGGCACATTGCACAGCGAAACTTTTTAATTGTTTTTCCTAGCGTGTGAGTCAAGAATAGCACTGGATAAAAAACATTATTCATACTGAAAATATAATACCGGCTTTTATATCAAAATAATGTTCGAAACAAATAGCTCTAGCCTGGATTTGTCAACTTAATATTTAAATCTATTCAAACTTTAGTCGGGCCGAAATTAGATTGTCAACTTAGTAAACTCTATTAAAGTAAAAAAGACGTTATACCCATAATCACTTAGTAAAAACAAGTGTGACAAATCCTTATTTGCGAGGCAGTTTATAAAATAAACTAAATCGAAATATTTTTTCCAGGTCGTACAAAATTATGACATTACAACGTAACAAAAAAGCAACATTACTCCCCATAAATAAAAATTAATCCTCTTAACACAATATTAACGCTCAGGATTTAGGCGTATACGACTATACGTAGCTAATAAGACTAAATGGTAATAAATTGTGTGCTATTAACAAAGTAAACGATTTTACTAAACAAGTCTTACCGACGACTTTTCCAACCGGTTGAGTGTTTACTGGTAAAGTCAAGTACACACGCAATCACATCCGCTCTTCCGAGACATTCTTACATTTGAATATTAAAATTACCGCGAGGGAAAGAATTTTCGTTTAATTCTAAATTCTTAGCTTTAATTTCAGTCGTCGAGACGTATGTACCTACCTAATCGTCTTTTCTTATTGGGATGAAGCAGAATTCCGTACGGTACAACGACGTTCCGCCTACGATAGTTTTACTAACCCGTTTCCCACAGTTGAGTCATAACTTATGTGGGGTGATAAGCAACCCGGTATTGCACATATTTATGGCATTATTTAATCGGGATTCACATAGACTCACACAATAAGGTTTGAAAAGTAATATGATGTAATGATGTAAAAAGATATGTTTCAGACTCTCAGATATTACTTTAATCTGTTTTTATTTATCGCATCTCTCTCAAACCTACTGATTTTAGTAGCGTACAAACTTAATGACACTAGTAGGTACAGCGATGCTCTATTGACAGTGTCACCAAATAAACCACTACAATTAAAATATACCTACACTAAAGAAAATACAAGGAAAAATATAAAAAAAACACATGCTTCCAAAATTCCTAACAAACATAAAGATGAAATAAAATTTGCATAAACGAAATAAAGTAGCGAAGTAAATAATAAAACGGTCAATTTACAAATCATCAATGTGTGTAATGTCCTTGTTCGTCACAACTTGAGACTATCGGCAGAACGTGGCGTCCATACAAAGCTTTAGTTATTAACTATCATTAGTGGACCGCGAAAGGCTCGCGCGTAGGTGAGGCGAACAAATGCGTTGAATTCTTCTAATTTATTGTTCATTCAATGTATATAAATTGCCAATTATGTAGGAATGGTTTTAGTTATCTTTCTAGCGGATCCGCACTGGCCGCTTGTGTCTAAATTATGTCGTCTATCTCAGGAACAACTGAACAGAATTTCACAGAATAAAGGTTATTACATGCGTAAATCAAAGCCACGAATTTATTTATTGTTTAAAGACCAGTATCAGTAAGTTAAAAATAATTGCTGTATAAAAAAATATTCATAAATATTGCGGTAATGAGAAAGATTATGTCAATAAAAATCTATAGAACTGGTTTGGTTGGTCATTTCAGATCTAGATAAAGCATTCTTAATAGGACTTATATATTATTTTATTTTATCTATAAAGAATGCTTAAGACGTCAAAGGCCGGGGAACGCCATCACAATTGTTCTTTGTGTGAATCTCTAATGATAAAATATTGCTTTAAAACTAATAAAATCGAGTCGTTGTTTGAATCACAATATTTCTTGACAAAAGGCATAGGAATCCGCAAATTTTGAAAAGAAATAAAGTACCAGATTAAATGAAGTGGCTAACAATCAGTTGGAAACAAAACTTTGTGTGGGACCAAATGGTTGACAACGCCCCTTATTGACTATTCTATTTTATTTATAAATCTTTTTAATAGTTACCTAGTAGAAATCAATACATATTATGATGATCAGATTTAACTGTTGTATAGTAAAATATGCATTCCTGTGTTTGTGTGATTCTCTATGTGTTCATTTTAGTTGTTGTTGCTGACAAAGCAACAATTCAATAAAATACTATGACTATGATTATGACTATTAACAAGAATTAAATTAAATTCAACATAAAAGGATGAGATGAGCCAGACTGGACACCAGAGTTTTTTTATTTGTAATCTTACACGATGCAAGGAACTCTTCGTATCTAAGTTCGACTTGCACTTAGTGTTTTCATAAGCTGCACAGTACCAATGTTACGGATACAACCTCTTTAAAAGAGACCAAAAAGCAACGAATAACATTTTAAGAGACATTGCATTCGCAATATCAAGCCCGTGGTCTTATTAAAAACTGTAACTACATATGTGACACATAACGTTAACATACAAACAAATATAATAGTTGCAGTTTTGTTCCAAAAACGTTTCAAAACAGTACATTTGGGCGCCATCCAGGGCATTTATACGACACCAATGTTTGGCATTACCGGTTAATATTTTGCTATAATAACCCCCGTACCATCTGCTTGGCAGCTGTTCGCAGTGGCCCACTTTGACAAAACACGTGTTTATATGAGAACAGTTCGTAAAAATATGGTTTTAATAGTGATATCAGTTAAATGTGGTAATGAGGTCAGAGTAATGTTTCTAATTTAGATGATAGATGAGAAACAAAAGGGTATCGTTGTTTGTTTTGATGGCAATGTGAACATTTAAATCACTATCGGATTTTGGATGTGTTTGGTGTCCTATTTTATTGCGCAAGTCTTCTATTGCGTCACGAAATTCCCGTCATCATTACAAATTGGTATACCTATTGGTCGGCACTTCTGGCACAGTGACTTCGCCATTGATTGCTGCACTGTGCGTCTCGGGTTTTGTTGAACGTTTATTAAAAAAAGTACTTATATTTAAGAAACTTTAGGTCATATTGATTTTCATTATCTGCCTAGCTAGCCTATTCAAAAGTATCTGATGCTCAAAAACTAATCATACCGTTACCCATTTACAAACCGACCTTGGCCAGCTTATTTTAACCGTCGCGCGTCAGTCGCCCTGTTTATCTCAGAAAACTTTAAGTCCATTAACTATTCTTTTGAATACCTGCACAACAGAGATAACTTCTAAATCACATTAATACGAACCAATTATAGGTTGTTGCCTTCAGTCTCCTTTATCATCCTTTCCATAAACAATCCATTAATTGTAGCTTCTCAAGAATTCAGTGATTGATGTTACCAAATCTACGATTCAGAATAAATGAATAACTTTAAATCCATTCGTAATTAAGAACCAAAAATATTTATACGAGATATTTACTGCTACAACTTAAATACGAATTAACTCGAAAGCTATATTCACCACCAAATCATTAGACGATTCATAGTTCATTCTACATCGTCATTTTACACAACAATTATCAATAAATCATGCTTGCAAACACTACAACTTGTCCCCAAGATTTATTCTTCTAGCTCTCACATCTTTGAACTGAACACCGAAGGGATTTAATAACACATTTTTCTCAATAATTTATGTGAATAAGCTCACACGCGACGAAGTCGGCTCATAATTTATACCGATGTTCGCCAGCCGACAAACTTCGGGACAATAAAGCACTATGCAGCGACATTAATTACAAGTTATCGTAAAACATGGAGTGCGCTGGCACACTGCATGTTTCCCGTAACAAACACGGTGCGACACAGTGTTTAGGAACCGGTGCCAAATGTATCAAATTAGATACACTGTGTCATTATAATGGACACGGTTTTTTGTGTTGTTTATAGATGATTTACTGTGTGGTTCTTGTTATGACGAAAGCTAGTGCAGACTACAATAGCTCCTGTAGAATGTGAAGCAAGTAATTAGTATACGGAGCATACATACCTACTTACATGTTGTTCGTTATATTTGCAGAGCTGAAACTTTGTATAGCATCACTCTGTTATTCGTATCAAAAAGTATACACCGCACGTGTTTAACGGCAATTACAGGCTATTCATTTAAAATCCAATCAGAAAGATATCAAACAGAAATACACAATTAAATGTGCCTTTTGTTATTGTTAGTTTGTACCTATGTAATTACCGGAAAATCCCACTTTGTAATATTTTTCCATTGACAGTTACTCATTAGCAAAACAGGCAACTTGATATGAAACTCAGACTATCCTAATGAGAAATTATTATGAACTTTGGAAGCAATGTAATTTTTGTGTATGTAAATATGGAGTAAAATTTTCACAAAAATATTATACTTCAATTAAGACAAACCACAATGAAGATGAAGTTAATGTTACTGATAAAAGTAGCATTGCAGACTTCAACTAGGTGAAAATCCCACTTTCCGAAATATAAGCAACACAATTCTCCACGACCATCAGGATTACATTTTACCACAGCACAGAATAAAGTCAAGGTCAAAGTCAAATCGTTTATTTCAATTAGACCCATAACAGGAACTTTTGAACGTTATACTTACAAATTAAATAAATTAAGAGAATGATTCTTGTTGCACTAGATAGAACAAAACAATAAATTAATTCTTTATAAAACTTGACATGGTTGAAAGCGCAAGGAAGTCGATATCGGTAATATTATGATTATTTAGAAGACACGACACGTACTGATTCATAGTGCCTTAATTTTATTATGATTGCACGGTAAGTCTTTGGTGTTCCTCATGTATTAAATCTTGATAGTGCACAGGGTTTGGTTGGTTTGATTTTGGGGACAGTCCCTATCTTTGTCATTAAGAAATCTAACATTTTATGATTGTGAAAATTAATACAGATTATTTACCGTTAACTACCTTGATGATGACCTGTGGCTGATAGCAATAGGTTTGTCCGGGGTATTACATGGGATCTTAACATAACTGTAGTACTTAGTAGGTTCTGCTTTATAACTGATGGGCATAATTATGTAAATTATTAGCCGCAATACAACAGTAGGTACAATTGTTTTTGTAATCGATAAGTCCGGTTGGTTTAATAATATTTGACAAAACGTGTAGTACCAGCGTGAAACCCAATAGTATGCTGTTGATTTGACTTATTAAGCTCTCATCAAGACTATTTGTATTCAGTGCTGTAAGATCCATCATCATCATTTAAAGCATAATTGTACTTCCCTAGTAATAGGCTTTCCAAGTATCGCTACAACTATAAATAAAGACGAAAATATCTACAAAAATATCAAATAATTCTCTAAAACATCCATACAATCTCCTACTGTACGATAAAGCATAAATAGCGCTAATTTCAAACGCCTGCAGCTAGATGTCGTCTTCTTTGATTAATAGACTATTAATCCCGGATTATGCTTCGTGTTGTTTCGGTTTTAATGCTTGATTTACGTGGGTTATCTTCGGATATATATCAACACGCTTGTGTGAAAATGTGTGACTAACTAATTTTGTATGGCTTTTGTCATCAATTTATATATTACGCAATATCTGAGTTTATTTTCTACAATACTTCTATTTAGTTTTTCAGTCTTAATATCCGAGTCATTATCACTAGTTTTGTAAGACTATTCCTTTCCATGCATTCCTTTTGTAGTTTGCACCGTAATTCCATAGTTAATTCTTTCAGCTGCTCGTATTGATGTCCATTTCGTTCAGGTTTTCAGCTTTCATAGTCGTCCTCTTTTTTATATTTCCCTGCATGTAACATTGTATTATAAATCCATATTTCTTCTTTTGCAAACATTATTGTTTGACCATCACCTGATTCTTAAAATTTATTTATTTAGTAAAGGTAAACCAACAGCTTCTGTATACAGCATTACATTAGAATAATAGGAACAAGCATCAGACTTATACAGTCGCCAATATAGGTCGACCAACATTATTTTTGTTATTTTGTTGTGTGTTTGAGTATATTTGGAAGAAATCGAAATTTCCAGACACATATAATCTTTATATTGATTTTGTTCTGATGTTATTTTTGTACTTTGTAAAACTGTAAACAAATTTAATACTTTTGATTTCAATCTGATTCAAAGAAATTATTCCTATAAAAGTTAAGCCACTTGTTTCATTATAATCTTATATGGTTAAAAAGAAATTTTGATTATTACAGTTTAAAGCAAAAAGAACGTAAAGAAAAGAATAATTGAAAAAAAAAAATGCCCAATGTGTATACAATGTTCTTGGTGTTTTTCTTCTTGGCGCATAATAAAAATAATCTATACTAATATTATAAAGAGGTAAAATTTGTTTGGTTGTATGTTTGTAAGTTTGTATGTAGGGGGTAATCTTCGGAACTAATGATCCAATTATAAAAATTATTGTACTGGGGGAAAGCTACACTATTCCCGGATGGCATAGACTACTTTTTATCCCCGTATTCCCACGGGAACGGGAACTACGTGGGTGAAACTGCGTGACGTCTATATATCGAGTAATACTCATGAACTACATTTTCGAAAGCTACGCGAACGAAGTCGCGGGCAAAGTGCGATAATAAATAAAAAGGTAACCACATACAATGAATTATGTTTTACAATCAAAACAAACAAATATTTGATTTTAATTAAACCCATGAGGGTTATTGTTTATTACAGCACTTTACGTGGTTAGTACTATTTGAAATGTTAATTGGTTGGCACTCTATTTCTGGTTTTGCTAACGCTAGAAAAAAAATAAACATGCCAGGGCGTTAAATGTGGTTCACGTTATAAAATAAATAATAAAAAATAAATGTTTAATTACGAAGCACTAGCAAATGCTTGTAAAAAAATACTTAAAAATTATAAAAAAGTTGTTTGTCTACAACCAGACCTATTATTGTGAGCACTTAGAAACTAATTTCAATTCGCAATCATGTTCTATACAAAATATCGCGATGATTGAAATGAAACAAATTGTTAATTTCCTTTATACATTACAATCCATTAACGTAATCTCATGCATACAAATTAATACAGACATTTCTAGGCCTTTTTCTGTCCATGATATTACGCGTAATGACACAAAGAGACTAAAAACTAAAGAAATTAAACCACGTAGGACCGCTACACGTTAAACGGAGGCTACATTAAATAAAAAACAAAACAAAACATCAAAAAAATTACAAGTTACGGGTAAATAAATGAAAATCTGATTGCATTCGCGGTGGCTGAGTGTAATTGAAAAAATGTCCCTTGAATTGTTTGCAACGGGCCTGTACCTCTGTAATAAGATGGGATTATATTCTCTCTTATTTCTTTAGAGTAAGTTACTTGGAAGATAATATTTATAGCGATTACTTTTTTAGAGGATGGAAACTGTAGAATGCGGGTAATGACTTGTAATCTATATTTAGTTGCAGAATTGAAAGAGATATTAACATATACAATCATACAAGTATTTGTGGTTCTTTGGTCGCAATGGTAGCTCGGTCCACCTCCCCTATACCACAAAATTATTTTGACGATGCTCAACGCGCTCGCTGTATCCACCATGAATTGGATTTGTTTGCTGAAAAAAGGCAGATTAGAATGTTCGTGAGCAGTTTAAAGATATAATAACAGGATTTACTTTATTTAGTTTTATTAACTATTAGATGTATTATAATAATTATTAAGAAATATATGAATGGTCATGTGCGTCGTGTTCTAAATTTTTAATAATTTGACAGAATATGATGAGCTGAAGCCTTTAGTAATATTATAATCTGTCATAGAAACTATTCTAACTAGTCGATGCTCCCATTTAATTTAAGATATCTTCTTCAATTTAAATCATTGGAAAAGGCGGTAGGTAGATACTTGAAATGTTTCCAGAATCAGCTCTTGAATAAATAATAATTTCGTAATAAATCTCCTGAAACTATGTATTTACATTAATTCTTGTTTAATATTGATGTTGTCAAGTTAATTGCTGTTTGGAACTTCAATGGTACTTTCCTTTAATCTTAAAGGCCCCACAATATTTTAGAGTAAAATGTTTCAAGCGTTTTCGGCTTAACTTAATAGATAGGAAAAGTTATTATTAATTATAATTTCGGAGTTTAGACATTCGGTACAAATAATGTTTCCTCAAACATTAATGTTTTCATTACGAGTTGAATCGAGATAATAAAACAATTTGCTACTGGAACTGAAAGATAACGTCACACAATATAAGAATAATCGGTGGTTTTGTTTATTGTAAAATCGAATTGGGCATTAATTAGTCTAATTGAATATTGTGATATTGTAATTATTCTAATTAAGCTTGTGGTTTAATGATGTCAGCTACACGGGTCATTCAAAGTTTAGGTAACACTTGTCGAGGTCGGTCTAAAGATGGATGTCCATTAACTTCATCAAGATCTCTCCATGCTTCGAAAAGCACACTAAGCCGGTGATCCTGGATATAATTTGTAAATCTTTGACAATTGCTCCATGTAAATATTTAGCTCCATGTTTTTTCTTTTCTTAAATAAACTATAAAAGATAAGACCTACGATAAAAGTTTAAAATGAGAAACACAAACGAACACAAATTAAAATACCGAACTAAATTCGACATCAGTACGACACAATGTAGCCAGTAAACCAGCAGTAATGGCAAATAATGATGCCCCAGATACAACAAGTGCATTTGTATCGGCGATAGTAACCGTCTTCTATTGTCATTCTAACTGGCGGCCATTTGCAACAATTAGCGATACTCAAGTGAAGTTAACGAGCCAATTGTACGGAACGAGTACTAATCATGAATATTGTTGATCATCTGAATGTTTATCTGTTGGATCTAACGGCTTCAGATCATTGGGGAGATAAAATTAGTTTTCATTATTGTTTAGTTCATTAAATTGTCTCGCTGTGTTTGGGCTTTTCCTATGTAGGTATTTTATCTACTGCGGAGCAACGGCTTTATTCTTTTAGATACCGATTTCAATATATAGATTTTAAAGCTATACGGTACGTACTCATGAACTATAGACTGATATTACTTGTACCATGCAAAAGCTCTGGTCTATTTATTCCAGTGTCATAATCAGTCTGTCAACCAAGCTTGATGATTATGCCAATAACTTATTATAGTGAATATACATACTGGCTAAGCACAAGAAAGTTTACTGTGCTTTCGTTGACTTGGAGAAGGCCTATGATAGTGTGTGGAGGGATGAGCTGTGGTCGACACTATCCATGTATGGTGTGGATTGGTGCTTGGTACGGGCACTGAAATCTTTATATAGGGATTCCAGTGCCTGTGTCAGGATAAACGGGGCATACACAGACTGGTTTAACATCTCTAGGGGAGTTAGACAGGGCTGTGTAGCGTCACCTTGGCTGTTCAACTTATACATGGATAGTTGTCTGACAGATTTAAAAGAGAGTGAGTGTGGATTGAGGATGAATGAGTTGCCTGTCAAATGCCTCCTCTACGCAGACGATCAAGTTCTTCTTGCATCGTCAGCGGAACAGTTGCAAGACATGGTGACCAAGATGAATGAAGCATATAAAATGAAAGGGATGAACATTAATGTGAATAAGACGAAAGTAATGGTGTTTGAAAGAGACGAAAACGTGTCGTTGTGCAATGTGAAAATAAACGATATGAGTGTAGAACAAGTGAATGACTTTGTATATCTGGGAAGTCTGTTTACAAGGGATGGAAAGATTGATGCGGATGTGGAAAGGAGAGTAAATGCAGGAAATAAAGTGAATGGCGCTATACATGGCGTTGTGACCAGCCAGTCTATGTCCGAAAAGGCACGACTGGCTGTTCACAATGGTGTGCTGGTGCCTACACTAACGTATGGAAGTGAATGTTGGGTGTGGCAAAAGAGACATGAAAGTAGAATAAATGCTGTAGAAATGCGTTCCTTGCGAAGTATGTGTGGTGTAACAATTAATGACAGATTGAGGAATGATGATATAAAGCAACGTTGTGGTTTAAAAGAAGATGTAGTAACAAAAATTGAAAAGAGTATGCTTAGATGGTTTGGTCACGTTGAAAGGATGGATGAAAGGCGACTAACGAAAGGTATTTACAAGGCAGATGTAAGTGGGAACGCCGGGAGGGGACGCCCTAGAAGGACATACAAAGACCTTATTGCTGAGGTTCTTCAGAAAGGTCAGGTGCGTAGTACTCGCAACCGGCGTGTGTGTATGACAACATGTATGAATGTAAACGAAGCAAAAGAAGTATGTAAGAATCGTAGCATATGGCGCTCTGTAGTTTCTGCCTACCCCCATGGGAAAAAGGCGTGAGTTTATGTATGTATGTATGTATACATATAAGATAGTTTATGAAATGAGCTTTGGATGTTTTGTATGTTCTGTTGATACAGGCTAAGTACAGTGTATAAGACAATGTTTTTGTTATAAACTAGCAATTCGATGATCAAAGAACATCAGTCTTAATGAACATAATCATAATAATTTACTAGCTGTGTCCTGCGGTTTTATTTGCTTGTAAGGGATGTAGCGTGAATGTTAAAATAATATTTAACGTATCAAGCGCTACTTTTTGAGATTAGCGCGTTCGAACAAAGAAAACAAACTTTCTTCCTTATTCCCTATAAAATAAGGAAAGATGGAAAGATATGTGACACAGAATTTTACCTTGAAAGTTGCTGACTCTGTGGATACCTACATAAATGACGTAGTTAGGTATGGGTCACAGAAGACTAGGTAGGTACTTACTTAACATTTATATTTTCTCATTGACACAAGCGGAACCGATAAGCATCGAAACGTTAATCTCACGAATCTCGTTTCTCGGTCGCCGTGACGATAAAATTAGTTTTCATTAGAGATAATTAGAAAGAGTTATATATTACCACAAACTTGGTGCCAAACGGAGTATTAATTTTGTCACTTTCATCTGTCAGATATGATAAATATTGTGGAACTGAATGATTAATAGATAAAAGATTTACTTAATTATGATTAATCGAGCGAAGCTTGCGGTCTGTGATAGGTATTATGATCGATTCAAAGCTTAGAACTGAGCCCAATTATGCTTTCATCTTTTTATCCTATAGGTTTACGATGATCATAATGATTGTGATGGTAATATATTTGATCACAATAAATTAATATTGTAACTTGGTGGACATTTAGAAATATAGATATAATTTTGCAAGATGTGGTATTTTTTAGCGACTAAGATATTTTCTTCTTCTGTATCAAGTCCGTCCAAATGTAACACGTCATTATTATAGCTTTTTACATTATAATTTGTATTTTTTTTAGTGTACAGCTGTAGAGGTCAACATACCAAGCCAACAATCTATCAAATATCTTTGGTAGTTTTTCACCTTTATAACAAAAGCATTAAATTCATGTTTATTTCGTAAAATTTACAGTTTTGAATCTGGGAGAACATGTCTAGCAAATGCCTTTGAATTAAACAGACTGGATATTGTCATATTTAATGTGGTTCTTAGTCAACCCAATTATAAGGTAGCAAAGTGTCTGTTTGAATTAATGGCATCGAAATAATTCTTTATATTTATATTCTTTAGTATAAGCTATTTGGAGTCAGTAATGGTTAAGGTATGATGGGATTGGTATGCACAATGTGCGAAAATCCTTATAATAAAAAAAAAAATAAAAAAATACTGTTAAGGATGTGCTGCCAGTCTATACAATAAAGAATATTTTACTATAAGAACACTTTTTCAAATCGATGGTGGAATGGAATTATTATTTGCACTTACCTGTTATTTTATACGTTCAAAAAGTGTTAAAACTACCCTCTAATTGGCGTGAGCTCGATGGACATTTGTATAGGCAATGTCAACGGCTTTATACAGGCCCTTGATTCCCGCGCTTGGTGTATTGGTGCTTGCATTTAGTAGCTTTAATCAGACAGGAGTGCAATGCTAACCATTCCTTATCCGCTTTTACCTTAATTAGGTACCTACTGTTGAATAGTCATGGATATTTTGAAGTTTGTGGCATTTTATAAGATCAATGCTAATTTGCATCTACATCCATAAATTGAATTGAATTGTCTAATTGTAATAAGTCAAACTTATAGTGGATTTGCCAAATAATCTTTTTTAATCTGCCTATTTGTCTATCTTTTTTATGGGAATCTTTGAAGTAACGATCTCGATCGATCTAGTCTCGATCGATTTTAATAGTAAGTTCTTTTTTGACTTATCTGATGTTATAATATAACTTAGAATTATCAAAGAAATAAAACTTATTTCAATGTACAGTTGCTTGTACATTTACCTTATAATGTTAGATTTTTTTTAATTGTGGAGGTTTTTGTAAGTTTGAACATAGAAAAGTATGTTCAAAACTTCCCATAAAATTAAAAAAATCTGTCACTATTGTAATGCTACGCTGTGGAAAATTGGTATAGTTAATGCTTTGAGGTACATTTGACCTCCACAAAGACGAAGTCCCAGACAGCTCAGTCAGTACTTGTCTTAATAAATTGATTTGTAATAGATATTTAACAATAAAAACTGGATTCAAATAAGTTGTTTTTTCGATAATCTAACTGTGTGACTTGTCTCTCTCTTTAATTGTGTTTTGAAAGTCATAAACTTATGAAAAATAATACTCTTATTTCATTATTTGTATTTGAATAGCAAACTTTAAATTCTTCATTCAATTATATTCTTTGATTGCTTTTTACTTGCCATGCCACCATTTTTTTAGACTTCATTTAAACTATTGCTTTTTCATAATTAAATATTTTTTTATAATGAAATCGCAATATTGTTTTTCAAGAACTCGTTCATGTTCAATTTGTTTATCATTTTAACTTGTTAAAGTTTGGCTAAAACCTTACTACTAAAGTTATATCCCATAGTCGAATTTAAACATATTTTATACTAAAACCAAGTAAACATACCATAAATTGTACATTCCTTTACTTTATTATGAGAACCAAATCAAGAACACATGTATAAACATAACTCTTATACATCAGATTAGTTTACGGCATCTTCAACTCTGTTTATAGCTCTATTAAAAGTGGCCATCGGTAGTAGGATGATATTACTTAAGGGCCCCTTTTCCCGAAACTTTAGGCATTTTACGCACTGAGTCGGCTTGCGGCCGCGTTGCACAGGAGCCGTCGCGATATGAACTCCGGTGACCTATGGCGGCGGACGAGCACGCCACAGTACAAATAAATCAGTAATTCAAATATTGGCGTGCGGGTAATAAGAGCTAGTTTGCAACAAAAACGTATAGCTTGATGTGCTGCGCTATTGACTGTAAACCTTAATACACTTATATTGTTATGAATATATTTCTAAGGCAGGCGATGATCATTCTATAGAATTTAAAGAATGGTGGTAGAAGATTTGTTGAGTACTATAATGAAAGACAAATATGATTAATTATAATGTAATAAAATATATAGGTAGGTACTAGCATAAAAATTTAAATTCAATAAAATTTAGTGGTCGTGTGCAAGGTCCAGGTTCATTTTCATCGACCGATATATTCCTCAATGCTAGGCGCGAGTATCTTCTAAGAGGGTCGAACCCACAGTCCTTCTGAAACAATGGAATGTCAAGTACAGAAGGGGATTTGGTTTCAAAATCACTGAAATAAATTTTAACGAAAAATCATTTACTGCCATGAGATACATAAGACACGTGATAAGTAAGAAAGCTAAAGCGTGACGGGAGATAACGGCAAACTTGTAGTGGACAGATAGAACTGCTCCGTCCTAGTATACTATATAATATGTACATAATGTGCTTACGGATACTGCCCCTCTTTAGAGCGCCCACTGGTACTTTTTTTGGACATCAAAGTACCTTTTCCGGTGCGAGGTCTCAGAGCACTGGAATGGAATAAATTTCATTACTAAATTTCAAAAAGCCAAATTAAAACGAACAATTACTAGAGTTATAAATAAGATCTAATACATAACATATACAAATATAAAAATCTCGTGTCACAGTGTTTGTTATCGAACTCCTCCGAAACGGCTTGACCAAATTTTTGTGTATATTTGGTAGATCTGAGAATAGGTCGTAGGCTATTTTTTTTAAGTGACATCTTCTTTAGCATCGTTGTGATTTGATAGTCGATGAAACGAAAAAGCGACAGTAAAAAGAGACAGCCACATAAATTCATAATATTTAACGTGGGAGAAAATGAGATAGGAAGCATTATACGAGTATAGTGTTTCATAAGTTCGTGGTTGTCTTTGTGCTCTTTTTGAAGGTTTCACTTCTACCACGCGTGAATTGCACACATGTTTTTTTTCATACACTTTCAAATTTCCACGCGAACGAAATCGCGGGCAACAGCTAGTAAATAAATAAATATCGTTGGCTTGTGTCGTGGACACCAGATAGTTGATATAATACATACTTATATACTTTTTTTGTTGTAAATAAATAGGTACTTCTTATGTACAAACATCCATGACTCGGAAACCAAATAATGATCATGCTCATCACCATTTCAAACATTTGCCCCTACCGGGATTCGAACCCGGACCCTAAGATCGTAAGGCGGCCTCACTACCGCTGCGCCATTCGGATCGTCAGTTTATGTAAAAATATGTAAAGGTGAATGTTTCCATTAAAAATACCTATTAAAGATTTAAAATTCTTGTCATACTGACTTCGCTAGTCTGTGTAAAGAAGCACAAGTAATAATATTGTGACGTATTTATAGAATAAGTACTTACGCAATACACTTTCGGATTTTCTTCACTTCAGATGCCCTTTTTTTCTTAATTTTGTTTTTTTTTTTGCCATTTTTATTACTTCCAATACAACACGTTTTTACGCAGGTTAGTGGGTACTATTACGCGTGCGAAGACGATAATGTGGTTGCGAGCAAAAATTGCATAGGTCCTCCCTCGATGACGTCCGGCAGGGCACTGGCGCGGTGCGCGCGAGTCGTTTTTCACGCATTTATTTTATATAGAAAAAAATAAGTGCCATATTATAAATCTATCCAATAATATCCCTGTTAAACCTGATTAGTAAATTAAATGTTAAATTTTCATAAACATTGCGTCCCCCCAAGTCTCATACAGCTTAAAATACTTTCAAAATCGACTTTACTTCTGATTTTTTTTTTGTCGAGCAAAATGACAAATATTGTGTTTTTAACCAAAAAAGTCACTAGTTTAAACATGTATCTGTACTATATATTTTTTTGCGAATTTAAATATGGTGATTTCTCTGAAAACAACTCGATCTAGAAACGTAAATTTCAGAAAAGGGACCCTTAAGACCATTTTAATCGTTAACCCATTTTCGCTAAGACGGAAGAGCGAAGCCTATCATTATTCTCTTTAGTCAACTCAATTCGAATTCTAAAAATTTTTTAACTCCTTTTAGAATTTCGTCCTTACTTTGTTTACAGTTTGGTTGACAGTCATCTTTTGTTATTGGATTATAAGTTTTATTGTTTTTTGAATGGTTCTAGTATGATCATAATTATGATTTCATGCCAATTCAAATGTTTTGGAGTTACATTTGAATTGCTCACGAAAATAAGTGCAAAAAAATCAATAAAGTAAAAATTGGTACGGTTTTTATCTTATTTTACATATCACTTAAACACATATATAACATAACATTACGCCTGTAACCCCCGAAGGGTAAGACAGAGGTGTACTTGTAGAACACTTAAATTTTGTCAATTATGTTATTAAGTCCCATGTATTAGGGAGCGAGTCTATTGCCATATCGGGCACAAATCCAGACTCCGGGCTGCTCCTGAAAAAATCCAGATCGAAAAACTCACTACCACTTTGCTGACCCGGGGATCGAACCCGGGACCTCATGATCAGCAGTGGCACTTGCGACCACTAGACTAACGAGGCAGTCACTTATCATTTATCTAATGTATGAATTTCATCACATCACATCTGTAATCCCCAAAGGGTTATACTAGCAATTCATTTAATATATAGTCAATAATAATGTCCAGTTAAAAGTCCCAGGATAAAGAGGCGAACCTATTTCCTAAAATTGCTGAGAATTTCTAGATCGAAAAACCCAACAATACTTGGACCGAACCAGGAATCAATCCCATTATTTGATCAATTTTTAAACAAAAACTTCTTATTCCTGTATCCATTTTTTGTGTTTATTTTCCGTCTTCAATTTGAACACCTATTTTCCTTTTTAATTTGTTTTCTTTCAACAGCAGTAGCATTTGTGAACATTAGTTCTATGAATTTCCTTTAAATTCAATTAGTCTAGTAATGATAACGACCATTAATGCACTTTACACTTACACCATTAAGGTCCCTTTCAATTAACAGCTTATCTAAATATCCTTGTTAACACACACTTAATTACCTTTAACTTACTACATTGTCAAGAACCTATATATACATATACAATTATACATATATTGTGTCCTCCTTATCTCAACCACCATTAAGGGCTATTAGTTGTTGTGTAAGACGTATTGTGTGTAAAGAAAACAATTTAAGGCGAAACCTTTAGCTTGCTCCGTGAAATTAAAATTTTCTTGCATTTATAAAAAAAAATCGTGGCGGTCATAAATAGTAGATTGTTTATCTAGGGAGCAAACAACTATTTTAAAGGCGAAAGTGTTTTTTTGTAATCCAGAGCGGAGCGAAGGATTCTAGTTCTAGAATCCTGAGGGCTGCAAAGGATTAAAAGTATGTCACTCGAGCTTAAAATTGTGTTGCTCCCGAGGTGGACACTCTACTTTTTATCACCCTCTATGAGAAAATAAGTAAGTGCAACTTATGAACAAGAATTTATTTACGTACCATTCAGAACCATTAGACATAAAATATAAATAATTAGAGGTTGATGTTTATATTTGAACAATTATGCAAGTGTATCGTAACAATTTTATTATTACCATCCGTTACAGTTGTAGATTTTCAGCTAGTCACATATTCAATACATTGTTCCCGCATAGTTTGTGATTCACCTCTTTGCTGATTGAAACATTTACTAACAATATCCACATTCCAAATTCAAATCAATTTTGGTCCCTAGGGATTAATGAGCTATTTTGGTCCCTGTTTACGAGGAATAAACTAGCTCTTTTTGAATAGATCAAATTATACTTAATTAAAGACTAAATTTCATGTTGTAACTAAAGCAGCTGTATGTACATACAGCTGTTAGGTACAGCTTTGAGACGTCCAGAATTTTATGTAGGTAATTAATGTAATCGAGTTATTAAAACGTGGAAAGTTGTATTGATAATATTACTAATTGTTATACTTATAGGTATTGATAAATATAGCATACCAGCTTTTACCCGCAATCTTAGAAATCGTTTTACAAATTGGGTGATTCAGTTGCGAAACCTTTTACAAACTCACAAATAAAAATATGGTCTTTATATAATTAAGAAAATTTGTCACAGTCTAGAATATTGATTTAATTCAATGTTTTACATATTAACATATAACCTACTGGCTTGCAAATTGCAGAAAACAAAAATTGAAATTTCGCTGGCGTATCCTCCTTAAATGGTAGTCGGTGGTCGGTCACTTAACCGTAACCTGAGAGTTGCTGAGTTAAACTGATGGGTTATGTTGTGTTTGGTGTAACTTGATATTCCCGACAGAAGCTCCTGAGTTCCAGTTTATTATTTGCTCAGCGTCCGCAAATAGTTTCCTTATATTATTTTTGTGTTGCTAAGAATGAGTCTTGAAAGTACAATTTTTGTTTTTACCCGTAAAAATTACGTTTCAAAACAATTTCTGCCATTTTTTTTTGAGTATCAGCACAAAAAGTCTTAAATATCCTAGCATATCTAGGCCACCTTACTCTAGTATGTACAAATAAAGTTCGGCCTACCATAACACTGAATCTATACTAAAATTGTGAAGAGGTAAAACTTGTGAGCAAGTTTGTTTGAAGGAGGTACATAATAACCGAAAGTATTTATCCGGTTTTTACGTTCTATTATCTATGAAAAGCTATATTATAGACAAGTGCTGTAATACAAAGAGGACCTTAGGTACATGCAAAAAATCGCAGTCAGAAGTTGATAGCTATATGTATAAGCATTTTATTGCAATTCGACCATAACATTTGAAACGATATTGTAAACTTAATTTGTAATTAACAAATTATAATTAATAACAAAATGAACAAACCCATTTTATACTACTTCAATGAAATGTTACAGGAATTTTGGCTACAAGAATTAGTATTAAAAATTGTTTCAAAATTAAATTACTGGATCTTTTGTAGTCAAATTCAGCTGTTAGAAACCGAAATTCAAAAGTAGCTTTAACTTAAAAGAAACTAATTTATTTTATTATTATAAAACCCAGACTAATGCCTACAAACTATTGAATTTGCTTATCCAATTCTCAATGGGCACAAAAATTCTGCGAAACAACTTTAATGAGATAAAAATACTAGAATTGTTTGACATTAATTAAATTTAGGATTATTGAAAACCCTTTGCGTATTCTAAATTCAATTTATTTTACATTACAAAACCACTAAAATATTTTATGGAAATAGGGTTGTGACAATTTAGAGTCCTTAATTCCATTTAAGACTCTAATGTTCTCTAAACAAGTTTAAATAGTTTATCTGTTTCATGAGGCACGTGACTTCTCACATTAGAGATAGGGAACCACATATAATTTAATATTCTATTAGATTCTCTAATCATTAATCTGGTTAGCTTATATTATAGGGTAGAACGGACATCGAAGCTACAACTTGGTACCATTACATCATTCTTATTGGACAAAATAATGGCGTTGAATTTTCTTTCAATAACTTTCCTATTTTTACATTAATCAAAATCGCAATGGGTTATGTACGTTATAAATCATGATTTAGTACAGTATAAAATGATAAAAAGAACTCAGAACTAAGTGTAATTTTGTTGGGATCTTAGTCATGGCATCAGGTTGTGCATCGATGTCGCTTCTACCCTGCATGAGACTGTATCTATGAAGGCATAAATTATTTAGCGTTAAATAAGCCGTCCCTTATAATAATTTTATGCTTATTCGGATTATATTATGTATTTTTATCGGCCACCCCCAAACTCGGGGTCAGAAATCACAACGGTATTGAATTATCATTTGAATATGATATATGGGGTGGTACTCAAATCCGGGGTGCAGACAATCGCTGTGAAATTGTTTTGGGGAACGTTTGATTAGATAAAGTGAATTATAGCTTTGATGTTAAAGAAAACGAATGTTCGGCGGCGTGATTGTTTGTTTGAATATTTCTCATGAATAATAAAATATGTTTGGAGCAACGCAATAATTCTTTTTTTATTCAAACTGGTGCAAAGTAGCACAGCTGCATAAAGTTTGACCTATTTATAACGATGTTGTTATTAACTTTCGCGGAAATTCGCGTACCTTAAAAAATAACTTTAAGTTAATTCTAAAAATTTACAAGATATTGTCATCTAGTTTAAATGCACTTTTCACAATGTTGTACAACACGTGCGATACGACAATCATTTTAAAACCACGTTTCGTTCAATCTTTAATAACCATGAAATTACTTCTATTAATACGGCCAAAACTATGAATAGACGAATACCCACGCCAAGTTGATCGGCGCCATATCAACCATTTACATTCACCAAACAAAATATATCTTTGAAAGCATACGACAATAAAACAGGGGCAAAAAGTAAACTTTTCTAATAAATTTTAAATTTAGTATATTAGGGAAACAGTGGAGCAACTTAAAAGCAATTTGTCTGGAAATAGCTCGACGCGGTAGGCGGATAACAGCTGCGAAGTCTCCAACGAGACCAACAAACAATTAAAATATCCGACTAATGGAGTCAAAGGAATCCTGAATATGTTAATGAACATGTCTTCTTGTCCTCTATTAGTTCACACCGCGAAAGATTTTGAAAAAAGGTCTCATTAATTAAAAAGTTCGACAGGCGTCAGGCGCGATGGTGATGGCGGGACATCCTTGTTATTTTACGTCAATTACCTGTTCGTCAAGACTTCGTAACTGACTCTTCTGTTGTACATTTTTTGGTTAAATAAACTAAGATCAGCCAAACTGGTTTTCAAACCCATGGCAGAAAAATATATAGAAAGAAAGAAAAAGTGTTTATTCGCGGCAACATACATTTTACAGAATATATAATTTACCTCTGCAAAACACGCCAGCACATCAACCTAACCCAAACTGTAAAATTTTCCCAATGGAAAATAAACCTTATTCTGTTTATTATAAAGTTGAAACCTATCAAAGAAATTTGTCACATTGGGGTAGGTTGATGTACTGGCGTCTGTACATACGATCCTCACATAATTATATTTCTTTTTGTTTGTTTCAGGTCATACACGCACGCCGGTGGTGAGTACCTACTATGCACATGACCTTACTACAAATCATTACCGTTAAATAGAAGCTGTTATTAAAAAAACTTTTTCGCAAAAAATAAAACCGACTTCAAAAAAAACACTAAACGGTGTAAAATAACTCTAAATTCGGAAGTCTGTGGCTTTGGTGGGTTTGTCTTAGTCATGATGGGCCACCGACTTCCGAATTTAGAGTTATTTTACACCGTTTAGTGTTTTTTTTGAAGTCGGTTTTATTTTTTGCGAAAAAGTTTTTTATTTTTCCATTTTTAGTTGTTACCATAAAAACATTTGCCGTCAATTTATTTTATATTGTTAATTGTTAACAATACATGTCATCATAATTGGGTTTTCCACTAATCCCTAATAAATTAAAATTAACATACCTAACTGACGAAATCTAGGTATATTGTACCCTCCTGCGTACCCCTCAGAGCATACAGGCGTGATGATACGTCATTATGTTGTATAAACAATAAACATCCAAGCGATTCCAGCAATCACGACAGATTTGCTGTTTATTTTTGAAGAGTTCCGTTGTATATCTCCGAAGATCAGCACCAGATCTTCACCAAATTAAAATGGGACCACCTCAGGAGTATACTCTTTCAAATAAAAAAAAAAATTGAGAATCGGTCCACAAATGGCGGAGAAATCAGGTAACATACATAAAAAAAAAAAAAAAATACATACACATGAACATAGAACCTCCTCCTTTTTTGAAAGTCGGTTAAAAATAATTTCTTCTTTAACTAATTACAACGCAGTAAGCTGGTGAACTTTGATCACTTAGGAATACTTACTAAAATTGGGTCAGCATCCACAACTACCAAAAAACACCTAATCATGCCAGAAACAAATCAAGAAAAACACTAAAGAGTCCAAAAACGTCAACAAAAAATGCCCTTAATCCGCAACAAATTCACGCCTCATAGCATTTGCAACAATATCATTATACAATACGCTTCCACAATAACCTATCTGGCGGTTTGCCACGTGTTGATTTTGGAGCAAACGAGGGTCGTATAGACCTCAATGACAATAATAGAAATATGCAAATAACAGCGGCCAGCAGAGATGATATTCAAACAAGATTACGTGTGTAAACGTTGACAGACGAAATGTGAATGTTCATAAATCTGAGGAGGCCTGGGTAAAGTAAACATTAGAAAAGGGCTGCGAGATTTTATGAAATTTAAGCACTCAGGCTTTATAATGATTAAGGTTGTTTTAACTATGATTTATGGAGGATGTGTTATAAGATTAGGTTGCTTTAATATTTAGTACGGAAATTAATTTGTCCATTAGGCCGGTTTCCTGTATGTATTAAATAAACCTACTTCGGCATAATGGCCAGCCAATAATAAGGAACCATTATAATATATTGTAGGTAAACATAATGCTAATTGTGACTGCCTCTTTGGTCTTATGGTTGAAGCGCTACTGCTATGCATGAAAGACATACATAGTTAGATTTTTAGGTCAGCCAAAGTGTTTCATCTGGAATTTCTAGTAGCAGCCCGGAGCCTGGATTTGTGCGTAGTCTGAGGCTCGACCACTATTAAATGGGACTTAAACATAATGGGCAAAATGTAGAGACGTACCTTTTCTAAACAGTCGTGTTATTATTTATTTCAGTAAAAATAATATCAAATACAAATTTATATATACAAAAATGTTATGTTGGTTTGTGTACGCTTCAAAAACTCAAAAAGTTCTGCACCGACCGTGCTGAAATTTTAGCATGCTATATAATCCGCATCAAGGATTGTTTCAATCTGATTTTTTTTTTAACCATTCAATCACTATGTGCCACAGCAAAGCTTGGCAGGGTACAGCTATAATAAATTAGTAGGTCAGTAGTTCTTTGCTTCAACTTTACTTCAACGTTATTAAACATTTTCGATAATCGTATTAAGTTAAGGACACGGCTCTTTACGCCCCAATTTATAAAGTTCATGTGTCGTATTGAATTAAAAACAAAAATTTCATGGTTGGTCGAACGTAAAATCCAGGACATTATGTTGATGCACGCAAACTGCAAGGAACGTATAATTTATTATAGGCCCGTTAATACTTTAACCTACATATATTGGATAAATTCATTTACAAAAGTATACTTTACTATTGAATGTGATGTTTCAGAGGTTAAGGCGCCTACCTCTTATTTACGAGGTTGTGGATAAAATCCAAGCAAGTCCCAATCTGACTTTTGCAATTCAATATGTACTTTCTTAGTTAATCTTAGAAATCATTGAAATATGTGAACAAAAATATCGTGAGGAGACCTAGACTTTTAGTTAATATACGAAGTTTGAAATCGCCAAATCCACTTTGAGCAAGCGTAGTGATCAATGCACGTGTCTTTTTCTTATAAGAAGAGACCTTTGCCACGCAATAGGATAGTAACAAGCTGGAATTATTATTATTGTTTTAAACATTTTGCTGCTTCTGCAGTTGAAACAGACCCAAAGATTATAAGTGAACTTTGGTATAGACGTTCTCAGTTACATTAGGATTCAATGGGACAATGCTAAATCATTGTAACCAATTGCAAATGATTTGCAATTGAGGCCAATTACTGACTATGCAGGTATAATTAAACAACATACGTAACGAGAAGAGTAAGTACAAGATAGGTTCTTGAACTCATCAAATTATTAACGAAACTGTGCGTCATCATATTGCTATACGACTGGTACAGTTAAGTAGCCGCACGTTTATGGTGACCAGTTAAAATAAGCCTCACATTTTAATAAAACTCTATGACACGCTGGGCCATCTCAATGTAAAGCATTACGAGTCTACTGTACAGCTCAAAGGATTAATACCACAGATCAGACCAAAAATAAAAAACAAAAAAATGCGATCATTGACTTTGAACCAAATCAAATCAAAACACGAGTTTATGCGGAACACGTCAAAAATATGGAAATAAATTTTCGGACTTAATACCCGTAACAGGGGCATGCAAATACAGGACAGATAGGAACAAATAACGTGAATGTTTGTGTCCTCTACGAGCTTTAGCGCAAATGTATCCATAAGCCGTCCGGAGAGCAGAATCTCTTAATTTACGCCCCAAAGGGATTTGCTAAAGCCAAACATTGTTCGCTAATTATAACGAGACGCATGTGCTTCGCGTCCCACGAGGATCTTACCAACTTAACGAGTAGCGTTGTTGTCCGTGTGTGAAATATACAATTGGATGTTAAATTATTTTAAGTTCTTTGTTTTATTGGTGGGCTTTGGTGTAATTTCTGCTCTTCTACTGTTATGTGTTCGTATTCGAACTTGAAACTAACGGCATCTTTTTACTACCATCATTTTAAATATTATTAATATGGTTCGGGGGTTTTATCATTAGTATTAAACATTATTCTGTCTTATTAATAATTCACTGTTTACAAGATGTTTTTGAATTTGGTTCTAGAAAGTGCTTCAACACTCTAACATCATTTATTTATACCATCTACTTAGGTTTAATTTAGTCTAAAAACATTCTAAATAAAGTGGTTCTTTTGATCTCGACTATCGACTAAGTTTCTATGTAGACAAACATCCATCCTTTTAGAAAGTCCTCTCACATTTTGTTTTGTGAATAATTTTTCCTCCTACGTACAAATTTCAATCAAAGTAAAATCAGTTTGGGACAAAAATAAAAGCATCAAACTTATGGAGCACATTAGCACGTGGCTGGATCACACCCTTCTGTCGCCTCAAAAATTCTATAACCACCTATCAGACAAACACATCTGCATACAACATCAACTTCTTACAAACACTGCATAATTCACCCAAAAGTGGTTCTTAATGCAAAGCCATAAAGAGTTTGAAGTGTCGTTATGAGCAGCAGATATAAATTTGCTAATAGGGTGAGCTAATCTGTCAGCTGAGCCGCTGGAGATCGTTTAAAAGCTGTGCCCCCTTCTAGCTATTGTTTATTTAGGATGGCGATTCGCAGTGAAAGCCCATTTTTGAGGCGTACTTTAATGCGATTGTCCGTTAGCCACGAAGTGGCATGAAGAGCGGAATGATATGCTGATAGCACTCAGAAGTGGTCATTGCGGTAATGACAGGGGAGATTGAGATATTAATCCGATAAAACGACAGAAAGGGTTTAAAATGAAGGTATAAAATTAAATGGGTACATTGACTACACATGATTTTGTTTTAAGTACAGACTATACGGTTTGAATTTACTGTAGAGCTAACAATAAGTAAATTATTAAGCTTCTTATCAGATTTTACCCCCTTTGTATTTTAATTAGCTCACATGAAATAAGTGTAAGTAGAAGTAAGCTGGCTTTGATGTTATGGAAACTAATGAGTATGTTAAATCACTGCAACTACAAGACAAAGTAGAAGTTCGAAGCAAGAAATTGTCTTGCCGGAGGGTAAACTAGGACAAAATCCGGTAACGTAACTAATCAGATAAGGTTTAACTGGAAGGTAAATCCTGGCAGAATCTGGGATTAATAACGAAAGACTAGAAGGAGTTAATTGGAGTAGGTAGGTATTTCAACGGTATTAAAAAGAAAAATATTATAAAATCGTATCTGTAAAGTAGATTAGTATACGTTCTTGTACCTGCAATGTGGCTCGTTATATTAGACAAAATAAAGCAAGTTACTTTGATATTCGTGTCATATTTTACTCCATATTTTAAATAACTACTTCTAGGCGTTTCATACGGGCGTTTCATCATCATCATCAGGCTAATAGCAGTCCACTGCTGCAGAATGGACATAGGTCTCTCCAATTGCACGCCATTCAACTTGATTTTTGGCAACTCTTATTCAGCTGCTACTAGGCATTTACGCAACATTTATGTCAGGAATTGTTGCATTAAATTTTCAAATGACGATCTAATTTCATTCGACCTTTTGTGGGTGTTAACATATCAAAGCTATTAGAGTGTAGGCTTAGCTCTAATTCGTATGGACGCTTATGCTAATACGGTACCGTGACTTATACAAAAACTGGTTTCAAATAGGCTGACAGTTAATTACTTGTTCAAGCATTTGCGCATATTTCGTTGCGTTAGTTTATTCTAAGAGCAACTACGTGTATTAACACTTTGACTAAGGAGCTAGCCTAGCTTAATACGGACTTCCCATTGAATGTAAACCCAGCTTATTATAGCTTTGTCATCAGCTGTTACGAACAGTATACCATAATACCTACAGTCAGAAAATCTAAGCATTTAGATTCAAACTGATGATTATAAGCGTATTTTAAAATAAATCAAATAAACCTTTAAACAACAGTAGATCAAGTTTTCACATTATCCTGAAAAAGAAGAAAACCATACAGTCTTTAGGGCACTTTTCTTTTTCTCTCTTAACAAAATCATTCCTTACGAGTATTATGTAGGGACTTTATACACGTAAGTACACATTACGTTCAATGAATTTAAGTAACTCTAAAAAACCGTTAAACACAAAAAGAGCAATAAACATAATTTTCTGAGAATTCGAAAGTAGATCGGCCAACGTGGAAACAAAAAATAATGGACACCAATTATTATAATATTAAACATGTGTTGAAAGGAGTTCCAACATGGTTGGATGGTTAAATTTTTAGGTGGAAACAGCTCACAGTGCCATATTTCTGTGGCAATAGAAACACGATATCATTATTATAGCAATATTTATCTATTTTTCGATACCTACACATTTGTTACTAACACGCAAAGACTTTCAGATGATGCAGCATATATTATGCTTTGTTCTTTTTACAGAAATGAATTATGTAGTTAAATGACGTAATTCAACTATTTCGTGTCGATTATTAGTACCTTGTCTACCCTATGCAGTATCAAAAGTGCCCTTTTAATTTCTTTGATTGGATTTTGCTAGCGACCCTATAGATATAAACTACAGACTCCAGTGCATCAAGCTACCATGAACTTCCAAAATTTCCCAAATAAACATGAACGTTATCTGTTTGAAAAACGATTCAAGAAATTTGACACATTAGGGTAGCTTGATGTGTTAACATCTGTACATGATAAATGTCTAATAAATTGTCAAAGAACGAAGTAACAGAACCTCTAACTTAACATAGAAAATTGACACCAAATAAGTCAAACATTTAAATGTGAAAACATATTTATATTAGAAAACGACTGAAGCCAAACATAAATAGAATTGAAACGGAGACGAAATCAAATACGTACCATTTGTCATGTACATTATTTTATTCCCGGGTCAAATTCAGTGGAAGTTGGCCAATCACGGGATGGTCCCTAACAACGGACAAAAGCACAATTAAGTACAGCAGGGACCGATAACAAAAGGCCGGAGAGCACACAATTTGTTGCAGCCCATCTTTATCTGGCCCACTATTGACCCTTTACCCTAATTCATAGAGTGTTCAACCCTCTTTATGCTACCCTGGTAAAATTAATCCAATACATTGAATTTTACACACTGCTATTTGGTTCAAGTTTTGTATGGTCCATTTTTAGTCTGTGGCCATAGGGTCGAGGCCGTCGAGGAAGTGACAACAGCAGCCTCCAAAAATGTATTATTATTCTTCGATGAGAACAAAACATGTGGTCTGAGTTTGCGTATTAGCACGCTTTAGCGACATTTTGAGAGTGATTCGCGTATCTTTATTCTGTGGGGTGCTCCTCATTGCTAATGATACGTCGCGTCGTTAGTTTCAGAGCGCATGTGTATTAACGGACTTAATGTTATTACATTTCATTTACATTTAAATTGGCTCCTTGTACTAATCCTTCGTAGAAGTAAATATTATTGGAGCTCGTTTATGTGACTTTGCCAAAGGTAATTCTAAACGTGGTATTTTGAATGTCATTTTACTCATAAGACGATTGAATAAATCAACTTTATCGGCTTATAAGGCAAACATACGAAAAAAACAAGCAGTTCCATCAAAAGAATAATGAATGCCTTTGTACTTGTCACATTTATGTACCTCTGTGTCCCGAGCTCCAACGTTATTCCAACCCTTTTTTTTACCAAAAAGTGAGCCATCCGTACTGTCACCGTAGCGTTTCACTCCGCACCTTTGCATTCGTTCCATCACCACTGATTCCGCGTCAACGCATGTACTAATTAGGTGACACCCGACACCGTCGCACGAAACACGTTGCTAGCTCCCATAGGAAACTTTGGACGCAGAGGGAGCAAACCAGGTGTGAAATTGAGTAACCTTCTCTTTTATTTTTAAAAAGTTCTTTCATGTACACACCTATGTCAGGAAACTAAAATGTTAGATTAAAAGTTGGCAGGTTACTTATGTTTCAGTAAAGCAGATACCTTGTAATAGAACCCTGTAAAAAACTAGATTTTCTGTGAAACTTTTTTTCTTTATCGACTTGTAGAGTCCAAGTCGAGAAAGAATAACGCTTGTTATTAATTAATTCCAATAAAAAATACAAAGGAAACGTGACAACAAAGAGAAAAAGTGCGACTAAGTTTTATCGGTTCTAATTATAAAAACTTGTGTTGAATACAAATTAATAAAAAGTTTAAACATTACCAACAAAAGGCCACAGAGTCTCCCAGTGCAAAACAGAATGGAACAGAACACAAAGCATCGCTCGTTATAGTGTCGCAATCGCAAACTTGGCCCCTTTTGTCGGGTACTGTTCGGTTCTACCGAATGTACTAATTAGTCCCCGACTTATTTGCTGAGTGCAATAGAAAGTTCTCGAACGGGCCCGGTTGACCTGCGGTGGTAGACGGCGTGTTGAATCGTTCACCTTGCCACTGTCTGGAGTTCGGACGGTGGTTTTCCTTTGTTTTGCTTCCTATGGCATGCTCAGATACTTGTGCTTGACAACATACTCGTAGATACTCTTTAGAAAGTTCAGTGAAGATGGCTTTATGCACGAAATGTAGTCGTTTGCTTAGTGAAGCTTGCATCTGAGACTGTTTACGTAATTAATTTGTGTTGTTTACATGAATATCGGTCGCGAAAGTGAACTAAGTTGTTAGGGGCGGGTTGCACTAAAGTAAATGTGTTTAACGCGCTGTACATAGTGATTAAGGCTTTCTTTATAATTGTTTTCTATCAAACCAAACTTGAACTTTTGTTTCAGTTTGATAAAACATTATTTGTTTGCGCAACATTTTCGTTTTGATCTGATTTACAGAGGTTCAAAAAGTTGTAAATAGTAACCAACTTACAAGGTTTAAGCTTATCAACGACCCTAATACTCACTAGACCTAGTGATGGACTAAAAACCAGTCAAATGTGTAGACAGTTAAAAGTTGTTAATGACCGCGTCCATTCCCAAATTGGCCTCAATTATTAGTCCTCATTGGCTTAATGAAAACTAGTACCTACTTGACTTGTTGGAGAAGTTTAAATAAGGCAAACATAAATTTATAAATCTATAAACGATTTTTTTAACCAACTTTAGTTTTATTTATTTTAATTATTTTGTAATTATAACTAATTGTATTGTTTAAATTCAAGTTCTTCTAACTTATCAGACAGATGTGTTGCTGGAGAGTATGTTCCGCCACTTCTTCTTCCCAGCAAAAACACTAGGAAGTGGCGAAGGGTAGATTTTTTGGGGGACTGTCTTATGTAATTTTGACGTTCAAGAAGTGCTGATTCTAAGCCTAATTTGAATAAATGACTTTTGATTTTGATTTGATTGATTTAAAACTTTAATTAAAGTAAAAAAATAGACAAAACCTGCAAAAAAAATAAAGATCTAGAACCTAAGAATAGATTATGTGAAAACAATTTCGGTTATACTTACGTATAAAGACGACATTCATACTACGAATTACCATCACCGTATAGTTTCAATTGACATGAAACTATGAAGGGAAAATGAATAAATTGCTCTAGCTAATCGTACGTGCAAGTATCGATCAATATCACTTAAAATAAATCCAGCTTTTGCTTGCAAACTTTCCCTACAACTTGCAACGACCTATTATTCCTTACCGTTGATAGCCACCGATGCGTCGATAGATTGTAGTATGAAGTAGATCGATGCAGCGTGAAATTGTCAGCACTTTGCATACATTACGCGTTTCCCACGATGTAATGTGAAAAATGAGTTTTATGACGCAGCATTCTATAATGGATTTCAGAAGATATTGATAGAATTATGTGTGGAGAATTTTATGGATTCACTCTTTCGCTATTACGTTGTTGTATAATTAAATTTCTAGTAGCTATCCAGAAATTTTGCTGACATCACCAATTATTTTTTCAGAAATTACTCTTACATACATACATAAACTCACGCCTTTTTCCCATGGGGATATGCAGAAATTATAAACCGCCATATGCTATGATCTTTACATAGGTACTTATTTTGCTTCGTTTACATTTATACATGTTACATACACACACGCCGGAAATTGCTCCTAATTAGTTAATTTTCAAACAAAGACAAATTGAATGGCAAAACAAACCGCGTGATAGAAAGACATCAAAGAGGTGATCAGGTATGAATGTTATGTAGGAAGGTAAGTAAAGGAAATCCTGTCGTTGTCTTCTCACAAAACTGAAAACATTCAAACGCCATGCTCTTCCATTCATCAGAAAACAAGTCGAATCCAACGTTTGGTTTGTACAAACGACTTGAGCACCATATCTTTTCAAGCAAAGTGTTTGTTACATATATATAGGTTTTCTCAAAAGATTTCCTACTGACGGTTTACGGAGCCAAGCACTTGTTACCTCTAAAAACACTTAAGGAATAACAAAAAATAATATACACAGCACTTTCAGTTGTTTTAACGACAACTTAAACAGTCTAGACAATATTTTAGTATGTACTTTCTAGTCTTTAAAACCACAAAAAGCCTGAGCGAGACTTCGGTTACTAAAGGTACCCTAAACACACCCTAAGTTGAGTGGCCGTTATTTTTAATGAGAAATAAACTCCAGGCTCTGGTTAGACCGTTCTCTTAACGAAGTCTGCAGCCAAATATCCCACGTCGACGTCGGCGTCGTTCCCGCAAGTGTGTAATAAAAACCCTCTAATTACGGACCTTATAGCAAAGAGTTTATATATTTTTGGCTGTGTTTTTCGATTTGCGCAGTTATTATTTTTTTGGGGTGTACAAATTTTAGGGTTAGGCTCAGGGTAACGTTTGTGAAGGAATTAAGGATATTTCCAAGGGTAGACGTGACAACCTAGATATTTTAACACGTGTGGTTTTTTATTCCTTACTGTGATTTTGTTTTTATCCAATGTGTCGCGTTATAATTAGAGTTTCGTGGATAGACTATTGGTTTGGTTTCCACACTTAATCCCGAATTAGACCATTGAACTTAAACGCAGTGTCCCGCACTTTAGAGGAATAAGAAAAAATATAATTTTGTATACATAAAAACATAGGTACTAAACACGACAGTAATCAACACAAATTAACCAATATATGGGAGAAGAGATATCTACGCAAAGACTGATACCTAGATTTTTTTCGTATGTATTATCTATCTCGCAACATGTGAACTAATATTGCGATGTTAAAGTTAAACATCTCAATTGATCCCGACAACAACCGTCAAACAGTAGTAGTCCACTTGATCCACCACCCGCCTGTTTGGAGGATCGCCCCATTTCTGTGCCAAATTATAAATTCCTCCAAGAAATACCAATCAAATCTATTTTAATAGTGTAATTCAAATTTCTTTTAGCGGACACTAAAATTAATATTAACACATTACATTTAGGTCACCTAGTGTTAGTGAAGATGGAGAGATAACTAGTAACATAGTAGGCGAGTGGTCACGGTTGGCCGTAGTTCCTAATTAGAGGTTGTCCTACGCAGCGCGGCTCGCAGTTTTCAATAGGAAACTTTAAATTGCAATCCAGCTTTCAATGTATGAGGTCGGCGCTCTGATTAAGGAGTGGATTTTGTTTTGAAAGCTTTTAATAATAAAACCATCCCATTGTGTGTTGAGAAGGGCAAAAGTCTCTTCTCTTACAGAGAAACCGTTATTGAGCACTAAATTATGGTTAAAAAATTATTAACGCGTAGGGTATAGTTCTAGAAGATACATCCCACGCACATACAGGTTGAGGAATGGGTCGAGGTTTTCCAAAAATACTACAGCATGGGGTTATTCAAAAAAAAGGTTTAGAAGGTTATTACAGGGTCAGCAGCGGACGATCTACTCATACAACCTCTGGTGTATGTTTGACGTGTCTCTCTCTGTGTGTAAGTTTGTATGTGTCTACTATGGGACCGTAGTTTCCGAACGGATGAACTGATTTTGATTATGTTTTTTTTTGAAAGGTAAATTAGTCGGAAATGTTTTTAGCTATGTTTGATAAAAAACAATCCCAGATGGTCGCCGTCACAAAATGGCGGATTACATATTTTTCTATACGATCTTAATTGTAAACAAAGAGTGAACCGAAGTTATAACTTTCTATACAATTATACTTAGAAACAAATAGGCAACAAAAATGGTAGAGCAGGTCTATTCTGGAAAATGTTCTACGTTAAAAGTTAGGTGCAAACTGTCAATCTCAAGCATTGGATGATAGCTCACTTCACCTTTATTTTTACAGAAGAACACAGCGTTTTCTCACAATTAATATCTAAGTAGAAACACCATGTTTGTTTACCAAATACCTAAGGCAAGTCAAGAAAAATAAGCTTTACAAGTAAACTTATAGATTACTTGCGTAAGTTGCGTACATCAACCGTAAGCTGGGCTTACAGATTATGTAAATACGAACAAGATTAAGCAATAAAATCCTATTGATCCATCATGTAGTTTGCTTGATGATTATGTATTCTGTAATGAAGTAATACCATACCACAATAAATTAGTTTTAACACATCAGAAACACAGCAGCTTTTTGCTTTTATGTCATGTGAATTGCCTTTCTATAGTTTTTGATTTCTGACTAAAAAGTTGTCTCTAGCTTTAACATTTATTTTTGAAATAAAAAATCTCTCAAAATCCTGAAATGAAAATTTACACCTTGAATATAATAGAATAGAATAGAATACTCTTTATTGTACACCATTAAAACTTACAAATTATAACTTTAAGGGTGTTACAATGGGCTAGAACTTTAAGTCCACGTCGTACAATTTTTTTCCAAAAGCAAGCTTTTTATGCAAAAAGTTTTAATAAATAAACAAATACAATGAATAAAAGACATAACTGAAACCTATTGTATAATTATGTTAATCACATCATTCTCTTGTTCCACAAGAATGATTTGAAGACAATAATATTTTCGATGTTACAAAAATGTGAGAGATATTACAAGAACAATTAATTATGCATTAATGAAGCAGATAGCCGTTTGAGTAAACGTTCTAAAGTACTATTTAATTGACGATTCAACACGCAACAATTGATATATAAGTTAGCTCTGTTGTTCTGCTTGTTTAATATTGAAGTAATGCTTCGAGTGTCTACGGAATATGCTATGAAAGATAATTGCATCTTTTCATGTTTTTTTATTACTTAGTTTATTAGTATTCAAGAGGCAAAGTTCATTGAGTTTTAATCTCTTTTGTAATTTAATACACATTACACAACACCTATATTCCTCGAAGATTAAGACAGCTGCACTTGTAACACATGCATAATCTGCCAGTCATTTGTAAGTCCGACTTCGAAAAAAGATGCGAGCCTAGTGCATTTCGGATTGAAAACCTATAATACTGTGCCTGACCTGAGAATCAAAACCAGGACCTCATGTTTAGCAGTAGTCAGTTGTTAAGATTAATTTTGTAGCAGAATGGTTAGTACATAGGAATTTTCCGGTTCTGAGAAACCTACCAGATTTGTAATTAAAACCGTATTTATATTAATGACAGGGTTTATATCCATAATGCTGTTACTTCTTTACTACATACAAAATGCCTGTCAGTAAACTACTATTCTCATAATAATATAATAATGTTCATCTCATATAATGCTGTTAACTTTTAAATATATCCTTGAATGCAGTGCAGTCACTGCTTCTAGGATAACTGCAAAACATTTAAAGAACTTCTGAACTACGCTGCAAGTAAAAAAGACAAAGAAAACTAAAGTCGCTTACTAAGTAAGTTTGAAATAAAAGAAAAACAGTAACTCATTCCCTACAAAGTCCAATTTATCCTTTGACATTTTAACATTCGTAAGCATCTATTACAGAACAATCTCAAAGGTGACATCGCATCAAGACATGTCAGTGTTGATAAAAAAATTACTATCCCAATGGATTTGATTACACGATGGAACTCCTTCATTCCCCTCGACGAATGTCAAAACAGTATGTAATCCAATTCAATTATTTTCTAGGCCTCCTCGTAATTGTACGCGGCGTACTGCGAAACTAGATATTTAAATGGATACTCGTAAGACATAAGAATACGTTTTGCTACTTGAAATTTCAATTTTCCTTCAATATTTCGATATTAAGCCTTAACTTTCAGAACACATAATACAGTTTCCATTGAGATTAAAAATAAATTACGACCTTTAAGACTCTTAGTGGTATTCAGAAATCAACTTAATTTGAATGTTATTAAAGTTGACATTTCTGTAAATTGAAAGAAGGCCTTCTTCAATTATGTACGTTTTGTCCTCGTGGATCCGTGTAATTTTTTCCGTAGTACTTGACAACGAATTAGTCACGAGAATCGCTTTTAGTACTCTAATAGAAGCCCATTGTTTGTTTTAACACCGAGATTTGTATATCCAACAGTGCAATAATATTTGTCGCCTAGTGTTAGTGAAAACGGGCGTATCTAAGTGCTTCAAGTTGAGACTACGCGTAAGTGAAGGGTAGAGATTATATTGTTCGAAATAATGTAAATTACTGTCATTGTGACATAAGTGTTTTGAATATACACCACTAATTTTTAATTAGTATAAATACTTAAGGGGCTTATTCTAGACGGTCTTCTCATTAAATTTGTAAAGTATCAATTAATAATTCCAAAAAGTCACCCAATTTATGAAAATATTGTACAGGCTATTCATGACATAGTAGTATTCATTAATCGTCATCTCTCGTTTACGTTCGCGTGATCTCGCTCAAGCATGCCCCGCCTCCAACAGCTGTTTTCGTTATTTAAGTTTAACTAAATACCTAATGGCATATTTAAAAATTGAACTTCATTTTTTTTACTTTTGATTACACAAGTATGATCAGTAACTGGTACGGATACAGCCCATTTTTTTAGTACTATTTAAAAAATAGGGGTGTATAATGAATGAAAATATGAAAATTAAATAGCTGTCCATAATAGTAGCTGTCTCTATTGATTTTGTATTCATAATACTCAATAATAAGGGCATACAGAGCACCTTAGTGTATTTAAGAAGTGAGATCATTGTAACGAGCTTAAAGGTCAACTAATTAAGTACTGCCTTTTTAACACTACCAAATCAACTATTGTCATCATCATCATCGTCTTGCCTAAACTTATTTGGTGTCGGTGCAACAATGTCTTCGTTCATAGTTTTCTATTACTCAGTATCTCTTAAGTTATTCACTTTCTTACCAATTATCATCTCTCACACAGTTCAAACATCATTTTTTTCTTTCAAAGGTAAAGCTTTGCCTATTCGTATAGCTATCCACATTCATACTTTAACAACATAATCCTCATTTTACGCAGCTTTTCTGCTCGTACCATGATAACAGATTTTCGCATAACTTTTTAATCACATGTGCTGCTTTCTTTTTTATGCTCATTTATTTTTCTGTCCATTCGCCTTACAATACACATCTCTTTTACCTTTCAAAGATCATTTAAACACGAATTACGACTAGTCTAATAAAGCGATGAACAGTTACCTATTCTATCCTATTGCTTGATATGACAAACAAAGCCGATAAGGAATTTACATTCAGCCAATGTCATAAGTGCATTGCTACGCCAGTATGTATACCTAATAATAAAAAAAAACACTAGTTAAAATCTTCGTTTGAGACAAGTATCAGTTGATTGTTACAGAAAGGTTGGTTGTTAAGCAAATTGGTTTGACATTTTAAGGAAATGTCAACTGAAAAATACAGCACCCACTTATGAACTATTCAAAACGTATTTACAGCTACTTCATATTGGTCTAGACCAATTTTTACACGATTTACTATTCATGAATTTATTGTTACTGCCACTATTTTGTCAGAAATATTCTGTAAAATATTATTGAAGCACGGATTAGACCCATCTTCCAAATCGTTTATATAAAACATCGTGATTCTATGCAACTATGTTGAAAAACATCTTACATTTGGGTATATTACAATACGGTATTATGTCAAACAGCTTTAATCCAGTCTATTTTAGTAATAAATGTTCAAATTTATAGGATTTAAAAACGTATTATCATTCTTTTGTCGAAATATGATGTATGTATCGACAGTTCTTTGAGATAAGTCTTTATGATGTTAATGATCTGATCCCTCTCTATGCTAAACTTCAAGATGTAGGAAGGTTGTAGGCGTAAACCCTTTTGAATTGACTTTGTCGACAGACTTGTTGATATTACCACGGACAAAAAAATGTACCGTACGTAGTAATATACTAACCTTTGACGACATGTAATTTTTTTCTAAAATTCTATTGCAGATTCCTTTTTAGTGGACTGAAACTATATTAGTATAGGTGATGTACTTAATTTATAGTTTAAGATTTATTAACTATGGAAATATTCAATTAACACTTGAATTTAGTTCTAAATAACAGACAAAATACCAGCTAGAAAAAGTGGATTAAGGTTGTGTGTAGACCGAGTCAAGACTATCTTTTAGTTAGACTATTTGTTTAAATATTAATTAGGTGTATTATATTTTAGGTCTGTTTTAAATTAAACTTTACTGTTACTGTTGGTAAACCTATTATTTTCATCTCCTAAAATATTAAACGATAAGTATAAGTATTATCCTAGGCAAATCTTGAAGGGGTGTCATTATAAGTTGAGGGTGCTAATAATGCAATGCTTACTTTCACAGGGTACAGAAACGCTTTAGTAGCCACTGCTAGTGACGGCATAGTTAAAAAAATTCATACAAACCTTGAGTAAATAGTGACCCATTTTGTACTTATATAACTACTTATATAAGTACAAAATGGGTTCAAATGCTGACTTATAGTTATAACAGCTAAAACTTGTACCCAACGGACATTGTGCGGACAACAATATTTTAGTACCTAATAGTGTCTCTAGCTTATTTTAGTTAAAAAACATTGAAAAGTTTTTAATTATATCTGTGTAATCTTAAAATCTTTTATGCTACTTTGTCTCTGGTGATAAGTAAACATATAATTATAGCATTTGACACGATAACGTTACAAGTAGACCAAACTAAGACTCACATAAAGGAACGTTAACTTTAAAGTTTTGAACCAACCTTTTTAATTGCAGTTTCTAGACTTGACAAAACTCTTCAGGAAAACGTCTAATATTTTAAGTTGCAAAACGCTTACGGTGGAAACAAAAAGGTTATAATTTGTAAGCCTTACACTTATAAGGTAACAGCCAGAGTATACGCTGTGGCGGGTGCGATTAGGTGAGCAGTCTTCAAATACAGTATAAGTCACCGTGTCAAGTGTGAGAAATTAAGTGAAGTGAACTGTGATTCCTCGCATTAGTATGGAACGACGCCTCAATTTGCATTCACTTCACCTGCATTTTTATGGAGTGGTTATTACAGAATAATTCTGAAGAATGCATCACGAGATAGTGAGCGTGTTTCAAACTAAAGGTAAAAATAAATTAAAGGGTCATAAAAATGTTCATAAAATGAAAAGAAACGGGCCAAACTATGTTAAATTTTTATGGGACCAAATGGCAACTATTACGCATCGAACTAAAAAAGAATCACGTAAATCGGATCATTAATCTCGGAGTAATCGGTGTACATACTTAAAAAAATCCCGATCGAATTGAGCACCTCCTCCTGAAGTCGGTTAAAAAAAGTTATAAGAAACAAAATACGGTCGACGCTAGCACAAGGAACGAAATCATTGCACTAGCAGCAATTACGAACACCAATATATTTTACGAATAATATGTATTTTTGCTCACGCAATCAGGACTGAGCGTAAGTGCTGCTACAGTCATAGCCAGATTGTCATGGGTCGTCAGTATATTTTAATAAACAATGGTGCTCACTGACACGCTTCGTTTCTGTAGTAAGTGGTAGATAATACAGTCTCTAGTAAAGGCCAACGAAGTTTTTTGTGTGATTTGCTTACTTCACTAAAAAACGGATTTGTATAACACTTGTGGCACCATGCCTGCCTTAGCATCCGCGCAAGTTCCTCACTTTAGACGAAGTCTTAAAAGCGCACAGTAAACTGTATGAGAAGTTGTGTGAGATGTGACGTCAAACGAACTGCCTGCCAGTGCTGTGATTGACTGCGCATTGCTGGTAATTGGAAACATCGCGTTATTGACAGCGCGGTTCGATTTGAAGATGCGGTTTTAAGTTTAAGCGGTGAGTGAGAAGTTTTTGAGTCATGGAATTCTCATTTCATGACTCAAAAACTTCGTCATTCGATTGTTTTAATACTTAAACAGTATCATATTATAATATGTTAACAATCAATCCGACGATGGCTCATTAGTAAGAAACTGAAATAAATATTAAGATGGAGAGGTATTTAATAATGCAAAAGAATTTATTGGCAAATACATTTTTTTGTAAAAGTAGAAGAATGGCCTAAAATGAAAAATCGAAAAAGTAACTTAGGTAGGTACTTACTTGTCGGGATTTGAATGACAACCTCGTGCACGAGAGGTAGACACCTTAACCTTGGGGATATTATGACAAATTACTGTGAGGTCTATTTATTCAAAGAAATTGTCGGTTTACAGTTTTATGACAAGTAAAAGAAACACGTATTTTATTACATAGACATTGCATATTAAAAACGTGATTTTTCTAAAGAATTGATAAGTATATCAGAAACTAAACTTCAAAGCTTAGCACTCAAAGAAGAAACCTATAATTTGAAACATAATTTCGAAGACTTTGCAACTTCAACAGTTTTCAATGGACTTGTCTCAATTTTCTTTGCAAACACGCTTCGGTAAAGCGTTACTCGACGACGTGCCGTACAAGTGTTCTTATTGGGATCTAACGTTCCATTGTCTAGACTTAGGAGACAAACGTCTGGCTATCCGCGGCCGAGACCACTTCAAAATGTTCAACAGCCATTATAGTTGCTTCAATTATATTGTTATATTAAGAATTGTACATAGGATGACTGGTAATTAGTGACCGATACTTAAACAAGTGATTGTACTCATGAATACGAATAACTTTCCCAAAGAAACTTTTTTTATACTCATTAACTTTCAATTAATTCAATTACGTCAGTACTGCACAACGGGAGCGGTGGGGGTGGCGGGGGAGCGTGAGCCACTACCACTACTAGATTTTGCCCTTCCCGAGGTTAAAATATCAGCTGATAGATCATGCCGATTCGTGCCTACTGTGATCGATCACAGGCGCGCGCGCGGGAGTTTCAAACAGCGTTTTTGTTATTTTATTGTGTTTTAAGTTATAGTGTATATAAAAAAAAAGTTTCTTTGGGAAAGTTTATTGAAATCATGAATACAATCTCCTGTTTCAGTATCGGTCACTGATTACCAGTCACCCCATATAGAAGTTAATGTAAAGTGATGGGGTGAAGTGAGACGTGTGGTATGGTGTCAGCAGGGCTTTTGGCTATTGGCTATTTTTTAATGACTAACTGGCATCTAATTGCACATCGAACTTTGACGACAACTGAGAATTTACAAAACAAAAAAATGTTCATAAAATGAAAACTACCAAGCCAAACTATGTTAATTTTTTAAGAGACCATAAAGCAACTATTGCACATCAAATTTAAAAAGAATCACGTAAATCGGTATATAAATCGCAGCGTGATCGGTGCATATACATACACAAAAATGTTCAAAGATAAATTAAATGTTCATAAAAATGTTAATAAAATGAAAACTACCGGGCCAAACTATATTAAACTTTTATGGGACCAAATGGCAACTATTCCGCATCGAACAAAAAAAGAATCACGTAAAGCGGATCATTAATCTCGGAGTAATCGGTGTACATACATAAGAAGAAAAAAAAATACCGATCAAATTGAGAACCTCCTCCTGAAGTCGGTTAAAAATGGTATTGCACTTAGTGGACTTCAAGTTACGATGACTATCAGCCGGGGTACGGTGCGTATCGTCACAATGTCGACGAGTCCGCAAGACGTCATCCTAGATACACACGGATGATAGCCAATAAGAAACTTGCTGTTTGACATTTAATCGTTGAACACTTTGCCTAGTGATTATCACTGTGAATTACTGTCAACGGAGATGCGCAAGCCCATTAGCAGGTGCGTAGTAGGTACTCCCAATTGACAACATTTCAAAATTTTAACCTGCATGTTTTATTACGTTATATAAAAGTAAATCCAAAACAGGGGACTCATATTTTTTGTTTTTTTTGAAATTATGTACTTTTCATTCATAATTTTAACTTTGAAATTCGATGCATTCTAAAAAGATGTAAGCGCCAAATGTCGTGTGGAATGGCGATACATCCTTTGCTTTATTGTGATACGTAAAAAAAACTGTAACTTAGATGTCACTGTCATTTAGCAGTTGTCAAAGTCATACATTGACATTAGATATGTCTTGTTTTACATTAGATGTGTCTTGTTTGTCATTAGTTATGTCTTGTTTGACATTAGATATGTCATGTTTGACATTATGGTTTTATCTTAAAAATTAGCTTGCTTACGCAAAGGTAACCAACCACCTCATTCCACAATACAAGTGACGTCTTCGCATGTTTTCGGGTTTTTGTTTTTAAAAAATTAAAAAATATGTTTGAACTCAGCATACAAAAATGAAGAAACGGTATTTTTGTTTTAGGGTCATGTCAATTTTGAAATGTTGTCAATAAAATTGACGTGCGTTGATGACTATGTGTATGAACGTGAACTAAACAAAAGAAGTATGTTAAAAGAGTCGTGAGTTTATGTATGAATGTATGTAAAGTGATTTTTTATAGACTTTTTGAAAACTGTTATTTTAAAATGGTTTCCTTTAGTTAAACTCCAGGAAACAATTTAAAAATGGCAGTTTGTGCGCAATAAGTTTGCCATTATTATTACATTAGTCTAACACATAACAGTATACAGGGTGTAAGGGACAGCCCTCCTTAAACAGATAGGGTGCATTTAGCTCCTGATTTTGAATCATTATCCATAAATTTTCGCAGGAAAAAAATCATTTTTTTATTAGTTTTTAAGGTTTTTCAGTTTTATTTCAATGTATATTAACATTCTCTGAAAGTAGCACTCCATTTATGTAAATAATACGGCTAAAATAAAAAAAAAACAACAATGGATGTTGAAATACTCTAACGAACGACCTGACAAGGTGGACGCCCGAAGGCTCGCTGCGTGCGTTTTGCCACGGTTAAAATACATTGCGTTTGAGGAAATAAAACAAATCAAGTTTATTGGATTCCCATAACGTTCCTGAAATAATTTGTTGTATCGGTCATCTTAGTATAATAATACTGAATTCACCCCATCAGTCTGAGGAGGGCTGTCCCTTACAACCTGTATATTATGTGGGTTTTACACCTTGCATCGTTGGTCTACTTATGGCAAGCACAGCTGCTGAACGTGGACCCTGAGCTTGATTCCAGTATTTCTAAGTAGCTGTGTGGAGTCTAGACATGCAGATTGATGGCAAATAAGCTTGCCCCTTTTTAAAAGAGACTTAAACTTCTGTGACAAATGTGACTACACTATATGGGCACACCTAGTATTTACCAAATTATTTGGAAAATGTAGGCTAGATATTATAGTAGGTATATTAGACCTTGTTAACATTTCTATAGAAGAATTAAAATAAAGTACCTAAGCATCATGCAAAGAGTAAGTTAATTTTATATTGATTTCAAAACATTCCCACGTTGTTTACGCCAAACAAGCAAGATAAGTGTGTAAATGTTTTTCCAATTTAGCGAACTAATCATGATATTCTTATCTCTCTTTTATATTTATTTTGTTTCGCTACTTCGATCCAGACCTCAGACTATTATTTCAGATTGACAAAGGCTAACAATAAGGTGTTTGCTCTTTCTACCCTTTGTCTAGTCACTAATTAAACAGCTATCTCTATCACAACATTCGTCCGTGACTTGAGATCTAGCGAATACGGGCATAAAATTACACGAGGTGAATTTTGGAGGTAGAACTTTTGGGTGAATACCGAAACAGTATTGGAATAATAAAATAAATAAATATTTCACAACTTTCACACAGCGCCATATTGTCCCAAACAAAGCAGAGCTTGTGCCATGAGTATCTACAATATAACCCACATAAAAGTTTATTAAATTGTGGTGTATATGTAAGTACTTATACAGCACAATTTTTAATTAGTACAAAAAAATGGGCTGTATCCGTACCTGTTACTGATCATATTTGCGTAATCAAAAGTCAAAAAATGAAAATCAATTTTTAAATATGCCAGTGTTTAATTAAACTTAACGAAAACAACTGTTGGAGACGGGGCATGCTTGAGCGAGATCAAGCTAACGTGAGCGAGAAATGAATACTACTATGTCATGAATAGCCTGTACAATATTTCCATAAATTGGGTGACTTTTTGGGGTATTAACAAACGCTAATAACTTTGCTGTTTATGAATATTATTTATTGATACTTTACAAATATAATGAGAAGGCCCTTAAGTACCTATTTGTACTAATTAAAAATGAGTGGTGTACATTTTTTAAAATGCATATTATAGATAAATTACACCCAGACACAGAACAAATGATCGTGCTCAAAACACAAACATTTGTCTTGGATGGAAATTGAACCCACGACACATAGCAGTCAGGGCCACTGACCACAAGACTAAGTGACAAGTCAAAAATAACAGAAAATAAAACATAATAATCATTACGTCACTTTGTAACTCCCGAAAGGTAAGGCAGAGGTGTACCTTTAGTACACCCACATTTGGCCAGTTATATTTAAGTCCTTTAAAACAGGTATCAAAAATAAATACAAAAAAATAAACATATTTTTTAATATATGGTTCATAGTTTATTTATTGCAAAGTGGCAAAAAAAGGCCATGGCCTGGAGCTTAGTGCGCATGCGTGTAGTTAACGTGAAACAACATTTTTCGGTTTATAAATTCGTTTCGTGTTTTTTATTTGAATGTATTCTTTTGGGTGTAATCCATAAATATGAACAGTCTGCAACTTATTGTGCTTGATACATGGTTTTTCGATTTAATATTCTATTGTTTTTTTTTCACTTTACCTTTTCTTTTACCGTCTTGTTCAAATTCTGATACATTTTCTTTTTTATTTAAATCTAGTTATCGAGCCCTTTGATTACTTCTCTATTTATCATTTTTGCCCTCACGACGTCCCATTTCAATCACTCATTTTATACACTTTTGCCGTTGAACCCAATACTAAAAACTTAATATAAATTTTTGATATTACTCATTTTTAGTACAATAAATTCTGTCGGTCCATCTCATTACTGCGGCCCATCCATAATAAAAACCGGCTTATTTGCAATTTTTACGGCAGAACCGCCATTGTTGGATCTTTACAACGAGATATGGAGCCCTTTTGTGTGATAAAGGCAATGCTTCAATTTTATAGTTCATAGTTCACACGGGCCCATATCCAAGTCCAGAGGAAAGGGCTAAGTATTAGATGATTTACAATGGTCATATAATCTGGATAATCGGCGGTTAGCACTTAGGGCTTTGCTTTTAAATGCTCGAGGTGCCGTGTGGTAAGCTGTAGGTAGTTGGAATTAAAGAATGAAAAAAATCTGTTTAATTAGTCAAACGTAGAATTATTAAATGAAATAATGAATATTTTGAATTAGAAAAGCTATAGGTATCCTCGCAACAGTTAACTTAAAACAGTTGAATAGCTACTAGTACTACCAGTGGGTAGTGGATAACACGATGTCTTTGGTAGAACCGTTTCTCACATATTCTGGCTTCTGACTAACCGTAACGTCAGTCAAAAATCCACACATGACAACCGATGCCGAGATCAACTGTTTAACCAGTTTTCCAAGGCACGGAGGGGTTTTGGCGTATAGGTAATAGGTACCTACATACTCGTAGTTTTCAATCCTAAAAAACGTAGCTTGATTTACAATTGATTTGAGAAGCTGTTATATTTCAGACACAAACCTCTCTCCAATAAGATTCCTGTCAGATTTAAAGAAACCTTTCAATGACGTTTTGACAACATTTTTACCATATGCTACCTGTATTTTTATTTGAGGGTTGGAATATCCTCATGGATGTTCCCGCCCCGGGGAGGGCGGAAGGGTCTGTCAGACTCTTACTGACTAAAAACCACCCCGTCACGGGAACAGAAGATACTTCCGCGACTCCCGACTACCTAATGCTACCTTGATCCAACTACGTCCTATTTGGTAGCCATTTCCTTACCTACTGCTACTAAGCTGATCAAAACGAAAGGCAGGATAAAATACGATTTAGTCTAACAACTACTTACACAGTGCAGCATCTCCGCTTTCATTCAAGTCAGAGAATATTTATGCTCGTATGACGTCATCTGAAAGGAGCCCTGTTCGAATATTTATGCTTGGAATTTCTTTTTTCACTTTTATTATGTCATCTCCTGATTAGTAGTCGTTAAGTTATAGGCTCAAACTTGTTCGTGTGGTGTTGTAAATCATTTCTTTATGTTTTGTTATTTTTGCTTTGTCGTTTTCTCTGTTAAGCAAATTAAGTGGATTTTGTTAAGTGTCTATCTTCACAAGACTACCAGACGTTTAACCATTCGTATCTGTCTCTAACGTTTTGTCCTTCACCTCAGTTGATTTTGTTACGAGTACGAGAACACTGTGCCTTAGGAAATGTCACACAGGATTATCGTTGAAACCAACTAGAGCTATCCCTTCAACCCTTCATTTCCAATTCTGTTTTTACCACAATTCAGAATAGTCAACACTCCATCTAAATCAATACAGGCACAATGGCACATCTCTAACCGTCTTGCATCGTGTCAGAGATCGCTCTACGACCTAAGCCTCCTCCACCTCGCCCCGTCTTGTGTATCTTCGATATTGGATTGCTGTATGTTATGACAGACTCCGGCCGCATATTGGTAAGCATATAACCTTATAGCTACATAACCTTACACTGTATGTCTTCAGAAAATGTAAATATTGAATAGCTTCTTAGAGTTTTGATGTTGCGTCATTCACAGATTTCATGTGGTAAGGCATCAGGGGTAAATAATTGTATCTGACATACTTTGCTTTGAAAGGGTTGGTATGGAATGTTCGTGTCTGCCGAATTCTTGATTTAAATATTTCGGTAAACATTTATTTCCGTGTTACGACGATAGGTTTGTGGCGAAAGAATCTAACCATCTATTTCTATTATATGAAACTGAAATATATTATTTAAAATCAAAAATGAAAATCAAATCAGAAGTGATTTATTCATGTTAAGCTGAGGATCAGCCCTTTTGAAACGTCTGCCCTTCACCACTACCTAGTGTTTATGCTGAGAAAAAGAAGTGGCGGAATAAAGTCCCAAGAAACACGTCTGTCTTCTATGTTTGAAGTACATGATGAAAAACACATTTACACAACATCGGTAATTAATAAACATAATCATTTAAATGAAACAATTTGCTACATGTTAGCTAGCACATTTTAATGGGCTATAATATTTTAAACAAAAAATTCACCACCCACTATTTACTATAACAACACAGCTTAATAAAACCCGGGAGTAGGTATGTGTATATTATTATATATTGTGTTTTCAAGCTGGCTTGTGCTCAGAAACAAACCTAGTATATTAAATTGACGCTGCTCTCAAGCTAACTAGGGAAAATGGAGTTCTATAGCACTTACGGGCAATGGGCTAACAAGTTGTTCTACTTGGAGCCTGATATAGCCTTTATAAAGTACAGACATGGGTACTTAGCGGGCATGTGGCCACAATAGCCATATTGATACTTTGATCGAGTAAAAGCGTCTCGCTTGTGAAGGTAAAATGAGTATCGGTATTAAAAATGTGTTATGAAATTTGAATCTAGTCAGATCTTTCTATCTATTTATTTAGCATTCTTCGCACATACATGTCTGCCCAACACAATACTGCCATTTAATTCCCACTTTTCGGTAGGAACCAAGTTCATTTCTCCATCTTACTCGTGTTCCGCTGGAATGTCGCTTAACTTACGAATCCAATCGGCATTTAACTCAGCTTGCAGCTTTTCTGCTATGTGACAGAAATGTGCGGCCTAATGTTTGTTTAGTTTTACAGTTTTCTGGATAGCACCCACTATTTTGGTTTTGGACGCGATTTGGTATTCAACAAACGGTTTAATATTCAAGCCCTCAGGATATTGCGCTCCTTGGCTTGCTTGTAAATATTGTGCTTACATATCTAAGCATGTTAACTTTAAAAACAAAATTTGGCAGTATGGTTTTGGCTCATTGCTTTTTCTTCCAGATCTTTCAAACATTCTTGAAGTCATAAAAGAAGGCAGAAAATCAAAAATCGAAAACTGTATCTAATTAGTGAAAACGTCTGTCGCACACAATGAATTATCACGAGCTAAGTACAAGTTCATTAAAACTTTTCCCACATCGATAAACACGTTATTGACTCTTCATTTAGACTTTCTTACGTATAAGCATGTCTTTCTAATACTACTTAGTTCATAATTAGGTTTTAGAGAGTCTTCATATTCGTGTTAAATGTTCTCAACGAGTTTTATTAGATATTTAATCAGTATGTTATCTTCAACAATTTAGTGTTTCTTTAATGAAGATTCTGAATTGTTTGACGTTACATCGCAATGTCTCGAACGTTACTTTTCTTACTAAATTTGTTTGACAAAATGGAACTAGTTGATTATACAATAAACATTTGACTGGCCTGTTGGTCTAGTAGTTAGTGCTATGCCGGAGGTTGTGGGTTCGATTACCAACCAGGAGAAATGTATGTGTGATGAGCACGATCCTTTGTTCTGTGTCTGGGTGTCATTTATCTATAATAATATTATAGATACAAGTATCAGTTGTTTATTACCTATAACACAAGCTCTGCTTAGCTTGGGACTAAATGGCGTGATGTGAAATTTATTTTTTATTTAGATGCTTAAAAAACTTGCAGACTAACCTGATGTCGAGAACACTAATGATAAAAATCACAATAAAAACCAAAAATAACAAAGCACAGAAAATATTCAACACCCTAATTATGTTCTGTTCAACTTTAAACAATTATCCGTATAAATAACAAGACATCAGCACCCGTGATACAAAATAAACAACACAAAAGGCCGCCATGATTATTATTAATATTTTCACAGTGTGATAATCAAGCTTTCAATACGTAATTAAAACAAAACATCAAAAAGGCGGTTTATTTACTGACGGTACGTTTCTAAATTACATACAATGCGAGTTCCGTGTTCAAAATTGGGTAGTCGGCAAAAAAAATATTGAGATCTATTCACGAATTACTCAAATTAGTCAACGCTACAAGCGATCTCATTTCCCGAGGTATCTTATTATAATGTTGTTAGGAACATTCTAGTTTGAATATAACAATTTTGTATTAGCATTTAATTTTACGGGCCAACGATCGCTGTCGAACTTGATGGGTTCCCAAACGTTTGACTTTAAAATTACTATCTTTTGTTTCATCGTTACCTATGTTTAGATACTGTTTCGATTGTATGTTTGAACCCTTTATACCGTGTGACGTTGTATTTTTAACAAAATTGCTTTTTAATTGAAAGCGATATTGCTTAACGACGGTGAGAATTCGATCCAGTAGGTCTGCTATTAAATTCTAGTTTGAAAGTTCGCAATCGTTAAATTACATTTAGGTAGATAGTTTTATTAAAAGAAGACCGTATACTTTGTAATTCGAAGTAGGAAGGTACACAGCGAAAGATGTAAACATTAAAAACATATTAGTTCCATTTATTTCACCTACCTAACATGACTAGACTAAGAGGCAAAAAACGCAATTTTGCTATCAATGCAGCTATGTTATTGATCCATGCTAATGTATAAAGAGGAAGGTGATCAATGACTTTATATGATGATTTTTTTGTTTGTTTAAAGTGATTGAACTCAAAAACTCTTCAACCAATTTTAAAAATACTTTTACTGTTGTAAAGTTATATCATCGGCGAGCAACATAGGTTATATTTTATTTTCAAAAATGGTGGTGGTGCTGGGGATATTAAAGTTTAAAGGGAAAAGTAATAACAATATAGTGGTAATAATTTATTTAACTTTAAAGTTTTTGTTATCTTCTTGCGCCTACCATGTTCGGTCTCTGCATTACCTTAAGGTAGACTGGTAGAAATTGCCTGAGGTATTAAGTCCGCCTTTCAACTGTTTATTTTACTAGTGCATAAAGTTTAAAAAAATTAATAAATAAAAGTATGAAACACACGCGAACAAAGTCAAGAGCAATGTATAAATCAATTGTCTATTAAATAGCAACATTCTGGTAAAATATACATACAATGACATTGTCTGATTAAAATAGACCGTTGGCAGTGATAGCTTAGTATTGTGAGAGGCGGACTGCCAATTCACAGGTCTCGAGTTCGATTCCAAGACTCGCACCACGAACTTTTTACAGTCAAATAAAACATCGTGAGGAAACCGGCAAATTGGCATTCCTGAGAAATATTACTAGACAGCAAGTGAAGCCAAGACAGAGGGGCGGCATAAACTCTGCTAGGTTATTCACTAACCACAAGCTAAGAAAATTAAAAATGTACACCTCAAAAGTCATTAATAACATAAAATTATCTGAAGTTATCCTTGTGACTACCAACAAATTATGTTTTTGTCTTTTATGACTCCCCGAATTCCATACCCTAATTATAAAAATTTGCCCGAGTAAATGATCCTAATTAGCATTATCATGGCCACGTCGTGATTCATATCAATTCTGGAAAATATCGCGGCATTAAAATAATAAGTTGAAATTATTCGCTAAATACATCCTTCATCGTGATTACCATAATCAAAATGCGCTTAGGTGATGCTCATTCATGGAACCGGCAATATCCGTTTTTGACCTTAACTTATAAACGTCATCATCTACCGAGCCTTGTCCCATGTTGGGTTCCGCTTCCAGTCTCAAAATCAAAATCAAAAGTCATTTATTCAAATTAGGCTGAGGATCAGCACTTTTTGAACGTCAAAAATTACATAAGACAGTCCCCCAAAATGCCCGCCCTTCGCCACTTCCTAGTGTTTTTGCTGGGAAGAAGAAGTGGCGGAACAAACTCCCCAGCAACACGTCTGTCTGATACGTTAGAAGAACAGTTTAAACACCATTGGTAATTAATAAACTTAATCATTTAAATTAAATAATTTGCTACATGATAGCTAGCACACACCAATATACAAGACAGTAGTAATAAGAATAGTAAGTACCGACGTTGGCAACTAAACTCATGCAAAAAACAAAATATAACTAACTGAATAAATATAAGTAAAAGGGCTTCAAGTAAAAAGGGCGTGCCCGCTTACATGTACAATACTGGAATACATGACTAGATCTACGACAATACATCCAAAATAAATAAAAACGATACATTACAAAAAAAACCGGCCCAGAGCGTGTCGGGCCACGCTCAGTGTAGGGTTCCGTAGTTTCCCGTCCGTCACAATCGGCTTGGTAGGTCATGAAAGCACGGTTAACGATTATACTACAAACTTAGTCCAGAAATGATTTTGTACAACTTTTTGTGTTTTTGTAGAAAAACTGTTTCCATCCAAGTTCAAAATAATTTTCCTAGAAAGTTCTTATAAATTTCTAACACAGGGTTCCTAGTTGACTACGGAACCCTAAAAAAATGATACACTAGGACTATCGAAGCTAAATCAAAAATCATTTACAGTCAACAGCTTAACAGTCTCACAAGATGGAGCTGAATACCAGTGTTTTACATTGAGCAACTGGTATCTGACCCCATAACTAACTGGTTAACCCGAGAGCCCTTAGTTATACTGATGTATCAGATTTTGAAGGTTTTGGCTCCTCGTAACAAATATCAAAATTCAACAAATAACAGACGGGACTAACCGTTTGTTCCCAACGAATCACACTGTAACCTGTAACAGTGTGACTCGTTGGGAATGTTTTTCCCAACCAGTCACACTCTTACTCGTTGGGAAAACTTTTTGTAGTTCGTTCCCAACGAGTCACACCGTAACGTGTTACAGTTGTGACGGGTTAAGATTTTTTTTAAATTGTTCTCCCAGTCACACTGTTACAGGTTACAGTTTGACTCGTTGGGAACAATCGGGACTAACGGCTTAACCTGCTTTCCGAAGCACGGAGATTGAAGCTTGATATGTAATGACTGGTCACCCATCCACAGACCGACCTTGTCAAGCGTAGCCGCAAGCAATAAAGTATGACTAAGAATTAAAAAGGAGTATTCCCGTTTGAGCACCTATTTTTTGAGCACCTATGCATTTCGCACCAAAGGTATTCCCATTTCCCATAGGTTAATGCATAGGTGCTCAATAAATAGGTGCTCAAACGGGAATACTCCATTAAAAAACTACATACTCAGTCATACGGATTGTTAAACGGTTATTACAGTTAATCGAGGGTGTAAGCAACCATCGTCCATTATAAAAAGAGACTTAATTCGTATTATAAAGAATTTAGATTCAAAAAACGGTTGATGACATAATGGGATAGGTAATTTCGGGGCTCGGTGCAAACGCTCGATCGCATGTGAAGATCGGCGATGTTCGGCTCATGAATAAATAATATGGAATCACAATTTAGGGTTACCATTAAGCAATTATGCTGTTGTTACCATTATGATGTTTTCGAAATGCTTTTAATTTTTTATTAGATCAAATTATCGTGGAGGCCAAGGTGTCCGCACGACGCCAAACGGTCCCCTATTAAATATCAATCAGGTAAGTTATTCATTTTAAAAGAAGTTCAGGATATACTGACTGAGTCAATAAATGTTATAAAATGGTCCAAGAGATTAAGTGTCATTATGTTTTTTTGTATTAAAAAGAACGACTATCAAAAATAAGGAAATGTTCAGAAGATCAATTTATTATTTATTGTTGTTTATAATATATTGCAACTAACCAATTAAAAGGCATTTTTGAACGTAGACGTAAAAGCTAATTGTTATACGAAAATATTTTCATACAAACATGAATATATAAAACCTATTCTCTCAATGATTAGACAGGGTGCTGCTTATGGTGCAGAAGCCAGCACATCAAGTTACCCCAATGTGTCAAATTTCTTTGATCGTTTTTCAACTTTCTTTCAAACAGAATAAGGTTCATATTCAATTGGGAAAATTTGACACATTGGGGTAACTTGATGTGCTGGCGTCTGTACACGAACATTTTGGCAGTTATTTTAATACAGTACCATTTAGGTACTAATATTACAGAACTATGTAGGTACCTACCAGTAATACTTACTAAATTATAAACAGTATGAAGTGTTACAAATTAAACGAGACAGAGAAATACTTGACTATGTCGATATTGAAAAATGTATGGTCCTCTCAAAGGATAACACCATCTACCTACCTAGCCTTTTCCCAACTACACGAGAAAGAAAGAAAGAAATAAAGAAAGAAAAATGCGTTTATTGGCATTACAACAAAGATACACCTTAAAAATATAAAATACAGGGATTATAATGCCAAAAGGGCTTCAGCTCAGCATAATGTCAGATGAGAACACAAGATCTATCTGACGCTGATTTTTAGCTGCAACCCACGAGTGCCATACGCAATTATAATATTAAATAAGCTAAGAGTGAAGTGATATTATTATGTTGGGGTCGGCTACCACTGCCACCAAATAAACCAGATGCGGCTGAATTACTACTGTTTTACTTGAAGCGACTGCCAACCTACAGTGCTATTCAGTAAAAAAACGTACTCAAATGTACAGACGGCAGCACATCAAATTACTCCAATGTGTCAATTTTTTTTTATAGGATCTCAACTTTATTCCAAACATAATAAGGTGCATGTTTAATTGGGAAAGTTTGACAGTTTGGGGTAGGATGTTGTGCTGGTGTCTGTACAGAGGCAGACTTCATTTAAGTTTTCACGAGGTGGCTTTTACTGAATTAACCGGCAGACCTCCATAACTCAAAGAGTGAGTAACAAGATACTTCTTAGCTTGGCCTTCACATAGTTGAATACTCTTTTTTTCTTTTTATTATAATCATTTAGAACACTGTTAATTAACACTTTGAGCTGAGCAACGTTATAATACGTATAATTTGATAAACGCTATTTGACACAACGTTTAATCACGTCAGTAAAAAATATGTCTTTCTTCAAAGAACGTGTATAAACGGCTGAGGCCTATACAAATTCCTTCAAGCTACGTCATCACTTTAAATTTTGGGACTGCTAGCGCCACTCCAGGTTAGTTTTTTTGTGCACTTTATAAGGCTACTCCCACATATACATTCTAATTACGCAAACATTCTCACACATGGATAAACGTCAACGTGTAGGTTGTGTCACATTTCATATTATCTTTGGTTGTATGAAAAACCGAACGTCACTAATCGTCATTTATTTTGTATGAGAAAATAGTGCGCCGCGCAATAAACATTAGAATACCCAAATACTCAGCTGAAAGTGTTAATGTATGCTCATCAGTTGATAAGACCTAAAATAAACGTTTTCTGTCTAAGTTGAATGCTAAGTATTTTGTGGCGGAACACCACGAGTAGGTATACTTGACACCGACCCTTACTTAGCAGACCCTCAATTCCTCGTAGAACGCATATTATTTTAGGCAAATTACCCTGTAATTGTGAGTAATCAGAAACAAAAGAATTTAACAAGATTAAATTGTCTACCTACCTAATCTTAGACCGTAAAGTAATAAAGGATTTCTTCCCAAGACCCAAAATATACTGTAATAAAAATAATTAAACGAAATTAACATATATTTTGGACGGTTCACGAATACTCTTGGGTATAATGATAGTATTTTCGCTCCATATTCCTGGTGGATGTCCCAAATGAGTATTTTTTCCCGGCCATGAAGAAATGGACATCAAAATAACCGTTTTCCGGCCAAATCGATGGACGTTTCGGACCATTTACTTGATCACAGTTTTTAACGTTTGATCGTTTAGTAAATCGCGTCGTAAGTGAGGGGTTCCTTGGTTCTATTAAAAAGGTTTATTTTCGTTTTTTTTTGTTTATAATTTCCCTACGTCTTTTTGTGGCTTCAAGGTTAATGATTGGTTTGTGTCGTGGTTGTTTAAAATAAATACCGAACAATATTGACACTAATAAATGTGATTTGAAGTTTGTTGAGGTCTCGTGATACGTTGTTGGATGTATCGAGGCTGTTGGTCTAGTCGCCGGAGGTCGTGGGTTCGATTTTCACCCAGGACAAATGTTTGTGTGATGAGCACGATCATTTGTTCTGTATCTGGGTGTAATTTATCTTTTATAGGTATGTATACATTTAGAAATATATAAGTACATTTATCAGCTGTTTAGTACCCATAACACGAGCTCTCAAGCTTAACCTGGGACTAAATGGCGTTGTGTAAAAAGTTGTGGAATATATTTTTTTTTATTATATTTGTGAAACATTAACTAACTTTTAGGGGATAAAAGTATATTAAAAAATCTACCATTTCGTACATTTTCGTTTAGTAAATATTGCATTTTGTACAAGTATTATGTTTCAGAGTTAGTTTTAGTAAAAGTACTTCACCCCTGAAACGTAGTTAGTGCTATGCAAATAACCTTGTACCTATATAATATGAATTCTACGCGAATGAACAATCTATATTTTTCTTGAAAGCGCCGAGTTTATCTTCACTCAAGTCATTTGATTGATTATAAGTATGAAACAGGCGATGATGATATATTTTTTTTTACATTCGAATGTTTCTTGGAAAAAAATACCTTTTCATCATCTAAGTGGGTATCGTCAATATTGATAGCCGAAAAAATCTATTTGATTGTAACTGAATTCTCAAAAAGATCCAAAGAAAACCAAATAAATATATCGAGCCTTCATTTTAGTATCAAATAAATCTGTCACTTGTTCAGAATTCACAGGAGACAACAAAAAATATTGAATTCCGAATCTCAGCGATAAACTCATATCATATACAGAATGTAGAAATTTCTTTTTATATTTTCTATTCAGTGTATATAGTGTATTGTTGAATACAATATCATCTAAAAACGGTACAGTGTAGGCACGATAATGATGTCCATGGATCGCCGAATTTGTCCCCTCGTATGCCTAACCTTCACGTTGACCCATGCAGAAATTTTAACGACCACCTTTTCCTGTTTTTTTGCGAGACACGTGCCTCTAACGATGTACGTACTTGCGTTTTCTTTACAATTTATCAAATTAAAATGTCTTTAGAAGCTTCCAAAATCGCGTGTACAAGGTCTCTCGGTAATTTTGAAACAAAGAACGTTTATACATGATTACTGTCCGCCAATGTTATAATAAAACATTGTGGAAGCACAGTTTGCACAAAATATTGAATTTTTTATAGCAATTTCCGGCTGAGTGATTGGCAACGCGATGATTTTTATGTGTTTTATGGTAACGGTAATTTTACTGAAAACAAAAATTAACCTGGTGATTTTATATGGAAGCGAGGAGCTAAATTGATACCGACAATGATGAGTGACTAATAAAGCAAATTATTTAAAACTAGAAGCTACATTGTCTGAGTATGTATCGTAATTAAAATATAGCCAAAACACGCTTCAATATGTTGAAAAAATGAGATTGTGATTACCTCCTTCATCTAAATTTACAAAACTTTACCCTCTTTATTATATTAAAAGTGTAGACAAGTTGTAAGAAACAGTGCTGCCATTATTAAAAGATGGATTCCGTACCTATATGGTATGAGAAAATCACATACAATACAAACTGACTAAGTAATAAAACGAAGTGACCATGGTTTTCCATATAGAAAATGCAATATATTTAAATAAGGGAAAAACGTGGACCCATGTCAGATGGGCTCATTAATTACATTAAAGTAAATCCGCAACGCATCAATCATTACGTTGGGGCTAAAGGAAGGAGATCAAGTAACGCAGCCGATAGTCCGGTCCTCGAACAGGATAAAATTGTAATCCTTTTAAGTAATGAGTACGTAGGTTCAGGGCATAGAGCGACAAAATTTTAGAAGGTTTGAATGAATTATTCTGTTAAAATTGGGCCCTCACAAACAGAGAATGGAAAAACGTTTATAAGTTGATTAGTAAAATCCAACACTTAAGTTGTATCGACATCGATGTATATACATTATACATTGAGAAATATCACTCAGGCACCATTCCTTCACCGTTTTATAAGCAACTGATAACTATACAATACCTACGCAAAGAAGTCCGAAAAATCAGAGATGCCTTGGGCTCAAACTCGAGAGATGGTTGTCCGTGGTTCTCACCAATACTTTACCCGGCTGCTAAGAAGTTTTAGAAGTATGAAGGAACGGGGTGTACATTCCTCATCCACCATTGAAAAGGGAGGATCCTCCGACCAGACGGGTGTTGTGTCAAGTGGGCTTACTACTGCCCTACGTTTGTTTTCGAGAACTTGTATACGTTCAAATCGCGAAGGAAATGAATAAATTAAATAGTTTTATCTGTCTAGCTTTTTTTAACGGTATTGGGGTTGGCCCTCGAAAGGTGTTAAGATAGTAGAGAAGGCTATTAAATTCTAATTGGTCATGCAATCAAATCTACTCGCAAACCTTCAAATGTACAAAATGAACTGGCAAGACGTGAAACCATTGATATTAGTAACACTAGTAACTCGATATTTTCGGCATCATCGCCTATCTATGGCTTCCTATAACAACCTTGCATTCCATTAATTCTTTCTTGTCCTACTTTCGTGACAAACGTATAAGATATTATGTTTACTTCTGTTATTTATTCTAAACTTTTCCTGTGTGTATTTCTTTTCTACTATTTAAAACGTTTAGTTTTATCACCCAAAGATTTACTGAAAAGAGTATTTATAAATGGTATCTTATCAGTGCTGTTGTTTCCTCAATTGATTCCTTTTGTTTTGTTAGATTTTCTTTTGCATAAATCTAACATTTATTGGTCGACTTTTGTTTTTGGTTTCGTTATATGCCTTAGAGCTATCCGTAACTAAGTATGGATGGGCAACAACTAGTCTACAAATTCAACATGGTAAACTACCATACATATGAGTAGGTACTTATTCCTTACCTACGAAAAAGGGGACTTGAATCATTTCCATTGGGCACATCTACGAAATTAAGCTCTCTACATCTCAGCCCAAGGGTACTCTTATCAATCTACATCATGATCCTTCATTATTAAGAGTGATGGGACTCGGACCGAGTGTAGATTTGTCTGAGGTTTAGCCTTTAACGATAGATGGCCTGTAGGGAAGCCGAAGGGTGTCGAAACTGAATATTTACTCTATACAGAACCCACTCGATCAATGTTGTCTGCATCTAATGTGTTAGTGTTTGGGGTATCTCGAAACATCTTAATATCGTTAGGTACTCTGAGTCTAGCTCGGATATGTGCTAGTTTGGAACAGCGTCTGTATCGAAAATGGAGGACATTTTGCTAGTAACGAGAAATTTTAGTATCGCAATATTATTTTGTAGTTTCCTAACCACAACATATTTTCGTAACTAAATACAACACTACAGATTTGGAGTTGTTTAGTAGATATTATTATGCCTATAGTTTTGTTCATCTTGAAAGTGTTTGTGACAAAAACTGTAATTTCCGAGTTCTAACTGTTCATACGATTCGGCCTCAGTAAGAGATTCTCTTTAGTAAAGTTGGAAGGTCAAAAAAGTAGCCTCGATTCAGGCTGAAGTACCCCAGGATAGTGTTCTTCATACAATTATTTTTTTGCTGTTCGATAGAAATGAGCTACAAGGCACTTTCACTGACGATAAGGTCATAGTGGTTATAAGAGTGATGCCATACTGAGTTTTTTTTTTGTAATGCAGCTTCAAGATCTTCAAGTCTGAATAAATAAGTTAACATAACATATTAAGTTTAGGTTCAGACTTTCACCACATGCATAGATACCTACATGCCCACCTATGACCTTAAATAGTATGGAGGTGCCCTAGGCGGAGGTCGCACGATACCTTAGAGTGTACTTGGACAGACACCTAACATGGATATAATACCACAATTAATCCTCACGTAAAGCCAAAGGGCAAATACTCCATTATTATTTTGAATGATCAATGACAAATCTTTTAACGTCTCTGCAAGTCCACTATTTTTTCTGATTGAATGCTAAAGCCTCATTTTTGCCATAATGTTCAACTTTAGAGAATATAAGAATAAATTCCCGCTCTAGTCTTACATTGAAATCCTTCAGATAGAAAATAATACGACAGATGGATGGATGATGGATGGCATCCCAGAGTATCAACAAATGCGGCAATTCACTAGGAACTGAGAATAAAAACAGCTAATGGAACTTTAGTCACGTCTAGAGAATGAGCTGTAATGTATCCATTGGCAAGGGTATTAGCTATACATAATGCAAGAACACAAACCAGAAATCAGAAAAAAGAATTCATCTAACCATCACCTACATTTTATTACGTTTTAACAAGACAAACTACAAATAAAGAAACTGTTACCTACAGTATTGGGCCTCGAATCTGAAAAAAAAAATTAGCCTCGACTTTCCTGCCACTAACTCTGTTGGCAAACACGTGTTAATTGATGTTTTAGGTTTTGCTACTGTAATTATAATTTGTATCCCCTTGTTTGATTCTTAACACACTAATGTACACACTTGTGCACTTTAGGTCTCTAAATTCTATGTAGAGAATTAAATCAAATTAAAAGTTATCTACAGAATACATAACATGCGAATAGAAACTCCACAAAACAGTTTCATAAAGACTTTACCTATCTTAATGTCTCGATTCTCGAGCAAACTTAAGCCGTTTACAGAGAGTCGATGCATAAACAATGTACTGCGATTGGTAACACTTCCTACTCGAACCAGATTGTCTACATTACACCACAAAGGTCCTCTTACACATTTCTTTATGAGCATTCCGTGTTAGAATCTTACGGGCATTTAAAGTGACAATTTATGTGACAATGTCTTGCACTATATTAGTCTCTGCGCCAAAGCCCCGGTTAAAATACAAGAAGCAAGCTAACGAGAGCGTATAGAAATGGCTTAAATAAAACTTTACGAGGTCGATCGGGTAAAATCAGTAGAGCTACTTGTCTTGTAATCTGTTCAATTTATTGTTATTTTCTTAGATTGTGTTGGTGATAAATAAATTATGTTATGTTGGGAATGGACTAAGCTGTTAGTGAGTCTTTGAACGTTTTAAAAACTTAAATGTAACCAAAAAAAATAAATGATTGGATTCAGTAAGTTGTTATTGATAATGTCCTTGGTGGATTTATAGTCGCCGTGTACATTATTAAGAACACCGTAAAGTAGTATGTGGACACGAACAATTGAGGTTTTAATGTAAGAAACTGTATTAATTTTAATTAAAGCATAACTTAAACTTCACATTAAGACAGCAGAGGCCACGTTCCGTAGTAAATACAAACACCCTGGAGGCTAAGAAACAAATGTGCCTCTCCGACAAAACAAATTAAGACAATTTCAAATTAACAGAGACTGCAAAGTCTGAAATATGTAAGCGGAGAATTGTAGCCACACAACGTTCTAGTATTGCGAGAAACTCACGACCTAACTGCCGTGAGGACAGGTACTATTATTGCACGGTGCACTCACACCTCCATTCTTTATGCTACAGAATGATATAAGCTCCACGAAAAATTGGACGAATAATCCAGTGCATCAATTTCCGGGAGCAACAATTGTTAGTCTGTGACGTATAGTGACGTAGTAGTTACACGCGCACACGGATGGCTCTCGAAAGCTGAAGAACCCCTTTTGCTTGGGCTGAGTCCCCTCAGGCCCCTTCTTCGCAAGCGGGGTCCCTAATGAGTCGCCAGAGCACTAGAGTTGTAGGTCGTCTCGTGTTAAAACTTAGTCCCCCTTGCACTACACGGTTACTTCGTGCGGAAAGCGCGGCCGGATTTTTCCTTCGCTTTGTTTTCCACCCAGCATTACAGCGAGTAGGATTATTTATTAAAATGGAAACGATGATATCTGCTTACTTATTTGGGATTCTGCGTTTCGGCAAATATTGTTTCTTGTAATGAGTTTTTGAGATATTTGATAGCTGAGTTTTGCTTGTTTGGAAGCTAAGGATTTTGTGTTATCAGTGAAAAACATTTTACTTTTAATTCGAAAGTAATACATGTACTGACTCGTTGCAGTTTGTCAAAAATGTGTCTATCGTAATAAACATTTTGTATATTATATCGATCACACTAAGGTATGTATTATAAAGATAGCCTTGATCTCATACATTAGAACCATCACTGCAATAAAATTAAGACCATAAACAAATGAGGCTCAATCCGCAACGGCTCCAACTGTAATAAAAGTACTAAATAAGTAACACGAATAACTTACTGAGGCCCTGAGCGGCCTCATTAGGCCCTTTATTTTGACCCTACGTGGGAGGGCGGAGCGAGGGACCTCGCGTTTATTTATTCACAGATTTATTACACCGATTCGCGTTTGTTGAGATGTTTTTTAATAATTATGTTCGCGGCATTCTTTATGCGTAAATAAAGAAAAAATACTAAGGTCATTTGTGGAAAATGATCTAGGCATTCAAATTACGAGTGAAAGTGAAAAACCGTTTTAAAACAAAACATATCTGTTTGCTTGTTGTAACCAAATGACAAAAAAGTGGAGGTCATCAATAAATGGGAAAATAATGAATTATCTTTCTAAACAAAAAACTAAAACTTGCAAAATAAAAACTTTTTTACAAAAAATATAACCGGCTTCATTAAAAAAAACACTACCTGTAGTTAGTGTTTTTTTATGAAGTCGTGTAACTCTAGTTTTGAAAGTCGGTGACCAATAATGTTTGAAACAAAACCACCAAAGTCACAAACTTCCGTAGTTCGACTTATTTTACACCTGGTTAGTGTTAGTTTATGAAGGCGTATCATTTATTTTTTTAAGTTTTAATTAATTGATATGTAAAAGTTTTTGTAAAAGTCTTTGTAAAAATTAGTTTACAAAAATAAATATCATTTGACATTTCGATTCGATTCAGTGTTATTTTCCCACAGCAATATGGTATGACTTTACATAATATATTTTATCATACCCATATTTACGACATTCAGTTCTAATTCATATTCCTAAATAAATTACTAACTTATCACGTTGGGAGTCCACAGACAGCTTACGCCGCTCTCACAGTCCATCCAAACTTTAATGACAATAACATTATGAATAATCTAATTCCGTTTGGAATTCATGAACCTACCCTAAAAGTTCAATAAACTAAACAGATCGAAATCACAAATGCCGATGTACAATCAAACACAGCATCTTCACGACAATATACATTTTAAGTTATTTATATTCATATTGGCTTTCATTATACATTCATTAGATCGACAATGCACGTAGGTGGTAGGTGTCGATAGATTTGATACAGATCAATGCGGGGGCGAAATAACTTCATTGTTGAAGTGTATTACGGGTAAATGAACTGTACGCGAGTGTACTATTGGAAGTTTTTTGTTTGTGTTCAATGTAGGACACTTGTGTATATGTAACTTTTTCGTGATTGGTAGCAGTTTTATTGTAAAATGTGACACTTATTTGCCGAAAGGCCGCTATGTCCAGGATTACGGTAGACTAATAACGATGATGATGACAATTATTTACGGCCTCAATGGTATAAGTATTGGTCATGAACACTACACTCCTGAGCCCATGCTCAGGAGTGTAGTGTTCATGACCAATACTGACTGACTCGGAAATTAGACCCAAGACCCCATGGTCTTGGGTCAAATTTCCGGATTAGTCAGTGTCATTGAGCTTTTTCCATTTGGGATTGTTCAGTCGACTATATTTTTGACTAGTTAATATCAATAGGCTCTCTGACTCAATTATGGACTTAACGCTACAAGTGAAATAAGAGTGTACGAGGTAAACCTCTGTCTAATTTTTCGGGGAATACAAACGATATAACTGTAATGTGTTAAATCTCCTAATTTTATCCATACTAATATTATAAAGAGGAAAAGTTTGATTGTTTGTTTGTTTGTATTGAATAGACTCCGAAACTACTGGACCGATTTGAAAAATTCTTTCACCGTTAGGAAGCTACACTATCCCCGGGTGACATAGGCTACTTTGTATCCCTGTATTCCCACGGGAACGGGAACAACGCGGGTGAAACCGCGTGACATCTGCTAGTTTTATATAATTTCACCTGTGTATTGATTGATAAGCTTAGTAGCTTTATAAAACTGTGAGAATACTTCGTACACGTAATATCCTGACCAACATTGGTAACAAACCTATCAACACTTCAACACCCCAAACATTGGCAACAAATGAACAAGCGAACAAAGCGATAACACTTTCATCACAGCCACCAATCGGGCGCGACCATCAAAAGCGTCATATTCAAAAGTCGTTAAATCCAACCGTGTCCACACATCCTCCCGTACCTAATTGAGACATTTTAACACGAAAGGATGTGATTATGGTCGAACATAAAAGTCCGTAGTATTTCGGTGTGTGTCGAACCCTAAAGAGTAACTTTAAAAATAGAGATTTGAGGGTTACAAATTTCGCGGTTCGTTGTGCGCGCGTACGGTTCCAATGATCATAATCTTCTCGTGTATTCGTGTTATGTTTATACGTATTATTCGGCAAACAATTAATTGATGATGGGCGATAGTAAATTGTCACCTCAGTAAAGAACGAAAAAAAATCAGATGTTTAGGATATTCTTACATTTTGTCGATTTGCGCTTATATAAAAACGCTGAAGAGCTTTTTTTCGCAATTTCAGTGATTGTCTTATAATAAACATACGTTGTCATACTAATGCGTACAATGATACATTTTAAGGTAGTTCGTTTATTCTGTTATATATTGTATAATAATTTACCTAAAAATGAATTCATACGAGTTTTCTATTAAAATAGATTGAAAACGTTTTATTTTTAGTTCACCTCATTAGTCTGTGAAACGTGTAATTACTGGTACAAATAGCCCTTCTTTATGACCGATACGATAATGACACAAAACAGCCTGACTCCTGTCCTAGTTTCCATTAGTTAACCCTTTCGAAGACAATGTATGTACACGGAGTAGTCTCAATGACACCAAATAGGTAGCAGTTACGGGAACAAATGGTAGAAGATCGTAATCGCTGTGTGATTGATTCCGTTGTCTGTGCAGGACATTTTAGAAGTAATTTTGTGAACAATCAGATCGTTCTATCTTTGTTCAAAACTGTTTTGTTACAAATGATACGTTGGAATTCTTTGAATGTTGGTAAATAGTAAGCTACCGGAACGATAGAACATACGAGTAGTTGAACAGAAACATTAAAAGGAAATTTCTATTCGACCAACGGGATTTTAGTTCGTAAACCACTATTTTGCTACAACTACAATTAAAAACTATATTCTTTTTGCTTGAATAAGCAAAAGAATGCCTAATAAGAACGTAATTAAGACTGTAATATAAAACCGAAACTTAACCTTTATATTTTAAATGGATAGGACTAAAACATAATTTATATTTAAAGCCGTGAATCTTTTATCTTCCATTAAATTTAATCTGGAGAATGTCACTGTGGAACGCCTTGAAGACATTCTCAAAATGATCAAACGGTATGATATGACACCGCTAAGGTATAAGTTCGGCCTAATTCACACCGGGGTGAGCGACTTGGGCGCTTTGAAACACGAGACCCTGTTCCGAACCAAGTTTAATGAGAAACTATCTGTGAAACGGGAGTCAGACCACTTTTTTATTTTTAATTAAACGTTTATTGCCAGCCCAGAGCTCATCCTCTTGACGTATGCCAGAGTAATTGCGGCTTTCATTAGTGGCAGTTTGCAACTCACATTCGCACGTTTTCGCGTGGAAATTCTGCTAAATTTTAAACCTGTTTTTGCGTATTTCCGTAGCAAACATGGTTGAATTTTACAGTGGAGCTCCCACTAAACGGATATGTTGAGAACGCTTTACGTTATATACAAACAAGTAAATAAAGAGTTAATTACATGTCCGGCTCCAGTTCACGTTTAAACTCAAAATTATATCTCTTCACTATAGAAAAACAGAATGATTAAATTACATTGTCAGCGTCAAATCTCGCTTATATTTTGGCTTTCATTATTACATCAGTACTTGCAAAATAGGTTAGTATGATTACACACAGATAAACAAATGTACAGACGCCAGCACATCAAGTTACCGCAAAGTGTCAAATTTCTTTGATCGTTTTTCAACTTTATGTCAAACAGAATAAGGTCCATATTCAATTGGGAAAATTTGACACATTGGGGTAACTTGATGTGCTGGCGTCTGTACCTACCCTAAATCGTTCGTTTAATTGCAACTAATTACTGTTAAATTTGTGTATAAAAAATCCACAATAACTTACCCATTCAATATTATTTAAGCTTGAATGAGTTTCACTTTTAACCAGCAAATACACTGTCAAAAATAATTTACTCAAGTACCGGTAATTCAATTAATCGTAAAGCCGTGTGTCCACATGACTGAAATCCACAAATGAATACGGCCGCAGCGGTGTGCGGCCAGCAATTTTCACCTGTGCTCGAAAAAAGTAAAACCACAGTTCCGAGTACCCTACAGGACAATATCGGGCTCGGGAACTGAAGAGCCTTGATTGGATGGTTCCACTCATACAAATGTACAGTCGCTCTGTCCTTTTTCGACGAACATTGTTAGCGCATTAACTAGTTAATGGAGGGTTTATTTTTAGTTTTATTTTTGGGCATGCGTTTGGGGTTGTCATTTTTTTTTTCTATTACACCGGAGTGTAACTTGGTTAGGTTTCGTTACAGTAAACTGTATTTTTTTTTGTTTTTGGTAACATTTATAATGATAAGAAACAGCATTTTAGAAATCATTCTCGTAATTATAATAGGCTCGGAAAAATATTAGTAAACAAAGTGTTAAGTCTTTAGCACTTTATTTTGACATCTTTCGTGTGTCATCCACTTGTAATGATTCATTTTCTGGACCATTCGTTCTGATAATTTTATAATTGCGTTACAACCAGCTAAAGCAATAACCAGCCAATCTGGAACAAATCAAGGCGGTGTCGGTGTGACGGACACCCCAACTTGAAGGGAGACGGGATGTTTTTGCACCCATTTGGTAGCATATTGGTGAAGCACGCGCTCGCCACGTGCGTCGTTGTGTCCGGGTCTTTATCTCGACTTGAAATGCGCGTTCACGACTCGACGCGCTCCTGATGAGTTTCTGATTGGATTACTACTGAGATCAACACCGACTAACTTAGGTTTACTGTTAAACTATGCAACTATAATAAGGTTTATGTAGAATTAAACGAACCTCTAGAAGACACGCCATCTCGACTTGTCATAAAAAGATTTAAAACTCTTTAAAACACTTATTTGAGTGCTTAAAACAAACATTATTATAACTGCTTATGTTACTTACAGCTTAGGAATCCGAATAATATGATAAAAATATGGGTGTATGTTTGCTTATTTATTGCATTGGATAAAATTTACCGTATTGGTACTATTCCAAACCACGTTTTGCAAATACAAGAGTAACGCTACGACGTATACTCGGCCCCATAGACAAATCAATGTGCAAATATTATTAAAGATTGAAAGGAAGTGGGAAACATGCAACTATGGCACCGGCAAAATTAAATTTGTATCACTAGTAAGGGGAGAGTTCCCTCTGTCAGCGCTTAGATTTTTGTGTATCAACACTTTAAGGATTTGTAATGTCAACGTAAGAGTATTTCGAGAAATGTAATTACTCAGATGAGGATTAGTGTGATTCATTCGAAATGCTCCGGAGTTGGCTAAAGATAGAGCTTGATATTCACCTAAAATATACAATACCCATAATAAAAAAGTAACGGTATATTAAAACCATAACGGCTCACACTAAATGTATCAAAAATGTTTAAATGAATTAAAAAACCAATCAAATCATGATTTAAAGACGAACACAGGCCGTTAAATATAACAAAAAATGTCTTAATTTGTTTTTTTCTAATATTAGTATTATCGCATATGATTGGGTTAGAAATTAAACAGCGTCTATTGGCTAATGTCTTGGTTATTTGATCGTGATTATGAGTGATACAAACGGGCGTTTAAAACTAGTTTTTTTTCTATTGAAGTTTATTTATTTATCTAAGCTGCTTCATTATGATCCTTTTCAACTCTATTGACAATATTAATTTTGGTTTAATGAGTCCCATTGTCAGAATTATAGGCAATGGAAGTTAAGTTTAGATCGGGAGTTTAATTTAGTACTTCAGTAGAATTTATTACAAAACAAAAATGTACAAAAGAGCGACTGTCATATATTTATTAATAACGATGTTTAGAGCTTGACAGGGGTGAGGAAACACATGCTATTTCTTCCAAAAAAATTACATACCGTGTCAAAAACACGCACGCCATATTTCATAATCGGATTAGCGACTTAGCGACACTTCTCTTGGCTTATTAAGGCGTTACTTTTTTTGTACATTTTAGGAAACATTTACGAGTAAGACGACCCTTTATCATAAATTAAATTTGTCCAATCGCCCGTCTGTTCAGGTCGATACACAAATCAGACAGTTTGTCGTAGGCGTGTGGGTCCGCGACTTATTAGCATAAATTCAAAATTACGACCAATTCCCATGAATTGTTTTCTCGAATAGATAGTTACGTTTAATTTACGTCAACTTTTACATTTGATTCCAACAAGATTAAAAACTTAATAGGTTCCTCGGTCATTAATGTGTGATAGCTAACAAATAGCTCTATTATTCATTGTGAAATATGAATTAGAACAATAAAACTTTGATTTAGAATGTGACAATACAAAATTGGTAAGGCAATGTATCTGTATACAGGAAGATGTATGGCAATTAAATTATCGTAAATTTATTAATGCTAGTTATGCGTGACCGAAGTTGCTTGGTAGACCTCATCGGTATGCGCGTGTTAGAATAAAGCAATAAAAGCAACATTAAAGAGCAATTAATTAGTTCTATATTGAATTTATATATTCAAAGAATATTATTATTTTAGAAAAGAATAGTGAAATGAAAGTACTTTGTTCAGGAAACATAATTATATTTTTATTTTAATATTTCATAACAACTAGTAACAACTAGGTATACCATATAATTGTACATATAACTACACATTTATAGCATAATAAAATAGCCTGGCATAGTTAGTACCAGAGTTATACTTATCTATTATTTTCTTCGGGAGCTCCGTACCAGTCAACGTTCCGAGCAAAAGTGACTCAATGAAGTCGGAACACTCGCTTTTATAAGCGGCGACAAACAAGTATGATTCATGTTTCCATAAACGATGACAAGCAAACATGATTCATACTTATTTGCTATCCAAACTTTAAATACACCTTTAAAATTATGTTATTTACTATACTTTCACTGCATTTAATTAGAAATTAAGTATTACTTTATATTACAACACGAAATACGTTGTTATGTATTAATTACATCAGTATAAATCTAACACGCGCCTATTGCATTTCTATTTTATATTTTTCTGGAACCAATAAAAGCTTAAAGATGATAAAGGAAGGACTCGTGGCAAACTTATAAAAGCCACACGGTATGGTTTTCAAGGTTAAGCAACCCATACTTAGGTCAGTACGTTGATGGGTGATAATTTAATTTTTAATTAATTTATTTATTGGTCTATCCACAATTGTTACACTTAAATCTATTAATACAAGCTAAAATACATGCCAACTGTACAATTTATAGCGATAGACACAGCATGCATAAACTTAACTAGAAATTAATTAGTTACATAATAGTTGTTCAGTTTTAGCCTACTACTACTATACTTAGGTAATTTCTAGAGAGTAAGAAAAAATAATAAATAAAATCAAATTCAAATTCAAGTATATTTATTTGTGACACATAGGAATAATGTATAATTACATGGTGTTAAATATTAGGAGTAATCGCTATGCGCTGCCTTGCAAGGCGTACAAAATATTTCCTTTACAGGTGAAAAAAACTTAATTCTACGTACTTAAATGTCTAGGCAAAGTTTAAAAATACAAAATAAAACATATATCAAATAATGATAGCTATAAAACATAAAACAATAACAATGAAATGTAAAATAATCGATAATAAAGGAAAATGGGATATTTGTTGGGGTCTTATTTATCTTCTAGGTAATCATTTACACAGTAATATGCTTTCTGTATAAGGTAATTAAGAAGTCTTTTTTTTTAAATATATAGGTTTTTTGAGGATGTTATAAATTTGGGTAGTTTGTTAAATAATTTTGGAGCCATTCCTAGAAAACTTTTTGAAAATAGTGAGGTTTGGGGTTTTTGACTTTAATTCATATCAGTAAGTTATTTTTGGTGGAAATGGTGCTTGAGTTTTGGATAGTCTATTACTTAACTAATTAATTGTGCCTCAAAAAGCATGTTTAGCCATTAGATTGGTCATGGCTGACTTTTGAGGATCTTTGACAGTATTCACGGGTAGTCAGGAGTCCGAAAGTTTAACAACCGGTTTTGTGTTACCCTGTAAGTGGGTGATAGGTAGTCAATTACTGATTCCGTGTATAATACTAACATTCAACTGACAGGATGCTTGCCCCATAATAATAATAATAATACCAGCCTGTTACTGTCCCACTGCTGAGCAAAGGCCTCTTCTCATACAGAGAAGGCTCGAGCATTAATCACCACGCTTGCTCAAGGCGGATTGGTGATTTCAAACTTATATTAACTATAAGTCCAGGTTTCCTCACGATGTTTTCCTTCACCGATGTCAATGATGTCCCATAATAGCTGGGAAAAGGCTAGGTTAATGATGAAAATAGCTTTCAAACTTTAGATAGGTACTTGACAAAATCAATAATCGTTATTCAACCCTTGCATGTAAATGCGTTTTAAAAACAGATGTACGCTGTTTAAATGTTTTATCATTCGCTTTAAACTGTGAACACATACGTAAATAATAAATTTTAAACGAGTATTTATAAGTTGGGACAGATTGATACAGATGTCGAAATACAGGCGCATTATTAATTAATATTGAAATTATAATTACTGACTGATACGGATGGTTTTAATTAAGGGCTAGATATTTTTTTCGGGACGCGCTAAGCTATTGTTGTTGTGTTATCATTGGTATAGAAGCCAGCTCATAAAGCTACCCCAATGTGTCGAATTTGTTTAATTGTTTTTCAACTTTATTTCAAACAAAATAAGGTTCATGTTCAATTAGGGGAAATTGACAGTTATGGGTAGTATGATGTATTTTTTTTAATATTGTTTGGCACGCGTTTGATCTCACCTGATGGTAAGCTATGATGTGGTCGACGATGAAGCACACTTACCTAGAAGCAACCTGTTCACTCTTGACTTAAAGACCCTCTATGTGGTGTGGGTTATCTGCTGGCGTCTGTAAGTTTGTATGGTGTACAATATAGTTTTCTATATGCCCTTCAATATCTTTGTTTTCATAATATTCAGACTATACTGCCCCATCTTTATCTTCGTCTATTCTTTCCTTAACATTAATATTGTAAATTGTCTAGCAATTCATCTTCATACAATCCCGATTGATCCTTAGAAATTCCTTAACGCCTCTTCAACGTCACGATGCCTGTAAAGCATTGTGCAAGGTGTAATAGCCGTTGCTATCACTTAACCTTTCATAATTTACATCAGCAACAATGTGGTGTTATTGCGATGTTCGCCTGTCATAATGGTAAAGCGAAATACACGATCGACCTTAGTGAAATGGACCCAAATAAGGTTCAAGATGATGTGATGCAATTGTGATGAAAATATGGGTTCTTATGGTAGGTAGACGTGGCATACACAATAAGCGTAATTCTTTTTATACACTCTCAAATCAAATCCAATCAAATCAAATCAAATCAAATCTCACATACATGCACTCACAATTCGCATACATACACTCACGTACCTTTTGAACCTTATTTGGGCAAATAAGGTTCAAAATGATGTCATTGTGATGCATTGTGATTGATATAGGTACCTATGGTAGACGTGCTATACACGCTACGCGTAATACTTTTTACACACCCACTCACAAATACACTCACATACATACACTCACATACGTACACTCACATACGTACACTCACCTAACACCGTACACACCCTGAAGACAGAATGCTACCTGAAGCACGGGTTATTAACTTAGTTCGGTAGCGGATGCTAATTTACTGTCGTACTTATGCAATAGATACCTACTTTTTAACTTACTTATAACACCCACTCATAGAAAATTGTGTGTATAATATACCTACAATAATAAAGAAAGAGTAAAGTGTTTGGATGGGCATGCAATAAGAAAACTGAACATAATATTTAATATCTAATTAAGTAGATATTTCAGTGTTTGACAAGAGAGCTAGCAAGATGAGTGACTGAAAAGTGACAGACCGTGTACAGGTCATCTCGTGATAAAAAGGGTCTGGTAGCGTATGATTTTAAGCAAAGACATCCGCAAAGTAATGGTACCACATCATTGCTCTAGTTGTCGCCAGCACTACTGCTAAAGTTTGAATTTCCATATGAAATTTCTCAGGATCAACCTGAGATTCGGGTTTGTGCCCCGTTGATGGCAATAGGCCGGCTCTTTGTTACATGAAACTGGAACATATTCGCAAAATATGTGTGTTATTTAACTCTAGGTCTAGGCATGATGATGTCATGTAAAACATGTAGTAGTGTTTTTTTTTTTCAAAAGAAAAGCTAATATTTTACACATCCTATATGTAATATAAATCTACCAACGTCACCGTTATATATTTAATAAACCCAACACGTCACTATAATCAGCGCTTCAATTTTGTTAAAATAACGTATAATATCCTGGTTGATGTATGCGTTTATCCATTGTTTTCCATAAAGTATAAAATCTACATTATTATAAAACGAAGTCGCTTTAGGCGTCTGACTGTCTTTATATCCGTTAATTCTCCTAAATTTTGCTATGGATTTTGATACAGTTTTCACTATTATTTTTAATTCATTAAACCTCAAGAGAACACCGGTTTCCGCGCTGTCATTGTCTTTCTATTGTGTGTCTAATTGACGCGATTGAAAGATTTAATTTTTTTCCGAAACGTTAATAATAAAATATATCTACTTACTGAGGATAATCCCTTTTATCTTTTTATAAACTAAAAAATAATAGGTAATTTACAAAGTATTTTTAACAATACAGTATTAATCCTTATCCAATAAAATATAGCACGATAAATTCTAAGGAACTGATTAATTGTCTGTGGAAATGATTGTACTAAGTATATTAAGAATCAATTTTTGTGATGCTATGAAGTGCGTCACTCTCTGTAAAATACTCCGCCCTTTACCCCAAATATAACATGAATCTGTTACGCGCAGCGACTCGCCTCGTGTTTAGAACCGCCATGACGTTTGAACTAGATACATACTGACAAATGCTTGCACTGACTGATATTATCAGGAAAGAACCACACAGATTTGAGGAGACCACTCATATCCGTGTGGTTCTTTCCTGAATAGACCATTTTAGACACTTTAATCTGGATGGTTTGTTAGCGAGATCTGACCAAGATAATATCAGAACTTTGAAATGAAATGAAATGATGAAATGATATTTATTTATATACGTAGATCTTCTCAGAATTGTTTACATGTCATTTTTTTAAACTAAATGGCACTAAATGGCATTTCCAAAGTGACTGATCCCTGAGAAGAAATGCCGAAAGAAACTCATGGTCTCTTTTAAAGTCCAGACATAAGATTGTATTAATTTATTATGCGAGTCTCACGATGCAGGGCAAAGTCTGGAAAAGCCTTTTGAAGAAATAATCAATTCAGCTTTTAGTTGACCTGTCCCGACAGACGGCATGCATGCATTTAAAAGATACTGTGACCTCTGACTTTCTTTTGGTTTTTCTTCTGAGAGTAGTCAGATAGTGAAACACTGACCTCAACTTCTAGCAAATAATGACATGTCAAAGTATTTGTTTGAATCTATTTGCAGAAATAAAATAATATCATTTGCAATGTCGATTATGTTTTGTTTGCCGACGAAATGACGTGACGTATGAAATTATGAACGTGAGATTGAGTAGCACAATTTCCGCGAAGTTGTAAACAATAGTGGCGCATCCCGCGCATCTCAGCCCCGTCTCACGTTTGATGCACCGATACACTATCTATAGGAGTGCCCTCTTTTATTTAAATTAATAGTAATACAGTAGATAATGACATTATTTTTAATGATCGGTACCTTCGTTCGTTTACTAAAACAAATATTGTACTATCTAGAAACAAAAAAAAAATAGTACAACGAATTTTGAATACTTAGAAAAACTCATTTAGGTACTAGTTTTAAATTACTATTACCTACTCAAAAATAAAATAACAGAAATAACCAAAAAGTGGATTCATTATCTCTATAAATAAGTTGAGCTACCATTTTTCACACAAACCAGCCGTAAAAGACAAAAACTTATTACTTCAATATAAATCTCATTACAAAACTGATTAATGATAATTAGAAAAAAATATTTTTAAACAGGACTATGAATAACTATCAACGGAGCGCACTGGTACAGTCGATCGCACGATGCCGAGAGTCAGAGGCTACGTACGTCACATCACTCATCGCCCTTTTGCTCTTTTATGTACAGTGCCCTTTGCACTATTACACCCTCGGCCACAGTTCTTAATTTCAACCCTGTAATGAACGAGGCAAGGTGTAATATAGTGTGACAATCTATCCTTAATAGCTTATTGGATCACATTCAAAACTATACTTTATTTGGAGATGTTAGGGTTGGTTTTCAAATGTGTCAGATCTAAAGGTGGTTACACGAAAACCAGCCGTGGTAACGTGTCGGTCTGTAATTCAATAAGGACTACCTAAATTGACTCAGATGCGTTCTGAGTTTGTGGGCCTGCTAATTTGTTGGCAAACATATTGTTTGACGGACCGCCGGTGTCTGGAAACTGCGAATGAATGGCTATTTAATTGAGTTGAAAAAGGTTCCGACATCATAATAATTCTGGAGTGTAAAATAGTTTGATGGGTTTTGGGTAGCCATCGTGGCAATGATAGACGAAGGCTTGTCTAGGATAAGTCGTTTTTTTTCATTGAAAATAGTGTTTTGTTTTTGTAAACATGACTTATTTATTATTGTGCGATAGGTCACTACTAAAGCTACTGCTGATACCGATAAAGGTAATTTCGAATAATAAGTATTTGGCAAGATATGATTATGTCCATAATATTTAACTATGTAAATGGTAAATTGCACACGTCATGTAACTTCATTGACGCCTGCCTTTTTTTTGGGGCTTAAATATCAAATATCCTCATGGAAGTCCCCCGCCCCGGATGGGGGGGTGGAGGGGTCTGTCAGACTCTTACTGACTAAAATCCACCCTGTGTTCCTTCTCACACCTGCGCCGGGAGTCACGGGAACAGAAGATACTTCCGCGACCCCCGACTGGTGCCGGCCCCGCGGACATCACCAAGTAAGCGAGGGGAATGAGGTGTTAAACTCCTCTCGCGACGTCTAAGAGGGGCGCACGTAAACCTGACGCGCCGCCACCTCAGGTCCGTGTACGTGAGGGGCGGCAGACGTCCCCGATTCCGTCGCCCCTGAAGCCATTCAGGGGGGCTGGAAAAGGGCGTTGTCCGCCCTCCGCCTGCGCCCGGTGCGTCTGCTGCGGGCCGTGAGTGGAGGTGATCTCCCTCTCTCTTTCCGCAGCCTCCTTCTGCGAGACGACCGTTTCGCTGAAAGACACCACCGCGTCCTAGGACTCGACGCTGCCGACCATCTTCTCGACCACGGTAGGCAGCGACAAGTCACTGCCTACTCCACAGACGAAAGCACGGCGCGGCGCCTCCCAAGCGGCACACTCTGCCAGCGTGTGCCGCGCCGTGTCCTCCCGACTGTCGACGCAGAGAATTGACGCCTGCCTGCGGTAGCCTAAACCGAACCTACCAAATTAAAAAAAAATAAACGGTCTTTGCTTTATGCAGTTCAGTAGGTACTAGCTCGTATTTGTGGTCGTAAACAGTTATTTGGTACCGTAACAATAATTCCAATAATTAAAAATGTCAACACCATTCTCGAAATTCAAAGATAGACGCATTTGTCTTAAACACAACTACATAATTTTATGTACTGGGTCAGACGTGCCATATTAGGGCCCACAATTACAACAAGTCTCTTTGCAATTAAAAAACCCTATGGACACACGATGCAGATTTTCTGCCCATTTTTAAATTTAACCTAATTGTCTATTCTTCTTCGAAAGGGCCATCAATCACCTTTTAGTTTTAACCGTTTTAAGATACAAAATGACGTAAATGTAAATTAGTTCTTGTTTAATTACGAGTTCTGCAGGCTATGATTTATTGTCAGATTTTGAGATGTGAGCTTTGAACTTCTTTTTTAAATTTATGCACATATTTTTGTGTGTTGTATTTCTTTTCGTTAATGAACTTTACCTTTAGACGAGATGACGTCATCATAAGTCATTAGTGTTTAAAACTAAAAGCGTAATTAGGACTTTGGTATTCTTTGTTTTTTTTTATCAATGCGGCCTTGTTCGTATTTTTTTACTTTGACGCTGTCTTCTTGGTAATAATACAAGTTATTTTAATAATTCGAAGATGACCTATGACAAGGCTGGTTTTTCTCAGCTAGATTTACTACAGCAAAAAAAACAGGTACAGAATACTTAATACTTATTCAAATTTTGAACAGAACAGGCACTTGAAAAGTTACGACTGTTTCATGTTAGCCCAACTATTTTTTGAGACAACTAAAGTATGAGGCGTCTCATAAAAATCAAATACGTAAAGATTTACGACTTAAGACTTTTGAAATATAATAACATGTCAGTTAAAATTACTGGCCACGTGTAATAAATTCATTTTTATAAGTTCATCCTTTGAAGGAAGGACTCTCGAGTGTCGGTGAAACGGTTAAATTATTTGATATTTTTCGTTGTTCCTAATTACTGGTGCCTGGCTGAACCAGTTTCCGAGTTATAATATGCATTCCTCAAAATTTAATACCCATAAGGATTATTCATGCTTCCTTTTAAAATGACGGTTAAAGTGAACTAATAAAATTTCCTTTGTTGAAATGGCATTCCATTTTTTACATATAGGTACCTTCTTTAAAAACCCTTATATATTTTAAGACATCTTAACATCAATTTTAGAATAGAATCATTTGAAATATTAACGTCAATCATTTTGAGTCGACCATTTTTTGCTGTTTAACCCTCTGAAACACATGGCAATGATGGACACAAGTCCCGGAAACCGGGATCTCATCTTCCCGTCCTTGATAAATCACGTCGAATATTTTTGTTTACAAACACTTTTTACCGTGTCCAGGCCGAAAATTTTTCGAACGTAGACCAAACTCAATTTCACTGCGAAATGAACGAAACGACAAAAAATGCCCGAACAACCGAACCGGTGATTTGTGGGGCACATTCATTGCAGTGACAAGCTTGTTCGGGTAGGGCCGGACCACACGACTCGCTTTCCGAATTACGTTACGTTACGGGAGTATATGCAAACACCGAACGAGTACGAACAGTGACGTTACTTGTTAAATCCATGTCGAATCCGATTCGGATTGATGTTGATTGAGTTATGCGTCCAGTTCGCGGCGAATGGCGATTTTAAATTAAAACTGATACCGACGACATGTTTAGTTTACACGGCCCGCTGTTGGTATTGTGTGTTTTATGAATATAATCCTGCAACTGATTGATGATGAAATAATAATACAGTCGAAAAACTGTAAACAGTAATTTTGAATGTCGTTCGTATGTTTGTACAAGTAAAATACGATGACTTAAAAATTCCTGAATCCTGGGTACTGCATAATGTGCAGAGATACAATAAAATGAATTAAATTAACTATATGAGCCGCAAAATATTCAAATCAGAACTGGACATATATTTTCATACGAAATAAAACACGCCAAAATTAAACTTTCGGCGAATCATTAAATTCTGGTTACCCTTATTAAGTTCGTACTACAGTAGGCATTGCTGTTAAAATTAAATTAACATTTTAACAGTTACAATTCCTGAATAATTCCCAGTATAAAATGAAATCCCGGGCAATGTTATCTTTTTCGAATTACAATAAATTTCGTTACCCGATTTTCACGTTTACCCTTCACAGGGTAGAAACAAAACAAGCTCGCTAATTTGTTTACAATTAATTAATTCCAATAAAAGGTTGCTGGACAAGGAAAGGGCGAAAAAATACGCCTAATATGTAGCAGGCTTACAATTTATTTTGGCCCGTCGGTCGGCGAGTGCTTAGTTAAAAGTATAATAGGTTTCAAGTGCCGCTTTTAAGTGGGACATGAAGCAACGTTTTTATAGCATCCTCTTGCCTTCAAACAATGGACACTCGTGTAGCAAAAAAGTACGCTGCAGCAGGAGGGTTAATTAGTACTAAATCAAAGCTTCGATATGAATACTGGATTTCTGCTCGGGGAGTCTGTGAAAAGGGAATAGGTTACCCGTTTTAATTGTTTTTTTTTTGGTTGAGTTACTGTATTTTCAATAGGCTCAGCTGAAAGTACTTACTTACTCCACAAGTTCTCGAAATTTGTAATTTATGAAAGTAAACTAACCGCCTGCTGGCTGTGGGTGAGTGGGAGTCGGGTCTCTGGCTTCACGCTCTACCATCGTCAAACATTGGCACCTTGTTTGACGATACTACTTTCCGCCTCGCTGTCTGCCTGCCGACGAGCTCTTGTCACCCTCGGCGTTCCGGCTGTGTTAGAGCCCAATGGCTTGGCACGCGACGATGAAAAGAGACCGGACGGTATGTCGTTCTTTCCATGGAAGATGGGTAGGCCTTTAGTGTGGGACGCTACTTGCATCGATACTCTTGCGCCATCCTATCTTCCTAGTACTTCGTGCTGTGCATGGCGCTGCTGCTGCGGCTGCGGAGAACCTCAAGCGGCAGAAATATAAGAACCTCGTTGGGAATTATATTTTCGAGCCGTTTGGGGTTGAAACTCTCGGGTCGTGGGGTCCGAGTGCTCATAGCTTGTACAAAGATCTTGCAAGACGCTTAATTGACACTTCGCGTGACCCAAGGGCTGGTTTTTACCTTGGTCTAAGGATAAGCATTGCCATACGACGTGGCAATGCTGCCAGTCTTTTGGGTACACTTCCAGTGGACAGCGATGCGGATGAGTTTTTTGACGCCATATTTTAGATTTAGTTTTTAGTTTTTAGATTGTATTTTCACTACTAGTGTATAAAGTTAAGTATTGTGAATAAATAAAAAACAAAAAAAGAATTATTCAAATCGGTTCTCGCAACCGGTCCATTCTATTAAAACTACCCCGAGAAAACTAACGTGAAGTGAGCGTCCAGACAACTGTCAATCTTTAGCATTAGTATGGGATGACCGCACTTTTCGTCCGCCCTTTACTTACTTTTCATGAGGTGTATTTACAGAATAGCACTGCAGCTCTGTTTTTTTCGTGGATGTCTCGGCACCAGGATGATGACACTGATAGCAACATCGACAACGGAACAGCTAGAATAAAAATAAAAATAAATGTTGCGAGGTGTATCCATTTCCACAGCTAAGTAATAAGTGCACAGATTAAAATGCATTAATCAACTTTAGCGGGATTCCGCCGCAAACCGCAGCTGTAATATCACCCTGTCTTTACATTAAAATGGGGTTCAGTTGAAACAAAAAACTATCTACCCTCGAGTCATCATCGCTAAGTACTTTTAAAAGGTGTTTTTACACTGCTAAAACACTGATAGCACATTTTTTTTACGAAAAAAAACCAGTTACAGTTGAAATGCCGACATCCGCGGCTCACGGGTTGTATTCAATCATAGCAACCGCCCGAGGGAGTAATAAAAAAATCTCGTGTGAAAATTAACAACACATTCTTGTTTGTTGAAAATGTAAGGTCGGTGGTGACTTTGGAAGCAGGAGCAGCGGTAGCGGGTTAAAAACCAAAAAACAAAATACAAAAAAAGAATGATTTTGTCTACCATTTGATTATCTCCTTTCAATATAACATTAGTGAAGTTATAACGCCATCATTGATTCCGTGTTCGCGTGAAGGTACGCTTTATTTGTTTACGATTATGTACCTACTTTAAACAATGCTTTTATACTATCTACCTATTTACAGAATACTAAGGAGAATTCAGTCGTTTTATCAACTTGACACAATAGTTATTGTTATTTCGTATATTCATTGAAATTTATTATTAACTACATTTTTAAACATTTAAATACCGGTATCGAGGATAGGGTCCAAGTTACCGGGCGGTCAGGGCTCCAGGGAGAGGAATCGCCTAACAATTCGAGCCGTGTCCAGACGTACTGCTTTCTGAATCAAACCCGTGATCCAGCTGCCCAATGAGAGCCTCTTCAGGAATTGATCGAGGCTCTTAGCTATTAAGCCATTGGCAGACACATTAATTAAACCCCAAGAGGACACCGGTGTCCGCGCTGCCATTGTCTTTCTATTGTGTCTCTATTTGACACGATTGAAAGGTTAATAGTAAACCCAAAGTAAAGGTATGCCCAATTAAAACTCCGGATGGTTTATCATTAGCTTGCTCCGTGATTACTATTAGTGGGATAGGTACTAAGTATGAGTATATTAAATAAAATAACAACACCAACTGTTCACACAACGCCATCTAGTCCCAAGCTAAGCAGAGCTTGTGTTATGGGTACTAAACAATTGATATTTCCAAATACATACATAATATAACAGATAAATTAAACCCAAACATTTGTCCCGGGTGGAAATCGAACCCACGACCTCCAGCATAGCAGTGAAGACCAAAAACTACTAGACCAACAGGCCAGTCATTGAACTCATGATGAGTATTGCGTCAATAGTAACAATAACTTTGAATTAAGGCCTGTACATTGTACAATGTACATGATCCTATGAAAATACTGTTACTACTTGGCTTATTCACTTTTCTACTAACAAAAATTAAAAAAAAAAAAAAGTCCGTAAGATTATGGCTCACTTTCACATCTTTTTCGTCATAACCACCACATACGATGCCGAAATAAAAAATTACACACTTACACTGATTGAATCTAAAAAAACCAGGTCCTCACTTCTAAAATTACCCTTAAACAGTAGTACCCTAAACCCCACACGCAATAAAAACTCCTTCTAACAAGATTATAGAAGCGGGCGCAAGTTTATCTAATCTCCCCTGTTTCCTCTTTACGCTGGTAATGGAAGTAGCTTCATTAAGACGAGCCTAACTATGATAGACGATTATGAGAAGAGGATGTAGCTTATGACGTGTTTTAAGTTACACAGGGGTGATAATAAGTTTTTGGTTGTTATGACCTTTTTGTTATGTTGTAGAAGTGTTTTTTAATTTGGTTTTACTGGGACGGAAATTGTGAGTTATAGGAAATTTTAGGCATCGGTGCTCAATATGATCTTGCGATTTCGCAATAAGTACATACCTGCATACCTACGAGTACTAGGAGTATGCCTTACTTAAGCGGTACCCGACGTGACGTAAAAGGACATGTTTCATTTTTGTATGGGCCTCCGGCCATAACATGTACGTCGTCAGCGAAGCTGCGAAACTTGCCCCTGAATAGAATAAAGTTACATTTTTTACATAATATCATATGGTTTTTATGTACAAAATTAAAATTGAAAAAGTTTGACGTTTGTCCTAAGGGTTATTGACAGCCATCCATGACAGGTTGTAGAGATGACGTTTACTTAACCTATAATATAATTGTTTAGTTTTTGTTCATCGAACAAATAAATCATTAAGTCTAAGATCATAATTACTGTGATCTTTCATAAAAAATATTAGACAAAAGTGGTTCACTAAAGCAAGATCAAGAATCATTTCTTTAGGGAGTATTGGCTTATCATAATAAAAGTTAAAACCTGGGTTCAATCCCTGCTGGATGCGTTTATTTCAATACATTTCCTTCAGCTAACCGGTCTCATTTGTCTAATGTTATACAGAATATGCTATAATGATGCTGTAATTATTGAATAGATTGGTATGGTACTAGTAAGATTGAAATTAAAAATGTAAGTAGGAACATAATTGGAGAACAAGGGACCGGCCGACCCCAAAACCATTGGAGAAAGAGTCATTGCTTTTTGGGTTGGCTTCCAGTTAAGCTGGATGCCGCAGAATATAAAGAGCGCGGTAACTGGGTAACATGGTACCTACCATTTGTAAATACTGGTATCAGATTTACCTACTGACTTTTATCTATCCATAACAACTGATGGAGACGGATGAACATGATGGAGATCAATAAATAAGCCATTAGGCTTAACATGCTTTCTGAGGGATGTTAAACCTTTGGTGAACTACAGAAGGAGTGTAGGGACTCTCCAAAAAAAAGAAATAAAAGAACAAATCAGGATTTAAAACTTTATTCTTCTTCTCTTACTGATACATCATCAAGTACACAGGCACTATGTGTCGTTCTAGGTTTGTACAACCTGGTACAAAACAACTTGAACTAGATATACCAACCTTTTTGTATGAGTTTAATTATATGTAATGGGCAAAACCTGTGGACGTTAGAGTCAGCTTCGACAATAGGTGGTGCATATTCTAAACAAACAGCACTTCTAGCCCAAGTCCAACAAACATTGCACACCAATGAACGATAACTGACCTGTAAAAACAATACAGAATAAACTCACACATTCACAGATCAATACACAGTAGTCATAGTATTTTATTGATAAGGGATTCTTACAAGTCATATACAGATAAAAGCCACATACTACATAGATTTACAGTTAAATATTTTACACACCTGTCTAGGTTATATTCTTCTAGAAATGACATCTCTTTCTGGACCATTCAGGAACAAATATGTTTGCGACGTCTCAATGTTGATGTTGAACATACAACACAAACATTCCTACTATTTAAGGTGAAGATTGGCTGCACGCTGTACATTTCTTCTAGCAGATACCCAGCATGAATAACATACTCTGCCTCCAGAGGGTATCTAAAAATAATACATTTGTTAGGATTTTTACCAAGCTTGATAAAACGTTTTCATAGTTTTATTATGTATTTTTCCCATACAATTGACAATCATTACTTTCTTATCGCATGAATCAGTCTATTGCAGAAGAATTGTTAGTGTAATCTTAACATATATAAAAATCATACATAATGCATATATACAGTAGGTAACAGACCTGTTGTGGAGTTATCCGGGCTTCATCTCTCTCAGGACCATGTGGAATACTGTGTGATCTTCTCTGAGAGAGAAAGAGATCTGGTAGATACATCTACCAGCCTGCAGGCACTCACCTCACATCAATGGAAAACAATGGCACCATCTGGTATCTGAAATTATTATCATGATGTTAGTGATACTATAAATTGTTGGAAAGCCAAAAAAAAAGCAAAGTGAACTGTTTGCAAATAATAGGTACCTGTCTTGGGGGAATTAAATTAGATATTGCATCTCTCTGAGGCCACTCGTTAAATTATGCGACCTCCTTGAGATTAAAGATAAAAGGCATCACATACATTATGACACAGACACATACGTTTGTTTCATATATTTCACTGATGGGTCCTATTCCATTAACCTGAGTTACTTTAGTACTACTATGAGTGCTCTCAAGAAGATTATTAATTGAGTTACAACATGCCTTGCATAATGCAGCATCAGGAGCAATCTGAAAACAAACTTATATATTATACTCTGAAAACAAGTTCATAATACCTAGTTAACATATTAAGAACTGTTTATAGTCATTTGACAGTTGAAAGGATAAAACTCAAACTCAAAATCTTTATTGCATTCATGTGTTTGTATTTAACATTTTACATTTAATATAAGTTCCAACATGAAACCCAGTGATACCTATTACATGTTGAGTCGCACATGTTTGAAACTGTTTGTTTAAAAATTATATTCTTACCTCTTGAGCCATGTCTTGTTAAAAAATTAAACAAAAGCTCTGGACCTATATCTGCTGCAATATAATGACTTCATCACTGAGTATCCCTTTATTGCACTTCACACAAGCCATTTTCCAACAAGCCAAAGGATCTGCAAAAAACAATGAGGTAAACCTTGTGTTTCCAACTTAATCCAACTGTTAGACAAATATGTTTCAATAATTTACCTTCAATGTAAGAAAAAACAGAAGATTTCCAATGGGCAGACGAATCCTAATCGCAGATTTCTGAGTTCGAGTACCGCTAAACAAAGCCAAAGTCAATCCAAGAATGAGCAGATATCACAAAACCGAAGTTGTAGTACTTAGTATAAAATTGAGAAAATGCAAAATAACACTGAAAACCACGAAAGCCAAAATCAAATCGAGTCGAACGAAATTGTCACTGACAACTTGACAAGTGACATAAATGAGTTTCAAGTCAAGCTGTTTTTTTAATTCGTTCAGAAACACAGTTCAAAAATGGAGACTAAAGATTTTTGAAACGATGAAATCATCACTTTTAATTATATTTACCCAAAATATGTACAAGAGAATAATAGTAATTTATTTTTAACCGTACAAGAAAACACACATTTTTTAATTATTTTCTATGTTTAATGGATTTGATAAGACATGATTTCAGAACGAATGAAGTATGTAAGCAAACGAGACGCCATGTTGAATAAAACATGGCAATAATTGAAAAACTATTATTTTTTGTACACAACAAATCAGACTCTAATTCACCCGATACTATTTTTCCACAATTCGTGGTATTTTTTCCTTTTTTTTCGACATACGTACATGTGATGGCCGAAAAAGAAACATCTCCTTTCATGGCTCAACGACAGGAAAGTGTTATTTTTAACTTTTTAAATGTATTACTTTTTTGCGGTGGGTTTTTAAATTTAAATTTAATTTTTATTATTATGTCGTCTATCCATCTTTTTGCCTGTCTTCCACTTTTCCTTTTGCCATTGTGTGGATGCCACTCTGTTCTAATGTTTATCCATTGAAACTTACCTACTGTCTCTCGTCATGTGTCCTGTTCATCTCCATTTCAACCATCTTACTTTCTTTATTATATCTTCTACTTTTGTTCTTTTCTTACATCATAAAAACTGTCTAATACATTAATAATTATAAACACCAGACATTGTTAGAATTCATTACAATTATGCCATGAATCTTTAGATAATTTAGACTAAAGCAATGTAGAATAACTAAAGCAAATAAGCAATTAGATAATTCTTGTGTTCCTGTGTTCTCAGCTTGAATAATCGCGTAGTCGAGTGTTTACTAGACTATGTTCAAATACGCTTGCTTTAAATTAAACTAACTTGCTTTTGTACTAGTAAGAAATTTGGATGATACTAGCGAACCGCCTAGGTTTTGCTTCGGGTGTAAACATTTTAAATTGATATTTTTGTACAATGTTTCTCCGCCCATTTCCGACCTTTCTATACTAACTTTTTTAGAAATCCTATCTTATCGGGTCTACATTACGGAATAAACCTATATTTTCTAGTATACTTTTTGTTCTGTTTTGATAGTCAGTCAGTAGGAACGATTGTATGTAAAGTTATATTGCTCTAAGTTTACTGATAGTTATATTATTTATTATATATCGAGACCCATTCGTACATCGGTGGCGATGCTTAGCATATTTGTAGGTACTATCTTTGGCATTTGTAAATATACTCCCGAAAGCCTGAGAACCAAAGGGTTTCGTATTACACAGTTACTGAGTCGTCGTAGGTCAAGGCACATTGATCGACGGCCTTTTGCATTTTGCCGACTGAAAACACACACTCTGAAAAGGAACACACTTGTACGCAATATGCCAATTCACCTTTTATGGAGGCCACCGATGACCGATCGCATTTGTGTCAGTTTACCGTCAATATGTGTTCGCGCGTCGATGCAAAAGGATGCGTACGTCTTTCCATTCTTTGCTCTCTTTTAAATTCGTAACGACAAACCTTGAGATGCCGCCATCAATGTGTCCTGCCCCCCTAGCCAAGTTACAAACGATTCGTATCTATTCTCTTTGTACAATCGAGAACGCCTCAAATTCCTTTGTTTTGACCACGTGACTTATCACCTTTCGCTAATCGTTTGTAACTTGGCTAGGGGGGCTGACTCTTAGATAATAAAATACTGATCTTTCCATAACATTACTAATCTGAAACAACAAATTTTAATAAAGCTCCCATCACTAAAAGCTCTACTGATCTTTTCAAAACATCACCTGTTAACCCCAAATCAATAAACTACAATCAGAAACAGAAAACAGTGTAATTTAAGACAGTCGTTACCAAAATCCGCGTGACACGTCATATCATAAATCGCAAACAATCCTCTCAACGATATTAAAATGAATGTTTCCGTTCCTAAAAAGGCACGAACAGTCTTATTTCTGAAAACAGGTGGTCCTATTTAAGATAATCCTTGGTAATGCTGCATCTGTCCTTTCGATATATCACTCCCTTTTAGTGCAGTTTTGAAATATGCTCCCGACTCAGACATATGTTAAAAGTTTAAAGCTCGTAAGTGGATCCGGCGTTGAACCGTGAATTTTTTTTGGCTGTGATTTTATTTGGGAGTGTTTGTGTCTACTGAATGTTAAGAAAGAACGGAAATTAAATCAAATATTCCGTGACATTGTTCATGGAGGATGTGGGTAAAGAATTCCTGTTTGACAATCTTCCATCCACTAAGGTACTTAATTTTGTTGATTTGAAGTTACCTTATTCGTTTCTGTAACTTTACAAAATTACATTTTCTCACTACAGCTTCGTACAACATCTTAATTTAATACTTATTTATTACTAGCTGTGCTCGCGACTTTGTCCGCCTTGAAAAATGTGTTTAGGTCGATTTTTTTCATATACTCGTAAAATGTTATGTTTATTTTACACTCTTAAGGATAATATTACAAACTGTAAATGCCATACCTACTTATTTATATCTAATCAACAGCTTAAAATACAATTTCCATGCTTTTTATCTTTGAAAATTACAGTTATTTCATACAGTCTTTCAACCCTTTACTACATTTTTTATCGAACTAAAAAGGCCTATGTCCTTTCTCAGGCTTTAGACTATCTGTGTACCATTTTCAATTTCATTGAAATCGGTTCAGTAGTTTTGGCGTGAAAGCGAGACAGACCGACAGACAGAGTCGCTTTCGAATTTATAATATTAGTATGGATTTAAAGAATCTATACTAATATTATACATAATCTATACTAATATATATACAGGGTGTTTTGGGGATGAGTGTAGGCATTTTGCAGATGGATAGGGTCGGTCCATACGATTATTTTATAGTATGGGAACTATGGTCCGATATCCTTTAGTTTTCATCTATGAAAGTCACTAAGATTTGTTTTATGCTTATTTTCTTTTCTTCACTATTTGATTGTTTTTGCTATCGGAATAGTTGTAAGACTTTTAATTTATCGTATGTTATGTGTTTAAATCGACAAATAATAAAAAAACTGTATTTAATATGAAATTGTGTTTATTTTTAGCTTCATAACCCAAAAAGTGTCAAGTATTCATAAAAAACGATTTTTGCCCATAACTTAAAAACTAAAGGATATCGGACCATAGTTCCCATACTATAAAATAATCGTATGGACCGACCCTATCCATCTGCAAAATGCCTACACTCATCCCCAAAACACCCTGTATAACTACATCGAAAACAACGAACCTCAATTTGTAATTTGAAACTTTAATCCACAAAGTGGAATAGGTAACATCATCTATTATTTGATCAAATAAATAATCTGATTTGATTTCTTTCTTATGCAAAACTTGCTTCTTGTAATGTTAATTTATATTGGAATCTGCAAAGTGCCTTATTACGGATATTATCTCATTATAACATCACATTTAAGATATTTAAGCCGCCTCACATTACCATTTTCACGGCTGTCACTCAAACCCAACGCGAGATATTAATCTAAAATAAGAACCTTTACCTTTGTTTGGGGGAACCGTGTGTAAGAATTCTTGAATCTTGAAATATGTATAAGGCTGGCCACACAACGACCGACATCCCATTTGCACTGAATCATGCATGCATGTGCCAATAGTATTATTTTTCGGATTCGAAAAATTTACACTGTGCGGATGTTTTCACAATGTAGGTTATGACATGGTAAAATAAACATAGAACCAGATTCAATTTTGTTTTGCAAGTAGAAAGATATCGTGAGGGGCTTGTTGCTAAATATTAACATTTACAGAGGTCAAAGGTCGTTCTGTGGATAAGTGTATATAGGTTAAGCATGTTAAGGTGTTGATCCTGGTTGTCATAATTATGTCTTTGGCAGTCGTTACGGGTAGTCAGAAGCCCGAGTCTGACAACCAGTAGGTACAATGAAGGTGTTTTGTGATACCCAGTCTCTGTACTGTGGAGATCAGATTGGCAGCCGCTTCATGAGATAACTGGTATTAAGCTGCATCTAGTTTGACTGGAATCCGATCCCAACATAAATGGGAAAAGGCTCGGCAGATGATGAAGTAGGGGGGTATTAATGTCAATTTCCTTGTTCACTAACGAAATTAAACTAGAAAATTGTCATATTTTACATGCAGGTCGATTCAGTAAAAGTCGAGTGAAACTTGAGTGAAGTGTGCTGTCAATGCCTTAGAATAGAATAGAATGGAATAGAATAGCATTTATTTGCAAATATGGGTTATACATAAGTAGGTAGTAGTAGGTTTTCATCAGAGTTCTGCCATATTTCACCATTCGGCATGCAAACATTTTCATTATTATATAAAATTGTTAAAATTTAAATTCTATTGAAACATTAAATTAATTATGTCATTTTCATTAAATAAAATTATTAAAACTCAAATTTTCATTAGTATGGAATGACAGCTCAATACTCTCTCACTACGCCTACATTTTCACGCGTTGATTTTACCAGAATCGCCCTGCAGTTCGAAGAAAGGACGGCGAGTGACGTTGACAGATAAGAATCATCAAGTCAGAGATGTCAATGTCAAATTAGTTAATGCTTTGAACTTTGCCGTCATTTTGCCTTAAATAAGAAGGTATATCTAGTTAGCTAAGTACACAAATGCACGCAAAATGTTACATAAAATATTCTAAACTCAAAAACATCTCACACTAATAATTATTCTGGCCTTGACAGTGCACTGCGCCCAAATCACCAAGTCATATTCGAGATTCTCGGCGGTGTAGTCGTTAAACAGTGACATATGGCTGTCAGAATTAGTCGGATTAGTGATTTCACGGAGCCGCACGGCGCGGATCCAATTACATACGGCGGAACTCGAAAATTAACGGAAAAAAACAAACATGACAATTAGGTTTTAAAAATGGAGTGGAATCTGTTCATGGATGTCAACTTTTTTTGAGATAGCGCAAATGAGATAAAATAATGATACTGGAAACATCAAGCTTTAGCCAAAGGTTAGGCTAAACGTTATTGAGTTTTACTATCTTTGTATTTTGTTTAATATCATTCCGGAGTCTGTATAAAATTTGTGACCGATTGATGATAATAGGGTTGCGCCCTAAGAAGTATATGGGATTTAAACAAAACTGGTGAAATGTGGGAGTAGATACTTCACAGTAGGTACACCTCTGCCTAACCCTTCGGGTTAAGCAGAGGTGAGAGTGAGGTAATAAAAGGCGTGATGGTATGTTTACGATAAACAATTTTTTTATACAAGTATTTCTGGTGTAAAAGTGTCGATAGTTCATCGCAGCTTATTTAAGTAAGTTGTGGTTTATTAGCAGATCCTACCTACTTCAATAAAAAAAAACACTATTTGTTTCATTATTAAGAAGTTTCTTAGCAATAAATAAAGTTTATAAAGGTCACGAACGAAAACAGTTTACGCTGAATAAATAACTATTGTCTCTAATTATACCGACTTTATATTACGGCATGTCTTGGGAGTGATGAAAGCTTATTTTTGTTGATAACTTAAGAACTTTCTTTTACTTTAGTTAATTTGTGTTCTTTAAGCAGAAAAAAAACAGCTACATAACATGCAAAAAAATAAATATGAATCAAATCTCTTATTTACAAAATGACTCCACAATGCGCCTGCGCATGACACAACTAACGCCACCTAGTGCTAAAACATTAAACTACCAGCGTTTTGCTACTCGCCGCAAGATGGCAGTTTCAGATAAAGTCGTCAGCTAACCTAATGAAAACCAAGTATCCCTTCGCACCCATTGGAAATTAATTATTTAAGTGTTTTAAGATAATTCACTAATGGCCATCCATCTTCTGAATCCCTTGTCAACGAAACGCTTTTCCCTCACCCCCGTTATTAATTCAAAACTTTAATTAAAACAATTCAAAATTATAACTGGAAAATTATGAAATAATTTCGCCCTTTAAGCCGCCTGTCAACTAAACAATTCTGTACAGTCCATCAAAATTAATCTAACCTAATCCGGAGGCTGTCTCAAGTTTAAACAAAGATATTGTAAACTGAATATCAAGTGTAGGGGGAAAACATACGGGTTTGTAACAGGAGCTTGTTAATCCGTCTAGAGTCAGGGAGTCGCTAGACTAATAGTGTCAAATTAATAGGAATAATTAGCTAAAATCTTGGTAAAGAAAAATTTACTTGAATTCTTTACAACGTCACAAAAATCAAAAACATAAAGAAGTATTAACTGACGAACTAATTTATCCAAAAGGATAAAAAAATATGAATAAATAAATAAATAAATATTCCACAACATTAGGCGTTGAAGCAGAGCTTGTGTTATGAGTACTAAACAACTGATAAATATGCTTATACATTTATAAATACATACATAATAAAAGACAAACTACACCCAGACACAGAACAAATGATCGTGTTCATCACACAAACATTTGTCCTGGGTGGGAAACGAACCCACGACCTCCGGCATAGCAGTCAGAGCCACTAACCACTAGACTAACAGGCCAGTCAAATGTCAGAATGTTCATTTTTAAACTTGCCAATAGCTGATAATGCACACAAATCACGAACAATCGCAGCGTGTCATCTCAAAACCCCAACCCCTATATTCTCGTAATAGCTGAAATGTACGGTATCTGCTGAGCCCCTTTATAATCGTCGCTTATTATTAAGCTCTCGCCCTTCTCTAAAACAGTGTATACGAGTAACGATCGAGTTTCGACGAGTAAACAATTTGGCTATTCGATTCGGAACTTTGCAATCTTGTGTTCGATGAGCGGGGGTTGGTTAGTTGTATTTAACTGGTTTACACAAATTGGAACTATTTTGTGGTTACAAAAAGGTTTTACTCGACTTTGGCAAAGCAAAAAGAAGGGTTATGAGTCATCGTTGACCGCGACGTATGTATGCATTAATGTATGTTCTTTTGTTCCCTCTTAACCTCTAAACTGCTTATCATAATAAATTTAACAATTTATGTGGTGTCGTTAGAAGTACTCCGCCATCCTCTAAAAATATATTATCCTCTTGACAGTTTTAAAGAGTAACATCATTTCTTTTTTTATTTATGTACCTACTTACAAGCATTTTTGTTACCGCGGTGTTAGTAGCGCCACTCTTTCTTCACAGTAAAAGTATTAACTAAGTAGGTAGTAGATCTTGTTGAACCATCTCTTGTAGTTTTAGCCGTTCATAAACTGTAGAATCTTTTACCTTAAGTTGAAAAATATAGCAGACTTTTTTTTTTGTGGAGATAATATCGATATACCATAGGTACTCCTATCTGACGGGCCTTAAAGAGTTGTCTTTGGCCCCACATCCTTACGTTTTCCTAAGGACTGGGAAATAATATGATGGACTATATTGTAAAATCTATTTTAAAATACCTAATATGGAGTTCCTTGCACATTCTTCTCCATATGAAACTACCTTTCGGAATGAGCAACTAGAATCATTCTCCTATTTTTTTAATTTATAAGTCTGTTGTTCCAAAGTTTATTTTATGAGTCTAATTGAAATTAAATAAATAAATAAATAAATATTCCACAACTTTTTCACACAACGCCATTTAGTCCCAAGTTAAGCTTGAGAGCTTGTGTTATGGGTACTAAACAGCTGATAAACATACTTAAATATTTCTAAATACATCCATACATAATATTATAGATAAATTACACCCAGACACAGAACAAATGATCGTGCTCATCACACAAACATTTGTCCTGGGTGGGAATCGAACCCACGACCTCCGGCTTAGCAGTCAGGGTCTCTAACTACTAGACTAACAGGCCAGTCAAATTAATGATTTGATTTTGACTTTGACTCCACGATCAACAAAAACCATAACACACCTCTTAATTTCAAAGTATGTAGTGTCATAAATAATTCTAATACCAAATACCAAGTCACCCTTTAACAAGAATCATAGATCACGAACTCATACCACCCTTATTTCCTGTCGAACAAAACAAAATGAAAACAGAGGAAAAAATAATAGCTCCAATTCCTGCAATAGTAATAATACTTGGTATTTGACCGTTAAATGTCTCGAAGTCTTCCTACCCTCGCAAAGGGCAGCACAGCGACATGCAATGCTTCAGCTTCGAAATTGCATCGCGTGTCCGTAAATTGGTTTAAAGGCATCGGCAAATTATTTGAAAATCTCTACCGTTTATTTGTTACGGCCCTTTACCGTGATTTATTGGCGTTTCCTCGCAACTTCAATCGATACCAATGAGTGTGAAAATAGACTTGAGGCCTTTGTATAATGCTTCTAAGAATCAATTCTTTGTTTTGTTCGTATGCAATTTACCTCTTTACTGTTTCAGTATAAGATATTGTTGCCTATATATACCTAACATTGCAAGAACTAACAACACCAATGATTTCATTTCTTTTATTTTTTGACCAAATACACAATAGAAATTGGCAATATTAAACAGTTTTAGGTCATCTTTTCTTGGCAAATTATGAGATTGATTAAAACCTGCAAGGCAATTTCCGTGTTTTTATTAACTGTTTATAGTTTGTATTCTACTTCAGTCTCATTCTGTCAATACTATTTCTACTATCCCTCTATTCTTGACAAGTTAATAACATTATTTTTTGCCGAGAAAACTTTGCTAGTAGATTTTGAACATTTTTATTACGGGAATTGGCCTTTCTAGTTCCTAGCGACAAAGCAGTGCAATTTGTTTTAATTGTCTAGACAAAATGACAGTGAATTAAGGGTAAATAGAGCAATCATTTCATGCTTAAGCTAGAGATTGACAGTTGACTTCACGCCAACTTCACCTAATATTTCGCGGTGAGATTTTTACAGAACAGTATACGGCTGGTATTATTTCTAGTTTTCTGCTTCACGTGAATAAAACTGTAATAGATTGACAACTACAACTTCTCCAGTTAGGTATTCATCATCTCCGTAGCCTTTTCCCAACTGTTTTGGGGTCTGTTTCCAGTCTAATAGGATGAAACTGAATATTTGTGTTCTATCTGACCTCCACAATCAGTGACTGGTCGCCGAAGAAAAATAGCGGTCACCCTTCCACGGATCGTCCTCAACAAGCGTAGCTTAACCTGCGATCGGCCATCACAGCTGTTATAATTGAGCCACATGTCTTTCCAACTTCACTCAACTTTCTAACTTCTTAAAGTTACTAAAACAGTTATGGCATTCATTAAAACAACACGATTCCAGTAATTCAAGACAATATTTTGTCGACCTCAATTCCGATCCCAATTGACAAGAAATAAAGCCGACACTTCATAAAAATTCCATATTTACACTCAATTTACTAAAGAACAAACAGTCCACAATAGGAACAAAGGGTCCAACTAAAATTCTAACGAGAAAAGAAACCACAAAAACCTATTGTTTATTGCCGAAAACCGATCTCATTATTTTTAACGAGGCGAGTTAACACGTGGCAAAAATCTTCCCATTTTGTCGTGAAATAAAAAATAGCTTGGTGATTACAACACCGATGGTATTGTCCGGAGGAAATACTCCTTATAGTGCACGGGTTTATGGGCTCGCCATTATTTCACAATAACCAATCAGTGCCATACATGTCACTTGCCTGACGCACCCCGGCACGGTGTCGGGGTGATGGTGCTACCGTTAGTGTTGGTTCATTCACTACTGTTTTTTTTGTAGGTGTAACCCGACTGTGATTAATTTTTTTTTTTTTTGAATTTACTATGTTATTTTTTGCAAGTGTTTATTTTGTTGATTTATCGTTTATTAGTTTTCTCTCTATTATAATTAATTATGTAAGTAATAAAGATTATGTCTCAACTAAATAAGTTTAGAAAGGAAAAAAGCAGCACTTTTCCTACGTCAATTTGATCATAGTAGACCAGCAGGCTTACTATGAACTATTATTACGACGGATTCAATTGACGACCTAAAATGAACTGCTTTGCAATTTCATACTAAGACGTCATTAAAACGATCCGGTTTAGGTTGACGCCAAATCAAGTCGGCACTTGAATCGCAAGCTGTTTTAGTTCGTTCATTTTTCGTACCATGAGGTGACATTTGAACTTAAATTGGTTCGCATAGTGTCAAAAATAGCGATCCAAAAAAAGTTTCTAGTTTCGTGGCGTAAACTGAATCGTTTTGTTATAAACTTTGAAAAAATGTGGAAATATACGTACCAAATTCAAGGTAAATCAGTTAAATATGTGTTTCTTACGTAACAATGTAAAATGTACGCCATTATTCGTATTAGTAATTACTTTATCCAAGTTAAACGTTAAAAACTAAAAACTCTTTTGAGTACTACCTACCTAATTAGAACTCCTTGGGTTCTATCAAAAAAGTTTGTATATATTTCAAAACGCGTGTGTTGCGTTCTAAACTCGTCATAATCATTTTACTTTTACGACGACACTAAGGCAAACCTTTAATTTTTATTTTAAAGAATCATTTAAATTACTATTACATTAATGAGTAGTAAAATTGGGCTTGATGGTATATAGTTTGACTCATAAGCGCAATTTTAAAATAAATTTGTTGAAATTTTTTACACAAATAAAACCGCTAAAATCATAACTACTAGGTTTCGGAACGCAACGCATGGGTTGGAGTAAAAGAGACAAACTTATGCAACAATTGTCTAGCGTCATCTCTTTCTCACACCGCGGACCACCGACAAATTTCGTTCTTTCATTCCTCCATGAGCGAATCAAACGCCACTCAGTTATAGGCACTTCATGGTATGAATATTAGCGAATCAGTTTAGGAACCTAAACTGGTTTGCATCGGAATTGAATGGCTAACTAAAAGTTGATGGTAGGCCTACAGGTATATATTTTTACTGGCATATTATTTTATGACAACGTCGAAAACAAACACAGCAATGAGAACAACTCTGTTCACTGGTGTTTGCAATATAAAAAATGTGACTTTTCAGAACAATTTGTGAGGGAGAAAACAATTACCTACCCTTTGAAAGTTTAATATTGAAAAAGTGTTTTTTTTTTGCAGCATGCTTAATCAAACTCATGGGGTGTTATTACAGGAGCTAATAAACGTTACGTTAAAATCTTTTAATAAATATTTTGAAAAGAAAAACTGTAAACTACATTTCATGACATAAATTTGCCATGTTTTTTATCATTAATTGTATAATTTGTAAGAACCCCCATGTCATAAAAAGATGAATAGAGTAATCAATAATAATAATCTAGAACATCATTAACACAAAAATAAACATTCTTAATACTTAAAGTATCACACCTTTCAGAACAAGTAAAAAAATATTCCACAACTTTCACACCACGCAAGATGTAGTCCCAAACAAAGCAAAGCTTGTGCTAAAAGTACTGGACAACGGGTAAACATATTAAAATTTGTATATTTCTAAATGCATTCAAATTATTATAGATAAATTACACCCAGACACAGAATTAAATAGAAAATCGACTCCAGTAACTGTGAGTGCAAACTGTTCTCTAGGAAAACGATTAAACAATGAAACCAGGGTACCACAACTTTGTACCCTGCAATTATACAAATTGAATGTCCCTGTACTATTTCATTATGGGAAAGCTAACGTAAATCACTGTGTTTTTAAACTATTAAACTAGCGTCGGAGCAATTGCAAAAACTGTACCGTTCGTACAATAGAATAATAGTCTAGGCTATATTGTTAGCTCTGTGATTGTGGCATGTAGTTGTTAGAATCCAATGATGACTTATGTTGTAAGCATGGAATTTTAAACTCCGGTTTAAACAACGTTATACAAAATTTAAAAAAGAAATAGGTTCAGTATTTTACTTTATCAAATTGATGAAAAAATCCTAAGACATCGTGGAAGGTTTCGATTTTAAGAAGACGTCAAAAGAGAAAAAATACGTGTCTATTATTATTTCGGATTTAGCTTTGGTGGTTTTATTTCGTTCATTATTGGCCACCGACTTCCGAAACTGGAGTTATTTTTTACCTGTTAGTGTTTTTTTTTAAGAAGTCGGTTGTTTTTTTTTTGTAAAAAAGTTTTTATTTCCAATTATAAATTTCTTCGTATGTAAAGTAAGACTTTCAAAACTTGAAAGAATCATTGAAATCGGTTAACAATTGCAAAAGAAGTTCTTTCTAAACATAAAGCAGTACATCTCTGCCGGGCTCCTTTTAAAATAGACAGGCGTAATGTTATGTTATGGAAATAAAAAAACTCTGCACAGACATGTGACTGTAGCAATCGCGAGTAATTTGCTGTTATGCGTTGAAAAGTTCCGGCGCCTGTCTTCTTCATCAGTTTTTCTTCACCAAATGATACTTGCTAAATAAAAATGCTTGATTTGTTTCCAAAAATGTAAAAACCAGTATTTGTGTGCCTTTATTATTGAGTTCCCTCAATTCCTCAAGGATCCCTTGATCAGATCTGAGGTTTAATACAAATGGGACCAACCTGGTAGTATACCTTATCAAATAAAAATTGAATTTTGAAAATCGGTCCATAAATGGCAGAGTAATCGCGTAACAAACATACCGTCGAATAGAACCTTTTTTTGAAGTCGGTTAAAAATCCAGCCGTGATGAACAGACGCCAGCACGTCAAGTTACCCTAATGTGTCAAATTTCTTTGATCAAATTTCAACTTTATGTCTAACAAAATATGGTTCATATTCAATTAGGAAAATTTGACACATTGGGGTAACTTGATGTGCTGGCGTCTGTACTAAAATCGCTTTTCTTTTCCACTTGCAAAATAAGTTATCATCAAACACAGTTCATCTAATGATTAGTATTATCGACTATTCAAACCCCTCTGAGAATATGTCTTTATATCGATGAATTGAAACCACAATAGTTATGGTTTGTGTAAACACAAAAACAGAAATGGATTTTCCACCACTTTCTCGTTCACATTTGCTCGTTTGCAGCGCTCCTAAAGGCGGCCAACTCAATCATCCAGTCTCTATATCCCGAGCATTCCGGAAAATTGGAATTTTGTCACCCTTTTTTCTGACTGATCTTTCTCAGCTTCGTACAATTTGGCAACCATCTTTGATTGGAGTGCGTAACCGGATATCCGGCCGAGGTTATCGTTTTCTCCGTCTATTGAGTGAATGAATCCCTTTATCGTATTTCAGGTGGGCTTTCATGTTCTGATTTATCTCAGCGCTCACGTTGTTTGACGAGGTTTTGGTCGGAGATAATTTTTGATCACTGATCGTTTAAGCGTAGACTATTCGGTTAGTTTACTACTTCAATTGATGTCAGTGTATTTAAGTACCCACACTGGATTTGTAATAGGTTTGACTGCTGCTGCGGCTGTACTTTAAATTAATAATTTTATCACCACTGTTCTCAAAACGGTGAAGGAAATCAGCATGTTTTAGAACCAGAAATACAAAGACATGTGTATTAACTACCGAAACAAAAGGCGCTGGTTCTTGGTAGTCAAAACAAAAGTGTAATAAGTCAATCAGAAAGACATAAACAATAGGTATCAAAACATAGACAAAAGGTATAAAAAAGGCTTCAAAACATAAAGCCTAGTGCAGACTTGCACAATCTGACATCTTCCTTCCCGCACTGGGGTTGTTAAATGGGGCGACCATTTTGATCACTGCTCGTTTAAGCGTAGGCAAGGTCAAGTTCGTTTACTACTTCAATTGATGTCAGTGTATTTAAGTACCCACACTGGACTTGTAAAAGGTTTGACAGCTGCTTCTGCGGCTGTACTTTAATTTAATAATTTTATCACCACTGTTCTCAAAACGGTGAAGGAAATCATTGTGAGGATATCAGCATGTTTTAGAACCAGAAATACAAAGACATGTGTGTTAACTACCCCGAAACAAAAGGCGGTGGGTCTTGGTAGTGAAAACAAAAGTGTAATAAGTCAATCAGAAAGACATAAACAAAAGGTATGAAAACATAGACAAAAGGTATAAAAAAAGGCTTCAAAACATAAAGCCTAATGCAGACTTGCTCATTCTCCCCTTTTTTATGAAATAGGCAGCTTAATCAGGAGGGCCCTCCTGAATGTACTAGCCTCAGTGGCAACATCGGCCACCCGTACTATTCCATCTCTGCCGGGAACAACCTCGCGACTCGGCCGTTGGGCCATGAACCACGCGGTAAATTTGAGTCGCATATTACGACCACATCTCCGGCACGAAGGACCAATTATTAACTACCGAAATAAAAGGTGCTGGTTCTTGGTAGTGAAAACAAAAGTGAAATAAGTCAATCAGAAAGACATACACAATAGGTATCAAAACATAAACAAAAGCATAAATTGCAGACTTGCACAATGTGACATCTACGTTATATGGGCGCCTTAAAAATAGAGTATTTTAAAGTTTTGACTTAAATCTATCTTATTATTTACTTAAGAATTAGCAAATGGTTTTACATACAGATTGCATCAAAGTGAAGATTGAAAGTGATAAAAACATATTGCACCGAATCATTCTTTCTTACATTACAAATAACTATTTGTCTTTGAATAGATAGGCACTCATATACGTACCGATCGAGCGTAGTTTATATTTGACGGTTGTTACGTCAGTTACGTGTAAAGTCTGATGGTCCAAATCAGTGTTCTAATCCATGTAATTGGTACTGATTTGGCCAGTAACTGGGATGTGGAAGTCAGACAGTTACTTTACGTAAAATACTAGAATTCAACTGGATCCTTATAGACAAAAAGTCGACCCACCCCAATACAATAAAAAAAATGAGCAGACTGGTACAGACGCCAGCACGTCAAGTTACCCCAATGTGTCAAATTTCTTTGATCGTTGTTCAACTTTATGTCAAACAGAATAAGGTTCATATTCAATTGGGAAAAATTGACAGATTGGGGTAACTTGATGTGCTGGCGTCTGTACATACACTGCAGAAAGCTGAATAAGTAAGTATGTAGTTCTCTGGAATAAAAATATTTCTTTAACATTCTTGATATCAGTTCCTAGAACGGAATTTTGTAAAATATTTGATTCGTATATCTTACTAAAATATAACACTGCACCCTCTTTAAAATTAACGACATAGTGCTTGTTTAAAACCTTATTACGCCAAGAAGCGTAATAAACACATTATTAAAACACAAAATCCATTAACACTGTTAAATCACGTGCAATAAATGTCATAAACACGGACATTGCGACTAGGGACGTACCTTCACACGTAGGTATAAATAGGTTTTTCAGTGCAACGTTCGGCCGGTGACCACTAACAGCGGCCGCCACCGAAATCGCCCCTCACCATTACTTCCCTCGCCCGTTCATTACCGGAAACCTGGCCGAAAACCCAACTATTCTATACTTGGATTAAACAGAGAAGGATAGTTTGAATTATTTAACTGCCATACACAAAAATAAGGGAATAGAGAAAAGTTTTATCGTAAATTAGCACTTCGCTCGGGACTTCCTCCGCGTGCATATTGTTTTTTAACATCCTCTAACACTCACAAATAGTATGTAGTATTTTCTATTAAAACTAATTAAAATGAATTAAATATGTACACATAAACTAACTACAAATAAAATAGTAAAAAGCGGAACACTCAGGCGTCAAAGTACTCTTCCCCATCGCTGTCATCTGGAAACGTGCCCAGAAGACTTGCAGCATTGCCACGTTGGATGGCAATGCTAATTCTTTGGCCAAAGAATAATAATAATTAAATAATAATTTTCTATTAGTATGAGAATTTTTAAAATCGGTCCAGTACATCCAGAGACTACCCCCTACAACGTCACAATGTCGCAAACCCACAAACTCGCAAACTGTACCTCTTTAAAATATTAAGTATAGATATAGTATATTGATGAAGATGGATGATGAGGTTTCCGAAACAAATAGACTTGATAAAAGGATTTTTGTATCTGGAATTTCTTAGTAGTAGCTCAGAGTCTAGATTTGTGACCGATTGATGGCAGTAAGCGCGCTCATATTAAATGTCTTAAAAATAAAACTAGCAAAATGTAGGTGTAAAGTCATGAGCAATAACATGTATACATTGCCACATATTCTCAAATGTCTTACTTCTACCATTCAAAAACATGTGTACGATATTTTCTTCTAAATTATCATAATATATCTAAGATGATTGAAAAGAAAATATCGTACACATATTTCTGAATGGTAGAAAATGTGGCAATGTATACTGGCGTGGTATGAAGTTTATGTCATAAATGACGTATTTAGCTGTACAAAATAAATTTTACAAAAGAGTAGAAAACTGGTCAATAAAAAAAAACAATATCTCTTGTCCTGTACTTAAAGCTCTATTAATGATCAATTTTAATGAAAATATTTTTATTAGTATGACACATAACAAAATGATTTTGCACTTTATTTGCTTCGATCCAAATTCTAAAAGGAATTTACTACAATATGTTTATCGGACACAGTTCAGTGCGGCGACACAGGATACGACCCAATAAATCTTTGGACAGGACCTGAGTTTCAAACAATGGACGCAGGTGCCTATATTGTTAAACTCTTTTATTCGCTTTTAACTTCTGAAGAATTTTACAACAACAAAAACTATTTTATTTTTTATTTCTATGTATGGGACTGCGTTGGTCTTGGTGCCTCAAGCGCTTTTGATGAACGTGAGATCCTGGGTTCGATCTCCGGGTCGATCAAAACTTATTACCCGATTTACAAAAAAAGGAGAGGCAAACCTTTGGGAGGCAATACTTCCCGTGTGGTATCATTTGAATAACATCGAAATCGATTTAGTTGTTCGGTAGTAATACCAAAATAAAGGAAATATTAATAAATCATTTACCTACATCTAAATCTATTTGCAAAATAAAAACTTTATTTGTATTTTTTGTAAAAAAAGTCCCTATCAGGAATTTGTCAGTTTATAGAAAAAGCCCCGCCCCCTGTTGTATTATTATGGGACTTAAAAACATAACTGGCAAAATATTAGTGTACCTATTACTTTACAGGTACATCTTTGCTTAACCCTGTGGGGAATACAGGTGTAATTTAATGTTTATGATGTTTATAAACAAATGTGTTGTGACTTTAAGACGCAAAAAAGAAATCACGAATATGTAAAAGATAGTTTGGAAACCTTGATTTTTTTGTAGTATAAAATTCTATTCCTGCCACAACATAATCTTGGTTCTTTCTACAAATTCCGTTCGTTTGGTTGGAAAAACTGACCATTGTGCGCGTGCCCCGCTGTTTGCTCAACCCCTGTGAATGAAAGCGTTAATGAAATCGATTATTATACGATTGCTGGTGATAAATCGTAACGGTGAATCCGTGTCTGTGGTTTATATGAATTAATCGCGCCGGAAATTATTCGATTATTAATGTTTTTGGTATCAAACGTAACGCTACCTTAAAATGTGTTTGGCCATAAGTAACATACTTAATTAATAAGTTGATTATAAAGTTAAAGTCCCAGGATGGAAATCTCCCCAATTTAACTTTACGACTTGCGTAGGGTGATGAGGAATAAACAAAGTGTAAAATAATCACAACAATACTTTTTGTTTTAATTAAATCTCTTACCACTGATGAAACATCTGAGTTACAGCGAGTTCTTCGAAATCAAATTGCCTCCTCTATAAATTTTGATAAAGATAAAAGTGTCGCAAATTTTCAAAGTTCGCTAGAAAACCAATTAAAATGTACTCGTGGTTTTATCCTTGTTAACTTGTATCGCTATAAAACAGAGATTTATGACAACCGCAATATATAAAACAGTTAAAATAGAATGGTAGGGTAAAGTGGTTTACAATATTAGTCACTGCAGCACATAAGTCACTGGAAGCAAAGTGTATCTCAGAAAAATCGTTGTGAATAAAATTTATGAGATGTCATACGACAGTGTCGTAAATTTCAAATTCTGTGTGGTCGTTGATATATTGGTAAAATTATGAACCCGGGAGTATTTCGTTTCCGAATTTATTTGGCATTCGCAATGGTCAACCGCAGGAGTTGCAGTTCACAAAATGGCACAGAAATATCTACCTTATCGCTTGAGTTAATAGTACCTTTTTCGAATATTTGCGCAGCGGTACTTTGGCACTCTTAAATATTCCTTTATAAAAAATTGGTGAAGTGTAAACTTATGAATGCGACAGTAAGACAGACATCAGTCGATCATCAAATTAATATGTGGCTATAGAATTGTGCAACAAATACGAAATGTGTTTATTTGCAGTGGGCATTTGAATATCAAAAGTTTACAAACGTCTCCCTATACTCAAATAATAGATTTATTATTATTTTTATACAGCACATGGGCAAATCCCGGTTCAGGTAAGCTTATTGATAAATAGTTTAGTTTCCTTTTAACACGTTGACTGCCAACCTACGAGTATACTCGTAGTGCAAGATCTGGGCCCCACTGCCAACTACGAGTATTCTCGTAGTTGATTGTATGCGATTTCTAACGAATTCTAGACAAGTGGCAGTGAAAGGAGGGCGGGGTTACATTTTTTGGCATTTGAAGTAAAACATTATTTAATCAGAAAAAAAAGTTTAATATAATTTTTTTTGGGTACATCAATGTGAAATCAAAAAGGAGTGATATATTTTAGAACAATTTTCTACGCATAAGGCAGGTTTTTAGGACATACCGGACAGTAATAAATTGTTTATTTGCGTTTTTTTTCTTTTGTGCAGACACGACTCGGTTTCGTCGGTGGTAGTGGTAGTGGTCGTTTGTGTGGGTGGTAGATGCTCTAATATATAGGTACTTACTCTTAGTATACTTTGCAAATGTTTCGCCTTAAAGATGTTTTAAGACTTCAACTTTGAACGAAAGGGCATCCAATTTCTTTTCCGGAGGAAGATTGGCTTGTTGGTTGATCATGCAGGCGTTGTGAATGTATATTTTAAAAATGTGTATCGCTAGTTTTTCGTACCAAAAAAACGTCTTTCTAAGAGCTGAGTAATATGACAGCATTTGGTCTGAAAGATCGATCCCGGACATTTCCTTATTGTAAGGACCGGAGAAATCGCGCGGCGCTCGCAGTTGCACATCGACAGAGCAAGGAAGCGCACTTTTTCGCGCAAAATTATTTACGACTATACTCGTAGATTGGCAATAGGTAATAAAAATCCTATCTCATTGCCATACTACGAGTTAACTCGTAGTTTGAACTAGGTTCCACTGCCAACTACGAGTATACTCGTACCTACCATTTTGTATGGTGGCAAATGGGCATTAAAAAAAGTTACTACGAGTATACTCGTATGGCAGCCAACGTGTTAAAAATAAAGCAAGCTTACCTTTTAGTAAAATACTCTCAAACAAAAAACTAACAAACGACAAAATATGTTTGTGTGAAGAACCCGATCATTTTCTATAAGTAATATCATGTACAGACGCCAGCACGTCAAGTTACCCCAATGTGTTGAATTTCTTTGATTGTTTTTCAACTTAATGTCAAACAGAATATGGTTCATATTCAATTGGGAAAATTTGACACATTGGGGTAACTTGATGTGCTGGCATCTGTACCTACATATCTATACATATAATAAGACTGTAAAAAAACTGTGCCTGTACATTGAATATATTTAAAAAATAATAATTGAGGGGGGTTTAGAAACAGTAAAAGAGCACGAATCCAAAAAAAAAAGTGTGTCTGTTTGTCTGTTTGTCTGTTTGTCTGTTTGTCTGTTTGTCTGTTTGTCTGTTTGTCTGTTTGTCTGTTTGTCTGTTTGTTTGCACACGCTAATCTTCGGAACTACTGGACGGATTTGAATGATTTTTTTTTTGTTGTATAGATATTAAGTCTGGTCAACACATAGGCTATAATTTATCTTGGAAACTGGAACACCTGATGCAGAACCGCAACAGACCAGCTAAACTATAGGCGATACAAAAATGGTCCCATAGCAAAAATTGTTCCACGTGATGAGCATTTTCTGCTGAGAGAACAAATTTGAAGATCCGGAACACCTGATGCAGAACCGCAACAGACCAGCTAAACTATAGGCGATACAAAAATGGCCCCATAGCAAAAATTGTTCCACGTGATGAGCATTTTCTGCTGAGAGAATAAATTTGAAGATCCGAAACACCTGATGCAGAACCGCAACAGACCAGCTAAACTATAGGAGATACAAAAATGGTCCCATAGCAAAAATTGTTCCACGTGATGAGCATTTTCTGCTGAGAGAATAAATTTGAAGATCCGGAACACCTGATGCAGAACCGCAACAGACCATCTAAACTATAGGAGATACAAAAATGGTACCATAGCAAAAATTGTTCCACGTTATGAGAATTTTCTGCTGAGAGAATAAATTTGAAGATCCGGAACACCTGATGTGGAACTTCAAGAGCCCAGCTACACTATAACATATGTAGGAATGACGTCTTAGCAAGAGTTGTTCAGCCTTATGAGCACTCGCTGTTGGCGTATAAAAATCGAAGATCTGGAACACCTGTTGTGGAACTCCAAGAGCCCAGCTACACCATAACTCAAATAGGAATGACGTCTTAGCAAAAGTTGTTCGGTCTGATAGGCATTTCCTGTTGACTTATAAAAATCGAAGATCAGAAACATTTGATATAGAAATTAAAACTATCACTAATTTCATTGCATAATTATAAAACAACCGACTTCTTAATAAAAACTAACGAAGTCGGTTGTTTTTTTTGTAAAAAAGTTTTTGTTTTGTAATTTTTAGTTTCTTTATATGTAAAGAAAGTCTTTCAAAACTTGAAAGAATCATTGAAATTGGATAACAATTGCTAAAGAAGTTCTATCTCTAAACATTAATCTGTACATCTCTGCCGGCCCCTTTTAAAATAGAACGGCGTAATGTTATGTTGTGGAAATAAAAAAACCTCAGCATAGACATCTGACTATAGCAATCGCGAATAATTTGCTGTTATGCGTTGAAGAGTTCCGTTGCCTGTCTTCTTCATTAGTATTTCTTCACCAAATGTTACTTTCTAAATGAAAATGCTTGATTTGTTACTAAAAATGTTGAAATCGGTGCATGTGTGCCTATATTTTTTGAGGAGTTCCCTCAATTCCTCAAAGATCCCTCATTAGATATGAGTTTTGATACAAATGGGACTAATCTGTTAGTATACCCTATGAAACAAAAAAAGAATTTTGAAAATCGGTCCATAAATGACGGAGTACTGAGGTAACAAACCCTAAAAAAAAATAAAAATGTACAACCGAATTGAGAACCTCCTCCTTTTTTTGAAGTCGGTTAATAACATAAGTAGGAGGTACTGTACTACGCGGTGAAGGCGGGAACAGTTCAGGACTGATTTTCGATGACGATGGTATATCGTTGAAAATTAGACTCTACTGGCTAAAACTCCCATTTTTTTTATCGTATGCCTTCGGGCTTATGTTATTTGAGTGTTTAATTTCCTTTTCCATTAATTATCTTCGTTACACGGTAGCTTACCCGGTAACGCAGGGGAGCAGCCACTTAGATTTTAATTGATCAGGTATCATCACAATAAAACTACAACCATGCCTAGAAAGAGGTCAAATTTTTCCCAATGTTCCCAAGGTGCTCAATGATTAAAGACCATAAGATCCCAACAATCTACCGAAGAGCGTTAGGAGAGACTTGATGCTGTTCGAGAACATGAGGCTGCAACTCGCCCCGTGGAAACTTCTTGGGATCGTGAAGCACGCCTGCATTCTCAGCGTATTTACGCATCTACATCCAGGTCTCTAGAGACCAGTGAAGAATATGTGCGCAACTGACCGCTGATCGTGAACATCATGCACTGTCTCGCGAGTTGGAGACGTTCACGGAAAAAGCATGACGCTTGAGTTTTCAGCGTATATACGCATCGACTCTAGAGATAAGTGGGGGAAGGAGATGCGCGACTGACCGCTGATCGTGAACGTCACGCAACATATAGGGTATAATTTATTTTGGAATATGGAACACCTAAAGTAAAAGAGATATAAAAATGGTGCCATTGCAAAAACTATTCCACGTGAAGAGTGTTTTCTGCTGTGAGACTAAATTTGAAGATCTGGAGCACCTGTAGGGGAACTCCAAAGCCCAGAGACAATATAACATATACATAATAGAAATGGCGTCTTAGCATAAGTTGTTAAGTCTGATGGCATTTCCTGTTGACCAACAAAAATAAAAAATCTGGAACATCTTGAATCGTCTCGCGCATCCCATTGATTTCCCGTCCCCGGGCTTATAGAATTCGACATCAGATGTTTCAGATCTTCGATTTTGACGACCCCGTTGTCGCTGGCATAAGCAACAGGATCCGCGTACGAAGTCGCGGGCAGAAGCTAGTTTAGAAATATGTAAGTATGTTTAGTAGTTGTTTAGTAGCCATAACACAAGATCTGCTTAGCTTGGGACTAGATTGCGTTGTGTAAAAGTTGTGGAATATATTTTTTTTCTTTTTTTATATTAAGGAAAAAAAGTTTTTTTTTTTTTCACATAAATATAAAGCTGGCCAAAATAACTTGTTTTCTCTCAAAGGACAGCGTGGAAATACTTACAGTTGTCGCAAAACTACCGGGTAAAACGGGGTGGATAGAAACTCAAGGGTGAATAGAAACAAAACTTTGAGGAGAATATTCGCGTAAGTTTAAAGGTGTTTGTTACATACGAGGATTCTAATACTTTTAAATAATTTAGATAATTAGTTTTGACACCTTGTCAAACAATATTAAACTAGCGTAAAAACCCTCCTCAAAGTTTTGTTTCTATTCACCCTTGAGTTTCTATCCACCCCGTTTTACGGTACTTTTGAAAGTATCTGCCAAAAACAATGTCGTAATCTTATAAAACAAACGCCCCGATTCGCATTCCCCTAGTATGAAACGGATCTCACACTATCACATAACAACGTCGGTAAATCTCAAACTTGTGTAAATACCTTCAACATTCAATGAATCACACGAATGACTCAATGGACCATTAAATGACCATAATTTATGACTTTGATTGAGTATCTACGTTTGTGACCATTTTTACGATCATTCGCCTTTTTAGCCTTATCTAGATTCGGTTTTATTAATGAATGTTTGGTGTACATTTCACTGATGACGGGCGATTTGAATGAAGCATCTGATAGAGGTTTTTATTATATTTTGTTTGTAGGTACCTGTTTGATATTTGATCTGATTAGAATGGGGAAAGTGAAAATGTTGTGAAACTGAATTGATATTTGATACCTACAACTAACTGTGTTTAAAGTTTTACGGCGGGTGTTATGACGTAATATTGAAGTATCCATTTATTTATTAGGGTTAAAGCTGGTAGTCTTTATTTATATTCATAGATAGGTATTCAATTCTTTGATCGAAAATTATGAGTTATACATTTGGAATAGAAAACATAATTACCTATAAAGTATTGAGATAAACCCTAATTAATATTGAGAAACCGAAGAGAATAAACACACGACAATGGCAGGCGATTTGTTGTGACCTACGATTAGAATAAATTCTACAATTATTATACAATTCAATTTCCCCTTTTATTGCAAACAAAAAAGAACCTTACGTTAATTTCACATAATAGTATGTTTAGAATAGATTATATCTTAATCAATTCAAATTATTCTTTGGGATTAAGTTAATCAAAATAATAGCAAATAAATAACAATAAATAATAAATAGCACAAGTTCCAGACAACGCCATTTAGCAAATTCTTACTAATTTTAATGGTGATCCGAATTTTCCTCGCAACTATTTTCCAAGGAAAATCACAGCACAGCTCACCTTGGGGTACTTATCACCCCGCTACAGAGGCAAAAATCAACGGAGGGGAGAGGGTTATTACGGTGCTTATAAGCAATGGACTTACTACACATCCCTAACTGCTTGTGTACCTACGTATACACAAGAATGTCTACACTAGCAACGCACACTGAGCTTGCTCAGTACAAGTAGAGTGAACGGTTCACAAGCTACCACTACTATTAAATGTCCACACACTATTGGAATGTATCTAGTATGAAGTTTATTATCTCATGCAGACGTTGGTTTTTAAAAAAAATGTGATTAGAGTAAATTTTCGTTACCCAATTATTACACACTAATAGCTAATCATTTCAAAGACAAGGCATATCATTACCCAGGGCATGATTTAGATTTTCTTTTCAGTTCTATTATGCTCAAAAAGTGGCTTTGACTGCTGGTATGAAGTTTTCGAAATACGTTTTAACATTATCCATAAAATATGGACTTAAGGTTATAAAATATGACCTTCCTGGGAATCGAACTTGACCCAGAGTCAATCCTCCGCAGTCCACCGCAATACCGCCTTGGGCAAACACAAACAAACCCCATTTTATACATACATACAAACACAATGTATCGGGTATATTAATTCGGAACTAGACGGTATACACCGATGTCACAAATTCAGGAAATTGGTTCCACTAGCTGAGCAAACTTTCTGTATTCCCTAGCGGAGTACGTTAGAAGTAATGTAAGTTCGCAGACAGGCTACGTTGCTGTCGTTTTTAACCAATTCTAGTACTAGTGAATAATTTATTTAAGTTTCGAACGGTAATATAACTTTTTTAATACATCACCTAGTTCCTGGAAGGCCTGAGTTTTTAAAACTATTTACATATCCTCATTATATGAGAACCGTTAGAGTTTTGAAAGGTTTTTCTTCTTCATGCACGGATAATTATAGATGTTTGGATATTGAGCTAACTGTTATGTGCCTGTGATAAATATGATACATTTTTTTAATTAACATCTTTATTTAATACCAAATCAAGGTGAAAACAGAGCTTGTTTTACCTGGATATCAGTGTAACAACCTTATAGAAGGTTGCATTATGCCCTTCGTTAAGCTGACAATGTACAGACGGCAGCATATCAACCTACCTCAATGTGTCAAATTTCTTTGATATTTTTTCAACTTTATTCGAAACACAATAAGGTTCATGTTCAATTGGGAAAATTTGACATTTTGGGGTAGGTTGATGTGCTGGCTTCTGCACCTATGTGTGAAGTATAATATTATATAATAAACAGCTAAAACTTAGTCCCTTAAGCTTGCACCACAGTTTATGGACAAAGATTGCATTGCCCTAAGGACAAAAACCAAAACAAATGACAATCATTCATAAAAAAAAGGAAAAGCATATTGTATGCAAAACACCAACAATATCAAGTACGTTCCCAACAAATGCACACGTCAAGCTAGTGTTAATTTATGTTCGCATCCTCTAAATGCGTATGCAAAAAAGTTAATTAAAGGGAAAAAGCATAGACATTGAATGACGAGCCGCCCCGCCCTTTGCGTATCGCAATTTATATGGTTCGCATTACTCCAACCTTTCGCATGCTTCTGCATCAATTACGGTTCAAGTGTGTTCGTAGTTGATCCCGTTTTGTTGGGTAAGTAAGGCTGGCTGATTTGAGATAAATCGGCACGCATAGTATGTTGGTAATTTACTTTGTGTATGTATAGTTCTGACTTTGTCGCTTCTACTTTGAGTTTTTGCATGAGTTCTATTAGGTAGTTTAAGCAGTAACTTGTCATTTTAGACAGTAAATAATTAAAAACAGTTAAGAAAAAAAAAGATAAAGATACCGGGCTGATATCCGCAACTCCACGTCAAAGCGCGTATTTTGCGAATGGGCCATGATTTACCATGCGGGCCCAGTGCGAATTGGTAATAGATGCCGCAAGTCTTCAAATTTTTGGCTCTAAAACATGCCGGTTTCCTCACGATGGTTTCCTTCACCGTTTTTGCGAGCAGTGGTGATGAAATAAATTATAAAAAGTAATGCGCCCGCCTGGGTTCGATCCCACGACTTAATGTTTGTAAGTCGGGGCCGCCACCACTGAGCCACCGCTGTTCAAATACTTAAGTAATCTTTGAATATCTGTCAAAATCGTAAGTGAATGGGAAGAATAAGTGTGTAATGTGTGTATTCAATAATAAAAAATAACAGTAGGCACAAATAAAACTTTAATTATTTCTAAAGATAATAAATAATAATGCAATATCTCTATCTTTTAAAACCTGTTGTCTGACCAGCAAAATTTGAAAATATGCACCTACATCACAATATGTGTAATTTGGAAACAAAGATATATTATGGAGACATGAGTTTACTTCTGGGTATCGCAAATGGTCACATTGACTGTCCTGAACTCGTTGCTAATCTGACATTACGCACAAATCTGATGGAGTTACGATAACGGCCAATATTGAATGTACCTTTTCCAATGACTAATGATAGGCGGAATGTTTTCTCTATAAGAAGTGCACTTAGTTAATAGACTTCCTAGGGACCTTAATGTCGACTTACTTTGCACCCGTGTTTCGACCTTATGACGGCTTTTGGCACAGTCTTATCTAGTCGACTTATCGACTCTTAGCAAATTATAATGTTTACCTATTTGCACTGTCTTCTTTATCGACTTTTTGTTTTTTTTTAACTATATGTGGAGGCTTGTTATTAGCTATTTTTTATAATATTATATTCTTAATTCACTGGATTGTTAGTTTGTAAACCTCCCTAAAAATAAAATAAATAAATAAACTACTACCTACGTCATTTTGAAAAAAAATCAACTGGGTAGGTATCTTTTCTAAAATACGAAGGAATAATTGTTTTTTCCCGCAAAAAACAGATATCTTTGCTAATTAACGACATAGTGTCTCTTCTCTGTCGCCATGTTCTTTTGGAAATAATGTTTCCCGTTCATGATTGTGTAAACTAACCTTAATTGACTTACAAGTAACCTTATTACACGAACACGAGTATCAAGATGATAACAACTAACATTACCCTTCAGTTTTGTATCAGAACATCTAACATGCTTTAACTGAACTACTATCGAAGGCTTTACAAAGTTTTCCTAATTGAGTTACTTCATATATAATCTTGTATACATGGTGTATGTTGTAACCGAAGAGATTTAAAATACTATAGAGCGGGCATGTCAAGAAAATGTCATAGAAAAATTTTGATCACATGTCTCAGTAACGCCATCTAGAATAATCTATGAATATTGAAGCGGCAGCGGAGCGGAGAAAAAAAACCTCATAGAGTTGTGTCTCAAGCAGGACACAAGTTTCGGACGAAAATTTTGATCGTGATGTCCGGTCTATATTATAGGTATTGAATGTCATTGCCTGTAACCAAAGATATTATAAGTGAAAAGGTGTTAACCTATCTACACCTTTTCACTTCTTATAATATCGTTGGTTCGTATGTAGTCTTAAAGAATTTGTCTTTAAAAAGTTGAAGGAATCATTGAACTCGGTTAGCAATTGCTAAAGAAGTTATTTTTAAACATGAATCTATACATCTCATGTTATGGAAATACGTAAACCATGCACACAGACATGGAGACTGTAGTAATCGCGAGAAATTTGTTGTTATGCGTTGAAAAGTTCCGTTGCCTATCTTCTTCATTAGTTTTTCTTCATCAAATTAAACTTTCTAACTGAAAATGTTTGATAATTGTTACTAAAAATGCAAAAATCGGTACGTGTGCACCTAAATTATTCGAGGAGTTCCCTCAATTCATCGGAGATTCCATCATTAGATCGGGGTTTTGATACAAATGAGACCAAGCTGGTAGTATACCCTATCAAAAAAAAAAATTGGAAATTGGGCCATAAATCGCGGAGTAATCGCGTAACAAGCATACAAAATAGAAAAAATAGAGTCGAATTGAGAAGACCCTCTTTTTTTTAAGTCGGTTAAAAAGCCATTTTGGGTACTTGCCCGGATTTGAAACATAACCTCGTGATCAGCCTGTACATTTCCAAAATTACTTAATTACGTTTTGCAAACAAGACAAAATATAATCTGGGAACCTTTAACTTGGAGCACTATTAAGTTATCTTTGCCAATCAATATCATAATTGGTACGCTATAATTTTCTCTGAACTGACGAAACTTTGGTAGGTAATTATCTCTAAAATAATTTAATTATGGAAAGGCAAGATTTTCGCTAATACATTAATATCCGTCACGCTGATTCATCAAAACCCTTTCGCCTTTCATGTGATAATTTTATTTAAGAATGGGTTCGATTGATTTTGATACCTACTCTCCTTTGTCTTGTCTCATATCGCTAAAGCTCTTTTCAGAGTACGCTATAATATAATTTCATATAGTTCATAGCATAACATTATCGCCCACCATACAATATCGTTATGGACACGTTCACCTTGACTGTACTATATATTATTGGCTTACTACTATTTGCTACACTATATAGCACAATAGCTTAGTCTGAAAAGAGCTTAAAATACTTATCAATAAGTATACAACTGAATTGTTGTGGTAATATAAGATTGTTTTGTTATAAATAAGAACAATAAAATATTTTAATTTGTTCAGTAAAGAAAATGCATGCGTGTTATTACGAGTAAAGTTTGAATATTTTACATATCCTAACGAAACGTAAATTGACAAATTATGGCCAGCCGCTTTACCAGCAGCTTTTACGTTGATGTGCTTGCAAAACCCGCTATGCATAAATACCCAATTTTCAGGAGAAGCAAAAAACTTATTATTTTTTCTAACCATCTAAATTACATGACTTGAATTCTTTTAATAAATACTAAACTCGAAAAGAGTTCGTTGTACTCATCATTATAAACAACAACTTTTACTATTGGACGAATCATGAAATCGCAAAATGTACAGTACATGATATATGCTCACGTAAAAATCGGCAAAATTCGTCGAACAGCTGTTTTTTTCGTGAATTTGTCTCGTTGTAAAAGTTATTCATATATATAAAAACGCTTTGACGGGTTTAGCAAAATAATAAAAAATAAGTCTAAATACACTAAGAAGCACCGTATGTGTGTGATGTTATTCATAAGTGGGTACATTGATAATGTTGGTGGTGGTACAAGATCACATGATTAAATATGGCAGTCATTACTGGATCTTGTAGTTTGAATCACATAAGTAATACATAACATGACGCATTCGGTGATTAATAAAGTATAATAAAGACGATATAGTAGTACAAATAAGTGAACGATAAATTAATAAAATTAAATGGAAACAGTGTTAACACCGCCATCACTTTTCCAATTTGATGAAAATTCGATTGATGTGGCATCGGGCAAGTTAAGTGTTAGTTGGGATCGATGGAAGAAGGGTTTCACGATATATTTCTACGCGTGTGAGTTATCGAAAAAAAAATCAGCACAGCGCAAAAACAGCACAGCGCACAGCACACGCAGCACAGCGCAGCGTGTCTGCACATTGTAAAAATAATACACTTCTATGCAGAAGCGTAACGTGATGTTAAAGCCTATACTTTCTATAAAAATGAGGTTATCAATTTTGTTAAGTACAAAAATCAGATTTTGAATCCGACCGTTCTAAAAAACATGCTTTCAAATTTATTAATTAAGAGTATTGATAAAGACAACATAACAAAACAGCATGCCTGTAATCCCCGAAGGGTTAGGCAGAGGTGTACATGTGATACACCCACAGTTTATATATCACACACATCAACACACACTGCACTACACAACACACACACCACACTTACCACCACTGCATCACTGCTTACTATCACGTGGGATTGCAGTCAAGCACTAGTTTATAATATTAAAGAAAAAAAAACCCATGTAATAGAGGGCAAGCCTATTGCAATTAATCGGGAAAATCTAGACTCCGGGCTGCCACTGAGAAATTCCAGACGGAAAAACTCAATATCACTTTGGCCGACCCGGGGATCGAACCCGGGACCTCATGCTCAGCAATAGTATTGGAAACCTCAAGAGCGCATTAAAGTTCTTAGTGACTGGGAAACTGGATAAATTATTACTGGCAATAGGATCTCCTCCTTTTGCATTGAAAAGTGGATTTACTACACGTGCACCTCTGCCTTACCCCTCCCGGACAGGCGTGATATTAAATAACCATACAAGCAGACACATACATAAACTCAAACCTTTTTCCCATGGGCAGAAACTACAAGGCGCCATATGCTACGATTCTTACATTCTTCTTATGCTTCGTTTACATTCATATATTATGTTGTCAAATACACACGCCGGTGCAAGTACCTACTATGCACCTGACCTTTCTGAAGAACCTCACCAATAAGGAAAAGGAAAATAACACCAACCAGAATAACCATACTTTACATAAAAATATCGTCACTTGTCGACAATGTTAGCTCTCGTTATAATCTATTTGTGGGTACAACAAAGCATATCAGTATTAAATTGGTAAACAAAGCGGTCTACTCAGAATCTAATATAAGCCCGTACCGACGACTAGTTTATTAAAATATTAAAACAAACGCAATTTCTTTGTAGTGGCGTTCTGTATTAAAATTTATAAGAACACCGTCTGGCATGGTTTTAATTAAGACTTCATATCTAGTCACATCTGACGCTTGAGATAATAAATAACTGGATTTTATGCAGTTTTCTATATCAATATTATTACGATGTTTTCGTTTTAATGTGATTGAGCTGGATGATGTAGAGGGCTCATGGCTCGCACGCACCTGCTGACCTTGAAGCTATCTCCGTTCAGTCGTGGCTGTTTGTTTTATTGGCGCAAATACCCTTGCATGTGGTTTTAATCCAGTTTGAGGCAATCGTCGACTCACAGAAAACTAGTGTAGACAATAAATACTACATAATTATGTTTTTTTCTTGGTATATTGGAGTGTGCAAGCTAACACGTGACAATCATTTTTAATGTTATTTATTTATTGAGCATTTCATTGTATAGATTCAAGTTCAAACGATCAGCCAGATGTGTTGCTGGGGAGTTTGTTCCGCCACTTCTTCCCAGCAAAAACACTAGGAAGTGGCAAAGGGTAGGGCTTTTTGGGGGACTGACTTATATATTTTTTTGACGTTCAAAAAGTGTTGATTCTCAGTCTAGTTTAAATACTTTTACAACCAGTTACAACCAACCGATCTGCAAAAGTAATAACAGACATAGAGTTTAAGTTATGCTTGGTATGTTTAGTCCATGGGTTGATGGCCAATAACTATCCATTACATTTTGAGACCTCTTAGTGGCTTAAAAGGCATGTTAAGGCATTGATTTTGGCTTTAACACGAAGATTTTTAACATTCGTTAGTACTGGTAGAGTGAGACCCGACAACCATTTAATCTCTAGACCAGATATAGATAGTCATTCCATGTATAATATTTGTACCGAATTGCATCCATTTCGACTGAAAGTTGTACTGAAATAATAGGGATGATAACTAAGTACAGACATCTTCTTATCTTGAATGAACTCACTGAAGTACCAAAATGATAAATCACTAAAAAAATCATAATCATTTCATCGTATGAAAATTCTTAAGTTTTGCTAATTAGAAAGCCCAGTCGAACATACAGCTGGTCAAACTTAATTAGTAGTAGTAATATTTTTATTTAATTTTGATAATAAAACTAACATAATGTTGTATGTAGTTTGTTGGCAGAGTAAAATAATTACCTCTTTTTGCAATTCTTTCGAATTGGTAAAATTATCTCAAATTGAATTAATGACACTTTAAACGAGAGGATATAAATTATCACTTTGGAAAAGGTTAAAGTCTATAATATATAAATATACCGATACCTAATTTATATGCAATAGAAAAGTCCCTATCAGCTATCAAATTTCATCTCATGTAGATATTAGATCAAAAACTACAGATTCATATTTCTCCTAAAAGTATGAAACTATAAATTCTGTACTTTCAACGGCTATGTTATAAAATAAGTTCAGAACGCTCAGACATTTTTATAAATTACGAAGGAGTATCGTAGAGCTATAAAACTTGTCACAGTTGACTGTGCAATAAAAAGTAAGCATTTCTTGAACTCTTATTAAATTTTTCAGGCGTCCCCTCCGCGAGTCCTACTGAACTGTTAGAATATTATATGGGAAACGGTCTTTCTGTTGCCATTTCGTATGGGACCCCTTGGGTATTGCTGTACGTTTCCAATAACCCGTCCGCTTATTTATGTGTCGGGTTAAAAGCGACAAATTGTTGGAGAAAATGTTTGGACAAACATTTGGAAATTTGGGACCCCCGTTTGAGATAAAAATGGTCCAGTTTAGTCCTACGTTAAATATATTTAGAACCAAAGGACTGACATTAATAAAACCGATTAGGTACAGACGCCAGCACATCAAGTTACCCCAATGTGTCAAATTTCTTTGATCATTTTTAAAATTAATGTCAAACAGAATAAGGTTCATATTCAATTGGGAAAATTTGACACATTGGGGTAACTTGATGTGCTGACGTCTGTACTTATTAATTCCCGATCATTTAATATTTTTATTGTCAAGTAACATTTATTATTTAAATACACAATCCATTCCAGCTACAACAACCCAAACTACTATTTTATAGACTTTCATTATTCCTTCCAGATTCAAAAATCAAAATCAAGGTTAATTTATTCAAATTAGACTGAGAATCAGCACTTTTTGAACGTCAAACACACATAAGACAGTCTCGCAAAACACCTACTCTTCACCGCTTCCTAGTGTTTTTATCTCTAATCATCATTGAATCTCTTCAATGATCCAATTAACTGCCTTACTCCACACCACAGACATGACTGGGGACTTACATTTACATCGCTTTTCAAAAAAACATATTATAAAATGAAATCAAATTTCCTTGCAAAGCAAGAAAATCATACTAAAGTCTTACATCATTGGTTCGTTCGTAATGCACTTTTCCGTTCCGTTGTTCCTCGACTTGATGATATTGAAAAATTGCTGTGAAATATTGCAATCGGTGCTTTGACTTTGCAACTGCATTCACCGGGGAATGCCTATCGTAAGACTACTCACTGAGATTGCTTTGCCCGCCTCTTTGATATTGTGTTCGGAGGTGAAAAATTACAGCGCAGTTCAGACATCGCACGGGAGTAAAGAAATTAGAACACAAATGCAACTTCCAGTCGGAAATAAGAAAACTTATTGCACGTTTTCTGGAACTTAAGAATATGGAATGTTTTGGCAGTCGCTTTGTAGAAGTTAAAGGATCAACTGGGGAAATTATGTAGATAGTAACGTATCGTTCATAGACGGCTTATATCTCTAGAAATTTCTTTGTCAATGTATTTTACCTCTTAGTTCACATCTAAGTAAGAAGTAAGTAGTATTCATAAGTCAGATCTGCAAACCATACACCTCTCACATACATACACCTACACATACACCATATACACCCTCTCTCACACACCATTTTATTTGACATTTTGTTTCCATTGTTATTTAATTTAGTGCCAAATAGTACAAGCTAGCTAAAATTCTATGTCAGATCCTACGAGAAGTGGCGCCGAAAGCTGAAACACAGGTCTCAGTCTATTTCAGCAACGGATGCTATTATATTTATGTAAAATATTGTTACTAGCCAGTTATTACGAAAAAACTTGGTAAATCTAAACTATCACAAACGTAGGTCGGTACCTAAGAGTGTATAATATATATAAACATGTTTTGGGTTGCATTTTATTTATTTTGGTACGTACATTATTGTTATTAATAATGTAAGTTATACATCCGGTACTTGTCCCCAAAGGTGCATTTGAAAACCAGCGTTAAGCAGCATCTCATCATCTGTCTGGCATTACCACTAAAATAAACCTTTTGACGCGGCCAGGTGTCAAGCCATATTTCTTTTATTTGTTAAATGTTTTCGCATGAAACACGCAAAAATGTTTAACAAATAAAAAAACCTGTTGACATTTTTTTTATTATTCCTTATTTCTTTATTTCTTGCATAAAATCTGGTCTAACAAACGCTGGCACGGTGACCAATACTTGTTCTACCTGCTTGCCAAATAAGTGCAGTGGACAAATGTGATGAATGGTTGAATGGAAAAACGTGGGGGAGACCTACACTGGGACAGCAGTATTTTTGTTATAACTATAATAAATATTTTAGTCGCAACAGGTTGGCAAAAGCAAAACAAGAACCTGTTTACATAGTATCATAATATGACAGTATGTTAAAAAATATATTTAGCTATTCAACTCACTAAATTCAAGTATGCAAACCCGAGCCTTGCCTATTAAGTATTCTAGTAAGAAATATTTTGTCGAAAATGAAGAACAATTCCAAGGCGTAGTGAAATAGTCAAGGGTCACCAGTCAAACTATTCAAACCAACGCTAAGACCTCACGAACTTGTGAACTTTAGAAATAGCTACAAAATTGGTACGGTTTGTACGCACTTTGCTTTAGAAATGTGGCGGTATTCGAATACGATATCGCTTTTTTCCCCTTTTTGCTTTAATAGGATAGTTTTGAACAATTAGCGATTGTTACAAACCTTTTATCATGAGCAATATTATTAACTCACACTATATGTCTGTAACTAACAGACGTCACGCGGTTTTACCCGCTTAGTTCCTGTTCCCGTGGGAATACAGGAATAAAAAGTAGCCTACGTCATCCGGGAATAGTGTAGCTTTCCACCAGTGCAATATTTTTTTTAATTGGATCATTAGTTCCGAAGATTACCACCTACATACAAACTTAAAAGATTTCAAACAAATTTTACCTCTTTATGATATTAGCAAAGATTAAGCACCCACGCCAGCACGAGGCATAAGCACACACAGAAATACACACTTAGAAATAAATTGATGTACAGAAATATAGATATCGCATAGTATCACGTTTGTATGCGAGTCTCAAAGTTCACTCTACAGTTACTTGATAAAAAATAATTTGACTTCATACATCTTTGTAACCAGAAAGAACAAAATCATTCTTCTCTTTCCTCATGCAAATTGACATCCCTGGATAAACTAAGCGATCAAACTCAGCGTACGATACGCCGAGTGCGAAATACAGACATAGCTCCTTAGGTTGTCCAGTACCATCTGTGACCGTCTGGATATGATGTCTTTAATTAAGACCTCTCCCTTCAACGATTTTCCTCAAGCCGTACGTTTATACAAGGCACTCTGTACGATCATAAGTGTGTCTGGGTGGTGTAACTAAGAACACAGCTGAACAAGTGTACATGCTAGGTTTCTTTCAATGACACAGTTTGGAATCTTTGTCTTTTAGCGTTATAGGAGAGATTTTTTAAATATTTTTCTTAGAAATAAATTTTAATATTTTATTTATTTTCCAAAGACCAATTTACTTATGGTAGACGGGATATCACGAACAAAATTTTCATTCGTGTCCTAGTGGATACAAGTCTATGAGTGTAGTTTAATACACTCTACTGTCGCTCCAATATTGCTATATTGTTCCAGGTGGTGTTATTTATTTATTTAGGCAAACTAACTAAATACACACAAATACATTCACATTACAAATCATAGTTCAAATCAAGGAATCATAGTTTTTCTATGACTTTTTTTCGCATGTCCTTTCCATACTATTTTAAATCTCTTTGGTAATTTCAATGTGCATCAGTTAATTAAAAAATAACCTTAATAATCATAGCTTCAAAGTTCACTTCACAGTATTTAATTTGTATTACATTTTGACAAAGTTAAATAATTATCTCGAGTTTCTCATAAAGCTTTGCAGCATTCTGGGAAATCTGTATGCACATACAGATTTCCCGGAATCTTGAACTTTTCATCAAAATTAATCGTCATTGTACAGATGCCAGCATAATCAAACTACCCGAAACTGTCAAATTTTCCTAATTAAACATGAACCTTATTGTGTTTATTATAATGTTGAAAAAAATTTAAGGGGTTGATGTGCTGGCCTCTGTACATAAGGTGTTCTAAGTTTCTTTGATATATTAATTATTTTGGAAACAATGGATTCGGCAACAGCCTTGAAAATTAAATATCACATTATCGATTTCTTTATTTCACCGCTGATTGGCGTTTGAGATTATCATTGAAATTATAAATATGTATTTATTTTCGACGTAGCGTTATTACGAGAATTTTTGTTTAATACTGCTCGATTTTGTGCAGCAACCAGTTTAAAAAAAGAAACAAAAAACGTGCGAGCTATTAATCTTTTCATAGAATTCATTAAAGCGGGCTGGAAACGTGGGTGTCGTCATGTGCTGCTCAAACAAATCTAAAAGAGCATGAGGCTTTAGGAGTAAGTAAGTACACCTAGTCTTTACGTAATTTTACCTCTTTTTTGTGACTATTTTTTTATTAAAAGTAAGCATTTGGTAAACGTTTATAGAGTGAGATATACTGTGGTCGATCTTCAAGAACCTACATTTGCGACGTGCTTGTGTGTATCAAGAGATACCAACTTAAATAAACAAAAAAAAAGAAATAGCCTTCTTTTGACATACAACAAAAACATAAGAGATAAGTTATTCTAAAATAAAGTAACACATAAGTCTTATTGTGTGGCTGACGGCAGCGCCACATAAGCTAAAATCAGCTTTTGCTTTGGCTGACTTCACCCACTGCTGGGTAAAGGCCTCTTCTGTTTTGGTACCAGTCTCCACGTCCTTGTGCCAGGCTCATCCATGATACTCCCACAATGTCGTCCGCCCATCTCGCCGGATCGGTGGGCCGGATGCCCCACACTTTTTCTGCCATTTCTTGGACGCCACTCGGTCACAACTTTCAGACTGACAGCTTATACCTAATAATAAATTATCAGCATTATTCTCAAGGTATCTTGAGCGTATTAGGTACGCTCCTCCTACGTCCTCGATTTTATTAATAATAACTAATCTTCTTATCGTGTGATTAGTAACTAACCTGGTGTCAGAGTAGAGTTTTACTGCCGCCCATGGGCCTCTGACTTGGCATCACATGCCCTCGAGAAATATCTCTCAGGCATGTCGGTTTCCTCACGATGTTTTCCTTCACCGTTTTTGAAGCGAGTGATAATTATACAATCCGCACATGAATCCGAAAAGTCAGAGGTGCGTGCTTTGGGTTCGAACTCGAGAGCTATGATTTGGCATCCGCTGGTCACACCACTAGGCTATCGCTGCTTAATAACTATTACCAGCCTATTTCAGTTACTGTCGCACTGCAGGGCAAGAGATTTCAAACTTATATTCACTATTAGTCCAGGTTTCCTCACGATGTCTTCCTTAACCGATGTCATTGGTGTCGTTAGGTAAAGTCACATACACAAATAGCTAGACCTGAAACTGTGCTCATACAACTATTTGATCTGTGCGAGATATAAAATTTACAAAAATGAAATGAATTGAAAAAGTCAAATTACTAATTGTACAAATTTGAACCACAACCTCGTGCATTAGAGGTAGACGTTTTAAACTCAACTCTATCACGACATGATTGCTGCAATCCTCAGTTGAATAACGACAATTTTACTTTACTCCAGATCAACTCATAAAATGAACATTTATTAAACAAGTCGTTCGCGAAAAAAAGCGAACAAAAACGAAACGAACATCGAGGTTTTAATTAAAACATCAATATTGAAATGTTTGAGATCGATAAACGGAGTGAAGTTATTCATAGCAATTAAGATGGCCGAAGTTTGTAAACGAATGCATGTAACGGAGTTTTTCGGGTCGTTGTAATTAAGTTAAAGTGTTTTGAATTTTGTTGAATCATTTCGGTGGAGTTTCGTGTAAAATATTTTAATGATATGTTTGTGTGTGTTTATGGTGTTGTGGTATAAAATGTTGTGCACTTTTCTGCTAACGTATTTTTAGAATACCTTGGTAATATAAATACAAAAGCATAAGCATTGCACTGATAGCCAACTTCTAGTCGATTTCCGACATTCATATTACATGAACAAAAAGACCGACAAAAAGTATTATATTATTAAAATTCGTGCAGGTGATGGTTTTATTTAAACTATCTTGCCTTACATAAAAATAACATTTTTGGAGAGGAATAATATTATTTATTATAGTTTACACAACAAACGTAGTTTTTTTTTATTGCTTAGGTTGCTAACAACATTATTATGAATAGATAAGAATTCCTGTTTTAATATTATTGTTGCAAAAATATACAATTATATAAAATACAATTATACTAATAGCATTTCGCTCGCGAGTTCATCCGCGTTCATTTCGTACTTTAACATCCCTTCCACCTCCTCAGTAATCTATAATAATAAAATGAATAGCTGAATGTGTCGCTAAGCGCAAATCTCGAGAACAGCTATACCGATTTCGCTAATTCTTTTTTAGAATATTCTTGAAGTACGAAGATGGTTCATAAGCAGAGATTTTTTTTCTAAAATTACCAGAAAAAGTCTGAAAACAACATTTGTCTATGCTTCCATACAAACAATTCGCAATAATAGTAAAAAGTCAATTTGGACTTTAATACCATACCATAGAGTTAATGTGCTAGTGGAGCGGTTCGGGGATTGCAAAACAATTAAGTGACGTTAGTCTTTATATAAAAATCAAGAACGGCTGGGCTGATTTAGCTGATTTTAGTATTGTAATGTGTGTGGAAATCCAGAAAAGGTTTAAAAGGTGATTAAATATGAAAAAAAATGCTTGGAATATTGTAAAAACACCAATTTCGCTTTCCCTTAAAAACTATTCCTTCCTGTCAAACATTTGATGTTCGTCCCGTCGTCGGTACGGTATACTCCTCTCAAATTAAAGAACGTATTTAAATAATCATTTGGAGTCGACAACATGCATATAATAATATGTGAATAATTGAGTTTTTTTTTTATTATCTGTATTGCGCGTCCAAATAAAATATTTCCTTTCTTTCTTTCTTTCTTTCTTTAATACTTTAAACTGTCTACACACACTATTAGCACGGTAGCCATTTACTATGAGTCCCGCTTACACGTTGAATATTATTATAATCTTCGGTAAAGCAGAACCACATACCCAACTCGTTAAACATCACCTTTATCCGATTAAAGATATCGTTAACGCCAAAGGACCAGCTTAAAGATAATGTCTGCTTATTTTTTTTTTCAAATTAAAAGCAATAACTTAATTATTTCATTCAATGGCGTTCCTGCTTAAGTTGTAAATCAGTACTATCACTTAAGATCTCTATTAAGGGCTTATAAAAGACTATAAGTTGTGTCGTATCTTTGACTTTAACATGAGGTAGGTAAAGGAATTAATTTATCTTAATTAAGACTGCATTTTATGGATTTTTTCGGTACATTATGTTGTTTAAGACATGTTTCTTCTGATTTTTTACTGAAAGAAGAAAAGACTAAAAAGTTTATTTCCTTCTTTACTTTATTACTAACGGATCTCTAAGACTCACACTCAAAAAGATGACGTTTAAGTTGGTTTTAGCAATTATTTCTTCTCAATGTTAAGTCACCTATAGGCTACTTACTAATACTAGTTTTGATAACTTACACATCAATGTTTAGTTATTAAATGTTTCTGAAAGTATATTTTAAAATTTAATATAATTTCACTTCATGTCAAAATATTTTCAATTATTATTTTTAGTGTTGACATTCTTTAGAAATGTCAACACTAAAATAAAAATATGAATGAATGAATGTGTTTGTCACTAAAATGAATTGCAAATTATTGTTAATGTATCATTACCGTGCTTTTGAAAAGAAAGCAATGTGCATATTCATTGTAATCGATTGACTCATCTGATTTGCTACCTAACCATTTAACTCACCTTCCTAAGGAGACAGGTTATAAACGACCATTAAACATCTTTAAGAACCGTAACCGTATTAAAATATAATTTGTTATCCGCCTAAATGATTCTTATAAAACCAAAATTAATGCCGCACGAAGGACCAATTGGAGTATTTAACCGTTTTACCATTTGCTGCCTTAATAATAACCTGAATTTTTCAATCTCCCAACTGACGTTATCTGTCCATTGATTAAGGCGGGCATACATCAGCGGCTATTCCCGGCGCAGGCTCTTTGACGTCGCCTACCGCGTGCTTATTAAACTTATCGATAAGGCCGATTTACACTGATGAGAACCGTGGCCTCGCATATTAATAGTAGGTGTCGATCATTTGCTCTGAGTAAATCTTTGGTGGAGATGTGATCTTTATACATGTATGGTTAAAGTTAGCGATGCTGTACGGTGCTAAAATCTTTGCCTTTATTTAGGTGTCACTGAATGAAGTGTACTAAAATTGGGTACTAGTGTTTTAAGATTCACAAATTCTTAGGTGTTTAATACCATATGCTTGAAACTTAAATTTTACTTATCATAATTATCATCATCTGCATGTTTCTCCAGATACAATATGAAGTAAAATATAATATTTTACACGACTTCTTATAATTAAGTAACACACCTTTTGTGAGACTATAAGTTGTAAGAATTTCGAGCTTCTGGCCACTTGCAACAGCTGTCATTGTGTCTAAAAAATACTAACAGTCGAGGTCAACTGCATAATGTGATTTCCACCACGCATCGACTACAGTAAACGTAGTAAGTCAAATACAATTTAGATTTAAATTAAGGGAATTTCACTCCAAATCATTTTAAAGAGAAGGCCATGGATAGCTAATGAAACTTTCAAATCAAAACATTTTTCCCAAAACGAAGCCACTTCACACATTCAACACACGTGCTCATGTAGAATGTACTATAAAAATAAATGTTTTAATTTTATTTTAAAAACAAGCATACAAGCATTCCAAAGTTTTTTTGTACAAACAGTTTTTAGCTACAAAACACGCGTTATTTTTCAACTTTGATGAACAGCGATATCCTAAACTGGGACAGATTTTGAGGCATTCAGTTGCGAATTTGCGATAGTGCAATACGATATATGATCAAAGTAATTGACAGTTCCACTGTGTATACGGGTCGATAGACATAATGAAAACATGTCGAATACAGTTTTGAAAGCGAGCCGATTGAAAACGACCTAGTTTCTATGTGTACGTTTACAAATATTTGACTGACCTCATCTAGTTTAAATTGGTATGAAACAAAATGTCATGGCATTTAAATGTATATTATACAGTGGACTTAAACATAAAGGGTGACTGGTAATTAGTGACCGATACTTAAACACGTGATTGTACTCATGAATACAAACAACTTTCCCAAAGAAACTTTTTTTTATACTCATTAACTTTCAATTATATTCAATTACGACAGTACTGCACAACGGGAGCGGTGGGGGTGGCGGGGGAGTGTGTGATGCTACTACTAGTAGATTTTGCTCTTTCCGAGGTCAGACTATCAGCTGATCATTCACAGGCGCGCGCGCGGGAATTTCAAATAGCGTTTTAGTTATTTCATTTTTTAATAAGTTATTGTTATAAAAAAAGTTTCTTTGGGAAAGTTTATTGAAATCATGAATGCAATCACGTATTTAAGTATCGGTCACTAATTACCAGTCACCCTTTATATGCCGAAATGTGGGTGTAATAAATGGGACTTAAACATAAATGCCGAAGTGTGAGTGTACTGTTACACCTCTCCCTAACCCTGTGGTGTTCACAGACATGATGCCATGTTTGTAAAAGTGTTATTTTGACCAGGTATTATTGTCACAAATGATGAAAGATTACATTAAGAAGTGTTTATTGATTACCTCGAATATTTGGAAACACGAAAATGTTTGTGCTAAGCTTTTGTACAAAGTCTTCTACTTTAGAAGTCAATAATAAATGTTTTATTAAAATTTTACGATATTTTCGTTTCTGATTAATACAGGGTTATTTGTAAAACACCAACAACTTCGCAGGAGTAGATTACTAACATCATAAACAACATTTTTCTACGACTTTTTCGAAAACAGACAAAAAAAATCAACTCTTCATACATAAATATCCGAACAGTTGATCGAGTTTTGTGTGGAGAGTTGATTTTTATTTGTCTGTTTAATACTATTCTAATACTTTGCGCAAAAATAGTGTGCTTAGAGTACAGTACTCCTAAAAAATTGTTTGATTACTCTAATTCAGGGAACTTTTTTACCTGTAATACTTTTTAAGGCATGGGAAAGTTCAGTTAAGCTGGCGACCATATCTTAGGTTGACTAGCGAGAAGCCATGACCTAAAAATCTGATGACTAAGACCTGAAAAACAGAAATATAATGTAATATATAGTCATAATAGAAACGGATCGCAGCTAAATAATGTTAGTCCAATTAAATATTTAGTCAATACCCCACTCCAATATTGAAATAGAATTTACATCAATAGACAAAATTAGAATTAGTTTATGTTTTGTGGCTTGCATTTCAGTTTGTGGTTTGATTAATATGTGGTTACTTAGTTAGTGAAAATTTAACTCTCTCGTATATATTATTTCCAAATAATTTAATTTCAATAATATTTTAGATGTATTTGGTACAGAAAGAGTTTGCCATATTTATATATTTCTACGTTTAACAATACTAGGTAATATAGCTATTATATTATCAATACACAAAGGGCTATTTAACAAAATTTTAGTTTCTGTCCCTCATCTACATTACAAGAAAATATAGCACATGAAGGTATTTTTTTCTTTTTCAAATTGAAAGAAAATTGTTTAGATTAAGCGCATTAAAGTTGAGCAGAGGGGGCTTGTAACGTCATTAGCTAGTATAAAATGAACTGGCTAGTGACGTCATGCGACATTTTGACCCGATGTATCGTCGTTATTTTTTGATTACCTACGTGAAAAAAGAAAAAAATATGTGTCATATATTTTCTTGTAATCGAGATAAGGGACTAAAAACTTAAATTTAGTCAAATAGCTCAATGGTGCCCTCTGTTTTCACTCGCTACAAAAATGGTTCAAGAGTAATGTTAAACATTAAAATTTTTTTCGTGTACCTTGATTGTTTTTGTTTTTATTTTTAAAGGTAATTTCTTAAAAAAAAAATAGAATAAGTAATGAATAAGGTGTTTTTGTATTGTGCTCACACCATTTAAACAGAACATGTTCATTTTTGTTCATTTAACTTATCACTATATACGTGAGGACTTGTAATTGGCTTTCTGGTGACTATGGTTTATTTTTTTTTGTTTTGTTTGTTTTTATTAGTCCATGTAATAAATAATTAAATAAATAAACATTCTATAAAAATCCTCCGCAAGATTACATTAAATAAAAAGAAATAAGACTGGTAAACAAACTCTTCAGCCTTATTATATTAAGTTAAGTATAGGCGATACTGACACTCACTCTGGATTAACTAAATTTTTAAAGTAAAATAACAAGTAAAACATATTTAAAATTGTTAAGAAAATATTTCGTAATAGTACTTCGCATACGGTTAACAAAGTATTCTTTTCCACAATGGAATAAAACACGAAGAAAATTACGTTTTTCTTCAAACTACACACACGAGATTGCTTCAAAGGGGCTCCATAATAAGGAGTCTGTCTCCGCGCCGGCCAACGTTCCAGACAAGTGTATTGTTAGCTTATACCACTAACTAACACCGTTAAGAAGGTCCACTTAACACATATTGCAAAAAATAACATCATTGGTGACTAAAGTAAAGACATATCGAAATAGGATTTGTAAGTAATTCTGCTGTTTTTATTAACACACGTAGGAAGATCACGTGATTGTTCTTTTTACTTAAGGCACTTAGTTCTTGTCTAGACCATCTCAAGTACTCTTAAGTAATAACGAGCTAAAATTTTGACTATTTTAAAACTTTACAAGTTAAGAATTTTTAACAAAACTCATTAGATTACTAAAGTACAAACGACTCTATGACGTATTGCTACATCTATACGTCACAAAGTAATAAATACACTGTCAAACACATTGTTATGAAACGTGAACTATGTTCATCTTGTCGGTTTGCAGTCACGTGATCTAACTGCACGTTTTTTATTATTATTTTGTATTTTTAGGAAATTGTTCTGTTTAACTTTTGCAATCAAGTCAAAACTCTTTTGTTATAAAAAAACCGGCCAAGAGCGTGTCGGGCCACGCTCAGGGTTCCGTAGAATATGTAAACGAAGTTAAAAAAAAATGGTTGCATATACGATTATACTACAAACTTAGTCCAGAAATTATTTTGTTTTTTTTTGTACAAAAACTGTTTCCATCCAAGTTCAAAATAATTTTCCTAGAAAGTCCTTATAAAGTTCTTCTTTCAGATTTATTTCATATTTTCTAAACTTATGGTTCAAAAGTTAGAGGGCGGGGGACACATTGTTTTTTACTTTTGGAGCGATTATTTCCGAAGTTATTGACATTATCAAAAAATGATTTCAGTAAACCCCTATTCATTTTTAAATACCTTTTCAACAATATATGACACGTTAGGGTTGACATTAAAAAAAATCACTTCCTGCTTTACATATAGGGGGTAACCCTCCTATATGTAAAGCAGGAAGTGATTTTTTTAATAAAACATTTTTTTCCAATTTTTATTTTACCACTTTTTCGGCGATATTTTTGATACACATATTGGTACCAAATTTCAACTTTCTAGTGCTAACGGTCACCGAGATTAAGCGAGGACGGCTGGACGGACGGACAGACAGACATGGCGAAACTATAAGGGTTCCTAGTTGACTACGGAACCCTAAAAACTAGGAATCAGAAATAATTATTTTTTTTATCAAATATTTATGACACATTCTTCCAATGCATGTAGGTAGCTGTTTTTCAAAGTCACAGAAAAGATTAAAAAATAGTACTGGATATTGTGGACCTTCTGTAGTTTCTTAGGTTTTATAATGTCACACTGCAAACACTTATGTATCTGTCGTGGACTCTGGGTACAAAACGCGCCGTTTCGGACCTTTGGCTTTGAACTTGCATTAGTTGATGAAAGTCTAAAAGTTTTCTTGGACCCAATCAATTCAGTGACAGCGACCTATGGCTATGGAAGGAATGAGTTGTATTTATGATACTAGAAATAACAAACGAAAAAAAACAGTTTGCCCGACTCGGTAATCGACATAAGACTTCATTCTTAGCACTTGCAACTACTTTCGACACACATTGCCTGGAGACAGGCTTTAGGCCTAGTTGGTGGCAATAAGCACACCTTTCACATGGGACCTAAACGCAACTAACTAAATATGAGTTAGTTTATCATAGATTATATCATAGACATTCACGCCTGTAATGCTGTTTTAATGGTCTTTTAACTTAGTTATACATCAGCATTCGGTTTCTTGTATAGTAGTAACGCACTTAATATTCATTTGCGTGGGAATCACATGACTTGATTCCGCCGTCATCTTTCTACCATCAGACACCCGGAGCAGCGTACGGCGAGTGTCTACCTTCACATCGTTGGCACCTCTATGATTCGGACAAAGCGTTTCGCCTCAGCGTTTATTGCCTGCTGCAATCTTCCCGTCCGATTATAACTTTGGTGTCTTCAAGGCTAGAGTGAATTTAAGCTAAACTAGTGCACTTCTCGTTGAAAAATTTTTAGTTTCTAATGCCTCCTTTAGATTACAAGAAAATATACGAAACATATTTTTTTTTCTTTTTCATGTTATCAAAAAATAACGGCGATACATCGAGTCAAAGTACAAAAAGTCGCATGACGTCACCATACTATACAGTTTATACTGAATGACGTTACAAGCTCTCCTGAACTTTAATGCGTTTAATCCGAGTAGTTTTCCATCAATCTGAAAAAGAAAAAAATACTTGAGTATTATGTTTTATAATTTAACTGATTGGCTTATTACATTTTGATATTCATATTCTGCCACGATGCCTATTGTATCACGTTGGTGGGTTAGCAGTCAAGCACTACTTTCTACTATAAAAAAAATACTGACTGTAGCCTATAGTTCCATTGTAGAGATGCAAGACAGCTGAGACTAGTAGGTACGAATGCCAAGAAACTACTTGCAAAAGATGTTTAATACTATACCGCGTCGGTCGCCCGCATAATCAGGTCTAAGTAACGAGGTCCCACCAAAATAGAAGAATAATTCTTTTACCCTTTGTATATTTCAAGCTTTCTCCACTGACGATCCGAAAGCTTTGTGAATACTGTGAATAGACTGTCCTCTCAGCAAGAGTTTGCAATTGTAGAATAGGATAGTCATTTGCGACTTCCATACAAATTCATTAATTTTATTTTGTGTCTAGCTCTTTTGAAATGCCCGTAGTATTTCGCGGAAAAGTTTTTTGAGTGCCACGAAGAAAATCTAGGAAGTATTCAAGCTAAAGTACAGTCGCAAACAACTGTATTTTGTACGATTTTGTGAACTAATTTACTGTGTTAGTCTCGGTATTTTCATGATGCTTGAAACAATTTTCTTCGACTAATTTAATACTGAGTCTGAAAATTTTAATACAGGTGGTATTTCGAATCAACAGTGGACATTTTCAGTTATTTGGGTAACGATTACAACGCTTAGTCAGCTATGACGTTTGAACCATGTATGCCATGTGTGTCAGTTTAAGGTGCAGTGAAATGATTACTTACTAAACCATTCCACGCATTACATTCACAGGCAGACGTAGGTTTTACATGTTGTAAATGTTACAGCCAATACTTATTGCGTTTTACCTTTACCGCACCGTACAACACGGTTTACCCCCTATAAACAGTACCCAATACGTATACACCAAAAAAAAATACAACCCGGCTTTTGCGAATTCACTTTTCGTAAAAGCAATTCCGTTTACGGTGACATTACAGGCGCTCACAAAGGTACACGAACTCGTAAACCTTATCACGAAGATAATAAATAACACTTTTCTTTAACAAATTTCAGTTTCGGAAGTTCGTGCAGATACTGGCGGTGTATCTGGGAAAGTATAACTAAAGTACTGAGTCAGGGTTTCTTATCGTAAGTATTGCCGCCTCACTGACAGGGGTCTTCATAAAAATTTAATGTCTTTAATCTTAAAAGCCCTCCAAAGTTCGGGCCGATGATAGCCCTAAGTTTACGAGTAACGCGTAAACTTCCGTGATGGTTACTATGTACTACTTTGTAACTGAAGTTTATGTTCCATATTAAGGTTTGTAATGACAAGATGGCTGGTGAGATAAGTGGTGAACAAATTCGGGATATTATATTAAAATGTAAGGGGGAATATTTTTGTTAGGGACTGTACCGGAACCAAAACAATAAAAATGTTTTTATTGATGACTAAGCTTGACGATACTTTATCTATTTTATTGCTTCGGGTAGGGGACGTTTGATAATGAAATGAATAAAAGATCAGATCAGAACCCTTTAAATTCAGGTTTTCAACGTGTACGTGTAACGTGTTGCTGCACTTTTATTGTTTTTCAACTGCAACGCTGCTAGTCAAACTGCCAACGCACTGCGTTCTGTGCGTGTGCGTATCTTTTGCTCAGTTATTATTGGGTTCGAATTCCTATCCAACCAAATCCAGCTAAATACCAGGTTTTCTCGTAGTCAGTCTGCCTATCTTATCTCAAACATCCAGTTTGGGACTTGGTACCTATATAATGTACTAGCAAACGTCTCGCGGTTTCACCCGTGTAGGTCCCGTTCCCGTGGGAATACAGGGATAAAAAGTATATGTGTTAATCCAGGGTGTCAGCTAACTCTATACCAAATTTTATTAAAAACCATTCAATAGTTTTTACGTGAAAGAGTAACAAACATCCATCCATCCATCCATCCTCACAAACTTTCGCGTTTATAATTTAGTAGGATTTGCTACCTGGGTTATAACTGGTTCTTTGAAGTTCGAACTTTTGACCGCAATTTCATCTTAGCTACAATCAATGTCTAAAAAAAAAAACAAAAATATAGGAACATTGACGTTTTTTTTTGACAGATTGTAACTGAAATTAGAATGCGAACATTCTTAAAAATAATACGGGAATTGCCCCTCTGGTAAGTAACGATTGATCACCCATCCAAGAACCGACCTCGTCAAAAGTTCCTTTAGTCGGTGCTCCCAACGTAGGTTATTTGTAAAGTACCGTCTCCACAGTACCTAATCGCCAGTTCATTCAGCCTAGTAGTTCTATAATAAGCATGGTTGCGTGCTCACCAAGCATAAAGTATCGCTTAGAAATGAAAGCGTGCTTATTGTTTTAAATTGCCACCCGCCCTCGGTGTGACAGAGGGCGGAATGCGTTACTGTACTGTTATTATGAGGTAAAAAATCCGTATGGCTTTTTGTTCCTGGCTGGCCATTTTGTTAAATTAAATGTTTCTTTTAGCAGCTTGTAATGCGGACTTTGGATCTTTTTTTATGAAAGAATCTGGTTTCTATTATAATGCATTGCTTAGCAGTAATGTTTGTAACCATTTTTAGTAGGGATAAACATCGCGTATGTTTTATGCCTAAGCGGCAGGCAGGCCTAGCCATTTTGCAAATTCAATTTCTATTCTATTGCGACAATAGAAAGAAAATGGCGTATATGGAATCAGCTGTTATTCAACTGTCAAGTGTTAACGAGTAGAATTTGTAATATGGCTGTTAATGAAATACACGTGACAGTTGACAAACAGCTGATTCCATATACGCCATTTTCTTTCTATTGTCGCCATATAGATTACGATAACAGAAATAGAATTTGTAATATGGCTAGGCCTGCAGGGTAGGCTGGACATCGTTGTCCATCCGGACACGATGAGTTCTTTATTTAATTCTGGACCTCCTATCGTTGCAATTTTAACGAAAATGGGATTATGCCCTTCTTCTGAAGAGGCTTTGGCCAAGTGATCCACATAGAAGAAACAAATGATAACCATTAAGCTTAACATCACACATAGAAAAAACTGTTTGTACATAGAACTCGCAGGAACTTTTTTTATTGAGAATTTATTGCAACCCCTATTTTGCTTGTAGGTACTGACCACCAAACGGAAATATTAGAATGCAATCAAAAAATGAATGCATATAAAAATCAGCTTTTTAAATCTTTGTACTCATTACAAATTGGTACAACATTGTTACTAAATTACTATCCTACCAGGTAAAAAGGGGTGGATAGAAACTCAAGGGTGAATAGAAACAAAACTTAGAGGAGGATATTCACGTTAGTTAAAAGTTGTTTGTGACATATGACGACTGTAATGCTTTGAAATAATTGAGATAAATAGTATCGGCGCCTTGTTAGTATCAAACAATATTAAACTAGCGTAAAAATCCTCCTCAAAGTATTGTTTTGATTCACCCTTGAGTTTCTATCCACCCCGTTTTACGGTATGTCTAATATTTATTACATAGTTAGGAAGAACGTGACCAGAAATGGCATTTCCCTTTCAATACTAATAATGGGCTGAACTTAAGGTGTCCGTATGTGCGATTATGCCCTTTCACCCTGTATAGACCAATAAACGGCACCACAAGCCTATCAGATAACTTAGGCACTGGCACAATGATAAATTATTCTCATAACCATTATGATAATCAGATCACAATTGTCAACCGTAATTTCTCCTTCAAAGGCGAATCTAGGCTTCCATTCAAATAACACGACACAATTTATAACAATAATCCGAAGCAGTCCTTAATCTATAACATTTATCCGTTAATCTATGCTAGTCACGCAGTAGAGCATTAAAAAATCAACTACCAAAACGAATGTTGTCGTTAAAATATCAAAAATACAATTACCAACTTAAGTGGGAGTAAAAGTACAGTCGGCCGTATGACATTGATTACACTTTGACCTGGATCTGACCTAGTGCAGTACGGGGTTACAAAAGAATGCGAGACCAGGTTATACTGGTTCTGTTGCCACTGACGCGTAGCCTGTTGTACAAAGAGTTTAAAACCGTACACAAGTAACATTTTTACATTTGCATAGGGTTTCGTGTTGTCTAGCTGACAAAGAATGTGGCGTGCCATCTATTGTGTCCGCGACAGCTAAGTTATTATTTCAACGGTATTTTTTTATTAGAAAAAGGAGGCGTTTACTGGAAAATAAACACAGCTATTGACATATCGCTCTGGGCTTTGTCCCTAACCTTTACACGTGCATTCATCGTTGTTCCAAAATCGAAATTTTGGTCTATCCATTGCGCAGTAATTTGTGTCTGACAAAACCATTTTCAAAACAGAACGTTTAATGTATAATGTACAGTGTCGTATACGACGGCTTTAATTGATTTTTTTAATGTTCGTAGTACGGAACTCCTCGCGTGCACGTCTAGCGTGATTTGTGCGCCTCGGAATCGCGCGTGACGTCGCTCGGGGAACCTTCCCTCAACAGAAGGGGGGAGGTCAACTGTTACCCCGCATACCAGCGGGTACAGTAACATGTCCGACCCCGTTTTACTATGAAACGACAGTTTTATTTCTACCTCAGGCGAGCCAAGAGCAAGAAATCAGATTTGTTCGTGTCTTTTTTAGTGAACTTGAATGTTGGAAGTAGTTTTAAATCTGGATTGTGTTTTTAGTTACCTGTATTTAATGTATATCATAGGCTAAAAATATTGCTGCGACAGTGTCCTTCTTTCTAGAAGAGTAGATTAAAGTTAATTATGCTGGTCCAATGTTGATTGATTTGGTGGGAAGTTTGTTCCGCCACTTCTTCTCCCAGCAAAAACACTAGGAAGTGGCGAAGTATGGGGCATTTTGGGAGACTGTCTTATGTATTTTTTTTGACGTTCTAAAAGTGCTGATATTGATGAAATAAATTAGATAAAACTAGTTAAAGCATTTCCCACGCTTAGCCTTGAACTCTTACGTCAAGGCCTCACGAAATAATACCCTTTAAAATTATCAGACTTTATGTCTGATAATGTATTGTAACAACAGGCCAATAGTTACTAGGTGACTTCTACTGACTATCCAAAGCCAAACTGCTTATCACAATCTTCAAAAATATCAAATCGTTCCCATTAATCGTATCAAAAGGCGTATAAGACTGAAACATTAATAAAAGATACTTAGAAACGGATTATTTCTCTTTTTTGCCAGCAATGTGACGTCGCGGATTTCTGAAGACGGTTGATTATCGAAACGAGACCCATAAAGGAGCATAGCTTGGTTTTATGAAGATGTAAATCTTTACAAGAAGTGACATTACGCAGGGTATAAACCAAATCGTCATTGAACAAAACTTGTTCGCACGCCACACTGAGCAGAATCTGATGATAATATTGATCAATCTTCAGATCGTTACTGTACATTCTAAAAAGCAGAAGTTGAAGAAAAAATTGAATGCTGTAGGGTTCAAAATCATGTTCTGAACTCATGGTGTCAGGAGTGAGTCTATGTCTCTTCCAATGTATCTAAATGCCAGATACACACGCTATCAATCTACACTGACCAGCTATTTTCCTATTTATCATCTTATTATGTTAGGCAAAAAGAACATCAGAATCATATCTTGGAAATGAGGTAATGCCGACAATTTTAATTATTTTATATCTAACACTAATTGTACTGTGTAAATTCAAGTTCTTCTAACTTATCAGACAGATGTGTTGCTAGGGAGTTTGTTCCGCCACTTCTGCTTCCCAGCAAAAACACTAGGAAGTGGCGAAAGATAGGCTTTTTGGGGGACTGTTTTATGTAATTTCGACATTCAAAAAGTACTGATCCTCAACCTAATTTGAATAAATGGCTTTTGATTGTGATTTTAATACGAAACTAAGTAACTGTTTGACAGTTAATCGTTGGACACTATGCCCAGAGATCATCACTATGATGTGGCAACGGAGATACGCAATGGGCCTGCCAGGATGATGGCTGTACTCTTAGTGTCCGAATGTGTGAAGATGTCCCTTCCCCCTGTATATAGGGTGACTGGTAATTAGTGACCGATACTTAAACACGTGATTGTACTCATGAATACGGATAACTTTCCCAAAGAAACTTTTTTTTGTACTCGATTAGCTTTCAATTAATTTAACTACGTCAGTACTGCACAACGGGAGCGCTGGGGGTGGCGGGGGAGCGTGTGACGCTAAGTACTACTAGTAGATTTTGCCCTTCCCGAGGTCAGACTAACAGCTGATCAATCAAAGGCGCGCGCGTGGGAATTTCAAAGAGCGTTTTTGTTATTTTATTTTTTTATAAGTTATTGTGTATAAAAAAAAAGTTTATTTGGAAAGCTTATTGCAATCATGAATACAATCACGTGTTTAAGTATCGGTCACTAATTACCAGTCACCCTATATAGTATTTGTAGTACGAACCGTTTCCATTCCATTTTTATCTTCGGAACTCTTATAAAGCGTCCACAGAAGCAAGAGTAAAAAAGAATGAATATTACAAATGATTCAATTTGGTGAGACATTATTTTTTGTTGCTCCTTTTGATACTTGCGATTTCTTTGGACGATATCACTTATTCGTCTTTTGTGTAACGAAGGTAATGATATTCTGTGGTATTTTAATAAGATGCCTTACAACCTGATGTGACCTTTTTCACCTTGCCTTGAGTACGATACGATTTTTTTGAATAGCCTCTTCTTTAAAGAGTTTTAAGAATTATGAAATCAATTTTGAAAAAATGGGTTATGCTAGAAATGACATTGGATAGCATATCTTATACTTAAACTTATACTATCAGCATTTGTTATTGCAAGAATGTATTCAGAATGATTTTTAGAATTTAAATCTCTTACGGACACGAACCTTGACCTTGAAAAATCATTTGTAGACACGAAAGTGACGCTGTGAATTTTGATTATAGCTATTTGTTTTCTGCTTTCAATAGAAGCGTCTCATTGATAAAGTTTATCATTATCACGAAATAAAAGTATCTGCTAGACAGGATTTAAATCATAAATGGGTACTTTTTTAACACCTGTGAAGTAAAAAGTACCTACTCAATATATTTTTGGTTCAAAATTGTAGTCCACAGTACAAAAAGTAAGAAAAAGTTAAGATAGGGACTCGCTGGTCTTTTTACGAAGATAATGAAATTATTCATTTATCTTAGAAAGGCTAGAAAGGAATACCAAGCAGGTAATTAAATTAGTTTTCTTTCATTAGCAGATACGTAACTAGTATTCTAAAACAACCTAATACACACATCAAAAGTGTCTAGGGATCAACATATATTTTTGCAATAACTTTTCTCCTGATTGATATTAATTAAAATTTTCTTTAAGGATTCATCAAATAAAGTGTTTTCGTTTGTCACAGTAACGATAAACCAAGTCACCTTTGCATTAATAAAGAAATTTGCCATTTTCCTAATAAAGGGATTTTTGACATTTGAACCACTAACATTAAAGTTCGAAAAAAAGACTGAAATAACAGTTTTCTTTAAAATTTTATTGGGTAACTTAAACAATAAATAATCCATGTTTCTACCGCGAACACTAACAACACAAGAACATCGGTTTGGCATACTCAAAATGAGTTCATCCAAATCACGCTGTGGAATGGCCGCCCATGTTCGTTGCAACAACAAAAAAAGGTCTTCTTGCGACTGGATACCCTCCATATTCGGCAGAGCTCTTCTCTGTAGCATATCCCAACCATGCTCAATCGGGTTCAAGTCTGGCGACTGAGCAGGCCAGGGCAGGACATTGATGTTAGCTGCGGCGAGAGTCTGTCTTACAACTCGTGAGGCTTCATCACTCTTCAGGGAACTTAATTAGCGACCAAACAGTCAGAAACCGCTTGCATGAAGTGAACCTTCATTCCCGAAGACCGCTACGGGTACCACCTATAGCAATGCACAATCGTAGGATTCGATATCAATGGGCTCTTGAACACAGAAATTGGGCAGAAGAACAATGGCGTTTCGTGTGCTTTTCTGATGAGTCTCGTTTTGGTATGAGACCGGATACAAGACGTATACGACACAGGAGAACCCCTGGACGCCAACAGCGATTAAAATCCTGCCAGGAAGTCCATCCTTGTAGTGGTGGAACCATCATGGTATGGGCGGGTATTTGGATCGGCGGAAGAACTGAGTTGATTTGGATCAGAGGCAACCTCAACGCTCAAATTTATGCTGAGACGATTGTATCAGACGTCATCGTTCCTCTACAAGTGCAAATCGGTCCCTTATTTCAGTTAATGCATGATAATGCACGACCGCACACCGCAAGAGTTGTAAGACAGACTCTCGCCGCAGCTAACATCAATGTCCTGCCCTGGCCTGCTCAGTCGCCAGACTTGAACCCGAGTGAGCATGCATGGGATATGCTACAGAGAAGAGCTCTGCCGAATATGGAGGGTATCCAGTCGCAAGAAGACCTTTTTTTGTTGTTGCAACGAACATGAGCGGCCATTCCACAGCGTGATTTGGATGAACTCATTTTGAGTATGCCAAACCGATGTTCTTGTGTTGTTAGTGTTCGCGGTAGAAACACGGATTATTAATTGTTTAAGTTACCCAATAAAATTTTAAAGAAAACTGTTATTTCAGTCTTTTTTTCGAACTTTAATGTTAGTGGTTCAAATGTCAAAAATCCCTTTATTAGGAAAATGGCAAATTTCTTTATTAATGCAAAGGTGACTTGGTTTATCGTTACTGTGACAAACGAAAACACTTTATTTGATGAATCCTTAAAGAAAATTTTAATTAATATCAATCAGGAGAAAAGTTATTGCAAAAATATATGTTGATCCCTAGACACTTTTGATGTGTGTACTTTAAAATGTTCCTGACAAAAAGCGCAAAGAATTTCTATTTCTTCAAGACGGACCACTGATAAAACTTAAAAGGTATTTTAAAATTCTCCAACGGGATGCGATGGTAACGGAATACAAAATTTTCTAGTACTTACGAAGATCAAGTGTTTTAGAAATGTTGTAGCACGGCGGTTTATTTAGACATAACAGTTTTTCCACTATTGGAGTCCTTTTTAACCGACTTACAAAAAAGGAGGAGGTTCTCAATTCGATTGTGTGATTTAAATTTTTTTAAGTGTCATTATGGATTTGATCAATATTTTTTTTTTGTTTGAGAGGGTTGTGGTGGTGGAGGTGTTTATTCGGAATTCAGTTCAGAGGTTTAGTTTATTAGAATAATTAGAAAAAAAAACGTCCACATAATGAACCAAAATTTTAAAATAAAGATCTTTCGTTAAAAAATTCAACTTTTGTTTTTTATGAAATTGGTTCTATTTTTTTGTTATAAAATGTTTATTTCCAATTGGGAACCAAACCCTAAGCTATCCTTAAAATTCACCAAGAAAATCGTCCAATAACACCGTAACTATCCGAAAACATATCATTAGAAATGTTACTAAACTTTTTTGTAGGTAGATAGTTACAAAAGTGTCATTAAATTACGAAAAACCGATGCCTACAAACTTTGCCTGCACCGCAAACTTTATTACGGAGAAATCGAATTTACCTCATTGGTCCTATGGTGTTCTGGTCCAAGGAATCAGGCAGTTTCTGGCAATAAGCCAACGTAGGAACCACTGGTCTTTTTACATTTAATACTCTTAAGTTTGATGTAGTGTACTGCCAAACTTAAAAGGAAGTCGATATTAATACCGTTTACTTTCCTAAGAGGTTTACGTTAAATTGCTTTCTGGGATAATTAGTTCGCGTGATTTTTTAGTGTTCTTGTAAAATAATTGCAGGCAAAACGTTCTTAGTTTTTATGTATAGTAATACGACAGTAGCACTTCATTTCTGAAATAGAAATTATTATAATTATTACAAAATTACGTAGTCAAAAACGTGGTACTCGTAATGATTGCTCTTCTTTAAATTTTTAAGGCTTCGATTATTTTATTCTAGTGAGCCGGTTGTTGGAGTCAAATTTAGGCCTAAGGTCAGGATGTCTACCTCTCATGCACAAGGTTGTGATTCAAACTGGGCAATGTGGCTTTTTCAATTCTTAAGTACTTTCTATGTTTATACCTTAGACATCATTGACGTCGGTGTAGGAAAACATTATGAGGAGGTTTGAAATCGTCAATCCGTCTCGAGCAAGTGTGGTGTTTAATGCTCGAGCCTTCTCTGTATGAGAAGAGGCCTTTGCCCTGCAGTGGGACAGTTACAGGCTGGTATTATTGGATATCAGCCTATCGCTGTGTTTAGAATTCGATAAAATATATTTTCTTGATGTCTTTCAAAGCTTATTGTTGATCTCTGTAATTAGTGGATATTGGTAAATCATTAGGATTGGTTATCACAAATAAAAGTTGTGCATTATCTCTAAGTAGGTATAATTAGATTTGAGGTTATTGTAAGTTAGCTATGTTCTTATGACTAAATAATTAATATGCATTAAATATATTAAACATATTTAAGTATGGGTATCAACTGAAAAAAATCTCGCACAAACGAAAATATTATACAAAATATACAGACAGTCGTTTGACAACTCCTGCAATTCAGCCATTGTGTTTCGCCTCCGTGTAAATAATTTTTAATTTCCTTTTATAATTTTCATTCTCTCCCTGTAGCCCTGTAAATGTCAGTGAATATTGCTTTATTTTCAACTCGAAGCATTCAGGAGCAAGTTTTTTATTATGCCCATGTCGCTTGTCACTCCGAGACAGAGGGAAGCGTTAATTTGACAGGGGATCTCATGCCATACTGACCCAGTTGCGTACTGGATTACTTTATTCTACGTGTTGGTCTGTCACAATTTTTCGAGTCGTAATAATTTGTGTTGGAACCTTGTCCTCGTGTAGTCTTTTGTGAGATATATTTACTTGGGATTTTTTCTTTTTCAGACAGACATTCTTTTGTTCAGACATTCTGTTGAGTTACAGTTCATCGTATTTGTAGAGAAAAGATTAAACGTAGGTATGTTAACTTATTGGTGTAGGGCATATTCCTTATTTATTTTAAAATCTTTAATCACCAAGTTCTGCATTTGGTTTTACTACAATACACATTTTGTCCCCAAGAGAGTTAATTCGAAAAGAACCTATAGTTTAGTCAAAATAATAATAATAATATCAACCTGTTACTATCCTACTGCAGGGCAAAGTCACGCCATCACCACGCTTGTTCAAAGCGGATTGGTAATTTCAAACTTATATAAATTAAAAGTCACTGAGAACGCGGGAAGGAAGGGACGCTCTAGAAGGGACATACATAGACCTTATTGATGAGGTTCTTCAAAAAGGTCAGGTGCGTAGTACTCATAACCGGCGTGTCTGTATAACAATATGTATAAATGTAAACGAAGCAACAGAAGAATGGATTTAACAATCTAAAAATCTAAAATAAAATAATCTTGAACATAATTTATGTAAGAGTCGTAGCAAATGCGTTGTGTAGTTTCTGCCTACCCCCATGCGAAAAAGTCGTATAAGTGTATATATGTATATATTAACTATAAGCCGAGGTTTCCTCATGATGTTTTCCTTCACCGACGTCAATCCTGACTAAGGTAAACTTAGAAAGTACATAATTATGAATTTGAAAAAGTCACATTGGTACAGTTTGCCCGGATTGTAGTTTCATCATGGCGCAGACGATGGTGGTGATACATCTCCTAGAAGGTGATTAAACATTTCACGACAATTAATAGCGCCCACTTGTCACACTATAATGAATCCTCAATAATTAATCTATTATTCTGTAAGCTTTTTCCACTAAAATTCATAAATAAACACTATCAAAGGACCGACCTGGCTCAGGTAGTTTTTAATATCGTAAATATTTGAGCAAGCAATTTCCAATTCCGGGGGCGTATAAATCTGACAGATGAAAAGTCCATAACTAGGAAACTAATTGGTCCCGAATGGCCCGATAGTCATAGTGGATGACTCCTATGGGACGAAATAAACCTGCGAATATGTACGAATACTCGTATTTTGTTTGAGGTACACAATAGTGTTATGACTCTTGTGTTTGATTTCTTTGTTCTCCTTATTCATGTGCTTTTCCATCTATTTGTTACAGCAAAATGACCTATAAAGGGTATCATAACTTTGACATTTTGACACTTAATCATTTCGTTAATATTACTTTGCTGACTTTGTGTTGTTATTCATAGTTGAGTCTGTTTACTGAAGAACTTAGTGACATTTCATTTTAAGATTTACTTGTAGGCAGTCGAGATTTTGTGTACGTTAATAGAAAGTTCTTCTTTTAAGAACTGTAAATTATAAGAAAACGCTTAAGTCTATGTTGAAATTAGTTTCGTTCTCAAGATTTGTTTATGGACTTTCAACAGTATCATACTTAAGCCAATAGTCTTGGACTAAATTTACTGTTTAATCTACGTGCTTCAACTAAGAACCTTAGTTATTTTCATACCCTACCTTATGTACTACATACAAAAAATTTAAAATTAAGCATTTAGACATTAAACATCACGCCTGTATTTCCCAAAGGGTGAGGCAAAGGCGCACCTATACATTTTGCATGTGCATTTAAGTCTGTACTGTAAAAAGGACGAGCCTATTGCCATCAACCGGGCATAAATTCAGACTCCGAGTTGCTACTGAGAAATTCCAAATGGGAAATCCTTAATTTGTTCAACTCGGAATTGAACCCAGGATCTTATGCCCTGCAGTAACGCTTGTTACCTCTAGATCAACAACGCAGTATAGCTCTGGAACAGTCGAATGACACAGTTTCACTTCCTGGAATTAAAGATATCATTCACACGTTCACCGAAATTAAAATGATTTAAGAACGAATTAAAATTGACTTACCAGCCACTACTCTCACACACGATTCCACTAAATTGAATACAGCTGCCGTCAGGCCATAAAATAGCATCGTCCTAACATAAGCGACAACGACCACTTTCGGATATGAAGACCAAAATATAATGACACGTCCTCCCTTCCCCTAATTGGTAGACGCAGAGCACCGGCAGTGAGATTACAGAGGTCAAATTAAATCAGTCGTGTTGTATTCAAAGAGCGAGTGCGATTTTATGATCCGTGAATATCGCGCAGGCATTTCTAGATGTTCGGATCACATTTTTATTGTTATGGAAATACGAGTTTCCCGTTAGTTGGAAATTTCAAAAGGGTCGATTAGGATGTCTGGTTTTGAAGGTTCTGCACAATACCAAGACCCCCTCCTTATTTGTAAGATGTACCCCTCGGTTGAGTTGGGCTGCATTCCTTTCAAGGGTTTCCAGAATTTTTAGCCCGAAGATTTCTTTGTGATGTTGGAGTGACTTTTAAAGTTCACGGTATTGAATTATGGTTTGTACGCTCGATTGAATTTTTACTACGCCGTGAAAATTTTCTTTTAAAACCGGGAACTTTTTATGTATGGAGGCTTTTAGACGACGTGTTGATTAATTTGGTTGCGAAATTTAATAAATTGTGCTTTTTGAAAATTTTAAATATGCACTTAAATGGATCACGTCTTTCTAACGCAGTTAACACAAAGTAATGTTATAGAGATATTTTTTTTTCTAAAATGTAATTTATCTGGGGGCACGGTATTGCCCCCGCCAAGACGAGCCAAGCGAAGCGCAAGGACACTACATACCTTTTCTAGAAGCGTTTCGTGAACCCTCATAGAGTTGGTTTCCGATGTACCAGAGAGTTCATATTCTCAGGATATGATGTCATTAATAGACTTATTAAACATACAAAGTCTCAATTGAATAGCTTTAATACTTTAGATTTTATTGATACTGTCCCTAACTTCACAAATTCTACATTATCAGTAAAAATGTATGACTTGGCTGTTTCGTTACTTAGTACTTCAGAAACTAAATATTTTCATCACCTCCACGATGGTAGCGAAACGGCGAAGCCATACATTTTTACCTATTATGTAGAATTTGTGAAGTTAGGGTCGGTAGGTTAGGCCGTGTAGATTCAGAAGCTTGGCTCTACATGAGATCTGATATCTTTTTCACAAGGCAAACCTTATGTGGTAGTCTTGGCAACATTTTACATGAAATGTTTTGGTGGGATTATAAATTTTTAGGTCATCATCATCCCACTCTTTACCAAAACTTCGTTTCCAGTAAGTCAGTTTCCTCCTTCCAGTTTCCAGTCTAACTGAATGCCACTGCAATACAGCATTTTACATGAAGGGAATGCCTATTTTATCTCCACAACCCAATTTCTAAGTAAGGTCATATCTTTTATTAAAACTGGCTGTAAGTCATTCGCAATTCTGACTACCCATAACGGGTTTCAAAGGTATACAAAAGGCGGTGTAACTGCTTTATTTGCTGCTCGATTTGTAGTAAATGAGCACCCATCGACTAACCAACCTGGTCAAGTGAGGCTGAGTTTCCAATAGGGGTCCCATGCGGCTTCCTTAATTAAGCTCTTTTTTAAGGTTTAGCAAAAAGGCCTACTGAAGTCAGACTCTGCAAGATTTTTTCTGACCGCTATAACTGCTGACTTAAACTGACATTACGTACACGTGTTACAGCCATTCAAAAGTCTAGCCTGCAACAAATGAAGCCAAGTTCTGGTCGCACAAACTATGGAATCGACTGACGAAATTTTATTGAATTTTCCGTCCAATATAAGAGCCAAGTCGTTATTGATGGACGTGCCGTGACGTGGCATCAGCGCTAAAACAGCGCTTTTTGCCGAAAAGCTACGTCAAATTTGAAATAAGTAAAATTCTGGATACCGATTTAAGATTTTTACGATAGATACTAAAAATATTGCTCAGGTTGGCTCAAAATAAAGTTTTGTTGATTTTAGGTTGAAGGCAAAATGCGTATACCGCAAAACAGAATTTTAGAATTTTATTACCACTGTTTATAGAATCGCAAGCCAGAAATTATAAAGTACCTATTAGATTAAAAAAAAAGTATTTACAAAAAATAATAAAGCTGCTTCTCAGCTAACTTTAGTAGTCATAGTCATAGTATTTTATTGATAAGGGATTCTTACAAGTCATATACAGATTAAACTATTATACTTAGTACTTACTTAGTACGTAGTACTTAGTACTAGGGTTCTTGACAATATCAACGCAATCCATTAATGAAAATAAATTGTCTTCTTGTCCCAACATAGGTACTTACAAAACTTTACTATCCTCAAAAATAATTACGTAGATACCAAACATTTTAGCGGCCCAATTGGTGATGGAATACGGAACAATGTTTCATATCAAATTTAGGACAACTTTGTATCTTTTTAAGAAGGAAAGGCATATCGATCACCAGCTCGGGAGATATGAGAAAATCGCATAACTGGTGTTCCATGGATTATTTGATAGATAGCCGATCGGCTTGGGTTGGTACTACATGGTATATGGTACAAAATGCGTCAATAACGTATAATTCAGGGAACGGATTGATTGATCGATTGTTATAGATTTTTGTATTGAATGGATAGTTTGATTAGTTTGAGTAAGCCTTGAGATTATCCTATTTTCCATTACTGAGGAAGCAAGAAAAACCTGTGCATCTACAAAAACTCGCTTAAATGGGCTATTTGAAAAAAAATATAGTTTTTGGTCCCTTGTTATTATTTTCTTATTACAAGAAAATATTAGACACATATTTTTCCCTTTTCACGTAATTAAAAAATACATCGAGTCAAAATGTCGCATGGCGTCACTAGCCAGTACAGTTTATACTAGATAATGACGTTACAGGCCTCTCTCATCAACTTTAATGCGCTTAATCTAAGCAGTTTTCCATCAATTTGAAAAAGAAAAAAAATACTTGTGTATTATTTTTTTTTATTGTAACTGATGGACCAATTATATTATTATATTAATTTTATATTATTTTAAATATTATATATACTTAATTTATTATTATTATTATAAAATTTACATAATTATATTTTGATTTTCATATTCTGTCAAGTATACCGTATTAGTTGAAGTAACCTGTCTTTTGCTTTTTCTTTTGAGTGGATAGTGACTTACCTGGTATCAAAGTTCTAATGCTGCCTCTGGGCTTCTGACTTAGCTTCACATGCCGCTAAGAGATATCTCTTAGGCATGACGGTTTCCTTACAATATTTTCCTTTACCATTTTTGAAGCTTGTGCGTGGCCGTGAAGTCAGCTGTGTATGCCTTGGGTTTGATCTCGAGAACTATTATTTTGCAGTCTACCGGTCACACTATTAGTCTGACACTACCACACACCTCATCACCACATCTGCCAATCATTGCATTGATATTGGTTCGCAGCTCACTTTCACTTTTCTAAACCTTTATTTTTTTACAGAAGAGGATAAAACAGATTCGGCTTCGTCAACATAAGGGCAAGCAATCCAATTTTCTTCAAATCTTAACACTTTCAACCTCCTTATTATGATTGAAAGACCTTTTTAGGGTTCGAACCAAAATGGGACCCTTACTTTGCGACTTCTTCTGTTTGTCATAGCTAATTTTAGAACACCATTACATTACTGACTTAAAGCTGACAATAGTTGTAAGAAAACATGTCCACTTCCATGTAATTGATATAATTATTGAAAATCATAATACACATACATAGGTAAAAATTATAGGATTTTTTGTGCATTTTTTTTATTTCTATTTAAACCGCATTCAGTGATGCATGTTTATACAAACATATAACCATGCCTTGGGTTTCGCATAAGTGATCTACATATGCTTGTCGGGTTTGTCTAAAACCAGCTCGGCGTCCCGCCTCACACTTGCGCCGGTGGTCGCGAGAATGGACGATTCTACAATGGCAACCCCCGAGTGCACATAGCACGGAGGACTGACGACCGATGGGGTCGAAAGGTTCTCGAGTGGAGGCCACGTATCGGCAAGCGCAGCGTAGGACGTCCACCCACAAGGTGGACAGACGACCTCATTAAGGCCGCGGGAACGCGCTGGATGCGAGCCGCTTCCAACCGGTCTTATTGGAGATCTATAGGGGAGGCCTATGTCCAGCAGTGGACTTCCTATGGCTGAAATGATCATGATGATGATGATGAACCCCCGAGTGATGCCTTGGATCCTTTTTTCAATTTCAACTCGTTCTTATCCAGTTTAATTTTCCTCTTTAAGTTACACGCTTTGAAAATGCCCAACTACACCTGGGAGCAAATAAATCGCTACCTTTATCAAGTATTATTATTTATTTATTTTTTTATTAATTGTCTATCAAAATTACCATTTTTCTTTCAGAGCCAGATTAATAATTTAATAAAGTTAAAGTTTCGGTGTTAATTCAATCATTTTACCCTCATTGTAAAGGTTATTCAATACATACAATAAATTACAAAGACTATTTTAACCATTATACGTGGAAAAGGGAAGTGACTCGATTTATTTGCTCCCAAGTATGTTTTGAAAGCAATAAATAGTTTCACATTACTCGCCCACCATATATTACATAACAGACTTGCAGAACAAAACATACACTAACCACACGTTGATTTGATCCGGAACAAATAAATCATGGTACTAAACGAACCTTCATTGTTTAAATATTCCACTCCCGAGGGGGTTTCTGTTCAGAACAACGCACTCATGCATTTTTAGTCAGTGTTGCACTAGCGAGTGAACAAATATGATGGCAAATTGCAGTTTAATTTGATAGGGAAGTGACTGGATTTCATCATGTATGGCATTGTTACACGCCAGTAATACTTTGTTTGTAAAATGCACATTTTTTGTCCTAAGTAAGTACGGCTTATGGACGACGGCGTTGTCTGTAGACGTAGCAGCGTTTGACAAAAGTTTACAATCATTCTGTTTCCCGTATCTGGGGAAGTATGTACTAGAAAGACTTTTCTATGTGTATCATACGTAAAGTTTAAGGTAATCTTGAACTTCACTGACATAAGTGAGAAACCCGTGTTACAATTCTGTAAAAATCTTCTCGTGAAGACGAAATAACTGTATCTACTCCCTGTAGTTTTAGGTACTCACTGTTTACTTTACACAAACTCACTTCATCTAACTTTTCACAAGATGTTTCAAGAGAATAGACCGACAAGACTTATATTAATATGAGAACCAACGCGCTGTGAGCGAGTGTGGTGTTTAATGATCGTACTTTCTCAGCACTATAAAAGGAGGTATTTGCTTAGCAGTAAGACAATAACAAGGTATGTTTGTTTTCGCATGGCATTAACAATAAAATATCTGTGCATTATAAAAGAATCTTCGTTATTTTTTACAAAGTATAGTATGTCAACTAACAAGGTTCCAACTCTTTGTGTCAAAACCTTTCCAGACTTATTCGTACAGACGTTAAATACGTGATTTATGAAAGAGACTTGTTGAAACACTCAAGTAACGGTTCAAATCTCGCAGAAAAGTAAGACGAATGTGTGCTGCACATTTGAAGCCTGAAAATGTGAGACGGCGACTGCAGATTTGTTGGGGTTCCTTGTGTATATTATTGAAGTTAATAACCTTATTTATTAGGAAAAAGCAAGTTCGATATAAAGATTCAAAATATATTGAAAGTACGTTTAGAATTGACAATGAATTCCTTACAATATACGTAAAGCTATAAGCTATAAGAGTATTATGTTAAATTCAATTGATACATGACTTTTATCGTGATGAACTAAATCCGAAAGAAAAATAATAAGCCGATTATAATATAATAAATACAAAATAGCAACAAGATATTATTGATCTTCTTAGAAGATGACTCAGAAAGTTATGAGGCTGACAAGTTGATTCATAGGGTATTAAAAACATATCAATCTAAATAAAAATAATTGTGTTTTAATGAATCACTGACTATACTATTCACTCATTTTATTAAAAGTTAGGTATTAGGTTTACATATTACTGACCTGTTGGTCTAATGGTTGGTGGCCTTGACTGCTATGCAAAAGGTCGTGGGTCGATTCCCATCTTGGACAAATGTTTGTGTAATGAGCACAATCATTTACTCTGTGTCTGGGTGCACAAACTCTGCTTAGTTTGGGACTAGATGGCGTTGTCTGAAAGGTGTGAAATATTGTAATTATAGGTATTACTACAATATCTTATACTGTTCAAGTAACTTTTTGGAAATTGGAAAAAATAATACTTCTTTTATATAGATATGGTGCAACACAAAACTTGAGTGTTAAAAATGCTCACAAGATGTAAAGCTAGAGCGTGGCTAGATATTTACACACATATGTGTACGGAACCAGCGATAAAGGTGCGACACATTTTCAACAATTTTTAAACTGCACAAGTTTCCAAGCATGCAAATTGCGAGAACATACTTCAGTAATGGTATTTTCGAAATGAAAAACGAACTAAGTTTTGCTTTCATTTTCTCTGGAGTAAGCGTATTGCTACTCTTAAAATGCATCAAACAGAATATGGTGCACGAACTTGGGAGTGTAGAAAAGAGAACAAAATTGTTGGTTAATTCTTAAGCAAAAGGTTTCTAAAGAACTCGTGTAGAATTTCAAGAGGTAAGTTGAAACGAACATGTTTCTTGATTTGTATAATAAATATGTTGTTTTTATGACAATTTAGGTATATAGTTATGGTTTAAAAACTTAACTTTCTTATAAGAATTTACAATAATTCACGTAGGTACTGAGAAACTACCTTGCCAAAGTAATCTTATAAACAGTGTATAGAGACTACGTGTTTAATTAAAGTGGCTTTATATAAAATAGTACTGACAGTATTGAAGATACTGAATAAAGCAGGGGAGACGTATGTCACGAGTTATGACTAAATAAATTATGAATGGATTGTGTGAAAGGCGATATGGTTGAAAAAAGAGGTGACTATTGAATTGGCAGAAATTAGAGGAAAGAGAGCTAACCTATACTAGCTCTATTTTCTCTAATTGCTGCCATTTCAATAGTCACCTCTTTAAAACAATGCTGTGTCTCCCACAAAATAATTGAAATAAGGAAAGGGGATGATTATGATTATGACGTACCTAAACCTCAAAAAGCAATAAGACAGTATTGTTTGCAATTATTCAAGAAAACTAGAAAGGATGATTAACTTACTGATATGTTTCCTATTTTATTTGATTATTATTTTTATAATCTTTAACCTTACCTTGACGACCACACATCCATTAACTGTAACCATCTCTGCGTCTTGAGCTAGTTCTGTAAATAAACATCATTAATACCTACTGTTTTTTTTTAAATTAAGGTAAAAATCAGCTCTATTTGGAAGTTAAGAATCACATAAGGGTCCGCCAAAAAACGTTAGCTGGAACTAAAAAGTAACGCCACAACCGCAGCAACACGTCTGTAAAGTTTGAAAACCTTGATTTTAAACAATAAATATTCCACAACTTTCACAAAATGTCATCTAGTCCCAAGCTAAGCAGAGCTTCATTGTATGATGGGTAATAAACAGCTAATACTTAAAAAAAAATATATGTATTATGAGCCTGTTGTGTCCCACTGCAAGGCAAAGGCCCTCCTTCCATTCTTCCACTACTTTCTGTTTTTAGCCACTTTTGGCCAATTCTTAAAGACATACATATAAACACACCTGATAAACATATTTCTAAATACATACATATTATAGATCAAATTACACCCAGACACAGAACAAATGATCGTGCTCATCACACAAGTTTGTCCCGGGTGGAAATCGAACCCCATAAAAGTCAGGGCCACTAACTACTAGACCAACAGGCCAGTCAATGGTATGTATGCAAATTACATCAGTAACTTTTATAATACTAGTTAAATTAATACATTATCAAAGCTAAACAGCGAATTCGTGGAATCAGGGGATAAAAGTATTTACTTGAATATAAACAAACTGCTTTATGTTATTATATTATATCCTATTATCATTCGTTTAATTCAGATTACGAGTGCTATGAACTGCGGTATATAATACAAACAGCCATTAGGAGAGACTAACCAACTGAAGTAACGGCCCATTTATATGTAAATTTTGCAGCACAAAGATAATTTAAGGGAGTTTACTTCTTAAGACATATTTAGAATTATAAGGTCATAGGTGAGGTTAGAAGGGTACCTACAATATAAATTAGATAAGTTTGAAATGTCAGCTATTTTAAGCAAATAACTTATAAAACAAGTAGGGGACGATGGGGGAATTACGGACGCGGGGTAAATTCGGACAAGCATATATCTACTCAATCCCTGCCCCCCGGGCCCGGCCGTCACAATCACGCGTTACCTTCAGTCATCTTTAGTGTTCACCAAAAAATCCGCCGGTCAGGTGCGTACACGTTACAGGTAAGTAAAATTTTACATATTTGGCAATTTTTATCTAATTTTGGTGTTTACTATTTTGAGTATTATGTATACAAGGTAAGTGTCAGTAAAAGGTAATATTTTCTTTCGATTGCGTTGCTAATGACGAGTAAATAGCACTATTGTTTGCCACAAAAATTTTTCTTAGCCCAAAAAAAGAATGTCGTTGCATTTCTTCAAACTCATTTGGGTTAATTACGGACAGAGTACCAGGGGTAAATACGGACATCCGTAACTACACTGGCTGAACTTATTTATCGTAATCAGCAATATTTTATTATTTCAGATGCCACGAAAATATACTAGCAAAAAAGAACAGGCTTACTCCATTAAATCTTTACAAAGAGCAGATCTGTTCAAGCAATCAAAAAGAAAAAGATTACTGTTCGTCATGCAGTAGAGAAGTATGGCAGTCCCAAAGCAACCCTTTTCGATCAAGTGAAAATTACAGTGTTAGTGCCATCCAGCCAGTGTTGTCTGAGATGCTACCAAGGAACATATTATTAATTCCGATGAAACCCAAGGCACATCCCAATTAGTCAAAAAAACATTCCGTCATTTTAGCCAGCACAGCGAAAACAGTAAACCTAGAAAAAAGAAGAAAAGAAATTAGAAAAAAGAGAAAGAGCCTGGAAAAAGAAAAGATCAAAACTACAAATAAGAAACCTAAAAACACTTAAAAAAGAGACCAAAAGGTGAAAGAAACTGGAATTTTTTTGAAAATGTTAAAGAAAATGATGATTATTTCTGCATTCATTTGCCAGGAAAAGTATTTTGACCCACCCATCGAATACTGGATTATGTGTTCGAAATGCAAGAATTGGGCGCATGAGAGTTGCAATGCTGGGTTTCCGACAAGGAGCTTCATTTGGTAATTCTGCATGTGAAATTAGACCTCGTCCATAAATACCCCATGCTGTCCGCAATTAACCCAACACTGGTCCGTATTTACCCCAGAGCTATGGGTAATTACGGACACTTATGTTTTTGTTTTTGGTTAAAATTTATGAGATGTTGATTGATTTCATATAATAATTAATGTTGATTTAAAAGGGATATAACCATACTTTAATAATTAATAAAGACATTCTGATTATGTTTAATAGTTTGAGTTTTATTTGAATTTCCGCTAAAGCGTCCGCAATTCCCCCATCGTCCCCTACTAGGAAGATTGGGTTGAGTTCAGATTGTTTGTTTGTGTACAGCGATGCTTAGTTTGCTCATGTGTTTCCGTTGTAATCTTTGGTGCCTTGCTATCAATCTAGCACTTTAAAATCTTACTGTAAAGCTATGAGGCTCAACTACAACATGAGCCTCTGATTTACCGAAGCCACATTTCAGACTGTAGAAATGGGATCAAAACTTGGCCAAATAACTCTTGACCTTCTTTGCCTCCAGAACTCCTTTCCTAAAAATACATGTTCTAGTTTGACCACTTCTTAGCTAGGTCTATACTTAGCTAAGAAGTATTGAAACAAGAACATGTATTTTTTGACACTTTTTAATTTGACATGTTGTGTTGGGGTAGCTTGATGTGCTAGTGTCAAATTATTCCAATTGAAATTATTCTGTGAGTTCACTATTAATTGACTAGACATAATGTCGGATCGCGGAGCTCCTTAACCATAAAGTTGAGCTTACGATAGCTGGCACATACATGCTGCTTACCCAAATTGTTTCTGGCAATTTCCTCAAAATGCTAAACCAGACACTTTTCTGCATGGTTTGTTACACGAAAATTATTAAAATATATTTAATGTCTAGAATTAAACAGAGACGATGATCCCTAAGTTTGTTTCGGCTTTTCTTCTCAGAGGTAGTCAGTTAGGAAATGCTGACTTCAACTAGCTTTAAAGGAAAAAATGACGAGTAAAAGTGATTTCCATATCCTACTTGCATAGTAAATAATGTCATTTCATTGCAGAAATAAAGTTGAAAAACTACCTCTGTACATATTCTGCTGCTCATAGCTATGATGATTAAGGTACAAAAAAAAACCATTGATTAAATAGATTAATCAACAAAAAATATCCTACTCGTACATGCATAGTAAACAATTTCATTTCATTTCAGAAATAAAGTTGATAAACTACCTCTGTACATATTCTGCTGCTCATAGCTATGATGATTAAGGTACAAAAAAGACCATTGATTAAATAGATCAATCAACAAAAAAACTACTAATATTATATTTGATATTCTTTACAACAAAAACCTTGCATCTGCATCCATGAACATTGAACTACAAATTATACAGTTAAGTTCAGAAGGCTGGGTCTGTACAACAGTAAACACAATCGCTAGCACACCCTGGCGTGCGTCAGTGTGTGTCAATTATTTGTCTGTACCCACATACAAATGGTCTACTGTGGCCAGTTGTATATTTACTCAATCGCATTAAAACGTTAACACTTGAATTTGTACTGAAACTGAATAAATATCATCATTCTGTCATTGTCATCATTTTTTAATAAATCTATATCACTTTCGATAAGAAAAACCCGAGGATTCACACATGTAAATGAAAATACCGATTCGTCGATAAGTTTTAACAATCCGTAACAGCTTATTTAGCAGCAAATTATGCGTATAATATCTAAACTTTTGGAGGGAACTTCAAAATCAATTACATTTTCAAAAAGTCTCGTGTGCGTTCTCGCTCATCGGATTAACTTTCTGTGCGTATCTGATATGTGATTTAAGTCAATAACAAAACAAGCCCTAACAACAAAAAGTACAGCCAATCAAAACGTAATGAGCTCAACTCAGATATAATCGAAGGAAAAAATCCAATGTTTAACAAACAGGCATTTAGAGCTAAACAAGTTTCAACATGTCATCAATCATAAGGCGGATTGACGGACGGTGTCAAGTATGACAGTAATGAAATTTTACGCCCGCATCATTGCATTTGCTTCGGTAATTACGTGTTAAACTGGACGGGTTATATGCCAGATTTTTTTTATTGATACTGTATGAGGAATGTCGTTAAGGAAATTGGTTGGCGCCTTCGTTTTTTTTATTTTGTTTAGAGATAGCAGATTTGTATGTGGTTAGGGAGCTACAAATTTTTTTCTTTTTATTTTATGTCGCTGTTGGTTTCTTAATTTAAGTTTCGAAGCGTTTTCATTTCTTTCTTTTGACATGACTATCAGTCAGTCAAAGGATCCGTTAATATTTGCGATTGAAGCAGAAAAATCTTTACGGGGCCAGTAATACATAAATTGAAAATTTAAAAAACCCCCATCGCAAAAAAGTAAAACATTAAAAAAGTTTAAAATAACACTTTAGCCATGAAATTTTACTTCACGTCGGGGTACCGCTTAAGTAAGGAATGTTCCTAGTACTTGTAGGTATGTAGGTACTTATTTTAACGGTACCCCGACGTTACGTAAAATTTCATGGCTAAAGTGTTATTTTAAACTTTTTTAATGTTTTACTTTTTTGCGATGGGGGTTTTTTAAATTTTCAATTTAATTTTTATTTTAATATTTTTAAACGCAATTAATTTTGTTTTATTGAGTTTACAGTTAAGAGATTTTTTCAGTGCATTGTATGTAGAGTCAAATGCTGGTTAAAACGCATCCAAACACAACATATCTGCTATTATTTTGTCAAGAGTCCACCTACTGGTGTGCTGGATAGCCTGGCTGCAGCATCAGCTCATCCTGTTGCTATCAGTGCATTGTGTTTAGAATCAAATGCTGGTTGAAATGAATCCAAACACGACATATCTGCTATTATTTTGTCAAAAGTCTACCTACTGGTGTACTGGATAGCCTGGCTGCAGCATCAGCTCATCCTTTTGCCATCAGTGCATTGTGTGCAGCAACAAATGCTGGTTGAAATGAATCTAGACACGACATATCTGCTATTATTTTGTCAAGAGTCTACCTACTGGTGTGCTCGATAGCCTGGTTACAGCATCAGCTCATCCAGTTGCCATCGGTGCATTGTGTGCAGAATCAAATGCAGGTTAAAATGAATCCAAACACGACATATCTGCTGTTATTTTCCCAAGAGTGTATTAGTCTGCTAGATATCCTGGCTGCATCAGACCAAATACACCATAATGTTGCTTATTAATATTACACACATGGGTGTTTGAAATTTTAAGACACACATATGTTTGTAAGTAAAGTTAATACCCATAGACGTCTAAAATAGCAACGGTAGCTAACTCAAAAGAGCTGATAACCTTGAAACGGCTGAACCGATTTTGATAAATCATGTCTAAGAACCATCGCAAGAAACCCTGCTTTCTAATAAAAAAAACCGCATCTAAATCGGTTCAACCGTTTGGGCGCTACGGTGCCACAGACAGACAGACAGACAGACAGACAGACAGACAGACAGACAGACAGACACACACACATAGCGGTGAAACTTATAACGTCCCTCTTTTTGCGGCGGGGGTTAAAAATAACAAAGAATAAACTCTCAGAAATGATATCAGCGTGTCAGAAAGTGACGTCATTTTTAAAAAGAATATCATACACGTTAACCGTAATCCAATCGTCAATCACGATTGTCAAATTATAATTTACACCAGTCAAATTTTTTGAATGCAAGCTCCATTTCTTTAACAGAAACCAGGCCGAGCTAATAAGACAGGTATTAAAAAGCTCTTAAATCGAAACGGCATAACACAGAAGCAACAAAAACTGACATCGAAATGTGGATACGAATAAAGAAGACGCCCTGTGACAGTCGGAGATTCCAAGATATAAAATACGAAGATCATTGTGTAGCTACCAAAGTTACTGACACAGGGAATGAAGCTTTTAGAGCTATTGAAATAAAGGTCAGCGCTGTGGATGATTCGAAAGTTGCAGATGAAAGGTGATCTCGATGTCTTTAGGTGTAAATTATTCAAACGCGGCTCATCCAACGACGCTCGGCTGATTCTACTTTTTTACCGCCGTAAGCCCGTCTTTAAACATAAACGAAGGAATTATTTAGAGAGCCCGGATCAAGAATTAAACCACAAGGTGTCACTGTTGAATGCTGATTACGACCCAAATCAAGGTTCTGGGAGAATTTTTAAGTGACAGTATCGGAGAGTTCGGTCTTTGTCGTGAATTATGAAACGTGCACCAATTGAGATATTATAAGTGTGTATTTTCATAACTTTCTTGATCATATACATAACTCACGCCATTTCCACAGATTGCAGTAATTACCAAATGCTACCTACAATCCTAACGTCATACTCTTTTTGCTTTGTTAACGTTTGTACATCTTGTTATATAGACATAAAAGTTGCAAGTAGTACTAAATACTTTACACGTTGTCCCACACTAGGAATTTCTCCTGTATCGTGAACCGGTGTGTTTACAGACATTTAATTTCACATACACAATCAGCAAGACCTGTTCAGTGAAGGAATCAAACCTGCAACACAAATCACCGCAGTCGATTGCTTAGTCACTGTGGTAACCGTACCATCGTTTTAATACAAATTTTACTTGAGCCGGTAACCGTCACTTTAAAAGTTTATACTTATTTTACACACAATAGTGAATCAATAAGAAATAAACATTTAAATCAAAGAAATAAATTATTTTAAAATTACAGAGATAGATAAGAAAAAAAACTACGTGTAAAGTTTATACAGAAATAAATATATATTAATCATTTATTCCCCGATGAAGCTAAATATTGTAATAGTACCAATATAATATATACTCCGTTATTTGCATTCCTACAAATAATAATCTAGTTATATAATATAGCATAAGCACTTTTAATATAAACTATAATTAGTTTCTGTGTTCTATTACTCCACATTTACAGTTGAATTCTCGCTTTGAAAGATACTGTTTGTCGACTGCAAATTCTAACCCGCATGAGCCAAGAAACGTAGTTTTAAGCTCAACATGAGATTGGAATTGTTGCAAACTTCATGAGCATGCCAAATGCTTTAGAGCTTTATCGTTCGCTTGTTCTAATTCAGTTACCTACTGGTGTTTTATTACTGTGGGTGGTTTATTTACACTAAAATATTTTAAGTAGGTATCACTAAGTATATCAGTAGGTTCTCTATGCATTCCGTACTTTGCAAAATATTAGGATTTCATAGCAATTTTCTATTCAGCAGTTTACAAAATTAACTCTTCCACTGTCCACAAAGTAGATACAATAATTAAACAATCGACATGAGTCATATGTGACCCATGTGACAGGGAAGTGGTAAAGAATCAAGCATCTGTTGTTGTCTTTACTTAAAAAAAAATAAGTCATTAATAACAATTATTCAAAAAATTACAAATGATATTATAATAATAATAAATAATAAACATTTATTTCAGACTAGGTTCATATTATGTTAGTAAACAATGGTTCTTAAACAACTAATGTTAGTAAAACAACAAAAAAAAAATAGAAAAAAAAAAACACAAACTAAACAAACCTAAACTAAACTAAAAACAAACGATAAACTTAACTGAATGTTTAGTTGAGTTATCATTTGTAATTTTTTATTGCAAACAATCAAAAAGTATTTTATTATATTGTAATCAATTCGTTAAGTGTGAAACTGTATTTTGGGGACTCTGTTTTAGTGTCTGTTCAAAAACTATTAAAGAAAATAGTTCCTAAGACAATTAAAGTCCTTAATCATAGCATTCACCGCTGAAAACTATTCTTGTAGCTGTCGTAAACTCATATTGAGGTTAAAATGGCGTCGATAAATAGGTACACAATACGTAACAGTATATTTAAACTGCCATCGCCACTGTCTAGCGTCTAGTTCTAGAAATAGCAAAATTGATTAGAGGAATTATGTGAAGATAATGTGTCGACAATTGCGAGTTCCACTTTGTGTTAATAGGTTGCTTATGTTAGTTTTAATGGTTACGTCACAAGAAGAAAATAGGTGGCGTTCTGAATACTTATGTTGGAAAATCCTTAAGTAATCAAAAAAACGGTATAAAGCTGTCTTTCTATCTCGACTTAATATAAAATAGTTTGTATAATTTTATATTACCTGCAACTTTGTTCCCGTGAAATATAATAACAATTGATTTCTATATCTGGCCTGTTGGTCTAGTAGTTAGTAACCCCGACTGCTATACCGGAGGTCGTTGGTTCGATACCCACCCAGGACAAATGTTTGTGTGATGAGCACGATCATTTGTTCTGTGTCTGGGTGTAATTTATCTATAATATGTGTGTATTTAGAAATATATAAGTATGTTTATCACATATATCACATAGCTCTTTAGTACCCATAACACAAGCTCTTAGCTTAGCTTGGGACTAAATGGCGTTGTATGAAAAAGATGTGGAATATTTATTTATTTATTGTTTATTTATATGCAAAACTCTAACTTTTTTTTTAAAGCAGCTTTTATGTTGCTCCTATAACATCAGCTGCCAGTGCCAAACAAAGAAAAAAATACACATAAAAGTAAAACGCCTTTATTCTGATGTACGTTTTTATTTTCTTCGCAAAAACCTCAGATTCTTCTCTCTAATATTCGCAAAATAGTGGATATAAACTTTATTACCGTTATACCGTTTCATAGCCACCTCAGGTTGCAACATTATCAAACGGAGCACACCGTATGGGGATATGAAACCATGTAAGGACTAACATGCGTGATAACTTTCCACTACAAGCTAAGCTAGGAATAAACAGTGCCGAGCTATACTAACATGTTCATTTTCCAGCATCTTGAGTAGTTACAAGTAGGTAAAGAAAGAAACCAGCACGTTAATAAAACAAGAACCTTATTCTGTAAAGTTGAAAAACCTGACACGTCAGAGTAACTTGATTTGCTCCCCTCTGTACTTAGATATAAATCAGTCGTCTCTTAAAAATACATTGGCTTAAAAGTCTTTGACCTATTATTCATTAATATGGTATTTACGTTGTGTTTTATCATTTATAGGAAATGAAACATCGTCGCCAATCTACTACGACGGCACAGAGGCCAGCACTTCAAGCTACCCCAAAATTTCCTTTATAAATAAACTTTCAACTTTCATACAAGTAAAATAAGGTCTATTTTCAATTAGGAAAATTTTACAGTTTGGGGTAGCTTAATTAGATTTGAATTTTACTGAAATTTACTGACTAACATTTATGGGGCATGCGGTACTAACCTATAAGAAATTGTAGTACTTATAATCTTTAATCTAAAAAATCTATTTATACATGTAATCAGTATGTACAGTTGTTGGTTGGCCAAAATAAATAAATAAATTAATGTGCCTGGCGTCTGTACACTTAATTGATAGGTATGTTTTGTCATAGTGATAGGTAAATTTTCTCTAGTACTCTCATATTACTATGACAATACACTCAGATTTTTATTTCGCTTAATTGTATGGTAGAGCTTTGTTATCAAATAGGCATTATAATTTATTTTCACATCATTAATATATTATTTACAAAGCTCCAGATTTCTATTAGTATTAAACCAAACGTTCAACACTGGTACCGATAAATTTAAGTTGAAACTGTACAAATTGAAATGAGACTCCCACACCACCCAATGAATTAATAAGCACTGGCCAGATAGATACAAATTTACGTGACACCTAACCATTAATCGCCTCGCTTCCAATACAGGACGAGCCTCTAGGTGCACATCGTGACCGCTTGGCCATTCGCCGCGCACAAATCGCGCCCATGTCCCAAGTAGTTTATAGTACTGCCGGCGGCATCTCACCATGCCCCTGTAGACACCCGCCTTCCTTCGTGGACACCATTTTCGGTATTAAGGTTACATACAGACTGATATAAAGCGTCACTTTCTTGTTATAGAGCGAAGATTTCTGCGCTGATAGCTGTGACGTGTGTGTGGCCGCCGATCGATGTTCGTGCCAGAAATGGTACTATGATCAGTTCAAATAATTTGTTAAGATTCTTTGAAATCAACGGTTTTTAAAAGCCTTTAATTTTTATGTAGCCTCGTTACGGAGAAAAACCTTTGGATCAATGAAAAATACAAACGACTTCATGAAACACACTAAAAGGTGTATAAAATCATACAATTGGGTAGTAGTGGCTTTGGCTGCTTTATTCGATTCATTTTTTGACTCTCCTAATACAAGTTTAGTAAGCTTAGGTGCCAGAGGTTTATTTATTTATTTATTTAATAGGCACACCAACGACTTAATTACAAATGAAAAAATAGTAAAACATCAACAAAAAAGTCCTGTGTAAGTAAGTCAATTACAGGAATGCACATCGTTCACAAAATAGGGATGCTAGTTAAAATAGTAATAAACTTATTTTATAATTGAAATCGTGAATTTTATTCACAGATAAACAAATATTAATACATAAATCATTAAAACAAACAATACTTAGGTACTTACTAATTAAAGAACATGAAATATACTTAAAATCTAATTTGAATTAGATTTTAAGTGTGTGCGTGAATTTTATTCACCGATAAATAAACATTAATACAAACATCATTAAAACAAACAATACATACTAATTAAAGAACATGAAATAAACTTAAAATCTAATTCAAAATCTTGAATTGTAATCAAGTAGAAATTCAAATATTAAAATCAAATAGGAATAATTATTATTATTAATTATTATTATTTAACATACCAGGTCATAAATCAGCACAGCGTGGGTAGGCAAGATAGGTGAGACTATAGATCGATCCGTATGACCTTAGACCTAAACTGGGCCAAAGAATAAAAAAAAATGTCAATGCCCTCATTGTTAGAACATATCTTATTATAGGTGGTTATGAACCTGTTTATGGAAGCAGAACGTCCTAGGTTGAAACTAAGTGGTACTTTTGCATAGTGCTAATCTTCTAAATTGTAAACTTGGTAATAAATCATTACTATTAATATTTTTTGCTGAGGACTTCATCATTTGCCTAGCCTTTTTTCTAATTATGATAGGGTCGGCTTCCAGTTTAACCAGATGCAGCTAAATACCAGTGTTTTACATGGAGCAACTGCCTGTCCAGCCTCCACAACCACAACCAGTTACTGGGTAACTAACACACCTCTGGTTGTCGGACTTTTGGGATTCTGACTATCTGCAACGACAGTCATAAATCTACAAATTATAGCTGGGACCAGCGACTTTACTTGCTTTCCGAGGCACGGAGGAATATTGATATATAATGAATGGACTAATCCATGGACCAACAATTTTCCATTCAGACATCAAAAAAACTTCTGAATTGAGAACCTCGTTCGTTTGATCTACACCAAATGGTGTTCTATTAAAATTAAACCAAAAGGGAAAACTTTTTAAATACGCCATACTAAAAATGTACTCCAAAGACTGCTTACTGGCGTAAATAGCTATTTGAAAATTTCCCGCGTTGGGCATATTAAAACATTTCATTCGCCGTTTCAGTAGTTACTCCGCGGGGCGTGCACAACTCTACGGGAGTTCGGTTGAGTGCGCACTACAAAGGTCGAATGTGATGTGTTTTCCTTTTATTTGTGTGAACCTGGTGCACTGGGCCCCGTCACTAATACAAAACGGTAATATATTCGAAGTTAGACCTTCGTGTTAAGAGACAGAGTTTATTTTGCAGTGGCCAGAGAAAATATATTATTGTGGGGTTGTAATTAGCTGAGTGTGATGAAAATTGCGTGTTTTGTTTATGAGTGTTCATTATAAAAAGGTGATATTAATTTCTGAATGTAATTTATTTGATCAAACTATTACTTTATTAATAAAACTGCACACCAAATAGCAAAGTGCAACTTTAGAAGTATTCAATCAGTAATAAATACAAGTTAAATCTTCCACAACTTTTACACATCGCCATTTAGTCCCAAACTGAGCAGAGCTTGTGCTATAAATAAGTAGGTACTAGACAGCTGATAAACATACTTTTAAATTTCTTAATACATACCTACATAGTATAGATAAACAACACCCAGACACAGAACAATAAATTGATCGTGCTCATCACACAAGCATTCGACTTTTGGTATAGTAGACAGGGCCAGTAACTACTAAACGAACAGGCCAGTCAATACGTCAAGCAATCGTCAAGGATAATTGCAACAAAAAATTCCAAACAAACAAAACGAGTTAACACTTCCCATCTACCCTCGCAATATTTCTCCCATTCTCTATCTAAAAAATCCAATTTCGCATCCGTCGACAACACGTGACGCCGAAAAAACGCCGAGTCTGACAAAGCCGTCATAAAGTCCCCAAGTAATTCATAAAGTGGGAAAGTGCCATTTCTCGTTCACCCAGACGATTCGTCGCACGACTCACGACAGAGACCTATTAATTTTTACGATCCATTTAATTCTTTAACCTGGCGGAATCAATTTATAACAGTTTTATCGCCAGAGATTTAACGTAAGTTGTAAAGCTTCCGACTGTACCTCAATACAGTATTGCAACGCAAGCACGCTATTGAAAACCGAGTGAGAACTACTAATTGGATTTTCTACTTCATTTTGTATACATAAAATGTGTGGCCATTGTGGGGAAAGCATCTGGAATTCGCTAGTGAAAGATTGCGCTTTGCGCTACGCAATGTTTCAATTCATTAAGGGCAAATTAATGATGAAAGCTTCCCAATATTTATTCGATTTGCATCCCAGAATGAACACAAAGTATTCGCCGACTGAATTTAGAAGCTGCGAGACAAAGACAGCTGAAAATGACCCTTCTATACAAATTCAAGTTCTTTATTTCAAGTAAAGGCTCATAATGGAAATAATGTCAAGAAATAATGTAAAAGTGTTATAAAACAATACGAAACGGTAACACATGCGGCTGCATGATAGCAGTGAGCTATATAGGGATAGTACACTCTTTCAGGAGTAATTTTTAGAACTCTGTTGGAACTGTTTATGACTCAGACCACCAGTATTGTCTACATCGCTTTTGCTATATGTGTGAAAACCATCTACAAATAATGGAATGATCATCTTTTGACTGTCGTGGGTTCGATTCCCACCCAGGACAAATGTTTGTGTGATGAGCACGATCATTTGTTCTGTATCTGGGTGTAATTTATCTGTAATATGTATGTATTTAGAAATAAGTATGTTTATCAGCTGTTTAGTACCCAAAACACAAGCTCTCAAGCTTAACTTGGGACTAAATGACATTGTGTGAAAAGTTGTGGAATATTTATTTTTTTATTTATATTTATCATTTTGATTCATTAATGAAAACGATGCCTTGACAACAAGATTATCTTCGTATACATCTCCAAACGTACATCATGTAATGAAAAACATTTTCATAATACATTTTCTAACAACAGACACGATAAAATCCACTGTGCACAAACACAGAGGAACTCTTAAGCATTGAATGTGAACACAAGGTCAAATAACAAAGAAAAGTTACCTCATTTATGTCACAACCCCTTTCAACATGAATACTCTGATTATATTCCAGACATATATATAAGAACTTGAGCGACGACGTTGCGACCTCAAACTAGCCTTGAAATTTATCAACGAGATTAAAATTCGGAGAAAACCTAGAGGGAACGTGAAGAAATAAAAGAGATGAATAAAAATCGAGAACAGGCAGAAAAATATTTATTGTATTGTAAAAAAAACTCAAAAACTTTACTTATCGCATGATATAGAAAAAAAAACGCTACAACGTCACGTAAACAAATTAACGATTTGCATTAAATTGTTATTAGTTTTCATTTAGTACCTAGTTTTTTTTAATTTTAGGGTTATGTACAGACGCCAGCACATCAAGTTACCCCAATGTGTCAAATTTTCCCAATTGAATATGAACCTTATTCTGTTTGACATAAAGTTGAAAAACGATCAAAGAAATTTGACATATTGGGGTTACTTGACGTGCTGGCGTCTGTACCTAGTACATAGGATAACTACAACTCATGAATATGTAGTCGAATCCAGTAAGTCCCCCCATAGTACAGTAAGAGTTCAAAAACTTACACTATTGAACCAAATCGGATATCACGAAGAACAGCAGTATCATTTAAAATAATATAAATATTCCACGAATAAATAAATATTCCACGACTTTTCCACACAACGCCATCTAGTCCCAAGCTAAGCTAAGAGCTTGTGTTATGGGTACTAAACAGCTGATAAACATACTTATATATTTCTAAATACATACATATTATAGATAAATTACACCCAGACACAGAACAAATGATCGTGCTCATCACACAAACATTTGTCCTGGGTGGGAATCGAACCCACGACCTCCGGCATAGCAGTCAGGGTCACTAACTACTAGACCAACAGGCCAGTCAAGTAATATATTTTCTAAAGATGTGCTATTAAATGTTTGTTTAAAGCAGTAGTATTAAAAAGTGCTGATATATACAAAAACTTACACAACACATCCTGTGAAAATTTAATAAGTTATTAAAATATTACAGTAAATTATAAACTTCCAAATGTAACCGAAGTCACAATGCTATTTGACCAAACCCTAATGACATTATAAAAACGTATACTCTAGTGGACAATATACTCAATGACAAAGATATTGGGGTTTTGAGTACCCTTGAGACAACAAAATACCCCTAACCACCCAGTTATCGACGTTTCAGTGAACGCAACGATGGGCAAGCGTGCGTTTCAATCGTAAATCAATGAGACTGCAGTCGTTTTGCATACTCAGCCATTAGCACAAACCACTGCTTGCGGGCCGCTGTTTTATAAGCGGATTACTGCGGTAAATAAAATATAAATAGAAATGTAGGTGCCTACTTGTGTATTGATTTGTGGTTGTGACTATGTTCAGCACAGAAGGGTCAAAGATGCAAAGCGTTCAAAGACAAAGATTCAATTAGAAGAAATTAAAAAAAAATATTGGGCTTCACGATGAAGAATAATATCAGTGTCGTGATAGCCCAGTGTTTACGGCATTAGCTCTCATGAGGCAGATACCAATGTGACTGTTGAAGATAAACTTATTTTGGCGCGTTAGACAAAAATGTTGAGAGAAAATTTTACGATACGCGCGCCCACCGTCACGAAACACCTACTCCCTGAAGTTAGCTAATAGTCAACATTTTAGTTCTTTTTCTATTATAAAGGTCATGGCACATTATAACGGCACCGCAACCGCACGGCGTCACCTCGAATTTAGGCTACGGCTAGCTGCCAGTGCGCTAACTACGCATCGTCGGTAAGGTGCCAGCAAGAAGTCCACACACCGCCCGCGAAGTGCAAGCTCGCCGCTTGCAGGGTGCAAGCTAGCTGTCACCGCGAACACTTTTATTGTTATATGGCATTTATAATTGAACACTCCTATGACTAGCACGTTTTCATAAGAAGTTTGCCATGGGTAACATGTTGGTCAACCTTTTGGAAACAAACAAAATGTGACAGCAAAATGTACGTGAATTGACATTGACACTAAAATGCAAAGCAAAGTAGTAATTTTCTATCTACACTAATATAGTGAGGAAAATTTGTGTGTGTATGTTTGTAATGAAAAAACTAAAAAACGATTTCAAAAATTCTTTCACCATTAGAAAGCTACATTCACCCTGAGTAACATAGCCTAGTTTTTATCCCCGTATTCCCACTGGAACGGGAACTACGCAGATGAAACCGCGTGACGTCTGCTAGTAATACATACAGAGGTTTAGTGAAAAGAGTATTAACGCGAAAGATAAAAAATTAAAAAAGATTTTGTCTTGTTACGCCAAAGAAGTGTAACTTTGAACGAGTTTACATACTTAGACACATTTTTTTGACTGATTTATGCAAAAAAAACTTGAGAGGTGTCAAGGGACACCCGGATGGAACGAAGTGCCCTTCGATTGATTAGTGAACTATTCAATCTTCTCTCTCTCCCCCTCCCCCTCCATCTTCCTCCTTCCGTTCCCCTCCCTCCCCCTCTCCCTCCCCCTCTCCCACACCCTCTCTCCCGCTATCTCCCTCTCCCTCTCCCTCTCCCTCTCCCTCTCCCTGCGAACATGCGACGCCGCACAGCTTACAATAGCTTCCTATAGCAAAAAGTGTCGTGACAACTTTTTGTAAGAATTTTTTCCGTCTAGCCCCCTTTCACAACGCGCGATAAGGAACTTCGTTCCAATAAATCAGTAAAATAAAGTAAATTAGGACAACAACAATGAAACATTCCTATGCTAGAGAATCCAGAAGCATGTAAAAAACTCTTGGTGTCTGGATGTATGGCAATATCTCCTTCACCCTGTATATATGTCTAGTGGATGAAGCTTCTTGCAATAAGGTCTTATTTCACCACCACGACAGAAACAGGCGTGTTAACCTCACCGGTCCCCAAATGTCGCATCCATTTGTACCAAAATGGCCAATCTCACCTGATTGGATTGATGTACGGCGCATTTATGAACAAAAATACGAAACAACACGTTCCAACATTTTATTTTCATGTCGATCGTGTAACTCTGTAAATTGGTGTCATTCGCGCGTGACTGCTATTTTGATACAAACTAGATTTTAACAACCGTTCGTGTTTTGTTTGTGGAACTTTTTCAATGTTAGGTACAAATGTTTAGTTTTCATTTGTTTTCTACACTGATAATGCTGGTTTTAAGTTCGAAATGACATTCTAATGGTCAGTTATAGATATTTTATTCTAACTCAAATAACTCATAAATGTGAGAATGTTTGTTTGTTACGTTTTACAGCTGGAAAGCCGGTTGATTCAATAAAAGTCACCCCGTGAAAATTGAGTGAATAGCATGGAATGACAGCTCAATTTGCCTTCACTTCACCTAGTCGTACATATTTACAGAAAAGCACTGCTGATATGGATAGAATAATATCCTTTAGATTGGGAGAAAATACACGTTGGTTCCGTTATAAGTTCCGGTAGGAAGGAATTTCTTTAATAGGTTTTCAAATTTATTACAAATAGAATAAGGTTCATGTTCAACTGGGAAAATTTGACAGTTTGGGGTAGCTAGAGGTGCTGGCGTCTGCACTTGAAGAATATCGTTGTTTCGTCAATAAGAGTCTGATAGACACATCCTACCGACTACCACAGGGTTGAGACACAAAAACAAAGTAAAACCATTTTGTTGTGACTTATAAGAAGTTTGAAAGCTATTATATCGCCTGTTTCGGAACCTGGTTAACCTAACGATACTCCGCAAAAAAAGATATAACATTATATCTCCCAGATAAAAAATACGCCTTCATTTTGAACCGTTTCCAAGATCATAGATAGCTGTGAATTAATACTGACCATTTCTCAACAGTGTCCTACAGCCTGAATGTTAAATGGAATAGAAAATTTAGAATCAGTTAGATCTTACTGCACAAGACGTGAAATATAGGCTTTCGATGTTTCAAATAATTTATTTAGATAGTTGTAGATTTTTGTAATTATTCATTGAACTTGCGTCTACATAGAATACACCAGTATTCCAAAGACATTTTAATTTCAAATAAATACATAGAATAAAGTCGTAGATTTTGAAGTAAATTGTGAACACTGTCATTCATTGGATGTAATTTATGTATGTATTTATTTTGTTTAAAGTAAAATCCGTCAAATACCAGCTTGATGCGCTTAAATCTATTGAGAAACGAGCCAAGAAGATCATCGGCAATGATGCACTCGTTTAGTCAAAACTTCAAAGTCTTGAGCATCGACGCCGAGTTGCTAGCCTGTCGGTTTTCTATCGGTTATATTTCGGAGAGTGTGCATCGGAATTGCACGATTTAATTCCACCAAGCCCTTTCCATCATCGGACCACCAGACGTACAGCACTGCGCCACCGGTACATGGTAGATATCCCAACCATACGTACTAAACGCTATGGAAACACATTCATTGTGCGAACAGCTAGAGTGGAACTCCCTGCCGGTGTCGGTGTTTCCTGATAACAACCTAGGATCTTCAAGTCAAGAGTGAACAGGTTGCTTCTAGGCAAGCGTGCTTCATCGTCGACCACATTATCGCTTACCATCAGGTGAGATAGTGGTCAAACGCGTGCCTATCAGTAATTAAAAAAAACCCTTTTTTAATCTATACATATAATAAGACTGTAAAAAAACTGTGTCTGTACATTGAATATATTTAAAAAATAATAATTGAGGGGGGTTTAGAAACAGTAATAGAGCACGAATCCAAAAAAAAAAGTCTGTCTGTTTGTCTGTTTGTCTGTTTGTCTGTTTGTCTGTTTGTCTGTTTGTCTGTTTGTTTGCACACGCTAATCTTCGGAACTACTGAACGGATTTGAATGATTTTTTTTTTGTTGTATAGATATTAAGTCTGGTCAACATATAGGCTATAATTTATCTTGGAAACTTGAACACCTGATGCAGAACCGCAACAGACCAGCTAAACTATAGGCGATACAAAAATGGTCCCATAGCAAAAATTGTTCCACGTGATGAGCATTTTCTGCTGAGAGAATAAATTTGAAGATCCGGAACACCTGATGCAGAACCGCAACAGACCAGCTAAACTATAGGAGATACAAAAATGATCCCATAGCAAAAATTGTTCCACGTGGTGAGCATTTTCTGCTAAGAGAATAAATTTGAAGATCCGGAACACCTGATGCAGAACCGCAACAGACCATCTAAACTATAGGAGATACAAAAATGGTACCATAGCAAAAATTGTTCCACGTTATGAGCATTTTCTGCTGAGAGAATAAATTTGAAGATCCGGAACACCTGATGTGGAACTTCAAGAGCCCAGCTACACTATAACATATATTGGAATGACGTCTTAGCAAGAGTTGTTCAGCCTTATGAGCACTCGCTGTTGACGCATAAAAATCGAAGATCTGGAACACCTGTTGTGGAACTCCAAGAGCCCAGCTACACCATAACTCAAATAGGAATGACGTCTTAGCAAAAGTTGTTCGGTCTGATAGACATTTCCTGTTGCCTTATAAAAAAATCGAAGATCAGAAACATTTGATATAGAAATTAAAACTATCACTAATTTCATTGCATAATTATAAAATAACATAAGTAGGAGGTACTACGCGGTGAAGGCGGGAACAGTTCAGGACTGATTTTCGATGACGATGGTATATCGTTGAAAATTAGACTCTACTGGCTAAAACTCCCATTTTTTTTATCGTATGCCTTCGGGCTTATGTTATTTGAGTGTTTAATTTCCTTTTCCATTTATCTTCGTTACACGGTAGCTTACCCGGTAACGCAGGGGAGCAGCCACTTAGATTTTAATTGATCAGGTATCATCACAATAAAACTATAATCATGCCTAGAAAGAGGTCATATTTTTCCCAATGTTCCAAAGGTGCTAAATGATTAAAGACCATAAGATCCCAACAATCTACCGAAGAGCGTTAGGAGAGACTTGATGCTGTTCGAGAACATGATGCTGCAACTCGCTCCGTGGAAACTTCTTGGGATCGCGAAGCACGCCTGCATTCTCAGCGTATTTACGCATCTACATCCAGGTCTCTAGAGACCAGTGAAGAATATGTGCGCGACTGACCGCTGATCGTGAACATCATGCACTGTCTCGCAAGTTGGAGACGTTCACGGAAAAAGCATGACGCTTGAGTTTTCAGCGTATATACGCATCGACTCTAGAGATAAGTGGGGGAAGGAGATGCGCGACTGACCGCTGATCGTGAACGTCACGCAACATATTATAGGCTATAATTTATTTTGGAAAATGGAACACCTAAAGTGAAAGAGATATAAAAATGGTGCCATTGCAAAAACTATTCCACGTGAAGAGTGTTTTCTGCTGTGAGACTAAATTTGAAGATCTGGAGCACCTGTAGGGGAACTCCAAAGCCCAGAGACAATATAACATATACATAATAGAAATGGCGTCTTAGCAAAAGTTGTTAAGTCTGATGGCGTTTCCTGTTGACCAACAAAAATAAAAAATCTGGAACATCTTGAATCGTCTCGCGCATCCCATTGATTTCCCGTCCCCGGGCTTATAGAATTCGACATCAGATGTTTCAGATCTTCGATTTTGACGACCCCGTTGTCGCTGGCATAAGCAACAGGATCCGCGTACGAAGTCGCGGGCAGAAGCTAGTTTGCCAAATAAATAGGATTTAAGTGACCAAATGTAAGTGTGCTAAAGGTACACCTGTGACTAACCCTTTGAGGCATATGTGTGACGTTGTGTTGAAAACTTTTACTGTCTACAAAGTAGACATCTATATATATAAAAGAAAGTCGTGTTAGTTACACCACTTATAACTCAAGAACGGCTGGATCAATTTGAATGATTTTGGACTTTTTGGATTTGTCTTTGTCCGGAATAGCACATAGCATAATAATTAATAAAAAACATGAAGAGTCCTCGAAAAAATAAATATCAAGAATATCGGTTGTCTCAAACATTTTTCAAACGCAGCGCCATCTTGGATGACATGACAGGAGTCAAACTTCCCAGTTCATTAACAGGTGACAATTTGAAATTGACAAGTCTTAAGCTAAACCCAAGAAGGTAAGATTGTCAATTTATAATATGCACCTACGCAGCTACGTTCTGAAATTTATTTTGTTACTAAACTTAGAGTTTACATGTAGCATAAAAAAATCTTATATTTCAGAAATCAATTTACGTAATTAGCAATGATGACAGAGACGAACTTTAATAATTCTTTGCAAATAGAACTTATTTTACTGTTAGGACTTTAATTAAAGTTGACCGGGAAAACTATAGGCATAAATTGTATGTAACATAAAGGCAATAGTTCAGTTTAAAGTTATGAATTTAGTATTTTTTAAATCAATGCATTTTAGTAAGGTAGCTAGGTTAGATAGTTGGGTTAGCTATAGGATAGGTATGGTCAGTTAGGTTAGGTTATATATACATGTTGTAATTTAAAAGTAGTAGTAGTTATTATTGGTTTGGATCTATTTGTTGTCGTCTTATTCAACGTATGTATATCTAATACAAAAAAATAATAATAAGAGCAATAAATTGATTCTAAGGCACAACGAAGTTTGCCGGGGCAGCTAGTAATAGTTAAACAATCAACATAAATCGTATGTGATTTATTAGACAGCTAATAGGTTTCATTGGTGTCATAATGAACGAGATTTACCTACTAGAGTTTTCGTCTACCCTTTTGAGCTTAGACCCAGAATCTACGCATAAACAGTTCAAATTAAACCCTCATCAAATCCAATAAATCCAAAACACCAATCTATTTACGCATCAAATTCAACGTCATTAACAGACAGACTCTTACTTACTCGCACATCAAATAACGCAAATCCCTCTATAACACGCGCACTAATCAAAACTGATCGGTTGAATCAGCAAGTTTGCAATGCATGCATTGAAATCATAAATCAATTGGATAGCCTATTACTTTGTGTGTTCAGCCATTAGCTAGCTTTCATGTCGATGTAAGTGCAACCCCTAACTTGGAAACTGACGATATTGTGAACTAAGCCGGGAATGGTGCTTCCAAATTGAGCGTTGCAATTAGATATTGTTCGAAGCAGTATTATATATTTATTATTAGAAGCAGTATAATATGTTTATTATTCGAAGCGCTACGTTAAGTTATTTTATTGTAATATCTTTCTGTTTTTCTTTATTACCAACATAGTATATAACATACAATTCTCTTTTCCGAGGGGTTAGGCAGAACCAAAGTTATGTTTAAGTACCAAGCAATATAATAGTGAATTTGCCTGACCTTGGAATCGAACCCAAGACACTGTTTAGCGAAGTTTTACGAGGTTTTTGTTTATAATCATTTCTAAACAAATCATTATTTTTAAGGTGCACCTTTAGAATATGATTATATGTTTTAGACTATGTAACATTAATTTTATAAAATTTATGTCATGTAACACGTCCTCGTAATGTGACATGCTGACTTTGCCATAATAAATAAATAAAAAATATTCCACAACTTTTCACACAACGCCATGTAGTTCCAAGCTAAGCAGAGCTTGTGTTATGGGTATTAAACAGCTGATAAACATAATTATATACTTGTAAATACATACATATTATAGATTTACTTCACCCAGACACAGAACAAATTATGGTCGTGCTCATCACACAAACATTTATCCTGGGTGGGAATCGAACCCCTCCGGCTTAGCAGCCAGAGCCACTAACTACTAGACCAACGGCCAGTCGGAAACATGTTAGATAACTATATTATAATATCATCTAAATTCTGAAGTTTTAAATTGAGGACCCACCTTTACGCGCAATTTAAAGATAAATAAGTTAATTCCTTTAAAAAACTTCCCGAATGTATTTTTCGACCAGAAAAAAAGCCTCCCTACCATATCACTATTCTTTCCTATGACATTTTTATGAGCAAAGAACTATGAGTAGAATCATTACGCTTTCATTATAGACTGCTTATACTTCATTACATGACTGCAAAATGATATGTAAAGTAGGGAGCCATTATCTTGTATTAGTGTAATTGAGATGAACTGTTACTTTATAACAAAGAATATTGTAGTAGCTGGGGTGCATTTTTGTTACATAAATATTGTTCTTTAATAAATGTAAGCTAGTTTAATAGCCAATTTGTGTAAATTACTTTTTGCTTTTTGCTTTTGTGTAAGCTACGTGTTGGCCCAGAGGTTAGGCCCACCTCTCATCCACGAGGTTGTGGTTCAAATCCGGGCAGTACCAAATGTGACTAACTCAATTCATATGTGATCTTTTCTTTCTAAGTTTATCTTAGACATCATTGGTGAAAGAAAACATCGTGAGGAAACCTGGACTTAAAGTTAGCAAGTAAGTAGCAATCGCGAATAATTTGCTGCTATTTATTTATTTATTTATTAAAACTTTATGCACAAGCAAAAAAACTGTACAAAGGCGGACTTAATGCTATGCGTTGTAGAGTTCCGTTGCCTGTCTTGTTCATCAGTTTTTCTTAGCCAAATTATAGGTACTTTCTAAATTAAAATGTTTGATTTGTTACTAAAATATGAGTTTTGATAGTAATGGGACCAATCTGTTAGTATAAATAAGGCATATCCCATAAAAATGAAAAAAAAAATTGAAAATCGGTCCATTAATGACGCAGTAATGAGGTAACAATAATAATAATGAATTCTGGATCAAGGGCTTGATCCAGAAGGCAGTACTTCCTGGACACGGCGCGCATGAGCGCCAGTAGCTTTGACCCTGTTCCCGATACCGGTGGGCTACTATTTTTTTTATTTTTAAATGTTTTTTATTTATTTATTTAAATATTTAAAAATATAATTTATATGTATGATAAGTGAAATAAAGGAAATAATAATATTATTTCTAACAAATCCTAAAAAAAAATTACAACCTAATTGAGAACCTCCTCCTTTTTTGAAGTCGGTTAATAATGTGACTAAGTAAGAACTATCTAATTTAATCACACATTCACACAAAAACGTATAAATCAGAATATTTCTTAAAAAAAAATATGTTTTACCCTTCTACTCTTATTGTTAACAACACGGTATGAGAAGCCACAAAGCCCCCTACACTACACGCATACAACTTATGACTGATGGCGGAAAATCAATTTCCATCGACCCCCGACGCCCCTGACATCTCACTTACTACGCACCCTCCCCTACCACTGATCTAGCTGTTTTTCACCTTCGTTACACACGTCAAAATAAACAAAAAATGATGAATAGACCAGCTAAGGAAATCGCCTAATGTGTATTTTAATGATTCGTGGTAAGGGTAGCGTAATAAATGTGAGTTTCTTTAGAAAGACTAGTGTATCGATTAATGGGCAAAGTATGCCACTGCGATCAAGTTTTGTAAGAAAATCACACAATCAGATTTTTTTTGTAGCACCGCGGTTTGATAGAAAGTAGTGGAAATAGATGAGGCAGGGCTTTCCCAGACAAGTATTTTATAAGAATGACCAGCCAATAGATTACTTTTTATTTAATTTAAATTTGTGTAAAGTGGGCTAAAAAAAGTTTTTAATGGTATTAAAACTCCAAATCGGTACTTGTCTAGTTAGGGGCCAATGTAGAGTAAAGTAAAAAAAACATTTTCAACTATTAACCCAGATCACATTCATATTCATATTATTTTATTAGCATACCATAATGTCAGATAAAGGTGTTACAAAGGCTTATTTATAGCTATAGTACAGTTATGGACCCTGTAAGGGCACAGCAACATTAAGTAACAAGCAAGAAAAAATAAATAACATCCTTAAACATAACAATACCTACTTGCCTGTATTAAATATTTTTGCCAATTACAAAATGATACAATATTTAATTTATTACTGAGATCACAAATTCATCTTAGCGCTTATTATATACCATATTAACACAACGAGACACCTCGTGTATTAGCGTCAGGACGCTTCGGTTGGTCACTGTCGTTATGGGAATATTATGATAGTCGGCGGAACATATCCAAAAGCTTGACAGACCCCAACCCTAAAGTACAGACGCCAGCACATCAAGTTACCCCAATGTGCCTAATGTTCCCAATTGAATATGAACCTTATTCTGTTTGACATAAGGTTGGAAAACGATCAAAGAAATTTAACACATTGGGGTAACTTGACGTGCTGGCGTCTGTACCTACTGACCAGAGACATTCAATACTTACTATAGACGGGGCATCACGAACAAAAATTTTATCCGATACTTGTGTGCTAGTGGACACAAATCGATAAGTCTAGTTAGTACGCTCCGCTGCCGCTCTAATATTGCTACATTATGCGAGATGGCGTTACTGAGACATGGGATCACAGTTACTCTAAGACATTTTCTTCGCATGCCTTCTCTGTTGTTTCTTAAATCTATTTTCTGCTGACCATTCTATGGTAGGGTCGCGAAATGAAAGTGCGTGACTTTCTATTACGATTTAATTGCCTACGAATTCACTTGAATACAAACACTAGGGTTACTCAAAGGTTGTTTAATAACCCGACAATAAGGTTACTTGAAACTTTTAATTGTTGGACGTTTATCGCTGTTTCGTTACGACTGTACGATAGTAATCGCCATTTCGTGGCAACGTTGTCATCGAAGTTAAGTTTCATAGATTTATGTAAATAAATACGATGAGGAATGTTGTGTAAGTTTGTTTTTCAGCAGGCACACATGAGGTGTTGAGTGCTCAAAGAAATGTGCCCTTGCATGTACGACGATACTTTGTTTACATTCGGGTAGTAAGAACGAAAAGTTTGCGATGTCTCTTGTAAAAAATGTAACTACAATACACTCACGTTTCATCATCGACTTATAAGTCCCATGTAATGGGGGTACGTGTATGTACAGACGCTAGCACAACAACCTACCCCAAACTGTCAAATTTTCCGAATTGAACATGAACCTGTTTCCATGTTTAGAATAAAGTTGGGGTAGGTTGATGGGCTGGCATCTGTACCATTCTTCATTTTCGTGTGATTAGTGCTAAACTTGGTGTCAAAGTGGTTATGCTGCCCATGACTTCAATTCACGTGCCGTCGAAAAATATCCGTCAGGCATTGCAAGTTTCCTCACGATGTTTTTCTAAACCGTTCATCCGTTTTCACTGGCAGGTTCCTAGTTGACTACGGAACCCTAATAAAAAAACAATCGACTTCTTAAAAAAACACTAACTAACTCTAGTTTCGGAAGTCTGACTTTGGTGATTTTGTTTAATTCATTATGGCTACCGACTTCCAAAACTAGAGTTATTTTACACCTGTTGGTTATTTGTTACGAAAAATGTAAAAATCGGTACATGTTTACTTATATTATTTGAAGAGTTCCCTCAATTCCTCTAGATCATCAGATCATCAGATCTGAGTTTTGGTACAAATGGGACCAATCTGCTAGTACCTATTCTTTTTTTATTTGATAGGGTATCAAATAAAAAAAGAATTTTGAAAATCGGTTCATAAATGACGGAGTAAGGAGATAACAAAACCTAAAAAAAATACAGCCGAATCCAGAACCTCTTCCTTTTTTTGAAGTCGGTTAAAAATAAACGCAAACTGCCACTGACGCATCACTTCACTCACAGTCGTAGATTATGTGCAAATGATACGTGGTGCCGACCTGTCCGAGCGAAGCGTAGGGGAAGCTTCGCACTTCGCGTGACGCTCCCCATTGTATCCGGGGTGAGTCCCGCGTGCAACACTGACGTTATAAAACCGTATATATTTTAATACTGATCAGTAAGTAAATCTATGCGTTTGTTGACTTCATTCGAGGGTTCGTTTTTACTTTTGTTTTGATTAAAATAATTACTTTCACGAAAATTCTGTTTTTTCCGACTAAGGTGACGGACATCATCATAGTTAAAAAAATACATTAAACCATAGTGTAGTGAATGACCAAAACACATTATGCGTATCATTGAAAGAAACGAATGTATGTAGGTATGCAGTCTTCATTACACACATCTTCTTTTAAAAATCTCCTTTTATGATTTACACCATAAATTCACATTACGATTGACACTAATTAGATGATGAATTCAAGTAGTTTAGTCATAGTAGTTTATTGATAAGGGATTTTTACAAGTCATACAAAGATTATTTATTTTGCTAATGAAAAAAGATTAAAGAAATACATTACCTAAATAAAATAAATAAATCAATATTCCACAACTTTTCACAACGCCATTTAGTCCCAAGTTAAGCTTGAGAGCTTGTGTAATGGGTACTAAACAGCTGATAAACATACTTATATATTTCTAAATACATACATATTATAAATAAATTACACCCAGACACAGGACAAATGATCGTCTCATCACACAAATATTTGACCTGGGTGGGGATCGAACCCACGACTAATTACGACCACGACGAATTATTAAACAAATGTCAAATAGCTAACTAATAATGAAAGTAGACAATGTTTTCAGTATAATTCAAATAAATGTCACTCGGTTTAGACACACTGATAAAATGGATTACTTTTGCCCTTATCTTTGAGCTATTACCGACACAATTTACAAAACCACAAACAGGATTAAACGTACAAAAATACACCAAAGACGAAGAACTACAAACAACTACACGCCCATTGAAATGTTTATCCGTTAACAAAGCATCGCGCATTCCCTGCCCGTTGCCGCCATTTGTCGCCCTAAGTTTGACGCGAAACTTGCTCGTCGAAGGGAAAGAAGAGAAAAAAGTAAATATTTCACGGCCCTACTGCACCCTTGTTGGTGGAATCACGCGTCGCTTGCGCGTGTTTTCACGAAGATGGATCATTGGTACGCGCGACATTTTAAGTGCACACGAGCGGTTGACACGCCACGGTTGGCACGCCACGCCGCGGTTGGAACGCTGATTATATTTCAACTACAAACATGTTAAAGAACGTTTAAAACAAGCTTTATTCGATGTGTATATACTCGTACAATAATTTGTAATTTTTATAATAAGAATAAGAATTACAATTATTCACTTACATGAGAAATTATTATAATACTAACTAAAGCTGATCGGTGTAGAAGTAAATATATAAGTAGGTACTCGTAGGTATAAACTTAATAACTTAAAAACAATATACGTAGGGCCAAACAGGCAAGTAAACATTGCAATACAACATAGACCAATAAATTAATTACATAGAACGATCCAGAGTTTGTAAGTTTTAATACAAGTATTATACAAAACCTGTATTTACAGACTTCGACCCAATGTGTCGAATTTCTTTGATCGTTTTTCAACTTTATGCCAAACAGAATAAGGTTCATATTCAATTAGGAAAATTTGACACATTGGGGTAACTTGATGTGCTGGCGTCTGTACCTTTGAAGTTAATATTTAAGTGATTATTTTTTATGTCATGATTTCATTTATTTCAACGCACTAACTACGTCAATGAGAGAATAAATACATCGATACAAACCCTGAATAAATTGCTATCAAATTATTCATTAGATTCTCGTTCAGTACTGCTATGATTATTTCCGGCAGGAAAGCAGTTGCGTTGTTGTGTTTCTTTTTTGACAAGCAAATAAAGAAAGTAAAGAATTTCGGCCATTGGACTTTCACTAGTTTATACTAATATACATATAAAGAGAAAATGTTTGATTGTTTGTTTGCAATGAATAGGCTCCGAAACTACTGGACCGATTTGAAAAATTATTTCACCGTTGTGAAGCTACACTATCCTTGGGTGACATAGGCTACTTTTTTTTTCCCTGTATTCCCACGGGACCGAGAACTACGCGGGTGAAACCGCGAGGTGTCTGCTAGTACTTGCCAGTCACTAATCCCGCAAATAAAGCGGTAATTTCAAAAAGTGAAATCCTTTTTACAGAGGTTTATTAACCCAGTTTAGTTATACATAGATACACACGGCGTTCCAGTTCAGTCTATTAGGATGGCAATACATCTGGCCTGAATGACCTTGACTGGCCTGTTGGTCTAGTAAGTAGTAAGTGACCCTGACTGCTATGCCAGACTAAATGGCGTTGTGTGAAAAAGTTGTGGACTATTTATTTATTTATCTGTGACGTCTCTGGTACTACAAAAACGGTTTATTTGTCACAAACATTAATTTACTTACTTAAAAACTCAAGAAAACATCAACCTGTTACTTACTAAAGGACATCTAACAAAATTATTGCATTACCGGCGTTCAAACCGCTCGTCTGCGTGTCCATAGCTCCCTCTAAGATGGATCATCGAGACGGCGGGGGGCGAGCGATCGCGATAAACCGTCGCGATATGGAAGCTGCGAAATGTGAACACCTCGCTAGCTCACGAATGCAACACTTGTTCGTGTACTGGTCGTGTGTTGAATCTTCACACCTCTGTGTACTGTATAGGTATGTTTTAAAAGTACATTTTCTTTGGAGGATTCAAGGTTTTTGGTCATTGTTTTTTCTTTTTTAACACAGTGTAATCTTTCGTAACATTCCGTAACCAGGCTAGTCACTAACAGTACATCGCAGATTGACAGCAGATACTAAATTATAATTGACCCAAAACGATGTAAACTCATTAAATAACTTAATCATTTACTCATTTAATTTTATATTCAACACAAGAAACATCTTGAAAATTCTACAACGAAACATAAAAACAACATGAAAGAAAAACACAGTAATTTTAAAATTTCAAGTTACCCGTGACAGAGCAAGGTCTTCACTGCGGGACTAAGTAAAGAGACTTGTTAACTTAACTTAACAATCTAGGTCGGCTGTCCGGACATAAAACAAAGAAATAATAGCCTATTAAAGTTTGTGGTATATTCTTAAGGATAACTACTCGTAACTTATAGAGAGTAAAAATGTACGTAAAATATAACTTTATTTTTTGCTGAGGCTGTTAATGATCCTTAGATTATTACTCACTACTGCCACGAATCAAATCAAAACTCATTTATTCAGCCTCGGCTGAGAATCAGTACTTTTTTTAACGCGAAAATTACACAACACAGTCCCCCATAACGCCTGTCCTTCGCCACTTCCTAGTGTTATTAATAAGAAGAAGAAGTAGGGCAACAAACTCATCAGCAACACAATGTGACGTAAACCATATATCATCCATATCTGCCTCGCCTTTTTCAACTATGTTAGTTGACTTGCATTTAACATACAGGAACTGCGTGTCCGATCCGATTTTTACAATTTACTTGGAGTACTTAGGAAAATAATTTACTTTCCAGTATTTCGATCGAAGGTTAACCTACGCTTTACGAGGTTGGTTCGTGGATGGGTGATCATTCATTACATATTAAGACTCCTCCGTGCCTCAGAAAGCACGTAAAGCCGTTGGTCCCGGCTGTCATTTGTAGATCACAGACACTCGTTACAGCTAGTCAGGAGTTTGAAAATCAGACAACCGGTATGGATGACCATCGATTGCTTAAATCATCACCTCTCCGTGCCGCGGAAAGCACGTTCACGTTAAGCCGTCGGTCTTGGCTGTCATAAGTAGATTTTCGACAGAAGCTATGGGTAGTCTGAAAGTCTGACAACCAGTTTAACCATGGGATCGTGTTACCCAGTAACTGGGTTGTGGACATCCGACAGGCAGTCGCTCTATGTAAAACACTGGTATTCAGCTGAATTTGGTTAAACTGAAAGCCAACCTCAACATAGTTAGGAAAATGCTGGGCAGATGATGACTTAGTGAAAAGTTTACAAGTTTCTTATGTTACATTACCTACCAAAAAAACATTTGACGCACTCTACTTTTCTTTACAAACTTTTCAATCCAATTCAGTGCCGTACGTATTAAAAGAATCTTAAGATGCTTTTAAAATATTATTAAAATTTGAAATATAAACAACTGTTGAATTTAAGTGCTAAGTTTGTGTCAGACGCATGCGTTTTCTTTGCCACCATCTTGTGCAGTGAGGCTTATGCAAATATTAACATTTACTTTTGTCATTTTCTTTTCCCCTCTGCGTTGCCCCTCTTTTGTGATGCGGTAAAGATGTTTTGATAATATCCGAAAGTATCTGCGAAATCTGTATCTAAACCACTGTGCGAACCCATAATTACTATTTTCTTGATATTTCACTAGTCAAATTATGTGATTTCTAGTTTTGTCATACCTATGTAATATAATACAAATTTGTGTTAGTTACACGGCATTTATAACTCAAGAGCGGCTGGACAAAGTTTTATGATTTTTATGTTTTAAGATTCATCTTCTATAACATTTTTCAAACGCAGCGCCGCCGTCTTGTATGTCATAACAGGTGACAAAGTTCTTCCCATTTGTTACATGATCAGGTAACAATTAGATATTTGACAAGTATTAAGCTAAAACCTAGAAGGCAACACTACATTAACTTTATTCAATCTAATGCAAGTTTGCCGGGCAGCTTGTTTTAATAATAATAAAATATTTTGTATGAAAATGGCATCAAATCTTTTCTTTAAAAACTAAATATAAATTAGGACTAGACATCTCATATTGACTTGCCACTTTAGATAAGTATGTCAAAGTACAAAGTAGTGTTTTCATGCGGTACTTTTGTACTATGTCTGTATGAAAACTTAAATATTGCTTTAGCAAATTTGTGTTGAGTACAAATGTATCAAAACCCGATTTACAAATGACACTCAATTATTCATTGTCTCTTAATATTATGGTTTGGTGATGAGTACTATCAAAGTACTGCACATTGTACTTGCAATTCTTAATAAAAAGTCTAACCAAGTCCAATAAGAAAAACAGCCGTTTTTTTCTTTATCTGGGATGTCAAACCTAATTGCTTTAATTTGTTTCTTCCACGTGCATCACTTGGCCAAAGTTTCTTCAGCAAATTGGCATTTCTCTTTCAGTACTTTTCTTATTGTATAATGAGTAAAAAAGATAAATAGCCTTAATTAAGTTAGGTATTGAAGGAAGGGAATCGACACAAATGTTAACAAAAAATCATAATCACAGTACGGATACCACGCGGATAAAAATTACAATAACGCGGCACGTCCCTACATTCGAACAAAGTTACAAAATGGCGCTGTACCAAAAGAACACACACTTAAAATGGCATTATCTTCTTATTTTTATATTAAACTTGAACTGGGAGGAAGTCTTGTAATCGCCTTAAGCTTTTCATCATTCAGAGACAGCTGTCGCCCCTGCGACATGTTCCCTTGATTTTTATCAAACTTTCTTAAAATTTTATTGCGGTATTGTTTAGAAGTCTTATAAAGTATTTTTAGGTAAGTTCCCTTTAAAAGTTTCCACGACGTGATGTTTTGTAAGGATCAGAATTTTGAGTCATTAAAGAGAGATAAAAGTGATATATGGGGTTATGAGTATCGATGGAATAAGAATAGGAAGAAAAAGTGGCATCAGTGATTGAAAAGTTTTGTAGAAATCGGTTTCCACACATGTTTTATTCTAAATTTTTGACATTATTAATTATGATGCGAAGAAACGGGGAACATTTCATGGGGCAAGGTTTGAGTCCGACCATAAGAACAGAAACCAAAACCAACGAAACGTTGGACATACCATACAAGATGGTTAGAATGACCCATCGTTCTAGCCATATTTTATCCTAAACTACAGTTATGACGACTAATACAAAAGTATGGAAATGGAGGAGCAATCCTGCAATGACTCACAAAAACAACGACAATTACAAGAAAATTATGATAAACTTAGACATGAGTTTGAGATATTATTCAGATAAAAAGCGGTTGTTAAACTCAGAAAGGATATTGATGTCACATGGAATCGAAACACTATACAGGGTGTAACGGAAAGGGTATATACATACAAACAGGGTGAATAGAGTATTTAATAACGAGTCTTTCCTCAAAATTTCAGCTCCCAACTAATAACTTTGAAACTTCACGATATTATTTAATATCGACAGTTTATTAAATGCAAAATCATAACAAACGTGTCACCGCACTATGAGGGTCATAATCCTGTCCGGCAAGGTTCAAGTATATCTATCTCGGGTTCTGCGCGCCTAGTACAGACCTATCGGGCTCTGCCTAACCGACGAAGGCGCGACGGCGAGGGCGGGCTCAACTTTACAATTATGTATGTATATGTATAAAAATGTTGCCATGTCGTTTCTTATCACCAAGAGAATCCGTGCCCTTCGGATGTATATACCCTTTCCGTTACACCCTGTATATACTAACAGACAAAATACGTCCTCTTAAAGATTGTTCTCTGAACTTTGAATCCAATAAAGATACAAAACACAATACACAAGAGTATTTCGTATATAAATCCATTATAACTTTACTATAAAACCTAAATAAAATTACAGCGTACCCGAATGATCCCATTCGATTCTCAACTATCGATATTATCGCTTTACCCTTTTACTATCGAATAAAGCTTTCATCTTTTGGACATTCGGTACGGCCATTTCGCATAATGATATTGGCCACTCTTTTACATACTCCGCGCATTTACTCTTTATTACATACATTTTAGGAAATTTTATTCAGAGTTGAAATATGTACCAAATAATGAAGAAAGTATAAGCGGGGAATTGTCTAGCATAGCCTATACCCTCCCTTCCAGGAATCTGGACAGCATGGTTGGTTCCAAGAAAAAAGTTTGGCAGTCGTTATGAGTAACCAAGAGCTCAAAAGCTTGTCAACCAGTATTACGGAAGAGTTTTGTGTTTTTAAGAAATAAGGTTGTAGAGGTCAAAAGTCGCAGTCACTCCTTGTAATAAGTAAGTTAACCCCAGCATAGTAAGTAAATAGCTAAGAGGATGATGATTACAAAAGTGTTCTAACAGTTGCTCGCTGTTTTGTTTTGTTAAAAATGTTGAATGAATTGCAGCTGCTAAATAAAAATTCATTTTTGCTGCAAACAGCTGTAGTGAGTTTTGTTTGCAAATGAATATACCTAGCACAAAGTTGTTTAGTTTTCAGATAAAAGTGTTGTTGGTTTTGCAAGCATATATAGCAGAGTAAAGAATAGTTCTGTTTTCATTTGAACTACTTTAATACTTAATGCAATCAACTTACTAAAACAGCATTGCTTGATAAAAAAAAACTGTCTTCTCCGACCTCATGGGCACCGTTCGTACTTTGCTGAAGCAGCTCTTTTCTGATAGAAATACAAACAGAAGGTATCAAAATTCAGTAAAAAAATATTTTTGTTCTTAAAACATTGTTCAACACTAGAATTTCTCTTGTAACGTGGGTGCGTTTATAAAGATTTAAACTCTTATACACAAACATGTAATCTCATAACCTTACTTGCCGCGTCACATACACCACGTCCATGGCCATGGCTTATCGAGCAAGCCTTTTATTCTTTAGCCGAATTTAGATTATTTTAAACTATGAAATATTAATTTGGATTGTAATATTTATTGTGTTTTTTCTGTGACTCGTATGTATTGTTTCTTTTATTTGTTTGACATTTTTACTATTTGTCATTTGGAGAATGATGTAATGTATTTTTTTAACACATTTGCTCGTAAAGGGTATCTTATTCCGCCAAATTCAGTATCGTAATGTATCTCATTACGCACTAGTGCGTAATGGTAATGTAAAACGCACAGTTTGTAAGATACTCCGACTTAAAACACTAATATCATAATGTACCTACTAGAAAGTTTTTTTGTTTTTTTTTGTTTTATTATTTCAATGCTATTTATTTGTTTACTTTAACTGGTTTGACGTCTTGGATTTGACATTTGTTTAATAATTTATGTACTTAATGTATTTTTTAATAATTGTTTAATCTGTATAATTATGACTTGTAAAAATCCCTTATCAATAAACTACTATGACTATGACTACATTACACTTATGTTAGATCACGCCTGTAATCCCTAATGGGTTAGGCAGAGGTGTATCTGTAGTACACCCACATTTCACCAGTTATAATTAAGTCCAATGTAATAGGGGCGAGTCTATAGACACTATTCGTCATTCTATAACTGCTTATTGCAGTACCAATTCGCAATTTAACAAGTCAACTATGTGGACAAAAAACAAGACAGTGTTAAATTCTGACAAGCCCTTACCGCAGTCAGGTCCAAAAATGATGACAGACAAATTGGCATCCTTAGGTACCATTTTTTTCGTACAACGCGTAACACGACTATCTATATTCCGTTAGTAGCTGATAACTTATCTAGCAACAAATTGCCCTGTATAATTCATAGAGGTTGCCAGGTGACAGGGGTACGCAGTTCTGTCTTAAATTATGTGCATACATTCATACATAAATGTTCTTATATCTATTGTTGGAGTAGAGAAAAAACCCTCCATATTTGTTTGTATTCATTATTTTGAAAGCATTATGTTGTCCCTTTGGACGTAAAGGGATATTTTTGTTCCATGAAGGTAATGAAATGGTATCGATAGGCAGGAATAGCTTTTATTATTATTATGTTTTAGTGAGATTGTATCTCATTTTCAGGATTTTATCTCGATTTTTGGGAATGTTTTCTCAAATCTACATAATCAATGTACTCTTGTGCACAAATTATGTAGACTAAAAAGATACATAGTGTTTCTACATACAGGGTGGCAGGGATATCGACTAAACATTTGATACCGAGGATTCAGGACATGATTGTTGACCATCCAAAGTAAAATATTTTCGTCAGTTATTTTTATTTTTTTAACAAACTGCAAAAAAGGAGGAGGTTCTCAATTCGGTTGGGTTTTTTTTGGGTTTGTTATCTCAGTACTTCGTCCTTTATAGACCGATTTTCAAAATTCTTTTTTTGATAGGGTATACTAACAGATTGGTCCCATTTGTATCAAAACTCATATTTGATGAGGGATCCTCGAGGTATCGAGAGAACTCCTCAAAAAATATAGGTACACACGCACCGATTTTAATATTTTTAGTAACAAATGAAGCATTTTTATTTAGAAAGTATCATTTGGTGAAGAAAAACTGATGAAGAAGACAGGCAACGGAACTCTTCAACGCATAACAGATGGTGGCCAATAATGTTCAAAACGAAACCACCAAAGCCACAAACTTCCGAAACTGGAGTTATTTTCACCTGTTATTTTTTTTTTAGAAGTCGGTTGTTTGTTTTCTAAAAAAAATCTTTTCGGCCCTGACAAAACAATAATAATTCGGGAAGCTAAATTTAACCGACTGCCTTGTTGTTTAAAAACCCGCAATTGCTTCTACTCTACTGCCAAGCATGCAGTACTTTATGCTCAGGATCGACTCTTGGGACGAACTTATAAGTTTATCCGTCAAGAATTTTTGGGTAACAAACAAAGACATACATACATACTTACCATAGACGGGGACATGGGATCAAAGTTGTCGGAGACAAAACGTCATCACTAGATCAGCCGCCATTGCGATGACGCGGGCGGTCCAGCGGCGAGCGGGGAAGGCGGGACGAGGTGACGCACGATGGCCGCTGACATGCGACGAATTCATTGAAGCCAAGCTCGGAACCAAAGCGCGCGTTTCTTCCGTTCAATAAAACCACGCCTATTGATACAGTCCGCTATTTTATTTAAATAACATCGAGGGATCCCCAACATATGGTCCTCTCACCGTGGAAAAGGACAGTAAGAACGTCTTGAAGCTTTTGGAGACTATCCGTGCCACAATCAAGAAAATTTGATTCGTCGTAGGCGCCAGCCATTACGCGACGACTTTCGAGGAGGTCAAGGAAAGACATTTGAAGGACGAACAAACCGTCTCATCGCTGGATAAAGGATAAGACATCTTGTGAGTTCGTTCCTGTTTATTCCTCTTATTTCCCCTCTTCTATTACCTAGTCAAATTCATATTTCCCTTCTAAATATCTTACGCATTTTGCTAAAACTTGAGTCAGTGCTTTGTGCATTCTTCATACGTTGCATCCAATAGAATAATGCTACGTTAAAATATTTTAGCAAACCTATTACGTTTAGGTTTTTGTGAGTTAATTACTTGCAGTCATAAAACTCGACCGTTGAATGCTTAGCGCATGAATCATCTTGTTTACTACAAATCGAATCGCACAGTCATTAAGCACAGCTACGAACATAGTTATAACTATTGCACATTGCCTAATTACTGTACATTACGAAGCTTGCTAGTTTAAATCAGCTGTTGTCTTTATTACGATTTGAGTTTCGTTTAGTAAACATGTCCGAACTTAAAACTTTAATTAAAAAACGCTCAGCTATAAAGTCAAAGCTCACTATTTTTGGCAATCATATTAAATTAATTGAAACTGCTAATACTTTAACAGAATTACAGATCATAGATTTAGAGTGCCGCTTACGAAAATTTGAGCCCTTATGCGATGAGTTTGATGCGTTACAGACTGAAATCGAGATCCTTACTGATGAGCCACAAACCGAAGAAGTTCCCGCGGAGCGTGTGCAGTTTGATAACGACTACTACTCGTTGGTGGCCAAAGCCAAGAGCCTGCTTGCTGCCAGAGAAAAGGGCAGTGGATCTGTGGCCGACTTCAGCGATGCAGAATCAGGTGGGCGAGTGAGAAATTTGGTTAGGTTACCTAAAATAGACTTACCACATTTCAGTGGTGGCTATCAAGACTGGCTTGAATTTAAAGACACATTCCTTTCTCTTATACATAACAGTGATTGCATAGATAATATAAATAAATTCCACTACTTACGGGCTTCTCTAAAAGGGAGTGCCGCTCTGATAATAAAAAACATAGATTTTAAAGGTGACAATTATAAAATTGCATGGGAGTTATTGTGCGACCGATTTGACAATAGTCGTTTGCTGATTAATAACCACTTACAGGCTTTGTTTAATGTAGATCCAATTCGATCAGAATCATGTAGGTCGATTCAACATCTTGTTGATGTAACTAACAAGAACATCAGGGCTCTCGCGTCTTTGAAAGAACCCACCCCGGATACGCTCGTAATTTATATGATGTCTACTAAACTTGATAGTGTGACGGCTCGAGAGTGGGAGGAACACAGGAATACATTGACTTCATCCCCCACCCTATCACAGTTCACAACATTTTTAAATAACAGAGCCAACTTATTATCTTTCAAACGTTACTGACAAACATTCAACCGTACAGAAATTAAATGCAATAGCTCCAGAGATCAAAGTTTTGGAAAAGAGCTCACTGCACCTCCTAGGTTCTCCTATTTTTGAAGACAGCTTTTCTCATTTCATTGACGACAAAATCAAAAATTTTAATGACATTTCAGACAGACTTTCTAAAATTAATTTACATTCCGCATTCACCCTAATTAGATACTGTTGTTTTGGTCCAAATTTTATGTATTATCTACGCTGTTGCCCTTTATGGAAGCAGCCACACCTCTTGGAAAAAATTGATCAAATTATTCGCTCTTCATTAACATCGATTTTGAATGTGGCCTTGGATGACCGAGCGTGGCTGCAAGCCACTTTACCTATCCGCTTTGGTGGTCTCGGCGTCCGTAAAATTTCCAGTATAAGCTTACCAGCGTTCCTGTCCTCTGTACACAGCACTGAAAAGTTGACCAGCACTATATTAGCCTCCTCTCTGGTCCACTCTAAGGTGCCGTGTTTGACCGATGCGGTGAACGCTTGGAAAATGGCTTGCCCGGATACAGATCAGCCCGTGAACCCATCTTCCCAGAGACAGTGGGATGAGCCGCTCTGCAGTTTGGTACGAAATAATCTTATAAATACGTCCACCAATACTGCTGAGCGTGCCCGCCTGCTGGCTGTGGGTGGGTGGGAGTCGGGCCTTTGGCTTCAGGCTTTACCGTCATCCAACATTGGCACTATGTTGGATGACACTACCTTCCGGCTCGCTACCTGTCTACGTCTGGGCGCTCCTTGCGGAGCTCCGCATCGCTGTCAATGCGGTGAAGCTGTCGACTGCTTCGGACACCATGGCCTGTCTTGCGGTAGAAGCGCTGGTCGCATTGCTCGTCACGCCAGCATAAATGACATCATCCGCCGTGCTCTTGTCACCGCTGGGGTGCCAGCTATTTTAGAACCCAACGGCTTAGCACGCGACGATGGGAAGAGACCAGACGGTGTAACCATAATGCCTTGGAAGTTGGGTAGGCCTTTGGTGTGGGATGCAACATGTGTCGATACCCTTGCGCCATCCCATCTTCCTAGTACGGCGGGTTGTGCTGGTGCGGCTGCCGCAGGTGCTGAAAACCTCAAACGGCGAAAATATAACAACCTTATTGGAAGTTATATATTTGAACCGTTTGGGGTTGAAACACTCGGGCCATGGGGTCCGAATGCCCATCTAGTTTTCAGGGACATCGCCAAGCGTTTGGTCGACTCTTCACGTGACCAGAGGGCTGGCCTTTATTTCGGTCAGAGAATCAGCATTGCCATACAACGTGGCAATGCGGCTAGTCTTCTGGGCACTTTTCCCGTTGATAGCGATGCGGATGAGTTTTTTGATGCCCTATAATAGGTTTACTGTTCTTTTGTTTGTTTATTTTTAGGTATGTATGTAACCAGTTAATTTAGAATAGTTTTATTGTATAGTTATAGTATTGTATGATTAAAAAAAGTTCAAACTTATTAGAAACTTTAGAAGAGAACAATAAAAATAATAAAATAAAATCAGAACCTGTAAAAGCCAAGAGTTTAATAATAAATAATAGTACTAATAATACAAATAAAAACAAACGTAAATCATGTCCATTATGTAACGATGAGTCACATCAGCTGTTCAATTGCGAGTCCTTTAGAAGTCTTCCAATAGAATCACGGATTTCAAAAGTGAAGGAGTTCAATGTGTGCTTGAACTGTTTACGTTTCGGTCATGTAGCAAAGAAATGTTTTTTGTCACACTGCAAATATTGCAAGGAAAAGCATAACACTCTTTTACACATAGAAAAAACCGAGCCATCTGCTTCTCATGATTCGTCTTCTTCGTCAACAAAGGATATTGTCTTGACAACTGATGTTCTACCGGTTACTACTCCGACGCGTGTTTTTCTTTCCACAGCGTTGGTGAGAGTGGTTGACAGCAAGGGCAACAAACACACTGCCAGGGCGATATTGGATAACGGTAGTGGAATAAATATCGTTTCCGAAGCTTGCTGCGGTAAGCTGGATGTGCCGAGGCGGAACGTGAGCTCCACGGTATCAGGTTTTAATAATCATGTATCCAATAGTACACAGTCTTGCAATCTAACAATTGAGTCATTGCATACTAGCTATAGGACTAACATTGATTGTCATGTGTTTACCAACGTCACCACAGCAGTACCAATCACATACATAGACACACAACACATTCAAATCCCAGCGGGCTTAAGTCTATCTGACCCCTCTTATAACATACCTTCTAAGGTCGATCTTCTTATCGGGGCAGATATCTTCTGGGATATTCTAGGAAACAAAAAGATAAGCCTAGGCAAGCATCTGCCTACGTTACGTAGTTCGGAGTTTGGATGGATAGTCACTGGTCACATCTCAAGTCCGAAAAGTACGAGTACATTCAGTCAATGTCTTTTTACTCAAGGTCAACTTGATATTGATCTCACTCGTTTTTGGGAAGTAGATAGTGTATCTCTTGAGCATTCTCAATCCGCAGAGGAACGCGCGTGTGAAACTGGATTTACTGTCAACACAATTCGTAATGACGATGGTCGCTTCGTCGTCACCATTCCTCTCAAACAAGACCCCCAAGTCTTAGGCGATTCTTTTGAGATGGCCAAGCGCCGTTTTTTATCGCTCGAGCGAAAATTTGAACGAGAACCTATTTTCAAGGAGAAATACTTAAGCTTCATGAAAGAATACGAGCGATTAGGTCACATGACTGAAAATAAAACTCTTTTCCCTTACAGTGACAATACTAGCTACTACCTTCCTCATCATGGCGTACTTCGGGAGTCCAGTACAACGACAAAGTTGCGTACGGTCTTTGACGCTTCTGCCGTCACCACTTCAGGAATTTCCTACAATGAAATTCAGATGGTCGGCCCTACTGTCCAAGACGATCTCATATCAATACTCCTCAGATTCCGTCAGCATAAATTTGTAGTTTCGGCAGACATTGAAAAGATGTTTAGATCTATAGATATAGTACCCAATCAACGCTCATTACAGCAAATAATATTTCGGTATGATTCCACACATCGCTTAAAAACTTACACACTTAATACAGTTTGTCAGGGGACTGCATCAGCCCCTTATCTCGCAACAAAATGTTTGAGCAGTCTGGCATCCACAGTAAACGATAATAATGTCAAATACAGTATATCACACGACTTTTACTGTGATGATTTATTAAGTGGATCCAGTACTGTAAGCGAAGCTATAAAGTTATGTAAGGGAATTATAGCCGCCTTAAACTCGGCAAAATTTAATATTCGCAAATGGAAATCTAATAATGCATTAATTCTTAACGAACTATTTTCCGGAAAAACAGTAGATTCAAATACAGTTTTGGATCTGTCGGATAATGTAAACACATCCTCAAAAACATTAGGTTTATATTGGCTTTGTCAACAGGATAACTTATCTTTTTCAATTAATATTGAACTTCATGAGAAGGTTACCAAACGCAACATTCTTTCTGTTATAAGTCAAATATTCGACCCATTAGGTCTTGTAGGACCATGCGTTGTCGAAGCCAAATTAATTATGCAGAAATTATGGGTCAATAAAAGCTCTTGGGACGAAGAAGTTTCGTCAGAGATATTACATCTCTGGTCTTCATTTGCTAACACATTACCCTGTCTTAATAAGTTACAAATTCCTCGATGGGTTCTTAGTGATCTTTGCATAAAGATTGAAATCCATGTGTTCACAGACGCTTCAGAAAGTGCGTATGGGGCATGCGTCTACATTAGGTCTGTGTGTAGCTCAGGGATTGTGCGTGTTCAGCTCTTAATTTCGAAAAACAAAGTTGCTCCAATTAAACCAACAACTATCCCACGTCTTGAGCTGTGTGGGGCTTTGTTAGGTGCAAGACTGTGTACTAAAGTTAAAAAATCTCTTACCTTAAACATTAACATGTGTCGTTTTTGGTGCGATTCTACAATCGTATTAGGGTGGTTAACCACCCCTTCAAATCAACTTAATCAATTTGTACGTAATCGTGTTAATGAAATCAAAGAAAGTACCAGCGGTCACACGTGGAGCTACGTGCCGTCTAAGGAGAACCCGGCAGATCTGGTTTCTCGCGGGGTGAAGGCTGATATTATCAGCGACGCCTCGTTGTGGTGGTCGGGCCCATCGTATTTGCTAGAGTCAGAGCGTTGTTGGCCAAAATTGCCTAATCAATCTCAAAAGCAGGACCTTCCGGATCTTCAACCTTGTCTTGTGATAAATAATGACGTTAGTAAGAACGATAATGATAAATTATTTACAAAACTTATTCCTAAATATTCACAATTTACACGTTTACAAAGAGTTATAGCCTATATACACAGATTTATTTATAATTGTAAGAACAAAACCAACAGATTATGCGGTCATCTTTCTTGTAAGGAATTGCAAAACTCATTTAATTTTATTATACACACCGCGCAGTTAGAAATGTTCGCCAATGAATACCATATCTTAAAATCAGGTCACGCACTACCAAAGAAAAATAAATTAATATCATTGACCCCATTTCTAGATTCAAATGATATCTTGAGAGTAGGTGGTAGACTTGATAATTCGCCTTATTGCTATGACACAAAGCATCCTATATTATTATGCAGCAAACATCATTTAACGAAAATCATATTTCATATGCATCACCTAAAGCTTTTACATGCTGGACCTCAGCTATTGTTGTCTAATATTCGTCAAACCTTTTGGCCATTAGGAGGAAGAAATCTGTCTAAGTACATAACGAGAGGTTGCATAAAATGTTTTAGATTTAAAGCCAGCAATGTTCAGCCCATAATGGGTCAGTTACCTGAATCCAGAACTACACTGGAATTCCCTTTTTTACACTGTTCGGTGGATTATGCAGGCCCAGTTATGATAGCTACCCGCAAAGGTCGAGGTTGCCAACTAATTAAATCTTACTTGTCCATTTTTGTCTGCTTAGCTACAAAGGCTGTGCATTTGGAACTCGTTACAGATCTTACTAAGGAGGGATACATGGCTGCTCTAAATCGGTTTGTGGCTCGTCGAGGGAAGCCTCAAAGTATAACTTCCGACAACGGAACTAATTTTGTTGGTACATGCAACGAATTACATCGCTTCTTACAGGACTCCAGTTCCCAAATTAGTTCTGAAGTCGCCCAAGAGGGTATAGACTTTCGATTCATTCCCAGCTACACACCACATTTCAACGGTATGGCTGAATCTGCTGTCCGTTCTACTAAATACCATCTTCGTAGGCTTCTCCAACTTACGCATTTCACGTACGAAGAAATGCACACTTGCCTGACTCAAGTGGAAGCCATCCTTAATTCTCGTCCTATCACTGCCTTAAATTCTGATCCTACGGATTTCACACCCTTAACACCTGCCCACTTCCTAATAGGACGATCACTTGTGTCTGTCCCTCATCCAAAGCTGACAGACAAAATATCAAGCCTTGAGCGATACAAACGAATCGAGTTCGTCAAGCAACATTTCTGGAAACGATTCTCCCATGAGTACGTCATCACACTGCAACAAAAGACGAAGTGGCCTACTGCGTCAAGCGAACTGAAATTGGGTTCTTTAGTCCTTATAAAGGACAAAGCGCTACCGCCGTTACGTTGGGCCTTGGGTCGTTGTGTGGCCGTTTATCCAGGAGCTCAGGATCAAGTCGTTCGAGTCGCTGACATAAAAGTCAAGGGAGGAACCATTATTCGAAGGGCGTTTAATAACATTTGTCCCCTTCCAGAACCTGTTTGTTGAATCAGCTGCCTACCTAACCTACCTACTTCAACCCGGGGAGTATGTCGGAGACAAAACGTCATCACTAGATCAGCCGCCATTGCGATGACGCGGGCGGTCCAGCGGCGAGCGGGGAAGGCGGGACGAGGTGACGCACGATGGCCGCTGACATGCGACGAATTCATTGAAGCCAAGCTCGGAACCAAAGCGCGCGTTTCTTCCGTTCAATAAAACCACGCCTATTGATACAGTCCGCTATTTTATTTAAATAACATCGAGGGATCCCCAACAAAGTTTTTCACATTTCCTTGACATGCCCGCTCTATAGTATTTTAAATCTCTTTGGTACGAAACCAAAATCTGGATGGAAGTATCTCTTTTTTATATAGCTCTCCTTCTATTACAAGGCATTTAAAAATTACTGGCACAACGTGTGTACATGTTTGTATTAAGTACTCTTTGAGAAATACAACTATTACTTTTCATACGACTAAACCCACCACCATATTAACTGTTCAGGTACGTTGACACAGTTTCTGAACAAGACCAACCCGCAGTAAGATAGTCAACCTAATTATTTTAATTAAAAAGCCGAAACTATGAAACTGTTAAGGAAAAATGGTTAAAATGCATGAAAAAGCGAAGCCCAACACAACGGTGGTAAGGTGCGCAACAAAAATTTAATTTAGCTACGTTACGAAACTTACTATGACCTCTCTTAAATTACTGACGTGGTGGTACCGGCAAACTTTTCTTATTAGAGATCGCAGACATTTTCGAACAACTCCGCCGGACATAGAGACACCTATTTTATGTCTTTAATTTTATGATGTACTTTCTCGTTTTAAATCCTAATGATATTAAACGCTAAAGTTTGTGAGTTTGGATAGATGGATGGATGTTTGTTACTCTTTCACGTAAAAACTACTGAATGGATTTTAATAAAATTTGGTGTGAAGTTAGATGACACCCTGGATTAACATATACTACTTTTTATCCATGTATTCCCACGGGAACAGGACCTACGCGGGTGAAACCACAGGAAGTCATAGGCAGGATAGGCAGTCGGCTATGCCTGACCAACATAACCAAGTTACTGGGTAACACGACAGCTCTTGGTTTGATAGGATGTCAGAATTTCGGGGTTTTAAGAGACAATTGACACAGATGTGCAGTTGACAGCCGGGACCAACAGTTTCACTTGCTTACGGAATAAGGACGCACTGATACGTAATTATTGCCCGCCTATCCACGGACCGCAGCCAGCGCAGCTTAATTAAATGCGAATTTTCTCCGTTTTGAATGATTTACCACTACATATCATTATCTGTATTCTCTAAAGAGTAGAGCAGAGGTGTACCGTTGTCAAACCACATTTTGCTTGTTTTGTTCAATCCTGATAGAATAGGGCATACCTATTGCCACTGCTATGGGCACAAATGCATACCTTGGGCTGTTACTGAGAAGTTTTAGATGGAAAAACACAATAACACTTTTTCCGACCCGTTAATCGTACCCAATACTGTTGCAGTAGCTCTTGTGGCCACTAGACGAAGATTCATCATTTTCTTATTTTGAACAGCTTTTATTGTATGGCTTTACTTATTGCATGTTTCGTTTACGAGTTGCAATAAAATGCCATCATTTTTATTATCACTCAAAATTGACTCAAAATGAAATCTTCAAACTACCAAATAACATTAAATTCTGTATTTTTCTTTTATTACCCACGGACAGAGGTCCTATCGCAGTTCGCAATAAAGTTGTATGCTCCCACGATTTATGACTGGTCGGTTGGTCCTGATAATAAGAAAAAACTTAATATCTACGACGACAATAGACCTTGGAAAACTTTATTTAGTTCTCTCGGATCATGTTTTTGAGCAGTTTTAGATAGCTCAATTTTCGTATTACCAGTGGGTCATGGAGTTGTGACTTGGTATGTAATTTTTAGTGAAAATCCGGCACCACGCACACATAGTAAAGGGTTATGCAGCTGAAATACATATTTACTTACTCATACACAATATTGATTTTATCGCAAATATAAACATGTATTTCATAGATAAACTGTGAAAAACTAAGATTGTTTTGAAGTTGTCACTTTTATGAGTATGAGCAACAGAGTGTAAATGTTCGCATCGCAAAGGCAGGATCCTCTGATCTACCGGGTATTGTGTCTGGTGAGCTACTACTTTGCTCGGATAAAATTAACTTTTCAGGCGAAATAGATACTTGTAAGTATTTCAAAATGACTTCAATAATAAAAAAATACTAAGTAACATCAAAAGTATTACTATTTTAGGATTCCTCAACAAACAAACACGCTGACAGGATTTTAATACATAACTCTGGATCCCAAATAAGGAGAAACACCAACGGAAAACTTTGAAATTTTCCATCGGCTCATGGGTCCAGAACCATGTTGGAACTGAACTCATAGTACGAACGAGTGTCCCTTCCAACCCGTATATTAAATTCCAAGTGTTTTGTTAAGTTATGTACCCAACCAGCTTAACATTCTTTCACAAAAACTTATGACCAACCTAACAACAACAAAGTAATCCCCTCCGACTCGCATACCTAACTAAAGAAAATCACAAGAGAAAGTTGCAAAGATACATCTTTAACGGTCGATAGAGTTTTGAAAGATGCCGGAAAAGAACTTTAGTCATGGATAATAAATACTTTTCAGGAGGAAACGATGTAGGGAGATGAGGAAAGTTGGACGGCTCGCGAACTAACGGCGTATTTTAAATATACGACCGACGACCAGACGGCTAATAATTTGCAAATATTTTTGAGTAAAGGAAAGGATTCACTTGGAGCAGAGGATTAAAATCTATTTCTTGGGAGAAACCTTGGTCTACGATCTACTAGGGGTAATGAAAGTATTTTATGAAATGACACTGACATAACTGACCTTAAAAAGGAAAACAAAATTGACAACTATTTTCGAGGGACCTATGATTGTGAGAGCTTTCAATGAACATCCACATGCCCAGGAGTAGTAACCACAACTAACGATCGCGGGTTCATACCTCATCAGTGTGTATACCTTATTAATTTACCACTTCTTTCGAAACATTGAAAAAAAACATCGTCTTGTCCTAGCATCAATCACTTTAAGAAGACGAAAAACCTATCATCCCGCAGACCCACATTTGCTTCTCATAAGAGGAGGCCAGCAATGAGAACATTATAAGCTGCTTAGCTTGTTTTGTTTTCCAAACATAGATTTTTGTACAAAGAGAAAATGATGCAGAAAGCAGTAGAAAATAAAATAACCCCGTTCCTTTCATAGAACACTTTTCAGTTCAACAATATTTCTATCTCACATAGTTTCCGCATATCACTAAAGCCATAAGCAATGTTCAACCTGAAGTTCAACCAAGCATACCCAAAACCTTTATACGAACGAAAACGATTTGATTTATACTTTCAAGACCGCTTTCCAAGTGACGGGACACGAGAAAAGCATTCTAATATTATCTCCTTACGTAGAAAACAACGAAAAATCCACGATTCCAACACGAAAATACGTTACTTCATATCCCGGGAATAATAAATCTAAAAGGGGACGCATCTGTCAAAAGTGTAAAATATGTATTTCTTGTAACGCCTGCCTTGTCTTTTATACTTAAGAACAAGATGCATTACTAGTGTAGGAGCCAGTTTTAAAATATATTTTTGACGTTAATGCACAGACCTGCCTGTGTATCTTTTTCTTGCCAAAAAATCTTTTTGCTTTGGAACTTTTCTCGGCGGGAAACGCAGTATGATCACCTCTGGCTGTCATTGTGGCAGATATGTCATAAATCACTCAGATTTTATTCCTAGAGTCTAAGCATAGGCAAAGTCTAACTTTTCCCGATTCTGGAAGTGCTCGATTTTTTTTAATAATGCTATGCTTTAGAAACAAAAACACATACCTATAATTTATTGAAAACTTGAGATTGGCTGCATGCGTTTTCTCCTTCCATATATTTCAATTTCTCTTGACAAAGATTTTTTGTTTATGTGGATTATTGTGGATATACCTAAGATATATTTTTAACCGACTTCAAAAAAAGGAGGAGGTTCTCAATTCGGTTGTATTTTTTTTAGGGTTTGTTACCTCAGTACTCCGTTATTAAAATTTATGGACCGATTTTCAAAATTGCTTTTTTATTTGATGGGGTATACTAACAGATTGGTCCCATTTTGTTTGTATCAAAACTCAGATCTGATGAGGGATCCTCGAGGAATTGAGGGAACTCCTCTAAAAACATAGTTACACATGTACCGATTTTTACATAGTAACAAGTAAAGCATTTTCATTAAGAAAAATACTGATGAAGAAGACAGACAACGGAACTCTTCAGCGCTTCATAGCAAATTAGTCGCGATTGCTACAGTCACATGTCTGTGTATCATAGTTTATGTATTTCCATAACATAACATTACGCCTGTCTATTTTAAAAGGGGCCCGGCACAGATGTTCAGATTCATTTTTAGAAAGAACTTCTTTAGCAATTTTTAAACGATTTGAATCATTCTTTCAAGTTTTGAAAGACTTTCTTTACATACATAGAAACTAAAAATTGCAAAATAAAAACTTTTTACAAAAAAAACCGAGCTACCGACTTCCGAAACTGGAGTTATTTTTCACCTGTCAGTGTTTTTATTGAGAAGTCGGTTGTTTTTTTTGTAAAAAAAATATTCCTAAGTCTATTTTGGTTTCGTATTTATATACCCTTATGTTTCTTCTGCCATATTTTATAATATAATATATTATCTAAATCATTAGACGATAGAAAATTTTATCTTTACTTGTATAGACGCCACCACATCAACCTACCCCAATGTGACAAATTTCTTTAATAGGTTTTCAACTTTATTCTAAACACAATAAGGTGTATATTCAATTTGGAAAAATTTTCCGTTTGGGGTAGGTTGATGTGCTGGCGTCTGTACATACATTTTTAATTGATTAATAAACATAGTCAACTATTTATTTATTTAATACTTCAAGCACATAAATATACGCTTACCACAACTATTCCCTAATCTAGTTCCCTCACTCCGGGTATTTATACATATTCTCAGTCTGACGTCAACGGTACAATAGTTTTATACGGTTTCCTCGTATTGCCTTACTAAGTTTATAGCCCTGGCCTAAGTTTGTAGCCTATCTCTAGTACGGATCTGCAAACTGGTTGTAAAACCGGAGTAGATTTTTATTGGTTCCATTTTGGAATACGCATTCGTGGAATCTATCGTAACTGGTATATTCTATTGCCCAAATTTTGTGTTACTCTGTAAGATAATATTCTACTATTCCTATGGCTTTTCGGAACATTGTTCAAAAGTAGGGTGAAGTGGGAAAAAAGATAAATGGGCTAGAGTCGTCACGCAGTAAAAGTCAGGAGACGACGTTGAACTGATGACTTAGAGACCTTTAAGGTAGAATGCAACACAAAGGAATGTTTGAGTTCGTTTCGGTGTTTCTTCTCAGGAAACACCGAATACATAGTTTTAAAAACTCGGTCCGTGCTTGTGGGAGCTGCAACACACACAGAGAAACACAACCACATAGATTCACTCGTCAAACATAAAATGCCTATCTTTTTGCGTTGGGGGTTGAAACTGTTTACTTGTTACACGATAAAAGTGTTCTATTCATCACCTTATTTACAGAAATACGTATCATTTGTAAGTACCTACCATTTGCCTAGCAATGGAAAAATACAGAATAAGTAAAAGAGTTCAAAAAATGTTTTTTTTTGTATTTGAGAGTTCAATATAAATAGCCTTGAACTTTTCAATGAAGGCTCAGACCAACGTAAAGCTTATGCCAATATTTATTCATATTCATATTCATATTCATATCTTTATTTATATCTTTATCTTTTTTTTTTATTTAAAGTCGATAGGAAGCAAATCTGCCAATAAATTCAGTTTATTTATCCACAAATAACCGAACTCCCAGTGCCAATTCCATTTCGTTACTTGACATTACAAAATGGAATATGCAGAGCCTCACACATTAAACAGAATTAGGTCATATATCCGGGGTAATAGATTCAAATCCGCAACAAGTACAATTCTGAGCGGATCTGCCAATACCACTTTGATCAGTGGCATCCGCAAACGCCGACTGAAGGATGGCTAGCCGGTCATGCAGAAGTTATCGCTTATTGAAATCGATCCCGCGACCAGTACCTACCGGTATCCGATTTTTCACAGCACTATTATGAAGTGACGTCACGTTCACTTGAACTAGGTTAACCTGGAGGTTTGAAAGAATTTGAGCTGGTAAATAAAACTAGCTTATAGGAAGTTTATTTACACAAAACTCAAGGTGCAAAGGTGACCTACTAGTTTATTCTGAACGGAACTCTTACCAGCATTTTTTTACATATCCATCGTTTACAGTTTACTCGTTTATATTGCTTGGCTCCAGCTCATGCGGGCACGGTAACTATATTAACGGCTCAATAGAAGAAAAGGGCAGTGTTTATTTAATGATATTTTTTTACCACCAATAGTCAAACACTTTCAAATTAAAATAGAAAAAAATATGTATTTTCAAACAACGTTGTCTCACACTTAAAATGTGCACCCAACAACCAGTGTTGCGAAAGTTTGTAAGAATGGATGGATGTTACTTTTTCACGTATAAATCACTGAACCAATTTTGATGAATCTTTACATTAATATAGTATACATCAAAATAAAACATAGGTAGGTCTTTTCAAGGTATTGTGTGAATTGTCTAAAAAGTCGGATAAAATTCTGCTATTTTAGCGTGATATGCTGGCGTGCACTGCGAAGCCATTAAAAAAGTTACAAAAATATGTAAGTGGATAATAATCGGAATTAGGAGCTCCTTAAATATAAAGCAGTGTCTGACAAATAAACAAATAAAGTAGCAAGCAACAAAAGCACTCTTATTTGGAACCTCAAAGGAGATGGACAAAAATGACATTCCATGTACACATACATAGTAAATACATTGTAAAATAAAAATAGAAAAATGAATTCTTACGTAGTTTTTAGCTTCTCTGAACTTGTCAGTTTTTATTTCAAAATAATAAGTAATGCAAGATGAATTCAAAGAACCGGTTGTCAAGTTCCGCCATAATGGACCACAGAGAAAGATAAATAACACAAAGGACGTTCCAAATCACGTGTACTACTTGTAGAAAATGTGTGATATGGTCGACAAATGCATATTATGCATTATATTAGGAACATTTTATTCATACGATTGTATTCATTGGTATTTGTTGCATTTTATAAAATAGTCTTATCAATATTATAATATATTTTAATGCGTTTTTATCTAATTCACCCAAAATAAGCTTTAAAACGTGACAAGTTTACTGGTTTGACATTGACAGTGTGTTTTTGTTTATGTCAAATGACAATATAATGTCATTGTCAACGTCCCTATTGTGTTTGTGTTTTGCGATTATTTTCTGATACCTTCTACCACATGATTACCTTGCTAATACTGGACTCTGATTTAGTTTACTTTTCTTATGTATTATTTGACACAGAACATGACGGTGATTCTGTCTTGTATGCTATTTTAGGGTACTACTGTAATTGCCTTGTAGGGAACACGACCGTTGGCTCTTGTTGTCACGGTATGACAATAATCTGGTACCTTGGTTGGGCAAGACACCAAAACAATATTCAAACGCCAGCAGGATTTTTAAATAACAATTCAAGAATATTAGACTAATGTATACCTACAAAAGCGAATCTTTGTCCGGCAATCACAATGATAAAATAATGTATCCATCTATGCTTGTATTTGTTTTACTATGTTCAAAGCAGTTATTTATATAATGACTGAAGCACTACAAAACCTTAAACTTAATGCTGTCTAGTGTATGAATGAAATAAATATATTCTGTTTTATCAAAGCTGGTTGGTAGACCTGTGACTCGTTTAACACTAACTCATCGCTGTAATGTATATTGAGTTATATAGGTAGGCATTTACGATAGGTATATTATAATGTAACAAAATATTTTTATTTATTTTCTGTAATAAATAAATAATTATTTATGCTCTTTTGTTTTATTTTGTGTTTTTCTTGTTAATTGGACAATAAACCTGTTTTGGTCAATAATTCTTTTAAGTATATTTTTATGGCAACCCCATCAAAATATACTTTAAAGAAAAACATTGTAATCTAATATACTTTGTTATTGCTGTCTGATTTTAATAAATAATTCATTAAAGCGCCTTATGGTTTTTAATAGCAAATCCTATTCTATGCACTTATTGCCAGCAATCTGTCTAAAGGTTTAGTGAAACTGTTTACGTCTATTCTGTTGTAATGACAAGTTCTGTAAGTGTTTTATTTATTGCAATTCAATGTACCAATATTCACGAATAATGAACACCAAAAATCGTTGGTGTACATTGGATTCGATAACTATGCCAACGCCCATACAGAAATTGGCCATGTCTTTTATATTAACCATTTTATACCTCGTTTAAACTTCTTTGCCAACAGTTCACAACTTCATCGCGACCGCACGCTCGGTTGACTCGCGTCGTTGTCACCTTTTCTGTTTCGCATCAAAGGCTCCCTTTTGATCGGTTTCCATGGCCCTAATTAGCAGTACCTCGTTCAACATTCGTTCGACTGGAAGATATTGTTTATTGGCAGTAGATCCGCCGTACTGGAGCTCCAAGGGACCTATTGGCACGGAAAATTGAGGCAAAATCGCGCACTAAACGCCTGGCCCCGTTCCCTATGAATCTTGAATTATTTTGATATGGCGCGCCAACCGTGAAGTTTGCCGATTAATTAGGACCTTCGATTAATTACACGTATGATATAACACTAATTAAATTTGTTGTGGTGTTGATTGGTATGTAATTTGAAAATTCCAGGCTTATTTTCAGAGTCTGCTTCGTTGAATTGTGTATATCAAATGTCTAATAAATTACATACATAACCTAACGCTTAAAACACGCGTAAATCATAATTATTAAACTAAAGCTCATGTAAATTGAAACATTCCACTAATATTACTGATAACAACCATCTTGAAATTAGTTTAATTAATTTATCTGAAAGACAATTTTATTTCAGTAAAGTACCGTCTTGCTATTATTTTCTAATCCAGTGCCTATCGCAAGTAAGACACGTCCTGAAACTTCTTTTTTTTTCAAATTTTCATCATCATCAATGGGTAACAGTCGTGTGTTATCACACGCCCGTTACTGTCCCACTGCACACTGTAGATTATTGGCTTTTTCTGACTCAAAGAAGACACGAACATTACATACAAATTGGCAATATCAAACTCATATTAGCTATAAGTCTAAGTGTCCTTACGATACTTTTCTAAACGAATTTCAATGATGTCCAAGATATACTCGTACTTAGAAAGTACTAATGAAGTCAGTACCTACTTAGTAACAGTCACATCGGTACTTAACCTGATTTTCTCTTAAACACTAGGTTGGTCATCTCGCCTTACGAGAAGCAACTGCTAGTCTTAAATATTTGATTGCGGAATTTCTCCGAAAGAGTCACCGCGGCTCTGGAACGCGAAGTGTATATATTAGGAGGAACACGGATGGGTTTTAGTCAGTAGGGGCATCTTTGTGCGTCACCCAGAGCATATTATGATGATTTTTCATCCTTAAAAAAGTTCTACTAATTATGTTTAGTCAAATGCTACCTTTGTACATCTGTATCTCTAACACCAACTAACGTCAGTCCCATTCCCAATGCCAGTTTCGTTGGAAATAGGCCACGGCCGCCGTCATAACGCTTGACAACTGCAGATCCCGTCTTCTCGCTCCATTGACTACTACTGCTTGTCAAGAGCAAGCTAAGCAAAGACAAGGTTTTAAAGACAGTTATTAAATTAGGGATTTTCATTAGCGAGAATCTCATTTGAAGTACTTAGCACAAATTATTAAATAGAATAAATTTGCAACAAATGTGAAGTGAGTTATTGAAAGGATAAAACATATTTAGTTACAGGTTCCATTCTACTACCTATTTGGTGTACAAATTAGTAATTTTAACGAAGTAATGAATTGAAATCAAATTAATATCTGGTAACGGCCTTTGATTATTATAATATTTAATTTCCTAATTCTAATAAATCGTTTCAACTAATTTAAATGATAAAGCTCGTCTCTTATTTTTACTTTAAAATAAAGTAATGTTTCTATTTAGTTTAGTTAATCTGTAAAAAGTCAAAACGAAGTCTACCTATACTTTGATTAATATAATATTTAATTTCCTAATTCTAATAAATCGTTTCAACTAATTTAAATGATAAAGTTCGTCTCTTATTTTTACTTTAAAATAAAGTAATGTTTCTATTTAGTTTAGTTAATCTGTAAAACGTCAAAACGAGGTCTACCTATACTTACCTCCAATAGCGTAAATACGTAATCTTTATAATTTAAATATCTCAATTCTTTTCACAAATTCGCCTTCAGAACGTACTTTTAGTCTCAAATATTCGCGCGATACTTGTAAATAAATTAGCTAGGCCAAAGTCCGCTCGTTCGGAAGATATTGCTTATTGGGAACTATTACTACCCAGTTACTGTGGATATGAGCATTCAACCGTATAATATTTCTATACTGCAACAGAATTTTTGACAGTCCTTTCAGTTTGTATTATAATAAACATGAAATAGTCGTCGTTCTGGGATAAGTTTGGTTATTTCTCTTTTATTTCCTGTATTGTATTATTCTTATCCTTAATCAAATTGGGCCACAAACATGGTGTGTTATCTTGGATCACGGAAATGAAGTCTTTTCAAGGAATACACTTAACTCAAATTGATGAGAAAATAATAAGAGTTGTGAGATATGTAGCAATTTAAAAACTAAAGCTTTATTGAGACTAAATTTTACTCTTTCTTGATTATTGTAATACTGTAAGTAATTTGCTCGAGTAATAATGTATTGACAATTCCAAACTGTTTTTTGGTTTAATTCATTAAACCCCAAGAGGACACTGGTGTCCGCGCTGATATTGTCTTTCTATTGTGTCTCTAATTGACACGGTTGAAAGTTTACGGACGCCAGCGCTTTTAGCTATCCTTTGATTCGATTGTCATTTTTTTCCAATTAAACAGATGTCCTATCATACCATGCATCAATTCAAACCTTTTGTAATAAAGTTGAAAACTATTGAAGAAATTTCACAGATTGGGGAGGCTAATTGTGCTGGACTATGTTCATAAAATTATCTATTAAAACCTTTCATTACTCGTCGATGGGGTGTTTGTATCATCACCTCTTTTTCCCAGCAAAATCACTAGGAAGTGATGAAAGGCGGACGTCTTGGTGACCTGTCTTATGTCAATTGTAACCGTTCAAAATGTGCTCATCCTGAACACTACCTGAATACATGAGTTTAGATTTTGATTTTTGACTCAAAAACTGACAAAAAAAGTTACTACAAAAATAAACCTGTGCATTGAAGAAAAAATTAAAGGTACAAATAAAACTTAAATAAACTTGTTTGCAAAAGTAGAAGTGGAAACCGGTGTCAGACCTTTTTAATTGCAAAACATGACGCGGCCGGGAACTTCCACCGATAAGAATCTATGAACCAAGTTGAAATTTAGTTTTGCGGACTGTCAGTATTGATATTCGAAGAAGTTTTATCTTTCAGAACTTCGCTCTTTTTATTATCAACGTCTATTTTTTCCATCGCTCCTGCGAAGTTTCGGTAAATGAAAATGTCTTCAACAATTTTACTGAGACGAATTTTGTTAGATTGAGACTCGCATATAATTTTGATTTTAGGTAGCCATTTGATTGGTGGCAAGGAAAAAAAAATCAGAAGTAATGAAGTCAAATGTCGAGCGCATTTTAATGTTAAATATGATTTGGCAGTTTTTACACGTCGTCGTAGTGTTAAAATACACAGTATTTCAGAACCAAACCATACTCCAAGATGTAGATGTGTGTGTAAAATATTTTAGTATTTTCCAATAAGTTTGGTCGGCAATATCTGTTGAATAAAATTACGACAGCTTGACGAAAACGTAAATGCAAAGCATTGACCATTGCACTATCAAGTTCATCCAAAGGTAGTCTGTAAGAGATGGCTTTTAGCGATAAGGCCACTCATTGTATCACCCTAACTAGCCCTTAAAGTTATAATTTGTAAGTTTTTATGGCGTACTCTGTAAAGAGTATTTTATTCTACACATTGATTTAAGAAGTACTTGAAATAGAGAAAGTGAGGATAAAGAAAATATCTATTTGCCACTGAAGACGTAGGTATTCGTATTTTTGTTTATTTTGTACTTGATTTTTATTGCTTACAACTGTTTTTCACCTAACATCCAATATCTGCATCACCCTAAGGTAGACCAGTAAGAAAGATCAGAGGATTGAGTCAACTTTTATACGGTTATTACTACTGCTACCAAGACCAGCTTATAAAGCTATCCCAATGAGTCAAATTTATTTGATAGTGTTTCAACTTTATCACAAAAAGAATAAGATTCACGTCCAATTGGGAAAATTTTACTTTTTGGGGTAGCTTGACGTGCTGGCGTCTGTAGATAAAGTTTTAATAAATACCATGTACTTACATGAATCTAAAAACTTTTTTACAAAAAAAACAACCGACTTCTTAAAAAAAACTAACAGGTGAAAAATAACTCCAGTTTCGGAAGTCTGTGGCTTTGGTGGTTTTGTTTTGTTCATTATTGGCCACCGACTTCCGAAACTGGAGTTATTTTTCACCTGTTAGTTTTTTTTAAGAAGTCGGTTGTTTTTTTTGTAAAAAAGTTTATATTTTGTAATTTTTAGTTTCTTTGTATGTAAAGAAAGTCTTTCAAAACTTGAAAGAATCATTGAAATTGGATAACAATTGCTAAAGAAGTTCTATCTCTTAACATTAATCTGTACATCTCTGTCGGCCCCTTTTAAAATAGAATGGCGTAATGTTATGTTGTGGAAATACAAAAGCTCAGCATAGACATCTGACTATAGCAATCGCGAATAATTTGCTGTTATGCGTTGAAGAGTTCCGTTGCCTGTCTTCTTCATCAGTTTTTCTTCACCAAATGATACTTTCTAAATGAAAATGCTTGATTTGTTACTAAAAATGTTGAAATCGGTGCATGTGTGCCTATATTTTTTGAGGAGTTCCCTCAATTCCTCGAAGATCCCTCATCAGGTATGAGTTTTGATAAAAATGGGACCAATCTGTTAGTATACCCTATCAAACAAAAAAAGAATTTTGAAAATCGGTCCATAAATGACGGAGTACTGAGGTAACAAACCCTAAAAAAAAAAAAAAAAATATACAACCGAATTGAGAACCTCCTCCTTTTTTTGAAGTCGGTTAATAAATACGATACATGGTATACGCAGATTTACAAATAAAAACTAATGACTAAGCAGGTAAACAATTGCATTTGAAAAACTTGCAAACGTTAATAGGATCCTTCATCATTGAAATTTTTCATAACACTAATAAAAAATAAAAAAGTCCAACGTAAGTTGGCAAGTATTTGATAATTCACAGATAGCAATAAATTGTGATCAAGTCTCAAAATGTAGCAATAAAATGGCACGTGGTGAGCGGCTTATTGCTTGAAACGGAAATTTAATTAGACAGTTTCTGTCTTCAACACTGGGGTGAAAATTTTAGTGGCCAATATTTTTCAATTAAGTATCATACTAGCTCGTAACGAATGTATTACGACTGACGTTTTATAGCTGAGGATGTGTTAGCAGTCGGAATCGCTAAGACAAATCTTCATAGTTCTTTTGTTTGAGGTTAATTATAAGGATGCGTTACATGCGTGAATCGAAACTTGCGAGCACCTGGCTGAGTGGATTGTAGTTTGACGTTGAAAATGTGACATGCTGAAGTGAAATATAGCTCAGTAAACATATTCCAATTAAAAAGACACTTTTGGCTAAAGAGTTAAATGAAATATAAAAATGATTCTAGGTAGTCACCTGTTCCAAAATCGAAATACGAGTAACTTGTATGGAGATGAATGGACAAGCAATTATATTCTTACTCTTTTATTTTTACAACATTTTAAAATCATATTTACATGTCGGAGATGGCTTACGGTTGGGGTTGAATCTTCATCAAAAATCAAATTCACTCAAAATCAAAAGTCGTTTATTCACTTTAGGCTGAGGATCAGCACTTTTTGAATGTCGAAATTACATAAGACAGTCCCCCAAAAAGCCCACCCTTCGCCACTTCCTAGTGTTTTTGCTGGGAAGAAGAAGTGGCGGAACAAACTCCCCAGCAACACATCTGTCTGATAAGTTAACACATAGTCGAACATGATTATCACATCGTTATCGGTTACAAGCAGAAATGTTTCTTCAGGATTACTTAACCGTTACATTTTAACACTTTATAACGAAACGAATAACAGTTCCGGGACGTCTTAGCTCCACTGCGGTCGGGCACTGAATGTCGTCCTCGCTGCAGGCTTAAAACATCACGACTCTGTAGAAGCGCGCCATGGTGTCGGTAGATCACGTGCTATCGCCTTTTGGCGCGTTTGCGATTCGTTGTGTCCGTACTATTGACCGGATCCGACACAGCCATCCTGCGTTTCACACGTCCTCGTGTGTTAATCTGAAGCAAAAGAAAATACCACACAGTATCATTCACGCTCGGCCAGATCTGACCTAAATAACTCTGACTCAATAAAAGTATCATGTCTTGGAACATTTTTATTCTAAATGCAAGAATGTAACTCCAAAATTCTGTAACACCATTGAAATTACAGAAACAAAACATAAGTGACTGACAATTGCTGCAAATTCTCTATGTACAACACATGTAAACAGTAAAAAAAATCATCCCTATGACCATGAAATGCGACACACACAAAGTCAACTCTGTGACTACAAGTGTTCTATGGTAGTCATCCCTGTGACACCAAATTAACAGTCAGTCAACCCTGTGACTGATGCGCAACACATGTGCGCACACACACACATGTCAACCCTGTGACCATGCGAACTCAATGATTCAGTCATCCCTGTGACTATCGCGCACAAAATTAACAATAATTGAACTAATTACCTGGCGACAGAACAAAATGCATTTGTAGACAATATAAGGTAGCTCAGCCTACCTGACCTCAAACAAAGGACTTGCATTTGAAGCGACACAACAAGATTTAGAAAGGTCAAATGAAATAAACTAGAACACAACATCAATGCACCAAGTAAAAACCAAATAGCCAACTTATTATCAGCCCTTCTCGCTGGTAATGTCTGATACATCACACACAGCCCTTCTCGCTGTCGTGCCCAGAATAGATTGGACAGTACCAGTCCTAAGACCTGGCAAGCCCAGTACCAAAAAGTCAGTATCAGTCCTTCACACTGATAAGCCCCAAACAAGACGCATGTTACCGGGCCTTCTCTCCGGTAAGTCGTCCGTTTAAAACATACTTTGTGCATTAACATTAATCGGAACGAGTTGATGGGCCTTCACCCGCATCATCTAGATCCAATTCTTCACTAATTACGTCCAATTCGCTGGGGACATGACCTTGTGGCATCCTTCTTATGCGATCATGAGCATACTTGTATGTTCTGTTGCCAGTTAAAGATTTTAACACATAACGATCACCTTCGAGTAATTCGATAACCTTAAAATGACCTTTGTATTTTGGATCGAGTTTAACTTGGTTTCGTTCCTCATTTTTAATAAGAACTAAATCACCAACATCAAATTTTACTAGTTTAGCTTTATTTTTATCAAATCTAGATTTTTCGTAAATAGGGCTCTTTTCTGTTTGTTGCCGCTTGCTCGCTTGTCTTGTCAATGTCTATTTCTGGTTCAGTATCATCCAAAGTTACAAGATTTAATGGTCTAGCCACACGTCCTATCAGAAGTTCAAGCGGCTTGCCCCGGTTACACGATGGATAGAGGAATTTAAAGCTAGTTGCACGTCTTCTAACCCGTTTGAACTTCACAGGTTGGTATCTTACAACATACTGATCGCCCGCAAGCGTTTAAAAGACCCTTTAAACTTCGGGGAAAGCTTAGTCTAGCTAGGCTCTTCATTTTTAATGTAAACCAAGTTACAAACTCTTAAGTTTTGTTTTAGTACTGCCAAAACGGGACTTAGAGAAACGTTTTTCATTACCATTGACCCAAGAAGTTTGATCTCTTTACACGAGAGTGGGAATTCACCCAAAGTGCCTACTATCTAAATTTAACTGTCAATCATCTACTGACATACGCTCGAAACTATCACGCTTTTCGAGAAGCAAAAACAGGTTTAGAAAAGTGGGAACCACTCGGTCAGATTATCGTACTACTATCTCTACTTCGTGTAGAAAGACAGCGATAAACAAAAGGAGTTGGAACTTTTGCACGTTACCAAAGTAAATGGTAAACCATCAATAAATCCCAATTGTTATTCAGTCAATAGACGCTCACGGCTATCTTGGACAGTCGCCTAGTCAGTGAAACATCGGTTTAACTTTGTTCAAATGAATTTCTGTCATTAATAAGCGAGATAACATCCTATTGTACTTCTCATGTCTAGGCACAGTATTGAACTCTGCTAATAACTACACTACTTGTTTATCATTCGTTCACAGCGCGCTGCGCACTACATTAGTAATTAGAAAAGGTCCGACCAATAAGTTACAACCAGTAATTCTAACAGTTCTATTACGCTTTATCATCATTTATAAGCAATACATACTCAACTCATTAAAATCTGTGCACCAACACAGACAGAAATCACACCCACGATTCCTTATAGACCCATCGCCACATGTTACTCATGAGGTGCGGTCCAAGCTTCGAGTATGAGTATACAAGCTATTCTTAAGCAGATGTGGTTTCACTACCACTGTCATTAACTATGACATTCAATTCTCGAGGAACTTTGTGATCGGGGCCTTCATACTTGAATTCAATTTAGTTTGGCTTCTTTCCTCATTTTCAATTAAAACACAATCTAACTAATTTAAAACCCTGAGCCTAATATTATGGTCAAACCGACTTTTATCTTTGCTCAATTTAAAGTTAGGCTAACAACCAGCTTTCTGATACCGTGGTGATATCAACAAGTTTCCATCCGATTTACAAAAAACGTAAAGGGAATAGCGCCGCACTTGCATCAGTTTGAATTTCAATCTCATTTAAATTGAGAGTTCATAATAAGAAAATAATCAACCAGGTATAGTCTGTAAAATTGAAATTATTTATCATGTTATATGTCAGTGTCCCAATTTCCAAATAAATGGACCAAATCGTTTACTAGTCATCAATAAAAACACTGAGGGTACATTGAAAATAACGAAAAATTCAACTGACGAACTTCCGAAAATATGGTACTACCTATGAACCGCCTAACATGGTGAATGTTATCAAGAAAGACAGCTTAACTAAGCTTCAGCTCACCTGTGGCTGTGATATCATAGCCTAGAAACTTTACATAACGCTTCACAAATGAACACTTCGAAATATTCAAACCGGCTTTAGTCGGCGTTTATTAAATTATTATACACCGAGCAGCCTTTCAATCCTTGCTAAAGTAGCAGGACTTAGAAACAGGGATTAACTAGGGCAAATAACAGTACCCATCACTCTTAAGTTTTTGAACCGAGTACCTATCACACTACTTTCCTTTCGTTCGACTTAGTCTGTAAGGTTGACGTCAGAGGTTAAGGTTCAGGTTTTGAAGCCTATTTCTCGGTTCACTGCGATGACTCCAAAAGTAGTGAATGTGTCGCGTCACGTCTATCACTCTATTCTTGGTTACGTCTATTTACTTGTCTGAGTTTTAATTGTCACAACTTCGATCGCTGTTGTATCACAACGTAACAAAATATGGCTACGTAAATCAAACGTTAACTAATATTTTGATAGCATTATGGTCATTCCTAAACGCATTAAAATAGCCCTCTGCTAGTTTATTAGGTACTTAACTTCAAATAGCCTATCTAGTTTTGCTGAGAGAATAGGTTTCCCAAACGGAGGCTTACTAAAGCGTATGTAATAAGCATCTACTAGTTCTTGAACCGTTGCTTGCACTAGTAGCCTTTTGTCTAAGCTAATTTTGTAAGGCGCCGATAGACGTACGTCGTGTACGTACGGTAAACCAATAATAAAAGTATGGCAATATTCATTAAGTAAAGTTATCAGAGGTTCTCTATTTTACGTACCGTATTTCAAGTAACTATCTGGTTAGATTTGTAACTACAATCCACTGCACATTTTTGTTTAGAAGTAACTAAGAAATACATCGTGACCGCCTGTCACATTATATTTCAAATGATAATATTAATCGTTATACGTGGGTACCCCAAAATAAAACAGGTAAACAAAAACCATAAACCAAAACGTCGTAATGAATTTGCTCGTTAAGTAGTTACATACAGTACGGTCTATTTGTACTTCATAGGTATACCCACATACCCTTTATACAAACGTGTGCATTTAACCTCTAAAATTACGAACAAACTCTGAACGACATCAGTCGATCAAAACAAAAATTACACGACTCACCGGATTGTTGTCTGCAAGTGGGTACCAGCTATTTCGCGCGCATTTGTAGGCCGCACTGCCGCCCGTGACGCGCTGCCAAGCCGCGCCACCGCCAGTCAAGTGGGAAGCAAGTTCTTTATACCACTTCTGATGTCGGAGATGGCTTACGGTTGGGGTTGAATCTTCATCAAAAATCAAATTCACTCAAAATCAAAAGTCGTTTATTCACTTTAGGCTGAGGATCAGCACTTTTTGAATGTCGAAATTACATAAGACAGTCCCCCAAAAAGCCCACCCTTCGCCACTTCCTAGTGTTTTTGCTGGGAAGAAGAAGTGGCGGAACAAACTCCCCAGCAACACATCTGTCTGATAAGTTAACACATAGTCGAACATGATTATCACATCGTTATCGGTTACAAGCAGAAATGTTTCTTCAGGATTACTTAACCGTTACATTTTAACACTTTATAACGAAACGAATAACAGTTCCGGGACGTCTTAGCTCCACTGCGGTCGGGCACTGAATGTCGTCCTCGCTGCAGGCTTAAAACATCACGACTCTGTAGAAGCGCGCCATGGTGTCGGTAGATCACGTGCTATCGCCTTTTGGCGCGTTTGCGATTCGTTGTGTCCGTACTATTGACCGGATCCGACATACATAATACCCACACCTACCTTACTGCTTGAAACAGAACCGTCCACATATTAATGACAAAATAGTAGCTATTTCTACCAAACACGAAGGAATGGAAAATACGATATTGATTACAGGGCTTTTTATATCGCCATTTATTTATTTTAATGACCCATATTTCGTGGGCCTGAAACTGTTCTAAGTTTTAATACCTTAATAAGTCACTGTAAATAATAACTAAACTTGGTAAAAACTCCTATCTTAAGTTTTAGATTCCTGATAAACTAGTGGGCTTCATTATCAATTTTGATTGCAGTCAAATACTAGTCCATACCAATAACGAAAAAAAATAAAGTAACCAAATACAGTCACGACGCCGCGACGTGCAACTGCGCGTACATTGAAGGACTGGAACAACTTGCCTGCTGCGGTCTTTCCGTTCGATTATAATTTAGGTGTCTTCAAGGCTAGAGTGAATAGGCTCTTAATAAACTAGTGCGCTTCACCATCACTGATTGCATCACTGCTTACCATCAGGTGGGATTGCAGTCAAGCACTGGTTTATAATTATTAAAAAAAAAAAAAAAACTGGTGAAGACTAAGTGTGAATTTACTATAAGTAGGTAGAGAGGCCAGCACATAAGTTACCCCAATATGTCAATTCTTTATATTGTTTTTAACTTAGTTACAAACAGTAAAATGTTAATTTTCAAGTTGTAAAAAGTTGACAGTATCGGGTAACTTGATGTGCTGGCCTTAGTACCTACTGTTTTCTTTCTTTATTTTTAAATTATGTACCGTATCGCCTGCCTGCAAAAAAAACCTTATTGTGTACCGGTAGCATTTCGGCCAGTATCGATCGGACGGCTAGACGATCCCACACGCCCGGGGACCATACTTCTTCAATTATTCAGCTGCCTACTTCCACGCCGAAACTCGTTTGTTACATCTTGAGTGTATTGCTATTCCTCTTTTATGGTTTGAGGAAATCATCTGTCCTTGTCGTGTGGCGCGAGTCCGAAGACCGAAGCGTCTCTGTGGGAATGTTAATAAAAATGTATTTTGCTTCCCGCATTCGGACTGTTTTATTGCTGTAGCGACATGAGTAAGGATGTTGGGGGAGGAATTTGAATTTTTCGCGGTAGTGCAAACTTGGGCCTTCCATGGGTACCTCCAGGAATTTGTGAGAATACGCATTGTGATAATTTACTTTTACGCAATAGAAAATGTTGTGATAGTCTAGTGGGTAAGCCGTCGCCAGTTAACCACCAGCTTGTCGGTTGAAAAACCGGCAATATCTATCACTAAAAAGGGTAAAGGAAAACATCGCCACATATTTTAAAATATTAGTCTATAATCACCAACCTGCCTTGATCAAGCATAGTGATGCTCCGTGCCACAGGTCAGTTTTAAGAAAGTGCTTCGTTTAGGTTTAGAATTTGGTACGCTTGTTATTATGGTTTGCCTACACTATAGAATAATTGTCTAAACATTAAGTAATTGTGTTATTTTACTTTTTACCAAGTAGTAAATTTTGTGATAGGCTTCGCCACTGATTCACCACGTTGTTCGTTCAAATCTGAGCAATCGCCTGTACTGTTTTTGAAGTAAAAAACTTCGATATATTTTCAAATATGGTATGGTGGTGCTCAATGGAACAAGCCGGTTTTATTAAGAAACAAGAATGCAATTCATGTAAACAGAATTACTCTTAAGGCTCTTTGTTATGTTTCTCTCCAACTATAAATATTACCATGTTCAAATATTTCCCAACACTTAGTCTGCAACAAAACTTCATCTACTAAAAGCCCTTAAACAGGGTAAATTTTGTCAACGTCACAGCACTTTCAGGACCCGGTAAACGTTTAGCAATAACGTAACCGTTTACAGCACCAATAACGATAGGTAACTGCATGGACAAGTCGATAACCGTTACAACTACCGACCCGCTCTGCATAATACGGCTAATAGGCGTGCTTATGGGGGAATATATAGTGTTGTGTATGGGAATAGCCTTGTAGCTAGCTTTTGTGGCTCTTTAATTGGCAACAGCGTTATTGGTTCCAGATAACTTTAGTGTGTTTGTGTTAAAAGACAATTCTTAGAGGATGTTAAGACATGAAATATAGAGGCTTTTTCGTTGTACAGACGCCAGCACATCTAGTTACCCCAATGTGTCAAATTTCTTTGATCGTTTTTCAACTTTATGTTAAACAGAATAAGGTTCATATTCAATAGGGAAAGTTTGACACATTGGGGTAACTTGATGTGCTGGCGTCTGTACATATGAAATCAAACGATTTTTTATTATGGTTTTAATCAAACGTGGTCTATTAACACTGTAATATTTCATTAAATTCGTATAACGATTGGCTGCTGCGCTGTGTGCCACGGGCTCTATTCGCGCACGAAATAAATATTTACAGGTCGTTGTTCCGATACCTGGTATTTGTGCATGTGCTTTTAAAGAATTGTAAACGCATCTACGAAATAGGAGAAATTCCTAATACATACATACATACATAAACTCTAGCCTTTTTCCCGTGGGGGTAGGCAGAAACTACAGAGCACCAACTGCTACGATTCTAACCTGCTTCTTTTGCTTTGTTTACATTCATGTTGTCAAACACACACGCTGCTTGCGAGAACTACACACCTGACCTTTCTGAAGAACCTTACCAATAAGGTCTATGTAAGTCCTTCTAGGGCGTCCGCTCTCGGCGTTTTCGCTTACATTTGCCTTGTAATTATATAGGTACCTTTCATCAGTTGCCTTTCATTCTCAAAATACTAGTATGGAGCAAATAGACAATGTGTGATAATATGAGCAACTAATTCTAAAAAAAACTAGAATCATATTAATTTATTTAATTTGTAAGTTTAACGTTCAAATTTACCTGTTATCAGGTCTATTGAAATAAATGATTTGACTTTGACTTTGACAAATGCCATTTACACCACATTTTTATAAAATTACGAATTTTGTGATCTGGAAAACCCAATTAACTGCTATGTAACTAAACCCATCATATTCCATTTCTTAGGTCAGTGGAAAATAAAATAAGTTTTCGGAAACCATTTAAGAATTTCCTCTACAAAGTTCTGGTATTCCCTTAGATTAGATAATACGCATCAAATTCGTAGAACCTAACATATAACCCCAATCTGTTTAAGTCGCGAGTTAATAGGCTTCTTTTGGGTAAGCTCGATCCATCATCGACCTCATCTCTGACCGCAGGACAAGATTGAGGTCAAGAGTAGACCCATTATTTATATATTAAAAAAACCTATGTCATGATCAACCAAATACGCGTGACTTAGACGTACATACCACTTAACTAGCTATCATATAGCAGCATAAGTGGTCAATTTTCCCCGTTATTTTCGAAAATCACTCTATTAGCTTCATGCACAGTTTTCTACCTAAATCAAATTTTACTTAGAAATGTGTTTGAATCCTTGTCAAGTATCAATGAGATATTGTATGGAGGTCAGCACATTAATCAGTCAAATTTCCTTGATAGATTCCAACTTAATTACAAAAGAATAAGGTTTATATTATTCCCTTCTCACTAACTTTTCTCCTAAACTGGTTCAACTCATGGCTTAGTAGGTGACTCGGCCGCTGAGTCTCGTCCGATCCGGTCGAGACAGGAATTTCATTATTATTAATATTTTTGAGTGGTGTTTCGGACGAATCCTTTTTTAGAGGCAAAGTACCGTCAGACACATAATTAAATAATACATATTTTTCTTTGTCGCTATGGATAAATTATTAATTACAAATAAAATAAACATTAACACTCATTGCAAATTTTGCGCAAAGAAGTGGCATCAGTGATACGCAGAGTGAGGGGAAGCAGCAATAGCGTTCTGAAGGTATTTTCAGAAAGATTGGAAGGGTCTACGATGGATTGGTTTATCAAGCTGCATGTCAGACATGGGTCTTGATGAATCCTTCTCGAGTTGGGAGCTGTTTATTTTGCTGTGTATAATTTGTGTTCTTGTGTGTGTCTAGATGTTACTACTAACATAGTTTTTAAGTTATTTTTGTACTGAATACTAACACGCTATGGGCCGTCGACGCCTGAAAATAAAGATTTTTTTTTATTTTTTTATTAATGAGTGATGAGATGACAAGTGTCCCTACTTGGCAGCTCACTCTTGCTTTGATTCGATACCGATACATCGGTATCAGTATCGTATCGTATTTTTATATAAGAGCATCGGCTCTTATACAAAAATATCGGCGATACTGATACCGTAACAAGACAGGTTATTTTTTTAATAATATAAAAATAATAATAACAGGACAAACTAAATTAAATTATTTGAAACTATAGACACGTTGAGATTAGTTAATAGTTTTAGTAATTAAAATTAACATTGATGAGATTTTTGTATCAAAAACAAAGTAGACGAGACAACACGCGCGTTTATTTTACATTTTCAAAGCGCAAAATTTAAAAAGTTTCGTTAAATCGGCCATAAGAATACCGCCGATACCGATATATCAGCAAGCTTCGAGTATTGCTGATATATCGGTATCGGTATAGGATTGACGGACAAGTTGGTTATTGAATAATTGTTTTATGACATAATTATGTGAAAATAAATAAATGGTGGTAATGGTGGAATATTGTTAAAATCCAAGACGACATGACAATTTTGACATTGATTTTAAAGTAACGACTACCTAATTATAATGATTCATATTGGACTTATTGTCAGTCATTAAATCATATAATTAATTATACTTAGCTTTATAAGAATGACATTTCAATATGTGTACACCATAGTGACTCGTGAGAGATCAGAATTTAGAATTAGAATTTATTTAATTATATTAAGAATGAAGTTTTACATAGTATGGTAGTAATATTTTTTTAAGTTCTATAGTAAAATAAATTCTAATTCTAAATTCTGATCTCTCACGAGTCGGTTAGTTTTTGACTTTTGGCATTTTGCACGCACATTGAGACATAAAAACTTCTAGTTGGTAGACATAGGTACACAAATGACCCTTTATCTCCCCGCGCCGATTCAGATACCACGCCACGATTATGTATTTTAAAATTGACTTTTATATCTTTTTGGAAAGCTTACAGAATAGGCAAGTTGTATTATTTATTTGTACGATTAAAAGTTTTTGTGACGAGGCAACATTTTTAAAGCGTAAAATGAAAATATTGGTAAGATAATAATATCACAAAACAAAATAATTAAGATAATGAGCGATATGAGATTATTCTTATTAAGTAGTTTGAAATATGTCCATAGCTTAATTAAAGTGCCAGCTACAACATCATTCTTAATGGTACCCATTCAAAATATATATTTTTTTTTATTTGGAAAATTTTGGTTAAATATCGAAAAACCCATAAAATTCAAATATCTTGAAAACTATTGAATTTCGGCCGTAAATATGGAGGGTTCAATTTGTTGCATTTTGGCCCCCTTATCAGCCCCTTGTCTAATTACCAGTAACCCTGTATGTTGTACAAGTTCCAATTGATATAAAAGACTGATTATTGTTGTTAACATTTATAATTATTATTGTACGCTTTTTAATTGATATTTATGACTGATTATTGTGATTTATCATGTTTACTGTTGATTGTTGTAGTTGTATATTAAACTTCATCTTTTTCTAACAATTCCCTGACTTTTACTTAAATAATAAAACTCTACCTAAGGTTTTTCATTCTGACTATACAAAATTTGCTTAAAAAAAAGTATCGTCCGAAATACCACTCAAAAATATTTATAATAATAAAATTCCTGTCTCGGCCGGATCGGACGAGAGTCAGCGTCCGAGTCGCCTACTAAGCCCAACTCATGTCAAGATTTTTAAATGGCAATGAAATTAAAATGTAAGATGGTGTGTAATTATAATTATAATTTTGTAAATATATTATGTAATACTATTTGAATGTAAATAAAAAAACGGCTTAGTACAATAATCTGCCGTCAATACGTGACGCTGGCAGAATAGTCGACATCGGCTCAGTTGCCAAAGATGGGGGAAAAAAAGGTTTATATTCAATTGGGGGAATTTTACAGTTTTTGATAGCTCGATGTGCTGTCGTATTTAAATACATACACTCACTCACTATTAATATTTATATAAAAACCGGTCAAGTGTGAATCGGAACGGCGCACGTAGGGTTTCGTGCTAAACTTAATTTTCTGCACATGACTAATTGTTGTTATAGCGGCAATAGGTACAAATATACACACCAGAAAATTAACTGCCACTTTCAAAGTCAAAGTCAAATCATTCATTTCAATTCGACCGTTAAAAGGTACCTTTGAACGACATACTTAAAAGTCAAAAATAAGAAAATGATTCTAGTTCCCCTTCCAAAAGGTAGTTTTGTATGGAGAATAATGGGCAAGAAACTCCATACTTACTCTTTTAAAATAGGTTTACAATACTTTGTATACATTCGTCAGATTATAATGTGAGAACGATGCACCTATAATAATAGAAACTATACTGAGATAGGTTTATAAAAAATAAACAATGGAGTTGATAATTAAATGATTAAGTTGTGCATTTTACCCACATATTAACATCAATACACTGTAGATTGTAATTGAATAGGAAATACTCATTAAATAAACAAATTAATAAAGTTAAAAACAAACATCAGACCAGTGTGTGAGTTTAGAGAAAAAGCAAACAAGCAAAAATTTTAATCCTTTTTTTAGCAGCCAATTGGATTATCCTATGGAGCAAGACCAGCATATTTCCAAGCATTTTTATCTTTCCTATGAAACTGTTCGTGAAGTGAAGTTGAAGAGCTGCCATCCTTTATAAATCCTCTTTTCGTATGGTTCCTCTAACCTGGTGTCAAAGTTTTAAGGCCGTCCATCGACGTCTGACTTGACTTCACAATCCGTCGAGGAATATATCTCAGGCATATCAACTCACTGTAGTGATCTTCTCCAATACGGGGAAACCTCACTAGGAATAGACGTAGGTTTATCACTGGCTCATCCCTACACCCAGATCCAAGCGCAAGAGCACGTCCCACTTGTACCACGTCCAACGACCGACTGCCTGGGGCTCGAGTCTGCTATTGCAATCGTGTCTCAATTGATCGAATAACTTTGACAGTTTTTGTATGGGAAATGTGTCATAAGTTTGACGTTATACGTCAAAAATCGATCATTGACCGGTCATTGAGACACGATTGCAATAGCGGATTCGACCCCCTGGTCGGGTGACGTTGACAGTTACGCCCTCTCTCGCGGTACATGAGACAATGTAACAAAACACCTACACTCGCGATGTGTTCCTTCACCGTTATTGAAGCAAGTGATAATTATACCGTAGCTATACATAGATTGACAGTTCCTTCACCTAAGTAATCATTTTAATAAAATGATTTCCAAATCTTTTAACAACAATTTAAGTGGCTTTGAAAGCTACTAACCTAAAGGATATTACGGCCGACCGTTGTAGATTTGCGTAAGTAACACAAACCATAATACAGCTACATTGTAAACCTAATATATGTTGTCGGATATTGCGTGTTCGACGGTCTACATAGAACCTTGTACATGGCTAATGAATTACATAATAATGGGTGTAAATGCGTACAATGTTTGTACAAACTTTAATAATCGTTACCATTTTCCGGTGCTGCTCCCAAAATTGAATTGAAACTCAATACACTATGTCAGATTTGCAGTTTAACATAATATCACGCCTTTAGTTCTTAAAGGGTGAGGCAGGGGTGTGCCTGTACAACACCTACATTTTGCCAGATAGGTTTAAGTCTTATGTAACAGAAGGCCACCACCACCACCATCACCTTCACCATCTCCTTTCTTCCATCGGGAATCCAGACGCTTTGCAGGATATCACCCATTCCTTGTAGATGTTCCACACATTCGCACGAAGCGCTTTGCCTGTTCCTTCATTATGCGCACAGCCAAGGAGTGGAATTCCCTGCCTGCATCAGTGTTTCCGAGTTCATTTGACCCCAATCTGTTTAAGTCGCGAGTTAATAGGCTTCTTTTGGATAAGCTCGTTCCATCGTCGACCTCATCTCTGGTCGCTGGACAAGATTGAGGTCAAGAGTAGACCCTTTATTTATATATATAAAGGCGAGCCTATTGCTATCAAAACAGTACTAATTCAGATTCTTACAGATACACTTCTAGTGAATAATCCCTCAGCAGTAGCACAGTACTTTCTGGACCTAAATGACGTGTAAAAGTGTTTGTATAAACCTATTACAAAAATAAATATCCTTTATCATTTTTCCTTAAAATCTAGGGCATCAAATCATACCCATATTACGAGCAAGAAATGTCAACAATAATCCCATTAAAAATATATCACCAGCCATTGTACTGTGCTCCTAAAGGAATTTAAAGAACATAATTCTAAAGCATTTCCATCATAAGGCAGCGGTTTTCATACAATATGCGCCCTTTCCAAACCGAAGTTAATGTAGCGCATCGACGCTGCAAAGTGGTGTATGACATTTTTCAATCGCTTAATGGTGCAGCATTATTGGCTCATGAGGCCGTCCATTGCGGAATAATGTTTTAGGGTAACTAAGAATTCCGGGAAGTTTAAGAATCGTCCTGAAATAACGAACTAATCTTTTTGGGAGTTTTTTTTTATTGTACAGGATAAAACTTCTCTAATAAACATCATAAGAAATAAAAAAAATCCCAAGTTCTAACATTTATTTAATTTTATCATCAATATTGCAATTTATTAATTGGTTTTTAAAAAACCTCAAAACAAATTACCGTCATTTGTCAGTACAAGTGACGATCATTCGTTTTTTTGTTAGTTAATTTCAACACATATTACTCTTTCATATTTTTTTTTTTACCACGACGGTGGCAAACAAGCTTACGGCCCGCCTGATGGTAAGCGGTTACCGTAGCCTATGGACACGTGCAACACCAGGGGCGCCACACGCGCGTTGCCGACCCTTTAAAAACCCATTTACATTTATATTTATATTTATATTTAATAAAAAAAGTCAAATATGTTTTATTATAACACTAAACTAATTTATTTAATCACCACTAATCGACTTAAGTAACGCTCTGTAATCAGCTATTACAGTTTATCAGCGCGTGAGTATGTAATCTGTAAGCCAAACCAGATTAATTAAGATTACACCATACGTCGGCATTGTCTGATTAAATGTTAATTTCCAATATCATTCGAGCATAATATTAAGGAATTAAGTGCCTGTTCGTATGTAGACAATTTTTTAGACTTTCAATTTTTTCAATTTCTAGAATTTGTAGAGTATTTGACTAAAATTTAGTTTTTTGTCCTTCATCTAGATAACAAGAAAATATTCGACACATATTTTTTTTCTTTTTCTAATTGATGGTAAACTGCTTAGATTAGGTAAGCCTATTAAAGTTAAGGAGTGGGGGCTTGTACCGTCATTAGCTAGCATAAACTGTACTGGCTAGTGACGTCATGCGAGATTTTGACTCGATGTATCGCTGTTATTTTTTGGTTACGTGGAAAAAGAAAAAATATGTGTCGAGTATTTTCTTGCAATCTAGATGAGGGACTTAAAAACTGAAATTTTGCCCATTGTAAATAAGCTGTTCGCCTCATCGGTCTAGTAGACGCAGGAATTGCTAAGCATAAGATCTTAGGCTGATTCCCAAGTTGGGCAGAATGTTATTGGGTTTTTTTGTAACATCACCGAATGGTTAGGCAGACGTGTTTGTAATTCAATTCTTTCTTTCTTTTCTGTCAAGTCCATCCAAAAGTTGTCTGGCAGCAAATAAAGCCACCGATAGTAGCTCTTTTACTTTTTATGGTCTACAATAATAATAATAAATAAGATTTCACAACAATACAACGCCATCTTATCCCAAAATAAGTGGAGCTTGTACTTTAAGTACGAGATTAAAGAGAGACAAATCTTTAAAGAGGTTTTCCACGCTTGTTTAATATTGTTAGTAACTAAAAAGGTGTCCAAACTATTTATCTCAATTATATAAAAGCGTTAGTCCGCGAATGTAAAATGGTACTTTTAACTTTTGTTAATATCCTCTTTAAAGTTTTGTTTCTATTCACCCTCACGTTCCTATTCACCCCATTTTAGTTTTATATTCTATTTATTTAGTATTTTATTATATTTACATATAGTAAACTTAATTATCACAAATGATGTTTAAGACCCATGTAATAGAGGCGGTCCCATTTTGCCATGCATAAGTCCAGAGTGCTACCACAGTCTAAAAACCTACAGTCGTCCGACGAAGCCTTCTAGACAGGGCAATCGTGCGGGGTGTGAGGGGCGAGCCGCGGGAAAGCCGCTTTCGAACTGCGAACAGGGGCTAACGCGTGTAGACGTTGTCGGCATTTTTCCAGAAATCAAAGGCGTCGTCCTGCTGTATTAATATTTATACTGTGGTGCTACTAAGAATATCCAGTAATTCATGTTATTGCATTGTAAATGTAGTATCCGCGAGAAAACAGTTGAACATGTGGTCTTGCGTTCAAATCCTGGGTGGGTCAATGTGTCATTGCGTTTTTTTACATCTGTAATTAGTAGCAACCTGGACCTTGACTCGTGCCCGTTTGATGGCACTAAGCTCGCTCCCTATTACAAAGGGTCTAAGAAAACATGACTCGTGAAATGTGGTTGTAGGTACTATAAGCACACCTCTGCCTAACTCTTTTGGGAATATAGGCGTGATGTTATTTACATGTGTTGTGAAAATAAACTGATGTGAAGGTGAAGCGAACTATCAACGTCATTCTGTACTAATGCTTGATGATTGCCAGTATAATAAACAGTATCACACCCATAGATATCCGGATCAAACCCATGTTTTTATAGAATAACACTGCTGATTCAAAGGGAAATGTCAATTTCTGGCCGTGTTCTCCTTATGTTACAAATACATACTTACTCGAAATATAATAATTTAGTAACTTAAATACTGCTATTACCAATTTGTAATGAGTACAAATGTATCAAAAAAATATTTTTTACGACACTCAATTGTCTATTGCATTCTTATATTTCCGTTCGGTGATCAGTAGTATCAAAACAGGGATTGTATTTTTTTATGAAAAAGTCTTACCGAGTTCTTTGGAAAACAACGGTTGTTTTTTATCTGTGACGTCTATCCTAATGCATATTATCATTTGTTTCTTCCGTGTGCATGATTTGGCGAAAGTTTCCTCAGCAAATGGGCATTTCCCTTATAAAAATATCCTGTTTTACTGTACCGAAAATGTGGTAGTCGCAATAATGTCCGCTGCAATGCACTGACAAGCAGTTAGTGCGATCGTTTGCAAACCATTTACAACAGTAGCACAAAACAAAATGGCGAATTACACAATATACATCTAAAATTACCACTAAATTACCAATCTATTGTTAAACTAGCCCATTTTCATTTCTATTATTAATAATTATGGCAGCGAAAATAATTTAAATACAAATACGAGCTTTGATAATTAGCTCGTTATTCGGTAAATAAATGTTTATTATGCGAGACTAATGATGTTTTTGATTTGTTTGTATAATAAAGCACGTATAGTATACAAAATAGAACATTATACACCTCGAACGCAATAGTAGGTGCCTATCATTAACTTAATAGATAGATACTAAAGTTCCCGTGTTTCAACATTGTGTTCACAATATAATTCACCAATAACGTACTTACATGATGAATATTATACACCACTAATTTTTAATTAGTACAAATACTTAAAGGGCTTATTCTAGACGGTCTTCTCATTATATTTGTAAAGTATCAATAAATAATATTCATAAACAGCAAAGTTATTAGCCTTTCTTTATATTCCAAAAAGTCACCCAATTCCTGGAAATATTGCACAGGCTTATTCATGACGTAGTAGTATTCATTAATCGTCATCTCTCGCGTGATTTCGCTGAAGCATGCCCCGCTTCCAACAGCTGTTTTCGTTATTTAAGTTTAACTAAATAATATATTTAAAAATTTAATTTAGTTTTTTTACTTTTAATTACGCAAATATGATCAGTAACAGGTACGTATACAGCCCATTTTTTTTTGTACAAATTAAAAAATAGTGGTGTATAATTATAAACTAGCCTAGCCTATTAACCTAGCCTAGAGTGATCATCATCTGCCTAACTGTTTCCCAACTATATTGGGATTGGCTTCCATTTTAGCCAGATGCAGCTATATACCTACCAGTATTATACATGGAACGACTGCCTGTCTTATCTCCACAACCCAGACACTGAGTCACAGCCCTTGGTTAATCTGATAGTCAGACTTTCGGGCTGCTGTCGAAGGACGATTGTCAAAGATCTACTAATAGCAGCCGGGACCAACGGCATAACGTGCTTTCCGAGGCACGGACAAGTTTTGGTTTGTAATGAATGGTCACCCATCCACAGACCGACCTCGGCAAGTGTAACTTAACGTACGATTGAACCTTGCTTCTGATATTTAACCCCAAGCTCTTAAAAAAAACCATGTAAAGTGGTTGGATAGGCTAGTTATAGCCTTTATTTTTTATACCTATATGAATTGATGAATGCCTTATAACATTGCTTGTTTCAACATTTAACAAACGTTAATCACATTTTTTTATCCTCTAATCCTTTAGTCATTTATCACTGCCACAATAATTCAAGTCTATTTGATAAAAATCGAAATAAAACTCCTAATCACTAGAATAATAATTTAATCAATGTACAAAATAGGACTGTAGGTATCACATTATTATCATTTATTGCAAAGATATTTAAAAAAAATATACATATCGAACGACACCCATTGAGACACGGAACACTACCATAACAGTTAGCTTATCGTCGAAAATTCCGCAGCTATTAGCGATATCTCGCTCGGCGATTGTCCAATTGCGCAAGTTTGTCGATTATACAGGAGCAAAAGTTGGACATTTAGTACAAAACTGGGATCAACAGAGGCCAACTAAGATAAAACTTCTCAATTCGACGATAGAAGACCTTGACTGCTATTGTAGTAGTTAAGTTTACACTTCAAAATTCTTTATTATATCTGACAGTTTGTTACTCCAGTGGTCGGGTCTGCAGCCAAAGCAAAACATATCATGCTTGAGAGCCTGATCATCGCTTCATCAGTAAGGGGGCGAGTTGCGACGCCATTAAAGACGATATACGGAACAAAGTTAACTGATAGCATTGGCCCGGCGGCTGCTGTTTGAGCTGCCGTGTCTAACTCGTCACCAGGGTGTGCAACACAGTAATCGACGTCAACCAGACTAACACCAATGGCTTGAGCGCAGACATATGATCTTTCGAAACCAGGAAACGGGTGGGAGAATTCACACGCCATGTACTCCACTTGAGCGTCTTGATTGTCCTTCAGAATGTTCAGAACGCATCTGTGCAGGCGGTTTGCCCAGCAGTCAGGCTCACCAAACTGACACCAGAATACTCCATTGGTGAAAGTAGTTCTTCCCCAGGGCACGAATTCAATCTCCAAAAAGTCTCCATACAAACGGTGTGTTTCCACTAATTGATTGTTAATGAATCTCACTGTGTCACTACATCCCGCAGTCGTGCCTATCGATAACTTAACCTTTCCATTGACGGCTTGCACTTCTTGTCCGTAAGCTTGTGTCAATGTCAACAGAAAGCACGCAGCGATGAATACCATATATTTGGTGGCCATGACGACTATCGTGCACTACGCGTGTGTAAAAACTGGACGCAAAATCTAAAATATTTGTAACAATGCGATTACTCGTTCGTATCGTGATAATATGATTAGGGCAGATAAGACAGACTTACTTACGTATATCGAAATTATTACATTAGCTGGAGAGCTGTAGATGCGCCTACCTACATACCTAATTGTATGAAAGAAGAAATAACCTTCTAAAATATTTATTTGTTAATACCTAAACTTTGTCAAATAAAAACAACTGTAAAACAATTTTCTTTTTCGCCCTCTCCCCTTCAAAAGTATTTCAAGGTAATCTCTTAAGATTACAACACAAAAAACTCGAACTCTTTAAGCCTCCATATTTTCTTTATGCGAAAAATATGTTTTTGTGGCAGCAAGTGCCCCGCCTAGAATAATAAACAGAAGAAACTTATTAACTTTCCTAAGAAGAAATATGTACATGTAGCCTTATTGGGGATCCGAAGGTACGAAGTAAAATTCCTCCCCTAATTTATTCTAGTTATACTTTTATTCCTTGTAAAATACTGTCAGTTTATTAATGTGGACTTAATTACTTGACTGGGTAGGTATTTTTAGGAAGTTTTTAAAAATACGTTTGATCAATAACTTTATGCATGCATGTTAAGCCTTTGTTTTATTTGTCCTTTATTGTGATGACTACAGCGAGCCATTCTCATTTACTTTCAGCAATCGAAATATGCATTGTAAGTTTACTTGCGATCCAAAGACGTTTTACCAAGAAATCTTTAGGGAAAAACGTCAATTTTTGTGACCGACACCGAAAACTTCGTCGTGAGGACGTGTTCAGTGGAAGCAACTGGACACAAAAATTGTATGCGCAGCGAGTACATTATTTCATGCTGGTTCTATACCTACAAATCAAATATTCATCTGTAGGTTGTATCTGACACTAGACAAGTGTCCACGTTTGCGCCCTGCGTTAGTGTTGCTTGGGTCGACAGAAAAATATCTAATTTATTCACTTACACTATGTTTTGATATTAGGCTTGTTAATATTGTCCAAAATACCACCACCTGAACGCAATTAAAAAAAAGTACAGCCCCAACAATATTCTTAAAAGCTCTGCAACCGAGACACCTTAATCTTAATTCATTGCACAGAGAGCAGGTATTCAATTACAGTTAATATGTTTAAAAATGTACGCCCCCCCCCTAGAAGGGTACCAACCACAGCATTAATGAAATTGACTTCCCCTGGGATAAAACTAGGGGCCCTTGAAACGTGTTCCCCCTTGTAGTTGAGGTCGCAGTGTTCCGGGACAGAGACAAAGGTATCGATGCCGTATCAAATTAACGAGTTGCTGTCAAATTCCAAGTTTCTTAACTTGATATTGATGATGCTTTGTAAATAAGGAGGGTGTACGACAATGAGGAAACTGTCGCAATGATTGAAGTAAGAAGAGTTGATTGTATTGATCGCCTCAATGAAAACTGTGTACCTAAACAAATGCAACTGGGTCAGGGGCTCGAGTCTGCTATTGCAATAGTGTCTCAATGACCGGTCATTGATCGAATATTTGACAACTTTGACAGTTTTTGTATGGGAAATGTGTCTTAAGTTTGACGTTATACGTCAAAAAACGATCATTGACCGGTCATTGAGACACGATTGCAATAGCAGACTTGACCCCCAGGTAACAGGTTAAGTGTATTTTGAACTTACAACTACCTACAATATGTATAGAAAATACGTGAGTAGACAGACTAGACAATTGTTGAAGCACTAAGAAGTACAGTAGGGTCTCGTTAATCCGGACTCCCGCTTGTTCGGTGATCGCTGTAATCCGGCCAGCCAATGGAGTTCGAATTCGTATGAGCAAGATGAGGACAATAGCGTTGAAGTTCTCGCCTCTGAAAAAGTTGGTATTTCAGAGGAAGTAGAAGCTATAAACACTTCTTTAAAATAGGCTGAAGATAACGAATTTGATAGCCACGAAGTTATGTGTCTCCGTAGACTTTGAGACCGGGCCTTTGAAATTAAGTGCGAAAATTATAAACAGAAACTAAGAAACTAAATATAGCATACCTACTATAATCCGGACGCCTCGATAATCCGAAAACAGTCTTGTTTTTGCCTCTCCGGATTAACGAGGCCCTACTGTATACCGGATTTTTTGGGGCGTATTGCTAAAACTCGATCGAAGGTTAAACTCGCTTGACGAGGTAGGTCCATGGATGGGTGACCATTTGTACACATCAAGACTCTTCAGTACCCCACTCGTGCCTCTTGTGAGTGTAATTTGTAGATCTCTGACAGTCGATTATAATATACTAGCAGACGTCACGCAGTTTCACCCGCGTAGTTTCCGTTCCCGTGGGAATACGGGGATAAAAAGTAGCCTATGTCCACCGGGAATAGTGTAGCTTTCCACCAGTATAATAATTTTTAAAATTGGATCATTAGTTCCGAATATTACCCCCTACATACAAACTTACAAACATACAAACTTACAAACATACAAACTTACAAATTTTACCTCTTTATAATATTAGTATAGACTTAACGGATTTTTTTACTAACGACTGTTTTTATTTCTAAGCTACCAATTCCAAAATAAACGAGAACATAGGAACTTTGAAATAGCGAATCACTTTATGGCGTGCTCATCTGTCGGCACAGACGCATTCACAGCTATAAGTTAATATACGGCTTATGAAAAACTTTTCCCGGCACTCTCACACAATCTGATTTAAACTTTTTACGAGAGACCACGCAATCTCATCAGCTGTGTCGCACACAAGGGAAATGTGTAACACCCGCGAAATTTCGCTAATTTTAATTAATTTAAACTGTACAGAGAAAGTCAACTCATAACACCCTCCTCGACCGTAAAGCTGAATCCTGTCTACAAACGACTGTTAGAACTTAACGAGTTCATACATCCCCGTCTACGGTTACAATGGGGCTCGTAAAATTAATACCTTACCTCTGAATCGTCGGGCTGCCTCTCTAGATGGTAATTCCCCCTTAAATATTTAAGTTTTCTGTGCACCCTCCACCCGCAACAAGATTCAATTTCACGCCCTAAAAAGGGGTCCGCTTTGGGCGATTCTCGGCTTCTCAAATGTCAAGAGACACGAAAGCACCCATCTAAACAAGAACTCTATCAATTACCAGATACCAGTATTAGCCCGTCGGAAATAGACAGAAAATCATTCTAAATTCGCAAAGCGTGATGTAGTTCTGCATTTTTGGTATGTTGTATGGGTGTGTTAGGGTAGTTTAAATTAAAAAATGCAACTTCGAAAACCTTGTGGAAAATGAGAAAATCGAGAAAATTTTCGAAATTTGTGGTGTTTTTATGGTATTTGCCTTGCATGGCCAAAACTATGCATTTTTTGCGAACGATGTTGTCTACAAGTATAAACTGTATTCAATAACCTACAATTTGAGTCCTATTTTGGCTCTATTGACCCTATAGAAGCTGAGCTAGAACACTTGAAAGATGACCAATTTTTCTCGAAAATTGCTTTTTCTCGATTTTTTTGACATATTTCGTAAGATATTCGCAAAACTGCTTGTTTTACAGAAAAGAATAACCAAAAATATTTTTAAGTACTTATTAAGCATTTATAAGAGCCCAAAATGAAGTCTGTAAGACTAACAGGTCACTCACAATCTCAAAACAATGAAATAGTTAAAATGGGTTTTAGAGGCAAATATTAGAATTATTGTTTCTGTCGTTTGTTAACACCCATACTCTGATGTGTAGATCACCAATTCACCATTCAAGCTAACATTTGTGCTTAACATCGTAATTAATAATTGGTTGTCTCAATGATACCATTCAGTATATCCCACCAAGATCCCACCAAGTGGGGCTGGGAAATCAGCACCCGTGGCCTAATCCCGATCACAACAAACAAAGAGCCAGCTCCAGCCCAGCTTCTAAAAATGATAGCCTGCAAATGCAAAAAGGAATGTAGAGGGGCATGCAGCTGCTTAAAAGCTGGGCTGAAATGCTCAGCTCTTTGTTTGAATTGTGGAGGGAAGTCGTGCAACAACATAGCATCCATTGGGGATGACTCAGAGGAAGACGAAAAAGAAGTTCTTCCTCAGAATAATGAAGAGGAAGACCATGAACGCGTTCTTTTTGATCTTCCTCATCATCACAAGGAACAGGAATCCCAACCCCGGATAAAACGAAGATTGACTATGAACAATTCATAGTCAATGGCCTTTTTTACGGTTCCGTATCCAAAACTGGATGCTCCACTGTTTGTCCGTATGTTACCAGGCTGTATTTCATAAACCATCAATCATAATATACTTCTGTTAACACTGTAAAAAAAATACTAAACGCTTCCATTCAACAAACGTATCTTTTTGCCATTTTTTTAAGAAAATGATATGTAACCCTTCGTGCGTGAGTCTGACACCTACTTGGCTGGTCGGCAGTAACCGAATTTTGGGTATGAATGTAAAAGACCTTCCAAGCTATTAATAAAATTTCTGTCTAATTTGCAATAAACCTGTATACTTATATTATTTTGACTCTAAATTATTTGGGTTTTCGCGTTTTATTAAGATTAAGAGTGAACTGTAGGTCTCACAGACCTCGTTTTAGGCAGTGATGGTAGCTAAATATGTACTTAAAAATATTTTTGGTTATTCTTTTCTGTAAAACAAGCAGTTTTGCGAATATCTTACGAAATATGTCAAAAAAATCGAGAAAAAGCAATTTTCGAGAAAAATTGGTCATCTTTCAAGTGTTCTAGCTCAGCTTCTATAGGGTCAATAGAGCCAAAATAGGACTCAAATTGTAGGTTATTGAATACAGTTTATACTTGTAGACAACATCGTTCGCAAAAAATGCATAGTTTTGGCCATGCAAGGCAAATACCATAAAAACACCACAAATTTCGAAAATTTTCTCGATTTTCTCATTTTCCACAAGGTTTTCGAAGTTGCATTTTTTAATTTAAACTACCCTAACACACCCATACAACATACCAAAAATGCAGAACTACATCACGCTTTGCAAATTTATTGTCTATTTCCGACGGGCTATATTGGAATGTTGTGTTTGTTTGTACTGTAAATGGCGTAAGAGGTCACGTTATGATGGTGGGAACATTGAGCTGAAACTCTTCAAGTATTATCCGGTTGCATACAAAATGGAAATGGTAGAACTCAATTGAATCAATCTTGCGTCAAATTGGTGAAGATTTGAAGGGAAGTTCACATTTTTAGTTCGTTTTCTATTTGAAATATACAGCTTACGTCTATTCCCGTCGTTTTCCTTTCAAATTGTTGTTCAGAAATCTTCGCTATATGCTTCATAAAGTTTCTTACTGAAACGCTTCTCTAGTCTGTATGTGAAGGATGTTTTCAAAGACGTACTAATTGTGATCGAGAACTCGGCTCACGTATCGTTCGATATGACCCCTTAAATCACATATAACGCTATCAAACCGCATGATTAATTTGATTAGCTACGTGTCTAGCCTTAATGATATCTAGTGTGGCTACATTATTCACCAAGACGTACAAAATTAATCAGTTAACTAGTTTATGGTTAGATGAATTGATTTTCATTATAGTAACTTGAGATACCTATGATCAACGATGTTCTATCTGTGTTTACATACCATGAATGCTTGACGTCAATCCGAACAATTTTAAAATATAAATTGCTACTATCTTGTTGCACTATGGTATACATTTTATTATTGAGCTTGACAAAATCAGTTGCATCAAGGATATAATTGAAAAAGACTGGCTTTTGTTTATTTATCTCTTTATTTAATACTTCAAGCACACTAATGCACAAAGGCGGACTTAATGCCATAGGCATTTTCTACCAGTCAACCTGTCAATCACCCGTAACTTTCTCAAGAAACCATTTTTCAAAAGAAAAAGTACTGATTTGCTCTATTAAACATTGAGGTATGGGATATAGTCCCGTCAAAATTGGTTCTGCCATTACGGAGTTATGACTCATTACAAACATAACAAACAGATAAACATATACCTACATATTTTGATTTAAAATGGTTTTAGTACCTATAAAACTACCATGAAATGCCGTTTAAACTTCTACATCTATAAAAAGCTGTTATTTGGTAATACAAACAGACACTTCTATTTGAACTGTTCATATTGATGTATCTATTACACATGCTTAAAATCTTTCTCAAGAGTAACAGTAACTTTAAATGCACATCAACCTTCCCAATGTGTCAAATTTCTTTGATAGGTTTTCAACTTTATTCTAAACACTATGAGGTTCATGTTCAATTGAGAAAATTTGTCAGTTTGGGGTAGGTTGATGTGCTGGCGTCTGTACCTTACCTAACTTATTCGTCTCCATGTTTATTGCTAACTTTAACCTAAGACTGTACCAGGAATCGCTAGAAGCCATAAATACCCCAGCATTTCGCGTACAGAATACGTAAAGCACAGGACTACGTGATCTATATTCCTTGGGTATTAGTTACTCGAGCTATATAATTTTGCTTCGGTACTGGTAACTACTTCTGTTACTTAGTAGTAATTATGTTTTAGCTCATTTATGGTATTTGAATTGGAACTGGAAATTATATAGTTCTAGAATAACAACCACAGATATAGATAAACATAGTTAACGCAAGTATCATGATCTGTATGAAAACCAAGCGTGCCATTTTTTGACTGTACTCACATGTAACACCAATGTTTTGTTTTTCTCACATTTGGTATTACCAGGTATAACTGAGGGTTTTAGATTAAAAATAATTGTTTTTTTTTAATTAATTACGCTTCACAAAATGACTTACCGATGGGAGGAAACAGAGTGCGAAAGTGGCCACTTACGTATTTTGGACGTAACCTTGCCTATGTTACGTCCAAAAATCGTAAATGTAATCGCGAAGTAGTAGTTCTAGCGTTATCTAGGTCTATATTTATATATCTGTCATAACAACGTTTGAAAAACTATTATATAAGAAGCATTAAGCTTAAAGGCCCCTCAGACAGGCCTGACGTAATGATACAATGCAACATTGATAAAAGAACACGGTGATTTTTAATTTCTTGGCAGTCGAACAAAATCTTTAAAAAAATTCAAACTAAGATCTTCGCAGGTTGTTAATTAATCGCACTAAAGTTATACATGTGGTAAAATTCACAGATCATTATAATAGGCGTATCATATCGATACCATCACATGAAAAGTTAAACGTTACGCGTATAAATAAAATATGAATTGATATTGTTCTTGTTTATGAATTCAAAAATAACGAGTATTCATAGGTAACCAATCCGAGCTGTCGGCATAAAAGGAGGTACCATATGTAGGGTTGACACGCAGACTGTATGAATAAAAATAATGATTTGAATAATCGAGTAAAAACGAAAACAAAAGCTGTAGAATACATTAGCGTTTGATCTACCAACATAAAATTATTACGGTGTTTATTAAAAATAATTTAATTGTGAAATGTGCGGTTGAGTGGTGTGTGTGTTGTGTGGTGTAAGTGTGTGTATTGTGCGGTGTAAATGTGTGGGTTGTGTGTGTGAGCCTATTGGTTATGGCCTCGCCTCTCATGAACGAGGTTGCGATTTTAAGTCCCAGCAATCACATGTAAGTTTTTATTATTTTATTTTTGACATCAATCATTCATTTCATTTTTTTTTTTTTTTGTTTCATTGTTGAAGGAAAACATCGCGAGGAAACCTGCTCTTATAAGTCTGGAATGGCATTGATCATAACACAAACATGACATCACGCCTGCAATACCCTAAGGGTTAGGTAGAGGTGTACTTGCAGTAAACACATTTCGCCAGTTTAACGTTCCATGTAATAGGGAGGGGGGGGGGGGAGGGGCATTATTGATCAACCGTGATGATTTATGCTCGTATGCAGTAGGACAGTAAAAGGCTGGTTATTAAACACTAAACCAGTGTACTCAATCTCTGACAAACTATGTTCTTGATTATTATGCAACATACAATATAGAAACTAACGCATTTGGTTTCGTCTTAATAATACTAATTAAGTCGTAATTAGTCTTCAGCAGTTCTCATTCAAGGCACCCCTCCCCTAAGGCAGTGATTTTTATAGTTATAGCTATAATTATTGCAAGTAACGCTGCTGAGGAATGTTCTGGTAATAAATTAAACCCTATGAGATTAAATCTGTTCTAAGTACAGAAACCAATATGGGATTTTACGATCACATAATATATTTGTACTGACAAGAGTCCCTGTTTGATACAAGCTTCTTTTGTTTCCTTGCTGAACATAGTAGATCTGACAGCAAAAACATCTTTTTTTTTATTTAATTCAAAACCGATCAGATTTTAAATTTAAAAAAAAATCTTTCCGCGAAGAGTAACGTAAAGTGAACTGTCAATACCAAGAGCTAGTATAGATTATCAGCACACTCACCAACATTTTTACTTTATTTTTTTTTATTTTATTTATTATTCTTAGAGAATAGCACTGCTGATTTTGAAAATGTAGCTGTGTAGTACTGGATAAGCTACCTTCTGATAGTGTTGAGCCAAAACTTGGAACTGGCTCTTAGTATTACTCAACATAATAGTAATAATAATATAAATAGCTGTTAATAGTATTATAGCAATGTTATGCGGTATCAACCTTACACTATAATCCCTGACCGGTAATCATAATTCAACCCAGAAAAAAAAAGGAAACAATTATTGAAGACATTTAAAAGGACAATCAGGGACATAAAGTTTAGTGACCGTGGAGTATTTACGAGGCAACCCTATTGTGCTAAAACACAGGCTATTAGCATACAAAGAGGGCCCATGCGTCGCCCTGCAGTTGTCGCTGCAACGAGCCCGCTTTGTATTTGGACAGCCCTAATAAAATTATTTAAATTGCTCTATTATTTCTTTGTGACTTTGTGTGTTTTATTTTTCATGTGTTGCTGTTTGCTATTTGTCTCTAATTAAGAGTCCCACGAAGTTTTTAATTGGACTTAAAAAGGTAGCTTTTTAACACTCATTTTCTAAATGGGACAGTTAATTTTCCTTTCCAACTGTTTTTATTAGCCGTTATTGGTTTTGTTAGATGGTTATGAACGCGAAAGATGTATTTTTATTTATAGCGCAGATGTATTAGGATACGCTAGGAGGGGAGTACCTACGCCCTAGAAGGATATCTACAGATCTTATGTGATGTCTTTTATGACCAGATGTATGCATGCAAAACTAAACAAAAGAAGCATCTAACACTCTTAGCAGGTGGCGTTCTTGTAGTTTGTGCTTACCTCTATTGAAAAAGGCGTGAGTTCAAGTACGTATCATTCTGATATCCATTTTCCAATATTTGAAATTATCCATCACAAGTAGCGACAACAAACAAACAAAATGCTCCCCGATAGCACCTCCAGCAATTAACCCTAAAAACGTCACAGGGAATAATCCTACACCTTTCCCTCGAAGAATTTAGTGGCGGACAAGTTTAAGCTTTGGGATAGAACGCACGAACTATCTCAAACCTCGCGTGATCCTGGCAAGGGAGCCATAATGGCCACCCGACTATTAGGCACACGGCCAGCCCAACTTAAGGCCGACTCACTTGAGCCAGTTTAATCTGGGATTGAAGCAGACTTGAGAACTTATTCTCGGGATGCTTGAGTGTCGTAACGTATGGTAAGATAATAACGTGATAATTTTAGGGTTTGAGGATTTTAGTAGTCTGATATGGCTAACTTCGTAGATAGGTAAGAGTAAAATTATAGGCGGCGTCTTAGAAATATTCTCGTTTTGGATTGTTAGACTATAGCAAGCACCGGATCCTTTCAATTTCTGACTGGCCTGTTGGTCTACTCGTTAGTGTCCCTTACTGCAGGATATGCCGAAAGTTGTGGGTTCAATTCCCACCCAGGACGAATGTTTGTGTGATGAGCACGATCGATCGATTGTTCTGTGTCTGGGTGTAATTTATCTATAATATTATGTATATTTTAGAAATATATAACTACGTTCATCAGTTGTTTAATACCCATAACACAAGCTCTGCTTAGCTTGGGACTAGACAACTATCATGGAACGACATCTGATGTCGTTCCATGGGAGTTGTGGAAAATGTATTTTATTTATTTACGTCGTATTGTCTGACTGGACATATTTCACTCGGAGACTACCTACAATATTGATTACTTTTGAATGAAAGGTGTTTTATGTACCGTTAAGCATTGAAGTAAGTAGTAAAATTACGACAAAAATAAGTTAGTGGTGGCACTGCTTGTGTCTGAACAGTTTGCAAGATATACATTTTTAACGTTACAACTGCAGGAATACCTTTGTTTTTCCATGGTTTCTTCAAAAACTACTACTAAAAACCAACTTATTTTGGCAGTCGGTAGAATTATGCGTTAATATTCGCCCCGACTACGAAATATTTTACTGTACAAGCTTCATATCAAGAACTATATTTAAGAATCGTGCTGTTGTTCAGCTGAGTCTTTTATAGAGAAAGTGAACCGAATTGCCTATTGTGGCATACACATACAGTAGAGAACCTATTCTCTACTATATGTGGGTGCCACAATAGGCATTTCGGTTTCCGAAAGAACTACAATAAAAAGAAAAAGCACAGGCATGTTTGATTGTTCCCCTAGATTTTTCCTTTATAGATTTTTCCTGTACCATTAGGTAGGTACGTGAGAAATAATGAACATGGAATTCTTTATAAAAAATCGTATTTTTATAAAGAATTCTATGTTTAATACTTTTATTGTATCGCAGCAGGTTGAAAATATCGGGTTTCTCTTGCCACAAGGAGATCCAACTTGCTTTCATACAAACTTGATGCCACGTGTAAGAAGAAAATGAATAATAAAATATTATTTTTATACCTAAGCGTCTTTGCTCCAGCGAAGAAATACTATTCTTACAAAAATTCCAAGTAGGTACGTATGTCAGTGCTAAGAAATTTCAATTTATCTGAACATGGCAGAAATACTTGTTCAAAAATAATAACTGTCTTTGAGACAGTTTGAATGTTCTGTCTGTTATTTTTTGCAATCAAATGTTAAATATAACAAAGTATTGTCTAGCTATCTCGCCTACCACATTTTTACTAATAGTAAATTCGGGGAAAATTGGTCATCGTTTTATATAAAACAATAAACAAGAAAGGGTATTTCTTAACTGTCAAAAACTTCCTGTATTAGAAAAAGAAAACTCAACACAAAAAAAGATTCGCTTTTATTGCATTCCGATTTTGCATAGTTTTTTTAATTTGTCAGCTAATTATGGCAATATTTCAGGATTTTGAGTCTTATCAACACTGTCGCATTGACACTCAACAATAAGTGTACGAGTGTCGATAATAGCGTGAAAAATATAAGTACCTACTTCTTACTTGTTAAGAACATGCAAAAAGTATCACCATTCCGGACACCGTGCCACATATAAATAGGTACAATCAATAGATAAACAGACACAGAATCGGTTTGTGGCTCAATAGTTCCAGCTGTAGGAGTCGTTCACTGGTTTGCCGAGGTCGCTTCAAGGATGGGTTACCATCCACAAGTTTGCTTTATGAGCTTTCAGTTGCAGGAGAACCCGTGCTTTGAAAACTTAGTGTCGGTTAGTAAGCAGTCCGTCCTGGCTGTTATTTGTTAATTATTGACTATCCTTACCTTAGAAGTCCGAAAAACTGATGTCATTTTTTGATTCTTTATTTTTGTCTCCAATGACAATCATGCAACCTGTTTTCTGCCTGCGTAGCATAAACACCTAATTTCTTTCTTCCGAGACACGACAAATTTCTTTCTGTCCAACTTGACATTTCTTCTACCCGAGCATGAGGCGACTCGTTGACAAAGCGTTTGTACGTAGAGAAAGAAATTTACATGCTGTCTATAGCAACTGTCAAGTTGCTCTTGTCTAGGTGTCATTTGATGTAACCTGTTTGACACTTGTTGACAGGAAATGTTTCGAAAATAACTGTCAAAAGTGGAGAAAATAGGTATGCACTTCATGCTCGGCATTGTTCGGCATTCTTCGGCATATAACTTCTCATCTTTCTTGACATGGTCATGCTCGAGACGAAAGAAATGTGTATATAATCTGTCACTTTGCCGATTCGTCTGTAGACAAAGGCCGTTTCTTCGGTGTTCAATGTGTTCATGCTACGCAGGCTGGGTTGTGGTGTGCCGCCGCGCTTTGTTTAATACTGGTGATTCAGCTGAAATGATGAATTTATTTTTATAATTAGGTTTATAAAAACTTTTACACGTCATAAGTATTTTTTTTTCTCAAGCAAGTTGCAGCCGGTGTTAATTTCACTATCTGAGTTTTCTTAGAAGAAAGATGAAAGAAACTTAGAGCTGCATCCGGCTAGACAGTACGCCCGCGCCGATCCAAACGTAGACAGTGGTGAAGTACATATATAGACACTTAACGTACATCTAAGTTCAATTAACACTGGTACATGGAACTAATACAATAGTAAATTCACTTTATAAACGACTGTAGATGTACGTAAATCTGAGATTAAGCGCTAGACTACCGATTAGCTGGGCCATGCCTGCCCGGTATCGGCCCATTGCCTCTAAGCTGTGCCAGCGATCGCTATAATCCTGGGATTGTTAATATTATAACTGAACTAGAGCCAATAATTGGGTGTTAAGAGATATTCGAAGTTAGGCTGCTTGGGATTTGCCAATGAAGTTTTGGAGTTGTGTTGTTAATTTAATTTCAAGCGGAAATAGACGATAAACAAAGGGTTGAAGGTTCTGTGGCTAAGAACGCAGTAGGTAAAAGATGTAGCTATGCTGTCATCTGTGGCCTTTTTAATTAAACCGAAAAGGTAAAACTTGCAGCACCTCAACATCTGTCTGGCATTACCGCTGAAATGAACCTTTTGGCGCAGCCGTGAGACGTGTCATTTTTGTGCGTACATGCGTGTCGTGTTTCAATCTGTTTTCAAATTCTTTTAGATTATTGCCTGTTAAATTGTCGTCTGTGGATTTTTAAATATAATACTTACTCGTGTCTAGCACTCTAAGGGCTCGTAATTCTTTTAATCCGACTGCCAAGAAGGGTTATGTTTTTTTTTATTTTGTATTGTATTTCGTACTAATACGACCAAATTAACATAATATTTATTTCAAAAGTTAAACTTATATAAAATACTTTTGCGAGTTGATAATGTGATCCATTCTACGCAAAGCACTGATATTTCCACAAGAGTAAACCAACACTTCATCACTCCGCTAACGTCTTTTGACAGCTTCACAGAGAACACCAAAACACAAACTTTGTACAATTTCAAACATTTTACGACTTCCAAGTGACAACTCACTGACACTGAATTCACCAATGAAGAGTCTACAAGCCTTCCCTTCTCTTTCCGTTCAAAAGTCTTCATGGCAAACATAATAATAATCATTTTGAACTCGTCGTAACATACTCAAATTAATTGAATTATGTTGACATTGCCAACAACTCGACATAATTACTTGTGCATTAAATACGCATTGCTTCTGTCTTTTGTACACAGAGTAAGTAGTTGACGAAGTGCTCGGGACGGTGAAGACAACTTACGTTAAGCAACATATTTGTCAAGAGTGTGTGTCACAATCACTCGTAGCCTATCTTTATTTTTTTGAACTAATATGAACCTTCCCGTAATTAAATTTTCATAAAATGATCATAATTATAATCATAATAAAAAACACAACTTTCGCACAATGCCATTTAGTCCTAAGCTAAGCAGAGTTTGTGTTATGGGTACCTACTAAACAGCTGATGAAGATACTCATATATTTCTAAATAAGTACAGATATATTTATAGATAAATTACACACAGACACAGAACAAATGATTGTCCTCATCACACAAACATTTGTCCTGAGAGGGAATCGGACCCACGACCTCCGGCATAGCAATCAGGGGACAAACTTTTAGACTAACAGCAGTGCTATTCTGTAAATGGTAAATCCCTTCGAAAGTCATTTCGCAAATCATCTCGAAAGTCATTCTTACTACGCTTCTCTCTCGCCTGTACAAGTTTCGGTATTCACATGTCAACGTCAAAATACTCACCCGTTTTAGTTCGTCTCACTATGATCATCACTTGGTGGCGCCAGTGTCGAAATCACTTCATTTAAGAATACGATATTTTAATTTCACATGATTTCACTGCGGATTCAGAAGCGATTTCGCAAATAACCTTTTCAGAATAGCACTGCAAGCCAGCCAAATATCATCTAAAAGTTTACACCATAGTGTTTTTTCAGCAAATTCTAATTTTTACAGACGTTGTTAGTTCCTTCGGTGTTTAAGTTGTCTCTTCACAATGAATCACTCCATGTTTTCAATACTCTGCGTTCTTAGTATCATTCCTTATTCATTAACAGAGCACGGGAAGAGCTGAACCAATTAAAGTGATCAAATATGAGGGGTTCTATGTTTGCACACAGACGAGTATAGCTTCACCCAGCAAGGGTGCTGTAATGGTGTGTGCTGGATACGGATGTTAATACCCGATAAATATGCATTGTTTAATCGTGTAGAAATTTAGGGCATGACACGGTCTTAATAATATTGCCTTGTTTTGGCAGTGTTGTGTATTTTACCATCTTCGCCGTGTATTAAGTGAGATAGGCAGCTGAACAAGAACGATTATAATTTAATGCTAGCTGCCATATAGCAATTGATAGGAAATGCACTAATATATCGTGGCTAATCAATGTAGGGTCTGACATTTTTTTTCACACACAAAACAGACAAAACAGCAAACATTGTAACTGAGGAAATGTGGGTGTTACACTATTTACACACTTATTCTTCCCAGCAGAAACACTAGGAAGTAGCGAAGGGCGGGCGTTTGTGGGGTCTTATGTATTTCTGACGTTCAAAAAGTTCTGATCCCCATACAGTGTATACTAAGCACAGGAGACAGGGTTGACAAATCTTTGTGTTTTATTTTTTTATTTAGGTAAATCGAGCCATCCGTACCTTGAAAAGCACGTTAACATTCTGACCGCCACTTCAAAAAAGCAAAAACCGTGCCCTGGACGGCTGGCTACGAATAAATCCTTTAAAGGAGACAGTTTTTTTTGTTTGGGGAATAGGCCCACCACAAATTGTGGCGTTTAGCAATGAAATGCACGTTAGTTTATTCCTTATAATCTATAGATTACAGTGGTAATATTAGCAAAACTGTATGTAACCGAAATACTGTGAAATACGATAGTCAAAACTTGACTCTCATAATAACCTAAAATCTCAGAAGAGCGATCGCGATTGTTGAATGAGTGGATAGGTATCCTTGGTATTTTAAGTTAAAATAGTACATTGTTCAGTATTTAACAATATAAAGTATAAAACAAAGACACGTCTGTACTGATTTTGATGTGATTTACACGATTTGATAGGCAGAGATATTTACGAAAATGGATTAGATGTATTCATTTCGAAACACACTTTTTCCGGCCATAGGCTGTAGATAAAGACATTCAATATCGAAAGTAGTATGTATACCTTAGTACCTTTAGTATTTTAAATCTCTTGGACTGGAGATCTAAAATAATAAGGTGGTGTGTTATAAGCTGGTTGTGTCAGGAGATAAAAAAAAACACATTATAGTATGTCACAAGAAGTATTTTTTACTGTTCGTCATAATTTTCAAAATCTTCTCTTAAAAGCTTTGTTGAGCCACCTGCCACCAGATGAAATACTTTCATCTAAAAAAGATGCAGGTGGCTCAACTTTAACTTGATGCCGCGCCCAAGATAAAAACCACACTATACACATCACATGTGCACACCAGCCATCAGTGCCTCTGCCCACTAAACAATTACAACAGTATCCAGCATTGATCCAGCAAGAGCAGCCCCAATTCCGTTGAAATGGTGCTGCACAATTGCTTGCAATGGCTTTGTAGTTTATGCACTGTATCTACAGATGCCATTTTCATAAAATCTTTAGAATAAAAATATGAAAAGAACAGAAGAAACATGCAATTATTTAGTAATCGGAAACAATAATATCGGAAATAATAATGTTGTTTGTCAGTGTCAAACTGATTGAAATTAGACCACAGAGCATCTGCAACGGGCTATTAATTACGTTTCGTTCCACTGTGTTTTTAAAGTACGTTCCTTGATATTCCGTTAGTAAAAGAATTAAAAACAAGTTCGCTGTATCAATTAATAATTATCTCTTTAAACGCATATAACGCCGATGTCATTACCGCTGCGCACCGGGGCACCATATTTGTTTTCACATTAAAATAATAGGTTTATTTTAATGTGAAAACAAATATGTAAACGCTCCTAAACAAGCATTTTTTGCCGTAACACTTTTTTACTATTATTTCAGTATTCCGGTTACATTTATATATAATTTTTGGTCTGTTAATAGTAATAAGATGATCACTTTCTTCGTGTGTAATATGATTAATAAACGTTACCGTTTAATAGTGGGCCCAAAAAAAACTGTCTCCTTTGTCACGTACTCGAGACGCATGGCGTACTGGGCATACTTTGGTTTGTCATCTATACACGACTGTGGTGGTTTAAGAGTTAAACCATTGGTTTTGCTTTTACGACAGTCGTCACAGAAAATCAGAAGCCCGAAAGTCTGATAACCAGACTTACCAAAGCGTATCGTATTACCCAGTAGCCCCATTAGAACAACAACAATGTACCGTCGACTCGCCCTGTAAAGGTCTTTGCAACTAAGTTAGCATAAGCGGATCATCGTCCAGATGTCAGCTCAGTATTCCGCAAACCCAGTCAGTAGCGGTACAAAATTAAATTAAACCGTTCTTGTTAGATAAAGATAACATGGAATGAGCAAATGGATATAATGAAGACTGGGAAATATTCAGAAGATATATGTGTGAAGCGTATGTATGTTGTGTAGAATACCTTCTTCCATTGTACACAACAAACTTTCAAAGGAAACCCAGTATTTCCTACATATCTACATACATCATAAACGACTTATATAATATTGTCTTCTCTGTAAAGTCCATCAAAACTTTGTCTGCAAGAGATCGTTTTAAGCGCTAAGTTGGTACATTGTAACAACCTATGGATCTTTTAACTTTTCTTTATTCATTATGTAATAAAACTTTACCCAACACTGAGAATTTTTCCCGTATCGTGGGTGCATTTTCAAACGTTTAAACTCATATGCAAAAACAATAAAGCCTCTAACAACTACATGCAGGCTACAGATTTTTTTCTGTGCGTAATCAGCTATGTATGAAGTCATGGGTTCAGTTCTTGGGCAAGGTGCAAGGTTGTTCCATCTGGAATTCCTCAATAGGTTGAACATATGCAAATGTTAAACAAAATGCATTTCTATAGTAGACATAGACCTACACATATGACTTATTTTTCGGGAAATAGAAGGTGTGTTGTTATGTGAAAAGAAAAATATTGATAACGTTTTATCTTATTACTACATACGCAATTTTCTTATCGTAATTATTGGTACAGACAAGATGTTATCACAGTATCAATTTCTGATAATAAAAGATACTTCACTGGCTTATTAGATAATATCGCGAAAATATTAATCCGACTTCTCTGATTATACAAAAACAAATTCCGCAAAAGTCTGTTTCACGAGCTCCATCATGAAAAAGTAAATTTACTACTTCAACCATAAAATCGCTAAGCAGACACCACTAAGTACTTAACTCCCGAGAAGGGTATCGTTATCGATAGGTATCGATAGGTACTGAACCAAATATATATTTCGAGTTATCCACTGAAGACTGCATTATTAAGAACACGAACAATACAAAACTTATGTTCAATGGAATTTGATTTTTAATTAAGTAAATTCCTCATTCAACATACTTGTTCATTTAGAAATCTAAACTCCTCTGAATAGAGTTTGTTCTTGCTTTATTTTATACTTTTCACCCTCTCATACTTTTGACAGCGCTTTTCCTAGGCACTTTTTCAATGTTATTTAACTTACGTTATTTTACTGGTTTGCCGTTGTAAGTTGAGTTTTATACTAAAAGTATTACTTACGTCAACCTCTGTGCGGTAAAGCGGTCTTAAGTTAAACACTTGTTTGTTGATCCCGAGTCCCTACTTTTTCATCAACAATGTTGAGAAAGTTTTACTGGATTTATAGGGGCAACCTTTAAGACAAAGTGTCCAATAGTTACGTAACTTTGCGGCCTCCGTTTTTTCTACACGGGCATTCATTCGGCAAAAAGAAAACCGAGTCAGCATTCACGGTACGCATATAACATTTAATAGTACCGTATCAGCCGCTCGCGCCGCCGCGCCGAGCTAACAAATGCGCACGGATTTTCCATTCGCAATATGATTTCATACAGATGGATACCCACAATGACTGAGTAGCAATTAGATTGAGCAAACACATGAAACCACTCGTGTGGAACAATATGAGAAAGGGTGCACAGCCTAACAAACAAAAGCTTTATTGAAGCTTATGGTTGTATTGTAACCTGTGATATTGTGAATCGAATTCCAGCGCAATTAGCAACCTTATTGCCTGCAATTAGAGGTTAAAGTGGCAAATAAACGGAAGGTTACTCGCATTGTTGTGCTGAATCGAAAAATAATAAGTTGATCGTTTCTGCGTTCAGTGGGCAGACAGTAAACGCGCGATTATTGTGTCGGTAATTATTTTGCATTTACAATATAAAAGCGTCTGATATTGTTTTGACGTGTGTTCAGTAATTACTAATTAGGACCGCAGATTTACCAACTGCATCAAGGTAGAATACACTGTATAAATAACAATTAAATTTTCAAGCTGAAATCACGACAAACAGCAGACCTAGCCATAATACAAATTCTATTTCTGTTATCGTAATCAATATGGCGACTATAGATAAGAAAATGGCGTATATGGAATCAGCTGTTTGCCAACTGTCAAGTGTTAACGAGTAGAATTTGTAATATGACTGAAAATAAAATACACTTGACAGTTGTCAAACAGCTGATTCCATATCCTACGCCATTTTCTTTTCTTTAATAGAAATAGAATAGCAATAGAATTTGTAATATGGCTGGGCCTGCAGGATAGGAAAATAATGATTACAGAAATATTTTCGCTGTCATACCACGTCTTGGACATACGATAGTTAACTGCATTAATTTGGACATCTCATCTTTGGACGTCTTTTTCAAACATCACTACACTGATGTTTTAACTTCTCCTATCTTATCCAAATCAAGATTACAACAAAATCCAAAAGAAATTGTACCAACAATTACACAATTCTATTCCCAAAGCGTTGCTGTCCAGACAATCGAGTTACAATTACACTCTAGCACAATATGAAATCCAAATCCTATTAGAAACAGAAAAAGGTACAATTTGTATCGCGCCCGCATCTCTAGCTGCAGATGAAGCCTCCACAATGTACAATGAAAGCAACTGTTAAGAACGTATAAAGGCAGCGGTTAGAATGGAAGTCTGTGAAATGTAGCATTATGGTTGTCAACGATGGTATTTTATGCAATTATTTGTGTAAATTATTGTAAAGTGTTTCAGTTACAATAGATTCAATTAGTTAAGAAGTCTAGAAACAAACCGTTATGCATATTTGCACCGCTTTAAATTAATGTAGGATTTCGCGGGGTTTAGACAAAGTCACATATTCATTAACGATAACATAGTCAGATAAATCCAAAATGTAATGATTTTGCTTAAGTTTTTGAATCTCATACATTTCAGATTTAATAAACTTCGTTATCAGTAATGAACAAGTGATTTTGTCTATGTACCCACGTTCAACTCCGTGGCGTAAGCGAAAACATTGTAAGATATCTTCGTTATTATGATACATGTTTCGTTTTAATACTTAAGTTTTCTTCAGGGTCTTCTCCTTGGGCCTCACCTTTTTCCGTTATAAGGAGACTGCTTTCCCAATCATATGATGCCTTTTATGTCGTTTTTGTGCATCAATTACTATAATTCCTTTCTCCCTCGTGTCATTTTAAACGCTCGTCATCCATGTTGTTGGTAATCTTCCTCTTTTCCACTTGTTTGGGGCCATGGATATCGTCAAGGTTGTTACAAAGACTAGGCTGGATAGACTTTATTAAAATTGAATAATCACTCAGATTGGATTTTATTTAATTGTGTTTTTGTATGTATTAGTATATTATTATTTAAGATTATATTTGTATTTTGTTTATGGGCCTTAGTTGCCTGAGTATAAAGAATTATTATTATTATTATTAAATTCAACTTAAACTACCAGTCTTCTTTAATGCCTTTTGCGGAAAAGACACTTCAAGTTTACCAATAACATATTATTGTTTTAGGAGGCAAAGAAACAAAAAATAATTATATGCCTTCTCTGTCACGTTTATAAGGTACCGTAACTTAACAATTACAGTAATTAAGTACAGATACAAAATTAAATCCTAAATGATGAGTTACTAACAGAAGTGTAACACAATAAACCACGAAACATTGTTTACAGTCCTAAGTGTTCGTAAATCGTTTTGAATCAATTAAAATTCTCACCAAAATTGATTTCTACTCCTTCCAATATATTTCCCTAGTCCGTACGCCCCTCCAGCCATCGTCGGCCGTGCACAAGCAAGACAAAACCGGCTTTTGTTACGTCCGTCCAACGTAATACGTTCTATGACAAATTGGAATTTCAACTTGTAGGGACAGCAGTGCCATTCTTGAAAGGCTCGATAATTAGTCCCGGGGACCATTTCTGTCGTCTTCGCCGCTTTGAAATCTTCTGTTGTATTCTGTGCGCCTGGTACAACATAGTGATTGATTCTGCTTGCAGTTGGGGTATTGTTTGAGGTTGGAACTGTTTTAACCGTATTTTGATAAGTGTTCAGTTGACGTCGGTGCCTAATGAAAACCTATGGCATACAGGCTGGAGTAACATAAGCTTTGGCTTGAATCAAGAACTAAAGTAATTTTAGGATTGTGTCATTTGGTTGGAGCATAACAGATTTGTTTAAAACACACAAAAATATACAACTGACTTTATAAAAAAATGAAAGATGAAAAATAACTCGTTTTTGAGGTCTCCTTTGGTGGTTTATTGGATTGTGCTTCATTTATTATTGGCCAACGACTTCCCAAATAACTCTAAATTCGGAAGTCGGTGGCCCATTATGAATAAGATAAAACCACCAAAGCCACAGACTTCCTAATTTAGAGTTATTTTACACCGGTTAGTGTTTTTTTTAAGTCGGTTTTATTTTTTGCAAAAAAGTTTTTATTTTTCCATTGTTAGTTGTCCATACATATATTTGCCATGAATTTATTTTATATTGTTAATTGTTAACAATACATGTCATGATAAAAGGGTTATCCACTTATTCCTAATAAATTAAAATGAACATACCTAATTGTCGAAATCTAGGTATATTGTACACATCTGCGTACCCCTCAGAGCATACAGGCGTGATGATACGTCATGATGTTGTATAAACAATATACATCCAAGCGATGCCAGAAATCACGACAAATTTTGCCGTCTATTTTTGAAGAGTTCCGTTGTATATCTCCAAAGATCAGCACCAGATCTTCACCAAATTAAAATGGACCACCTCGGGAGTATACTCTTTCAAATAAAAAAAGAATTTTAAGAATCGGTCCACAAATGGGGGAGAAATCAGGTAACATACATAAAAAAAAACATACACACGAACATAGAACCACCTCCTTTTTTTGAAGTCGGTTTAAAAAGAATTAGATTAGTGTAGAAGTATTTTGAAGACAGTTCAAATACTACTAAGACAGGACGCAGCTGTATCTATTTCTAAACCCCATTCAGCTTAAGTGTTTCGGTTTAATATAACGTTTCAGATAGTACTAAATTCCTTTAATAAATTAACTCAAGTTATAAGAACATTTTACGAAGAACTTCGGATGAAGAAGAGTGTTAAAACATGTTATTACTTTTGTGAGGATTAATGATAAACTACGAGCAAGTACGAAATATTTATAATTTCAGTATCAAAGAAGTATCTGGTGAAAACTATTTACTTCTTTGAAAGTATAATGTTTTGTCGTAGGCTACTAATCCATGGAGACAATCTTTAAGGCTGAATTCAGACGATACGCGCCCCTTAGGCGCAAGCCATGGTCAGACATCACCTGCGTCCCATTCGCTTTGAAATTATTTCTATGTAATTTGACTGTTATCCATATCAATATATCTCAAATTGCATTTATCGAAGACCAACAGCACACGCTACCACGAGCCCGCCTCGCGCTTGTGCGGTCTAAAAAATGAACAGATCTCCCTTAACCGCTATGTCCTTTACTTATTTTATTTGTTTGGTAATTAATTGTTAGTTCACAGAATATAAAATTAACTCACACACGAGCCAGTACATCACACATTCTGATAAACTTTTCATACAGACGAAATTAATTAAAATAATGAATAACGAATCTCAGTTAATTAAAATGTATGTCATGTTACGTACAACACATAGTACTTTAAAGCTTGTAATATTGTGATTGTTCTCGAATGTTACATAAGTTTGAATATTACTGGGAAATGTGAATTTGTAATTAGACAAAGTATGATTAATAAATATGTACATAACATAACGCTTTTATTAATCGAAAGGATCTAGGTAGAAGAGTACCTACCTTTTGACGTCTTTAATTTGTGACAACTTCCAATAGCTATATTATGGTTATTGTTTATGGACCATGTAAAAACCTGTAAGATTTGTACACCTTCTATGGTATAGCATGTAGCACATCCTCATATTTATGACCATTACATGCATTTGTATTGTAATCTACTCATGTTAAATAAATAAATTGATCTTTATCTTTATGTTTAGTACACGTATCCCGGCTGCGGGCTGCTACTGAGAAATTTTAAATGGAAAACCCAATTACTAGGTTACTAATTTACTAGGTAGGTTATCGTACCCAAGACATCATCTTCAGCTATCACGCTTCCGTCCACTAGACCATAAAGGCATTTCAGCAAGGGAATTTAAAGTGACTTAATAGTGAACGTTTCCTATAATTAACACTAGCACTTTGTTCGCGAATACGTCTGTGTGAGTTTTGCCGTACTTCTCCCGTAGAAATGTAACATCCACTCCGCGCCCTCGTAATATTAAAATATTTTTGACCAATGTTATTCGTTGTGATAAAATTTTCTAAGATCTAAGATACAAGATACAAGATTATTTACTTTGCTTAAACATGAGTTATACAGATAAATGCAAGATGTTACATAATTTTGAAAAAAAAAATCGGTTGAGTAGTTTCTAAGTTACACCTTACATACAAACTACTAATAATCTAATCTGAAGTTTAGTAAAAATAGCTGAACGACGCATTTACGATCTTTATGGTTAATTACGGCTTGTCAAGGTCGATCTGTGGATGATCATCTATAACATACTGAGAGAGCGTGGAGGGTCCTTCGGAAACCACGATAAGCTATTGGACTCAGCTGCAATCCTTCACAGCTACTAAGGGTAGTGAGAGGCCTACAATTCTGACAACTATAAGTCTTCGGTTGACAAACAAAATTTTCTCAAAAGGAACGTACTTAGTTCACTTAAATGTGAGAAATTTAAAAAATTAGACATTATTATTCTAAATAGTAATACTAGGTTTTAAGACTGTGGTAATACATAGTCTCGTTTGATCTGTCGAATTATGCAAATTTTTATAGTTGGTTACAAATTACTGTATAGCTAATCTTTCTCAGCTGCATTGCTTTTCTTCCTTTTACAAGCGCGGATACACCATTGAGGGCACTATGGGTATGCCGACAACCCTCATTGAGTTCAGACAGAACATAATGATCATGTTCATCTCACAAACGTTTGTCTTGGGTGGGAATCGAGCCCACGGCTTCGAGCATAGGAGTCAGGGCCACTAACCACTTGAACAACAGGCCAGTCAAAGTAGTACTTTGTGTATGGATGATATATCAATCGATTTAAATTATTAACTCCTACTACTACTAGGTACTACTACTTCAAATACTACTACCTACTCTAGTATTGTATGTAACTTAGAGACACGCAGCGCAGTAGTTCAGTTTATAACTGTGTATTTTGTACCTTTCATAAACAATGCATTTCATTAAGGTAGTTAGGTTAGGTAGTTAGGTTAGCTATATGATAGGTATGGTAAGTTAGGTTAGGTTATATTTATACATATACTCGTATGTTAAGATTCTGATTCTATTTAACACATAAAAATGTGCTGTTTAAACCTTTTGGTTTAAACAGCACATTAGAGATTCGGAAAAGTAGCAGTAGTAGTTATTTTGGTTTTGGATCTATATGTTGTGATCTTAAAAAAAGTACGTATACTTAACATAACATACATAACGTCACGCCTGTAATCCCCGAAGGGCTACGCAGAGGTGTAGGTACCTGGTAGTACACCCACACTTCGCCAGTTATGTTTAAGTCCCATGTAATAGGGGGCGAGCCTATTGCCATCAATCGGGCACAAATCCAGACTCCGGGCTGCTACTGAGAAACCCCAGATGGAAAAACTCAATAACACTGCCCGACCCGGGGATCGAACCCGGGACCTCATACGTATACTTATCTCCTATATGTATTTAAAATTCACGTATCACAGTGTTTGTGTACAAACTTCTCTGTGACGGCTCAACCGGTTCTCATGAAATTTTGTGCATATTCTGTATGTAATTTTCTTTTTTAATGCTGATCTAATTTTGCAGGGGAAGCTAGTCCGATATATAAAAATCTCGTGTATTTGTTATTAGTAAGTCACTTTAAGTAAAATATTGGTATTCAGCTACACCTTATTATACTTACTGGAGACCAACCCCAACAATATATCAATATAATAGTTGAAATAAATAAATAAGCCGATACTATATAACGTACTATTTATAATAACGAACCGCTTTTGTATAATATAAATAGGTACGTACAGACGCCAGCACGTCAATCTACCCCAAACTGTAAAATTTTCTCAATTGAACATGAACCTTATTGTGTTTAGAATAAAGCTGGAAACCTATCAAAGAAATTTGACACATTGGGGCAGGTTGATGTGCTGGCGTCTGTACATTAAATATTTACAATTGTTCACTACTTTTTGGTTTTCAATAAAGCTGTGAATATCATTAACTTCTTTTAGTCAAACAATCTCTGATCAAATGATCAGAGAAATATTGAAAGCGGTTTTTTGATCCTTATATATTTTTTTCTATTACTAAGTAGTAACAGCAACGAAGCATTATAATTATTGTGGTTATAAGAAAATATGGTACTTAAAATAGAAAAGTCTTTAATGAAATGATCAAAGAAAATACTCAAAAAAACTTTTTGATCATCTAGTCATTATTCTGTTGCTACACGAGAAGATTTTGCTATAATTATAATATAATAAGCCAACGAAAAACGACAAAAAGATAAGAATACGTATTCTGTTGACGCAACACTCCATAAATAAACACAGAACCTTTTAAATCTGGCTTGGTAGACAGATGTGAGTATTACACTTACCTACTACTATGATAAAACATCCCTTTTGAATCAACCTGGGTACCAGACAACATAAGCTTCCATTCTATCTAACATTTCATAGCTCAACCAATACATAATTAGAAGTCTGGCTAACATAACAGTGCACATGTACCTTTAATAATGCTCCAGACCGAACGGTATAATCCTAAATAAGCTGCTCTGTAGCTTACAGATTTAATAAACTATACAGGGTGGAAATGACATTGTTGTATATACGGACACCTTTGAATAAGCTAGATTACTAGGTTTAAATTTTTAGTCTATTTTACTCGAAAATATAAGACACATATTTTTTCCTTTATTTACTAAATCGAAAAATAACGGCGATACATGGAGTAAAAAGTCTCGGTTTCGTGCAGTTTATTCTAAATTATAACGTCACAAGCCGAGAGGCTTCCTTAATTTAAATGCACTTTATCTAAGTAGTTTTCCATCAATTATAGAAAGCAAAAAAGACTCGTCAATTATTTATTTTTTTTCTAACTGGTGGACCACAAAAAAATACATACATACGACAAACCATCATCATGCCTATTCTTTAGTTGTAGATGACATCTGGACCAAGTTTTACCTGATATTATTTTTACTTTAAACAGTATAATCTCTTCACTTCTGTATACACAAATGAGAATTTAAATGACATTTTTGAATTGACATTTATATTGTCAGGTTAAATCACTCAAGAGGAGTGATAATTTTTTCAATAGTGATGGTTCCAATGAACCATGAACAAATTAAAATAATAAGTATTATTATAATAATTGAAATTTAATCCAGATTTTTTTGCTTCAGTTTAAGCAAAAAAAATTGGATTAAATTTCATTTTTGGATGTTCCCGAACCATGTACAAAACTCAATGGTAAATATGCGACGATGTCCATTCCACCCTGTATAGGTAGGTAATGCACACATTTATATGAATACCACAGTGCAGTCCTTATCGTCCTTATATCGAAATCCGTTCCATTGCGATTTTGAGCGTGTCCGTTGTTGTTGATGGCACGATACATTTTGCTCGGTAAAATGACAAGGTCAGTGTGATGTTTAGACATGAGGAACATGTGTATTGTGTTTTTTTTTAATAAACATTTGAAAACTACACGTGAAACAAACAATGAATTACTTTAACTAAAACTAACACTAACGAAACATCGCATAGATCGCTGTCGACTAGTGAAGCACCTACCATAATGACTGACGGCAAAAATACAGGCCTGCTCTTGAATCATGGAAAGTGTTAAGTTAAAAGTAAAAATAAATGTCTTAAACCTTAAAAGTAACAAAAGTAGAAAAAGATAAAGACAAACGATGGATAGATTTTGAGAAAGTTAATATGGCTAGATTTTATGTAAGTGATATTGAGATTATGGCTAAATGTAAGGATAAATGTAAATGAATGATGAATAAGTATGAACGAAACAATGAAATATGAAGTGACCTAGCTATATTGCATAGCTATTACAATAACCAATTCATTCTCATCGCTGTCGACTGGTAAAGTACTATAGAAACTGCCAATAAAGATACAGAGGCTCGAGTCTGCTATTGCAATCGTGTCTCAATGACCGGTCATTGATCGAATATTTGACCACTTTGACAGTTTTTGTATATACGTCAAAAATCGATCATTGACCGGTCATTGAGACACGATTGCAATAGCAGACTCGACGCCCAGGTCTGCTCTTGAGTCATGGAAATTGTTATGTTGAAAGTAACAAAAGTAGAAAAATATCAAGACAATGGATAGATTCTGTGAAAGATGATATGGGTAAAATAAATAAGTGACTACTGAGATAATTGCAAATAGAGATGTAAGGAAGAAGATACCACTTACCCAAATAAATTAGGATAAGTGAAGGTGAATGAGGCAGGAACAAAACAATAAAATATGACATGACCTTACTATTTTACATAAACGTTACATTACAGAAAATGTAAGGCATTCCAACGTTATTCATGTACTAACTTGCAATCAAGTTTAATGGTAACTAGCGTAATGTAAAACTATAAAGAGGTAACAATTTATGCTGCCTACGTTAATGAGGATACTTTTTATTTAAGGAACTTCCTAGTTCCTAAGAGTACTCGTCATTAAATGAGATGCGGACATGCACTAACGCCATGCTGCAGTGTCAGACGTAACATGAAAAAAGTTTGTGAACTTGATTTCTAAGAGGAGCAACTAAAGAGCATTCAGAAAAAAAATTGTTTATTAATTCACTATTCTCACTTACGACTGCATTTGTACTACAAGTAGTAACAACCCAGAACACCTATGTACTCACAATTTCTGCACTATTAGATGTCAACCAAAAACCAATTACCTACTAATCACTACTAAACAAAATATATTTATAAATTGTGGTTTAGAAAGTAATTAACTAGAACGAAAGAAATACACTCTGTGAGCTAGCAAGCGACATGTATCATTGGTGGCTGCGGGTGGGAATCATAACAAAACAGTTCACAGCCAAACCAATAACAAAATTTTACGGCAAATTATAGTTAAAACTGAACAGAATGGACCGAATAGACTACAGAGTCTATTCGGTCCATTCTGTTAAAATCTTACCGTGAATATTTAATTGAAGTTTACTGTGAATTGAGCCGTCATTGTCACACAGCTTAGGTAGTAATGTTCAAGCACACTTAATTACTAGATTTGGACTAGCGTTATCCATTAATATTATGTAGTCTCGACTCTTGATTATTATTATTATTGTAATTAAATCTTAATGATTTTCACTAAATGGCTGGCATCTGCTTCGTTTCTGCAACTAGTCAAGTTTTATTCCTATCGTGTTGACGGAAAACAATTCTGATCAGCAGCCGAAAAGATGCGATCGCATACGCCGACAGGCAAACACAGCCGATCGCACGTCGCACTGAACTTACGGCAACGATCGCGTGTTGCGGAAGACGACCGTGGTCAAGCTCATATGCACTGTTTAGTAATATAGACTTTAAATACTGTGTACATGGTTTAATATCGTTTAAAGATTGTCAAGTCCACTCCGGCCCGATGAGATGCGAGCCGTTTGGTGGAAATCATCCTTTGGGCAATCTCTAGGTGGATGACACTTCAACGCGCACTTCACCAATGTTTTCTCGAGAACACTTTCTTCAGAATATCACTGATGCTTTAGGAGAAAAATAACAAAATGCATTCGCACAATGAAAACAGACGCTAAGCGCATCTCGATAAGTGCTGAGGCCAGCATCGGTTTCTGTTACACTCAGACGAAATCTAATTTACTTTTCAAAGTTTTACAAGTCTAGACTCTTGACGCACGATAACACAACTCTTGGTGTTTGGTTTCCATTTGCGAGAAGACTTGCTAATTGTATAGGCTGTCTAGGTTTGTGCGTGTAATAATATTTATGAAGGCTAGTTATAGTTTGTTATTATTGTAGTTGGGAAAATATCAAATATTGAGGAGAGAACTTGGAGATGTTTGCCAGAAGTTTCTAGACATGACGCAGAAGTCAGCCGAGCGCGCGCATAAATCTGATCTATATAGATAACTGTGAACAGTTTCTTGCAGCAGAGAATTCGCTTACTGGCAATGCCTCGTGGTTTCCTTAAAAGTTAGACTTCCAAATGCAAGAAGAAATTTTCAAATCCGACTGGTATGACTAAAGATTAATACGTTTAAACAAAAAAATAAATTCAGTTTTAGTAAGTAGGTATAGATCTCTCTTATGCGTTTATAACCATGAACAGCCATAAGGACAACGACTAAACCACACTATATCAACAAGATCATTGTCAGAGAAACCCAGCAATGTCTTTATATACCTACTCCTTACATTAAATGTATACAGTATCTACAATAGCACAAGAGAAGCCTTTCAACACAACACTAGCACACATTGCTACGTCATCGAGCGCATACACAGATCATTATTCAAAGTGTGTACAACTTATTTATTCCGCCCCCGCGCTTGTGGCACGCCTCGAACATGCCTCCGTCGGCTCCTCGTCAAAATAACCAAGGTTTACACTATCATTTACGTGTTGTGGCATTGTTTTATATGCACACGTATGTAAGGGAACGAATTAACGATAGATTACCTTGATGTTTACGATTTAAGGCGGCTTTTGTCTTCTGAAATGATTAGGGAACCAAAAAGTTTGAGAACGAAATAGTAACGGGAGGTTGTCTCTATCTGAAGACGTGGTGAGACTTGTATGTATGGGTGTTCACCCATCTTGTAAATTACGAAATGCAAAACATTTTAAACTCTTGTCTTGTCCCAATAGGAGTAAGAAAAAACTACAAAGAACCATCTGCTACGACTCTTACGTACTTTACGTTTCTTTTTCTTTATGTAAGTCCATACATAGTCATACATGCACGCATGTCATGCATGCGTCATGCATTTCACTTACATCTGCTTTTTGTTAGTCGCCTTGGATTCATTATATCAACGTGACCAACACATCTTACAATAACCAATAAAATAATGACGCCCGGCAAACCTTAAGAATCGTACATCTAACTCGCCCTGTATGGTCGTTGAACTCGCCAGACACACAGGGCAGTCATGACCAGATGATCACCTAGTTGATAGAACTAGCTACGTAATGCGAACCCACAGAAAAAAAACAACTAACCTATTTTCCATCTGTTCAAAATATCCAAATATTCCTTCGCGTGTACTATAGTAAATCATAGCCAAGTTACATGGCATTGCTACGGAAATCCACATTCTTTATTGTCAACGTGGAATCCTTGAAACTTCCTTGAAAGTTTATAAATAGCCCACGACTCCACGACAATTTTGTTTGGTATAAACATTTTCAAGGATCGATGCATCTGCGACATGCAATATTGATTTGCGAGACGAAGGCAGTAAATAGCGAACGGTATGGAAGTGAACTCCTTTGGGGACGGGGCGGGGGCTTATTCTCAGAGCTTTCATTAGTTTTTGGTTGCTAGCCGACATGTATCGGATGGTTTTTGTTTTGGATTTTATATGGTTCATGGCTAGATGTAGTAAAGCTTAGTCAAAAAGTAAACTTTGGTGATATCTACAGGAAAGGTTGATGTAACTTCCAAAAACGAACGAAAGAAAAGAACTAAGTACCTACAGCCCAGGTACAAAACGCAATCATTACAGCAACCTGCTAACGACAATACGATATCCCTTGGCCTATCTATGTCCAACTTCTTATAAGCAAGTTGCAGATTATAAAACAAATTATTTCAATGAATTGCTTTCAACGGTTGTTTCTATTGCCCTTTTATACAATACCATCGTAACTGGCGCTTTCTATCGTTATTTCATGAATCATTATTATAATCCTCTTGCTCATAACCTTATTTAGACTCGGTTCAGAATGTTTTCTTCTTTTCGTGTAGTTAGTAACTAATGTCAAAGTTTTTATGCCGAGTTAGCTTCATGTGCCGTCCAGAAATGATAATCCCGGTTTCCTGACGCTGTTGTCCTTCAACGTATTTGGAGCAACTGAAAATTTTAATTATAATTCACAAATGGATCCGAAAACTCACAGGCCTTGAGTTCAAAACTCAAGACCTATGACTTCGCAATCTGCTGGACATTGGCTTTTATGTATCTTGATTATTATAATTATCCAAAAGTAAAAGAAACAGTAAGCGATAAGTTAGGGTAACTTTTTTACTCTAAGAATTGCATTAAAAAAGTCATCCAAAAAATATCGCTTACCACCAAAATCTATCACTCTTAAAGGGGAAGTTTCGACTAAGCTATCACACACTCCCGACCATTTCGCCAACACTAGCTCGCTACAAGGATTTGCAAGCTCTTTTTACGGATCTACTAAGAAACGATTCTAGTACTTATACGATACGATTTTTAGAAGTTTATGTGAAAATAAGCAGCTGGCGGTACTCTTTCGGATATTTGTCGGATATTGTTTCGTGAACGAAACCTCCGAAAGGTTTTGATAGATTATGAAGCTTATCTTAAGTAAAAGTTGTTTTAGTAGTCATGCTAAAAAGTTGTTTTCTATTGTATGTTTATTAAAAGTAACTATTTTTCGGTAAACACAAAATATACGTCTTGATAAGTAGGTATCCGGTACAGACGCCTGCTAACTACGGAAAGCTATACTGACAAATTTTCTCAATTGAACATGAAACTTTTTTTTATTTTGTTAGCGCTTCGCCTTTCCAGTTCTTTAGAAATTTATCTAGTTCGTCCTGCCATCTCCTAGGTGTTCAACCTGAACCTTATTCTTTTATAATAAAATTTAAAAACTATCAATTTGTGACAGATGGTTCGGCGTACCTTGATACGGCCGGCCTCTGTTTAAAAGACTTAAACATAAAACTAACAAAATGTGGATTTACTATATATATGTTGATCTCTGCGTTCTCTGCATTACTCTAAGGTCGACGTGCAGAAAATGCCTAAGGCATTTAGCCCGACTTGGTATTTATTTTTTTCTATTGTGGAAATAGTCAGTCAATTTGTCCAATCGCAGTTCAGTGCTTAACTTTTGCCTTTCATATCCCGTTGACTACAGATATTTGTGTAGATAGTTGATCCCACAAACTGTTCACATAGCACAAAGCTTGCAATATTGCAAAAGTCACTAACCGCCCTACATAACACCAGTAACCGTTAACTTATAACCTGTATAATGTTCGCATCGTAACACGCACCTTCGCGTATCAACTATTTACCCACCTTTAGAAACCGTTTCCACAAACAAAATGGCGGCCATTCGTCAGCAAGAATTAACTTATCACGTTGACATACGGCATTGCCCTCAGAATTGGACATAATCTGCATTAATTAATTAAGACCTCGTTTGTACCGCAGTAGGTATGAACAAAATGGGAGGTTAATGTTTTTCTTTATGCCTTTATTGTACCCAAATTGTTTTATATCATTATGTTGAGTGCTGTATGAAATTTAAATATAGTTTGGCTGGTGGTCTGTCCTTGCGTTGACCACGTAGGTCAAAATAAGGACGCATTACTAGCCAAACGTATGTTTTGTTTTCCGATAAGCATTACGATAGCCAACAAAAGTTTACTCATGTTTAGAACAGTAGATGAATCTTTAATTTCATTATTTTAATTAAATTGGGAGCTGTGAACTTACCTGTGTTTTTAGGGTTCCGAAGTCAACTAGGAACCCTTATAACTATAAGGGTTCGCCATGTCTGTCTGTCCGTCCGTCCGTCCGTCCGTCCTCGCTTAATCTCTGTGACCGTTAGCACTAGAAAGCTGAAATTTAGTATAATTTGTACCAATATGTGTATCAATCACGTCAACAAAGTGGTAAAATAAAAATTGGAAAAAATGTAAGGTAGGCCCCGATATGTAAAGTGGGAAGTGATTTTTTTTTAATTTCAACCCTAACGTGTGATATATTGTTGGAAAGGTATTTAAAAATGAATAGGGGTTTACCACAATCATTTTTTGATATTGTCAATAATTTCGGAAATAATCGCTCCTAAAGTAACAAACAAGTTCCCCCCCCCCCCCCCTCTAACTTTTGAACCATAAGTTTAGAAAATATGAAAAAAATCTGAAAAGTAGAACTTTGCACTTTCTAGGAAAATTATTTTGAACTTGGATGGAAACAGTTTTTGTACAAAAAAGACAAAAAGTTGTACAAAATAATTTCTGGACTAAGTTTGTAGTATAATCGTATATGCAAGCATTTTGAACACTTATTGTGACGGACAGGAAACTACGGAACCCCACACTGAGCGTGGCCTGACACGCTCTTGGCCGGTTTTTCTGTGATTGTACAGGAAAATTAATGCGAGTACCTACTAGGTATATTTTTTTTGTTTTATGTTTGTTATAACATAAATATTTCACTTTTGGTATATTGGAGTGTACGTCACAACACGTGACGATAATTTTGAAACTTAATGATTTAAGTAAGTACAAAGCTTATTTACCTTTATGCTTTTTACTGTAAACTGGCAGACGTCCCGTGGTTTCACCCGCGTAGTTTTCGTTCCCGTGGAAATACAGAGATAAAATTAAAGAAGCATATGTATTTATCCATGGTCAGCCAACTCCATACCAATTTTTATTAAAATCCATTCAGTAGTTTTTACGTGAAAGAGTAAAAAAAACATCCCTTCATTCATCCATCCAAACTTCAAACGATTTAGACAGATGTGATGCTGGGGATTTTGTTGCGTAACTTCTTCTTCGCTGCAAAAACACTAGGAAGTGGTGAATGGCGGGTATTTTGGGCTACTGCCTTATGTTCAAAAACTGCTGACTCTCAGCCTTATTTTCATTTTTGATTCTAGGTGTTATTTTTATTATACTCGGTTAAATTTAAGTCGTTTTAATCCTCTTTAGGGGTCATTGTACTCATCATTGTGAACATCTTTTACTATATGACCAAACGCCAAATCGCGAAAAAAAAATCATACGTTCCTTACATTTATGTGCGCATAACTCAACTACAATGTAGGGAACAGCTGATTTATTTTTCGCGATTTCGGGTTTGGTCCCATAGTAGAAGTTGTTCACAATGATGAGTACAATGACCCCTGAAGAGGATTAGATTATAGATACTAGTAACTATAATACACGGTGTATTATGGTTACTAGTAAACACACGTTCTATAAAAATAACGGTTTATCTTACTACCCAAAACCTGAACACAGAACTTATCTTAAATGGAGAAGGTACGAGTGATCACTGCGCTTGCACAAACATACACAGTAATGCGGTTCTCATTTGTAGAGCAAGATTTAACACATTGTATGCCTAACGTGATTACATTTCCCGCCTCTGTGGTCACTAACACGATCAACCGATGTGTCTACAGATAAACACAATGCTTCAATCCGTCTTTTAGACAAACAAACAGCCACAACATTCGATTAGCTGCTTAGTTTCAATCCAGCAGGCCAATTCCCGTAGTAAAAAACTATCCTAATTTAGTCACAATTCCGTCTCGGCGTCAGTCAACGTCAAAAACTTGTCAAACTTGACATGTAAGTAAACTAGGCATTCTTTTATCACAAGGTTAAATAAAAATAGGAAAGGAAGGTTAAAAGGCTAGAGTGAATAGGCTCTTAATAAAATAGTGCGCTTCACCATCACTGATTGCATCACTGCCTACCAACAGGTGGGATTGAAATAAAACACTGGTTTATAGTATTAAAAAAAAACATGTTGTAAATAAAAACCTTTCAAGTGTAGTGGCAATTTTGTCTCGGCGATATTTAATTTCATAAACTTGTCAAAGAAGTAGGCAAATTAAACGTGTATCTGGAAGATTTAGACTGAGATCAGAATCAAACAATTTCATCCTCATCTAGCCAAGCCTTTTCCTAACTATGTTGAGGTCGGCTTCCAGTTTAACCGAATGCAGCTGAATACCAGTGTTTTACATGGAGCGACTGCTTGTCAGACCACCACAACCCAGTTACTGGGTAGTACGATACCCCTTGGTTAAACTGGTTGTCAGAGTTTCGGGTATCGGTAACGACTGTAATAGATCTACAAATGACAGCCGGGACCAGCCGAGGCACGGAAGAGTCTTGATATGTAACGAATGGGCACCTATCCACGTACCAACCTCGTTAAGCGTAGCTTAACCTTCGATCGACCCGTGAGGATGTTATTATTTAGCCACGAACTCCTCTTGAATCAAACGTTTTGAAAAAATACGGGAATTGACATTAACACTCCAGCGAAAACAAAACACAGCACATATCAAAATCCAATACAGAACTCAATAAAAGCTAAAGTAATTTAAACTTAAATCAAACATCGGTAACACAAGTCGTCGAGGTTGGACATCGTCAGAGCAAGTACTGTCGCGGAATACTGATGACCCCCCGCAGCCGTATGCATTATGTATCTGCCTAAGCCCGCCCAAATGAATGCAACAGCCAAGAAAAACAAGCCACATGAGTTAGTCGAACGAGAGGATACTGGAAGGGAATGTCGATTTGGAAAAAAATGGCGTTTTATTTGCTGGCTTATCCCGTTTAATCTGCGATGGTCATGTGCATCTTGCCTTTACGCAGCAGACTGTAGAACATGGTTGTTTGACATGCTATAATTAACTCAGGCTTTAGCAACGCCGTTTTCTTGGTTACGGCGTATACTATTTGAATTCTGGCTCAGAAATAGTGTAGTGGTGATGCCATTAATTCCCAAACAGTGTGTAGTCCCGAAGTGTCAAAAAAAAACATCGCAATCGATGATCAGATTATTTTGTAAGTATCATTATAGATAATAATAGATAGATAGGTAGTAAGATTTTAATAGATACATAACAATCTAACTGTCTTATGGCACAGTGTAACAAGGCCTTGTTTAAAAAATAATTAACAATGCAAAATATTGGTAGCAGCAGTTGCAAATGAATGAAGGAAACTTTAGAAACTGTCGGATCGTCACATTTGAATTGTCGGTTTTGTTAAATAGACTTTTGGTCGTATAATATAAGGTTTAGTTCAATCTAAAGGTAAATACATACCCTCACATCATGCGTCTCCAAAGATAAGCTCTAGTCCACACGCAAAAGCATTCCAGACACGCACCCTTGCCACATCTAGTTGTGTCTAACTCCCCTCGCACGTTGTCCCCTACCTCTGTCTGTCGACGTGTATCTGAGGCTAAACGACGGAAATAAAAATCCTATAAATATTGAACAACCATATTTTTCTCACTTTGTCGCGAGAACTTGCCGCTGTGTCGTCCGTTTGTCGCCTTATATGGCCGTCGTAGACCGTGGTTAAAGTGTTTACACATGCCAGGGACCGCTCGCTGAATGCTTCGGAGTATTCTTTACATCGCTACATTCTAAAAGTCCTTTTAGGTAATACAGGCGGTCAAAGCCAAATTATTGTTAAAGATATTGTATTATATGAAATAATGCTTCGAAACTATAGAAAAGACAAAATAACATACAGCAATAAAACCGCAGAGAAATAATACACAATCGCTTTATTGCAAACCCATTGAGTAGGTACTTATTAAACTTTTCAAATACCCAATGGAAATTGGTCATAACAACTTTACGACATTCTCTTCAGTGAAATGCACCGGAAACTTTTCAAATTTGAAATTTCATCGTTGGCTAAAATCGCAGCGATTTGTTTCAGTGTGTTCGGTTCTTTAGTTATATTTAGCGCATGCACTGCGCACAATGTGGCTCCGAATTCGATTTTTTGGGGTTCCACAGGGGACTGACTGCGTTTGGTTTTATAGGCGATCATTTTTGGGGGATCAGTAGAAAATTGGTGGCCTTTGTAACATGCAACGGATTTCACAATCGAATGGAAATATATCTCACAATATACCTGATCCTACGAAGCGGGGGTCGGCTTATTGATGGATGTTTATTGTGAAGATATTGTAAAAAAAACTATCTGTATTTGGTATATCAGTTTCTAAAACTTTCATCTATCTATATATATAAAAATGAAACCCGTTTCGCGTTGTCACGGCATCACGTGTGAACGGCTGAACCGATTTCGATAATTCTTTTTTTTAAATGTTTGTGGAAGTCCAAGGATGGTTCTTACGGAAAAAAATATTAAGAAAATTTCTCAGAAATATTGAAAAGTAATATAGAATATCGGTTGTCTCAAACATTTTTCAAACGCAGCGCCATCTTGGATGACATGACAGGAGTCAAACTTCCCAGTTCATTATCAGGTGACAATTTGAAATTGACAAGTCTTAAGCTAAACCCAAGAAGGTAAGGTTGTCAATTTATAATACGCACCTACGTTCTGAAATTTATTTTGTTACTAAACTTAGAGGTTTTATGTAGCATAAAAAAGTCTTATATTTCAGAAATCTATTTACGTAACTAGCAATGATGACAGAGACGAACTTTAATAATTCTTTGCAAATAGAACTTATTTTACTGTTAGGACTTTAATTAAAGTAGACCGGGAAAACTATAGGCATAAATTATTGTATGTAACATAGAGGCAATAGTTCAGATTAAAATTATGAATTTAGTATTTTTTTGTAAGGTTAGATAGTTGGGTTAGCTACAGGATAGGTATGGTCAGTTAGGTTAGGGTATATATACATGTTGTAATTTAAAAGTAGTAGTAGTTATTATTGGTTTGGATTTATTTGTTGTCGTCTTATTCAACGTATGTATATCTAATATAAAAAAAATAAGAGCAATGAATTGACTCTAAGGCACAACGAAGTTTGCCGGGGCAGCTAGTTAAATAAATAAATATATGTTTACTGTCAGTCGTTCTTCACGTGGCGCGCCAGTTGTTAGAATGTAAGAAAATAATGGCGGGCATATAGCGAGTTGCGTGTTTAGTACCATAATACTAAGGGTACTATTGGGTCTATCTTGGAGGTACAGTGCATCTGAAATGTTCTCGGAGACACATCTTAACGGCATTGGAGCCAAAAAGAAGAGGGTCTCAAATTTATCACCATGACAATATTTCACTATAAACACCGCAACAGCTCTTTACTTAACCAGCAGTCCTAGCCATATTACAAATTCTATATCTATTATCGTAATCGATAAAGCGACAATAAAAAGAAAATGGCGTATATGCAATCAGCTGTTTGTCAACTGTCAAGTGTAGCGAGGAGACTTTGTAATATGGCTGTAAATGAAATACACTTGACAGTTGACAAACAGCTGATTCCATATACGCCATTTTCTTTCTATATTAGAAATAGAATAGCAAAAGAATTTCTACCAGCAAATCGTTAAGACCCAAAGTCAATCCTTTTGGGAACTTCTGCAGTTAACAGCGATGCGGGCGATTTTTAACCGACTTCAAAAAAAGGAGGAGGTTCTATCTTCGTGTGTATGTACTTTTTTTTTTATGTATGTTACCTCATTTCTCTCCCATTTGTGGACCGATTCTCAAAATTCTTTTTTATTTGAAAGAGTATACTCCCGAGGTGGTCCCATTTAAATTTGGTGAAGATCTGGTGCTGATCTTCGGAGATATACAACGGAACTCTTCAAAAATAGACGGCAAATGTGTCGTGATTGCTGGAATCGCTTGGATGTTTATTGTTTATACAACATCATGACGTATCATCACGCCTGTATGCTCTGAGGGGTACGCAGATGTGTACAATATACCTAGATTTCGACAGTTAGGTATGTTAATTTAAATTTATTAGGGATAAGTGGATACCCATTTTATCATGACATGTATTGTTAACAATTAACAATATAAAATAAATTCATGGCAAATATATGTATGGGAATAACTCAAAATGGAAAAATATAAAACTTTTTTGCAAAAAATAAAACCGACTTAAAAAAAACACTAAACGGTGTAAAATAACTCTAAATTCGGAAGTCGGTGGCCCATCATAAATAAAACAAAACCACCAAAGCCACAGACTTCCTAATTTAGAGTTATTTTACACCGTTTAGTGTTTTTTTTAAGTCGGTTTTATTTTTTGCAAAAAAGTTTTTATGCTCTTAATTCATTTTTCTCTTGTTGAGACATATGTGCATTACTATCATAATTTTTTGTGAGCTATTATAGATGTAATTTCATCACATATTCAAAATACAACACCGACTCCAATTCACACGTAATGAAACTTTAGTACAAAATGGAATAAACAATACAACCCATCAAACGTAGCCAGGAAGTCTATTCAATATGTACCGCACAAAGTTATCCGTATAATAATAAATATTCTACCACAAATAGTGCACACCGGTGGTCGTAAATGATAAACTCGTCCTGTGGATTATACAGTAAATTGGAAGTAAGATTGTACATCAGTGTGGCCAGGTGCTCAGTGAAGCAGGATAAAAGTTTTGAAGTTTATTGGGGTACAGATTTTGTTGGTGGCGATATTTTTGGGAAAGCATGAAATGGTTCTAAGAATGAGTATGTAGACGTCGGCCTAAAAATGGTTGATAAAAAAATGTTTTGTGAATTTTTAAAACCATTATACGACGAAATACAGTTAAAATTATATTTTTGTTCGCAAAGTATTTACCTTTATTTTAAAGTTCTTGATAATCTTCTAATTTGAAAAAATCCTAAAAACTCTGAAACGGCTTGACCATTACTTATGAAATTGTGTGTTTATAATTATTCAGTAGGTCTGCAAAAAGTACGCAAACTAAATAAAACTAGCCAAACTAATAAATTGATTATAGAACGGGACTAATTTTGACGGGCCCGCCTGTTTTCTAAAACATTGAAATGCCCAATTTAAAAACAAAATGTGATTAGCCTGTCATTTTATGACAGTTTATTTTTAACACGAGCCTACAAATATAACAAAAAAGCTACGAAATTACCTTTCTAAAAACAGCCAAAGCTTCTTAAAAAACAACACCGTCTTACAAAATAAAAGCAAGACGCTTATCCGAAATCTTACTCCACATGGTCACCTCAACCACGGCGGTAGTCCGGTAAACATTACGACTTAATCTCGGCTAAATTGCCAGTTATCTGTTCTGGAGCAGGCTTGCATAATTGCAACTTTTAAGTTCGTACAGCCGGTTTAATTAGAAGACATTTGCCTTATAAATAAGATAAGTGTGACGTAATCGCTGGATGTTATATTAATTACTTAATTATGGTAGGGTTTGCACGGTATTGTGAGGTTGAGTAGACGCTTGAAATGTTTGTTGGTCAGTAATAGGTACTTTACATTGCAATATTATTGAATAGTATTTGGTAATGAAGAATAATCACTTTGTCAAGGAACTGTTCTTAATCCACGTAAAGGCTGATACCAAAGTACCACGATGAAAGTATTGATTCAAGAAGTGAACAAGCATGACCCTTCCGTTTCTAAATGTAAAACTGAAACAAAAGAAAGTTGATACAAAATAGACCCCTGTTACTTACCTGACGAAGAAATTTATAAATAAAATTATAGAGTAAAAAGTAATGACCCAGCGTTTAGGTGCCAGCCATGCCCGAGGTTGTTGGTTTACCAGGGCCAGTACCATCAATTTCAAATCTTCAAGTTTTCAATTCTTTTTAACTATCTAGTTTCATCGTTCACTACCACTACCATTTATTAAGGAAAAACGTCGTGAGAAAACCCCGATTAATAACGAATGTAAAGTTTGAGATTTCAAACTTTACATTCGTTATTCAGCTTATTATTCGATTTTCAGCATCACGCCCCGCCTTAAACAAGCGTGGTGATGCTCGCGCCTTCTCTGTTCGAAATGCGGTATTTGCCCTGCAGTGGGACAATAACGGGCTGGTAAAAGTTTTGATTGGCCTGTTGGTCTAGTAGTAAGTGGTCTTGACTGCTATGCCGGAAGTCGTGGGTTCGACTCCCACCCAAGACAAATGGTTCTGTGATGAGCACGACCATTTATTCTGTGTCTGGCAGTAATTTATCTATAATGTGTATGTATTTATTAAATATATAAGTATGTTTATGAGTTGTTTAGTACCCATAACACAAACTCTGTTTAGCTTGGGACTAGATAGCGTTGTGTAAAACTTGTGGAATAATATTCCACAACTACGAAACATGTTGAGAGTTAAATAATGAAATGCATGAAGATGAACAAGACAAAAGCTAGACCAAAAGCTTCGCGTTCAAAATTAGTTCTTCAGAAAACATCTTATAGGACATTACGATAGTAAAAGAGTTACTACACCGAACCGTTTTATACCTAAAAAACATGCTCAACGTTAAATATTATTTGAAAAAAAATACGCAAGAAAATATTATTATAAAAAGACAGACAACTAAAATACTCCTGATTGCATTCATTTTAAAAATATACTTACGTTCCGTCAATGCGAGGAAAGCGATGTCTAATCAAGCGAACGACAGCATGGAGAAGGCTTTTTACACTAATGGAAGAACTTCGCGATATGATAACACTCTGCGACAATTTTGCAGCAATTCAAAAATCTACTCGCGCGACGCCAAGCGTAAAATGGGTTTTTCTGTTTCCACATTATGTTAAATGTGTCAACGGGAAAAAGTTAGAATTGTTGTGTCGACAATCATTTCGTGGTTACATTTTGTTAGTATCGTTTTCTTTTTTGTTCGAGATTTAAATGTCTCCTGTCAGATTAGGCGAATTCTCTGGAATTAAATGATGATCAAATGTCATAAAAAAAATGTTGTTTTGCATATAAAGACGCATCATGTCAACAACAAAAATAAAGCTCTTGTATTTTTTTTGTTAATAGTAACCTTAATCTCTCCAAATGTTTCTGGGCTTTAACTGGATTAATCTTTTACTTAATTTTACCATCTATGTAAGACATGTCATATGAAATGCATTAAAAAATTGAGTATTAAGTATTTTCCTTAAATATGTCAGCTGCAAAACAGTATTTTCCAACTTCCTATGAATACAGAATTTCATGTTGATGGGTTGAACTCAACAAATTCTCAAACAAGTAAGGAGAAATGAGAGATAACTCGGACTGCCAAATAACATTAAAATCTTACTACAGATGTAGTAAGATTTGTAACTTAGTCTTAACATTTAATTTTTAAATTTAATAAAACACTGCAAAGTGTAAACATGACATCATTAACAAGAAACTAATGAATATAAATTAATATTAATGACTACGTCAATAAATCCGCATATATACACATTAACATTTCGAATTTCCATAAATAATCTAATTGCCAACGTGATACGGGACACAGATGGTATGAATAAAGTTGAATATTTACACATCTTCTTCGTATACTTATCGATTATTTTATACTTGGAAATAACAAAAACATTACTATAGAATGCACCTTTAATATTGAAGAAAAGGAATCCGTCACGTAAGGGGATGTCATTAGTACTATAAGATTATTTTCATTAAATGCATAGTTGTCTCCGGGCATTCGTACGTGTGCTGAATGGGACATATTGTGACTTGCTTCGTCGTTTGCTGTTTTAATTGTTATGTCTCAAAGGTTCCTGTTGATTAAATTGTTTTATAGTTCCTTGGTGTTTTTTGGAATTTAAAGAATTGGAACTTGAAATTGTGATGTAAACTATTGATATCATCAAACATGTTTGCGTCGCTATTATAACTATTGATTGATAGTGGAAATTAAAAGATTAGAGCAGTCACTTTATGAACTTTAAGATACTTAGAATGCGCTTTATATTGAACCCTTAGACGTACGGTAGATGACACCAGATAACACCACCATACGGAAAATTAATTTTAGTATCTCTAATATAAAGCCTATTGGGGAGAAAAAGACGATTCACCAAACACCAAAACCCTTACGAGACACTAATATGACAGAGAAACACAACACACAAAAAGATTAGATGGAATTTCACCGCAATATATTCTACTATATATTCTACTGAAATTAGGTGGGACGGTCGTGGTCGGTGACACAACCCCGTGACTCGTGACATGGGTCAGCCTCGTTAAATTTATCCGGTAACAACCCAGGTACGCTGCAAAAATGTGGATACCGAGATTTATGTACGGGGAAGCTACTGCACTTGGAAAAGATATGTGGGGTAATGAGGATGATAGAGCTTGAAGGTTGGCTTGTTGGTTTGGGTTAACTGTTTTGGATTCTGCAAAAAAGATAAATGAAATTACGTGTTTAAAATTATGATTTTCCTTACCTTATTTGACGGCACTGTTGGTGGAGTAGTTGAGCGATTTGCTGCTGCACTGCCTTAAGCAATATTTGTATGGCCTACATTAGAAGTATTTTTTCCGGATTTCGTAGTTTGTGTTACACGTGAAATTAGATGTATGTAAACGCATCCACAATTCGACGAAAAATTTCTAATGGGAGGGGGAAATATTTTTTTAATAATAAAAGGTTGTGTATTTATTATTTATTTATTTAATACTTCAAGCACACAAATGTACATAGGCGGACTTAATGCCTTAGGCATTTTCTACCAGTCAACCTTTAGGTCATGCAGAGACAAACAGTGGTAGGTGCAATTCCGTAAGAAATTTGGAGAGAAGTAAATTTAATTTAATTTCTTTGACGTGTCCCAAACAATGGCTTTTCTTTCTTGTTTTGAAGTCACAAAATGTTCACTTTTTTACAAGGTACACTCGTTCCTAAAATTTGCAATACTGTAGTGCTAATCTGTAACATTTACTCCGAGAACATCCAAGTGAGAAGAAAGCGAAGTGAGCAGTCATCCTACTGATGCTAGGATATGACAGCTGAATTAAATTAGTTCTCCTACATTTTCAGTGGATATTTTTAACAGAATAACACTGTTGCAACTAGAATACCCGGTCCTTTCAGTAAAGTCTTCCCGTGTAAACTTGAGTGAAGTGAACTATCAATGCCTAGCTTTAGTATGGAATGACAGCTCAATTCGTTTTCACTTCATTTTTACACGGGGTGGTTTTAACAGAATCGATAAAAAAATCGTCATTTGAATACTTTTGCATAACACTTCAATATACTTCAAAGAAACAAAAACTGCGTGCTAAGCCTATGTACTAACAATATTCAATTCAATTTGTAGATTTTTCATACAATATTCTAGTACAGTTCGAAACTCAGTACTTAGTCGAATCTAAGCCCTCATGTATTTCCTTTCTCCTTTGAAACAGTCCTCTTTGTGACCATTGAAGCCGTATAAATCTATTAAAAGAACAAACAAAATATTTTCTCTTTAATTTCTTTGTAGTATGAAACTCGTGGATTTGAAGTGAGTTTTATTAAAGAAGAATTTGTAAAAGCCTTTCATGAGCAAGAATACATTGTAAGAACATTACTATTAACTTCATAACTTCAATACGTATGATACCTACCACTGAAGGCTGGCAACATTGCTATTTTAAAATCGACAGAATTAAACTTTCTAGGTAAATATTATTAAAATCCTAAAATAGAACTTACCTTTCTCGTGAATTCTAATTTAGAATTTATAATGTTACAAAGTTCTTTGTTGGGCCAATAACATCGATTTCGACGAATTTCGGACGAAAGTTCTATTTTGTACTGAGAACAACGTCGTAAATATTTGAAGTACTGTTGATTATTGCAGAACCATTTCCATACCTATTTATGTAATTAAGTAACAAAGATTTAAAAATTCTATATGGAACTAAAAATCTTACATATTCCATTCGTTAGTCGAAAATTTAAATACGTGTCATAATTTTTTAACAAGTCCGTTCTGACGCGAGGGACATGTCATTCCTGCCGTTGATAATGACGCGACATTTTAACACTGGCAACACTGCTAATTGCGTGTCAGGCTTTTAATAACACGTATTTCGAACGCCATTGCCGCGGAATACTGTGCTCCTGGTAATCGTAGGCTACTCGCCATCGTATTATTAAAACCGATTATTTTAGTTTAAAAAAATTTTAATGTTAATTGTATTAATGTTGTAGTATTAAAACTCACGCCTTTTAACATGAGGGTTGGAGAAGCTTCAGAACACCAACTGTGATTCTTATTCTATTCTCTATATGCCAAAAATCGTTCTATTCCTGACTTGTTTTCATTAATCCTTCTTTTTTTGTGTGGTTAGTGACTGACCAGGGGGTCGCGAGTCTGCTATTGCAGTCGTGTCTCAATGACCGGTTATTGATCGAATATTTGACAAATTTGACAGTTTTTGTATGGGAAATGTGTCATAAGTTTGACGTTATACGTCAAAAATCGATCATTGACCGGTCATTGAGACACGATTGCAATAGCAGACTCGACCCCCTGGTGTCACAATTTATGCTACCCGTGGGCCTTAGATAAGCCGGTTTCCCCACAATGCTTTCCTTCACCATTTTTAAAACAAGTGATAGAACTATACAATACGCACATGAATCCAAAAAGTTAGAGATGCATGCCTTGGGTTAGAACTCGAGACCTAACTTGGCAAAACACTGATCACACCACTAAGCTTAAATTATTAAGATGAGATTTTTATAAATTGATGAGATTGCGACTTGATTTTGAACGTTTTTAATTACAGGTATAGGCTTTTTTTCGCGGGTAGGTGTAAAAAAAGACAAGACGTTTTTCCGAGTTTGAATTTATTTTAAAATTAATATAAATAGTTAAATCTCTAAATTTTTAAGTCTATGAGTGCATAATATCAGTTAAAGCAACTACTTACGTTTGTAGCACATTTATGAGCTAAAGTTATAACTACACCACCTGCCAGCACATCATCTACCACTATCACTATCACTGTCATCTATACAAATCTTCAAACCTGCACTTCACTATGTCACAATTAGATGATATTATGGCTGCACAAAAGAGCTTGGAAGACAGCTTCACTCGGAAGATGGGAGTACTGGAAGCACAGATTCAGTGTGCCGGACCGGCCAAGGATACAGTTGCCAGGGTTGCTGAGGAGTTTCGCACGTTCCGGGAGCTGATCTTTAGTATGCTCAGCCTACTCCGAAGACAGATCAGCGAGTGTGCTAGACAGGTTGACGGATTAGAAACCAGGCAGCGACGTAAGGCACTGATCTTTCAAGGTATCACAGAGGCTGATGGTGAAGTAAGCAGTGCAGTCCTCCTGGAGATCATCAACAAGAAGCTGGGCTTGAACACAGTTGGCGCAACATCAATCAAAGTCTGTCACCGACTTGGCGCTGTCAGCAAAGATCATCATAGACCCATTCTAGTTAAGTTTGCCAGTTATGACATTAAATCAGCCGTCTGGAGAGCTAAGACGGGACTGAAGGGCTCATCCATCTCAGTCAAGGAGTTTCTGACCAAAACCCGGCAATCTGTCTTTGGCAAAGCGAGGCTGCATTTTAGTATGCGGTCTTGTTGGACACAGGACGGCGTCATTATGGTTAAGGCTCCCGACGGAAGCAAGCACAAGATCACATCCATTGAAGAGCTGAGTCCACTGCTGGTGAAGTATCCCAGGACTGATGCACCAGGAGATAGGCTGAAAAATAAGACACGTTAATGTGGTACTTTTTCTTCATTGTTTCACTTCATTGTTAACGAATGACTGGACCAGACTTACCGTTGCAATTTCTCACTGCGTGATAACCTGGTAATATTTTCTCCTCATTTATATGTTTCAGTTAATTACCATGTTGTTTTGTTTTTTGCTATGCGTTTTCAAGATTGCCAGGCTTACCTGGCTTACCCTCTCTAGTACATAAAAATAGACTTTAACCAAGCAGTGCATAGTGTTCGTAAATCGTAATGTCGAAATTGATTGATTGTCAATGTTGTCAATGTCATTGTAAACAAACTTGGCATAGATTAAATTTTATTTTAGAGATCGGATACGCTTACATTTCGTTACGTTGTTAGTTTATTCAATCATGAGAGGTGCGTTCCAAATACTGCATGGGCATGGCTATTAGTGTTTTATTTTATGTTGTTCAGTCAATCTTGATATTTCTAAATGTTTTATTTTATTTTAATCCACTCCTTCCTGCAATCTCCCACATCGTAAACTTCTCCCTGTACTCCGGTGCTTTTCCTTCCCTGTGGGGCAAAGCGCATGTTCGACCTCTGCCCAAGATTTCTAATCCTACTCTTCCCTGTCATTTTCGCCCTATTTCCATCCTTCCTTTTCTGTCAAAAATACTTGAGGCATGCGTTCATAAACAGTTCTCTTATTTCATTCACCATAATTCCCTCATCAGTCCATTTCAGTCTGGTTTCAGGCCTGGCCACAGCACCGTTTCAGCTCTCCTTAAAGTGACTGACGATATTAGGCGAGGAATGGAAGAAACTAAAGTTTCTGTTTTAGTGTTAATCGACTTTTCAAATGCTTTCAATACCGTCAGTCACGAAGTCCTCTTATCCATCCTTTCCTATCTGATGGTCTCACACGAAGCGTTGGGGTGGTTTGCTTCTTATCTTCGGGGGCGTCAGCAGTCAGTTCACGCTGGTGACTCTTCTTCCAACTGGTGTGATCTTGTAACTGGCGTCCCTCAAGGCGGTATTTTATCTCCTCTTTTGTTTTCTATTTTTATTAATCTATTAACTACTGAACTTCAGTGTGCGTATCATCTTTATGCCGATGATTTGCAGTTATACTGTCAGGCTAGTGTTGACAACCTATCCGTAGCGATCGAGGAGCTAAATCGGAATCTAGACAAGATAAAAAACTGGTCTGATCGTTTCGGGGTATCGGTTAACCCTTCTAAGTGTCAGGCTATCATTTTAGGGAGCCCCCATAGCATGAGAAAGGTTATCACTTTAGGGTCTTCTGTACTGCCGCTTGTTTTTGACAACACTGTTATCCCATTTAGCTCCGACGTCAAGGATCTTGGTCTGCATGTTGACAATTGCCTTGACTGGCGGAAGCAGGTTGCGACCATCAGTCAAAGGGTCACCGGAACGTTGCGGTCTCTTTATCGATTGAAAAATCTTCTCCCGCCACACATAAAGGCAACGCTTGTACAGGCCCTTATCTTTCCCATAATTGACTATGCTGATGTGTGTTACTATGACCTGAATGCAGATCTCCTCAATAAACTTGATAGACTTCTTAATAACTGCATTCGATTCGTCTTCAATCTACGCAAGTATGATCATGTTTCCATGCATCGATCACTTTTAAAATGGCTACCTATTCGTCAGCGCAGAGCCTTGAGGGCCTTGACAACCCTATTTTCTATACTTCACAAACCCACGTCTCCATCATATCTGACTTCTCATTTTCAATATTTGTGTTCTGCACACGATAAGAATCTTCGTTCCACAAATAATCGTCTTCTACGATGTCCTTCTCACCGTTCTGGTTTCATTCACTCTTCTTTTTTCGTCCAGGCGGTTTTCCTTTGGAATGAGCTTCCTCTGAACATCAGGATGGCAACCAGTTTGTTCACGTTTAAAGTAAAGGCACGCGAACACATTCACAAGGTGTTGGCAAACTTATCCCTAAGTTGAGTAAGCAGATTAGTTTCTCCAATAATATGTCTTTTATTATTTTATTTTTTTTCTTTTCTCTTGACCTATGTATCTCTGGATTTTATATAATATGTATCTATATATGTATTTATCATAAATAATAATTTATTTTTTCTTTCAAGTTTTAGTTACCTTCTTGCGCCTACCATGTTCTGTCTCTGCACCACCTTAAGGTAGACTGGTAGAAAATGCCTAAGGCATTAAGTCCGCCTTTGTACAGTTTATTTTACTAGTGCATAAAGTTTTAATAAATAAATAAATAAATATACCTTCAGGCCATACGCACGCACGCATCACCAATAAGGTAAGTGAAAAATATTATTCAAGTCATTATTATAAGAAAATCCTAGTCGATGAGAATTTGCGACATATAATCTGCAATTTGCAATTGCCTTATTAAAGTCTATAACGAACTGTGTTTGATATAAAAAAAAAAATTCATAAACTAACCTAACTATATAAAATCATCCGTGCATCTCACGAACGCTTCAGCCGGTATAGCTCCACAAAATCTGAATAAGGTAACACAATATTTGTTTTAAACCCATCCTCCCGTAATCTGTGAGAGCGTTTGCATTACAACTTCCAACGAAAATTAAACACTAACAGCTACACTGGTATTGTCAGACGAACAACAATGCAATTTAATTCCCCACTTCAAATAAGTCTATGCGGAGTTACCATTTGTCTCTTACTCTACATCCCTCAATAGGTATTATTCGATTAGACGGTCTAACTTTACTGTACAAATAAATCCGACTGCATTATTCGCTTTGGGGCGAGTATTGCAAGGGAATCAGGGTTTAATCCGGACTAAATTGCTTACCGTCTGCTTGAGGCTCGAACGATTATCTCTAGGATGAGTCCTTAACACCCCGACGAATATTTAACTTGCTTGTTTCCATAGTGCGGTGTGTAATTAACAATAATGTGATTCGTGATTTTTAGATAGGTAGATAGAAGACGTGAGTTACTGTTCTACTATTATTGCCACACAACGAGACGTAGAGGTAGACGGAGGAGTGTGCGAGGTTACACCCAATCTAAAGAGAAGAAAGCGCCAACAGCCTTTTTGATTGTCAATGTGCAGTTCAAGAAGTAATGATGTTTTTTTTTACTTTTATACTATCTTTAAAAGTTGGCCTCAACTCAGTCAAGTTTCATGGACTTCTTATACAGTTTATTAGATCATTTTAAGGGCTCAATTGGGAATCTCAGAACCGATTGCAGATCTAGATCTGTTGTTGATGAAATAGTGTGGCCAGATAGATGACTAATACAGTTATAGTGTGAAGGCCCTTTATAAGTTTTTATAAAATTAAAAACCACTCCATGAATTTTCTGTCCGACTCCCATATATGAAACAATGATATGGAGACAAGCTTAAAACTGTAAAGGAGGCATAGTCAAACAAAATTTTAGTCTAATCGATAAGAAATTAACGACAAAAAGAGTAGGTTAACATTGGCAATACTATCAATACCATACTATACCTACTTAACTACACTCGATAAGCCTTTAATCTAAGATAGAATTTCCAAGACAAAGTACAAACACAACCTCTACTTTCCTCTTCAACGGTCTTTTTTATAGTCTACAGTAGAAAGTATTCTATTGAAACCTTAAAAAAACAACACAACACTGGTTAAAAAAGAACTTCTCTTAATTTTTCTACTTTTAACATTTTTAATATCAATTGCTTAGCAACTAATGCTTCCTTTGTCCCAATCCTTGTTCTACAAAGAGGATTTCCGTTTTGTTTCTTAATTTTCCGCGCGGGCGCACACGCTCGTGCCTACTTAAACGCCGAGATTGTAGCCCCACAAGTAGCGGCTTTGTAGAGATGGAGGCGAAAATAAAACTCGCAAAAAAGTGTAATGTTGCATCCGGGTTTGTTTCTTTAGTTACAATAGCATATTAACTTGGTAAAAGATACCAATTTAAATAGAAGAACTTTTCTCTTAGTACGTCATCGTGACTCGTTTAACAAAATTAATGAATTAATACTTTAGTTATCTAAATCTTAATAATTTAACCAAACATTCATAAATGCCGCACTTAATGCCCTCCTGGACATCAGACCGGGATGTGATGTGTTTGCGGATGAATGGAAGGTGATTTTGTCGGTATGTCTGAAGTACTGACTGGCCTGTTGGTCTAGTAGTTAGTGACCCTGACTGCTATGCCGGAGGTCGTGGGTTCGATTCCCACCCAGGACAAATGTTTGTGTGATGAGCACGATCATTTGTTCTGTGTCTGGGTGTAATTTATCTATAATATGTATGTATTTAGAAATATATAAGTATGTTTATCAGCTGTTTGGTACCCATAACACAAGCTCTTAGCTTAGCTTGGGACTAGATGGCGTTGTGTGAAAAAGTTGTGGAATATTTATTTACTGGGAAGAGAATGCATGCCAGAGCAATTAATTTTTAAGATTTTATTTTATATTAATTTTATGATGTCCTGCTTATATTCAATTGTGTTGTTGTTTTACTGTCTATTTACTGTAGTTGGTTTCTTTTTACCGTAGTAAATAAATAAATAAAAATCCTAAACCATTATAAAATTCAAAGACCCATCTTGGCTAGCTTACCTTTATATACAATATACAAAATAATAACCAAAGACATTCAATACCTATAGACCGGACATTACGGACAAAATTTTCATCCGCAACTTTAATTTAGACGATTGTAGAAGATAACGGATTCTAAATCGAATTTTGCTAAGCGTCCCGATTTCGAATCAAGGACTGGGTTCGGTAAAGGTACCGCAGGATGGTGGCAGGAAAGTGCTGGATAGTTTGAAACATAATCTGTACCTGTAGTACACCCACATGTCACCAGTTATAATAAGGTCTAATGTAATAGGGGCGGATCACGTGGGCCCGATTACAGAGAAAAAATCCTGTCGAAACAACCCAATATCACGTTTCCCAACCCCAGGCATCACATCTCGTGCTCAGTAGTAGCACTTGTGAACACGATTGAGAAACCCTTACCTTATTTATTTAGTACTTCAGGCACACTAATATGCAGAGGCGGACTCATCATCTGCCTAGCCTTTTCCCAACTATGCTAGGGTCAGCTTCCAGTTTAACCAGATGCAATTGAATACCAGTGTTTTATATGGAGCAACTGCCTGTTGGACCACAACCCAGTTACAGTCACCCAGTAGCCAAGGGGTAACACGATACTCCTTGGCTAAACTGGTTGTGACCTTCGGGCTTCTGACTCCTCGTAACGACTGTATAGAGTGACTGGTAATTAGTGACCGATACTTAAACAAGTGATTGTACTCATGAATACGAATAGGGGAAGGTGGGGAAGCTTCATACAGTTTTTTTATTTTGTCTCATAGATTATTCTCTGGTATCAATATCTGAATAGATTGAATAAGAACTAGTACTATAACTATCTGACTTTCTATCAAAAACATATAATTTGTTTAAATATACATCTGTGACTTTTTATAAAAGTTTTAAAAAAAAATCAGGAATGTATGAATGTGCCCCGCATGCGGGGTACTTTCATACAGGCTATGGGGCAGATTCATACATGTGAAAAAATACACAAATTAAGGAATAAAAGTTTAATTATTTATCAAAATAAAAGTATCAAAACACAACGTATTCGAAACCAAAAGCAATTAGACTGTGTGAGTAACTTATACCTAGAAAATAATCAAGTAATAAAGAAAAAAGTAAAAAAAGATAACAAAGTAAACAGAAAATAACTTAAAATGTAGGTAGTTTTTCCTTTAATGGCACTGAAAGAAACTTAGTTAACCTAACAGTCTTTCTGATTAGTCAAATAAGTATATCTATGTCCTAGAATTAAGTAACATATCTTTGTTATGTATCTATTAGTAGGTAGGTAATATTAATAATCAACAATTAAAAAAAATATCACAATATAAGGAATCTTAAATGTTAAATGCTTAATGACTTTGAAAATATCTTATATCTTAATAATAATAATATTAATGGACGTTATAAAAAGAGAGATCTTTGTTAAAACTTAAAATACTAGCAGTTCTAGCTGTCTTAGCTGATTTAGGATCCGGTAATATCAAAACTATATCGGATAGATCTACTGATCCTTCGTCTTTGACGTCTGGAAATACAAATGCCATAGAAGATCCTGGTTTCTTCCTCAAAAATGAAACCATTACTTCTGTCAAACTGTAGTGTTTGATTATTTGACCGACATAGTAAATAACAGACTTCTTTTTCTCAAATTTAACAAGGACATAGGCCCCATCCTTGACATTTTCAGGATCAACAAGCTCTACACGAACATCTTCTTCTTCGTTTTCTTCAAGTTCATCGAAAGGTGAAGCAGAACTTTCTCTCAGGCTGATTGTTTCACTGTCGCTACTACTTGTTTCAATCTCTTTGGTTTTATTCCTTTTTGGTTTACTTGATCTGTCATAATCTTCATTTAATAAACTCAATGCTTTTTTCATTTCTCTTGCTCTACTTTTTCGTTCTATTTCTAATCTCTTCATCTCTTTGATTTTTCCCAAGTCTTCAATTCTAGTCTTCTCAGGCGTGTCGGTATAAATCCTTGATTTTCCAAGTGATCGACCATTTCTTGTTTGTTTGCGTCTTTGGACTTTCGGGAAAGGCCTTATCATTTCTGGAGTCTTCAATAGTTTGGAAGTAGATGGTGTAGGTTTATCGAAATCCATAAATAGAAGAGGTTGTGAAAGCAGTGAAGGCGAAACATCTCTAGACAAAGTCGTCGGTGTTCGAGCAGGAACATCACCACTGACTTCTGCGAGTTCATAACTAACTGTCACAAGCTCATTATCGGGTATTCCACGCTGCTCCTCACCAGCTGTATTTTCATTGTCATTCGTTACAGGATTAGAATGATACACTTGAACTGGCGCAAAATCATCATCATTAAAAATCAATTTATTGAAAGGCCATATTCCGGTTTTTTCAAATGCTCTAGTGATATTCCTTGCATTAAATGATTCCAAATAAGGTATCTTCGTGAGTTTTGGGATATTGTAGATGTTAAGTGTTTTACCCGGGTTAGAAACGTGCCAGTCATTGAATGATGTTTTTAATTTAGATTTAAGTGGCCCAAATACTCCAACGTCTAATGGTTGAAGGCGGTGAGTCGTGTGAGGTGGGAAGGAAAGGCACACTATGCCATTGTTCCGGCAGTAGTTGATGGCATCAATAGAAGTGTGGCTTTCATGGTTGTCTAATAAGAGCAATATCGGATTTTCTTTGGAAGATAAGGTGTGTTTCTGAATGTGCTTTAGAACATCAACAAAAATGCTCGAATTTATCCATCCACTTCTCGTAGCTACACCTAAAGAGCCTTCTGGAGCACCTTCTATGAAGTGGTCCTTAAAATGTACCCGAGGGAAGATGAATAAAGGTGGTATGGTGTTTCCACTGGCCGAAATAATACCGCCAAATGTCACCAGTTCTCCTCTTTCGGCAGACACTATTTGACCAACTTGTTTTTGGGATTTGTCAGCTAAAATTTTCGGTGTGCTCAGCACAGTAGTTATACCAGATTCGTCGTAGTTAAAAATCCGATCGGGAGTAAAATTGTGCTTGCAGTATAAATTCTCCAGGTTCTGGAAGAAATCATTCACTGCCGTTTTATTAAACCCGAATGATCTTGCAGCGCTGGTATTTTCCGGTTTACGCAAACTTAAATTCTTATGGCGTTTTCGGAAACTTGCTAACCAATCTGCTCCCGCCATCTTGTTACTATCCCAACTTGCTGGATATTTGAGTTCATTGGCCTTAGCGAATTCATATGCCAGTTTTTTAACTTGGACACATGTTAGTCCATAGTGCATTTTGGAACACTCTAAGATGTATTTATTTAAGTGTTCTTCTTCTATTTTTGTTAAAACTTGCTGCGATGCAAATTTAGAATCGAAAACACGATTTTCGCTAAGTAGATCTCGTGTTCGTAACTTTTTGAGACGGCTTTGTAAAGTTTGTGGATTAACTCCGTACTTGGCTGCTGATTTTCTTAAAGAGACTTTATTTAGTATGACTTCATCGATAGCTTTTGATATTGCCACTTCGTCTACCTCTCCACTTCTAGTACCCTTTTTCTTGTAATTCCTGACCATGTTTTTTCTGTAAAACAAAATATAATATCATTTCAACTCTAATATAAAATATGGGGCACATTCATACAGTATGAATGTGCCCCTCTTATTACTGTATGAACCTGCCCCATTCAATGATTTTGAAAAACAAATATTCTTATAAAAAAACCAAACATATATTTTATTATTTACGTATCAATTCACAAAATACATCCTATTATCTTGGAAATAAAATAGTATTGAATAATCTAGATAAAAACTTTCATCAAAATAAAGATGTTTAAAGTGAGGTTATAAAATTACTTACGCGTTGCCGAATCACGTTCCGCGTCACCTCGTCGCGAGTTTGACACTGACTGCTGTCAAAATTCGTGAGCCAACGCACACGTAGGCAAGTCACGTGTACATGCTTAAATCGTTCTGTTAACGCGCGCCTAATAAAAGATGTCGCTAGTGTATGACGGTGCCCCGTGTATGAATCTGCCCCACTTCCCCCTAACTTTCCCAAAGTAACTTTTTTAATACTCATTAACTTTCAATTAATTCTATTATGACAGTACTGCACAACGGAGCGGTAGGGGTGGCGGGGGAGCGTGGGACGCTACTACTACTAGTAGATTTTGTCCTTCCCGAGGATCAGCTGATAGATCGTGCCGATTCGTGCCTATTGTGATCGATCACAGGGCGCGCGCGTGGGAATTTCAAACAGCGTTTTTGTTTTTTTATTGTGTATTAAAAAAAAGTTTCTTTGGGAAAGATTATTGAATTTATGAACACTATCACGTGTAAGTACCGGTCACTAATTACCAGTCACCCTATATACAAACGACAGCCAGGACTACTTACTAGTTTAACGTGCTTTCCGTGGCACGGAACAGTCTTGATATGTAATGAATGGTCATTGGTCACCCATCGATTGACCTGTGATACTGTTATTATTTTTATACATTATGCTGAGCTGAGGCCCTTTTGGCATTATTAATTTGATTTATATTGAATCTGTTTTGTTAATTTTTAAGGTTTTGTTTGCCAAATAAACACAATTTTCTTTCTCTCTTTTCTTTCTTATTTTCTTTCTTTCTTTCTATTTAGCTACGAGCTCCTATAGACGCAACATGATATATTTTCACACCTATTTCTCCCCTTCCTCGATTTTCCTTATTCACCACGCTTGTTTAAAAGCCAGCACACACGACAGCGAAGTTTCAAACATGACAACGTGTTCCCGGGTATCATAATGCGTCACTTCCACGTCACATTTGATTAGGTATACAAATCGTGTTACGATAAGCTTATTTTTTACTTTTTTTTACGGTAACCTTCATTGTTTTTGTTTTTGTCGTGTTACGTGATAAAGTAAGACGTTTGTTATTAAGTGAAAACCAGTTATTTTTGTGATTTCGCCTGCTTATACGAAACTAAGGACTTCCAATGGGCCTACCACTTAACTAAGACGTTGGTTAAGGTAGCTCGTTCTTAAAAAGGCCTTTTTTAATGGCATAAACTAGTGCTTAACTGTGATGCCACCTGACGGTAACGGTGAGGTGAACTGATGCAATCAATGATGATGAAGCGCACTAGTATCCCGAAATATAATAATAATAAATATAAACGAACAAAAAAAATATATATATTAAATTCAAATAATTGATTGTCAGTGCAGTATTATCAATGGCTATTGAGTTTATCTACAGAGCGCTTATAAATAAAAACCTAAAATCTATCGGAAAGAAGTTGTAGGTATATCAATTTGATTTGAATTTGATTTTTTGACTGGCCTGTTGGTCTAGTAGTTAGTGACCCTGACTGCTATGCCGGAGGTCGTGGGTTCGATTCCCACCCATGACAAATGTTAGTGTGATGAGCACGATCATTTGTTCTGTGTCTGGGTGTAATTTGTCTATAGTATGTATGTATTTAGAAATATATAAGTATGTTTATCAGCTGTTTAGTACCCATAACACAAGCTATCAAGCTTAACTTGGGGCTAAATGGCGTTGTGTGAAAAGTTGTGAAATATTTATTTTTTATTTATTTTATTTATTTATATTTTTTTTATTGATGACACATTTACGTCAATTACTGTTAAGCACGCAGATAAAGCTGATGTTAAACACGTAGATGTATGTTTTATGTCAGTAAAATATGCTGTTTTTAAATAAAACAATGTTCGCAATGAATGTGAAACAATAGGAAAAGCAACAGAGATAATTTGGAATAGGTATTGATATTATTCTCTTTGAATACCTTTTTCATCTATCTATTGTTCATTTCAAATTGATAATTTCCAAAATTCTTTGTACTGTAAGCCTATTGAGTTTTTTTTTATAAGACTTGTGTCTGATAGACTGGAAAATGACCTCCAATTCTGTTTTGTTTTCTTTAGCTTTAGTCTTTTTGTTAGCTTTGAATGTTGATTGATTTCGACCACAGACCACAATTTTGATAGGTATACACATTTGACTTTCATATGTTTTTTTTTACGAATAGTCTTGCTAACTTAACTAAATATGCTTATGTCTAGAGTGGGTTCAGGACAATAGTGCAATAAGTGGGAATTTAATTAATCTTGAAATCGATGAATTTTGAAATTATGAGCAGAAGAGACCTTTAACTATATCGAAATAAATGTATTTTTTTTTAAATTACTGCGGTCACGAAATAGTTATTGGTGCAACAAGAGAGCAAAGTCATTTTTTGCAGCGAGTGCTGATTTTGAATCCTGAGTGTGGCAAGGGATTCAAAGGCAAACAATTTTGCTCTCATGGAACACACATAGCTTTTCACTTAAGCAGCGAGAACACTTTATGAAACTAGAAATAAATATTTACGTACCTACCTGTAAAATATCAGTCTTATTTGCAGTAAATACTTATTTTCGTTTAAATACATGTTATAAGTTAATAATTCAATAAATTACATTACCATACATTTTTCATTTCTCACACTCGGAAAGTAATATTCACTCTTTAAGGTGGGAATAAATTTTAAAAATAGAACTAAATTTTGTTTGGCAGTCGGCTGCAAAAAATCTAACATACATTAAGAAAAAACTACCGCGGTCTTGTGAGTGTTTAAGCAGCGAGTTTTTATAAAAAAAAACTAAGTGACGCGGTTATTTAAAATGAGACTAAACTAGACTATAGACTATTTATAATTTGGCGGGATACTAACTCTGTAAGCTGTACTGATCGGTTTTTTAAACTAATGTCTTATTAAAAATGAATTTAAGTGATTCTGAAATGTTGGCCCCAGATTCTGTTACGTGGCAAATATGGTTATCGAAAATCTTTTGCCAAAAATTTCAAAGGAAAGATACCTAAATACATGTATACAATGCCTTTAGGAAGTGGCGAGCAGATAGGAATAAATATTTTCGAAAACCTACTAGGTATTTTTACGTTCCTTATATTCGAAATGAAAAGTAGAGTGCTTAACACAGGTGAAAGAGATCAATTCCAACTCGGACTATAGCTTAAATACCTCGTATGGGAATGGATTCCTTTCGACTCTCGTGTAACAATCTACTAGGCTTTTCTTGTGCAGCTATCTTAAAAATGAAATATTACAAACACTTTTTCTTTACCGCAGGTCGCGCAAAAGTCAGTCACTAAGTAAATTTCCTTAGCATCTTTTTATTCGTATCTTCAGTTATCGGCGGGAAGTATTGCTTTTTAATGTAATTTCCGAAACGGAACGCGGCGTTGCCGGTAGCCTCCTACGGGAATCGACTAATGGATTTTGTTCATACTTCCCTCGGAACTCAATCTATCAGTTAGACTTCATATTTTAAGTAGTTTTCATTTTTTACGAGCATCTCTTTTTATTTTCATCCGTTTTTAAGATTTTATTATTTTTTGCTCTCTTATGTGCTGTGATTTCCTTTAGACGATAGTGAAAAGAATTTTAAAGCAGAAAAAAAATGAGAATAAAAAATTTAAGAGCTTCTTCTAACAAATTTTAGTTTTACACTGCCTTAAGTAGTTTTATAATAAAAGGTATTCCCACCACTGTAATATTAATTAATATTTAAATAAATAAATAAATATTCCACAACCTTTCACACAACACCATTTAGTCCCAAGTTAAGCTTGAGAGCTTGTGTTATGGGTACTAAACAGCTGATAAACATACTTATATATTTCTAAATACATACATATTATAGATAAATAACACCCAGCCACAGAACAAATGATCGTGCTTATCACACAAACATTTGTCCTGGGTGGGAATCGAACCCACGACCTGCATAGCAGTCAGGGTTACTACTACTAGACTAACAGGCCAGTCAAAATTTAAATTACGTTATTACAGACATACCAAAAACTTTGTTCTATTTTTTTTACTTGAAAGTAATAACTTAATTCATTATTCCATAAAAGTACCTACTGTTTTCGCATGAAACCAATGAAAGAAATGGAATCTTAATTACAATCCTCATTTCCCAAATATACGGCACGAAAAAAAATAATCGCACAACTCATTTTTGAGCGATTCTTATTATTGTAAGGACTTTAAACCAGAACCTAATTTGATCTCACAATTTTCTTCCCGTCGGGCGCTGGGGCTCAGTGTCAACGTTTCATTTGGATTACAAATTACCAACAAACATATTCATTCTTAAACACTTTTATAGCTGAGAAGTTAAGGTTTATTTTCCTATGTTTCTAATAAAATTTTACTGTTGCGGTAAGTCGGGGTGCAGTGCAGCGGTCATTCTGTTACAGCCGGGACCAACTTGAACATCTTCCAAGACTTTGTGTTGTCATTATTAAAAGGGAATGAGTATTGTTATGGCTGCTTTTACGTTTTTATTTTAATCTTGGTGTTATTTTAATATAACGGGCGTATACTTTGGAATCTGGATATGTGCTTTGTAATCAGCATAAATGCAATTGAGTATTGAGCGGGCTTTGTGTTATACCAAACAAGTTATCTGTATTTCGTGATATGAAAATACACACAATTCTTTGTTGTTTGTAATTCAATTATCGAATGAGTCTACAAGTGTTATTAATATACATTAACAGTTAAGACTTAAATTAGCAATTGCCAAAAACTGGCCAAGATCGTGTCATTTCTGAGTATTTTAAGCAATAAAACAGTAATCATGTAAGACTAAGCGCTTTCTTTCAATTATCTTTTTATATCCCGCCCGCTTAAGTATACTGATATTTTATTTCATCTGTCGGTTACTTGTACTGGGAGTGGTTTTCTACTAATTTCACAATCTTCTACCAATACTCATTTCTGCCAAGTCTCACCGATATTAGTTAACCGGCTGTAGACCATCCGCACGGATAGACGGGCAGAACGAAATCAGGACAACAAGGAAATTTCTTAGCCCAAAACGAAAGCCTCTCAAATCATACAAACTCAATCGCTGAACAATCTCAATTCTCGAGAGATAGTTTGAAATATTGATGACAGCTTACACCGGCAACTATCTCCAACAAAATCAAAGACGCAAAAGAATCTTAAAGGGGAAGTAAAAGGAACGGTTTTAAGACATAATCCCTTTGGGAACAAAGGAGACATGAGCATGTTTGTTTCCCAATTTTACGCTTTGCCGGGTACGCCGAAAAGAATCTACTAGCGAAATGAATTCTCGTTCCTCCTAAAGTTATGTTTCTAGTGGAAGCTTTAATTGAAACAATGTTTACTTATCCGTTTTGTGTTGGACAATTCCTTTGTCGTCTGTTACGTGATCATTATTTGTTTCGTTTCCATTGGATTGCTTCGTGACTTATGGTTTTCTTATATCTTTTACTTTGATAGATTTATCAATTATTGGAGTACTAATATGAGTACATTTTGTTTTAAATATCTTTGTGATTTATTCATTTATATTATTAGATAATAATTACGATAGGTAAAGTCGGTGCCATATTCCGTATAACATAACACAAAGAAAGACCATGCACAAACTAAATAAACTACTTTAACATCAAATAAACCAAACAAGACGTTAGCTGATAGTTTTTCATCTGCAATACTAACACGCACTTCACCCACACCACTATCCATCAAGCCAGCTTTAAGGCTTTCATTAACTTACACATCACTATAAAATATTCCCGGAGCGCATCGGTGTCTCAAGAAAGCCTTCCACACCGATTACCATATAGAGTGACATTTACACCGCGTCGACTCTCAAAGACACGTCGCTTTGTGGCCGCCTGCTTTAAACTACACATTGATTTTATTCCAAGAGAAGAATTGGATTAGTTAGTAAATTAATTGTTAGTAGATGCGCATCTGTTTGCTAGTTTCTGTCTGATTCAAAATTTATGTAAGGAATAGTTAATTGATTCTCCTGGATGGGTTGCACATATTTGGTGTAGAGTCATTTAGATCGTTAATCGCTTAGATTATAAAAAAAAATCGGAATTAAAAATGTGTTTACAATTCGTTTGGAGTTTGGAGATCATTAAATTCCATCTTCAAAATATTCCTTACCAGATAATTCTGTGCGCTAAATTATTAGAACACAATTCACATTTTCTCAAATTAATTAACATTGTACCTAATTAGGAGTTAGTTCATTATACTAGAGCAAAGTTGGAAATAAAAGAACTTTACCAATACCTAGAAAATAAAGCAAAATATCGATAAAATTGCTCACAAGGAAAATGTCCCCAAGCTCAAATCAAAGGGGCTATTAGGGCTTGTTACCTGAATTGTTAGAAGAATTATTAATGAAATGAATGCATCGGCAAAACCCAGCTCACCCAGCTATATTTCTAAGCAGTTACGCATTTGTACGTAAGTTTATAATTAGTTATTTCCGCAATGGGCCCCGGAGCGTTCGCTTTATACAGTGGCTGCAGCAATTAACTTCGTTCATGGCTGCACTGTCAGCTAAATACGCACTGCTACTTCTAATAATGTTTGTACTGAATAGAAATGAATTGCAAATAATGGAAATTTAAATGTAATGAAATAAACCCATTGCTATTTGCTTGATATTTTGAGGGGCTCAATAATAACAGCCTGTTATTATCTGTCGTGATGGCCCAGAATCTGTCGTGATGGCCCAGAGGTTAAGACGCCTACCTCTCATGCACGAGGTTGTGGTTCAAATCCGGACAAGTACCAATGTGACTTTTTCAATTCATATGTACTTTCTAAGCTTATCTTAGACATCATTGACATCGGTGAAGGAAAACATCGTGAGGAAACCTAGATTTATAGTTAATATAAGTTTGAAATCACCAATCCGCCTTGAGCAAGCGTGGTGATCAATGCTTGGGCCTTCTCTGTATGAGAAGAGGCCTTTGCCCTGCAGTGGGACAGTAACAGGCTGGTATTATTATTTAAGTAGCCGCTAACACTCTTGCCTTGTGCGATTGGCTTAGAGTGATCGAATGTTAAACGAGGCCTTGCCGATTCAGTACTTAAATTGGTGACCATCTATTACATACGTGCCAGAATTAACAACGGCTTTAGTGTTGTCCAGTAAATAGGTCAGAAAGTCAGTCGATTTTTGTAAAATACCAATGGAGAAACATTACCAGTTGAATGGTCCACAGTCTAACAACATGCGATTTCTTCTTAGCGTGTAGATGGCAAACATAGATACAAAATTTTATTTTGTATGATTTTGTGTTTGGCCCAGTATTCAACTACGGCAACAACTGCATTAATTGTCACAGTCATTAGGTCCTCACATGTGCAGGTGACACGGACGCAGCGTATGATAAAATATAAAGAGCAACTAAATGCTAGATTTAAAATGGAAGGAGTAGGAAAAAATTATAAGTTTGAATTTAACAAGTTGTTTTTAGTTTTGGTAGCCTTTTCAAGCGACGTACTCTCTCCAACCTATGTAGGGCATACCCTGACAAACGAATTTTGTCGATTGACTAACCCTTAAAAAATTAAAACTCTATTACGTCTATATATATATAACGTCTATGCTTGCCAACGACACGCTGAGAAGATGTTTTTCTAAATAAAGCCCTTAAATAAATAAGACTACAATCTCCAGCAAATAAAATCTTTCAAAGTTAGGGCATTGATTGAAATCGATCCATCAATAATAAAATTAAATAGATCGAAATCCATAAAATTGCTTGTATTGACATCAAATATTTAAAGCCTATAGAAGTTTTACTAGTATAAAACTCTAGCACTTATTTATGAAATCAGTTATTAACAGTTTCTTTCAGAAGAAATCCGAGGACAAATTTTAATATTAGCGCTTGATCATTTAATAGGTTCTTAGAATTTGCAAGAACCTAAACTTGTTTCTTATAAAGAAACCACAAAAAAAGTATTTGATAAATCCCTCGTGAACCAAGTTAAACTGGGAACTAAGATATTTATCTTAACGTAAGAACTCATTACATAAACGTAAAAACAGAAACTGAAATGAACTAGACCCATATTTTAATTTCATGTAACACCACAGTACTAGAGATTTTATGGTGCTGCTCAAGTTATAGGCGTAAGCGGGGTAACGGAATATATCGCGTGTTCGGGTAATATTCTTTAAACCCTATAGGATTTTTAACCGACTTCAAAAAAAGGAGGAGGTTCTCAATTCGGTTGTATATTTTTTTTTTTTTAGGGTTTCTTACCTGAGTACTCCGTCTTTTGTGGACCGATTTTCAAAATTATTTTTTTGTTTGATAGGGTATACTAACAGATTGGTCCCATTTGTATCAAAACTCATATCTGATGAGGGATCTTCGAGGAATTGAGGGAACTCCTCAAAAAATATAGGCACACATGCACCGATTTCAACATTTTTAGTAACAAATCAAGCATTTTCATTTAGAAAGTATCATCTGGTGAAGAAAAACTGATGAAGAAGACAGGCAACGGAACTCTTCAACGCATAACAGCAAATTATTCGCGATTGCTATAGTCAGATGTCTATGCTGAGCTTTTGTATTTCCACAACATAACATTACGCCATTCTATTTTAAAAGGGGCCGGCAGAGATGTACAGATTAATGTTTAGAGATAGAACTTCTTTAGCAATTGTTATCCAATTTCAATGATTCTTTCAAGTTTTGAAAGACTTTCTTTACATACAAAGAAACTAAAAATTACAAAATTAAAACTTTTTTACAAAAAAAAACAACCGACTTCTTAAAAAAAAACTAACAGGTGAAAAATAACTCCAGTTTCGGAAGTCTGTGGCTTTGGAAGTCTGTGGTTTTGTTTTGTTCATTATTGGCCACCGACTTCCGAAACTGGAGTTATTTTTCACCTGTTAGTTTTTTTTTAAGAAGTCGGTGGTTTTTTTTGTAAAAAAGTTTTACTTACCATCAATCGGGTACAATTATACATGTACCTAGGTACTCGGTACTTACATGTTGAGATATTTCTTCCTTTAAGTTTAAGGTACTTTATCTTTGTATTTTAAATTAAAAGGTCTTCGGTTGTCAAAAGTATGTAATTTTCAATCTTGAACAAATATTAAAATAATAAAAAAATTACTACCGCGAAAACAAAAGAACGTAATTTAAAAAAAGAACATTACAATACATCGTTGCCAGCTAGCATCAAAAAGGTTTTATGTTTAACGATGTCTCCTACCATTAAAATCAATTATTTCAACCTGAAGATGTGTCAATCAGCTCTCGTTTGCTGTCTTTAAATCAGCAACACGATTGATGCCAACTGCGCTGGGATGTAGTGCGACTGAGCAGAGCGGAGGCTGGTTGTCTTTCTTCAAAACAACTAGCATGTCTTGTACTAGCGTTGCGTTTTGATTCGTTACTGGAGTTCACTGATGTACTCTTTGGGACACCTGCTCCAAAAATACTGACTGTGACATTCCAGTCTTTCATATTGGTTCAATTGTTTCATGGCGTAGTCTTAATAAATGAGAACTGGGAGTGCCGTATGGGGTTTTCCAATAAGAAAATAAACGTCAGTAGCTGCAGTTCATCAAGACTCTGAGGCATTATTGAACGATAATAGACGGAAAAAACTCAATAACGCTTGGTGATAGCTGAGGATGGACCCGACTACTTGAACAACAAGGCAGTCAAATTTGTTGTTCTATGAAAAACAAAGCTTGTAGAAGATCACATAAATAAAAAATATGTAGAAATTTCAATCACCATTTAAACGAGGAACATGACAACTAAGGTTTCCCTACTACAGTCGCTACGGCCTCTGACATGTACAATACAAGGAGTGGCAAGCTGCAAGCCACTACGCAACTTCATAATTACCTATTTCCCATTTCGCCTCGGGCCCGCCGGCTTTACTGTGAGCCTTAATTAACTGCACTATGTTGTAATATTCCAAGCTTCAGTTATATTCCAAGGAATATAACAAAACAAACTCCAGCGCTGCTCGTATGGATGTTATCAAGCTAAAAGTTTAGGTGGAGGAAATAAAGTAGGCGAAATAATAAGGAAGTAAGTTTAAAAGTTCTCGTGTCCATTTTCACTAACATAAAGTAAAGCTACGTTTAGTTAGTCAGACGTAAGCATTTTCTAAGTTACTATTGCCGTTTCACTCAATTCGAAAGCTTCCAAGTTTGTAACGGCTTTTTTTGTTGCAAATTTTGCGTGAATGTTGTTATAATTCTGTTGCTAGGTAACGCATCTGAAGGTTAATCATCGTAGATAAAGAGCTTCAAATTCAAGCAACAGTCTCGTATTAGCGACAAGTCAATAAATTTGACAAAAATGTAGGGAAATTAGGCGTATTTTGACAGATTATGACTGCGATTAAACGTCCAAACGTTCTAAAAATGCGGGAATAGCTGATCAAATAATCGGCCTTGGGACTTTGGACAAAATCTTGTGATCGATGAAAATTCTTTATTTCACCACATCTACTGCCATCACATTTGGGTGTCTGAGCAGTGATAGCCTAGCATCTCCACCGATCACACCGACCGATGGCGTTGGACAGCCAATATAACTTGGCCGGTCTCGAGTTTGAACCCAAGGCCTCTGAAGAAAAACATTGTGAGGAATGAGAGATATTTTGCAAGGCAAGCCAGAGAGTTAGGAATTCTGCCACCAGGTTAGTTTAGTCACTAACTAAACGAAAAAAAAATTGGTGCCGCATAGACATATCAGTGTTAAAAGTCATAAGACTATTATTATGAGTGCGGTCTTTCTGTTTATAACTTGGCCCTCGTATAGCGTGACCTTTTAGAATAAAAGTTGAAGATTTAAAAAGCAGATTGTTGCCCATTGCTAGAGGGATTGCAGTGTGCTTGCTATGTTATGTCAAGAAGCAGAACGGTTATATGGTTTCCGTTGTTAGATTTTTGAGTGCATAGGTACGGGCTGTTTGTAATGTTACATCAGAAGTTTAGGATACTCTGAAATGTACAATGCTACCAAATATATTTAAGTAGGTACTTAATTCCCTTGCTAATCTGCCTCACAACCTTAAGTCCAATTGAAACGAGGGTCAAGCGATGATTGCTTAGCTTTTCAACTGAATAGATGCAGCTACTATTCACATATTTAATTGTATCATTGATACACAACTTTATGATTTTAGCCTGTTCTTCCCGTTTTGTTTCAATCTTTATTTACTTACGAATTCAGTCTTATTAGCACAATGATAATTCTTAATACAAATAATAAGCAATATTTTAGGCATTCTAATGATTTGTATCATGAAAGATGATCTAAGCAGTTTGGACGTGTCACGTGTGTCTTTCTCTTGAAACCGGTACGATACGAAATGGCCAGTTAGTAACAAATAAAAGCTGTCTGAATGACGTACAGACGCCAGCACATCAACCTACCCCAGTGTGTCAAATTTCATTGATAGGTTTTCAATTTATTCTAAACACAATAATGTTCATGTTCAATTGGGGAAATTTAACAGTTTGGGATAGGTTGATGTGCAGGCGACTGTAAAAATATATAAATTGTAAACTGTCTATAGATAACAAAGACAACTGTGATAATTCCAGTTTTGATTTATCAGACTGATAGAGAATGTCTAGCCATTGAGTTAATCCACTTGTCTACTGATTAAGACTTATATAATCTCCTTGAGTATTCGTTACCGACCTTGACAAGCAAAGAAAAAGCATTTATTTGGCAAAATACAGGCACACGATAGTATATAAAAGCAAAAAAGAAAAAAAATGTAGGTGGCTCGTCTGGGAATAGCTAGAGGTAACTGAGGCCAGTCCAGGGTTGGATCCATACACAGAGATTCCTCCGTGCTTCGGAAAGCACGATCAAACGTTGATCTCAGCTGTCATTAAGTAGATCTTTATCAGAAGTCAGATGTAGTCAGAAGCTTGAAAGACTGACAACCAGGGGATCGAGTCTGCTATTGCAATCGTGTCTCAATGACCGGTCATTGATCGAATATTTGACAACTTTGACAGTTTTTGTATGGGAAATGTGTCATAAGTTTGACGTTATACGTCAAAAATCAATCATTGACCGGTCATTGAGACACGATTGCAATAGCAGACTCGACCCCCAGTAATGTGTTACTAATGGGTGTTAGTATAACTCAGTACCTAGAACCTGTACCTGCAATTTAAAATACTGGTATTTAGCTGCATTCCGTCATATATAAGCCGACCCCAACATACTTGTTAAAAAGCTAGATGATGAGTTTTCTAGTTTTAAACTTATACAACGTTATTCTACAAAATCTTCGAATTGAACACGTACTCGTATATGTCAATTTTGTAGTCCCTTTGACAACATGTAAAAGGAAATTACTTTGCCTTCAGTTCCTAATGTAGAAGTGGTCTTAGTGGCAAGTTTTTACCTAAGTTCAGCTCACAAGAAGAACCTTTCTACCCACTCTCGTTAAAGTTAGATTTTCTACGAGTCTTACATTTATTTGGCGGTTTAGGTAAATGTCTTGCGACTCTGTTATATTGATATAAAATTAAATAGTTTTTTTTTCTTTAATTAAATTGGTTCAAGATACTTTTACTCGTCCATATTTTTAAAACTAATTGACAGCGGCAATTCCAAATTACCTGAAAGGAAATGGCAAAATAAACTCTGAGCTCATAGTCTCTATTAAAGCCTCAAGATTTTATTATATTAATATATTAACTGAGTCTGACGACGCAGGTAAAAGACCGATTTTTTTAATACGTTAAGCTAAATAACGTACATAGACGAACATAATGGCCCCGGCACTTTCTACTACTCAACTTGTGAGTGATGCAAAAGCCTTCCGAAGAAACAAAACAATAATTATTGTTGCATCATAAACATTAAACATACTAGTAGTATTAGAGAAAACATTACATTTTATTTCACTGTTCAACTTGAACTATCCCGCCCGCTATCGCAAATTTAACTGTGTGTTTTCTATACAAGTCTTCGTCAAGGTAACCAATGAAAATGAGACTCTTGCTTTCTTGGTAGGTAGATTCCTGGGAAAGGAGCGATGGATGCGCAAGCGAATCCCGCACGGCTTCTTAGGTTAGTCGAGGAACACTTTGAAGGTTTTTGCTAGTAAGAGCACTCTCCCTCATCTTCCCCAGACGAGGCATATTATACAAGTCCATGAGGAATTTTTACCTGAAAAAGGCAGGTAAAAGTTACTTTACTAACTACAATTGGCTGGATGATTGTTGGCTGTGGACTCTCCTTTTCGTCGTGTTTAATTTTCCTTAAAATCTTGAGTCCGAAATAACTTACATCACCTGTTTTGAGCTAAGAAATTAGCAGCCAAATATAGCCTCCAGCCAGTAGTGACCTACACAACAGTTCGACGAAAGCCTCAGTACACAAACCCGACATATAAAACAAGGCATTCTTGTTAACAAGTTAAAACAATGGAGGCCAAAACTTTAATTTAGGGGCACGATATTTGCGAACACCCCTTTTACCCGCCAACCCTTCCCCGCGCCTCCCAACCTGTCAACTGCAAAGGCTTTCGTGTAAGGAAATTTAAGGTCGGTCACGCGGACCGGCGACGCCAGTCTAGGGTTTACAACGGATCTATATTAGATACTGGATTTGCTTGCAGTTTGTTTGTAAGTAGGAAGTTGTAGTGAGGTCTTGTATTTTGGCGTTCTGGCTGAGACAGGACACTTATAAAACGGTAATAGACATGCAGATCAAAATAAGAAGTAAAGCGATGATTTGTAACTATGTAATTAAAATCTATGGTAACCGAAAGAGAAAAAAAAACGCAAAATGCCGAAATAGTAAAAAAACACTAGTTCTTAAAATACATCATTGTGCTTACATTGCATCATCATCCACCAAATTGAACCAGTCTAATGGAATGTAGACGAATACCAATATTTTACGTTGAAAAACTGCATGTCTTACCCATAGAGCTTAGTGGCTTGGTGACACGATGCACTTTGGTAGGACTGACTGGCAGAGATTCGGGCTTTCGAGTACCCATCACGACTGTCAAAGATTTATCAATGACAACCGAGACTAACAGCTGCTGCAGTGCGTAATGCTCTCTATTACGTATTTTTTTACGACTGCTGTTCAAAAAGTTTTGGACAAATACATATTTAAACACTTTGAGCTGAGCAACGTTATAATACGTAAATATTGATAAACGCTATTAGACACAACGTTTAATCACGTCAGTAAAAAATATGTCTTTCTTCAAAGAACGTGTATAAACGGCTGAGGCTTATACAAACTCCTTTAAGCTACGTCATTGCGCCTTGTCACTTTAAATTTTGGGACTGCTAACGCCAATTCATGTTAGTTTTTTTGTGCAATTTGTAAGACTACTCGTACACATACATTCTAATTACGCATACATTCTAATTACGCATACATTCTCACACATGGATAAACGTCGACGTGTAGTAACGGTTGTGTCACATTTCATATTATCTTTCATTGTATAAAAAACAGAACGTCACTAATCGTCATTTATTTTGTATGAGAAAATAGTGCGCCGCGCAACAAACATTTGAATACCCAGATGCTCAGCTGAAAGTGTTAAAACGTAAATTCTGCTTTTAGCGGTAGTGGTTAGCGGTTATTTGAAAATAAGCAGTAGGGAGAATTTTTAACCTCATTGCTGATGACGTTGAAATATTCGTATGTCTCTTAAGTGAGTTTTTAAGGAAAGCAGCCTATTGAATTTGCTGTGATGTAAATAGTGGGACCATACAATTATAAAGGTGCGACCACAACGCGATATTGTAGCAATATCGCATTGTGGTTTAGCCCGTAAGGATATTTATATGTAATTAAATAAACGAAAGCATATTTTTAACTCTAAAATGCTCTATGTATTTCAAAAACTATTCAAACAAAACACATTTCATTTTCAATGTACAACTTAGCCTCAAACTACATCTACTTATGACATTTCCATTAAAACTGCAAATCTTTAATACTGCAGGTTAGGACAAACACGCTACGTTCACGTCAAACTGTCTCGACTTTGAGATCCAGGTTTTAAATTAGCGCAGACTACTCGGAAAACAAGGAGGAAACCAACCTTAATCTGTTTAGGTCACGCTATAGCAACGTGACGCAAAATGTAACGTTAGGGAGTAACAGCGTTTGAATTTGGATTTGCAGTAAGACGACCGTTGTTTGGACGCGTTTCCGTTTTAATGGCAAAATGCGAATCTGACTTGACACGTGGGTTTATTATTGGTTTAAAACACGCGCCAACCCTTCTTGTTGAGTTTTCGCAATTGTTTTTTTTTTGTTTTAAGCTTAAGTATAATTGATAGGATGGGCTAGAGGTTAAGGCACTGATCTTACATAAACGATTTTGTGGTGCAAATCTGGGCAAGTAACAATTTGTCTTTTATAGTTTATATGTACAGACGCCAGCACATCAAGTTACTCCAATGTGTCAAATTTCTTTGATCGTTTTTCAACTTTATGGCTAACAGAATAAGGTTCATATTCAATTGGGAAAATTTGACACACGCACATACACAATGTTGGCACACATTATAAAACACTTAGTTGCATCAATTTAATCATTTGTGATAAAAAAAAATGTGAGGACGTTAGGTTTTGGCGTTTGTGTTCTAAAAAATATTGAACCAAACAGACCTTCGATCAGTAATAGTACTTGATTCCCGATAAGCCGTTCAAAATAGCCCGAAAACTAATCTTATAAAGAGGAAAGATTTGAATTTTCGTTTGTAACGAATAAAAATTAATGACGTGTAAAAGTGTTTGTGAAAACCTATTTAACCTTTCAATCGTGTCAATTAGAGGCACAATACAAAGACTATGACAGCGCGGACACCGGTAAAACCGGTATCCTCTCGGGGTTTAATGAATTAAGGACCTGCTACAAAAAAACTAGACTACTACTAGAAAAAAAAACTACTAGACCAATTTGAAAATTCTTTTATCTTCGGGACGATAACTTTACCTGGGTGACACAGGCTGGAACTACGCCGGTAAAACCGCGTGATGTCCACTAGCAGTTAATATAAGTCTATATTCACATATTCTCGTGCCTTCTCTGTAGGAGAAGAGACATTTGCCCTGCTGTGAGACAGCAACTAGCTGGTAATGATAATGTAAATAACAATAAACTCAGCCAATAACGCTCCCACTATTGGGACATAGATTAAGTTAAATGTAATAAATTATTAAAGGAAATACCTTTTGTGTGTATGAATGAAAAATAAAATATTTGGCGAGCCACGAGACGCTTTAGTATTTACTAATATTAAAAAGTTAATGAAGAAACATTATTTTTGCACAAGAGTAAATCTAAAAAACTTAGTATCTAATGACGCAGATTTTATTAAAATTAATGAGCTGCTTTTATGAAATATTTTCTTTCTCACCACTATGTCTTATCTTATACAAGGTGTCTCATTCAAATCGGTCAGTATGGGAAAGTCAGAACCTATAAGACATACGAAGATCTGTTCTGAGGAACCATGTAATCGGTTTTAATAACAAGAAAAACTGCATTCATACATTTTAAAAAACATCTGTACTCCGCTCGGGAATCGAACCCGGTTATTTAAAAAAAAAACCTACACGATTTCTATTTAGATATCGACTGTGTAGGTCTTAAGCAGTAAATGTCCGTATGAAACATGATGTCTAAAATGAATAAAATGCATTGTTTCCACATACTTTAATTTATTTTAGTAGGTGCTCGAAGTGAACACGTTTACAATATTTGATTTTTTTTAAAATGTATTAATGCAGTTTTTCTTGATAATAAAATCGATGACATGGTTCCTCAGAACAGATCTTCGTATGTCTTATAGTTTCAGACTTTCCCATACTGACCGATTTGAATGAGACACCCTGTATATAAGATAACTTTAATTAGGTACCTTCAGTTTAAAAGTGAGTTAAGATCCCGAACCCGTTTTTAAGTCCAAGATGAGCTTTTTTAAATACTTATTCAAAGACAAAGAAAGAACTAATTTCTTCATCTTCAACTGCAATTTGCAATAAAAGTAAGACATTTATGAATTTCGCAGGCCAAATAGAAAAAACCGCGTGACATAGGGTACTTTTTCAAGACATAAAACCAAAATACATAACTAAGACCGGAATAAAATCTGTCAAAATCGAATTGTCATTCATTTGTCAATTATATTATACAAACACTAAAAAAAAAACAATAACTAAACCTAACAAAAAATATTTACAAAGCATCAAAAAATTCCTCTGCATCGCTGCCAGCTGGTAAAGTGCCCAAAAGACTGGCTGCATTGCCACGTTGAATGGCAATGCTTAGCCTCTGGCCAAAGTAGAGGCCAGCCCTTGGGTCACGGGAAGCGTCAACCAAACGTTTGGAGATGTCTTTGAACAGAAGACGAGCACTCGGACCCCACGGCCCAAGAGTTTCAACCCCAAACGGCTCGAAAGTATAACTACTAACAAGGTTACTATATTTACGCCGCTAGACCGGAATAGTTGTGGATGATTGGACTTAACTGGATTTATCGCGTTCCTAATAACAATAAAAGAAATATAAACCCAATAAAAAAAATGTAAAAGAGTGATTCTTAGATTTAAAAAAAATGTTAAATACTTATTCAAAGAGAAAGAAAGAACGCTTTTTTTTCATCGTGTACTTAAAGAACAAAAAGCACAAGATAGTTACTATCATTCTTTAACGCCAATTAATTAACCAGTACACTGGAACAATGCCCACAGATAGGCCCCTGAGGTGCTCAGAAGTGAAACGCGCACGCTTCACGAACATTTGCAGGCATGCAACTACTTGGATTCGATAGAAACGGGTGATTTGTTTTATTGCTAAGAATAGTTATTCGTTACAACAAAGTTAAAAGTAAATTAACAATCACAATTTTAGAATGCAAAATGTAATTATTACATCATACATTTTTATTCAGTTTCTAACTACGCATTGCAGTAATTTAAAACGTCAATGAAATTCTCAAAACATTTCGTGAAAAAGACCTACCTACCCACCTAGACCTACTCGTGAAAATCTGCAACAAATAATATAATCTTGAGAGTAATTTTGATCTTATTTTAAATGAGAATGAAAGCGTTTTAGCGCATAATTTTAAATCAACGTGTTTAATAAAATTGTAAAAGTAAGACATGAATTTCGTAAGCCAAATAAGAAGAACAACCTTAAATAGGTACTTAAATGTTTAATCACTTCCATTTCATACTGAATGAATAAATTATATTTCATTCAGTAAATGGATATTTTTCGCGCTACTTAATGAAACTAGATGAATTTGACTGGACTAAACTAGATTTATCGCGTTCCTAATAACATCAAAAAATGTTTATGACTCCAGTAATTTACAAGCATTATAAGACATACTTGCCGTAGATACAAATATTATACAAATTACCATACGATTTGTCAATAAACAAAGCCCATTTCCTAAATTAATTCATACCCAATTGCCATGCTTATCCAACGCTTCCGATCTCAGTCCTCAAGTCTGTCTTAGTAACTGTCGCCAGCGTGACGAGTACAATCGAGTAGTTAATTACGACTCCCATAGGAAGGGCTACGTATCGGAGGGTATGGCCAATTATAAAGTTTGTACCACCACGACCAATTAACACAGACCCTCAGCTGCTCCAGACAGGGAAGTGGAAAGTTTGAAACGGGAAAAAAGGCAAAGGCCAACTTATGCCGGCGAAATATTTCCCTCTGTTTGCGTTTAGGTGAAAACCAGATCTGAAAGTTTGCCCTAAACAGTGTTCCGTGTTTGCATTTTGTCGCGGGGTGCGAAAAGTGTAGTTCTGTAATTTGCGAGAATTTGAGCGTACAGTTTGCGAGTGGAAGTCAGTTTGTAACATGTTTTTGTTATGATAATAATTTCGGTCGAGGAACGAAATGAGGTTCCGTATTACCGCGTGAATATGGCGGAATACATTGAGGTGGAAGTTGGAACTTTAGATTTAGGTTTCGTGTTACGTTGCTTTTTGAGGACACTTTTGTGGTAATCAGATTCATTAAATTAGTCTTTCTGACTAAAACTTGACACGGGGTGGGGTGGGTCCATAATCACGGGTTTATCTCATGGTGTCCGAATATGCAACGGGGTTCTCTCCACCCTTAATACTCTTCAATGATAAGCAAATTAGATTCGCCCCCTTTAATATTATATTATTTATTAGGGACAAAAAACAGTAACATAAACAACATATCTGGGGGCACTCCCGTGCCCCCACCAAGACGAGCCAAGCGAAGCGCAAGGGCACTACCTATCTTTTCTCGAAGTGTGTCGTCGTTTTTTTGAACCCTCATAGAGTTGGTATCCGATGTACGAGAGAGTTCATATTCTCAGGATATAACGACATTGGTAGACTAATTAAACATACAAAATCTCAATTGAATAGCTCTAATACTTTAGATTTGATTGATATCTAAAATACACCGATTTCGTCACTAACACACTGACACATTGATGATCATCAAAATGTTTGGGTACTTCCTGAAGTGCTAGTAAGCAGAGAGACTCCAAGCATAGCCCTCTCCATAGCTCGAAATTTATGTCATTAAATATCATTAAATATTTATTTCATCCCACAATAATTAAAGTATTTCTCCTGTCCTGCTTTTAGTCAATGTGTGTGTTGTTGTTTTACTGTCTATTTCCTGTAAAGTGTTTCTTTTTACCGTAGTAAATAAGTAGATAAATAAATAAATAATAGCTGTTGGTCTTAGAGCTTTCTCAAAAGACATTCACAACAAGTTAACAACAAACGAAGTGTCTACTTCTAAACTGTGTTTACATAAGCCAATTATATTAGTCGACATTAATACTGAAATTAATCAGCATAATTGTCTCGGGGCACACTTAATTCATAAGTAAAGAAGACGCAGACATAGCTGTGACTACACAGAACACGGAAACGCCTCAGCGGCCTTTGCAAGTGGCGAGATTGTCTAAACTATTCATATAAACCGTGTTCTCACACTACGACATAAATGAAGTTTTCTTTTTTGGTAATGGGATCTCGCAGGTCAACTAAGGAGATTGTCAGCTGACCGGACTATCCTATTGATGCCAGGACAGAAACTTTTAAACACGCTAAGGACACTCTGTGGATCAGGTACTGACCTCAAGAGGGCAGCAAGTGAACAGACGAGCAAAATCCTGCCCTCTTGTTGTTGTTTTTAATATTTGTTTTTACCTATAGCGGCAACAGAAATACAACTTCTGTAATTTTAACGTCATGCATGACAGTTAAAATTTTGCAATCACGGTTTATGAGACACGGCCTGCCTGGTGACAGACAGATAGACAGACAGTAGAATCTAAGTAATAGGGTCAAGTTTCCGTCTTTGGGTACGGCACCCTAAAACTGATGGTTTTAAATGGCGGCAGTGCGGCATTGGCGGTTATTTAAGCGCTCATTACAATTTTAAACGACACAACGAGATATTAGAAAGTACCGTCTCCAAACGCTGCCGGTGCGACGATTCTTAACTCTGTATGTAACTACATTATCACCTGAAAGCGAAACCAAACACTCAACCTAATTAAAGCTTCGTAACAAGAAAATAACCAGCGAAGTATATCTGAAGACACCCCAATTAATACCGGAGCTCGTTAATCAAGTGCTATTAAAGACTTCGAACCGATAATTACATTCGCTTCCCAGGATGGCGACAAAATAAACAGATTATACCTCAACCTTATACATGTAGACATCTTTTGACGTATGCCCCTAAATTGGTGTCGTATGCTTGTTTACCTCTAATGACACCTCAAGCTGAACTCATTATAGCGAACTTTGATGTTTATGTGTGAAAGATGATGTTATAGTTAGAATGTAGTGGTTGACCTTATCGTGTGGCGCGTATTTACGTGGGAAAAGGGCTACGTCGAAGTGTGATATTGATATTGTTGAAAGGATAACAAGGTGATGTCCGCCATTAATTAGTTAAGCTTTTGACGTGCGTTTACTACACGCCCACAAACCAAAGTATGTGTACCTCTATCCGGGTATCGATTGTTCTCAGACAATATCGTCACTGAGGGAAAGGTTAGTTTGTAGGAGGACGTTATTTTCACAAAACCGATTAGGTACCTAAGCCTATTTTATAGTTAGATGTATGATATCAGGTTGTGCGTAACTTCTAATCTGGCAGGCCTAGCCATATTACAAATCTATTTCTGTAATCGTAATCGATAAGGCGACAATAGAATGAAAATGGCATAATATGCCATTTACGATTATACGGTATAGAATAGAAATAGAATTTGTAATATGGCTAAACCTGCATATTACAAATTCTATTTCTATTCTATTTCTATTATAGAAAGAAAATGGCGTAAATGGAATCAGCTGTTTGTCAACTGTCAAGTGTATTTCATTTTCAGCCATATTACAAATTCTATTCGTTAACACTTGACAGTTGACAAACAGCTGATTCCATATGCACCATTTTCTTTCTATTGTCGCCTTATCGATTACGATAATATAAATAGAATTTGTAATATGGCTAGGCTTGCTGTATAATAACTCATTTTACTCAAAATGGCGCTCGAACACTTTGACATTTCAGTGACATTGGGTCACTTCTTAACTAAACACATTACTCTTCTTCTTAGCGTGACCATTCCAGACATTGACACAAAATTTATCTAGTCTGTTAAATGTTGTGCTTGGTCCAGAATTTAGATACAGCAATACCATCCACTGACGCGGACGCAGGCATTAGGTTCTCACGTGTGTATGACAGGGCATGCTGTGCAAGCCAAAAGGTGGACCATGGTCTGCAGAGATGAACCGCATAGGCACTGAAGGTCGTTGCCATCTGCGAAGACTAACTTTAGGAGATTTCTTTTGCTACGGCCGACTTGGGTGCGAAATCTGTTTAAAGTTTGCCAAGTTGGCCATGGTAATACGTGCCCAGGAGGAAGTTTCTTCGGTGGCTCAATAAAATGGTCATCATTGCGAGGTGTTACCATCAGATGGTCAACCCATCTGATGGTAACACCTCGCAATGACGCATCTAAGAAAACGATTTCGACTTTTAGCCACTCGTATGCCGTAATTATAGAAACAATTAAAAAGCAATTGTGTTTCGCGTAGATCTACGTTCCGGCAAATTATTAAGTCTCTAACACCTTGATCAGTAGGTATTAATGTAAAGTCTACAACACTATTAATCGTATTAACAAGGTATAAATGGCCAGTTATCAACACTAGAACTGATGAAAAACTATCTGAAACCCACTCAAATCTAAACAACGAAATCCACCACGATACAGAATTACATAAAAGTCATTACAACACATCGTACGTGATATAATATAGTGAGCGAGTACGAGCTCCGAAAACGCATTATTTTAATTAAACTTGTATAAGACGGAATTAGTTGAGAGACACTGTTTCATTAAAGCTGTGTGCTCATGTTTTGTCGACGGAGAAAGCAAAGACTGTGTTTTCTGAGAACTGAATTTAATGTTAGTACGTTAAAAGCAAGTAGGGCTCATTCATGAGGAAAGCATGACTGAATAAATATATGATTGTCGCAGTCAATAACAAATAACAGAGAGTTATTTTAATCATGGGACTTATTTTCGCAGGATATTGTACCCATGAATATAAACAACGTTTACTATGGGACCATATCGGAAATCTTGTAAAATCATGCATATTAGTCGAGTAGGTATGAAACTTTTGTATGCAACATCCGATTTTTCCCGAGTTTGAATTAGACTTTGTGAAAGTTATTCATATTCATGGATGTCCCGTGAAAATACGTTCCATAATTAAAATGACAATCTGTTTACATTTTTTAAACATTGCCCCACACTAGGAATTTCTCCTCATTCGGGGTGCATTTACAAATATTTAAACTCACATATCCAGGCAGGTACCAATGTCACTTTTTCAGGTCATATGTACTTTCATCTTAGACATTATTGACATCGGTGAAGCAAAACTTCGTGAGGAAACCAGGACTTATAGGTAGGAGGCTAATGCGTCTTAAGCAAGAGTGGTGATCATAGTTCGTGCCTTTTCTCTGTACTGGCAGTAAAAGGCTGGTATTATTACACACCAACTACCAGATCTGAAACAACTGGCCATACAAAAACTTGTTACGTACGGGAATCAAAATCACGACGCGCAGCGCAGCTGTTAATCGCTCAGCAACCGTGCCGTTATTGCTATAAGTCCCATAGATTGTTAACTACTAAATACGAATCGATTCCGATAGTTATAATAACTGTCTATAAAAACCTACACGTGTACCTTCAGATAGATTTCTCGAAGGAGAAAAAACATTATTTACTAAAGACCAATTTAGACTAAGAAAATTTACACTGGCATCCGTCAAAACAATTATGAAATTAGCCAATACCCAGAAAACCCGGGCTATTATTAAACCCGCTTCGATCAAAGAAGCTGTGCTGTATTTAACGCAAACTTTATTAATATAGTCGTTATTAGTTTTAGCAATATTGGCGCTTGAGTGTGAATCGAAATTATGTTTAATATCTAACAGTAGGTAGGTTTATGTGGTAAAGAGCAATTTTCTGTATTCAGCTATATTATAACCGTGGTCTTGACGCTAAGCTGTTACGGAATATGTTTTGCTCTTTTGACTCTTAAAATAAATGCGAAAGTAAATGTGCCTATCTCTTACCTTCTCAGGCCAAAATTATTGAACCATTTTGAATGAATTTTGACATAAAATGGATTGGGCCTTGGAGAAATGTATATAAACTTTTTACCCAGTAGGTACTCTTAGTATGTTGCCGTAAAAAAAGCTAACTCCACGAATGAAGCCGCTAGCTAAAGCTAATAGCGTAACGAAGAGGGTTTTTAATATACATTGCTTAAGTTGGTTATTGATTAGGTTTGTAAATGGGCATTTCTTACTGTTTGAAAAATGTTATATACGAAACTTGGAAAAATCTCTGTGTTCAGCTGTGGGATCCTTCAAAATATATATTTAAAAGCACAACATCAATATTCTTTCTCTGAGACTGCTCCACCTTAAGTAAAACAAACAGCATTTTGTTTTTCTTTTCTCAGATCAAGGTAAAGAATACAATACTAGCAAGAAAACCTGTGTCGGTTTTTACTTTCCACTCCGCCGCATACCTAAAGCGTACCTAACAGAACAAATACACAAGGCTAAACATAAAACTGAATACATACAATATTTCTATCTGTGACTGGAAACAAAACACGCGCTGCTACAGTGTAGAAATAAATTCAACATGGCCGGCGCAGCTTACAGTTGATGTAATGTTGGTTCAAATCAATTCATTGCTGGTTCCCTCTGATGTATTGTGATTCCGTTCGCACTGTTTGGTAGTGAAAGTAACGTTGGTGGGGAAGAATACTTATTAATTTGTTATTTTATTATTTCCTGTTTCTCAGTTTCAGAGGATAATTAATAAAAATAAAGAATGATTACAATTATATATACAAAAGCCAGACTATATCAAATTTTAGTTAATTGTAATGATAACACCAATCTGTTACTGTCTTAATGCAAGGTAAAAACCTTTTATCGTACACAGAAATGTGAAAATTAATGACTATATTTGCTTGAGGTGATTTCAGTCTTATATATTCAGATTAATTCATTAAACCCCAAGCGAACGCCGCGCCGTTCGCGCTGACATTGTTTTTCTATTATATCTCTAATTGACTCTATTGAAAGCTTAAGTCCTTATGTTTCCTCATGATACTTTCCTTCACTGATGTCAGTGATACTATTATATATGATCACCTACCTACTTACCTCCATTTTTATAAATTACCATCGATCCCTTTTTATTTGTGATTGATTTAAATCACAAATGTGTTGTTGACTTTTCAAGCTTTTATCAACACCTACTTGTTGATTCAATTTTACAAAACGACCCTGAAATTGTTAGTAAAAACCATAAATAAACAACCCGTTTAAATAAAATGTACTGTTTAATTAAGTAGATCAGTTTAATTGATTAGCCACGCCACTGAGCTGCGTCGAGACTTCGCAAGTTAGTGAAATCAGATCAATTCTATTATAGAGGTACAATCGGGATCAGATGGGCCCGCATTACCGATCATCTCCCGGGAAATACCGATATTGTTGAGCCAACTTCGGGAGAACATTCTTTGCTTCTACCATTAGGCTGATTAGAGGAGTGGGTCATTATTAACGTATACCCTTAAAGGGATGTTAATTAAATATTTAAAACCTAAATGTAATGGAGCCGACTTTTTGTTTTGTAGGTATTTTTTTGCTGTTAGGCATTAGGGGTGATCACAATTAGCCAGATAAGGGGTGTCGTTAAAAACTTCTGTTAATGTCAAAACAGTACACTGTGATATACTAGCAGTTTGAAACTATAAATGGTAACATAATTATTTAGACCTCTAATAGTTCACAAATATCAAGTTACTGAAGTTGTCCCTAATTTGATTCGATTAAACCCTATCGATAATAACGGAATAATTCGATGAAGCAAACTTCGTAAAGGATCGATTGACCGAGGTCTCAGATTGTTACAAACTATTCCGATTATTAGTAATCGAAAACCAATCGAAAGGGCTCCATTTCAAAATGGATTTAAGGGAAATTAATACTTGTGAGTTTATGTAATTCTAAAAGAGATTATATAGACTGGTGAAATCAAATACTTTTCCAATAATAATAGTGATGGACAAAGGCTTCGTCGCTTAATAAAAAGTATTAGTCATATTTTATGATAAAATCTCTTTTTAAAATGTATTTTTGTGTCAATTCACAAACGTTTAAAAATACATGATAATTCATGGCTAGATTAATCTATATGTATATAATAATCCAGGGCAACTAAACTTACTTACCTAATCTAATAATCTTTAGAAATGTTGAATGAAACTAGTATACAAGTTCCAATCAACCCTTCATATTATTTATATTTGTATTTAGTTTATCGTCGAACCACTCATAAACATATATGTCGAGTTCTAAAATGAAAAATACGTAAGAAATCGGTCCTAAGGCAAACGCAAGCCGGAAATCACGAGCCAACTATAAAAAGACCCACTTATCATCATACTGCAAAAAAAAACCATAAAACGAAGTCAGAATTTTAAAAGCGATTTAATCTTCTTAGGAAATGAAAACTTCAGAAGTTCCGACTTCATAGTCCTATATGAGGCAGTACTCACTATACAAAGTCAAAGGAATTAAAAATCCGACAGTCTTTCTGAGGCGAACTGGCATAAGTTAAGGCGTGAATGTGCACTCTCTTTATTTCTCCATGATGGCGGAGTCGAGGCTTTGAAACGAGCGAATGAAAGCTCTTTAAATGCCTTCTTTCATATCAATTCTATGTGATCGGGTAAGGGAAATGTTTGCATTCAGCTTCTTGGCTGTAAGAAAATTGGTTAGTTGGTTTAACAGCAATGAATAGGCAGATTACTACTAGCCCGTTTGTAGCCTGTGATTTTTTTTAACATTAGCTCGTAAAGTTAGCTTCAGGCAGACGTGGCAAAACTAAACTGAACTAAATTGAGTAAACTGACGCATCTCTTTGACAGACAGCTCTGGAGAAAGATGATGATAGGAAGTTAAGGACTGTCAGAGATGTCAAATTAGTTTTTGTCTTGGCGTGTTTATAATCGATGCGTTCTGCAAAATATGAAAAAAAAAATGTAGAACTTAAAATTATAGCTCTTAATTAGCTATATCGATGGATATAGCTAATTAAGAGCTATAATTTTTGTTTTAAAAGAGAGAAAAAGATAGAAGTTGCCTACTTATTGTTTTGTTTCGTGTGCATATTTGAGCATACATAAAAATATTGCAATGGCTTACCTGTTACACAAAATAGACGTCACGCCACAGCTGCAGTTACCATTTCAACTGGAATAAAAGGAAGTCAGACCAGCCACACCACTCCAAACCATCTTCACAAATGTAAACAGCTCAGGTATTTACATTCCGTCGCTCCCTTAGCGTTCCTGAATGAAGAGTTCTTTCAGGAGTCCCTCCACAGTAATGGGCTCTTACGAAGCCTTTGAAACTAAATATTTTGCAAAGACCGGGTTTAGTACAAAATTTAGTTTCAAATTTTCCTCTTGCTTGCACATACGGCCCGATGTAAGGCCATCTATGTTTGGAAACAACAAAGGTCCAATTATCAGGTCGTTCATATAAAGTAGGCTATTTAATATTGAATTGTAATTGAAACAACTAGTGATTGAAGTCTCTTTTTAAGCAGATACCATATCCATTGTAAAGCAGGAACCAGCCGTGCCTTAGAAAATCAAATATTAGGTTTACGATGGGTTGTCCGGCAACTGGGTTGTGAAAATCGAATAGGCATTCGCTGTGTTTAAGCTGCAAGCTTCTTAATATTTTTTTTATTTGCTAAAACTAATCTGCTCATAATAAATGATAAATTATCATGAACTGCAAAAACGTCGAAAGATAATTATATGATAGAATTGAAAAAAATCATAATTCCTCTTCACGCACAAATGAAGGAATAGGGTAACGCATTTCAATTCAATTTTTATCTCGTTCCGAACCTTCTTATAATTATTACCTGTTTCATAAATTAGCTTGATAAACCCATGCAACCGTGTACAGACGCCAGCACATCAAGTTACCCCAATGTGTCAAATTTTCCCAATTGAATATGAACTTTATTCTGTTTGCCATAAAGTTGAAAAACGACCAAAGAAATCTGACACATTGGGGTAACTTTACGTGCTGGCGTCTGTACCTTACGTTAAAATATTCTTTAAAGACATCATACAATACATAAAACCTAACGTCACGATGTATGTTCGCAATGTAATCCGAAACAACATGACCATTCTTCTTGGATGTTGTTTGCTGTGAAATTCAGTAAAACCTTAGAGATATAATTGTTTTTACCTAAATATTTTTTTATTACATATTTAATGTTTTCTATGACAAGTTCCATAAGTTACTAATAGATGACAGGGTAAGTTAACTTCGGAGTCATAGCTCTTAGCTTCTACTATAATTACTAACAGCCTAATGAGCTCCTGTCGCCTGTAATCCAGGTTTATCTAACCATTAGATTAGATTAGAGTTTTTTAGATTTTTATTTTTATCCATTTTAACGCGTGGCTGGGTAAGCTAAAATAACCTTCCAGACCAGCCTAAAGTCCTCTTATCAAATAAATACCTACCCAAAAAGAACAGAGACAGTCAAAGTCTTCCACTAACTTACTCCTCAAGTAACAGTTACTAGGTAAGCCCAGAATCTAGTTAGGCACACGTTCCGCCTAGCTAGGGACATCACCGCCGGGCGACACTTGTTATGTCGTAAATACAAGAAGGTATGAAGACTCATGAAATCATGAAATTAAAATAATTGTCGAGAAAGAAAATTTAAATGAAAATTGAATCCCTTTAAAGTTTGAAATTTAAATGTAAATTTCAAACTTTAAAGGGAAAAGTTCAAAATTGACGAAGATGAAGTCGTGTAAAATAAGAATGTGTATGTATAAAATAAGTCGTATAAAAACTAGCGTAAAAAGTGATCGTAGTAATTACGTACTTTTAAGCTACCATAGGCTAAATAAAAGCCAACACTTTGCGACTTAATCAAAACGCTTCGCTAAAGGCAACATTATCTCAAGTGTTTTCATAAATTAAGTAAAACATGGGCCTGTCCTAGTTTCGTAGCTCGTAGCTCGTGCTACGTCGTAGACGCGCTACGATGTGCTACGTAGCCGTAAGGCGTTGTTATACTGTTACTAAATTAGTGAGGACGCGGCATCTTGACCTATTTCAAGGCTTGACACGTTGCCACTTGTTAGTTCCGACACTAACGACCTTAGGGCCTAGGTGTACACGGTGCGATCGTAACATACTACTTCATTAAAGAGATTTGAAAGTTTGAATAAAGAATTTTTCTTGTTTTAACGCCATTGATTGATGAAATTCGTAGCAATAGAAATGCAACAACATATGGCACTATGTTTTGCTGTAGTTGAATAGTAAAATGAAACTTCCTATGGCAAGATTAGGCATAGTCCAACGAGGCCTGGTAGTCACCGACATGGAAGAAGTGTAAAACAACAACTATTTTTTTCAGATGAAAAAAATATCGGCAGAGGCACAAAACTTTAAATAATGATACATTTTTACATGTTACATTTAGTTTTTGTTATCGTATTTTCTATCATATGCGTGTCCCAAACAAATGTTGCTTTCTTTATTGTCTTTCTTTCTTTTTCTTTTATTTTACTTTTCTTTCTTTTCCTTCCTAAAGACCTGGAAGCCGGTGATATTAATAACTCCAATAGCAAAACAACAATTATTTTTTGGAAAAAAAAATCACACATAGAACTTAAAAAAAAAACTATTTTCATGTTAGATTTGTTTTTGTTGTAATATTTCCGTCGCGTGTCCGAAACAAAAATGTTTATTTTTTTTTCTTAATTTATTTTATTTTTCTATTCTTACCTAACGGCCTGACAGCCGCCGACATTAATTGCTCCAACAAACAACAATTTTTTTGTTACCAGGAAAAAATAATTCGGAAATTGTATCCGTAGAAAGTATCACGTGCGTTACGATCCTAAAACCTATTACATCTACACGTGAGCTAAATAAATAGGCGCCATATTTAATTTGATGCCGGCTCGCGCACGGTCGTCATCTAATGAGATGACGCCGTAAGCTAAGGATTATGATGGAGATGCCTTCAGGAATTCAGTGGAGACATTTTATATGAGAGCTCGCTTTTGTGTTCATAATGGTGAGATTTATGAAGAAAGGAGCGTGAAAGTTTAACGTTGGTATTAGTTTGAAGGCTTTTTGGTTTGTGGGTGGTACGAGTATGTCATGAGGGGTTTTAGATATTAAGTAAAAAAATAAAAATAAATAAGGCATTTATTTGGGACACGCACAGCGAGAACATACCATAACACACACCTGCCGGAAGGCAGAGGCGTACCTACACCCGCATTTTGCCAGTTATGTTTAAGTCCATGTAATAGGGGGCGATCTTATTGTCATCAATCGCTCACAAATCCAAACTCCAAGCTGCTGAGGCTAATTCCGTATAAAAAACTGAATAACACTTGCCCGACGCGGGATCAAACCCCGGACCATATGCTCAACAGAAGCGCTTGCGACCACTAGACCAACAAGACAGTCACAGCGAGAACTAAATAACAAAACGAACTTGAAATAATGACTCTTACGATAATCTTTTTTTTTTGTTAGCCTGTTCAGTCTTGGGACAGAACAGGCTCACAAAAATTATTTACTGATCTGCTTACACCTTTGCCCGCGCAAAAAGTAACTATCCCAAGATGAAGTTTGAAGTTTAGTAGAATTGAGCTATTATCCCAATTACCGGGTTAAAAAGTATCCTACGTGGTAATCTAGGTAATGACTTATCTACATGCCGGTTATTATTTAAATCTGTTCAACGGTTTACTAGTGATTGAGAAACAAACATCTTTACAAACTCTCATTCATTAGATGAAGCCCGCTGGCTTAGCCCTAGGTAAGTCATCATCTGCCTAGACTTTCCCCAACTATGTTGAGGTCGGCTTCCAGATTAACTGGAAGCAGCTGAATACCAGTGTTGCCTGTCTTACCTCCACAACCCAATCTAACACGATAAACTGGGTAACACGATAACACTAGGGTAAACTGGTTATTAGACTTTCGAGTAGAAGCTCTACCTGACCAACTGTCAAAGATCTACAAATCACAGCCGGGACCAATGGTTTGTCTTACCTCCACAACCCAATCTAACACGATAAACTGGGTAACATGATAACACTAGGGTAAACTGGTTATTAGACTTTCGAGTAGAAGCTCTACCTGACCAACTGTCAAAGATCTACAAATCACAGCCGGGACCAATGGTTTGTCTTACCTCCACAACCCAATCTAACACGATAAACTGGGTAACACGATAACACTAGGGTAAACTGGTTATTAGACTTTCGAGTAGAAGCTCTACCTAACCGACTGTCAAAGATCTACAAATCACAGCCGGGACCAATGGTTTGTCTTACCTCCACAACCCAATCTAACACGATAAACTGGGTAACACGATAACACTAGGGTAAACTGGTTATTAGACTTTCGAGTAGAAGCTCTACCTGACCGACTGTCAAAGATCTACAAATCACAGCCGGGACCAATGGTTTGTCTTACCTCCACAACCCAATCTAACACGATAAACTGGGTAACACGATAACACTAGGGTAAACTGGTTATTAGACTTTCGAGTAGAAGCTCTACCTGACCGACTGTCAAAGATCTACAAATCACAGCCGGGACCAATGGTTTGTCTTACCTCCACAACCCAATCTAACACGATAAACTGGGTAACACGATAACACTAGGGTTAACTGGTTATTAGACTTTCGAGTAGAAGCTCTACCTGACCGACTGTCAAAGATCTACAAATCACAGCTGGGACCCATGGTTTTACGTGCTTTCCAAGGTCACCCATCCAGGGGCCAATCTTTTCAAGCTCAGCCTAACCTTCGATCGACGCCTGAGGCTATAAATATTTAACTACAAGCTCCTCTTAGCCCTTCGTAAATACATGAATGAAATCGCGAAAGAGGAACAAATTCCCCATTACTACCGACAGCAACATTTCTATGTTTTTAATCACACGTACCAAACTGAGTACCTAATCACACACATTCATACATAGTCATGCAATGCCTACATACAACCGGCATTTACATTCAAATATAAACAGCTGACTGCTAAAAATATTTAATTTCCCATGACTGGGCAGCACGTACAAGTCGTACAAGGTCTAATTGTAGGTTATGTGGCGCTCGTGGCCAGCCCACAGTTCTGGTTGAAACGAGGCCTTAATTAAAACAATGTCCAACAATTACGGAGCTCGGAACTGTGTCTACCGCGAGGTTTCAGAAAATATGGGCGATATTTTCCGCATTATATTCCATTTTCCTTTTTCTTATTTGATGTAGTTGTGGTGAGGGTCCAGTAGTTAAGATGCCTGCCTCTCATGTAAGAGGTAGTGATTTTAAATCTAAGCAAGGACCAATGCGATTATTTTGCTATTTCTACAGGACGTATTTTTAATCATGGGGCAAATTTTCACGGAGTCTTCTACACATAAATATGAACAACTTTCACAATGGAAACAACCCGGAAATTCCGAAAAAAAGACTGAAAACAGGTTAAGAACTATTTGAAAAAAGTGTCAACTGCTCATTACGTTTTGCAACTTTCCCACAAAAAAAGTATTCTCTTCAAGCTTTTTCAATAACGTTCTATTTTCAAATTCAAACAGCCAGGTCTCGGGAACGTTGGTAAAAGACCTTTTATAAAGAATAGTTTTCACAACTTTTACGTTATGTTACTAACAATAGAGTATAATATTATCTACATAACATTGGCAGCATCCTTCGTTAAGTAAGGAAGGCGGAGAATTCTCCAGACGAAGGGTTTCCTTGTTTATTAAACCGCAGTATGTTGTTATTAGCTGGGAAATTGTGAAGGGGATTTTGGGGACCCCGACCTTGGGAGTATCCCATGGTGTTAAGCCACCCTATTACTTCCATAACTTACCGGGCCCAATGTATTTTTTTCGCAATTATGGATACTTTTTAGGGTAAATTATAAAAAATAGAAACAAATTTAAGGGCCATCGAATTGAGATTTTGTCAGTGTTTTTGCACGGACCTCTTCACGAGCGAGTCCGTCTCGCACTTAGCCGATTTCTTCTACCTCCAAATTTTACTACACCAAAAAAGAAAAGTGATAAATCAGAGATAATTGAAGGTATTAAAGAGTTCGTAATTTTTTTTCTTGTTTCGTAACTTTCAATTTATTATTATTTATAGAGCAAAAGAATATAGAAATTATAGAAAGATATAAAGAACAAATTATTATTAGTACTATAACCTATTCCCCACTCATAAATGCAATATATTGTCGAAGTTACAATGTTGCTAAACATTACTCTTGCGTTATTGCGCTTATGCACTTTATTACGATATTTAAGCGAGTCATTAAGCGCGGCCGGTTTTATTACGTAACTTAGCAGTTTCCCCGTGTGGTCCTTTTCTAAAAAAAGATGACGTCATCTATCATACTGTGTTTTCAGTGGATATTACTGCCCAACTAAGCGCAAAAGCGGTATCTCAGTGTAATCGAGTCTCTAGACAATAGGCAAGTTGGCAAAATGTAACTGTTTTGTCCCTTTAGTCTTCTAGATCACTAGAAAATATTCTACACATTTTTTTCTTTTTCACATAATCAAAAAAAAATACGGCGATACGTCAAGTCAAAATGTCGCATGACGTCACTAAAAAAAAAGATTAAAGATACCTACTGGCTGGTATCCGCAACTCCACGTCAACGCGCGTATTTTGCGTATGGACTATACCACGCGGGCCCAGTGCGAATTGGTAGATGTTACATGTCTTCGAATTTTTGGTTCTAGGACATGCCGGTTTCCTCACGATGTTTTCCTTCACCGTGTGACGTCACTATCCTATACTGTTTATTTTGGAAAATGGAACACCTAAAGTAAAAGAGATATAAAAATGGTGCCATTGCAAAAGTATTCCTCGTGAAGAGTTTTTTCTGCTGTGAGACTAAATTTGAAGATCTGGAGCACCTGTAGTGGAACTCCAAAGCCCAGCGACAATATAACATATTATACATAATAGAAATGGCGTCTCAGCAAAAGTTGTTAAGTCTGATGGCATTTCCTGTTGCCCAACAAAGATAAAAAATCTGGAACGTCTTGAATCGTTTCGCGCATCCCATTGTTTTCCCGTCCCCGGGCTTTTAGAATTCGACATCAGACGTTTCAGATCTTCGATTTTGACGACCCCGTTGTCGCTGGCATAAGCAACAGGATCCGCGTACGAAGTCGCGGGCAGAAGCGAGTACTAAATAAAAACGTTACATGCCCCCTCTCCTCAACTTTATTGCGATTAATCTAAGTAGTTTTCCATCATTAAGAAAAAGAAAAAAAAACTTGAGTATTATTTTTCATAATCTAACTGATGTACCAATTATAATTAATCCTATTACTAATTATATTCTGTCAACATGCCCATTACAGGGGCTCGAGTCTGCTATTGCAATCGTGTCTCAATGACCGGTCATTGATCGAATATTTGACAACTTTGACAGCTTTTGTATGGGAAATGTGTCATAAGTTTGACGTTATACATCAAAAATCGATCATTGACCGGTCATTGAGACACGATTGCAATAGCAGACTCAACCCCCAGGAGTCCTTCCATGAAGACTGGCCAAGCACTATACAGACAAAATTCGACTGGCCTGTTGGTCTAGTAGTTAGTGAGCCTGACTGCTATGCTGGAGGTCGTGGGTTCGATTCCCACCCAGGACAAATGTTTGTGTGATGAGCACGATCATTTGTTCTGTGTCTGGGTCTAATTTATCTAATATGTATGTCTTTAGAAATATACATATAAGATTTTTTATCAGCTGTTTAGTACCCATAACATAAGCTCTTAGCTTAGCTTGGGACAGTGGGTCTAGATGGCGTTGTGTGAAAAATTGTGGAAAATTTATTGTTATTATTTATTATTCTTATTATTATTAAAAGAGCTTCTCCTCTCAATCTCCATTAGACCAGAAGCAAGAAAATCCAATCAAGGACTATAAGATGAGTGACTAAAAAACATTACGATCGAATCATCCGAAAATAATCATTTGAAAAGGTCGTGAAACAAAAATAAACTTATCGGGCCTGACAACTGATAAAGCCTCCGAAAATAAATGTTATAAGGGATAAATAAAATTGACATTTCAATTCAATAATTCAGTACAGAATGCTTTTATAAAAGAAGGCCAATCCCGGGACCCAGGCAGATATAAAAATAGATTAGACAAAAGCTAATTCACGGAATATTCCTAAAAACTCTTTACAAACAACTGGTGACGCTTCAAACAATCTAATTTCGAAACAAAATAGAACAAATTGAATTTAACGTTTTTTGCGTTCAGAAAAGGCTTTAATCGTGTTTGTTTGTTTTTACGAGTAATTAGTAGCACAGCGGGATTTTTTGTGGAATGGATGGCACATTACAGATTTAGTACAGAAGGTCATTTAAAAAAATGACATAATGTACGACCAGTAGGTTGATAACTAAAATCACACGTCTTACTAAAATATTTGTTTTTATACAAGATGGGGGGAATATATCTGTGCACCATGTTTTTAAGCAAAGATTTTAGTTGAACGTGTCAATTTTGATTTAGGTAATATTTTTGTTCCTTATTCTAATATACATCTAAAAGATAGAGCCTAATTTGTATTGCAATCTTTGAATATTACTTTATTCAAAGGTAGATTGCAATACAAATAATTATAAGATCAACTAATAAATTGGTGTAAATGTTATAACATTATTAAGATTTTAAAAAACTTACAGGTAGGTATATCAAGTCGTGTGTATCAAACCGGTTATGGATATACCTATATTATAAGTCAGTACAAACACAATCTCTTTGGTTCTAACACTCTCCTCATATTATCAAAGGATTTGTGTAAGATTTATGAGTAATGAAACGTACTCGTAAGTATGAAGTCGACCTTCTGTATATTTTTATTTTGCAGTTGCTAGTTGCTGGTCGAAGTTTACGGAGGGCGTTACGTGGAGCGTGCAATATGCGGCTCTTATATTCATTTTTTGTACCTATATACTACTGTAAGTTGGTTTTATTTTTAGTGAGATTTTGAATTCAATTTTGGCGTGTTGTGTTTTTTTTTAATATTATAAACCAGTGCTTGACTGCAATTCCACCTGATGGTAAGCAGTAATGCAATCAGTAATGGTAAAGCGCACTAGTTTATTAAGAGTCTATTCTCGCCTTGAAGACACTTAAATTATAGTCGGACGGGAAAACCGCAGCAGGCAAGTTGTTCCAGTCCTTCGTTGGACGCGGTATAAACGACGAAGCGAAATACTTTGTCCGAAAGATTCCTTGTTTGTATTGAAATAATTTAAACCCAATGAGGAAGTAAAAAGATCTAATTTTAAATAATACACGTATATAACTGTCCTGTTTCAAATCATTTTATCTAACGTATGGTACGTTTGAAACAGGACAATACACGGACAAGACTTGCATTAAATCACGCCTTTTCCCACAGGGGTTAGCAGAAACTGCAGAAGGCCATCTGCTACGATTCTTACATACCTCTTTTGCTTCGTTTACCTTCATACATGTCGTCATACACACACGCTGATTGCGAGTACTACGCACCTGAACTTTCTGAAGGACATCACCAATAAGGTCTGTTTGTTTCCTTCTAGGGCGTACACACGGCATTTCCACTTACATCAGCCTTATAAATACCCTTTTTTAGTCGCCTTTTATCCATCCTCTCAACGTGACCAAACCTACCGTCGTCCGACGACGCCATCTAGACAGGGCAATCGTGCGGGGTGTGAAGGGCGAGACGCGGGAAAGCCGCTCCCGAACTGCGAACAAAAGGATGTTCGTAGTTCGGGAGGTATTATTCAGGGCTAACGCGTGTAGACGTTGTCAGCATTTTTCCAGAGATCAAAGGCGTCGTCCTACTGTATTAATATTTATACTGTGCTACAACGTTGCATAAATGGTATCAATACTGTATCTAATATGTGTATTCTAAATCTCTTTATATCATATAATTATATTATGAAGCTGAAATATTTATATTTTACATGTAACGTTTATACGTTACATGTAAAATATAAATATTTCAGCTTCAAATCGGAATAATGCTTCAAATCGGTCCAGTAGTTTTTAAGTTTATACTTATAACTACTGGACCGATTTGAAGCATTCTTCCACCGTTGGGAAGTTTCACTATCCCCGGAAAATATAGGCTACTTTTATCTTTGTATTCCCACGGGAACGGGAACTACGCGGGTGAAACCGCGTGAAGTCCGCTAGTCTGAAATAAAAGGATATTAAGATCCGCATGGGGGCTGACTGTTATTTTTAACATAAAAGTAATTGAAAACAGCCAGGAAAGTGAGGAAGCAATGATACTTTTTTAGTTGACTCAATTTCCTCCAGTGAGAATTTAAAAAGTACCATTGAATAAAAATGGCTGCTCAAAGAAGCAATGGCTGGTTATTGTTTTGTTTTAATGAAGTAAATATTGTGCGAGATATTTTCAATTCAATTTTCGCGAAGTTGGCAAGTTTGCTAAAATCATTTTACAGTGTGTAGTTTATCCTGCAATTGTTTGGCTCCCACCAAGGTAGAAAAATTTAAGGCTTTTTTATATTCGGTAAAACAAACAGTTACAAAAAAGTATCTTAAATAAATATCCTTGTCTAAAGTTAATAGAAAAGATAGAACACTATTAACATTCACAGAAACAAACGTGATTGCTGTATGTTTCATGATTATCACAGTTCTCTTAAGACGATGTATACTTTCAAATATATAGGGAATCGTTACACTTGAGTGTGCAATGTTTGTTTTTTATTTGAATTATTGCCTCCTACCCATATTATTATATTCTATTTTCACAGTGGGCCGCAAAGATTTGGACCCCTTAAAAAGATAAAGATACCGGGCTGGTATCCACAACTCCACGTCAAAGCGCGTATTTTGCATATGGGCCATAATCTACCACGCGGGCCCAGCGCGAATTGGTAGATGTCACATGTCTTCGAATTTTTGGTTCTAGGACATGACGGTTTCCTCACGATGTTTTCCTCCACCGTTTTTGAGAGCAGTGGTGTTGAAATAAATTACACAAAGTAATGCGCCTGCCTGCGTAAGTCGGGGCCGCCACCACTTGGGCTACACCGCTGCCGCGCTGCTCTCTTCAGACCCCCTTAGAAAAGAATTTAGATGTTGTTAGCAAAAACATTACCTACAGGATTTGCTTCAACTTTCCACACTATATAAATGTATACTTAAGTTCTAAATACACTCTCTAACACGACAATAACACAAAACTAATATAAATTTTCTTGCGTACCCCGCTTAACCACGACCACGTAACTAATATCAAACGTTACATTGTAAATATAATTTCCCAGAGGCATATAATAAACCGTAACTACTAGCAAATATTAACGTGTTTAATAAAGTTTCGCCTTATCAGGAACAGTTGCTAATGGCGCCACCATAATTAAACAGACTCAAACGTGTCTCTTATTAAACTTTGGCTTACAACGATATAGTACCTTGAGGGTTAAAACAGATGAAGCGACCTTAATATCGCGATATTGGAAGATGTTTTGATTAGGTTGATCATAAAGCTCAGACACAGACCTGTATATCCGTTGCCCTGTTGCCATCTAGGTATCGGAAGGAGATTGAAGAGCAGAAATATCCTTGTACCAAAGACATTGCTTTGGGTATACCTTTTTTTTAGGGACGGGAAATTTTCAAATGTCTCCTCCCGCTCTGGGTGAAGCAAAAGGGAGTGTCAGACTCTTCGAAATAATTCCTATTACTACCATCTATTAAAATAGTGAATTGGTTGCGTCACTCTTAAACTCTTCCCCGTAATAGCACTAGGAAGTGCTGGTAACCCATTATGTCACTTAAAAGTACGGCCTGCAACGAAACCTTAATCGCATATCAATTATTTTCTTTTTTTTTTGTTTTATTGAGTTGAAGTTATTAAAAATGAAAAACGATTTTAAATTGATTAGTCTTGTGGAGTGCTTACGTTTTATTTATTGTTTGTTGTTGTTGTTGATATTTGTTTTGGTTTTCATCTCCCTGACTCCTCGAAAATGTGTGAACGAGGCACTGTTTTGCATGGGAGGGCTCGAGAGCTTATCTCCAATATAAAGAAATACTTTGTCAGTACAATTTAGAAAATTAGTCGTTCGTAATTCGTAAATAAATTGTATTTATAAAAAAACATGTTTTGCTGATCTTACCCGATTTATTCGAATTGACAGCTATGACGTCACAACATGGCGCTAAGTCATTCCTATTCTCATTTGAAACGCATAGTACATTTTATCAAGTTACACTTACATTACTGTACTGAACACTTCGATACTGAACAGCTATGCAAAACAAAATAACAACTATTTATATCTCTGGTAAATTACGGCTTTGAGCTTAATTTTTCATCAACATTATGTAAAGACACTAAGCACATTAAGTTATACTAAACTGTCAAACCCCAATCGAATATGAACATTCATGTTTTGCAATAAAGTTAAAAAAAACTATCAAATTAATTTTACTGGTAATGTGTTGGACTTCTCAGATGGAATCAGAAATAACCGTCCTTGAATCTTTAAAACACTTTATTAAATATTTTTTTCATTATTGCGTCGTGTATCTTGACATCAGTAGCATCAAGATTTTGACTCTCATTCCGCTATATTTCTAAGTCATCATCTGCTTAGCCTTTTTCCAAGTCCCGAGGCTTCCAGTTTAATCGGATGCAGCAGAATACCAATGTTTTTCATGGAACGACTACCTGACTTGACCTCCACAACCCAGTTACTGGGTAACATGATGCCCCTTGGTTAAACTGGTTGTCAGACTTTCGGTCTAATGATTACTTCTAACGACTGTCAAAGATTTACAAATGATAGCCAGGACCAACGGCTTACGTGCTTTCAGAGGCACGTAGGAGTCTTGATATATGATAAATGGTCACCCATCCACGGACCAACCTCGTCAGGCGTAGCTTAACCCTCGATCGACCCGTGAAGCTTTTATTATTTAACCACAAGCCAGGTACATTTCTGAGTATTAACTACAATAGTTTAGAATTCGTTCTTAAATCGGGTTCTCTAAAATTTGTCTTTGCCTGTCCGTTTTAGGCAGACAGTGTTCAGTCTGAGACCGCGGTTCGTCTGCAGCTGTAACCGCAGCCTGCCTTCACACAGACAGAACTACTGTCTTCAATTGTTGTTAGTTATATAGGTACTGTCTTTAGGGCTTTCGAAATTAAGTCCAGAATCCTTAGAGATCATCTATCTATACATCTTTATAAATAGTGTCAGTTTAATGTCAATATAACAGTTTTTTACCTAATGCATAATATAAAAAAACTTTTTTGCAAAAAATAAAACCGACTTCAAAAAAATCACTAAACGGTGTAAAATAACTCTAAATTCGGAATTCTGTGGCTTTAGTGGGTTTGTCTTACTCATGATGGGCCACCGACTTCCGAATTTAGAGTTATTTTACACCGTTTAGTGATTTTTTTGAAGTCGGTTTTATTTGTTGCAAAAAAGTTTTTTATTTTTCCATTTTTAGTTGTTGTCATAAAAATATTTGCCATGAATTTATTTTATATTCTTAATTGTTAACAATAGGTACATGTCATGATAATAGGGTTTTCCACTAATCCCCAATAAATTAAAATTAACATACCTAACTGACGAAATCTAGGTATATTGTACCCACCTGCGTACCCCTCAGAGCATACAGGCGTGATGATACGTCATGATGTTGTATAAACAATAAACATCCAAGCGATTCCAGCAATCACCACAGATTTGCCGTCTATTTTTGAAGTAGTGAGTTCCGTTGTATATCTCCGAAGATCAGCACCAGATCTTCACCAAATTAAAATGGGACCACCTCAAGAGTATACTCTTTCAAACAAAAAAAGAATTTTGAGAATCGGTCCACAAATGGGGGAGAAATCAGGTAACATACATAAAAAAAAAAAAAAAAAAAAAATACATACACACGAACATAGAACCTCCTCCTTTTTTGAAAGTCGGTTAAAAAATAATGGTAGTCTTAGAAAAAAAACTCTTTTTTTGTAAGTCTGTTTGTTTTATGTTAATCAACGAAAGCAACGCAGATAATAGTTGATTTTATGAGGACTAACTAAGGGTTTCGTAAAAAGCAATAAAATCCGTGAAATTGAACAGCTAGGTCTAAAATCTTAAATAAGTTAGTCTCTAGTAGGTATTTACACAAGTATTCGGCATGAAATTGACATCAAACACAGGATTACAGACTAAAAAAGATAAAGATACCGGGCTGGTATCCCCAACTCTACGTCAAAGCGCGTATTTTGCGTATGGGCCATAATCTACCACGCGGGCCCAGTGCGAATTGGTAGATGTCACATGTCTTCGAATTTTTGGTTCTAGGACATGCCGGTTTGTTTCCTCGCGATGTTTTCCTTCACCGTTGAGTAATGTACTATGTAGTAGTAATGAGTATATCAATAATATGGTGTTGATGCGACGAGAAACATTGTCGCAATCTTAAAACAAAAGGAACTTTTGCAAAACAAGTCAAAATCAGTCGCTATCATAAACATTTATCGAAACTTTAGCTTCTAAAATGTGAAATATTCATGCTCGTAAGGGTACACAAACTTGGCAAATCTGCAACTGACCGCATAACGCTGTCGCTTACACTATGTCCAAGCGACGTTTGTCGCCGCAAACATTTCGGAACTATTTAACATTCGGCAATAAGCAAAGAGAACATATTGCTTAGAAGTAATACACCAATTAGATAGTCAAATACGCAAAAATTACTTGAACAACATTTTTATTCTATGGCAACATTAAAAGTTAAGCCTCCCAAAAGGCATAAAGTCAAGACAGAAAAAAAAAGTAATTGTCAAAAAAGGAGGAGGTCCTCAATTCGGGTATATATTTTTTTAGGTTTCGTTACCTCATTACGCAGTCATATAAGGACCGATTTTCAAAATTCTTTTTTTATTTGATGGGGTATACTACCATTTTGGTCCCATTTGTATCTTAACTCAGATCTGATGATGGGATCCTCGAGGAATTGAGGAAACTCTTCAAATAATGTAGGTTTTTTGTCAACAAACTGGTCAATCGAGTTTTCAATTAACACTATTGTTATGATTTAATTAGTATCGTCGGTATTTATCACGGTGACATTTGTTACGACGCTTTTTAAATTCTATCAACATATCTTTCGTCGTTGAGTTTTCAACTTTATGACTAAATGATAAGGTTCAAGTTCTTTTGGGTAAATTTGTTAGTTTGTAATAGCTTTGTGCTGGCGTAGTACCTACTCAGTAGCAACAGTAATACTTTTACAAAAAAAGTTTTAGAAGTCTGCTATGTGTGTTATAAATATAATACAATGAGTCTCAGAAGTTTCAGCGATAAAAAATATCAAGTTGGCAACACTGCTCGATATTTTGACCTATATAAAATATTTTCAATCCTCGCGTAATATATGTTTGAGATTTATAAACGTGTTTAAAAGCTGTCTAACAATGTTAGTAACAGATACGTGTTAGTGTCAAAACGTGCGTTAAGGCTTCGTAAGCAAACTTAATTAATTAATTAAATTATACTGCATCGGCGCCTGATAATATTTACAACATGTCAATGTCAAATGTCTGAGGCACCGTCTAGAGTTACGAACTAGTTCTAATAAACCGTAAATGACCGAATTTATTGATCTAATATTATGATATTTTCGATCGAAGTTTTACTGTCCATAAACAAGTTTTTTTGCTGTTGTCTTGACGATGACGATGTTGAAAATGCTGTTCATTCAAAGAAAAAAAAAGAAGGAAAACGAAAATCAACCTTCATGTTATAAAGCGAAGATAATGAATTAGATTATGTACAGATGCCAGCACATCAAGTTACCCCAATGTGTCAAATTTCTTTCATCGTTTTGCAACTTTATATCAAACAGAATAAGGTTTTCAATTTGGAAAATTTAACACATTGGAGTAACTTGATGTGCTGGCGTCTGTGCCAATGCACAATTTTCTATCAATACATACTATGGCTATGTTCCCAAATACGTCGTACTTTTACCATCTCGTCGCATAATAAAACATCTCGCCAATAATCGCTGAAAGAACGCGTACAAAGTTCACCAATATTTCGTCAATTATGTTTAAGACTCATGTGATATGGGGCGAGCCTATTCTCATCAATCAGGCACGGTTCCAGACTTCGGGCTGCTTCTGAGCACACACACACAATCACACACACACATTACACACACTAACAGCCGAGACCAACTAAACGACTTAACGTGCTGGAGAGCACGTTAAGTCGTTAAGTCGAGACTTGGAAGAGTCTTGGTAACGTGTAATGAAAGGTCACCCATCCAGGAACCAACCTCGGCAAGCGTAGCTTAACCTTCGATCGACCCGAGCGGCTTTTATTATTTTATCCTCAGGGCTCCTTATACATAATTCACATTAATTGTCATCTATACTAATATCATAAAGAGGATAGGTTTGATTGTTTGTTTGTTTGCATTGAATAGGCACCGAAACTACTGGACCGATTTGAAAAATTCTTTCACCGTAGTGAAGCTACATTATCCCCGGGTGACATAGGCTACTTTTTATCCCTGTATTCCCACGGGACCGAGAACTACGCGGGTGAAACCGCGTGACGTCTGCTAGTATAATTATAATTGTCATTCAAGTAGTGTTGCAAAAACTCTAATCTGAGGGAGCGAAATGGCTGCCATGACGTCATCACTGCTCCTAACGTCTGTGACCGCAATATCCTGTCCGATGCAGCGCTGGGATACAAATTAAACCGACGTTAGGGAATCATGTATGGTGACGTCATGTGTACAAACCGCTGCGACACCACCACAGTTACACATGCATTTGTGTGAGTGCTGTGGTGTCCTAGCGGTTTACAATTTGATGTTAATGTTTAGATTCATTTTAAATCTTAGTCAATATGTTACATAACTAGTAAGTCCTAATCATACAGAGTGAAAGGGATGGAATGGTTATGCGGATACAAATGACGACTCGGCTAAATGTTGACCCCGACGTGTTTTTATGAATTATGGGTTTGACTTTTACTATCTGAAAATTAAACACTAGCTAACAGTACCAGTAGCTTAAAATAAGTTTTTATTCAAATTGAAAAGGTGACCACATGTCTGTGGTAATACCTTGTGAACTGGTGTAGTTTAATACGAAACTTTAATAGAATTCGAATCCAGCCTATGCTGGTTTCTACCTAACTCTAAAATTAAACCAACACAATAATAAAACTTTGTTAATTAATCATTCTTGGTTCAAATGTAAAACGTGAGTTTTTAACTTATCATTTTTTAAATGAATGCGTAAATATTCTTTATCTTCGTAGATTTTCTTACTTTCTATCTCGCTAGTTATCAAAAGGCAGACTTAAAACACGAAAGGAAACTTTTTATGTTCAAACGACACTTAAGGTGTCTACAGATTGCTAAACGCGCGACCGACGCAAGTCGATCGTGAAGGAAAACATCGTCGTGGGCAAACCGACATGCCTAAGAAATTCATTTCTCAAAAGTCAAAGTCAAAGTCAAACCATTTATTTCAATTAGGCCCCTATAAGGCACTTTTGAACGTCGAAAAAAATTAACTTTAAAAAATTATTCTAGTTACCCCTTCCAAAAAGTAGATTTGTATGGAGAAGAATGGGCAAGAAACTCCATACTTACTCTTTTAAAATAGATTTTACAAAACTTTGTATACATTGATAAGATTATATGTGAGGACGATGCACCTAGAATAAAAAGTACTATACTAAGATAGGTTTAAGCAAAAAAATAAAAAATAAGCAATGGAGTTGATAATTACATGATTAAGTTGGTACAGCTAGATACATTGTGCTCACATATTTACAAATGTAATAACAATTAATTTAAAAAAAGTGAAATAATAAAACAATAAATAGAAAACAATACGTAGGTACATTATAAGATTAGCAACCAGGTTGATTTTGTCAAGACTCCAATGATTGTCCTATGGAGCAGGACCAGCAAAGGCATGTGATGCCAAATCAGAAGCCCATGGGCGGCATTGTAACAATAATAATAATAATAATAACCCCGCAGGGCAGCTTGTGGCGAGCTGTTGGGCAGTAGCGACCCCACGGACCGGATCTCCCGGGAGAAGTCTTGTTCCTCATCTCTGGCTTGCCTTTATTGGCAGGCTAGAGTGAGCACTAACGAGGAACGGAGCTCCCACCTCTTTTTGCCTTAGATGGCCGGCTAGAGTGGAGATTCGCAAGAGCAAACGTGCTCGGAGGAAGGAAGCATTCCAGTAAGGTGCTGGTAGGGATCTTGACCGTACTTCCGGGATTGTCCTGATAGCCGTGGAACGCCTCTCCACTCCTCAAGCACCTCAGGTTATGTTGCCCTCTTGTCGCTACGTCACTGTGTGCAAGCGGCCGTTCCAGAGGGCCCATTACCGAGTGTGCAAGTCACCCCCTGCCATTTTATTCGTGTATTTATAAAGCATTGATGAGGCAGGGGCCATTGTCCTTTCATAGTACTAGGTAACCAGTTCACCTTATCCACCCAATACATTTGTTGCCAACCTATAGCCCAATACATTTGTTGTTTTAGTCTACAATAGTCCTGCACTAGTCGTAGGTTTTCCTTGGGTGCATTTGCATAATGCATACAGGGAAAATCTGCGATTGGTGCATCACTGCATTAAAAACGACAAAGTGCCTCTACGAGTTGGCTTAGGCTCCTCGTACGCCTTCCAAAGGTCCGGAACCCAAGGGTTCCGAGAAATATCAGCGCATAAAAATAATAATAATAAAAATTTATTAGGCATCAACAAAGTAAGCAACATTTGGAACATAATAATAATCGACAGAGGTGACTTTAAATTGATATTGGTCATTGACAACTCTGACAATAACCCAACGAAATTAAGAGAAGACGGTGACAGTATTACTATTAACTAGGCACAAATCAAGTCTCCAGGCAACTACTGAGAAAGTCCAGAAGGAAATACTCAATGTAGATTTACTCGAACTAGAGGTCGAACTTAATATCTCATGCATACCAACCAACCTGGCATTTTTACGTTCTAACATAAACAGATATGTCAATCATTTATTCACGCCTTTCTATTTAGCAAGCGTGTGTACGCAATTTGACAGTCTATTCAGACGAAAGTAATCGCTAATATACTTAGATGACTCATTTTGTACGTTTACACTTCGACGCATGGTCTTGTGTGGGGAACACATGATATCGTTGAAGCTGCGGTAGTACGGCGTCGGATTTTCACAGAAAATAGCGTACCGTAACCACTCGTGTGAAGCCCCTTTACAAGGCACAAAGAACCGAGACTGTTTTCAAAGACACAGCTTCTAATTAAACTTACTCGTAAGAATGTTCTTTATACTTGATGTCTTTGTTTCTTTTACAATCTTTTCTCATAATTTGCATGACACTCTTAAGTGTTATAGAAGTTTTGTAGCGTTACATCGCGACCCTATTTCAAGGAAATATACTTGACTTTACCGGTCAACTTTCTTGTTATAAATTTTGCGTAGTAACCTTCTTTTTTTCTACGACTTAGAAACTGGAAAAAGCGAACGATCTTACTGATATTGAGTTTTTTTTTCCATTGTCGTATAAAATCGACGTTGAATCTTTTATTCACAGAACGAATTGGGAAACTTAGCTATAAAAATATCGTCATCACATTTCACAAAAAAATGGCAATTCTTTACAGTTGGCAAGTAAATGTTATGATACCTACTAGTATTTTTGTTTAAGTTATATTATGTAGAAGATATCATATTAAACCAGATGAGTTTCTAACCGCTCTGGTTAGTTTAGTATTCAGGTGGCAGAAGTTGTGATTAATTTCAGATTTGATACCACCAACTGCAACAAATTGCATGAGTCCTGAATGTATAAATAAATAAAATTTTGTTTATTTATACATTCAGTTGTATTTTGCAGTAAGGTTTTTTGATACCTTAATATTTTTTTTCGATTTGTCATTCCAAGTTAAAAGTAAACATATAAGTTAAATAATTCATATGATTGTCTTTTCAAAACCTTAATTGGGCACCGCCGTTATGACTTTATATAACTTTGTATGTTACACTCGAGTTATCAAGACACATCAACTATATGTTTCCTGAAAATTTGCCTATGCGTTTTGTGTGTAAAGGGCCACAAAACAAACCTACACACCATTAGCGTAACGTCAAAACATACGATTATATAATTGATGATTAAACGAACTTACCTGTAAGTGAAGTTCGATCATAATTATGTGAGGTGTTTCGTTCGAAGAGATTAGATATTTACACTTGTAGTCACACATACAATGTCGCCACTAATGCACTCAGTTTAGAGAAAAAAAATAAAATAAATAACTTAGATGTAGGTAGACTGACATCGTTTTATAGACTTACTGCGTTCCATTCGTCATTTAGTTCAGAGATACGATTCAATAATATTCATTTCACCAATTTAAGGGTTAAAATAGGGAGGGCGGGATGCTAATCTCTTCGAACGAAACACCTCACATAATTATGATCGAACTTCACTTACAGGTAAGTTCGTTTAATCATCAATTATGCTTCAGTGTTTCGTTCTCGAGATTAGATATTTACACTTGTAGATATTGAGAGTTATTTGTGAAATGAAGTTATAGCCAAGTTAAATCAGCAGAATGTTGAAAAAAAAGGGTTCATTAACCTAAAATTTGTATTAATTATCACAATGACTACACAATAATAATTACTTATGTATTGTGAATACAGACATTAAATGTTACACATTACTTATTCTATTGTCATCATTTCTTTAATTTAAGTTATGTTTAGTTCTAAACTTTTACAAATAATCATGTATTATTATCAATTAAAATACTTCTAGCAAACAGATCTCTAGAATTGGTTAATATAGGCCTGTTGTAAACCTTAGCAAAAGTTGTGGAAGTACCTGACCATCCGGCGGTTTTTCGAATTAAATCTAAATTGACACCCATTTTATGAGCTCGAGATGTACTAGCATGTCTAGTACTGTGTGCAGAAAATTCAGTAATTAACATCGATTCCACAAACCTTTAAGGTACTCTTTATCCACCTACTTAGTGTTTGAGCACAAACTTTATTATGTGGCTTTTTGGTGCTAATAAAAAAGGAAGGTGTGGTTATTACGCAACGATTCGGTGACACGTAAATAATCTTCTAATAATTTAGCAGGGCATAATTTGGGCCTCTCCCGAAAGTATGGTAGTATAAGAATGGGTTGTTTTGATTTTATACTACATGATTTTATTAAGTCAGGGATCTTGAATATTTTCAATTTTAAGTTTAGATAGGGTTTGAACCCTGTGTGCTGTAACAGGTGCAAGTAAAGTAACCAATTTTCTTGTAATTTTATCTAACAATAAATTATCGTGGGGTACCCAGTTAGCTAATGTTTCCAAAACTAATGAAGTATCCCAGGTCGAGAATGAGAATATTTCTTCTCAGTAAAGATTCCCGCACAATACTCCGGCAACCAGGGTAATCCGCTTGTGTATCTGGCGGTTGCTGGAATGAGAAATTATTAGTTCCTTAGAAGAATGAAATGTCAAAAGTTTACTTTCCAAAAGCTTATTGAACAAGGGATACCATGGCTGTGACGGCCATGCCGGGACAACAAGTATTCCTCTAGCTTTATCACTAATAATCTTTCTCAGTGTTTTGAGAATGATTGCGAATGGGGGGAATCCATAAAAATACCATTTGGACCAACACATTGAAAAGGCATTAATGTTAAATGCGTCAGGATCTTTGTGCCATGATATGTATTTAGCACATTTTTTATTAATACGGCTAGCAAACATATCTATATCAGGCTGACCGAAGGATTCAACAATTTGTTGGAAAACAAAGTCTGATAATTCCCATTCAATGTCAGGGTGTACTCGTCTCGATTCAGCATCGGCGATACTGTTTTCGATTGATGGAATGTACAGAGCAGAAACAAAAAGCTGGCGAGCCTCGCACCATTGCCATATATTTTTAGTAAGTTTTGTTAAATGGGGAAACTGCACACCTCCCATGCGATTTATATAAGAGATCGCAGTCGTATTGTCTATTCGTAAAATGGTTTGACAACCGGATAAGTTTTTAGCAAAAATTTTAAGACCAATAAAAGCAGCCATTAATTCTAAATAATTAATATGCTGATTTCTTTCCTCTTGACTCCAACTACCACTTGCCGTTTTTCCCTCACAAGCTACACCCCATCCCGTAGTTGAGGCGTCAGACTGAATCTCCAAATTGTATTGGTCAAACTTTATTTTGCAAACAGATTTCATGATGGAGTTGATCCACCAATCAAAATCAGAATCTAAAAGAGAAGGTATGGTCATGAACTTTTCATAATTGTTATCACCCTTTAAACTTAAAAATTTACATCGCTCGAACTCTTTAGTATAAAGCCAGCCATATTCAATGGCTGGGCAAGCAGATGTTAAAAGCCCCACTAAACGAGCAAAGTCCCTAATTTTACACCGAACCAGTCTTTTAAATTTAATTAGCTCCTTCTTTATTTTAAAACGTTTCTCAAAAGGCAAGCTAATTACCATTGTTTTAGAATCAATGTTAAAACCTAAATATCTACATGAATTACTAGGAATCATACAACTTTTAGATTCATTTATAATGAACCCCAAGGAACAAAGGAAATTCTTTGTAATTGTTACATTATCAACACAACTGTTATAGCAATGTGATACAAGACACAAATCGTCGAGATAAATAGTCGACAAATTGCCAGTACTTCTCAATAATTTGATAACTGGTTTCATAATTTTGGTAAAAACATAAGGCGCGGTATTGAGGCCAAACGGTAAAACATTAAACTCGAATAAGTTATCTTTCCAAGTAAATCGTAAATACTTTTTAGAATTACCGCGTATTTTTATTAAAAAGTATGCATCTTTTAAATCGATTGTAGACATGAAACAATCTTTAAAAACTAGCTTAATAATTGTCCGAAGGTCTTCTAATTTAAAATGTTTAGTACTTATAAAATGATTCAATTTTTTTAAATTTAGAATAAGGCGTTTTGAGCCGTTCGGCTTCGGTACCAAGAATATATTAGATATAAATTGCCCGTCGCAAGGTTGACATTTTGAAATAGCACCCATAGACAGTAGACTATTTATAGCCTGTTCAAAATCATGTTCTTCAGAAGTAGAATATTTTTGAGAAATAGGTAAATTATTCTGATATGGGGTTTGTGTAAAAGGAATTTCATAGCCCTTTATCCAAGACAGTACAGTCTGGTCGGATGTTATTTGTGACCATTGGTCATAAAAAAGACAAAGCCTACCGGCGTAATTTACCGCGGTGTCTATTGTCGGTTGCGGCTGTAATTCGGACGAGACGCTCTGGATGACGGCGCGTGCTGTTGCCTCATCGAACGTGCAGACTCCTTCGTTTTCCGAGGCCCCGTCGGTCTGCGATACGGGGCTGGCTTCCAGTTTAAATTTCTATTAGATGGTGAAGGCTTTGGCTCGTTTGTTATAGCCCTGGGCGGCGGAACCGACTTAAGCTCAGCTCCTGACTTATTAATGGCCTTAGCCGTTCTCAACGTGTCGGCTAGTTCTTGCCCAAAAAGTAGACTATCAATTTTGCTCAACTGCACCTGATCTTTTAAATCTTTTTTAAGTACAGCGAGGATAAAGTTACGTCTGGTGACGGAATCATTATGTTGACAGTCGCACAAGATGCGCCCTGCGTCTACAAGTAATCTTAGTATTTTGGGATCTTTTGTTTCTTGAGACAAAAGAATAGTAATAGCTTCACTTAAACATGAAATAGCGCTAGCAACCTGCTTCTGTTTTGCTTGCATAGCTTTGTCCCGCTTTACTATGACGTCAGTGACAGCTGCCTTAATTTCGGGGTTAAGGGATGGCGCGTCGATTAGTTTGCAGTTATTTGGAGGCAAATGAGATTCTAAAAGCTCCTTGCGGAGTTCTTTCGCCAAACCAGAAGTGGATATGAATTCATAGCGTATAGCTAAGTCTTTCTGGACATCTTTGCCAAATGATGTAATGGCTGATGGATCAGAACCCAATATGTCCATAACGGTATCGTCTAAGTCTTCATGCTGATCATCCTTGTCGATGGTAGCAACTTCTTCATCCGATTTCTGGAGAGGAGGCTCGTGTATTACATCAGGTATTGTCGGCTCCTGCAGCCCCGGCTCCAAGCCTAAAGCACTTGTTGATGGTGTCGGCTCATCAACATTTACCGGAAAACAATCGCTATTCTCAAATTCCTTATTTGAGTTATCTGCAATCGGAAATAATAATAGTTGTACATTTCCCGACTAGGGAAAGTATAATAAACTATTGCGTAACGTGTCTTTTTCGTAAAATAAGTAGGTACTTATTTCGCTTTTCATTCTAAAATTCAATGTTTTATACGAATGTATGATTATGCGTAAGTAAGTAGTTACCTAAACAGGTAATAACAGGCATTTTTATGTATTGCTAGTGCAGTGGGTAAGATGAACTCATAAGCGTTACATCGTGAACCCAGGTCTAATGAATACGCTACGTACGTAATGCTACGTATGTTTAATTACCTAAACAGGTAACAGCGATATTAATACCCATACGTTTTCTTGCGTACCTAGATTATAATACAACGGGTAAGATGAACTCAAGACGTTACATCGTGAACCCGAAATTAAAAAAGGATAAATCGCAACTCGTATGTTGTAACGTTAATCACTGATTTTATAAAACCATCGTTAATAAAACCTAAACATTAGATAGGTACCTTGAGGTGTTGACAACATTGGCTCGGAACTCGAAGATGATGTAGATCTGCGGCGTCCTTTTAGCAGCTTTCTTTCTAACTTTTTTATTTTCTTCTTAAGGGTCCCTTTTCCGAAATTTACGTTTCTAGATCGAGTTGTTTTCAGAGAAATCACCATATTTAAATTCGCAAAAAAATATATAGTACAGATACATGTTTAAACTAGTGACTTTTTTGGTTAAAAACACAATATTTGTCATTTTGCTCGACAAAAAAAAAATCAGAAGTAAAGCAGATTTTGAAAGTATTTTAAGCTGTATGAGACTTGGGGGAACGCAATGTTTATGAAAATTTTACATTTCATTACTAATCAGGTTTAACAGGGATATTATTGGATAGATTTATAATATGGCACTTATTTTTTTCTATATAAAATAAATGCGTGAAAAACGACTCGCGCGCACCGCGCCAGTGCCCTGCCGGACGTCATCGAGGGAGGACCTATGCAATTTTTGCTCGCAACCACATTATTGTCTTCGCACGCGTAATAGTGCCCACTAACCTACGTAAAAACGTGTTGTATTAGAAGTAATAAAAATGGCAAATAAAAAAAACAAAATTAAGAAAAAAAAGGGCATCTGAAGTGAAGAAAATCCAAAAGTGTATTGCGTAAGTACTTATTCTATAAATACGTCACAATATTATTACTTGTGCTTCTTTACACAGACTAGCGAAGTCAGTATGACAAGAATTTTAAATCTTTAATAGGTATTTTTAATGGAAACATTCACCTTTACCTATTTTTACATAAACTGACGATCCGAATGGCGCAGCGGTAGTGAGGCCGCCTTACGATCTTAGGGTCCGGGTTCGAATCCCGGTAGGGGTAAATGTTTGTGTGATGAGCATGATCATTATTTTGTTTCCGAGTCATGGATGTTTGTACATAAGAAGTACCTATTTATTTACAACATTAAAAGTATATATGTATTATATCAACTATCTGGTGTCCACGACACAAGCCAACGATATTTATTTATTTACTAGCTGTTGCCCGTGACTTCTTTCGCGTGGAAATTTAAAAGTGTATGAAAAAAAACATGTGTGCAATTCACACGTGGTAGAAGTGAAACCTTCAAAAAGAGCACAAAGACAACCACGAACATAAGAAACACTATACTCGTATAATGCTTCCTATCTCATTTTCTCCCACGTTAAATATTATGAATTTATGTGGCTGTCTCTTTTTACTGTCGCTTTTTCGTTTCATCGACTATCAAATCAAAACGATGCTAAAGATGTCACTTAAAAAAAAATAGCCTACGACCTATTCTCAGACCTACCAAATATTTACAAAAATTTGGTCAAGCCGTTTCGGAGGAGTTCGATAACAAACACTGTGACACGAGATTTTTATATTTGTATATGTTATGTATTAGATCTTATTTATAACTCTAGTAATTGTTCGTTTTAATTTGGCTTTTTGAAATTTAGTAATGAAATTTATTCCATTCCAGTTGTCTGAGAACTCGTACCGGAAAAGGTACTTTGATGTCCAAGAAAAGTACCGATGGGCGCTCTAAAGAGGGGCAGTATCCATAAGCACATTATGTACATATTATACAGTATACTAGGACGGAGCAGTTCTACCTGTCCACTACAAGTTTGCCGTTATCTCCCGACTCGCTTTAGCTTTCTTACTTATCACGTGTCTTATGTATCTCATGGCAGTAAATGATTTTTCGTTAAAATTTATTTCAGTGATTTTGAAACCAAATCCCTTTCTGTACTTTAATGACATTCCATTGTTTCAGAAGGACTGTGGGTTCGACCCTCTTAGAAGATACGCGCGCCTAGCATTGAGGAATATATCGGTCGATGAAAATGAACCTGGACCTTGCACACGACCACTAAATTTTATTGAATTTTAATTTTTATGCTAGTACCTACCTATATATTTTATTACATTATAATTAATCATATTTGTCTTTCATTATAGTACTCAAGAAATCTTCTACCACCATTCTTTAAATTCTATAGAATGATCATCGCCTGCCTTAGACATATATTCAAAACAATATAAGTGTATTAAGGTTTACAGTCAATAGTGCCGCACATCAACCTATACGTTTTTATTGCAAACTAGCTCTTATTACCCGCACGCCAATATTTGAACTACTGATTTATTTGTACTGTAGCGTGCTCGTCCGCCGCCATAGGTCACCGGAGTTCATATCGCGACGGCTCCTGTGCAACGCTGCCGCAAGCCGACTCAGTGCGTAAAATGCCTAAAGTTTCGGGAAAAGGGGCCCTTAATATAACGATGTGTATCCTTATCATCACGTTTCCTCTTCGGCATTTTTGTTTTTAACAGTAAAAAACACTAAACTACCGAAAAAAAACCAGAACGCAAATTGGAAATACAAAGTGGCGAAGCACTGGAATGTGAATGACGAATGGAACGCAGTAAGTCTATAAAACGATGTCAGTCTACCTACATCTAAGTTATTTATTTTATTTTTTTTCTCTAAACTGAGTGCATTAGTGGCGACATTGTATGTGTGACTACAAGTGTAAATATCTAATCTCGAGAACGAAACACTGAAGCATAATTATAAATACTCATTTTCAATGTATTACTAGTAGTTTAAGACTTTATTCATACCTGCGGGTGATACCTACTTGTTTTGTTTGCTTCATTCATTCAAACCTAATTTCTGCAGAGTAGGTAGTATTTAAAATTTGAGAATCGTTCGAATTGGCTTTACGCCTTATGTCAAGAATTCGGATTTGAATTGTGATGAGCACTATCATTTGTTCTGTGTCTGGGTGTTATTTATCTATAATATGTATGTATGAAGAAATATTATAGGATGACTGGTAATTAGTGACCGATACTTAGACACGTGATTGTACTCATGAATACGAATAACTTTCCCAAAGCATTTATTTTTAAACTCATTAATTTTCAATTAATTTAATTACGTCCAGTACTGCACAGCGGGAGCGTGTGACGCTACTACTAGTAGATTTTGCATTTCCCGAGGTCAGACTGTCAGCTGATCGATCACAGATCACAGGCGGAATTTCAAAGAGCGTTTTTATTATTTAATTGTGTTATAAGTTATTGTGTATAAGAAAAAAAGTTTATTTGGAAAAGTTTATTGCAATCATGAATACAATCACGTGTTTAAGTATCGGTCACTAATTACCAGTCACCCTATATAGGTATTTTATCAGCTGTTTAGTACCCTTATCACAAGCTCTGCTTAGCTTGGGACTAGATAGCGTTGTGTGAAAGTTGTGGGATATTTATATTTGGGCTTCTGCTTCTTATTTCAATATCCCACTCAAAACCTACGCTCTGTTAACAAAATACCAAGCAAACATAACCAGTTAGGTAATTCCCAGCAGTTACTCATCGCTTGCTTCATACAATTCCTAGAATTATTTCAAGTATTCACCTGAGTATTTACTCACTCAAGAAATATTACGTTAAGAACAAGTCATAACCCCAGGAATGCGCGAGTGTAACCTAATTTCCCTGGAGCGAATGTGTCGAGGCATCACTTTACGTTCCACTGTCTAATTGATCGTATTTCAGGCGACACCCTCGAGGGTTTTGCGTCAGTAACTCTAATTATTATGTGTTTTACTCAGAACCCCGTGAACTGAAGGCAAATAACTTTGACAGCTCTGTTTTGTGTAAGGATGAAGTTACACTGTGGAAGTCAATAAAGAAGGAATAGAAGAATCGGTCTTGAAAACTAAAACGCTGTTACTTATAATAATTTTCCAAATTGAAGATGAACCACAGATATAGATAGACCTAAATAACGCAAGTATCACGATCTGTATGAAAACCAAGCGTGCCATTTTTTGACTGTACGCAATCTAATACGAATGTTTTGTTTTTCTCAAATTTGGTATTACCAGGTATTAAGGGTATACGATTAAAAATTATTGTTTTTTTTTAATTAATTACGCATACTATTAATCACAAAATGACTTACCGGTGGAAGGAAATGGAGCGCGAAAGTAGCCACTTACGATTTTTGTACGTAAGCTATATAGGCACGCAAAGTGGCACGCGATGTAGTTGCTCTTGCGTTATCTAGGTATATTTATATCTGTGATATGAACCTTCTTCTGCTTGCAGTAAAGTTGAAAAACTATCAAAGACATAATTGACAAATTGAGGTAACTTGATGTGCTTGGCTTATGTACAGACGCCAGCACATCAAGTTACCCCAATGTGTCAAATTTCTTTGATGGTTTTTCAACTTTATATCAAACAGAATAAGGTCCATATTCAATTGAGAAAATTTGACCCATTGGAGTAACGTGATGTGCTGGCGTCTGTACACTGTATTTCAACCAAAGAAGTTGAAAATGTATTGAGTACTAGACTATATTATTATTCCTTCTTGTAAATCCGGGGAAATTCATACAATACAACACAAAAATAGATTAAATCCAAGTATATTAATTATCTCCTAGCCTTTTCCTAACCGTGATGAAGTCGGTGTCGATACGACTAAATAGCACTAGCTTGTAAGTATGAAACCACTGTCTTCCCGACTTTCATAATCCAGTTGCAGAGTACGAATATAATTTTGGTAAGACTTGTTACCATACTTCAATCGGGATTTAGAGTAACCGAAACGACTGTTTATGATTTAAAATTGACAGCCGGGACCAATTGTTTAGCGCGCTTCCGAAGGCGCAAAGGTGTGTACTGGATAGGTCCGACCTCGGCAAGCACACTAGCTAGCGGATTGGTTGTAATTAATTAGCAACAAGTCGATCACATGTACTTTATTCTAGAAGGTATATATTTTTTGCTATAATTACATTTATAAGCGCTCAAAAATAGAATGAACAGCTTTTAAAATGAATGTCAGGAAACTACATCAGAACCGGAAACCTTACCTCGCAAAACTCTTGTCTACAGAATACAGAAAGCCTGTTATGTCCCTAAATAAATTTCACAAAGAAAAGTCTAATAAAAATTCGTCGCCATTACCTTTTGTCGCGAAAACGACATTTTGTTATTTTCTTACATACATAATATTGTGCCTACAATTTTGTGTAGAGCAGTAAATCCATTAAAAGTGGAACAAAATAACATCGTAAAAGTTCGTAAAGAAAGGTAATAAGACAGCTCGCGTCTCAGAACAGCCAAGAACCATTCCAGAAGTTTTTCGCATTCGTCCTTCCTTCATTTTATATTCTTAATGGACTCACCTGCTGGTTTACGTAATATTATTGAAATTACGAGCGCTTGCCGCGCTTTTATTTTAGCATTATTATCGTATATAAGGCGTGAAAGGATTCGGGTTTATATTTAGATTGCCTGTAAGTGTTTTAGATTCTGTTGCAAGTAGCTTTGTAGGTTAGCTTAAATATGTATGTAGGTACGTAAATGAGAAAATTAAACGGGGCATTGGCTTAGCCAGTTCAATTGTGGTCCATTGTGAATACTTATTACTTACTTATAGGCGTTTGGAAAATAGTAGTAGTTGTAAAACCAAACATGATAAACATTTCGCATTTCTTTAATATTGTTTATTGTAATAAAATGTAGCAACAGAATCTTCATTTTCTTAAGCCACAAACCATTATGTACAAATGTAATAAAAATTAAATTAAAAATTTAAAAAACCCCCATCGCAAAAAAGTAAAACATTTAAAAAGTTAAAAATAACACTTTAGCCATGAAATTTTACTTCACGTCGGGGTACCTATTATGGAATGTTCCTAGTACTTGTAGGTATGTAGGTACTTATTTTAACGGTACCCCGACGTTACGTAAAATTTCATGGCTAAAGTGTTATTTTTAACTTTTTAAATGTTTTACTTTTTTGCGATGGGGGTTTTTTAAATTTTTAATTTAATTTTTATTTTAAAAATTTTAAACGCAATTTTGTTTTATAGAGATAACAGTTATGAGATTTTTCCAGTGCATTGTATGTAGAGTCAAATGCTGGTTAAAACGAATCCAAACACGACATATCTGGTATTATTTTGTCAAGAGTCTACCAACAAGTGTGCTGGATAGCCTGGCTGCAGCATCAGCTCACCCTGTTGCCAGCAGTGCATTGTGTTTAGAATCAAATGCTGGTTGAAATGAATCCAAACACGACATATCTGCTATTATTTTGTCAAGAGTCTACCTACTGGTGTGCTGGATAGCCTGGCTGCAGCATCAGCTCATCCTGTTGCCATCAAAGCATTGTGTGCAGAATCAAATGCTGGTTGAAATAAATCCAAATACGACATATCTGCTATTATTTTGTCAAGAGTCTACCTACTGGTGTGCTGGATAACCTGGCTGCACCATCAGCTCACCCAGTTGCCATCAGTGCATTGTGTGCAGAATCAAATGCAGGTTAAAATGAATCCAAACACGACATATCTGCTGTTATTTTCCCAAGAGTGTATTAGTCTGCTAGATATCCTGGCTGCATCAGACCAAATACATCATAATGTTACTTATTAATATTACACACATGGGTGTTTGAATTTTTAAGTCACACATATGTTTGTAAGTAAAGTTAATACCCATATACGACTAAAATAGCAACGGTAGCTAACACAAAAGAGCTGATAACCTTGAAACGGCTGAACCAATTTTGATGAATTATGTCTAAGAACCATCGCAAGAAACTCTGCTTTCAAATAAAAAAAACCGTATCTAAATCGGTTCACCCGTTTGGGCGCTACGGTGCCACAGACAGACAGACAGACAGACAGACAGACAGACAGACAGACAGACAGACAGACAGACAGACAGACAGACACACACACATAGCGGTGAAACTTATAACACCCCTCTTTTTGCGTCGGGGGTTAACAAAACGAAATCTAACGACCATCTTCAAAATCTTAGTCCTCACATCAAAATGAAGCCCATAACAAAAGGCGACCTAAAAATCTTTCACGAAAGCAATAACAAGATATCTTAGCAAACATATCGTTTATTCTTTAGCTAAAACCATCTTGCGGGCTGGCTGTGGGAATTTTCATGAGCACTTAGATGTAACGAGTTCCGTAAATAAGACTCCAGTTTAGTAATAAGAGTATGTTTGCACGAGTAACGCGGTTTTAGTTGAGTACCTATTTTATTGTTCGCGGGCAGTAGAATTTTTAAAGGGTGTTCTAATTTATGCGAGCTTAGTAATTTCTGGCGAGGGTAGTGGTAATTTAATTACAGGTTGAGGCAAAATGCGTGTGAAAAGAATACAAATTAACTCTTTTAAGGCTTTAACTCAGGTACAAGAAATAGAATTTTCCATATTTTTAAAATTCTTACCTTTTTTACGCAGGTAATCTTCTTATATATAAAATTCTCGTGTCACAATGTTCGTTCCCATACTCCTCCTAAACGGCTAGACCGATTCTCATGAAATTTTTTATGCATATTCAGTAAGCCTGAGAATCGGCTACTATCTATTTTTCTAACCTGTAAATGGTAAGGGGTGTTAACCCCAAACTTTATTTTTTTTATTTTTTTGATAATTTTTATTTTTTAGATCGTGAGAGGGGTGGGAGGGGCAGGGAGGTCAGGACAAAGGGAGGGGGTGCAGAAGGAGGGAATGAGAGGGGGAGGAGAGGGGAGGGTAGGAAAAGGGGGAGGGGAAGAGGCAGGAGCCGGTTGGGGGAGGGAGGGGAAAGTGAGGAGTGAGTGGGGGATGGAGGAGTGAGGGGAGGGGCGTGGGAGGTGTGGGGGAGAGGGAGGGAGAGGGGGGAAAGGGTGGGGAGAGGAGTTGATAAAAAAATGCTATGCAATAGCTTTACCGCGGCAGTCTCCGAGTGCCACACGTCATTTTCTCTTTTTATTATAACCATTCAATCACAATGTGCCACAGCAAAGCGTGGCAGGGTACAGCTAGTATATGTATAAAAACTTTACGTGCTTAGAAATGAACAATGATGATGATAAATCATGATGATGACGATGATTCTGTATGGATTTTTCCTTAATGTACACCTACATAATTATTCGAAAAGAAAACCTTAAGACTTTTTTAAGCAAAGGGTCGCGCACTACGTTAAAGTATGTAAGATTTGTTAAAGTTTATGTGGCAAAATAAATGTTGCAAAGCTCATATTTAATACAATAATTAGCACTAGGAGACCAAGATAACTTTGCTGTGCCCGACAGGGTCCATAATAGATTCAATGTTTTTACATACCAACTATTATATATCCGTGTACAGTATGCACACATTATAAAACGCAATAAAGTATTGATTACGATTCTGGACAGATTAACTAAAATTACGACGTTCTTCTCTAACTACAACATCCAAATTGACATACGACAACAACTTGAACATTTCATAATAAAAATAGTGATACGCTCAAACTACATCGATAAAATACCAACCTTGAAACTCAACACGTTACCGAGACTTTACACGTTGTTGACTGCATGAACTTGCTCCAAAATAGCCCAAAGATAAACTTGAAACTGTACATCGGCCTTATCTATTGTGTGTAACAGGCCCTTTACGGGACAAAGTTCCGAGTTTAGATTAAGCGTAACAGAGTCGTAACGAGGAACAACAGACGCAATTAGACAACTAACTCACTCAAGTCTCCTTCGGAATAAGACTTTAGGGTATGAATGATACAAAGACGTCTTGTGTCATTGCCGCGGCAACTTGGTCTTCTGTGAAAATTTTACAGATCGTTGCTGTCGCCATCCTCCAACATACCGATTTATTTTGGGTAGACGCAGCATATAAAGAAAGAAAGAAAAAGGAAGAGAAATGATCTTTTTCACACGTCCATACATTTATATTACACCGTCATTTCCAAAGTCTTTAGTTTTCTTCTCAGTTATAACATCTTTCACACAACCCATCCATCGTTTCTCTGGTCTTCTTCTAATCTTATATCCCATCACGTTCATTCTTGCAACTTTTCTCACAACGGCGATCAACGATTGAAAATGGGGGATAATGAAATAGTTTTTTTTTTTATTGCATTTACAGTCAGGTACATGTCTATATTGTCTATAAAAACAAATCTAAATAAAGCAAAATATGTTTGGATAACTACACCGACGCCAGTTTAGTTAACCAGCCTAGACTAAGTCACAAACAGCAATAACGATAACAAATTCCATACAATATAATCGTTAAGTGTGACTTTGTATAGACCCCAAGGAAGCGTGTTCAAGCACTCATTATTAAGGAAATGGCAGGCTGGTATAATTCATACTCGGAAGTGTTTATCCTTAAAAACTCCTCAATTAAACAGGATCGTTAAATGAAAGGAACAAAAACAATACTTAATTAAGTTTCGTATTGAAGAAACTTTTCAAGTGGAATTCAATGAGACTTGTTTCTTAAATACAGTTTTAAACGCAGTTTCTTTGGGCCCTAGTTTCTTGTTGTATGTAAATCACGCGACGAATTTTTGTGGGGAAGACATCTGACGCCCGACGTTCGCAAATCTCTTATAGCAAAAACTTGTTTTGAGATATTGTTTATATTAGTTAACTTTTGAAATATGTAACTTCAAGTTTTTTATTATTCATTTTGAAGATTTAAAGATTAAGAAAATTAAACTCAAAAATTTAATGAAATTTAAATCTTGTGGTCGAAATGAGAATACTATAGGTAATCTAGCTGTGTTTTTCAATTTTTATAATGATCTGCCCACGATTTCGTTTGCATGAAAGTCTACTTAAAATACACATATCATCGTACTCATCGATATATACCTAGTTTTCCATTATTTAGAGAATTGTTAAAATTTGATGCTTTGCTCGCGACTTCATTTCGTACTTTAACATCCCCTCCACCCCTCTTAGTTTTGAAAATAAAATATAGCCTATGACATTCACAAATAATGTGGCTTTGTATTGGTAAAAGAATTATTAAAATCGGTTCAGAAGATCCAGAGATTACCCCCTACAACGACGTCACGAACTCACAAACATTACTTCTTTTTAATGCAACTAGACGTCACGCGATTTCACCCGCGTAAATCCTGTTCTCGTAGGATTATAGGGATACAAACAAATTTTACCTCTTTATAATATTAAGTATAGATTAATATAATATTAGTACATAAGTAAATATATCACAAATCTTGTTTTTATCATTTATTAACCTTAAAGGTTGAATGACTTTAATATACACTGCCTTCCTTACAGACTCAACATAAAAATAAAGTACATTACTCAAAAGCTCTCTATATTAGTATAGATTTTAATTTATATAATATTAGTACATTCGTCTAAATAACATGAATGTTGTTATTATCATTTATTAACACTTTATGCTAAATGACGTTAATATACACTGTCTTCCTTACAGACTCAACATAAAAATACCCAAGTACATTACCCAGAAGCTCTCTAAACACAACCCAAATCGGCATTTTCTGTTATTCCCAAGAAATATGGCGTCGCATTTTAAGATATTAAACTTTTTCACATAAAATATGCGTCCCCCTGCGCCTATTTCCTCCGGGACGAGGCTATTTGTATTCACAAGGGAAGAACAGTGAATGCATTCGCTGGTTGCAGCCAGAGATTCGTGACGAATTTTTCACATAGAATTTCATATACAGAAAATATTTATATTATTTTTGTTTTGAGCTTGGAATACGTCGCGTAAATACTAGTATGAATGTTACGTTTCTGCAACTTTGTGTTATCTAATATGAATGTGTGTTGAAAGGGGGAAAGGCGTGTTCTCTAATATAATAAAAGTAAGAGAATGGTTGGAAAATTCGCTTGGAGAAGTTGGTTTTGAGACACATACTTGCTTGTTCTTTTTACAGCTAAATATACGCACAGTTACGTATGTTTGATAAAGAAATGGCAATCATATAAAGGTTCTGGAAAGCTCATCGCTTATCCTATTTACACTAGTTATAAAACATCATTATTTATGTACTTCTCATTTAAGAACAACCGACAAAGCATACAGGTATAGGTTTACATTCAATTTTTACATTTACCAGTGTTGCCTTAATTAAGGCTGCCACAACATGCGGTAAATACAAAAGTAGGAAATGAATATAATATTGTAAAAAATTGATTTTCACAATATTATATTCATTTCCTACTTTTGTATTGTACGTCCCTGTCTTATCCAATTATTCAATTTTATGTATCCAGTTATAATTAAACTCCGTAAAGTACAAAAATGATCTTGCTATGGTAAATCATAGGAACCCTCTTTATAAGCAAACGATTTAAAGGGAAATAGTTGTAATATCGATGTGTATTGAAAGAAAGAAGAATGAAATTAACCCTGTTAATTGGCCATTGAAGCCGTTATGATCAATTAGTAAGATGTTTTTAGTAAGCTTACTCTAATTGAAAATCTCTACATAGACATACAACCGGAGCAAAGACCACTGGATATAATAGAAATTCCTAGTGTGGGGCAATGTTTTATTTTATCAGAAATAAATTATAGACATAATATGTGGGTTCGTGGACTGTTCAGATCTTTAGAGCAAATACGACTTCTCGCTACAGGGGCTCATCAATCACCGAATGTCCTGTCACCTATGTTTCTTAAACTCAGTCTGTGAGTGAAATTTTATTAGTGTAGCTGAATTTTGAGTCAAACTTATTACTACAACTTTAACCTAAAAACTGGTGACCTTCTTCTATAAGAAAATTTGTACTTTTTTTAATTTCTCCTGTTTATTGAGTGCAGATAGAAACCTCAAATGCGCAAACACCCTGACCTGAACCAACGTTCAGTAGGCCAAACAATTATTTGTTCAAATCACTCGACCACTGCGTCAATAGAGTCGTTATCACCTTTTATCATTATTAGATTTAAGATCAACAATATGAAGTAGGTAGGAACCTTTTTCTCTTTAGATTATTGGTCTTAAATAAATACTTCTGCCTCATTAATCATGTCTCATGTAATCGTTGTGTTGTGCAGGTAATTTTGGCGTTTACGAAGTGGTTATTCGCAGCTGATTTTTGCTACGGTTAAAAATGGGAAAAAGACGCGAGTTTATGTATCTATAACGTTAAAACGTTACACTTATCAGAAATGCCATTTTGAAACCATGTAAAAATTATTTAGTAAATAAAGCTTACTATATTTTATGGTCTGGTTATTTTGTGATTTCTTTCTTATCTTATCTTTGTGGTCCAAATAATCCACTAAAGCTGTTCAATTGCCATACATTTTTCGAACCAGGATTCTGGGATACGATGGAGACATGTCCCAAAATCATAGAATATTCAGGAAACGTCAGACAGTAAGCAGCACTACTTCCAAGCACTCAAACAGATGAGCCTTACACATTATACAATGTACATAGATACCGCATCAGAACTTCCCCATTTTTGCCGTGCACCCCAAACCGCTAATAATGCTTAGCACGGTCCATTGCGTCCGACTTACCGTGGTACAGAAACTTATTCCGAGAGCTTGAAGCTATCTCAGGGTAAGATCGCAGCTACTTTAACTTGGGATGTAAATTATTTTACACGGTCTTTATTAAAGTCTAGGAATTTTTAAATATGGCGGTGCTCAGTTCTGTAGTATGCAGTGTTGAAATAGGATGGCTTTCGAATAACTCACGATAGGTTCAGAAGATTTTGGTATTTATTTAAGAGTCTTGTAGCCAAATAATAACAGTGGACGCTTAGTAGGCAAGTGAGTGATCCATTACACCCCACCATGTCTCGGAAAGCATTCTGATCAGTTGGATGCGTGGATGACATGACTTATACTTCCTACGTACCACTATTTTCACCACCCTCAAGAACTGGAACCGGAGTGTACCCGCTGCAGCCGTCGGTCTACCCTGCGACTCTGACGGGCACCGACTAACCGGGAAGGAGATCGCGGTTTCCTGCGACTACCGACTGCTAACGCAGGATAGTGGTGTTGCTTTCTGCAAACTTAAACTTCTCGAACGCTCGATATTTTTACTCACTCCCAGCTCAACCGAACTATTAAATGTTGTTACCCTAATGTAATCTTTTTTATAACGTAGCAACTTTTAATTGCTACGTTACACTACGTTACAGTGGCCAGTGGCTTTGCCAGTATCCCAAAAGTCTGACTATCAGTCTCATCTGGGAGTATTGTGTTACCAAGTTTTGGGGCTGTGAAGGTCAGAAAGGCAGTCGCTTCATGTAAGCTATTTGTATTTCTCGCATCATTTTGGAGTGGAAACTTACCCAAGAATAGAAGAAACGTAGCGGGCCCATGATGAAGCACAGAAGATACGATAGGACTAAAAGGTACTAAGTCGGAAAGAAGACTTGCCCCAACCTCTGAAAAACTGTGATAAGGGCAAGAAAAATAAGCACCAATAAAATTGTAAATGTCGCAGGAAGCGCTTTGCTACATCCATTATTATGCGCACAGCCAAAAGTGGAATTCCCTGCCTGCATCGGTGGTCCCAAGTTCATATAGGGTGACTGGTAATTAGTGACCGCTACTTAAACACGTGATTGTACTCATGAATACGAATAACTTTCCCAAAGAAACAATTTTTATACTTACTCATTAACTTTCAATTAATTCAATTACATCGGGAGCGGTCGGGGTGGCGGGGGAGCGTGTGACGCTACTGCTACTAGTAGATTTTGCCCTTCCCGTGGTCAGACTACAGCTGATAGATCGTGCCGGTTCGTGCCTAATTTGATCTATCACAGGTGCGCGCGCGAGAATTTCAAACAGCGTTTTTGTGTTATTTTATTGTGTTAAAAGTTAATGTGTATAAAAAAAAAATAATATGGGAAAGTTTATTGAAATCATGAATACAATCACGTGTATAAGTACCAGTTACCCCTATACAGGGTGTCTCATTCAAATCGGTCAGTACGGGAAAGTCTGAAACTATAAGACATACGAAGATCTGTTCTGAGGAATCATGTCATCGATTTTAATAATAAGAAAAACTGCATTCATAAATCCTAAAAAACATCTGTACTCCGTTCGGGAATCGAACCCGGTTATTTTGAAGAAAAAAAACCTACACTACCTATTTCTATTTAGATATCGATTGTGTAGGTCTTAAGAAGTAAATGTCTGTATAAAACATGATGTCTAAAATGAATAAAATGCATTGTTTCCACATACTTTAATTTATTTTAGTAGGTGCCCGAAGTGACCACGTTTACAATATTACTACAATAGTACAGATGTTTTTTAAAATGTATGAATGTAGTTTTTCTTGTTATTAAAATCGATGACATGGTTCCTAAGAACAGATCTTCGTATGTCTTATAGTTTCAGACTTTCCCTTACTGACCGATTTGAATGAGACACCCGGTATATCCCAATATGTTTAAGTCGCGAGTAAATAGGCTTCATTTGGGTAAGCTGGTTCCATCGTCGACCTCATCTCTGTTCTCAGAACAAGATTGAAGTCAAGAGAAGACCCATTAAGTATAAAAAATGTACATGTTTCTATTTTAGAAAAAATCTTATTTATCTTGTGAAAAAACATACTTTAGTCGTCGTTAGATGACCATATAGTTGAGGTAATCACGATCAACTGTACTTTATTGTATTTCTTTCCTCAAAGATCTTTCAACATCTCCGTACTAGCGAAGCGCGCTCACCCTCCTTTATCCGTTCTTTTTCAAATGTACCCTTTGCTTTCACCTCTTCATTGCTTATGGCGTTCGTATGGTGTCGGCGTTTTACTACCTTATGCGTATGGAGTTGGGGCAATAACTAAGGAAATAATAATAAAGTGCTCGGTCTGTTTACCGAATTTCGTTATAAAATGGATCAGATTCGAATCATGAATCTAATCTTGTTTTATGAGGAGGATGAAACTGTAGTAATCTTGGCTCTTTGCCCTAATATTTTTGAATAAGTCCGTGGTTCAATGTTCAGTATTTTCTTTTAAGCTGATAAAACTTTAAGAGTAAACAATGTCTAATCTTCTTCTTATCGTGTGGATAGTCACTTACTTGGTGTCAGGGTTTTAATGCTGTCCAATATGGGCCTCTGATTTGGCATCAAATGCCTTCGAGAAATGTTCGAGAAATGTTAATTGTATAGGTATTTACGTAATATAATTATACAGTACATCACTAAGTTAATGTTTTCTTGTTAGCAATTTTCTGTAGTAATGGGTTTTAAACAATGATATTTTAAGTAAAAAGATGTAGATAGGTTATACGTGCTCAGCAAGTGACACGTTAAAATGTGACTAACTAGCCACACTTCACCTCAGTGAGGCGTCACGCCCCAAAAGACGCGTGCGTGCGTTAGTGTACCGTTTTTGAAGATCGAATGTTGTTTGAGTTACCTATCTACACCTTTTAACTTATAATATCATTGGTTATAAAATACTAAGAATTGGTTACAAGAAAGACAGTTGCTTCCATAAAAATGTAAATACTACAACATCATTCATTAGTAACATAATCCTATACATGGCCTCGTTAGCTACAGAATACGTTTCCCGTACTAATGAGTTTTAGCCCTTTCAATCAGCGCCCCTCATGTAAAAAAGATCAACCCTTGTAAACGCACTTCGCTGATTAATTACTGACTTGCTTCATCCAGTCGGATGTAGGGTACTGGAAATACTGACCCTTATTAGACTCATGGGTTTTATTAGTTAAGTATTATAAAATACTGGTGGATGTGAAAGATCCCTTGCAGTTAAGATAAGGTAAGATAGAGATATCTTGCTTTACATACAAGAGAATAACTTTTTTTTCATGTACAGACGCCAGCACATCAAGTTACCCCAATGTGTCAAATTTTCCCAATTGAGTCTGAACCTTAATCTGTTTGACATTAAGTTGAAAAACGATCAAAGAAATTTGACACATGGGGTAACTTGATGTGCTGGCGTCTGTACAAGAGTAGTAGAAATGTCGTTAAATCTTCGTGACTGTTTAATTCAAGTAAGAGGCCGTCATGCAGTTTCACAGGAATTAAAAGAAGCCTATATGTCAACCGGGCACAACGGTGAAAGTTGTTTTCAAATCGGTCCAGTAGTTTTTAAGTTTATTCGTTACATAAAAAAATATCTACTAATATTTTCTCTTTGTATAGAAGTACTTTCCAAGTTTATCTTAGACATCAGTGGTATCGGTGAAGGAAAAATCGTGAGAAAACTTGTAGTGCAATTCTGTCAAAATCACCGCGTAAAAATGTAGGTGAAGTGAAAGCAAGTTGAGATGTCATACTATACTAATGCTATTCATTGTCAGTGTACATCACTTAAGTTTTCACATGATGACATTTAAGTTACTGTACTTAAAACTAAGTTTGAACCAACCCGCCTCGAGTAAGGGCGTTTGCTTACTCTGTGGGAGAAAAGGTGGGATAGTTACAGGCTGGTACTAATAATAATTAAAATACTAATAATAATTATTTTTATTTAAAAAAAAAAACACTGTTTTGACAAGGGTTTGTAGTTAAGGGTTTGTATTGTCTTTAATAATATCTACCATGAACATATCCTAAGCAAATCTTGCAGTGTTTCTACAAAGGACCTAGAATTTCGTTCCAATTCGTACATCTTGTGTTGTTTAAACACATGTTTGACTTATAATAAATATCAATTCTAAATACATATATTTCTATTAAGAAACGTTACAGAATAAAATAAGAGAGCACTTACTAACACATCATCAGCAAACAGTATCAAAAGAAAATCAAAGCGAAACAATTCGCTCTGGCGCCGCTGAGCAAACTTCGCTGCGTTCCCTAATATCGTACTTATTTGGGGTTAAACCGATGAAGTCATCAATTTGAATGAAATGTACTCCGGCCCGCCCTCTTCCCTTCGACTAATCAAAGAGTGCAAAGGTGAATACCAGTAGTACTATTATTTTAGGTACTTTTTTATATCATCTGATAACTATACCCGGCTTCTTAGAATGTTGGCTGAAATAGAATAGGAAACCCTTTATTTTACACCACAAAAACTTACTAATAATAATTTTAAGCTACATAGGGAGTTATAATGGGTGGCTTCATCTTTCTGACGTCCTTTGAATAGACTTACTAGAGAACGAGAAAGATATGGGGGATGTTTGTATTGTAGGTACCTATACTTGCTAAGTTATTTTGTATCAGGATTTTGAAATTGGCAGGTCATTACAGTTCAGCAAAGATTGGGCAGTTCAGCAAAGATTGGGTATTGAATTGGATATCATTTTGATCAGAAGTTACACTCTTTGTTGAAGGAACTTAGAAATGTCGTATACAATTCATCAGTCTAAACATGACCCAGGTCTATGACATTAGCAGCCTCATTGGTGATTGTGACTTCACGGTCGATAACCCGCTTTTAGCAGGAACCTTTAGACTTTCATAAAACTTTTCTAAACAAGCCATATATCCAAGATTCGAACAACAATTCAAAGTTCTAAGTCAATTAAATGACAAAACCACAAACTTAGTTCTGCAATTAAACAACACATGTTTGGACCCTCAAACAGAGTCAAATTCGAAGTCCAAACTTTGTCACAGAATAAATAAATAGTTCTACCAGCCCACACACATTAGGGCGTTCACACCCACTGGTGTCAAACCTTGTTCGTCGCACTCATTGATATACTGTATTTATTTCCACACTATAAGCGACGTTGTCTATCCACTTCGCACTTGTGATTTCCCCCGGGTAGCCTTGTTTAATAATTCAAGTCGTCCCATGTTCGGACCTTACCTTAGTTACAACGATACCGAATAATTAATTTACAAGTGCCTGAACAAGTTCGGGCTGACCCACTTGGGCTGTGACGTGCTGCGGTCCGATTGTTTGCTTAAATTGTTATTTTATTCTTCTTATAAACTTATATTATAAAGAGGTAAAATTTGTTTGTAAGTTTGTATGTAGAGGGTAATCTTCGGAACGAATGATCCAATTTTAAAAATTATTGCACTGGTGGAAAGACCGGATGACATAGGCTACTTTTTATCCCTGTAAACCCACGGGAACAGGAATTACGCGGGTAAAACCACGTGACGACTGCTAGTGGTTAATAAGAAACAACCAAAACAATTTTCAGCTGGTCACAAACATGTTTAATGAATATACCAGAATGTGGAGCAAGACAACCGTAGAATTGGTACACTGTAAAAAATTTTGTTAACAGAAATTTATCGCTTTTTTTCGCTTTTTGATTTTTAAATAAAAGTAGTAAACTAAATACATTTTCACTAAACATCTAATTAGATCAGACAGAAATGTTAATTTTCTAATGATTTTTACAGGATGTGGCTTGAATATCCTGTATAATTTAGATTTCACTAATTATATGAGTCATACAAACATACATTGAAATAACAACATATCTACCTTCTTCTCTACAAACACAACAAAAAAAAACTTGTAAGTAAGAAAAATACATTTCCAATAACAATAATATCGGCACTTTCGAACCCTTATATTATTATAATTCAAATAAATTTAACAAGGTCCCTTCTCAACGTGTTTCATACATCAATAACCCAAAGCATTACATACAAATGTAGCGAATATGTCATACGATAGGGTTACCATCCATAAGAAATGCGTTGGGACAGGTGTGCCTACGAACGGACCTTTTAGATGGCAGTCGGAATAGGAATTGATCGAATTTGTGTCACATCAATGTGAAGCAGAAATAAAGAAGAAAAATGTTGTAGGTGGGAAAAAATGTGTGAATTTCGGACCTGCTGGTCTGGTAGCCACGACCTACAGCTGAGAATTTAGACCCATTGTTCGGCTCCCAGGTTACCCAAACTAATGATTGTTGGGATTTGTATCTAAAATTGCTTAGGTGGAGTCTAATATTTGTGTCCGTTTGGTTCAATATGCTTCGGTTACATTACTCAACGCAACATTAATCCGAATACTTCCGATACGCAGAAGTGTGTATGTAGGTACCTACTACACCAGTGCCATGCTTTACGTGGAGCCTGTCTGGCCTCCACAACCCAGTAACTGGGTAACACGATAAGAAAATCGAGGTAAATGGAGATCAAATAGTGGGCGAGCCTATTGACATCAATCGGGCACAAATCCAGTCCACAAAAACATCCTACGTACATGGGTCTCAAACTTACCTAATTGTCAAAATGTGGGCGTTCAGTACTTTTGTTTTCTTACCTAACCTTTTGGAAAATATTATCGAAATATGTGTAATATTATTACTAACCTGGATTTACCCACGCAACGCAAGGTCTATCACCTTTTTGAAAGGTTGTCTGTAAGAAATCACTTTTAGCACTAAGGCCGCTTATTGTAACACCCTATGTAGCTTTTTATGTTATTATTTGTAATTTTTATGGGGTACATTAAATTAAGATATTGTTTTCTATTCTATTTCCTTTCACTTTACTCTACATGTATGTATGTAATAGTAAAATAAGAAGCCTGTTAGAACATAAACGTGTGAACCAAACAGTTCTTATTGTATTTTAATTCTAGTATACGGCACTCACGGCGTGGCGTCATGTATAGTTTCCTCTTTCGGTGATGTCTTCTATCTGTTAATGTATTCTGCTGGACGAACATATAAATCGGGTATTAATATTGACTTCCCAAGACTGACACTGAGAAATTCCAGATGAAAAAACTCAATAACTCGGGGCCTTATGGTTGTTTATGTAGGGCTTGCGACTAAAAGTGTTTAAACTTTGTTAGGAAAAACCTAGGCGGATGATGATGATAAAAAGCGATTAAAAAAGATATTTTATATCTTACGAAATCCCGAACTCATGGCCATTCTCCAAGTACACGTGTGTCATCCCCGAATAAGACCTCAGGTGCAATATTGCACACTCGTGCCGTGCGTTCCATGGCGACAAAGAATTACGCGCCGCCTTTAAATTTAGACCCGCTCCAAAATGTCGCCTTTATTGCATCTTCTGTGAATATGAATTTTCTCAACTTTATTCAAAGTATACGAGAAGTAAAGGTTTTTCGGTTATTTATGGCTTCCAATGCGTGCGCACGTGCAGGTATTGGTTTTGTTATTTTCCCCTAGACTGTGTGTATAAATCTTTCAATAATACTTATGTACCAGTTGCGGAAAAATACTCAGAAATGTGCACATGTGTCAAATAAGTTGGTAATTTTCCAGTAAAAGGTAATTGCAGGTTCCTACTTACTTTTCCTCTAAACCCAATATAAGAGTCAACTTTACATGAGCTCAATAGAGTACTTACTGAATCATGAGCAAAAGTCTACCACGTTTACAAATAATCCCTCCTTCTTTTTCTTAGAAAGGTGTACCTATCTAAGAAAAAAGGAAGGAAGGAATATCTTCTTATTTATTTTTTTGTTTTTAGGAAGATGTACTTATCTAAGAAACAAAAAGAAAGTAGGCATATTTTTACCGAGATAGACTTTCTCTAGTGAATCAGTAAGATCTCCTATAAGCTCATGCAAAGTTCACTCACCCTACGGACAAGTCCATTCCACCCTTGGGCCGCCTTTATGTCCCAATGTGTTGTACTTAAACACAAGCAATACACACCATAGAATAATGAAGATCTAACCTTTGATATCTTACTTCAAAAACACTCATAAGGTATCCTTCACAGAATTGGTTATACAGTCTGTAGCTTATGACGACGTTTTCCAGTAAAACACGAACTGTCAAAAGTTTCACAGTTCCAAGTTCAACGTTCCGTGTATCAATGGAAATCATTCGAGACTCCAGTCGCTCCCAGACCATTGATTTTTACGATAAACGTCGTACTACGAATAGTTTTTGTAACAACAGATGTTATTCTAATCCACACGATTTGGATTATTCCTTTGTTTCTGTGAAAGTGAAATTATTCGTGAAATTAAAGGAATCTAGCGGCAACGCCAATAATTTATTTATTTTGTGCATCAGACTTGAAAGCCGTTTTCATTAAATACTGGCTTGGGTTCACTACTCTGTCGATTGGTATCTTCACTTATGCACGACTGGAGAGTTTTCTGTGTGCCTTCCACCGTTTGATGTAAAGGTAAGGGAAATTCGAACTACTTAAAAAATGAATATACTCGATTTGGACAACTTGTTCATCTATTCTTCAAGTCCTAGTTCATAACTAAGTATGAGTGAAACTAATTGTGCTTAGTTTATAAATGAAACCCAAAACGCTTTATATTAGGTATTTGTATTACTTTCTGAAATATTAGAGCTTTTGATTTAAAACCTATTCATTCTTCCACTCTCTTTACGTTATACGTTCGTGACTGGAGCTTCGGGGGCCTAGACAAAATCAAATTTAACGATAGCGATAACGAAGTTAGATCAATCTGAAATGCATGAAATTAACGTAAGCTTTTATAATTCTTAACCTTACATTTCGGACCTTACTAACTTCGTTATCGATAAATGTATTGTCTATGCCGCATGAGCAGATTTCGCTGCCTTCTCATTGATTAGCTCAAAACGACATCAGCTATGTATTTTCAATAAGCCCGTGCAGTTAACGTCATCATTCTTCTTCCAATCCGCTTCTCCCACTGACAGCAGGTCTTCTAGTTCCGTACATCACTATTGGCCGCCATTTTATAGTAATTTCCTTCCTAGCCACATCATCATTCGTACTATCCATAACGTGTGCAGTTTGGAGGGAATAATTTACTTGCTTTTAATGAAAATCAGTATCAAGCCTATGGGGCAGTTCAGCGACCCATAATAGGCCATTAACTAGCTCGTACAAAAAACATGCCATAAATTAGCAGGCCACAGCTATATGTCTTGCTCCCCTAGTAAATTTCATTGCGAGCGATACCCCGTATTTAGTGCTAACCCATCGGCCCTATACGACTCCCATTATGGGATTGATGAACCCGTAATAGAAGGGATTTATATGTCTCATTGTATCCGGGATCGAGTTCTAGGGGATATTAGGTATGAGAATTAGCCCCATAAAATACGTGTAGCAACGGACACGCTAGCTTAAATTTATGTATTGATGAAGTTACAAGTTATATCCTACATATTCAGAAAGAAAAATTTGCATTTAATTTCCCCAAAAATGTTAGAGATAAAATTCCACAAACACAAAACGAACAAACTTTCGTGACAAAAAAAACGAGGAAACCTAAAGAAAACCTTATAAATCCGGGTCTCCAATAAAACAGGCAACAATGTATAAAGAAACTCAATTCGTTATATTTGATTTTATATTGGGATCAGTTGGTAGCCATTGAATAAATTTCCTGTATGTCAGGGCCGTGGGCCCATTCTATAAATCTCGCAAATTATATTCATAGACCGACAAACCGAATTCTGATGTTATCGGGCCATACAATGTACCATCAGCCTTGAGTACTAGATTCGCGAAGATACCTTGATCTGATAAGCTAACTTATGCGCTGTCTCTTCAAAAAATATTCACTTCCCTTATAACAAAGGAAGTCCTTGTACTACTACTTAAGGCCATATTTTAGTCATGTCATATTCGGAAAAGCTTGGTCATATATTCTGATGTCGTCTTTGTTCTGTTTTTGTCTTTGTTTTTTGCAAGTTTACTACTTTCGTGTAAAGGAGGAGTTTTGTGATTTATTTACATTGCAATCGTTTTTAAAAGCTTTTATTCATAATGTATGTACCAGCCGTAAAATATTTTTAAAATGTGATACTGTGTTCTAAATTTAAGTAATCTAAGCCAAGTATGTAAAATCTTACTATAGTACGTTCGCGTTAAGAATGCAGTAAAGTCATCATTATCCGTCGGCCTAGCCCCGCCCCCTAACCAATCAAATCTTTTCAAATTCATTTTTATAAATTCATTAAACTTAATCTTTTAAAATATAATTTGTTTGAATTTAACACAACAGTGGAATACACCTTTATCTTGCAGTTGCACTGCATTTTTACTGGATTCTGAACGCGAACGAACTATAAAATATTAAAAAAACTGCTTTTTTTCTATTTTAACCCTTAATTCATAGCCTGGTTGCATGTTTTATCTTTTTTTCCAGAGGGACCTGGCTTAATAATTACAAACAAAAGAGTCAGTCAAGGATTAAGTTAGGCTTCCTCAAGTCTTGAACGGTGGCCACCCATTACTTACTAAGACACTTCAGAAAGCATGTTCAGCAGCTGTTCCGGCTGTATGATCTTTGACAGTCGTTACTGTCAGGCAGAATCCCAAAAGCCTGACAGCCTGTCTTACCAAAGGATTGTCAGTCGTTTCATGTAAAATACTGGTATTCAGTTCCATCAGGTTATACTCTCGATCCAGTATAGTTGGGAAAAGGCTAGGCAGATGATGATGATGTTGAAAATTTACTTCCCAACATAGTCTGCTAAATATAGTAAATGATTATGTCAACGCATTTAAAATTTACCAGGAACAAAACCGCATTATAAAGCAGATTACTGAATTTTACCATTTCCACATAAACGATAGTAGTGAATAATTTAGTGGCCGCCAATTTAACAGACGAGTGTCTATTGACAATTTGTTGGTGTTTTGTTTGTCAGGATACAATAGTCCCCACTTATTTAGTGAATTCACAAAACGTTTTACTCGTTAATCAGTTCTCATTAGTTTTATAAAAGAGTTTATCGTTAAAATACGATTTTAATCCTGTTTTCGTGTGTGTCAAGTCGGTGACCTGTGTTGTCATGTTTAATCAAAAACATTTGAATAAAGGCATTTATATAGGAATTTTAATTTGTTATTACTACTTATTACCTGTAAATAAATAACATTTAAAAACATAACTTTTCCTTGGCTATCGGATAAAAATAAGACAACGGTTTCTAATAAGTTTATTTTATTCTAAACATCAAAATGCATGTTGAAGTATTATTCATACTCATTTTGTGGTCAAAATTATTTACAAAGTAAAAATAGAAAAAACAGGCCAAGAGCGTGTCGGGCCACGCTCAGTGTTGGGTTCCGTAGAATATGTAAACGAAGTTAAAAAAAATGCTTGCATATACGATTATACTACAAACTTAGTCCAGAAATTATTTTATACAACTTTTTGTCTTTTTTGTACAAAAACTGTTTCCATCCAAGTTCAAAAAAAAAATCCTAGAAAGTCTTTATAAAGTTCTACTTTTCAGATTTTTTTCATATTTTCTAAACTTATGGTTCAAAAGTTAGAGGGGCGGGACACACACATTCTTTTTTACTTTTGGAGCGATTATTTCCGAAGTTATTGACATTTTCAAAAAATGATTTCAGTAAACCCCTATTCATTTTTAAATACCTTTCCAACATTATATCACACGTTAGGGTTGAAATAAAAAAAAATCACGTCCCACTTTACATATAGGGGGGCTACCCTAATAAAGCAATTTTTCCAATTTTTATTTTACCACTTTGTCGGCGTGATTGACTCACATATTGGTACCAAATTTCAGCTTTCTAGTGCTAACGGTCACTGAGATTAAGCGAGGACGGACGGACGGACGGACGGACGGACAGACAGACCTGGCGAAACTATAAGGGTTCCTAGTTGACTACGGAGCCCTAAAAACCTTGAAGTAAAATGCGAAAACATAAAGCAGACATAACAGAAATGCTGTATTGTATCTGTACAAAATCCACTACAAAACGAGATACATGCTATATCCAAACTAGGAGTCCTATTATCTAAATAACTAGTGCGCCAGAAAGTCCAGCGACCGTTTGACACCGGTGTGAGTTCCCCCTTCATTGTGTCTGGATTTCTAAGCCCCTTTGAGGGTATTTGTTGGAATACTGGGTGCCTAGCAACAGTTGATGGATTCAGCTCTGCGTATGAAGGAGTTGTGCGTTTGCTTCCCTTTTCATTGTCAATCATGAACAGCAGCAGTGCGAAATAATTATGCAAAGTGTGGCCGTACTTTTGGTAATAGATCGTTAAAAACAACTTTTGTGAGAAAGAAAGCTATTAAACAAGTTCGTGGGAAAAGTGTATAGAAAATCTAACATTTAGATAGGAAATACCCTTTGGCCTTTTGGGTTTTGAAAATACGTCAATTTTTGTTTTTAGATTTATTTTTTTTGATATTCTAGAGTCTAAGTATAAACACATACTATAGTTAAAGAATAAATTAATGTAACCTCATAACTTCCACTTTACCTTCACCAAATCGATTAATATTTCCAGCCAGTACATTCAAAAGTACTCAAAAGAAACTTTTATCGTGTCTCCAACTCAAATAGTTCACTGTGACGTCAAAAATCAAACAAAGTAAAAGTCAAACATTGGCTACAAACGTTGGTAAACAAGGTGTACTGAAAGTCATGGCACGTGACGAGAACTTCTTATTGGAAGGTAGTTAGTGTAGAGACGGATACGGGTAGAATCGCCGCTATGTAGACTTGTGACGTAAGGTGAAGGAAAAGCTCTCTTGTATAGGTAAAGGTACAAGTCCTTCAAGGAAAAAGCTCCCTTTGACAAACTGACTGCCTTTTTTTATATAACTAATAGAGTCGAGATCCTGAGCAAATTATGCCAATTTGTAACAATATAGACAATTTATACAATTTGAACATGAACTGCAATGATGCCATGTTACAAATCGTAAGTCAATTTATACACCAATAATTTTGAATTAGTACAAATACTTAAAGGGCTCATTTTAAACGGTCTTCTCATTATATTTGCAAAGTGTCAATAAATAATATTCATAAACAGCAAAGTTATTAGCGTTTGTTTATATCCCAAAAAAGTCACCCAATTTATGGAAATATTGTACAGGCTATTCATGGCATAGTAGTATTCATTAATCGTCATCTCTCGCTCACGATCGCGTGATCTCGCTCAAGCATGCCCCGCCTCCAACAGCTGTTTTCGTTATTAAAGTTTAACTAAATAGTGGCATATTTAAAAATTGAATTTCGTTTTTTTTACTTTTGTTTACGCAAATATCAGTAACAGGTACGGAGACAGCCCAATTTTTTTTGTACTAATTAAAAAATAGTGGTGTATATTTGCTTAAAGATAGAACCAACATTGTCATAGTATAACTTTGGGTTTTATTCCGAATTTAAGACTTCTCAACTGGTAATACATCAAACAATTCTTCAAACTTGTCTACTAGGATACTAGAGTTGTAATGTATACATCTATCAAGATGCCACAATGTCTATAAAGTTCTATAACAAAATAATACCTTCCTATAACATGATCATTTCAATACGTTGAAACAAAACTCAATTTACCCCTGATCAAAAGTGGAGACACAAACAACGAGTGAAATATCTCTTACAAAAGTATCAGTTACTTCAGTAACTACATTTTGGTCGGAAAATAAAATTATAGAGTACCTTTTCGACGAAGGAGACCGTAACACACTCGGATCGCGATCCGCATACTAAATGTAAGGAAGCACCCACGAGAAAGGTTCCTGCATCGATTTCTTGAAATTTCTACCCTAAACACACTTACTTGGATAAAATATAAATACACAGTATATCTACATTTAGAGATCTTCTTAAAATACTTTCGCCAAAATAAACCAAAAACAAACTTGAGCAGGCATATTAAAGATAAAATGCAACTTATTTTGTTTCATAACAGACTGTCATTAAATTTATTACACGCATCACCATTTATAAAAGGAAATATCTGGCAACCGCAGCAACACTGTTAAAACAAAAGTGTAATTTTTACACTCCACTCACTAAGATACCGTTGATGTAGCTCTTTAATAGGGATCTAATATAAGCCCACATAAGTAGGCTAAAGTGTTTGAGATTTTATATCCCTACTGACCTGAAAAACAGTTGATCAGCTGCGGGTCTTCCCACGGTGCAAGAGTCATTCCGAGAAAATGGGTTAGCAGATATTATCCTTATGAGCTAGCAAACATATTGGGTTTACGATAAGAGTCTTACTTTCTGCAGTAAATGTAGGAAAATAAAATTGAGTAACATACGAATAGTACTAATTTAGGTAACCATAAAGGTAAGCAATAAAAGAGCACTTGTACATACTCAAAACTACTCGGATATATCGAATCTACATGGACCTACGATTTGCAAACTTTACGCGTTCCAAAATGGAAATCTAGTGAATGTTTTGAAGCAAATAGAACATCTAGATTCATGAGCCCATCAACTCCTGGCCAACACATAACACATATTTCAGTCGTTCTAAATAACGCAAGCCTTGATGCAGGGGATCCGACACATACTTCCATTACATACAAACAAAAAACTGTCGCAGTAGAAACATTCACGAACTGTGAAGGGAAAAAATAAAGGAGTAAAGTGAAGTCCCATGTCCACGGAACGTGCTGTACCTGAATACAAACGACAAATAACAAAATTGCTGCGGTCGGAACACTCGGGCCTTAGAAGGGGTCAACCCTTTGAAAAGCTTGAAATATACCCGACAATTTCTTGTGACTTAATTTGATGGTTTCGGGAACTTACAGAAGAAAGCGCGCTATTCAGTCTTTAGAAGCAAAGAATTTCTTGGAACGGCAATTTTATGTAGCTTGTCAAAGAGGTTTGTCTGATCAAAGTACCTACTTAATATCTTAACAAGGTTTCTGAGCACTAAGCACAATTTATCCCAACAATCCTGGTAATCATTCACCGTTATCCTAATATTTCCAGTCACAGATACAAGAATAAAAGGAGAATAAACGACGAAAAATTACAAAGCAAAAACGTTTTAAGAGTTAAGCCTCGCTCCTGATTGAGTGGGATAAGGTTGAAGGATAAAGAGCAAAGGTAAATCCCTCCTGACCAAACAGCACTTAAGTATGCCCACTTAACGTTGAGAGTACGAATAAAAGAGGCCTGGACCCAATACGACCGGCCAAAGTAAATAGATGAAATTTCTTTTCACTTGACTAAAGCTAAGTGAATGTGGACTGTGTTAATAAAATAATAGTGCCGCCTTATCGGGCGTTTCGTCTAATGCTCGCCTGTATCTGCAAAGGTTTGTGCGTACCCGAAAAAATACAAAGTTCTACAAACGACTTATCTAAATGGGACCAGACTTTACTTAGCTCGAACTTTGGACTTTCAAACTGAGAATTAAAACAAGTGTTCAAGTTGGACTTATTTTAACAAAATTTTTACTTACGTCGTGTAAATTAAAAAGAAATGTCAGCAATTCGCCGAGGTCTACTTACCGACATTTGTAAAACGAAAAATTGGGTCTGATGACTCTAAAAACGTTAAGACGTAGAATAAAAAGGCTGTTATCGGGAAATTACAGCAGAATGTTCCCGTAGAACTACACGCAATTATAGCCGTTTCGCTTTCAACAATACGAACCGAAATCGCGTAAGCCATTTAATTAACAGTTACATGAACCTTACAACATTTTGTGGTTTCCTTATCCTTTAATTACACTTTGATTAGAATCATGAATCTTATACGTTTGACCTCCGAATAAATAAGTACCTGCGTAAGGATGGTGTCCTTTTTTTCTTAATTAAGGTTTAACTGAATTTACGTAGGTAAAGGTTACGGAACTCAGATGAGGGAATAAATGAACCTAGTCCAGTAGGTAATAAGTGCTACCTCCTAAATTTGTTCGGTAGAAACGATATTTTATTCCAGAATGTATAAAACGCAAACGCTTGCATATAGATCTCACTTTTAAAAGCTATAACATTTTTATTTTTGAAACGTGGTCGCGTAAATCGCGTCTTTGAAAATTTTAGATAAATACTTGGTGGTTCTATAAATCTTCTATCTTTGATGTATTATTAAACTTTGAATCTTGGAAACATGATGTGGGTAGGTTGTATGTGTAGGTTATGATAGTTACTTCGCTTGCCGGTTTACTCTGAAATTATGTTGGGCCAGTACGTTCAAATCATGGCCGGAGGGATATTCTGTGCAGCGGCTTTACATTGGCACTTGGATTTGAGATCGATCGACGATATCCCATTTAACCCAAGACCAAATAAACTTCAAAAAAACGCTAGTTACATTGAGAACCATCCTTTTGAGCAATTAATTTGATTGTGTTGGGGTGCTTCAATTTTCCCAGGTTATTTAGAACCGTAGTAGTAATTTAAGATAGAGAAGGTACACATTGAATTCAAAAATTTACAGAAATAGTGGTAGATTTGTCGCGAATGCGATTGATAGGTACATACTTAATTTTTATACTACTTCTTCATTACTGTACTTAGGTACTTTATTGTTTTATAAAATTTTAAGAGGGGTTAGAACTTTGGGAGTGTTCATGAAGATGTGAAAATGACTAACAAACTTGAAACTGATTATATATTATTATCAGATTACTGATTATTTAACAGGACAGTCAAACAGTTACTCAAAGCCAAAATAACTTAAAACTTTACAGGGTTACCACCCGAACGCGTTTCTGTTCACCACTGTTCCCATTCCATTAAAATTTTTGGTTCATGTTTTCTTAACTTTTACGTTTTTAACTGATGTAATTTTTGCTTAAAATATAAAGGACCATGAAAAATTCACGTAGCGCTTTATTCTATATATGAAAGATGTAGCTGCCAGTCCTTGAAAGTTGGTAAACACCAATGTTACCAATAAATATCGTTCATACCTCCCCAGTGACACAACAGGAACTTTGAAACAAAGATAAAAAGAGACTGCAATAATCAATGGTCCATCACGTGCGTCCTGAAACCTGAGAGAGATGGGACGTTTGTTTAACAAGCTTCTATTTACAGTAACCGTGGTGAAAGCCCGGCTTGAACGCCAACTAAATCTTTAGGGAACCGATCAGTAAACGTAGAGACGTTTAAAAACGGTGCAGACTAATCACAGATTGGGGTGTGTTGGAATAGAATTGGATGCGTTTTATTTATTTGTTACTAGCTACACCCTGTGCGCGTTACTACGCAATGCTAACTAAAATAAATTTGAAAATTTGTCGTACCAGCTCAAATCCTTCTTTGACTCATGCATGCACAGCAACTTTGCTAAAGCTTCAATAAAGAACATACAGGCAAACATTCATTTTTATATATTTATTCTAATTAGAAACTTTGTATGTCGTGATGGTTAAGACGGCTTCTTTTCCTGAACGAGGTTGTAGTTCAAATCTGAGCAAGTAGGTACCAATGTGACTTTTTCAATGCATATTTATTTGTTCAGTTTATCTTGAGACATTATTGACGTGAAGGAACTTGGACTTATCTATACTAATATTTTAAAGATGAAAGATTTATTTTAAGTACGAAGTTACACTATCCCCGAGTGACATAGGTCACTTTTTATCTGTCTATTCCTTTATACGGAAACGAAAATACGCGGCTGAAACCGCGTGAAGTACACTAGTCGTTGTTATAAAAGTTGAAATAGTTAATCCGCGTTGTAAAAGCATGGTGATGAATACTCGTGCCTGCTCTGTGTGAGAAGAAGCGTTTTCCCTGTGGGAAAGTGTAACAGGCTGGTAGTATACGAGCATATTATAATAGTTCACAATTTTTTATGTTCATCTATGTTATTTGTACTCTCAACTAAAATATAACAAGGAATAATTTAGTTTAGGTAAACTAAAAATAACACAAACAGTGTACGACCGACCGAAACATGGTCATTACATTTAATTATACAAACATTTGGGTAATGTTTTTACTTAATTAAGCCTTATGTTGTAACGGGTGATAATTGCAGATGCTGAGTGATGATTAGTTATAGGAACGTAAACACTTAGGTATTCGTAGTAGAGGTAAAAACGTGCGATTTTTATTTTTTTTAAACAAAGATAAGTATTTTTTTTTTAATTATTATAAACCAGTGCTTGACTGCAACCCCACCTGATGGTAAGCAGTGATGCAATCAGTGATGGTGAAGCGCACTAGTTTATTAAGAGCCTATTCACTCTAGCCTTGAAGACACCTAAATTATAATCGGACGGGAAAACCGCAGCAGGTAAGTTGTTCCAGTCCTTCGATGTACACGGTATAAACGACGAAGCGAAACGCTTTGTCCGAATCGTGGGAGTGCCAACGATGTAAGGGTGGACACTCGCCGTACGCCGGGTTGTCCGATGGTAGAAAGGTGATGGCGGAATCAAGTCATGTAATTCCCGTGCACACTCTCTAAAATGTATCCTATAGAAAAACGAAAAAAAAAAACAAATTCTAACATATACTCAATACTCCTTAAACCTCATTTATATAACTTTATAAATGAGATCATTATGGACCCTGTATGGCACAGCAAAAGAGAGGAACTTACTTAACAACAACATCCTCCATCAGTGAAAATAGATTTGAAGAACTGCTGTACTAGGATCCATCCCACACTAGAAGATATGCAGCGATTGTTCAGGTAGAACATTTTGTTTTAATAGCAACTTGATGAAACGAAAGAAAATGCTCACTATTGTGATGTTTTATCTGTCTACCTATAAGGTTCATGAAATACAACCCGCTGACAGGTAGACGGACAACAAAGGCACGGTAATATGAAGGGTACTTCAAACTAAAAATTTAAATATATCTACTGTCTTCATAGAAAGTCGTATACAAAGAAGAAACAAATTCCAACACATCTTCTGAAGCCAATTCAAATTTTGAAAGTAAAATAAAATTCATACCTACATCATACAAGATTCAATTTAAAATTTCGCCGCCGTATTTCAGTTCGTACATAGTAACGGAAATAAAGCCTGAACCGTGTCCAAAGCGGAACATTGGCAGACACATGTCGGTGTTTAGTGCTGGGACGTGTCAACCTGTGTCCTCGTGTTAAATCTGATGGCCATAGAACTAGCGGAAGACCTTGTTTTGACTTTTGTGACGAAATTAGACCTGGGGCCTCGACAAAATCAAAAACACAACAAACAATAACATGTATATTCCAAATTCAAATTCAAATATATTTATTTGTGACACATAGGTATAATGTTTAATTACATGGTGTTCAATATAAAGAGTAGGTATCGCTATGCGCTGCTTTGCAAGGCGTACAAAATATTTCCTTTACAGGTGTAAAAAACATAATTCTACGTACTTAAATGTCTAGGCTAAGTTTCAAAATGGAAACTACTAAAATCTTTGTTACAAAATAAAACATATTCCACAAATTGAATTCACATTTTACCATCTCGTATATCATGTTTTATGCAAATAAATAAATGATATTGTATTCTATTCTAAAGTTAAATTAACGATAACGAATTTCAATAAATCCAAAATATGTGGAATTCGGCATTTTGAAAGCTTATGGCAATTCCATACATTTCAGATTCATTGAAGTTTGTTATCGTTAGTGAAAATGTAACTTTGGCTAAGCCGCGTTTAGCGGAATTTAGTCAAGTTACGGAAATAAAAAAAGTTAATGAATTGTGTGTACAGTAGAACATTGACTGACGTGTTGATGTTTAGTGCATTCCCGTTTTTTGCGTCCAACCAAATGTCTAGAGTGAACTAGCAGAATACTGTGTTTTTGGGATTTACATATATATTAATTCTCATTAAGAACCTTTCTGTGACAAAAACACTGTCTGATTTTCAGAGCTATTCCGCAAGCAGTTACTATCAAGTTCACTTCTGTATTCAATAAGTACCTATCTGCAAAAAAAATACTGTCTATATACATGAAATAAGACAAAATGTGATGTTGACGTAAAATTTCATGATACAAATGTCCCTTGTAAAAACACAACCTGAAGACGACCATTTATGAGGAAATTCCTCTTTTTCTTAAAAAAACAATACTAACTAAATAATTTCTACTATTGAAGTATCCAGTTGGTTTAATCTTAATATGATGTAGCTGCATTAGGCTTACTTTTTCCATTAAACATAATTGTTTAGTGGAAAAAGTAAGCCTAATCCTAATTCGAATCTCCAACCGCTATCTCTATGGCCTTAAGCTTATTGCTCGCAATTGTCGGCAAAAATCTCATATAAATATAAAACTTTCACATTCACTGTTGTAGGATTTCATATACATACAAATAAAAAGGTATAAATATATTGTAAGTCTAGTCTGCCAAATAATAACAATAGGAAAACGTACTTGTGTCCCAGAATAGCTCTAGTTTATTTGTGTTTTAGTAGTCTTACATACAAAGGCACTGTATGCTCAAAATGTTTACATTATTGGCATAAAATGTGAGACTAACATAGCAACCAAAGAATTGGGTAGGTAAGTATTAAAGAAGTTTTGTAGGGAGAAGTTAAGTTTTTTAACTGGTAGGTACCCTGACGATTTCCTTTCTAAAAACTAAATGTAGGCTATTTCTTTCTTTCTCTATCATTAAACGATATAGGAACAGAATTTAGAAAGAGCTGCAAGTGTTAGTTAAACTAAGTGCCCAAACAAACATAATATTTAATATTTGATTCAAAAGCAAACAACAAAAAAACATGGCAAAATTCCAGATTAAAACTAAATTGACATCTCGAGCCTTTATTTTTCAGGGTCAGCACTTTCTAGAGTTTTTTGGAAATATCGATTATGTTTGGATAGACGCTTTAATATAATTCAAATAGATAGCTCTTCACAAAACTCTGTTCTTTATATACCTGTGTCAGAAAGAGATGTCAGTTCTGTAGTTTCACAATTCAAACAACAAACATCAAGACACTTCCGTGCCTCGGAAAGCACATTAGGCCGTTGGCGCTCTCATTCGTAGATCTTTGACAGTTGTGTGTAATAACTCGAAAGACTGACAACCAATTTAACCATTTTTTTTTTTTTTCCCCTTTTATTTCTCTATTAATACAATATGCTCCAAACATCATCAAAGGGAACAGCAGAACAAAAGCCGTCCCGTTCAGAGTCCGATATTCAAAAACTATGTGCAGATGAAGGCATTACGACGGACATGACAGTTAAAAACATTACCCAGCGCGCAAAACGACGCCGCCCTTCGGGTGACCAATCCGACTCAATTAATGAGCTCAGGAATGATCTGATGGAAATGATTAAAGAACTGGTAAGTTCCCAGAACGCACGTCTGGACAAATTAGAGTCACTAATAACAGACATTAAATCTCAATACACAAAAATAGCGGAAACTAATTTTGAAATCGAGAAATCTGTGACGAGTATATCGGATCAGTTAACCTCCCTAGAAATAAAAATAACGGGTTTGGAACATGAACGTAATGTCATGGCCACAAAAATGGGCTCCCTTGAAGAAAAGTTAGAATTCTTAGACCGGAGTTGTATTAAAACCTGCGTTGAAATACGTAACGTACCAAAATTGCCACGTGAAAACAAGAGTACCCTTTACAATGTCATACAGCATCTTTCAAGACAACTAGATACAGACATTCAAGTATCGGATATTCGAGATGTAACAAGGCTGCCATCCAAAAAGGAAAGCAAGACCTCTAACATTAGCATTGAATTCTCGAATACCCTCCAAAAAACTAATTTCCTGTCTTCAGCAAAACTATTCAACAACAAGAATCCCGATAATAAAATCAATACTACACACTTGGGCCTTGACTTACCACGAACACCTGTATACATCACCGAGCAGCTTACTTCGCAGTCCAGGAAACTGTTTTACACTGCCCGTAATTTTGTCAAGACACATAACTACGCCTTTTGCTGGACATCAAACGGACGCGTCATGATTAAGAAGAACGCTGATAGCCAATATATTATAGTAAAATCTGAACAACAACTACAGCACCTTTCATCGCAAAATAATGAATGACTAGCTGTGCACTGCAAATGTCCTTTTCTTATTATTTTTTTGATTTTTTGTTATTTTAACTTTAATTTATTTCTTACCTATAATTTGTCTACAAACGAAAACACTGTCACACAAATACACACACACATAATCCACACTATACATCCTTACTCATCACAAACACCACACACACACAATTCCCATACCAGAAAATTAAAAATAATATTCCAGCTCTTCAAAAAACCTTTGACCCTCACCTTTATCTTTAAAAATGATCGATAATAACATTGCACTAATGGATAATATTGACCTAACCTCTGTTTCGGAATCATACTCTTGTAGTCCAGAGCAGGCTCAACTATACCTCAGGCATCCACATAACTACCTAAAAATTTTTACACAAAACATAAGATCTATAAACCGAAACTTTTTAAGCTTACAAACAATTCTCCAAAGAATTTCAATAGATTGTGACATTATAGTTTTAACCGAATGCTGGCTCTCGTGTACCAGTAACACAAACATCCCTTATTTAGATAATTATACAATGTTCCGTACCACAAAACATTTAAACCAGAGCGATGGTGTCGTGGTTTATGTCAAGACTGACCTTAACTGTACTTGCAAAGAATTGTCGTTGAATAAGTCTGCTACCGGGTTAGTGTTGGAGCTGGGGTTGGATATAGCTTTACTTTGCATCTATAGATCACCGTCAAATACAAACACTAATTCATTTACTTCCACCCTTAATGACATATTGCCGACCTTCTCAATATTCAAATCAGTTGTTCTTACTGGCGATATTAATCTAGATATAAACTCACTTTCTCTTGAATCACGTTCTCAAGAATACCTCAATATTCTTGCCTTTCACGGTTTCCTTCCTGCTCATACCTTTCCCACTAGAGGTCCCAACTGCTTAGATCATATTATATTAAAAACCAAAATACCGACAGTCTCACTTGTTTTCAACACCACAGCCACAGACCACTACTCATCGCTGCTGGGCATGCATGTTAAAAAAACCGGACACATTGCTATCTCTACCGTTACAAAAGTAGACTTTGTTAAACTTGATCTATCAATGGAAAAAATAGACCTGACGCCCATCTACTCTATAGATGATGCCAATATTGCTACTGATACTCTGATTAATGCTCTGAATGTAGCAATATCCGGGAGTACTGTGTCTCAATCACCAGCTAGGAAAAAAATTCTAAAGCCATGGATCACGCCTGGGCTGCTACGTTGCATGAAACACAGGGACTCACTACATAAAGCAGTGAAAGCTTCGCCTGGCAATACTACTCTCGTAATATCCTACAAAAGATACAGAAATTTTTGTAACAAAATTTTAAAAAAAGTTAAACGTCATTTTGATAGTGAAGAGCTCAATAAAGCTGGCAATAATCCAAAAGTTCTCTGGGAAACCATTAAAAGAATCACAAACACCCCAAAAACATTAAACTCATCCACACATTTACTACTACACGAAACACCTACTCAGTCCTGTAACATAGTAAATAGTTTTTATGTGGAAATAGGTAAGAACCTCGCAAACAAAATTACACACACCTACGCCCTGCCAAAGACAACCATGTTACAAAGCATTAATAATTCGTCATCATCATTTGCTCTAGGTGAAACAGACACGACCGAGATTATATCTGTGATTAACTCTCTCAGGACTCATGCTGCCACCGGATGTGATGGAATTTCACCCTTAATTTTAAAAAGATACTCCTCCACTTTGGCACCTGTACTAAATTACATCTTTAATCTCTGTTTCCAGACTGCGACCTTTCCAACTTCATTTAAAAAGGCGATCATACATCCGATCTTCAAGGGTGGGGATAAAAAGTCCGTAAATAATTACCGCCCCATCGCGGTTCTTACTGCCTTATCAAAGGTCCTTGAGAGATTGATCAATAAGCGACTAGTAAACTACCTTGAAAAATTTAACTTGATCTCTCCCCAACAATTCGGTTTTAGACAGAACAAAAGTACTACTGACGCGGTACAAGAGTTAACGGGCTATATTGTAAACAAACTAAACGCCCACAAAAAAGTTCTTACCATATTCCTTGACCTGGCCAAAGCCTTTGATACAATTCCGACTTCAACACTTCTAAACAAACTTGAAAAATTAGGTATCAGAGGCTTACAGTTACAGTTCTTTCACAGTTACCTTACAAATCGAACACAAATGGTTAAAATAGGTGATCATACAAGTGATGACCTTCCAATTTGTTACGGTGTGCCACAAGGTAGTATCCTTGGGCCGACTTTGTTTCTTGCTTTTATTAACGACCTTTGTAATTTGAACATCACTAATGCTAAAATCGTGTCATTTGCAGATGATACTGCACTTACTTTTTCAGCCAACTCATGGTCAGAGCTTCAGAACTCTGCACAACATGGCTTCAACTCTGCAAATGAATGGCTACTTTCTCACACTCTCACATTAAATACATCAAAAACAAATTTCATAACATTTTCTACTTCACCTAAGTCACAGCCCAAAATTCCAATTGTCATATATGCTCACTCATGCCACACACATTCTCAGATACCTCTACCCTGTCAGTGTCCACTTATTACTCGCGTTGACAACATAAAATATCTGGGAATAACATTAGATCAATTTCTTAACTTCAAAACTCACATTAATCTTCTTACAAGCAGGGTTAGAAAACTCATTTATATTTTTAAAAATCTACGTCACGTGGCCACGTCAGCTGTAATACGTACTGTGTACTATGCTTTATGCCAATCTATTGTGACGTACGGTATTGTATGTTGGGGTGGCGCCGCTAAGACGACATTAAAACAGCTAGAAACAGCCCACAGAGCAATTTTGAAAGTAGCCACTTTTAAACCAATTATCTACCCAACAACCACCCTCTACGAAGATTGGAAGGTCCTTAGCGTCAGACAACACTTTGTCTTGCAGACCATTCTTCTACAACACCGTCATACGCCTTTTATTGCAGTCACAAAACGTCGAAAAGACATGATCTGCACTATCCCACCACCGTACTACAGATTCACTAAACGATTCTTTTTTTACCTAGGACCATACCTGTATAACAAACTTAGCAGAAACTTGCCTATTTATAGCTTACCATATTCCAAGTGTAAATCTACCGTTCACTCTTTTCTTCTTTTAAAAAGCTATGACGAGACTGAGGATCTCTTAATATCTACCACATAACTTCTCGTTTTACCCACAACAAATTTTAAATAGTACAATAATAATTTCATAAACACACTCAAACACACATCACATACACACCCGCACTCACAAACAGCAACCACTCGTCCACACACAGTACACAAACATCATACATTCACGCATACTCAATCATGCATGACTCTCATAAAACTATCCCATTTGTACCTACTGTTACTTTAAACTTACTTTTTCACCCAGACTTTGTAATCAACTTCATTGTAAATGCAGACTTAATCTAGTAAACATTTTTACACGTTGTATAATAATAGTGTATTTAAGTAAACTAAGTACTTGACTCTGGAGAGAACCCGTAACACTATTGTTAATTACTATTTAAGATCTTTTTTAGGGAGGCAAACTGTCACTCCTTAACACAGGTTGCTCTGCTACCTAGCTAGGAGAACAGTGGCTCACCCCAACTTATTATTTGTTAGTTAAGTCCTACGATAATTTAACTCACTAACTCAAATATGTTTAACTCACTAACTCAACCAAGGTTTCTTGTAACCCAGTAACTATAAGTTGCTCAGGTGATAGGCAATCTCTCTAAAGAAAACTGTGGTATCCAGCTGTATCCAGCTAGACTGGAAGCCAACACAACGCAGTTTGGAAAAAGTTAGGCAGATGAGCTACTAACCTTTTAATCGTGTCATCGTTTCATTCATGTAAACTTTGTAAATTTTAATTTTGTTATCATTTTAATTTTTATTATTGATTATACATGTGCTGTGCACACCTATAAGTGATGAATTCACCGCAAAGCTGTTGAAATAGAATATATTTAATGTGTAATTATGTAGTGAATAAGTCGTTGGTGTGTCAATAAATAAATAAATAAAAAAATCGTGTTATTTAGAGGCACAATAGAAAGACAATGACAGCGCGGACACTGGTGTTCTCTTGGGGTTTAATAAATTAATTAATTACCAATCTTTTAGGAAGAACAAGTACTAAGTGACCAACATTTACACTAAGGTGAACTCTGGAAACATGGAAAACAAATCACACATTAATTTGCTCACATTTATGTTCGAGCACTTTTTTATTATATTTCAAGTCAGCCTGTATTTTCACAGGCTTCATTTTTCAAAAGTAAAACTTTTCAAAAGCTCCACGTCCTTTAGTCATCGTCAATGAAAATCCGTGTTAAAAATTCAAAACTCATTTCGAAGACATTTAATTTAAAGTTTCAAAGTCTTTTTGCCTCTAGTCATGAACTTAAATAGTTGGAAAAGGATTCTCAGTTCATTTTATTCGTTCGCAGTGAAGTGAAGTTAATCGATATCTTTCAAAAGTTAAGGGTGTTTCATTTAGCGTGACTACAGACCAGACTAGTGAGCGATTAGTTAGCTCGGTCAGTGTCCGAGCCGTCCGAGGCAACTATGTTTATTTTCGTAGAATTTTTAACTAAGTGCACGATAGCTGCTAAGTGGTTTCGTGAAACAAAGTTGACGTTCGCCGACTGGAGTGAACTTACTAACGTTTTGGCGTGCCTTACTAGAGGTTTTTTCGTTTATTGTGATGCTTTTAGGCATTTTTTTACTGTAGTTAGAATCATACACTTGCTCTTGAGATAGACTGTAAACAATTTCAATGTTCACTGCGTTATTTTCCTGCATCTAATCATCATCAATATTTTCAAACGCGTTGATGATATAGGTATGCCATTAGAAGCTGTAAAGCTACTAAAATAGATGCTGAATCTATTGTCAACAAATTACATTTTTTTTTATATTTCAGACGCCGTGCGCCGCGCCGTTGTTTTGGTGACCTTCAAACGGACTTAGAATACTGAATATTGGTATTAGTTTATACGCTGTTTTTATATTTTACTTGAATTGCTTCTAAGTGAAATACATTTTAACTAACTCCCCGAATACACACACAGCTAGAGGCACTAGCACGTATACTTATTGTTCTTGCTATATATATTTCAATCAAATTGTTATATGATAGTTGTATTTTATTGAAAAAATCATTCACATTGACTTCTCTTTTACTCCCAGAATTCGTACTAGACACAGAGCATTGAAAATGTAAGGAAACACTGTCTCAAACAAACAGACTTAATTTTCTTGTACGTAGCCGAAATAAACGTAGGAATTCACTGTTATACCCGTACCGCTTCAATATTTCGTTCATACGCGTACATACACTGTGGGTACTTATGTAATTATTTCCTAAATATTTAGACGGGCGGCGAACCTTCCCCATAAACTTGGGTAAGTTATGGCTGCCCCGGCTCGTAACGAGAACGCCGTGCCAACCATATTGCGTACGCCCCAGTGTATTTTTTTAAACCTTCATGTTTCTCCCTAATAACCGAAGTCACTTTAATACCGAAGCGGATTTATGTTTGCCTAGTACTCGGGAAAATTTCCTGTGGCTGGTATGATGTTCGCGGAAAACTTTGTTTCATTCAAGACTAGAAAAAATTAAAGCAACTGCAGAATTTTGAGTTCTTTTTTTTTACTGCATTCAGTTTTTACACTTTTGAAAAGTATAACTAATGGGGCTGTATTTCTAAATAGGGACCAACAAAAGTATTGCCATTCAACCTGGCAATATCGCAAGTGTCTGAAAAAATATAATAGTAGGTAAAGTACGAAAACTTATAAGGCCTTTTTGTTGTCCGTCTACCTACTATTCTATTTTTTTTTTCTATTAGATATTGGTTGGTCGATGATGATCGTCATACAATCAATCTACACTGCGGCACTTTTCCTGATGACAGCAGTTAATATGAATGTTTTTTTTGAAAAATCCGATTTCTGTTTTAACTGTAACCAATAAACACTTTGGCCCATAAAATATTTCTGATTTGGTGCCCCTTAGCTATTACCTACCTAATTTGAAATCTGTCATCAGCTTATCAAACAAACTACTTATCACGTGAAGAGTCGTTGAGGTAGTCTGTTACTCTTTGCAGAGTTTACGTAAACCACGTTTACGTAATTCACTGTTTCACACCGTCAATGTGCAAATAGGTGTTGCTACCCAAAATCCAGCCTATATCCACATCATAACTTCGTATATAAACTTGATCATTAAACTTTATATCACAAGTATTACGATACTATAAAGCCGTTCATATATTAGCCTGTTTACTTCACGCAAATATTCCCTACGTGTTGGTAGACCTTTGAAGGTCGGAAAGGCTTGCAATATTTCGCTGGTCCACAATACCACCTCGTAAAACGATCTCAGTTATGCATGGTCACACGTTCCCGTGGCCAGCAGCCCATTTCATATGTTTACTTTAACATGCAACTGCCGAGAATTTCAACTTCGGCCAACGTTACGCCAAAGTGTCGGTTTGTGTACCGACATAACTAGTTATTTACCACCCGATACCTAAGGTCTGTTGTTTAGTTTTGATCAAGATTGTTAGTAGGTATTCAATACCTTTGATACGGGAATGAGATTCGCATGATTTCAGTATGGATTTTAAAGCGTTCTCAAGCTTTAATTGGGGTGTATTTTCCAACCGATCGATGCTCAAAGAACTGCTCCTGACGACTGCCCCGGGAAAGTTTCGAGGGTTCTAAAAATTCTCCCTGCATCGCCCCAGGCTTAACCGTGCACATGGGGTCTGACAAGGCTACACAGAAATATTACCTGAATGTCTGATTGATCCAATTTACTATGAAATCCTAACATGATTATTTGAGTTTATTTTAAGAAGGGTGAATGCTGACGTGAGCAACTTCAGACAAGGGTTGGTAACGTATTTAGAAGAAAACATGTTACAACCGATGTAAGGTTTCTTGTATCCCTTTAGAGTACAAATTGAGCACAATTGCTCGCAAAAGCACTTGTAAATCTTACTAATTTACACATGTTTCACTCCTGTACAATAATGTAAGCGTACATAATGTTCCCAACCGCGCTTAATGTCGCTTAAACAAAATATAACTTTCCAGTGACCACGGTGTAAAAAACAAAAACACATGTCCCCAGTTTAGAATATAGTTAACTTAAAAAACTGAAAACGAAAAAAAGCTTATCACGACCGTGGCGAGATTAAAACAATTCCGTGGAAAACTCCGGTTTTATATACAGTAGGGTGATTTCTGTGTGTGTGACGTTGCCGACGTAGTAGGTAAAAGGGGTTGTGTTGCACTAACTTAGCCGACTTTACGATATGCGGCGGTCGCGGTGTCTCCAAAATTAGGGCTGTGGTTGTGTTTCAAAAATAGTCGGAACTCTCTGGAGCGTCGCGGTGTACTGTGCTTGGAATTTGTAAGTTGAGGTGGGAATGAAAAAGTAATGTTGTGTGGTCACTTTATAGTATGTTTCGCGTCGAATTATGCGGTAGGTATGGTGCGGTGGATTTATATGGCGAGTGTTATAGAAGTTTCACTTTGTTTTTGGTATGAGTAACATCGATTGGAATGTCCTTGATGTGGTGGTGTTTAGATATAAATTAACATGTTATCAAATAGTCTTACGCCCGATATTAATATTCTATCTCAATCCAAATCCCTATCCTTTGTTTTTGACGGCTGCTTCTGAGTGGACATCTTTAAGACTCGGATAGGCGAATTCGGTCGTTGATTGGTTACAGACAAAGATCGGGATCAAGATAGCAACCGAGATAGATTATTAATATCCAGCGTTAGACTATCGTATTTACACAGAGCTAACTTCGTAAATGTTATAAATTATTCAACTGTTTAACCGGGTGCAACTGAATACCAGTGTTTTACACAGAGCGACTGCCTGTCAGACCTCCACAACCCAGTTACTGGTAACACGATACGTCTTGGTTAAACTGGTTGTCAGACTTTCGGGCTTCTGACTATCAGTAACGACTGTCATAGATCTACAAATGACAGTCAGAACCAACGGCTTTACGTGCTTTCCGAGGCACGAAGGAGTCTTGATATGTAATCAATGGTCACCCATCCACGGATCAACCTCATCAAGCGTAGCCTTACCTTCGATCGATCCGTGAGGCTGATATTATTTACCCACAAGCTTCTCTTCCTCCTTATCAGCTCCTCATCATCTGCTAATGTTTTAAATTATTTGTAATAATAATGGAGATTCGCAAGAGCAAACGTGCTCGGAGGAAGGAAGCATTCCAGTAACGTGCTGGTAGGGATCTTGACCGTACTTCCAGGATTGTCCTGATAGCCGTGGAATGCCTCTCCACTCCTCAAGCACCTCAGGTTATGTTGCCCTCTTGTCGCTACGTCACTGTGCGTCACACCGTTTCAGGGGGCCCATTACTGAGTGTGCAAGTCACCCCCTGCCATTTTATTCGTGTATTATAAAGCATTGATGAGGCAGGGGCCATAGTCCTTCCATAGTACTAGGTAACCAGTTCACCTTATCCACCCCTAACCTATAGCCCAATACATTTGTTGTTTTAGTCTACAATAGTCCTGCACTAGTCGTAGGTTTTCTTTGGGTGCATTTGCATAATGCATACAGGGAAAATCTGCGATGGCCTCACTGCATTAAAAACGACAAAGGGCCTCTGCGAGTTGGCTTAGGCTCCTCGTACGCCTTCCAAAGGTCCGGAACCCAAGGGTTCCGAGAAATATAAGCTCACAAAAATAATAATAATTATTTATTTCCAAAAAAACTTAGGTACCTACCTAATTAAAATTTTGCCTGGTTGGGATTTAGAAAATCCAAAAAATTAATTAAGAACGGCAAAATCTATAACAAAATTAGAATGATGACACAGTTATCTGATCTGTCGACGTGTCTGTTATCGGTGACAAAGTTCTGACACGCCAACTGCCGTGTCAATTACACTTTATTCTAATTGAAAACAAAGGTCTCCGCTATCACTCTAGAACACTTAAATGGATTAAAGGTTATTGAGCTCGTGACACTTAACCGAATTAATATATAAACTGATATAATAAAGAGGACAGACTTGGTCTTTGACTAACATCCTAAACTCCAAACTGAAGGTTTGCCAACGTGCTATGGAGCGCAGTATTCTGGGTGTCAAACTCACAGATCGTATTCGAAACACCACACTGCGCTCCAAAACACAAATAGTCGACTGTGCACGAAAGGCTGCTGAACTTAAATGGGACTGGGCAGGACATGTCTGCCGCATGCCGAACGAGCGATGGGCTCGTAAAACCCAGAATTGGTGCCCTACAGTGACACGGGGCCGCGGCAGACCATGAAGGAGATGGCGGGACGACCAGGATGTCTTCCTTGAGAATTGGAGAGAGGTGGCGCAGAATCGCGACCGATGGAAGGAATGGAGGGAGGCCTTTGCCCAGCAGCGGGACAATTTGGGCTAAATAATAATAATAATAATAAAGAGGAATATTTTTTTTGTTTGTTTGTAATTTAATAATATAATCTGTGAAAGTGCTGATTTAACTACAAAAATTATATAATTTAAAGAACACTACGTTTTAAGTAAATTGTCTTACGCTATACACTACTATTTTTAATTAGTACAAAAATGGGCTGTATCCGTACCTGTTACTGATCATTTTGCGTAATCAAAAGTAAAAAAAAGAAGTTCAATTTTTAAATATAAATAGTAAAATAAATAGACAGTGGCTATTTAGTTAAACTTAAATAACGAAAACAGCTGTTGGAGGCGGGGCAAGCTTGAGCGAGATCACGCGAACGTGAGCGAGAGATGATGATTAATGAATACTACTATGTCATGAATAGCCTGTACAATATTTCCATAAATTGGGTGACCTTTTGGAAAATAAACAAACGCTAATAACTTTGCTGTTTATGAATATATGAATATTTTTTATTGATACTTTACAAATATCATGAGAAGACCGTCTAAAATAAGCCCTCTAAGTATTAATACTAATTAAAAATTAGTGGTGTATTTTATGCGCCTACACTCTACACTACACCACTAAGACGAAGGATATGGCACTAATGACACTACCTTTACGAACAAACTCAAAGAACTATTAACCAAAAAAGCATACTACACAATAAATGAATACATACAAGACAAACAAATATGACATACAGGCACCGTACACTATCCAAACAATTGACATTGAACGTAGATGGTTAAATTAATATAATAATAATAGTATTAATAAATAATGTAATTTAATATAAATAATTATAGGATTATGATATAAACGATCTCAAAAATATTTTTTAAAATTTAGTTGATTATTATTAAGGACATGTTTATAAGTAATTGTTGATTTATCTCGTATTAATTATATTCTGTAAAACACTAATTTTAATTTTATACTTTTTGCTGTGCCCTACAGGGTCCGTAATTGTACTCTAGCTTTAAGCCCATTGTAAGATCTCAACACATTATGGAATGCAAATAAAGATATGAATATGAATATGATGGAGTAGGTGTTCCAGAAGACCAAGTATGCGCCGAGTGTGCAGATGCTGGTAGACCTGTCCTAAGCCCTTGGCCCTTGGCCTGGCTTTGGCCTCGGCCCTGGCCTTCGCCCTTGGCCTAACTTTGGTCTCATCCCTGGCCCTCGCTTTGGCCTTACTACAGATTACGCGAAAATATTCACGCTGGTGGAAAATAATAAAACTCAATTAATTTTCATGGATATTACAGTATTGTTTTGTGTTCATTTACATTACCAGTGTTGGGATTGATGGAGTTTATCACCTGTCCACAGATCTGAGACATGGTGCGCTGGACGTTAGTGAGGGTGATAGGGTCTGCACAAGTCTTCCTCCGCTCGGGCAACAGTAGAAGCAAAATACTGAGTAAGTGTTTAACAATTTTGTGAGACGATTAATAGTATTATACTGTCGAACATACCTACTGCTTGCTGTGCACTTGATTTGTTTCTTATAAGCAAGTAAGGAAGACAAAAGATTACTTATAGCTGGCTTAAGTTTACCTCAAAGTTACCAGTAGCGTAAAAAATTACTAGAAGACGTCGGATTTGCAAACATGATGTCACTCGCTAGTTGCCCATAACCATGTAACTAGGACGGTATCAGCAGGTAAATTTGAGGTACCTAAAATAAGAAATTATTTTGGCGACCGTACGCTCGATAAAAGAGTTCCATACCTTCTCAACCAATTGCCTGCTGATATAAGGAGCCAAAAAATAAAAGGCAAATTTGCTAAATTACTCAAGCTGTTCTTTCTCAAGAGTTTGTAAACCATGCACTTAGGAAAGTGGTTTACAAATTATTGAGAAAGAGCAAATATATTTAAGATGGAACATACCTAATATGAGTCCGCACTATTGTGCCATGTTTTGTTATTTGTGACCTAAAATTCAGTGTTCCGTTCCCACAGACAAACCGTGAAAACGGTTTTGTGGGGCATAGTTTAAGTACAGGTTTTTTTGTAAACGTGGTTATTAATAAATAAATAAAATAAATAATAATAGGGGAATCAGTAGTCCTATCCGATTGTTCCCAACGACTCGATGTCACACTAACGTGTAACGGTGTGACTGGTTGGGGAAAAAAATCCCATTATGTCACATTGCTAGTCGATAGGACAACTTATTTTGTATTTTGAGTAGTATGACTTATTGAGAGCAATCAGTCTCATCTATTTCTCTGGTGTCAAGATATCACTCACTGGAAAACGTTTGCCTTATTCCCTTCCTAGGAACAGCTGTTTACAGAGAGTTCTCTGTATCCACCCGGCACAATCTTGTCAGCTGCCATCTATTCTTCTCAGACCTATTTGTAAGTAATAAAGAATGCAAATTGAAGAATCCAATTTGTAGTACAAAACGTTGTGTTTAAATATGCAACGGGGGCTTTGAAAAAAAATTGCTGAACTGTCCTAGAGGGTAACACAGGGGTCATTCTGTAGGGGTCGGAAAAATGGATTTATAGGGTCATTCACGTTTATTTGTTGCGGGTATTGATATGCAAAATTTTTATACCCATCCTGATTTGAACGATTTTGTGTATGGAACATAAAGATACATGTTTTACTCATCTAAAATTGACTTATTTTACAAATTATGGCTGCCTCATAGTCCTTTCTTAACATAAAATACGTCCTCTAAACTTATTTGGTGTAAAAAAAAAATTAGAGTCTTTTTCTAACAGAAAGAATATTCTATGTGCTGTCTTATCTTGCTCATAAAATCAGTTCGACCCACATCATAAAATATTATATCATTATACAATTTTTATATATCAAACTAGCGGGGCCCCGCGGTTTCACCCGCATATTCATGTGACTGTCATGGTTTTGCTCTTAAGGTAACAGAGTTTTATCTAACTTATATGACGTTTTTTTTTGTCAAATTTGAGGCAATTTACACAATATCTTTATAAATTATTGCCTAAATGTTATTTTGACGAATAAGCTACGTTAATGTGTTTCATTAAAATTAATTCAGTAGTTTTTGCAAACATTGACATTACTTTTATAACATTATTAAGAAGTAAGATAGTAGGTATGCAGTTGATAGACGTATGAGAAACGGGTGTCACAGTTCACCAGAACTGACGCGCAAATCGATCGTGATTGACACAAGGTGAACGACATCTTTTGTAATATTTTAGGAAAATTACACAATATCTTAATAAATTATTGCCTATACAGGGTAATTTTTTAATCACTAACCAAATTTTCACAGGATTTTCTACTCATAAATATGAACATCTTTCACTACTGGACCAAGTCGGTTATCTCGAAAAAAATATTTACTGTTGCATACAAAAGTTCAATAGGTATTCGACCGAAATGTATGCAACAGCTGATTCTTTCTTCGAGATTTCCGAGATGGTTCCTTAGTGAAATTTATTCATATTCATGGTTAGAACACCCCGTGAAAATTTGGCTGGTGATAAAAAAAATACCCTGTATGTTATTCTGACGTATAAGCTACGCAACTGTTAAGTTTCATTACAATTGATTCAACAGTTTTTGCGTACATCCATCTTCACAAACTATGACATTTATAACATTAGTAAGATAGTGTGCTTTTGATCGACGTATGACGAACGGGTGTCACAGTTCACCAGAACTGACGCGCAAATCGATCGCGATTGACACAAGGTGAACGACATGCAAACAAACCTCCCCTTTTAAGTTGAACATGTCTTTGTTTGCGATGTGAATGGATATTGCCTTGAACTGTATGTAAATTGTGATGTACCGGATCGAAAGTCATCCGTCTTTTGTTTAGATAGTTTAGTAGAGCTCCTTGTGAAATGTCTTGTCCACATAGTAGCTAGTATAGGCTTGTCGAAATAATTCCAATGAATGGATATCACAATTACGTGTTTCGAAAACGTACCTAAAACTATTATATTATCTATACTTAATAATCTATACTTCTATACTAATATACTAATATACTAATATACTAATATACTAATACTAATACTAATATACTATACTAATAATAATATTATAAAGAGGTATTATTTGTAAGTTTGTAAGTTTGTATGTAGGGGGTAATCTTCTGAACTAATGATCCAATTTTAAAAATTATTGTACTGGTGGAAAGCTACACTATTCCCGGTGGACATAGGCTACTTTTTATCCCTGTAATCCCACAGGAACAGGAATTACGCAGGTGGAACCACGTGACGACTGCTAGTGGTTTTTATCCCCGTATTCCCACGGGAACGGAAACTGCGCGGGTGAAACTGCGTGACGTCTGCTAGTTTTTTATTCATAAAAAACGAGATAGCTCAAAAGCCTCGAAACCACAGCCGTAAGAACTTATATCCAAATAATCCCGTATAATATACCTACAGTACAGACACCAGCATATCAACCTACCTCAATGTGTCAAATTTCTTTGATAACTATTCAACTTTATTGCAAATAGAATAAGGTTCATGTTCAATCGGGAAAATTTGACAGTTTGGGGTAACTTGATGTGCTGGCGTCTGAACAGTGGCTAACACATTAAGCTCCCCCAATCTGTCAAATTTGTTTAAACATTATTACAGAAGCATAGAGGTTCAAGTTGAATTGCGGAAATTTGACATTTCGAGATAGTTTCATGTGCTGGCGTCTGTACCTCCTGTTAAGTCATTATTTATTTTTTCGGAATATATTATCTATATCGACTATAATACATTAATAAAAATACATAGTGTTACTGGTCCTGCTCGACCAGCATAGACGCTGACTTTGACGCTGTCAGCAAAGACGCTCATTTTGACACTGACTTTGACGCTGTCAGCAAAGACGCTGACTTTGACGCTGTCAGCAAAGGCGCTGACTTTGACGCTGTCAAAATATTGAGTAAGGTACACCTAACATTAGGGTTTAATGAAAAAAGAAACATTTAGCGATCTTTTACACAGTCTATCCTTGAAGCTAAAAAAAAATAATACAAACCACACCTTTGAGAGTAGTAGGAAAAAGCGAGAGTGTTTTGTTTCTGATAATTGGAGATACCTACAGGAAAACCGTGTTCATTAAGATTTATCTCAACGATTCCTACTGAAGTGGATATACGTCGGGTAAATCTCAATAAAGACGGCTAATTAACACATATTTGTGAGTTAATGTAGTTAATGAATATAATATCATCTGTAATCAGAGTAGGTACTAATAATACTACACATCATTATTATGTAAAGGGTTACTACTTTTCACTTCTTTTTTTATAACACTGTGACGTGGCTCTGCTTCAAATAATTACCAACAATTATTGTTTATTTCATTATACGATATATACCAACTACTTGATCACATAAGACATATAAAGAAACAAAAATAACACAAGTTAAGTAGGTGTCGGAATGTAATAAATTTTCACTTTTAGGATTTTGATTCTTTTTTGTCCTTTTTTATCTTGTATAATGTTTTTGTCGTAGCAAATAGTTTTTAATAATGTATATAATTTACTCTGACAACACTGTTCCCGCCTCACTTTTCCATAAAATACGCGCGACATACCTATTGTCGCCAATTCCCATTTAATGACGAATATCTGAACATTAAATACCTATGTCTGGCCTAGGTACGATAAGATTAGGATCTAACTACCGCTGTAATTATTTAAACTGATTTCCATTGAATCACTGTTACTGAATTATCGCCGCAATGATATTGGGGGTGTGTCCCCAAGTGGCCTCCAACCTCCCCTTATAGCCACCCCGTGCCTCACAACTGAATTCTGGTCTGATTTAGTATCATTTCTGAATCTGATCGCTGTTAAGGGAATACACACACATCGACAACATTGAAATGCAATATAGAATGAATATCTGCTAAATCTGAAGACATGCACTGAGAAAGAACAGGTTCACTCACCAATATCCTGCTAGCTCCGACCCTCAGGTCCAAGTGAGCTCGGCCAGCGACCGAGCGCGCGCGCCGTCAATCCCCGCGCGCTACCCCCACCACACTAGTTATTATCTGTACCTATAGCTATATTACTTCGCATTCGCGACACTCCCGCCCATAGGAAAAGATAAATTAAAAATCTGATCTATTGAAATAACTGTATAATCAAGATCATAAATAGGATTACAACTGAAACATTTTCAAAGTGATGACGGGTTATAACAGAACTCTGATTACCGGGATTAATTAATGTAACTGATAAAACTGACTATTTGTCCTCTAATTTTAAATCAACACTGATCAACACTGATTATTGAAACAATCTGTTCATCAACTGGGATGTCCACTGCTTAACTCTTTCTTTTGCCTTGGCTGCTGATGCCCTGATTGGTCGTCTACTGGTGTCTGGTACTGACTGAATTGTTGGTGCATTGTTCATAACTGGTTGATGGTCTTGAGTACTTCGAGACTCTTTGTTAGAACTGACCGAATTGTTGCCTTGTACTGATTGGTCCTTCTGAAAATCTTCAGAGTATGGACTGATTCGGACTGACGAAACATTCTGCTCTGGGGACGATTCTGTGCTTTGATCGTCAATCTCCAATGGAAACAGATGGCCTACTGAGCGGGTTAGTGTTTCTCCTGAAGATAATTTGACTTTGGCTACTCTAATCTGCCCATCCGATCCTTTAATCAACTCTGCTATTTTGCCAACTTTCCAATGTGCCCTATTACTATCCGACTTAATCTGAACTGTCTCGGCTAACTTTGGTGACCTATTAACAATGACTCTAGGTTGTTTGTGTTTGTCACTTCGTTCACGTAGGCTAGTCAAGTACTGATTAGTGAACATTTTGGCGAATTCTAAAATGATGATTTGACCACGTTTCCATCCGTCAATCAGATTCGTTTTGGTTACTGTAGCTGATTCTAAGAAGTCTCGATCTGCAACTTCAGTGGTTAAAGTTCCGCCCACACGTAGGAAATCTGAAGGAGTCAATATGTGCTCTAACTCCGCGCCCACAGTAGTCAGTGGCCTTGTGTTAATTATAGCCTCAAGTTCCTTCATTATTGTGCATAACTGATTTTGGTTTATGAGATGTTTGTCTAAAGTTCTCTTCAAACTATGCTTGACTAAACCTACAAGTCGTTCATAAAATCCTCCGAACCAAGGAGCCAACTCTGGGATAAATTTCCATCGCAAGTGATTTTGAATGCAATAATCTGAAGTTAACACATCTGCTGTAAGCTTAAATTGCGTAGCATTGTCTGACAAGAATAATTGAGGTAAACCTCTTATAGCAACAAATCTTCTAATGGCTAGTAAACATTCTTCTGCTGTTAAATCTTTAACGACCTCCAAATGTATAGCCCTAACTGTTAGGCACGTAAACAGGCATACCCAGCGTTTTTCTTTACTACCCTCATCCACAAGCAGTGGACCGAAATAATCCAGGCCCGTAAAGGCAAACGGAAGACTAAGGTTGACTCTTTCTGCTGGTAGATCCGGCATGGGTGGTAATTTAAATGGACCACCACCGTATTTTATACACTGTGGACACTTTCTGATGAGTCTTTGAACTATTGACCGTCCATTTGGCACCCAAAATTTTCGTCTTAATAGAGCTAAGGTATGAGAGACACCTACATGATAGTTTTTCTGATGGAGTTCGGTAATAATTTTGTGCGTAAAATCCGAATCTTTTGGAAGTAGTATAGGCTCTTTTTGATCATGTGACAAATTCGTGTACCTGAATCTACCTTTACACCTAATAAGTCCTTCCTCATCTTTATATAACCTCAGTGATCTTGATAAGTTGGTTGTGATACCCTCAACTTCCTTAGGAAAATGTTTAGCTTGAATTTCTAATATGTTATTCTCTTTTTTGTGTGAATCATCTGCTATCATCGCTTCTGGAATATCTAGACTTGTTCTATTATTACCTAAAGGTATTGAATTCGGAAGACCCTCCCCGGCAATTGAAATTTGAGTATCTATATTATTATTATTAACTGTAGGCCACTGATTTGAGTTACTCATTAAAAAGTCAGGTCCTGTGAGCCATTTATTGTAATATTCTACCCGATCTGCCCTAGTGGCTACATCAGATGGATTAAATTCAGTTGGCACATATCTGATTTGTAAAGTCTTGTTCTGTTTTATTTCGCTGATTCTACGTGCCACAAATGGCGGAAGTAATTTGTCTGATTTGAGCCAGCTTATTACTATTTGACTATCAGTCCACAAAAATTGTGCTTTGACTTTTAATCGTAAAAATTTTGTTACGTAAGTTATGAGTCTACAGCCGATAAGTACTCCCAGCAATTCTAATCTTGGAATCTGTAAGTTGTTTTGGTCCTTTAACGGCACTAATCTAGACTTGCCAATAACAAAACTGACAATATTATTAGTGTGCAAGGTACCCCGTAAATAAATAACTGCTGCATAAGCATGCATAGACGAATCCGTAAAACAATGTAATTCATATTCAATTGGTTCCGCGACTTGGATTTTATTTAAACCTTGCCCAAAATAACGATCAACATGAATACTCTTTAGAAATACAAAATTTGATGCAATTTTTTGCCATTCTATCAGTAGATCATCACTCAATTTGACATCCCATTTAACTTTTTCTTTCCATAATTTTTGAAAGAATAATTTTGCTGGAAGAACTATCGGAACTGCGAGACCACAGGGATCATAAATTGTAGCAATGACCCTTAACACGTCTCTTTTTGACTGAACAGTGCCTGATTCTACATTGGAATTAAATTTCAAATGTAACTGATCTTTTTTTATGTTCCATATTAAACCAAGAACTTTTATGTATTCACGGTCTTCTGCTCTAAACTTATCTGGTATGGAAGAAACTAGCTCCTTTGAATTTGAATGCCACTCACGCAAATTCATGGACAAGCTATCAAATGATTCTTTAGCAGCACAGTACAGTTTATTTGCGTCTTTAATAGTCTGTGCGCCAGTTACAATATTGTCTACATATATGTCGTCCGCAATTTGTTTCAGAAATGTGTTGTTCGATTTATTTAAGTGATATCTGATCGTAGCATTCAATAGAAATGGACTTGATATGACACCGAATGGGACACGACAAAAACGTAAGTGCACCACATTATCTGGGTGAACTGTACTGTTTAAATCTTTGAACCAAAGAAATCGTGTTACATCCCTATCTAAATCTTGTAGACCTAACTGTAAGAAAGCTTTCTCGACATCTGCAACTATTCCTATGGGGTGTTCTCTAAACTTAATTAGCAATCCTATAAGATCCTCCAACATAAGTGGACCCCTATATAGGCATTCGTTTAAACTTCGATTGTCAGCAGTTTTAGCTGAGGCATCATAAACAATACGGAGCGCTTTGGGCTTATCACGACCACGAACACAATGGTGAGGAAGATAGTGAACTGGATGATTCTGTGGAATCTTTGGATCTGGTACAATCTCAATTATATTAGTCTGTAGCTGTTCCTGAATGACCTGGTCGTATGCCTTTAAATCTGAATTATCCAATCGTTTCATTAAACTATTGAGCCGACCCCATGCTAAGCCTAGATTATTAGGAAGATTTGGGGGAAATTCAGTCCATGGCCATTGAACGTGGTATCTATTGTTTTGGTACTGAACTGTTTCATTAAATTGCCTAATCGCTTCTTCATCACGAGTGGTTTTTGGAGAATCTGTGATGCCTATTGATTCAAGGTCCCATAACTGTTTAACATCATCTAGTTTTAGAGGAAGATCGGGTTCGTTTAATTTAGTAACAAATGACCCATCTGATTGAAAGTAAGTCAATGCTGTTAACTGATCGGAACTATCAAAGTTCTCACTAATTCTTCCAGACCATACCCAACCAAAATCTGAATTAACTAAGAACAGATCTTTAGTGACCGACATCTTCTCTTGTGACATGAATGAATGATAATAATCGTTTCCGATTAAAATATCAATTTTTTCGCCACAAGACCCATCATCCGCCATTATTCGATCTTTAATTCCTATTTTGTCCAAATCGTAAAACAATGGTGCTTTTATACTTTGAGTAATATGAGGTACTACATTTGCATGAATAATACGAGTAAATCCTGTTCGAGTTGTAATACTAAACCGAACTACAGGACTTTTAACAAGATGTGGTGATTTGTTTCCAAATGTAAATATCGATAAATTAATTTCTTCAGTAATAGGTAGTTTAAGTATATTAGTATTATGTTCCGTTATATATGAGCGCTGGCTACCACAATCGAGCAACACCCTACATTGTAATTTTATTTTAGTTTCTAAATTATTTACAATTACTATGGCTGTCTGCAACAGCGTAGTGCTATATAAATTATTAGTATGTAAGGTATCAATTGGCACGGATTTCACTGTCTGTATTAACTTAGTTGGACATAACGCTCGATTATGATTGCCGAACTTATTGCAATGTCGACATTTCCTTTTGGCACGGCAACTTTCAGCCATAGGGCCTTCACCGAAACAATTATAACAACGATTTCCTAATTGAGCCTTTCTTTCCTGTAAGGTTTTGTGCACACTACACTCATCATTAAAATGGTCCTGCTTACAAAATATACACTTAATTGATTTCTTTTTAGGTGGCTCATCGGACCTGTCACCGTCATATTGTCTTTTCCGAGGGGGCAGTTTATTTTTATTATGCTGCCTATTTTCGTACCTAGTTTTTTCTTTTCTGAAGTTTGATGTGAATCTACGCCTTTTATTATCACTAGTCTCTTCTGATCTAACATGTAATGATCCTATTGTAATATTATCAGAAGCCTGTTTGTCTTCGCTAGTTATTGTATTTTTATTTTTAGTACCTTCTGCAGTTTTCTTTAATCTATTTGACGTTTCCCTAGCCGATATGATATACTCTAAGAACTTTCTAATATTATCAATAGACTCGTCTTCGTCAGTTATCTTCATCCTTAATTCATAAATGAGGTCCTCGGGGAACTTTTCTAAAATCATTACTCTAAGATGATTGTGATTTACATCTTCGCCTAAAGAACTCAATACTCTAAGGTGTCTCTCAATTTCATTTAGAACGTGTCTACAATCTTTGACCTGACTAGATTCCGCTGATTTAATTCTATAAAGTGCTACATAATGAGCATCAATAATAACGCTGGGTTTGCCATACCGTTCCCTTAATGTGTCGACAGCAATGCGATAGTTTTTGTCTGTTGTGTCCAACCCATCAATTGCCTGTTTCGCGTCACCCTCAAGAACCGATTGAAGGTACAACAGTTTATCGACATCATTAATGTTTCTCTTATCAACGTTCGATGAAAACTGATCCCAAAATTGGTACCATTTTAGAACATCACCATCAAACTTGCCTAACTCCATTTTTGGTAACTTACTAATTGTGTTAGCATTGCTGTCATTATTGGTAACAACAAGTGCACGGTTTCGATTATTCTGTTTGATATTTATATCTATTTCTGCTATTAACTCTTCGGCCTGAATCTGTGTGGATGTATACTGACTAATTTCCTCAACATTGATTTCTTTTATCAATTTACAATAATTGTGAATTTCCGAAACAAACATCTCATTTACACCTTTTAGTTTAGCACCAATTAGTTCTAATCCTTTATAGTTGGGATCTTCTTCTGATAATTCCGTTAGGGCACACCGAGCAGAGCTTATGTTTGATTGGAGGGATTCATAAATAATTTTTAAACGAGATCGGATAGCGTCTTCCATTATAAATAGAGTACCAACAAAGTAAAATCAAAATCATGGACCGGTTTCGAAGTAAATGAATATCCTCAGTAGGTATCTAAAACAATATAACATGGTATGAGATTCTTCTGAAATCTACTACTACCAACAGTACCAACAGTACCAACAAACTGCATACATTAAACCAAGGAAGTAAATTAAATCCATCAAACACTTTATTAGTTTAAGTGAAAGACTGCTAAACTAAATTTAAATACATTTTAATTGATTCACTTAATAAAGTCTATTTACTTAGAAGGAATACTCCTTTGATTACAAAGATTTCATATTAAATGCACCTGTAATATGATTAACTAATAAACTAATATCGTTCGTCACTGTGCAACGTAAAGGGGATAATTATATAATAGACTTCATTGGTACATTATCGCGTACTTGGATTTACTAAATAAAGGTTCATTAGTCGTGACTGAATACTGTCCAACACGTATAATATTATTTCTTAGAATCGACTTGACGCAGGGTAGGCTGCTACCCCCTTGCAGGCTGTGTAACCTGCCTGAGCCTGATAATTAACTACGTTGAAATTAATCTTCGCTCGATTATAACTATATAAACCTTATCCAAGAAAAATTCAAGGTTCCGATTCGACACAGTTTCAGATAGGACCATATCATACCAATAATGAACTCGGATCTAAGAAAACGGTCATCATTTTCATAATAATAACATGGACTAAATTACTCAGCACTCACAACAGCTTAGATAAACAATGTTCCGTATAAATTATTTGGTAGATAATTCATACAAACTAGAGGCTATTCGAACACCATTTGAAACTGACCTAATTCTTTTTAAATGCAGAACACAATTTTTCGACCTACCCACATTATTTTATTTTTGGAATTGAACAAAACTTTATTTTTAAATTATGATAATTAGATCCCAGCATCTCCACCATGTCGCCAATTCCCATTTAATGACGAATATCTGAACATTAAATACCTATGTCTGGCCTAGGTACGATAAGATTAGGATCTAACTACCGCTGTAATTATTTAAACTGATTTCCATTGAATCACTGTTACTGAATTATCGCCGCAATGATATTGGGGGTGTGTCCCCAAGTGGCCTCCAACCTCCCCTTATAGCCACCCCGTGCCTCACAACTGAATTCTGGTCTGATTTGGTATCATTTCTGAATCTGATCGCTGTTAAGGGAATACACACACATCGACAACATTGAAATGCAATATAGAATGAATATCTGCTAAATCTGAAGACATGCACTGAGAAAGAACAGGTTCACTCACCAATATCCTGCTAGCTCCGACCCTCAGGTCCAAGTGAGCTCGGCCAGCGACCGAGCGCGCGCGCCGTCAATCCCCGCGCGCTACCCCCACCACACTAGTTATTATCTGTACCTATAGCTATATTACTTCGCATTCGCGACACCTATTAATATTAAGCATTGCATGGCCCAAAACATTTGACACACGATCTGGTCAAACAACGACCCGCTCGTATTTCACAAAACAAATAATAAGATCCGAAGACTCGGTCCCGAACATCATTCTTTAGACGTACTACTGAAGTGAAAGATAAAACAAAAAGAAATAGGTTTATTGTCCCACTGAGATCGAAAATACGGAATCCTTTTAAGGCAAGGGGGTTGAAACGACACCGTTTTGTCAAAACCTTTTCCACTTTTTCCGGGGCAAGCATGTGAAAGTTTGATGTGGTCCGTGCGTTACCACTTAAACCCGCTTCTTGCATATTGTATACTAACCTCGCATTCAGGTGTTATTTTAAAAGTCTCTTTATATGACCCCTGACTTATTTATTTGCGCTAAGATCCTTTTGCTGTCGAGACTGCGTAACTTTCCATTTGAGGTTACTGTTCCTACAAATAGAACAATTTGCCTCGGGTCAAAAATCTGTTCCAAATCGGTTCAGATTTTTTAGGTATTCTCGAACACATAGGTACTATTACTTCTTTATGTCGCCGTCTATAAAATCATACCTACTTTACATACAATCTCTTTGTGTTTCTCAATACCCATTCCCAGAATCCTAGTACGGTTTCCAAGGACTATTGAACTAAACAATGCGAGGGAAGCGACCGAAACCATTCAGTGTGTCGTTATTAGGAGGGCCCATTTCAGTATATAGGACACTTCCAACATTCTGATATCTAATCAAAATTCATGATCCACTACCCAATCTCCAATACAAATGTTATCCATTGAACAACCTATAAGACCGTCTTGTATTCAGATACATAGCTAATACAAATCAGGGGCTGAGATATATTTTCCTTTTTATTTAAAATATCGACAAGAAAAACTGGGCCGTCCTCCAATTATTTGAATTCGAGGTCACAATAGTCTGTTTTTTAGAGTAAAAAGTCTTAAGCAAACTCCTTAAATTCAATATACAAACAAACAGGGCCTCGTTTACTTGAAAGCCTACATAAAGAAACTTTCTCCATCGATAAGGTAACCTGAAAGCCCTAAGATACAAAGTATTCGTACTTATCTGATACTCATAGCCCGGTCCCTCGGCCGTTAGGACAAACAAATCACGATTAAGGGGCCAAGTTCACTTTCATCTCATTAATGTCCGTAGACGCATTTAATTAAAATTCACCCTCCGAAGGCCTGACTTTATCTTGGCAGGGTTTTTCGATCTCGTTATTAGCACATTCCATTGCTGAGATAGCGTCTTCCACCCTTAAGCAGCAAATTGTCGGGTGAAATATTAACGTTGTTCGATTTGATACTTCTTAATAGTTTTGCTAACGATGGATTACTTTTTATCGAAATTATTTTTGTGTCTGGGTATTATTTTGTTTGACACCGCGTCTTTATATTATGAAATTATTTTTTTTTGGCCATAATTCTTCTTCATAATTATGAACTTTATTCTACTTTTTAAAATGAGCAATTAGAATGTACTTAATTAATTTAACTTGTAACTTTGACGTTCAAAGATGCTTTTTATGATGGGTCTAATTGAAAAAAATGTTTTGTCTTTGGCTTTGACTATGACTATACAATCTTAGTTTTGTCCATCATAAACTTTTAGGTAGGTACTTGATACTATAGAACATACCACTCTGAAATCGCATAATAAAAACCAGCTGTTCAGTACAGTGTGGAAATGTGGACTACTTATTTGTGTCCAGAAGCTATTTTGGCCATATCATTTTTGAAACCCTCGAAGAACCCCACACTTTTAACAAGACAGAATCTAAGTACTCCAATATGGTTGTTCGGAACAAGCGTTCACGAAGCGCACTATCATCCCCGGAAAAACTCGATCAGGAAAACAAATATTCTAATTTATAAGACGGAGGAAGGATTGTGATTAATAGCGCCGTCCCGTCCGTTTTCGGACCCGGTATAGAGCCCAGTATAAGACATATGGCATCGCTTAAAAATTGAGGTCGGCATATAATCCACGGTTACGTTTTCTGTGATTATGCGGGTCTGAGCAAGATTGATGACGTCGACCAACCAACGGATCGCTGGACGGACTTAACCCGCCAAATCCCGTGGATTATGACCCATAAATAGCTATTCGTGCTTGTCCTTCAAATAGTTACTTGTTTCTGTTATGAATCCAAGGACTTCCTAATAATATGAACATTTTAAGACAAGTCTTACGCGTAGACGACAAGTTATTCTTCACAGCATATCTGATTTAAGAAACTGACACATACTTACATTAATGCAGTTACGTAGTACCTATTTAAGTTCTTACTACGTACGATTGGCCCCGCTTGTGGAAAATCAGTTAGCTTACAAAATACTTTGAACTATTACGCGCGTGTGAGTCGTTAAGTCCTTGTCCAGAAGGAACGAATTCTCTACGATACGCAATTCGAAGTTCAATGGTATGAATGTTGTACATTATTTACAAAGCTTCTAGCTGAAGAGCAATGAATTTATTACAAAACGCATCGTATTATGGCCTTAATAAGGGTTTATGGGGACTGAGGCCGATTGCACCTGCATAATAAACCATACTATACATACAACATTATTGTGGAACAGCTCATAGCCATATGATTTTGACTCCCAAATAATATTCATTTCACTATAAGAAGCTGATTTTGAAGTAAGCTAATAAGGCTGCAAATTTTCTTTTCAACATCAGTTCTACGCGCGCAATACGTCACAAACAGGGTAGGGAAGGGATTACACAAGCCGACTCTTAAGCCTTACAAACGTTGCTCTAAATCGGTGTTATTTAGCAACGCGCCGCCGAGCCTCCCTAATTAAGCAGTACCCTAACTTTTCTTGACATCGCTGCTGGAGCATACGTGTCGGGTCTGAGCAGACAGATTGTTTGGACAGACAAGAGCCAGAAACGGATTTGGAAGGATTTGCAGGGAGTTTTGTGCATTAGAGACAGAAGGCGATATTGGTGCCGATATTTAGGCTATTTCAATCTAATTATCTCTTACAGAAACAAACCAAACAGACAGTTTACGAGCTCAAAAAGTACCATTAATCTGTGTTTTTGTAGTACTTTGTAAGTATAAGCATCAGCTGTGTGGTAGATTATTTTAGGATAAACAATATTTAAAAAAAAACCAAAAACCGGAGGGGTTTTATGTTTTTTTTTGCCAAGCCATAGTCGGTTAATAAACTACCTTCTGCGCGTGGTTTTGTCTACATGCAAGTTAACTATTGTAAAAGGCATATGCGACGGCACTTGACAATACTTTACTGTTTTATCTGTAAAATATTTATTGTAACCGAAAAAGTATTTTACCTCTTAATAATATAACTATAAAAGTATAAATAGAAATAGATAGGTTATAGTTTGGCCAATATGGAATGTCATCGTCATAATGCCTTCAGCAAAACAAGCTGAACTATGCATTACATACAGTCGATTGGAAACTATATAGCCTTTTCAATAAGGTCGCAATTAGTATAACATTAAAAAGTTCTCTTATTTTCCTTTTCTTTGTCAACGGCGGCGTCTGGATGCTTTTTTACGTCTTTTTGGGCATTTCTAAGGGCGTGCCTAGAGTCGTCGAGATCTAACTTTTTCTTTTTTTAATACCTTAGCGAATGCTTGGATTTTAGTAAAAACAGCTGGCAAATTCTGTAAAATCACCCAGCGAGAAGTGAGATCAATTGAACTATAAATTCCTAGCATTAGTATATAGGGTGACTAGTAATTAGTGACCGATACTTAAACACGTAATTGTATTCATGATTTCAATAAACTCTCCCAAAGAAACTCTTTTTTTATGCACAATAACTTATAACACAATAAAATAACAAAAACGCTGTTTGAAATTTCCGCGCGAGCGCCTGTGATCTATCAGCTGATAGTTTGACCTTAGGAAGGGCAAAATCTACTAGTAGTAGCGTCACACGCTCCCCCGCCACCCCCACCGCTCCCGTTGTGCAGTACTGACGTAATTGAATTAATTAAAAGTTAATGAGCATAAAAAAAAGTTTCTTTGGGAAAGTTATTCGTATTCAAGAGTACAATCACGTGTTTAAGTATCGGTCACTAATTACCAGTCACCCTATAGAAATAAAACATAGCGTTCACTTCACCTATATTTTAAAGAAAGAGATTTAAGATACTACAGAGGGCATGCGAAGTCAGTGGAGAAGTGTCCATACAACTCGATTCCTACGGCTTCCCTTTGAAGGTTCGGAAGAACAACTCTACTGCTATTGAATAATGACAGCCGGACTTTGGCACTGCCAAATATAATATAGGTATTTACACCAAAGGCATGCAGGTGGTAGGTAGACTGATGACTTCAAGAGAACTGACTGATGACTTCATGAGACTGATGACTTCTTCTTGTCGGCTTTCCACTAAGGAAATTGACCCCTCGCCGCAGTGCGAAGTAATGTATTAGAACTGTGATCCCATGTCTTAATGATGTCTTGATGTCTTGTCTTTGTCTTCATGTGTGTCTTTTGTCTTGTCTTGTCTTGTCATGTGCCCATGTAGCATAATTTAACAGTATTGTAGCGGCAGCGGAGCGCAGTAAACTAGACAATGAGTCTAGTTTACTGCGCTCCGCTGCCGCTACAACAAACAAAACTCTCATCCAAGACTTGTGTCCACTAGGACGCAAGTAAGTATTGGATGAAAGTTTTGTTTGTGGTGTCCCGTCTAAGTACTATGCGTTTCAAATGAGAATAAGAACGTCACTGACCTCTATCTGTCAAATGTCACTAGAAAAGTACGGTCCACAAGACTAATTCATTTATGACGTTTTTTTCATTTTGAATAACCGCGCTTCGGTAAAACAAAAAACAAAAAATAATTGATTACGGGAATAAGGTTTCGTTGCAGAACGTACTTTTCAGGTGACATCTGACAGATAGAGGCCATTGACGTTCCTATTCTCATTTGAAATGCATAGTATTAAATATCTTTGATTTTGGAGAAGTGATTTTAACAGAATGGCACTGCAGATATTTTCTAATGAAACATTAAGAAGGTACAGCAGTGCTACTTTATAAAAAAAACACGTCGTGAAAATATAGGTGAAGTGAAGGCGAATTAAACTGTCATTCATACTAATGATAGGGATTGACAGTTCACTTCACTCATTTTTTTACTGGATAGACCGGCAGGTCCATGTTAACATGTTATGTCACTAAGTTGCCGTGTCTTCATGACCATACCGTTGTTAAACCCGCGATGATTTGCATGGTATGTTTTAACACTTTTACTGTTCACAAAGTAGACTCAATAGTTAAACAATCAACATATATGTGACTCATGGGACAGGGAAGTGCCTAATTTACCTACTTCTTGTACACTCTTGTTTTTTAATTATAAACGAAGAACCATATAGAAAAAAGTTACTTTAGACTCTGCAAGCTGAACTCCAACCTTTAGTTAAACGAAAATTCATGGACAGAATCACGTAAAAAATGAAACAATCGATACGTGACTGGCCAAATAGTTTCAATTGAGTGCGTTGCTAAATTTTTATTAGGGAGCAGAGTTGCCTCGTTGATACAAAAACCTATATCAGGGGCCTCTTGCCCCGAGGGCGCTCTTAACCTATTTTCATTTCGGTTCGTGTTTTTATTCCCTCAAAGCGATGCGGGGTCTATGCGGCCCCGCTGTGGTTTTCAATTTACTAGCTTCAAACTCTGTGAAGTTTCTTCTACTTACGTGGTTCGCTACAATTACTGCACTGGTTTTTGTTTGTTTAATTAGTTTCGTCGGATGTGAGAGTTTCCTTGAAATCGTAAACAGTGTTATGAGGGAATTCGTTTTTATTTCCTTTCTTGTTTTGTTTTTCCTCTTCGTCGTTAAGATGTGTAAGTAAAGTACCTCAGAAGTTTATGGGCTCACTGTAATGATGATATACACCTAAGTTCAGTGTCGATTAGGTGCCTATTTTACTAAGTTTACAAACTATAATAATTAGAGTTTGACAACAAAGTAAAAAATCGAAATCAAAAGTCATTTGTTTAAATTAGGCTGAGGATTAGCACTTTTTGAACGTCGAAAATTACACAAGACAGTCCCCCAAAAAGCCCGCCCTTCGCCACTTCCTAGTGTTTTTGCTGGGAAGAAGAAGTGGCGGAACAAACTCCCCAGTAGCACGTCTGTCTGGTATGTTAGAAGAATCCCTATGAGTTTACACAAAAAATAGGACCTACATTTCATCTTTTGTCCTTCTTTAGTCAATTTCATTCATGGACTGCCTGTAAGGAATTACTTCTAGCTTTTTTAATTAGTATAAATACTTAAAGGGCTTATTCTACACGGTCTTCTCATTATATTTATAAAGTATCGATAAATAATATTCATAAACTGCAAAGCTATTAGCTAAAGTTATTAGCGTTTGTTTATATCCCAAAAAGTCACCCAAATTATGGAAATATTGTACAGGCTATTCATGACATAGTAGTATTCATGCCCCGCCTCCAACAGCTGTTTTCGTTATTTAAGTTTAACTATTTATTAAAAAAAACAGCGTATTTAAAAATTTAATTTCGTTTTTTTTACTTTTGATTACGCAAATATGACCAGTAATAGGTACGGACACAGCCCAATTTTTTTTGTACTAATTAAAAAATAGTGGTGTATAGATCCTAAAGTTCATATTTGTATTTTTGTGTAATGTAAATTGTAACACACAGACATTCAATACTTACTATAGATAATACATCACGTCACAAACAAAATTTTCATCCGATACTTCGGTACTAGTGTACACAAGTCATGTCATGTATTTAATTTAGTAGGTACCCTCCGCTGCCGCTCTAAGATGCTATAGATGGCGTTACTGAGACATGAGACATGGGATCACAGTTATTCCATGACATTTCTTCGTATAGTATCTTATTTCTCTTTGTTGTAACACCTTGTATTACCTTTGATATTCCCACATTATTAGCAATTTTGGATCAACCACTAGCTCTTCCCGTGCTATGGAGCGCAGTATTCTAGGTGTCAAACTCACAGATCGTGTTTGTAACACCACACTGCGCTCCAAAACACAAATAGTCGACTGTGCACGAAAGGCTGCTGAACTTAAATGGGACTGGGCAGGACATGTCTGCCGCATGCCGAACGAGCGATGGGCTCGTAAAGCCCAGAATTGGTACCCTACAGTGACACGGGGCCGCGGCCCGAAGGAGATGGCGGGACGACCTGGATGTCTTCCTTGAGAATTGGAGAGAGGTGGCGCAGAATCGCGACCGATGGAAGGAAGAGAGGGAGGCCTTTACCCAGCAGTGGGACAATTTGGGTTTAATAATAATAATATAATATGATTCAGAAAGCAGTGCTTCTGGACACGGCTCGCATTGTTAGGCGATTCCTCTCCCTGGAGCCCTGACCGCCGGTAGCTTGGACCCTGTTCCCGATACCGGTGGGCTACTATTTTTTATATTTTTAAATGTTTTTTTTTTTTTTATATTTAAATATTTAAAAATGTATTAAATAAGAAATCACAATAAATAAACGGAATAATAATAAACCCCGCAGGGCAGCTTGTGGCGAGCTGTTGGGCAGTAGCGACCTCACGGACCTGATCTCCCGGGAGATGTCTTGTTCCTGGCTTGCCTTAATTGGCCGGCCAGAGTGAACTCTGACGAGGAACGGAGCTCCCACCTCTTTCTTGCCTTAGTTGGCCGGCTAGAGTGGAGATTCGCAAGAGCAAACGTGCTCGGAGGAAGGAAGCATTCCAGTAAGGTGCTGGTAGGGATCTTGACCGTACTTCCGGGATTGTCCTGATAGCCGTGGAATGCCGCTCCACTCCTTTAGCACCTCAGGACATGTTGCCCTCTTGTCGCTACGTCACTTTGTGCTAGCGGCCGTTTTAGAGGGTCCATTATTGAGTGTGCAAGTCACCCCCTGTCATTTAATCTGCGTATATGTAACATTGATAAGGCAGGGGCCATAGTCTTTCATAGTTCTAGGTATTCAGTCCATTTTAGCTACCCTAACCAATAGTCTAGTACTTTTGTTACCATATTCTGCAATAGTCTTATTCCAGTCGTAGGTTTTCCTTGGGTGCACTTGTCTAGTGCATACAGGGAAAATCTGCAATTGGTGCCTCAATTCTTTAAAAACGACAAAGGGCCTCTGCGAGTTGGCTTCGGCTCCTCGTACGCCTTCCAAAGGTCCGGAACCCAAGGGTTCCGAGAAATAACAAGAAGTAATAATAATAATAACTAGCTCTTCCAAAACCACTTAGGTATGCAAGCGCATGTTATCAAAGAATAAACAACTGGTTTCGCTTATCCATCTGTTTGTGGCTCAAATAACACGATCGAACACTGAGCAATACCAACAAGAGCACAAATACAAGTTGGTATAATCTCCATCGAATATCTATTATCCTGGTGTAAACACAACGCTATAGCCTAGGTGCCCACTGAGCCTCAATAGTCCCGACCAATCGATCCAGTGTTTGAAGAGCTCTTGTATGAATAGGCCTTTACATTGGGAAAATCTATCCGAGTAATTACATTACAGTCATGAATGCCCGCCTAAATGATATCAGATGGTTCTTGAGGCAGAAAGGTTTTAAATTATTGGATTCGTGAAATTTCATCTTTTGTTAGCAGATAAGTTAGGAGTGTTCATTCAGTAAATAGATTTAGGAAGCCGAATAGTGAACACTTATGCTACCTACGTCAAACGAGGAAAGCTCTGGTTATGGTAATAAAATAATACTGATCTGAAAAACTAAACAAAAATTTATAAAAATTTATTCACCCATGGTTTATTTATAAATCAGAACCTATCTACCTACAAATAAAGTAAAAAGTTAAACTATAAGATTCAGATTCATTCATTTATTTGCCAACAATGTGTAAACACAGGTTTGCGATGGTACATGATTTGGGCATGCAATTTCATTAAAAAAAATATTCTAGTTAACCTTTTTATACTTAACATAAGTGGTCAAGAAAAACAAAAATACAATTAAATGTTACATACAGACTAGTGTCAGATGTGAGATCACTTACAGTAGGTACCTACGCTGTGTAATTTTAAAATTTTTTGTCTGGACCTACGTCTAGTTTAAATAAATCTTTAAAGTCAACAAACCTCTACTACCAATTACCTACAAACAAAACTAAACAATAGCAACCCAGGATTCCAATTACGTCAAAGAGCGCAACCCACAAAGTACAATCCCAGGCACAAAATTACGAAACCGCATTATCACCAAATTTTTCATTACTCAAAGCAATTCCACGAACGAAGGGATGCTCGAGTAACTCAATAACAGACGACAAAAGGCATCTGAGTATAAAATTCGCCAATTATACTCAACCCACTCACGAAAACACCAATATTCCGAAACGGATCACAATTAAATACCCTCCCGGCCGATTCTTCAAAGTAAAGGGATGATTTTAATTTAAATCTAGCCCTCCTCTAAACCGGTTTCATATCTGTTCGTCGTTATTAGCACATTCTAGTGAAGCGATGTCCTCCCCGCGACCGCTTTTGAGAACCACATTAACGATTTGTCCTTTTTGCAGTATAATCGTATTCAGTTTTGCGAGGGCAAAGGGACTGACGTAAATCAAAGAGTGGGGACTGTGCACAGTTACAGGAATTTCGCTCGGACGATTAGCAACGGCTGCCCTGTTGTAAATTGAATCAAACGGAACACTGGTTACGAAATTTAAAGGAACTAGCAAGCAGAAGGATATCTATTGTTAGTTAATCTCTTTACCGGCACGTGCGTAATGATTTTATGAGATGAAAGCGAGCCACGCAATGGTGCATTATAAAATCTCCAGCGTTACGTCACAGGTAACTAAGTGTCTAAAACTTTGATTAAACATCATACTATCACTATCATAAATAGGGGTGTGTAATGTTTGGCATAATAACAAATGCTCTAATTTCACTTGAACTAACGTTCACATGACATAATTTTCATATGACACTAGCTGACCCGGCAGACTTCGTACTGCCTAATTAAATTGCAATAAATTCCTGTCAAAATGATTTGTAATGTGACATTTTTTTGTTCCTACATATTTTATAGTCGGGGCAAAAAAACCTCCTGAACAGAACCGTCACCCTGGTGATAGGGCGTTGTGAATAAGAAATATAATTAAATAAAACATATATAAGCATTTAAAAAAAAGTAATCCCTTTATTGTTAATCATGTGAATCATAATTATTAACAAAAATCAGTTTTATTTTCATTGTAGTGCTTTGTGATATACGATGTTTTTTGTTTGATATCTGGCGCATATAGACAAACAAATCTGATGGTTTTCCAACACCGGCACAGGCAACATACAATTTGACCACAGTGAGAAACATGGGTTTTCCAGATTAATACCACAAACACTTAATGATTGCCCCTGGGACTTGTTTATGGTCATAGCAAAAGCAAGCCGAACTGGAAATTGTAGTCGTTTAGAGTCAAACGGCACATCATTCGGAAAAATTGAGATGTGCGGTATGAGAACGTCTCCTTCTTTATACTTTCCTTTCAGTATAGTTGCTTCTATCACGTTGTTTAGTAATTTTTATCGCTAACCGTGTGCCGTTGCAAAGACGCGGTTGGTTGATATTTCGCAACATTATAACTACCGATCCAACCTTTAATTGAAGATTGAGATGGCAATCCTGGCAAATCCAGCGAGTTTAAAAATTCTGGTGGATAGTTCACAACATCATCTTGGTTAGTAGCCGAATCAACTGATTTATATATCCTCGATTCGCCTGTAATTTGTTTTACATTGCACTTGCATTTTTAAATTTAATTCATTTACATCTATGTTTTTTGCAGCCAATATAGCTCGTTCGCTCAACCAATCATGGTTCCTGTAATTTTGAGAAACATCTGGAAACACCTTCTGGATAAGTTCATCTTTTGATCGAGTTAACTGACAAAAACTTTGAGAAATGTTAATGCAGCCAGTCAACATGTCTATAGGAAATTTGCCACTACCAATGTCAATGAGTTGTTTAGAGAATATGTTTCCAGATTGGTCATTTTGCAATTTGACATGCATATTCTTGCTTAAATGAAGTACTTTGACATGTTTCCACAATTGGAGGACTTTAGACATGCATTGAGTTCATCAGCTGGCAATGTTTGACGAAAATCTCTTTAGGGGTTTTCCGGCATCTATTCGAATTTTTCTCGCCGTAAAAACCATCTTTGAACTTCAACGAACATTTAAAAAAAAGAATTGGCCAAATTTGTCCAGGCGTTGTTGAGTTTTGCGCTTACCAACACATTTTGCGATTCATTTTTATATTATAGATTAATAAATAAATAATAAAGTTACTCGAGAATATATTTGATATGAGAGTTACACTGAGATAGTAAAAATAATTAACTACTACGCTTGAAGCATAAACACTAATAATAGCCGAAAACTGTAGAGGTAACATCCCTACTGCTTGCTGTTTACAGGGTGAGAAGTGACACCGGTAGACACATGGAGGGGATAACTTACCAAGTGATAATAATTGATGTTATCGAGCGGGACTATTAAAAAGCAAGGGTTGGTGATAAAAAAGTGCAAATATAGAGTTGTATGTATTTTTTGATGCCACATAATAAAAAAATAAAAAACTTTTTTACAAAAAAAACAACCGACTTCTTAAAAAAAAACTAACAGGTGAAAAATAACTCCAGTTTCGGAAGTCTGTGGCTTTGGTGGTTTTGTTTTGTTCATTATTGGCCACCGACTTCCGAAACTGGAGTTATTTTTCACCTGTTAGTTTTTTTTTAAGAAGTCGCTTGTTTTTTTTGTAAAAAGTTTTTATTTTGTAGTTTTTAGTTTCTTTGTATGTAAAGAAAGTCTTTCAAAACTTGAAAGAATCATTGAAATTAAATAACAGTTGCTAAAGAAGTTCTATCTCTAAACATTAATCATACATCTCTGCCGGCCCCTTTTAAAATAGAATGGCGTAATGTTATGTTGTGGAAATACAAAAGCTCAGCATAGACATCTGACTATAGCAATTGCGAATAATTTGCTGTTATGCGTTGAAGAGTTCCGTTGCCTGTCGTCTTCATCAGTTTTTCTTCACCAAATGATACTTTCTAAATGAAAATGCTTGATTTGTTACTAAAAATGTTGAAATCGGTGCATGTGTGCCTATATTTTTTGAGGAGTTTCCTCAATTCCTCAAAGATCCCTCATCAGGTATGAGTTTTGATACAAATGGAACCAATCTGTTAGTATACCCTATCAAACAAAAAAAGAATTTTGAAAATCGGTCCATAAATGACGCAGAACTGAGGTAACAAACCCTAAAAAAAAAATACAACCGAATTGAGAACCTCCTCCTTTTTTTGAAGTCGGTTAAAAAAAATAAACATGTCAAAAAAATAAAAATTTGGGGTGAACACCCCTTTATCACTTAGAGGTTAGAAAAATAGATAGTAGCCGATTCTCAGGCTTACTGAATATGCATAAAAAATTTCATGAGAATCGGTCAAGCCGTTTCGGAGGAGCATGGGAACGAACATTGTGACACGAAAATTTTATAACCTAACTATGCACGATCCACATAATTTACACAGTTCAACTTATCACCTTAAAGACAAATGCCTGCTGATGAAATTCAATAAAAATTTGCACAATACACGTTATTGATTTGATGGTTTCCAATTTAAATGTTAGGAAACGAAAAACTTATTTTTTTTTACTTTTTTTTCACAATTTCACAGTGAACACAATACCTTTCAATATTTACTTTTTGCCTGACATTATGTCAGTTATCAATCTGTCATTTACTTTTTTCTTTTTGTGTCTTAGTTTTTCATAGTGACTATGAAGGTTGCATCTGATTTACGTAATTTAATTTATTTTTATTAGCTCTATAATGTAATTTATTGTTATTTTTCCTGAATTTTCTTTGCTATAAACCTCGCGGAGCCCGAGACCTTTCCAACGAATGCAAAACCGTGCAAATCGGTTCGTGCGTTCTGGAGTTATATCGTCAGGAAGAAAACCCGACTTATTTTTATATAGTAGATAATATCAAATGACATAAATTCATATGACCTAATGTTTCACATCATGTATTATTCATTTAACATAATAACATTTAGTATAACGTTCATTTTGTATAATTTTCAATATGTATAATATTCTTTTAATATAACTTTCAGTTGACCTATATTTCATATTTACTCATTTTCTGCCCAAAGTATGTAGTGAATAAGTAAATATCAGAAAACACCATATTGTAATAACCTCACCTAACCTAAATGATTCACCAACAATAGAAGAGATCTGGCGCTTGGCGGCCGCTGCCGCGGCACGCTCGCTTCGCTCGCTCGCCTTCGCGCGCTAATGGTCATGGTTCTAACCTAACCTAACCAACATGATTCACCAACAATAGAAGCCATCTGGCGCTTGGCGGCCGCTACCGCGGCACGCTCGCTTCGCTTGCTCGCCTTCGCGCGCTAATGGTCATGGTTCTAACCTAACCTAACCAACATGATTCACCAACAATAGAAGCCATCTGGCGCTTGGCGGCCGCTGCCGCGGCACGCTCGCTTCGCTCGCTTGCCTTCGCGCGCTAATGGTAATGGTTCTAACCTAACCTAACCAACATGATTCACCAACAATAGAAGCCATCTGGCGCTTGGCGGCCGCTGCCGCGGCACGCTCGCTTCGCTCGCTCGCCTTCGCGCGCTAATGGTCATGGTTCTAACCTAACCTAACCTAACCCACATGATTCTCCAAATATAGAAGGGATCTGGCGCTTGGCGGCCGCTGCCGCGGCACACTCGCTTCGCTCGCTCGCCTTCGCGCGTTAAAGTTACTTAGAGATTATGAATATTATAGTAAATGAATAATATGCTGAATGAATATTATGTGAAATGTGCATTATAGGAAATGTTCATTAAGTCATATGAAATTAGGTAAAATGAAATTATATCAACAATTCATTATGTCAACTGATCGTTATGTTAAACAAAATTATGTTAACTGAAATTATGTCAAATGAACGTTAGATATTTTGTTATTATGACAATCGTTACACACCCCGTAAATAGAGTACTTCCACATTTCTCCAGTTATGTTTAAGTCCCATGTAATAAGGGTCGAGCCTATTGTCACCGGTCACAAATCCACCGGGCAATTCCAGCAGATGGAAAAACCCAACAAAACTTTGTGCAAATCAGGACTCGAACCCAGGACAACATTCTCAGCAACCACAACGATGCAGTTCCTAAACCTTTGTGGATACAAAGGTTTAGGAACTGCATCGTTGTGGTTAACGTAGGTACTATGTTTGTGAGGCATCCGCCCGTGACGTCACAAACATAGTATCCACCTATTCTCCTCGCACTAGGCACAATAATACACATGGTATATTTTCACATTGTAATTTTTAGAACATTATAACTATTTAGCAGCTATGCAAACCATACATAGATATTCATAATGTAACGCCAAATATTTCCTTCCCTGTAAACACGGCGTGATAGGAGATATCTACTTATCTGACCTTTTCCCTTTTATGAGTATAACCCTTTGATCTTGTATGGGGAATCGACCTAAGCAATACACGGTTAAGTAGACACGAAAGATAAACGTAATAAATATGATCACTCGCTATAGAATGTCTCCTAAAATATCATACAAAACAGAAATGTCGACAACAAATATTTCTACGTTGCTATATCAATCATTTCAACGCGACGACAGAATCACGTGCCACCCACCCTACGTCAAATGGCGACACCTCTATATGCTAAACAACACCAAAGGTCAGAGTTCGACAAGCAAACTGAATTGGGAAAACAAACAATTCGCTCGGGAAACATTCTAAAGCACTTTAACGTTATTATCCCAAGACATCAAGTCACATTAAATTCTTTATTCATTTTATTTTTGCGAGGTCACGGGCTCACGCCGGAATTCCTGCAATGTCTTTGATCTAAGTTAGACGAGAGAAAAAAAACATGAACGAAAATGCACTTCAACTGTCTTCATAAAGGGGGGAAAATATAATTTATTCACGAGATAATTTTCTCCTCCCTTTTAAGGATAGACGCCGTTTGAAGTGGGGTGGGCACGAATGAATGTTTGCACTGAGCCGGGCTTAGGCTGCACTATGCTCTCTCGGGAAGACTTTGTCTTGTATTCAACGCTATTTTTTTATGTAGCGCCATTTTAATATTCAACATCGTAAAACAGTGGCGGTGTTCTGGCCTTTTCGTGTAATAGCGCTGGGTCAACGTTGGAGAAAAAACATATATTGGAATAGGAAACTCGTATTGGTGTTGTATTCCTATTAAGGGTCTCTGGTAATCTCAGGCGTATTTCCCTTAAGTAATTTTTTTCGCTAGCAAAGTAATATTATGACTTCTAAAAATAATTGATTTGAAGGAAAACCGGAATTGAAGGGTCGCATAACAATCAAATGTATTTTTACTTTTACATTTATTTGAAACACGGGAGATATAAATTTCTATTCTATAATAAGCCAACGCTTGAAGTTACTTATATAGGTATGCGATTATCCCGTTACCTAATGACGCACGGAATATTATTCAATTTCCGAAAGATCTTACAGGGGGCTTACCATGATCTTCTAAAATACTTGCCAAGTGCAAGGCAGTTCAACTGAGCAGCTCAATCTGGCAGGTTTCGTTTTTGTACCATGAATGTTTCCGGCTGACCTGCATTTTGACCTGCTTCATAGTCTCTGATCAGTAAGCTGACCGCACAGATTAAATAAGATTAATTCAATCGGTCGTTCTGAAACACGTTTACGGTTTTACGGTTTTTATAGAAGTTTAATATGTTTTAACAAGAAAAGGTTAAAACAAAAGAGATTGATGAAAGAAACATTTTTAAGGAAAACCAAAATGAAATTTCACATTATTCGTGAGAGAAAACGAGTTCCATTTAGATCTACATCAAAAACTTAAATGTTAATGTTAGATGTCTTCTTATTTATTTCCGAACGTACCTACTTATTAATGACAAATGAAACATGTCATGTTCTGTCTAAGGACAAAAGTAGAATTTTTAACCGACTTTCAAAAAAGGAGGAGGTTCTATGTTCGTGTGTATGTATTTTTTTTTTTTTTTTTTTTTTTTTTTTATGTATGTTACCTGATTTCTCCGCCATTTGTGGATCGATTCTCAAAATTCTTTTTTTATTTGAAAGAGTAGACTCCTGAGGTGGTCCCATTTTAATTTGGTGAAGATCTGGTGCTGATCTTCGGAGATATACTACGGAACTCTTCAAAAATAGACGGCAAATCTGTCGTGATTGCTGGAATCGCTTGGATGTTTATTGTTTATACAACATCATGACGTATCATCACGCCTGTATGCTCTGAGGGGTACGCAGGTGGGTACAATATACCTAGATTTCGTCAGTTAGGTATGTTAATTTTAATTTATTAGGGATTAGTGGAAAACCCTATTATCATGACATGTATTGTTAACAATTAAGAATATAAAATAAATTCATGGCAAATATTTTTATGGCAACAACTAAAAATGGAAAAATAAAAAACTTTTTTGCAAAAAATAAAACCGACTTCAAAAAAAACACTAAACGGTGTAAAATAACTCTAAATTCGGAAGTCGGTGGCCCATCATGAGTAAGACAAACCCACCAAAGCCACAGAATTCCGAATTTAGAGTTATTTTACACCGTTTAGTGTTTTTTTTTAAGAGGCAATTTTGAAATTCAAGTGTGTTAGTTTTAAATAAGTTTTATGATAACCTGAGAGTTGTTAACTGAGGCCATATTTGTGAGTGAGTGGTAACCGTGGTAGGCAAGTGCAACTTGGAAGAGTGTTTTTACTATATTGCATGAAGTGTCCGTGTCAGTGTCCTACGAACAATTGGATAGGTACTTTGTGGCTTATTTTTAATACTAACAGAGATATTATCACTATGGGTACAAAAAGAAATGATAAATACGATTGCCGGAGATGTTAACAGTGAATTGGAACATTTGGGAAGCTGTTAGTTTTACAATTAGATCAATGGTAAGCGTAAATTCTAATCACGTAAATAACTCAATCGAAAAGTTTGTTAATAAAGTAGGGCATCGCATGAATGTTTGTAGCTCATATTACATTACAAAGCTCAAGTGTAAGCTATTTAGTGACCCCATAATACGTTTAACAAAAGTATTGACCTGCGACATTTCAAATGGATCTGTCGAGTTCCTTTAAGTAAATAATTATTTTAATTTTAGCATATTGTTTAACACTTTTGCTATCACTATGTTTCATAAAAGCACAATAAAATATGTTCATCTCATATATAAAATAAACGGTAAACGCAGTGCTTAGAGAAGTTTTTTACATTTTATTATACTTTGAAATAACGTAAGAATTATATTTTATGCACATTTTAACAATACGTAACGTTTTTGTATTCCAATTTTATAGAACAGGTCAATAAAAGTTAGTTTCACAGACCTGCAAATTATGACAGTATGACAGGTTAATTGTTGATTGTCTATATGTCAAAAAGCCTTCATGGTAGGCAACGTTGCAGGCCAGCCTGCTGGAGTGCTGTCACGTAGTCACTCACCGGCTTAGGTCACGTGATCGCTGGCTCGCCTGCTACTATACTCACTCATGGTACAAAATAACAGGGCAGGTTATTTTTCGTGTAAAATTGACCTGCTATAAGAGTTTATGGTAAGCCCCCAGGAATACTTTCAAATTTTGGTACCCAAGTATGTAGGTACTGTGTTTTAACTTTTAAAGAAAATCTGAGAAGAAAATATACGAAATTTTCGAGGAAATTAATCGTTAAGCATAGGTACTTATTACCTATAAAAGATTATAGTACCTATAGTAGAGCCGCGGCTGTCATGAGGTTATTTTGAAAAAAAAAACATGAACAGTGAAAGACACGACACCTCTAAAAAGTTCAGTTCACAGACCATGTTCCACTCAGAATTCAGTCAATTTACAAACTCATTACAAAACGAAGTGTTTGCCACTCAATACTAATTAACTGTGCAGCACTTACCTACCTATTCAAGTGACCGTATCAAGGACTCTCAGATACTAATAGACAGTTCTCAACCGTTTATTTTATCAAGATTTACCAATAAGACGTTTATTCTATTCTAATTGTTTACCTATTAGTTTCGTACAATATATTTATTTTTGTGAATACTAGGTGTCGAACTTTAGGTCAATTTATGGTCATCTAATAATGTTTATCTACCCTTGTCTAGGTAGAAAAACCTATAAATAGATTATTATTATAATTGTTTTCATATATTAAACCTCGTGTCACAAAGTTCATCCGCCATAAACTCCGGCACTACACAACCATTTTAACGAAATTTGGCTCATCGTGTGTATTTTTTTTCTAATAATATTATAAATTTGACACAGTTGATGTGCTGGCGTCTGTACATACACATTCCGCCGGTCAATGGGCTATTTGAAAAAAAAAATAGTTTTTAGTCCCTCATCTAGATAACAAGAAAATATTCAACACATATTTTTTCTTCCTTTTTAAATTGATAGAAAACTGCTTAGATTAAGCGAGTTAAAGTTGAGGAGAGGAGGCTTGTAACGTCATTAACTAGTATAAACTGTACTGGCTAGTGTCGTCATGCGACATTTTGACTTGATGTATCGCCATTATTTCTGTGGCCCTAGTGAAAAGGGGTATAAGTCCAATTTTGTCGAAAATGAGTTAAGTGTACCAAAGTGATCAGAAAAAAATGCTCTATCGTTTGGTGAAGACAGATCTAAGCTATCTCTAAAAATAAGAAAGTTACTTTGTGTAAAAGGGTCCAACTGACACCAAAAAAAACTGTAAAAGACGGTTTTCTGATCACTCTGATCGTTCGTAACGGTAGTAAAAAATATGTGTCGAATATTTTCTTGTAATCTAGATGAGGGACTAAAAACTATTTTTTTTTTCAAATAGCCCATTGACCGGCGGAATGTGTATGTACAGACGCCAGCACATCAACTGTGTCAAATTTATAATATTATTAAAAAAAAAATACACACGATGAGCCAAATTTCGTTAAAATGGTTGTGTAGTGCCGGAGGTTATGGCGGATAAACTTGTGACTCGAGGTTTAATATATGAAGACAATTATAATAATAATCTATTTATAGGTTTTTCTTAATAAACTTAATTTTTGTCAAATAGCCCATTATTAGACAAAGTCAAAACAAAAACAAAAATACGTTCTAGTTTCCAGTTATCTACAAACGGTAGTTTCGTATGGAGACGAAAAGGGAAGACACATCGTACCTACTTGTAAATCAATAGGTGTTTCAAAGTATTTTATATACCTCTAGTTGGATAATTATATTAAGTATGTGAAGATGCACACTCGACACTCGATACTTTAGTGGACAACCACTAAAGTCTGGATCAAAAACTACTTTACTAAAATGGTCGCAAAATATTACTCTAATCACGACATAAGTACCACAACACGATCGATTTTCTTGTCTGTATTTTTGCCACGCCAATATTCAATTCTCTTTAACAATTGGAACAAATAATTATGGACGCTAACTAGTGTTAACCCTTAACGACCAAAGTCGGAATTATGCGACAACTATTTTCGGGTCCATTCCGTCTGACTTGTATTTACGACCCAAAAAATCTGTACCTATGTCCAATATTTGAATTCGTGGTCTTATACTTTACATGCAACCCAACAATTTAAATGTATTGACGATTTATAAGTTGGGCGCTGGGGGGACCGGCAATTAATATAAAATCCGACGGTTAAAAGGTTAAAACTTAAATTAATAAAAAACATTTTATATGGACAAATAGTTTATTTTAAAAATATATAAGCTGGATAACATTCTCAATATAAAAGCAACATTAATATTATATTCTGTGACACCCGAAAAAAATATCTGCGCGTGTGCTTTATTCAACTTACTTTATTGGTTTTGATTACAAAATCAACTCCAGTATAAAATAGATTTTATAACAATTCGTACCTTTTTATTGCCATAGATAGTAAACTGTATGAATGTATTAGGTTTTCTTCAACACCAGATGACAAGCGCTTAAAAGGCTCATAATGTACTTACTTAGTTTCATCAAGGGCTTCATCTAGTAAACGTTCGATCTTTGACAGTCAGAAGTTCAAAATGTTAACAAACAGTTTTACCAATGGGTATCGTTTTGACTGGCCTGTTGATCTAGTAGTTAGTGACCCTGACTGCTATGCCGGAGGTCGTGGGTTCGATTCCCACCCAGGACAAATGTTTGTGTGATGAGCACGATCATTTGTTCTGTGTCTGGGTGTAATTTATCTATAGTATGTACGTATTTAGAAATATATAAGTATGTTTATCAGCTATTTAGTACCCATAACACAAGCTCTCAAGCTTAACTTGGGACTATATGGCGTTGTGTGAAAAAGTTGTGGAATATTTATTATTTGTGGAATATTTATCGTGTTACCCATTCACTCTTTTGTGGATGTCAAATAGGCAGTCGCTCAACGTAAAACCACAGTCTAAAAACCTACAGTCGTCCGACGACGAAGCTGTCTAGGACAATCGTGCGGGGTGTGAGGGCGAGACGCGGAAAAGCCGCGAACAAAACGATGTTCGTAGTGCGGGAGGTATTATTCAGGGCTTACGCGTGTAGACGTTGTCGGAATTTTTCAATTACACATGTTACCGTATTAAATTAATATAATGTATAAGTAAGTAGGAATAATTGCGCTTGAAGCACTTGCCATCTGTAGCTCAGCTTAATATCTAAATCTATTCCAGAACAAACTACTGTTTCATCTATTTGGCACAATTTAGTACCCTGATATTACAACACCTATATAATTACATAAATGTGTTACAACAGTAAAAGTTATAAACGCAGTGATTATAAATATCTACAATTTGTAATACAACAAAAAGCTAAAAAGCTTCTAACATATTATTTAACATTTCTAACCAATTTTATCAATGGGTATTGTGTTACCCAGACACTGGATTGTGGACCTCCGATTGATAATCGCTGCATTTAAACACTAGTATATTTAAGCTGACCTCAACATAGTTAAACAAAGCTTAGGCAGATGAGGAACTAAGGGAAGGTTCATATCTGACGGAACATGCGCCGAGCGTTTGCGACAATGTGCCTCGACGCACTAACGCATGATCGGTTGAGTGTGAACGGTCAAGTGTTATTCTATACATTTGTCTGTTCTGGCGTTACGCGACCGATAATACGCGACGCATGTTCCGTCAGATATGAACCTTCCCTTACATTTTGCTTCGTTTAAACAATTGAATGAGTTCATTACTAGTCTTCATGATTCGATACAGAATGCTTAAAAAACTTCATCTAAATGGTAAAATCTCCACGCTATTTTGCATAAAATTCCATGTTTTTTATGTAAAGACGCCAGCACATCAACCTACCCCAATGTGTCAAGTTTCTTTGAGAGGTTTTTTTAACTTTATTTTAAACGTAATAAGGATTATGTTCAATTGGGAAAATTTGACAGTTTGCGGTAGATTGATGTGCTGGCGTCTGTATACATTAGCGTCCATCGTATAATTAAGGTGTAAGGTCACTGTATACCACAAATTCTAGACATAAGTCTGGATCCCCCAGCGTTGATGTTTTCACATATTTATCTGATGTTATTTTTAATTAAAACTGTCAATATCTGTTACAAAATTCATTTCCATTCAACTCAATGAACTACTTTACTTCTTCAAAAGTCAAAAAGTCACTTCTTTCATTAAAAATCCCAATAGGATAGAAAAGAATCATGATTTTATGCAGTTTAAACAGACAGAGACCAAACTTAGAAACAAGGAAAAGCCGATATTTCAACGCTGTAGGTCCAGGATCATGTACTGAACTCATGGTAGTCAGATATGCGAATATGAACTCTATCCTCTATATTTCAAATGTTAGAAATTCTGTCTTGCTTGCCGTTAATGTTGCCAACATCTAGTGATCATCTAAGCATCTAACATTCGCTACCAAAAAGTACGCTATACTACATTGAACTACCCACATTTAAGCCTAATAAAATTGTGCATCGTTGCGATAATTTGACATAAGAATACAATACAGATCTTAGATATCACTGACACTGGTGACTTAAACATCATGAGGAAACTTGGACTTATAGATAATGTAAGTCCAAAATCGCCAATCCGCCTTGAGCAAGCGTGGTTAATGCTCCTGCCTTTTCTGCATAAGAAGAGGCCTTTGCCCTGCAGTGGGACAAGCTGGGTTTATTTTATACAATACAATTATGATAGTACGACATTATTTTTTTACATAATAATTTTATTTTCTTTTTGGCCGACACTCATAGGCCACACTACGTTACAAATTCGATTGCTTATTACAATACCACGTTTTGGACCATTTTCATACTAAAGTCAGTGCATTATTTACCTACTCCGCATTACAAAATATAGAGAAAACATTATTTATTGAAACATCATAAACTGAAACATGGTAGATTTTGAACTTCTGTTAAAAAAAATTACTGTCTCAAGACTTTATTGCTTTTTATGCAAAATTTTAGTTCTACATTCTAGAAATCGTAAAAAATCGTTCGTTTTGAATACATGTTACGTATCCATGCGTTTGGGACTCTGCAATAATCATTTTATGAACACTGTTGAAGTATACAAATGTATTTCCACAAGTAATTAACAATAGGCGTATATAGCACTGACTTTTTCATTTCATCCCTGCAATACAATATCCACGATATACCTAGGAACCAAATAGCCAAGTCAACATTTAATTTTAGACTCTACGCCAACGACACAGAGTTATGTTTAGACCAACCATTTTACAGCCAGACAATAAAATTGTATACAATGGTATCATAATATACATTTCATTCATATATTTAGGCCATTGAAAGGTGGTGTAGGTAGAGACGCCAGCAGGTACAGTCAGCCTCATAAGTCGATATACATATCCATATTCCCTAAACTCATGAACACCTTAGCTTACACAAATTGCTAAACAAGACTAGTGGCAGGATTTAATTAACGTCTTACAGGTTCAAAATTCACTAGTCTTGTTTAGCAATTTGTGTAAGCTAAGGTGTTCATGAGTTTAGGAAATATGGATATGTATATCGACTTATGAGGCTGACTGTACATCAAGTTATTTACTGTATTTTCCCAATTGAATAAGAACCTTATTTGTTTGTTCTTAAAGTTGAAAAGCTATCAAATGAAGACAGATTGGGGTAACCTGATGTGCTGTTTCTATACAATATTGCTTCAACGCTGTTATTACAAGTATTATAAAATGTTTTTTTTATAAATATTTTTTCTTCTACATACATAGTATACTGGATTAGAGCCGTTGCGAATTATACTTAATATCGAAAATTATTTTATTTATAATTTTCGACATAGAATGGTGCAGATTCCGAAACCGACCCTAACTTACCAAACCAAACGAAAACGAAAGAAAAGTCCCTCAAGGATGTCAAAAACAGGTGTCAATTCTTTTTTTAGTCTTGTTCACGAAAAAAGCAATCGTCAATTAAAATATCAATGATAAAAGATATTAATCACACCTTCATGAAATCTCAATGATATTTAAATCAACGAACTATATTTACCTACTCTGCTAAATATAACTAGTACATAGGTGTTTACAACGAGTAAATATACCTAATACCAGTAGTTGAATTAAATGATGAACGCGCGTCATAATATTAACTTTATATCTTAGAGATTAGGTTTCAATTTCATTAACGCAAGGTGATGATGACATGTAAAGTAGGCGGCTTATAAGTTGAACTAAAATGGCGGCCGTAGCCCCACACGGCATACGGCAACCCGATTGAGATCCGAAAATCTGCTACTGCGCATTAAATGTCATAGCTCAACTTACGTGCCTCGATCTGTACAAAATGCAATGTGCTAGTGCAATGTACTAAATCGTGCTATAATCAAAGCTACTTCTTCTAACTTTAATCTAACAATCACACAAAATGGAAGTATTTATTCATATAATCGTATATTTTACTACTAATTATTCGTAGATTACACTAATAAACATCTATGTAAACAACGTACGTAACGTAGAAATCTTTAATAACTTTAACGTTAATATTAAATGTTTCATAACACTTTGAATGGTTTAGAATAATTATTATTAAATGCTGCCACATTAGAAAGTAATCGATATACAGGATATTTTTTTTATCACCAGCCAAATTTTCACAGGGTGTTCTAACCATGAATATGAATACATTTCACTAAGGAACCATCTCGGAAATCTCGAAGAAAGAATCAGCTGTTGCATACATTTCGGTCGAATACCTATTGAACTTTTGTATGCAACAGTAAATATTTTTTTCGAGATAACCGACTTGGTCCCGTAGTGAAAGTTGTTCTTATTTATGAGTAGAACATCCTGTGAAAATTTGGCTGGTGATTAAAAAATAACCCTGTATATTTTAACGTGTAAATACGCTCATATAACACACGCATAAAATGCCCCTAAGAGTTAAACAAAGGTGTAACTATAGTACAGAAGCCAGCACATCAACCTACCCCAATGTGTCAAATTTGTTTGATAGGTTTTCAACTTTATTCTAAACACAGTAAGGTTCATTTTCAATTGGGAAAATTTAACAGTTTGGGGATAGTTGATGCGCTGGCGTCTGTACATAAAAGCAGTATAAATCCACATAAACTTATTTATTAAATATAGCACTTGGTTAGCGACTTTGTCTGCGTCAAAGAGATTTAAAATACTATAGAGCGAGCATGTCGATGAAAAGTCATAGAAAAACTTTGATCCCATGTCACAGTAACGCCATCTAGAATAATTTATATGAATACTAGTAGACATCCCGCGGTTTCACCCGCGTAGGTCCCGTTCCCGTGGGAATACAGGGATAAAAAGTAATCCAGGGTGTCAGCTAACTCCATACCAATTTTATTAAAAACCATTCAGTAGTTTTTACGTGAAAGAGTAACAAACATCCATCCATCCATCCATCCCCACAAACTTTCGCGTTTATAATAACAGTAGGATTGAAGCGGCAGCGGAGCGTATTAAAAAAAACTCATAGACTAGTGTCCGGAGCATGAGGTCCTGGGGACAAATACGTCCTTGACTTTTTTTTTATCTGGAAGTTCTCAGTATCAGTCGGGAATCTGGTTCCGTTCTCAATTTATTGATGGCACTATTGCCATCAATTGGGGACGGATCCCAAGTACACTTAAACATAACTATACTGCATTGTGTACAACAAGGTACACCTGTGCCTAACCCTTCGGGGATTACAGGCGTTATGTTATGTGACACTCACAAATAATGTGACTTTCGATTGATAAAAGAATTTTCAAAATAGGTTCAGTAGGTCCAGAGATTCCCCCTCCAACGTCACAAACTCACAAACCATATTTCTATAATATTAGTACAGATAAATAGGTTTATAACACATTTGCTCGTAAAGGGTCTCTTATTCCGCCAAATTCAGTATCGTAATGTATCTCATTACGCACTAGTGCGTAATGGTAATGTAAAACGCACGGTTTGCCAGATGCTCCGACTTAAAACCAACGGTTCCTTTTTTAATATCTTTGCAGAGTTTTTATGTCAGAAAAGTGGTCAACATTTTATGCATAAGATTGACTTTAATTTAATTTGTTAATTTAATTACTTTTGACAATAAATTACAACCATTAGTAACCAAAACAAAAAAAAAATTATTAATTTATTTTTATTAGTAATACTGGCTTTTTACTTTTTGTGCCTTTGACTTAAAAAAAACTGATGCGCGCGCATCGCCTATTTGTGATCAAGTTATAATTATTCCGCAGGCTTTTTCTTTTCGCTGTATTGTTTTTATATCAGTCCGAGTTTTTTATTTCCTCGCAAATATGTTATAAAACGTCGTATGACATACGTGCACTTTGATAATTACAGCCTCTGCTTTCTTGTAGCCCTCGCCTGCGGCTCGGGCTAACAATATTGCCTCGGCTGTAGTTATCAAGCTACCGCACTTATATCATAATGTACTATTAGGTGAATTTATACTGCTTTAACAAATGTAAACGTGTAACACGCAACTGTGCAAATCAAAAACAGATAATAATAAGGAAATTATCTAAATATGTAGATATTAAATGACTGTGCGAAAACAATGAGCTATTTCTAAAGAATAATAATAATAATATTATAACAAAAAAATGCGTTTGTCATCTCATTCTTTAATCACATGCTACCGTAACGTAATAAAATATATCTTAAGTACTAAAATAAGCATACTTCAGCGAGTTTTGTTAGCAAAAGAGTTATATATAACCTAAATAACAAATTTACTAAAGGACTGATTTATCAATAAGCATACAACTTTTATCTGAAGTTATCTCCCTATTTCATCAGTTTGAATTAATTATTTTATGGCAGATTGGTATAGCTTATAAAGTTTATTGTGTATACTTTTATAGATACTATATTTTGGTATTTTTTACGAAATTGCAGCTACCACTCTTTGTATTAGCATTACTTAAACGTGGTCTAGTAGAAAATGCCTATAACATAGGTCTGTCTGTGAACATTCGTATGCTTAAAATATTCAATTATCATCTTCTAAACAAAAGCTATCAATAGTATATATTTATATAACCAACATCAAAATCTTTACTTAACAATCATTTAATTAACTTCTATTGTTCATTATAGATTCACACTAAGCCTATCCAAAACACGAATCACGACTAAAATTCAACAAATCCGCACTTCAATTGTCACTGTCATCAACACTTTCTAAAAACAACTCGATATACAAAAAAAGAACGTCTTTAACCAAAAACAAAACAAAAAACAGAACTGTCAAAATGAATAGAGCATCAAATCTATTTTTTGTAAGGAGTCTTCTACCTTTCCTGGACCTCCTGCCCCTCTTGCATCATAAGCCGAGGAGACAGAAGGCCAGAAGGTTGGAACATCAGTCATCCGCATCGATGTCTTCGTCGCTCATTTCCTCCTCGCTGGTGCAATCGGGTTCGGAGGCTTCAGCGCTGCAGCGGTCGCACCAGCATACGAATAGGTAGTTTTGGGCAAGCTCCTGCAACGTAAATGAGAATAAAATTATTTTTGGTGTTATTTCGTTATTTTTAATTTAACTTATTGAGCTAATGTCGTGATAGGCCAGAAGCTAAGGCGCCACGAGGTTGTGGTTCAAATCCAGGCAAGTAATACTGTGGCTGTTTTAATTCATATAAGTTTATCTTAGACATCATTGTCATCAATGAAGGAAAACATCGTGAGGAAACCTGAACTTATGGTTAATATAATGAAATCGTAATCCGCCTTGAGCAAGCGTAGAGTAATCAATGCTCGAGCCCTCTCTGTATGCAAAGAGGCCTTTGAACTGCAGTGGGATAGTAACCCGCTGGTATTATTACTATATTGAGCTAAAATGCTCTTTCAAGTTTAAAGAGAAGGCTTCTATGATAACATTATATTGACACACACATCATGATTTTTATGACAGATCTTTGAAAATAAGATAATAGATAGTACAGAGACGTGCACATCAAGCTACTCCAATGTGTCAAATTTTCTTTGATAGTTTAACTAACAAACAGAATAAGCAGGCAGAAATTTAGACTCAAATCAGGCTGAGATATTCCAGAAGAAAAAACCTAGTAAGTATCACTTTATCCGACCCGGGAATCAAACCCAGGGCCTCAAACCAGGCAAACAGTATTAAGAAATATGTATTTGAACCCCAATTTCTGACTTTGGCACTAAGAAGTGGCAGGCTTTTTGGTGAATGGTCCTAAGTAACTTTGACGTTCAAGAAGTGCTGATTTTCAGCCTAATTTGCATAAATGACTTTAAATTTTGTTTTTTTTTTTACTCACTTTCTGTCGTGAATGCCGGGACCTTTGCAAGGTGCATTCATCAAGATAACTGATGCAAATCTCGTCACCCGGCATGATGGGTTTCAACGCCTTCAGTTGTACCCTGTGGTTGCCGTAAGGGAATGTTGACTCGGCGTTGGGGGAACAACTGTGGTTGCACGAGCTTTGCAACTGGAAGAGGCCAGAGCCTTCCGTGTTTAGGAATGAGCCGGATTCTGAAAATGGAATTATGCATAATGTTATATAGGGCTACTTTTCATTACTAACCAAATTATCTTGTGAATGAGAACAACTTTCAAGACAGTACAAACTCGGGAATCACGAAAAAAGTTGCTATTTCACATTTTGATCGAGTCTTAATTATTATTCACTTTTACCCGAAGATATTCAATACTTACAATAGACGGGCGATCACGAAAAAAATTTCATCCGTTACTTGTGCCCTAGTGGACAAAAGTTTATCAGTTTAATTTAGTAATCATCGTCATCAAAAAAAAAAAACAGCAGCAGCAGCAGCAGTTTTTTCATTTGAAAATCAGCGTCAGGCAGGATCTCAGCATCTGTCTGGCATTACCGCTGAAATGAACCTTTTGGCGCAGCCGTGAGACATACCATTTTTGTCTCTTTTTAACCGACTTCAAAAAAAGGAGGAGGTTCTCAATTCGGTTGTATTTTTTTTTTTTTTTAGGGTTTGTTACCTCAGTACTCCGTCATTTATGGACCGATTTTCAAAATTCTTTTTTTGTTTGATAGGGTATACTAACAGATTGGTCCCATTTGTATCAAAACTCATACCTGATGAGGGATCTTCGAGGAATTGAGGGAACTCCTCAAAAAATATAGGCATACATGCACCGATTTCAACATTTTTAGTAACAAATCAAGCATTTTCATTTAGAAAGTATCATTTGGTGAAGAAAAACTGATGAAGAAGACAGGCAACGGAACTCTTCAACGCATAACAGCAAATTATTCGCGATTGCTATAGTCAGATGTTTATGCTGAGCTTTTGTATTTCCACAACATAACATTACGCCATTCTATTTTAAAAGGGGCCGGCAGAGATGTACAGATTAATGTTTAGAGATAGAACTTCTTTAGCAATTGTTATCCAATTTCAATGATAAACTAAAAATTACAAAATAAAAACTTTTTTACAAAAAAAACAACCGACTTCTTAAAAAAAAACTAACAGGTGAAAAATAACTCCAGTTTCGGAAGTCGGTGGCCAATAATGAATAAAACAAAACCACCAAAGCCACACCAATGACACATAACCACTTGGTTACCAACTGGTTGTCAGGCTTTTGACTACCCGTAACAACTGTCAATGATCTACAGATGACAGCCGGAATCAACGGCTTAACTTGTGTTCCGAGGCACGGAGGAGTCTCGAATTAATGGTCACCCATCCATCGACCAACCTCGTCAAGCGCCTTTGACCCTTGAGGCCGTTATTGTTTGCCACAAGCTCCTCACCAACTACTTACGAAAAAAAAAATCATTTCACAATACCTTCTTCTACATACTGATAAAGTTTATCAATGAACAGATCCAGCTGTTGTTTCTCATCATCAGACATGGTGACTTCCAGTACGGAATTGACCCACATCGCCAATGGACTGGTACCAATGCCTTGCCCATTTGTTCCAACTAGAGCCATTAGGGTGCAGAAACCTTCGGGTGTTAAAAACTGGAAAATAATGAATAAAAGTGTCTGTTACTCTTACCGAAATATATAGTATAGACGTACTTTACACTTTACGGGAAATACTGGTAGGTACTTGTTTTGGAATGGGTTGTTTGTGTATGTAAGTTCAAATATTTGTAAACCTACCCTTTTGCATACTAACAGGAGTAATTATTAGTGTGTGGCAAAGACAACAACAAATAAACATGTTCTGAAGATTCCGTTCTAATAAATAAATATTCCACAACTTTTCACACAACACCATTTAGTCCCAAGTTAAGCTTGAGAACTTGTGTTATGGGTACTAAACAGCTGATAAACATACTTATATATTTTCTAAATACATACATATTATAGATAAATTACACCCAGACACAGAACAAATGATCGTGCTCATCACACAAACATTTGTCCTGGGTGGGAATCGAACCCACGACCTCCGGCATAGCAGTCAGGGTCTCTAACTACTAGACCAACAGGCCAGTCAAATAATAATAATAATAATCATTTATTAATCAGATCACACAATCCACAATGATAGACAATATTGTTAGTAGGCTGTGGTGATAGCCCAGCAAATTAGATATTTGAATACTTTTTATAAAAATACAATAATTAGTATAAAAAGTACACAGATGAACATCGTCAAACGTAGCTTAACCTTCGAGGCTCATATCCTAATATCGGACAGTATTCGGCTGGCTTCATTATTTAAACAAATACTAAACATCGTATAGAACCTGAATTGTAAATAAAAAAAAATGGAACGAAATAGTGTTTTAAATAATGTCAAACACTAATAATTTAAATACTCAAACGCAAGCGAGACTAAATAAATAACTGAACAGTCTACTTTTTTCAGACTGTGGTTCAACATCAATTCTATAAACGAATTGTGTTAATAATCTAAAATTAAAAATTAGTATTGAAATATTGACAATAGAGTTTTATACAAAGAGGACTAGACTTCAAAAGAGTATGTAGTTAACAGAGACCGAACTTCCCATAATTAACAAAAATGGTACAACTTTGCTTTGGCGTAGACCAGAGTGTTATTTTACGATATTGAATAATCAACCTTATTTGCAGCGAATTAAAATGCAAGTAAGCTAACTAGAACGCTTAAGGTGTAGGTATTGCGTAAGCTAGTAGTGTGCAAAATTAATTTTTTTTAGGTTTCTTTTTTTCAAATCGCAGCTCAATATTATTGTGTGTTAATAAAATTGTTAATAGCGTTTTACACCAGAATATAATCATAAATCATCAATAGGACATCCAAGTTCAAAGAGTGCAATATTTAATACAAATACTAATTTATTCTTTAAAATCGACTTTCGACGATTTTTATGAATGTACTAAAAATATTATAACTAAATTATTTTTTACGGTTGTGAACAACTTTTTTATTACCATACAAACTTATCTGAGCTGTAAATTGTAAAAACCAAAAAAAAAAGTATTTGGCGGGTTTATGAATTACTTAACCTTAATTCGTTAAACCCCGGAAGGACACCGGTGTCCGCCTGTCATTGTCTTTCTATTGTCTCTAATTAACTCAATTGAAAGGTTTAGGATACCTTGAGAAATCCAGCACTTGAGTGAATGTGTACAACTTTAAACCCTAAAACACTGACTAAAAGGCGCATTATTCAAAACAAGCCTCGCCAATTAGTACATCACTATAATTAATTAATTGCTTAGTCTCTGACAGATAACTACTCATGTAATTTGGGGACATTTTCTCGGCACTCAATGGCGCATTGACCATGTAATCGCCGTTGCGCACACATTGGATTTCCGCCTTACAGCAAATATTTAATAACCTAACAATATTTGTTCTAAATCTGATTAAATTCTAGCCAATATTTTAGCACTTCAAACTGAGAAAAAGATTGTTGGAAAATATGGATAAGTATAATAATTTATGAAACGATTATACAAGACTAATTTTACTACAGCAAAGCCAATAAAATTTAAATAAAATAAGATATAATAGATTGATAGAGCATCTAACAACCCTGCCATGCATTCTATTCCCAGTACTACAGACATTCCGACAAGATCACCTTTCATTCATCCGCAAACACATCACATTCTGGTCTGTGGTACAGGAAAGCATTGAGTGTGGTGAAGGGTCGCGATATTGGGGATCTGGCCCAGCAGCAACAATATATTAATATTTATTGAAAATAGGTCCCAACAAAATTTTAGTTATTAGTCCCTCATTTAGATTACATTATTAGCAAGCGCCGATGTCGCGCGCACTGGGCACAATCAACGCGGTAGCCGATTGTATCGATTTGTTCCACTGTTCGTTGAACGACTTCACAAGGGAGGCGTATTCAATAATATGCTATGAGAATGTTAGTTAGGTTTAAGTTATGCAATTTATATAATAATTTTTAATAATGAATAATAATAATTATATTTAATAATGAATAACAATAATAATATTACTTATACATATAATGATATCTGTTGGAGCGCCACTTCTTTAGTATATTAGTCTGTACATTTTAGATTAGCAATATTAATAGATTAGGATTATGTTAGCTATAAGATTTCTCTCAGGCGCTAATCGCTATAGACCTACGTCATTTTTCACTATGTCTGTTGGCACATTAAACTGCACACTGCAAACTACGATCCTGACTTTTTTAACTCCCAAAATTCCTGTGACGTTCCTACAATTTTATACATGGTCCATACGAACCGGATAATTAATTATCTACAACTAGCGAACTGGAATAAGCTAAATATTGGATATTTTGGAAATTGGTTAAACATAGTACCAGAGTGAAGAGGTAACGAACACGTGTTGGAAGAAAAGTGAAGTGAACTTGGAGTGAAATATAACTGGAAGTGTTAACGTATTAATTAAATTCCCCCAACACTCATTAATATTAAATCAGGTAATATAAAATAAAATAAAAAATAGGATATAAGTAGCAATTTATGAACATATAAGGTTAGTAACACATTTATACATTTTTACAAATTATGTACATGATTTATATTAGTCAAAAGAAATAATTTACAGAGTATTAGGTTAAAGAATATTTGTAAAATAAAGTTAACAGGTGCTTAATATACAGTACAGTAGTCATATAATTGTTATCCTACATTAGTTAGCTATTAATTTCAATTGCAAATATTACCTACTCTTTAATTTAACTTTTACAATAATAATTGTTGCTTTGTAAACCTTTTTGTAAATCATTTGTAAGTAATTAATTTGTTTGTTACATTCTTCATCAAAATAGTTAACCTTACCTACCTACTTAATTACGGTAGTTCATTATAATTTGCAGTGTTCAAAGGTCAAAATTGTAAAATCAATTAATAAGATAGGCCAATTGTTTAGCAGTGTCATCATTAATTACAATAGGTATTTTTGTTACATATAGTTTCGTCATTTAATATTATAACTGTATAATTTCAGGTCTACGACACCCTCCTTTCAAAATGACTGATATTAAAGATCTTAAAAGGAAGCGAAGCAGTTATAAAGGAAGATTAACAGTATTTGAAACATATTTAAACAAAATACAAGATACTACGGTAAACCCGTCTCAGGTAATGGAGTTACAGTTGCGAGTCAATAAATTGGATGATCTTTATGGCGATTTTGATGAAGTTCAATTAAAGTTAGAATGTATGGGTGATATTGAAATTGAGACACTCGAACGAACTGCTATCGAATCACAATATTATGGGTTGATGGCTCAAGCAAAGGTTTTATTAGAAAAGTTCTCAAAATCAGAGCAGGAGGAAATAAAATCAACCACTAGTAGTAAGCGTCAGTTTGTCAAGTTGCCCACCATACAGTTACCTAAATTCACAGGCTCGTATGATAACTGGCTTGAATTTCGAGATACCTTTACTAGTCTCATTCACGGCAATGACGATATAGACGAGGTAAATAAGTTCCATTATTTGAGGTCGTCATTGACAGAATCTGCTGCAATAGTTATTCAATCAATCGAGTTTTCTGCTAAAAATTACACTACGGCATGGGAACTTCTTTGTGAGCGATTCAATAATGATAGAATATTGATTGAAAATCACGTTACAGCATTATTTAATATCGAACCAATCACCAAGGAGTCCTCAACGGCATTAAAAGGTATTATAGATAATATTAACAAAAATATCAGAGCGTTAAAAACATTAGGCGAACCTGTTCATAATTGGGATACATTGCTCATTCACATTATACGACAAAAACTGGATACTAAAACATTCCGAGAATGGGAGGAATACAAAGGACGTACTGATAAATCGAAACGTATTACTTCTGATCAATTTGTTGAATTTATGCGTAATCGCGCTGAATTACTAGAAACACTGGAAAAGTCACGTCATTCCACAACTAACATAAAACACAACACTAAAATAAAATCTCTTGTAAGTACAGAAAACACTAGTAGTTCCTCATCACAAAGTTGTCCAAAGTGTAAAGGTGATCATAACCTCAATTCATGCCCACAGTTCCTATCATTAAACGTCAACGATAGAATGTCCTTGCTACCTAATTATAAGGTATGCTATAATTGTTTGCATCACGGTCACTATCCCAATAATTGCAAGAAATCAGGGTGCAAAATATGTAAGCGCAAACACCACACGCTTATTCATAATGCAGATTTTAAATCAAAACCCGTTTCAAGCAAATCAGCTGGTACGACTGATAAGACTAACAATGAGTCATCCTCCGCTGCCAACACAAACAATAATCACGTCGCGCTCTCAGTTAATATCTCCGCACATTCGCATACGAACAGTACAGGCAACATTCTGTTGTCAACTGCATTAATTAGGTGCTACGATGTTAATAATAAAGAACACGTCGTTAGAGCGCTACTCGATTCTGGTAGTTCGGCTTGTTTAATGACGGAGAATTTATTTAATAAGTTAAAGTTGCCTTACTTGAACACCGACAAATCTATACAAGGTGTGAATAATTCTTTGTCGTATGTTAATAAAATGTGTCGTGTACACATTAAATCGTTGCAAGAATCATACTCAAATGATTTAACTTGTTTTGTCTTACCGACAATTACTGATAATGTTCCCGCTAGACAGGTACATGTTAATATACCCTCAACTATTCATTTAGCTGATCCGTATTTCCACACACCGGCTACTATTGATATGATTATAGGAGCTGACGTATTTTGGAGTTTATTAGGGTCTGATAAGATTTTATTAGGTGATGGGAAACCAACACTTCATCAAACTAGATTAGGTTGGCTAGTTTGTGGCCCAATTAACGACGGCCATAATTATAATATTAATTCATCTCAACGTTCTTCAATTAAATGTAATTTTGTTAATGATGTTTACGAAAATGCTTCTACTTCAAATTATTTAGATGACATCCGAAACCAATTAACGCGTTTCTGGCAGCTCGAGGAAGTTAGCCATGATGCATCGACTTATTCAGCTGAGGAGAACATGTGTGAGGAACACTTTATTAAAAACACGACGCGCTTGTCAGATGGCCGTTTTAGTGTTAAGATACCGTTGAAACAATCTTCAGATAGTTTAGGCGACTCATATTACCGTGCAAAACAATGTTTTTTGTCACTGGAACGGAGAAACCTCAACCAACCTCCACTCAATAAAATGTACAAAGATTTTATGTCTGAGTACATTTCTTTAGGCCATATGTCAGAGTGTCATGTTAATGAAGATCTGCGGTCTTATTTTATTCCTCATCACGGTATCCTGCGCGAAAGTAGTAGCACAACAAAATTACGGGTTGTTTTCAATGCAAGTGCACCTACTACCTCTGGACTTTCTTTTAATGAAATACAGATGGTGGGGCCTACCGTTCAAGACGACTTGACTGCAATCCTTCTTAGGTTTAGAACGCATAAGTACGTCCTCTCTGCTGACGTAGAGAAAATGTATAGGCAGGTGTCTGTACATCCTTCAGATAGGCACCTGCAGCAAATAATTTGGCGTGATGATATGACTAGCACTCTTAAAACCTATCAATTAAATACAATAACATATGGTACGGCTAGTGCACCGTTTCTCGCGACTAGATGCATAAAACAAATAGGTCTTGAATGCCAGGATCAGAGGGTCGCTGAAGTAATTCTTCATGATTTTTACGTAGACGACCTGTTGACCGGTGAAGACGTGTATGAACAAGCTCTCATGTTGCGTCTTAAGGTAACCGATGCTCTTGCTTCTGCCTGCATGCCATTACGGAAGTGGAAGTCGAACGAGCCCACTTTAATACCAGAACCATCTGAAGAGTCCTCGTTCGAGTTCCGTCGGGAAGGTGATGTCTGTAGCAAAACGCTGGGTCTCAGTTGGCAAACGGACACCGACAATCTCTTTTTTCCAATAAAGGTTCCTGACCGCATAGAAAACACTAAGCGTGGCATGTTAGCAGTAATTGCACGAATATACGATCCGTTAGGTTTGTTGGCACCGTGTGTCGTGAGCATGAAGATATTGCTTCAGAAACTTTGGCTGGACAAGTTAAATTGGGACGACCAGTTATCGCCTGAGATTGCAACAATATGGACGAACATAATTAAAACATTACCTTGCATTCACAATTTACGTATATCACGTCGTGTGCTCTGTGACGCATACAAACAGGTCGAGTTTCATATTTTTACCGACGCTTCGGAGCAAGCATACGGCGCTTGTTTATATATTCGCAGTATCAATGAGCAGGGTGACATCGACGTGCGATTATTAACAGCCAAAAGTCGCGTTGCTCCTTTAAAACCACTAACTATACCGAGGTTGGAGCTCTGTGCGGCTGTACTTGGCGCTCGTTTATTTCAAAAGGTTGCAAGTACCCTACATATTAAACCGTCTAGTATTTTTTTTTGGACCGACTCCATGATCGTGTTGGGATGGTTGAAAATGTTGCCAATAAAATTAAATACTTTTGTTCGTAATCGTGTTGCCGAAGTGTTAGAAAAATCAGGTGCATGTACCTGGAGACATGTGTCGACCCACGACAATCCAGCCGATTTAATAACTCGCGGAGTCGATCCTACCGCTATGCAATCACTGAATTTGTGGTGGTTCGGTCCATGTTTCTTAAAAAATAATAAAACTACATGGCCACCCACTGCTTTATGTACAGAAACCTTACCAGACATAAAATCTAATATTTTAGTTCATTTAGCCCAAGATCGTCATGCTACAAATAATTTATTTAAGGGAATTATCGAGTTTAATCGTTTTTCCAATTTTAGTCGATTACAGCGTTCTGTCTGCTATATTTTCCGTTTCATTCATACTTGTAGACGACGTTCAACTCAAAATATGTCTTATTTTAGTGCTGATGAATTACAAAATGCATTAAACTTTATTATTATTCAGTCGCAAAAGGAGTCTTTCCCTGAATACAATTTATTAATAAATGATAAAAAACTACCACATAAAAATAGGTTATTAAGTTTAAACGTGTTTCTAGATAACAACAAAATTATTCGTATAGGGGGTAGATTACAAAATTCCGAATATTTATTTTCAAAAAAACACCCAATTTTAATACAGTCCACTCATTATTTTGTAAAACTTTTATTTAAATTCGAGCATATCAGATTGATGCATGCGGGTCCTCAATTATTATTAAGTATTATTAGAGAGACCTACTGGCCAATCGGTGGTCGCAACTTAGCCCGAGCCTGTTACCGTCAGTGCGTTCGGTGTCAGCGACTAAAACCACAGACAATTACTCCTCAAATGGGCAATCTTCCACTGAACAGACTCTCGCCAGCCGACTTTCCCTTTCAAAGCGTAGGAGTTGACTATGCTGGTCCTATAACCGCGGCTAGTCGTCAAGGTCGTGGATGTAGATTGGTGAAGGTATACATTGTCATTTTTGTGTGCTTCACCACCAAAGCCATTCATTTGGAGTTGGTTGGTGATTTGACCAGTAACAATTATTTACAGGCTTTACGTAGGTTTATGTCTCGAAGAGGAAAACCTCTCAACATTTACTCCGATAACGGAACTTCATTTGTAGGAGCCTATAATGAGATATCTGATTTCTTGAAACGCAACTGTAATTCTTTAACTGATAGTACAGCTCAAGATGGTATCAGCTTCCATTTTATACCTGCGTACGCTCCGCATTTTGGTGGTCTTTGGGAAGCGGGTGTCAAATCGACCAAATTTCATTTATTACGAGTGTTGGGCAACTGTAATTTGACATACGAGGAGCTTAACTCCGTTTTGGTGCAAATTGAGGGCATTCTAAACTCTCGACCACTCACCCCGCTGTCATCGAATCCAGAAGACTTGTTGCCTCTCACTCCTGGTCATTTTTTAATCGGGCGTCCTCTCACTACTCTTCCTGTAAAGGATATCCGGGAACACTCCACTCCTCACTTGACACGCCATCAACGCATCGAGCAGTTGCGGCAGCATTTTTGGGCGAGATGGAACAAGGAGTACGTCTCTGAACTTCAGCAGCGTGTCAAATGGCGGACCGGCAGCGACAGCCTTAACCTGGATTCCCTCGTTGTTATAAAAGAGGACAACCAGCCTCCTATGAAATGGAAGTTGGGCCGCATTGTTGCTCTTCATCCTGGTTTTGACGGCATAAGTAGAGTTGCCGACATCAGGACTTCAACGGGGATTGTCAAGAGAGCATTCTCCAAGATTTGTCCATTGTTGGAAGACAGCGGTTGAAAGGCAAGCTTTCAACGGCCGGCGGCATGTTGGAGCGCCACTTCTTTAGTATATTAGTCTGTACATTTTAGATTAGCAATATTAATAGATTAGGATTATGTTAGCTATAAGATTTCTCTCAGGCGCTAATCGCTATAGACCTACGTCATTTTTCACTATGTCTGTTGGCACATTAAACTGCACACTGCAAACTACGATCCTGACTTTTTTAATTCCCAAAATTCCTGTGACGTTCCTACAATTTTATACAATATCTGTTACGTAAAATAGCTTCTCTATCGCATTAGGTTAGTCTGTTAAGATAGATGTAAGTAAGGTTCCAAATAAATAAATAAATAAATTACTAGAAAATAATAGACACATAGTTTTTTCTCATAATCAAGAAACAAAATGGCGATACATTAAGTGAAAATGTTGCATGACCTCAAGTATTGGTACAGTTCATTCTGAATTATGACGTCAAAAGCTCCCTCACCTTAATTTTAATGGACATAATCTAAGTAGTTTAATTATCATCAATTTAAAAAAGCATAAAATACTTGTCTATTATTTTTCATATCTAACTGATGCACTAAAAAAAATTTTTGATAAGCGTACACCAGGATCATGCCTATTGTGTAACATAAATAAGCTCTCTTACCTCTTGTACTTCATCCCCACTAACAACATGTGACGTCATCTCTCGCAACGTATTCATCTGATGAGTGAACTGTTCTCCCAGTAACTTGTGTACTAGTTCGGCGTCTTCATTCTCAGTGCGGTGACAGAATTGCTTTACTTTAGCCACTGCGGCAGACGGGTCAGAGCTCTGTTGGATGTATGCTAGTATTCTAACGAGAAGCATTATGCTTGTTGTTTCTGGCGGGTAGTGCATTTGTCTGGAAAAAAGGTTGGTTCAGTTTTAGTATATTTATTTCTCTTTGATTGCTTTCTTGGTGTTGTGGTTGCAAGTGCTGCTTGGGTTAAATTGTGGGGTAAAGCAAAGTGATACTGTGTTTTAACCAGAATTTCTTACTAACAGTTGATGACAATAAGCAACTAACTAACAGCTGTGTCCAGTGTTAATTAATGTATAATAATACTAGCAGACGTCCCGCGGTTTCACCCGCGTAGGTCCCGTACCCGTAGGAATACAGGGATAAAAAGTAGCCTAATGTTAATCCAGGGTGTCAGCTAACTCGATACCAAATTTTATTAAAATCCATTCAGTGGATCTTATGTGAAAGAGTAACAAACATACATCCATCCATCCATCTATCCATACTCACAAACTTTCGCGTTTATAATATTAGTAGGATTATGAAGAGGTAAAGTTTGTGAGTTTGTGATATTGTAGGGGGTAATCTCTGGATCTACTGAACCGATTTTGAAAATTGTTTTAACAATGGAAAGCAACATTATTTGTAAGTGTCATAGACTATATAAAATTTTCAAAACTAAAAGGGTGTCGAGGGGATGTCAATACGAAATACATGCAGATGAAGTCGTGAGCAAAGTGCTAATAAACAACTTGTAAGCCGTAATTATAGGAACAAATAAAAAGCAATTGTGTCTCGCGTAGATCTACATTCCGGCACATGACGGGTTAAATGTATAAGTTAATGACTTGAATCTGTCTCAATCAGTAACACATAGAGTTTACCTACATTTTTATAAATTATTTGGCACTAAGATGAGATGGCAACTAGATTTAGAAAATTTTATCTACAGGAATTTGGCCTTAAGATTTGGGTGCTCCGTGCTATTGATATTTGTACCTTTTAAAAATAAAATAGGATGACAAATATTAAATTACTTAAAGACATTATTATACTCACTTCCAAGTCTCCAACAGAACAACGATAGGATGTTGAGCATCACTGGAATCATGACACAATATCCTGTGATATTTCACATAAGCATTCTGTCTGCACGCTTCGGAGCAGTACAGGGCACCACATTGGTCACAGTTTGTTATACTTTCAATGTTTATTTCGAAAATATCCGAGTGTGGAAGAACTATGTCTGGCTTGCATGATAGACGCCTCACGTTTTGTTCTGGAGTTTCAAGTGGCCTGAAAAAAATTGCATGAATTAATATAGACAAATCGTTCACTTACGGTCCATTTGTAGGTGTAAGCTGCTAAATAATGCTGTGATTATTCCTAGCAATTAATTTTCTTTTTATTTTAATTCTATGTGTATTTGTGGACAGTGTTGTGAGTTTATATATGTCGAAGGATAATTTGAAACTTCGAATTTTCGCAAAAATCCTAGGAAATCCTAGGGGTTTTGCGAAAACGCGGATAATTAGACATAATGTTGGAATGTTGGTTAGGTTAGGTTAGAACCATGACCATTAGCGCGCGAAGGCGAGCGAGCGAAGCGAGCGTGCCGCGGCAGCGGCCGCCGAGCGCAAGATCTCTTCTATTGTTGGTGAATCATGTTGGTTAGGTTATAATTATCAAATCTTACTGGACTTTGTCCAGTAAGATTTGATAATTTTTCGCCTATGTCTAATTATCCGCGTTTTCACAAAACCCCTAGGATTTCCGCGAAGATTCGAAGTAACAAATTATCCTACGACATATATATAGCCATATTATTCATTATAGCCAAATGGTTGCTTTGTAAATCTAGTTGTGTGTTCTTATAATGTTACAAAAATAAGTGGGACTAGACTCAACTTGCAGATACAACTTAGATAACTATAAGAATAGGGAAATATTGTAGGACATTTCACACGGAGTAGACTGCATATCTGACCATGACTGACCAGTACAACCTAGTAAATGGGTTGTGACACAATATCACTTGTTATAATTTTTGCCAGATTATCAGACGACAAGGACGACGTGAAAAGGTCACTAATAAAAGCAGAATATTTACGTACTATTTCATTGATAGATTGATATACGCACAATGCGGCGCTGTTGCATAATAAACACAACAATTAGGAAAGTAATAGCCTGGTTTTCCAAATCTTTTTATATATTAATACGCTGCTTAATATTACTCATAATATGTTGATCATTAAAGCTATACTACGGAAATTCAATGAACACAGTTAAAAACACACCTCATACAATAGTCGCAAGCTAAATATCTGTAAGCCGCATTCCAAGCGAATTGACACGAAACTAGCGGATCCTCTTCTAAAATTACATCTCCCTGGGCGTACTTCTTTGTAGCATAGAGCCCTTTACCCTAAAAAGAAATTGATTATTAGAAAACATAACACTTCTAAATCCGAAACGAAGTAATAACGAATATTGCTCACCTTCTTGCTATTAGACGTTCTTATCTCAAATCCTTCCATACTTGAACTCTAGCACTATTTTGAATGGAAGTCGAACAAAGATAATAAAATGTTTTGTGCTAAAAACAATGGAAATTGGTAAAATTTCAATTTTATAAACAGCGGAAGATTTTAGGTTATGTTTCTGTCAAATCGACTTTTAGTTTTTTTTTTTTTTTTTTTTTTTTTAAATTGCCCAGTGGGCAGGCTAAAGTCTTTCGACCATACCGCCTAGTCTTCCGTATGTTTATTTCTGTCGTATTAAGTTTTTATATAATGTCTTTCGTAATTTCCCTTGTAATTATAATGTTTTATTTTAAGTCTTTCGTATGTAGTCATAATTCGATATTTTTAATAGTCAATTTTTCGTTTTTTAGTCAAATCCAAGTTTGTACGAAGTACAGTCAAATCCTGGGTAATGTCATGTCAAACATTTTTTTTTTTAGCTATCTCTGCATGTTTATGTTTAGATAGGCACTTAACCTACAAACTATTTCTAACCATCTTATATCTATTTAAAAATAACGAAGATAAAAGTACTTAGGTAATAATTATTTTGATATGTACATACATATAGCTAACACAAACGATTATATATAATTTACAGTCTCCAGTATGAATTTGTACAAATATATAAAAGTGGTAGCATTCACAAGTAACTCCTGTATGGACGACGGGACCTTATCAGGCGTTTTATAAATTTTTAGAAGCTCATCCGACAACACAAGGCGCTGAATGTTGAAAGACGAACACTCGAAGAAGATATGATACAGTGACTGAACTTTTTGAGATTGACAATAATCACAGTGCGGCGAGCTGACCATTTTAAGACGATGAAGATGATAATTTAAACGACAATGACCAAAGCGCATACGACAGATAATCGAATAAAATTTTCTATTCATGTATGTACTACTACTTTTACAAAACCAAGGTACAGAGTTAATTTGAACATCAAGACTATTAAACCAAGACCCCGTGTTTTCAACATGTGTACAATGGTATGAATGTCTCCCCCATGCCTCACACATGCGGCGCCGTAGAAGGCTAATTACGTCTGTATATGGCAGGAAAACACTCACATCAGTGTCACTGATTAATTCTTCAAATTCAACGATTTTTTTAGCAAGATAATCTGCTTTTTCATTCCCCGCAACACCAATATGTGATGGTACCCAAACAAAACGAACAACAATATCCAACTGTGACAATTCAAACCATAGTTGCTTTATCAGAAAAATTATGTAGTTGGTGTTAGCAAGTAATTTATTATTATCCAGATTTTTCAGAACACTCATGCTATCACTAACTATAAGCCATTTACTATTTTCTAAATTACATTTTTTAATATGTTTCATAGCGCTCAAAATAGCAACTGCTTCAGCTGTAAAAATACTAGCGTTTATATCAATTCTCCGTCCAATAGCAATATTTGAAGAGGGGTCATAAATAGCAAAAGACACTGCTTTATCACTCTTGGAACCATCAGTATACACCAATTTATGATCAGACCACTGTGACAGCATAGCATAAACTTCTTCTTTTGAAGGCAAATTTTTCCTATTATTTATAATTACTTCAATTGCTGGAAATTTACCATTGAAAGTACCCTCATAACAAGGTAAAATATGTTTTGATTGATAAATGTTAACATTTTGAATAAAATTCATAAAACTTTGGAGACCTTGTACCATATAAAAAGATTTTAAAGAAATATGAGCAGGTGAATGTAACAAATTAAGAAGTAGTCTATTACCAGATACACTATAAAGTTTCAACAAAAATCTTTCTTTTAAGTAATCAAAACGAATAGATAATGGGGGAACATTGCATTCAATTTGCATTGCAACCACAGGAGTACTTCTGAATGCCCCAGTTATTACACGCAAACACTTGTTTTGCAAAATATTTAAACTATTTACATGTTTGGAATCTGCACCAAAGCAATAGAAACCATATTCAAAGTGACTACGAACTAAAGATTTGTATAATAATAACAAAATTTTAGGGTCTGCACCCCAATATGTACCACTCAAGGATTTTAATATGTTATGAGCTTTATTTGCTTTACTAATTAAATGTTTTATATAATTGTTCCAGGATAAATTATATGAAAAAATAACACCCAAGAATTTTACCTCAAGTGAAATGGGTAGAGCACAATTGTTATACACCACATCAGGCATATTAAGAATTTGTTTACCAAATACAACAACTTTGGATTTCAATGGATTAACACTAAGATCAAGGTAAGAAAAATATTTATACAAATTTGCTAATGCAACATTAACTATTTCAACTACATGTGTTATATTTTTCCCAGATGCATATACAACTAAATCATCTGCAAATTGAAGGTTTTTAACATGAGATCCTAAAATTAAATTTAATTTACGTATATACAATATGAATATTAAAGGCGATAATATACCACCTTGACAAACTCCTTTTGAAGATAGTCTAGGTCCATAGAGGTGTCTGTTAAATTTTACAAAAACTTGCCTATTAAGAAGAAAATTTTTAACCCAATTTATAATTTTCACAGGTATCCCAATCTGTGATAACTCATTACATAAGATATCTATATTTACACTGTTAAAAGCACCTGCAACGTCGAAGAAAACTCCAACCAAATTGTGGTTTGCGGATAAAGAATTGCATATATCAAGCTGTAATTGACAAACACTTTCCCTAGCAGAATGATTCCTACGAAAACCAAATTGATTTGATGGTAAGATTGAATTTTTCTCAATATAGAACTCTAAGCGTTGTTTTAATAATTGTTCAAATAACTTGCCAACACAAGAAGTCAGAGCTATAGGACGATACGAATCAGGACATATTTTTGGCTTATCAGGTTTTAAAACAGGTACAAGACAATCCACCTTCCAACTATCAGGTAAAATATCATTTTCCCATAGTAAATTCAAAAGTTTTAAAAGAATATTCAAACTAGTAAGGTTAAGTTTTTTGAACAGTATATAAGGTATTCCATCAAGACCATGGGTAGTATCTCTTCTGGACGATATGGCCGATATTAATTCTTGTATGGAAAAAGGATTAAGTAGAAAACTATTGCTGGAATTAATGCTAGCATTGGAAGAAGACTTTAAGTCATTTGATACATTGTCTGGTGTGTATTTTTTAAGAAAATCCAAAACCCAAGTATCATCCACCTGAGTACTTAAATTATATGTTTTATTATACTTGCGCATGAATTTCCATATAACAGACAATGGAGTGCACCTGTTAAATGTTTCACAAAGAGAAACCCAACTTTTTTGCCTTTCTGTTTTTAATGTAAGTTTTTTAACTGCGCGAAGCCTTTTAAATTCTATATAATTTTCTTCAGATGAATTATCCTTAAACAGTAAATATGCAGTTTTAAAATTCAATACAGCTTCTGTGCATTTTTGATTCCACCAAGGAAGTGAAGGCCCTTTAGGATTATTTCTATGACATGAGGGGTTGACAAAATGACTGGTATTGGAATGTTTCAGGTTTGGCATAGAATTCGCAGCGGCTGTGCGCAAAATGGTACAAAATTTGGAATATGAATCAGGAAGACTTGTGTCATCAACTTTAAAATCAAGTAACAATTCATCAACACAATTACTGTACTTTTCCCAATTTACCAATTTGTAATTAGGGTAAATAGGCAAATGTTCAGCATTAGTACAATTGCTAACAATATTATTGCTTTTGCTAATAAATAATTTTATCCTTACAGGAATGTGATAACTACTACCAAGAGGACAATCATGTACATTCCATTCGCAATTAATTGCTAAAGACGAAGAAACTAACGTCAAATCCAACGCATTAGGACGCCAAGTTAAAGAACCAATTGTTGTTGCCTGACCATTATTGAGCAGAACTAAATTATTATTATCAATTACATCTAAAACATTTCGTCCACGTACAGAGTCAGAGTTACAGCCCCAAGAAGTATGATGAGCATTAAAGTCACCAGCAATTATAAAAGGTTCAGGAATAGACTTCACTAATAAGTCAAAATTTTCTTTTTTGAATACTGGACTACAATTCAAAGGACTATAAATACTTACTATACTTAACTCTTTGTTGTTAACTTTAATTTTTACACAGATATTTTGTAATGAGTTATCAAAAAAGGTATTAATTTTAGTGTATGAAATACTTTTGTGTATAATTATTGCTACTCCATTATGTTTGTTACCAGTGTCACTTCTTTCAATATTATAATGATTGATTTTAAAATTTTGTTGAGGTTTAAGCCATGTTTCACTTATAATTGCTATGTGTATTTTGTAATTGTATAAAAAATCGATAAAGATATGTTTATTACTGTTTAAACTTTGAGCATTCCATTGCACTATATTTAAATCAGAAAGATCCATTAAGAGGTTGAAGGAAATTTATTACTTAGAGTAGTTTTTAATGCTTCTTTAATCGACGATGAATTGATAGGAGTATCCTTATTGCTAACTATTCTAGTAATTGTTTCAACTAAACTATTCAAAAATTTGTCTGATTTCATAAGATTACTTACTTGTGTATCTAAATTACGCGCAGATAGCGCTGGAAATGCGTTAGCGTTGAAGAGATCAGAGTATGTTGCATTTCTACTTTTTATTTTATTTTCTTCAATTTTTTGTTTTTTTATATTACATAATGCAGAGATAGCTAAATGGTTACCACTGCAGTTTATACATTTGGCGTTCTTTGGATTAACCTGACACACTTTATAGCTGTGATTTTCAGTGCAAATAGAACATACCTCGGAATTTCTACAAAATTTTGCGATATGCCCATACTGCATACACTTAAGGCACTGCTTAACTGGTGGGATATACATTTTGACCTCATGGCGCCAAGAGTCCAAGTAGATATAGTCGGTTAAGATGGTCGAAGCAAAGGTCACAGCAACAGCCTGTGTGGGGACAAAGGACAAGCCTTCATCACTCCTGACCCTGCGCATGAAACGCCTTACTTGAACAACATTTTTACTACTTCCAATTAACGAAAATATTTCTTTATTCGACATATCGATAGGGACTGAGGTAAGAACCCCAGTGACCTCTGTGTCTGCAGCAGGGATGGATGCCTTCAGTGTTAATTGATCCAATAATTTTTTATTTTTAATAAACATATTTGCGTTGTTCGGCAAATCAAACGTAATGCCGACCTTGTATTTATTTATAGAACGCAAATGCATGACTCCCGATACTCCATGCTCACGTACTCCTTTAGATAGAGCCATACGGTCCCTATCACTAAAAGGTTTATTTTCTTCAGTATGGTTTAAGAATACAACCAACTCTTTTTGTTTCGTATCTTCAGGGTAGCTGCGAGTGTACCCCTTCACTTTAAAAATTTTGTACTTTTCCTTCGGGTCCCTGTCTGCAACAGTCTCCCTAAAAGAAAAGCAAGTGTCCGCCGATTCCGCTGAGTCAGAATCGGTGGATAATACCTGCTGGGGATTCGGAGGCGGATCCCCCTCCTTCCTTTTCCTCTTCTTAGCCATTACTTACATTCATTAACACTTTACACTAACTATCAATAAATATTTACAGAGATATTATGAAAAAAGCCAAATAAAAATTTTAAAATCAAAAAAGCGCGCCTTCACTCTCTTACGTTTTTCCCGCCTTTCTCGACTTTTAGTGAGGTTTATTGTGTTGTGTGAGTATTACTACATTAGAAAAATCAAATGTTTCGTTCGGATACACTCTAATTACCAAGGGTGGCCGTAAAACTCAGTAACTGAGTATATTCATGTTCTAGTAGATTTATAATGGAAGTTTAAAGCAAATTGTTTTACCTTTATGGTAAGTACCTATTGTTGACTATTGAAGAATTTAATTCGTTAAACCCCTAGAGGACACCGGTTTCCGCGTTGTCATTGTCTTGCTATTGACTGTGTCTCTAATTGACACGATTGAAAGCTTAGACTATATACCTCTAGACGTAGCCCATATTTACAGTGTGAAGTGTGGAAGTGAGACGCATTAATACAAAGTTCGTAGGAAAATTGAGACAAAGCATCGTATCTTCTGTCCCTTACGGCGTGCCGGATTTTTGCATGGCTAACTTTTGAATGTTAGCCAAACAAAGTGCTGTCACTGTCACGTATATTATTATGCTCGATTTAATTTAAGTTTTCGGATGTTTTTTGCAATTTTTGTAATAGTTTAAGTCATTTAATGAGAAATAGACTCCATTAGATAAGTGTTTAGTGTATGGTGAATGCGCTACGATGGGAGGATGCAGTATAATAGGCTGTAAAAGCCGCTCAGAAAAGGCCAATAACAAAATCTCTTTTCATTCGTAAGTATTCAATACTGTTTGTGTTATTGTATGATTATTGAATTTATACATTTGTGCGCTTTTATTGTCATGGCTTTCAGACCAAAATATGGAAGATTTCTTAAAATAAACTTGATTTCTTAGATCACATAACCTAGGAATACTTACTTACAGTGTTGCTACACGTTTCAAATCTTTTCCCTTAACTGTCAGGCCTAATGTTCAAAAGGTAGGCATAATAATCAAATAAATCTATGGTGGCTAAACACACAAATTTGTGGGCGAACCCTTATTTTTAAGTTTTAAGTGAACATGTGTACGAACGAACAGAGCCCTTTCGACAATCATTAAGTTTTACTCTTGAAGGCAATCGCGTAGGTACTTAAAGATATTTGGAAGTAAGAATTCATTTTATAAATAAATGTTAAGTATAAACCAAAAATTAGATATTTTCAAATTAAGTTGGTTTTGTCTAAAGGACAATAGTTATTATACAGCAATGTCAATGTCACACTGGATGTCAGCCATACCTCAATATATTTTAATGATAAATAACACGCGAAAAAATAATGTAGTGTTCTTCTAAAGAGTTACTTCTATGTACACACATCAAGCTTCACCTGGTAGTAGTGTATTTTATTTGTGAGAATCAAGGTAAGATTGAAAGTAGGTATTTTACGTGAAATTATATTTTCTCACACATGGGTAATTCTACACTCTTATTACCACGTTGAATACGTAAATTATAATTTACAATAGTGCTAAAATTGGAACCCGCAGTTAAGTAGAATTTTGGTCGTATTTTGGGAATTTTTTAAGGAATAGCAACACTGAACTTTTATATTGCTGTCGCATGTGCGGCCACGCGGTAGCTCGATCTAGAGGTATATTATCTAAGATTGAAAGTTAATAAACACAAAAAGCGGAAAGCGGTAGTTTCGCTCACAAAGGAAGGACGAGGACGAGGAGGTTTATTATAATATGTGAAGAATTTGACATTGTGTTAATGTTAATGGAAAAGGAGAGCAGAAATAACTACCAGAGTGATCACTATTACACTATGATTGTCTTAATAAATTTCCAGTTCTGGTGCCGTTTTAAATCCACAAGCAAAAACTTTTTTGCAAAAAATAAAACCGACTTCAAAAAAATCACTAAACGGTGTAAAATAACTCTAAATTCGGAAGACTGTGGCTTTGGTGGGTTTGTCTTACTCATGATGGGCCACCGACTTCCGAATTTAGAGTTATTTTGCACCGTTTAGTGATTTTTTTGAAGTCGGTTTTATTTTTTGCAAAAAAGTTTTTTATTTTTCCCTTTTTAGTTGTTCCCATACATATATTTGCCATTAATTTATTTTATATTGTTATAATTGTTAACAATACATGTCATCATAATAGGGTTTTCCACTAATCCCTAATAAATTAAAATTAACATACCTAACTGACGAAATCTAGGTATATTGTACCCTCCTGCGTACCCCTCAGAGCATACAGGCGTGATGATACGTCATTATGTTGTATAAACAATAAACATCCAAGCGATTCCAGCAATCACGACAGATTTGCTGTTTATTTTTGAAGAGTTCCGTTGTATATCTCCGAAGATCAGCACCAGATCTTCACCAAATTAAAATGGGACCACCTCAGGAGTATACTCTTTCAAATAAAAAAAGAATTTTGAGAATCGGTCCACAAATGGCGCAGAAATCAGGTAACATACATAAAAAAATACATACACACGAACATAGAACCTCCTCCTTTTTTGAAAGTCGGTTAAAAAAGCAAGAAGCTAGTCATACATAATAGTACCTACTGTCTCTACACTTATGGTGTTAGGGTTGACGCCGCTTTTCACAATGTTTTTATTCGCAGGAGTAACGATTATTAGACCCAATATGACCAAATTTGCTCTATTGATTTTCTCATTTACGTGCCGCTTATAGGTAATTATGTTGTGGCCGCCAGCATATCAAGCGACCCTAAATTGTTCAATTTTCCTATTTTTAAATTTGTTAAATGAACATGAACCGTTATCTGTTGTTAAACTATCAAAGAAATTTGACACATTGGAGTTGTAGCTTGATGTCACGCCTCTGTAGGTACCTACTTACATGAATGAAAAGGTAAATACGTTTCTCAAATCTCTTTTGACAACGGTCACTTTGTGGGTCGGAAACTGCTTGACTTGAGTACGTTTGAAGGAAGTAGGTAGTTATACAGTAGTAAAACCAAACTAAGTTTAAATATTATTTATTTATTTAAGTTATTTCAATACTAACACGGAATTTATGGCCAAAATATCACACTTTACGTCTTCTACAAACTGTCTTTTTCGAAATCAAACAATCCGTTTTACATAATTTTGCGTCTTATAATTTAGTAGATTGTGAAGTTGGGCTAACAGTAACTGGTGTTTCAATACATTCTTCTTCTTTAAATTGTGATGCTTTATAAGAGTCAACTTGGGCAATCGTATCAAACATAGGCAACGTTTTGGTTTCAGGTGTGAATGTTAACAGCAGTGCGGCTACCACAGCTGTTGCCGCAAACAGGAATGACGGAAGCGCTGCTATTTCGGTTATCTGTAATTTAAAAAAATATATAAATATATTGAATGCGCAAAACGTAACATAGGTATGCCTTTAATCCCCGTAAGGCTAGGAAGAATAGATGTTTACCTAGTAGTACCTACACCCACATTTCGCCTGTTATGTTTAAGTCCCATGTAATAGGGGGCGAGCCTATTGCCATCAATCGGGCACAAATCCAGACTCCAGACTGCTACTGAGAAATTCCACATGGAAAAACTCAACACTTTGCCTGACCCGGGTATCGAGCCCGGGTTTTATGCTCAGCAGTAGGTACCGGGTAAAACGGGGTGGATAGAAACTCAAGGGTGAATAGAAACAAAACTTGGAGGAGAATATTCATGTAAGTTAAAAGTTGTTTGTTACATACGAGGACTAAAATGCTTTTAAATAATAGGGTATATGCATGTATTTTTTTTATAATTTTAATTCACTGTTTACAACGTTTTAACATAGTAAAAAAATATAAACATATTTAAAAATGCAGTAATGAAGCTTAAAAAAATATTTAAAATACGGAATAAATTTGACCGGTTTAAACGCCGCCATTTTCGCGCGCCATTTCGATTACGTCATTAACTATGATCCTGTTAGTATTACTTAGGGTGTTTTCGTTCTTCTAACCATTTCACCATGAAAAAATTCAAAAACCAGTTTACCGGTATTGCTTGTACCCGAATGCAATAAACATTGTCAGATTGTGCTTTTACAAAACCACTTTCAGTCATTTTTCTTAAATGTTATATAACCTCACGATGAAGCTAAAATTACACTTGAACATTAAATTAGTTCACAACACACACGGCAATAATTATGTTTTCCAATAAAAAGTCCATTCCAATACTTAATGTCACACTTACACATTGATGTTTTGTAGACGTTGAGTTGTTGTCGTAGTATTTGACGTCAATTTTCGTTATAACCAATGGTGATGCGTTTCACAAATTTAAATTTCCCGCGCTTAATTCGCACTTTTATTTTTAATTTTAAATAATTATGACGCTATTAAAAAGTAAAACAATGATTTAGTTCATATTTTCTGCTATTAAAGATTCGGAAAAAAAATATTCGAACCATATTTAAATTACATGCATATTCCCTATTGAGATAAATAGTTTCAACATCTTGTTAGTATCAAACGATATTAACTTAGCGTAAAAATCCTCCTCAAAGTTTTGTTTCTATTCACCCTTGAGTTTCTATCCACCCCGTTTTACGGTACCTACTGCTTGCGTCCATTAGTACAACGAGGCAGTCGCAATAACATTATATACCTAATATTCAACGAAGAGAGCAGTCAAGATCCAACTCCAGAGACGGGAGGGACGCTTTCCCTAGTGTAGTGTGGCCCAAGACTTCTGAAGCCATTAGGTAGGGGGAGTCCGGGAGAGTTTAGCAGGGGGGAGACAATAGCCACTGATCATAGAATCCCTGTATAACTAGATATTGTTACGTTGCCACACTTCTCACAGCTCATAGGCGCCTCCCACCTAGCTCACGCGGCGATGTTGCGATCAGCAGTTTCGTTTTGACGTTACAAGTGAAAACACGTTTTTATGCCCGGTAAGTTAATTTTTTCAATTTTCGATATTTGATTACTGTTGTTTACTGTTTATAGATTCCAGCATGTCATGCATACATATCCTTAGTGTAATTATCCTTGTTACCTTTACGATAGACAGTTTTTGCTTAAAGATTATAGTTTTTTTTGTAAATTAAATAACGGACAGCTTGGCGTGGGGTGGGAGACATTATCATGGCGACGGGAGGAGACTTTACCCAGGGTAATCTCTCCCTCTGTTTCTCTTGCAATAATATTTTCTGTTTTATTTTAGATAAGTATCCACAATGCCCTTCAAATATAAAAAAAGAAACAACAAGAAACAGAAGCAATTTAGACCTGTCAGTAATAAGAAATGCTGTAAGTGACATTGATAACGGCAAGTCTATTAGAGCTACTGCTTTGGAGTTTGGAATTTTTATTTTATTGACCACATACATGGTGTCCTACTTTAAACTGAATTGCAATATCTACTTTTAAGGTTTAACTATTTGTAAGTTTGTTATCTAGTTATGACGTAGATAGAATACGCTCAGACTATTATGTTTGCTATGAAGATACCTAAGTTACCTTTGATTTTTCTCCATTTTGATAAAATATTGTTAAATTTCTAAGATATTTTGCTGTAGAAAGACTGAAATTATTATGCAGTAACAGTTGGTTGTGAAAGTTCTTTAAGGTTATAAGTTATGTTAGAAAGAGTTTCTAATGGTTAAAGTTTCTAAACACTCACTGTTTTAAACGCAACTACTTATCTTAAGAAATATAATATGTGATAGGTACTTAATTCCTCACTACCTGTATGTCAAAGATACTCAAATTATATAGTTCGTGATATCATTTACTGCGTATTATTATGTGCCATGTTTTTTATTAAATTTCTTTATTTAATTATAATTTATTATTTTTATTTTGCCTAGTTTTTAACCCGGGTAAAGTCTCCCTTCTTGGGGGTAAAGTCTCCCACCTAGGCGGGAGATATTAGCCAAATCCCACTTCAGTAGAAATCGTTAATTACTCATAAAGTATTAATGATTTATAAAACTTTGTTAAGAAAAAATAAAGCTTAATAATGCAGCTTAGGGTACAATTTGTAGAAAATAGTTTTTTGTAAATATAAAGCGATTTATGAGCATTTTAGTCGAAGGCGGGTAAACTCTCCCGGACTCCCCCTACATAAGATTGGCACACATACACTTATTACACGTGTATGCAAAACTTTAGATCCACCGGGACAAAATGAACTATGTAAATTGTTAATCAAATATTGACTGGGTATCTCTTGTCTCTCTGACCAGAAAACTTTCATCAAGCAAGATCTCACTGCTCATGCACTCTCTTGATGAAACACTTTCTAGTAGCTACTTGGAGAGAGAGAGCTAGAGCGTTTTCAGAGGCAGTGGACAATTACTGAATCAACTGGCTGCTTGACTAAGGTTGGCCACACGCGACAACCACCACCTGAAGCTAGTTGTGAGTACCTAGTCGGCGTCCATCGTGTGTAGCGAGTTCATACAATACGTCGTCGTATGAAAACTACTAAGAGCCGCGGCAAGGCCTTTTTTTTACTATAGAAGAAAAAGTTCTAAATACAGTTTTACCATGAGGCCAGGTAGGTACACGGTGCAAGTGATCAGCCCAATTTACCCCAAAAGGGTAAAAAGGTATAGTTTACCATTGACATAATTGTAAATCGTTAACAGCAGCGTTAAATGCTTTGAATATTTTTAATAGAACCTAATTCGCATCACTTGTATTGCTTGCGCGCATCTTTTTCTGCCTTCGATCAATAATAGCTATTATTGATCGACGAAGCTGTACATTAATCGATATGAATTGGCCTGTTCATAAAGTGGTTTGTGGCCCTGAATGCTTGCAGCAAATGTTTGAGCCAGGATCACGATCATTTGTTATGTGTCTGGGTGTAATTTATGAATATTATAAACAGGTAAAAGTTTGTTTGTTTGTAAATTTGTATGTAGGGGGTAATCTTCGGAGCTAATGATCTAATTTTAAAAATTATTGCACTGGTGGAAAGGTACACTATTCCCGGATGACATAGGCTAATCCTGTAATCCCACAGGAACAGGAAGAAACTACGCGGATGAAACCGCGTGAAGTCTGCTAATCTATAATATGTATAGATGTATTTTTATAATATTTATGTGCCTATGTTTATCAGTTGTCTAATAGGTACTCATAGCACAAGGTCTAGGTAAGGTGCTTAGTTTGGTTGGAACTAAATGGTGTTGTGTGAAAGTTGTGGAATATTAACACCTCGATTCGCGGGTCTGGCAGAGGGCCAGTAGATTAAGATTGTCTCACTACCTATTAGGTAGTGAGGCAATAGTAACTTCTACTAGCCCTTTAAACCTTTTAAATAGTGTTAGGTAGTACCTAACACTGTTTAAAAGGTTTTATTTATTACCGGAAACAAATTGGATCTTAATTATCTGAAATAAACTTTTAGTATTACTTTTATTATAAATAGGAAAGATTTGATGGTTTGTTTGTTTGCATTGAATAGGGGCCGGTGCTTAGGTAAGCAAGATGCAATATGAGAACTAAGATACGACTCGCACGGCCCCGCAGTCCCTGCCAGGACGCGGTATTGTATAATTGTGCGTGAAAGAAATATACTTTTTTATCAGTGGAAATAGTTTAATGTATTATCCCGAAACGGGCGAAAAAGAGACCCCTACTGACTCCAAAACTACTAGACCGATTTGAAAATTTCTTTCACCATTATGAAGCTACACTATCCCCGGGGGACATAGGCTAATTTTTATCCCTGTATTCCCACGGGAACGGAAGCAACGCGCGTGACGTCTGCTAGTCTTACTAATAATAATAAACGCGAAAGTTTGTGAGGATTGATGGATGGATGTTTGTTACTCTTTCACGTAAAAACTACTGAATGGATTTTAATAAAATTTGGTATGGAGTTAGCTGACACCCTGGATTAACACATAGGCTACTTTTTATCCCAGTATTCCCACGGGAACGGGTCCTACGCGGGTGAAACCGCTTTCATTTTTCTGCCAGGTTTAGGATGTTTTTTTATTTGAGAGGTTAGTTAATCACGTTATTGACCAAGCAACTGGGTATACCTGTTTTACATAGGTATGTGTATGTTTATCAGATAAGTAGATATATCTACCTATTTAACAAACCTGTAGATATGTCGCTTTATTAATATTCCTGTTGTCTATATTACGGTGAACGAATTTTAATGAGGTAAGTTTTAATGCTGGTAGGCCGGTAATGATCAGGTTTTCTTGTTCAAGTTCTTATGTATAGGTACCAAAGTTCTGATGTTGGTAGTCGAGTTTAAAAATATTAAACTAACATTACTTACTGACTGTTAGTCTAGAGGTTAGTGGCCCTGACTGCTATGCTGGAGGTCATGGGTTCGATTCCCACCCAGGACATGTTGATGAGCATGATTTGTTCTGTGTCTGGGTGTAATTTTTCTATAATATTATATGTATGTGGTTAGAAATATACATATACAGATGAAATTGAATAGATGCGACAAATTTAAATATACAATACTATATGTTGTCAAGAAAATATAGAACACATGACATGTAAAATTAATGAACTTTTAACAGCTTTACGAAAAACATTAAAATAACTAAAGTCGCTCGATACTTCACTAGAAAATAGGCAAAATTAGGTATATGACCGCTATGAAAGGCAACTTTTAATAACATCAGTGAAAAAAAAGTTTCTTTGGGAAAATTATTCCTATTCATGAGTACTATCACGTGTTTAAGTATCGGTCACTAATTACCAGTCACCCTATATAGATACTGAGCTCATGGTTCGTCGATATCCCTTCCATCCTTGTAACATTATACCTATCGGTTTTAAAATGCTTACCAGTAACGGTGTCAATGGCGCCAGCATACTGCCCACCCTTGCAGCCGTGTTGCCCCAACCGAGCAAAGTTCCTCTCACACTGGTCGGGAACAACTCCAGACTGTACGTGTAAATACCGGTGAAGCAGATCACCACGCCAAGTTTTCCAACCAAGAATAGCACCACTTTCAACCAGGACATTGCTGCAAAATAACAAAGTGATTAGGCAAAATGGTCAGAGCCTACACTTATACTTACTTACTCGTAGGTACTTATAAGTTATTTTAGTTTTTTGTTTTTTTTTTTACATACATACACACATACATAAACTCACGCCTTTTTCCCATGGGGGTAGGCAGAAACTACAGAGCGCCATATGCTACGATTCTTACATACTTACTTCTTTTGCTTCGTTTACATTCATACATGTTTTCATACACACACGCCGGTTGCGAGTACTACGCACCTGACCTTTCTGAAGAACCTCACCAATAAGACCTATGTATGTCCTTCTAAGGCGTCCGCGTCCCCTCCCGGTGTTACCACTTACATCTGCCTTGTAAATACCTTTCGTTAGTCACCTTTCATTCATCCTTTCAACGTGACCAGTGACCAAACCATCTAAGTATAGGTACTCGTTTCAATTTTTGTAACTACTTACATCTTCTTTTTTACCACAGCGTTGCTTTATCACATCATTCCTCAACCTGTCATTAATTGTTACACCACGCATTTCTGCAGCATTTATTCTACTTTCATGCCTCTTGCCACGCCCAACATGCGTAGCATGAACACATTGAACACCGAAGAAACGGCCTTTGTCTACAGACGAATCGGCAAAGTGACAGATTATATAGACAGGAACCTCAATCTTTCAAATTTTTTTCAATAAACCTGCCTGCGTAGCATGAACACTTAATTTCTTTTCTTCCGAGACACGACAAAGACCGTTTCTTCGGTGATCATGCTACGCGTGCAACATTCACTTCCATACGTTATAAGTGTAGGCACCAACACACCATTGTGAACAGCCAGTGGTGCCTTTTCGTACATTGACTGGCTGGTCACAACGCCATGTCCTACCTATAGCGCTTTTTTTTTTAATTTGAACCAATTTGATAATCGTAATAGAGCTCATGTGTAAGATTGTTCTGTCTCTCTGGATCTATCCGTTGGACTTGATCTTGATTTGATCTGATCCGAAAAAAACTTAATCAACATTTCAAACAAATCGGCCATTGTAAAGTTCAAGGTCGGCAAGAACTAATTTGACATCTCCAACTTAGTGCTTATCTGTCATTGTCCGTCCTTTCCTAGACAATGCCGTCAGAAAGAGAAGACAAATCTCTAATTTAGGTTTAGTTTTAATTAAAACAACGGAATTAAGTAGTAGCATTTAGTATACTTACATTCTGGACAGTAATTCTGACCAATAAGAAAAACGGCAGAAACGAAATAGCCGCATTGTAGAGTGATTTTTCTTCCATACTTATTGAACGTGTAGTAAGCAATCACTTCTCCTGGGAACGACGTGAATGCAGCAAGAATAAAGTTTGTGTATTTATTTCCTGGTAGAAGCACAGCATGAACTAATGATCCATAATAGAGGAAGCTTGAAGTGAAGAAACAGAATGACGTCACCGACAAGCGGGTCATTATTTCTTTCGATGCTATTATGACTTTCATATTCTCTCTCTCCTTTTGTTCTACCACATCAAACATTAGCCGCAGTTGATCATCACTTGCGTCGTCTATTTCTTTCTCAGTTATATCTATCTTATTCATTTTGGCCATAACCTTCAAGGTTTGCTTGGCGCCATCCACTTTTCCACGAAGCACTTGCCATCTTGTACTTTCTTTTAGAACGAATATGTACAAAATAAACAATATCATTGGAGCATATACTACCAATATCAACCACTTCCAATATTGAAAACTCATTGCGAAGAAGGCGAAAACTATTTCGCCCACGTAAACTGCATACGAGAAGATTATGCCAGCCAGCACCCTTTTAGAACTCCCTCCCACTTCAATAACTAAAAAGATATTGGTTCTGTTAGATAGCATTCTCTAGTGAGAAACGATTTAAGTATAATTTCCATTAAAATACTTACGTAAAACAACTCCAACTGTGTAAAGACCGGACCCAATAACGGATTCTAAAAATTCTAGAAAAAGGTACCAATAGTAGTTGGTGACAAAAATTTTGAAGACCCCTACGCATGCACCCACAGAACAAAAAATTGCGGTTGGTTTTCGTCCAATTCTGAAACATAGAAAAAAGGAAGTCACTTGAGTGCGCCGGATAAGAGTAATAAGCATTAAAATTTATATTTTCACGCTTTATGTACCTACTCTTTCTATTCTTCTTTTAACTTTGCTCAGACTAAGAATGTGGAAAAGCGGTGTGGGCAGGCAAGGCTCTTACTTTAATGTGCCTCTGGACACACTCATGAGCATATTATAGAGATAAGTTTTTGTTGCAATAAGGCAATAATGGGCGAATTGAAAACCCAAAACAGTAGCTAGGTAATATTCTATTCTTGGGGTTATTAGTAGGTAGGTATAGGTAAACATTATTAGCTTTTCCTTGATATTAATCGATGTAAAAGTTGAAATGAGTTTATTTTAAGTTAGGATGACGAAAGATTCAAGATGATAAAAATAATTTCGACAGATTATTTTTAAAGAAGACCAGTTTGTGCTTTAAAAAGTTGTGGAGCCGGTTACGCCTATGAGCTTAGAATAAATTATCCTAAACTTCTGTCTGAGACATCGTAGTAGTCTCATATTTTTTAATGTCTGTATAGAGTGGAATATATTCCTTTGGAAGATACCGGAATGCTCGGCACTGCACCACCTATGAGTTATGAAAAGAATACCTAATAGAAAGAAAGAAAAGACGAAGAAATAATTATTTATTTATTTATAGATAGGAGAACAAACAGCTGTAATAGATGTTTAACAACTAAATAAGCAACACAAAGCCAATTACAGATTCTTACGTGTTGAAACAAAATATGTTACAGAAATCTTAGGATCAATAACAAGCACGATAAATAACAGAAAAAAAATAAAAAAAGAAATTAAACTCAGACAGCAGGTTGTTGTCCTCCATGGCATTAGCCAGGACAACAATACCATAGACAAACAGAGAATAATAATAATAAAAAAGTGTCGGGCTAGTCCTACTTACTTGTCAGCAATCCATCCAGTAAATATCATAGAGAAAATCATTCCAGCATTGTGGATGCCGCCAACTAAATTAATTTTCCACGGTTGACATGCAAGGTTCAGCTGCAAACAAAAACATGAAGGTGTTAAAACATTGCAATTTAGTTCTATAAGGTGTCACCAATTTTTGATACGAAGTGTTAATAAATAAGGCGATAAACAATATAAATAATGATGTAACAGCAACGTACTTCCTCGAAAAACATATTCTATGGAGATGAGATTCCGGATGTTTGTATCCATAGGTTTGTTTGTCAATTTGTAGTAGCGCTACTTTTTATTTGGTGCCATTGTCGAAATATTGTTATACATAACGTACATACATTACATCACACCTGTTACGTTATCCTCAAAGGGTTAGGCAGAGGTGTAGACAAGTCTGATGTAATAAGGGGCGAACCTATTGCCATCAATCGGACACAAATCCAGACTGACAAATCCAGACTGCGGGCTGCTACTGAGAAATTCCAGATGGAAAAATCCAGCAACACTTTGCCCGACCCAGAGATCGAACCCGGGATTCCATGCTCAACTGTAGCGTTCGCGACACAAGACACTAGACCAATAATATTGGACTAACCTGAGGAAAGTTAGTTTCTATTCAACCATGCTATTCACCCAGTTTGACGGTATTGGTACCTACTTGAAAAAGTTGTACAAGATTTGCCAGCATGAGATAAGATGGTAGGTAAACCGCTGGGTGCATATGTTTGCTCACATACATTTACCGATGGTAATCTGACGGTAAATGGTAATATGGCTTTGGTGGTTTTGTCTTATTCATGATGGGCCACCGACTTCCGAATTTAGAGTTATTTTACACCGTTTAGTGTTTTTTTGAAGTCGGTTTAATTTTTTTGCAAAAAAGTTTTTTATTTTTCCATTTTTAGTGGTTCCCATAAAAATATTTACTATATATATTGTTAATTGTAACAGTACATGTCATGGTAATAGGGTTATCCACTTATCCCTAATAAATGAAAATTAACATACCTAACTGTCGAAATCTAGGTACATTGTACACATCTGCGTACCCCTCAGAGCATACCAGGCGTGATGATACGTCATGATGTTGTATAAACAATAAACATCCAAGCGATTCCAGCAATCACGACAGATTTGCCGTCTATTTTTGAAGAGTCCCGTTGCATATCTCCGAAGATCAGCACCAGATCTTCACCAAATTAAAATGGGACCACCTCGGGAGTATACTCTTTCGAATAAAAAAAGAATTTCGAGAATCGGTCCACAAATGAGGGAGAAATCAGGTAACATACATAAAAAAAAAAAAAAAAAATACATACACACGAACATAGAACCTCCTCCTTTTTTGAAAGTCGGTTAAAAATAATACTTTCCTATTCGTGGTTGAGCCATGAAATTTTACTTCACGTCGGGGTACCGCTTAAGTAAGAAATGTTCCTCTTACTCGTAGGTATACGTAGGTCATTATTTTAGCGGTACCCCGACGTTACGAACTTCACATGTCTTCGAACTTTTGGTTCTAGAACATGCCGGTTTCCTTACGATGTTTTCCATTACCGTTTTTGTTTTTGAGTGGTGATGAAATAAATTTCACAAAGTAATGCGCCTGCCTGGGTTCGAACCCACGACTTACTGTTCGTAAGTCGGGCCGCAACCACTGGGCCACCGCTGCTCTTAGACTTGAACCTTTATCCACAGTCCCACACAATAAAAGTGACAAAATGTATTATGTAAATTCATCTTTTTAATTTAATTATATTAAGGAGCTTGGGGTTTAATAATTAACAGCTGCATGGGGCAATCAGATCCAAATGCAGTCTCCAAATGGGGCGAAGCAAATCTTGTGGGATTCAACGCTGCCAAAACACAGGCGTGTCTGTTCACCGCCAAAAGGAGCCCGTTCACCATGGCTCCTGCTTTTCAGAATGTATCCTTGCAGTGCACCGACCGCCTTCAGCTCTTGGGAGTTGAAATCTCTTCAAACTTAAACTTTGGGCTTTGCGTTCTCGCAAAGGTCCAGCGGTACTTCACACCTGGTCAGCTTCTTATGTTATACAAAGGTCCGTTCGTGTGTGGAGTACTGCAGCCACATATGGGCTGGTGCTGCCAGATGCAGAAGCAGCTAGCAGCTTTGGACTCAGTGGAGAGGCGTACGAACAGGCTTATTGCTGACCCAGATTTGGTTAGAACCAATCTGCAAGCCTTGAGCATAGGCGTAGGATAGCTAGCCTTTCGGTTTTCTATATATGTATATATAGAAAACCGAAAGGCTATATATATAGGATACATTTTGGAGAGTGTGCACGGGAATTACATGACTTGGTTCCGCCATCACCTTTCTACCATCGGACAACCCAGCGTACGGCGAGTGTCTACCCTTACATCGTTGGCACTTCCACGATTCGGACAAAGCTTTTTGCTTCGTCGTTTATACTGCGTACATCGAAGGACTGGAACAACTTGCCTGCTGCGGTCTTCCCGTCCGATTATAATTTAGGCTAGAGTAAATAGGCTCTTAATAAACTAGTGCACTTCACCATCACTGATTGCATCACTGCTTACCATCAGGTGGAATAGCAGTCAAGCACCGGTAAAAAATATTAATAAAAAAAAGATAAAAGCTGAGCTTGCCGAAGTTGACTGATAGATGAGTAACCATTCATAAACTTTATTATCGAAGCCTCAGAAAGTACGATTTTATTGTAGGAGTCGTGTTATACGGTCACTGATTTCTAGAACATTGGTATTTAGCTGCAATTGGTTAAACTGGAAACCGACACCCAACGTAGCTAGGAAAAGACTAGGTGAAATGAAATGAAATGAAATTATTTATTTTGCAAGTAGGATATGGAAATCACTTTTACACGTAATTTTTTCCACTAAAGCTAGTTGAAGTCGGCATTTCCTAACTGACTACCTCTGAGAAGAAAAGCTGAAAAAAACTCAGGGATCATCGTCTCTTTTCAAGTCCAGACATTAAAAAATATGTTTACAAATTCGTGTGACGAACCATGCTGAACAGTGTCCGGTTTAGCCTTTTGAGGAAAGTGACAGAAACAATTTAGGCAAGCAGCATGTATGTGTCAGCCATCGTGAGCTCAACTTTATGGTAGATGATGAAACATCACTATCAGATAATGATCGCTGCAATGGTACAAACAAACATAACATTCTATTTAAATCACTGAAGGTTGGAAAATGACATCTATACCTTCTTAGATTTACAACATTTGTTTATTATAAGCCTCTATTTAAGTCCCATAAAGGTTAATTTGTGGAGATACTACACAAAATAATGCTTTACGTTGTTTACTTAGGGATAAAGAGTGCTTCTTGGATTCTTGTGATAATATTGAATGTCTGACTAATTGACGATAAATTGACATGGAAATCTCAGGCCGAAAATGTGTGCCAAAAACTTAGTAAATCTTCATATGTACTCTATAACCTCTCAAATAAACTAAACATGAATACATTAGTTATAGCCTATCATGGATTAGTTGCTTCATTATTGAGATATGGTGTCATATTTTGGGGCAACTGCAGTGAGAGGGAAAGAATATTTAGGGCCCAAAAACGATGTCTTAGATCAATGACAGGTCTTAAGTTTACCGAAAGTTGTCAACCTGTATTTATTTCTTTAAAAATCCTGACATTACCTTGTTTATATATACTAGAAGTGGCCCTATTCGTTAAATTAAATAAACACCAATTTACCTCAATGATTGACATAAGACAACGCACAGCACCAATGAGGGCCCAGTATAAAAACCAATTGCGTACAGGTGGTCATAAAACAGCCTTATTAAAAAATAGCATCCTTTCCATGGGACCGCTTATATATAATAAATTACCTGAAAATTTAAAAGACCTACCCATAAAAATGTTTAAAAAACAATTAACAAAACTATTGCTGGAGAAATGTTATTACACAGTTAAAGACTTTTTAAATGACAAAACTATATAGGAAAATGTTTTTGATAAATGTACGTTGCCTTTTCAAATTCGAATGTTTTAGATGACATTGACATATTGACATTGTTATTTTTTATTTATTAGCGATTTTTTTTTTATTTTTTGTTGTGGTTGTTGTTAGGTATATTGTAATTTGACATAACAGATCTTGACATTACCATATTATCTAAATGCTTTAACTATTAATAATTGTGATTGTTGTTAATGTTTTGTAATATTTTGACATTAAGCTTTTTGACATTATACATTTCGGCATTTATATGATTTCTCTTTGTAAATTATATTGTGAGAGTTTTATATGTAATTCATTAATTATTTTGTTTTTTTTTTGTGGTCTGATCTGTAACAACCTATTAAATTCGACTGTGGCTAATAATGATCGTAATAGCTGTATCTATATTACTATTTAATAATTCGAACCTAATATTTTGCATGCCGTAAGGTAAAATGTATCGGGACACTTAAATAATATTCCAACTTATATGTATACCTACATTATCAGCAAATAAATGATTTCTTTCTTTCTTTCTTTCTTTCTGACGTACTTATTTAGTTTCGGTGACTGACCTAGTCACTAAATTAAATTCACCTTTCTCCATCAATGGTAAGTGCGTCAATTCTGAGAATACATTATCTAAATTGACTGATATGACTTTTCTAAGAGTATGACTACCAACATAATTATGTAGATACCTATGGAGTTAGTTTAGAGCTTCAAAACCTAATAGCTGTAGGTAATGGAATTGGTTGGCTGGTGTTTGTTAATTTGATTATAAGAGTAGGTATATAGCCCAGGAAAATAAGTTTAGTGCAAGAATTTCGGAATGATCGATAGTCGGCTAAAAATTTGCATACACTCTGAAACTTGTCTCAAAACCTAATCGTAGGGTATCCGCAACCTCAGATATTCCAAGGTTAAAAGTGAAGCATTTTCGAGGTAGAGGGCAGTGAATTTTCGATTAAAAAAAAAAGGAAACAAGTGAGCGGTGCAGCCCATAGGTCGGTAGAGACACTCTGTGGTGGTATTAGTCGAAAAGTGTCCATCCAACACAACCCCACTGACGAGGGAAAGTACCTGAATATTTTCTTCACTATATAAAAAGAACAAATGATTTTGTGGATATCTTTGGAGGAGGACTAAGTCCCATAATGGACATTTACACGTGGCAGCAAATAAAGTCAGCCACTTCCTTTTTCCTATCTACTAAATTTTCTAACAAAATTATCCCCTTTTTTCCGTGCCGGATTAATCATTTAGTCAAGTAGGTAGGGTTAAGTTTAGGTGGCAATTTAATAATTCTACCCTCATTGTAAAGGTTATTCAATAAACTTTTAGGCGAGGAAAAGGTTCTAATTGATACGTTTTGATCCTAAGAATATTAACCAATAGGTAGGTAGGTATATGTGAAAAAGGGAAGTGGCTCGATTAATTTGGCTGACGAGTGTTTAGATAATAAAGGTTGTATTTTGGCGTAGAAAGTGGAGGGTGGGCGCCAATATGGGGCCTGCCTGTAAACTGATCGGCGCTAATCGCTCGTCGATGACCGACGTCATCTGCTTTTGTCAATATTATTGTAAAAGCCTACTAAATATCAAAATAGGAAAGGAATCGATTACATTAGTATTTTCACGTCCCTGAAACACAGAGAATATAAAATTGTCTCATGGAATTACCGCGGATTCACTCGCATATTCGTCTATAACTTTTACCGTGTTTTACCGTTTTCGTAGCGCTCGCCAAACTATCGTGGCAGAATTTTATTCGACTTACTTACAGTTTTTATTACATTTTGGACACTATTATTTTAAACAATAGGTGCCTTTATAAATAACGAGCTGGCCCAGCAAACTTTGTAACGCCTTAGAATAAAAAAAAAAACAAATTTTTAGTGTATGAAATACATATAGTTTACGTCCTATTCCCAGTCCTACCCTGCATTTACACCAGCACAAGCACAAGCACAAGTTACAAACGATTCGTATCTATTCTCTTTCTACAATCGAGAACGCCTCAAATCCCTTTGTTTTGACCACGTGACTTAGCGAAAGGTGATAAGTCACGTGGTCAAAACAAAGGGATTTGAGGCGTTCTCGATTTTAGAAAGAGAATAAACACGAATCGTTTGTAACTTGGCTAGGGGGGCAGGTCAGTCACAAACATAACCACAAGAAAAAAAAAAGAATCTTCTAGAGTGATTTGATGTTCGTTTAAAGGAAAAGTTTTCTAAACGTCTCATCGTGGACGTGGGTTAAAACAAATTCGTTAGGTAAATAGATAAAACATTTATTTACATTTTTTTATACTCTTACACACAAACGACACAGACAAACACACAATACAAAATCAAAAGTGATAAAACAATGAGTGATGAATGATACAGTGTGCGGTACGGAGGCCAGCATATCGGGCTACCCCAATGTGTCAAATTTCATTGCGATTATCAACTTTATTTTAAACTGAATAAGGTGTATGTTTAATTGGGTAAATTTGACAGTTTGGGGTAGCTTGACGTGCTGGCGTCTGTACACTAGCACATACTTATCTAGGTAGTCTGTACATTCCTGTGGGATTTTTTTTCTACATGCAGTCGAAGCCGAGGGCAAAAGCTGGTTCGAAGTTCGAACAAAAACAAAATAATAAATACCTCGGCAACAATAGAATTATTGTTTTCATATATCCAATGTTGACATTCTTCTATGACTCCGGTGAACGAGGAATTTGAACAGGTTTCATTCGTAGACAAGCCGCCATCTCTCAGGATAGGCTTATAACATTTGGAGTCTATGTCTTCAGGCCACCATGAAGGAATTTTCATTTCCTGGTTATGATTTTCACATTCAGGTACACGACATCTGTGTTGAAAAGTCAATATTTATATTACTCATACCTGCCTACACATACATACAAAACATTACGAGAGTAATCACCTAAGGGTTAGGCAGTAGGGTGTCTCGATTTTCTTTTAAGTTTTTCCCTAACGCAAGACCCGTCCGAATTTGCGTCATTGATTTTACCTACACTACGAAAACAGGGCTCTACCGCCCTTTAGAGTTTAGGAAATTTAACTTTTTTACTGACATAAAGCGTTGAGCAAAAGTCATACATTATAAATACAGTTTTAAAGGCATTGTGTTACTGTAATAAACTTAACAAAGCTCAAGAATACAAAATCAACAAGATTCAGCATTATAATCAGAATGGACCGGTTAATCTTTCTAAAGCCTAGTTTAATACTTTCTAGGGCGCACGCGGCGTAAGTAAGTTATCATAACCAAATCTGCCTTTCGTAAATTCATTTTATTTTCTTGGAACATTTTAATATGTTCAAGGAAAGTTCCTTAATAACAAATTGATGTAAAATTGAGGCAATTTATTCGTACATTGAGCTCAATTGAGGCTAACAGTCAACAGAGATACATTCAACTTCTCATAAGTTTAATCAATTGGATCAATTATCAAAAGTAGGTACCTATAATAAGTCTTCTGTTTTAATTGTTAATGTGTTATCTGTCAGCTTTCATGGCTAATTAAAGTGTTTGTATAGGATGTCGTTTCAAGGGCCCAAAAACGAGTGGGTAGGTAGTTCGATGTGTGTCCATGAGTATCTACTGGATGTACACCAGTACACGCAATAAGTAATTTGTTAAATCTATACTTACCTAATATTACAAAAAGAAAAAAATTGTATTCTTGTATGTAACGATTAAACTTAAAAACTATTGGACCGATTTGAAAAATTCTATCACCGTTGGGAAGCTACGGTACTACACTATCACCGGGTGACATAGGCTACTTTTAATCTCTGTATTCCCACGGGAACGGAAACTACACGGATGAAACCGCGTGATGTCCGCTAGTACTAGGTACCTAGGTAATACTATAACTTCATCCGAAAAAGAATAGACGTTTTGAAAAATATTTTGTAATTGGAAAAGAGGGACTTAAACTGTTAAATAGGAAAATCTAGTATATAGTTACTTATGCTCATTTAAGTTTAATTAAAACAACTTACTTAATTCATTTCATTTTTGATTATGCGTAGGTATGGAGGAAAGTATGAATTTAGTACTTAAATAATTCCTGAGTTCTCGTCGGCCAGTTTCCTAGTTTCCAAGTCATAATATTGTTCGTTTAACTTTAAATTGTATAAAATCATCATTTGGTTGGTAGAAAATCTCTAATATCGATACAAAACGGTGATAAAATAATGTAAAAATTTGAATAACCGATGAAAATGTTTAATGCGAGTCCAGAATTATTTACAGAACTCATGGTGTCTCGATTGTTCTTCGATGTTCCTACCACCCCCGGTATAATACATGATGTAACCAAATAGATGAAAATTCATCTACTAAATAATACTTATTTAATTACTTACTCAATAACACGTTAATTCTAACGATTAGGAGGAATATTACGGCGGTTTATTTTTAATAAACTTTAATGTTAGGTTTTCATTCATACGAATTTTATTTCACTGATGGATATGGTAATATTAAGATTGTATGTATCTATCGAATAATGAATATTGTTTCTGTTACCTGGGTAAAGTATATTTCGATAAATAAAAATTTAGTAGGTAATAGAACTAGCCGTTGTTGTAGTTTGACTTATTTTTTTTGAAATAAATTACTTTAAAGCTTATTTTTTCATTAAAAAGATAGGGACAAGTTGCATCATCTTTTAATTATCATATCACTAGGTACTTACTTACAAAAAAAAATACACAAATATAATTATTTTCTTACCTGTAATTAATATTTTCAGCAACAAACACATAATTCACGTGTGTCATAGAGATCATGAACAAACATAAACAAACTAAAATATATTGTATCGTTTGAAATTTTCCAAACCGATCAATTTGGGTGAACACATTGTTTTTTCCACTTTCATTTTTCATTTCACCGTTTCCCGCGGTCATGTTTTAATTTTAAATGTTTAATATTTTCAGTCCATGTAGATACAACCTAAGTTATGCGACCGATACGCCAATATCAAACGACGGGATCGTACTAATATATAATTGTTGAAACAAACACAACTGCTCACTTCACTATACAGTTAGGCTTATATAAATATTTATAAAGAAGGCTCTGTTAGTAGACGAATTTAAAAGGAAACCGGTCAAGCGCGAGTTCAGTCTAGTACAGAATATTCAGTATCTACGGATAAATAAAAAAACAAAACATGACTGATCGCATTTGCCGCCGGAATAGTAAGATCTAATTGTTTTGACATAAGCGAGACTCTTTTATCCAGCAATATACTATGACGTCACTTTGGGGTAAAGTATGGTGGGAGGAGGGTTGATCGTACACCCCCACCCCCTACGTCTATGTGTATCAAGGACACATCATTCAGAACCACAAACCTATGACGTTGTAGGATCAAAGGCATCCTTGCTCCATAAGACAGCCTAGGGTGTGCATAAATTAATTTACTTATAGGAATAGAAAAATAAAAAAAACTAAATAGTTTGTTAGCTTTTTTAATAAGTCGGCCGGATTTAAAATCTTTTTGCATTTGACACCACATTTTTTTTGAAGAACCGTGTGCCGACTTTAAGCATACCCTTTATAGATACCCACCTGGAGGCTTCTTATTTGTCAGTTGCTTTTGCTTGAGTTAAGTTAGTATTAATGTCAGTACTTAGCTATATATTAAGTACTAGTTTCCTGTATATTGAGTGTGCTAGCTAACATGACGTAGTGAATAACTTTTTTAATTAATTATATTTAAAACTAATTGTACTGTGTAAATTCAAGTTCTTCTAACTTATCAGACAGATGCTGGGGAGCTGGCGAGTTTGTTGCGCCACTTCTTCAAAAACACTAGGAAGTGGCAAAGGGTGGGCTTTTTGGGGGATTGTCTTATGTAATTTCGACGTCGAAAAAATAGCTGATCTTCAGCCTAATTTGAATAAATAACTTTTGATTTTGATAAGTCAGCCAACGAGGCCCTCGCCTAGATCTTCAAGTCAAAGAGACGCTCTTCTCGAAATAAACCAACGTAAAGAAAGAGTGGTGGACTACCAAATATTTTTGGGCTCACTTGGCTCGGTCAAATTCTATGGTTGGTTACCACTACGTCGCGTCGCGTCGTAGAGAACTTTCAGTTCAGTGTGTCATAGAGCCAAAAAGAAAGATGGATAAATCATTATTTTATTCAGCGCACACAAAGACATAGCCCAACACACAAAACCAGAATTAATAACCGAAAATAACATAAAAATGTAATAATTATTAAAATAAAAAAAATACTGATAAAAAAAAACCCCTGTGAAGTGCCCCCATGCAAAAACTATAAATTATTATAGCTACGTTCCGAAATATATACTACTACTGTAAAGCATTGCTGTTCTGTAAAAAGTAGGTAAAGCGAAGTCCCATTAAACTGTCATTCCATACTAATGATAAGCATTGACAGTTCACTCAAGATCTGACGCGGTGACCTCAGACCAATAAAATTTTATTGGTCTGAGGCGGTGACTTACTGAATCCACGTAAACAAAAACGGGACGGCATAAAAATATTTTGCGCAGGGTGCCAACATCCTTAAGCCACTTTTTAGGGTATGTAAGCTTTATTTTACATGAAAATGGAAATTCACCCACATTTTTGGACTTAATCAGGTTAAGTCCAAAAATGTGGGTGAATTTCCATTTTCATGTAAAATAAAGCTTACCTACATACCCTAAAAAGTGGCTTTAGAAATACACAACCACCTTCATTCTTTACAAGACATAAACCAATAGGTTACTTATTCTACTTTATTTGATACATTTGTGTAGATCTAGATTTAAATATCTAGAGTTTAGTTGTGTTCTATTTTTATGTTTAGATTAGACATAAGTGTTGATTTTTTAATTTAAGTAATTATTATTTGAGTGGAAACCACTGTTGCATTGGGGACATCCTGTAAAGACTGTGAGTTTAAGTTTAATAATAAATAAATCAAACACTCATGGGATCTTCTGATTCGCAGTAGCCCGCGAAAGTAGCACTTGTATAATAGACTAGCAGCCTAGACGAGTCATGAACAACAGTAGGAAGGTACCTACATAATAACAATTTATTGAAATTCTCACAAGACCTGAATACATAGATAAATGTAATTCTACCGGTTATTGAACTATAGATGTGCACCTACGAGTATCAATAATGTTTTAGGTTACCTAGATGTTTTACCTAGCCGTCGTTGAATTCTATTAATACCTGGCCGTTTGAGAAAATTTAGAATAATAAGAGAGAGAATGAAAAAACATTTATTGTCAACAACTTGAAACGAACAAAATAAACATAATAGAAGAACAACTAAAAATAAGTAAAATAACACATTGACACGAAAATGGCATGTCTTATGGCTGCGCCAAAAGGTTAATTTCAGCTGTAATGCCAGACTGATGCTGAGATGCTGCCTGACGCTGGTTCCCAAATGAGAAACTGCCTCGTCGGTCTAGAGGTCGCAAACACTACTTACCTACCTACTGCCAATTTCACGGTCCTGGATTTGGCACCGAGGACCGAAATAGTTCTATTGTTTGATGGTTTTTCTACTTAGTTTGAATTTGCGGCCGGTTGATAGCAATAAGTTCGCGTATTACATGGGGCTTGAGCTTGATGGGACTCAAACGTAGGTACTTAATTGATAAAATATGGGTGTGCTTAAATACACCTTTGTCTAATCCTTCGTGGTAAACAGATGTGACGCAACGTTATGTAAGAAGAGTGTGGAAAAAACTGTCGTCATCATCATCATTCAACAAGATTTACTTATTTTCTGACTGGCCTGTTGGTCTAGTAGTTAGTGCCCCTGACTGCTAAGCCGAAGGTCGTGGGTTCGATTCCCATCCAGGACAAATGTGTGTGTGATGAGCACGATCATTTGTTCTGTGTCTGGGTGTGATTTATCTATAATATGTATGTTTTAAGAAATATATACTTAAGTATGTATATCAGTTGTTTAGTACCCATATCACAAGCTCGGCTTAGATTGGGATTAGACGACGATGTGTAAAATTTGAGGAATTTAAGTATGTATTTATTTATTTTACATTTAAACGAATATGTTATCGTTTTCGGGCCATGTGATGCCAGGGGGCTTAGGCCTCGTGCTCATAAGATAAAGATAGAACGGTCAGTAACAAAGCCCTATTCCACAAAAAAATGAACTATGATCATCAATATTAATCAAGAATTGTCTGTCGTCCTTGATATTAAATTGTCGGTGACGTATTGAACTACCTACCAAGTAAATTCCGCAAGTATACGACGATGTACAGACGCCAGCTGCAGATAAACTTACCCCAAACTGACAAATTTACCCAATTGAACATGGAACTTATTGTGTTTAGAATAAAGTTGAAAACCTATCAAAGAAATTTGACACATTTGGGTAGGTTGATGTGCTGGCGTCTGTACTAGGTTTTTTTATTAACATTTTTGTAGAAGAACGCTAAGAATAAAACATTAGCGTTAATTTAATTTGTATTACGTAATATAATCGTTGTACCACGAACTGCGTAGAGTTGTAAATCAAATACCTACCTATGACTTTTAGAAGATTCCTGCGCATATAATTATTATTAGCGATCGATGAAGAATATGTACAGGTCTGTCGAATAAACAGTCCAGTAGGTACCCAACGTTTTCGAATTTATTATCATTTATTATGCCAAGTTGTTTTACATCTGGTTTCTCGAATGAAATCACAATGTAACGGCTGTGAATGACTGGATAATCCATGGTAGGTACACCTCATCATTACCAACATCATATCAGCAGTCGGGTGTCCACTGCTGAACATAGGCATCCCCTATGGATCTTCAATAGGACCGTATGGAAGCGCTTGCATCCTGCCTGAACCATCCAGGTTATTATTTTATAGATCTTTGACTGTTGAGTCGAAAACCTGAAATTCTGTAAACAATACTAAACCTCTTAGTATATTCTGTTGCTCTGTAACCGGGTTATGGAGGGCAGAAAGGTAGTCGATTGCACCAGGAACCGGCCCTGAAAAACTAAGCGGATAATGATGATGCAGAAAAATCATCTGCTTACCATTCATCCACGAAAGTAAGTATCTATAGGTACATCTAAATTTTGCGGCGTCTCAGGAAAAGCTATAGTTTTAAGTAGGTAGCAATACTAACAGCTATGACATAACTCTTTGTGAAAAGCCGTCAAAAGCCTACTATGGCCACACAGACATGGAGATAGTGGGTTTACGGGGAGGGATTCGCCTTAAAATAAGTGTATTGGCATTTATCTAATTATGTTATCCTTTGAAAATACGCTAAAATCTGTTATTATCATCGCCTACTGGGCTTTCCACCTACTTATAAGAGTTTGCGTCAATATTCAGCTGAGTGCGGCCGATGGTTCATATGATTTAAAATTGTTGGTGTGACCAATATTGGCCAAACCTCGTTTTAAATAAAGGGGAAGGAGGAGAGGGCATTGACATAACTCTACTGTTCCCTCGTTTCACATTCGATTTGAAAATACAAGAAAATGAATCTTACAACCTGGAACCTGCTTGCAGGCTGTACAATTAAGTTTCGTACGCCCTAGGTTAGGCTATTGAGTCTAATCTAGGGCGTACGCGAATGAAAATAAATTGGTAAGTACCTAAGTGGTACGAGCTTTAATAAATGCGTAATGCAGGCACATACAAGCTTGGCAAAAAAGAGTCTGACGCGGTGACAGTTGAAACTAAAAGTCGATGATTGTGGCAACATTGATTTATTTGTCTAGTGCTAGTACATCATGTGTCAAAAGTGCGTTAATCCTCGTCGTTTTTCATATATTTAACAAAATTATTAAGTTTCGTGCAAAATTAACGATTACAAGTTAATAAAACCATTCGTAGTTGTATCAGAGCAGTGATTTACCTCGTCTTTTTGTGGTGTTTGGCCAAATCTGAAGCGGGACAAGTTTTGTCCGATATCGAGAATGTTTATCGAAGAACTGCCGCTAGGACAGGTATTTATCTACCCTAATTAAATCATTGTACATTAAATAAGTTTTTCTAAATGTATTCAATGCGTATTTTTGTTGATATACAGATTTAAGTAACTATTTGTCTTGTTTACAGAAATTGAAATTTAAGGTTATGTTATGTAGTTTAAAGAGCCTCGTATACCCATATTTGATACTTGAAGATAAAGAATAGGGAATTAATAATAAAGAACCGTATCTTTTTGTTGTAGGTCAATCTGTCAACTCAGTAAGAAAACTGTTTAAGGAAGGTAAAAAATAAGATATTTTTTTAAACACCGGGAAAACTTCAAAGGTCGCTTGAAGAAAGTTACCACCTTATCATTGTGACGTGAATCCAATTGAATTAATATGGGGCATTGCAAAACATTAAATTGCTTCAGTCAATGCTGGATCCATTGATGTAAAGGTATGTAGCCTAGTTTATATGTGCATATCTAAAATTTGCTATGTTAGAATCATTGTTTATGATTATTTTTTGTTTTCAAAGGTGGCTGCTGAACAAGCATTTGCAAACATTACTAAGATTGGAAAAAATCATGCAAGGATATTGTAATGAAAATAGAAAAATAATATCATGACAGTAATAAATCTCACAGATGACAGTAGCAGTGATTTATCAGAATTAGAAAATACAAGTGTTTAGTTAGCCAACATGTGAGCTTTTCCGGGATCGAATATTTGATGGTAGTGTGTTCGATTCGTCTGATTAAATTTTTGGTATTAAAATAAAACTTAAAAAAACGTGTTCTTTCATTATCCCTGTAAACAAACTATTGTCGTTAATTCCTAACAATCTTACGGTTAGACTGCTCTCGAGGGCATGATTATATCTGTCTGTGTATACCTAATGCATCACTTTCGTGAAAGGCTTCATAGGTATATTAACTCACGCCTCTTTCCCACGCTGGTAGGCAGAAACTAGAGAGCGCATACGAAGCAAAAGAAGTATGTAAGAATCGTAGCATATGCATAATATGCATTCTTACATACTCCTTTTGCTTCATATACATTTGCCCACTATTAATAGTGTTAATACTGGGCATTGAATGATTGAAGCCTTCCATGGCGTTTGCGTAGCATCCGACAGACAGAACCACCCACTTAGCTTTGGGAAAAAATAACAAGTATCAAACCTGTTAAGTCGTACAATTCAGGGTGGCCACATGCGCGATACTAGCGACCTCATTTATTCCACACTCTTTTTTGCCAAGCTGTACCTACAGTTATCAAAAATAATTTATTTAGCAAAAAGTGACGACTTCGATCAAGTTTGATAACAAGTGACAACGATAGAAAGAAAACAACAAGTTAGACTATCGTAATTTATTATTCATACATTTCTGCGGTGATAGCGGATAATGTCCTGGTTTAGCAAGAAATTATTTCGTATATTCTGTATATGACAGAACTTAAAAAGAATCGATCTAGTTGATACTATTTTTTAATCATAAATATTTAATATGTATAGGTTGATTTAAACAATAAGCATCAGCTAAATCCCGAGTCGCATTTTCTCAATCTTCACGTATCCGATTGGTTTTAATGGTTTTACGTAATCTGTGGATCATGGCCGCCGCCGCGCACAGATTTTTGTACTTCTATCTAGGCGCGAAACGTCAACGTCAATTTATTTGGCGTTTCGAAATGGCGGTCTTGGTCAACGTTTCACTATAAATAAACAATAACTAAAGTTTTTATTCTACCGATCTGTTAAAATGCATATAAAACAGGTAAACTACTTACTTATTAGTGTCTCTATGTCAACAAAGACATGAAGTGTGTCCCTACATTTGTAGTTTCGTAATTAACTAAGTAGTGACGCTAGTGTAAATGCCTCTTGTTTACAGGTGATAATCCAGGGTTTCAAGAGTTATCGTGAGCAAATTGTTGTGGAGCCGTTCGACAAACGCCATAATGTAGTGGTCGGACGTAATGGTTCCGGGAAAAGTAACTTTTTCCACGGTAAGTACTGACAACTTGGTTAAGAAGTAGACCATCATAAACTACAGACTTCTGTGCCTTATAAAGTTGAAATAACAAATTCACCTAAGTTCTTCTAGTACCTGAATGTGTTTTAACATGTTTGTTGTAAATTTTCAGCCATTCAATTTGTGCTAAGTGATGAATTCTCTCATCTAAGACCGGAGCAGCGTCTCGCCCTGTTGCACGAAGGTACTGGCCCTAGGGTCATATCCGCCTTCGTCGAAATCATTTTCGACAATTCTGACAACAGGATACCAGTAAGTAACATTTTAGATAGGTACTTTTCTCGTTAATTATGTTATCCAGATTGACATGTCTGTCTATGTTGACTGGCCTGTTAGTCTAGTGGTTAGTGGTGCTGACAACTATGCTGGAGGTTTGATCTCCACCCAAGACAAATGTTTGTTTGATGAGCATGATCATCTGTTCTAAATACATGCATATTATAGATTAATAACAACCAGAGTGTTTTTTACTATAATTTGTATGTATTTAGAAAAATTGAGTATGTTTATCAGTTTCTTGTACTCGTAGCACAAGCTCTGTTTAGTTATGGAGTAGGTATTGATTTATGTAATTTGCAGAAAGTATGTGAATTTTGCTTTACTAAAATGTTTCTCTTAGTTACATAACTTTTCAGTAGTTTACCCGGCGAGCATGTGGAGGGGTCATTTTGACCCTGCCAATTTTTATTCATGTATAGTTTTCTTTTCCGCGATAGTAAGCATTTGGACGTCTCAGTAGCTGTTACTAAGGGCCCCGCGCGGGCACCGCGCCCTACTACTCAGACGGCCGTCGCCTGCGACGGGAGCAACACATACATTTGTTCAGAACACACCGTTTCTTTCTGCCAGGATTGTGCTACAATTACAGACAATAATGATGTGTAGGTTATAATATTGATGTTAAGAATGTAAGTAAAACTGATGGATCTCTACGTACATAACGAATTACAAGTTAATTGACAAAAGATGTCTGTATTTTATGTTTGTATTTATTTTTTTTTATGTTTGTTTAGAAATGTTATACTAAAGTGATTATTTTGTAGTGGTTTGCTAAACCTGATTTAAATATAATATTTTGTACGTATTTTTTTATCCAGCCATAAATATAAACAAGAACTTTACGCCTCAGAATACATAGTCAAAAACTATTAATTTAGCCATTTTAAACACATTTAATATACAGGGTCAGAATGACCCTCCACAATTCCCACGTAACTTTTTTCACCACATCCTCACGGGGTTAAATTTTGATTATTTTTCTCAAATAAATTGATTATATTAGGTACTTTTGAATACCAACATTTATTCCAAAAACTTAGTAGCTACTATGTAGCAAGCAATTTGGTAGTTTGGTTTTGAGATACTTACCTACAAAGAAATGTATTATTTGATGAACAAACCTGATTTTCAGTTATTAGTGCCGCTATTAATATATTAAACCCCTAGAGGACACCGGTATCCGTGCTGTCATTGTCTTACTATTGTGTCTCTAATTGACACAATTGAAAGGTTAAACCCCGAGAGGACACCGGTGTCCGCGCTGTCCTTGTCTTTCTTTTGTGTCTCTAATTGACACAATTGAAAGGTTAAACCCTGAGAGGACACTGGTGTCCATGCTGACATTGTCTTTCTATTGTGTCTCTAATTGACACAATTGAAAGGTTAAACCCCGAGAGGACACTGGTGTCCGCGCTGTCCTTGTCTTTCTATTGTGTCTCTAATTGACACAATTGAAAGGTTAAACCCTGAGAGGACACTGGTGTCCATGCTGACATTGTCTTTCTATTGTGTCTCTAATTGACACGATTGAAAGGTTAAACCCCGAGAGGACAACGGTGTCCGCGCTGTCATTGTCTTTCTATTGTGTCTCTAATTGACACAATTGAAAGTTTAATAAGTTCATAAATATACAGTAGTGTTTTCTTTGCTTAACAATAAAATTAAATTGAGAAGTTCATAGAAATTTGAGAGCAGCCTCTTTTTGCTAATTTGTATATGCAATAAAGCATGGAAGAGGATATGAGTGAAATGGAAAAGAGGGTATATAAATTATAATAGTTGTTACATACAACATCTATATCTATCATATATTGAAATATCATAGAGAATGCAATTTTGTGTTACAAATAGTTCTTGATAAGTAAAGGTAAAATTGTTTTTCTTTTTTTTCTTATCTTATCCAAAACCTGTTTTCAGTTAAATTAATTGAAGCAAATTAACCAATTTCTGATATAGTAATAAAATAGAGCAGCTTTCTATTCTACCTGATAATGATTACTTTGTTTACAATTTGTACTTGTGTCTTACTTGCCAACAAAAAAGTATTTGTACTTTTTTTAAATTTAGCATTAGTGTAATGCACTTGTAACTGTACTTCGAACTGTACTGTTTAACACGTTGACTGCCAACTACTAGACACAATAGAAATTCAATTGTTCGCGGTCAACGTGTGACCGACGCGGCGTACAAAGACTTAATGAGCCAATACTTACATCAGAACTACCTATAAAAAAAAGTAATTGTTTTTTTTTAAGAACAAAATCAAGTAGGATCACAATTCTCCTAGTTTTCCATGTTCTTTCAGATTGACCTAGGATGTCATTTTTCATACATCTGTATCAGCCTACAATCCGTACATTGTTATTTTTCTACACAGATAAAACCATCTGCATTAAATAAAATTTACATCACCAATGGAAGCCTATCTCAACTGTGTATTATTGGAAATTTTGTGTACATTTTATTAAAACTATTTAATTATTTATATTTAATTTATTTAATGCATACTTAATGTACACACTAAGCTTAAAACTAGTGAGTACATGACCCTGCAAGGCAACAACAAGATAACTTAAAAGTATGTCAGGAATATTACAATAAAACTTAACTTACATATATATGTATATCTATCTAGCTTAAACCTAGTTAAAATATTATTATACTAATTAACATTATGTACTAATTAAGACAAATAAATAGTTTAAACCTATTTTGTTTTTTGTCTTCTACACCACTAATTTTCAATTAGTACAATTACTTAAAGGTCTTATTCTAGACGGTCTTCTCATTATATTTGTAAAGTATCAATAAATAATATTCATAAACAGTAAAGTTATTAGCGTTTGTTTATTTCCCAAAAGGTTACCCAATTTATGGAAATATTGTACAGGCTATTCATGACATAGTAGTATTCATTAATCATCATCTCTCGCTCACGTTCGCGTGATCTCGCTCAAGCATGCCCGCCTCCAACAGCTGTTTTCGTTATTTAAGTTGTAACTAAATAGTGGCATAATTAAAAATTGAATTTTGTTTTTTTTACTTTTGATTACGCAAATATGATCAGTAACAGGTACAAATACAGCCCAATTTTTATTTGTACTAATTAAAAAATAGTGGTTTATAAATTCTTGATTACCATAATAACATTTCTAGTAATGTGGGTTACACTTATGAGTAGTCTCTAATATGCTTGTGTCTACAGTGGGTTCACATCAATAATGTAATGAGTGGAAATCGAACTTACGACCTCTAGATCAAAGCCAAAAATCAAAATCAAAAGTCATTCCTCAGGTCGACACCTTAGCCATTAGACTATTGCTACTTTAAATTAACTGGTTATTTTTAGATAAATAAGATCATAATAATTATTATGACAGTAATTATTATTATGACTTAATTACTATGCAACTTTAAAAAAAAATATCTTTGCTATTCAGATTGAAAAAGATGAAATCTTTCTACGTCGAGTCATTGGATCGAAGAAGGATCAGTTCTTCCTCAATAAGAAAGTGGTACCTCGCTCTGAGGTGCTCAATCTACTTGAGAGTGCCGGTCTGTCGAACTCCAATCCCTACTACATTGTGAAACAAGGAAAGGTAAGAGATCATATTCACAATCATTTAATGAACCATGTAATTGCTCCAAAAATGCGTGTGCTGTAGACCACACAACTAATGTAAAACTTCTTAAAAGAAACGTGCATGTGCACTGCTCTCTCTTGCTCCTACATACAATATTATAGGCGCACTGTGTCTTAATATCTCTCTCTTTCTAGCCCATACGTCTTCACGAACTTATATCTCCCTCAAAACGTCCGTTCGCCTTGCCCGATCACACTTTTCGTAACGCTCTTATAACGTCACATATTCACCAGTAGTAACAAGTATGTCAATGGAAGAATTGACAAAATGATAGGTAGTAAAACATTTCTGCCGATTATGGAATAAATTATGCTCGAAATATTGTATACTATAGTACTATAGAAGGATCAACACATTTATTCTCTTCATACATAATCATGCTCAAAACGAAAGAAATGTTCCCACAATCGGTCACTTTGTCGCTTCTCCTGTAGACAAAATCGTTTCTACAGTGATTATCTATGCTACAATCAATCAATCTAAACTTTATTTCGAACAATAGTCCATATGGGTTGTGCTAACTGTGCTGCTTACTTCTTAAGTCAAGTGTACGTAAAGAAGTTTTAGTTTAAGAATATTTGAATTATGGAGACCAGTTCAAGGCTGAATCTTCGTGACTCAGAGTGTTATGGGTTACAAGAACGAAATTCACTAAAGGATGGCTTAACCATTACATTTTCAAAATAATAATACTAAATTGAACTAAAATAATGGCAGTTTCTAGCGCGTTGGTAGCCTCCACAATGGCGGAATAGTAAGTATCTGTCGCCTAGCGTTCCTCTCCGCCATAACATGTAGTTAGCCAACATCGTGACTGTGCTGCCATCTGTCGGAACTCATGCAGTGCTGCGCTTCATTTTAAGTCCGATACTAATGACCATATCCAACAAATATGTTATGTAAAAGGTTAATAAGTAATTTTGCTCGTAATTATTATCGGCACAGCAAGCAAGCATATTGTAACATCGCTACCTTTATTCTTTACTTGACTAAAATCTCTTATTGCAGATCAATCAAATGGCTATTGCCCCCGACTCACAGAGATTGAAACTCTTAAGAGAAGTGGCTGGCACCAGAGTTTATGATGAACGCAGAGAGGAATCCGTCACCATCCTCAAAGAAACTGTTGGAAAGGTAAACAATTCATATTGTAATCTTTTTAATAATTTATGGAAATGAACAAGGTATTATCTTATTATCTTACTTCTTACATATTATTATAAACGTGAACGTTTGTTTGGATGGATGGATGTTTGTTACACAGATAGTTTATAACCTAGATTAACACAGGATAGTCTTTATCCCGATTATATCTTCCCGTGTGATATTTTTCGAGTTGTAGCTGGTGAAGCCGCTGGCAACAGCTAGTATTTTATAATTGCCTGGTGTCTGCAGAGCCAGATCTTAGCTTATATTTTGCATATGACTGGGTATAATATCTAATTTGATCTATCTTCTCAAGAAAGACCAACAGTGGCTTGATACTGCTGGGAATGTCTTTTTGAGTACCTGGATTATTGAAGTACTATGTCCTAAAATTTTGTAAAGAACTAGCCCTTTCGGGCATTATTCCATTTTACTAGAAGTCTAATTTGTTCTTTTAAAAGAACAAATTAGACTTCGACTTTAGAAAATTAAGGTCCTAATTTTGTTCTTTTAATACAGAAGTAAATGTCAAATTGTGATGTCGGATTATATGTATATTTCTTAGCTGTGTTGGATTTGTAAAGTCCAATCAATAATATATTAATTTTATTGTACAGGTAGAGAAAATCAATGAATTCTTGCAAACGATTGAGGAGCGTCTGAAAACTTTGGAAGAGGAGAAAGAAGAATTGAAAGAGTATCAGAAATGGGACAGAGCCAGGCGTATGCTGGAGTTCATCATTCACGACACTGAGCACAGAGAGAACAAAAGAAAGTTGGAAGAGGTAAACAACAGCATTTATAAGAAGCAAAGTTTTTGAAAAATAGAGACAAAAAAATTGTTAGAATTTTAAGAATAAAATCGCGAGCACAGCTAGTAATTAATATAAGTCTGAAATCGCCAATCCAGCACTATTGAGCAAGCATTGCTTGTACCTTTTCTACATGAAAAGGAACTCTCTGTTTTGCAGTGGGACTTTAGTAGGTAGTATTATACTACACTACAATGCTACTAGCCACTGGATTATGATAATTTTAGGTATCTAGATTAATAAATATTTTTTAATGTCATATATCTAGCTGGAAAAGATGCGTTCCAACAGTGGCAAAGAGCAACAACATTATGCTGACATGGTCAGAGAGGCGCAAGAGCATGTCAGAGAAGCTAACAGGTAAACTTTTTGCAAACATTTTATTCTTAGACAACGTTAGTTCTAAAGCGATGTTTTTTAACGCGATGATGACTCGCATAGAACTCAATCAGTACGCTCAGTAAACGCAATCTGTCGCGGTCTGTTGAAATGATACATAAGTGACAAAGGTCCTTACCCCTTCTATTATACATGTATGAACTTGTATTATCAAAGGAAAAGAAATATATGTTTCAAATCTTTGTCTTTTTTCGGTGTATTTAAAAAAAAATGCCTCGTTTGTGTAGTCGTACTCGCAAGCACTACTGCTGATCATGAAGTAACAAGTGCGATCCCCAGGCTAAGCGTTATTGAGTTTTTCCATCTTGAATTTACCAGTATCAGCCCGAACTAAAAAAAAATGTCTACTTAGTACTAGATTTAACACAATTTCAAATTATTATTATAATTTAGCCCGAATTTTCCCACTGCTGGGCAAAGGCCGCCCTCCATTCCTTCCATCGGTCGCGATTCTGCGCCACCTCTCTACAATTCTCAAGGAAGACATACAGGTCGTCCCGCCATCTCCTTCGTAGTCTGCCGCGGCCCCGTGTCACTGTAGGGCACCAATTCTGGGTTTTACGAGCCCATCGCTCGTTCGGCATGCGGCAGACATGTCCTGCCCAGTCCCATTTAAGTTGAGCAGCCTTTCGTGCACAGTCGACTATTTGTGTTTTGGAGCGCAGTGTGGTGTTTCGAACACGATCTGTGAGTTTAACACCCAGAATACTGTGCTCCATAGCACGTCAATCTCAAACATGTCAATTTCGAATGTTATAGAAAATTAAAAGAAGCCCGTAAAGATGTGGCGGCAGCTCGCGAAGAGAAGGACATCTTATCAACAGAACAACAACAGCTGTTGAGGGAAAAGACCAAACTGGAGCTCGGGATAAAAGACTTGTCTGATGACGTCGACGGCGATAATAAGTCCAAGGTGAGCTGAAGAACGTTTTTTAGGACTGATTTTTCAATAGTCAGATACCTTCATCATCTGCCTAGCCTTTACCCAAGTATGTTGTGGTCAGCTTCCAGTTTAACCGGATACAGCTATATAGGGATACTGGTAATTAGTGACCGATACTTAAGCATGTGATTGTATTTATGATTTCAATCAACTTTCCCAAAGAAACTTTTTTTTATATACACATTATTTATAACAATAAAATACTTAAGTGCAGTACTGACGTAATTGAATTAATTGAAAGTTAATGAGTCGGTATAAAAAAAAGTTTCTTTGGGAAAGTTATTTGTATTCATGAATACAATCACGTGTTTAAGTATTGGTTACTAATTACCAGTCACCCTATATAACAGTGAATTACACCGAGTGACTACCTATATGACCTCCATATCTCAGTTTACTGGGTAACATGATACCCATTGGTTAACTGGTTGTCAGACTTCCGGGCTTCTGACTATCTGGAAAGACTCAAAGATCTTCAAATGGCCTCAGCCTGGCACCAACGGCTTAACGTGCTTTCCGAGGCACGTAAGATAACTCTTATCTGAAGAATATAAATGGTGGTTCAATTGACATTGTTGATTTAGACTGGCCTGCTAGTCTTGTAGTTAGTGCCCCTGACTACTATGCCGGAGGTTGTGGGTTCAATTCCCACCCAGGTCAAATGTTTGTGTGATGAGCGTGATCATTTGTTCTGTGTCTGGGTGTAATTTATCTATAATATGTATGTATTTAGAAATCTATAAGTATGTTATCAGCTGTTTAGTACCCATAACACTCACACAACGCCATTTAGTCCCAAGCTAAGCAGAGCTTGCTTAGCTTGGGTCTAAATGGCGTTGTGTGAAAAAGTTGTGGAATATTTATTTACATATTTGTGGAACTTTAACAAACACATACATTTTAAAAAAGGTAGAACCAAAGTCGGTTAGAGCCCTGTTAATTATCGAATTTAGACAGATTGTTGATGGAAGGCAAAGAATGTAAGTTTAAGTGACTTTTATCTCAGTAATAAATAACACACACACACGTACACTACGCACACGACACATACTTTTGTATTTCACAGCTATTAATTGTATATTGTTCAGGTAAAAATTAGAAGACTATTGAACATCACTTCTTAGACCTTAAATAAAACCACGTATACAATGTTTCCAGGAAAGAGCTGAAGGCGAACTCGAACGTCTTCGCCAACAGATATCCGAGAAGGAACGGGAACTTGAAGAGCTAAAACCTAAATACGAAGAAATGAAGGCTCGTGAGGAAGAATGCACTCGGGCGTTGGGACTTAACCAGCAGAAACGACAGGAACTGTACGCCAAGCAGGGCAGAGGCACGCAGTTTACCTCGAAACAAGACAGGGATAGATGGATTGAGAAGGAGCTCAAGTATGTAACTTCCTCTTATACTAGTTGTCTCCGTTCGTATTTTAATTTGCACTTACTAATTTCTGCCAAGTAATATTGTTGCTACTTGTAGGCGACGACGCGTAATTGTATCGAAGTTTTATATTTATTTTGTATTCGAATTTGTGTTGTATAGGTATAACTAGATTTCTGTTGTATAGAATCCAGACTTCTAATACTTTTAGTTTTTAGTTATACCTAAAAATGCAATTAACCCAATCATGTTAATAATTGTATTCCGTCAAGGCCAGCTCAATCAACAATTTCACTTCAGAATAATAATTCCCTTTTTCCTAAATTTATATTTTTTTTTGAGTTTTGGTTTCGATATCCAGGTTGGGTGAAGTGTCATTTGGTTTTTGTATCTGGAATTTTTCAGTCTGCTTTTGTGCAGTTGATAAAAAAAACCACCACCACATCTTAGTGTTTTTGCTAGGAAGAAAAAGTGGCAGAACAAACTCCCCAGCAATATGTTCGTCTGATTAGTTTAAAAAACTTGAATCTACACCACTATTTTTTAATTAGTACAAAAAAATTGGGCTGTATCAGTACCGGTTACTGATCATATTTGCGTAATCAAAAGTAGCGTGATCGAGAGATGACGATTAATGAATACTACTATGTCAATTTTTCCATAAATTGGGTGACTTTTTGGGATATATACAAACGCTAATAACTTTGCTGTTTATGAATATTATTTATTGAAACTTTAAAATATAATTAGAAGACCGTCTAGAATAAGCCGTTTAAGTATTTGTACCAATTAAAAAAATTGTGGTGTATAGGCTTAGTTAATAGCATGGCATTAAATAGACGACAATAGGCTCAGCTCCTATAACATGGGACTTAAATATAACTGGCGAAGAAATGAGGGTGAACTATACATTCACCTCTTGCCCTTACCCTTGTGATAAAGCATGCTTAGTGTCATCTTTATGTATTTTCTTTTTCTTTCAGATCTCTAACCAAACAAATAAAAGACAAAAAGGACCATGAAACAAAACTCCGCGACGATCTCCGTCGTGACGCGAACAAGTTGACAGAACTAGAGAAGAGAATTGAAGAGACCACGAAAGAGATGGAGAGACAACGCGTGGCCATCGACGAACACAACAAACAGTATTACGAGTGCAAGAAGAGGAAGGACCAGGAACAGAGTGTGAGGAAGTATGTATTATTGTATTATTTTTTTTAAGTGTGTTTTTACTTACAGACGACAGCACGTCAACCTACACCAAACTGTCAATTTTTCCCAATCGAACATGAACCTTATTCTGTTTAGAATAAAGTTGAAAACCGACAAAAGAAATTTGACATATTGGGGTAGGTTGATGTACTGGCGTCTGTACACGCGTTAAAAGTTATACTTCTTTGGCGTACAAGATAAAAAGTACGATTACTTTAAATAGAAATGGATAAAAACGATAAGTATTAAACTTTACAAGGTTTATAATCAAATTATATGCTATCGTGGTGCTTGGGCATTGTGTTTTTGTTCCTAATCCTAAATCTAGTGCTACTGTTGATCGAAGAGACATCAGCGCAATAACATACAAGTTCCTTTGAAAATATCCACTGCCGTCTTCTAAAACCATATTTTTTTTAAAATTTTAGTGAGTTATGGCGCAAAGAAACGTCGCTGACGCAGAATTTGTCGTCTTTGAAAGAGGATTTGGCCAAAGCCGATCAGGCGCTGCGTTCTATGGCGGGAAAGGTAATTAATTGCTTTAATTTTTGTTAGGTTGGACATATTTGCTCTTATGTAAGTTTGAAAAAGTTGTTCAGATAACAAAACGTCATGCAGAGGTTATCCCTTTACATAACGTTATCCCTATACATAATACGAGTACATTGGGTTCGAACCCAAGCAGGCACATTACTTTTATTTCATCACCACTGCTCAAAAAGAGGTGTAGTGACAAAAATTTAAAAGAGTAGGATTAGATGGTTTGGTCACATTGAGAGGATGGATGAAAGACGTCTAATTAAAGGTATTTATAAGGCAGATGTAAGTGGAAACGCCGGGAGTGGAAGCCCTAGAAGGACATACACAGACCTTATTGGTGAAATACTCAAAAAGGTCAGGTCCGTCTACGTAGTACTCTCAACTGGCATGCGTGTATGACCAGACTATTTTAGTAAGAATGTCAACGAAGCAAAATAAGTGTGTAAGAATCGTAACATGTAGGGTTCTGTAGTTTCTGTTGCCCCTATGGTATAAAGGCGTAAGCTTATGTATGCGCAGGTACTTGCGACCACTGTCCAACGAAGTACTCAGAAAAACCATTTTATACCTTATTCATTATATTATTAAACTTGTTATTCCTTTGCAGCCCATCCTTAACGGCAGGGACAGTGTACGCAAAGTACTGGAGACATTCCAAGAGAGAGGCGGCGAGTGGGCGAAGATAGCCACGCAGTACTATGGACCTGTCATCGAGAACTTTACTTGTGACAAGACTATTTACACTGCTGTTGAGGTAAGGAACCTATTTTACTAACCAACTTACAAATAATGAGGAGGTTTTCAATTCGGCAGTATTTTTTTTTTATGTGTGGTAACCTCATAACTCCATGATTTATTTACCGAATAGGAAAAATATTCTTTTTGTTTGAGGGGTATACTTTGCGTGTGTATCATTTGAATTTAATCGAAATCGGTTAAGGAGTGGTCGTAATGTCAAAATAAAGGGAATAATAGTAAATCATCTACTTACATAAACAAAACACTAAAATAAATTGCAAAATGTAATCTATTTTTAACTACAAAAAAAAAACAATAATGTGTGTAAAATATCTCTAGTTAGTTCCGTATAGTCAGTGGCCAGTAGTTAACGAAACCACTGACAAAGCCACAGATTTCTTTCCAGCTGTTTATGTATGTGAGTTTCACTGTTTGTATATGCACCTTCCATTCAGGAGAGATTCCTAGTGTGGAGGCAATAATGTAACAAAAAAAAAAACATAAATTATTTCTAAAACCTTACTTTCCTTACAGGTAACGGCTGGTAACAGATTGTTCCACCACATTGTAGAATCTGACACTGTAGGCACAAAGATCCTGAAGGAGATGAACCGACAGAGCTTGCCCGGTGAGGTTACGTTCATGCCTCTTAACCGGCTGCAAGTCAGAGACATGATCTATCCTAATGATAATGTAAGTTTTAACTTTTAATAACTAACTACTAACTATTTTTATTATTTAACTGGTAATAGCACATGCTAAGACAGATCTGAGAGGGGACCTGATCCAGAGGTCTAATTGTGTGCACAATTATAAAAAAAAAGTATTTTTTTAATATTGAACTGCGAACTTGGAGCCATATGGGAAAAAAAAACGCCATGGCTAAATGTAGGTTGGGAAAAAAAATTGACACTTTCATAACTTTCTATTTCCAGAACGCCATAGCCATGGTACAAAAGTTGAAGTATGACGCTAAGTACGCGAAGGCGATGAAGTACATCTTCGGCAAGACGCTCATCTGCAGGAACCTGGAGTGCGCCACCGAGCTCGGCAAGCAGTTCCATCTCGACTGCGTCACGCTGGAGGGAGATCAGGTAACTATAATACAGTTACTGTTTGTGGTGTCACTGTAAAAAATACGAGTTGAGTCTGTTGTTAGGGTTGGTCGGTCAATACGGGTGGAATTATGTTAATGTTTACACATAATTATGGCATGCGTTTATGGTACACGTCTAGTGTGGTCTAAAACACAGTTTTGAATGGGACGCGTACGTCTAGCTGATTTAGCGTGTACGTGTTTTCTATAGGTAATCGCTGGATAGAGCTAAATAAGTGTGTAACCTCCAAGGCGGAGTCGTCTATGAATTTCCAACAACATAGTTTTACTAGCTGGTGCGTCTTTGTCTGCGCAGGATTAGCACGCCAGAATAGCTCTCAGATGGCAAGAAAAAATCCTATACTTATCGTTATATTTTGAACAATAAATTCATTCAATATCTTTAAATGTTATAGCCTATGTCGATGCCCCCAAGCAATAAGTCGGTAATGTGCTATTATGGACTTTTTGCTGTTATGTCAAATTCGGCATTAATGGGTTGGAACACATATTGGTATTTTTTTTCAGATTTTTCCTAGTGATATTAACGAAGTTATAATGACATACACTTTTATTGTAGGGAAATGTCCAACAAAATTATGACGGCAATAGTATTGTTACATATCATTACAAAAGTTTATTTTGTATTTTATTTTGGTAAGCAGCGGTTACCGGATTATTGGCGTAAATAAACTTCATAAGAGTTTTTGGTAAACGTTGACACGGGTTTGTTGTCGAAATATTTTAAATATACCTATTAAGTAATAAACACTTACAATGTTTCCGAAGTAAATAATTACTCAAACAGTTGCAAATTATCGTTTGATTTGATGTGACGATTATTACTTTACGTCATACGTGGTACCAATTCAGGCCACTTATAACTGTGTGCATGAATTACTTTAACTCGGACCCGTTGCTTTATGCATTGACAACATTTCTTCTCTTCCTACCATATAAATGTAATGGTTTATGTTTTGAACCAACAAAAAGTTCCCTTTTTGATATCCACGCGTCGATTAAGACGTGTACTATTTATAAATGAAAAGTCGCATCCTTGCTGATACTATCATTCTTATGATGCGCTTGAGGGATGAGGCATTGACAATGTTTCGTTAAACTAGGTCCGATTCAAAGAAAGAGTTCTACAAAGAATTAAAATCCTTGGTAGAAAGCTCATTACACAACGAGAGGACAGCTTACTATAAGCACAATATAAATAATAAAATTCAAAACCCTAAATTACTATGGAAAAATATTAAGTCCACGTTAATACCCACAAAGTCTAGACAAGACCTTCCATAGTTCACATACCCTGACCTTATTAGTATTTTTTTTTACTGTCCCTGAAAACCCCGTAGTAGGAGTATATCTCTTATGACATTTTTTGTCGATCATAGACATAGTAAAGCCATTTTTTCACTTAGGTACTCAAGTAAACCAGGCAGAGATTTCGCGTATTATGTTTAACTTTAATAGTAAAGCAGTCGGCTACGACAACCCTTCTTTGGGTTTGGTTGCTATAATAGTGGACCAATATAATAGGGCCATTAACGATATTTAGTCTGAGGAGCATAGTTTGCCACTGAACCCAATAAAAACCAAATATATTGGTTTCGGCACGAGACAGCAGTTAGCAAGACTTCCTGAGACTTTTGACGTAAAACTTATGTGTGAGCCAGTTGACCAAGTGCTTGAAGTTCGGAATCTAGGTCTGGTTATTGAAAAAAACCTTCGTTTTTAGAAACATATTGCAGACTCAATACGCAACTGTTTCTATCACTCGAAGGTTGTATACAAAATGAAATATTAATAATAATTAATAATAATAATTAGATTTATTTTCTTGCCACAAATTACAGAGAAAGCTATTTAAAGTCTACATACACATTTTTATAAATAATTTGTGGAAGACTGATGCCTGAACTAGGTTTTTGACAAAACCTGTATGTCAGGTCACCAGGCCCCATAAACACATTTTGAAATTATCAGCTATTTACTGAAGACTTGAACTGATTTACATAAAATAAAATATTTCAAATAAAATCTCCTAAATTAAAAACAATACAATATGGCTCATAAAGCTTACGTAACAAAAAAATAAAGAAATAATAATAATTTATTGAGGTTAGATACTTACATGCAAAGGTGAAGTGTAAGTGTGAGGTATGTGTTACTGTGATGTGGGGTGACAGTGTGAGTAAGGGAGTGAGTTTGTTTGCGTTGGAAGGAACATTTAGTTATGATATCGTTTTAAAAAGATCTTCAACTTGAGTATAATCTAAGGTAAGAAGCCAATCAGTGATTTTTCTTTTAAAAGACATTTTGTTAAGAGTATGAATCGAAAGTAATTCATTTATTCTGTTGTATAGGAAAGGTCCAAGAAACGAGAAAAAATTTCGTGCGAATTTGGTTTTCACTAATTTAGGTTGGCATACATTCCTTCTTCTTCTTCTGTTGTCTGAGTTATGATGGGCATTTATGTAGGAAGTAAGAGAACGTTGCTTCAGAGCAACATGGAAAACAAAAAGCTGGCGAATTGAGAGGACTTTTGAGGATTTATAAACTTCTATAGTGGGATGACGGAAAGGAAGAAATAGTGCAACTTTAAGGACTGCCCTTTGAGCCCTTTCAAGTGCTAAAAGGTTAGTTTTATACGTACCACCCCATGAAGTGATGCAATATGTCAAAAGTGATTGGCACAAAGCACAATAGACAGATAGTAGTTGCTTGGAGTTTAGTATATACCGAAGATTTCTAACCAGATAGATAAATTTCCGAATTCTGCTAGTAAGACGATTTATATGTGCAGCAAAGTTTAGTTTGGAATCTAAAGTGACTCCCAGATACTTAATACTGTCGACCTTTTGCAGTTCAAAACAGGTACAATTACCGTTGCGAGGAGACGAGCATGAGTGAGCGAGAATTGAGAATGGGAGGAGTGATGACTGCGGGCTGTTTCTTAAAGTAAAAGCAAGGTACTTGGTTTTGTCAGGATTTAAAGTGAGAAAATTGGCTCTCAGCCAGTCATTTACAACGTTAAATCCAACTTGGGCGCAGTCATAAACCTCTTCCCATGAGTCTGCACTAAAAAGAATCGCAGTGTCGTCTGCAAAAGCAATGATACGTCCATTTCGAAGGGGGAGATTGCATAGGTCGTTAATGTATACCAGAAACAACGTGGGCCCAAGGATGCTTCCCTGCGGAACTCCAAAAGTTACGGGAAGTGTGTCACTAAAGTGGTTGCCAATTTTAACGAGTTGGGTGCGGTTAGCTAAGTAATCTTTAAAGAGCGACAGCTGGTTTCCACGTATACCGAGACGTTCAAGCTTGCGTAGCAAGAGTGGAACCGACACTGTATCAAAGGCCTTAGCTATAATTAATTCGGATAAATAGGCAATAATATAATTAATATTATTGCCTATTTATCCGAAACTCTACGGGAACAGTTAGTAGAAACCCTTGTGCTATCTAGGCTGAACTACGCGGACACGGTATACCGCTGCGCCTTTTAGCTCGCAGAGATCGCCTCATCCACAGTCTAGAGTCAAACCATAGCAACGGTTTTGCGGGGCTTAGTTTATAAGTTACTTACCCTCTATGATTAAAGATAAATAAATGAACGAAAGAATGAATCCAAAGGGTTCAAAGGGCCTGTGCTCGGTTTTGCTACAATATTCCTAGGAGAAGCCATATGACGCCCTTTTTAAACAAGCACTTCATTCTGAAAATGAAGTCCCGACGCAAACTACACCTAGCTTGTCTTCTGTTCGGAGTGGTAAATACCATAAACCAGTCTATCAGTTCAGTTGGGTAACGAGTAAACGGGAATGTGGAAGAAGGTTATGCTCGCAACTACTTTCGACCAGGTCTCGCGGCAGCTTTTAGAAGTAGCTTTCGTTGAACAATTTCGAACAAGCATATTTGGAGCTAGATTAAATAAATAATCCACATTTTTCTACATTGAGTGGTAGAAGAAGGGGACGAAAGCGTTCTCTACCTGTATCTTTAAGCCTAGATAATGTAGAGTTGAAACATGCAACAATCAAGTCGTTCCGGTAACTAAAGCTTAGCAGACCTCCTTAGTTTGTGTAAAAGTGCAGCCATCCCGAAAAGTTACCCTCCCTTTTTTGAGTCTTTGATGTTTAATACTGAAGCCACGAACGATAATATCAGTAATACGGATGAATACTGAGATTCGGCGTTAAATCTATCAATAACAATCGCAGTGAAACACTCGGAGTTCCCTGTGATTGTTATTACCTGTCTAAATTTTCCTAAAACCTAAAGTGATTGTTATTAATTGCTTTTTTTTTCTAATAAACCTTGACATATAGCATTCTAAACATGCCGAATATTTTTATGGTACCGGATGGTTACACAAAATTATTAAGATGAATTTATCCTGGAAAAACAATGTTAGGTAACAACACTGTTACTATCTTTATAAAAAATTACCACAATAACATTGTATTAATACATTACGCATCACCTGTACTATAAAAAATAACGTTGTAGAGGTCCGTAAAATAATATTACTTACTAACAATGTTGACAAACTTACTGCAATAATCCCGTAAGTAGGATTACTAAAATAAATAACTTGTCACATTCCCGGTAATATTTATTTTCTTAGATTGCTCGGTTTAGCGCAGATATTATTCCATGTTGATAACACAATTACATTTCACAAAAAATTAGCTTTCATTTCATATATCAATGACCACAGTACTCCGATTCGTTGGAAAGATATTTAACAAAAACAGTTAAACATTTCTCCTGTAAAATTTGGATTTTACGATTACCGACTTATTGCTTGGGGGCATCGATGTGTTATTCTGATGTATAAGCTATATTATTGTAAAGTTTCAATAAAATCCATTCAGTAGTTTTTGCATAAAAGAGTAACAAACATCCATACAAACTTTCGCATTTATAATATTAGGATTACCGTCCCTAGTTGTTGCACGTAGCGTTTCAGTGCGTTTTGAGCTTTGACCATATTACTAAGTATTCATGTTTTGTCTATCCTACCAGGTATCATCAAAAGGCTCTCTAACAGGCGGCTACTTCAACCAGTCCCGTTCCCGTCTAGAGATGCAAAAGACTCGGTCTGAGCTCATGGAACAGATCACCACACTCGATCTAGAGTTGAGCACTCTCAGGCAAGAGCTCAACAAGACAGAAACGGGTATCAACTCCATAGTGTCGGAAATGCAGAGGACTGAGACTAAACAGGGAAAAGCTAAGTGAGTATGCGTAATAATTAGGGAACTTAACTGTACGGTTCACGTACCGGGAAATAAAATTGGTAACGAAACAAATTACTTTAAGCTGCACAATTTTTTAATTTTATAATTATAATGAGTTAGTTGACCAATAGCTGCCGTAGCGCTATAACCGCGTATTAGCATTCTACGGAAGTCTCGTGTAACTTTTACGAATATTCTAAATTATCGGGAAGTCTATGGTTTTCGTCAATCAGCGTCAGGCAGGATCTCGGCATCTGACTCAGTCTGGCATTACCGCTAAAATTAACCTTTTGGCGCACCCGTGAGACATTTGACATTTTTGTGTTTCTTTTTTTGTGTTATTGTGTTTTTGCTTTGCGTGTATCCAGCTGCCGATAAATATATTTTCTTTCTTTCTTTCAACTCACATCCAACAATTCTTTGTTTATTGCATACATGTCCTTAACGAGGTCTTGTTACATAATATAAGTTTGGTATATGAACCCTGCTAGGTGCCCTAGCAGGGTTCATATACCAAACTTATATTAACAAAAAATATTAGCAACATTTACTTAACCTACTACCTCTGGACCATTCATTAACTGAGGAATAAAAACGCGATTTGACAGCTTTTCTGTATTATGTCAAACCGCTATATTTTTTCTTCTGACTTAAGTTATAAGACCATTGAACAATTTGCCCTAAGGTGAATAATAAATAATAAACCTCGTGAGTTATTTTGACAAATTAATCACCCTAACGTGCAGCGCAGACGACAGGCTATTTGTGACGCTATATTTGTATTTTTTTGCGTCATAAGGTAGCGGCATGGAAGAGCTTGAACGGACTGAGCGAGTGTTGTACTGTGACGTTACGAGCACCGAGTAGAGACCTGTCATGCTCTATTTAAAATTCCATATTTTGGAAACTAATAAACGTATTGGAATAATTCTATGATGTGTATTTTTTATTTTATATAAAAGGTAATACAGAAAGGTAAATACAAAGGCAATTATTTGTAAAGGCAAGGTAAATGCAAAGGCAATTATTTGTAAAGGCAAATGTCAAAGTAAAGTCCATAAAAAATATTATAATTGGCCCCAAAAAAAGTTAGTTGAAATATCAACTTCTCCGCAGGGACATATTTGACAAAGTGAAGGCCGATATCCGTCTGATGAAAGAAGAGCTTGCGTCAATAGAACGATTCCGTGGTCCTAAGGAACGTTCCCTGGCGCAGTGTCGCTCCAGTCTTGAAGCTATGCAGGCCACCAGGGAGGGGCTGGAGTCTGAACTGCATCAGGTAAAAATATATCGAAATTTTTAGATAGACACCAGCACATTAACCTTTCCCAGTCTGCCAAATTGCTTTGATAGTTTGTCTGCTTTAATACAAGAGTATAAGGCTCAAATTCAATTGGCAAAATTTGACTGGTATAGCTTGATGTGCTCGCGTCTATAGTTCCGCGGACCTTATGACCATTTTTCGGTCAAAAAGCTTCAACAATCAGTTGCACAATAGAGTTGCATGTTGTAAAACTACTGTGCGATAGTAACTTTTTGTCTGTCACAATCCTAAAACGAAATTCAAAAGTCAATACGTTTTCATTAAGAAGCTGTTTCTGTCACTAATTACTGTGTGTTTCTCTTTCTAATACTTGATATGGCATATCAAGGCGAAAGTATTTATTACTAGCTTCTATCCGCGACTTCGTGTGCGTGAAAGAAACCAAACATATCTAAGGGGACTCGGCAATAGTGTAGCTTACTAAACAATTTTTGGAATTCGTATAGTTTCGGAAATTACCCAAACAAACAAAGTTATACCTTTTTGTAATGTAAGTATTAGAATAAGCATCATCCGTTGTTATCATATCTTTAGCCCAAGCCACAAGCTCCACTTTTTTTTTTATTATCTTTCAACCTAACACTGAGTTGCAGCTTCCTATGAAAATTTGAATTTCGTCCTGTACTTAGTAGGATAATAATTAGCTGCTATTAGTACGTACTTTACAACCTCACTATTACCCACAGGAGTTAATGGAGCAGTTGTCAACGGCCGACCAAGGCAAGGTCGATGAACTGAACGACGCGATCCGTCGCCTGACGCAGGAGAACAAAGAGGCGTTCAGTGCTAGGATGAACTTGGAGGCCACGAAGAACAAGCTCGAGAACCTGCTTACTAATAATTTGATAAGGTTAGTGTGATTTAAAAAAAAATGCTGTTCCACAGCGCCACCTACCGGGTCCAATTGTATCCAAAACATTTAGGGACCAACACAATTGCAACTAAAAAAAGAATTATCAATTTAGTGCAGTTCTTTGGAAGTTGTGTGCGTAAATAATAATAATAATAGTTTATTGGCGGAAAAAATACATTTAAGTTTGAGTAAACACTTGAGCCCTGTCTCCTAAACTACGAAGATTCTATATCTTTGGACATCATTTCGGCGATTCATTTAAATTTATGTAGGTTATTGGGAAAGAAAAAAAAGTACAAATTCTTTGCAGTGTGGTCTGAACTCAACTGCCAACTGCAACTGATGGTATCAGTATTTTTCTTCCGCACATTGTACAAAATCACAATATTTTATATTTATTATGCTTTTATCTTCTTAACAAACAGACGTAAAGACGAGTTAGTACAAGCTCTACAAGAGATCTCAGTGGAGGATCGCAAGCGCCGCCTCGCGAACAGTAAGGCAGATCTAGCGGCCACTGAGAAACGTATCAAACAGATCAACAAAGAGTTGGAGGAGGTTGAACGGAAGGTGCAGGCCGCTGTGAAGAATGAAAAGGCGCTTAAGTTGGAGCTTGATAAGTGGAGGAATAAGGTATGAGGTTTAATAAATTATTGTTCAAAAGACTCATAACATAACACCTGTTATCCCCAAAGGTTATGGCAGTGGTATACATGTGTCCCTCTATTACTTATTTATATTATTGTGAGTTCTTAAACATTTTAAAAAGTCCTGGTTTTGGTCCTTCATAATATGTTTTACAAAGCTTTGAATATAGCCTATGACATCCACAAATAATGTGGCTTTCTTTTGCTAAAAGAATGTTCAAAATCGGTCCATTAGACTCGAGATTAATTAATTTTTACAAATAAACATCATTGAAGACCAGAAATCTTTATTCAACAGGAAAAAGAAGCGCAAGACAAGATGGAGGAAGACTCTAAAGGCTTAGAAAAGATGGCGTCCAAAGAAGTGTTGCTACAGGAAAAAATTCAAGAATCTCTTGACAAAATAGCCGCGTTGGGCACCCTGCCCAATGCACCCGAGTTGCACGCCAAATATCAGAAGATGTCATTGAAACAGGTATAGGCTTTTGCATAATATCTAGCCCCATCGTGATAGGTCAGTGGTTACGACGCCTGACCCAGTAATTAAGAGACTTTCGATATCTTTTCGTCTAATACAATGAAATGATCATTACGTGAAACTTGAGTAGGCAGTATGAATAAAAGTTGTGTTTATTGAGTGTTAGAGCTGCATTTTGCGTTTTAGTAATTTTATAGTAAACTAGCAGACCTGATAGACGTTTTCCGAACGCAGCGCAAAATTTAATTTTTTTCTATGTTCTTGTTCCTACATAAATATGCACACAAAATTTCATATAAATGCAGTCGTTTAGGAGGAAGTAGGTATCAAACGAAACAAATAGGCTAGAATAGTGCACGACCTAGACTTCTTACACAAGGACCGCGGGGCCAAGCTGAGGTTATTTTTTATAACTTCATGAATTTCTTATTTGTTTTGTAGCTTTTCAAAGAGCTTGAGAAGGCCAACCAGCATTTGAAGAAATACAACCACGTGAACAAGAAGGCGTTGGATCAGTTCATCAGTTTCTCTGAACAAAAGGAAAAGCTGTATAAGAGGAAAGAAGAACTTGATATTGGGTAAATTGTCATTTTCTTTTATTGTTTCTCGTTTCAAAAGTATACCCAAGTAAATGACTCGTTTAGTTGCCTGCTTGTTTTTTTATCGGCTTTAATCATCACAGCCGTAAGGCATCAAGGAATATAATTATGTAGTTGTGTGTTATATTGAAATATATTTATGTAGTAGTGTGCGTAGTTATGTATATTATAATTATGTACAAGTAGTGGTACCTCAACTGCCTTATTCTAAACTGTTCGATTCGTTTCCGTGTCGGTAAGGAACCGTATTCGACAATCTCATTCCCGAGCCGAAGAACTGTCAAAACGCTATTCACAGATCCGAACGGATACGTTTTTTTCTATCCGAATAATCATTGTGTTTATGGGGAACGCTACAAAATGGTAGTAAATAGATCAGCGTGGTAGAAAATTTAAAGTAAATAAAATTGATTTATTTGAATATTTCATTCCGTTTAAAAAATTCTAATTCACAGACTATAATAATATTATTAGTATTACTTATTTAAAAAATGTATCTGATTCAGCGTTTAAATTAGTTGAGAACAGCTCACTGGTGCTAAGAGACAAACCTTGTTCAAAATTAACGATAACTTTAATAATTTTACTGTTAATGAATTCAACAGCCTCTGAGGCGTAAATATAGTCTATATGAGTGAAATCTTCTAAGAAAATTAACCCTTTCACGTTCGGAAGACGATGTTTCAGTGTTGTAACATCTATTGGGTCAGACAGCCAGTCTTTAGGGCTATAAAATAGCACTACGGGAACTGTAATTTTACTTAAATTATAATCTGGTGGAGTACTTTGTCCATATACAATCATATTTCTTATGTTACCATAGTCGAACCGACAGAACCGTTGTGATTCCACCAACTGTCCGTAATGAACGAACTGCGACGTAGACGCGCCAGTAGGCCAATGCCCCAATATAACAGTCAAAAATGTATTCTTCACCTTAGCCTCATTTCCCGACAACGAGAACAAAATATTATCACACCGTTCTGCTAAAACACTGCAAACGAAAGACGATATTTTCTTAAAGAAATCCATTTCTGTTGCGTAGGTGTTGAAATCTGATAGTATGTATCCTAAGACGTCGTGAGCGGGTGAAAACATTCTCACTATCGGACTCTTGACGTGGGCCATCCAAGCCACTGGTGCTAATGAGAACATAATCTTAATTTTGTCATTATATTCGGGCTTCATCGAGCACAAGACGTAGCCGACTGTAGTGCCTTGCGAATGTCCTATGTAGTATAGACTATCGTGTCCGGTCTTTGCGAGGATGTAGTCAATCATGGCAGGCAGGTCTTTCAATGCAATCTCTTCCCACGTGAACTCCCAGTACTTAGGCATGCTGTAGTTCAAAGTCGTGTGTGTGTGAGCGTATTTATTACCTCTAGCGTTGCCCATCCAGACATCGAATCCTTTGTCCGATAACCCATATCCCAGTGCTTCATTGGGTCCCATTAACAGCCAACTGTCTGAGCTTTCTAGAATACCGTGCATTAGAAACACGACCGGCTTGTTCCTTGATCCATTTTGATAGTTAGGAATTCTATGGAAATTTAAGATGTATCCGTCTTGCGTAGTCACCGTGTGTTCTTCCAGAGGGTATTGATATTTACTTGCCAGTTGTGTGATGTTTAGACGAGCGTCCTCAGGAACGTATGTTTCGTGTGTGATATCAATGAAATTCTCCAACAAACTCCATACACCTCGATCGTCGACAGCTGAAGTCAAACTGCAGATGAACAGTAGTAGATAAATGTTCATCTTATCAATTCTCTATGGCGAGTGCGGCACGTCTTTACGTGAAACAATGCGTTCGGCGATATTTAAACACATTATTCCAAACTCTTCTTGAACTTCACCCCATTGTTAATTGCTACTGAACTTGACACGGATCTAATTTAGTATTGTGGTTTGTGTCCGCTTCTTAATTAACTCTCAGTATGCCCTTGACGCATAGTTTTCAAAATCCACCAAATTAAAATGGTGTTTTCTTAATCATGTATTTATTTAGTACAAGGAGGATTTACAGCTAATAAAAACAATAAAAAAAAGAAACCATAGTCACCAGAGAGCCATTTGCAAATCCATATTATTTTCTAAATTGTGTGCTAAAAGAGTTGATTTCTTACAAGGAACTAGAAATAGTTATCCAAACGGTTGGAGTAAATTCTCATAAAAGAAATGTAGAAATCTCCACGAAATTACTTAAGTTAAGTTGAAATATAATCAAGTAACTAAACGAGCTCCAAAGATTAAACAGTACTAAAAGTACGGCAGAACCAAAGCGTTCGTAATGCGTTCGCGATGGCGTGCTAATTATGTGTTTATTGAATTTCTTTGCGTCGCCGAGATTACGGGTGATGGAGGCGATGTTTGAGCGTCATCGTGCATGCCATACGCATGTTGAACGCGTTGGTATGGCTGTACCTTAAAACGAATGTACAGACGCCAGCACATCAAGTTACCCCAATGTGTCAAATTTCTTTGATCGTTTTTCAACTTTATGTTAAACAGAATAAGGTTCAAATTAAATTGGGAAAATTTGAAATATAAGGGTAATTTGATGTGCTGGCGTCTGTACGTGCTTATCGGAACAATTAAATACTGTTGTACCACTCAAATTATTTATTACGCGTAATACGTACGTGTAATAATTTGAGAAAACCGGCTGGTACTATAACAAAAACAAACTCATTAAGTCGCCATTGCCTTGGTTCTTTTTCTAAGTGTCGATATGATTACTTGCTTACTCACTGATTTGTCGTTATCATTCTGGTTCACATGTCTCAATCATTGTCCTTGATTTATGACCTAATGTTGGGCTATTTACCCGACTTTGGCGAAGCAAAAAAGAGGCTTATGATTTTTAACGCGGTGTATGTTCATCGGTTCCCTCATAACTTCTAAACTGCTTATCATAATTTGACAAATGAGGTAACGTTGGTCTTGCTTGTGCACTGGTTATAGGCTATGTGACGTCACATTCAATAGAATATGACCACCCTCCAAGCCTCCATCATAAAGTAATGAAATTAAAAAAATATTAAACGTAAATTGTGTTGGGTATCAAATAAATGTCCTTCATTAAAACACCATGTACACGAAAATATATTTATGTTACCTGCTTTATTGTATGTTTAAAAATATTAATTCCTTCTTTTTAACCACAGGGGTGAAAAAATCCGCGAGCTCATCGAGACTCTAGAACACAGAAAGTTGGAGGCCATTCAGTTTACGTTCAAACAAGTTTGCAAGTACTTTACAGAGGTGTTCAAGAAACTGGTGCCTCAAGGCAGAGGAAGTCTCAAAATGAGGGTCAACACTGATGATGGACAGGAGCCCACTACTGAAGTAAGTCTTAAATCATAGCCTCATGGCTATACATCAAGCTATAATAATAATAATTTAATAATTTATTTATTTCACTTAAATTAATACAAGCATCAGTGTGGCTCTGGCTCTTGTACTAGGAGTTCCTGTATCACAAGAGCCAGACCTCTCAAATTACACAAAATATTTAAAGAAGCGATAGACCTAAATCAGATAATACATCATAGATATTAAGCTTACAAAACAAATATGTATGTTGACAAATAATAATAATAATAAAATAAAGCAGAGCAAAAAAAAAGGAAATATACAATTGTAGTACAAGCTAATTTCGCATTGTCAAGTTATGCCTTAATTTTGACAAAATATTTAAAAAATGGAGCTTACCACCCTTTGCACTTAGGGGTATGAAAAACAGTTTACGTCCTATTATCAGACCTACTAAATATGCACACAACATTTCATAAGAATACGGTCCGTTTTGGAGATGTTTTTTTACAGTGTGACAAGATAATTTTATTACTCTGTACCTTGGCAAACTTCGTGCCGCCTTTAAAAAAACAATAGTTGACGTCCAATTCTCAGACCTATTGTTTAGTTACAAACGCAGAGACACTAGAATTTTATAAATTAGAAGAGAAACAGACTATATTAGGGTATAATGTCCCATTACTGCGTAATATCCTCCGCTTAACTCTTCGATATCTCACACAGCTGTTTTTTATCGTGGACCAATGCCTAATGAATTTTTAAAACTATTATTTCCAGCGCGCGAAAGCTGATCCCTTCTCAGGCGTCGGTATCAACGTATCGTTCACTGGAGGCGAGGGAGATATGAGAGAGATGAACCAGTTGTCTGGAGGTCAGAAGTCACTGGTCGCGTTGGCACTAATCTTCGCCATTCAGAAGTGCGACCCCGCACCCTTCTACTTGTTCGACGAAATCGATCAGGTGAGTTGCAGTTTTTTAAACATCATGTTGATAGTGTAGTTTGTCAAAGAAATATCTGCGTACCGAGATACGCAGCGTAGGTAAACTCCTCACAAGGTGGATCGACGATCTGGTAAAGATCGCAGGATGATGATGGATGAAGGTATCGCAAAACCAGATGTTGTGGAAACCTTTTGTGAGGGCCTATAAGCTATGTACACGTCTTATAGGTGTAACGACGAAGATGATTGTGAAAAACAAAAATGTTGATCGATTAGTCATTTATTTAAGGTTCGCCAACAGTTTTTACAGGTACTATACAGCTCGGAACAAACAAGTAATTGTGTCTTTAATCTAACTGCACAGCCAACAGGCAAACGGCACATGCAAAATTTAGTATAGTAATAATAATTGTTAGTATAGTATTAGTTTGTCTAAGGTCATTCGTATTAGATGTCTGCCTAATCGGCCGTTTCGTGATCTATGGTTAAATGATTTAGAGAAAAACCTACACCTGACGTTAAAACTGAAAACCACTATCTCATGGAAAGCAGCACCATTGGCAAGCTATGTTACAAGATAACCAGGGATACATTTTTTAACACTATATTTTTCACAGGCCTTGGACGCGCAGCATCGTAAAGCTATCGCGAACATGATCCACGAGTTGTCTACCTCCGCCCAGTTCATCACCACGACCTTCAGGCCGGAGCTACTGGAACACGCTCACAAGTTCTACGGCGTCAAGTTCAGGAACAAAGTGTCCCACGTGGAATGCGTCACACAAGAAGAGGCCAGGGACTTCGTCGAAGATAGCGCAACTCACGCTTAGAGCACATTTATAGACTTCCTTTAAAAAAAGTGTCTGTAAACTTATATATATGTGTTAAAAGTTATACTTCTTTGGCGTACAGTGGTACCCAACTGGTAAGGAGCGTCGTGAATCTTCGTCCGCGCAGAAAATAAAGTATAGCCCCGAAGATTAACAAAAGAATGCTTAAACTTACAATCAACCTTAGGTTACTGCTTTAAGTTTCATAATACACTGCAGATGTTAGTTCCGCTGACTAACATGCCACGCGATGCGTGGAGCGTGCCGATCGATCAATAGAATTTCCCGCGTTTTGAAAATTTATCTTCTGTGCAGGTACAGACCAGAGAGAGAGCCAGCACGTCAACTTACCCCAATGTGTCAAATATCTTTGTTAGGTTTTCAACTTTATTATAAACACAATAAGGCTCATGTTAAATAGGGAATATTTGACAGTTTGGGGTAGGTTGATGTGCTGGGGTCAGTACATCGGTAAGCCATATCAGTTGGGCACAACTGTAACAAGATAATAATCTTTCATTTTTTATCTTTCGTGTTATCTTACGTTTGTATAAAAAACAACACTAAAACAAACTTAAATGTTGACTATAGCTAACTTCAGGGTGTCGGTTTTTAATGACGGTGTGCGCGCGCATCGTAACAAATTTACTCTCATAATTTTCCCTAATGCGCCAAAATTAGTATAATTTCAAAGAAAGAGATAATTTCTTGAAGTGGACGATGGAAAAATACATTAGTAAGGGCTGATTTTTCAATAGTGAGATAAATTTTGTGTCAGGAAATAAATAGTAGGGTTTGAGCTTTGCCGGCCCTCAAAATTAGCGTGTGTTTATGACGTCACAAGTCCTGGGCTGTAAAACACAGGACGCAATTCGGCATTAAGATGACCACATTCTACATAAATAAAGGCATACTTAGAGCCGTTTTTTGCGAACGCGGGCGTTTTATACTTTTGGAACATGAGTTATTTACCTACCGTGCCTAATATTTCACCTGCACTCCGCCTCCGACGAAAATGTTGTATCTGTACAGATACATAAGTAGTAATAAAATGTCAGTTGTTGTCACGTTTTTATAAAGAATGTTTTAATAAATAATTCTTTTATATCAGTTCACTGGTCTGCTTCTACTCTATCCACAAAAGAGAGAAATGAGGTCTCATAAAAAGATTTTTAAATAAATTGTTATTTTCATAAAATTAAAATGCAAATCGGTTGCTTAAATAGGTCCACAGGCTGCAGCGCAAGATGGATCTAAATGCTTCTAATTTTAAAAAGTTTTTTTTTTTGTATTTAGTTCTTGTTGTAAGGTTTAGTTAGTTTCATATTTTTTTTTAAATACATTGATGTTTATTCTATTTTGCTAAAAATTAAGTTAAAGAAGGCTACCTACTTCTAACGTTGTTTATCTAACAAAAGTAGTAGGAGAAATAAACCTTATAAATAAATAATTCTGGATTTTACCAAGTTTAAAGACGTGAATCGTCAATGTCTTTTCTCGTTATTTGTATCCAACTCGTACCCTTGTTAATTGGCGAATAATAGAATAAGCATCAGTTATATTACATTGACATTAGACTCAAGTTAATTTATAGTTTCGTATTCTCAGCATCGCTATGTACTGTTACATGTTAATGTTTTCCGATGTGTTGAGTGATTATAATATTATTCTATAGTAACGAAATGACTAGTGTAAAATATTATTTTAATAAATTCGTCTTATTTGACATCTTATTCCAAAGATTTTTGTTTTTGTATCTGCGATCATTTGTTTGACATTTCTTGACACAAGGCATCTGTAGCGTAATTTACTTTTTGTTCACAATTTCTTGTTTTCGAGCCACTTGTTATTTTTTTTTCATAATTAAGTAATAACTTGCATGAAATAATTGGGGTGATATATACTTCATAGATTAAAACTCCAGTATTTAATTTCAATTGACAAGGTTGTATCATGACCAGTGATCGGAATTTGGGTGCTATTACTATCAATAATATGGAAATGACCTCGAATTCCCTGATTGGAATTCTGAATGATTCTTGGGGATTATACTTTTTTTTAACGTTATTGATATTTCACGCAATAAAAAGATAGTTTGGTCACGTTGAAAGGATGGATGAAAGGCGACTAACGAAAGGTAAGGCAGATGTAAGTGGGAACGCCGGGAGGGGACGCCCTAGAAGGACATAAAATTACTTATACAAAAATATAATTATATATAAATTATTACAATTACCAGAATCAATTTACTTCAAATCCCGAGAATATCGTCATATCCATATTAGTGATATCGTCTCAAATAGCACCCAAATCCGATTACTGATCATGACCCACTGACAATAAATTGTTTGAAACCGTCAAAATATCAAAGAGATTTTTGTGACACTGGCTTGGTCACCATCTGGCATCATCAGAAATAAATAAATGTAAGGGTTAATAGGTGGCCGATCTGTAGTAAGCAGACATTCAAAATCAATACTTACTATAGACAAATAAATAAATATTCCACAACTTTTCACACAACGCTATTTAGTCCCAAGTTAAGCTTGAGAGCTTGTATTATGGGTAAACAGCTGATAAACATACTTATATATTTCTAAATACATACATATTATAGATAAATTACACCCAGACACAACAAATGATGGTGCTCATCACACAAACATTTATCCTGGGTGGGAATCGAAACCACGACGTCACTAACTACAAGACCAACAGGTAAGTCAAACGGGTCAGACGGGACATCACATACAAAATTTTCATCCAATACTTGTGTGTGAGTGACAAGTCGAATGAGTTTAAGCAATGGGATGATACTTGAAACATTTTCAACGTTTCAACGTTTAGACATTTTAAGATTTTTGTAGCTTTGAACTTTAGTCATTAATAGGTTTACTTACTAATTGGCTCGATTTATTTTCTATTATATTATTGCTCTTTGGTTTACAAAACGGAAATTAAGAAGAAAAAACACACCGTTTTACGGAAACTAGTTCTATTTCAAAATTTTACCATTTTTCATGCATATTGTGATTGAAAATAAACCATTGCTTCATACATAGTACTTAACAATATACTTTCGAAGCAAATAAATCCAGCGAATTGGTTTTTTTCACGCATTATGGTTGCCTTGTAATATAATAAGACATTGATTCGTATATAGCCTATACAAAATGACAAGGGACTTATTTTAGGGCGCCTTCAAATTTGCCGCCAGGTGCCGCGAGGCAGCGCGGCTGCAGCGCTACCGTCGCGCTGCTTTGTTAATCCATAATTATAAATAAAAAAACGCGCGACTGCAGCGCAGCAGCCGCGCTGTGGCCGCGCATCGGTTCATCAATCGACTAGTGATGATGCGTACGTGTTTTTATTCAGACGAAATAAAAACACGTACGCATCATGAACGAAAATCAGCTTGAATAATTTATCGATGAGGTTGAAACTAAATGTACAGACGCCAGCACATCAAGTTACCCCAATGTGTCAAATTTTCCCAATTGAATATGAACCTTATTGTGTGTGACATAAAGTTGAAAAACGATCAAAGAAATTTGACACATTGCGGTAACTTGATGTGCTGGCGTCTGTACAACACTATGATGCCCGAACCTAGCGGTTGCAGCGCGGCGCCGGCAGCGCTGTAGCCGCACTGCCACCGCGCGGCCTTTTGCGGCTAATTTGAAGGCGCCCTTAGGAATACAGAATTTATTTTTAACAGTCAAATTTACAGCGTACAAAAATAACCTAAACCTTGTGTTTTAAGTCCAGACAAAAATCCGCTTTTCAGTGTATATCTCTGAAACGGGACGTCCTAGGCAAAAACTAATGAAATTTTGAATCCCCCTTGAGTGAACACCCCCCGGGGAAAGATGCACTCCATTTTGTAGGTGACCTTTGGTTGACCTTGACCAAGATTTTGGCTTTACGGTTACTTTTCACTACACGAGGCCATGTTTCTTTTGAAGTCTAGACAGAAATCCGCTTTTCAGTGTATACTTCTGAAACGGGACGTCCTAGGCAAAAACTAATGAAATTTTGGGATCCCCCTTGAGTGGACACCCCCTGGAGAGAAATGCACTCCATTTTGTGGGTGACCTTTGGTTGACCTTGACCTTGATTTTGGCTTAATGGTTACTTTTCACTGCACGAGGCCATGTTTCTTTTGCAGTCCAGGAAGAAATCCGCTTTTCAGTGTATATCTCTGAAACGGGACGTCCTAGGCAAAAAGTAATGAAATTTTGGGATCCCCCTTGAGTGAACACCCCCCGGGGAAAGATGCACTCCATTTTGTAGGTGACCTTTGGTTGACCTTGACCAAGATTTTGGCTTTACGGTTACTTTTCACTACACGAGGCCATGTTTCTTTTGAAGTCTAGACAGAAATCCGCTTTTCAGTGTATACTTCTGAAACGGGACGTCCTAGGCAAAAACTAATGAAATTTTGGGATCCCCCTTGAGTGGACACCCCCTGGAGAGAAATGCACTCCATTTTGTGGGTGACCTTTGGTTGACCTTGACCTTGATTTTGGCTTAATGGTTACTTTTCACTGCACGAGGCCATGTTTCTTTTGCAGTCCAGGAAGAAATCCGCTTTTCAGTGTATATCTCTGAAACGGGACGTCCTAGGCAAAAAGTAATGAAATTTTGGGATCCCCCTTGAGTGAACACCCCCCGGGGAAAGATGCACTCCATTTTGTAGGTGACCTTTGGTTGACCTTGACCAAGATTTTGGCTTTACGGTTACTTTTCACTACACGAGGCCATGTTTCTTTTGAAGTCTAGACAGAAATCCGCTTTTCAGTGTATACTTCTGAAACGGGACGTCCTAGGCAAAAACTAATGAAATTTTGGGATCCCCCTTGAGTGGACACCCCCTGGAGAGAAATGCACTCCATTTTGTGGGTGACCTTTGGTTGACCTTGACCTTGATTTTGGCTTAATGGTTACTTTTCACTGCACGAGGCCATGTTTCTTTTGCAGTCCAGGAAGAAATCCGCTTTTCAGTGTATATCTCTGAAACGGGACGTCCTAGGCAAAAACTAATGAAATTTTGGGATCCCCCTTGAGTGGACACCCCCTGGAGAGAAATGCACTCCATTTTGTGGGTGACCTTTGGTTGACCTTGACCTTGATTTTGGCTTAATGGTTACTTTTCACTGCACGAGGCCATGTTTCTTTTGCAGTCCAGGAAGAAATCCGCTTTTCAGTGTATATCTCTGAAACGGGACGTCCTAGGCAAAAACTAATGAAATTTTGGGATCCCCCTTGAGTGGACACCCCCTGGAGAGAAATGCACTCCATTTTGTGGGTGACCTTTGGTTGACCTTGACCTTGATTTTGGCTTAATGGTTACTTTTCACTGCACGAGGCCATGTTTCTTTTGCAGTCCAGGAAGAAATCCGCTTTTCAGTGTATATCTCTGAAACGGGACGTCCTAGGCAAAAACTAATGAAATTTTGGGATCCCCCTTGCGTGAACACCCGCGGGGAGAAATGCACTCCATCTTGTGGGTGACCTTTGGTTGACCTTGACCGAGATTTTGGCTTAATGGTTATTTTCACTACACGGGGCCATGTTTCTTTTGAAGTCCAGACAGAAATCCGCTTTTCAGTGTATATCTCTGAAACGGGACGTCCTAGGCAAAAACTAATGAAATTTTGGGATCCCCCTTGAGTGGACACCCCCTGGAGAAAAATGCACTCCATTTTGTGGGTGACCTTTGGTTGACCTTGACCAAGATTTTGGCTTTACGGTTACTTTTCACTACACGAGGCCATGTTTCTTTTGCAGTCCAGGAAGAAATCCGCTTTTCAGTGTATATCCCTGAAACGGGACGTCCTAGTCAAAAACTAATGACATTTTGGGATCCCCCTTGAGTGAACACCCCCCGGAGAAAGATGCACTCCATTTTATGAGTGACCTTTGGTTGACCTTGACCTTGATTTTGGCTTAGTGGTTACTTTTCACTGCACGAGGCCATGTTTCTTTTGCAGTCCAGGAAGAAATCCGCTTTTCAGTGTATATCTCTGAAACGGGACGTCCTAGTCCCCCCGGGGAGAAATGCACTCCATCTTGTGGGTGACCTTTGGTTGACCTTGACCTTGATTTTGGCTTAGTGGTTACTTTTCACTACACGAGGGCATTTTTCTTGTGAAGTCCAGACAGAAATCCGCTTTTCAGTGTATATCTCAGAAACGGGACGTCCTAGGCAAAAAGTAATGAAATTTTGGGATCCCCCTTGAGTGAACACCCCCCCGGAGAGAAATGCACTCCATTTTGTGGCGGACCTTTGGTTGACCTTGACCTTGATTTTGGCTTAATGGTTACTTTTCACTGCACGAGGCCATGTTTCTTTTGCAGTCCAGGAAGAAATCCGCTTTTCAGTGTATATCTCTGAAACGGGACGTCCTAGGCAAAAACTAATGAAATTTTGGGATCCCCCTTGAGTGGACACCCCCTGGAGAGAAATGCACTCCATTTTGTGGGTGACCTTTGGTTGACCTTGACCTTGATTTTGGCTTAATGGTTACTTTTCACTGCACGAGGCCATGTTTCTTTTGCAGTCCAGGAAGAAATCCGCTTTTCAGTGTATATCTCTGAAACGGGACGTCCTAGGCAAAAACTAATGAAATTTTGGGATCCCCCTTGAGTGAACACCCCCCGGGGAGAAATGCACTCCATCTTGTGGGTGACCTTTGGTTGACCTTGACCGAGATTTTAGCTTAATGGTTATTTTCACTACACGAGGCCATGTTTCTTTTGAAGTCCAGACAGAAATCCGCTTTTCGGTGTATATCTCTGAAACGGGACGTCCTAGGCAAAAAGTAATGAAATTTTGGGATCCCCCTTGAGTGAACACCCCCCGGGGAGAAATGCACTCCATCTTGTGGGTGACCTTTGGTTGACCTTGACCGAGATTTTGGCTTAATGGTTATTTTCACTGCACGAGGCCATGTTTCTTTTGCAGTCCAGGAAGAAATCCGCTTTTCAGTGTATATCTCTGAAACGGGACGTCCTAGTCAAAAACTAATGAAATTTTGGGATCCCCCTAGAGTGAACACCCCCCGGGGAGAAATGCACTCCATCTTGTGGGTGACCTTTGGTTGACCTTGACCTTGATTTTTGGCTTAATGGTTACTTTTTACTACACGAGGCCATATTTCTTTTGAAGTCCAGACAAAAATCCGCTTTTCAGTGTATATCTCTGAAACGGGACGTCCTAGGCAAAAACTAATGAAATTTTGGGATCCCCCTAGAGTCATCACCCCCCGGAGAAAGATGCACTCCATTTTATGAGTGACCTTTGGTTGACCTTGACCTTGATTTTGGCTTAATGGTTACTTTTCACTACACGAGGCCATGTTTCTTTTGCAGTCCAGGAAGAAATCCGCTTTTTAGTGTATATCTCTGAAACGGGACGTCCTAGGCAAAAAGTAATGAAATTTTGGGATCCCCCCTGAGTGAACTCCCCCTGAAGAGAAATGCACTCCATTTTGTGGAAGACCGTTGGTTGACCTTGACCTTGATTTTGGCTTAATGGTTACTTTTCACTGCACGAGGCCATGTTTCTTTTGCAGTCCAGGAAGAAATCCGCTTTTCAGTGTATATCTCTGAAACGGGACGTCCTAGGCAAAAACTAATGAAATTTTGGGATCCCCCTTGAGTGGACACCCCCCGGAGAGAAATGCACTCCATTTTGTGGGTGACCTTTGGTTGACCTTGACCGAGATTTTAGCTTAATGGTTATTTTCACTACACGAGGCCATGTTTCTTTTGAAGTCCAGGCAGAAATCCGCTTTTCAGTGTATATCTCTGAAACGGGACGTCCTAGGCAAAAACTAATGAAATTTTGGGATCCCCCTTGAGTGGACATCCCCTGGAGAGAAATGCACTCCATTTTGTGGGTGACCTTTGGTTGACCTTGACCAAGATTTTGGCTTTACGGTTACTTTTCACTACACGAGGCCATGTTTCTTTTGAAGTCCAGACAGAAATCCGCTTTTCAGTGTATATCTCTGAAACGGGACGTCTTGAGACTATAAAGAGACTAAATAAGGCCTCATTCTCTTGTTTAAGGCGGTAGAAACCTCCATTTTATGAGTGACCTTTGGTTGACCTTGACCTTGATTTTGGCTTAGTGGTTACTTTTCACTACACGAGGGCATGTTTCTTGTGAAGTCCAGACAGAAATCCGCTTTTCAGTGTATATCTCTGAAACGGGACGTCCTAGGCAAAAAGTAATGAAATTTTGGGATCCCCCTTGAGTGAACACCCCCCGGAGAGAAATGCACTCCATTTTGTGGCGGACCTTTGGTTGACCTTGACCTTGATTTTGGCTTAATGGTTACTTTTCACTGCACGAGGCCATGTTTCTTTTGCAGTCCAGGAAGAAATCCGCTTTTCAGTGTATATCTCTGAAACGGGACGTCCTAGGCAAAAACTAATGAAATTTTGGGATCCCCCTTGAGTGGACACCCCCCGGAGAGAAATGCACTCCATTTTGTGGGTGACCTTTGGTTGACCTTGACCGAGATTTTAGCTTAATGGTTATTTTCACTACACGAGGCCATGTTTCTTTTGAAGTCCAGACAGAAATCCGCTTTTCGGTGTATATCTCTGAAACGGGACGTCCTAGGCAAAAACTAATGAAATTTTGGGATCCCCCTTGAGTGGGCACCCCCCGGGGAGAAATGCACTCCATCTTGTGGGTGACCTTTGGTTGACCTTGACCGAGATTTTGGCTTAATGGTTATTTTCACTACACGAGGCCATGTTTCTTTTGAAGTCCAGACAGAAATCCGCTTTTCAGTGTATATCTCTGAAACGGGACGTCCTAGGCAAAAACTAATGAAATTTTGGGATCCCCCTTGAGTGAACACCCCCTGGAGAGAAATGCACTCCATTTTGTGGGTGACCTTTGGTTGACCTTGACCTTGATTTTGGCTTAATGGTTACTTTTCACTGCACGAGGCCATGTTTCTTTTGCAGTCCAGGAAGAAATCCGCTTTTCAGTGTATATCTCTGAAACGGGACGTCCTAGTCAAAAACTAATGAAATTTTGGGATCCCCCTAGAGTGAACACCCCCCGGGGAGAAATGCACTCCATCTTGTGGGTGACCTTTGGTTGACCTTGACCGAGATTTTAGCTTAATGGTTATTTTCACTACACGAGGCCATGTTTCTTTTGAAGTCCAGACAGAAATCCGCTTTTCGGTGTATATCTCTGAAACGGGACGTCCTAGGCAAAAACTAATGAAATTTTGGGATCCCCCTTGAGTGGGCACCCCCCGGGGAGAAATGCACTCCATCTTGTGGGTGACCTTTGGTTGACCTTGACCGAGATTTTGGCTTAATGGTTATTTTCACTGCACGAGGCCATGTTTCTTTTGCAGTCCAGGAAGAAATCCGCTTTTCAGTGTATATCTCTGAAACGGGACGTCCTAGGCAAAAAGTAATGAAATTTTGGGATCCCCCTTGAGTGAACACCCCCCGGGGAAAGATGCACTCCATTTTGTAGGTGACCTTTGGTTGACCTTGACCAAGATTTTGGCTTTACGGTTACTTTTCACTACACGAGGCCATGTTTCTTTTGAAGTCTAGACAGAAATCCGCTTTTCAGTGTATACTTCTGAAACGGGACGTCCAAGGCAAAAACTAATGAAATTTTGGGATCCCCCTTGAGTGGACACCCCCTGGAGAGAAATGCACTCCATTTTGTGGGTGACCTTTGGTTGACCTTGACCTTGATTTTGGCTTAATGGTTACTTTTCACTGCACGAGGCCATGTTTCTTTTGCAGTCCAGGAAGAAATCCGCTTTTCAGTGTATATCTCTGAAACGGGACGTCCTAGGCAAAAAGTAATGAAATTTTGGGATCCCCCTTGAGTGAACACCCCCCGGGGAAAGATGCACTCCATTTTGTAGGTGACCTTTGGTTGACCTTGACCAAGATTTTGGCTTTACGGTTACTTTTCACTACACGAGGCCATGTTTCTTTTGAAGTCTAGACAGAAATCCGCTTTTCAGTGTATACTTCTGAAACGGGACGTCCTAGGCAAAAACTAATGAAATTTTGGGATCCCCCTTGAGTGGACACCCCCTGGAGAGAAATGCACTCCATTTTGTGGGTGACCTTTGGTTGACCTTGACCTTGATTTTGGCTTAATGGTTACTTTTCACTGCACGAGGCCATGTTTCTTTTGCAGTCCAGGAAGACATCCGCTTTTCAGTGTATATCTCTGAAACGGGACGTCCTAGGCAAAAAGTAATGAAATTTTGGGATCCCCCTTGAGTGAACACCCCCCGGGGAAAGATGCACTCCATTTTGTAGGTGACCTTTGGTTGACCTTGACCAAGATTTTGGCTTTACGGTTACTTTTCACTACACGAGGCCATGTTTCTTTTGAAGTCTAGACAGAAATCCGCTTTTCAGTGTATACTTCTGAAACGGGACGTCCTAGGCAAAAACTAATGAAATTTTGGGATCCCCCTTGAGTGGACACCCCCTGGAGAGAAATGCACTCCATTTTGTGGGTGACCTTTGGTTGACCTTGACCTTGATTTTGGCTTAATGGTTACTTTTCACTGCACGAGGCCATGTTTCTTTTGCAGTCCAGGAAGAAATCCGCTTTTCAGTGTATATCTCTGAAACGGGACGTCCTAGGCAAAAACTAATGAAATTTTGGGATCCCCCTTGAGTGGACACCCCCTGGAGAGAAATGCACTCCATTTTGTGGGTGACCTTTGGTTGACCTTGACCTTGATTTTGGCTTAATGGTTACTTTTCACTGCACGAGGCCATGTTTCTTTTGCAGTCCAGGAAGAAATCCGCTTTTCAGTGTATATCTCTGAAACGGGACGTCCTAGGCAAAAACTAATGAAATTTTGGGATCCCCCTTGAGTGGACACCCCCTGGAGAGAAATGCACTCCATTTTGTGGGTGACCTTTGGTTGACCTTGACCAAGATTTTGGCTTTACGGTTACTTTTCACTACACGAGGCCATGTTTCTTTTGAAGTCCAGACAGAAATCCGCTTTTCAGTGTATATCTCTGAAACGGGACGTCTTGAGACTATAAAGAGACTAAATAAGGCCTCATTCTCTTGTTTAAGGCGGTAGAAACCTCCATTTTATGAGTGACCTTTGGTTGACCTTGACCTTGATTTTGGCTTAGTGGTTACTTTTCACTGCACGAGGCCATGTTTCTTTTGCAGTCCAGGAAGAAATCCGCTTTTCAGTGTATATCTCTGAAACGGGACGTCCTAGTCCCCCCGGGGAGAAATGCACTCCATCTTGTGGGTGACCTTTGGTTGACCTTGACCTTGATTTTGGCTTAGTGGTTACTTTTCACTACACGAGGGCATTTTTCTTGTGAAGTCCAGACAGAAATCCGCTTTTCAGTGTATATCTCAGAAACGGGACGTCCTAGGCAAAAAGTAATGAAATTTTGGGATCCCCCTTGAGTGAACACCCCCCGGAGAGAAATGCACTCCATTTTGTGGCGGACCTTTGGTTGACCTTGACCTTGATTTTGGCTTAATGGTTACTTTTCACTGCACGAGGCCATGTTTCTTTTGCAGTCCAGGAAGAAATCCGCTTTTCAGTGTATATCTCTGAAACGGGACGTCCTAGGCAAAAACTAATGAAATTTTGGGATCCCCCTTGAGTGGACACCCCCTGGAGAGAAATGCACTCCATTTTGTGGGTGACCTTTGGTTGACCTTGACCTTGATTTTGGCTTAATGGTTACTTTTCACTGCACGAGGCCATGTTTCTTTTGCAGTCCAGGAAGAAATCCGCTTTTCAGTGTATATCTCTGAAACGGGACGTCCTAGGCAAAAACTAATGAAATTTTGGGATCCCCCTTGAGTGAACACCCCCCGGGGAGAAATGCACTCCATCTTGTGGGTGACCTTTGGTTGACCTTGACCGAGATTTTGGCTTAATGGTTATTTTCACTGCACGAGGCCATGTTTCTTTTGCAGTCCAGGAAGAAATCCGCTTTTCAGTGTATATCTCTGAAACGGGACGTCCTAGTCAAAAACTAATGAAATTTTGGGATCCCCCTAGAGTGAACACCCCCCGGGGAGAAATGCACTCCATCTTGTGGGTGACCTTTGGTTGACCTTGACCTTGATTTTTGGCTTAATGGTTACTTTTTACTACACGAGGCCATATTTCTTTTGAAGTCCAGACAAAAATCCGCTTTTCAGTGTATATCTCTGAAACGGGACGTCCTAGGCAAAAACTAATGAAATTTTGGGATCCCCCTTGAGTCACCACCCCCCGGAGAAAGATGCACTCCATTTTATGAGTGACCTTTGGTTGACCTTGACCTTGATTTTGGCTTAATGGTTACTTTTCACTACACGAGGCCATGTTTCTTTTGCAGTCCAGGAAGAAATCCGCTTTTCAGTGTATATCTCTGAAACGGGACGTCCTAGGCAAAAACTAATGAAATTTTGGGATCCCCCTTGAGTGGACACCCCCCGGAGAGAAATGCACTCCATTTTGTGGGTGACCTTTGGTTGACCTTGACCGAGATTTTAGCTTAATGGTTATTTTCACTACACGAGGCCATGTTTCTTTTGAAGTCCAGGAAGAAATCCGCTTTTCAGTGTATATCTCTGAAACGGGACGTCCTAGGCAAAAACTAATGAAATTTTGGGATCCCCCTTGAGTGAACACCCCCCGGGGAGAAATGCACTCCATCTTGTGGGTGACCTTTGGTTGACCTTGACCGAGATTTTGGCTTAATGGTTATTTTCACTGCACGAGGCCATGTTTCTTTTGCAGTCCAGGAAGAAATCCGCTTTTCAGTGTATATCTCTGAAACGGGACGTCCTAGTCAAAAACTAATGAAATTTTGGGATCCCCCTAGAGTGAACACCCCCCGGGGAGAAATGCACTCCATCTTGTGGGTGACCTTTGGTTGACCTTGACCTTGATTTTTGGCTTAATGGTTACTTTTTACTACACGAGGCCATATTTCTTTTGAAGTCCAGACAAAAATCCGCTTTTCAGTGTATATCTCTGAAACGGGACGTCCTAGGCAAAAACTAATGAAATTTTGGGATCCCCCTAGAGTCATCACCCCCCGGAGAAAGATGCACTCCATTTTATGAGTGACCTTTGGTTGACCTTGACCTTGATTTTGGCTTAATGGTTACTTTTCACTACACGAGGCCATGTTTCTTTTGCAGTCCAGGAAGAAATCCGCTTTTTAGTGTATATCTCTGAAACGGGACGTCCTAGGCAAAAAGTAATGAAATTTTGGGATCCCCCCTGAGTGAACTCCCCCTGAAGAGAAATGCACTCCATTTTGTGGAAGACCGTTGGTTGACCTTGACCTTGATTTTGGCTTAATGGTTACTTTTCACTGCACGAGGCCATGTTTCTTTTGCAGTCCAGGAAGAAATCCGCTTTTCAGTGTATATCTCTGAAACGGGACGTCCTAGGCAAAAACTAATGAAATTTTGGGATCCCCCTTGAGTGGACACCCCCCGGAGAGAAATGCACTCCATTTTGTGGGTGACCTTTGGTTGACCTTGACCGAGATTTTAGCTTAATGGTTATTTTCACTACACGAGGCCATGTTTCTTTTGAAGTCCAGGCAGAAATCCGCTTTTCAGTGTATATCTCTGAAACGGGACGTCCTAGGCAAAAACTAATGAAATTTTGGGATCCCCCTTGAGTGGACATCCCCTGGAGAGAAATGCACTCCATTTTGTGGGTGACCTTTGGTTGACCTTGACCAAGATTTTGGCTTTACGGTTACTTTTCACTACACGAGGCCATGTTTCTTTTGAAGTCCAGACAGAAATCCGCTTTTCAGTGTATATCTCTGAAACGGGACGTCTTGAGACTATAAAGAGACTAAATAAGGCCTCATTCTCTTGTTTAAGGCGGTAGAAACCTCCATTTTATGAGTGACCTTTGGTTGACCTTGACCTTGATTTTGGCTTAGTGGTTACTTTTCACTACACGAGGGCATGTTTCTTGTGAAGTCCAGACAGAAATCCGCTTTTCAGTGTATATCTCTGAAACGGGACGTCCTAGGCAAAAAGTAATGAAATTTTGGGATCCCCCTTGAGTGAACACCCCCCGGAGAGAAATGCACTCCATTTTGTGGCGGACCTTTGGTTGACCTTGACCTTGATTTTGGCTTAATGGTTACTTTTCACTGCACGAGGCCATGTTTCTTTTGCAGTCCAGGAAGAAATCCGCTTTTCAGTGTATATCTCTGAAACGGGACGTCCTAGGCAAAAACTAATGAAATTTTGGGATCCCCCTTGAGTGGACACCCCCCGGAGAGAAATGCACTCCATTTTGTGGGTGACCTTTGGTTGACCTTGACCGAGATTTTAGCTTAATGGTTATTTTCACTACACGAGGCCATGTTTCTTTTGAAGTCCAGACAGAAATCCGCTTTTCAGTGTATATCTCTGAAACGGGACGTCCTAGTCAAAAACTAATGAAATTTTGGGATCCCCCTAGAGTGAACACCCCCCGGGGAGAAATGCACTCCATCTTGTGGGTGACCTTTGGTTGACCTTGACCGAGATTTTAGCTTAATGGTTATTTTCACTACACGAGGCCATGTTTCTTTTGAAGTCCAGACAGAAATCCGCTTTTCGGTGTATATCTCTGAAACGGGACGTCCTAGGCAAAAACTAATGAAATTTTGGGATCCCCCTTGAGTGGGCACCCCCCGGGGAGAAATGCACTCCATCTTGTGGGTGACCTTTGGTTGACCTTGACCGAGATTTTGGCTTAATGGTTATTTTCACTACACGAGGCCATGTTTCTTTTGAAGTCCAGACAGAAATCCGCTTTTCAGTGTATATCTCTGAAACGGGACGTCCTAGGCAAAAACTAATGAAATTTTGGGATCCCCCTTGAGTGAACACCCCCTGGAGAGAAATGCACTCCATTTTGTGGGTGACCTTTGGTTGACCTTGACCTTGATTTTGGCTTAATGGTTACTTTTCACTGCACGAGGCCATGTTTCTTTTGCAGTCCAGGAAGAAATCCGCTTTTCAGTGTATATCTCTGAAACGGGACGTCCTAGTCAAAAACTAATGAAATTTTGGGATCCCCCTAGAGTGAACACCCCCCGGGGAGAAATGCACTCCATCTTGTGGGTGACCTTTGGTTGACCTTGACCGAGATTTTAGCTTAATGGTTATTTTCACTACACGAGGCCATGTTTCTTTTGAAGTCCAGACAGAAATCCGCTTTTCGGTGTATATCTCTGAAACGGGACGTCCTAGGCAAAAACTAATGAAATTTTGGGATCCCCCTTGAGTGGGCACCCCCCGGGGAGAAATGCACTCCATCTTGTGGGTGACCTTTGGTTGACCTTGACCGAGATTTTGGCTTAATGGTTATTTTCACTGCACGAGGCCATGTTTCTTTTGCAGTCCAGGAAGAAATCCGCTTTTCAGTGTATATCTCTGAAACGGGACGTCCTAGGCAAAAAGTAATGAAATTTTGGGATCCCCCTTGAGTGAACACCCCCCGGGGAAAGATGCACTCCATTTTGTAGGTGACCTTTGGTTGACCTTGACCAAGATTTTGGCTTTACGGTTACTTTTCACTACACGAGGCCATGTTTCTTTTGAAGTCTAGACAGAAATCCGCTTTTCAGTGTATACTTCTGAAACGGGACGTCCAAGGCAAAAACTAATGAAATTTTGGGATCCCCCTTGAGTGGACACCCCCTGGAGAGAAATGCACTCCATTTTGTGGGTGACCTTTGGTTGACCTTGACCTTGATTTTGGCTTAATGGTTACTTTTCACTGCACGAGGCCATGTTTCTTTTGCAGTCCAGGAAGAAATCCGCTTTTCAGTGTATATCTCTGAAACGGGACGTCCTAGGCAAAAAGTAATGAAATTTTGGGATCCCCCTTGAGTGAACACCCCCCGGGGAAAGATGCACTCCATTTTGTAGGTGACCTTTGGTTGACCTTGACCAAGATTTTGGCTTTACGGTTACTTTTCACTACACGGGGCCATGTTTCTTTTGAAGTCCAGGCAGAAATCCGCTTTTCAGTGTATATCTCTGAAACGGGACGTCCTAGGCAAAAACTAATGAAATTTTGGGATCCCCCTTGAGTGGACACCCCCTGGAGAGAAATGCACTCCATTTTGTGGGTGACCTTTGGTTGACCTTGACCTTGATTTTGGCTTAATGGTTACTTTTCACTGCACGAGGCCATGTTTCTTTTGCAGTCCAGGAAGAAATCCGCTTTTCAGTGTATATCTCTGAAACGGGACGTCCTAGGCAAAAACTAATGAAATTTTGGGATCCCCCTTGAGTGAACACCCCCCGGGGAGAAATGCACTCCATCTTGTGGGTGACCTTTGGTTGACCTTGACCGAGATTTTGGCTTAATGGTTATTTTCACTGCACGAGGCCATGTTTCTTTTGCAGTCCAGGAAGAAATCCGCTTTTCAGTGTATATCTCTGAAACGGGACGTCCTAGTCAAAAACTAATGAAATTTTGGGATCCCCCTAGAGTGAACACCCCCCGGGGAGAAATGCACTCCATCTTGTGGGTGACCTTTGGTTGACCTTGACCTTGATTTTTGGCTTAATGGTTACTTTTTACTACACGAGGCCATATTTCTTTTGAAGTCCAGACAAAAATCCGCTTTTCAGTGTATATCTCTGAAACGGGACGTCCTAGGCAAAAACTAATGAAATTTTGGGATCCCCCTTGAGTCACCACCCCCCGGAGAAAGATGCACTCCATTTTATGAGTGACCTTTGGTTGACCTTGACCTTGATTTTGGCTTAATGGTTACTTTTCACTACACGAGGCCATGTTTCTTTTGCAGTCCAGGAAGAAATCCGCTTTTCAGTGTATATCTCTGAAACGGGACGTCCTAGGCAAAAACTAATGAAATTTTGGGATCCCCCTTGAGTGGACACCCCCCGGAGAGAAATGCACTCCATTTTGTGGGTGACCTTTGGTTGACCTTGACCGAGATTTTAGCTTAATGGTTATTTTCACTACACGAGGCCATGTTTCTTTTGAAGTCCAGACAGAAATCCGCTTTTCAGTGTATATCTCTGAAACGGGACGTCCTAGGCAAAAACTAATGAAATTTTGGGATCCCCCTTGAGTGGACACCCCCCGGAGAGAAATGCACTCCATTTTGTGGGTGACCTTTGGTTGACTTTGACCTTGATTTTGGCTTTACGGTTACTTTTCACTACACGAGGCCATGTTTCTTTTGAAGTCCAGACAGAAATCCGCTTTTCGGTGTATATCTCTGAAACGGGACGTCCTAGGCAAAAACTAATGAAATTTTGGGATCCCCCTTGAGTGAACACCCCCCCGGGGAGAAATGCACTCCATCTTGTGGGTGACCTTTGGTTGACCTTGACCGAGATTTTGGCTTAATGGTTATTTTCACTACACGGGGCCATGTTTCTTTTGAAGTCCAGGCAGAAATCCGCTTTTCAGTGTATATCTCTGAAACGGGACGTCCTAGGCAAAAACTAATGAAATTTTGGGATCCCCCTTGAGTGGACATCCCCTGGAGAGAAATGCACTCCATTTTGTGGGTGACCTTTGGTTGACCTTGACCAAGATTTTGGCTTTACGGTTACTTTTCACTACACGAGGCCATGTTTCTTTTGAAGTCCAGACAGAAATCCGCTTTTCAGTGTATATCTCTGAAACGGGACGTCTTGAGACTATAAAGAGACTAAATAAGGCCTCATTCTCTTGTTTAAGGCGGTAGAAACCTCCATTTTATGAGTGACCTTTGGTTGACCTTGACCTTGATTTTGGCTTAGTGGTTACTTTTCACTACACGAGGGCATGTTTCTTGTGAAGTCCAGACAGAAATCCGCTTTTCAGTGTATATCTCTGAAACGGGACGTCCTAGGCAAAAAGTAATGAAATTTTGGGATCCCCCTTGAGTGAACACCCCCCGGAGAGAAATGCACTCCATTTTGTGGCGGACCTTTGGTTGACCTTGACCTTGATTTTGGCTTAATGGTTACTTTTCACTGCACGAGGCCATGTTTCTTTTGCAGTCCAGGAAGAAATCCGCTTTTCAGTGTATATCTCTGAAACGGGACGTCCTAGGCAAAAACTAATGAAATTTTGGGATCCCCCACCCCCCGGAGAGAAATGCACTCCATTTTGTGGGTGACCTTTGGTTGACCTTGACCGAGATTTTAGCTTAATGGTTATTTTCACTACACGAGGCCATGTTTCTTTTGAAGTCCAGACAGAAATCCGCTTTTCAGTGTATATCTCTGAAACGGGACGTCCTAGGCAAAAACTAATGAAATTTTGGGATCCCCCTTGAGTGAACACCCCCTGGAGAGAAATGCACTCCATTTTGTGGGTGACCTTTGGTTGACCTTGACCTTGATTTTGGCTTAATGGTTACTTTTCACTGCACGAGGCCATGTTTCTTTTGCAGTCCAGGAAGAAATCCGCTTTTCAGTGTATATCTCTGAAACGGGACGTCCTAGTCAAAAACTAATGAAATTTTGGGATCCCCCTAGAGTTAACACCCCCCGGGGAGAAATGCACTCCATCTTGTGGGTGACCTTTGGTTGACCTTGACCGAGATTTTAGCTTTATGGTTATTTTCACTACACGAGGCCATGTTTCTTTTGAAGTCCAGACAGAAATCCGCTTTTCGGTGTATATCTCTGAAACGGGACGTCCTAGGCAAAAACTAATGAAATTTTGGGATCCCCCTTGAGTGAACACCCCCCGGGGAGAAACGCACTCCATCTTGTGGGTGACCTTTGGTTGACCTTGACCAAGATTTTGGCTTTACGGTTACTTTTCACTACACGAGGCCATGTTTCTTTTGAAGTCCAGACAGAAATCCGCTTTTCAGTGTATATCTCTGAAACGGGACGTCTTGAGACTATAAAGAGACTAAATAAGGCCTCATTCTCTTGTTTAAGGCGGTAGAAACCTCCATTTTATGAGTGACCTTTGGTTGACCTTGACCTTGATTTTGGCTTAGTGGTTACTTTTCACTACACGAGGGCATGTTTCTTGTGAAGTCCAGACAGAAATCCGCTTTTCAGTGTATATCTCTGAAACGGGACGTCCTAGGCAAAAAGTAATGAAATTTTGGGATCCCCCTTGAGTGAACACCCCCCGGAGAGAAATGCACTCCATTTTGTGGCGGACCTTTGGTTGACCTTGACCTTGATTTTGGCTTAATGGTTACTTTTCACTGCACGAGGCCATGTTTCTTTTGCAGTCCAGGAAGAAATCCGCTTTTCAGTGTATATCTCTGAAACGGGACGTCCTAGGCAAAAACTAATGAAATTTTGGGATCCCCCACCCCCCGGAGAGAAATGCACTCCATTTTGTGGGTGACCTTTGGTTGACCTTGACCGAGATTTTAGCTTAATGGTTATTTTCACTACACGAGGCCATGTTTCTTTTGAAGTCCAGACAGAAATCCGCTTTTCAGTGTATATCTCTGAAACGGGACGTCCTAGGCAAAAACTAATGAAATTTTGGGATCCCCCTAGAGTGAACACCCCCTGGAGAGAAATGCACTCCATTTTGTGGGTGACCTTTGGTTGACCTTGACCTTGATTTTGGCTTAATGGTTACTTTTCACTGCACGAGGCCATGTTTCTTTTGCAGTCCAGGAAGAAATCCGCTTTTCAGTGTATATCTCTGAAACGGGACGTCCTAGTCAAAAACTAATGAAATTTTGGGATCCCCCTAGAGTTAACACCCCCCCGGGGAGAAATGCACTCCATCTTGTGGGTGACCTTTGGTTGACCTTGACCGAGATTTTAGCTTTATGGTTATTTTCACTACACGAGGCCATGTTTCTTTTGAAGTCCAGACAGAAATCCGCTTTTCGGTGTATATCTCTGAAACGGGACGTCCTAGGCAAAAACTAATGAAATTTTGGGATCCCCCTTGAGTGAACACCCCCCGGGGAGAAACGCACTCCATCTTGTGGGTGACCTTTGGTTGACCTTGACCGAGATTTTGGCTTAATGGTTATTTTCACTGCACGAGGCCATGTTTCTTTTGCAGTCCAGGAAGAAATCCGCTTTTCAGTGTATATCTCTGAAACGGGACGTCCTAGTCAAAAACTAATGAAATTTTGGGATCCCCCTAGAGTGAACACCCCCCGGGGAGAAATGCACTCCATCTTGTGGGTGACCTTTGGTTGACCTTGACCTTGATTTTTGGCTTAATGGTTACTTTTTACTACACGAGGCCATATTTCTTTTGAAGTCCAGACAAAAATCCGCTTTTCAGTGTATATCTCTGAAACGGGACGTCCTAGGCAAAAACTAATGAAATTTTGGGATCCCCCTTGAGTCATCACCCCCCGGAGAAAGATGCACTCCATTTTATGAGTGACCTTTGGTTGACCTTGACCTTGATTTTGGCTTAATGGTTACTTTTCACTACACGAGGCCATGTTTCTTTTGCAGTCCAGGAAGAAATCTGCTTTTTAGTGTATATCTCTGAAACGGGACGTCCTAGGCAAAAAGTAATGAAATTTTGGGATCCCCCCTGAGTGAACTCCCCCTGAAGAGAAATGCACTCCATTTTGTGGAGGACCTTTGGTTGACCTTGACCTTGATTTTGGCTTAATGGTTACTTTTCACTGCACGAGGCCATGTTTCTTTTGCAGTCCAGGAAGAAATCCGCTTTTCAGTGTATATCTCTGAAACGGGACGTCCTAGGCAAAAACTAATGAAATTTTGGGATCCCCCTTGAGTGGACACCCCCCGTAGAGAAATGCACTCCATTTTGTGGGTGACCTTTGGTTGACCTTGACCGAGATTTTGGCTTTACGGTTACTTTTCACTACACGAGGCCATGTTTCTTTTGAAGTCCAGACAGAAATCCGCTTTTCGGTGTATATCTCTGAAACGGGACGTCCTAGGCAAAAACTAATGAAATTTTGGGATCCCCCTTGAGTGAACACCCCCCGGGGAGAAATGCACTCCATCTTGTGGGTGACCTTTGGTTGACCTTGACCGAGATTTTGGCTTAATGGTTATTTTCACTACACGGGGCCATGTTTCTTTTGAAGTCCAGGCAGAAATCCGCTTTTCAGTGTATATCTCTGAAACGGGACGTCCTAGGCAAAAACTAATGAAATTTTGGGATCCCCCTTGAGTGGACATCCCCTGGAGAGAAATGCACTCCATTTTGTGGGTGACCTTTGGTTGACCTTGACCAAGATTTTGGCTTTACGGTTACTTTTCACTACACGAGGCCATGTTTCTTTTGAAGTCCAGACAGAAATCCGCTTTTCAGTGTATATCTCTGAAACGGGACGTCTTGAGACTATAAAGAGACTAAATAAGGCCTCATTCTCTTGTTTAAGGCGGTAGAAACCTCCATTTTATGAGTGACCTTTGGTTGACCTTGACCTTGATTTTGGCTTAGTGGTTACTTTTCACTACACGAGGGCATGTTTCTTGTGAAGTCCAGACAGAAATCCGCTTTTCGGTGTATATCTCTGAAACGGGACGTCCTAGGCAAAAACTAATGAAATTTTGGGATCCCCCTAGAGTGAACACCCCCCGGGGAGAAATGCACTCCATCTTGTGGGTGACCTTTGGTTGACCTTGACCTTGATTTTTGGCTTAATGGTTACTTTTTACTACACGAGGCCATATTTCTTTTGAAGTCCAGACAAAAATCCGCTTTTCAGTGTATATCTCTGAAACGGGACGTCCTAGGCAAAAACTAATGAAATTTTGGGATCCCCCTTGAGTCATCACCCCCCGGAGAAAGATGCACTCCATTTTATGAGTGACCTTTGGTTGACCTTGACCTTGATTTTGGCTTAATGGTTACTTTTCACTACACGAGGCCATGTTTCTTTTGCAGTCCAGGAAGAAATCCGCTTTTCAGTGTATATCTCTGAAACGGGACGTCCTAGGCAAAAACTAATGAAATTTTGGGATCCCCCTTGAGTGGACACCCCCCGGAGAGAAATGCACTCCATTTTGTGGGTGACCTTTGGTTGACCTTGACCGAGATTTTAGCTTAATGGTTATTTTCACTACACGAGGCCATGTTTCTTTTGAAGTCCAGACAGAAATCCGCTTTTCAGTGTATATCTCTGAAACGGGACGTCCTAGGCAAAAACTAATGAAATTTTGGGATCCCCCTTGAGTGGACACCCCCCGGAGAGAAATGCACTCCATTTTGTGGGTGACCTTTGGTTGACTTTGACCTTGATTTTGGCTTTACGGTTACTTTTCACTACACGAGGCCATGTTTCTTTTGAAGTCCAGACAGAAATCCGCTTTTCGGTGTATATCTCTGAAACGGGACGTCCTAGGCAAAAACTAATGAAATTTTGGGATCCCCCTTGAGTGAACACCCCCCGGGGAGAAATGCACTCCATCTTGTGGGTGACCTTTGGTTGACCTTGACCGAGATTTTGGCTTAATGGTTATTTTCACTACACGGGGCCATGTTTCTTTTGAAGTCCAGGCAGAAATCCGCTTTTCAGTGTATATCTCTGAAACGGGACGTCCTAGGCAAAAACTAATGAAATTTTGGGATCCCCCTTGAGTGGACATCCCCTGGAGAGAAATGCACTCCATTTTGTGGGTGACCTTTGGTTGACCTTGACCAAGATTTTGGCTTTACGGTTACTTTTCACTACACGAGGCCATGTTTCTTTTGAAGTCCAGACAGAAATCCGCTTTTCAGTGTATATCTCTGAAACGGGACGTCTTGAGACTATAAAGAGACTAAATAAGGCCTCATTCTCTTGTTTAAGGCGGTAGAAACCTCCATTTTATGAGTGACCTTTGGTTGACCTTGACCTTGATTTTGGCTTAGTGGTTACTTTTCACTACACGAGGGCATGTTTCTTGTGAAGTCCAGACAGAAATCCGCTTTTCAGTGTATATCTCTGAAACGGGACGTCCTAGGCAAAAAGTAATGAAATTTTGGGATCCCCCTTGAGTGAACACCCCCCGGAGAGAAATGCACTCCATTTTGTGGCGGACCTTTGGTTGACCTTGACCTTGATTTTGGCTTAATGGTTACTTTTCACTGCACGAGGCCATGTTTCTTTTGCAGTCCAGGAAGAAATCCGCTTTTCAGTGTATATCTCTGAAACGGGACGTCCTAGGCAAAAACTAATGAAATTTTGGGATCCCCCACCCCCCGGAGAGAAATGCACTCCATTTTGTGGGTGACCTTTGGTTGACCTTGACCGAGATTTTAGCTTAATGGTTATTTTCACTACACGAGGCCATGTTTCTTTTGAAGTCCAGACAGAAATCCGCTTTTCAGTGTATATCTCTGAAACGGGACGTCCTAGGCAAAAACTAATGAAATTTTGGGATCCCCCTTGAGTGAACACCCCCTGGAGAGAAATGCACTCCATTTTGTGGGTGACCTTTGGTTGACCTTGACCTTGATTTTGGCTTAATGGTTACTTTTCACTGCACGAGGCCATGTTTCTTTTGCAGTCCAGGAAGAAATCCGCTTTTCAGTGTATATCTCTGAAACGGGACGTCCTAGTCAAAAACTAATGAAATTTTGGGATCCCCTTAGAGTTAACACCCCCCGGGGAGAAATGCACTCCATCTTGTGGGTGACCTTTGGTTGACCTTGACCGAGATTTTAGCTTAATGGTTATTTTCACTACACGAGGCCATGTTTCTTTTGAAGTCCAGACAGAAATCCGCTTTTCGGTGTATATCTCTGAAACGGGACGTCCTAGGCAAAAACTAATGAAATTTTGGGATCCCCCTTGAGTGAACACCCCCCGGGGAGAAATGCACTCCATCTTGTGGGTGACCTTTGGTTGACCTTGACCGAGATTTTGGCTTAATGGTTATTTTCACTGCACGAGGCCATGTTTCTTTTGCAGTCCAGGAAGAAATCCGCTTTTCAGTGTATATCTCTGAAACGGGACGTCCTAGTCAAAAACTAATGAAATTTTGGGATCCCCCTAGAGTGAACACCCCCCGGGGAGAAATGCACTCCATCTTGTGGGTGACCTTTGGTTGACCTTGACCTTGATTTTTGGCTTAATGGTTACTTTTTACTACACGAGGCCATATTTCTTTTGAAGTCCAGACAAAAATCCGCTTTTCAGTGTATATCTCTGAAACGGGACGTCCTAGGCAAAAACTAATGAAATTTTGGGATCCCCCTTGAGTCATCACCCCCCGGAGAAAGATGCACTCCATTTTATGAGTGACCTTTGGTTGACCTTGACCTTGATTTTGGCTTAATGGTTACTTTTCACTACACGAGGCCATGTTTCTTTTGCAGTCCAGGAAGAAATCTGCTTTTTAGTGTATATCTCTGAAACGGGACGTCCTAGGCAAAAAGTAATGAAATTTTGGGATCCCCCCTGAGTGAACTCCCCCTGAAGAGAAATGCACTCCATTTTGTGGAGGACCTTTGGTTGACCTTGACCTTGATTTTGGCTTAATGGTTACTTTTCACTGCACGAGGCCATGTTTCTTTTGCAGTCCAGGAAGAAATCCGCTTTTCAGTGTATATCTCTGAAACGGGACGTCCTAGGCAAAAACTAATGAAATTTTGGGATCCCCCTTGAGTGGACACCCCCCGTAGAGAAATGCACTCCATTTTGTGGGTGACCTTTGGTTGACCTTGACCGAGATTTTGGCTTTACGGTTACTTTTCACTACACGAGGCCATGTTTCTTTTGAAGTCCAGACAGAAATCCGCTTTTCGGTGTATATCTCTGAAACGGGACGTCCTAGGCAAAAACTAATGAAATTTTGGGATCCCCCTTGAGTGAACACCCCCCGGGGAGAAATGCACTCCATCTTGTGGGTGACCTTTGGTTGACCTTGACCGAGATTTTGGCTTAATGGTTATTTTCACTACACGGGGCCATGTTTCTTTTGAAGTCCAGGCAGAAATCCGCTTTTCAGTGTATATCTCTGAAACGGGACGTCCTAGGCAAAAACTAATGAAATTTTGGGATCCCCCTTGAGTGGACATCCCCTGGAGAGAAATGCACTCCATTTTGTGGGTGACCTTTGGTTGACCTTGACCAAGATTTTGGCTTTACGGTTACTTTTCACTACACGAGGCCATGTTTCTTTTGAAGTCCAGACAGAAATCCGCTTTTCAGTGTATATCTCTGAAACGGGACGTCTTGAGACTATAAAGAGACTAAATAAGGCCTCATTCTCTTGTTTAAGGCGGTAGAAACCTCCATTTTATGAGTGACCTTTGGTTGACCTTGACCTTGATTTTGGCTTAGTGGTTACTTTTCACTACACGAGGGCATGTTTCTTGTGAAGTCCAGACAGAAATCCGCTTTTCGGTGTATATCTCTGAAACGGGACGTCCTAGGCAAAAAGTAATGAAATTTTGGGATCCCCCTTGAGTGAACACCCCCCGGAGAGAAATGCACTCCATTTTGTGGCGGACCTTTGGTTGACCTTGACCTTGATTTTGGCTTAATGGTTACTTTTCACTGCACGAGGCCATTTTTCTTTTGCAGTCCAGGAAGAAATCCGCTTTTCAGTGTATATCTCTGAAACGGGACGTCCTAGGCAAAAACTAATGAAATTTTGGGATCCCCCTTGAGTGGACACCCCCCGGAGAGAAATGCACTCCATTTTGTGGGTGACCTTTGGTTGACCTTGACCGAGATTTTAGCTTAATGGTTATTTTCACTACACGAGGCCATGTTTCTTTTGAAGTCCAGACAGAAATCCGCTTTTCAGTGTATATCTCTGAAACGGGACGTCCTAGGCAAAAACTAATGAAATTTTGGGATCCCCCTTGAGTGGACACCCCCCGGAGAGAAATGCACTCCATTTTGTGGGTGACCTTTGGTTGACTTTGACCAAGATTTTGGCTTTACGGTTACTTTTCACTACACGAGGCCATGTTTCTTTTGAAGTCCAGACAGAAATCCGCTTTTCGGTGTATATCTCTGAAACGGGACGTCCTAGGCAAAAACTAATGAAATTTTGGGATCCCCCTTGAGTGAACACCCCCCGGGGAGAAATGCACTCCATCTTGTGGGTGACCTTTGGTTGACCTTGACCGAGATTTTGGCTTAATGGTTATTTTCACTACACGAGGCCATGTTTCTTTTGAAGTCCAGACAGAAATCCGCTTTTCAGTGTATATCTCTGAAACGGGACGTCCTAGGCAAAAACTAATAAAATTTTGGGATCCCCCTTGAGTGGACACCCCCCGGAGAGAAATGCACTCCATTTTGTGGGTGACCTTTGGTTGACCTTGACCAAGATTTTGGCTTTACGGTTACTTTTCACTACACGAGGCCATGTTTCTTTTGAAGTCCAGACAGAAATCCGCTTTTCAGTGTATATCTCTGAAACGGGACGTCTTGAGACTATAAAGAGACTAAATAAGGCCTCATTCCGTTGTTTAAGGCGGTAGAAACAGTTTTTCACTGGGTTAGCAACGTGTTTTTGAAATCTATGGCTGCTATCCATATACGCAATCCAAGATTCCGTGCCTCATTCACTCGGTCGATTAGCTCATCCATTTAAGACAAAGGCTTTGAGGTATTTTCTTTAATTGCTGTCTGACCAGGCGGCGATTCTTTCCAGGTCGTCGTTTAGATCTTTAATGGCAGATTCATAATCATCTGGTCTAAACTTCGATTAATAATTTGATCGAAGGGTGTAAAAGACAAATATAATTGGACATCGTCCTAAATATGATAGGTACTTACATTTCTGAAGGCACTTAATTATGTCTGCACAGTAAAGAGTAAAGATAATAGGACCCAAAATTGATCCCTGAGGAACTCTTCTTTCTACAGAAGAAATGGCTGAGTTTAAGGTAGTACCGTCCGCCAAACGTAATACCACAAGCTGTTTTCTATCCCTGAGGTAGCTTCGGAACCATTGAACGGCATTGTCGTCAAAGCCGTAGTATTTCAGCTTGACAGTAGCAGTGAAACGTTGATACAATCAAAAGCACGAGAAAAATCAAGCAGTACTAAAATTGAACACATGCCCTTATCTTGAGAGAATATTGTCTGTAACATCCAGCAGTCCCGTAGAAGTACTACGTTGTTTTCTGAAACCGGATTGTAAATCAGGTAACAAATCGTTCGGTTCTAAAAACCGAGTTAATTGACGGCACACAACCCTCTCCATAGTCCTTTACTTCTATGGGATTTAGTTTCTTTGGTAGGGGTCTAATTATGGCAATTTTCTATTGGTATGGAAACTGAGATGACTGAATGGAGCAATTAATAATTTCTGTTATTGTGGCTGATGCGTGAGGTAAAGTTAAATTAAGCATATTAAAGTTATGCCATCGTAACCTTCAGCTTTTGACTTTAAAGCGGCAACAATAATGCGAGAAATGTCTTCTTGGTCTACCGGAGCAATTGTAAATATTGCTTCGCTGTAACTGTGGGATTCATAAAACGATAGGTATGAGCGATGTACTAGCTACCGGGTTGCCGGGCACATTCAGAAATGTGTTATTTATTAAATCTGGGTTCCTAAAATGTGAAGGAAGGTCCTGTGCTTGCTTTGAGGGTACAAAAGTCGATTTAATGTTCTTCCATGGCAATTTTGGATTATTTATTTTGTTATCAATTTATATTATGCCTAAAGTAAGCAATTTTTTCGTGATACATAGAACTTTCCACCAAAGATTTAAATTGTTTGTAGTAAACTTTTTTTTTGTTTAGATTTATTATTTCTCTTAGTAATTGGATAACGTCTTATCTCGCAATTTCATCATTTTTCTTAATTATGTTAGATTTCTTGCAGCTGACTGCCAAACCAAATTTAGATCTATTTTTTAAATTTATTCTTAGAGAGGGAAGCAATTACTATGAGTCTTTCCCGCCATAAGGTGGGTAGTAGCATCTTCCACCCACGACTCGGATCAAACAAACACTACTTTCCAAGTATGAGGAATGAAAAAAATATTTCAATGCACTTTGTCTTTTTTTATTCTCTACGATGGAGAAAGCAATGTACAGCGAAACTGAAGTGGGGGTAATGAGTTTCCAGTCACCGCCGGTGGCAACTGGGAATTTTTATTCCCATTTGCCTCCGGTGGCAATCCCCGCGGGGGCGACTGGGAATCGACGCAAATTAAGTGGCACAAATAAAAACCAATATAAATAAAATAAAAATCCCTTTACTCAAGTACTGACAACAAATAGCATGAAAGAAAATTATTTACATAATAGGTAGCTACATAGTTGATATGTATATATAGGATGACTGGTAATCAGTGACCGATACTTAAACACGTGATTGTTTGTTTGAAATTCTATTATTACTATACAGTTTTAATTTATCCAATCAATAATTTGTTGATATTTTTTTTGTATTATAACATTCGAATTAAAAAAAAGTATCGATAAACTACAATATTGCACGAATAACCCTATTTATTACTTTAATATTATTTGCCATTTTTGAGTGTCCCTTTGTCAGTTTGCGGCGTCGTTGCCGTTCTTCCCTGGTCAAGGTACGTTTTCTAAACAGAGTGTAGACTTCATTTTGAATTTATTTTGTTCGAAAATTTCACTTTTTTATTTTACGGTTTTTTATTAAATATTTAATTGTGCCGTACTCCTGTGGACTACTATTATTTGTATAAGAGTAAAACCCATACTGTATAATAGATTTAGATGTACAGACGCCAGCACGTCAAGTTACCCCAATGTGTCAAATTTCTTGGATCGTTTTTCAACTTAATGTCAAACAAAATAAGGTTTATATTCAATTGGGAAAATTTGACACATTGGGGTAACTTGATGTGCTGGCGTCTGTACCTAGGTTTTGCAAACTAACAGATGAAATACGCATAATGAAAAGCTAACTAAGTAAGTACATTTTGTTATCTATTGAAAAGTCATGATAAAATCTTAACATTATTTGGCGACATTTTTTGATCTCTATTACGCCGAAAATCGTTCATAGCCTCGAATTGGAATATTTATTAGAACAATCGTGTTTTAACGATCAAGTTCAGAAAAATATAACAATACTTGAGTTTGTTAACATAATTATTATGTTCTCTTTAGTGTCTCTAATTCATAAAGAGTGATAGATATCACTTAGTTTGGTAACTTTACGCTTTGATAAGCGTATACAACAATACATTACCAAGTAATTTGCAAGTGAAAACAGCTTTAGTAAGTTTATTTTTAATTTAAGAATATTCATACATGATTAGTCGAGGATGCTAAATCGAAAGACATTTATTTCTTGTAATCTTGTTTTAGGACCTAGAATTAACAGAACAAGCCCGGAAGTCACGTTTCATCGCGGGCCATCCAGATCTAGCCCCGCAGCGTGACATTGAGTCCCGAGATTAGAATACAGAATCTCGACGCACAAAATGGCGATGAATGCTAATACGATGCTACAAAACGTGCATCAAAGTCAAGTAGTATCGCGTGAATATCTTTCGCGGTAACTTGCATCGCAGTTTTGTTGCACCGTAAGGATTCATCGATATTTTGTGCTGCGAGATTCCGTATTCTACTCGAGTCCCGATAATAGTTTAACGAAGCAACGAGATAGTGCGTCCCGTTGCGTCCCGATCTAACCTCACTCCAATGCATTCCAATCTAACTTCGCAGCGGGACAGTGCGTTCCGATCTAGCTACCGCGTAACATGGCAAAATAAAGTCTGTAATATGTCTAAGTTATTTAATGGATTTGAAATTCTAAATCGCCAAGCCGCTATGTAAACGTGCGGATTAATGTCTTCTCTGTCTCAGAAGCCTTTACCTTGCAGTGAGACAGCAATAGACAGGTGTTATTATGACCTTCGGTTTAGCATCCCATTCTATAAATTATTGATACATAAGGGCACACGTGCACCCACTCTTATTTACATAACTATGTTGAATTAGGTACATTAGAAATACATTGTTGTAAATCTAAAAAGATATAAAAAATCTACTTTGACATACACTCGAAGAATTCATATATACTCTTTCTTGAACTAAGAAGGCACAGTCACACACAAATAGTCATTAATTTTATTAATACTTTATGTCTTAAAGTTAAAAGTTTTCATTATTTTAGTAATATTTTATACTTAGTGGTAACTGTAGTAAGTATTGGTAACACAATTATAAAACTGGCGATAGATCCAGGTATAGGTAGATTCTTATTATAGAATCAGTCTGCCACAACCAGACTTCATTTGCAACCTTACAATATTATACGCAGTATGTCACATAGAACGCCTGACTATGTCGACTTAAAAAAGATTTTACTGATAAGTTTGAAATCCTAATACAACCTATATAAAATTTAGCAGTAAATCGCATTCGTACTACAGTAGACCGCATCAGTGGTAATTAAACTAGTATGAAGGCACGGTTGACGCAGTTTTCGAGCAATTGGCTTCTGCGCTACGTGTTGTGGGTACGATTCCCGCACAAAATCAAAAGAATAAAATCAACAGTCATTTCAAATTAAGCTGAGGATTAGCACTTTTTTAACGTGAAAATTGTTTCGCCATTTCCTGTGTATTTGCTGGTAAGAACAAGTGGCGGACCAAACTCCACAGCAACACGTCTTTCTGACAAGTACAGAACAAATATTTGATTTGTCGTGGAAAGCGATATTCTTGAATAATAAGTTGTAAAGTTGATTAACTTAGTACAGAGTCTAAGGTGACCAGCGTGACGTTACTTGTTATTTGAAATGGCGCGAATGTGTTTTTGTTAATGTCACGTGGATAGAGTCGTGCTGGTGTGAAGGAGCTGGGCAGACCTCAGGTTGATTTGAGGCACCAACGAAGACACACATCCAGTACGAAAATGACAGTTACCTATTTGAGTTATGTTTTGTGATTAAGATTGTTAAGTGAGATTATTACTGCAATGAAGATTGTTATTCTACGTTATGGACTCGGTACCACGAAACCCCAATCGGTGTCAGTAATCGCTCAGCCATCGCTGACGCCGACCTATTTATATGGCCTACACGTAGTTGTTTTGGGTGTGGGTTTGTAAATGCACCCACGATACATGAGAAATTCCTAACGTGGGGTAATGTTTAAAACAAAATATTACCACTGACGTGCGGTCAACTTTACATACGAAGTTATCCCGAATTAAAATCACAACACAAAAAACATTCAGGGTAACGCGTTAAAATTTTCAACAATAAGGAAGATATTTTTGACATAAGACTTTAAATATAAACTACACTATGCGCTATAACCGTCTGAGGGGTACGGCGTACGGAGAGTTCCAGTCTCTCTCGAAGACTTCCTGTAGGTCTTTCCTGATGTCTCTGGTCTGGTTCTGGAAGGTTCCGTCGCTGGACTGGTCCTGGAACACGAAGGCGACGCCGGCGGTGGTGACGAAGTAGTCCCCGGACCAGTTGGATGTGCCGATGTAAGCTGTCCGGTCCGTCACCATGTACTTGTTATGGTTCACTCGCGCAAATGGGATCTTGTCTTGTTCAGGTGTTGAGGGGACTATGAAGCGTTTCTGTAAATAAAGATTTGTAGGATGATTTATTTTTATTTATTTATTTATTTAATACTTCAAGCACACAAATGTACATAGGCGGACTTAATGCCTTAGGCATTTTCTACCAGTCAACCTTTAGGTCATGCAGAGACAAACAGTGGTAGGTGCAATTCCGTAAGAAATTTGGAGAGAAGTGAATTTAATTTATGATTAAAGTTCAGAGGACTTTTAAATGGTTAATGTGTGTGTAGTGCGTTTACCAAAATCAGTTTACATCGATACCATTATACGACGGCAAAATGTATGGAGTATAAACGAAGCAAAAGATGTATAATGTAAGGATCGAAGCAGATGGCGCCCTGTAGTTTCTGCCTACCCCTATAGGAAAAAGGCGTGAGTATAGAAGTAGGTAAGAGTGTTTTACACGACGATATTTGCTTGATGGTTGGTTCTATGATGTGATTTCCATTTAGATGCTTTTAAATAATCTGCATTTCTACATCACATTCCAAAACAAAATGATCTAATAATCTTCTTTGCTAGACCCTAGCAAATTAACAAAAACTTGTGAATCTTTAGCAACTAGAGGTCATTTAAAGAGCTCTAGTTGCTAAAGATTCAAGTTTAACATTGCATTTTTTCTGTTCAAGGTGAGACATACTTTATAAAGAGGAAAGATTTTTGTTTGTTTGCATAGTCTCCGAAACTACTGGACCGATTTGAAAAATTCTTTTACACTATCCGCGGGTGACATAGGTTATTTTTATGCCTGTAATCAGGGGGCGGAAACGGCAAGCAACTAAGCGGGTGAAAACATGTGAGGACTGCTAGTATGGATTTTTTTTCAGTTGTTTTCCATTTCATATTCTGAGCACCGCTGATTTTTTTTACTTAACCTTTTAGAAATATCTTTGCTGACTGACTGGGGACCAATCATATCTACCTCACGGTCGATAAAGAAGAGATAAGTATATACTAACCACTTGTAAGTCGACTCTCGGGTAAGCTTGCGACAGGTCGGTGAGCGATCTCAAGAAATTGTCTTCAGAAGGTGCCGAGTGCTTCCACCAGCTGATCAACAGCTTCACTTTCACTTTGTTCTCGAGCGCCGCCTTGCGGATGGCGTCGTCAATTTTAGGCCAGAACCTGGAATAACATAAATATTGTTTTTTTTTTAATATAAAAGATTGATCAGTTAATTTAGGTTCAGGTATTGTTACTTTGAATTTAATTTTAGAAACTGCAAAGGGTTCACTGAAATAATTCAGGGAATGCTTTTGTCCAGGAGAAAGAAAATGTCGGTTAACAAAAAAATCTATACTGTCTACCCCTACATTTTCCTCTGAAAAATAACTGCATTTCAGCTATAGAACAAATCCGCTCGATCAAAGTGGAATATTTTTTAAAAATTGCTTGAGTTTTCGAAACTAGACTGAAATAATATTCTTTCTATGGGCAACAAGGTTGCATTTTGTATACAACCGCCACAGTACTTACGACAATTTATGCGTGAAGGTACACATGGGCTCGTATTCCATGACTGAGATATACACGAACTGTTCGGCTGACTCTATGATGGATACAATTGCGTTGTCATCGTTCGTGCGACCGACGGGGCTTAGTGGCGGCGGTGAACTCTGCAGAAAAGAAATTATACAGAATTTACTTTACAGGGAACCCGCGTTATAAGATAACCGTTTTGTAAGGGAGCCGTATAATGGAAATTGTCGGACTATAGATATGCGAGTACTGGCACAGCCTCCTGTAGAAATTTTTCTCGCAATTGGACTAATCCTACTAATATTATAAACGCGAATGTTTGTGAGTATAGATAGATGGATAGACGGATGGATGGATGGATGTTTGTTACTCTTTCACGTAAAAACTACTAATTGGATTTTGATAAAATTTTGTATGCTGACACCCTGGATTAACACTTAGGCTTTTTATCCCTGTATTCCCACGGGAACGGGACCTACGCGGGTGGAACCGCGGTACGTCTGCTAGTTATGTAATATAAAGTAGTAGGATTCTATAAAAGGTGAAATAGAAAACGACCACATCCAGAAAAACCATGAGTTTTTGGCGTTAGATAAAAACCATATTTTTTTTAAGTCAAAATCGACAATTAATTTTAATGCTGGGAGGATGAATCATGTGCAGACGCCAGCACGTCAAGTTACCCCAATGTGTCAAATTTCTTTGATCGTTTTTCAACTTTATGTCAAATAGAATAAGGTTCATATTCAATTGGGAAAATGTGACACATTGGGGTAACTTGATGTGCTGCCGTCTGTACATATAGTATTCCTAAGGTATATGTGACGAATTCTCTTTCACCTCAGCGTATACGCACGTCGGATTTGGATTTCGGCACTTCTTAGAAGTTATGAAGTAGGTACCTGCCCCCCAAAAACCCAATTACCCTTTCCTAGTGTTGAAGCAGTACTCATTATCGATCTACATTACAGTGCCAAACAACACGAAGCGTCACGCCTACCCGTGATAAACATCAACCATTGGCAGCACTATTATACACACGCGCTGTTAACCCGTCACACTGATTATACAGCACGCATTTCGATGCTGGTGGTGGACTTACCAGAATTATAATTATGTCGGTAATGGGCTATTAGACAAAATTTAAGTTTTAAGTCCCTCATCTAGATTACAAGAAAATATTCGACACTTATTTTTTTCTTTTTCATATTGATGTAAAACTGCGTAGATTAAGCGCATTAAAGTTGAGTAGAGGGGGCTTGTAACGTCATTATCTAGTATATACTGTACTGGCTAGTAAGTGACATCGTGCGAAATTTTGACTCGATGTATCGCCGTTATTTTTTTTTATTACGAGAAAAAAGAAAAATATGTTTATAATATTTTCCTGTAATCTAGATGACGGACTAAAAACTTCAATTTTGTCTAATAACCCATTACTGACATAATGGCCCATTTAGGTATCTACCTTCCAGCCTAGTGGCGAAGTGTCCATACAACTCGATTCCTGTCAACTTCCCTTTGGAGGCGCGGAAGAGCAACACAACCGCTATTGAAAAGCAGTAGCCAGACTTTAGTATTGCCAAATATTCTAAAGATATTTACGGCATGGGTATACAGGATGGTAGGCAGACCGATGACTTGAAGACAGACTGCAAATCTAGGCTACTGAGAAATCCCATATGGAAAAACTTAATAACGCTTTGTGCGGCCCGGGGATCGAACCTTGGATTATGTAGGTAATACAGCAGCCCGCGTAGCATGAACACTTAATTTATTTTCTTCCGAGACACGACAATTTTCTTTCTGTCCAACTTCACATTTCTTCTACCCGAGCATGAGGCGACTCGTCGACAAGCGTTTGTACGTAGAGAAAGAAATTTACATGCTGTCTATAGCAACAGTGAAGTTGCTAGAGGTGTAGATTGCTTGTCTAGGTCTCATTTGATGTAGACTGTTTGACACTTGTTGACAGGAAATGTTTCGAAAAGAACTGTCAAAAGTGGAGAAAATAGGTACGCACTTCAATGCTCGGCATTGTTGATTATTGTCTACTGACGAATCGACATATAACTTCTCATCTTTCTTGACATTGTCATGCTCGAGACGAAAGAAATGTCTATATAATCTGTCACTTTGCCGATTCATCTGTAAGACAAAGGCCGTTTCTTCGGTGTTCATGCTACGCAGGGTGTAGCGTTTGCGACCACTAGACCAACGAGGCGGTCTCTTGACAGTTCACTGCATTACAGTTTTCACGGTGTTACTTTTACTGAATCGACAGATTAAATAAAAATACAAGGTGAACCTTTAGCCGTGAGTCTATTTCAGCAGACCGTTATCGATTGTCAATGGTTCTTGAACGGAGTTATCTAGTATCGCTGATAGAATTTTTAGCTTAGGCCCTGCCTGGCGGGAAGTTTTAAGATAGAGCATTAAAGTCATAAAATCCTGTGCCGATGACTTGTGAATTCCGATTATTTACTTAGATCAACAAGTCATGTGCCAAGTGTTCCACAAATTAGTTAATTTAAGGACACTTGTTCATCAATTTTGTTCTCAGAACGATTTAATAAAGAAAAGGGTTTTATTATTTCATCACTACTTTTATTTGTACCCCAATCACTCAAAATAAACCTCAAATTAATTTAATTGCATTTTATTTATAAATATAGGTATTCTAATAATACGCATTTGATTTACACAACGACGTTCATTCGTCTCCGCCTACTGAAATACCATTTCCAGTGCGCGCGTGAAGAGGGGTTGAACAAGACGAGCGCCGCCTGTGGTATCATTCTGCAATAGAACCAGGGGTCCATAACATCTTCGTGAAAAAACATATTCAGGAATAACCACAGCATCGTCCCAGCATCACATATTAAAGCAGCTCCAACTAACGCTACCACATGGTTAAACTTTCTTCGAGACATGCTTTTCTTGCAACACGACATTACAGACGTAATAACACTTGTAAACAAAGCAAACTTAAGTATTAATATTAAGAATAGAGGATAAACACTTATTAATTCTGCATCAAGGATATCTAAACCGTAAACTTTTTCTGTGGTTACAAATTTAATTACGCTTATAACGTATGTGAATCCATAGACGAACAGTGTGATGATTAGCTTCTCATTACTTAACTTTACATTGTGGAGCCGCACCAGTTTGAAATACGCGACGAGTGAAGACGCTAATGACCAACTCATTGCTGCTAGGAACACAAAGCCACTGGTTAATGTTATGAAAACACCGGCCTCTTGGTCGTACGCCACGAGAGCTGAGGAGATCATATGCAATGTCCCCGTCGTTATATGCTGGACATTGACGTAATTGTGAAGGGTGCGCCAGCGCGGTAAAATCCACCAAGCTATCCACAATACTATTACACACATAGTTGACACTGCGATTCCCGCGAGCGGTAATATTGCTCCTGCTATGGAAATGTTTCGGCTGCCCATTTTTATTGCACGATAAATATTGATCTACATGTTGCGTCCAGCTTGATGTGCTGATTATAATTACATATTTTGTTGTTACACACTATGTTTATGTAAGTATAATTATTGAAGAGGAAATAACTATAGCTAATTAAATACAGCCCTGATAACAGTGCTAATGAAGTTACTTACTTAGGTAGGTATATAAAATTATGCTAGATAAAAGTTTCTAAAAATTAGCAATCCAATCAACCACTTATAATTTAAAAACCACTTAAAATCAGTAACTAACTAAAAATATCAGTCAAAAATATATTTCGTTGTAGGCTGTTGTAGGCTTTCAGGTATTTTTCCTTTGACTTCTCTGGTTGTAAATTATGAACAAAGCATAAGGCATCCAATTTAATGGACTCCGGAGCACAGTCTAAAAACCTACAGTCGTCCGTGTATTAATATATACTATGCTTCGGAGTTAAATCACTTTCGTCACATTGCAGCATCTTACAATACTCGCGGCTTTTGTTTAATTTCAAATGTAGTGTCCCATTCAGCTTGCCGTGGCCAGCTCGATTTTGGAAATAGTTCGATTTTCAAATAAGTTCAACGCGGCACCCGCCGCGCCAGCCTTCGAGTATTCATCCGTGTTCGTGTCCGTGTACGTGTTGTGTGTGTGTGTGTGTGTGTGTGTGTGTGTGTGTTGTGTGTGTGTGTGGTGTGTGTGTGTGTGTGTGTGTGTGTGTGTGTGTGTGTGTTGTGTGTGTGTGTGTGTGTGTGTGTGTGTTGTGTGTGCGTGTGTGTGTGTGTGTGTGTGTGTGTGTGTGTGTGTGTGAATGTGTTGTGTGTAGGTATTGTATTCTTCATGTGTTTGTTTATCCATTATTACGAAATTAGACTACAAGGCCATTGCAATACGATCCATGAAAATTGGAAATATTACAACCCAGCGGGCTATAATGAGATTCAGCCCAAATTCCCGGCTAACGCCAAGGGTTTTAATGACTTGCTTTAGGTTTGCATGATAATATAATAATTATGTAATTTGGCATTGTCCAGCGGGTGGTGTGAATTTACATTACATATTTGGACCTGACACGTTCTAGGGGAAGCCGAGGACAGTACAAACGCTCGTCGCATTCTGGTTCACGCTGATTGTGTTAGTCTCAAGACTGTCGCCATTGTGGCAAGATACACCATGTCCACAACACTATGGCACACAGCATAGAAGATGAAGAGGAGATGATGAGGTTGACTGTAAGAGATCGCTTTTGTTCGTGATGATTCGACGTAAATTTTGTTCGTGATGTCCGGGTCTATAGGTATTGAATGTCTTTGATTTTATTGTAAGATGAAGGTGCAAACGAGAATAGTTATAAGAGGCAGTGATAGCCTATAAGTGACGAGTCCTGCGGACTGCTTACTCATAGGTCTTGAGTTTGAAGTATGGAAAAAAATGGTGAAGGAAGGCATGCCCGAGAGAATATATTTCTCGACGGCATGTGAAGCCAAGTCAAGGGCCCAAGGGCGGCATAAAAGCTGACACCAGGTAGTAACTAACCTCACGCAAAATAACGAATAGTATAAGAATGATTCTAAAATATAAAAAAAACTTGAGCGGTGTCTCATAGAAAGCAAGCCAGTTATTGGAATGAAGAACAGGCTTGCTTTCTATGAGAGAAAGAGAAAGAGAGAGAAAAATATAAGACCAAAAGTTGTAACTAAGACACCCGGATGGCACGAAGTTTCTTCGTGTTTCCTCCGTGAAGGAATTGTAAAATTCCTATGAGAGAGAGAGAGAGAGAGAGAGAGAGAGAGAGAGAGAGAGAGAGAGACAGAGAGAGGTAGAGAGAGAGATAGAGAGAGAGAGGTAGAGAGAGAGATAGAGAGAGAGAGAGAGAGATAGAGAGAGGGGGGGAGAGAGAGCGAGAGAGAGAAACACGCGCACACCGCACGGCTTACAACTATAGCAAAACACTTTTTGCTATAGTTGTAAGCCGTAACCAAAAAAGAAGACCAAAAATTGTACTTAACGACATTTCGTTACAACTTTTGGTCTTAATTTTTTCAGTCTAGCCCCCTTTCGCAACACGCGATAAGGAACTTCGTAAATATTACCACCTACCTGGTTCGTTGTATTCAACTTAGTGCTTATACTGTTATAACTAAATCCCAAAAACTATTATCAGTAAAATGCTTTAATAAGGTTGGTTTATTAATTAAACCAAAGCTGATGGGGTATTATTTAAATGCTCTGATAAAGGTGCCTATTAAAATAATAAAACTATTCACATAATACACAGGGTGAGGTTTTAAAGCAGGTACTTGCCCGAAAGTACCTAAATATTTGTCATGTTTTCAGCAAAAATACAATTTTTTTTGCAACTTCGTGAATTGGGGTCTTGTTGTGAGTTATCATCTTCCATTCTTTACTGTCAATGGCACGTAATTAATACCTCCCTTTGGTTTTACAGTTCTCACGGAATCAACACTATCTTTGACCTACTTCTCCTCTTTCTTTTCATTACTAGCTTCTCATTGTTCTTCTTTCTTTTTATGACGTGAACATTAGACTATACAGTAAACCCAATAATTTGTTACTTTATCCATTCCCGTTATTTTACTAAATAAACTCCGTTTTCTGATGTAAAAAATCACATCCCTGTTTATTAGCTATATTTATTACACATTTATCTGTGTTTCAATATATTAAAATAAATCGTGGACAAGCGTACTAATGAACTACCATTGTACCTACCTAGCTAATTAGTTTATATATTTCAATTAATAACACTCAACAATGCGGTGAGCTGACCGCGATACGTTCTCATAAAACAAAAATGTTCAGTTCTAAACGAATTGCAAACTTTGATTTTAAAGAAGAAAAAGAAGTAATTCTTATCATTGGAGCTTCGTTGTCGGCTCTATGTTGCGTGATCTTATGGATGGCTTGGGGTCTGATGTCTCATTGGAGATCTCTTCACAACTATATCACTGTGAACCAAACTACTTTGGGAACATTGCATCTGATCAGTTTACTTATCCTCAAGTTCAGTAAAAGGAGATATGAGTACATTTTTGAGTACGCAAGCGACTTCTTTTTCATTGCGGCCGCGGTATGGTCTCTATCTTCTTCAATACTGGCTTACTTCAAACTAGTGTTAGTACATAAACTGAAATTAAGTGGTATGAAAGTGCAAGTTACTATTTTCGTGTATAGTTGGACTTTAGTGAACCAAATGATAACATTATTCGTTAAAAGGATGTTTAATTACAAAGGGCGTGAGTTTACGATTTTACAATTCTATCCTCTAGTGTTTATAATTACGCTTATTTTAGTGTTGTTTATAACTGTAGTAGTGTCAGTGTTGTCGTGTTTCAAGAAGAAAATGTCTAAAAGAAACGTTAGGCATGTATTGTCTTTAATTGGAGTGGCCATTTTATGTGATACTGGAACTGTACTGTTTCTCTTAATATACCTTATTCCTAAAGCTACGAAGAGTCATTATAAAAGTATTTCGTATATTATATTTCATTTGAAGTATAATAAAATAGCAACAGCAAAAGTTTGGTTTACTTTAAGACTGATACCGCAATCACTCTTCATAGTTTTAAATGCATCATCAAGAAATAAATTGGAATCGTATTTTAGGCGGCAGCAACGACTAAGGGCTCATGTCTAGTATTTTCATGACAAGACGGACGGCGAACAAGATGGACGGCGGGCTTTTGGGACTTTATAAAGTTTAGACATCAGTCGCAATATTCCTACATATATTATTAGTCACATGATAGTGATGCCGCATGCAGCGTGTAGCCCACAGCTCTATGATAAAATGTACAGTCGCCAGCACGTCAAGTTACCCCAATGTGTCAAATTTCTTTGATGATTTTTCAACTTTATGGCTAACAGAATAAGGTTCATATTCAATTGGGAAAATTTGACACATTGGGGTAACTTTATGTGCTGGCGTCTGTTCTAAATAGGCATGGCTAACTAGCCACACTTAATCTCAGTGTCGCGTCGCGCCGTCAATAGACGCGTGCGTGCGTTAGGTGGCCCGTTTTTGAAGATCGAATGTTGTTTAGGTAACCTATCTACACTTTTCTACTTATAATTTATTGCCTCCAGCACTGTATTGCCTTTTCGAGGAAAAGCGTTCGAAGTAATGAAATGCGAACAAAGAAGTTTCGCACTAGTATAAATATAGACGACTAGGTCATACAAATATTAAAATGGAAATTTGAGAAGAACTGATTGCAATATGTTAGATTAATATACTTAATATAATATTTCACAACTTTTCACACAACGCCATTTAGTCCCAAGTTAAGCTTGAGAGCTTGTGTTATGGGTACTAAACAGCTGATAAACATACTTAGATTGTTTGAAGCTGTTTTGTTCTGTACTTAAAAGGTAATCTTTTTTATTAGGTATGAGTCTAATAGTGACACTTACATTCATACTTTGTCTTTGTTATAAAACTTATTTCTATCAACATTATATTTGTATCTCCTGTAACATGAGACTGCACCGTGTTAATACCTACTTGTAGTTATTGAGTTACTCACAGCGATGATGTAACGGCAAACAATTGTTTATACAAATAAACATTTAATATAAAGGCAGTGTTACTAATCCTAATCCAAAATTACTATTGAAATTTGATCAGAGGGGCAAATCCCGTACATATTTTTAAGAACATTCAAGTTCTAATCTCAGTCTCAAGCAGTCAAAAATACTTCTAATTTTCTTACATTTTTGTCTAGTTTGAGTACCTACTTATTCGATTGTCGCTGAGATTGCGACTGGCTTTTTAAACGTTTTTAAATACGGGAGTTGCCTTCAGGTCAAACAACATACTATTCCCATCGCGATTTTTTTCTGTTGCTAACACACTGAGCCGTAAGGTAAGGTAAGGTAAGGTAGGTACAGAGCGCTTAAAAACTATAAAACTGCTTCGTTATTTGTTGCACAACCTACAATTAATTCGAAGTCCGACGAAATAGCACGGACCATATACCTACATTTTCTATAACTTGGTGCAACCAGCATTATTTACTGGCTTCATGTAATTTACTTTGATATTACTTTTTGTACTGTTAGCTACAAGCTCCCCTAATTCAGTAACTCGGCCAAGGAAACATGCAATAAGCAAGCCCTGTAGCCAGCTTGCGTAAACGCTTGAACTGCCTTAACGTCAGCGTGATTCTTCTTCTTTTGTTTAGTGACTAAACTAATGTCAGAGTTATTATGCCGCCGACTTCTGGACTTGGCTTTAGGTACATGACGTCGAGAAATATCTGTTAGGTTTCCTCACGATGTTTCCTTCACCGGTTTTGAAACAAGTGATAAATAAAGGTACCTACAATACGCACATGAATTCGTAATCTGTCAAAGGTGAGTGCCTTGGGTTCGAACTCGAGACCTTTGACTTGACTGTCCACCGGTAATACGACTATAAGTATATAGGCTATCGCTGCCTTGTTAGCGTGCTGTTAATACGCTGACTATAGTCAGCACGATCAGGGTTACCGGATGGCAGTCTTAGTTCAATGTTACTTACTATGCGTTTCAAATAAGAATAGGAACATTAATGACCTCTATCTGTCAAATGCCGCTTTAAAAGTACGGCCTGCAAGGAAACCTTAATCGCGTACCTATCAATTATTTTCTTTTTTTTTGTTTTACAGTTACTCAAAATGAAAAAAACGTCTTAATTAAATTAATAAGTCTTGTGGAGTGCTTACGTTTTATTTATTAATTCTGTTTGTTACACGGTTGTTTGTTGTTAATATTTGTTTTTGTTTCCATCTCCCCGACTGCTCGAAAATGTGTGAACGAGGCGCTGTTTAGCATGGAAGGGCTCGAGAGATCATCTTTAATTTAAACAAATACTTAGAGAGTACAATTTAATAAATCATTTTTAGAAAAAACCTTGTTTTGCTGATCTTACCCAATTTATTCGAATTGACAGCTATGACGTCACAACATGGCGTAAAGTCATTCCTATTCTCATTTGAAACGCACTTTCAACTTGCTTTTTTATTACCAAGTTGGCGGCCTATCGTGAAGCATACCCTACGCTACTCGAAGGTAGGTAATTAATGCCGAACCAAGCCTGATTACATACAAACAAAATGATCTTGCATTTTACAAGACCTTGTACTTATCGTAATTATACTTGCATGCGTGCAAGTAGCGTTAGACAACATCACAACGAACAAACGTCAGAATTAAAGGATAGATCGCCATCTGCCTAGCTTTTTCCCAACTATGTTGGGGTCGGCTTCCAGTCGGTCTAAGCGTTTTACATGAAGCGACTGCCTCTTTGACCTCCGCAGCTCAGTAACTGGGTAACACGATACCCCTTTTGGTTAAATTGGTTTTCAGAATTTTGAGGACCTGACTACTTGTAATTATTGTCGAAAACCTACGAGTGACCTGGGACCAAAGACTGAAAGTACTTTACGAGGTTCAGGGGGAACTTGATTCTAATGGACACCCATCCACGGACCGACCTCCTGAAGCGTAGCTGAACCTTGTATTAGTTAATATTTAGCAACAAGCCAAGCCCCTCGAGTAACGTAAGTAAAATGCAGATGCACGAGTAAAATCAAACGGCTCATATTACTAATACAGTATCATTGTCCCCGAGGTAACCGCAATCTGCAGTGCTGTTCTGTAATTGAATAAAACCCGTGAAAGCTTGAATGAAGTGAACGATGAAGTGAGCTGACAGTATCACCCAGCTGTAGGAAGACAGATAGCTCATTTCCAACAAGTTTTCACAGTGAGATTTATTACAGAAATTACCTGCAGAGGCATGGTCACCTCCAAGACACGATATGCCAAGTTTGAACTGTCTGACCTTTTCTATTCGCAAACATTAAGCACAGCTAATAGTGTTGGAGCTAGGTCGAACTGTGTAAACAAAAGATCCATTTAGCGAGCCCCGCAGTTCTTTCCGACCTGGATACTGGAGGAAGCAGCGATTTCCACCACTTTACTTTAACAGCCCATCAAGGTTACCGGATGGTTGCTATAAAAGCCTTAAATGGGATAGCCACAGCACTCGCCATATTGCCAATTCAAAATGTTCCAACGCCATTCTGTCTAGCTTTAACGACAGTTAAAATGTTACGATGTTTTTTTAACAGACATCGCACAATTTTATTGGCCATCATACGCGACGTCCTAAAAGATGCCTTAGAGGCAGATTCGGCATTACGTGGCATGGAAGGTTAGTACACAGTAATTTCTCACTTTACAAGTACCTAAGTAATATAATAGAATTGAATAGTTTTATTCAGAACAACAACAACAAGACCCATACCTACATCATAGTTGACCAAGATAATTACTGGACTTTAAAAGATACTATGACCTCTTAGTTTACTACGATTGTTTCGTCTCAGAGTAGTCAGATAGCGAAACGCCGACCTCATCTACTAGTTAAAAAAAAGTTTAAAAGTGTTTCTATGAACCAATTTACATAAATAACATGTTCATCATCATCATCATTTCAGCCATAGGAAGTCCACTGCTGGACATAGGCCTCCCCTATAGATCTCCAATAAGATCGGTTGGAAGCGGCTCGCATCTAGCGCGTTCCCGCGGCCTTAATGAGATCTTCTGTCCACCTTGTGGGTGGACGTCCTACGCTGCGCTTGCCGATACGTGGCCTCCACTCGAGAACCTTTCGACCCCATCGGTCATCAGTCCTCCGTGCTATGTGCCCTGCCCACTGCCACTTCAACCTGCTAATCCGCTGGCCTTTGTCGGTAACCTTGGTTCTTCTACGGATCTCCTCATTTCTGATTCGATCTCGCAGAGAGACTCCGAGCATTTAACATATTAATGATACTTATTTCTGTAAATTGGTTTTTGCCAAAGGCAAAATATGTGGTCTTTGGTGTTACACCATCTTACTATTCTAAGCACAAACTCAGAGGTCAAGTCTCTTTTACAGTTTCCATATTAGCTTGGCCAGATCATGTGAGGACCATGTAAATAGATTAGTGCCTAAGATGGTTTGTTGATATGAGAGGCCCAGATCAGTCAGTGCAAGCATTGGTCAGTAGTCATAGAACTCAACTCTTGTTTACCGTTATAACGATTACTTAGGAGTGTCGATTCGATGTTGAAACCTACGGGCCTAGCCATATTACAAATTCTATTTCTATTTTATTGCGACAATAGAAAGAAAATGGCGTATATGGAATCAGCTGTTTGTCAACTGTCAAGTGTTAACGAGTAGAATTTGATGGCTGAAAATGAAATACACTTGACAGTTGACAAACAGCTGATTCCATATACTTCATTTTCTTTCTATTGTCGCCTTATCGATTACGATCATAGAAATAGAATTGAATTGAAAGGCCTGCTGACAATAGAAAATTAAATCAAATAACCTACTTACTATCAATATGTTTAGGTAGCGTAATGAGTCGTTTCAAATATCGCTTAGGCAGAATTCATAAGCAATAACAATGTGTTTTGTTAGCCGTTGACATGCGACACCGTAATTATTATGTTTAGATTTATTTTAAAAACTAAGTGTAAATTATAATTAGGGAGAAACATGAGTAGGTAGTACTAATTATAAGTAACTAGGCTACGGTTTGTGACGAACTAACTTTTAGGTACGGTCAGCCTCAATTCCGGTGAATCACCCTTAAGTCTACTATCGCTTGCGCCCGGTGTACGTACCGAACATGGAGTTTGTCTGCTTATATGCACGCTGCGTAGTTTAAAGCATTTGATTAGCTAACTGATACACCGCAAGTGGGGCAGATGGTACTCATAAACTCAACTTCAATCTTCATTAAAGTGATACCACAATTTTGCCTCTATCACTTAGGTGGTACCATGATAGACCATCAAACGCTGGAGAGTAATAAATAGAATTTCTAATGAGAAAAACTTTTAAAGTCAAAGATCATTAAGTTTTGAATCCTGGCGTTTGGATTTAAAACTTAATGATCGTTGTCTTTATACCATAAGAAAATTACAATTTTCTTTGCGTGCGTCGAATCGAACGTAATATGGAGACCGGCACCGAAGAAAATTGTAAAGCTTTAAACGCTGGGGGTGTCAATCAGCGCACCGCATTTACCTATTGAACTGAACGCTATTTGAGTAAGCACAAGTTAAACGATGATCGATGTTTCGAAGTCTTCAAGGCATGTTGGTTCAATTAATTCTCAGATGATTTGAAGGGCTCCAACGTAGCATTTACGAGTACCGTTTGTAGAAGTAAAGACAATCCTAAGATAAAGTGAGGGACTTTATCCATCAAAAATAGCAATTATAAATATTATCCGTCCTTGTATTTATTTAGCCAAATCGAAAAAAACTCAAAAAGTTCGTCCTGTCTCGGAGATTAATGTAAGTACATACATAATAATAAATTGATGATCATCGAAAAATTTTAATGGTTTGGTGTTCGTTGGAGGTTTAGTGGATATGTGACATTTAAGTTTAGAATCGCAAAAATATCTTCATTTTTCACAGTTTCTTTGATTTATGAAAAGCAAACTTATTTTAGCAGTGAATGGTCCGTCACGCACTTTGGCTTATTTCTCAATGAAGTTTAATATTTTTCATAGGAACTACAAATACTCACAGTAATATACGCGCCGTAGCTGTGTACTGCGTCAGATATGTTCACTGGGGTTTCCATGTTGATTTCCGTGTTAAGGTCCTCAGGCCAGGTGTCTGGTACCACCGCATCTGGAACTCCTAGGCTCCAGTACACCTGTGTCAAGAAAAGTACTGCTCTAAGTAATATATTTATAGTTAAATTATTAATATAAACGATGAGAAACAGTGTGTGTGTGGCGTATAAACCGGCGTGTGTGTATGACAACATGTATGGAATGTAAACGAAGCAGAATAAGTATGTAAGAATCGTAAGGCGCTCTGTAGTTTCTGCCTACCAGCATGGAAAAAAAAGGCGTGAATTTATAGGTATGTATATGTATAGAAACAGTATAAAATCTCTCTAAATTTATAGAACAAGAGATTTAAGTTTGGTTTAAAATTAGATCATACGTAGTTTTCTAGTCGCATTTAAAATGTGCACTAGCTAAAAATGCAACGTCCACATTTCCTTCGAAAGTAACTTAATTAAATAGGTGTCTACTATAAAATATATAGTAGGTCTCTATATAGGTATAAACCCAAAGGAAAGTTCGAAAGCAATATACGAAGTACTAGTCGGATACAGAACTTATTAAATTAAACGGAAAGCCGAATCGCAACTTGTTACTGTCAACCAGATAAAGTAACAATGTCGTCGTCCCCTTAGCATCTCGTGTCAGAGACGAGGCTTTCCCCCGACCTTACAAACTTTAACCCGTCCATTAATAGTTTAACTTTGACAATGTTACGTTGTTAAGATTGTGACGGCGACCGTGGGCGTGCTGCGGCGTGCCAACCAGTATTTAGCGGACAACTTTGACAATATTACTTTGATTGTAACTTTCTATCTCAGAATATGGCGTGGTAGCTACGCTATTTAGTTCTGATGCTGCAAACATTACTTTTAGTATAATACTAGACACGAAAAGGAGTTAATGTACTCAGCATTAGGAACAAATTTATTATGGGACGTACACTTAAATTGCGCAAAAAAAAATCAGAACCTCTAAAACAGTCGATTTTTTTTTTGAGATTTCCTAGTTGTTTTCTTGGCGAAAGTTGTTGATGAGTTGTTGTTGTAGTTGAGTTGCTGTTATTGTGTTTGTTGATTTACACGCCGTAAGGTAGACTGTAGCTGATCTCTTTAATTTACCTACATCATCTTATGTCTGTATCTACATTCAAATAAAGATCTGATTCTGATTATGAAAATTTGTCCCATGTATAAAAACACATTGTCTAACAGACATAAAGTAGATTTTCGCATAATAAAAAATACCTATTCTATTTTCCTTTTTGTATTTTCATCGTTCCTCGTTCAGGAAACATTGGAATATTATAAACCTGCACGCGTATATAGCGTGATCATCGTAGAAACGTATTTTGTCTACGAAAGAAATCAAGTGACGGATTTTAGAAACATTTCTTCCGTATTGATCATAATAATGTTAATCGACAAAAGTCTTTAATTTCGAGCACAATTTCAACGGATAATCGGTAGAAATGTTTGCACAGACGCCAGCACATCAAGTTACCCCAATGTGTCAAATTTCTTTATTCGTTTTTCAACTTTATGTCAAACAGAATAAGGTTCATATTCAATTGGGAAAATTTGACACATTGGGGTAACTTGATGTGATGGCGTCTGTACAATCGGTCTCTTTGTCGATTCTTATGTTTCTACGGTAGATAATCATGCTACGCTTGCTAACGTAAACCCTTCTAAAATGTTACCGGTGGGTACTAAATGGTGCCTGTCACCGGTAGCTTAATAAGGAAGCAGCTTGTTGTCACAAACAATAGCTTTTAATATATTGGCTCTATCAACATCAAGGCAAGCGTTTCATATTTAATTATATGCATTAGGTGCACTAAAAATACCGTGGCGAACCAAGGTCTGTCCCCCGCGCTTGGCAGTGACACCCAGTTGTGGTTATATTGTACTTTCATGGCCGAACACGATAATGGCTGTATTCATTTCCGTATTAAAATTTATGTGGCATAGTAAGAAAGCCGAGGAAAATGAACGCGGCATTGAAACCTTGTCCACATATTTGTATGAGCTTATCGCAGATTACGGCATAAAAAAACTGTAAACCATTGAGAACACTAGGTATGTATGTACCTACCTTTAAAGTTACCATTGAGTGAATTCGTAATCTCAAGGGTGGTCTATGATCAAAATTTGGTAGGAAAATAACGGTAAAAGGGAAAAGCCCATTTGCTGCGATAACTTTGGCCAAGTGAAGTGATGCACTTAGAAGAAACAAATGATAAGCATTAGGATTGACATCACAGATAAAGAAACAATGTCTGTTTTTCACAGAGAACTCGGTAGGACTTTTTTTTTATTAAGAATTGCAATCCTTACTTTGATAGGTAGTAGGTACTGCCAACCGAGCGGAAATATTAGGATGCATTAAAAAGTTGCATTCTAATATGCAATCAATCATATGCATTCAAATCTAAAAGCCCACTTGCTGAGTAAACTTTGGCCAAGTGACGCACATGGAAGAAGAAACAAATGATAGGCATTAGGATTGACATCACACATAAAGAAACAACGTCTGTTTTTCACATAGAACTCGGTGGGGACTTCTTTTTTTAAAAATAATTGCAATCCTTACTTTGATAGTACTGCCAACCGAACGGAAATATTAGAATATAATAAACATCTAATATGCAATCAATCATAATTATAGGTACATTACGTAAATAATAATAGTAATATTGCTATTACGAAATTGTAATGAGTAGGTACAAATGTATCGAAAGCTGTTTATTATTAGTATTTGCGCAACGCCTAATACTTTTGATGAATATGTCATTAGTACTCGGTTTTGACGAATCTAAGGAGGTCCGACTGTTTCATTTGGAACTCCAATAAAATCCAAGATGAAAATTATACAGCAGCCATACTTTCAGCTTAAAATGGTACTGCTACTTAGTAAGAAAATACTGAATATTTAAAAAGCGCGGTACAGTATTCAGCTATGAAATATTAACACGACAAGCTGGCGAGTCGAGGCGCTAATTAAAAGCTCTCGCGTTACGGTCTCAGGAATGAAAGCTGCAGGCACTTTGTTACGTAAATTTATTGTTATATTATTTCTTGGAAGCAAATAGGTAATGAATATCAAGACGGTGTAGTTAATTTTAATTTTCAACTATAAAATGAATTCAGAGGAGACTTCAGATTTTTTTTTTTTTGCTGCGGCCCTACTGCTTTTTGACATATTAGCATTTTCCTTCCCCTTTGTTTAAAAAATAAATGGGCTCTGAAAGTAAAGTTTCACTTTTAATTTTGTAGTGATATAAAATAGCGAGTGTTTATTTTTTTAATTTTCAGTTGGTTTGATTCCCGGTTTAGGCAAGCTTCTCAAGAAATCTCTGAATGCAGTTCAATTTCTTTTTCCTTCTTCTTTTAAAGTGGCTTTATTTTAGGGCCCATTTTTTTTTAATGTATGCGTGACACACGCCTGTATCGTGCTGACTGAACTAAATAAAGAAACTGAATAAAAACTTACATCAAATATTTTTCCCAAATCAGTTCCAAGGCAGGAACAGTTGAACGCGACTATGCCCAACTCTTTAACCTGAGGACAACATTAAGGAACCTTTTACTAGTCGTGTAGTATACATGTCGCAGCCATATTGTAGAATGGGCTATTTGACAAAATTTTAGTTTTTATCACATCTATTCAAAAAGAGCTAGTTTATTCCTCGTAAACAGGGAGCAAAATAGCTCATTAATCCCTAGGGACCAAAATTGATTTGAATTTGGAATGTGGATATTGTTAGTAAATGTTTCAATCAGCAAAGAGGTGAATCACAAACCATGCGGGAACAATGTATTGAATATGTGACTGGCTGTAAAACTGCGAGCGCGCCAATTTTAAAAAAAGTTGATGAAAAGTAAACAACGCGCGAAATTAAATGCATTCTGCTTGTTACGATACACTTCCAAAATTGTTCAAATATAAACATCAGCCTTTTTTTAGTATTTATATTTTATGTTTTAAGGTTCTGAATTGTACGTAAATAAATTCTTGTTCATAAGTTGCATTTACTTATTTTCTCATAGAGGGTGATAAAAAGTAGAGTGTCCACCTCGCAACACTATTTTAAGCTCGAGTGACATTTTAATCCCTTGCTGCGCTCAGGATTCTAGTTAAGCGTCCCTCGGTCCGCTCTGGATTAAAAAAAACACTCTCGCCTTTAAAATAGTTGTTTGCTCCCTAGATAAACAATCTACCATTTTAGTCCCTCATCTAGATTACAAGAAAATATTCGACACATATTTTTTTCTTTTTCAAATTGATGGAAAACTGCTTAGATTAAGCGCATTAAGGGCTTGTAACGTCATTATCTAGTATAAACTGTACAGGCTAGTGACGTCATGCGACATTTAAACTCGATGAATCGCCATAATTTTTTGATTACGTGAAAAAAGAAAAAATACATGTCGAATATTTTCTTGTAATCTAGATGAGGGACTAAAAACTAAGATTTTGTCAAATAGGCCATTAATGCAGTCAATAGGTAGGTACAGTCAACAAGAGTTTGTATATTTGATAAAGATTACTTTTCTTGTACTAACAGAATAGAAAGCCAAGTGGTTCCAGGTCCAAAAAGGGTAAAAGCCACTGTGCTAGACAGACGACATATACTATATTATGGCATACATCTAACATTTTGCTCAAAATCTAAAGTAATGTCGCATACAGGCTTGTTGAAAAATGTATAGTTACCTGCGTAAGCGCCCGCCAGTCCATGTTGGCACTCCCAATGTAAAAATGTTTTCTATCTATAATCCAGAACTTCGTGTGCAGGATTCCATTCCCTAATAACTTTGAAAAGTTTAAACTCCGCACCTGGTGAAAGACAATTAAAAGAGTAATTAGTTAGAAAGAAAAGAAAGAAAAATATTTATTTGACTATTAATATTTAGTTCGTTTAGAATTCATATCCTAAGGGCCAACTCTTGTATTTTTAATGCCGTTAGCTTTTTGATCTGTCGTTATACCTATACTCAATAAAAAAAAACTACATTTGTGACAGGTTTTGAGAAAAATTGCCGCTGAGATGACATTGAGAGAATAGATTTTAAACATTTTAAAATACGAATTAGGAAATTGATGTTGACCTTCATATTCCATGATCAATTGGATAATTAATAATGAATGAACAATAAGATTAAATTTACAGTAAATTGTTTTTTTTTTCTTACCTGCGCAGCTTTCTTCTTAACTAAATATTCAGTATCTACATTAGGATAACTTTTACTGGGCCAATTTTGAGCAATTTTTAAATCTATATTTCTTTTTGACCCGGCAGCATATAAAGCTTGGAACACTTGCTCGCCCTAAAACAAGACATAATAATTATGAAGAATTATGAAAACAGTTGGTAAATTATGGCAGAGTCAATAACAATATATTTTCAATACAAACCTCTATAGACGAATTATAAGGATATTCTTCATTATATCTAAGAGACCAATAAAACGACGCTATTTCTATACTCGTTTGAGCTTCATCTATCAAGTCTAACCACACATTCTTCGTAGGTAAATGCGTCACGTTCGGAGGGTACATATGACCCTCCGGTATACTTTCAACTAATGATAACCTAGAACACAAAAAAGGATCATTAATCACAGTATCTAAGAGTCATTCTTGTTTACTCTATCATTATGGTGGGAAACCTGTATACAGATTGAGTGGCTTAAGTTAACAATAAGGGTTAAGGCAAATTAAACTATTTTGAAATGTAAATCTGAGCAGTTAAGGTTGAAATTCAATGTATCAACTTTCTATACAAATTGATAGTTGTAAGAGAAGATATATTGTATATGTTTCACACATGAAAATAATGGATGAAGTTAAATAGCTATTCATAGGTTCCACTAAATGTAGGCCACCTTATCTTTACAAACTGAAATTATAGGAAGAAACAAGGTCGAAATAGGAGGTAATAAATCAGCAGACTTAACCCAAAAAGGTATGCATTGGTTTAACCTAGATTAGGGCTAGCTAATAAGCCTCGCCATTGTTATAGCTCATCACTGTACTGCTCAAGCCAAACACCGTAGGTAATGAGCGTATATTACCTACTTGGCTTAGACAAAGTCTCATTTTCATTAACGATAGTCGATAACGAAGTTCGATAAATCCGAAACTATATTAAAATTCAGCATTTCGACAACTATACCAATGGGCCATTTGACAAAGTTTTAGTTTTAAGTCCCTCATCTAGATTACAAGAAAATATTCGACACATATTTTTTTCTTTTCCAATTGATGGAAAACTGCTTAGATTAAGCGCATTCAAGTTGAGGAGAGGGGGCTTGTAACGTCATGCGACATTTTGACTCGATGTATCGCCGTTATTTTTTTTTTAAAGGTAGCTACGTGAAAAAAAAAATATATGTGTAGAATATTTTCTAGTAATCTAGATGTGGGACTAAAAACTAATATGTCAAGTCAATTAGCCCATTCCATACATTTCGAATTAATCGAACTCCGCTATTGTTATTGTCATACCTATCTTGCTATGACGGTTTTTTCATGACTACAGTTTTTAAGCAAAAAGAAACATCAGGAAAAGCCTGAAGTGAAATTTCATAGCTAGGGGGTATAGAATCATGTACCTACAGAACTAATGGTTTTAATATGATATCCCTCCTACCCGATATATAATAGGCATGTGGACAGTGTGTGAAATTATATCTAGTCCATCAGTTAGATTGTACCTATTTGTTATTGTGATTGTTGTTGATTGTTGTTGTTGTTTGATTGTTGTTGGTATTTTACTAACAAAGTCGACTATGTTGTACGAATTTAAATAAATAAATTAAATTAAAAAATAATAAACAAGTACCTACCTACCTATTTTTTTGCCTTTTCAAATTGATAGAAAACTACTTAGCTTAAGCGCATTCAAATTAAGGAGAGGGGGCTTGTAACGTCATTATGTAGTATTAACTGTACGGGATATAGTGACGTCATGCGACATTTTCACTCGATGTTTTGACGATATTTTCTGGTTAGGTAGGTATGTGGAAAAAGGAAAAATATGTGTCGAAGATTTCCAGTAGTGTCGATGAGGGACTAAAAACTAAAATTTTGTCAACTAGCCTTTGTACAGACGCCAGCACATCAACTTACCCCAATGTGTCAAATTTCTTTGATCGTTTTTCAAATTTATGTCAAACAAAATAAGGTTCATATTCAATTGGGAAATTTGACACATTGGGGTAACTTGATGTGCTGGCGTCTGTACGTTTCTCGAGCGAGAAAATATCCGGTTGGATAACTGCCACAATACCTAGCCTAGGATTATGTTTAACTAACAAAATATCTAGTGGGGTTAAAAGAATATTGAGCAAAATATGAAATCATGTTGTTGTTGTTGTTGTTCTACACCCAGTTTTGCAGAAGGCCCAATCAATACTTACTTAATGTTGAAAAAACGAATTATTTAATCTATCAATTTAGATAGGGAAATTGGTTGCAGGTAGTTTTTCCCAGACAAAACACAAAGCAGTTAGTGAAAGGACAAAACAAAGAGCTAATCCTGAACCTAATTTGAATAACACATTACTACTAATTTAGTCACAAGATTCTAAGAAAATGAAATGAAGAAGGAGAAAGTAAAAAACAAAAGCATATTCTGAAAGATAAAATTTAAAAACATTTGAATTAGAACAGTAGACTTACTTAGTAGATTAGATTAGACTACGAATTTAGCAAGCCAAGTAGGTAAATTTCACTTTAATGCTGGGTCTCGTGCTCCTCTGCCTCGGTGGATATTAGTGTTGGTAGTGCAATAAGTGTGAATATTTTAAGTTTCAACAGTAAGTACATGTTTTTGTACAGCTGTTTCTACTCCCTAAATAAACAATTAGGTAAAGAAATAAATTGATTATTATTAATATGATAAGTAATGATGAGACAACTTACCTACACTCATCTGAGCATTGTAATGAGACAGCAGCAATGGTAGCGTTCATATGTACTATGTTCGGTTGGTCTAGCAGTGGAACCAACACTACCAAAATTATCAGAACTATAACTATGGAGACTGGGATACATGATGGCCGACACCATATACTGCGTTTTTTTCTTCTGTTGACAAAATGTTAATAATAATAATTATTTATTTAAATCAAGTAACAGAACCCCAGTTTTAGTATCAATACATTACAAACTACGTTGTAACATTACACGGTTAATATTAATTTTAACAATTAAGCAAGTAGTACATCTTCTTTTGGAGAGAAGAACAAATACTCTTGACTGTTGTTACGCAATAGTTACTTTAGACAGGACATCACAAACAAAACTCATATCCGATACTTCCAGTGGACACGAGTCAACAAGTCTAGTTTACTACCAAAGACATTCAATACCTATAGACCGGACATCATGATCAAAATTTTCGTCCGAAATTTGTGTCCTGCTTGGACACAAGTATATGATTTTTTTTTTATGCTCCGCTGCCGCTCCAATATTCATATATTATTCTAGATGGCGTTACTAGGACATGGGATCAAAGATTTTTTATGGCATTCCTTGACATGCCCGCTCTATAGTAATTTAAATCTCTTTGGTTCGGAAGAATATTTTTGCTTGTAGATCATTATGAATTACTCAATATTGATGAACATTTATGTACCTAAGTCCTTGTAAATTACATTTAACAAAATAAATCACTGCCACCACTAAACTAATAGGTACTTACTTGTCATTATAACTATTGCCATTTTCATCTCGCATCATGAATATTTGTTCCCACTGCTCCAGTTCTTCATCAGACGACGATGCGTTCCCCACACTCCCAGATTCTAGCACAGTCTACAAATAAAAACACGAAATTTTTTAATAATTTATTGACGATCGCACCAACAAAAAAAAATATAAACAAAGCACAGAGAAGGCTTATTCCAGCCAGTATCCAGCTCTATTCACAGACCTCATCACGCAACACAATTCACTAATATTTCAACACAATTTGGCAATTAAATATTAAGACTTATGTTAAACACTGATAAATTTAATTAAAGTAGTTAACCGACCAACCTTAAAATATTCCAACAAGTATTTAACAAAAGAAATTAAGTAGCCCATGATTTTAAAATAATTTGACTATAGCGTAAATAATTTTATAACATAAACTTTTGTTAAATTAATTCACAATTCTTGAGTTCTCATTTTGATTTTAAACAAAGAACTTGTTTGAATTTGTTGACGTTTATCACAGCTGGCACTATTTTTGACACTGTTAGCAATCATGTAACAACAAGACATAAATACGCGTGAAGCACCCACGACATACCAACGAAGTTACTATTGCACGTTTTAGTCACACGATCGATCTAAAAGCGCGTAAGTCGATTTTTATTTTGATTAATATTTAAATAATTTAATTTCATTAAATTAATACTGACCATATTATTATTTCTTCACTAAGTAATCAAAGCATATAAGTTAATTAATTTTAAAATAAGAAGTTCACTGAGCAAAGAATTTAAAACGCAATCACGAAAGCAACACGTATTAAACTGCATTTTTATGTATCCTGGCGTTCCTTTACGAACCGTGCAGGCGCATTAGTAGCAAAAATATTACTGCAAAGTAGATGACGTCGGCAACCACTGCATTGTACATGTGCATTATAAATACTAGGTTAGTTTAGACCGTAAAACTATTCAGGGCAGAACTGTTTCGAACATTATTATTACGACGATACTAGATAAACTTAATTGTTGTGTAATACTGTTAAATTTTGTGACTTTTCATTGGTATTTTAGTTACCGACTTGTTAAGTTTTTTTATTAAAGTTATAATTATTTTATGTTTTTTATAAACATATTAATTTTTAAGTTTTACCTTCAGCTGTTTACAGGTTTGGAACTCTTTTAGTAACACCACACCGCCACCACACGAAATAGGTAGGTACCTACACACTTAAAATAACAGAGCTCAATGATCGACGATTTTAATAAATAATGTAGGGAAACATTAAAATATTTTTACCACCCTGTCGATGTCGTGTGGCCACGGCAACTCACTAAATTACACTGTGACAAAATATTTTGACCGTGATATAACACAAAATACACATTTTACGCGACATTAAGCCCGGTTCTACTGAACTATAAATTGCAAGAAAATAACTAAGCTTTTACCTTACCTAGCCCAAATGGATAGGTATACCGGCAATAAATTTGTTAATAGGTAGTATAGTTGTAGGAGGTTGTAATAAGATTGAAAGCTTTTGGTGGCACTGGTGACTAGATTGTAGGTAGTTATTGTGATTTCAACCCATGTTTTTACACCAACAGTAAAAGTAATTGCTTTTATCGATTGTGGAGTCTTTATAATCGATGCTTTGTACAGCACTATTATTCCGGTTTCAAGTTTGATATTTATCTTGAGTCAAATTTCATACTATTCATCATGAAGGTAGTTTTAAGAAAAGGATGGATAAGCAGTTACCTAAGTAGGTAACCACGTGAAGTGCCTTTTAAATCATGTTTTTTTCTGCTTACTTTCATTTCTGAGGACGTTAAACGCAAAGTCTGTTTGTTTATTATATGATCACCTTTTTTATATACATATTTATCTTCTAGCCAATCATCTAATTTGAAATTAGTACTTATCGCTGAAACTCTGGTTGTATTCTCTTTCTTATAAGAATGAACTTGAGTTAACTATACTTAATTTCAGTCGTGAGTCGTGATATTTCAGCCATCCGTGCTTTGTTTCATTACGAAAATTGGTTGCTAACTACAATTTACAAGAACTAACTTTTTGCCGAGGGTTGCACGAAAACAGAGCATTAAAATAAAAAAAAAGTAGTTCCAGACTGGCAAATAGTTTGCATGGGTAACGAAAGTCATGCAACGGTAGATCTAAGTATATTTAAGTTCCTATGTTCCTACGTGAAGACACATAAGGCATAGGATATGGGTCACAGCACAGAGGAATAGTTAAAGTTGTATTTGATAGTTTCAAGTTATTTTCTGCTAATTATGTAGGTACCAACCTAAATAGGTTCTTGCAAATTGACTTACCTACGGCCCTACGGCTGATTTTTCCATAGTCATATTACTTTTATCTGAAGACTAAATATGGCGGCTTGACATAATTATCCATAGAAAAGCTGTCAGATCGCCATTTTGATTCCTCAGATATGAGTTACCTACTTGACTATTGAACGGGATATGAAATTTTCACACGATTTTTTCTCAGACAACTAGGTTTAATCATTAGAGTTGATTTTAGTAAAACAATGAAAAAAAATATAATATCTTCATTGTACAGACGCCAGCACGTCAAGTTACCCCAATGTGTCAAATTTCTTTGATCGTTTTTCAACTTAATGTCAAACAGAATAAGGTTCATATTCAATTGGGAAAATTTGACACATTGGGGTAACTTGATGTGCTGGCGTCTGTACCTAGGTAGGAAGGTACCTATCTACGCCCAAAAAACTTACTGATTATTTTTTGTAGATACCTACCTACTTTTTGATGTAGATCGGCAGCTAAAAGATTTAAGTGAATGTCTTTGGTACCTAAGCACATTGTTGCTTTTAAAGTTATTAGATAGGTACTTTAAGAGCTACTATGTTACAGTTTGCGGACGGACTTTTTAGAGGGAGAAAAGATGTGTAGGTAGGTAGTTCGTGAACATAGAGCGTTAACCCTTGGTAGCTAGGTATAACAAACAAGTAGACGGCACGTACGTTAGTAGGTACCGGTGCTCTTATCTTCTATCCGCCAGTAAGATGGAGCTAGCTGTAATATACTAGCTAGAAACCGACTTCATGCATTTTATAGATCCTAATCTTTTAGAAAGGGTAGGTAGGTAAATGTTTGCGCTTGTTACAGTGGGCAATGTTATAGAAAATTGGTTTGAACCACTCCAATCCGACTCCCGCTAGACTCGGATCAGAAACAGGGACGATAAAGTATCGAGTTAACTGCTACTTACATCATTTTGTAGAAGAATCCTACTTTATCTGATGAAATGTAGAAAGGTGAGACTTTTTTATTTTTAGGAACTTTCTCATACTTACTAGTGAATTTAGTGAATTAGTGAATTTAGTAGTGAATTTTGAACCTTTAAGACGTTAATTAAATCCTGGCACTAGTCTTGTCAATTTGTGTACTAAGGTGTTCATGAGTTTAGGAAATAGGAATGGATATGTATATCGACTTATGAGGCTGACTGGTAGATACTCGTACTTGCCCGGATTTGAACCACAACCTCGTCAATGAGAGGGTCATCACATCACGACTTGCGAATGGGGAATCTAATATAATTTTTTTTATTTTTTTTACTGGGCCCTGATAGTTTTTAAGCATTTGATGACCATCTTTTTATGGAACGCAAATAAATGAATATGAATATCGAAGTAGTAAGTTTGATTTCAAAAGAACCTTTTAATATCCTTGAAATAAATGATTTGACTTTTACTTTGAACACGTCAACCTAATGTTGTCTACATTTATATGATACGAAGACAGTCATAAATCTCTTTGCTACGACATGAATGCCTAAATCTACCCGCCATAATGCTTGACACACCAGACCTCTGCCCGGCGGAGTATTAATCGAACCAATAGCAAACAAAATTCGTGCTTTCTCGGTACCCTAGTGTCCATGTAGGAAAATCCCTGCCTACATTGCAAGTTCAGTAAAGGAAACCTAAATGTTTTGTAATAAAAACTAATGTGTGCACTAAACGCCACTTTGCGGCATTTTATATGGGTGCCTAGGTACTTTATTTTTATATTATACCTACGTACATACTACGAATAAAAACAATAAAAATGTCTCTTTGTAACATTAAATAATCCGCCTGTTAGATACTTAATGCATAGGTAGGTACCAAAAACCTTTTTTGTTATTTTTATTTGTCTCTCTCTCTTTGTTTTACTTAATTTTCGAAACAGCTGGAATAATGGGCTACTTAAAAAAAAATAGTTTTTAATCCCTCATCCAGATTACAAGAAAATATTCGGGCTTATTCCCAAGAGCTCCAAATCTATTGTTCTCCCATACATTGATTCCCAACAGCTCCATAATTTTATTAGTTAAATAATAAAATACTATTTTTTTTCCCAGCGGCTCCAAACCAAATTGCGTAAGGTCAACAAAACACAAATTGCTTCCATCAATAATATAATTTAGAGGTAAGTAGTTTCAGTACATAGGCAGTCACAAATCAATCTTATCTTAGCTAAGTATGTGCAATCTGTACTTGAAAATTTTTGGAGCTCATGGGAAAGATTTTAATGATTACTATTATATTGCTTTTTTAATTTGGAGCCGTCGGGAATAAAATTATGGAGCGCCTGGTAATAAGCCAATATTCGACACATATTTTTTCTTTTTTCACGGAATCAAAAAATAACGGCAAATACCAAAATGTCGCATGTCGTCACTGGCCAGTACAGTCTATACTAGGTAATGACGTTACAAGCCCTCTCTCCTCAACTTTAAAGCGCTTAATCCTTAATCTAAGCAGTTTTCCATCAATTTAAAAAAGAAAAAAATTGTGCATTATTTTCCATAATCTAACTGATGAAAGACAGGCTACCAGTAAAGTTAGGGTCCCGCTCTAACAAAGAAATGGTTAAATTGAATGATTGAAATCACGAGTAACGCCTTGTTGTCCTTTATTACGTTGGGCTTCTGATTTGGCTTTACATGCCGTTGAGAGATATATCTCTCAGGCATGCCGGTTTCCTCACGATGTTTTCCTTCACCGTTTTTAAAGCAAGTGTTACATAAACAATAGGCAAATAATTCCGAGGGCTTTGAACTCGGGACCTGACAAAGACTTGACAGTCCGCCAGTCACACCACTAAGCTATCGTTGGTTACGGCTAGTTATTAATATATATAGATTTCTAAAATAAATAAATAAAAACACGCGTTACAAACTTGACCGAACTTATCGTTAATGTTGGTCAAGGTTGAGAAACTTTTAATATTTGGTAAAAGGATAGACAGTTTATGGTGTTTTCTACAACTATTCTTCAATAAAAGATTTTAAACGTTTTTTTTTGTTTCTATATATTTTATTATTAGAACTTACACAGCACAGTAAAAAAGGCCCTGATTGAAGGTTCTCGAAATAAGAAGACATTCGTAACCTTAATTTACCAGTTACATTCAATAATTCAATGTATCTACTAAAACCGTTCGTTCAGTACAAGCCACATAAATATAAAGTGGAATCCTGCGATCTACTGTAGATTTTTTAACCGAAGAACGTGAGGACATTTTATTAGAGCAGTGATGGCCTAGTGGTAACGGAGTAGTAGATCGGAGGTTCTAAGCCCAGACCGGCGCTCTACTTTGTGTAAATTGCTAAAACCAGAAAGCCGGCTAACACCAAAAATTTTAAGCCCTTATTTAGCCCTTAAGTTTTTTAAAAAATAGACTCGATTGTAAATTTATTAAAAGTCTTTTAAATCTAATTGAGTTGGTCAATAAGGTAGGCCATAAGTAGAGACTGTGACCTGTAGTTTCTTTCGGTGTAGGTTATAGTCAGATAGTGAAACACCGACCTCAACTTCTAGTTAAAAATGATATGTAAAGGTATAGACGAGGGCTCCACAAATTAACGGCCCACCCTAAGTGCGAGATTTTACTCTTAATCAATCACGCAAATTGTATATCCGATTACTGCCACCAGGCAGCGCTTAAACACGGTGTTTGTTAACTTTAAGGTTACATTAACGCTATTTAAAAAGCATGATACCTCGCACTAAAGCCAAGGAACCAATGATTAGAGTCTACCTCACAGAACATACACACACCGGCAAAATTAGAGGAACACAAAAAAAGGTGCCTTTTTTTTAAAACATGTAAGTATTTCGACAAGTGGTTCTGTTATTTGAATGATTACCCTATTTTCATACAAAATTAAGCGGATTTTTGACAGTTTTCAGCCATCTAACATAAATTATAGCCTCATAAGCGTTAATTTACAATTTACGCTTCTGAGTGTTTTTGATAAGAAATTTGGTTTAAGCAGTCAATGGTGGCCCTAGCTCATTTTGTTTGTTTTGTTTGGTGAGTTAACATTGTATTGCATACAGAATGAGTGATTTGCCAGCAACTGAAGTCGCCAGGGCTGTAACAATGATTGAAGAAGGTCACACCTACCGTTCAGTCAGTCGAACGTAGGGTGTATCAGTATCCGTGATCCACCGTAATGTGCAACGATACAGACAGACAGGATCTTACGTGCGCAGGCGAGGCCAAGGCAGAAATCGTGCAACCAGTGCCATAGACGACCGTTTTATAAGGGTGCAAACTTTGAGAAATCGTCGTCAAACGGCTGTTCAGACCCGAAATCTTTTGGAAGAAGTGCGTAACGTACGTGTTAGTGAACGAACAATGAGGAGAAGGTTACATGAAGTTGGTTGGAAGTCATACGTGCCAGCAAAAGCGCCTAAACTTGAGGTGAGCCATAGAGTAGCAAGATTAGCGTTCGCTCGTCAGCATCAAAATTGGTCTAATGAGTGGAGTCGAGTTTTATTCTCTGACGAAAGCCGCTTTTGTGTAAATTTCATCGACGGAAGGGAGAAGATGTGGAGATATCGAGGAGAACGTTACCATCAAGCAAATTTTTCCGAAACAACGTCTTACGGTGGAGGGTCTGTTATGGTGTGGGGTGGTATAAGTTTAACGGCACGCACCGCTCTGGTCATCATCGATAGCGGTTCTCTGACTGCACACAGGTACATAACTGAGATCCTAGAGCCCCATGTTATGCCTTTTGCCCCATTCATAGGATCAGATTTTGTGTTTCGGGTCTGAACAGCCGTTTGACGACGATTTCTCAAAGTTTGCACCCTTATAAAAGGGTCGTCAATGGCACTGGTTGCACGATTTCTGCCTTGGCCTCGCATGCGCACGTAAGATCCTGTCTGTCTGTATCGTTGCACATTACGGTGGATCACGGATACTGATACACCCAACGTTCGACTGACTGAACGGTAGGTGTGACCTTCTTCAATCATTGTTACAGCCCTGGCGACTTCAGTTGCTGGCAAATCACTCATTCTGTATGCAATACAATGTTAACTCACCAAACAAAACAAACAAAATGAGCTAGGGCCACCATTGACTGCTTAAACCAAATTTCTTATCAAAAACACTCAGAAGCGTAAATTGTAAATAAACGCTTATGAGGCTATAATTTATGTTAGAAGGCTGAAAACTGTCAAAAATCCGCTTAATTTTGTATGAAAAAAGGGTAATCATTCAAATAACAGAACCACTTGTCGAAATACCCACATGTTTTAAAAAAAAAGGCACCTTTTTTTGTGTTCCTCTAATTTTGCCGGTGTGTGTATAAAGGAGGTTGATATTGAGCATTTGCTCATAACCGTGGCGCGCGTACCCCGCCCACAAGGCCCTTCTAACCTCCTTTATATGTTCTGTGGTCAACCTAATAGATTGTGGGTGTCACTGTCTACAAAATACCTGGCCCGTCGCGTCGTAGCGAAATATTTTTCGAAATTGTCTGTACAAAATACGAACTTTGTCCGTATGTTCATAAATAATTCATGTAGGTCGACGTCCTCATGGCGGCCTAATGTACTATTCATAAGGTTTATGTAAATAATAAATGTGAATTATTATCCATATGACCATATCATAAATTTACAAGGACAAAAAATTGAAAGGTAGACAGATAAATGTAGGTTAAAAGAATGTGTCTAAACCTTAGAATAATAACGCATAGAAACCTAGTACGAGTGCAAAAAGTGAGGGCAACTAAAACTGAGCCAAAATAGACTTATTCGTTCAGCGAGACGTGTCAGTAGGTACTAAATGTCACAATCCGTCGAACACAGCTTCCGAGTAAACACATTCGGCTAACGCACACAAAGATAATTAAGTGGACACACGATTTCACCCGTGTTTTGTACTAAACGCGGTTTCTACTAGGTCTAAGGTCTAAACATTAGCGCAATTAACCACTCGTATATTAATTAGGGTTCCGTAGTCAACTAGGAACCCTTATAGTTTCGCCATGTCAGTCTGTCTGTCCGTCCGTCCGTCCGTCCGTCCTCGCTTAATCTCTGTGACCGTTAGCACTAGAAAGCTGAAATTTGGTACCAATATGTGTATCAATCGAATTGTTCGGTTGATCTCTCCTTGGCATTGGCGGTATCTTATAACTACATAAAACTTCTATCAGGAACATGCTAAGGTAATTTAGAACAAAACTAAAATTCATTTTTTTGACGCCATCAAAATGTTAAGGTAAAAACCAGTTCATAAATGGTTCGATAGATGGCGTTTCGTAATAACGTCATTTTTTTTATTTTCCGTGCTTTCATGACCTACCGTGATATAGAAAGTTGCACTTGAATATATTCGCAATTCAAGTTGCAGGAGCGCGGAGCGCTGATGGAGCGCGAACATAATGGATACCAACCTTTATACTCATAAGTGGGAACACTTATTGTGACGGACGGGAAACTACGGAACCCCACACAGTGTGAGCGTGGCCCGACACGCTCTTGGCCGGTTTTGAATTATAAAAACAATTAAAAAGCAATTAATGTGTCTCGCGTAGATCTACGTACGTACATGACGGGATAAGGCACGCAAAAACAAAACAAAATGGTACAGTTTTCTAATAATAAGAATTACGTCGAATTAATTTGGTACAACCAAAGACATTTAAGATACCATAGGAGAGGACATGCGATGAAATGTCATAGAAAAACTCTGATCCCATGTCTCAGTAACGCCATCTAGAATAATATAGCAATATTGAAGCGGCGGTGGAGCGTACTAAATTAAACTCATAGACTTGTATCCACTAGGACACAAGTATCGGATGAAAATTTTGTTCTTGATGTCCCGTCTATAGTACCTAAGTATCGAATGCCTTTGGGTACAGACGCCAGCACATCAAGTTACCCCAATGTGTCAAATTTCTTTGATCGTTTTTCAACTTTATGTCAAACAGACTAAGGATCATATTCAATTGGGAAAATTTAACACATTGGGGTAACTTGATGTGCTGGCGTCTGTACAACATTCAAACATTTTCCAAAACTTTACACCCACCTGTAATGACCAGTATCTTGTCGTGATCACGTGACTCGTACCGTACAATTTGTACGTCTACTCTACTCTAAGGAAACAGTCCCTAATGATACAACAATGCTAAAAGACAAATGGGAGGCACGGCGAAAGGTCATCAACATTGCGTGCGGCCAGGAACTTTGTAAATAAACATTGCCGCCCCTACCTTCCCCTCTCTCGGAGGTAATTTGTAAAACAAACGAAATCCTCCACCTTTACCCCTTTTATTGAAGGTTTTCAAAGACTTTTTACGAAGTTTAATGTTGATACCTATGTATTAATTTGACTTGCCTGTTTTGACTGGCCTGTTTGTGACCCTGACTACTATGCCGGAGGTCGTGGGTTCGATTCCCACCCAGGGCAAAAGTTTGTGTGATGAGCACGATCATTTGTTCTGTGTCTGGGTGTAATTTATCTATAATATGTATGTATTTAGAAATATATATGTATGTTTTTCAGCTGTTTAGTACCCATAACACAAGCTATCAAGCTTAACTTGGGACTAAATGGCGTTGTGTGAAAAGTTGTGGAATATTTGTTTATTTATTATTTTTGATTAAATTACTCATTATCATTTTACTTCTAATATGAGATATATATCCTATTATACATTACTAGCTGACCTAGCAGACGCTTTTTAACTCAAACAGAGCCATTTACAATACTCAAATATCCACAAATTAAATCCCTTTAAATCGGTCTACTCGTTTATGGGGAGTTAGGTGACAAGTACACGTAAATAATTTTATTATACGTTTATCATCATCATCTGCCTAGCCGTTCCGCAGCTTTGTTGAGGTCGGCTTCTACGTTAACCGAATACAGCTGAGTATCAGTGTTTTACATGGAGCGACTGCATGTCTGGGTTCTACAATCCAATTACTAATTCATCCTATGGTTAATCTGGTTGTCAGACTTTCGGGGCTCTGACTACCCGTAACGACTGTCATAGATCTACAAATGGCTGTCGATACCAATAGCTTGGCTGCGTTTCCACCAGAGATGTGCGAGGATGCGTAGCGACTAGTGAGGGATGCGTTTGTGAAGAACCAATAGAATCGCTTCATTTACCTCGCCTCGGTCAACACAGCTCTGGTGGAAACGGCTCAGCGGAGCTAGATTTTTGCGCATGCAAAACAAGCGAGGGATGTGTGCGAGGGATGTGTTGCGAGGAATTTGTGTTGAGAAGGATGTGTTGCGAGGTTTGCGCATATTGTACCAGCCAGTCCATAGACTGAGTTTGTTGGAAGTAGAAATGCGCCAAATAGATATGGATAGTTGGAAAATTGGCTCCTACTACACCGCACCTCCGTCGAAACATTTCACAGCTTCGGAACGCATCCTCGCACCACACATTAATGCGCATTTTCACCTGTAGGCACATTTTCATCGCACAGCTTTGGTGGAAACCCCCCCCACATTTTCACAGCACAGCTAGACATCCTCGCATGACACATTTCCATCGCACATGTCTGGTGGAAACGCAGCCTAAGGGCGAGACTCCACCAAAGCGGAGACGAGAGGAGACGTCTCGTAATTGACCAATAGGATATTATATTGTGCTGAAGCCTTCGATCAATAATATTATTGATCGAAGGCTGAAGCTAAGCACTGACAGCTGTCAAAATGACGCAAGCGGTTTGGTTGTAAGACAAATCTCTTCTCATCTCAGCTTTGGTGGAGCCTCGCCATAACGCTTGCTTTTCGAGGCAAGGAGAAGTCTTGATATATGATGAATGGTCTTTCATCCACGGACCCACATCGCCTAGCGTAGTCTAGCTTTGGATCGACACGGATCGCGGCTGTTATTGTGCCGGAGCTGGATACAATTTTATTTTGTACCCTTTATCTAAATTTTGTTGCAAATGCAATAAAGTTTAAAGAGGTCACGAAGGGAGATAGCATGTTTGTTAAAACTCAAAGGAAACGTTTGACGTAGACTTGGAAAGCCCGAGGGAAATGGCAAACAATAACGCGATCTTCAAGGAAAGATCTTGCTCCATCCTCTTTGAGAACTTTGCATTAAATATTCACAGACTTCTGTAAATGTCATGAATTTCTATGCAATATTTAGCAGAACAAATTTATGTACTACTAGCTTCTGCCCGCGACTTCGTACGCGGATCCTGTTGCTTATGCCAGCGACAACGGGGTCGTCAAAATCGAAGATCTGAAACATCTGATGTCGAATTCTATAAGCCCGGGGACGGGAAATCAATGGGATGCGCGAGACGATTCAAGATGTTCCAGATTTTTTATTTTTGTTGGTCAACAGGAAATGCCATCAGACTTAACAACTTTTGCTAAGACGCCATTTCTATTATGTATATGTTATATTGTCTCTGGGCTTTGGAGTTCCCCTACAGGTGCTCCAGATCTTCAAATTTAGTCTCACAGCAGAAAACACTCTTCACGTGGAATAGTTTTAGCAATGGCACCATTTTTATATCTCTTTCACTTTAGGTGTTCCATTTTCCAAAATAAATTATAGCCTATAATATGTTGCGTGACGTTCACGATCAGCGGTCAGTCGCGCACATATTCTTCACTGGTCTCTAGAGACCTGGATGTAGATGCATAAATACGCTGAGAATGCAGGCGTGCTTCGCGATCCCAAGAAGTTTCCACGGAGCAAGTTGCAGCCTCATGTTCTCGAACAGCATCAAGTCTCTCCTAACGCTCTTCGGTAGATTGTTGGGATCTTATGGTCTTTAATCATTTAGCACCTTTGGAACATTGGGAAAAATTTGACCTCTTTCCAGGCATGGTTATAGTTTTATTGTGATGATACCTGATCAATTAAAATCTAAGTGGCTGCTCCCCTGCGTTACCGGGTAAGCTACCGTGTAACGAAGATAAATGGAAAAGGAAATTAAACACTCAAATAACATAAGCCCGAAGGCATACGATAAAAAAAATGGGAGTTTTAGCCAGTCGAGTCTAATTTTCAACGATATACTTTCGTCATCGAAAATCAGTCCTGAACTGTTCCCGCCTTCACCGCGTAGTACTACTTATGTTATTTTATAATTATGCAATGAAATTAGTGATAGTTTTAATTTCTATATCAAATGTTTCTGATCTTCGATTTTTATAAGTCAACAGGAAAAGCCTATCAGACCGAACAACTTTTGCTAAGACGTCATTCCTATTTGAGTTATGGTGTAGCTGGGCTCTTGGAGTTCCACAACAGGTGTTCCAGATCTTCGATTTTTATACGTCAACAGCGAGTGCTCATAAGGCTGAATAACACTTGCTAAGACGTCATTCCAATATATGTTATAGTGTAGCTGGGCTCTTGAAGTTCCAAATCAGGTGTTCCGAATCTTCAAATTTATTCTCTCAGCAGAAAATGCTCATAACGTGGAACAATTTTTGCTATGGTACCATTTTTGTATCTCCTATAGTTTAGATGGTCTGTTGCGGTTCTGCATCAGGTGTTCCGGATCTTCAAATTTATTCTCTCAGCAGAAAATGCTCTTCACGTGGAACAATTTTTGCTATGGGACCATTTTTGTATCTCCTATAGTTTAGCTGGTCTGTTGCGGTTCTGCATCAGGTGTTCCGGATCTTCAAATTTATTCTCTCAGCAGAAAATGCTCATCACGTGGAACAATTTTTGCTATGGGACCATTTTTGTATCGCCTATAGTTTAGCTGGTCTGTTGCGGTTCTGCATCAGGTGTTCCAGTTTCCAAGATAAATTATAGCCTATGTGTTGACCAGACTTAATATCTATACAACAAAAAAAAAATCATTCAAATCCGTCCAGTAGTTCCGAAGATTAGCGTGTGCAAACAAACAGACAAACAGACAAACAGACAAACAGACAAACAGACAAACAGACAGATTTTTTTTTTTGGATTCGTGCTCTATTACTGTTTCTAAACCCCCCTCAATTATTATTTTTTAAATATATTCAATGTACAGACACAGTTTTTTTACAGTCTTATTATATGTATAGAAGTCTGTCCCAGTTTTGCACTTGTGCTTAAAATGTTATTTAAGTTTAAACATAAAACACTTTATTGGAATAAAAGAGAACTGTTCAACATTATTAGTGTTTTACTTTAAGACAGGTATACGGGGCGGACATCGGTAAAGAAAAATATCGAGAGGAAACCTATACTTATTACCTATAGTAACTAGCTGGAAGTGATTTAATCCACGCGCAATCTAACTTTTTTTGAGCGCAACTCTTAAATTTTTAAATTATTTTCAGTAAAAATCCCGTCAAAATTAGTCCGTTCGTTTCTGAGATTAGCTCAAACAAATAGACAGACAGTCAAAAAAGTAAGAGTTTTTTTAATTAAGTGTACTTAAGTTGTTATTTTGACCTTACAAATAGACACAATTTTATTTAATTGTATAGTTGAATAGATACGTTTGAAATCGTCAGTTAGCCATGAGCAAGCGTGGTGATCACTGCTCGTGCCTTCTCTGTTTCAGAAGAGGCCTTTGTCCCGCAGTGCAACAGTAACACGCTAGTATTAATGGTACTCGTATATTAAAATAATTAAGTTAACAGTCGATAAACTTAAGTTCGAAACTCAATCTTTGCGATTCACATGAGTTAGTGTATTTAGCGAACTTTAACTTGTCTGTGAAAGTTATACATGCAAGGTTACATGAATTTACATGAGTTTAGTACTTATAGTTTTAATCTTGTTGCCAAAACAATGTATTACTACATACATTGTTTTGGCAATACAATTAGGCAAATATCACTTATTAACGAGTGTAACCTCGGCTCGTGGTTCAATTGTCATAAATGTTAGCGATGCATTTGTCTAAATTTAAAACCCAACACATGTGTACCCATAAGGTTAAAGCCTAATATACTGCTAGCAGTATTTAAGATCGAAAAAAATGGCAAACAATAACGCGATCTTCAAGAAAAGAGCTTGCTCCATCCTCTTTGAGAACTTCGCATTAAATATCGCGTTGCGAAAGATCATAATTATTTATTTATTATTTAATACTTCAAGCACACAAATGTACATAGGCGGACTGAATGATTTTCTACCAGTCAACCTTTAGGTAATGGAGAGAGACAAACAGTGGTAGGTGCAATTCCGTAAGAAAATTTGAAGAGACGTAAACATTAGTTATTTTATATATAGGTACAATTATGATAAAACAATAAATATCATAAAATATAGTATAATAAATATATACACAAAAAAAAACTTAAACATACACACATCAAAAGTGTCTAGGGATCAAAATATATTTTTGCAATAACTTTTCTCCTGATTGATATTAATTAAAATTTTCTTTAAGGATTCATCAAATAAAGTGTTTTCGTTTGTCACAGTAACGATAAACCAAGTCACCTTTGCATTACTTAATAAAGAAATTTGCCATTTTCCTAATAAAGGGATTTTTGACATTTGAACCACTAACATTAAAGTTCGAAAAAAAGACTGAAATAACAGTTTTCTTTTAAATTTTATTGGGTAACTTAAACAATTAATAATCCGTGTTTCTACCGCGAACACTAACAACACAAGAACATCGGTTTGGCATACTCAAAATGAGTTCATCCAAATCACGCTGTGGAATGGCCACCCATGTTCGTTGCAACAACAAAAAAAGGTCTTCTTGCGACTGGATACCCTCCATATTCGGCAGAGCTCTTCTCTGTAGCATATCCCATGCATGCTCAATCGGGTTCAAGTCTGGCGACTGAGCAGGCCAGGGCAGGACATTGATGTTAGCTGCGGCGAGAGTCTGTCTTACAACTCTTGCGGTGTGCGGTCGTGCATTATCATGCATTAACTGAAAAAGGGACCGATTTGCACTTGTAGAGGAACGATGACGTCTGATACAATCGTCTCAGCATAAATTTGAGCGTTGAGGTTGCCTCTGATCCAAATCAACTCAGTTCTTCCGCCGATCCAAATACCCGCCCATACCATGATGGTTCCACCACTATAAGGATGGACTTCCTGGCAGGATTTTAATCGCTGTTGGCGTCCAGGGGTTCTCCAGTGTCGTATACGTCTTGTATCCGGTCTCATACCAAAACGAGACCCATCAGAAAAGCACACGAAACGCCATTGTTCTTCTGCCCAATTTCTGTGTTCAAGAGCCCATTGATATCGAATCCTACGATTGTGCATTGCTATATAGGTGGTACCCGTAGCGGTCTTCGGGAATGAAGGTTCACTTCATGCAAGCGGTTTCTGACTGTTTGGTCGCTAATTAAGTTCCCTGAAGAGTGATGAAGCCTCACGGCTAACATCATGGCGGTTATTGTTGGAGCTCTTCGAGTTAAGATTTGAATGTATCGGTCTTGTCTCCGTGTGGTGCAGCGATACCGTCCTCCATGGCGCTCAGCCACGGTACCAGTGCTTCGGTAACGTGTCCAAAGTCGACTGATAACACTCTGACTTGTATTCAGAGCTAAAGCCACAGTACGTTGCCGGGAACCAGCTTCTATCATTCCCACGGCTCTGAGCATTTCTTCCCTGCTTAAATGACGTCGCCGCTCCATAATAACGTTGGTTTTAATCAGTAGTAGGGAAACAGTAGCACTAATAATGTCTTCAATGCGTTGTATGTTTTTATAGGGAAAATATTGACAGCTGATTTTCATCTTTTACTCGAATTTGATTCACAGTTCCTGATTCAAATTATGAAATGCACCAAAAAGGATCCATAATAAATTTATAAAATCATAAATTTATTACAAAGCCACATCTCAATCTCAAGAAATCCGCATAAAAATGCTTGATCCCTAGACACTTTTGATGTGTGTATGTGGGATGTTAATTTAGAATGCATGATTATTTGATGGAATGTAATAAATATGAACGCAGTGATGGATGAATGAGAGAGTATGAATGTGGGAAGGAGAAAGAGGAAGATTTGAATATTTTAAATAAGGAAGAAGGAAAAAAGGATGACGAAAGAGTGACAAGAAGTAAAGACGCGTTTTTTACATTTAAAAAGTTATAATATTTTTAATAAAGAAGTTATAAAGATATTTTTATTTTTATTACGGTGGTCCATACCCCTACACACATGAACATGATAATCATGCCAAGGGAAAACTTTAGCGCTAACAGCTTTAGCTTTAGCTTTAACTTTATAATTATGGTGTACAAAAGGTAATCTTACTACTGATCAAACACATTCTCAAACTATAGACAGGACAACACGATACGACGACGTTAGGTTTGAAACTCTTTTTCCCAATAGTTTTTCCGTCACTGAGTCCCCCTCAAGGTTCATTGGAAGACCAGCGTCAGACAGTATCACCTGTCTGGCATGAATGCTGAAATGAACCTTTTTGGCGCAGCCGTGAGGCACACAGCACATAATGTGTACCTACTATTGTATATTTTGTATGTTTTATAAATTTTTGTGAGTGTTTTAATGACTGATGTCAAATAAATAGTTTTCTTTCTTTCTATAAAATTTTCATCCTTTACTTGTGTCCTAGTGGACACAGGTCTATGACTTTAGTTTAGTACGCTCCACTGCCGCTCCAATATTGCTATATTATTATAGATGGCGTTACTGAGACATGGGTTGAATTGAAAGTTTTTCTATGATATTTCTGCGCATGTCGCCTCTATAGTATTTTAAATCTCTTTGCTTCTGATACTAACATAAACTAGGATGCCGAAATTTCCTTGTCCCCGAATTGGATAGGTTAGGTTAGAAAGTTAGGTTAGAGGCGGTCCGGCCGGTGCTCGAGTGCTGGCTCGGGAGGAGGTACGGCTCCCTGTCGTTTCGGGTGACGCAGATACTTTCCGGGCACGGTTGCTTCGGAAAGTACCTGTGTCGCATAAACAGGGCGCTGACGCCCGGTGTCACCACTGCGTCGACTGTCGGGAGGACACGGCGCGGCATACGCTGGCAGAGTGTGCCGCTTGGGAGGAGCGGCGCCGTGCCCTCGTCTCTGGAGTAGGCAGTGACTTGTCGCTGCCGGCCGTGGTCGAGAGGATGGTCGGCAGCGTCGAGTCCTGGGACGCGGTGATGTCCTTCTGCGAGACGAAAGTTTCGCAGAAGGACACCACCGCGTCCCAGGCTGCGGAAAGGGAGAGGGATTACTTCCACTCACCCGATCCGCAGCAGACGCATCGGGCGCAGGTGGAGGGCACACAACGCCCTCTTCCAGCCCCCCTGAATGTGTTCAGGGGCGACGGAATCGGGGCGTCCGCCGCCCCCCACGTACAAGAAGCCGAGGTGGCGGCGCGTCGTGTTCACACGCGCGCCCCTCTTAGACGTCGCGAGGGGAGTCTAACGACTCACTTCCTTCGCTGACTTGGCGAGGCCCTCGGCACCAGTCGGGGGTCGCAGAAGTATCTTCTGTTGCCGTGACCCCCGGCGCAGGTGTGAGAAGGAACACCGGGTGATTTTTAGTCAGCAAGAGTCAGACTGACAGACCCCTCCACCCTCCCGGGGCAGGGGACATCCATGAGGATTAATCACCCCTCTAAAAAAAATAGGTTAAAAGGTTACCTAAGTTAGAAGAGACTTTCAGGATGGTCCTGGTCCAGGTGATACGCCCATGGCCCTGTGCTACTATTTTTATATTTTGAAATGTTGTTTATATGTATAAGTATTCAATAAAATTCAACTGAATAAACGAAAATAATTTATTTTAGACTTTCGTCCGTATATCTATTAGTAACACCTAGTAGTAACCTTTCCAAATAAATTGCTATCTTTTATCCTTAATAGAAAGAACATGACATGCTTTGTATGACTGACTGTAAGATATCTATAGGGTTTGAAGGTCATGGCCATGGTCACCTTCAAAATAGTCCCATTGTGATCCCTGAAGCAAGACGCACAACCGAGGCAAGCGAGTTAAAGCAAGTATTTAGCGACTAGTTTCGATTTTTTTAAATGAAATGTACTAGTGCTTGACTGACCGATCCGAAATCAGTCATTGCATCACTGCTTACCATCAAGTGGTAAGAAGTGATGCAATTAATGATTTAATGAATGATTGTTTGTTTGCATTGAATAGGCTCCGAAATTGCTGGACTATAAATTGAAAATTGATTTGATTTGGACTGATTTGAAAAATTCTTTCACCGTTGGGAAGCTACACTATCCCCGGGTGACATAGGTTACGTTTTATCCCTGTATTCCCTCGGGAACGGGACCTACGCGGGTGAAACCGCGGGATGTCTGCTAGTGGTTAAAGGCATGATGAACACAGACCATCGTTGACGAGTGCACTGTTATTAATTCTAATAATATCAAACACTTTGACCAACACCTGTTGGCGGTCACAAAGCAAATAAAATTTATCAGCAATAAAAATGAAAATTTTATTAAAGCTATCCACTGAGTTCTATGACGTCTATGAAATAGAGATAAAAAGTGAAATATGGCTTTTATCGGTTAATTTATTACGTCCATATAACAAAGGTTTTATCAAATAATAATTAATTACGTGGATGAATTCCTTTATTTTAGTTTTAGACTGGTGTAGGTACTTAAAAATTCTACTCAATTGACAACATTTCAAAATTTTAACCTCCATGTTTTATTATGTAATCTAAAAGTAAATCCAAAACTAGAGGACCCATATTTTTTGTTTTTTCGAAATTATGTACTTTTCATTCATAATTTTAACTTTGAAATTCGGTGCATTCTAAAAAGACGTAAGCGCCAAATGACGTCATTCATACGGTGGAATGGCGATAATTCCTTTGCTTAACTGTAATACGTCAAAAAAAATCAGTTTCTTAGATGTCACTGTCATTTAGCATTTGTCAATGTCACACATTGACATTAAGTTTAAGTTGATATGTCATGTTTGACATTAGATATGTCATTTTTGACATTGGATTATGTCTTTTTTGACATTAGATACGTAATTTTTGACAGAAATGTCTTGTTTGACATTATAGTTTTCATCTTAAAAATTAGCTTGCTTTCGCAAAGGTAAACACCTCATTCCGCCGTATAAGTGACGTCATCGCATGGTTTTTGGTTTTTATTTTTTTTCTCAGAAATTAAGCTATAAAAAATTTAAAAAAATATATATTTGTACTCAGCATACAAAAATGAAGAAACGGTATTTTTGTTTTAGGGTCATGTCAATTTTGAAATGTTGTCAATTGCAATTCTGTACATTTTAGTCATAGATATTACCTAATAGGCTCGCCTATTGCCATAAAACACTAACATTAACACTTTACCGACCCGAGAACCGAATCCAGGACCTCACATTCAGCAGTAGCAGCAATTGCGACCACAGCACTAATAAGGTATTCAACGATCATAATTTTCTTTTCTCAAGTAAAAAATCACAACATTCACAACTCACATAGTAGCTTTGTAATCATCTGTATCTTACAGTGCTTTAAATCAGTACAGAGCAATCTTTTTTTTTTAATCCTTGAACTCAGAAATATGTTATTTTCCTTACTTAAGAGCCATATTCCGCTAAGCGCTGTAGACCACAAACCGCGAGAAAAGCTCGATAAAATTGACGGAACTTTTCCCCTTTACTTAACTTATTTCAAAATATTGACTGTTGGGTGATGATAAACAATAAAAATAAATAAAACGGTCGAAACCATTTATAAATTAATTAACTAATAATTTTTTTTTGTATTTTTTGTATATTTATGATAAGTAAGGTAAGGTAAGTTGATAGGGTAAGTGGTTGTAAACATTTATAACAAAAATATCTTTCTCGCATCATTCTCAAGAATGGTCATGACATTCCAGCCTTCGATCAATCAAAGGTAAGAATCGTAACGTCAGTGTTTTATAAAATGTGATTTCACTTATTAAAGTGAATATGCCATAATGAAATCATTTGGTTGAAAACACCGTAAGGAAACCTTAGAGGACTAGGATAAGGACTTATCTTGCCTAGTTAACCTAAGTTTGAAATCGCCAATCCTTTTTTTGTAAGCGCGGTGATCAATGCTCGTACCTTCTATGTATGAAAAAAGGGCTTAGCCCTGCAGTAGGAAAGGCTGGTATTAAAAGCAGCATAAAATAAGAAAAAAACTTAAAGATTTACACGGCTCAGAGCACCCAATCGTTTATCGAGTGTATTGTAACGATCCAAAAACGTTGGTCATCAGCGCTCGGGCTAACAGGCTGACAAGAAAAAAGGAAACTGCCAAAAGTTAACAAAAGAAACTAACCGTATACTAGCTACGCTTTGTTTGCATCGAGGGGTGTGGCATGATCGATTGCCATTTAACATCGTTTACCCAACATCCGACTTTCTCACGCCTAAGCTTTTAGCATATCACAGCACAAAGGACTATTGGATCTACCTACCGCATTATACGGTATACCCACGCTGCGCTCCATGAAAAAGGCTTGAATAGATGGTATATGCAGCCCGCCTGTTATATAGGTACATACAGCCTAGTCCATTAGAGTTGTTCAATAGACGTCTCTGACAGCGATAAGATCGCCTTTTGTGGCGTCTTTTGTACTGTAATGCATTTTATACGTCCTACATTTCTGGTATTGTAGTGACAAAAATAGAAAAGAGTTTGCTTAGATGGTTCGGTCACGTTGAAGGGATACGGCAGTTTTAAGGAGCAACACCGGGATGGGATGCCCTGAAAGGACATACCTTATTGGTGAGGTTCTTTAGAAAGGTCAGGTGCATAATGCTTGCAATTGGCGTGTGTGTATGACTACATGCATGAATGTAAATGAAATAATAGTCGTGGGTCCGAACCCAGGCAAGGCGCATTACTTTGTGTAATTTATTTCATAACCACTGCTCTCAAAAACATCGTGAGGAAACCGCCAAATACAAAGAAGAAATTCGAAACATTAACTAGTGCACGCCAAGTTATTGAACCTATCAAATTCTAACAGAAAATAGCTAGACTAAATTGCGTATAAAGCGATAAAACAAATCCCACATCGTTGAAGACGGACGTTTATTGGTAAATGTTCAGTAGACACCACAACATTTGTTATCTGAGAAAACTTTGTTGTTTGTAGGTACTTTGTCGAAAGTAAATCATAAGTCAACGAACCCATCGGGGTAGTAAGAAAACATATATAACGTGTTTGCGAGACGTGATAGTAATATATTTGGGAAAAAGTCGGTTAATGTAGAATAATGAAGACACATTTCCGTAATAAGGCTTTGTTCCAAAACAACTTTACTCGGTCATTCATCTGTTTAGCCTTTTCCCAACCAACATCTCGAGGTTGGCTTCCAGTTTTATCGGATACAAATTAATAAAAGTGTTTTATATGGAGCGAAAGCCAATCTTACTTACAGCACAGTGGCTGTGTAATACGGTATCCTTTAAGTTCATGGCACAATATACCGCCACGGCACCGGCACCGCTCCAAACCAGCAATTAACTTGTCATTCAATTTATAGCATTAAATCGTGTGTAGTATAACATATTTTACAATGTCAATATTAAAAAGCTAACGGCGAGCGGTCAGCGCGCTTGCCAATACCATGCAACTCGACTCGCAGCCCGCGTGCCGATAGCGAGCGGACCATGTTCTTACAGCGCGTCGACTGCACGCTTACAGCACGCCGATCGCATGCTCGACTGCAAGCTGGCACTTTGCCGACTATGCGTAGTTATCGCTCTGGCAGCCGTGCGGCAGCTGTGCAGTTGCGGTGCCATTATAATGTGCCATGACCTTTAGTCTACATTAGACTCTTAAATGATAAAAAATGGTATGGGAATAAGTAATATTTTTTCCGTAAATTGGTATAAAAGAAACACTTTTTCACCAAGAGATTTATGATACTTCTTAAATGTCTTTTTACATGTAACGTACGTCAAAGATCTCTCAACGATAGCCTTTTCGAGGCACGGAGGGTCTCTCTTTACCTACATACATAAACGTATTGTATGGTGCTGCGTATCCTGCGTTCGATTCCCGCACGAAACCAATATTTGTATGGCTTACATATAGTCCGGGTCTGTTTGTTTGTGTATGTGAGTTACAATGGTAAAGTCACAATTCAAAAGAGATTCTTAGTGTGGGCGTAAGATTAAAAAAAATGGTCACCCATCCACGAACCAACCTTGGCAAGAGTAGCTTAACCTTCAACAACCCACGTGGCTATTAATTTGTGGCCACAAGCCCCTCCGACAAGTTTACTCAGTATCCTAAACATTATTATAGTTTGTGTTTAAACAGAAGCAGAACCTTCATCATGTTTGTTATTAATTAATTACTAAGGTTGTGATGTTGTTGTTGTTGTTGTGATGAGAAACATCTAGCTTTTCTGAGCTTGAGTGAGCTTACATTCAAAACATTGTAAGGTTTCATTAAACTACAAGACCATGCTATATAAGTAACCCAACCTAATTAGCAAAACTAATTTTCGTTATAAAGCGCCTACACGCGTAATGTACCTACCGTGTTTCAAGTTGATCATAATTTTTCCCATTACACACACTATACATTATAATACATCCATGGGTTATTATATTTCATAAACAGGCTTTTAGGCTACATTCTATCTATTTATACACGTAATATGTATTATTTATTTATGAAGTATATTGATATAATTGTCACTCATCCGTCACTAGTCCCAGAGGTTCATTTGAAAATCAGCGTCAGGCAGGATCTCAGCATCTGTCTGGCATTACCGCTGAAATGAACCTTTTGGCGCAGCCGTGAGACATGCCATTTTTGTCTCTTTTATTTGTGTAATTGTTTATTGCTGTCCAGCTGTTGCCAATAAATGTATTTTCTTTCTTTCTTTCTTCTTTCTTATTTTTAAATAATTTTCAAGGCTCGATTCACAGATTGTTAATTATTACCCCCGTTTGGTTAATTAGACACTGCTATAATTAATTCTTTAACGTGCTAGTTAGTCTACGAGTAACTCATGATTTTCCTTTCAAATTATTTTTAATGATACCTTCATTAGGTAAATAATAAATCCAAGGTATGGATGGTTTAGGGAAACCTGTTATCTGACGTTCAAATGGAACCTGACGTTTAAGGCAGATGACAGACTATCGGTGATGCGCTTTTTAGTCTGTCAAAATAAAACCTATGCAATTATAAAATAAATATGTTTTTCTTTCTTTTCTTTTCTTTCTTCTTTTTGTAAGCAGTAACGCATACCACGCGCATCATATATTTCAATAAGACCTCTATAGGCACTTTTGAACGTCAAGCTTAGGTAAGTTAAATTCAAAATGATTATAGTTGGTAATAATTTTACATACTAAAAAAATCATCACGGATAGTCTGGCGTCTACGCTGCACCTAATAAACACGTCAGATGACATTACTCGTATCTATTCTATTCCATTTTTTATAATGAGAAACAAATCCAATGTCGACTACTCTGAAAAATGTCTAGAGTGAATTAAATATTCCACAACTAATAAATATTCCACAACTTTTTCACACAACACCATTTAGTCCCAAGCTAAGCTTGAGAGCTTGTGTTATGGGTACTAAACAGCTGATAAACATACTTATATATTACTAAATACAAACATATTATAGATAAATTACACCCAGACACAGAACAAATGATCGTGCTCATCACACAAACATTTGTCCTGGGCGATCTCCGGCATAGCAGTCAGGGTCACTAGCTACTAGACCAACAGGCCAGTCAAGTCAGGTCAGTCAGTCAATTGAAAAACTAGTGCGTGTGTAAAAAAACAACTGAAAAAAGATATTGTTCAACACGCATTAGGGGAGAGTCTGACACTTGAAGTGTTAACCCAGCCGAAGACAAAATAAAAATAAGGATCAATCCTACTATACTACTAACCCGTATAAAGGTTAAGGACCGATACATAAGAAGACGCGCTTGTAGCTGCTGGCTATGCCTGTTGGTAGCAGATCCAAGGTGCGGAAAGGAGGCTTTCCAAAAGCATCAGATTTATTCCATGTGAAACCTTAAGTGAACTTGATATTATTCTACTTAAACTTTATTGCGAGATATCCGAGAAGGCTAGTTATACGTTGTGCAAAATAAAATATTGTGTGCTTATTTTAGTATTTGCTTTACTAAAACTTACTCTCAGTGGGGTCAAGCACCTCTAAAAAGACATTCCTGATCCACCACTGATGCCCGTGGCCAGAAGTAATATATGCCGTAATCACACTTCATCCGAACGATCCACAATGTGAACGAACGACAGATTGGTTTGTTATTGTTTTTTTACTATGTTTTTATAATGCTTAGGATCTTTTCTGTTAATATTGTAATATTTAGGAATAAGTTTTCGCAATAGGTTTAGACCAGCAGTGCTGCGTTGCAAGAAACCACTTTATGCAAATGTAGGTGAAGTGAGCTGTAATCCCAAAACTGATGCTAAGCATTTACGGTTTACTTCACACTCACTTGACCCGAGTTTTTATGGGGTTACCATAAGTTTTTAACATAACTATAAGAATGTAATTTAAATAAATAAATTATTTACCCAGATGACTGGTGCAAGGCTGTAATCGTGCCACTGTATAAAGGAAAAGGCTCACAGCAGGAGTGTAAAAACTACCGCGGCATTAGCCTTTTAAGCGTAGTTGGTAAACTGTATGCAAAGGTTTTGATTAAAAGAGTGATCAGACTGACAGACGAGAAATTATGGGACGTGCAGGCAGGGTTTAGAGAGGGAATGGGATGTATGGATCAGATCTTCTCCTTGAGGTGCATAGCCGAAAAATATCTGGCTAAGCACAAGAAAGTTTACTGTGCTTTCGTTGACTTGGAGAAGGCCTATGATAGTGTGTGGAGGGATGAGCTGTGGTCGACACTATCCATGTATGGTGTGGACTGGTGCTTGGTACGGGCACTGAAATCTTTATATAGGGATTCCAGTGCCTGTGTCAGGATAAACGGGGCATACACAGACTGGTTTAACATCTCTAGGGGAGTCAGACAGGGCTGTGTAGCGTCACCTTGGCTGTTCAACTTATACATGGATAGTTGTCTGACAGATTTAAAAGAGAGTGAGTGTGGATTGAGGATGAATGAGTTGCCTGTCAAATGCCTCCTCTACGCAGACGATCAAGTTCTTCTTGCATCGTCAGCGGAACAGTTGCAAGACATGGTGACCAAGATGAATGAAGCATATAAAATGAAAGGGATGAACATTAATGTGAATAAGACGAAAGTAATGGTGTTTGAAAGAGACGAAAACGTGTCGTTGTGCAATGTGAAAATAAACGATATGAGTGTAGAACAAGTGAATGACTTTGTATATCTGGGAAGTCTGTTTACAAGGGATGGAAAGATTGATGCGGATGTGGAAAGGAGAGTAAATGCAGGAAATAAAGTGAATGGCGCTATACATGGCGTTGTGACCAGCCAGTCTATGTCCGAAAAGGCACGACTGGCTGTTCACAATGGTGTGCTGGTGCCTACACTAACGTATGGAAGTGAATGTTGGGTGTGGCAAAAGAGATATGAAAGTAGAATAAATGCTGTAGAAATGCGTTCCTTGCGAAGTATGTGTGGTGTAACAATTAATGACAGATTGAGGAATGATGATATAAAGCAACGTTGTGGTTTAAAAGAAGATGTAGTAACAAAAATTGAAAAGAGTATGCTTAGATGGTTTGGTCACGTTGAAAGGATGGATGAAAGGCGACTAACGAAAGGTATTTACAAGGCAGATGTAAGTGGGAACGCCGGGAGGGGACGCCCTAGAAGGACATACAAAGACCTTATTGGTGAGGTTCTTCAGAAAGGTCAGGTGCGTAGTACTCGCAACCGGCGTGTGTGTATGACAACATGTATGAATGTAAACGAAGCAAAAGAAGTATGTAAGAATCGTAGCATATGGCGCTCTGTAGTTTCTGCCTACCCCCATGGGAAAAAGGCGTGAGTTTATGTATGTATGTATGTATGTAAATTATTTATTATGTCATCGTTATTTATCTAGGTAAGTTCTGGCAAAACATCTAAGCTTTAGTATATAAGTTCTCAGTCCTCCTAATAAATATTAACAGTACCTTACAGAAAGACAAACAGACACCGTACAATGATACATTTCCGCAAATTCGCGTAAGTTAGATTAAAGTGTCAGATCAATCTTCGTTACTGGAAGCATTTTGGTCGATACCAAACTTGGAACTCTTTGGAACTGGGTCAAAATATCAACAAGTCAAGGAACCCGTGTTGTCCCAGTAGACTAAAGGATATTGCCGAAACGTTCTAAGAATCAACACGCAAGCAAACTGTACTTTGTGGTGCGCAAAACAAATAAGTAAGTAAGTAAGTAAGTAAATTTTATTTGTTTAAACATGGTATACATTGCATGCAAGATAGTGACAATATTTAAAATAGTTCTAACATGTTTAGCCGCATTTCGTGGCGTACAAATTGGTAGGACGAGATGGTGCATAAACCGTGATAATATTCATCATAATCCATTAATCATAGGTACCATAACAATCATATAAGTACAATGTAGGTGTGTACAGTGTAGGTTCAATTGAAAAAATGATGTGAATAAAAAAGTCGTTTAGAATCGAACGATTGTTTATGACTGAGATGGATGCCACCATCTTAAGATTATAAGCTAAAACTATATCGCGTAAGTATTGACTATCATATGAAAATTACTTAGCTTAGGAGCAACCGGGATTCTAGCTTCTTTGACCAGGTTGGCAAAGGGTCACCACCGTGTTACAGAGCGTACTATTAGTACTTGACTGTATAGGACGCCCGGACGGTCGTGAGCGACTAGTTAAATGCTTTAGGGAGCGACCCGTTAATGTTTTTATATTATTGGTTTTTTTTTTCTTGTTTTTGTAATTTTAGTTTTGTATTTACTGTATTATTGTACATTATCTTATATATATATATATTTTTTTTTAATACTTTGTTTTTTTGAGTGTGTCCGTGACATCACAACACAACGGGCCCTATCAGAATAACAGCGCTGCGATATTTATATTTTTAAATGTCGCAGCTAATGCTGAGATAGGCGCCTTTTTGGTCTCGCACAGGTCTTTTTATTTATTTTTTTATTTTTGTCTTTAGCTTTTTAATCTTTTCTTTTTTTATCTAAATAAATAATAAATAAATATTCCACAACTTTTTACACAACGCCATTTAGTCCCAAGTTAAGCTTGAGAGCTTGTGTTATGGGTACTAAGTAGCTGATAAACATACTTATATATTTCTAAATACATACACATTATAGATAAATTACACCCAGACACAGAACAAATGATCGTGCTCATCACACAAACATTTGTCCTGGGTGGGAATCGAACCCACAACATCCGGCATAGCAGTCAGGGTCACTAACTACTAGACCAGCAGGCCAGTCATATCTGTATTGCTGATCTTTTGTTTTATGTTCTGTGCGTCCAAATAAAACATTTTCTTTCTTTCTTTATTTCTATAGGCAGATGGAGGGTAAAAGCTTGTACGAAACATGCAGTATTCAACTTCAAGACTAACTCTTAGTTGATAACTTAGGACCATCATAACTTTAGTTCGTATAATTAATTCATTATAACAATAGCGTTACAACCTGACGCTTCTGTCCCACACCAAAACCATTAAATAATATTTCTAATATTAAAGTACAGCCGCTTAATGGTCCCCACAGTAAAGCTAACTTAGCGCTTACGATCACCATAAATGTTATCTCACTTTTATACGGCTTCCGTAACATAAAGTATTACATCTTTTATATTCTTAACGTCATACTTTTATGGCAACGACCATAAATTATGGCGTCAGAATCTTATTTCATGAGAATTTGTTACAAAAAGATCGTATTCCATTTAGACTTTATTATGTTTTGCAAATAATGGGATATGGATATCGCGATAATGAACTGATAGTAGTTTGTGTTGTGTCAATCAATTAATTTAGCCTATTTCAGTCTTAATTAACTGACGTAGCCCAAAACAAATGCCAAAGTTAAGTGGTAGTTGGCGGGTAACATTGAATGGAAAAGCATTTATTTAGAAAAACAACATTGTTTGCTTTGCGGCTGCGCCAAATAGGTCTACAAAAGCTAGGCAACTAGTGCCTCGCTGGATTTTAACTGAACCTGAGGCTGAGAGGTAATACGGACGAAAAACAGATAGGTAAGTATGCATGTGTGTGTGTCTGTGCGAGTACATTGCCCGCAGAGAGCAGACGGCGTACTGGAAGACGCAGCGTTGGAAGTCGGAAAAATCCTATAAAATAGCACGAAGTCGATGGATAAGGCTCTATCAAGACCGATAATTGTGGAAATCCAATTTTACTGCCGGAAAAAGGCGATTTCCATGCCACAATACCTAGTCATTCTTCCGCATCCAGACTGTTCCAGTCGTCTTTTGAAGTCAATAATCAATTATTAAGTGCACTCTATCTAAAATGAGTATTATCAACTATCTGTAGCCCATACAAACATTAGTTCTGAGCAGGCATAGAATCGGCGACACGCAGCGCAGCAGCTAATCACTTAACCAAGCCGTATAAGTTTAAACCAAGAGGTTTTAGTACATTGATTGATTGATTGAAATATTAACATCTTTCGCTAGACACAAATGAAAAGTAGGTAGAAAATGGATTGGCACTCACAAATACTGACATTATTTTAAGAAAATAATATCATATTAAAAGACGGAATTTTATTGTTTTTAAATTGTCCTACTTTTAGAATAACGTATAATGTGTAAATTATGATGGTTTACATAAAAAATGCCCTCCTTTTAATATTAATCGTGCTTATCACATCAAAACAAAATCGAGTATGAAAATCCGTTCCATTCAATTAAATATTCAACAAAAGCTCTTTTGTGTGTTCTCTTAGAAATTATTCTCGCATTATAATAATACAGCTTTATTATTTTGTAGGCAAATTCTATAACAAAGGAAAGAAGAAAGGAAAATGAATTAATAAAGGTTTACTGCGTATAATATGTTCGCATACAAAAGACGTGTAATTTAAAGAGTGAATACGGAACTGAGAGACCTTGGAAGAGCATTTTATTATTGTATTTTTTAGATTGGTGCTACGAATAATTAATCATCCAGACTTAGAGCATTACAAGAACATTATTAATTGGACTACTAATAACTTTTAAATAGAAAAAATAAAAGTAAAAAGTTATGTAGCAGCTACGTAGCGCTTTTGCAAGTGTAGCGCATCTATGAGCGTAGCGCTGCGGAGTATATCTACGAGCGTAGCTCTGCGTAGAGTGTCTACGAGCGTAGCTCTGCGTAGTGCGTCTACAAGCGTGGCTTGCGTAGTGCGTCTACGAGCGTAGCTCTGCGTAGTACGTCTACGAGCGTAGCACTGCGTAGAGCATCTACAGGCGTAACATTGCGAAGGTGCAGTAGCGCAGACTCTGACCAAATCAATGCTGGCCTTACCTAAACATTCTGGGTATGACTGCATTGTAAGCAAAATCTGTACAACCGATACACAAGATAATAATACCTTGCGTAAAAGTAAAGAAAACGCGTAAAACGACTGTAGTATAATAGAGCGGTGACTGTTCAGTTTAATTTTTGTGGCAACTTATTTTCGTCTTAACAGACACATTAGCGAGACTAATACGAAATCAGCATAAAAAAATACAAAACACTGGTATACCTTTATTTCGTAGCAACTACCAACGCTACGGCGTAGCTCCGTAGCACAACTGCTACAATTCATAACTGAAATCGTTAGGAATTTTAGTAGCACTATTAACGTTGGTTGGTAATCGCCATATTGCGTGAGTTTACACTCTTATGTTACGAAACCTGATGTAGGTACGACGAAACGAAATTCTGATAAATGATTTTAATTTAAACGCTGAAAATAATAAATTGCCACGCAACCAGTTAATCGACGATTGCTTACGGATTTGATGTGATCGTTATTATGTGTAAGGCTTTATTTGAAACATGCCTGCTTCGTATATACTTGTGGTTGGTACGTAGGCATCTACATGTGTGTACCTGCACCGATGGAACTGAAATTTTAGCATGATATATAATCCGCATCAAGGATTGTTTTTATCTATTTTTTATTCTTTTTTTTTACCATTCAATCACAATGTGCCACAGCGAAGCGTGGTAGGGTACAGCTAGTCTATTTATAAATTACATCAAAATACAAACTATGAAATAAAAATCGAGATATCTTAATTGTAGGTATCGGTTTAATGATAGATTTTTAACAATAAATTGCAGTTCCAGTGTGTCCTGCCTAATGAGCATACAGTAATTACACATTAGCCATTATACATTGTTTCATGCATTTCAAATGTTATAAGTAAAGTAGGTATTTATAAATGTAAAAAAATAGTACGTGGTCTATTTTGTAAGAAAATCTGAGGATCTTGTGGCTGAATAATAATAACAGTCGATCGAAGGTTAAGCTATGCTTGACGAGGTTGGTCCGCGGATGGGTGACCATTCATTACGTGCTTCGAAAAGCCTGTTAAACTGTTGGTCCTGGCTGCCATTTTTAGATAAAGAAAGAAAGAAAGAAAGAAAGAAAGAAAGAAAGAAAGAAAGAAAGGAAGAAAATACATTTATTGGCACCAGCTGTGGCTTTGGCAGGCTTTATTGGCTGCTAGATCAATGACAGTCGTTATACAGATAGTCAGAAGCCCGAAGAACTGACAACCAGTTTAACCAAGGGGTATTGTGTTACCCAGTAACTGGGTTGTGGAGGTCCAACAGGCAGACGCACCATGTAAAACATTGCTATTCAGTAGCATCCGGTTAAAACTGGAAGCCAACCCCAACATACTTGGGAAAAGGCTGGACTTCTGCCCAGCCTTTTATTTCTTCTTCTTTAATTTAATATTGTTTTATTCCTTATAAATTATCTTTTTGTATCATGCGAGCATAATGGAGCAATTTATTATGAATGACCAAAAATAATATGATGGCGATTTTCTTTTACTTTGCTTGATTGAGTACCGGAGTGACAGCCGTTTTATTTGTGAATTGTTTGGAAATAAATGTACAGAAGTGGATTATGATAAGCTGATTTGATTGATTGATACATAGAAACATTCATACCGAATTCTATGAACCTAGAACTTATGCGATTATAAACGCTGTTGATCTTTGAAAAGCAAGCAAAGCAGCAAAGCAAGCCCATAATGTAAAGCAACTGTGTAGTGGAGCTTGTCAGCATTAATTTAAATACTACAAATTTTTATATAATTATTTTATTTTATTTTATTACTTTTAGGAAAACTTACAGCTAATATATTCCAATAGTCAGCAGTAATATACAGAATAAGGCCAATTACAAGTTTTCACTTATATACTTACACTATAATATTAGCTTTGTCTTAATCAGCTAGTTTATTCTGCAAAAACACCTCGCCAAATGTGAGGTGAAGTGAACTATCAATCCCTTTTTCTATGAAATGACATCTTATGATCTTTTAATTCTAATTGATGATAAATGATTTCTGTAAATTGGTTTTCACAAACACTTTTATACGTCACTATCTGACTACTCTGAAAGGCAACACCGAAGAAAATTCACTAACATTCACAACACTATGCACCTTTGACCAAATATTAACATATTTTCAAAACATTAATAAGACACACACATGCATGTGTGTGACTTATTAATGTTTAAAATGTGTCGTCATGTATGATGACACATTCTGAATTTTATCAAAATAGACATGTGCGTCATTAAAATGTTATGGTGTCACTTTCAAATACAAGAAAAACAAAATAAAACAAAAATACATTCAATCACTCTCAAGCAAAATAACGGAAAGTTTTCAAAAAACAACCTGTTTTATTTTATTACGTAATATAAATAATTGCGTGGGCTACCAATCACGTTGAAACCTTTTAATTGATTTGATGAAGTTTTACCCTGAAGTTTAATGTAGGTATTTTGGTTACGTAGGTTCATCGCATCTCTGAAACCTTAGAAGTTGCAGACTAGGGAGACCTGCGGGCATATCTAGATTGGTGTATTGATTTCAGTACAACGTGTTTACAGTAGCGGTCATACTTGGCGATAAATTGATACGTAGGTACACTTATGCCTAACTCTTTGGGTTATACAGGCGTGATGTCATGTTTTGTTTGTGCGTCTTGTCGAGTGTACCCACTTATAATGGGTTATGAAATAATAATAATAATAATACCAGCCTGTTACTGTCCCACTGCAGGGCAAAGGCCTCTTTCTATACAGAGAAGGTTCGAGCTCGAGGCGGATTGGCGATTTTAAACTTATAATTATTAACTATAAGTCCAGGTTTCTTCACGATGTTTTCCTTCACGGATGATGATGTCCAAGATAAACTTAGAAGGTACAGATAAATTGAAAAAGCCACTTTAGTACTTGCCCGGATTTTAAGCACAATCTTTCGTTCATGAGAGGTAGGCGCCTTAACCTCTGAGCTATCACGACTATAGTAATGGGTTACTTAACGATTTTATATATTTGACTCAATACTCAATACATTTATTGCTTCCACATGTGAGCTTGTGTGGTAGGTTTTTCCAAAAATATGGTCATTCTGGGCTCCGTTGGACACAGCGGATTTCAATGTCGATTTAATATATGTTTATAGTTGTTCTATATTTATAAAATAATTTTATTTATTTCTTTATGAATACTTAATACAATTATGAACTAAGTTCAGTGTATACCACTGGAATAGTTGATTAAATTATCTACCTAAATAGCAGTAAAAGTAAAAATCAAAGTTACTTAATTTATTTCAATTAGGCCATTAAAACGCGTTTTTGAACATCAAACTTACAAGTTAAGTTAAATACATATAATGATTTAGGTTTCTTAAGGTAGTTTCGTATGAAGAAGAATGGGCAAGAAACTTACCCCTTTATGTTCTTTTTCCTCCATTCACTAGATCCTAAAAAGAAATGCAAGTTTTATGAACATTATTGCCCGGAGAGCCTGACAGCCTTTTGTTTTTACAACAAAGGAGAATAACAGAGCGTGCTTTATCTAAGAGCTAGTCTTTCGTTACCGTCGGGCAAAAGCAAGCTCATTTATAATACAACTAGCACTTAGCTCGCGACTTCGTTCGTGTGATTTCCGTACGAAAAATACGGAATTCTTTGAACTATAACCACATGAGTAGAAAAAGTGAACCATAACATCTTTTGTACGTAGTTTTGATAATAAAACTTTTAATTATTCTTACATTGTAAATTATTTCTTTTAAAAATAAAATAATGATGATAAGAATGCATAATTATGAAAAGCAGCAAAGATATTGAGTATTGAGTAAAATATAGACTATGTTACTTGGTGCGATGTTATAGCTTTCTTTTGGTAGAATAATTTTCTGAGTGTTTACGTTTCAGATGTGTTTTTATAAGAAAACGTGGTGATTATGCTTGTACAGACGCCAGCACATCAAGTTACCCCAATGTGTCAAATTTCTTTGATCGTTTTTCAACTTTATGTCAAACAGACTAAGGTTCATATTCAATTGGAAAAATTTGACACATTGGAGTAACTTGATGTGCTGTCGTCTGTACCTTCTCTCTATAAGAAGAGGCCAGTGAGATAGTAACAAACTAAAACAATTTTTAAAGGTTTCGAGAAAAACTGGCAAAATACAGAAAATACAAAAAACGCAATCTTGTGTATACGAAAAGTTCCAACGATAATTATTGATTGCGAAGCCCCATGGGGTTGAGTGAAAAATAACCATTAAAAGTGTTTAGAAATGACGTCAGACATACATAACGACATCATGCCTTTATTCCCCAAAGGGTAAGCCAGAGATGTACCTACCTATTAATAGTAGGTACACCTACATTTTGCTTACTATGTTAAGTCCCAAGTAGACTTTGGAGACGAGTTTATTACCACCGAATGGTAATAAATCCAGACTACGAGATGCTGCTGAGGAATTCTAAATGGAAAAACCTGCCCGACTCAGAAACCAAGCTCAAGATTTCATGCTCAGCAGTAGATAGCATTAACGACCATTTAAGGTTACCGTGGTAGTTCATTTTTAGTCAAACAAAATAATTGGCCACAAGTCCAAAAAAATGTTGATACGACCGTTACGTCAAATTTCTGCGAAAATTATTGGAAATTCGCGAGAACTGCTCGCTTAAAACTTATTCGATAACAGTGACACATTGTTTTAAGCGGTACTAACACGTACAATAACGTCATCACGACTTGGTACATAAGTATTTATTTATTCGCAATTGCTTGTAAAGTGGAGCAGGTTTTTTTTTAAATGCAGCTGTTGACTGATCGTATCGTAACCTCACATTGTATGTAATCAGTCTGGCCAGCCAATTATGCAACAATTCAAACGGTATAAAAGAGTTTGACCAGCGCAAACAATCGACAATCGAATGTTTTTATGTCAATGACCGACCTTTTAATTCTAGTTCTTTTTTCAAATGACTTTATCGGTCGAGAGGATTCTTGGAATTAGGGTACAAAAGTAATTTAATCCTAAACGTTTTTCTGACCACTATTACACCGAAATAAATATGATCCTTTATTTAAAAGTGTTCATCTATACTCTTTATCGAATTCTGTTATGTAGGTCATTTGTAAGTTAGAAAATAAAGTGAGATGAAAAAAGAATGGTTAGCTTTGCGGTGTAGGCTAAATATAATTTTAATGAATACTCTTTCAATTCGTTGATAACAAGGCTTAAAAAAAATTTAGTAAATTAGATTTCTGCGTCATTTATAAATGGCTAAGGAATTGGAAATCGTTTTCTTCTGTTTTGGTTAACTAGTTTGCTATTCATTCTTTTAGAGAATCCTTTCACTATCTCAACACTAATATTGGTGGCGTGGTAAGATTACTTTGCTTAGAACTGACAAGTTACTGAATAAGAAAAACTATGTACAGACGCAAACTGTAATTTTTTTTCCAATTGAACAATGAACATGAACCTTATTGTGTTTAGAATAAATTCGAAAACCTATCAAAGAAATTTGACACATTGAGGTAGGTTGCTGTGCCTATATTCTTGCAAATATCATTCTTTCATTCACGATAATTATTTTTGAAAACTTTCATGTTCGGTATGTAGATACATTACATAGTTTTAATGTTTAATTTATTACCAGATTTCGCTTGGACTGTCTGTCTGGTCTAATATCTACAAATGCGGCCCCGACTTACGAACAGTAAGTCGTGGGTTCGAACCCAGGCAGGCGCATTATTTTGCATAATTTATTTCATCACCACTGCTCTCAAAAACGGTGAAGGAAAACATCGTGAGGAAACCGACAGGTTCTGAGACCAAAAATTCGAAGACATGTGTCATCTACCAATTCGCACTGGGCCCGCGTGGTAGATTATGGCCCATACGCAAAATACGCGCTATGACGTGGAGTTGCGGATAATAGCCCGGTATCGTGCTTTCTGAGGTGTGACTGGAGAACTTGTCATTTGGATTCACGTAAGTAGGTACCTATTGTATAATTTTATCTTTTGCTTCAAAAATGGAGAAGGAAAAGATCGTGAGCAAACCGGCATGCCTAAAAGATATTTTTCGACGGCATGAGAAGGCCAGTCATTCGCCCATGGGCGATATAAAACTCTCGACACTAGGTTAGTCTAGAAACACACGAAAAAAGAAAGAAGACAACATAAACACGTACAGATAGTTCATAACAACCACGTATTATTAATGACACATGCAAGGACTCCGAAGCCTTGAGCAGTTGATCGCATCAAAACACGTCTATTCTTAACATTTCAACGAAAGTAAATTATATTCGATCGTGACTCAATGCCCAATGTCCTTTGACAGGCGGCGAAACATTTTATAGAATTGATAAATGTACTGTATTTGACACATCGTTCGTATTGGACTAGCGGCACGCCCCGACTTCCAACGGATGGAAACGTTTCTATTGAGATTTTCAAACAATTTTCACCCTTTTCGCCTCTTAAAATTGAAAAATCATAAAATGCTTTCATAGTTTTCAATTAGCTTTACTGCTACAAAACGTTATTAGGTTTTTCTATCCGGTATTTCTTAGTAGTAGCCCAAAGTCTAGATCTAAGTCCGATTGATGGCAATAGGCCCGCCACCCCTATTACATAGGACTTAGAGAGCAGCGGTGGCCCAGTCATGGGTTCGAACCCAGGGAGGCGCATTACTTTGTGTAATTTATTTCATCACCACTGCTCTCAAAAAGGGTGAAGGAAAATATAGTGAGGAAACCGGCATGTCCTAGAGCCAAAAAATCTAAGACATGTGACATCTACCAATTCGCACTGGGCCCGCGTGGTAGATTATGGCCCATACGCTAAATACACGCTTTGACGTGGAGTTGCGGATACCAGCCCGGTATCTTTATCTTTAAATGGAACTTAAACGTGAGGGCCTTAAACATGGGTGTACTGCGGAATACCAATGCCTAACTCATTGGGTATTACAAGCGTAATGTCGGCACGAGTGACCCCAGGTTAGTCATCCGTGCACTAAAATACACGAAACAGAAGCAATTAAGATGTGGTGCTATGTTTAGTAAATTTCAACTTTCTTGACTTAGAAGTTATGGCTGTGCGTTAGATAGATATATAAAACATTTATTTAGTTGTTGGTGAGCGTGTGGACTGTATGACTGACGATATTAAAGGAAAATGATGGTGATTATTAAGTAGCTTTTATTATTTTAGTAAGTAAAACTATGTAAACCAAATCTAGTACTTTGACAGACACCAAGACAAAGTAAAAGTCACAGTTTTAAAAGTATAAAAGAACAAACCATAAAAAAACAAATAATTTAAAAAGTTTTATAACAAAGCTCCAGCCAGTCGCCAACATTAGTATACACAGAAGACAAAGACAAACACACAATACAAAATCAAGAGAGATAAAACAATGAGCGATGAATGATACAGTGTGCGGTGTGCGTTGATAGTCAGTCAGCCAAATGATGTGGTCGCCTACTGATCGAAACTCAACCGCTTGAATTTTCTGCACTCCTTCATCATGCATACTTTAACTATGCCAAAACATGCAAATCATTATTATCATCTGCCCAACCTGTTCCCAGCTGTGTTTGGGTCGGTTTCTAGTTTAACCGGGTGGAGCTCAATACCAGTGTCTTACATGGAGCAACTACCTATCTGACCTCCACAACTCAGCAACTGGGTTACGCGATACACCTTGGTTAAACTGGTTGTCAGATTTTAGGTACTGTCAGCGATCACAAATGGCAGCCGGGACCAATAGGGAATATGCATGTAATTTAAATTTGGTTGGATTATTTTTTTTGCGAATCTTATGGCAGAAAATATGAACTAAATCATTATTTTACTTTAGAAAAGCGTCATAATTATTTAAAATTAAAAATAAAAGTGCGTATTAAGCGCGGGAAATTCAAATTTGTGAAACGCATCACCATTGGTTATAACGAAACGTGACTTCAAATACTACGACAACAAGTTACGCCTACAAAACATACAATGTGTGAGTATGACATTAGGTATTGGAATGGACTTTTTATTGGAAAACATAATTATTGCCGTGTGTGTTGTGAACTAATTTAATTTTCAAGTGTAATTTTAGCTTTATAGTGAGGTTATAAAACATTTAAGAAAAATGACTGTGAAGTGGTTATGTAAAAGCACAATCTGATAATGTTTTTGCATTCGGGTACATGCAATACCTGTAAGCGGGTTTTTGAGCTTTTTTTTTTATGGTGAAATGGTTAGAAGAACGAAAACACCCAAAGTAATAGTAATAGGATCATAGTAAATGACGTACTTAATCGAAATGGCGCGCGAAAATGGCGGCATTTAAACAGCTCAATTCTTATTTTAAATATTTTTTTAAGCTTCATTACTAGATTTTTAAACATGTTTATATTTTTTTACTATGTCAAAACGTTATCAACAGTGAATTAAAAATATTAAAAAATACATGCATATACCCTATTCCTTAACGTGCTTTCCAAGGTATGCGGAGTTTTGATATGTAATGAATACCACACCGCTCCGTACTCGCAAACATATTCTTAAAGATGTAGGTAGATTGCTACATTACTACGGTTATTATTGGAGAGGTCATGGCTAGATAATAACAGCAGTACGAGTCGATCGAAGGTTCAGCTACGCCCCTTAAGGTCGGTCAGGGGATGGATGTCCTTCCTTATGCATATCGAAATCGCTCCGTGCCTCAGAAAATACTTTAGACCGTTGATCACGAGTTTAATTTTTTAGATCTTTAATATTCGTTATATATGTAGTGAAAAACCCTGAAAGTCTGACATATAGTCTTAACGAGGGATATCCTGTTACTCGGTTACTATTTAGAGGAGATTAGATAGGCTTTAAACAATAGGATAGGAATAGGGATAAAACAATCAGGTGCCCCAAATTTAGCCATGGATCGAAAAAACTGGAAGTCATGGGAAGAGGCATTTCCCCAGCAGTGGGATGATGTAGGCTAGCACTGCTAGCAGTATCAGTATCAAATAGACTTTCGCTCTATGTAAAATAAGTTCCATGGAAGTCCGCCTCGGTATATTTGTGTGCTTGAAGTATTAATTAAATGAATAAATAAATAATGAAAGGTAGGTAACAAGACAGATATAAGTGGAAACGCTGGGAGGGGACGCCCTAGTAGGACATACATACTTAGAACTTATTGGTGAGGTTCTTCAGAAGACCTTTCTGAAGAACCTCGCGTAGTACTCGCAACCGGCGTGTATATGACAACATGTATGAATGTAAACAAAGCAAAAGAAGTATGTAAGAATCGTAGCATATGGCGCTCTGTAGTTTCTACCTACCCCCATGGGAAAAAGGCGAAAGTTTATGTACATATGTATAAATAAATAAAATACTTATTTGTTGTACCCGGTCAGACAGGTAAAGCGTATGATGTTCAAGTACCTACATACAAGCTACATCTGCATCATCTCTCAAAGTACAGGGTGAAAAGGACTTGGTCACAACATACAATATGATGCCATGAGTAAATGATGTGTACGATTTGGTGTTTTTTCTAAATTTTTACGGCTTTTTTTTTCTAAGATATTTTTTCTTTAAAACTCATGAGAAAATAATATCTTAATTAAAAGTTATTTTTAGCCAAAAAATGTTAATAGTCTAAAGTAAGTAGTCTTGATCGAGAGATCAGAAATAAACGTAGACATTAGGAAAAAAATCACAAAAAATTTGAACGCTTTACAGTTCAGAATGATGTACTTTCGTGTGTATGAAAGTAGTGCAATTTATTTTTAACACGTTGACTGCCAACTACCTGACACAATAGAAATTCAATTGTTCGCGGTCAACGTGTGACCGACGCGGCGTACAAAGACTTAAGAAAAAAGTGACCAACCCACTTTGGTCACTAACCACTCTGGCAGGGCTGGTCAGACTCGGCAGGTCTGACTCGGCTTTACATACCGCCGAGAAATATCTCTTAGTCATGCCGGTTTCCTCATGATGTTTTCCTTCACTGTTTTAAAGCAAGTGGCCTTCAAGTAACCTAATGTGTGACCAGCGGACAGCCATGTCATAGATCTCGAATTCGAATCAAAGGCCGAATTTTCGGACTCATGTGCGTACTGTAGAGTTATCACTTGTTTAATGGGCTATTTGACCAAATTTAAATTTTTAGTCCCTCATCTAGATTACAAGAAAATATTCGATCCATATTTTTTTCTTTTTCAAATTGATGGAAAAAATATTCGACACATATTCTTTTCTTTTTCAAATTGATGGAAAACTGCTTAGATTAAGCGCATCAAAGTTGAGGAGAGGAGTTTGTTACGTCATTACCTAGTACCTATAAACTGTACTGGCTAGTGACGACATGCGACATTTGGACTCTATGTTTCGCCGTTATTTTTTGTAATGTAGATGAGGGACTTAAAACTAAAATTTAGTCAAATTGCCCGACGCATAGTCCCATACCATGAGTTGAGTAGTTAATCTACTCAACTCATGGTATGGGACTATGCGTCGATGTTCATTCCAACCTGTATACTGGTCCATAAAATTCAATCGTGTCGTTGATAAAATGTCAACACAGTCGCGTGATAGCTTGCTATATGAGCCGAGAAACAGGCTTAGAGGGCAAAGCCACAGGTTATATGGGCAGTGGCCGCGGCTTAATGGAAAAGGTTTATTGGCAAATGGTGTCTGTTTGCAATTTTTAGGGATATGGGCGTAGGTATAGCGATTAAGGTCGTCGGTTTAAATCTTAGTGAGTAGGTACTGTTAACTTGTCCTTCTCTAAGTTTATCTTGAACATCACTGGCATCAGTAATGGAATAATGGATCTAATATCATATATACATAGGTTTGTCTGAAATCGCCAGTCTGCCTTAAATAAGTGTGGTGATTGATTGTCTTATGTATGAGAAAAGACCATTGGCCTTCAGTAAAATAGCTACAGGCTAGTGTTAATATTTTATTATAGTGCATTGTATCTGCTCTATGAGTTAATTCGAAACTATAATTTTCTATCTTTTAGGTGCATCATATTTGTAAGAACACAAAATGTCAGCGTATTTATTGAATCTCCAAATTTTAATATTAAATTGTCAATGCAGCGTAGTCCCCCACTGCATTGACAATTTAATATTCGTTGGAAACAATATTTGTACTTTGCTACAATAGATTCATATGATTGAATAAAAACTTTGACATCATGTTTAGGTACATTGAACACGCACAAAAGAAAAAATACTAAGTATTTTGTTCTCCCATCAAAAGAAACGTGACGACGTGCTAACAGTTTTTATCACAATAAAAACTCTTCTCTTGCATACCTAACCTAATGAAATCCTCGGATCTTAAATAGAATCAACAAATAACAGCGAACGTTTTGAAGTTTTCTGTTTGTTAGAACTTAGACGTTGCTCGTTCGAAGTTGTTAAACTGACATCAAATAGATATGTAAGTACAAACATTGGCATCTACCTAATCGTAGCGAGCATTTGCATCGATTTTATCAGAATCTTTAAAGGGAATCTTCGTAAGTTGTACGTTTGTATTTGAGTGCTTGTAATAAAATTGTATTAAAAGAAAGAAAAAAGTCAGTGGCTTTAGTGGTTTTGTTTCATTCATTATTTGCCACCGACTACCAAAACCTAAAGTTATTTTATACCTTTTAGCGTATTTTTAACCGACTTTCAAAAAAGGAGGAGGTGCTATGTTCGTGTGTATGTATTTTTTTTTTTTTTTTTTTTTTTTATGTATGTTACCTGATTTCTCCCCCATTTGTGGACCGATTCTCGAAATTCTTTTTTTATTCGAAAGAGTATACTCCCGAGGTGGTCCCATTTTAATTTGGTGAAGATCTGGTGCTGATCTTCGGAGATATGCAACGGAACTCTTCAAAAATAGACGGCAAATCTGTCGTGATTGCTGGAATCGCTTGGATGTTTATTGTTTATACAACATCATGACGTATCATCACGCCTGGTATGCTCTGAGGGGTACGCAGATGTGTACAATATACCTAGATTTCGACAGTTAGGTATGTTAATTTTCATTTATTAGGGATAAGTGGATAACCCTATTATCATGACATGTACTGTTACAATTAACAATATAAAATAAATATAAAGCAAATATTTGTATGGGAACCACTAAAAATGGAAAAATAAAAAACTTTTTTGCAAAAAAATTAAACCGACTTCAAAAAAAACACTAAACGGTGTAAAATAACTCTAAATTCGGAAGTCGGTGGCCCATCATGAATAAGACAAAACCACCAAAGCCACAGACTTCCTAATTTAGAGTTATTTTACACCGTTTAGTGTTTTTTTTTGAAGTCGGTTTTATTTTTTGCAAAAAAGTTTTTTATTTTTCCATTTTTAGTTGTTCCCATACAAACATTTGCCATGAATTCATTTTATATTGTTAATTGTTAACAATACATGTCATTATAATAGGGTTATCCACCTAACCCTAATAAATGAAACTTATCATACCTAACTGTCGAAATCTAGGTATATTGAACACATCTGCCTACCCCTCTGAGCATACAGGCTTGAAGATACGTCATGATGTTGTATAAACAATAAACATCCAAGCGATTCCAGCAATCACGACAGATTTGCCGTCTATTTTTGAAGAGTTCCGTTGCATATCTCCGAAGATCAGCACCAGATCTTCACCAAATTAAAATGGGACCACCTCGGGAGTATACTCTTTCGAATAATAAAAGAATTTCGAGAATCGGTCCACAAATGGGGGAGAAATCAGGTAACATACATAAAAAAAAAAAAAAAAAAAAAAAAATACATACTCACGAACATAGAACCTCCTCCTTTTTTGAAAGTCGGTTAAGTCGATAAAGTCGGTTGTATTTTTTATTCCGTTTACATTGATGGTTTACTTTTTTCAGTTATTATGATATTTAAAACTACTAACCAGATTGTGATAAATCTCACATACGACAAATAAACTCTCACAAACAAGATTTTCTAAATTGGTCTCTAGTGACTTAGTCCTGAGGTTACACACAAGAACTATCTCCTTTTTTGTAAGTCTCTAAAAAACAAGAAAAGATGACCTACGTAGGATGGAAAAGATTAGCTTGTTGAAGTTTAGAGTTACTTAAACTGAGATGCTACCGGTTAATTGGGTTTGTATCTTTCTGTGGAGGTATATTTAGCCTTAAGGTTACTGTATGTATGTGACCCACTGACTTTTCAATCTTTCATAATGTGCCGCAACTCAATATGTCAAAAATGAAAAGGAAAGGGCAACATTAATAATTTACTAGACACCTGTACCGAAGTAACATTATGACGGTTGTAGCAGCTCACGAAAATATATCGTATAAATAAATATAAAGGGTGGAATGGGTATCGTCGCAATACCTGATGCCACGAGTTCATTACATAATTTTGTACCACTAGCACGAATGTTTGAAGCAAAATTAAAGTCGAAACGTCCAAGTTTATTATTAAGTGTTTTTTATTTTTTCAGAAGGTCTATAAGGACAAACAAACCAGAGATATAAAAATAGTAATATTAAGTAATTAGTTAATTACAAGCCTCCACACATAGAAAAAAAAAGTTAATGCGAGTTTGTATGTCAATGCCATATGTTTTTTTAAATGTAATATTAAATCTTGTTTCAAATATATTACTATGTTAGTTTTAAGACTATTCATATGTATGGGTGATACTAATTGTGTTTAATTAACTAAGACCTAAATGCTACAGGGTAATCGTATTTTTAATTTTAAAGTCGTTCGGCCAGGTACTGACACGAATAACCGATGAAAAATTTCTAGTTATGAAATTGTACTGTTGGTTTTACTTGGTTTGTAGGTTTTTACTGTAAACGACATGTTTTAAATGAATTATTAATTTTCAATTTAAACATATTAATGGAAACACAATGGAAAAAGCCGATGAAGTAGTACTAGTGGAAATTCAAATACTAAAAAAAACAAGGTTGGCGTCGATGCCCCTTTCACCCTATATCTAAGTACTGGCTTACTAAAATATTAAGCAGAAATCACGAGATCGTACTGGGTAATAATTAATGTATTTATTTTAGCAGAATCTGGAGACACTGACGTAAATTACAATAATAAGTACTTGTACCAATTAAACGGGCACACATCAACCCGTATCATGTTGACCCTACTCACTAACGAAGGTTTACGGGTCATTAACAAAGGCAAACGAACCTTTGATATTGTACATCATTAAATTATACTACCTTAATCAACAACACGTCGAGAATTGTCACAAGTAAAATTGCAAAATTTATAATCTAGTACTGTAAAAGGGCAAATCGTATCGTACACGGGCAAATCTAAGGAGTTTCTTGCCCATCCTTCTCCATAAGAAAATAGCTTTTGGAATGAGCAAGAATCATTGAATCATCATTGTGAGAATCATTAAAGCTTAAAGATTAAAGATACCGGGCTGGTATCCGCAACTACACGTCAAAGCGCATATTTTGCGTGTGGGCTGTAATCTACCACGCGGGCCCAGTGCGAATTGTCACATGTTTTTCGAATGTTTGGTTCTAGGACATGCCGGTTTCCTCACGATGTTTTCCTTCACCGTTTTTGAGAGCAGTGGTGATGAAATAAATTACACAAAGTAATGCGCCTGCTTGGGCACGACCCCACGACTTACTGTTCGTAAGTCGGGGCCGCCAACCTTGGGCCACCTCTGCTCTCTGAGTGAGAATCATTTACTTAACTTATATTTTTACTTGTAAGTCTGGCGTTAAAATACATGACTTGACTTTGACTTAATGGGTCAATTATACTAATATTATAAACGCGAAAGTTCGTGAGTATGGATAGATGGATGGATGAATGGATGGATGTTTGTTACTCTTTCACGTAAAAACTACTGAATGGATTTTAATAAAATTTGGTATGAAGTTAGCTGACACCCTGGAATAACACACAACTACTTTTTATGTTTGTGCAAGCCCGTACCAACGATTCCTACGCAATAATACGAATAAAAACTGTGTTGGAACTGAGGAGAGTAAGGGGCAGTCAAAACAGCATCCTGAAAACTATGGCTGAGATCTTCTGCTCCCCGATTGCTGCATTGGGTTTGCTTGTGCCAAGGTTAATAGTTACTAACGGCTTTAGGCAATTAGTGTAGATGTACGTTACTAACAATGTATGGATTTTTGTGTACGAAATAAAGCAATTTATTATTATTTTAGTGATGTTCTTCTGCTCATAAAATACTGCAATGAGAAGAAATACCGAAATAAAACTCACGATGTCAGAGTCTATTTTAAAGTCCATTATCTTGGTCGTATCGGCAGATCGTATAACGCATACAATAGAACATCGTTCAAACCTTTTTGGCGACACAAAAAAAACGAAAATGGCTTTAATAATACTGTTCATTTTTATACAGTGAACAATAAAGTGCATACAATAGATAAGTGAAGCTCAAAGACACCTATGCGTTGTTTTCTTACATCCCGCGATCACGTTAAATATCAAAATTATTGAGGCGAAAACTAAAACCACTTGAGAAATGAAATACGATACCTTCGTCTAGAGACGAATAAGCATTAAAATTTACTTCTCAATACACAGAGCAGGTGGTGCGAGTTTCATATATTTACAATTCCAATGTAAGTACTTAGGTACACGTAGGTACCTATTTTGCGATACTTCGATACTGTAGTGTGGCGTTGCAATATTATAAACTTTAGTGAACTTTGTTGCCATATGTTTCAAACACGAATACATTTTGGATTTGGTTGCGATTTTAGTTTTAAAAGCTTTTGAAGCAAAACTAAACAAGACAGATTGCTTTTGGCTCAGGTCGTTAAACTAGTTTCTTTTTTTAATGTATCAGCAAATACAAACAATTGAACCATTTGTTACTTACTATAACTACAGCGTAGCTATTGACTGAACAAACTTCTGAAACGTTTACCAACCCAAGCTTGAATTAACCCTTAGAAAACGAAATGGCTCTCTTATTTGATATGAAAGTATGAGTTAAAAGGAAAGTGTCAATGTGTGGTGTTACTTTTTTAGCCAAATCCACTGTATTTTCAGTCATTGCACATCATTACAACTTGATCTGGATCTGATATAGAATCTTCATGTGCCTATTCTTATACCAACAACTTTGTGGCTGACTTGCAGTCTAACCACAGTCTGTTTTACATAGAGCGAGTAGCCTGCATGACCTCCACAATATGGTAACTGTTGAGATTGGATTGTTAGACTTAGACTTGTTTCGACTTCGCCGACCATCTGATATCAAATTAATGCACGTACCTATAAGCAAAAGCGATAAATATTCGTTTTTCACTTTGTAAATAGACCCTTGCCCTGTAAAGGAACAATTATAAACAAGTTAATAAATACACAGTGATTAACGATACTTTAAGTATCGAAGGACAAGTGAAAACAAGTTTTATCGACAAGCTTACTGTTCAAATTTGAGGTCAGTGTTGTTTTTTTTGCCTAATGGAGGTATAGCGTGAACATTGAGTGTTCTAGTAGAATTGTTTAGCCACTGAATAGATGATAAATGTATCATTCTTCATAAACGTTCTCCATATTTTTTGTATTATATGTACAAATCGTTCGTTAACCTGACGAATGTTAATTACGCGACTACATCGAAGCTAAAAGGAGAGTTGAGATTTTGACCGGTATGTGGGTATGTTCATCTGTTTCCTGATAACTTTTAACTAAGGACTTCTCATAGTTTGGTAAATGATGTTATCGTTCGAAGTGCCTTATGTGTAAGGTTTATATGGTATGACGTCAGATTTAACCAATATAGCGCCCTCTTTAGTACATAATTTGGAATTAATTTTTACTTAATTAATTAATATTTACTAAAAAACATATGTAAATTTATAACTGATTTTCATAGCAACATTGCTCCAACTAGAGTAGGTATTTATGTCAAAGTTAAACCTCTGATCCTCTTCAAACCTTTAGAAGCACGTTAAGCTCTGGCCTGTCACAAGGTAACGTAGGGCAGGTCTTTAACATGACTTAAGTTAGACACGGGGAAGCTCAAGGACTCTTGTTATGAGTAATTTTGACATTTAAATTATCATCCCTTTCAAAGGTGCCTAAATATTACGCCAGAAACGTGTGACACCTTCAGCCAGGTTTCAGTAATTCTTCATAAGTTACTATTTGGAAGATTTTTAGAGGTTTTTATGAGCTTCAGTCAGCAACTTCGTTCGCGTGTAAGATATCTTACATATCTTCTTCTTATCTTCTTCTTTTTTATCTGTTTAAGTCGCGAGTTAATAGGCTTATTTTGGGTAAGCTCGTTCCATCGTCGATCTCATTTCTGACTGCAGGACAGGATTGAGGTCAAGAGTAGACCCATATATTTAAAAAAAATATCTTATGACATTTGGCAATAGTGTAACTTTCTATCAGTGAAAGAATCATTTTTATTTTCAAATCGGATCAGTGGTTTCGAAGATTACCTCGTATTTACAAACTTAGAAATAACTAAATTTTACCTCTTTCAAATATTTGTATATAAGTATTGTATTAACCAATTGACACCAGTCGGGCAGAAATCTGAATTTTAGCCCACTCAAAAGTAAGTTCTATTGGCCAGTAGGCACACACCACTGAATCAAAGAGGATCGTTGTATTTTAAGAAATACATATTTGTAACATTGACAATCTAAACCCGAAAAATGTAATTTATGACTTCGACATCACAACATGCTTAACACTAACCAATGCAACTTACTTAATACTAATGACTAACCAACAGAGTAGTATGTGATAGCGTCCAAATTCATTTTAGAATATAACTTCATCTCGAATCTACCAGAAATGTAAGCACGTAGCATGTATATAGAATTTCATGCTCTATTAAGCTCTCCAGCCACTCGGGTATCTTTCAAGATATATCCTACGCTATGTATGTAGATATATCTCTTCACATACTCCTATGTAACATACATAGAACTATATCTAATAGAGCTCTTTTCAAGGAGAAAACCGTACGCGACGAGACTACATTCTGAGAAAACGCTGCACGCGGCAGTCATCGCACAGTACTTGGTAATGAGGATTTAGTTCGAAATGTTATGCACTCAAATGCATGTGGAGCGACCATTATCTGCAGCGCAAAGTCTTCAAGTCTCTAAAACTCTGAACATTTTATCTAGACATTCAAAGATGTACGTTGGCACTCAAAAATTGCAGACAGAAAAAAGTTTTAGCATTTTATGTGAAGTAAATCTAATTTAAGACAAATCGTTAAAACGATAAGGTTCTAAATTGAGTCACTGCGACACGAAACTTAGTTACTGGAATTACGTTACGGTACCTACGTAGTAAAAAACAAAATGGCCAAATTAAGTATTAAAGACTGAAACATTATGCTACAGTTAATCTCGTTTAATGTTTAGTAAAGTTCGAGGAGACACACAGATGAAACGACATGTTGGAACTTTACTGAACATAAATTGTGACATATACATACGTATCTATGTGGAGTTGACACTAAAATCCCAGACGAAGACATAACAACTTAACTCGGAGACTACAATATGTCCAATGTTGAACATCATAATAAATAATATTAGGTAGATACTTGTATTGTTTTTGCTCTTCGGGAATATGATATTAAGATCGTTCGACACTTGGCAGATGGATAGCGATCAACATTTTAGTAGTTTCGTGTTTATTTTAGTGACCAAACTTGCGTATAATAAGAGAGAGTGATGGAGCTTTACAGAAAGAATATCACTATCTCTTTTTCACAAGTAAACAATTTTGCTTTGACACATCATAGTATGGTCCCAGATAGAAGTTAAAACGTCTCTAAAGCATAACTGTACTCACAGACTGCACGGACAATGTTGTATTGTTTTTGCTCTTCGGGAATGTGATACTACAAGACAGTTGAACGCTTGCAATGACAGATTGATTGCGATCTACATTTTAGTAGTTTTGTATTTATTTGCGTAACGTGACGAAACTTGCGAATTATTTCCTAGCAGCCAGACTATGAGCAAATGGCGCGTTCACAGTGTTAGAGAGTGATGGAGCTTTACAGAAGGAATATTACTGTCCCTTTTTCACAACGAAACATTGATAGTTTGTCACGTCATAGTAAGGACATAGGCAGTAAGTAAAAGGCAATTAACATCTTACCTGTTTACGAGTATACACCTTTTCTGTTTCTTCAGTTTTTTATGTCTACAGCTGGTTCATTGAGGCAGGGTTATTAGATATCTCGATGCAATGTTCACTTTTACCAAAAACTAGAAAATGTAGTGCTTATGTCGGTATCAAGTCTGATTACTATAAGAAAAAACTATACACAAACTACTTTTATTTTTTTGATCCCCTACTGTAAGAAGTATTGTCATAGTTTTTCAACACAACAGCATCCTCAAAATATAAGTAAAATACTAAGGCAAACTAGAAATCTTAAAGAAACTAAAAGGTATTTTCAGAAAATTTGGAATGTCACGCGATTGACATTAACTTTATGATTCGTTATAAGTTCATGACTAACAATGTTATTTCATGGGAACCTTTCATGGCCTTGACATTTTTTGAACTTTTTGTTTTATTTGTGTATCGAATTTATTACCTCACTTGTTTATAGTTTTTACGTTAAAAGTTCCTAATTAGGCAAATTTCCATTATTTATAACAACATATAAAAATAACTATTGCGCGTTTTGGCTAACTTTTCAAGGTCGGTTCGAACCAAACGAACCAAAGAATTTTCTTAAATCATCCATCGTATTTTTTTTATGTTTAGTAAACAAAAACAGAACTCGCCGTGTAAATTAATAAATAATTTTATGGTTATAATTTATTACTAGCATGAACTGTCCCACTGCTAGACAAAGGTTTACCTCCATTCCATATATCAGTCCCAATTTTACGCTACCCCTACTAATACTTTATAAAATAAAGCCGGGAGTACTTGGGTTTACTGTAAAAATGGTTCGCATAATTTGACAACACTTTTATCTGAATTATTTTCTAAATATGAATCGTAAATACTACACGTGCAAATTTTTGACGTGTAATACAAATACATTTTGGATTGTGTAATGCAAAGGTTGACCACGGATACAATATAATCGATAATCATATATTTCTTTTCCTTATTACTAATGGATTCTCGCATTTTTTCAATAAAATAGGAGGTTTACGACCGCTAACGGCTCTCCACATTTCACGGACATCTCGTAAAAAAAACTAATCATGCAAATGCATGAACCTTTGATGGTATAAGTAATGAACTTTAAAATAGATAAGTATGACATTGAATATTCATGGGAGTGTGGTTTTTATTTGTTTAAGAGGAAGGACTTGAATTCTTTGCGCGTGGCAATACATAGTACCCTTGTCAAAGAATTTAAAACGATATTCTAGTGCTTTTGAAATGTTTTTTTTTTAGTAATGTTGTGGACTTGCACCTGCGAAGATGGTTTTTGAATTAAATAAAACCTATACAGGGTGTAAGGGACAGCCCTCCTCAAACTGATAGAACTGCATTTAGCTCCTGATTTTGAATCATAATCCAAAGGAATCTTTCTCAGGAAAATTTTCATTTTTTTATCGTTTTTTCAGGTTTTTCAGTTTCATTTCAATGTATAATAACATTCTCTGAAAGTAGCACTCCATTTATGTAAATAATACGGCTAAAATAAAATAAAAAAACAACAATGGATGTTGAAATACTCTAACGAACGACTTGACGGGGCGAGCGCCCGAAGGCTCGCTGCGTGCGTTTTGCCACGGTTAAAATACATTTCGTATGAGGAAATAAAACAAATCAAGTCTATTGGATCCCCATAACGTTCCTGAAATAATTTCTTGTACCGGTCATCTTAATATGATATACTGAATTCACCCCATCAGTCTGAGGAGGGCTGTCCCTTACACCCTGTATACGCTTTACTATATAGTGGCACTCAAGAGTTTTTGTTGTTGTATAAATACAACTCAGGCCAAATATGCACGAAAACATTTGTCGGAATAATGCAATTTGGGTAGATTATAGAAAAGTAAATTGGATAGGTGAAATCTGTAGTAAAATATGTTCTAGCCGACCTAACTCTGAGAATGAATGACGAAACAAACGCAGTTCTTACATTATTATTAACAATAATATGTTTCTAAGTCAAACGATGCGATGCGTGGTAAAACCTAGGAAGGCCTTTTGTAGAAGGAGCCATGGCAGTTTTTGAGTTGATCCGACAGAGGGCATGCATGCTTAGAGAGTTCAACGACCTGTCGCACGATACTACTAAATTAAATCCTGACAAACATAAAAAGTACTAAGAATATATAGACTACCTGAATTTTACATGCACAGTTAGTGTTCTCTTATGATAGTACCTATATAGTATAAAATTATGCATGCCGACTGTCGGGACAGGTCAACTCAAAGCTGCATTGATTCTTTCTTCAAAAGGCTTTTCCAGACTTTGCCCTGCATTGTGAGACTCGCATAATAAATTAATAGGTACAATCTGAATACAATCTTATGTCTGGACTTTAAAAAGAGACCATGACCCCTGAGTTTCTTTCGGCATTTCTCCTCGGGATCAGTCACTTTGGAAATGCCATTAGGGCCATTTAGTTAAAAAAAAAATGTCATGTAAAAGTCAGTGTCAGTGTTGTGTGTGTGAAGATCTACTTAAAGAAATAAATATCATTTCATTTATAACCATAGCCTTTCACCACCCAAGAGACAGCTCGATTCAGCTTTTGTCCATTTAAAACACCAATTTTGCATGAGATCTTTCTAATTAATTATGCTCATTTGAATTTAGAATTATTAACACAGTACTGGCAATTAGTGGTGACAATAGGCAACGGGTACGATACGATACGGTGCCCACATTTAATTGAAAAAAAATAAAAACAAAAACCAATCAACTCGATGACGTCATCTCAGTAAATGAATTCATTGAAATAGCTTTTTTTATAAAAAGAACACGTCATACTGTGTCTAGTGGAAATGAAAAACAAATGGTTTCAATGAAACTGATGACTCGATATTAGGGAGCTCTTGGAAAGCTCGCTGAATTAGCGTGGTAAGTAGTTTCTTGAAAATAAAAGCGTAGGTACCTTTGAAAAAATCTCGTTTCTCCAGTTATGTTTAACTTTCATGTATTGGTGACCGAACTTATTGCCGCTGACCGGCCATAAATTTCGACTCCGGACTGATACTGAAAAAGTTCAAATAGAAAAACCTATATCATTTTGTCTGTCCCGGGAATCGAACTCAAGACCTCATGTTTCGCAGTAGTACCCTTGTGACGAACAAGGCTGTCGAGGCGTGAGTATCTAATCACTACTTTAAAAGATATGTTAAATAAAACTGTAAATAATGTATTGTGGGCATCGCCCAAGTTTCCACGGCGTGATTTTTACAAAATGTCACTGCATCTATTTTATCAGTTTTTGCCTTTTTTTCTATGCTTACTATTAGTTCTTTTTTTAAAGAAAATAAATTAAAACCAAAGAATATGTTAATGTTTATAATGATGTAACAAAATAATGTGCAACCTGCATGCACATAGTGTAAAGAAACGGTAACACTTAGGGACCGTTTGTAAAGTGACTTATTTAGGTGCTTTTCACCATATTTTTTAAATAATGTATTGAACACTTACTCCTTCACTATCAAGGGTAAGAATAACGCTATTAGCATTAACGCCGTCCATTGTAACACCTTTTACAGTAGCTCTTAATGTTTTCAAAGCGTATAATAAAGGGTATCCTATTAAATTCAGTAGAAGGTAAGTGTCTAGCATTATCGATCAAGACTATTCCCTATCCGCGAGCATACGAAACACGCCAGTCTACCCATGCATTTGACAAGCGTTAACAAGCTACCTGCCGACAAACAAACAAAAAAACAGAAAGGTTGTGTGCCACTACCCTTTGAACTATAGAGTTTAAGTCGTGAACTGCCAGTTGATTTAACTTACACAGGGGTCAAAAAGAATTGTAAATGTTTTGAAAACAACTTGTGAACGATATTGTTTGTAGTCAACAAGTTTGGGCATAACAAACATAATATCAGTAAGCAGTGATAGCCTCGCCCATCATTACATGGAACTTGAACATAGCTGGCGAAATGTAGGTGCAGTATAGATACACGTCTACCTAATCCTTTGAGGATTACAGTGTGTGTATGTGTGTGTAGAATCTAACTCGCCACTCTCCAAACACACTGCCGCATGAGCAAGTAAAGTGTAGTCGATTCAAATGAGCTTCCGTAGATGCATATCTTAAACTTTACCTGACAATTTACAAAATAGATCTTTCGAAAAGCAATTTACATAGTGGGTTAATAGTTATTGCTTAGTACGCCACACGCAACGGATAATACGATTAATATTCATTAGTTGTTACAAATCGATTCCCAACTTAATTGTTTTAATCGATATTAAGTGTTTGACAATGACCTCAAATGTGTTCTGTTATTATTTAAGTTTGGTTGTAAAATGATTAAGATATCAGTAGGTTTTAAGAACTATGTTGGGGTCGGCTGCAAGCCTAACCAAGAGCTTTGAAAAAAAACACATTTTCATTAACGATAACGAAGTTCGATGAATCCGAAATGTATGGAATTTAGCATTACGAAAGCTTATGCTTATTCCATACATTTCGGATTTATGCAATGATATACATATATGTGACTTTGTCTAGGACTTCTGAGAACCAGAGTTTCCTTTTAACGAAAATTGAGCGCATTGTTTAGTGTGAGATTGAACTAGAATTGAATTGAACTTGAAATGTTATACTATTTAGAAGTTACTTCGCGCCTTGTTGATTATAGAAATCATTTGGCATGGTGCCAAAGAACCGTACCTACCTACAAAATACATCCGTGTTAGTTGTTTTGTTCCGCAAAGTTCTATCGCGAAGTAACATAAACTCTTGATATCATTATCAAATTTAATAAAAATAAAACTCATCTACACAAAATTATTTTTAGAATATACTAAATCTGAAAAGGGTAAGTGGAAACGACTGGAGGGATCGCCGTCAAATGCATAGTACTCGCAATGGGCGTGTGTATGTGACTACATGTAAATGAATCAAGAGAAGTATGGAATAATCGAAGCGATGGGCGCATTGCAGTTTCTGCCTTTCCAAAGGTTGTCTGTAAGAGATCGCTTTTAGCGATAAGGCCGCCCATTGTAACACCTTATGTACCCCTTAAAGTTATTATTTGTAAGTTTTTATGGTGTACAATATAGAGTATTCTATTCTATTCTATGGGGAAAAGGCGTGATGTATGTATGAAAACGGGTTGTTGTACTCATCTCTTTCTAAGAGAAAACTAGTAGTTAGTATAAGTAACAAAAATAGTTTAAGTAGGTTTCATTCACTCTTCCTTCTTCGTCCAGGCGGTCTTTCTTTGGAATGCGTTACCTTTGAACTTCAGGATGGCAACCAGTTTGTTCACATTTAAAATGAAGGCACGTGGGCACATTCACAAGGAGTTGGCAAACTTAGGTATCTTGAAGTTAAGTTAGCAGATTAATATTTCTCCAGCAATATATCTTTTTTTTCTTGACATCGCTTGTATTTGGTATTTTATATAATATGTCTATGTATTTATTGTAAATTATTATTGATTTGACTTTCTTGTTTTTGTTATCTTCTTGCGCCTACCATGTTCTGTGTCTGCATCGTCTAAAGGTAGACTGGTAGAAAATGCATAAAGCATTAAGTGCGCCTTTGTACAGTGTCTTTTACTAGTGCATAAAGTTTTAATAAATAAATAAATATGGATTCTGATAAGTACCTACAACTGCTTCTACCACTTTGCGGGTTTACTAAAATTAATGTTGCCCAATGGCATTATAAACAAAAAGGTGTAGATAGGTTACCTAAACAACATTCGATCTTCAAAAACGACACACTAACGCACGCACGCGTCCGTTGACGGTGCGATGCGACACTGAGGTCAAGTGTGGCTAGTTAGCCACAATTTAACGTGTCGCTTGCTGAGCTCTTATAACCTATATTTTTTAAGTCGATAAGCTGTTTATTTTTAAGTTGACTACATGAGTAAAAACTTAAGTAGACACCTACTTCGTTTTTATAATACAACTTTGTAAAGGTCATTAATATTCATAGAACTGGAACATTCATCTGTTACAAGTGTATTATAGTGTTTTAATTTTTCAGAGTATGTGTGTCCTTGGTTGTATAACCCTGACCGGTCGGTTCAGCGGTGAGTCGACCCGACCTTGACTGATTAACTAGATAAGAGTATGGCACCCATAAAGTGAGGGCGTTTATGTAAAACACAATAGTTTGATTCTTAGAAGTTTCGTGTTTTACTACAACGTACTGCTTATCCCTTTCGCAGTACAGAGACTACATTCATTTCGGAGCTAGAAAAAATGAATGAGCCCTGAAGGTGATCACTTAAGATCCTTAACTTAGGCTATTTTACATCAAGAACATATTTTCAAAAAAACTAACAGGTGAAAAATAACTCCAGTTTCGGAAGTCTGTGGCTTTGGTGGTTTTGTTTTGTTCATTATTGGCCACCGACTTCCGAAACTGGAGTTATTTTTCACCTGTTAGTTTTTTTTTAAGAAGTCGGTTGTTTTTTTTGTAAAAAAAATTTTATTTTGTAATTTTTAGTTTCTTTGTATGTAAAGAAAGTCTTTCAAAACTTGAAAGAATCATTGAAATTGGATAACGATTGCTAAAGAAGTTCTATCTCTAAACATTAATCTGTACATCTCTGCCGGCCCCTTTTAAAATAGAATGGCGTAATGTTATGTTGTGGAAATACAAAAGCTCAGCATAGACATCTGACTATAGCAATCGCGAATAATTTGCTGTTATGCGTTGAAGAGTTCCGTTGCCTGTCTTCTTCATCAGTTTTTCTTCACCAAATGTTACTTTCTAAATGAAAATGCTTGATTTGTTACTAAAAATGTTGAAATCGGTGCGTGTGTGCCTATATTTTTTGAGGAGTTCCCTCAATTCCTCGAAGATCCCTCATCAGATATGAGTTTTGATACAAATGGGACCAATCTGTTAGTATACCCTATCAAACAAAACAAGAATTTTGAAAATCGGTCCATAAATGACGGAGTACTGAGGTAACAAACCCTAAAAAAAATAAAAAAAATAAAAAAAAAAAAAATATATACAACCGAATTGAGAACCTCCTCCTTTTTTTGAAGTCGGTTAAAAATAAATAATATTGCATTCACAGATTTCTCAACAAACATGGGTACATGAACAAGGAATCGAAGCATCAATCACATATAAATGATTTGATTTGATTTGAAGCAACTAAAACATAAGCACTCACTATTTTGATTCTACTAATCGATAGGATTATTGTTCAGAATAAAAACTCTCTAATTAACATTTGCTCTTAGAAATAAAACGAATTATGAAATCACATCTATAATAATAATAATTATTTTATTTATCATCAACTGCAGTTCCGCACCACAAACGAAATAAACGTTAAAGATATGTGTAAATAATCATTAATTTTGCTATCATTTATAAGTATTCGATGTTATCAATTAAACAATTTTCCTATATAATAACTGATTTTAGCAAAAGTCGGAGAACCTTTAATAAATAAATATGGCGGTTTGACATCGCTCAAGTTACGTTCGCACAGGTTTTTTTAAATAATTTGGCAGCAGTTGGAAATAGAAAAGGATTCCCACCACTCCGCCCCTCTGTTGAGTCAGTCTGAGCACCGGACTCGTACCGGCAAAATTATTATCTATAAAAAATCTGTCAAAACACGTTTTTAATTTTTCGATTGAAAATTTGGCCCTAAGGCCGGCAATAAACGGACTGCTCGAGCAGTTACCTAGTGATCAACATACACGGACCACTCTTGCAGTCAAGAGTCAACAGCTTGAGGCTGCCATTGATAACTGCTCGAGCAGTTAGTTTAACTGCTCGAACAGTTGGCAATTTCAAATCAGTATCATCATAGATTTTTGGAGGAAGCACTTCTGCTGCTTTTGCTCAGAAAATTGGGGGTTCATCCAATATTAGAAACACAACATTATAATGGAGAATTTCATCGCTTGTTTTTGGAACTAAGGAATGAAGAGTGCGGGCGGGGGTAGCTGCGCGAGAGTAGTCGACAGCTCGAGCAGTCAGTGTATGCTTGACCGCACGATGAAAATAAATTCACCGTGCTGTCGACCGCCCGAATCAGTTGCAACTGCTCGAGCGGTTCGTGGATGTGCGTCCATAGAACTCTGCAGTTCACTGAGCAGTCGCAGCTTGAAGCTGTCGCCCCTGGACTGCTTCAAGCGGTCCGTGTATTGCCGGCCTTAGTCTTGTACAAATTATTTTGGAGATTGTAATGTTGTCTTTACATTGTGATTTTACTTACATTTTTGTGCATTGTTTAACCTGAAATTTTAAAGCATTCACCCTCCCTAGGTAGCTACATGCTCATTACTTGGAGGCAAAGCATACCTTTTGTCTTATATTATCATATTTATTATTTAAGTTTTTCTATAAATTATGTTTGTTTACATTCGTAATGTCTGCTAGTGACAGGTCTAGTTTTATTTTTAATTTGTCTGGAGCTAGTTGTAGGTCGTATATGTAAACCACATCGACCTCATTATTTTTCTTTTACTTTGCTTTGTATTGTGTTCTAAAACCTTTCATTGTAATGTTGTCTTTACATTGTGATTTTACTTACATTTTTGTGCATTGTTTAACCTGAAATTTTAAAGCATTCACCCTCCCTAGGTAGCTACATGCTCATTACTTGGAGGCAAAGCATACCTTTTGTCTTATATTATCATATTTATTATTTAAGTTTTTCTATAAATTATGTTTGTTTACATTCGTAATGTCTGCTAGTGACAGGTCTAGTTTTATTTTTAATTTGTCTGGAGCTAGTTGTAGGTCGTATATGTAAACCACATCGACCTCATTATTTTTCTTTTACTTTGCTTTGTATTGTGTTCTAAAACCTTTCAAAATTCAATCATCTGTCATTCTGTCCATTTACCTTGGAGCCAGGTGGAATTTGGCAGTCTTCGTTTGGAGCTGAAAGGCTTAGCAAGTCATATTAGCTGCGGGTCTAATACTTATGGCCTCTCTGTCCTCCGGCCCTCTAAACTAACGTCCTCCGCCTCCTCTGCAGAAGTCTGAAGCCTAACGTCCCTCGGCCATTACTAGAGCCGAGAGGACCACCTCTGACGGCCTCCTCCTCCGCTACTGAAGACTCAAGCCTGACGTCCCTCGGCCATTACTAGAGCCGAGAGGACCACCTCTGACGGCCTCCTCCTCCGCTACTGAAGACTCAAGCCTGACGTCCCTCGGCCATTACTAGAGCCGAGAGGACCTCCTCTGACGGACTCCTTCTCCTGACGGCCTCCTCCTGCGCTGCTGAAGACTGAAGCCTGACGTCCCTCGACTATTCTACAGCAGAGAGAGTCACCTTTGACGGCCTCCGCCTCCTCTACTGAAGACCGAAGCCTGATGCCCCTCAGCCACATCTACTGCTGAGAGAGGGCCACCTTTTCTTCATTAATTTCATCCTTCATCTTTCATTCATCAGTTTTCCTCTCTTCTTTATCCTAGCTCCACTAGGTAGGCTTGGTATTAATAAATTCTTATTTATTCCCTCTAATCTTTTTCTACAACAGTGCTCTCCTCCTAGGTAGGTAGGTACTGTTACGTTACAAGATAGAGAGATAGAGATAATTAAACTATTGAGAATTTCTTTGGAAATTAAAGTTATTTACAAAAAAAAAGTGACCTATGATACTTGTTGAAAGCGAACTTCTCTGGCCTAATAATAATAATAGCCTAGGTAATCTTGTATACTAAATATTACATTTCATGGATATCTTGTAGGTACGGCAGACAAATATAATACCTTGAAAAAAAAGTTTCTTGGAGAAATTAAACCAAAACTGGATCTTAGTTATCTGAATAAATAATTTTCAATTTCAAAAAACGTTTCCTTTAAGTAAATTGATCTATCTTATGGATTTGAAGTGGTTACTCTTCAAGGCCCATTGATATTTTCCCTGTGTTTATCATTGTCATTATTTATTTATTTCCTAATTTAATGTAGACAACGTTTATTTAATAATAATAATAAATGAATGTGCGCGAGATAAATGTATATTTTAACGACTATTTCTAAATTGCGCGCATTGATATGTATTTAATACAAAGCATTAATAATTATGGGGTCCGAGTGCTCGTCTTCTTTACAAAGACATCTGCAAACGTTTAGTTGACGCTTCCCGTGACCCAAGGGCTGGCCTCTACTTTGGCCAGAGGCTAAGCATTGCCATTCAACGTGGCAATGCCGCCAGTCTTTTGGGCACTTTACCAGCTGGCAGCGATGCAGAAGAATTTTTTGACGCTTTGTAGTTATCTATTGTTAGTTTTAGTTATTTATTTATTTTAAGTTTTTGTTATGATTAAATACTTATAGTTTGAATTATTGAATAAAAATATACAATAAGCATTAATTGAGACTGACTGTTTGAAGTTTCACTGCCAATTGTTCCAACATACTGACAGTTCCTTGAAGATATAGCAAGGAATTCTAGCTAATAGCGTGTTCTAGCTCTAATCAATAATGGACCATCCAATGTCATACACCACCAAATGTAACGTGAATAAATGTTTATTAAGAAGTGAATTATTGACTAATTATTTAATTGAGTTTAAAAGTGGTCAAGCTTTTCAAAGCTACGAAACATAAAGTAAAATCAGACAGAAAGGAGACTGAAACGAATACATACAAACTTGGGCCCAGTTGTAAAAAGATGAAATTGGTATCAATGAATAGCTTAGCTATATGTTAACAACCTTTCACTGAAAATCCTACGCATTTTGTCAATCTGAGAACAGAGATATAAGAGATTAAACAAAAGTCAAGCCGGCGGTAAAATCCAAAATAACAATTCCAAGTCAAACGAGTGAGCAATCTTCGGTGTCAAGTGTGAAAGCAAGTTCGTAAAAAATGAATAATAAACGGAAAAGCACTCAAAACGCATCGGAAAACACGAAATGAGAGAGCAAACAAGAGCAGAGCAGTCGACAACTGTCTAGTGTCAATGTCAGTCAGCTGTCATGCCAGTGACATAAATAGACTAACAATTCGACTGCTCTTAATCGATATGAAATCGATAATCATTAATATTGTTGTTTTAGTAATTAATTGATATTTTATTTATTAATATGACTGTAATTATATACGCTATATTGCATATAATTATATTAAGTGCATTTAATTACTTTGAGTTGATAATCTCTTCCAATGGTTTTATTTGCATAACTGTGTAATCGATTACTTAATCGATAATCTCAGTAAAACCGTCTATCTCATATTTCTTCACTTCCAGATTGAGAATTGAGGTGATTTTTCATATTCTAAGAAAAAAAAACATGCCAATGTTTTTAGACTTTATCTCAACTTATTACATTTGGGCCCACCATTTTCCATCTCCTTTTCAACTGAGGTGTCCGTCATCATGTCATTGTACAAAACCAAATTATGTACTGAACTGATGGCATCAGGTTGTACGTCAAGACCCTTTCCGCTCAGTATAGATACTCCCAGCAGTATTCTAATCAAAACACCAAATCTCTAAACACAAAACAACCTTTATCGGTAACTAAGTCCGCCAAACGAAGGCCACTTTACCCAGAACGCCAATATATGCCATCCGTACGGGTATATTTTGCATAATGCAGTCTATTTTCGTACGGGCCTGCCAGTAAGTGTATCGAGAAGACAGAGGCATTTCAAGAAAGTTGGAAATAGTTTAAGGTGAACTAGGCCAGGGGCGAGATGCGAATCGATAGGTTACTTTCTAATGCACCATTGATATTATTATTTATGCCTGGTCAAGGACTGAAAAAGAATAAAATTAGATTCACGTGTAGGTATGATAGGTATAGGTTTGTTCTCAATAAAATAGAACTTGTCACTTGCTTATACAGTACCTACTACTCATGTCTTATTACAAAAAAGTAAGTACAAAACCTACTGAATAATTATACTTAAGATATTTTTAAAAGATATGAAAGAACTTATAAAACCTTTTAAATTAAAAAAAAAAACACTAAAAAATATGTATCATTTTCAGTCTTCTATTAATGTAGATGATTTTATTTTTCTCTCTTCTAAAATGTTACAACTTACTACCAAACCGATTACAATCAAACTCAAACAAAAAAAGAATTTTCCCATCGGTCTTTAAATGGCAGAGTTGTGAGGTAACACATAAAACACTGCTGAGTTGAGAACCTCCTCTTTTGAAAGTCGGTTGAAAACAAAACATGTCACTAATTACCTACTTGAAAACAATACTATCTATGTCTATGTGTGTCTATATGTCTTATTACAAAGAGTTCTACATCATTAATGGCAGACTAATTAACTCTTCCACAGTCATCACGCGTCACGACTACATGAAAAAAATTAAGGGAGTGTATGTAATCTAGAAGAAAAAGTGTTCCTAACTTGATTGAGACTCCTATGATAAGCTGTATCTCTGAAAAACATATACAGAGTGCCTCATTCAAATCGGTCAGTATGGGAAAGTCTGAAACTATAAGACATACGAAGATCTGTTCTTAGGAACCATGTCATCGATTTTAATAACAAGAAAAACTGCATTTATACATTTAAAAAAAAACATCTGTACTCCGTTCGGGAATCGAACCCGGTTATTTTGAAAAAGAAAACATACACTATTTCTATTTAGATATAGATTGTGGAAGTCTTAGGCAGTAAATTTCTGTATGAAACATGATGTCTAAAATAAATAAAATGCATTGTTTCCACATACTTTAATTTATTTCAGTAGGTGCTCGAAGTGACCACCGCTTTTTTTCAATAGTATATCTGACGGAAGATGCGTCGCGTATTATCGGTCGTGTAACGCCAGAACACATAAATATATATTGAAACATTCAACCTTTCAAACTAAACCAATGATGCGTTAGTGCGATGAGGTACATTGGCGCATCTTCAGTCAGAAATGTACCCGGTACCGACCCTTAATCATTAGTTTGCGACGGTAAACTACTTTAAAAATCTGTTTCACAACAAACTAACTTCAACCACAGTATAAAACTTTAAAAATGACCAATAAAGAGTACTACCAGGCAATTTCATTTCCACAACTATAATTTTGTCGTCAAGGTTGAGGCATTAACGAGCTAAGAGCGTAACTTGAAATGACTTGGTATAAAACCCGTGATACACAAGCCAAGCAAGTATCCAAGTACGAGACCAATTAAAAGTTGTTTGCACACAAAAGTATATAAAAAAACAACGCCTGTAATCCCAGAATGGCTAGGCAGAGGTGTACCTGGTAGTAAAACCCACATTTCACCTGTTATATTTAAGTCCCATGTAATAGGGGGCGAGCCTATTATCATCAATCAAAATCAGGCACACATCCAGGCACCGGGCTGCTACTGAGAGATTCCAGATGAAAAAACTCAAGAACGCTTTGCCTAACCCAAGAATCGAACAGCTGAGCATGAGGTTCCTTATGCTCAGCTGTAGACCAACGAGGCAGTCTAAGTATATATTATTAATAATAATAATAATCTTTATTATGAACATCTCACAGGGTATCTTCGAGGTGAGACCCTGACCTCCAAACTAGTAAAAATACTGTATCTTGAAGGTCTGAATTATTATAATAATTATATTTTATTTATTATTTTATATTATTTATTTCTTAACAATATTGGTAGCACAAAGAAAAGTAGCTAGGCAAGAAAAGTAAAAATAAGTAACACACACAGATAGAGAATTTAGCAAAAGGCTTTTAAGTTTAGTAACACTGGTTGGTTGGTTATATGTCCCACTGCAAGGCAAACACCTTCTTTCCCTGTTTCTACTTTTCCTCGTCTGATGTGAAAACAAAAGATTAGTGCACGAGACTAATCTGTTAAGAAGTCCAGCTCATCGCGCTATTACTTTCTGGGTCTACCATGAGGTCGCTTCCTGCCACTTAGGACCCACTAAGTAATTGCTTCTCTGAAAATTTGGCCAGACCAGTGCCACTTTTGTGCAGCGGGACAGTGGGAACGAAGTGCATTTTTTTAAATTATTATTATTGATAGGCACGCTTTGACCACTATCTCACCTCATGGTAAGCGATGATGTGGTCGACGATGAAGCACGCCTGCCTTGAAGTAACCTGTTCACTCTTGACCTAAAGACCCCTAGTTACCCCCCTAGGCACGCAAGTAGCTTGCATACTTTTTATCTACTTGCATACTCTTGTAGAAGTAACTGGCATTTGTGTTCCCGTCTTAATAGTCGTAGAAATGAATGCATTATAGTTGTTTTACAAATTCTTGTACAGTTACGAGCAATAATATGTGTACTATGTCACATTTTCTAAAATATCTTAACTTCTACCGTTCAAAAATATGTGTACGATATTTTCTTCTAAATTATCGTAATATCTAATATATAAAATTTTCGTGTCACAATGTTCGTTCCCATACTCCTCCGAAACGGCTTGACCGATTCTCATGAATTTTTTTATGCATATTCAGTAAGCCTGAGAATCGGCTACTATCTATTTTTCTAACCTCTAACGCCCGATATTAATATTCTATCTCAATCCAAATCCCGATCCTTTGTTTTTAACGGCTGCTTCTGATTGGACATCTTTAAGACTCGGATAGGCGAATTCGGTCGTTGATTGGTTACAGACAAAGATCGGGATCAAGATAGCAACCGAGATAGATTATTAATATCCAGCGTAAGTGATAAGGGGTGTTCACCCCAAATTTTTATTTTTTATTTTTTTGATATTTTTATTTTTTTTATTATGTGGCATCAAAAAATACATACTTACAACTCTAAATTTGCTCTTTTTTATCACCAACCCTTGCTTTTTAATAGTCATTTTCGTAATTTTATCATTTTCTATCCCGCTCGATAACATCAATCAAATCACTTGGTAAGTTATCCCCGCCATGTGTCTACCGGTGTCACTTCTCACCCTGTAAACAGCACGGAGTAGGGATGTTACCTCTTTTTCGGCTATTATTAGCGTTTATGCTTCAAGCGTAGTAGTTAAACATTTTTACTATCTCAGTGTAACTCTCATATCAAATATATTCTCGAGTAACTTTATTATTTATTTATTAATCTATAATATAAAATGAATCGCAAAATGTGTTGGTAAGCGCATAACTCAACAACGCCTGGACAAATTTGGCCAATTCTTTTTTTTATTGTTCGTTGAAGTTCAAAGATGGTTTTTACGGCGAGAAAAATTCGAATAATTGCCGGAAAACCCCTAAAACAGCCCTTTTCTTTTTCCCATACAAACGTTTTCTATCTAAAATGAGCTTTATTGCTATTATATTAAGTTTATATTGAATTACAAGCACTCATTGTTTAAACAATGTAGGTATGTTCCTAACGTCAAAGAGTCAATTTGCACATTAAAAGATATACGGAGCAATCATAACCAATTTGGTGGTGCAAAGATTTTATTAGCAGGAGATTTTCGTCAAACATTGCCAGCTGATGAACTCAATGCATACCTAAAGTCCTCCAATTGTGGAAACATGTCAAAGTACTTTATTTTAGCAAGAATATGCATGTCAAATTGCAAAATAACCAATCTGGAAACATATTTTCTAAACAACTCATTGACATTGGTAGTGGCAAATTTCCTATATAATAGACATGTTGACTGGCTGCATTAACATTTCTCAAAGTTTTAGTCAGTTAACTCGATCAAAAGATGAACTTATCCAGAAGGTAATAAAAAATAATAAAAAGATATCTGGTGTTTCCAGATGTTTCTCAAAATTACAGGAACCATGATTGGTTGAGCGAACGAGCTATATTAGCTGCAAAAAACATAGATGTAAATGAATTAAATTTAAAAATGCAAGAACAAATTACAGGCGAATCGAGGATATATAAATCAGTTGATTCGGCTACTAACCAAGATGATGTAGTGAACTATCCACCAGAATTTTTAAACTCGCTGGATTTGCCAGGATTGCCACCTCAATCTTCAATTAAAGGTTCGATCGGTAGTTATAATGTTGCGAAATATCAACCAACCGCGTCTTTGCAACGGCACACGGTTAGCGATAAAAAAAATACTAAACAACGTGATAGAAGCAACTATACTGAAAGGAAAGTATAAAGGAGAAGACGTTCTCATACCGCACATCTCAATTATTCCGAATGATGTGCCGTTTGACTCTAAACGACTACAGTTTCCAGTTCGGCTTGCTTTTGCTATGACCATAAACAAGCCCCAGGGGCAATCATTAAGTGGTGGTATTAATCTGGAAAACCCATGTTTCTCACATGGTCAATTGTATTTTGCCTGTTCCCGTGTTGGAAAACCATCAGATTTGTTTGTCTATGCGCCAGATAATCAAACAAAAAACATCGTATATCACAAAGCACTACAATGAAAATAAAACTGATTTTTGTTAATAATTATGATTCACATGATTAACAATAAAGGGATTACTTATTTTTAAATGCTTATATATGTTTTATTTAATTATATTTCTTATTCACAATGCCCTATCACCAGGGTGACGGTTCTGTTCAGGAGATTTTTTTGCCCCGACTATATAATATGTAGGAACAAAAAAATTTCTCATTACAAATCATTTTGACAGGAATTTATTGCAATTTAATTAGGCAGTACGAAGTCTGCCGGGTCAGCTAGTATCTTATATAATTTAAAAGAAAAGGTCGTACACAAATTTATGAATGGTAGACGTTAAGATACACACATCAAAAGTGTCTAGGGATCAACATATATTTTTGCAATAACTTTTCTCCTGATTGATATTAATTAAAATTTTCTTTAAGGATTCATCAAATAAAGTGTTTTCGTTTGTCACAGTAACGATAAACCAAGTCACCTTTGCATTAATAAAGAAATTTGCCATTTTCCTAATAAAGGGATTTTTGACATTTGAACCACTAACATTAAAGTTCGAAAAAAAGACTGAAATAACAGTTTTCTTTAAAATTTTACTGGGTAACTTAAACAATTAATAATCCGTGTTTCTACCGCGAACACTAACAACACAAGAACATCGGTTTGGCATACTCAAAATGAGTTCATCCAAATCACGCTGTGGAATGGCCGCCCATGTTCGTTGCAACAACAAAAAAAGGTCTTCTTGCGACTGGATACCCTCCATATTCGGCAGAGCTCTTCTCTGTAGCATATCCCATGCATGCTCAATCGGGTTCAAGTCTGGCGACTGAGCAGGCCAGGGCAGGACATTGATGTTAGCTGCGGCGAGAGTCTGTCTTACAACTCTTGCGGTGTGCGGTCGTGCATTATCATGCATTAACTGAAATAAGGGACCGATTTGCACTTGTAGAGGAACGATGACGTCTGATACAATCGTCTCAGCATAAATTTGAGCGTTGAGGTTGCCTCTGATCCAAATCAACTCAGTTCTTCCGCCGATCCAAATACCCGCCCATACCATGATGGTTCCACCACTATAAGGATGGACTTCCTGGCAGGATTTTAATCGCTGTTGGCGTCCAGGGGTTCTCCAGTGTCGTATACGTCTTGTATCCGGTCTCATACCAAAACGAGACTCATCAGAAAAGCACACGAAACGCCATTGTTCTTCTGCCCAATTTCTGTGTTCAAGAGCCCATTGATATCGAATCCTACGATTGTGCATTGCTATAGGTGGTACCCGTAGCGGTCTTCGGGAATGAAGGTTCACTTCATGCAAGCGGTTTCTGACTGTTTGGTCGCTAATTAAGTTCCCTGAAGAGTGATGAAGCCTCACGAGTTGTAAGACAGACTCTCGCCGCAGCTAACATCAATGTCCTGCCCTGGCCTGCTCAGTCGCCAGACTTGAACCCGATTGAGCATGCATGGGATATGCTACAGAGAAGAGCTCTGCCGAATATGGAGGGTATCCAGTCGCAAGAAGACCTTTTTTTGTTGTTGCAACGAACATGGGCGGCCATTCCACAGCGTGATTTGGATGAACTCATTTTGAGTATGCCAAACCGATGTTCTTGTGTTGTTAGTGTTCGCGGTAGAAACACGGATTATTAATTGTTTAAGTTACCCAATAAAATTTTAAAGAAAACTGTTATTTCAGTCTTTTTTTCGAACTTTAATGTTAGTGGTTCAAATGTCAAAAATCCCTTTATTAGGAAAATGGCAAATTTCTTTATTAATGCAAAGGTGACTTGGTTTATCGTTACTGTGACAAACGAAAACACTTTATTTGATGAATCCTTAAAGAAAATTTTAATTAATATCAATCAGGAGAAAAGTTATTGCAAAAATATATGTTGATCCCTAGACACTTTTGATGTGTGTATTTTAGAAAATGAGACAATGTATACATACATATTATTGCTCGTGACTGTACACATGCTTAAGGTAGTTTAAGCATAAATGGTCCCTACAGTTACCACCTGGAGGGAATGCAATGCATATCAGCGTATAATCGCACGCCATATGTAGGTGCGTCGCTTCCATAAAGATATGAGACTTATAGGTATTGAATTAAAACGTTGTGTGCAATCCGAGTTTTAATGGTATCATATAGTTCTACGTGCTATGGAGCGCAGTATTCTGGGTGTCAAACTCACAGATCGTGTTCGAAACACCACACTGCGCTCCAAAACACAAATAGTCGACTGTGCACGAAAGGCTGCTGATTGCTGAACTTAAATGGGACTGGGCAGGACATGTCTGCCGCATGCCGAACGAGCGATGGGCTCGTTAAACCCAGAATTGGTGCCCTACAGTGACACGGGGCCGCGGCAGACCACGAAGGAGATGGCGGGACGACCTGGATGTCTTCCTTGAGAATTGGAGAGAGGTGGCGCAGAATCGCGACCGATGGAAGGAATGGAGGGAGGCCTTTGCTCAGCAGTGGGACAATTTGGGCTAAATAATAATAATAATGATAATAGTTCTAAATAAGTTTTTAACCTTGTGTACGGGAATTTGTGTAAGGAGATAATTTGAAAGCAGGATTGTAACAATAATAACGGTTTATTTCGTGAAATGACTCTAAATACAATGATAGATAAAACGTTGGTGAAACTAATCAAAAGGAACATAGTGTTTTTATCAGGCAGCCTTTAGATGGACAGACTTTGTTTAGGACACTTTAACGCGTCGCTCATTCATCCATAATTTTCAATGGGTAGGAATAAAACGAGTGACTGTAAATTACAATTTTAAGTGTCAAAATTAATTAATTTGGGTTATATAATTACTAAGTGAGCGACTGACTGTAAGTGACGAAAAATCAACAGAATAGTATCTTACAAACATTAATTTGAGTTACTTAAAATACAAAATGAGCAGCTTCATAATATTTGAGCGACTGCATTGCAAAAAAGGGGCATCTGGCGCTCGGCGGCGGTTGCGTGGTCACAGTTCTAACCTAACCTAACCTAGCCGTTTCCATTTTGAGTAACTGTTTTGTTCTATCTTAATATTGAAGTTGCCCTCTCTGTATTTCCAGTCGCTCACTTAGTAATGTAGTCGCTCGGATAAAATTTTAATATATGAAATGGATTTATCACAATCCACTTTTTGTAAGCTTGTTCTGGATTTTATTATTAATCAATATTCGTCGTTAGTTTAGTTAATTTTTCGCTTACTCAAATTCATATCGCTCAAGTTATTAATACAGTATGTCATCATCGGTCGCAAAGCTTTTTTTTAATCGCTCGTTTTATAATTCCCCATTTTCAATTGATATTTACTAACCGAGATGGCTTTGTAAAACAAAACACATTTCAATTGGGGCATTAGGTATTTACAGAAATACACGTAAACGTCAATAAATACACACCCGTAAAGTGTTAGCAAATAAAAAGGGTGTTCAGAAATTCGGTGCCCTTTAAATAACTAAAAGGCTTTGCGTAGCCAATCTGTTGCGTAAACATAACAGTTTCTCGGTAAAATAAACTTCGAGTAACGGGGAAGGGTTTGTGGTAAAGCAACCTTTGTCAAAGTCGGTCTCTGGGTGGATGACCATCGATGGCATCAAAACTTCTTCGCGCCGCCGCGTAAAGCGCGTTAAAGCGTTAATCTCGGCTGACATTAGTAGATCTTTGACAGAAGCTATGGGTAGTCTGAAGCTTGAAAGTCTGACAACCAGTTTAATAAAGAGTTTCGTGTTGCCCAGTGACTAATTTCTGGAGATCAGACAGACAGTGGCTCCATGTAATATAGTGGTATTCAGCTTCATACAGTTAAACTGGAAGCCGACTCCAACATAGTAGCGAAAAGCCTAGTTAGATGATGATCTGAATAATTACGAAGAAATATAAAATAAAGGAATTATCATGTTCCTAACTGTTTACTTATTTATATTTTTTTTACTGCCACGTTTGTCTCGTAAGTAGTAAGCATTAATGACTGATTATTTGACTGGCTTGTTGGTCTCGTAGTTAGTGACCCTGACTGCTATGCCGAAGGTCGTGGGTTCGATTCCCACCCAGGAGAAATGTTTGATCATTTGTTCTGTGTCTGGGTGTAATTTATCTATAATATGTATTAGAAATATATAAGAATGTTTATAAGCTGTTTAGTACCCATAATACAAGCTCTTAGCTTAGCTTGGGACTAGATGGCGTTGTGTGAAAAAGTTGTGGAATATTTATATTTGTGGTATATTTATTACTGGATCAGAATCAGAATCAGAATCAGAATCAGAATCAGAACTTCATCAGATCATTAGGTTCTGGGTTCGATTTCCGGGTTGGGCAAAGTATTATTAGGTTTTCTATCAATAGCAGCCCGGAGATGGATCTGGATTTGTGCCCGGTTGTTGGCACGGGACTCCAACATAGCTGGCAAATGTATGTGTACCTACTATAGAAACACCCCTACCTATCTCTTTAGGAAATACAGCCGCAACGTTATGTTATTTTTTTATTAACAAAACATTTTACGACAGCGACAAGGAACTACGCTTGTAATAACTTGCGTGCAAGACTTTGGTTGTATTTAAAGGATTATGAATCAGTCAGGAAGCCATTAATTTCCAATATTTCCGACAAAGTTTGTCATGCGATATTTCATTTTAATGGGAGCCGTATTAATGTGGCCATTTCGAAAACGTTTTCGCTATTGATTTTAAAAATAGACATCGTAAAACATTAATATTTATATTATAAATATCATTTATTATTTCCGCGTTTATTTCACAGTTTTCATCGAATTCACGTAACCGGGTAACTTGCGAGTATGACTAGACGAACGTTAACGAAGTATGAAATAACTGTATTAGATTTCGTTCTGCAGTTTCTGCTTATTCCCATGGGAAAAAAGAGTGAATTTATGTAAGTAGAGTACAGACGTCATTACTGCCGTGAATCTGAATACTGACGTGCTATTGCTTTGTTTTGTGATGTATTTAATGTGTGCAATTTCTAATTTTATTGACTATAAAATTAATATATTAATGATCATCATGTCAATGATGATCAATAATACATTAATTTTGTCTTTTGTTACTTAATTTAATTTATGTTATTATTTTCTATTTTAATTTCTATTGTGTGGTTTATAATTTTTTGAATGTTGTTTGTTTTTAATTGAATTTATTGTTTTTGTAAAATTGTGTATGTGTGGACGGGCTATTCTATTCTATTCTGTTTTATTTATGGATTGTATGATCTCAACACATTATGGAATGCAAATAAAGATATGAATATGAATATGAATATGAAATAAACTTTTATTATTATTATATTATTATTATTACACATCAAGCTATCCAAAATTTTCTAATTGTACTTGGAAATGAACTTTACGCTCATGCTATAAAGTTCAAAACTATCAAGAAAATTTGACAGATAGTGTAATGTGCTGGCGACCGATTCATTAAAAGTTACTCCGTGAAAACTTGAGCAAAGTATCTATCAATGCATTAGTACGAAATGACGGCTCAAGTCGCCATCACTTCACATACCAATAAAATCACTGCTGGCCTTTGTTCGTAAGGGAATCTCGACTGTATGTTCGTACTAGCAGACGTCCCGCGGTTTCACCCACGTAGTTCCCGGTCCCGTGGGAATACAGGGGAAAAAAGTAGCCTATGTCACCCGGGGATAGTGTAGCTTCTCAACGGTGAAAGAATTTTTCAAATCGGTCCAGTAGTTTCGGAGCCTATTCAATGCAAACAAACAATCAAACATTTCCTCTTTATAATATTAGAATAGATAGATATAGATTACAAATCAGGTCATAAGAGTATGTAGGTAGGAACCGCCCTTTATTTTTTAAAACAGATTGGTTTATTAATCCCCTCGTAATACTTCGAATCAAAAGGTGGATATACTCCACAAAGTGATATGCAAATGTGTTGATGGCGGCACGCTACATTAGCATGTCAATTGCGGTTCACCAGTACAAAGCCATTTGTGTATTACTAATATATGCTGACATGCTTATGGTAGGAATATCGTGAAGTAAAATCGAACCTCTAATCGCGTAGTCTCGTATAGCAGTTTTACTTTTAGATAAACCTGAATAAGGGAGCCGATCGCCAAAACTTTACTTTTCGCTAGAATATACAAGAATGGCAGCTAATGCATTCATAGGGGTATTTTTGGCCTCGCACAAGTATTTTTTTTATTTGCTTTTTTAATTCTATTTTTATATTTTCCTTGATTTTATTTTTTTATTCTTTACTTTTAGTTTATTTTTTTTACTTACTACGCGTGTCAAAATACATGTTTTTCAATTCCTTTCATTTAAATCTAAACTTGGATCATACTCGTACATTGTAAGGAATAGGTATGAGAATATTTTTTTTATTAGAAATAGAAAATAAGCAAAACCGATTAATAATGAAAATGATAACCGCGCGTTTAGAATAATTTCGTGCTAATCGCACAAACATTTTTCTTGAGTCATGGGAATCGAAACCAGGACCTCCGGCATAGCAGACAAGGCCACTAACCACTAAACCACACAAATAATTGTCTATTTCTACATTTTTTTTTAAGTATGAGTACGAAACCGTTAATCTCATCGCTATTGGATTTTATAGCTAACTACCAGCCCCGGCAAGCTTCGTTCGACGTTTTTTTTTTCTTCAAAATAAAATACATAGTTTAAAATAGTTTCTCACACCCACTGAATAAACACATAAAATTTCATAAGAATCGGTCGGGCCGTTTTGGAGGAGTTTGGTAACAAACAATGAGACACGATATTTTTGTATATTACATGTCAACTTAAATCTAAACTTATGAATACATCCAAACATTAAACTTCACAAAACATTCTAATCTAAAAATAACTAATGTCTGTGTGCATGCTTCAATTTCATGTTTCCATTTATAGTTTTCAGTATGACATGAACAGCCAATATTAAAAAAAAGGTTGAAAATAATTGCGAACAATAGCGTTCGTGGAATCAATATAAGCGCGGCGTGATTACAGGTAATTTCAGCCAGTTGCAATAGATTGAATAAACTTTTTACAGTATATAAACTGTATATATAGGTTTGCTTGTACAGACGCCAGCACATCAAGTTACCCCAATGTGTCAAATTTCTTTGATCGTTTTTCAACTTTATGTTAAACAGAATGAGGTTCATATTCAATTGGGAAAATTTGGCACATGATGTGCTGGCGTCTGTACATTTTTTCTTCCATTCTATCCTGTCACCCGTCATGCTATCACTAATGTAAATAAATGAATAAATAAATATTCCAGAACTTTCACATAACGTCATCTAAAGCGAAGAAGAATCTCCCAAGCGGAGCTTGTGTTATGGGTACTAAACAACTGCTGATAAACGTACTTATATATATTTCTATAAATATAAAATAAATAAATAAATATTCCACAACTTTTTCACACAACGCCATTTAGTCCTAATTTAAGCTTGAGAGCTTGTGTTATGGGTACTAAACAGCTGATAAACATACTTATATATTTCTGAATACATACATATTGTAGATAAATTACACCCAGACACAGAACAAATGACCGTGCTCATCACACAAACATTTGGCCTGGATGGGAATCGAACCCACGACCTCCGGCATAGCTGTCAGGGCCACTAACTATTAGACCAACAGGCCAGTCAAACTTCCTTTTCTTTCATATCACTCTTTACATCATCCATCCATCTTTTCTTTGGCCTCCCTCTCCCTTTCCACCCATCCACATGTTTACTCGTAATAGGCTATTTGACAACATTTTAGATTTTAGTCCCTCATCTAGATTAATCTAATTAAAATATTCGGCACATATTTTTTCTTTTTTTAGGTAATCAAAAAATAACGGCGATACCTACATCGTGTCAAAATGTCGCATGACATCACTAGCCAGTACATTTTATCTATACTAATATTATAAAGAGGAAAAGTTTGATTGTTTGTTTGTTTGCATTGAATAGGCTCCGAACCTACTGGACAGATATGAAAAATTCTTTCACCGTTGGGAAGCTACGCTATCCCCGGGTGACATAGGCTACTTTTTATCCCTGTATTCCCACGGGAACGCGCGGGTGAAACCGCGTGACGTCTGCTAGTACTAGATAATGACGTTACAAGCCCCTTCTCCTCAACTTCAATGCGCTCAATCTAAGCAGTTTTCCATCAATTTGAAAAAAAGAAAAAATGTGTGTCGAATATTTTCTTGAAAGGACTAAAAACTAAAATATTCTTAAATAGCCCATTCTCTTAGTAATATGCGTTTCATCCCTCCTCTTTACATGACCATACCAAGACAAGTTCCGAGTTGAGCTCACGATTACTGACAAATGCTTGCACTGACTGATCTGGTCCCCTCATTCTGTGTGGTTCTTTCCTCAAAAGACCATTTCAGACACTAATCGGCATGGATCTTACATGATTTGACCAAGATAATGTCTGGACTTTAAAAGAGACTATGACCTCTGAGTTTCTTTCGGTGTTTCTTCTCAGAGTAGTCAGGTAGTGAAACTCCGATCTTATCTACTCGTTAAAAAAAATAGACGTGTAAAAGTGTTTGTGAAAACCTATTTACAGAAATAAATATTATTTATCATTTAACAAACTATTCCCTTTTAACTTTTCAGTACTGTCGCCACATTCAAACTTCCTTTGATATACATTTTTTTTACTATAACTTACACATCAAGCTATACATTTCCAGTTTACGCTGACCTCGCATTGTACTTAAACCCTATACTATGCGAGATCAGATTATACTGGAAATGCTATATGCTTGATGTGTAGCCGTGTGCTACCTGCGATATTATTTTTACAGCTTCATAAAAACTGGGTTAGCCAAAGGCTGTTAAACACCGAAGATTTCTCCGATGACATTTTGAGGTGTCATTTTGAAATAAGTGTAATTTTTAGTAGGTTTCTATAGTAGGTGTTAATTTTATGGTTATCGTTTTTCATTTATAAGTAGGTACAAAATTTGATCGTGTAAAGTGACCTGACCAATAAAACTTTTTTTTAAGCAATATTTTGATTCATTCCTTATTATTTAGACTGCCTCGTTGATTGCTTATTGATGTAACCTATGATTACAAATAAAGACTTACTATGAATTTCTGATGTGGCGTGGGTGCGTTCACAAACATCAACTACCTCTATGCCATAAAAAAAAAAAATCCGTGCGGGAATCCAACCCGCGCCACGCGGCGCAGCAGCCAATCGCTTAACCGCTGCTCCAACCGTGCCGTCAAACTACTACTGATTGAATACTGTATGACTATTGACTTATTGGTTCAGTGTTTTCAAGAATGAGGTCCTGGGTTCAATTCACCGGTCTTGTTCTTTGCTACAAGCGACGTAAAATATAACTGGCAATATGTGGCTGCATCTATGCCTATCCCTTCGGGGAGTACAGGCGTTATTATGCATTATTATAAATCTAAATACAAAATATTAATAGGATACATGTCGTTGAATTTTCAATTGCTCAATCTCGTGCTTCATTTAGGTTAGTGCTTCGAGTTCGTAGCCGTGCTACGACCTTTGTAGGCTGCTACGAACTTCGTAGGCTGCTACGAAATTCGTAGACCACAGTTGGCAACGAAGCACTCAATAATAATTGGTATTTGGTTAGCTATATTGCTATTTACATTTTCTCACTTTGAACAGTGTTATATAAAAATTGTTTTATAGTGTTACTTTACTTTGTTTTGTTTTTTTTGTCTATTTTATGTGTATAAATTTAGTTACAATAATTGGTTTAACCGTTGTAATTAAATAAAATGTATACTAAAAAGACCATTATATTTTTATTAGAACCTATTATTATACTATTAATGACTACGTGAAAAAAGATAGCACCACCTGTCCACCTTTCTCTTCTGGTAGAGTGCCTTCGCCAAGACTTAGAAGGACATCGGAGAATTCTTGAGCGCGTGCAATGCCGCTGAGCCGAGCTCTCATATTAATGGTCAAGCGCAGCGTACGAACTCTTGATCACAACAAAGATCGTTTCAACGAAGCATTCACCTCGTCAACCCTCGATCCCCGCGTCACCACGGGAAGCGTTTGCCTGAAATCGGCTCTGAACAGAACTGTGACACCACCCATTAAATGTTCGTTCCTGCGGATGTCCTGCAGCATTCTGTCCACAGCCTCAACTGCCTTCCTTTTGGCCATCGTACACTCATCCCATATGATACGATCCGAACTCTGCTCAAGATATTGAGGGTTTTGTTGGAACTTGAATTTGTCAAAACGAACTAAGTACACTATACAAGTTTTATGTAGAAAATGCACATTACCATCTATACATTTTAAGAATAACTAACTACGAACCTCGCCAACACGATCAAAATTTAAATTATTAATTTCCAAAAAGTATTCGTGTGTAACTTGATTTGATTTTTATGAATTCTCATAGATGGCGCTGATTCCAAATTGTTATTTAACTACTAACATTCATTAAACTATGTTTCTCTGCCAAATAGTTTTTACAGTGTAAAGCTAGATAATAGCGTAGCTTACTCAAAAACAACAATTAAATATGCGTCGTTAGATTACACGCTGTCACAGAATGCGTAAGAAAAATAAGGATTCACTGCTCCTCCCCCGTAGGTGATAGCGTGATAATATGTAACCTATGTGTTGACCTGGCCTCTTAGTAATATTCATACAAAATTTGAAGTAAATCCATGCCGTACTTTTTGAGTTTACCCCGGACATACATACAGACATACAGACAAACAGACAAAAATTCTAAAAAATATATTTTTGGCTTCGGTATCGATTGTAGATCACGCCCCAAGTATTCTTTTAAAAAATATTGTATGTACAGTTTTGACTTTCCTACGATTTTATTATTTGTATAGATAAAAAAAGCCACTTTTCATGTACAGAAACCAGCACATCAAGCTACCCAAATATGTCAAATTTCATCGATAAATTTTCTACTTTATTGCAAATAGAATAAGGTTTATATTCAATTGGGAAAATTTGACAGTTTGGGGCAGGTTGATGTGCTGGCGTCTGTACCTGCGTAGTTCGTACCATTATTTAGAGTTTTGTTTCCGAAAGGTATTTTTATTTAAAACTTACATTTAGATTAAAACACATCATAGTAAAGAGACCTCATTGTTATGACGTGTTCTGAAAACCGTGCGAAGCAAGGATTAGTCGCTGGTTTTAGAATAAATAAAGAAAACAATAAAAATCGTTACGGTAAAAGTTATAACTAAAATTAATTTCATGTTCACGACGATGTTTTATCAAGATTAGATTTTCTATTAGGATTATAGGGTAAAGTAATATGGAGTCTTCGTCTAAAAACTATACTGAACTCACTGACCTTTACCGTTGAAACCAACCGAAAGGTTTTTGTGTTATGCTAATGTGAAGCTAGCCTAGTTCCAAATATCAGTTGGCCAATCTAACTAACGGCGCAAAGGAAAATGTACCTATTGTGTTTATAAACCAGTAGCATAAAGAATTAGTTAGATAAGTAAATAATCTACACTTATACCTATTACATATTAATTATAATAATATTATAAGGAGTTAAAATTTGTTTGTTTGTTTGTAAGTTTGTATGTAGGGGGTAATCTTCGGAACCAATGAACCAATTTTTAAAAAAAATTGCACTGGTGAAAAGCTACACTATTCCCGGATGACATAGGCTACTTTTTATCCCTGTAATCCCACAGGAACAGGAACTACGCGGGTGAAACCGCGTGACGTCTGATAGTCTTTTTATAAATACGTGAAGCAAATACTATAGAACTGCTGGTCGATTCAGTAAAAGTCCCCATGTGAAAATGTGAATGAGGTGAACTGTCAATGCCTAGCATTAGTATGGAATGTCCTGATTGAATAAATTCACCCTCACTTCACTAGCATTGTAGCTGGGGGTCGAGTCTGCTATTGCAATCGTGTCTCAATGACCGGTCTATGATCGATTTTTGACGTATAACGTCAAACTTGTGACACATTTCCCATACAAAAACTGTCAAAGTTGTCAAATATTCGTTCAATGACCACCGATCATTGAACGAATATTTTGAGACACGATTGCAATAGCAGACTCGAGCCCCTGGTCAATTCTATAAAAGTAGAGGTAAGGTTAAGATGAATTCGGCTGTCGAACCATACTAATGCTAGGCATTGACAGTACACTTCACTCAAGTTTTTACACTAGGAAGTGGTGTAGGGCGGGTTTTCGGGGACTGTCTTATGTAATATTGACGTTCAAAAAGTGCTGATTCTCAGTCTTATTTGAATCAATGACTTTCAATTTTCGTAGTGACTATTACTGAATGTTGTGACTATTACTGTGTTTTTATGAATATTGTTTGAACTTATTATTCGAACTTACTTATTGTTCGAACTTTACCAAATCTCACACTACTTCATAGTGTGAGATTTGGTAAAGTTAAAGTTTATTTAAAGAATGTGCTAAGGTATATTTGTCTAATAATGACGTCAGTGCGGTCGCCCAAAGGTCGGAATAAGACTCTGGTGGTCACCAGTATAAATAAATAAACTTTACATAAAAAATACACCTAATAAAAGGCAGCTATATAAAAAGAGAACAATTAATCGGGTCAATTCCCGAGTCGCTCAAAGTGTTGTTGAGTTTTTATCTTATCTCGAATTTCTCAGTCTCGATTTATGTCTAGTCGGTGACAATATAGACACTTACGAAATGTGAGTAAACTCTAGATACACCTCTGCCTAACTTTTAGATGAATAGAGTTAAGTAAGTAGGGCATAAGTTTGTCTGTAAGTATTGCTTTAATTACGAAATACCAGTAAAGTAAGAGTAATGAAATTAAATTATATTAATTTCTGTAATTAGATACAATAACATGACCATAGTTTTTTAGCTAAATGGCATGGATCTCTGAGAAAAAATGCCACATGATATGCCACATGAGATAAATAAATAAACTTTACATAAAAAATAGACCTAATAAAAGGCAGCTATATAAGAAGAGAACAATTAATCGGTTCAGTTCCCGAGTCGCTCAAAGTGTTGTTGAGTTTTTATCTTTTTTCTCAGTCTCGATTTATGTATAGTCGGTGACAATAGACACTGATGAAATATGAGCTTAACTCTAGATACACCTCTGCCTAACTTTTAGATGAATAGAGTTAAGTAAGTAGGGCATAAGTTTGTCTGTAAGTATTGCTTTAATTACGAAATACCAGTAAAGTAAGAGTAATGAAATTAAATTATATTAATTTCTGTAATTAGATACAATAACATGACCATAGTTTTTTAGCTAAATGGCATGGATCTCTGAGAAAAAATGCCACATGATATGCCACATGAGATAAATAAATAAACTTTACATAAAAAATAGACCTAATAAAAGGCAGCTATATAAGAAGAGAACAATTAATCGGTTCAGTTCCCGAGTCGCTCAAAGTGTTGTTGAGTTTTTATCTTTTTTCTCAGTCTCGATTTATGTATAGTCGGTGACAATAGACACTGATGAAATATGAGCTTAACTCTAGATACACCTCTGCCTAACTTTTAGATGAATAGAGTTAAGTAAGTAGGGCATAAGTTTGTCTGTAAGTATTGCTTTAATTACGAAATACCAGTAAAGTAAGAGTAATGAAATTAAATTATATTAATTTCTGTAATTAGATACAATAACATGACCATAGTTTTTTAGCTAAATGGCACGGATCTCTGAGAAAAAATGCCACATGATATTCAGAAAATAACTACAGTTTCTTTTCAGTAACTGAAAAGTATGAAACCATTCTTTCATCACATTACTTTAAAAACAACAGACGGGCGAGTTCAAATCACACTCGGTTGAGCAATTCGTATTAATCTAACACCTACACAAGCAAATTACATATAAATGTTTTGTGAATGATGGTTTAAACTGTCGTACTACATAGTAGCAGCACATGTAAATACATGTATAACAGTAAACTATCGTGAATAATTTATAACATTAAGACTGAAACGAAACTTTTTGGTTTAAAGGTAACGACTACGGGACTACGTTCAATTATCATTTAAGGAGACACCTCATTAATTCAATTATGTCAAAGATTATAGTAAATACAGCCAAATAAAACCCCATTTTAAGTGAATAATTGGAACAAGGTCAAACGTCGGCCGACGGCGTCTGCTGCGACCGATGTCTTCCTTCATATAAAATCGATATGGTAGCAACGGTCGCATCGTTGCTCGTCGCCATAAAAAAACAATATAAACACAACATAATCGACACTAGTTAGCAACCTCGCCCACCTCAGATGGAATCAGCTTGCGTATGTTTATATCACGGCGACACAATTCACTTCACGCACTTTTAGCACTGTAATATTCGATGTCGTTTATCACCAATGAAATATGCTAGTGTACTGCACATGCCGAGCGCGTCTATGCATCTTTTACACTGAAGACAGGGCCGTAAGTTATGTGTACGTTTAAAAAGTCAACGCGCGCGCCGGTCATCCGCTTTTATTACAGAATATTTAGTTTTACTTTTTTTTTTTTATTTAAAACTGACGTCCGCTTCCTATATTTACGCGACTGAGAATGCAAGTTTTTCTTTTATTAATATAAATACTAGGTCGGTAATGACCCAGTTTCAGTGCGCTAGTCAAATAGCAGTTGACGGAGAACTTTTCACTTTGATATATAATTGTTGGTATATTTTAACTGATCATCGCAAAAAAAAATGTAATACCTACTTTAATGTTATAAAGTTAGAAAAGTTTTTTTATAAAGTCAAAAGGGTACTCACCGATAGTCCAGGGTTGCAGCCAGACGTGAGGGAATTCTTCCTGAACTTGGGCACGCAGATCTGCATCGAGCTTTTATTTTTAGGGGGCCCGGCACAACCGTACTCATCACTCCTATTGTTCCTCGTCAGATTAATGTTGTTGGTGTTGTTTACTTTCACCAAAATATTGCAAGTTTGCGAAGCAATTTGGAAAAGGCCTTCTTCAAGGTTTCTTTTGTTGTGGTATTGTCTGTTGAAGTGGAGATAGTCCCACCAAGAAGGCATTTTCACTGATGAAACGTGTTGAGTTGAGCGCGGGCCGGCGAGTCAGCCGCGTGCGTTCAACGGGGCCGCTCAAACGATCTGACGACTTCTGCCATGGTTTTGTGCCTTTATGTAAGTCTCGACGTAGACTTGCGCGTTCAACTTTAGTTTTTTTTTGGTCAGAGTACGAGGGTACTGTCGCGTTGAAAGTTTTATAATGACGTTTAAGTTCAAGGGATGTTTTCATTTGTTTTCTTTTACGCTCACGCCTCACGATCTCCCGGATAAACTTATTGATATACGTCTGAGGCACAAAACAATGTTCGCTATTGTTTAATGTATTGTAGGTGGGATTAGTAGTTAGTATTGGTAGTAGTGCTATTTTTTTGGAATGGTATGTAATGTAATAAAACAAATATAGTTCAATTGACAACTGTTTTATGTCAAAATAAGAAATTACTTTTAAATTAACAGAGAATATCCTATGCAACCGGTGTGAAATATCAAATAATTCCCCGTTTATTATTGACCTAATAGATACCGGTAAAATGGGGTAAATTTAATACTCAAGGGTAGGGACTCAAGAAACAAAGAATGCTGAAATGGACCTTTTTGGCGCATCCGTGAGTTCTTTCTTTCTTTCTTTCTTTCTGTCTTTCTAAAACTTTAATTCATTAAACCCCGAGAGGACACCGGTGTCCGCGCTGTCATTGTCTTTCTATTGTGTCTCTAATTGACACGAGGAGGATATTCACGCTAGTTTAATATTATTTGATACCAACAAGGTGCCGAAACTGTTAATCTTAATTATTTAAAGGCATTATAGTCCTCTTATGTTTTGTTTCTATTGACCCAATTTTACGGTACTTATTTAAACTAGGCAAAAAGAAACGTGTTATAAGATATCGTTTTGTTTAACAAATTTTAATAATACAATAATAAATGGCATGTACAAAGCTTAGGTAAACTTAAAGCTCTCATAAAAGTGTATTGCTTTTTTCACTTTGTTCTTAGAAATAATTAAGCGTTTACTCTGTCCTTGTGTAATTAAAAAGTGTGTTCATGACGACTGTACGTTCTGCAGGTGGATTATTAATTAATTTGGTCTTATTGACTTTCCAACGCTATTTGTCATGGATTACATTAGGGAATTCATACCTACATTAATTTTAGATGGCCACGCGACACTAAAAACCGGACAAAGGCGAGTAGGACCCTTGTCCTGAAGGTTCCGTCTAAAAGCTACTCTCGGTTGCACAATTAGTCATATCATATATCGGAGTGAATGCTTCACTGCAAAAGTAAGTTGTAAAAAAACCATTTTGAAAAGAGCTCCTTTACTCTTTTCTAAATGGTTTTTTTACAACTTCTTCCTACCTTAATCATTACATTATTAAACAACACTTAACAGAATTTTATACTATAAGTCTAGGCAGTTGTTGGAGAAAGTATTCAGTTTTTTATTATTATTATTTACGCAAGCACGCGTCTGATCATTATCTCACCTGATGGTCAGCGATGAAGTGGTGGACGATGAAGCACACTTGCCTTACTTTTAGGCACCTATTCAGTTTTGACTTAAAGAGAAAGTCCTCTAGGATGTAGCTATCAGGAAACACCGACTCCGACATGGATTCAGATATCAGATTCGGAAAAGGAACTCTAAAAGCTAATGGTATTATTCATGAGATTAGCACTGACGACTTTGACCCTATACTGTGCCTAATAAATTTAGATACGTGACATACAGCCTCATAACCAATGATATTCTAAGTAAAAAGGTGTAGATAGGTTATAAGCGCTCAGCAAGCGACACGTTAAAATGTGGCTAACTAGCCACACTTGACCTCATCGTCGCGTCGCGCCATCAACAGAAGCGTGCGTGCGTTAGTGTGCCGTTTTTGAAGATCGAATGTTGTTTAGGTAACCTATCAACACTTTTTACATATAACATCATTGCTCATAACTGTATAATTTGCTACGCCGGCTACGAGCTACGGCGCTACGACGTAGCGGCCAGACTATTTTTTACATAAACCCATTTGATAAATAATAATAATACTTAAATAAAATTACATGACTTTCACACAACGCTATTTAGTCCCAAACTAAGCAGAGCTTGTGCTACGAGTGCTAGACAACTGATAAACATACTAATATATTTCTAAATACATACAATTACATACAGACACTAATCACTAGATCAACAGGTCAGTAAAAGTAGTAGGTACTTGATATTATACAAATTGACTTAAATTATGACCTCCTACTACTACTACGTCAAATACTACTACCTACTCTAGTATTGTATGTAACATAGAAACACACAGCGCAATAGTTTAGTTTAAAATTATGAATTTTGTATCTATTAAAATTAATGCATTTCAGTAAGGTAGTTAGGTTAGGTAGTTAGGTTAGCTATAGGATAGGTACGGTAAGTTAGGTTAGGTTATGTGTATATATATTGTCACTCTTATTCTATCTAACACAAAAGGCTTCGGACACAGGCACAGGACTCGCTAAATAAAAAGTAGTAGTAGATACTTTTAATAAGATGACAACAAATAGATCCAAAAAATAATTAGATTTCAATCAATTTGTAATATTTGAAAAATATTCTCGTGTCACAGTGTTTGATAAAAAAGGTGTAAGCAAGTTTGAATCCATCGTTGTGGGCGCTGTGAGTACCTATTCCCAAACCCCTGATTGAGGTTGATAGACCAGCGTTTAAATAGGAACAATAGTAATAAAATCATAAAGATAAATAGTGTAAAAAAAAAATTAAAAAAAATAAGAACAGGAATAATAATATTAAATATAATAGCACTATGTGTGTATTGTTGTATTTATGGAGGTTGCCCTATTAAGCTGAATTAACTGTCGCTTTGTTTTGAAAAAGGCGCCCTGGGCGACAGACCCTGTTATTGCTGTTGTATTTTTGTTTTGTTTATTGATCTGGCAATACTTAAAACATTTTTTTATTCTTATTAATTTAATCAGAATGATAACAATAGATCTATTAGGTATATAATAAGCCTCAGACGGCGTTATTAGATAATGTAGCTCATAATAATAAAATCACTAAGTAGACAGACATACCATAGTGCATTAAAAATTGTTAACTAAATGAACGCCGTCACTTTATTTGATTTGAACTTATTAACTATAGCTGAGTATCCTAATGTAAGGAATGGATAAGGAGCTTTTCCCAGGGATTATTACCATACCTTTTTCAACAACTTTTAAGCTTAGTTTCTTAAATTGTTCCCATTACCTACTTATTTTTCATTTTTTACAGAAATGTTTTCTAAACAATATTATGGCTCTATGGTGCCGAATTTCTTGTAGTAAACAATTATTAATAAACCAAACCATAACCATCTATAATTTTGGTTAAGACATTTTTTAGAGCGGCAAACTTACGAGACGCGATTTACTTGCGTCGTTGATCTAGCGGTCGCAAATGCTACTGCTAGGCACGAGATTCTGACCGGTTCGATTCCTATAGTGGTCAGTGTTATTAGGTTCAATCTCGATTTTCATAGAAGCAACTACCAGCCGGTCTGGATTTGTGCCCGTTTAATGGCAATATAGGTTCGCTCCTATAGGACTACCTACATAAGTAGGCCTTAAATATGTCGGCCAAATGTGGTTGCACCTCTGCTTAACCTCACGGGGTCAGAATATAAGTTAAGTCTTGATGGTAGGACTTCTTCATTTTCTCTATTTAGAGCTCATAAGTCTGTGTTATTCCCGGTTCTTCTCCGACAAACAACAAACAGAACGTTGTTTCAACATTCAAAATACTTGACTTTTATTAATTTACCTTTTTTATTTAAACAAAAAAACATTGAAAACTGAAATAACCTAAGGGCGACCTCGCTTATTCCCATGGCAGCCTCTAGAGCTGACACGGCCAGTAATTACGTCACTTAAAAGTCCCCAGTTAAACGAAATATTTGTCATTTAAAAACACAACACGTAAAACTAGACATTTTGTTTGTCTATGACTCAAGGTAAAGGGTACTAAAACATTAGTGGGTGAGTACATACCTACCTACCTAATGTTGAATTAACAATTGCCACCTTCCGAAAAACACGGTAGGTATTTTATTCTTGGAACAGAGCTGTTTTTTGGGGGTTAGCTTTGTAAACTAAACCATTATTGTTTTCTAATAAGTTAGATAGCTAGTCTATAAATAGACACATAAAGTTATGCCTAATCATTTATGATACTAGTGGTTGAAATGCGACCGGTTTTAGCTCACTGCACTCACAGCTACACAAAGTGGACCCGCGCTATAATTTTTTGCTGCAGCTCCCATGACGCCGCGCCTGTAAATAGCACCGCAAGGAAGCCCGCATTCACAAGCCGCTGTCAATGCTCCTACGGGGAGGGGGTGTAGCCCGCCGCGTCCCCTGAACTCAATCTTCATATAAACATAAACGTTCAACTTCTAAACAACCACCAAAGCACATCCTCTGGGCGGTACCTACACAAAAAGTCGTACCTACACAGTTTTTACTTATTAATTTATTTGTTTGGTAAGCCAACAAATTGTTAACACATTGCATTCACTTCACATGATGATTGCTAGGGCGCGGGCGCCAGCGTTTCCGCGTAATTTAAATTTAATGTTGTTTTTGCTATTTACAGCTCGTATTAGTAGCTCTAGCTTGTGTGTTAAAAACAAGTTATAAACAACCGTAACAATAATTTATTTACCAAAGTACCTACAATTATGAAAATCGTGAAGGAGAACATATTCTGGGGAGTTTGTTCCTCCCAGTAAAAACAATAAAAAGTCGCAAAGGGCGGGGTATTTTATAAAGACTTTCTTTCGTCATTTTTGACGTTCAAAGAGTGCTGATCCTCAGTTTGATTTGATTATATAAATTTAGATTTAATTTCATTTGTTACGGTCGATGATAACTTTTTTAAATAACTTGCAATTTAATCCCATTAGATTACTTTTTCATGAAATAATTAATCATTAAATGGGATTATGTGAACTTAGAGGGTTGTCTTAATGATTTTAATGATTATAGACCTGTTACGGTTTGCAAAACATATTTTGTTCAACATACAACCTGAAAAAAAATACAAGAAAATTTGAATTTCGCGGGCTACCCTGGCGCATCTACCTTAAGGTGAAACATACGACCTGCTGTTGCCCTTTTACCCGCTAGATGGCGTTGTAGTAAACATTTTAGTGGTGTGATTGGCACATTAGTAATAGTATAGTATAAGATTCCGTTAAGAACGACTTTCACCGAGCTGGTTAATGGATGAAACCAACTTTATATGTAATTTTATATGTCAATATAAATTACATATGGGTTGTCTAAAAAAATCCAGTCAAACACAATGTATTTTTTATGGAGAATGGTGGATTTTATAAATGGAAAAAATGTCGGTTTTCATGATGGCACTGAGTTAAATTCAAATTAGTTACAGTTTTGTTTTTTTTTAATTACCTTCAATACTGGTTAATACTATTGAGGTTATATTTTAATGTCACAGCCACAGGCTAGCTGACACATTCACTTTACACATCAACATTAGGAGCCAAATTCCAGATCATTAATTAGATTACGCAGGGTTACTTGGCAGATGTAAAAGTAAAATATATATACACATTCACAAATGATGATGCATTTTATTTATAAACAGCATAAGTCACGATACAAAAAAAAATCTTCCTTACATTATCAGTTTACCCTTATAACGATACAGATGTCCCCAGAGCATATTGAACTTACAAAATGAAGAAGTTATTGTTATTAGATCAGCCTTCTAGAATATTTTTATATGTGGCCATTAACACATTAACTGAGAGTAGCGGTGGCAAAGTGGTGGCGGCCCCGACTTACGAACAGTAAGTTGTGGGTTCAAACCCAAGCAGGCACATTGCTCTGTGTAATTTATTTCATCACCACTGCTCCCAAAAACGGTGAAGGAAAACATCGTGAGAAAATGTCCTAGAAGCAAAAATTCGAAGACATGTGACATCTACCAAGTCGCACTGGGCCCGCGTGGTAGATTATAGCCCATACGCAAAATACACGCTTTGACGTGGAGTTGTGGTTACACCGGTATCTTTAAACTTTTTTTTAACACATTAATGCCAGACTATCAGACACAATAGAAATCCAATTGGGTGAGGTCACCAGTGTCCGGCGTGGCATACAGTGTCAATATTAATTACATATTTTTAGTAAAATATAGAGAGAGATATTTTTTTCTAAGGCATCTGGATCTATATAATTTACCAGTCTGTTTTTAACAATGCAGGGCAAAGGCCTCTTCTCATACAGAAAAGGTATGAGCATTGACCACCACACTTGCTCAAGGCAGATAGTGCATTGTAGTTTCTGCCAACCCCTAAGGTAAAAAGGCGCAGGTACAAACGCCAGCTCATCAAGTTACCCCAATGTGTCAAATTTTTTTGATCTTTTTTCAATTTTATGCCAAACAGAATAAGGTTCATATTCAATTGGGAAAATTTGACACATTGGGGTAACTTGATGTGCTGGTGTCTGTACATGTATGTATTAACTCTTAAGAACAAGGCCACACTATAAGTCCAAATTTTCTCACAATGATTTTCTTTGCCAAAGTTAATGATGTCTAAGATAAACTTAGAAAGTACAGACAACAGCACATCAAGTTACCCCAATGTGTCAAATTTTCCCAATTGAATATGAACCTTATTCTGTTTGTCATAAAGCTGAAGTACAATCAAAGAAATTTGACACATTGGGGTAACTTGACGTGCCGGCGTCTGTACATAAGAATTGAAAATTTCACATTGGTACTTGCCCAGATTTAAACTCCCACCAACAACATCTGGCACTGCCATCATTCAAATGCAATGTAATTTATTCCTGGCCAAGTTATTTTATCATTAATTATCATTTGATTACATTTCATCTGAGACTGTTCTATTAAAATAAGGTTTAATTCTTACACGAGAATATACCAACATTTTACAAATAAAGCTAAAACTAAGGCTCATTCAAAATATTCATGTCAACATCATCAGATACTGACTCGGTATCATCCGGTTCATCTAATAACGCTTGTAATTGGTGTATTGAAGTAACCAAAACATGGAACTGTTTCTTCCTCAAAGCTAAACGGCCTTCCAGTTGCTGCTTCGTAGATTCCAAACCGGCCAGTTCCGTTTTCAAAGTCACAAGACGTTCTAAAGTCTCCTTCCTATCCGGCTGTTCACTTATTACCTTTGCCAGTACATCATACTCTATGCGGTTTTTGCGGACTGTCTTTGCCTGAGCAAGATCTGCTTTACTTTTTTCTATGTGGCTTTTAGCTACCTCTATGGATTTCTCTAGTACTTTTGACATGGCCTCGTAACTTTTTAATTCTGCCGCCATCATTTCGGAGCCTAGTTGTGATTTTGTCACAGCAAATTCGCATTGTGCTAGTTGAGCCAGCATTCGATCGTGGGTTGACTTACTGTAAGAATAAAGTGTATGTGGTTAGTACATGGAGGAGAAGTTCTCATTAGGAAAAGAAAAGTCAACCAATTGTTTTGCACTGTGATTCTAACCTCTCTTCGGGTTTCTCGTCGGTGCTGTTGCACCATTTTATCAATGTTTTCAGCAGCACATTCAGTCTCCTATCGTCCCCTGTTCCATCTCCATCAATCAGAAGTCTCCTACGAATTACGTCCTCTGTAAAATTTCGAAATTAAACAATGTTTAACGATTGTTACCACAAACGTATTAAATCAAAACTGATAATTATTTTATCTTACCGTCACCCATACTCTTTAAAGGATGGTCTAAAGAATACCCAAATGCTATTCGTCGGTATGAAGTTAAATTAATGAGTTTATTTACAAAATTATACAAATATAAACAACGATTTCAGCGATCCCTGCCGCGGCACATTTAATGATTGACAGTGACACTTTCAAGTTTCAAAACTTAAAAAAAAGACAGCATTGTTTTTTCGCGTTCGGAATCTATTAGAAAATCAATCTATTGTTTTAACCCAAGATAGGAAGCAATAACTTTATAAAAAAAAATGATAATAAACTCCGTTGACGTAAGTTTAAAGTAATTATTATGTACCTAAATAATATTATCATCGTACTTTCGATTTGTTTTTAGAGGTACGTTGTGGAACGAAAATCCAATTGTCACATTTTGTTTTGCCTTTCAGCCCGTGTGCAGAAAATAATGGCTATTTATTGTAATACCTTGATTATCCTCGAGGATTATATCCTAAACAATACAAGTATTTAGTTGAACACTCTGTTTAAATCTAAGCGGAGAATGGAAGACTCAACTTTTAGTGATAAAATCGAAGAGTACTTCTCGGAACTCGGGCGATGGCTAGTATTTCGAATTGATTAAGTTCTTGCTTGTTTTTTAAGCAAAAATCGTAATATTCAATGTTGTGGGTTTCAGGAGGGTGTGGCGAAGTATTCTTTTGGGTCAAGTTTTGTCATTACTACTTAGTGGTAAATGTATATTGACCACATTGTTGCAAAGTGCTACATGGCAGTTCCCCACAACTGGACAACTGGTGGTGCCGTATTTAGCACTCTTTATATTATTCACTCCATCCCTGCTCTGTAATGGGCTCAAGAAACTATCTAAGTAAGTTTTTAATTTTGTAAACAATAAACATTATTAATATAGTCAGTCATAATGGAGTTCCTATTTTAATAAAACCACATAAAAAATGATAAATATTTGTCTTTTTCAGAAAATGGTGGGTCCTGTTAATAGCATGCACCCTAGATGTAACAGCAAGTTGGCTGTTGGTCATGTCACAGCGGTTCACTTCTGTGTTGAGCTGACAGCTGCTAGCATGCAGCGGCGTGGGGGCCGCACTGGTGGGTGGTGCGTGGCGCGGACAGCGTCTTGGTGTTGTCCATGTAGCAGGTGCTACTATGGGCTTGATGGCTGTTGTGTGCGTCGTCTGGGCCGATGTTGAAGGAGCTCCTACTGATGGTATGTTTGTAATTACCTGATTTTGTAATTTAAACTATGTTTTTACTTAAATCTTTACTGCCACATCAAAAACAATAGAAAGACTACTGTTTACTTGTAGTCTGATGAAACATGTTAAGAATACCTGGTGAATTCCCTTTATTGACAGGTTAAAATTCCCTCTCTCTCATCAATCACATTAGTTTTACACCAATTTTCATTGAGACTATGTGAAGTTACTTTAATTTAAAACCTTTATTTCAGGGAAAAACCAGCTAGTGGGAGACATGCTCTGCCTGGCTGGCTCGCTCCTCTATGCCATGGTCACAGTTCTGCAAGAAATGATGCTGGACACATTATCTTGCTCCGACTACTTAGCATTCCTTGGTCTGATCGGCAGCATAGTATCATGCACCCAAACATTTTTCCTAGAATTCAGTGAGCTAATGGCATTTAACTGGTACGACTTGGACACCATAGTCCAGTTAGGCAGCTATTGCTCTGTGCAGACAATATTTCAGATATTGCAGTGTTTTATGCTCAGGGATGCTGGGTCTATAATCTTGCATTTATCATTTCTGTCGGCAGATTATTATACTCTTATTGCTGGGATGTACATTTTTCAGTTCAAGGTTAGTTGATTATTGTTTTTAATTCTTTTGAGGATATGAAGCTTTGTTCTATAAATTTATATTTTATATTTACGACTTTTACAATGGGACATGAGATCGAATAATACAATGATTTGAAGATATTTTCATTCTCTATTTTATATTTTACAACCAACATACCATGAGAGTCTAATATGGAAAAAAAATGGATTTCATACCATTTTTTTGCATATTAGACTCTCATGGTAAAGTAGTACAACAACCTCTTTTTGGATATAGTATGTACTTACCTAAATTCTGAAAATAATTATATATATTTAAGTTCTAAGTATCTCAATAGAGGTTTTAAACAAATTGCTAGGTTTTCAAATATTGAATACAATGAAGTTCACATAGTCTTCAAACATCACATTCCTATACTGGATAGTAGACAAATTAACTGTTTTATGTATTATTTTGTTTTCAGTTCCATGCTCTCTATTTCCTATCTTACATGCTGGCGATGGTTGGGGTGTTTCTCTTTAGCGCTCGGCCAACAAGACAGCCGCCGCCACAGCCTGACAGACTTCCGCAGTTAGTCAACGACTCTGTGCAGTCACAGGATAACGTATCTATGTAAGTTTTTTTTAAGTAAAAACTTCTTTACCATTGTCGGGATTTGAAAGATTATAGGTGATAACGCGGCGTCCACCCTTGAACCACCTATCGACAACGAATGGACGCCATGCGACGGGGCGGTGCAGGGTGGGTGCCGGGTGGTTCTAATAAGCTGTGCTCTGTAACAAACGTTAGTAGTACCACCTTGTACTAGTATGTTCGTATCGTACTTTTGGTTTAAATGCCTTATATTTGGCAATACTCGAGTCTGGCTGCTAGTATTCAATAGTGGTGGAGTTGCTTTTCCAAATCTCCAAGGGGAAGCCGATAAGAATCCAGTTGTATGGACAATCGCAGTTCCCACGTGACTCATTCTCATTTACTGGAAATCTCATGAGCACATTTTTCTTTTACAGGGAATACACAGTCCCGACTCTGGACTGCATACCCATTGAAGGCTTGGAGCCTCCAATGAGTAGAGACACGACATTCACTTCGTTCTTAGGAGGCCCACAGACTGTTCCCAACGGCATCGTCACGTTTGCACAGACCAACGGCGCACAGATCGCTAAAGAGGCCTGTTAATGTAATTTTGTATCTGCTAGAGAACTTAGAACTGTAGGCTGGAGCAGGCTCAAAAATTCTAGTACCTACTGTATCAAAAGTGATCGGATAATTGGGCGCTTATTATGCTAAAACTCCACTTTTGTTGCCATGAAAAGTGTTACCTGAATACAAAATAAAAAGAAGAATGGTTAAATACATACTCATACTCTCAAGACGGCTGTTCCTTGACATGTCGTGTCTTGTAATTTTTATAGATTTAAAAAGCCAATCTTAATGGAACTTTTAACTTATTTCAAAACTGTTCGATCTCGGGAACCTACTTATTCATTCAAAAAGGTATGTCCATATTATTCTTTCAGGTAAAGAAGTTAAGTTTTTAAGCGCCCGATTACCTGATCACTGTTTATAAATGGTGTCAGTATGTGCGACAATATCCCTTACAACTTGCAAACCTACTTACGCCGAAAATAAATTATAATCACCAGACCATGCAGTATTACGGCACTGATAAATGTGGCCAGTCGAGCTTATAATTATCATTCACAAAACGGCATCAAAACAGATTCTCATATAATATTTTCTAATCATATCAAGAGTTAAGATGTTCGTATCCTATGCCGCGCTTGTCTCCACCTATTTTCTAGGCTAGGAACTGTATGTTAAAGAATCATATTTAATTAAAAACGCATAATTCACAGATTTATACTTATATACCTTTGTGGAAACGAACTTACACTTTACATATTATTTTATTTGTTAAAATTAAAATCCACATTCGTATTATTGATACTCCAAGTATTAGAATACTCGTTTGTAAGGTCTAAATATCGTCCTAAGAATCCACTGTCATTTTATGGCTAGTCATTTTCATGTAGAAATAAGTCCGACTTTTTCTATTTCATTCTATTGGCAGTCGCGGTTTGAGCTAAAATGATACTAGTTTCTTTAGTATTAGCATAGCAGTAAAAAATATGATAGGAAATGTTCCACCAAGGATTTGGCTCTTGCCGCTACTGCAAGTTTCAAATGAACCCTCTAATTGCACAATAAATTGAGTTTACATAACTATGCAGTACAAAATCTGAAAGATTAGTAATCTCGCCCATATGGCTGTTGATGCGTGTATTATTCCAGATAAAGACATGTTTATTCACGCATGTGACACGTCTATAATATTATTTTAATAACTAAACACTGAAAAGGAATATTAGAGTGTATCTAAATACCTAATAGTGTAATCATTTCAATATAATATTTAATCTCACCAAATATTAGAGATAGAATCACTGACTACCTAGAATACTAGTCATTAATAGTTTAGTATAAATATATTAGCGCACATTAAAGTTAAATAGTTTTAGTAATTTACGTCTAATATTGCTCCATTTTATTACCTAGCAGTAAATGAGTAATCTCGATTTAATAAAAACGAAAACTGCCACATATTCGAATTTCGACTCAACTTTTTATTCTCAATATTAAAATAGTGATCTTTATATAACATTTTGAAATCTAGTTTCTATAAATTGTGAGAAATTGTACCTATCGAGATTTTGTAAGATTTAGAACGTTTAAATTTAGCGAAGGCTGACCGCGGAATTTTATATAATTACCTACATAAAATGAGGAGTCCAACACATACCTAATTTCAGTTTTTAGAATGATCTTTGATTCTATCAAAAATATATACCTAGATGCACTAGAAAGAATATAACCAAATTTGCTGACAGTTGTTATTGCCTGTTCCACGATATTAATTGTTAAACAGATTCCGTTCCGACATTATGTACTTTTAGCAAAATATATTTAATTGTTGATATTATTTAATCTGAAATTCTAGCAACGTTATGACGCTCAATTATTAAACGTAAGTATTAAGATTTTAATAGTGAAAATTTAGTCCATTAGATAAATCTACTATCAGTAAATTGGGATTGTCACTTTGGAATTGACTAATCACTTTTCCGAGTGTGTAACTATGGAATCTGAAAAGATTGGTACTTATGTGGAATTGTTTGTGATTAATATTGTTTGTTGAGAAGACATTTTTTACATACCCTATTGTTTTGTAAATTATTGTTATTCTGTAAACATCATTCCGCGAATAGTTAGGTAAGTAAAGTGAGTGTGAAGTCGACTGTAAATCAAGCGTTAGTATGGAATGTCATTCCATACTATATGGCCATAACGCTAGATTTACCCACGATAATAGTGCCTGTCGAAAAGACCCATTTGATCAATATTTGTTTTAAAGACTCAGTTTCACAATCAACTAGTTCAATCTTTTCAGAGTTCAGTTATACAACTTGTAATATATTATGTAATACTTATTGTTTCATAAGAGTTTCTAACAAATGAAGTTATTTCACCAATATGATGGTTGTGTTATGTTAATTGTAAAATATTTAAGCTATTTATTAAATTGTTGCAAGTTATCTAAACGCTAAACACAATAAAACTACCTATGTATAAACATTGATTTTCTTGAATGTAAAATGCAAATAATTGAAATATATACTCTAAATTGGGACTTAAATATACAATGTTTTCATGATACTGTATTTTGTTTTATTTTATTTTGTACCTTATTAGACGAAATGTGGAATATGTGGTCTCCGTAGACGGCAAGATCCTCATTTAGAATAATTGACCTTCGATCAATGGTCGGTCGGTCGGTCGATTGACGGTGATCATGCTATGCATGCGAGGTCCTGAGGAGTACCCATGTACTCCTCTGCACGCGTATTGAGTCGATGTATTCGAAAGAGAGATGTTAGAAACATTTCTGCCGATTATAGAAGAAACTAGCTGCTGCCCGCGACGTCGTCTGCGTGAAGGCTCTACAGCACCAAAAATACCTAAGATGCCAGTGTCGCTATAGCATTATAAATAAACATTTACTTTTATAAAAAATATTTTTATGTTTACTTTTATAAAAACCCCCACCGCAAAAAAGTAAAACATTTAAAAAGTTAAAAATAACACTTTTCTATCGTGGAGCCATGAAATTTTACGTCACGTCGCCGCGTCGGGGTTTTACATTTTTTGCGGTGGGGGTTTTTAAATTTTTAAATTTATTTTTTATCTTAAATTTTTCAACACATTAATTTTGTTATAGAGAGTTTACAGTTATGAGATTTTTTGAGTGCAAATACTGGTTAAAACGAATCCAAAACATGACATACAATTAGTTACTAAGATCTAACTGATTTTACAAAAAAATATGGGTTATGAAGTGTCAACGTATAACTTATTAATAATAATACATCCTCTCATGTTAGTTACTTATTTAATTTCACATGCAGAATTGGATCGATCCGTATCTCATTCATCTTGTGACTACTGAACGACAAAAGAAACACAATATTGGTTTTTTCTCTTTTTATTTATATTTATTGCTTTTAGTTTTTCAGAACATAGGTAATACAAGGGTTAAAAATAAGATTAGAATTCATAACTTGAAGTCGAAACAGTCGAAGAAAATATTAACAGTACAAAGTTAACTGCTCAAATTAATGTCCTTATGAGCCCACGAGGGATCGTAAGCCGTACAAGCAATGTTCGCGGACGAACGACAACGTGCGACGGGTGGGCACTGTCTGCTCCCACTTGTCGAATGTCGAATCCGTTGGATGTCGACGACGATATGAAAAAAAACCCGACAAGTACGAACAGGCTATTAGGGTCAGCGCAAAATCTTCGACATTGTGATGAAGTAAAGTCAGTTAGTAGCAGAATGCAGAATCAATAAGTAGAAAACTGATAAAAACCTCTACAACCAGAGTCCTTACATACCTACTATATCCAAACATGCTAGTATTACTTTGAAGAGGATTTTCAGTGTAATAATATTATTTGTAGCAGCAAATAATATTCAATTGAAAAGGTGTTTGAAAGGAATTCAAGGTGTCGAAACTAGCTTGCTCCCCAGACACCCCTTCATCTATTTTGGTGTTTTTAAATATATACATATAACAATTTTAGGTACGCAATGTGTACCGAATTAGTATATAGGTACTTATAAAAAAAATACCTTAACAAATTAAAAGGTACAGGCAACTGAATTATGACTTGCTGAAAAGCATCTCCCTAGCAACCCTAAGTACAATTTTAATAATTTTACTTATGCACTTACTAGGCAAACAAGGGTTTAATAAAAATTGTACCCTTATATTTACCACAGGATGTGCTAGCAATGGCCGAGTGTCTGGAAAGCATGACGTTTTAAAAGAATTAAGAGTCCTCGTAAGTAACAAACAACTTATATTATGAATATTCTCCTCAAAGTTTCATTTCTATAGACCCCGATTTATCTGGTAACAATTTGACAGATCAAGCTTTGCCCCGGGTACAAAGCCAACTCTGTCGGCGTGACACGTTCGAGTTTTACCAAACGCAAGCAACGCGACAATCGCTTCACGACCTTAGAAAGACAGTAATGAGTGTCAGTGACGAAGTTCTACAAAGCTGAAGATCTAATTTCAACCGTATGCCTATGTAGCTAAAGTTGAGGTTCTTTTGTTATAAAAATTGTCTGTTCTAGTCTGCGCTGACCAGAGAATTAAACTAGTAGCTTATTTTATAACATTGGAAGATAATAGTGAAGGCAGATATAATTGTAATAGATGTAAAAATATTTTCTAGTGTAAATAATGACAGGAAGCTATGTTATAAAATATATATTCATAGAAACATCTCCGAGGTCAATGTCACGCAAGACACATTAAACATCACACAGTAACGCCATAACAAATTTCTAACTACTTTAATTCTTCTAATTTGGAGACCAATTCCTGTAATTAACAAGTACAAAATGTAGTCGCAATCTCAAATAGCGACAATCGTCAAAATCTAGGGCAATTAGACGATTATTTGATTGTTTTTAAAATAACGAGAATCGCCCCTTGAGACGGTTCAGTTGCAACATGAACCAAATGATACAGGGTTGTAAAACTTTAATCGTAAAGCAGCAATGTCTATTGTGATAGCGGCCGCCTTATTGGCCGTGGTTGTAATCCGCAATACAGGCAAACACGACCGCGTGGCCGCTATCACCCGCCAAAATATTATCAATAACGCTATCTGGTCTATTACACCTGTCCATTCATTTAAAACGTAGAAAATACATTAATAGGTGAATCCAGACAGCGATAGGCATGTGTCACAAATGCATTTAAAGAGTCTGTCCCGCGAAGAATGAGGCATCTCCTCATTCTTCGCGGAGCACACTCTAAATAACGGAATTGTAAGTTTGCTACCCCGTTAGTATACATAATTATTGCCCTGGCTTGAAAGCAACGAATGTTGGGGACGAATCGTAGATTTTCGCGACTCCCGGCGCACGTAGATGATTTTTAGCCAGTAAGTAAGACAGAGAGCCAGACGTCTATGAGGATAAAAATGCTTCAACCTCAGGTTCGCCATACCATTAAGAACACAAGCATTGCTCTGTCTAAAAACACCTTTACAAATATTGCCTAAATACAGAACTGAAATTAAAGTGCATTCTTACCTCGTAGGTAATAATATAAAAGTCAAAACCTAAAGTCAAATATTTACAACTTAGTCTAAGCTTCGTCTTCACTGGCAGACACGGATTTTCTGGATACCGGTGTGTCAGGTCTAGAGTGTCTGGACCCGGATCTGGATCTGGATCCAGACCGTGATCTAGATCTGGACGCACGAGATCCCGCCCGTGAACCGGATCTGCTTCGAGAACCGCTCTTAGACCTTGATCGTGACCTTGACCTCGATACGCTTTTGGATTTTGATCGGGATCTGCTCTTTGACCTGTGGAACAAAGTGGCCGCTTAGCAGAATATTCATGATCTTCAAACGTGGAAAAGAGGTTCCAACATTTTTTTTAGTAACCGCGCACGATGAATGAAGTATTAATGACACTGATCTGGACAAAAATAATAGTTATATTTTACTCCATATTGTCCCTGTTCAAATATACTTGAAGGTAAAACATAGTCCTATAACTATGAAATTATTACAAATTACGCAAATTATTAGCAAATGCGTGTGTATTTAATATTTTTTTCGGCGGGCTGGATATACTATAAAGGTTGAGGTGTGGATGGAGTGGTTGGTCCCCCAACAGAGGGAGTAAACGCATGACTTTAGATCTGATAATCGGACGCTATATATACGTGGGTGAATTTTTGAGCGTTTAACCGCCGTCATTACCTTCCCCTAAATGTTAATGAAACAGACATCAATTTAATGCAATATTTCAGCAATTCTCAGAATCTGTTTAAGAACCAGAATCTGGAAATGGCTAAAATATTCCATAAAATACATTCTTTTTCCTTAACATTTAGGGGAAGATAATGACGACGGTTGAAACGCTCGAAAATTCACCTACGTACATATCCTAGCCAAATTCAAAAACTTCACTTTTATTCCCATTAAATAATAATATGGACATGCCTTTCAAAATCCCGGATCCCGGATTCGTTTATAATTCCTGAGATTGCTAAAAATGTTACCTGCATACATTGTCAAAATGAACAAAAATCATTGAATCGTATTTTCAAGACGACTGTCTTTGTTAAACTCTCATTGTATTTTTTTTAGAATTAAAAAGCTGATTTTAATGGAACTTTTAATGTATTACTTGTTTTTACATAGTAATTCAATCTCGGGAACCTAGGATTACTTATTTGTTCAGAAAGGTATGTCCATATTGTTCTTTGGGGGGAAGAAGTTTAGGTATATAGGGTTATTCATACATATATCCGAACAGTTGATCGAGTTTTGTATGGAGAGTTGTTTTTTTTTGTCTGTTTTCGAAAAAGTCGTAGAACAAATGTTGTTGTTTATGATGTTAGTAATCTACTCCTGTGAGGTTGTTGGTGTTTTACAAATAACCCTGTATAAGCGTCCAGTTATCTGATCACTGGTATTGACTAAACGAACTATTTTCATATTCATTGAACTAAAAGTATAACAAAATAAGTAATGTGTTTACCTGGATCGGCTCTTCGAAGGAGAACGGCCTTTGGACTTGCTCTTAGATCTAGAACGGCTTTTCGACCTAGAACCACTCTTGGACCTAAAATATTAATTTCAAAATGAAAAAACGTCTTAAATTAATTAGTTTTGTGGAGTGCTTACGTTTTATTTATTAATTCTTTTTGTTAAACAGTTGTTTGTTGTTGTTGTTGATGATATTTGTATTTGTTTTCATCTCCTTGACTGCTAGAAAATGTGTGAACGAGGCGCTGTTTTGCATGGGAGGGCTCGAGTGATTATCTCCAATGTAAACAAATACTTTGAGAGTACAATTTAGAAAATTATTCGTTCGTAATTCGTAAATAAATTATATTTATAAAAAACCTTGTTTTGCTGATCTTACACAATTTATTCAAATTGACAGCTACGTCACAACATGGCGCAAAGTCATTCCTATTCTCATTTGAAACGCATAGTAGAGTGCAATACCAATTTTTTGTAAATTCTCAGTTGTCATCAAAGTTTGGTGTACAGACGCCAGCACATCAAGTTACCCCAATGTGTCAAATTTCTTTGATCGTTTTTCAACTTTATGACAAACAGAATAAGGTTCATATTCAATTGGGAAAATTTGACACATTGGGGTAACTTGATGTGCTGGCGTCTGTACAACTGGACGCCAGTTAGTCACTGACAATGAAAAGATGGCGAATAGCCCAGCTGAGTCAGTTCATAAAGCCGTAAACCCTTTACAGCCATAGTAGTGTGTAAGGTGACAAACCAAAATGTGCTCACCACGCCACGCGTCATGACTACATCAGCCTTCCTTACGAAAAGTGCAAAAACTCGAGTTTTTGGCCGAATTGACTGGCCAGTTGGTCTAGTTAGTGGTTAGTGACCCTGACTGCTATGCCGGTGGTCGTGGGTTCGATCCCACCCAGGACAAATGTTTGTGTGATGAGCACGATGATTTGTTCTGTGTCTGGGTGTAATTTATCTATAATATGTATGTTTTTAGAAATATGTAAGTATGTTTATCAGCTGTTTAGTACCCATAACACAAGCTTAACTTGGCTATGGCGTTGTGTGAAGTTGTGGAATATTTATTATTATTTAACTTATTGAGAATGTGATCCGAATTTGTACTTAACTCAATTCGCCCAAAAACTGGAGTTATTGCACTTTTCGTAAGGACGGCAGACATGACAAGTATAAAAGATTCATTCGTAGCCGAGGACCAGGGGGTCGAGTCTGCTATTGCAATCGTGTCTCAATGACCGGTCAATGATCGATTTTTGACGTATCAAACTTATGACACATTTCCCATACAAAAACTGTCAAAGTTGTCAAATATTCGATCAATGACCAGTCATTGAGACACTATTGCAATAGCAGACTCCAGCCCCTGCTCTTGCTTTTAGACACGTTAATATTATAATCAAAATACACCTTATAATTGAGCTTTCATTGGCTTGCTTCAAAATATAACTTAAGCAAAGAAATATTTTAAGCGTCTTACCTAGATCTGCCTTTAGATTTGGACCTCGAACGGCTTTTAGACCGAGACTTGCTTTTGGACCTCGAACGACTCTTGGCTGAACCAGACCTCGATCGTGATTTTGATTTAGATCGGCTGCGAGATTTTGACTTGGACCTCGACCGATTACGAGTTTTAGACTTGGACCTCGATCTTGATCTGAAAAATAAATGATTTTATTTAAACATCATCATCATCCCACATACCATCCAATCAAAATCAATAGTCCGTGTGTGTGTAATGTATGAGTCGGATAGACCTCTAAGATATCCACGACGATTTTCCACTCCGAGATAAAACAAAAGAGCTAGCTGAATAACATTCTTACCTATCACTATCAGATGCAGACATAATTCTCTTGCGTCCTTTGTTAGCGGGCGGACTTCGACTCCCACCGCTCCGACTTCCACCACTCCGACTTCCACTTCCACTGCGACTTCTGCTGCGTGACTTCCTCGAGTTGTCGGATTCTGACTCCGAGGTAGATATGGTTTCCTTGGATACAATTTTCGCGCGTTGTTTCGCACCAAGTTTGTCGTCGGCGGCTTTCGCTGCCCGCGCTTTTTCCCGCTTGCCGATACCTTTTTCGCCCTGTTGATAAGTAATTATTAGAATAGTTTTATGAAAACTTGCAATTGAGTGTAGGCACAGTCGGCCTCAGTTTCGGTGAATCACCCTTTGGCTAAATCAAATCATTTATTTAAATAAGGCAATTTAAAAGGCACTTTTGAACGTCTAACTTAACTTGTGTTAGTCAAATAAAATCTATGATTCTAGTCGCCAAAATTGCTAGTGTAGCGAGTGCGTAGTTCGAAGCATTTTGTTAGCTAACAGATTCATCGTAAGTGGGGCCGACTGTATGTGTATAAATTACAGTTCAGAACTACAAAATAAATTAAACTTCACCTCAATAGCACAAGGGGTGTTTTAGAATGAACACAGTACACAATAACTATTAGTGCGACAAGAATGTTATCTACGGGGTGTAAAAAAGACCGATCACATAGCCGATAACTACACATTCTGTATATATAATTAAGTAACTTTAACCAAAAATTATTGCTGGGAAAATACTTTTTTTTTTCATCATTAAAAAAGAGATGCTTTTTATTGCGGGCAATGAAAGCGCGACAACGCAACGCCACTTTCGATCAGCTGAGCGTACGGCCGGCCGCGGCCACTCGCGCTTGGTCGTTGACCCGACCGGTTTTTTCTAACTTCAAATGCGCAATTTGTTTTGAAAAATCAATCTAAATGATTGATTATGTTTTTTTCGGAAGAATGTCTACTGATGATACTTGCAATACGATTGAGAGAAAAATACGAAAAAAAAAATTGCACTTTGACCTTCAATATCTCCAAAAACAGTGATTTCCCAGGTATGTTCTAGAAGAAAAAAACTATCCCAGTGATGGGTAGAATATGTAGTTTTCGTTTACGTTAAGGGTCTTTTTACACCCTGTATTTGGAGATAAAGTTTTTAACAAGCTTTCATTTATTTTCACCTGGCCCGATATACTCGTACATCTATAATCAAATCTTGCATCATTTAATTCGACACACTTTCTCTTATACAACAAACAAAGTTGACTCAGTCCTAAAAACAATAGTTTTTTTTAGATATGCGTGACCTGGACCTAGATTCTGCACCCAGGATTCGGAAGAAAGAACTCAACAGCCAGCAGAACAGGCATAGACTACGATACAAGCTTGTTTGGTATGAGAAACAGGGTGTAAAGTTCCTCATCCACCACTGAAAAGGGATGATCTTCCGACCAGACGAATGTTGTGTCTGGTGGGCTACCACTGCCCGACGCTTGTTGTCGGCATATTGTATAAGTTCAAATTGCGCGGATAACTTTAACATCGCGATGTAGGATGTCAGTATAGTTTTAGTTCGTGTGTCGCGAGATAGATGTCGCTAGTTTGCTACACTTATTTAGAAGGAAATAATTTTAAATTTCAGTTTTTCCCCCATTTATTTTGCAGCACAATACCGTTAAGACTATAGATCTAGGAGAGTGTGTGTGTGTGTGTGTGTGTTTTAGCATATACATTAACTACTAGCTCACCTTCTTCCTTCCTCGTTTCTTGGGCGGATCGCTGTCACTGCCAGATCCGCGATTCCTGTTCTTGCGTGACTTGCCCTTGCGACCCTCACCAGCCTCGCGTTTGCGTTTACGTTGCTTCGGTTCGCGTCTGGAAACATTTTAGGTTTAAAAGATTTCAGACTTAAAAAGAATTGGTGATGTTACCTACATGTTTTCTCTTAAAGTCAAGATCTCAGTACTCTATACAGGGCTAATTATGTCAGTGTGGCTCTTTTATACATCACAAATACTAGACACCATTTTCAGGTTTTACACCAAATGCAAATTAAATAAGAGAAGTAGTTTAGTCTCAAGAATGTTTTTTAGTTTTTGCTCTGATTGAACACGCTGTTCACGAGTAAAATGTACAAAGACGTTGCCACTGTAACTCAACACTAGGTCACAACCAAAATATGCAAGCACGATTGTGCATTTTGACATATGAAAAATAAAGAAATTATGGAATACGGAGTTTCAACCATCATCACTAACATCATCATCATCATCATCATCTATCGTTTGCTTTCTATCATCGCACCGCTCGCTGTCGACAGGGAGTTCATGCTCACACACTGGAGCCGAAATGGTCTCGTACAGTGCGGTTTCAGAGGAATTTCCTCCCGCGTTCACTTGGATTGTGGAATGAGCTCCCTGCCGAGGTTTTCTCAGAGGGCTACAGTATGGGGTTCTTCAAAAGGGGAGTAAATAGGTTTTTAAAGGGTCGGCAACGCGCGTGTGGCGCCCCTGGTGTTGCAAGTGTCCATAGGCTACGGTAACCGCTTACCATCAGGCGGGCCGTAAGCTTGTTTGCCACCGTCGTGGTATAAAAAAAAACTAAAAAAAAACTACTTTTGACACTTTCACTGTCCACAAAGTAGACACGACAGTTAAACAATCAACACGAGTCATAATATGTGACTCATGGGCCAGGGTAGTGGTTAAAGATGCATGGACGCTTACCCGTCTTCTCTAGGTCTATCGCTCCCACTGCCGGGAGAGTCCGACACATATTCGTCTCGCCTCCTGCCGCGTCCGCCTTTCGACTTGTTCTCAGACGGCATGTCGGCGAACAGTAACGCGTTCTTCGTCTTCTCCATGTATTCTTGACGCTTTTGTGACATCTCCACTGTACTCTTTGCGTGTTGTTCTTCGCGGCGTTTGCGTTCGTCTTCCTGTTATACAAATTTAATGTTAATTCTGTAGACTGTGTTCGGAATATTGTTCTTAATTTATGATTTCAGATCAATAACTTAAAGTTGCGCTAGTCGCACTTTTTTCAAACAAAGAATGTGTTTTAATTGCTTGTTTGGTATGTTACGTTTAAAGGTCTTCCCTCATCGTAATCGATGCCAGAAGCATTTAGATTAGACTACTAAAACAATATTAGTCTCCAAATATCCGTATTATTACACTCATTTAACTTTTGGCATAAATAAATAGCAGTAGTATGAAATTTTTAAAACAAAATTCATACAAATAACTTTAGAACTGTATTACAATGACAATAACCAAAGGTCTGTTCATTGTGTTTACATATTTTTATGACCTGTTGGTCATAAAAATATGTATATTTTTATTCCTTTTTGATATTGATAGTCTACTGCTAGAAATGTTACCAATAAGATGTATGACGAACAGATATAATTGTTTAGTTTTGCTGTAAGCTGTTGTTTTAGTACAAAATTATTTAGAAAAGCATGTAATCTCTATTATTCCGATTGAAGGATTTTCTTGCCTGTTTGTCTAAAAATAATTACTTACTACACTTATATTTTGTACCTGGGGTCATGACATAAATTAAAAAAAAAATGGTGACGAACAAGGTGCGTTCACGAGGTTTGTTTCCTCACTATAAGTTACCTGTTGCCTGCGGAAAGCTTCTCTCTGCTCCCGCTGGCGATCCCTGAGCGTGACTTCTTCATCGTGCTGCCTGCGCGCGCGCGCCACGTGCCACTGCGCCTGCGACAGCAGGTCGGCGCACGTACGCGCCTCCGCACTGGCCGCACCTGCCGCGCCCGCTTCGGGCCGAGCGGCAGCACCTTCGCCCACCTGGAAAGTCATAAAACATTTTATTATCATCATTTAGTACGGGGTTGTTGGATGGAAAAGCCAGTTCTTTATTGTAAAAGCGCTAGATAGAAAAAAAAACATCTGCAAAAAATAACTAGCTAAAAAACTCCGGAGCGGTGGTCCTTGAGCACGAGCGCGGCGCGGCGGCGCAGCGTGAGCGCCGTGTTGTAGGTATGTATTGGCCCTCACCTCGACCCCGCCCAGGCGGGTGAAGTGGCGGTGCGACACGTGCAGCTCGTGCACGGCGCGCAGCACGAGGCGCAGGTCGGAGCGGTCGTCCTTGAGCACGAGCGCGGCGCGGCGGCGCAGCGTGAGCGCCGTGTTGTAGGTATGTATTGGCCCTCACCTCGACCCCGCCCAGGCGGGTGAAGTGGCGGTGCGACACGTGCAGCTCGTGCACGGCGCGCAGCACGAGGCGCAGGTCGGAGCGGTCGTCCTTGAGCACGAGCGCGGCGCGGCGGCGCAGCGTGAGCGCCGTGTTGTAGGTATGTATTGGCCCTCACCTCGACCCCGCCCAGGCGGGTGAAGTGGCGGTGCGACACGTGCAGCTCGTGCACGGCGCGCAGCACGAGGCGCAGGTCGGAGCGGTCGTCCTTGAGCACGAGCGCGGCGCGGCGGCGCAGCGTGAGCGCCGTGTTGTAGGTATGTATTGGCCCTCACCTCGACCCCGCCCAGGCGGGTGAAGTGGCGGTGCGACACGTGCAGCTCGTGCACGGCGCGCAGCACGAGGCGCAGGTCGGAGCGGTCGTCCTTGAGCACGAGCGCGGCGCGGCGGCGCAGCGTGAGCGCCGTGTTGTAGGTATGTATTGGCCCTCACCTCGACCCCCGCCCAGGCGGGTGAAGTGGCGGTGCGACACGTGCAGCTCGTGCACGGCGCGCAGCACGAGGCGCAGGTCGGAGCGGTCGTCCTTGAGCACGAGCGCGGCGCGGCGGCGCAGCGTGAGCGCCGTGTTGTAGGTATGTATTGGCCCTCACCTCGACCCCCGCCCAGGCGGGTGAAGTGGCGGTGCGACACGTGCAGCTCGTGCACGGCGCGCAGCACGAGGCGCAGGTCGGAGCGGTCGTCCTTGAGCACGAGCGCGGCGCGGCGGCGCAGCGTGAGCGCCGTGTTGTAGGTATGTATTGGCCCTCACCTCGACCCCGCCCAGGCGGGTGAAGTGGCGGTGCGACACGTGCAGCTCGTGCACGGCGCGCAGCACGAGGCGCAGGTCGGAGCGGTCGTCCTTGAGCACGAGCGCGGCGCGGCGGCGCAGCGTGAGCGCCGTGTTGTAGGTATGTATTGGCCCTCACCTCGACCCCGCCCAGGCGGGTGAAGTGGCGGTGCGACACGTGCAGCTCGTGCACGGCGCGCAGCACGAGGCGCAGGTCGGAGCGGTCGTCCTTGAGCACGAGCGCGGCGCGGCGGCGCAGCGTGAGCGCCGTGTTGTAGGTATGTATTGGCCCTCACCTCGACCCCGCCCAGGCGGGTGAAGTGGCGGTGCGACACGTGCAGCTCGTGCACGGCGCGCAGCACGAGGCGCAGGTCGGAGCGGTCGTCCTTGAGCACGAGCGCGGCGCGGCGGCGCAGCGTGAGCGCCGTGTTGTAGGTATGTATTGGCCCTCACCTCGACCCCGCCCAGGCGGGTGAAGTGGCGGTGCGACACGTGCAGCTCGTGCACGGCGCGCAGCACGAGGCGCAGGTCGGAGCGGTCGTCCTTGAGCACGAGCGCGGCGCGGCGGCGCAGCGTGAGCGCCGTGTTGTAGGTATGTATTGGCCCTCACCTCGACCCCGCCCAGGCGGGTGAAGTGGCGGTGCGACACGTGCAGCTCGTGCACGGCGCGCAGCACGAGGCGCAGGTCGGAGCGGTCGTCCTTGAGCACGAGCGCGGCGCGGCGGCGCAGCGTGAGCGCCGTGTTGTAGGTATGTATTGGCCCTCACCTCGACCCCGCCCAGGCGGGTGAAGTGGCGGTGCGACACGTGCAGCTCGTGCACGGCGCGCAGCACGAGGCGCAGGTCGGAGCGGTCGTCCTTGAGCACGAGCGCGGCGCGGCGGCGCAGCGTGAGCGCCGTGTTGTAGGTATGTATTGGCCCTCACCTCGACCCCGCCCAGGCGGGTGAAGTGGCGGTGCGACACGTGCAGCTCGTGCACGGCGCGCAGCACGAGGCGCAGGTCGGAGCGGTCGTCCTTGAGCACGAGCGCGGCGCGGCGGCGCAGCGTGAGCGCCGTGTTGTAGGCGAGCGCGGCGTCATGCGGCGCCACCCGGCGCGCGCGCAGCAGGGAGCCGCGCGCTGCTCCCGCGCGCCCCGCCAGCGTCTGCGCGCGCGCCACCCACGTCAGCCACTCCACGTCGTGGTGCATGCGGAACTTGCGGACGCAATTCTCGTACTGAAAAACAGCATAAATTATTTTAATGGAAAAACTTTTTGTTTCTAGTAGCTATTGGGCACCTGATGCTTTTTATTTATTTATTTAGTACATGGAGGACTTACAGTTAATAAAAACAATCAAAACAAAAAAAGAAACCATAGTCACCAGAAAGCCATTTAATTTATTAAAGTGTTAGTGTTAGTTGTTATTAGTTGTTAAGTTATTTTAGTTTTTGACTTTAATATCAAGTATTATCAAGACTATTTTTTTTTCTTTATTTCTATATAGGGGCTTTTACGCGTAGCGTATGTCAGTTCCATGTATGACTAATTAATATTCATGTTATGTCATAACGACGTGACGTATCAAATAACATCAATTTACTTGAAACAAATCAATATAAAACGTAAATCCACTCACCATTTGTATTGCATTGATATACTGTTTCTGTTCAACGTAAATGTGTGCGATGTTCATCCATACGTCGGGGAAGTCGGCTGTCGCTTCACGCACTTGCGCGAATATATCACGAGCTTCGTTTACACAACCCTGCAACAACCAACAAAAATTACTTTAATAAAAACGACTCGAGACCGAGGTTCGAGTAAATAGTGTGGATCATCCAATCTGTGTTGTAGATTATAGTCCCTTCCTTCTCACACACAGATTTCAGACTAATCATCCTGAATCGCGTCCTAAAACCGGGTCCTAATTCCCTAGCTTATCTTAAAAAGTACCTACTACCAATATTTTTCCAGCCATGTAGTGTTGCTGTGTTTTGGTATAATGTGTAGTGGTACATTGCATATGAGAAATGTTAGATTTGTCTCAGTGGAAATAACGCATCTGCCATGCCACTGATATCATTGGACGGACCGCTAGTTTGCTAACTACAATATAATGTCAAAAAAATAAACAAGAACTTACGTACATACATAACTCACGCCTTTTTCCTATGGGGGTAAGACAAGATACAGAGCGCCATATGCTATGATTCTTACATACTTCTTTTCAAATCAAATTATCAAATCGTATTTATTTCTGTAAATAGGTTCACACAGACACTTTTACATGTATTTTTTAACTAGAAAGTGAGGTCGGTGTTTCACTATCTGACTACTCTGAGAAGAAACACCGAAAGAATCTCACAGTCTCTTTTAAAGTCCAGACATTACCTTGGTCACATCATGTAAGAACCATGCAGATCAGTGCCTGAAATGGTTTACTTTTATACATGTTGACCACCTGACCTTTCTGAAGAACCTCACCAAGAAGCTCTATGTATATCCTTTAGGGCGTCCCGTCCCGGCGTTCCCACTTTCATCTGCCTTGTAAAGACCTTTCATTAGTCGCCTTTTGTTCATCCTTAATGGAACCTCAAAGAACTTAATGTGGTTTTTACCTTATGCGCCAGTACGCAACCAATGCCGTTAGCCGCCCATATGTTCTTAGGATCGTTCTTTAGTACTTGTTTGTACATGGCGAGTGCTCGTTCTTGATGACGTTTCTCTCTATCTTTCTCCCGACATGGTTGATGCAGTGTTTGGAGCCAAACATTACCTGAATCACATAGATTAAAATGAATTAAGTACTAAAATGATTTCTCCAATAGCAACAAAAACAAAATGGCCTCCTGCAAAATATTTATTAGTAAGAAACAAGTTGTAAGTTGCCTCGTTGGTCTAGTGATTGCAAGTTCTACTGTTGGGCATGAGGTCCTAAGTTCGATTCCCGGGTCGGGCAATGTGTTATTGAGTTTTTCTATCTGGAATTTCTCAATAGCAGCCCGGAGTCTGGATTTGTACCCGATTGATGGCTATACGCTCGCCCGCTATTATATGGAACTTAAACATAAGGTTAAGGTTATGTTTAAGTTAAGGTTAGGCCCGAAGGTTTAGGCAGAGGTGTACCTAGTGGTACACCTCTGCCTAAACCTTCGGGGACTACAGGCGTGATATTATGATGTTAAGTTACAAAGCGGGGAAAGAAATTAGTTTCCGATTTAATCTGATTCCCGTGAAGAACAAATATTTGTTTCGTCTACCAGCAGTTGTTCCGGGTGATGTGTGGTATTTTTGTAAAAAGTTTCTTCCAAAATAAGAAAACAAAATGCTGGCGTTAAATTGAAGTCTTGCCAAAGACCGGCAATTCCTTTACCGTTTTCAGACCATTCAAACATCAGCTTTAGATCGAATCACGAGCTATTCTATTGACATACAGTTTAAATTAAAATGATATTCAATATTCAGAACAGGGAATACATCTTTATTTTCAATTTGACTGTCCCAATGTTAAAATGGTGGGTTATGAATTATGAGTTTTCAATACATATACAAATTACAACACAAAACTCACCAAGAGCGATAAGCGAGTAAGCATCATTTGTCGTGCTTGAGTTCTGCAATATCCTTTCAAACTTCTTCTGGCCCGGCCCCCACTCCTGCTGCGCTAAATGCAGGTTGCCTAGCAACGACCATGTGTCAGGGTGCTCAGTGTTTACTTTGAGAGCTTCTTTGAACCAATCGGATGCTTCGTAGATCTGGCCCTTGTCGCGAGCCATGCAGCCTAGCCTGTAGAAATCAATAAAAGTGTAATTTAGGAGTATGCCCCATTCGGAAAAGCGCGGGATTTTACCTGGTTGTTCACAATGGGGTGCTGTTACCTACACTAATGTATGGAAGTGAATACTGGGCGTGGCAAAAGAGACACATAAAAAAAAAACATCTTATTCAATACAATGTTATGTCTAAATAGATTTCGCGTATTTTGCACTCTGGTACTCGAAGTAAGATCTGACTTGAATAAATGCTGTATATAATAGGGCTGCTTCTGAGAAATTACAAGCGGAAAAAATCCAATAACACTAAATTCAACCTAAGAATCGAACCCAGGATTATAGGCTCAGCAGTAGCGCTTAAAACCACAAAACAAACAAGGCAGAATACTACTGTCAAAATAAGAGTAAGAGTAAATTCGCTCTAGTTATTTCCTTACCTCAAATAACAGTCAATATAGTTCGGATGTTCCTTCAATATGTCCTTGTATAGTTTTTCAGCCTTGTTGTACATGCATAGTGCTTCGTTCAGTCGCGCTAAATTGTACATCGTGGTCACTGCTATGGAGTTGTAGTACTGAGCGTCTAATGTTTCCGCGTCCGCCTTTTCCCTGCAAGAGATTAAGTTTTTTTTTTTAATTAACATAATATTTGGCACACAATATTAAAGGTACAATATCTTTTACAGTCCAGAAGTCAAAACATTTGTTAAAAAAATTAAGGCAATTTTCCACGCCTGATTTTCGAGTTAAATATAGTAAGAAAATGATTCTAGTTGCACATTCCAAAAAGGAGTATTGTATGAAGAAGATTGAGAAAGAAACTACAAACTACCTTTAAAACTTATAGATTACGTTTTACTAGTTGTTTGAAATGAAAATTTATAGGAGCCCTGTGTATTATGTGTGTATCTCCGAAACTGCCCATTGAATTTAAAAACTCTGTCACTAACGGAAAACTAGTAATACGATATACAAGCAGAAATCACAATTTTATTTGCACATTATATTTTCTGTGCCAAATAAACAATTCTTCTTTCCATCTATGGTTTAACTGTACCTTTCAAGTGCCTCTTCTAAATAATTCTTAGCTTCAGTCAAGTTGCCAAGTCTATAATGCAGAGCTGCGACATTGTTTAATATTTCCGCCGGAATGTCTGCATTCACTTTCTCTTTTAGAATCTTCATTGCAGTAGTATAGGCGTTTAGAGATCCCTAAAACAACAAACATATATTTCAGACACACCACAACCTTCGGCAGTTGAGATTAATGGCCAACTTTGGCAGTATAGACCAAAGGCCAACTTTAATAGTGGACATGAAAGACAGGTAGTAGAACATTATGTTAATTTATTTTTAGAATAATTTGTAAATTATGTTACCTGCAAATCATTTTGTTCCAATATTTGGGCCAGCTCAATCCAAGCTTCCACATCATCAGGGAATTGTTCGGTGACTTTCTTTAGATGCTGTCGAGCGATATCTCGTTTCGACTGCGAAGGTGAGTTGGCGTACAGAGATCCTAAAATCTTCATGGTTTCATAGTTGCCTGGCTGTACTTTCAGTACTTTTTCGAAGCACTGTGCTGCCTAAAAAGATTAAAATGTTGAATAAGCTTATACAATAATATTTATGCAGCACAATTAATTAGGTGCATATCCACTTAATTAAATTGTGCTGCATAAAGAAAGTGGCAGTTGTGAATCTAGGATTATTTTCAAAATACCATAAAAGTGTGTCACCAAATAATTAACGAAAGTATTCTTAAATTATGATTGTAAGTATACCACAGAAAATTTTTCAACAGAAAAATATTTGTTTGAAAAATGATCCAGAAAAATCTAAATAGAAGTAACTAGCACTTTACAAGCGATTTTGTTCGCGTGAATTTAGGTATTTTCCCTTCAAACTTTAACCCCACCGCTCCATCCATTATTAGTTTTTTGAAAATAAAATATAAATACAGCTTTTTTTTTCTTTTTTTGTCATTTTGTTTTAACCTAAAGTAGAAAACAATTGGTATTTTAAAAATCGGTTGCATTGGTTCAGTTTTAGTTATTTGCTTTAAATCCTTACAACAACAAAAAATCGAGACTTTCCTCTTTATGATACTAGTATAGATAATATTAATAAAAAATCCTTACGTTCTCTGTATCACCTCTATAGATATACATCTGCCCCAACCCATAGTGCGGTAACACAAAGTTGGGTGGCGCGAACTGGGTCGCTTGGTAGTAATACTGGAAGGCCTGGTCGCAGTCACCCTGTGCGTGGAACGCTCGCGCAAGGTGGTGACAACTTTCTGCCCTCATCGCTTCATTCTCAGTGTTGTGGAACGCGTGAAGGGCTAAATGTTGAACCTTGCTGTAGTCCTGGTAGGAATGGACAACTTAGCTGTTTAAAAACACATTTTAGAAGTTATACTTCATTTGGCGCGTTAGGGAAAAATGAACACAGTAAATTTTCACAACACGCGCGCGCTCCGTTACGTAAAACCAACATCCTGTAGTTAGCTATAGTCAACGTTTTAGTTTTTTTTTTCTATTAATAGTGTCGTTTTTTTCTACAAAAGTAAGATAACAATGTTACGCCAAAGAGGTACTTAACAGCTTCTAACGCGTGTAAGTACATAAATACACACACACTTCTATTGTGTTCTTTGAATTGTATAATGAATAATAACGATTTAGACATGTAATGCACTAACCAATGAATAAATATGTAGAATCAATACTAGCAGGCATACTAAAGTGTTTGTTTAAATTGAATAGACTGCAAGATGCAGGTCAGCCATGATTTTCATTCAGTTAAATAATATTCTCATATGCAGTTATGTTCAGAGCAATAAAATAAAGATAACAAAGTAATTCAATATGCAACTTACCTTTTTGAAGAAGAAATGGTTTGCCAAATGGTTCAAGACCATAGGGTTCTTGGGGTCAATGGCATAGGCCTTTGACAACATGATCACAGCCATTTTATTGGACTCACTCTCTTGTAAATTCAGTTTGAGGATTGACAAGCCGACTAGCGCTCCAACACACTGTGGGTCAAGTTGTAAAGCTCTTTCGAAAGCCATCCTAAAAAATAAAATTACTTATATAATAATAATCATTTATTTGCAGAAATTGAAGTCCATGGAATTAGATGAGTAGGCAATGACATCAAAACATATTCATGAATTACAAAATAACAATAATAACATAATCAAAATACATCACAAATTACAGAATAAATGTCACACAAACATTCATAGAAAATAACACAATACACACACATAAAAATCACAAATAGTCTAATAACATAATAAGAATAAAGATAAAATGAAATGCACATACAGCTATCTAGAGCCGACCTGTGTGTGCAGTCTTACCCATCGATCAAGCATCGGGCAGTCCCCATATAAGCTAAACTAAGATACATTTCTAGAACATGCTGGATCTCTAGGCAATATGGTGTCAAACTTTATTCTGTTTGATTGAAGTATGGAAAAAGTGAATTAAACCATTACCACCACTTTTGAACTTCTTTAAGTTAAATTACTTAAATAAAAACAGAACCATTTTTAGTTGATCTTTACAAAAAATATTTTCCTATGGAGTAGAATGGGTAAAAAATTCCATACTTTTTTATTACTTAGCCATCCAATAGACACGTCACACAAAAAATAGGGTTTTTTAAATATATAACACAGCAGTTAGATCAAGTTAGCAATATATCTAAGATTTGGTTGACATATAAAATTCGCATTTTAGTATTTTAGATTTTGAAATTATGTGATGCCACAAAACACAATGTCACATTTTGTCGGTTTCCTTTCCCTCTTAATGTTTGACGTAATTTATGAATGGCCTTCTACTCAATCAACCCATACAAACTTAAAATTCTTACCTAGCTTTATCCTGATTATTCAGTTTCATAAAACAGTGTCCCATTCCCAACCGTAATGCCGCAGGGCTGTCCGGATTAGTTCTCAATGCTTTCTTATAGAAAGCCAATGCTCCTCTGTAATCTTTCCGATTGAATGCAATACAGGCTTTGCCAAGCAAAGAAGGAACATTGTTGGGTGACTGGTTGAGTACGAAATTGAATTGGGCATCTGCTTGCTCCATTTTATCACCTTCCAGGAGACAAAAGTATGCTCGGCCAAGTAGATGATTCTGCAAATAGTCAAGAAATTTACGGTATGTTGCCCTCATTAGTTATTTCTCCTGTGTTGAGGGTGTGTTTTCAAACATTTAAAAGTCATATACACAAATAACCAAATACAGAAAACCATAAGCCATAAGCCATTCAAATATTTGTTCTCAGGAGGAAGTAAACAAGTGACACACAGCACTGTAGTCAATTGTTCAGCTACTGTGCTGTTAATTACTTGTTATAATAAAATTTGTACATGCAAGTTGTGTTTAAAGCTAATGAAGAATGACAATGATGAAAATTTAAGTATTTCAAAATTTGTAATCTTGAAATACTTACTGAATAGTTACTGATTTAAAATTACAACTCACTTGATCATACATGATGATTTTATCAGCCATTGTGTAGAGAAGAGTTGCTTTTGTGAACAGTTCTTTTTTCTTGTCTTTAATTTTCTCTTTATTTGCCTCCTGAACATAGTATGCAGCCAACATATCGAGGGCTCGCATTTGATCTCTTTCGAAGTCCCTATAGTCGATGTTGGCCTCCGTACGGGACGACTCAAGTATTTTAAGGAAATCATCGATTTTCTTTTGTTTGTAGTATGCAAGCTGAAAAAATGGAATCATGAGAAAAATTATACTAAATGTTACACAGGTCTTTTTGCCTATTCTTCCATCTATACTTTAAATCTTCTTTTCTTTCTCGTCTCACAATACACACTAGTCTATTATCATTACGCAATAGGTTAGTTGATTTATACAATCTATACGTAAAAATGGTGTAAATTACACTATTCTATACATCGTCTCGATTGCAGTGGCTACAATATATTATATGTGCGCTACGTGTTAGTGGTATAAACAAAAATTGAGGTTAAGTTTACTTACACCAACATTAATCCAGACACTAAGCTGAGACCTTTCTTGTTGTAATATGCTAAGGACTTCATCGCCAGAGGGTAACTGCTCTGGATCTAATTCAATCACCTAATTACACAAAAATAAAATATGATTAGAAACTGACACTTTCCAACTAAAAAGTAAATCGTAACATCGTATCATTAACACAGTCACCTCATCGGTGGTCATTAACGGGATTTCGAGCGACATTTTGCTGATTTTTTCGCACGATCCACTACATTACAAGAATTATACTGTAAATACTGTTATATCGAATTTCACAAAAATACACGACGCTCACTACGCTGATACGCTGCCAGCACAATAATTCTACGCAAAATAATGGTAGTTTAACAAGTACTGCCAACGTCAACTCTACAAAAGCTACCATTCTTCCAATAAAATATTATCCATGTAACATTTTGGTAGAAACCCTACGTAGAAACCCAAGTGACTGATCAAAGAACTCTAAAATAACAAAAAAAAATAGGTATTTTAGGGACATTGAAAGGACATAATATTACTTTCCTCTATGGAAAGGACAGAATTAACAAATTCTACCAATTTTCAAAGTTGTTTTTTAATGGGAAATTGTAAAAAAAAACCACAGATCAAGAAACAAAGTGGTTTTCATACACCTTCTAGCAAAGAAATAGTTTGTGTGAGTGAATAATTTACTGTACTAACCGAAAGAAAGCAATCAATAAGAAATTAATTACTTGTTATACTACTTGAAAAATGTTTGTGGGACATTTGATAGTCACTAGCACAAGCACACACACATACACTGTACGGCATTTACTTGGTTTGGTGAAGGTTGCGTCTCGGACTTGGCGTCCTGAGTGACAGCCGACAAGGGTTGGCCAGAACGCACATGCGACTTTGAAAAAGACCATTTTTTCTCTGACTAGGACACTACCTACAGCTTGGCAAAAAAAAGTAGAAAATAATGGAGGCGCCACTGTGCTCTTCATATGGCAACCCGTGGCAACCGCATAGCGTACCAACCCAGTTTTGATACTTAGCTATTTTTCAAATTCAAATTCATTTATTTATTGTAAAACATAGGTATACATGGTTTTTGAGACAAATTTATTCTTAATTTAATTATGTATTATTTTTTTAAATCAGTAAGTAATCACTTTGAATCGTGTCTATTAGAGACACAATAGAAAGACAATGACAGCGTGGACACCGGTGACCTCTTGGGGTGTAATGAATATTGAACAAGGACGTGTTCTCGACACACATGATGATTACTTACATAAAAATAACAAATTGGATTAATACTTCTGAGTTCACAACATTGTTTAGGAATTATAAAAAAAGAAAACATTACATTGTATAACATAATTTCTATGTTTTATTCTAGTAAATCTTCCTCTAAATATTCTACCCCGAACACGTAGGCCGCAAACTCATCTGAGTCATGTTCGGGTTCAGAGATGCTGCTATCATCTTCTAGATTTATTACTAATCGCTCTATTTCCTCGTTTATAGTTATTTTTTTCCAGTAATCCTTTTCTATTTTTATTACATGTTAGCACGAGTTCTTCCAATCCTCCTCGGTAATAGCTTGGAATGCACGTTCAGCTGCTTCCTGTAAAGACGAAATATTTCATTCATCACTAACAATATTAAAAGTAAAACATTTTTATCACATAAGTACTGCTAATAAGCCAGATATAGACAATACCCCTTAGTTTATCTCCTTCCAGCACGATTTTGCTTAGAACGATAACAGATTTCCCTGAATTAAATAATAGATTTAGACTATGGCATGACAATTTCTTTTACATTTCTAATGCAAACGCTAAAACAAATAATTATCTCCCACTTAAAGTATAATTTACGAAGAAATTTAATTTTCATTAAGTTAAAAGTCAAGTCACCAAAGTATCAATTTATCTCAGCGCGCTATACCAGAGTAGTGCAGAACATTTGTAAACATAACCTATGTGCTCGACATTTAATGTTTCAAATTTCTAGTTATTCCTTATGCAAGCGAATTAATATAGCTTTGTATTCATCAATTAACACTTGATTCAACTAAAATCAACCAAACAAACTCTTACATATACCTGTCTTATCAGCGTTTCTTTGGTAAACATTGTGAAGTTCAGAAAGAATAGTTTGGGCCTCATGTTCCGCCAGAAATTGCCTGTACACCTTTTAAATAACCTCCCTGCCAGCACTCCGAATGGTTTTATTCATTATTCTTCACTTTTTACGGTTATTAATCAACGTTTGGTGGTCGAAATTAAAATTTTACGAAATCGTGAACTTTGTTTACTATGAGATGTCATAATTTTGGAAATGTTGCCAACAGACAAAAATTTAGTTCCGTTTCTACACTTTTTTGCCAAGCTGTATATCATTATTTAAAATTTCATTAAATTAGTTGGCGTATTATAGATATACAGGGTGTCTCATTCAAATCGGTCAGTATGGGAAAGTCTGAAACTATAAGACATATGAAGATCTGTTCTGAGGAACCATGTCATCGATTTTATTAACAAGAAAAACTGCATTTACATTTTAAAAAAACATCTGTACTCCGTTCGGGAATCGAACCTGGTTATTTTGAAAAAAAAACCTTCACTATTTCTATTTAGTTATCGATTGTGAAGGTCTTAAAATTGAATTTAAAATTGAAATGAATTAAAGGTTTGTATGAAACATGGTGTCTAAAATGAATAAAACGCATTGTTTCCACATACTTTAATTTATTTTAGTAGGTGCTCGAAGTGACCACCGCCTTTTTCAATATCGCCCCTGGACTATTTCTTGTGGGGTTACGTTAAGGATGAAGTGTAAAAAACAAGCTATTACACCGTTATAGACATAAAAGTAGCCATAGAGACAATGTTAACGCAAATTCACCACATGAAGATACAAAATGCAATTGTAAGATCATTACCTAAACGTGTTGAATATTGTATTGAAAAAGGCGGTGGTCACTTCGAGCACTGCAGTTTTTCTTGTTATTAAAATCGATGACATGGTTCCTCAGAACAGATATTCATATGTCTTATAGTTTCAGACTTTCCCATAATGACCGATTTGAATGAGACACCGTGTATATTGCTACATTACCCGAAGAAAACAATTCTACGGCGTTTACTCATACAACACTTTTTTTAACTATTGGATATAAACTTTGGCCTTTCGGCCTTATTTAGGGTTTTGGGCATGCCCACAGTACCCAAACGATGGATCCGCTTGCATCATTCCACCGTTTTTTAAATGAAAAAAATAGTGTACGGCTTATTTTCAAACCGTTCCAGAGGAGTTTAGTAACAAACATTGTGATACAAGTTTTTATACATTAGTTTCACTATGTTATTCACATTACAGGTCATAAAAAACAGCAAAACAAAATAATTACCAAAATAATTATAATTTTCAAACCAGCCGCCAAGCGCGAATCAATCGTTTCGCGGCATGCTCACAACTCTAACTGAGGTCAGACAGAACAAATGATCGTGCTCATCACAGTCATCACACAAATATTTGGTTTTGGGTGGGAATCGAGCCCACGAACTTCGGCATTACTGTCAGGGTTACTAACCAATCTATAGATCTATTTGTTGTCATGTTATTATAAATATATCTCTAAGATGTGTGTACGTACAAATACATTTCAGCGATTCATTTTTATTAAATAGTTAAATAGATTTCTGATGATTGGGAGAAATGCCGTGGAGAACCGTTGGCAATACTGCTACTACCAAAAGTATTAACTAAACTTTAGTAAAATTAATTTCCGAATTTCCGACTGAAGGACTTTGTATCCATGGTCATGAAATAAATTAAAAAAAAAAACAAAAGTCAAATCATCAGTGTGACCATTTGTGGCAGATTTCTGCCATTTTGGCAGATTTTGCTCCTAAATTTTGTCCGTGGCATATTATGTTGACGATTTACAAAAGTGGCAGATTTAGGCAGATTTTAAAGATTTCGACTAAAATCACATAATTTAGTGTAATTTTCAATTATTATACTTATAGTTAAATTATAAACTGTATTTTTATGTCCTGGTATATGACAATTTTAAAAGTCAACAATTTTAACACTATATTCCTATGACACTATGTATTTAAACAGCATTCAAAGACATTTCAGAAGTGTATTGTGTCTTTTAAGTTGTTATTTGAAAACAAAGATCCGCTTTCAATTCATCCGAACTCCACTGTGATCTTTTTGCCCCTGATACACATGTAGGTATTTAGGAGTTAATGTCAGCACTGAAATCGATCACTTATCCGTAGTAAGTATAAAACCTGGAATCGAATTATTACTTCAAAGAATGCAAACCTTTCTGACTTAACTGTGTACTTACTCATTAAAGTTAACTTTGATAAATTAAATTTGATAGAAGAATACAAGACATGTTACAATCAGGTGGAAGTAGCACCGCTACCGGGACCATTTGGAAAAATCTTGAACTCGAATGGTGCTACAACTTATCCAAACAGCAAATTTCGCGAAAGCATTATTATGTCTGCCGAGTTTATTAAAGGACACGGAGACTGGCTTCTTACCTCCTTTAAACCAACTAAAAATATGGTCAAAAAGATGTAGTGCATAAGAAAATTGTTCAATATTATTGTTATTATAGAAATATCATTTAATTCGTTAGGATTTTTTCCTTTTTGCGTGATGGCATTTTTTTTGGCATTTTTGGCGCCTAGTGTGGCAGATTTTGGCAGATTTTAGCCCAGTTTGTGGCAGATTTGCCATTTATGAGATGGTCACACTGCAAATCATGTCGTAAAAATTAAAATCACAACAAAACAAACAAAATCAAATATTGATCTTTGCGAAACGATTCGCTGAAATTTTGTTTATTTTGTAAGAATAATTATTTTAATAATTTTGAATATTGATTTTAAAGTTATCTGTCTTAAATGTAAACTTACAACAAGAATACAAAATAAGACTGACTCTGTGTTGTGAGCGAGTTCATGTGAACGAAATATTTGAGTTATTTTCCGCTCGAGCGCCCACGCGATATAATAAATTAAAAAAATTAAGTACTATTTGAAAGCTCATATTTTAAACAGTTTCCAGGATGAATAAGAAAATAACGTGTACACGGATAAGACCAAATCCTATTCTCGAAGACTGCTTAGCAAAAATGTATGAAGAAGCTAGATTAACCGACAGCGATCTCAAAGGTATGCTTAGAGAGGCATTGGACTCACTGATCAAATACCCGTTGCCGATAAAATCCGGCGCCGAATGTATGTTATTAAAAGGTTTTGATAGAAAACTGTGCGCGTATCTTGATAAATTTATAGAACACAATAACAATGATGCTTTATCAAAAAATTCTGGTCCAAAACCTGATGAAGTAGTAGCTACAGGCTCTGACAAACCTATATCAAAAACAACACCATTACCTTTCAGAGAGAATGTTCCGCAAAGCAGAAGCAGTGATCTGGGTCCAGATAAATATTTAAGTGTGGACCTCACTAGGCTGCCAGAATTGGCATCACAGCTGGACTATCATGTTAATTTAAAACCAATCGAAACTGATGAGGTGCAGTACTCATATACTACACAGTCCATTGGTACAAAAAATATTGATAATGGCAAGGTAAAGGCTAAAAAAGGAGAGAAGAAGACTTATAAGTATAAGCCTGCTCACAGATCCGGGGGATATGCAATACTAGTTGCACTTCTAGAACAGAGTTCGGAAAACTCAGATAAATCTTCTCTGACCAAAGACGAGTTGATAGAGAAAGCACAGAAACACGCAGAAGAATCATTTGTAAGACCTAAAATAGGCACTAGATACACAGCGTGGTCTAGTATGTCGTTACTTCAGAAAAGAGGTTTAGTGTCACAAATTAGGAAAAAGAAGGCTGAGTACTTGTTAACTGTAGCAGGTATAGAACTGGCTAGAGAGATGCTAAGGGAATCCAAACATATACCTAGTACAAATGATATAATATTTAATGATGTTCCACCAGACAGTTCTGCTTTTGATGCAGAAATTCCATCTACATCTGGAAATATAAATCAGTTCAGCTTATCACAGCCTACTACTGGCCACAGCCCTCTCCCAGACTGGGCCATACCACCCTCTCCACCACCTTCTACATCTAACCCCTCCCAGCCACCTTCATCTGGAAATACAAATCAGACCAATGTTATTGAAATGGCACCTGGAACATTTGATATAAAATTACTGATAGACAAAAATGAAACTGGTGGGTAAGTAAACTATGCATATTATCCTGTTTTATGCTAACCTTTTTTATTCTTCTTCTGCAATCAGTTGTTGACTATAAGCCATTGTCAGAGGGATGTACACATCTAGTGATGATCGTTACATCGGGATAATTAAGCAAGTGTAACTTGTCGTAGATCCAGATTATTATTATTTCTTTTCTCTTGATTCACCTAGTGTAGTTCTGATTAGTGTTTTTTTTATTCTTTAGCAACTGAGCCTATATCAACTATTCTGCCAGCATCACATATTGACTGATGGGAGAAATAGCGGTAAAAGTTGCTGAAAAGACAAAAGATGTTTTATTTAACAAAATAAATAAAAGGTATTGGAATTGGGATATTTGGGGATATCGGGATGATTTGTGTCTTCTTTTGTATTTGGCACAGCTGGAGCGAATTAGTCCTGTACAGTGTTATTTTCCATTCCTCACTGATTTTATTGTTTGTTTTGATCCATGGTTCTACAATGTCTGATTGTAGTATGACATTTTTGAGTTATTGCAATATGCTGATATTACTTTCGCTAGCACTGCCCCAGAGTCGCATATTGTATGTCCCCTTACTTCTGGGCAGTATTGTGATAAGTAGGTAGTTTGTTATCAGTTGATGGTTTGGGATTCTTACCCAACAACTAGTGTCTCTATAGCGAATGATGATTTCGTCTCCTTTCGTGTTTTATCGTGCTTCCAGATCAATCTCCGATCAAGATACCTACATACTTAACATAATAACTATGTGCTAAGATACGGTCCATCACTGTTTACAGGTGGACACCTTGTCTTAGTATGCACTTGTTTTGATTCTCCACTTGTTTGTTTAGCCTTTTCTTTTTTTCGTGTTAAACTGCATGGAGTATTTTGCGAGAGCTTTTATTTATCCGCCAATGTTCGATTGCGAAAATGGTAAATCTGTTGTTGACTAGGGAAATTTTGGTGTAGGTACCTACCTACTATAGAATTTTGTAGAACATTTCAGACATTCATAGGCACTAGCGCCCTTTTCCCATGGCAGTAGGCAGAAACTAAAGAATGCTACCTGCTACAATCTTTACATACTTCTTCATTTCATTTTCGTTCATACATCTGGTGACTGGTCAGACCATAGACATAGAGATAGGACTAAGCACTACCCGCACAAAATTGATAACTCCCTAGAAAAAGACAGAGGGACTGTGTGGGCAATACCTGTCTTCTTCTCTTTTCATCAGAATTCTAGAAAGGGACAACTATTGGGCGCACCGCACGTTCGCTTTATCTTTCTCACACTTTCTTACCAGTATGTACTTCACAGCTGGACAAGGAACACTCAGTCCATTCTCTATGTCTATGGGTCAGACAGACAGTAGTCCTTATGTGAAATACGGGTATTTGGCTACATCTGGTTAAATTGGAAACCAACCAAAACCTAGCACAAGGAAAGGCAGATCGTCGCCTTAGAGTAAAAACCTCGGGAATGCATTTTTGCTCAAATTTATTTAATTGCGTTTCTAGGAAAAAAACCTCGCAACGCACCTCCTGATGTGACTAATTTGTTCATTTGATCATCAGCGCCATCTCTGGCAGTAAATGAGAACCTCGTAAATACTCGCAGTCAGCTAAACGCGCAGTTTTTTCTTCCTCCTGAAAAGTTACTTCTTTTACACTTACGAGGTTTTCACTCTAAGGCGACGAGATGTCTTTTTCGTTAATAGGTTCCTACTTATTCTTTTTTTATCTGGAAGAGTGTAAAATGGTCACATTAATGAGTTACAATCATTTTTACAGGCTTAGAAAGAAATATAATCCCACAGTCGCTCAGTTCAACAAGTATCCAGATTTGGAGCACGAATATAGAAGTCTGAAAGTCGGCGACTTCACATGGATAGCTAAACATAAAGTCAACCAGGACTTGGAACTGGTTCTACCATTCATAGTAGAACGTAAAAGAATGGACGATCTTGCCGCCAGTATTAAAGATGGAAGATTCCATGAGCAGAAATTTCGATTGCACAAATGTGGAATTGACAATGTCATTTACATGATAGAAAATTATGGGAAAAACAAAAATGTGGGTCTGCCCATACAGAATCTAATGCAGGCGATAGCCAACACAAGAGTCCAGAATGGATTTAAAGTTCACGTGACAGATTCTCTTACAAATTCTGCCCGATTTCTGGCTATGTTAACTAGAAGACTGACAATCAGATTTAAGGTAATTGGAAAATATCAGACATGTTTATTGTGCTTATAAAAGTTGTTTTGGAGGAACTTGTGGCTAAATTATAACAGCCACACGGGGTGATCGAAGGTTAAGCTACGCTTGCCGAGGTCGGTTTGTGGATGGGTTACCATCCATTACATTTCAAGACCTCTTCGTGCCTCGGAAAGCACGTTAAGCCGGTGGTCCCGGAGGTCCTTTGTAAATCTTTCGCATTTAAAAGATCCTTGGCAGTCTGAAAATCAGTTTAGCCAAAGAGTAACATATCGGACCAGTCACTGGGTAGTAAAAGTCTGATAGATATTCGCTCCATGTATTAATATCATCAATAATATTAGGCAAAAAAAAACTAATTCCGCATCTTATTTTTTTCAGGACAAACATCTCCGAGGCTGCAGTGATGATCCACAAGGCGAAATGCTGATGACGTTTGAATACTTCAACAAATCTTCTGCTAAGACCAGACCGCTCACAGTGACAGACACGTTCATCAAACTACTTCTGCAATTGAAAGGAATGTCTGTAGAGAAAGCTTTGGCGATCACTAAAAAGTACCCAACACCTCGTTCTTTAATACATGCTTACGTTAAATGTGAAAGAAAAGAAGGCGAGACTCTTCTAGCACATTTGAAATTCGGCGAACTTAATCGCAACGTAGGCCCTGCGACTAGCAAGTCCATTTATCAGTTGTTCTCGAGCAGCGGTGCGGAGTAATCTAGAAGTTAAGACTACAAGTATACCTCTTTATGCACCTCCTCCCCATAAGTGACGTCATACTATAGTTCGATTTTTAATTGTATTTATTTAGTAACTTGACAGTTGGAGGGTTACCAAATTATGACAAAAAAAGGTAGTGATGTGGTGTAAGAATAAATGAAATTGAATGAACATTAGTAATGTACCTACGAGGGCAGTCCGATAAGTACATAGCCTTACCGCCAAATGTCGCCTCTAGTGCAAGAAAAAAATACTATCGTGTAGTACATTATTATAGCCTCTACTGTTGAAATTTCAGCCGAATTGGACTTCTACTTTTGTTTTGATCGCATGTAAAAGCGGGCGTGTCTGTAAATTTTCGAAAAATGGAAAAAGAGCAATATCGGTCGGTGATTCGATTCCTGTTTTTGGAAGGGAAATCGCGCAGCGAAATCAAAGAGCGCTTGGATTGGCGCCCCATCCACCGTATTCTCCAGATTTGGCCCCGTGCGACTTCTTTTTGTTTCCAAACATGAAAAAGTCACTTGCTGGGCAGAAATTCAAGTCCAATGAGGAGGTTATCGCCGCCACGGAGGCCTATTTTGCAGGCCTTCAGAAAACGTATTTTTCAGATGGGTTGAAGAAGTTGGAGCATCGCTGGATCAAGTGTATCGAGCTAAAAGGAGATTACGTCGAAAAATAAATCATCACTCATTCAAAATTTTCATTTTTTTTTTGGTAGGCTAAGTACTTATCGGACCATCCTCGTAATTGTAAACTTTTTATTTTAAACTAGCACTTGGTTCGTGACTTCGTCCCCGTGCATTTTGTACTTCAACATCCCCTCCAACCACTCTTATATTTGAAAATAAAATATGCCTATGTCACTTACAAATAATGTGGCTTGGATAATTTTCAAAATCGGTTTAGCAAATCCAAAGATTACCTTCTATTGCGACACTATTGTTTTAATATGCTAACATTATCTTTCTTTGAACTGTCAAGTAACTGAATAGAAATAAAAATCTAACTTTAAATGACTCCTTTCTTGATGTTGTTCAGTAGAAAGACTGGAAAGCTGATCGAATTTAATATTGATAGCTTTACCTTTACAGTAAATGTTCAACTGGATTTACACGAGCGTGTACAATTTGATTATTCCTGTTGTCCCCCAGTTCTTCACTCCCACTGCGGAACAACTTTTTTTTTCGCATTGGCGGGTGAAATACTTGTGGACAAATGGGATAACACAACTAAACTTTATCAATAGCTTTATTTGCTCATATTCCGAATAAAGCGATTCCGGCAAATAAAACCCGTTACTGTAGCGGTGATAAATGTATCTGTAACAGCCGTTGCTTTTTGTGAGGGTCGCTGCGGCATAACATTTTTTTGTGAATTGACGTCAAATTGATAACAGGGGCCATCTGTAAATGACGTCACACATTTAGGCGAATATCACACTGCCACGCATCACGCTGCTGTTTGTTGGGCTGTGCGTGAATTCTATACAAACGGAGATTCTCACAAGCAACGTTAAAACACGCATTCACGCGCTACGCTGCGTGGCTGTGTGACTGTGTCTGAATCGCATAACTCGTTGATTGTGGGAAAAACACGTTACGTGTCTATTGGTAGGTGATAGTTCGCCGGCAACCAATGGAGGGAGAGAGAGGTGAGACTAAATGTGACATCGTGTGATAAGTGGGGATAGACGGGGAGAGGGGATAAGAGCTTAGCTCTAAAATTAAATACTAACTAATATTATTAGAATGTTATTAAAATGTTTGATTTTTGTATAAGGTCAAATGCGTTGTACTCGCAACCGTGCGTGAATGACTACATCATGATGTATGAAAGTATATTAAGCAAAAGAAGTACTTGTGTAGGAATCGTAGCAGATTGCGCTCTGTAGTTTCTGACTACCTCCATGGGAAAAAGGCGTGAGTTTATGTATGTATGTATGTATAGTAAGAAAAAATAAAACTTATATAAAAATTATAATTTTATCTCCACAATTTTTTCAAAATGTTACATTGTACGTAAAAGTTGTCAAGAAATTCGTTACTTGTAAGATATCTGGAGTCTTCTTAACTAAGCGGAGGCCTGTTTAGGACTGTCTCCTCCATTTCATAATTTTGTAGTATTGTATACCTAATTGTCAACATGTGAGAAGCGAACATGAGTGTCGGAAATGAGTAAACTGGAACGTGTTTTAGAATAGGAGTATAAAATCATGAAATTCATGTGATGTAATTTATGGATGCCGCCCCCCTCACGATTGTGTAAATCCTGTTTTTTAGAAGTTAAGTCTATTGATAAAAAATGTTATTTATTTCTGTAAATAGGTTTTTACAAACACTTTTACACGTAATTTTTTTTAACTAGTAGGCGACATCGGTATTTCTAGGTCTTGTGTCGTTATAAACGTGTTCACATAAAACACCGCCTAATGTGAGTCAAACTCGCGTACTAAGAGTTCCGTACCACATTTGATGCGTTTCTGTGATCACTTATTTTTATTTTACTCATGGTTAATGTACAGTAAGCACTAGAATAAGACAGAGTGTGATACCTTTGTTTATCAACGTTCTTGAAATGTGTTGAGTAGTTTTGAAGGCGGCTATCGAGCTTTTCGAGAATAGTACAGAGGAAAAATGGAAAAAAAGAAGGCGGGCACTTGATTATAGTGTGACAGATTGTCGTATTCGATTGGAAGTAGTATTTTCTATAAGTAATATTATATTGCCAGATTTGATACCTATAGAATATGCGCTTATTTTAAACAATCTGAGTAATAATTTTTTCATACAAAACGTCTAATTCACTTTGAAACTAGTCGACTGAAATTCGGCAGCACATCAACCTACCCCAACTGTCAAATTCCCCAGTTGACAATGAACCTTATCCTATTTGTAATAAAAAACTATCAAAGAAATTTGATACATTGGGGTAGCTTGATGTGCTGGCCTCTGTACCTGGTAACAAAACACGATGGATTAGCAAGCTCTTTTTCTTTAACTTCTATTTTAACATGACTGCTGTCAAATAAAAAACTAAAACTACCTTATTAGCCAGGCGTATGAACCAACAAAGTAGGTTTAAAAATGACAGCCAAAATGGAAACCTAAAAGGATTTTCCAACAGAGCGACGCGGCGACGTTCACTTATTAGATTAGTTAGTCGACATGTTAATGTAACTGACACCGTCTATATCTGTATTTTTTTTCCTGATTTAGATGTGATATTCCTTAATAATATTAATAATACAGTCAAATTAGGGTTTCATCTAGGAATGAGCCATAAAATAAGCTGGAAACTCGCCCGCCTCTACATTAAAACCGTTTGAGGTTGAGCGCATGATAAAATGTTTTAAATAAAATTTGCCACAAATTTTGAGCTTTACAATTTTATCATATTTTTCGATTTTAGAACTCCAAAATCTATCTATCTATTTTGTTAAAATGAATGTACAGACGCCAGTACGTCAAGTTACCCAAATGTGTCAAATTACTTTGCTCGTTTTTTAACTTTATGTCAAACAAAATAAGGTTCATATTCAATTGGGAAAATTTGACACATTGGGGTAACTTGATGTGCTGGCCTACTATAAGGCCCTAGGTTCGATTCCGAGGTCGAGCAGTGTTATTGAATTTTTTTAAATATAAATATTCTCGTAAGCGGCCAGGAGTCAGGATTTGTGCCCGATTGACGGCAATAGGCTTACCCTTATTCTCTTGGCAGAGTGCTCGTCTGATAGGTAGGTTGCGGCTTTTGTGTGACTTTTCTATTTGTTGTACTCGTACGTTCAGTAATAGCACAGTCTAAAAACATACAGTCGTCCGACGAAGCTGTCTAGACAGGGCAATCGTGCGGGCTGTGAGGGGCGAGATGCAGGAAAGCCGCTCCCGCACTGCGAACAAAACGATGTTCGTAGTGCGGGAGGTATTATTCAAGTCGCGTGTATAAGTTGTCGGCTATTTTCTAGAGATCAAAGACGTCGTCCTACTGTATTAATATTTATACTGTGGTAATAGTATGTATGTAAATGGTCCAGTGCAATCAGTGGATTTGAAATCTAATAATAATAATGTATACAGGAATATTAAAACCGTGGTGTTTGCGGTCTAACTATTAGTAATCAACGATACGTAGTAGATGTTTGTAGTACAGACGCCAGCACAGCACGCTACTCCAAACTGTTAATTTTTTGTAATTAAACATGAACCTTATTCTGTTTGTAGTAAAGTTGAAAAACTATCTAACAATTTTGCTTAATATAGCTTGATGGCTACATAAGTTCATTATTAACTACTATTTTAAAATAGTCTTGTAGCTCATAATCTTATTTAATAATAAGAGCTATTTATACAATAATCTAATGCTCATCATAATTATCTTAGTTTAAGAGCCATTTATATAAATGTTAAATTTGTAAAGGCTAGCGCACATTAGGGCAGGTCGCGACGCTACGCGTTTAAAAAATCCTAGACGTTAGAAGTCATAGTTATAGTAGTTTATTTGTAAGGGATTCTTACAGGCACATTAATTATAGTATGGAGTTAAATATGACGTGGGTATTATATTCTACATTACTCACATTTTACCAGCCTACCAAGACAGAGATATGTTTCACGCGCGATCTTGTGTAAGAAAAATATTACGGTAGACATGGTAATAACAATGCGCGTAATGAAGGCATGAGAGTATGGGCATTACGATAATAAAATGCAATACATATAGAGAAGAATTTCTGTTTCACCAGAGCTAATAGAGTCTGTGTAGGTGACAGGCCGTACGCGCATCTCTTCATTATCATAAGCAGTTCGCGTGCGCGGAGTCTTGTGTTCTGAATTGTGTTTATATAAAAAAATAAATCTTTGTAGTATGTAACTATGTCAACAGTTACATTGCAGGCTGGCCCTAAAGCCCGATATGTTGTAATAATGTGCGTTAGCTTTGAATTAAAATTAAGTGTGACAAACCAATAAAGTAGTTTTTCTCTTTATATGTGATGTATAACGAAGCGGACTAAGTTCATACAGTATTTAATGTGTAGCCAAGTACTAATATCCTTAACATTTTTTTCTTGTGTCAATTCTTGTATCAGAAATCAAAATATAAATGTGTATTGTGTATGTATACCTTTATTTAACATAACCATTGACAGACATGAGTAAGTAGCAGCAGTAAGATAGACAGAATTTTTATAGTGGCATGTAAACCTTTCGAATAACTATCCATAAATAGTTCAGATTTAAGAGCACTTTAGGATGGAATCAACTTTCCCCAGTTTACAAATAGCGTGTTAAAATCACAAATAAAAAAAAAACAAAATATACAGAATTGGTTATGGTTTGACACAAACAAGTTTTGTTTGAGATATTGACGTTTCGAGATTCTCAGAAGAGCTATTAATGTGACAAATAGGTTATATTGGAGTGAAGTCGAGTGGGCAAGCACGAGATTCAGTAAACTTGATTATGCCAAACCAATATAGGTACTACTTTAGACCCTTATTTTCATCATCACATTGCGTTTCCTTATGATAATACTTATAATTAATAAATATACTTAATAACTACATCTTTGAAATATAGTGTGTACGAAGCTGTTTTTTTAAAATTTTACAAATGCAGTGTTCCACATTGAAATCCGAAACATGGCACAGTTAACAAGAAAAAAAGAACGTAAACACTACTAAATTGCACTCAAAGATGAAATAGAACTATGATAATCATCAGTGGCTCCTTACGACTTTTATAGTATTTTTGAATCTTATAAATTCGGTATATAAACATCTATAGATTCCAAATGTACAAATCACATATATTTTTTTTATATACTATTACGAATGTAGTAACTCTGGTATAAACACCCGGCGAATTAAAATAATAGACAGATACATACATGCTCACTTACTTAAAATGAAGCATGCAACATAAAAAAATAAATGCCAAACAATCTACTAGAACTTAAAAAATATTACGCTATTTAAAAGAGAACAAATTTATAAATGAATAGTAAAATTAGACCTAACGACCAACCACCGAAGGGACATTATAGACTAGCGTTCGTTCAGCGCAGATAGACGCTAGGCGAACGCTAGTGAGACATCACCCTTATACATAGATTCGGAAAAGCTAAGTTACATTATTAAAATATTGAGATGAACAAAATTTACATGTAATTATGTATTATAGGTACCTGTATTTACTAAAGTGCACACAATAGTTTGAAAATGTAAAATAAAATAATTAAATCCCCTTTTATAAAATAAATGTTATACGTAGTTTGGTGCACTTAGATAGGAGTGTACTTATTAGTATTTAGAGAGTGTGGTAGTTCCTTTCGGTTTGGTTCTTATAGTACTTGAAGCCCATGAAGCCGATAGCGAGGAGACCCAGAGTCAGTATGATGCCACCAATGAAGCTAGGCCCATCAAATCTGAAAAGGAAACAAACAAATAATGAATATGACTGCCTGAAGTGGACGCAAGAATAATTGAAGGGCTAAATGGACAAAGGTGTTCTTAACAACGAAATATTTCTGCTGATAACACTTTTGCAAATCTGGAATTTATACTTGATTGGCAGTTAACACCTTAGCTCACTATCTATGTAACGAATTACAATTGGCGTTATAAGTTCATGAATCGATTTATTATCAGTTAAAACCTATGGTTATGTAAAAATTCGATTCTATTTTTTTTTAGATAGAACCACTTTGTCCTTCAAATGTAATGCAAACAGTTCTAAGTTTGACCTTGAATTAGACTGGATTTCTTATTAGAAAATTTTCAGTAACAGCGTCACTCATACTACGACTAAGATGACTACCAGCTCAACATTTTAATATTATATTACTTTGTAGAATACTGGGCGAGATGTTATACTAAACAACAAGTATTATAAAAATAAAACTTCTGTTTCTGAGAAACTGAGATCATTGGCTTCTTGTAAACATTTTTCTCGTTAAAAAAACATCAACGGCGATGTAACCACATTTAAGTAATTGTACAGCAATCTTTTACTTAAGTTCATTAATTTACTGACTGAACGATCTGAGAAAAGCGTTGGATGTAACAAACATGAAATGTTTGCACCAGAGGGAGTTATTTATACCAGGCGAGCCTGCTAAGATTAGGGTAAGATTTTTTACACCTACTCATTGAGACCAATTCAATGAGACCAAAACACGCTATATTTTTACTGAGATTCTAGAGTTGGAGCTACATCATCAGCTTAAGGTTACCAATAGTCTAGGAACTACCGGTGAAGAACAGATACAATAAATTTCAAATCAATCAGAGCTGGGAAAATTGGTAAGACCCTTCTGGCAACGCACGAACAGATCTTCCTTCATACATTGTAGCAGAGAACTTTTTTAATCATGTCAGCTTTACACAACAAAAAAATTGCATTAAAATCGGTTCAATCGTTTGGGAGGTACGATGCCATGGACAGACGCATCTGATACACAAAGTCTAAACTTCCTTTTTGCGTAGTTGGTTAAAAAAAACAAAAAGATTTTGAAACATAATTTTAAGTTAAAACATTCGTTTCTTTCTACATCCTGATGAAACTGGATTTACACGAGCGAACGGTATATTGTTTACAATGACGTCACCAGCCTCTGTGTAGTTTCATTGTCATCTCCTATATGTTAATGCGGTAGATAACATTAGCACAGTTTTCGCATTATAAACGTGAATAGCAATAATACTATGATAACCTTTGTTTAATTTATCATTAACTTCCTGCAATATTGACAGAATGCGAATATTATCAGAAGCATTCAATTTAATCATGTTGAAATGAAAATGTTAAACCTTCTTTTAATTCATTAAACCCCAAGAGAACACTGGCGTCCGCGCTGTCATTGTCTTTCTATTGTGTCTCTAATTGACACGATTGAAAGGTTAAGTAGCTTCAAGGGCCACGCATAAAAAAAACTAACAAACCAAGACTAAAAATATAAAAAAAATACATAAGAAAAAGCACAAGCCAAAGGTTCGCGTAAAATAATAATATGTGCGTCATATTCGTGCGAAACGGGCATCGCTCGTTAGGTACCTACTTAACTGGCTGTCCGACATGCTAATACAATACAACCGAGCATTTTTCACAAGCACTCTGCATTTCAAGTTTTACTAAGTAAATAATTTTACCACAAACTAACAGGAGAAGAGTATGTGCACTGACTTTATGATTGTTTTCGTCAGTTACATGTATTGGGGTGCCTCATATTTTTTTAACCGACTTTCAAAAAAGGAGGAGGTTCTATGTTCGATGTTACTTGATTTCTCCCCCATTTGTGGACCGATTCTCAAAATTCTTTTTTATTTGAAAGAGTATACTCCTGAGGTGGTCCCATTTTAATTTGGTGAAGATCTGGTGCTGATCTTCGGAGATATACAACGGAACTCTTCAAAAATAAACGGCAAATCTGTCGTGATTGCTGGAATCGCTTGGATGTTTATTGTTTATACAACATAATGACGTATCATCACGCCTGTATGCTCTGAGGGGTACGCAGGTGGGTACAATATACCTAGATTTCGTCAGTTAGGTACTTATGTTAATTTTAATTTATTAGGGAACAGTGGAAAACCCTATTATGATGACATGTATTGTAAACAATTAACAATATAAAATAAATTCATGGCAAATATTTTTATGGTAACAACTAAAAATGGAAAAATAAATTTTTTTTTGCAAAAAATAAAACCGACTTCAAAAAAAAACACTAAATGGTGTAAAATAACTCTAAATTCGGAAGTCGGTTTTATTTTTTGCAAAAACGTTTTTTTAGTGAGCGTTCGTAAGTATTAAATGGTTCCTCTCGGGCTATATGTAAGCCATCATCCCGACAGGGTATGAACTAAAGAACTGTAAGAATAGGCAGGAGGTATGCATACAAACTGAGCGATTTTAGCTGTGGAGGCTCTTACTTAGCAATTTGGTTATATTTATTGTTATTATATTGGGTTAAATAAAACACACATGCAGTTTATAAGATGTCTACTGTAAATTCTGTCTACAACAATGCAGATAAATCATATTATGTTCTCAAGATACCGATTGACTTGAGCACACTTAAACGTACCCATAAGCGCCACTTGTATGCTCTAAAGATAGCACACACGTCAACGTCCTGCGTGATTGTTCGTTTGTGTGCAATAATCAATACCTGTATGAATTAGTAATGGACACGTAACATTGAATGAGACGGTAGAACTATTCCGTTTTTCCTCATACTAAATGTAAAAGTGTTTCATGTTATATAAATAACTAAACCGATTCCGATCGACCAGTAGTCAGTGCCCGTTTTTATAAGTATAAAAACTGCTTCGATTGCGTTCACGTTAACAGCTTCGATTTGTACTGAAACTGAATAAGTGGTGTCTGGTGATGCTATGCCGGAATGTATGTACCTACGCACATAACTTCCTAACGACTGCACCAAATTGGATTATTCTTTTAGTTGTATTTGGGTTGAACCTTAGAACTAGATAGTTAAGACTCGCAATTTTATTGGACCCGGTATTTATAGGCGGCCCTGCGATCGGACAGGACAATGTCAATCGGGGCCGTTAGTTATTTCATACAAATAGACGTAACAGAACGCGATCGAAAAAACATTATCACTAGACCCTGTTTTCAGGAATTATTTATTTATTATGCACTAGTAAAAGACACTGTACAAAGGCGGACTTAATGCCTTAGGCATTTTCTAACAGTCTACCTTAAGGTGATGCAGAGACAGAACATGGTAGGCGCAAGAAGATGACAAAAAACTATAAAGACAAATCAACAATAATTGAATAATTGAGGAATTGTCTTGCTACTAACAATCTAAGCAGTTCTTATTTTAAAACACACCAATCTTTTCACCCAGCAAAGTAATTAAAAACTTTGGAAAATACCGAGTGGTATCTACCTACGACGCAGCTTGACAGAGAATGAAAATATTCAGTACGGACAGTCGGACACACAAAAATTCGGCGAATAGTTACTAAAGCTGGAATATGAAAACGTTAAAAACAAAAGGACACTTACGCTCTGGATGCAGCTACGACGACTGGTGCTGTTGTTGGGCTAACATTTCCACCCTTAGGCGTCGTGGTTTCATTCTTCTTGGCATCCTTGTTTGCATCCGTAGCAGTAGCGTTATTCGGAGTAATGGGTACTACTGTTTTGTTGTCAGTTTTGTCTTTCGCAGGCTCCACGTGATTCGGTGGAACTACAGTGGTTTTGGTCTCCGTCGCATTGGTCGCCGCTGCTGGTTTAGTTTCGTTGGTAGCTTTAGCGGATGTTTCGTTTGAAACATGCGTAGCGTTTGGAGTTGTAGCATTCTGGGTTGCTACTACTATTGGTGCTGTTTCGTTTGTCGCTGCGGCTACAGTTGTTGTTGGATCTGGTTTTGCATCATGAGCTTTCGGATCTGTGGCTGTAGCGTTCGGCGTAATTGCTGCCTGAGCCGGTGTCTCTAAAAGTAAAAATAATAAAAAAATAATTAATCTTTATTTCGGACTAGCAACATTCATATGGTTTCAAGTTTCAACAGACAAAACTTACACCTATGTTAATAAACTTATAATCAAAGAGATTTAAAATACTATAGAGCGGGCATGTCAAGGAAATCTCATAGAAAAACTTTGATCCCATGTCTCAGTAACGCCATCTAGAATAATATATGAGTATTGAAGCGGCAGCGGAGGGTACTAAAAAAAAAATCATAGACTTGTGTCCAAGCCGGACACAAGTTTCGGACGAAAATTTTGATCGTGATGTCCTGTCTATAGGTATTGTCTTTGCTTAAGTATAATCGATTAAGTGACAAAGTTGCTGTTCGAGGTCGACCTACATCTTCGAAAAACATCTCCTTACTAGGAGACTCGTAGGTACCTCCCTGCTGAATTAGAGATTGCCTCTACACAGCAAAAAGGCAGATTTAAGTTAATGAATCAAGACAATGAAATGGCATGGAAACCATTGACGTGTGCGTGTATATAAAAAGAGCGCAGTTAAAATAAAGTTTTTTGTAATTTTTGATTTTAGCTGAATTTTCTAATAATAAACAATGCTAAGTATATGCTTTGGACAGGACACCCGTCCATTTAATGCCAATTAATGAGTAGTTTAAAACACGTAAACCAACAATAACACGTACAAGCAAATAAAATCAATTGTGTAACCTTGAAGGATAAAAACCTGCTTAAAGTCTATCATAGTTTTTGCATCGTGAGACTTGATTTTACCGATGTAAATAAATATCATAGTAATATACCTACGTTCTAGTATAGAAAACACCTGCTTTATCTACAATTAACAGGTTAATTGACTTAAATCTGTGAGTCACTTCATGAAAGTTTTAAGACAATGTCAGCAGTAATTGATTCGATTATATGAAATTGGGCTGTCCTTATTACGGGGTAAGGATCATGATTGCTTGCGACAAGAAAATTAGCATATAAATTAGTCACCGCAATACACAATTTCGTTCTATAGCTCCTTACTGACCTATACATTGAGAAATTGACTTTACAAGAGACAAATGTTTCTTAAACTTTTTCCCAAACTAGAAATTTCTTCTCTATCACACATGCGTTTACTAACATTTAACCTGAAACTACTTGTAGCCCATACAAATATTTGTTTTGTGCGGGAATCAATCCCCGAAACTCAGCGCTCGCTTCAGTCACTACGCCAACAGTGCCACCGAATCGTCTATGTGATGGTAGTTATAATTAATGTATTAGAATAATGAATACAAGTTTTGCTTGTAACATAACTTGTTTTCTATTTATAGACTATTTCCAATGTATATTTAATAACGTACACCTGATAGTTATAGATATTAAAAATTTAGATTGGGTATAATAACAAAATATTGTTTGCATAATGGAAGATAATCTCCTAAAATAATGATACGAGAGCATTAAACCATGTGATATCTAAAATCTAATCTATCAGAAATATCATAATTATAAAATTATTCTAAATGTCAGTTGGTGAACTTTGACTATGTTGATTAAAAATCAGAATATATCACAACAATAAATGGTAACAGTTAGTTCCAGAAGATAAAGAAACCTGAACAATTTTTATTTAATCTTTATGCAATAAGGCTGATCATTTTGGGGAGGTTAACAAAGCGAAAACGCCGAAAAAAAGCGGTAAACAAATAAAAGGCACTTATAAAGGTTTAAAAAAGACGAATGTGGAATCTGGAGTCTCATACAAAACTAGTATTTTACTACTTTTGTTTTTAACCGACTTACAAACAAGGAGGAGGGTACCAAATTTGGTATCATTTACTGATTCATTTGGAAAATTCTTTAGTCTATATAAAAAAAATAGAAAACTAGACAGATTCCAATCTAGCCAGTGCTAGTGGAAAGAGGAGGTGATATACATTCAACTGACAGAACAAAGGAGTTTTAATTGTATGCTATTACTCATTCTTTGATCATTACATACAGACTGTGACATGTATAATATCCTATATCCAGAACCACTCCAAACTACTACCTGTGGAGTGTGGACACACCATATGCTTGGGGTATACCCAACATGATAGCATGGTTTTGTTGGGGATTACCCTATTATTAAATGAAGTTCATATTAATTTCTATGTGGGATTTCCCCCAATAAAACATACAAAGCAACATTCTTAGAATGTTGCTTGCTTGCAAATGTTATCTGCCTGTTAAATATTTTAATGAATGAATGTGGTTGGGGCTCTTGTTCAGTTGGTTTCATATTTCCAAGAGAACAGGAAGTATGGTACTTAGAAAAGGAATGATAACATAGCAAGATAGTTTGGTACTGATGCCAGCACGTCAAGTTTGACATGAGCCTTATTCTATTTACAAAGTTGAAAAACTATAAAAAAAATTGGGGGTTAATATGCTGGCCTTTGTACAATCAGAGATTTGCCATGCATTGACTGATCTACAAGCTACATGAAGGAAATTATATTTTTTATAGTAATACACAGGTAAAGAAAGGGCTTATAACACTATCTGATTTGAAGCATTTTATAAGCAGTTACACTGCAAAAGATAAGTGGTAAAAACTGAAACGGAGTAAAACAGTGTTTCAACAAATCAGCATCACAGGAATAAGTTATAAAGTAATCTATTAAATTGAATTTTGATGCAAATGCTTATGTTCACAAGTTTTTGATTTAGTAACTTCTGTAAAACTCTTTGTCTTAGCATTTCTGCACTAAACACTAACTAGTTGAAATAAAGTATACTTGAATGCTGTTGAGCAAAGACTGGTTAAAAATAAATATTGGAATAGTACAAGCCAATTGTTGCACAATATGGTATGTGGCTCATTACTGCTCATTTACTCAATACCATTTTAACCAATTGTCTTGCAAATGTAGAGGGGTGATTCTACGCTATTTGGATTCCAACGGCCTTTAGATTTTTTTTATGTTAAACTAATTACATTGCCGTTAATGTGTGCTTATGCAATAAAGTATAACTTCTTTCATTTGGACCACTTAGTCAATTCACGATAGTGGTTTAATTTTACACATTAACATTATAAAATAGTAACAAATGTATACTCCCCTGGCCTACCCCATTACTGCATTTTTTTCATTTTTATGGCCTAGTACTTTTAATATTTATGGTATTGTGTTTTATTTTAATATTGTGTTATAGCTAATATAACTTTGAAACATATGTTATAACAATACATTGCAAAAGTGTTTATTATATAATTTTAAAAAATCTTATTTTCACGTCACTTGCTAAAAGCGTCACTTCACCTGGCGAAATTGAAAGACTGTGATTTTCACCTAAAAGTGCTAAAGTATATTTTTGACCATAAACGACGCGCGTGGGACAGTGTGAAGTTAAATGCAAGCTAACAGTGTTGAGCACAACTAAAACAATGTGGCGTCAGTTTTCAATTCATTGTCTGAGAACGTGCTTGTGCCAGTAGTTCCAGTATTTCCCTTGGTAAGTATATCTTTTTATATTTCATCGTTAAATAATTGTGAATTTGCACAGTGCAATGTTTAGTGTGTGTAGATGACATTTATTGTGTAAAATGTGGTCAGAAAAACATGCGGTATTACTTTTGGGAGATTATGTCCAATTTTGTCACTTCTCTGGCGTCACTTCTCTGCCAGTTTCTATGCCAGGGGAAAATAATACCATGCAGGGGCAGTGACAATTTTTTTTTTGTAAATATTTACTATTCAAAACGGTTTATTTCATTTGTTCTAGTTACGCAGATATCATGTCAAACATGATAAAGAAGCAAACAAGGGATGAGAGGCTAAAAAACCAGATCCAAGCAGAAAAAATACGCTACCAAAAAATTAAAACAATCTGATTAAAAATACAGAAATACAAGCGAAAGAAAAGCAAAATTTTCAAAAAGGAGAAAAGGGATAAATTAAGTGTACCTATTAAACACGACTGAAAGGGAATGGGCTGATTTTTTTCTGATTTTACTTGGAATTATCTTGAAACCGGACATGGTATCAGATGGGCATGTAGACAAACCTTGCTACAATGGACAACTTTACCAGAGATTTTTTTTTTAAAGTTCTATCATTCATATGTTAGTGATACCTGTGATTTTATACTTGTGGAATACCAGATAAGTGATAAAAAATATAGGCTGCCGTATGCAAGTCTGAATTTGATGACGAAGAAGGAGAGATTATTATTTTACTTTATTTAAAGAAATCTATTAAAGGTGCTACTCTTTTTTGCCAGTTTACTTATGATGAGTAATAGAGTATTCTACAATTTTTTAGAGCTGGTTGATGTGCTCAAAAAGTTAATTATTTATTGTTTAGTATATGTATAAGTAGAAAACACTTAGTTTAACCGAAATTATTGATTCAGTTCTTTCTTAAAATGGAAGTTTACATTTATAATAATGATTTTTAAGTTTACTTGCTAAGATAACCTCTCATAGGTGTATCATTTTACTATTTAGGTAAGCCTTAAATGTGAAATTACACTTTTTCGAGTATTTAATTATTAAAAACTGTTGAACAGTAAGTGTTGTGATTATTTAATAGGAAAAATTACTAATTTTGTTCAATTCACAGACGAGAGTGATATGCATTAATATATATATTATATTATAATTAGATATTATTATTGTTTTATTATTATTTTCATATTTAAATTATTTGATGGTGATCGAAACTTAATTTTTTAAGAACTTAATATTGTGAATATGTTTCAACTGTTAAGGCTGATTGTATTCTATTCATTAAAAATATAACGATAAAGCTATTATTTATTCATTTTATACAGTATTATTAAAATTCCTTAGATAATACTTAGTAGCCTGTCACTTTCCTGCTATAATTTGTCACTACTCTGCCAATAGTGTCTCTCCCCTGATAACACATTTTCCCCTGGAGCCTATAAAATGAAAAAAAAATGGAAATATCTTCTGGCCCTTGTAATTACTTAGGCAAAATAATGCCAAGTAGTTGAATTATTAATATTAAATTAAACAGATGATTTTTTCTTTGAGGACACAAAATACTCAAATACCGTAGAATCACCCAGAGAAACTTGCAATGAACACTGGCTCTGTGTACATAAAGATTAGATATAAGTCAGTCGATATGCCATTAGTATTTACCATTAAGACTTCTCTCAATCATTATTATTATATGCTTGTAATGTACTTCAGAAAAGTGCATAGTTATCACAACTGGTGTGTTTGACCAGATGTAGGTATGACATAAACAAAACAAAAATCTTTTTAAACAAAGGCTTTTTGTACATGGAAAAAAGGTGTGATTTCTGTATGTTTATGTTTTTGTCTGCCTATTTGGTCCAGTGGTCCCAAGCTCTACAGCTGGGCATGAGGTCGATTAATCGATGAATCTGGTTCAATCCCTGGATCAGGTCAAGTTTTTCCATCAGGAATTTCTCAGTGGCAACTAGGATTCTGGATTTATGCCCTATATGGCGATAAGCTCGCCCCCTATTACATGGGACTAAAACATAACAACTGGCTAAATATGGGTATATTACTAGGTACACCTTTGCCTAACCCTTCGGGGATTACAGGTGTGATGATGTTTATGTATGTTTAATTATTACAGCAATACACACAAATGCTATTAACCAACATGTTGACTAAAAGGCACTTATGACTGTCAGAAAATGTTTATGAATTCTTGATTGCTCAACATTGAAGGTGGTCAATGGGAGGTTAGTATTGAAATTAGCAATTCAAATGACGTGAAGAAATGGGTGGTTTAGTAAAGTACAGCTGCTGCGGAGCCCAAAAGTCAATGACTTTAATAAAACACAATGATAGCAGCTAACACATGCTAACAACAACATCTGTGTAGTTTATCTAAAAACAACACCCTTTTGTACAAATACCTATAACGCTTACAAATAATGTAAACAAAACATGTCCATAATGTTTTAGTGGCTAAGTTTATTAGTGTGCTAGCCAGTTTGATTGTTACTCATCCGTCACATGTCCCAAAGGTTCATTTGAAAATCAGTGTCAGGCAGGATCTCAGCATCTGTCTGGCATTACCGCTGAAATGAACCTCTTGGCGCAGCCATGAGACATGCCATTTTTTGTCTCGGTCTTTTTTGTGTTATTGTGCGTGTATCCAGCTGTTGCCAATAAATGTATTTTCTTTCTTTCTTCCTTTCTTTCATTGCATGAACTACTTAAAGAAGTGTTAGTTCCTGTTCGGTTAAATAATGTTTTGTTGAATAGTTTTTCCGATTTTAGTGCAACTTTTCATGTCAGTTAGCTATTAGAAATTGTGGTAATGGACGATTAAATGTTGCAATACAATCTTAGACTGTCATGATAAATGTTTCTACACAGGCAGCGTTACATATTATACACAACTAGGCATGACATTTTAGCATGAAGAAAAAAGTGTAATTTGATAAAAAGTCTCTGCAGTCAATAATAAACTTGAGTTGGAATACTTTGTCATACAGAAGGAATTGTGGTTTCAAAAAAAGAAAACAGTAAAAAAATCTTGGCAGCTCATTACTCATTTGTATTAGTTTTTTAACTAGTTCATTGAATCAAGGCAATGCTAGACATTCTGCCAATACAAAAACTTGTTAGTTAAAATCAGACAGAGAATAGGTAATTTCTTTAGAGCTGTATTTTAGACCAGTCTATAACAATTAGGTTAATAATAATTTCATTATTCAATACAACAAGAAGGATAAATTGTGCAATAACCACGTTTTTGAGGAAGTACCTGGGTTTCTAGTAGGTAATAATAACGGGTTTTTTAAAATGTTATCAATCCCCTAATTACTTAAGCTTATTATACGTGGACGCTTATTGGATTGTGTATAATGCTGTTAATACAATATTGCCGCGTCATAAAAACATCTTTCATCAATTCATTTGTACAGTAACAACGAATATTTCCGTGACCTTGACAATACTACGTGGAATACCAATCTCAACATAAAAAAATCGATAACACATTTCGTAGCAATATTGCAGAAGCTCAATATTCAAACAAATATTAATTATCTTCACGTCAGAACTACGCATCTTACCGTGAGAAAATCTTATGAAACATTTAGGTAGTCTCAAAATTTTAATTAGTACCTATAACTTACCTAATGGGGTAGCTGCTTGGCTGAGGCACACAAACAGCGACAGCAAACCAACAAATATTACTTTCTTCATCTTTAAATATTGCTAAATATCAGTCAAATAGAATATTTGTCTAAAATTCTAATACTACGCTTCCACTGATTGCCGACAAGAGAAAAAACGATTTCACATAATAAAAAACCAGTGATGGGATGTAGAGTAATAGACTAGAGTAAACATATTTTTAGTCGATTCTTGATCTATGGTTTAATGATTTAGTTTGTAAGTTGGTGTTAATTAAATTTTAATTTTAAATTATTAGCAATAGATATAATACATGACTGTTATATAATCATATTATGGATAACCAATTTTCTTTTTTTTAAATATGAACTTGTACGTTCAAGTCGTGTATGAAGTATCCTGGGCGCCTCTGTCCACGATTTTATAAATATTCTCCAATGTGGCGCTCACCAAACGAACGTAAACAATGGCGCAGCTTGTTAGCTGTGAAGGTGTTAAAATTTTGCCCCATGAATGCCCATGATGTAGTAGGTACGATCATGAAGATATGGATAATTATTTTAATGAGTACGACTCACATTCGCATTCTTTCTTCTGTATTAGTTTTGTATTTCACCACGTATCTACCATTTAAATCCATAAGGACTCTACTAAGCATACATGTACCGTGGTGAAATAAAGAACTAATTAAATACAATGTGAACCCGGTAAGGACACAGTCCAGAATGATAATTATAACAATGTTTTTTTTTATTTTTTATTCTTTATTTTAAATTGAGGCTTTTGTCCACAATGGCAAGTCAGCCTCATCATAACTTAAACTATTCTAATTATAACAATGTTAGAAATAAACAAATTAGCAGTTTATTTCGCTTGGTAGGTAGTTTGCCAATCTAAAACTAGTACATTTGATAAACAATGACACATTGAAGTTCAGGCTGCATCTTAATTTCAGCGATCGTCTTGGAATTACGAGAATGTCGTGCTGCCAGTAGTGTTGGGAATTTATCCGGATAAATACTAAAAATGGATAAATACTCATAAATATCCGTTTTTACTCGAGTATTTATCCAAAACGGCGGATAAATATTATACACAATTTTAGTAAGGGAAATTTTATATTTCTACGAAGAAAAGGATGAAATTAAGTGAAATTCTAAAACTTATTAAGAAGTTTAAAAAAAACAAGCCTGTCTAACCTATGATTACACACAATAATAAAAAAATGGGTTATGCTTTCCTTTATGGGTCATCGATTTATGGATCGGAGAGGGGCTGGGGAGAGGGAGGGGGAGATGAGCTACCCCCCTAGCGGATTCCCACACCGCGGAGCCCCATGGTTATGGAGATATTCATTGTTAAAGTTTGAGGTTAGGTTAAAACACTAATTTTCATTATTTTCACTCTAATTTCCATATATTTATGGGCCGGGGAGGGCGAGGGTGGCAGGGGCCTACCTCCTGTACCATCTCCAACCCGCGAAACCCCAAGGTTACGGAGATATACGTATTTTAAAAGTTAACATTTTGAAATTAGTTTCGGGTATTTTTCGGATAGGTTAAATAAAGCACAAGGAATATTATTATCCTTACCTGCAAGATGTCGCCGGAGCCGCTTGGCGGGGCTCCTACTTCTGGGTGGTTTAAAAAAATAACCACGAAGGAGGTGGAGAGGGGTCTGTGTTCGCTCACTCACTACGACCCCGCTACTTTTATTTTTTTTTAGTGGTGGAAAATCCTCATGGATGTCCCCCGCCCCGGGGAAGGTGGAGGGGTCTGTCAGACTTACTGACTAAAAACCACCCCGTGTTCCTTCTCACACCTGCGCCGGGGGTCACGGGAACAGAAGATACTTCCGCGACTCCCGACTGACTGCGACCCGAGGGCCTCGCCAAGTCAGCGAGGGGAGTGAGGTGTTAGACAACCCTCGCAACGTCTAAGAGGGGGGCGCGCATACACACGACGCGCCACCACCTCGGGTACATGTACATGAGGGCGGCGGACGTCCCGTGTCCGTCGCCCCTGAACCCATTCAGGGGGGCTGGAAGAGGGCGTTGTCCGCCCTCCGCCAGCGCCCGGTACGTCTGCTGCGGGCCGGGTGAGTGGAATTGCTCTCCCTCTCACTTTCCGCAGCCTCCATCTGCGAGACGACCGTTTCGCAGAAGGACTCGACGAGGACGGGAGGACGGGAGGATACGGCGTGGCATACGCTGGCAAAGTGTGCCGCTTGAGAGGAGCCGTGCCGTGCCCTCGTCTCTGGAGTAGGCAGTGACTTGTCGCTGCCGGCCGATCCTCCCGACATTCGACAAAGTGGTGATACCGGGCATGTTATTTTCAATTTATATGGAAACTTTTAAAAATATGTTTCTCTTTATTATTTTATTATAAATGAGAGTCTCCGCAACTTAAAAAAAATGTAAAAAACCTTCTGTTTATGAGTACTATCTACAAAAAAAAATGGACTTCCATCTATATGGCCCATAAAATAAAGTATAGCCCGAGCACGTGTAATTTTGCACTGATTTTATTACGTCTATGCAGATGAGTCGTCGGAGGAACTTGTGGCTAAATTATAACAGCCGCATGGGTTGATCGAAGGTTAAACTACGCTTGACGTGGTCGGTCCGTGGATGGATGACCATTTATTATATACCAAGACTCCTCCGTGCCTTGGAAAGCACGTTAAGCCGTTGGTCCCAGCTGTCATTTGCAGATCTTTGACAGCCGTTAATTGTGGTCAGAAGTCCAAAGTCTGACAACCAGTTTAACCAAGGGGTATCATGTTACCCAGTTCACTGCCTTGCCTTGTCACTGGGTTGTGTAGGTCTGACAGACAGCTCCATGTAAAACACTGGTATTCAGCTGCATCCGGTAAAACTGGAAGCCGACCCCAACATAGTTGGGAAAAGGCTAGGCAGATGATGACGTCTATGCAGAGTTTAATAAAATTGGTGAAAACTTCACATTTCAGTGCGTAATGAGCTAGCAAGGGTGTGCTAGCTCATTACGCACTGCTAGCAGTTTAGAGGCACAACATGTTGTTAAACTTTTTTTACTAAGTTAGTTTAGTACTGCGCAGCACACTATTAATTTGCTGGCTCATGACGCACTGAGATTTCAAAACACTCATAACAAGGGACTCTCAGTCTTTTGTAGGTTTCTAGCGTTATCAACAATAATAAAACTATGACGAGTACACTTTTCTATTTATTTTTAGTAGTTTACTTATCCACCAATTTTATTCAGTGTTTAAACCTTTAACAAAGAAAGGTTCAGCTGTTAAAACATACCTTGAAACGCTATAATCCAACTTCAAAATCACTTAAATGTCTCATAAAACTAGAACACTATCACCTCATAATATTGTTTTTGTAGTTAAAAACGCACACGCGCGTGCGTTCTCTAAGACACATACCTGGGCACAGCGCAGGCGCGGTGGTGTGAGGGGAAAGGTAATAAAACAAAAGGAATGGGACAAAAGGAGGCTGGGATATAGTGCGGTGCGGTTAGAAACACGTTGCTTTGTCTTTACAATCAGAACTTGAAAAAGTAATAATGTATTAAGTATTTTCGAAAGCCTTAATAGTAAAACTAGCCTATCAATATAAAAAAAACCATGCAAAATAATAAATATCCATCATTTTGGGCAAATATCGGATAAAAATGAGTAAAAACGAGTATTTATCCACTTCGGATAAATACTCGAGTATTTATCCTTCGAGTATTTATCCTTTGCCCATCACTAGCTGCCAGAGGGCGCTGTTCATTGTGTGAAAGGAAGGGTGTTCAAAAGAAAGTAGTAACAAAAATGATCGTCACGACTGACCGTTGAAGGACTAGCTCAGACTAGCTTTTAAACATGGGCTAGGGCATGCGATTGACGTTTACTCACTAGTTATGGAATATCCATTGAGATAGGAAAAATATCGAACATGCCCTCTCCTCAAAATCATCAACACGATAGTGGGCGCACGCTAGGACACGGGATCATGTAGGTCATCTTGAACATTTTTATTACGATAAGGACAGCGCAGTAAGAGCGCTGAGCGGTAGTGACTTTAAAATAATATGTCTAGGCCATCTTTATGGGTTCTTGGTATTAGCGTTGTGTTGTGTTTGATATTGAATTCATAATAAAATGTGATATTTATTTTAGCTACTAGGTACCTTACAAAGTAGGGCGTAGTAATATTATTATTATTTATGTTGAATTGTTGAGTGACCTCAATCGGGCCTCAATCATATTGAGGTAACTTCAGCATAAGCTCTGCTGAGTTTAAGACTAGATGGCGTTGTGTAAAAGTTTTGTAATATTTATTTATTTATGAACATTACATAGAGTAACCACATGTGACAGTTCAGTAAATAAATAATTCAGACCTAACGCTCAAAGACTTGATTAGGTATAAGGCAAAATGGCGGTTACTTATCTAAATAAAAATAAAAAGAGAAATAAATTGAATCAGTTAAACTAAATAAAGTCAGTGGCGTAGAGCGTCGACGCTAAGTGAATTACACATTGAAATTCACGAGCTCACATGTATGTAGTGCCCTTTCGTACTGAGTAAGTTATTGTGTATGTGAGCGAGCGTAGCTTCTGGGTAGCTACTGAGTAACTGTTGATTTTGTTGAAATTCAGTTTCGCAGTACTATTTTGTAAAAAATACCAATTGAAAATGTATTTGTAGTGTAAGTAAAAGTGAGATTTATGGTATAGAATAACAGCTCAACCGGTTGAATCAGTAAAAGTCTCTTCGTAAAAACATTTGTGAAGTGATCTACCAATGCCTAGCATAAGTTTGGAATAACAGCTCAATTTGCTTAGATGAAGTGCACCTACATTTTCGCGGGATGTTTTTTGTAGCACTGCACTGCAGGTTTTTTTTATTTTTTTAATGCTTTTTTTTTCTTTTTTTTTAATGCTTTACATTTTTATTGGGTGATTTTCACAGCATTGATTCTCCGAGTTCAGCGTTGGAAATAACCAACACAGTCCACCAGAAACTATGGTTCAGACTCGATTTACCGAAGAAAAGACTAAAGTACAATACCTACTAAAACCAAAAATAACAAAATTTTAAACGCGAAAAATGGACACCCACTGTTTGCGTTTAAAATTTCAATACCCACGTAGGTAGGTATTATACGTACACCTATGCCTGACCCTAATGGAAATAAAAGCGTGATAAATATCATAAATAATGTCTGACTTATTAAAAGCCAAAAACTGATCACCTGATTTAGGCGTGCAGATATGTTAGCATGCTAATCCCTAATGAAATGTTAATGTCCATGCATGACTGATTTACTAGTTAATTTCAAATCGTATGACAGCTGTAGGAGACGTTAATCATTTTAATAGATGTTGATTTAGAACGGAATTCTGCAAAATAAAAATAAATATATATCTGGGACTTAGATTAGTTTTTTCTACTTATTTTGGGGTGGCTTTGTTATTGCATGCCATGCTACTTACTCACTTTTACGTGAGTTGTTGAATTAATAATTATAATTTTCATAAATATCTAACGATTACTCGACTACTCGAGTCCTGTCCGAGGAATGTAGATAAACAAATACCTATATGATTTTGAAAATTTAATTAATTTAGTTTCGCTATAGCTTCAACAATTAAAATGACTATAACAAAAGTAAATAATATACTAGTCATTGTAAAATCGATTTAATTTACAGTAATCATTAGTAGGTAAATCAAAATGTAATTCAGAGCGCAATTGGTTAGGCTACAACACTTTATTAGGATCTATGGTGAATGAAAAATCATTCTCTTGGGGGAATTCCCCCTACACAAACAATAATTGAGTTGTTAAGCATACGGGCTTATTACACTATCTGATTTGTAGGAAACCAAACTAGGAAATCGGAAGGTGTAATCGCAGTTAGGACAGATTGGATTCGATTTATAGTACCGACCGCTAGGTTGCTTCTTAACTATAATCCTAGTTAGGATGCTACAAATCGGATAGTGTAATAAGCCCTTTAAAGCCATGTTACACACTGTTATGTTTCTTTTAAACAAATAATAATATGTAAAGAGGAAATGTTTGATTGTTTGTTTGCATTGAATAGGCTACTTTTTATCCCTGTATTCCCACAGGAACGGGAACAACGCGGGTGAAACCGCGTGACGTCTGCTAGTTTATTATATTTAATTAAACTTACGTTTGATGTTCATAATTATGAAAAATAAGTGGTTTGACTTTGATGTCTCTTCCAGCGTGTAGAATTAATAACACCCAACATAAAACCTTTCTTTTTTCTGCCTCTTTGGTCTAGTGGCCGCAAGCGCTACTGCTGAGCATAGGTCCCGGGGTCGATCCCCGGGTTGGTTAAAGTATTATGGAGTTTTATCATCTGGAATTTCTCAGTAGCAGCCCAGAGTCTGGATTCGTGCCCGGTTGATGGCAATAGGCTCGCCAATATTACATGGAAATTTAACATAACTGGCGAAATGTGGGTGTACTCAGGAACACCTCTGCAACCCTTTGGGGATTACAGGCGTGATGTTATGTTATGTTACGTATAAAGGTGGTCCCTCACCAGGAGCATTCGCGTGTAATGTAACGTTACAGACTTGAGCATTACATCAGTGAAGGAGGAGAACCGAGCATTACAATGCGCACCTTGTAATGACACAATGTGTAATATCTTGATACAACTGGTAACATCAATGCGCTCCACTTACCCCTGCCTGCTGAGTAGCCCACGTGACAGTGACAATGCTCGTCAGTCAGGGAGGTAATATTAGAATGTACCTAATGCACAAAGTCGTATCTTTAATGTTGCATTACACGTGAATGTTCTCGGTGAGGGAGCACCTTAAACCCTTTTTCTGAACAAACATTTCAGTGCTATAATGTTAAACTTAAAATACAGATGGATTTTAAACAACAGACGTCACCGAAGTAGAATAAACTCAATCTCAACTTACCCGGTCACATGTGATCATGGTCCCATTCAATTTTCTCACCCAAACGAAGTCCAGTCTTCCAAACTTCATTGAAGAGAAAAGTATAGCTGTCACAGAGCAATATTACAAAGACCGAATATTAGATGAAAACACACATGTTCCCTTAATCCTTTCGCTGAAAGGATTCCGGTAAACACGTAAAACTTTTGACCGGGTCCAGACACCCTTCTATCAGGTTCACACAATACGGTGAATAAGAAAAAAAAGTGAACCGAAGTAAACCGGATTAGTTTGTAGGGCTGTCGAATTGAAACTTAATATATCTACTGATTGTCTGTTTCGGGTATTGGGTATTTTTGAGTTTGATTTCATTATATTCCACAGAAATTTCGGTAGGTACCTACTTTCAGTGTTCATTACAAGTACTTTTTTATCATCCGCCTAGCCTTTTCCCAACTATTTTGAATCAAATCAAAAATATTTATTTTCCAGAATATGGTATAAAAGGTTTTACAATGGTTTTGTTTCGGCATATCCTGCCATAACATGGCGTGCAAATGTCTTCACAATTAACGATGTCAATTAAACGAGCTTACAAATTACAGAATCTATTGATTTGTCTTCTAGATACTCCTTAACAGTATAGTATCTTTTATGCAGTAATAATTTGAATAATATTTTTTTAAACATTGTCAGGGGTAAGTCTTGACAACTATTTGGTAAATGATTGTAAATAATAATCGACATGCAGTATACATTTTTCTTAAATAATTTTAGTTTTATTGGTGGCAATTAACCGAAGTCTATCTTTATGGGTTCGGCTATTTGCCCTTACTGTGCTTGTTTCAAATAAACTATAATGATTTTTAACAAATAAACATATCTCAAAAATATACAGACACGGCAAAGGTAGAATTGTAAGTTTGGGGTTGGGTTCCAGTCTAACAGGTCTAGACTAGATGGTGCAAGCGCAATGAGCATAATGTCTCGGGTTCCCAGTTTCGGCAAAGCGTTTTATCTAGAATTTCTCAGTAGTGGCTTGAAGTCTGGATTTGTGCCCAATTAACCTTTCAATCGTGTCAATTAGAAATATAATGACAGCGCGGACACCGGTGTCCCCTTGGGGTTTTAATGAATTAATGCCAAAAGACTCGCCCCTTATTACAATAGACATACATACATACATAAACTCACGCCTTTTTCCCATGGGGGTAGGCAGAAACTACAGAGCGCCATATGCTACGATTCTTACATACTTCTTTTGCTTCGTTTACATTCATACATGTTGTCATACACACACGCCGGTTGCGAGTACTACGCACCTGACCTTTCTGAAGAACCTCACCAATAAGGTCTTTGTATGTCCTTCTAGGGCGTCCCCTCCCGGCGTTCCCACTTACTTCTGCCTTGTAAATACCTTTCGTTAGTCGCCTTTCATCCATCCTTTCAACGTGACCAAACCATCTAAGCATACTCTTTTCAATTTTTGTTACTACATCTTCTTTTAAACCACAACGTTGCTTTATATCATCATTCCTCAATCTGTCATTAATTGTTACACCACACATACTTCGCAAGGAACGCATTTCTACAGCATTTATTCTACTTTCATGTCTCTTTTGCCACACCCAACATTCACTTCCATACGTTAGTGTAGGCACCAGCACACCATTGTGAACAGCCAGTCGTGCCTTTTCGGACATAGACTGGCTGGTCACAACGCCATGTATAGCGCCATTCACTTTATTTCCTGCATTTACTCTCCTTTCCACATCCGCCTCAATCTTTCCATCCCTTGTAAACAGACTTCCCAGATATACAAAGTCATTCACTTGTTCTACACTCATATCGTTTATTTTCACATTGCACAACGACACGTTTTCGTCTCTTTCAAACACCATTACTTTCGTCTTATTCACATTAATGTTCATCCCTTTCATCTTATATGCTTCATTCATCTTGGTCACCATGTCTTGCAACTGTTCCGCTGACGATGCAAGAAGAACTTGATCGTCTGCGTAGAGGAGGCATTTGACAGGCAACTCATTCATCCTTAATCCACACTCACTCTCTTTTAAATCTGTCAGACAACTATCCATGTATAAGTTGAACAGCCAAGGTGACGCTACACAGCCCTGTCTAACTCCCCTAGAGATGTTAAACCAGTCTGTGTATGCCCCGTTTATCCTGACACAGGCACTGGAATCCCTATATAAAGATTTCAGTGCCCGTACCAAGCACCAGTCCACACCATACATGGATAGTGTCGACCACAGCTCATCCCTCCACACACTATCATAGGCCTTCTCCAAGTCTACGAAAGCACAGTAAACTTTCTTGTGCTTAGCCAGATATTTTTCGGCTATGCACCTCAAGGAGAAGATCTGATCCATACATCCCATTCCCTCTCTAAACCCTGCCTGCACGTCCCATAATTTCTCGTCTGTCAGTCTGATCACTCTTTTAATCAAAACCTTTACATACAGTTTACCAACTACGCTTAAAAGGCTAATGCCGCGGTAGTTTTTACACTCCTGCTGTGAGCCTTTTCCTTTATACAGTGGCACGATTACAGCCTTGCACCAGTCATCTGGGACTCGGCCATATCTCCAACACATATTAAAGATCCGGCACAACAGGCTTGCTACTACCCCGTCACCGCCCTTCAGCATTTCAGCGGACAATCTATCATACCCTGCAGCTTTTCCAACTTTCATTTCTCTTAACGATCTTACGATCTCATCCATTTCTATTTCATTCTCTTCATCTACATCCGGGTTTGGGTTTTCACCACTCTCCTCTGCCCAGTTACCCACTCCTTGCACACTATCCTGAAAACTAAATAAACTTTCAAAATATCCTTTCCAGCGTTCCAAGACATCACATTCTTCGCTTATCAAACAACAGAATAGAATTCTTACAATAGAATAGAATAGAATACTCTTTATTGTGCACCATTAAAACTTACAAACGATAATTTTAAGGGCTCCAAACGGTGATACAATGGGCGGCCTTATCGCTAAAAGCGATCTCTTACAGACATCCTTTGGATGGACTTTTTTTTTTTTTTTTTTTTTTTTTTTTTTTTTTTTTTTTTTTTTTTTTTTTCAATATGCACTCAGTAATAATAATGTATTTTATTGTTTCACAAACCATACATAACATGCTTAATACAAATTTATATGCAAGAATGAACAGATGATGTACTGCTGGTACTTAAAAAAAGGAAACCCTGAGCTATAAGTACCAGCTGCCCTTAAGTGACACAGTGAAAGCAGTTCGTGATTTTACATGCAAACATGTTAGATGAAGTTGCCGAGACGAGAGAATATATTTAATTCTTAATACTTCTATTAATATGGAAAACAAAATTTAAAGAGTAAAATCGCTGAAACTAGTAGTAGTAAACTAAGCTTGTGGTAGTGGGAGAGTGATTATTTGTGTGTATGAGTGTTGCGTGTGTTTAAGTTTGTATATGTGTATGTGTGCGTGTGTATGTGTTTGTTACATTTGTTATCTAACTGGATGAAGGAGATTCTCTGTCTCATCATAGCTTAGTTTCAGAAGCCAATCAATCACAGCTTTTTTACAGTCATGCTTATGTTTAGGATTAATATTTAATAACTTGTTTGCTTTGGCATACAAAAATCGTCCGAGGAAACAGAAAAATCTCTGACTGAAGGAAGTCCTGAGAGTGACACCCAAAGGAAGTTTAAGCCTACGAGTGGAGTAATTTTGGAAGTTCATAGAAACATGGTCGCCCTTTGTGTTTAATGAATGCTGCCTTAGAATAATTTGAAGAATAAAGAGTTGACGCACCGTTAAAACCTCACAGTACTCATAGAGTTCCTTGGTAGGGTAACGAAAAGGTTTAAAGGTACATACTTTTAACACTGCTCTCTGCGCGCGTTCAAGAATTAATAAATTAGTTTTACAGGCACCGCCCCATGAGGAAATACAATAACCAATCAAAGATTGGCACAAGGCATAGTAAACCATCTTTAAAATCTTAGGATCCGCGACGTGTCTTAGATGTTTGAAAATGTAGATTAGTTTACGGATTCTCCCTGTCAATAGTTTAATATGCGGTACAAAACTTAATCTTTCGTCTAGAATCACTCCTAGATATTTGATAGTAGGAGCATTTTGAAGTTTTGGGCAGTTGCATATAACTGTAGTATTTGCTGTGTGATTATGAGCGGTAATGTAAAATTTACTTTTGTCGAATTTTTGTGGTTTCTTAATGTTGAATACTAGGTACTGGGTTTTATCTACATTAAGAGACAGGGTATTATCGGATAACCATCCAGTTATTTTATCAAATCCCACTTGCGCTGCGTTAAAAACTTTCTCCCAAGTGTCCTCTGTAAAAATAATTGCTGTATCGTCAGCGAAAGCCAGAAGTTTGCCATTTGCGATGTCTAATTTGCAAATTTCATTAAGGTACACCAAGAAGAGAGTAGGTCCAAGGATGCTCCCCTGCGGAACGCCGTACTGTATGGGAAGATCCTTACTTATATGCTCTCCGATTTTAACGCTCTGAGTTCGATCGGTCAGATAACTTTGAAACAGCTTCAGCTGTTTATCTCTGATACCAATCTTCTCTAATTTTAGAATGAGTTTGGGGATGGAAACCGTGTCAAAGGCCTTGGCCAAATCGAGGAATATTGCCAAACATTTGCTGCTCCTGTCCAAGGCTTTAGCAATATAGTCAGAGAGATCATGAACTGCGTCATTTGTAGATGTATTTTTCCTAAAGCCATATTGGCTTTTTGAAAGAATATTGTGAGCTTCAAGGTATTTGTTTAGGCGATTGTTCATAATTTTCTCCAAGATCTTCGACAGGGACGGCAATACAGATATGGGCCTATAGTTACCGACACGATTCGCATCCCCAGACTTATATATGGGATGAATCAGAGCCTTCTTTAGCAAGTCTGGAAAGACTCCACTAGTTATACACAAATTGATTATGTATGTTAATGGAGGTACTAAAATGTTCTTAAATTGCTTTAGTAGGCTAGATGAAATACCGTCAATACCAACCGCACAGTCGGAGCGCAAAGATAATACCATTTGCTCAACTTCTTGCTCATCGGTTTCAAGAAATACAAAAGAATCCAGTGAAGATGGTGTCTGTGGTTCAGTATGAGAACTATGGTTATTAGAAGTTGAATTTGCAACTTTGTCTGCCAGCTCTTTCCCGATATTGGCAGAAAATGCATTAACTTCATTAATAGACTCATCAACAGATCTTTTAATTTTAAGTAAAGCGCAAGCGGATGTTTTAGATTTTGTAGTATGAGTAACTTGATTTATAACTTTCCACATTTTTTTGGGATTTGACCTGGCTTTGTCTAGTTCGTTTTTCTCATATTGCCTTTTAAGGGTTTTTAGAATAGAATTGCAGTAATTGCGGTATCTTTTGAATGTAGTCCTTATAATTTCGTTATTGGGGTCATTTCTCATTTTTAAATACATCCTGTCCCTATTTCTCATGCATCTTAGGATGCCTGGAGTAATCCATGGTTTAATAATTCTCAAGCGATGAGGCACAGCAACACACTTGGAACTAATTTTTAAGGCTCTTGTTAGTGAATTTACGAAATATTCCAGTGCAAAATTTGCATTTGAACATTCATAAATATAAGTAAACTTCGTATTTTTGAGCTGGTTTCCTAATTTATTATAATCAATTTTTGTTTTCATGGCTAGAGGGCTGTCCACTTTAACTTTGTCAAGTGAAAGTAATACAGCATTATGGTCAGTGACCACAGAATCAATAACTATAGTTGTGGCTTTAAGTTTAGTTTTAAGTAAGATATGATCAAGGGAAGTTTTACCGTGCGTCACCAGAGTGTGTGCTGGCAAAAGACCATGACTAGCAGCTAGATTCAGATAATCCGGAGTTCTGGCATCTATATTGCCATCTGCAATATCTATATTTATATCCCCAATGATAATTATGTTACTAAATGTCGAATTTGTGGTAAGTACCTGATCCATGGAGGACAGAAAATTAGATATTTCTTTAAATGACGGAGGCCTATATAATGCAAAGATACAGGTGTCTTGTCCTATTCTTATTTCAATGCAGTTTGCGTCTGTAAAATTTGGTTCGATTACTGTTATATTAGTGATACTACTTCGAATGTAAACCACAACTCCATCATTTTTGTTCAATCTTTTTGTAGTAAAATACGAATTAAATCCGTTCAATGAGGGTATATTTGGGTTGCATGATAGCCAGCACTCTGTGAGAATAATAATGTCCTGAAAGATAGACATTCTAGACAATAATGTTATTAGGCTAGGTATATTTGCCGAAATACTCCGAATATTTTGAGTTAAAATCTTTAGAGAACCTGGGGTGATTATACTTTTACAATCTTCAGGCTCGCATCTATGGGAATCCGAAATTCTAAGGTCATCTATATTATTAGAATGCTGGTCTAGCTTATCGAATTCTGTGATTTAAGGAATAATTGATCGTTATGGTAGCCAGTTTTTTTAATTTTAAGCATAGATGTTGTTTCTTGGACCTTCTTGTTCAATAAAATAAAACAGTTGGTTTTAAAACGAATGTCTCGTAGGTGTTGTTGTAGTGAGTTGAAGGTATGAATGATGTGTGCATGTGTGAGTAATAGTAAGAAGTGCAAAGTAATGTGATTTGTGCAATGCATGATTTTGTGAGAATTGCGTGTGTATACTAATAGCGATATAGATAGTACAGCATAAATAGATTTTGATAAGTTTACAAATAAAGGGATGTTTGGCCTTAATACCATAACATTACAAGGAATTACACAAGATAGTCATATTTTTATAGCGATTTTAGTAAGATCTGACTCATTTTCAATCCGGTGTGGTAGCTCTCCTTCAGTTTTACGTAGGTATACTAAACCTCTTGAGGTCCAGCAATAGGAGTAGTGGTTTTCTCGAGCAAATTGTCTGGCCAGATAGTAAATCTTTTGTGCCTTGGATGTTAAGGCCTCTGATATATACACTGGCCTATTAGGTCCAGCGATTTTAAGATGTCCAGTATTTAATTTATTCTCGTGTGTCTTCGCCTTATTCAGATTCCTGACTCCTTCCAATATTTTATCCCTTTTTAAGACACTATTCAACTCGACTATAATAGGTTTAATGTTCTCCTTATTTGTCATTATTCTGTATGTGTCTTTGATATCGGAATCTTGTAACTCAACCTCCACAGCTTTAGCCAAGGACATCACTATCTTGCTGACATCTTCCTTCGTTTCTATCTTTGTATTACCCTGTAGGATGGCAGGCACGTTGCGTATTTCTAGTCCTGTGGACTTGACTTTTCGTTCCATAAGCTCTATTTTCTCCTCCAACTTTAGAATGTGCTTTTTGTTCTTTGCCCTGTCTTCTTCTAGGTTTGCAAGTGATTTGAGAACGGAGTCGTACTTGTCGGACATAAATTGCAAGCTTGCCTTGAGTTCAGCATTCTGCTGCTTAAGTTCGGTAAAATGTTGATCAACAGTCGCCGACAATGATGTGAACAAACTCGTCATTTCAGCTTTAAGTTGCCCATGATCGTCGTCCAATTCGCGTCTGCGCTTATGTCGCACGGCAACATTGCTGCTACCACTTCGCTCAGAGGGTGTATCTGAATCATACGTCTGCTGTGGCGCTCCGGGTGTTGAGGTGGGCGGGGGAGGCGGGGAGCGGCGCATCATGACGTTCTGTCGCTCAATGCAGCTACCAGGCGATCAATGTACCCGTAGAAAGCAAAAAATACCAACCCCAGCTCCAATATATCGTGTGCGTTGCAAACAAGTTTTCTCAGCCGTAGTTTACCCGAAATCTTTGTATTTTTCCTTAGAAAAATACAGTATTCAATAAACCACAAAATAAAAATCCAAAAAGAATTTCTACGTCCCGGATTCGAACCATATCCCATCGGCTTTGCTATCGCACTATACAGCCCCGAGACCAAACGTCGTGTATATGAACATGCAAAATAGACGAGCTTATGCCCAAAACAATACTTGATCGTGTTAGCAAATTGACCTTGCTTTCGTTTTTGAAGGACGAACTCGCGGAGCACAAAGTCAACACACCAAGTGACTTGATAGTGGAGGAGAGAAGATGAGTAGGCAGTGTGTGGTGTACTATTTACATAAATATATACCATACAAGACTATTTGAATAGACATGTCATATATAATAAATATAATTAAGAAGAGAAAAATAAATAAATACATAAATACAAATCATTTACAGAGTAACGAACAGACGACGTGACGTGTAAGACGTGTTAGGAGAGAGGTAATCATTTTTGAGCATATTTTTGAATGATTGTAATGTTTGAGCTTGTCTCACTGACACAGGCATAGCAGTATGATACAATACAATACAATATGATATTTAAACATACTTAACTGGCGAAACATGGGTGAAGCTATAAAGGATAGAAAGGGTCTGGGAAAAGGAGGAGCCAAGCGTCACAGGAAGGTTCTTCGTGATAACATCCAAGAGTTCACGAAGCCTGCTATCCTTCGTCGTCTGGCTCGCAGAAGCGGCGTGAAACGTAGGTACCTACACCTCTGCTATACCCTTCAGAGAATACATGGGTGATGTAAGAGCTAAACACAGGTTTCCTATTCGAGTTTGGTAATGAAAGGGATGCGGGATAATTGTGATAACATGCTAATCAGGTTTGGCAAATGCTTATGTGCACACAGTGTGTTTTCAGCGTAATATCCAATTACTGGCAATTAGAGACCTTTCTGTAAATCACTGCTGTATTTTAATGAGCTAATGAAATTTATACATTTGAAATTACGGTATATACCTACATTAAAACTTCAGCTTATTCATTTATATAGGTCGAGTACGAGTAGGTATTAAACTTTTTCTGTAAGTACCTACGAATATTTTGTGACTAAGTTCGTTCGCGTTAAGAATGCAGTAAGAATGCAGTGCAACTGCAAGATAAAGGTGTATTCCACAGTGGTGTTAAATTCAAACAAATAATATTTTAAAAGATAAATACCAAAGACATTCAATACCCTATAGATCGGACATCACGAACAAAATTTTCGTCCGAAAAAGTGTGTCCTGCTGGATACAAGTCTAAGAGTTTTTTTGTAGTACGCTCCGCTGCCGCTCCAATATTCATATATTATTCTAGATGGCGTTACTGAGACATGGGATCAAAGTTTTTCTATGACATTGCCTTGACATGCCCGCTCATAGTATTTTAAATCTCTTTGATAAATATAAACAAACAAACAAATTATATTTTAATGAATTTATAAAAATGAATTTGAAAAGATTTGATTGGTTAGGGGCGGGGCTAGGCCGACGGATAATGATGACTTTACTGCATTCTTAACGCGAACGTACTATAGTGCGTTTCACCAGCATTTATTGCATCTGCTTACCATCAGGTGGGATCGCATTCAATACACTTGTATACCTATGTATAGGTCCATTAAAAAAACGTGTTCGTTTTCACTATTTGACCAAATTGAAAATCACGAAAAATAAAAATCTGCTGCTTCATTCATTAGCTAATACCATAATAAGCCTAAGGAAATATCATGCAGGGCTATTCAGCAAAGGTGATATTTATAGAATAGCACTGCAGAATACATTTACTGCTATTAAAACATCCTCTCCACTCCCTATTTCGTTCGTTTTTCAGAGTAGACCCATTATATATATATAAAAAAAATTAGATTAAACATTTTCTTTTCAAAGCTGTGTTACCTACTTAGTGATGGTGATATAGAATTTATAATCCTTATAAACAAACGTCTGTCGTGATGGCCCAGAGGTTAAGGCGCCTACCTCTCATGCACGAGGTTGTGATTCAAATCCGGACATGTACAAATGTGACTTTTTCAATTCACATGTACTTTCTAAGTTTATCTTAGATATCATTGACAACGGTGAAGGAACTACGTGGGGAAACCTGGACTTATAGTTAATATAAGTTTGGAATCACCAATCCGCTTTGAGCAAGCGTGGTGATCAATGCTCGAGTCGTGCCTTATCTGTATGAGAAGAGGCCTTTGCCCTGCAGTCGTACAGTAACAGGAGGGTAATATTATAAACAAACAAACAAAGAAAAACTACATTTTTTCATACATACAATCGCTATTGTCCCATGTGGGTAGGCAGAAACACAGAGCGCCATCTATTACAATTGTTACATACTTATTTTACTTCGTTTACGCTAATAGGTACCTACATGTAGTCATCATACATACACAGCGGTTGCGAGTACTACGCACCTGGAGGTATTCCTCGGAGCGCTCCTAATAAAAATATGAAAAAAATATATTTTTTTAATTTCTAACAGGAACGCTCCTAAAAGGTGCGCTCCGAGGAATAAAATAGGAGCGCCTCAATAGGAGCGCCTCAAAATAGTAGCGCTTCGAGGAATACCTCCGCACCTGACCTTTCTGAAAAATATCTCCAAAAAGGTCTGTGTATGCCCGTCTAGCGCATCTCCTGTTGGTGCTTCAAACAATCTTTGTATATTAAGTATAGATAAAGATAAAAGTAATATAAATTTAATTTAAAGCTCCTACGGACGTAGCCACAGAAGCGTGGTCGGGTTTACCTACCTGCATACACAAAGTCCACGACCGTCACTTTGCCTCAGCTTACATTCTACGTTATTACGTGAAGCTCAAAGGTTCGAACGGTAGTGAGTGACTGCTTGAGATCACGACCGAGGAAAACGACTGAACTATTGTGAGACTTTAAAATGGGTCGACTTTGAGTTACGAAGTGTATTTTAAAATCGGATTACGGCTGTACCACTAGCAAGAGCTCCTGGCTTATGTGCAGTCACCGTTACAATCACTAAGCCTCCGCTGTACGTCTGCCTGACAACCATTCAATACTTACGGGACATCACGAACAAAATTTTCATCCGAAACTTTTGTCCTACTGGACACAAGTCTATGAGTTTAATTTAGTACGCTCCGCTGCCGGTCCAATCCTACTAATATTATTAACGCGAAAGTTTGTGAGTATGGATGGATGCATGTACTCGTATGTTTGTTACTCTTTCACGTAAAAACTACTGAATGGATTTTAATAAAATTTGGTATGGAGTTAGCTGACACCTTGGATTAACACATAGGCTACTTTTTATTCTTGTATTCCCATAGGAATGGGACCTACGCAGGTGAAACCTCGGGACGTCTGCTAGTGTTGGTATATTATGCATGAGGTCACAGTTTTTCTTTTGACATTTCTTCGCATGTCCCGCATGTTTCTTTGCATATACACATGCAAAGAAACATGCGGGACATGCGAAGAAATGTGTAGTATCTTAAATCTAACGAATGGTACGTTGTAATGGTATGTTGTTGTATCTAAATCCAAACCTTAACTATCTAAACCAATATTACGAAGGGTGAATATTTTTTTGTTCATTTGTTACGATTTAACTCAAAAATGTCTTAACTGATTTAAAAAAATCTTTTACCGTAAGAAAGCTACATCTTCACCGAGTAACTTAGGCTATACTTTGTTATTTTTAAATAAAGAGGGGGTGGTGTGTTAAAGTTTAAAGAAAAAAAAAAGTTGAGAGGTGTCAAGGGACACCCGGATAGAACGAAGTTCCCTTCGATTGATTAGTGAACTATTCAATCTCTCTCCCCCTCCCCGTCCATCTTCCTCCTCCCGTTCCCCTCCCCCCTCTCCCTCCCTCCCTCCCCCAACCCTCCCCATATACCCCTCCCCCTCTCCCTCTCTCTCTCCCTGCGAACATGCGACGCCGCACAGCTTACAATAGCTTACTATAGCAAAAAGTGTCGTGACAACTTTTCGTAAATTTTTTTTCCGTCTAGCCCCCTTTCACAACGCGCGATAAGGAACTTCGTTCCAATACGAAATGCATGCGAACGACGTCGCGGCTGGAATGCTATTCTACAATAAAAAGGTACCTACTTACCTATCCCATACAATTGTAATCATTTCATGGTACTGAATCTCAGATTAGTTATACTACAAATTTCACGAAACATTCGCACTGTTAACCCTAAACAACCTTCACTCAGGTTACTGACCAACCCTACTAAAACGAACTTGTGTTTTATAACTTGACAGCCCTAATTCAGGGCCGTGCCCAAGGCGCTCGTTCAAAAACTAAGTTACCGGACTTATAATGGAAAGGGCTAGGTTAAATAGAAAAACAACGGGGCCTCTGTCCTCTGACTGAAATTACGACACGTTAGAAGTAGAAGATTTTCAGTTAGACAAAGTTTCAATGGACTTGTTAAGTTTGGAGTTTTTTTTTCTTTTTCTTTTTATTATGGTGGTTTGGGAGGCTGGAAAAAGTGGAAAGTAAAAGTGGTAAGTGGAGAAAGATAAATATAGTTTGTTTGTGAAAACAGGAATCAGTAAATACACAAACAGGGTTGTAAAACATAGTTTTATACATATAAGAGACGTCCTAAGGGCATGTGCACACGTTTTTTAAACGTTTCAAAAACGCGCGTCGAAGGCGCGCTTTTATCCTACAGAGCAGTTCGTTGTCGTTTGAATCGATACAAACGCGATGCTAACGCGCATCTGTATCGATACAAACGCGCGGCTCCGGCGCGTCTTTATCGACACAAACGCGCGTGACGCCATATCAACCTACCCCAAACTGTCAAATTTTCCCAATTGAACATGAACCTTATTGTGTTTCGAATAAAGTTGAAAACCTATCAAAGAAATTTGACGCATTGGGGTAGGTTGACGTGCTGGCGTCTGTACATGATATTCTTATCGAAATATTGAGTGAAACTATTAAGCTTATTTTTTAGTGACCCTTTATAATGAATTGACTCTTCGAGGCGTAATAATTTTTGAACTGCTCTCTGCAGATTCAATAATAAAGTTTGCTTAACTTTGTTTGAATTGTTCTTTCTGTTTTTGAAACTATTAATAACGCTCTATATCATCATCATCTGCCTAGCCTTTTCCCAACTATGTTGGGGTCGGCTTCCAGTTTAACCGGATGCAGCTGAATACCAGTGTTTTACATGGAGCGACTGCCTGTCTGACCTCCACAACCCAGTAACTGGGTAACATGATACCCCTTGGTTAAACTGGTTGTCAGACTTTCGGGCTTCTGACTACAAGTAACGACTGTCAAAGATCTACAAATGACAGCCGGGACCAACGGCTTAACGTGCTTTCCGAGGCACGGAGGAGTCTTGGTATGTAATAAATGGTCACCCATCCACGGACCGACCTCGTCAAGCGTAGCTTAACCTTCGATCGACCCATGCGGCTGTTATAATTTAGCCACAAGCTCCTCCACGCAATAACGCTCTATATAAAGTTAGTTATTATTATTCATTTAGAAGCTTAATTGAACGTTAAATGTTTTATTAGCATTTGATAGAACAGATAATAACATTACGTCTGTATTGCGCTAAGGGTTAGGCAGAGGTGTAACTATAATAAATAATTCCACATCTGTTCACACAACGCTATTTACTCCCAAGTTAAGCTTGAGAGCTTGTGCTATGGGTACTAGACAGCTGATAAACATACTTATATATTGCTAAATACATACATATTATAGATAAATTACACCCAGACACAGAACAAATGATCGTGCTCATCACACAAATATTTGTCCTGGGTGGGAATCGAACCCACGACCTCCGGCATAGCAGTCAGGGTCACTAACTACTAGACCAACAGGCCAGTCAACTGTAATACACCCACATTCGCCAGTTATATTCAAGTCCCATGTATTAGGGGGCGAATCTTTGTCTAGGAACCGGATATTTTTGATCCAGACTTCGGACTTTGTTACTGAAAAACTTCAGATGGAAAAACCCAATGATACTTGAAGACACGGGAACACAAAACCTCATGTTTGGCAGTGGCACTTCCAACCACTAAACGAACAAAGGAGTCCACGACAGTTTTAGGTGTAATTTTAATAATAATAATAATAACTGCCTCGTTGGTCTAGTGGTCGCAAGCCCTACTACTGAGCATGAGGTCTCGGGTTCGATTCCCGGGTCGGGCAAAGTGTTATTGAGTTTTTCTATCTGGAATTTCTCAGTAGCAGCCCGGAGTCTGGATTTGTGCCCGATTGATGGCAATAGGCTCGCCCCCTATTACATGGGACTTAAACATAACTGGCGAAATGTGGGTGTACTACCAGGTACACTTCTGCCTAGCCCTTCCGGGATTACAGGCGTGACGGTATGTTTTGTAATAATGATAAAAATGTTTATTTAATCTCCACAAATTACATCAAGTTTTACATTGTACAGTTGACGATAAAAAACAGTTAAACAATACGTAATTTGTGGGAGATCTAGAGTCTAAACTAAGCCAAGGCCTGTACTAGATCTCCAGGCTTCCCATTTTACAACATTGTATGGATTGTCAACATGGTGAAGTGTAGTGAATGAGTAAACAAAAACGTGTTTAGTGTGTAATAATGGTGTGCGTGTGTGTATGTGTGCGTGTGTGTGTTTGTGTGTGTGTATGAGTATGTTGGTGTTACTAAATTTATAATTTAAAGAGATTTTAATTATTGTAGGTAGTGGATTGTAATATACTGTGCGCTTCGTCACTTCTCTGCGAGTGCGCATGACATTATCCTAGATACATACTGATTAGGGAATGCAATCTCGTACGAGATTTCCGCCTAGCGAGATCTCGCGAGACTCAAAACCCAGTCTCGCGAGATCTCGCAAATTCCGGGATCTCGCGAGATTGGGAAAATCGCAATTAAAACATATGCAAATGCTTGTTTTAAGAACTAGTAATTGACATGATATGTAATTAAATCGAAACTGCGTTGCTTAGTTATAAAAATAATGTAAGTTTTATTTTGAAAATCAACTGAGTACTTATTATTTTGTCTCTAACTCTAATAACATTTGTTTATGTCTATAATTATTATACCTACTGTAGCTAATCAGTTCAAATTCTTACAATATTGGTAACAAAACAATAATTATCTATATTTAGTCTTTTGTAAATTATTACTTTAGTTTCAATAATGAAGAGTAATAGGAACATTACTTATGGTAAATAAATACAACAAAACAAAAACTTAACTTCACAAGTTCTTAAATAAATGTTGTGAGATCGTATTAATCAAATAAAAGAAGTTTAAAGTAGAAGTCAGATGAAGTTATCAAGGTACGGAAAGGCAAGTTAGTTTCTCTGAAAATGGCTTCTCAAAAAACACATCATGTCGAGAGTATCATCTGACAGACGACTTCTGATTTTGCAGGGTATTTGGCATGCAAAATCAGAAGTCGTCTGTCAGATGCGCCAGGCGCGGCCGCACGGCCGGCCAGGATTCTTTTCGCGCGCAGCCGCGCTATGAAATACACGTCGTCACGCTGAATTTGTCGATCTCGTTATCTCGCGAGATCTCGTACGAAATTTGACGAGATACAATCTCGTAAAATATGGCCGGGATCTCGCGAGATCGGGATCTCGGCGAGACGAGATTGCATTCCCTAATACTGATGGTAGCCAATACGAAACTAGGAGTTTGATAGAACACTTTGCCCAGTGATCTTCACTATGGACTGTCAACGGAGATATGCAATGGCCCCGATGGAGGCACACAGATGATGAGGATGGATTCACAGGTTTAAATACAATCACTTACTATGCGTTTCAAATGAGAATAGGAACGTCACTGACCTGTATCTGTCAAATGTCGCTTGAAAAGTACGGCCTGCAACGAAACCTTAATCGCATATCAATTATTTTCTTTTTTTTTGTTTTACTGAGTCGAAGTTATTCAAAATGAAAAAAACATCTTAAATTAACTATTATTGTGGAGTGCTTACGTTTTATTTATTAATTCTGTTTGTTACATGATTGTTTGTTGTTGTTGTTGTTGATATTTGATTTTGTTTTCATCTCCCTGACTGCTAGAATATGTGTGAAAACGCTGTTTTGCATGGGTGGGCTCGAGAGATTATCTCCAATGTAAACAAATACTTTGACAGTACAATTTTGAAAATTATTCGTTCGTAATTCGTAAATTAATTATATTTAGAAAAAACCTTGTTTTGCTGATCTTACCCAATTTATTCGAATTGACAGCTATGACGTCACAACATGGCGCGAAGTCATTCCTATTCTCATTTGAAACGCATAGTACTAATAGGCACCAGTCTTCTAAAAATTAATATAAAATTGTATCTCTTCTGTAGGCTAATGAGACTTTATCTATCTTTATTTTACTCTAATAACACTTTACCCGAAATGAGACCCAGGACTTTATGCTCAGCAGTAGAGTTTGCAACCAATAGACCAACGAGTCAGAATCTCAATTCTAGCCTTTACAAGTAGGTCAATTCCATATTCTGTATGTGTTTTGAGTCAAGTAGGTCAATTCTATTATGCTTATGTGTATTCTATGTGCTACGGTGGGCAAAGGCGATAATCGTGCGGGTAATGAACAACATTTGCATTTAAATTGAGTTGTGCGTGCTGAGTGGCTCTTTAACATCGCGTGTGTGATCTTTGTATACAAATGTAATTATTGTAATAATAATTTATTGATTTACTCTACGCAGGCCAGGTTGTGGCGAGCGGTTGGGCAATAGCGTCTCTACGGACCTGATCTCGATCTCATGGGAGTAGTGTTCCTCATCTCTGGCTTGTCATTATTGGCCAGGGTGAACTCTGGCGAGGAACGCAGCTCCCACCTCTTGCTTGCCTCACAGTAAAGTTTATTCATTAAAAACATAGACATACACAAAACTAAAAATGTTTCCTTTTTTTTTCTCACATATCGAGGGTGCCCTAGAAAGAAATCGATGATTTTCTGTCTTAATATGAACTCTTAACAATGATGATGAACGATCTCGTAATGACAGAACTTAAGTACCATCTCTAGTGACCGCACGCGCACTCGTAACGTGATTGCGTTGAGGTTATTAATGAATCCCAGTCTTAACAGTTATTACGGTTGTATTGGTTTACGGAGACCATTTTTGTTATTCGATTTGAGGATGCTTGGTGCTACGAATCTTGCGCTTACACTGTTAAGAAATGCGATGTTATTTTGTCAAAATTACGTCGTGAAGTAACTTAACCTTTCAATAGTGTGAATTAGAGATACAATAGAAAGACAATGACAGCGCGGATGCCGGCGTCCGCTTGGGGTTTAATGAATTAAAGGCAATAGTGAACTGTCATATCAGTATCTACTAATATTTTTAAACGTAATGTTAATTTATTGATTGGTTCAATAACTCAGTTGAAGCGGTAGAAAGCTTATTGTATCAGTTCTCACATGAAGAGTCCAAACTGCTTGCAATACACCGCAATATACTGTTAGAGGTGACTTGCACCCGATGCACCAAGGAAGCGTAACTTTTTGTCATTGTACTTAGTGGTGTGGTTTGTATCAGGTAGCCTACAAGGTCGTGGAGGTCAGATAAGTTATCGATACAGTTACGGGGACTATTCCGGCCCTGGTTCAATCCATGGTCCGGAGCGAGGAGGCATGGGAAGCGGTCACCTCTTTCTGCGAAGCAGTAATGCTAGCGAAAGAGGAGGCCGAACGCATGAGGGAGAGTGAAACCTCTCGCCCCAGCCGCCGCAACAGGAGAACACGCCCCGGGCGTCGAGAGTCGCAGGGCGATTCTCGGCCACCGTAGGCGCGGGTCTGCGGACGGCGAACTTTGGGTGGCTCGCCGTCTGATAAAAACCAGGCCCGGGTCGACGGCGCGTTGTGTTCCACGCGCGCTTCAAAGAGCTGTCAGCACCGAAGACGGGGCCCGCTAGGGCCTGTGCCTGCCGGGGTCGCGGAATTTGTTCGAAAGAGTCACCGCGGCCCTGGAACGCAAAAGGCATTAAGAGGAGCACGGATGGGTTTTAGTCAGTAAGAGTCTGACACTCCCTTCCGCTTCACCCAGAGCGGGAGGAGTCATTTGATGATTTCCCATCCTTAAAAAAAAAAAAAAAACGGGGACTATGGGCCATACATTCTAAAAAATTGAAGCCAACTAAGAGAGATTTTCTCTTAGTTGACGTTAAATTGAATAACACAACTATGATATTATGCAACTCAACCATAGCTGATTAATTACAACAGCAAGTTGATTTGTGATTGAATGAACAATATAGGTATGTTTATTAATTCTAACATGTATTATTGTTGATTGTATCACTCTAAACTTTTTTGTATGACTTATTCATTTTTATTTAGTCAACATAGACAAATACGTCTGTTGAACCAATTCAGAATAAAATAGTAAAAGCAATCAAATCAAATGATAGTTTCGATAAAGTTTATTTATAAAATTACCGAACATGTCGTAGTTGATTTAACTAAGATCTGATAATTACATCAACTAAAATTTAATGTTACATTCTATTATAACTAAAACGTTGAATCGACTTTCATATTTGTTGAATTAATCATTCGATTGATCTATTTATTCAAGACTTCAAGAGATCCACCCTTCCCTATTCCTTCCTACCGGCTACCCCGCCCCGCACACGCGCGCGCGCGGCTGAGCTGAGAGCTCCGCACGCGCCGCTTAGTTCTGCTGTGCTCCCAGTGCTCCTATTCTAAGCATCTTTGTAGTATCAAGTAATTTCAGTGTTTATCAGTGTCGTTAAAGAGTATTTGGCATAACCGTCGATTAGATTAACTACTTAGCTACAAGTGCAGTGACTAATAAATTATAAGTGTAACATACATGCTATTATTAAGGATTGAAATGGAAAACGTTAGCGAACTCCTCAAGACATGGGACTATGGGAGTTAGAGGCTCTAATACCAGTATCACCCGTAAGTATCTCACTCGATAGTTTATTTTTATGGTGCTGGTTGAAAATGTAATAAACCCTGAGGCCCCCGGTTGATATTCATGTTGTGTAGGGAAATAGGTAGGTACCCTATCACATACTGTTTCGAGTTTGCTCCATATATTAATAACGAGAGAGAATTACGAGAAAAGTGGATGTGGGAACTCTTTCTCTCCCATTTTCACGTTCTCGCCTTGTTCTAATAACCTGTAGGTATGTAAGTAATTACTATGTAATCCTGTGGAATTAAATATAACCCATACATAAAAAACTATATTTGCATCAGTCACTAAATACCTACATGATCTGCTTTGTCTATTTTTAAGATAATTAGCCGTAATAATGTTTCTAAGCATTCCAAATTATAATTCATTGAATTTGATACAGAATTGTTTTGGCATGATATAACGTACAGATAATTAAAAATAAAAGTGTATTTTTCTGTTAATGTTCAATGTATTAATAAATATGCATTTTTATTTTTCAGATGCATATAGAATTTGATGCTGCACATGGTATTAACAAAAACAATTTGTTTATTAATTTTCCATTAAGTATTGAAAATCAAGCTACAGGAACTGTTTAAAAGAAAAAAACAACAGAACCATTTTTCGGTCACTCTTACCAATTGTAAGTATGAAAGAAATATCTATATACATTTATACTCCATCTGATTAGGTAGTTAACAAAAGGTAAACAATTTTGACATGTATTTTTAGTTAATAACGCAGATTAAAAATAAAATGCAGCTGTAAACAAATTTAGATACAACAAAAACGATTACAAATGATCAATTTAAAAAATTGTTTAAACAGTAGTTGTATTTAATTAATAAGCGTTTATGTAAAAAGACTTGTCAAGATTGTTTACCTTTAGTTAACTACCTACTCGGATGGAGTATAGGTGGTTTGCCGATGGGAAACTGCTCTATAATATAACAATACAAAAGTTTTATTTTATTTGTTATTGTGATAATATTTGTTGCTTACTTCTTCTATTTTTTTTCAGCACCGAAAGAAGATTCATCGTTTTTATTAAACACTGCGGCAGTTAAACAAAAGAAGAAACACAGTTCGGATGCAGGTCAAAGCTGGAAACCAAGTAAAGTTGAAGCCCGGGAAGGCTATATAAAGCACGTGAAATGGAGTGCAGAAATCCGTCAAGCAATCAAGCCCTAAAATGCAGAGTATGGCATCGACACATACCCACTACTCGTACAAAAAGGTTTTAAAAAATGTAGTTTTCAGCATCAACTATAACTAAAAGATTTTTTTTTAAAAAGGTAAACTAGATGACATTTTTCACACAGGTCCTGTTATAGATTCGTTTTCAAAAAATCTAGGTGAGAAACAATTATTTTGCTCCACTTTGAAAATATGTCAAAATAAGTCATTAGTCAAAGTTCCTTGGGCTACTGTTACTTACACCCGCTATGTACTTTAAGTAATGGAAAAAATATCTAACCGCTCTGCGCTGTACTATTTAAGCATTCCATGAATATATTTTATTGTTTGTAATTATATTTTTGTTTCATTTTGACCAAATTTTTGTAGTAGGTACCTAACATGTCAGCCACTTAGAAAAATGTTGTTAGACAAAATAGTTACCTATCAAGACAGTTTAAATATCCAAATAGAGTAAGTAAACATTCGTATTTTGGGAATAGAGAAAAAACGATCATGTTTTGATATCTTTTATTAATAAATTGCTCTCAATTCAGACGGTATTCTGGGTCTGATCTTGAGGTGCTAGGTTCTTTAATTGGATCAGCACTTCAAATGCGTAAATAAGAGCACAGTATTTAGTGATATTTATAAATACAACCATTAACCCCGATTTCTGAAATGCCGGTAAAATTTTGAGAAATGTTAAATCTCATGTCAAGTGATATGATTGGTTGTCATTTTGATCATCGTTAAAATTAACGAATCACAAGAGGTGATACTTATAGGTATATTAAAATTTGACCGGGATTTCAGAAACCGGAGGTAAGGGTTGTATTTATAAAAAAACACTTTATACTGGCTCCTAAATACGCATTTGAAGTGCTGATCCAATTAATAGATTGGCGCTAGTTAATGCGACAAAGTGTCTCAGTACATTCGATTAAGAGTAACTTTGCTGGCTTAATAATGTTTCATATTAGTAACTAACAAGATTAGTAGCTTATTCAAATAAACAAATTGATTGTTATGAATATTAAGAGATTTAACTTGAACAAGGTCATAGTTGAATTGATTATGGTAAAATAGTTTAATAGTAATTAAAATAATTAAAATAACCAAGGTCTTAGCTGAGTCTACGAAGATGAATTAGTTAAACTTACCAAGTTCTTAGTCGAATCTACGAAGATGCATTTGTTGCAATGACCAAGTCCTTAGTCAAATTTAGTAATCATAAGTAGTTATAGTAGTCATTTTCAGATTTATATTGACCAAGATTATAGATGAATCTATTATGTTGAATTCGTCATAATGGTCATTTTCATGTTGACTTTGACTAAGGTTCTAATTGTTCTAGTTAAGAAGCAGATAGTAAGAGCAATAAAAATCACCTTATTTGATTTATCTAACGTCTTGTTAGGCTCGTATGGAATCAAGATGCTTGATTGCAATAATCACAATCCTGTTAGGAGCAATCAAATTTTTTTTAGAGTGATACCTAGGATGCGAGTTGTTCGGAAAAGCATCAGCATTTGATGTTGACGACTTCTATCCACCATTTTTCTGAGATGTCTATAAAAAATCTTATATTTCTCTAACTTTCTTATTTATGGTTTTTAACTAAGGTTGCTCCACATGTACAGACGCCAGCACATCAAGTTGCCATTGAGATAACTTGATGTGCTGGCGTCTGTATGTGTGTTTGTGTGTGTCAAATTTTCCCAATTGAATATGAACCTTATTCTGTTTGTCATAAAGTTGAAAAACGATCAAAGAAATTTGACACATTGGGGTAACTTGATGTGCTGGCGTCTGTGCAAACAGACAGACCCGTAGCCAAACGTCCGTAGTTTTTATAGTGTATATTTGTATAACTAGCTTCTGCCCGCGACTTCGTACGCGGAACCTGTTGCTTATGCCAGCGACAACGGGGTCGTCAAAATCGAAGATCTGAAACATCTGATGTCGAATTCTATAAGCCCGGGGACGGGAAATCAATGGGATGCGCGAGACGATTCAAGATGTTCCAGATTTTTTATTTTTGTTGGTCAACAGGAAATGCCATCAGACTTAACAACTTTTGCTAAGACGCCATTTCTATTATGTATATGTTATATTGTCTCTGGGCTTTGGAGTTCCCCTACAGGTGCTCCAGATCTTCAAATTTAGTCTCACAGCAGAAAACACTCTTCACGTGGAATAGTTTTTGCAATGGCACCATTTTTATATCTCTTTTACTTTAGGTGATCATAATATGTTGCGTGACGTTCACGATCAGCGGTCAGTCGCGCATCTCCTTCCCCCACTTATCTCTAGAGTCGATGCGTATATACGCTGAAAACTCAAGCGTCATGCTTTTTCCGTGAACGTCTCCAACTCGCGAGACAGTGCATGATGTTCACGATCAGCGGTCAGTCGCGCACATATTCTTCACTGGTCTCTAGAGACCTGGATGTAGATGCGTAAATACGCTGAGAATGCAGGCGTGCTTCGCGATCCCAAGAAGTTTCCACGGAGCGAGTTGCAGCCTCATGTTCTCGAACAGCATCAAGTCTCTCCTAACGCTCTTCGGTAGATTGTTGGGATCTTATGGTCTTTAATCATTTAGCACCTTTGGAACATTGGGAAAAATTTGACCTCTTTCTGGGCATGGTTATAGTTTTATTGTGATGATACCTGATCAATTAAAATCTAAGTGGCTGCTCCCCTGCGTTACCGGGTAAGCTACCGTGTAACGAAGATAAATGGAAAAGGAAATTAAACACTCAAATAACATAAGCCCGAAGGCATACGATAAAAAAATGGGACTTTTAGCCAGTAGAGTCTAATTTTCAACGATATACCATCGTCATCGAAAATCAGTCCTGAACTGTTCTCGCCTTCACCGCGTAGTACCTCCTACTTATGTTATTTTATAATTATGCAATGAAATTAGTGATAGTTTTAATTTCCAGACCAAATGTTTCTAATCTTCGATTTTTATAAGTCAACAGGAAATGCCTATCAGACCGAATAACTTTTGCTGAGACGTCAATCTTATGTGAGTTACGGTGTAGCTGGGCTCTTGGAGTTCCACAACAGGTGTTCCAGAACTTCGATTTTTATACGTCAACAGCGAGTGCTCATAAGGCTGAACAACTCTTGCTAAGACGTCATTCCAATATATGTTATAGTGTAGCTGGGCTCTTGAAGTTCCACATCAGGTGTTCCGGATCTTCAAATTTATTCTCTCAGCAGAAAATGCTCATAACGTGGAACAATTTTTGCTATGGTACCATTTTTGTATCTCCTATAGTTTAGATTGTTGCGGTTTTGCATCAGGTGTTCCGGATCTTCAAATTTATTCTCTCAACAGAAAATGCTCATCACGTGGAACAATTTTTGCTATGGGACCATTTTTGTATCTCTTAATGTTTAGCTGGTCTGTTGCGGTTCTGCATCAGGTGTTCCAGATCTTCAAATTTATTCTCTCAACAGAAAATGCTCATCACGTGGAACAATTTTCGCTATGGGACCATTTTTGTATCGCCTATAGTTAAGCTGGTCTGTTGCGGTTCTGCATCAGGTGTTCCAGTTTCCACGATAAATTATAGCCTATGTGTTGACCAGACTTAATATCTATACAACAAAAAAAAAATCATTCAAATCCGTCCAGTAGTTCCGAAGATTAGCGTGTGCAAACAAACAGACAAACAGACAAACAGACAGACTTTTTTTTTTGGATTCGTGCTCTATTACTGTTTCTAAACCCCCCTCAATTATTATTTTTTAAATATATTCAATGTACAGACACAGTTGTTTTACAGTCTTATTATATGTATATAGGTAAAGAGTATTCTATTCTATTCGATTCTATTCGACTGACAAATATGTGTTTTTGTGGGAATCGAACTTCAGTCAATACACCAGTCGTGCTGTCAAATAAAGTCAGATTTTTCTTTCATTTTGAACACATCTATACTAATATTATTAATTAAGAGGAAATTTATTTTGATTGTTTGTTTGCATTACATAAACTCCGAAACTACTGGACCGATTTATAAGAATTCACTGTTGGGAAGCTATAGGTACATTATCCCCGGGTGACATACTTTGCGGGTGGCTACTTTTTTTTTTCCTGAATTCCCACGGGTACGGGAACTATGCGGGTGAATACATACAATAACTAAGCGTTAGTTGTTGTTGTAGTTTCACCAACACATTAATACAAATGCAATAGGTACAGAAAGACTTTTTACCACAACAATGGCGGAACTAAGTCTATATAAAAGCGACTTCTGAGTCGGTGGGGTTTACGATAAGTACCAACCGACCCTTCGCGGTGTATTCGTAAAAGGCTAGGATATGAGGGACGCGGACGGTTAGTATTGTACAATATTGTACATAGAGTGTGCGAAGCGGGGAAATGATGAAAGGAGGTACTAACTATTCAGAAAAAGGGTATGTAGGTATTGTTTTATTACTTTTGTTATTCGACTTGAACACTGGGTTTAAAGCAAATTAATACATAATATTCTGTTTTATTATCATAATTTTTAAGAGCAGCGGTGGCCCACTGGTGGCGGCTCCGATTTACGAACAGTAAGTCGTGGGTTCAAACCCAGGCAGGCGCATTACTTTGTGTAATTTATTTCAGCTCTCAAAAACGGTGAAGGAAAACATCGTGAGGAAACCGGCATGTCCTAGAACCAAAAAGTTCGAAGACATGTGACATCTACCAATTCGCACTGGGCCCGCCTGGTAGATTATAGCCCATACGCAAAATACGCGCTTTGACGTGGAGTTGCAGATACCAGCCCGGTATCTTTAATCTTTTTTTTTTGACATTATTTGCCTAGCCTTTTCCCAACCATGGTGGGGTCCGCGTTCAGTTTAACCGAATGCAGCTGAGTACCAGTGTTTTACATGGAGCGAATGTCGGTCGAACGTCCACAACCTAGTATTGGGTAACACAATACCCCTTGGTTAAACTGATTGTCAGACAGATCTTTGACGATAGATCTACAAATTACAACCGAAACCAACGGCTTTACGTTTGAATTTATCTCTGAACTAGCTGGGCCGATCTTGAAGAGATTATTAAGTAACTTATGCTAACTACTTTTAATTTAGAAATATAAATGTCTCTGTCGCGGGTAACAGATAGTCTACAATTAACGCACACAAACTTCAATTAATAAATTGTCATTCTGACTACACCGTGAACGAAAACAATGCCTTTTAAAGAATATATTTCGCAATTTCCAACAAAACATTGAATAGAAACGACCTTTTAGTAGTTGTATTTAAATCGAAGTCGTAAAATTTTATTAATCTGGGCTAAAACAGAACGTAAAAAACTTGGCCAGTAATGTTTTGTTTTCTTTTTTTAAGTCTCACCAATACTACCTAATATAATGTTAAATGAAAGACAAGCTGCTTATCATCTGCCTAGCCTTTTTTACTCTATGTATGTTAGGGTCAGTTTAGAAAATAACCGTTTGCAGCTGAATGTCAGCGTTTTACATAGAGCGACTGCATATCCGACCTCCGCCACCAACATGATGTGACCAGCTTATTTTATTTCATTTTATTTGGGAAACAAACAACTGTACATAGTATATTTTGTTAGGATACACAGTATGCTATAAATAAATGTACAGACGCCAGCACGTCAAGTTACCCCAATGTGTCGAATTTCTTTGATCGTTTTTCAACTTTATGACAAACAGAACAAGGCTCATATTCAATTGGGAAAATTTAACATATTGTGTTAACTTGATGTGCTGGCGTCTGTACAATCCACTACGTTTCCACCATGTTACTAATTTAAATTAGACACAGTTGGGCAAGCTTAAGACAAAAAAAAGGAAAGAAAAGAAAACATCATTCTACGACAATAGAATATTATAGCTATCTTAAAAAGAAACACTTAAAAAAAACTTACCATGCACAGAAGCGAAAATCCCTCTCTCCAAAACTCTAAAGGTCATGGCACATTATAGCAATTGACTTGTCATTCAATACTATAGAGCATTAAATCGCGTGTAGTATAATATATTTCACAATGTCAACATGAAAAAGCCAACGGCGGTAGCGAGCTTATTCTTCACGACTTTTTCTAAAATGCCATTTTTTTATATAATACAATGACATTTCTCGCCTTTGTTTTGCAGTATAATCAACTTCGATCAATAATAGCACTAGATACAAGATCAGGAACAAAAATACCTCGCAAAAGTGTCCACGTTTAGACACGCATAAACAATTGCATTTCTTACTACGAATATAGAAAAATGTTTTATAATATTATCAAGTTCAGTTCATTAAAAACCTTGACACTCAAGCAGAAAGTTTAATTACAATTGCAAAATATTTATGCCTAAGTCCTTCTGTCGTCGGAGAGAAGTAAAAGGAATAAATTTAAAATGTGACTTAAAAATAAAAGCCATTTTTATAATAAGTACAAAAATATTTTTTCTAAAATAAAACTTAAAGCCTAGAAAATAAGGCTAAAAACGTTTTGTTCACAATTTCGTCTTTACTCTATTTTGGAACTTGACGTAGTTCTTGGTATGACATTTCAATGCTCAGAACACAGTAAGAATTGAGACGTAGAGTTGCAGAATAATCATTTATATTTCTTATGCGAGCGAAGGTTTGTTTTATAATGGTAGCAAATAATTACATTTGACCCATTTTAAAAAAGTAGTAGGCCTAAATTAGTACAATAGTTATTTAATTAAGACATTGCTATTAATTGTCTGCGGGTTGACTCATTATAATCAAATCAACCCACAAAAAAATTAATGCGCCTACTTTTGCATGCGATTTAGAAGTTTTCACATTAATATTATAAAGGCAAAAGTTTCTGAGTGTGAGTGTGAGATTGTGTGTTTGTATGTTTGTTACTTCTTCACGTTCAAACGGCTGAACAGATTTGGATGAAATTTAGTATGTAAGTAGCTTATATCCTGGATTAACACATAGGCTAAGGCTACTTTTAACTACTCCTGGTTTACGCGGGTTAAACCACGGGGAGCAGCTGGTTAAAAATCATTGAATGAAATCAAATTATTTTAACCGACTTCTAAAAAAGGATGAGGTTATCAATTCGGTTGTATTTTTTTTTAGGTTTTGTGACCTCAGTACTCCGTCATTTAAAGACGATTTTCAAAATTCTTTTTTTATTTGATAGGGTATATAAACAGATTGGTCCCATTTGTATAAAAACTCATATCTAATGAGGGGCCCTTGAGGAATTGAGGGAACTCTTCAAAAAATATAGGTACACGTACCGATTTTTACATTTTTAGTAACAAATCAAGCATTTTCATTTAGAAAGTAACATTTTGTGAAAAAAAAACTGATGAAAAAGACAGGCGACGGAACTCTTCAAGACATAACAGCAAATTGTTCGCGATTGCTACAGTGAGATGTCTATGCAGAGTTCTTATATTTGCATAACATAACATTACGCCTGTCTATTTTAAAAGAGGCCCGGCAGAGATGTACAGATTAATGTTTAGATAGAACTTCTTTAGCAATATCGTTAAGCGATTTCAATGATTCTTTGAAGTTTTGAAAGACTTTCTTGACACACGAAGAAACTAAAAATGGCGAAACAAAAACTTTTTTACAAAAAAATAAACCTTCTTAAAAAAACACCGCCAGGTGAAAAATAACTCCAGTTTCGAAAGTCGGTGGCCAACAATGAACGAAACAAAACTAAAGTAGCACTAACCGAATTTAACCAACAAATTTTTAAGTATTAGTAACAAATTATTAAAATGATTGCAATACAAATCTACTCCATGCATCTGCTGTTCAGTTAAACAAAAGTTTGTGCAAATGTTGGCGAGCATTGGTCAAACATTTGTAGCGGTGGTTTAAGATCGGTAATTTTTTAAAAAAAATGATATTATTTGTTAAATTATAGCTTAAAATATAACTTATTCTTCATGTCCTTACTGAAAGTAAAATACTCCGGCCGAATAATTACGTTTTCGGGGATTATTTTTGCAACTGTTGAATACACACCGCGGCATTGTGGGACGTGTTTACATTGGCCGTGTTTCAAGCAAACAAAACAAAATACCAACCCCGGTTTCTATTGAGCTTTTATTTAGCGAGACGGATTTTTGACGCCGACCCGACATCTAGTGCTATTACTGATCGAAGATAATCAATTATATAAAATAGGATAGGCTAACTTCGTTCCGTCTTTTTTTTATCACAAAAAGTAGTTAAGCGTGTAAAATTTCAAAAAAATCGGTTCAGTACCTACTCCAGTCGTTTCGCAGGAGTATGGTAACTAACATTGTGACACGAGAATTTTACATATAAATAATATTTTTCACGCATCTTTTGCATTTTGCTAGATTTATAAAGATAAAACCAGTCAAAAATTATTTGCAATAATAGTCGATGGAGTTATCTGAGTATTATGGTTACGAGAACGTGTTGCAACATGGCATTTAAAGTTTATTTTGATTCGTTTCAATATTTGTAGCGCTAACGCTAAGGTAGATCTGGAAACTTTTATATTAGATTCAAGCCAATGAAAGATTTATTAATCCAGACGGTTTTCATCTCAGACTCACATCTAATAAAATGTATTTTACTGTATTCTAGCCTAAGAGACCTTCATTTTACGACGAATTGTAAATAGATTTGCAGCAAATTTGAACTCCGTTTTTAGTCCAGTCAAATTAGGTCATTTTTTGATAAAGATTGGAATAAATTCTCTGGAGAGACAAAAACGGTTTTGATGGTTTTGTATGAGTGGAAAATCGAGTATGAAAACAAAAAAACATTTACTACCCCTACGGAAGGGGGTGAAAATTGTGTATTGGCCATAACTAACTAGATAATACAGGTGTACTCTGCGTAATTTTTTGTATGCTGTATTACACCTTAATCTACATTATTACATTTTATTTATTTTATTCTGACTAACGCAGCGTAAGAAAAAAAATAAAATCATTTTTTTTTTCTTTTTTGGTCATTGCAGCTTTGGGGAAAACTGTGTAGTTGTGCAAATTGAGGAAAGGGTTATACATTTTGACCTAAATACATTATTGATTTTGCACCCTAGTGTGACATATGGAAATTAGCTTTTTACGATTTTCTGCCGCTGTACTTCGGGGGAAATTTTGGTTGTTTTGAAATTAATACAGTCATATTAACTTGGTTTCCTTTATATTTGCACCCTATAACAAATTGGCATTTCTTAAGGGAACATATAATTTTCTTGTATTACAGTAATTGCCAAAGAGCTATTACGCCATGGAAGTGACAAGCGACATGCGCTTGTCACTTCCATAGAATATTGTTAGTCACGTATGACGTAACCCATTTTTATTCCAAACATACTCATTTATTATTTAACTAGCTGATGGCTGCGGCTTCGCCCGCATGGATTTATTTTTAAAGGTTTTAGAAGGTTTATTTTTAACCTCCAACAAATACAATTACATTTTTGCCAATGCATACAAAAACTTGACAAATTATATACTAATAATTTCCTTGAGAAAAACACTATCTACAGGTAAAAACAGCATTGGCGTAGTCATGTCTGAGTTCATCGCAAACAGACAGACAGACGACCGCGACGCAAGTGCGGATCCACTCGATCAACCAGTCAAAGTAATATTTATGTATGGATGATACCAATCGAGTTAAATTATTACCTCCTACTACTACTACTTCAAATAATACTTACTACCTTCTCTAGTATTGTATAATAATAATAAGCGTTAGGCATTGATGCTGCTGACATGAGGCAATCGTTGAAGGAGCGCTTCTTTGGCCGCCTGAAGACGGTTTTAAATAGCCTTTTGTCAGGCGGAAACAAGGTGCGCGCCTTCAATAGTTGTGTCATGCCAGTGTTGATGTACTCTTTCGGCATACTCAAATGGACTCAAACGGAACTTGACGCCCTGGATAGGAGAGTTCGTACACTGATGACCGCAAACCGGATGCATCACCCACGATCCTCGGTTATGAGACTGTGCATCCCGCGGACGTGCGGGGGTCGAGGCTTCCTGAATGCTAAGACCCTCCACAACCGTGAGGTGTACAGCCTCCGAGAATACTTTCTGAAAACTGGCGTGGGGATGCATCGGGATGTGGTCGCAGTGGACAAGGGCCTTACCCCGCTATCCATGGCTAACGAGAACTGGCGCAAACCTATAGTACTGAGTACTGATGACCGCAGACAGGTATGGCAAAGCAAAGAGCTTCACGGGCGCTTCTACCGGGCTCTTCATGGGCCCGATGTAGACTTCTTAGCGTCCGTATCCTGGCTACGATTCAGTAACCTCTTCGGAGAAACTGAAGGGTTCGTCTGTGCAATTATGGACGAAGTTATCTTGACGAATAACTATCGGAGATATATTATGAAGGACGGGACAGTAAAGTTGACGTGTGTCGGGCATGTCACTGTCCGGGTGAATCTATCAGACATATCATCTCTGGTTGTTCTCGTCTGGCTAATAGTGAGTACTTGCACAGACATAACCAAGTGGCCAGGATTATCCATCAGCAACTTGCTTTGAAATACCAGCTTGTGGATTCTGAAGTACAGTATTACAGGTATGTGCCTGACCCAGTTCTCGAGAATGACCATGTTACACTGTACTGGGATCGATCTATCATCACTGACAGGACTATTGTTGCCAATAAGCCTGATATAGTGGTGATAGATCGATTAGCGCGCCGCACAATGATAATCGATGTTACCATCCCTCATGACGAGAACCTCGTGAAAGCTGAGAAAGAGAAAAAAATCAAATATCTCGACTTAGCACGCGACGTTGTCGACATGTGGGATGTGGACTCGGCTGTCATTGTGCCGATAGTCGTAACAGCCAATGGCCTTATGGCTGCCCGCGGGGCCGGCACCAGTCGGGGGTCGCGGAAGTATCTTCTGTTCCCGTGACCCCCGGCGCAGGTGTGAAAAGGAACACGGGATGGTTTCTAGTCAGTAAGAGTCTGACAGACCCCTCCGCCCTCCCTGGGGCGGGGACATCCATGAGGATGGTAAGGTTAGGTTATGTGTATCTATATATACTAAAATACCTCTTATTTTTTTTTGCCCCCTAAGGGATTGAATTCACAAAAGTTTAAAAACCCTAATACTTCATTTTATCGAAATAATTTTGAAAATCAGAGAACTTTCACACTATTTTTGCGCTCCCCATTTACCCCCTTAAAAAATGATTTACGAAAAAATATTTGTTACGTGTTTCGCGACTTTCAATGAAAAACCTTCATACTGAATTTCATTGGAACAATTTCAAAAACGACAAAGTTTTATACAAGTACTTACTTTGCACCCACGTTTTACCCCCTTAGGGGATGATTTTCAAAATGTATCGCGCTCCTGATTGTTCTCGAGGGACCGAGCAGTCTCAGAGCAAATATTCTGAATATTCAACCTCTGATCCCTCTCTGTAAACGTTTCGGATGCGCGAGACCAAGAATGACGATCCCGGTCCATAGCTAAACGCATTTCTTGTTGTTTCACACTTTCCTGAGATAGAGAAGAGTCGGACTCGTTTAAATTTTAGTCGTAATTGTCGCTGCGTGCTAGTTTCTGCGGACAAACTTAGCGCATTACGCTCACGGTTAGAACCCAGCCGTTGTACACGCTCTGCGTCGGTTTCGAGAGATCGAACTAACCTGCGCATCTTAGAAACCCTTAAGTTTCGAGACAGATTTGATGTTTTTCTAAAAGGCATAGCTAAAATTTCTTCTTAATCCGATACTAACGATATTCAAATCAGCACGTAATAAGCACGTAAGAATTGCTAGTAGGTAAGTAAGTAGAAAAATAAGGTCAGAGTGTCGTCTTGGGGGCACTATGTGGGGCGAGGCCCTCGAGAAGAATGGGGAAGCGATTGCTGTTTCCTTAGACGTCTCGAAGGCCTTCGACAGGGTATGGCACGCTAGCCTTTTGAGTAAGCTTCCAGCGTACGGCATTTCCCCTGGTCTGATTAACTGGGTAAAAGACTTCCTGAGTGAACGGTCTCTCCGAGTAGTTGTCGACGGGTGCTCATCAGAGCCCATGACGACTAATGCCGGAGTTCCTCAGGGGTCTGTTCTCTCTGCAACCCTATTCCTACTGCATATCAACGATCTGCTGGTGCCCGGTATCTATGGGTATGCAGATGATAGCACAGTTGTAGAGAGATACCTGCCCGGTGCTCGGGCTAGTAAGGAGCTAATCCGGTCCGAAAGAGAGGCTATGGTGGAGCGTACGAATAGCTCACTGCAGGCAGTCTCCAAGTGGGGTGAAGCCAATCTGGTGGGATTCAACGCCGCCAAAACACAAGCGTGTCTGTTCACCGCCAAAAGGAGCCCGTTTACCTTAGCTCCTGCTTTTCGTGATGTCTCCCTGGAATGCACCGATCGTCTTCAGCTTTTAGGAGTCGAAATCTCCTCAGACCTGAATTTTGGGCGGTTCATTGAGTCCAAAGCCAAGGTAGCAGCTAGAAAACTTGGCGTTCTTGCAAAGGTCCGGCGGTACTTCACACCGGGACAGCTTTTAATGCTATACAAAGCACAGGTCCGTTCGTGTGTGGAGTACTGCAGCCACATATGGGCCGGTGCTGCCAAATGCCACCTGGCAGCTTTGGACTCGGTGGAAAGGCGTGCGAAGAGACTAATTGGTGATCCAGATCTGGTTGAGTCCAATCTACAGAGTCTTGAGCACAGGCGTAGGATAGCCAGCCTTTCGGTGTTTTACAGGATGCATTTTGGAGAGTGTGCGCAGGAATTACATGATTCGATTCCACCATCTCACTTCTACCATCGGACAAGCCGACGTACGGCGAGTATCCACCCTTATGTTGTTGAAACCTCTACGACCCGGACCAAGCGGTTCGCCTCGTCGTTTATACCACGTACATCAAGGGACTGGAACAATTTGCCTGCTGCGGTCTTCCCGTCCGATTATAATTTGGGTGTCTTCAAGGCAAGAGTGAATAGGCTCCTAATAAACTAGTGCGCCTCACCATCAACGATTGCATCACTGCTTACCATCAGGTGGGATTGCAGTCAAGTACTAGTTTATAATATTTAAAAAAAAAAAAAAAAAAAAACTATGAAAAAAATACTTAAAAAAAAAAAAAACATTTATTTAGGAAAAAAACAGTACAGTCATGAAAAAATAAAAACGATGATAACTGCAAAAGTTAATAACTATGGCGCAGCTAACTTGGAAAAATTTCGCAACCAATTTCGAGGTAGTTGGTCACAGTTCTAACCTAACCTAACCTAATGGATACCCTTCCACATCGTTTTTACGACAAACGGTTAGTCGGAGACAAAAAGCACCAAGATACTTTTAGCCTTAAATTTAGGTGTTTTATACGATAGAATCGAGAAAATAAACGATTTGCAAAAATAACACTTTTTTGGCTAATTTTTTTAAGTCCTTGCTCCATAGTGCCCCTTACATGGCTACACTCCAACCAAAAATAATAATTATTCGCAGGAAAATTAAACACTTCAACCAACACAAACAACAAAGGTATCCCCCGTTTATATAGGATGAGAGCGTCACATCGGCACCTATAACATCACTTTTTGGGAACGAAACCATAGCGCGATCTAACTCGAGGCCAATGCAGCCATCTAGTTAGAAAACGGAAACTACATATTATTTACCCAAATTAAATTAAGAATAAAACTAAATTGTCGTTAATTTAACAGACAAAGTAACTACATTATTTTTGATTTTCAAAAAACATGTTAACCGCAGCAAGGAACAAAACTACGAATTATAAACTTATATCAATTACCAATTACAACAAATTTTAATGTGCTTGGTAAGTAAAAACTTAGACTGACTTGATTTCATGATAGTGTAGCTTGTTGTACCACCAATCAATCAGTTTAGTAATATTGGTGTAAAACTCTCCATACAATTAGATAGGACATGTATAGTTCTCAGATTTTATAACAGTATCGTAACGTAACTAACACATAAGCTAACAAAAAAAAAATACGATTTTTTTAAAACAGTATTATAGGGTTTGAACTCGCACCATTTAGTGAGGTAAACGGTCGCTTGACCTCTCCGCTAAATTCCCCGTTGACATATTGTTGAATAGCTGTTCCCCTGCAATTTATAATTTTAATATTAATGCCCCGCTCCTTAATAAAAATAGCGTGATTTTTATGTTCCCAGAGTTATTATTTTATTAACTAAATAACATGTCATTTGTGCATTCAATTACGAAAAAAACCTTTTAAAATCAATATGTACCTACCTTGGTTTACATAGAACATTTTTGATCATAGAATTTCAATTCATTCTATCCAATAGTTTTCGCGTGAAGCGTACCATACACACAGACAAACAGACAAACATCCTAAAAAGTATTTTTTGTCATTAGTTACGTTTTTCTAACAAATCCCACTTATTTTTTTAGAAAATTCTCAATGTACAGTTTTTCTTGCGTGACTGTTTTATTATAATTATGTACAGATAAATTTGTTATTACTGTAATGTGTATTTCTAACAATACACTGTCACTTTGCGTAAGTAAATATAATCCGATATTTATTTTTTTAATTTAGCTAAAAGTAAATTTGTGTAACGCGCGGATCGCTTCTTGCCGCAACAAAGATCTAAACGCATCTTCTATTATCATGGCATGCACGTTTTTGTTCTGGCCCCGCCGGTCGCGCTCGCCCCGCGTCCCGCTTCGACCCCGCGCGCGCCCTGCGAACGCCACGAGGCGCGATATATATCCACGTTAATTTTACATAAACTTCCAGTCATATATTTCTTATTTTTATTAAGTGCGAATATAGTACATTTAGAATACATCATGTATAAAAAAAACCACGACTACACTAATTTGCCCCGAAGTACAATTTACAAATATTGTAAAATGCTGGTTTCCAAGGGGTGCAAAAGGGTGCAAATTTAACTGGGTGTTTATGATGCTATAAAAAGCTTAATATAAGTTTGCACCAACAGACAAAATTTCCCTTAAGCCGCAAATCAAAAATATTAATTTATTAATGTTTTTTACACCTCACACTTTTTTCGTGACCAGTAATTTATACACCAAAGGGGTATCTACATATTTGCATACTTAGCACAATTAGTTACTAATGAAATTTCAAAATTTTGGGACTTTCAAGTTTTTACCTAATATTAAACGATGTTACGTAAATAATAGGAATGGTGCAAACTCAGAGAAAACTTATTTTCATGTCTTCTAATGATTCCACAAAAAATTACAACTACACGAATTACGTCCAATCTTTTTGCTAATTTGACTGTACTATTTTCCATTTAGAGCTTATTTAAATGGTTATTATTCGTGTTTAAACCTTTTAAACATTCTATTTTATTTATACGCATTCTAAAAAGGTTTGTTAGAAAAGTTTTTAAGAAAAGTACTTTCTAAAAGTTCGCTTTACTTTAACGTCAGTTTTGTGTTGAGAAAGTAATTTTACTATTTAAACATTTAGGTCGTAACTCTAGTAACCATGTAACGATGCTCATTAGCATTTTCCCCTAAGTACTGAGTTATTCTAAGAGTTGCTTATAATATGATAAATGTTACAATATAACAAGGACACGAACAACTTCCGTGGGCGATGGCAACGTGGGCGCAGTGGCTGAGCTATTGCCTGCTGCGCTGCGTTCTGCTAGTTCGATTCCCGCAATGGACAAAATATATTTACGAGTTAATGGTTTCATGGTTTCGGCTGTTTGTGAAACGAATTTAAACATTTTGAATATATTCACGATACAGAAGAAATAATGCTAAATAGGCATGACAAAAAATAGATAGAGATGAGAAACAATTGCAAACTTTCAAACGAATTTACTCGTAGAATATTTTTTAACATAAAACTTGAATTCAGCAGTGTTTACATTAAGACCACAACGACAAGTTTTTTTCGAACACAAAATTATCATAATAGCTTAATTAATATGAGATACCTGTATTCCTAGATCAGGGTTACTGGCTTGCTAGGTATTACTTTCTTTCAATCCTAACCTAGTCCCTTGTTACTTGGGAATAAGGTTTAAAATTGCATCGAACGTCACACAATTATACAAACAAGTACAGTAATCACAAGGGGAAGAGGGAATACGCCGCAGTACGCCGTCACAAACACACAAGTGATTGTTGGTGGGCATTATCTTGTGACACGCAATACGTCACTGTTAGGGCTGGCCCACACCTTTTTAGGGTTCCGTAGTCAACTAGGAACCCTTATAGTTTCGCCATGTCTGTCTGTCCGTCCGTCCTCGCTTAATCTCTGTGACCGTTAGCACTAAAAAGCTGAAATTTGGTGCCAATATGTGTATCAATCACGCCGACAAAGTGGTAAAGTACAAATTGGAAAAAAATGTTTTATTTGGGTAGCCCCCCTATATGTTAAGCGAGAAGTGTTTTTTTTTTAAATTTCAACCCTAACGTGTGATATATTGTTGGAAAGGTAATTAAAAATGAAAAGGGGTTTACTTAAATCATTTTTTGATAATGTCAATAACTTCGGAAAGAATCGCTCCAAAAGTAAAAAACAATGTGTCCCCCCCCCCCCAACTTTTGAACCATAAGTTTAGAAAATATGAAAAAAGTCTGAAAAGTAGAACTTTATAAGGACTTTCTAGGAAAATTATTTTGAACTTGGATGGAAACAGTTTTTGTACAAAAAAGACAAAAAGTTGTACAAAATAATTTCTGGACTAAGTTTGTAGTATAATCGTATATGCAAGCAAGTAGCTAGTAAAATTGTCTGTAAAATTAGTAAAAAACCCAAAATTCCGGTAAAAACACGCCAATACGTGGAACTAAAACGGTAGCACCTTGTTTCGGCGGTTTGGTTCAGTTCTACTCTCCTCCGGTGGGTATGGCCAAGGGTTTAGGATCCGGAGTGAAAATCTACACGCAATCTTACCTCAGCGACAATCTACGTCAAAAAGTGTAAAAAAAAATGCAGCTAAAGATTAAATTGAAAACTGGAATGCGAAGTGCCACTTAGTCTCTATTTATAAGCGAGCATTGCAAAATTGAAAATGGAATGAGTCAAATCAAAATACACCACAGACGTCTATGTATTACTGAGGGTCGATACATTTCTGACGGAAGATGCGACGTGTATTATCGGTCCTGTAACACCAGAGCAAACAAATATATATTAAAACATTTAACCTTTACACTCAACCGATGTTGCGTCATTGCGTCGAGGTACAGTGTCGCATACGCTCGGCTCATCTTCAGTCAGATATGTACTGAGCCTTACAGAAAGTGCATTATAAAAAAAGTTATATGCGCATATTAGTTCCGCCAAACAGAGCTTGACCCAAAATCTGTCAATGATTTATTTAAACAATAATGTGCCTGTGATATATCAGCCGTTATTTATTAGCGTAATATACGCGTTGACCTTTCCATTAGGCAACTACGGATGATTGATAGTGCGCTGAATTGGAAAATTAAAGGAGTATCATGTCTGTTTTGGTAATTTATGTTCTAAATTTGATTTGAGTTCTCGTTGTTGAATAGCATGTGGTTTTATTTTTAAATTGTTTTACCAGTCAGTGTCATATGTCAGTAGAATAGAAATCCAATTAGAAATAAATATAGGTATATAAAAATCACTTGCTGTTCGTTAGTATGGCTAAAACTCAAAAATGGCTGGGCCGATTTAGCAGATTTTGGTTTTGAAATGTTTGTGGGAGTCCAGAGAAGGTTCAAAAGGTGAGTAAATATGAAAAAATGCTTGGAATATGCTTACTTACCTTAGAAACGATTCCTACCTGTCAAACATTGGATGTTCTGTCAGTCGTCGGAACGGTATACTCCTCTCAAATTAAAGAACGTATTTAAAAAAGGATTTTAAATCGACAACTTATATGTAAAATATTGGGATTGTTGCGTATTTAGATTTTAAAAAATACGAAAATTTTAGTGTCATCATGACGACGGATCAACATCGTACGCGTACGTTCAATGTGTATATACGATCTGAAAATAATTTTGTTAGTAAACTTAGAAAGTGGCTTTACGTAGAAAATAATAAAATCTTATATTTAAGAAATCAATGTACCTACGTAGGTAATTAATAAAGATGACAGAGACGAACTTTTATAATTCTTTACAAATTTTATGCAACAGAGAGACACGCAGCGCAGTAGTTCAGTTTAATTTGTGAATTTAGTATCTTATAAATCATTGCATTTCAGTAAGGTACTTAGGTTAGGTAGTTAGGTTAGCTATAGGATAGTTATTGTAAGTTAGGTTAGTTAGGTTATATATACATTATAATTCTATCAAACACAAAATGTTTAAAAAAGATCATATTAGAGACTCGCTAAATAAAAAGTAGTAGTAAGTAGTTATTATTGGTTTGGATCTATTTGTTGTCATCTTATTAAACGTATGGACAGATTCTTGTGAAATTTTGTATACATATATATTCAGTAGATCTGAAAATAGGATGTCAACTAATAAAAACTAAATAAGACTAACAAATTCATTCTAAAGCGGAACGAAGTAAGTTTGCGGGGGCAGCTAGTATTAAATGAAAATATTGAGGTTAAAATGTTTGTTGCCTTGAATAGGATACACCTGGATGATATGTGGTCAGAAAATGACTAGTAGAACGACATATTTCTAACAATATTTATCATTAGATTCAATTTTCTGAACTTAGTCATAGTAGTCAAGTCATAGTATTTTCTTGATAGAAGAATCCCTTATTCTTACAAGTCATATACAGATTAAACAATTATTAAAAAATACATTACCTACATAAATTATTAAACAAATGTCAAATCCAAGATGTCAAACCAGTTAAAGGAAACAAATAAATAGCAGTCAAATAAAAAAGTAAAAAAATAAATAAATATGTAATTAAAAAACAAAAAACATAAAAATACATTACATCATTCTCCAAATGTCAAATAATAAAAATGTCAAACAAATGAAAGAAACAATACACATAAATACGAGTCATACAGACAAAACACACAATAAATATTACAATTCAAATATGTAATTAATATGAACCTTACTTACCTACACATTGTTTTAACATTTAATCACCCACAATTATCATACATGTAGACGGTAAATGAGCGCTTTATTTTTTAAGACAAGGCGCGTATCAGACGCGATTGAGGCGCGGTCGAGGCGCGGACGAGGCACGGATCCAAAACCTTACGAAAATTTTGTGAAAAAGATTAACTTCTTCACAAAATTTTCGCTAAGCCAGCCTTTTGGTCAGTCCTGTCCTAGGCTAGACCCCTAGACCCGAACACGGCTTGCACCTGTTACAGTCTAGCTCAAACCTAAATCATCACTTTCCAGATACTTAAGTTTCTTAGACTGAAAAGGCCTGATCTGTCAATCTGGTGATACATCAAAAACAAAAACATCTGAATAAAATAAAAGCAGGCATCCATCACATGAAAAGTTCCAAATAACTTTTCGTAATGTGACTTTATATGTCCTTGTCTTACAACCTTTGTCCTTTACTTCGAAAGGGCGACAAAGCGAGACGAAAGACGTACACTTCGTCTTTAAAACTTGCTAAACCAATTATTAAGTTCATCACGAGAGTTTTCAAAACTATTCCTAGATAGCAAAAGTTATTTCCTATTTTTAGAATGGCAAAGTTTTATCTGTGCTTAGGGATAGTTGTTTGAAATTTAATTACATGTCAGTTGGAATTAACTTTGAAAAGAAAATTAGATTAGAATAAGGAATATTCAATTTATTTGTAGGTATAATGTTTTACAAAGTTTATAATCAAGTTCTTTCGCTAACATTCAAATTAAATTCTAATCCTAACTAATATCATGTAAAGTAAAAGTAAGTTTGTTTGCTTGTTACCTTTTTACGGCTAAATCACTTAACCGATCTTGTTGAAATTTTGCATATACATTGGCAGGTGTAAAAAAACGGACATAGAGTGCCTTTCAATGCAAAAAAATACTGTTTATGAGAAAAACAATAGTAACATAATATGGTGCCGCGTAAGAAGAGTACACACCGAATTATTTGTCAAATTCTATTTCTCAATTAACGCGAGCGTGGTCGCACGTAAAAGTTAGCCATATATATTGCCAATAATAATTCCTAGTCAAAAGATGATAGCTCACTTCTACAATATTATCAACAACGAGAGCTTTTTCAGAATAACACTGCTAGTATTCGATCTAAAAAAGTTCCTTCTCGTGCATAAGTAAACATTTACTACATTTTCAGTTTCCATTAGCTAGTCTGCTGTTGATATTCCACAGGCAAAATGAGTTCCACGTTAGTTAGATCCTAGTGTACCTACGTGTGCAAATATATAGTAGTAGTATAGTTCCAGTTTCGTCCGCCACGATCCCTGTTTTACTGGTTATAGAGGTTTCATGAAAAATCCCCAAAAATATTTTACGTGATGTTTGCCGTTCGTTTCCATGACATAGGGCAGCATTATTAGCCTAGTAGTGTGACTGGCAGACTGCTAAGTCTTAGGGGGCCTTCAATTAGCCGCGAAGAGCCGCGCGGTGGCAGCGCGGCTACAGCGCTGCCGCCGCGCTGCAACCGCTAGGTTCGAGCATCACAGTGTTGTACATTTAGTTTCAACCTCATCGATAAATTGTTCAAGCTGATTTTCGATCATGTCTGAATAAAAACACGTACGCATCATCACTAGTCGATAGATGAACCGATGCGTGGCCACAGCGCGGTTGTAGCGCTGCAGTCGCGCGTTTTTTATTTATATGGACAAAGCAGCGCGACGGTAGCGCTGCAGCCGCGCGGCACCTGGCGGCAAATTTGAAGGCGCCCTTAGGTCTCGAGTTTGAACCCTAGGCACGTACCTCTAACTTTTCGGATTCATATTCATATTGTGCAGTTATCACTCGTTTTAAAAACGGTGAAGGAAAACTTCGTGAGGAAAAATATGCCCGAAAGATATTTCTCGACGGCGGAAGTCATCCAAGGGTTATGGGTGGCGTAAAACTCTAACACACAAAGAAGAAGATGACATTGATAGGAGCATGTAATGATTTGTATTATCTGATAAAGGACTTTTCAGTTTGTAGGAAAAGATATATGGGTGGTGATCAAAAATATATCAAGTAGGCTATGTAATCCTAGTCTTTATGAAACCAAACTCCTGTATGGACTGTCACGAGACTGCCTCCATAGTCGAGTGGATACTAGTGCTACTGCTAATCATGAGGTTTTAGGTTTGATCTCTGCGACGAGCAAGCTAACACAAAATAAATAAATACGTAAATATTCCACAAACTTGAAGTTCAATCAGACTTGAAGCTGACATTTTGAAACTGCTTTTGTTTTATTTCAAACAAAAGCGGTTCACATTCATTAAAAAAATATAAAGTTACACATTCGCAGAAAATAATAAACTGAATTCGAAGCAAAAGCACAGATTACAGCGGATCAAAAGGATTCCGGAAAATCGCGAAAAAGTCGACGATAAAGCCCAAACAACTCTCCGCTTAATTATCTACGTCTTTTTACACAAACTAATTAATGAACGTAAAAGCTGGAAAAGCATCTCACCTGAGACAAAATAAGGGTCATAATCCGGGATCCGGACTTTTTATACCCTGTAAAACGGGTTCTTTGGCAAAGTTACTTCTGCTTGGGTTACCTTGGCGACCATTAAGTGGTATTAACATTTCCTATTGATGGTAAAGTTAAGGCCTCGTGTCATGCTCTAGATTGTAGGTTTAAATTGGGGTGAGTACCATTGTGACTTTTTAAATTCGTGTAAAGTTGAATAGAATAGACCAGAATAGACTTTTTTAATTCTATATGAACCTTGCCTCAGTTAGAACCCGCTGTTTAAATCATGATAAGCGAGGACGACAACGTTACCATTATTAATAGTTCTCATAGCACAAGCTCAGACTGAATATGGGATTAGATGGCATTGTGTGAAAGTTTTGAAATACTCATCTATTTATTTAATAGTAGTTTATCTAATTAGTTAAAGAGTAGCGGCCTTTAAATAGGGTAACTGGTAATTAGTGACCGATACTTAACGGGATCGGTGGGGATGTGGGGGAGCGAGTGACGCTACTACTACTAGTAGATTTTGCCCTTCCCGAGGTCAGACTATCAGCTATAGATCGAGCTGATTGTGCCTACTGTGATCGATCACAGGCCCGCGCGCGGGGATTTCAAACAGCGTTTTTGTTATTTTATTGTGTAAATATAAAAAAAAAATGTTTTGGAAAGTTTATTGAAATCATGTTTACAATCACGTGTTTAAGTATCGGTCACTAATTACCAGTCACCCTATATAATAATGCTCTTTTAAGGTCCATTAAAGCAAAAGTTTGGCGAGTTTAGAATTAAGGAACACCTCTGTACTAAAGTATCATAAAACAAATATTTATATTTTTTAATGTAATTAATCAATTATCATGTGGGGTTGTCAACTGCCAAAGAATACTTTTATGAATTATTGTATGTGGCTACAGATACAATCAGGCTAAATATAACTGCAAAGAATTTTTTCAAAATCTGTCTCTATGGTAAAAAATTACCTGTCTTTTATACTGTTGGTCGTATTTGTTATATTATTTTCAGCAATTAATAATTCTGTCTCCAGAGCCCTCCTGTTGCGACAGCATCTGTCGACAGGGGTGCACTCTACAGATGATCTTGACACTTACAAAAGATGGATGATGTTGGTTAACCCCTTCCAAAATGCAATAACATTAATGTCTTTCAAGCAGGAATTCTCAAGCACTTTATCGCTTTACCGAACAATATTAGGAAGCTTCACATCACCCTCATTTCTTGCCATTTACTATGCTGTATAATATCTTGGAGTAGGATCGCTAGGAACGTCAATTTTTGCATCGGAACGTCGTCGTCTGCGGCCGGCGGCGTTTATCGGAAATTTCATCACATTCCGAGGATGGCGGTGAGGTGCAAATGGAGGATATATGGACAGATTCATAACGTAGGTAATACACATGCACGTAATTGATGTTTAACGATAAATTCATTTCGTTTCTTAATGCATTTGCCAATAATAACGTATAGAAGCCGCGTCTAGTATCAAACACGGGCAAAATCGTGTGTCCACTTTATTATCTTTGTATACGTGAGACGAATGTGTTTACTCGCGAGCTGTTTTGACGGAACGTGACATTTAGTACCTATTGACATGGCTCGCCAAGCAACTAGGTTTCTATGCTTTATGGTTCTATGGCATTATCGTTTTGGTCTTTGATAGGTGGTGCCAAAGTTACAGCTTGGCAAAAAAGTGTAGAAACGGAACTAAATTTTTGTCTGTTGGCAACATTTCCAAAATAATGACATCTCATAATAAACAAAGTTTACGATTTCGTAAAATTTCAATTTCGACCACCAAACGTTGATTAATAAAGGTAAAAAGTGAAGAATAATGAATAAAACCATTCGGAGTGCTGGCAGGGAGGTTATTTATAAGGTGTACAGGCGATGTCTGGCGGAACATGAGGCCCAAACTATTCTTTCTAAACTTCACAATGTTTACCAAAGAACCGCTGATAAGACAGGTATGTAAGAGTTTGTTTTGTTGATTTTAGTTGAATCAAGTGTTGATTGATGATTACAAAGCTATATTAATTGGCTTGTATAAGGAATAACTAGAAATTTGAAACAATAAATGTCGAGCACATAGGTTATGTTTACATTTTTTCTGCATTACTCGGGTATAGCGCGCTGAGATAAATTGATACTTTGGTGACCTGACTTTTAACTGAATGAAAATTCAATTTCTACGTAAATTATACTTTATGTGCGATATCAAGGGACAGAATTATTTGTTCTAGCGTTTGCATTAGAAATGTAAAAGAAAAGGTCGTGCCATAGTCTAAATCTATTAAATTCAGGGAAATCTGTTATCGTGCTAAGCAAAATCGTGCTGGGAGGAGATAAACAAAAGGGTGTTTTCTACATCCGGCTTATTAACAGTATGTGATAAAAATGTTTTACTTTTAATATTGTTAGGTAACCGAAATACACACAAGCTATGTGTCCCTCAACAAAGAATTTCACTATTTTCTAATAATTCTTACTGTATGACAATTCGCATTTATAATAAGTTGCCTAACATTTTTAAAATCCTTAACATCATGACATTTAAAAAGAAATTATTTAACTTTCTCTTGCATAAGTGTTACTACACAACAAATGAGTTTTTAAATGAAAAGTTTGATTATAAATTTAAGTTTGATGACGATTTGTCTCTAAATCCCTAATTATTGAATAGCATTTACCTATTATAATTTATCTGTGAGTTGCTGTTGACATTCCATTATTTACATTGTATATTAAGTTAACTTTTTTCCTACCCTTGACCTTGTTTAGTTTGTACAATTTTATTTCTTAGAAATTTAATATTTGTACGCTGGAAACAGCAGAATATTATGGACGTCATATTATGTTAACACCTTTGTAACAACAATATTCTGACAAATAAATTTTATTATTATTATTATTATTATTATTAGGGATAAATGAAATATTTCGTCTTTACAGGAAGCAGCTGAACGTGCATTCCAAGCTATTACTAATTAAGGAGGATTGGAAGAACTCGTGCCAACGTGTAATAAAAATAGAAAAGGATTACTGGAAACAAAATAACTGTGAACGAGGGAATAGACCGATTATCAATTAATCTAGAAGATGATAGCAGCATCACCTCTGAACCCGAACATGACTCAGATGAGTTTACGGCCTACGTGTTCGGGGTAGAATATTGAGAGGAAGATTTACTAGAATAAAATATAGAAATTATGTTATATAATGTAATGTTTTCTTTTTTTATAATTCCTAAACAATATTGTGAACTCAGGAGCATTTACCCAATTTGTTATTTTTGGGTAAGTAATCAGTTGCGTGTCGAGAACACTTCCTTGTTCAATTAATTACTGATTTAAAAATATTATACATAATTAGATTAATTTGTCTAAAAAAACAGCTAAGTATCAAGACTAGGTTGGTACAGCTTGGCAAAAAAGTGTAGAAACGGAACTAAATTTTTGTCTGTTGGCAACATTTCCAAAATAATGACATCTCATAATAAACAAAGTTCACGATTTTGTAAAATTTCAATTTCGACCACCAAACGTTGATTAATAAACGTAAAAAGTGAATAAAAATGAATAAAACGATTCGGAGTGCTGGCAGGGAGGTTATTTATAAGGTTTACAGGCGATGTCTGGCGGAACATGAGGCCCAAACTATTCTTTCTGAATTTCACAATGTTTACCAAAGAACCGCTGATAAGACAGGTATGTAAGAGTTTGTTTTGTTGATTTTAGTTGAATCAAGTGTTAATTGATGATTACAAAGCTATATTAATTGGCTTGTATAAGGAATAACTAGAAATTTGAAACAATAAATGTCGAGCACATAGGTTATGTTTACATTTTTTTCTGCATTACTCGGGTATAGCGCGCTGAGATAAATTGATACTTTGGTGACTTGACTTTTAACTGAATGAAAATTCAATTTCTACGTAAATTATATTTTAAGTGCGATATCAAGGAAGAGAATTATTTGTTCTAGCGTTAACATTAGAAATGTAAAAGAAATGGTCGTGCCATAGTCTAAATCTATTATTTAATTCAGGGAATTCTGTTATCGTTCTAAGCAAAATCGTGCTGGGAGGAGATAAACAAAATGGTATTTTCTACATCCGGCTTTCTAACAGTATGTGATAAAAATGTTTTACTTTGAATAATACGGATAAATGAAATATTTCGTCTTTACAGGAAGCAGCTGAACGTGCATTCCAAGCTATTACTAATTAAGGAGGATTGGAAGAACTCGTGCTAACGTGTAATAAAAATAGAAAAGGATTACTGGAAACAAAATAACTATGAACGAGGAAATAGACCGATTAGTAATAAATCTAGAAGATCACCAGAGCAGCATCACCTCTGAACCCGAACATGACTCAGGTGAGTTTACGGCGTACGTGTTCGGGGTAGAATATTGAGAGGAAGATTTACTAGAATAAAATATAGAAATTATGTTATATAATGTGATGTTTCTTTTTTTATAATTCCTAAACAATGTTGTGAACTCAGGAGTATTTACCCAATTTGTTATTTTTAGGTAAGTAATCAGTTGCGTGTCGAGAACGCTTCCTTGTTCAATTAATTACTGATTTAAAAATATAATACATAATTAGATTAATTTGCATTTAGATTATTTTTTTTCTGCATATCAGTGTTATAGCGCGCTGAGATAAATTGATACTTTGGTGACTTGACTTTTAACTGAATGAAAATTCAATTTCTACGTAAATTATACTTTAAGTGCGATATCAAGGGAGAGAATTATTGGTTCTAGCGTTTGCATTAGAAATGTAAAAGAAATTGTCGTGCCATAGTCTAAATCTATTATTTAATTCAGGGAAATCTGTTATCGTTCTAAGCAAAATCGTGCTGGAAGGATATAAACAATAGGGTATTTTCTACATCCGGCTTATTAACAGTATGTGTTAAAAATGTTTTACTTTTAATATTGTTAGGGATAAATGAAATATTTCGTCTTTACAGGAAGCAGCTGAACCTGCATCCCAAGCTATTACCGAGGAGGATTGGAAGAACTCGTGCTAACATGTAATAAAAATAGAAAAGGATTACTGGAAAAAAAATACTGTGAACGAGGAAATGGAACGATTAGTAATAAATCTAGAAGATGATAGCAGCATCACCTCTGAACCCGCAAATGACTCAGATGAGTTTGCGGCCTACGACACGTGTTCGGGGTAGAATATGTAGAGGAAGATTTACTAGAATAAAATATAGAAATTATGGTAATGTAATGTTTTCTTTTTTATAATTCCTAAACAATGTTGTGAACTCAGGAGTATTTACCCAATTTGTTATTTTTAGGTAAGTAATCAGTTGCGTGTCGAGAACACGTCTTTGTTCAATTAATTACTGAATTAAAAAAATAATACATAATTAGATTAATTTGTCTAAAATACAGCTAAGTATCAAGACTAGGTTGGTACGCTATGCGGTTGCCACGGGTTGCCATACGAAGAGCACAGTGGCGCCTCCATTATTTTCTACTCTTTTTTGCCAAGCTGTAAAGATACATTTATTTCAATTAGATAGTTAAAAAGGCACTTTAAACGTCAAATTTAAGTGTAAACAATTCAACCAATATTCTGCTTGGCTCTTCCTAAAGTAAGATTCGTATCGAAAAGAATAGGCCAACATCCTAGTTAACAAGCTAAACTGATTTAAGGATACTTACTTTCATCTTTTTCTCTCTTATGAGATATGAAAGAGAAACATGTATTAATAAACGTTTTCAAAAAGGATTAACATTTAGCTAACAGTAGGTCCTATACAACCAATAGTGCCTTATTGTCCTAAAACACTATAATGACTAATTTATACCATACCGTTATAGAAGCGTTAATTAAAGTGAGCTGCTGTGATGCTGTTGAAAACACTCGTGTTTAGTTTAAGTAGCAATTGTTAACAGTAGGTACCTATCTGGAATTGTAAATGGGACTTACATCTGTCAACAAACTGCTTTACACTTTGGCAGAAGTACTCTTACGAGTACAAAGTCTTTTGTTTTTTTTTTCTTGGACCTGTTGTGTTGTGTGTGCAATGAAACGAGGGCTTTTGCCCGTTACACTTATTTAATCTGGTAGTGGCTCAACAGGAACCGAAGATGATGATAACCAAGCTATATTGACAGTGACAAAGTATCCCAAATATTAAATTAGATTGCACTTAGTGTAAAATACACGTTTTGTGTCGCAGCTGGTCTAAATCTAAAATTGAAATTTTAAAAACAAAAAGAGGCAGACAAGATGAATGACGATGTTGGTTAGTGACGTCAATGTGATCATAAAAGGTAAAAGAGACATCGAAGCGCAAAATGATACCACAAATTGAGTATAGAGGCCTCACACATCAAGCTACCCCAATGTGTCATTTTTCTTTGTTTTTGGTGTTTCTACCTTATTACAAATTATTATAAGGTTCATGTTCAATTAGAAAAATTGTCCGTTTGGGGTAGCTTGATGTGCTGGCGTTTGTACAGACGCCAGCACGTCAAGTTACGCTAATGTGTCAAATTTCTTTGATCGTTTTTCAACTTTATGTCAAATAGAATAAGGTTCACATTCAATTGGGAAAATTTGACACATTGGGGTAACTTGATGTGCTGGCGTCTGTACAAGTACATGCTTCTAGAATTGTTTTTTTTTGTTGGCTTCGGATATTCCTTTTACCTTAAACTGAATAAAAAACAAAAAAGAATATTCTTCTATTTACCTCACGAGATTTTTGTTACTAAGAAAATAATTCTTTCTGACCAATTCTCATTGGTTCAGATAAAAATCAAGATCTTTTATAGTTTTAAGTAAAAATGTATCGGGTAAAAACGAAGAAAAAGCCGACGAAAAATTTCAATATTGCGAGAATAATCCAGAATCATTTACCAAAAATGAGCTTGTATAATGTAATTCGTGCGTGGCGCGAAAGTATCGTCCGTTCTTGTGACCCCCGGAGCAGGTGTGAGATGAAACAGCGGGGAGGTTTTAAGTCAGTAAGAGTCTGACAGTCCACCCTGCCCTCCCGGGGCGAAGGACATCTATGAACATTACCCAGAATAATAAAAGGATCATCATCATCATCCACAGCCCGACTTCACCCACTGCTGGGTACATAGGCCTCTCTTTTTATGTACCAATTTCCACGTCCCTGTGCCAGTCTCATCCACGTTACTCCCGCAATGGCAACAATGTCGTCCGCCCATCTCGCCGCATAAAAGGATAGGTTTTTTATATTGTTCATAGACTTAAGATTGTTGTCACTAATTATTTTAACATAAAAAAAAGACACGCGTTGTACCTCTATATCACCTGATTGTAAGTAATGATGTGGTCGACGATGAAACACGCTTGCCTAGAAGTAACCTATCCACTCTTGACTTACTTGATATTCATATTCCTAACTTTATTTGTATTCCATAATGTGTTGAGATCTTACAATGGGCTTAATTAAAGCTAGAGTACAATTACGGACCCTGTAGGGCACAGCAAAAAGTATAAAATTAAGATTGAGTATAAAAAGAATGTTTTAGATAATAGAATTAATACCTACCTATTATACATCAACAATTTTAAACATGTCCTTAATTTTAATTAACGAAATTATAACATTTATTTTTGCGATCGTTCTTATTATATCGTTACCTATCTATTTTTATTATATTAAAATATTATTTATGAATAATATTAACTTAATCATCTAAGTTCAATGTCAATTGTTTGGGTAACAAAAATTGTTTGGGACAACTTGGTCAAGTCAAGTCAAGAGTGACGTAATGTTGCTTATAATCGTACTTACAAATTTCTATTACCCCTATCTAGAAACTTGTAAACTGTATTAAGTAACATTACGTGCCGTTATTTTAAACTAACACTGAGACGCACTTGCCTTCAAACAAACTTATTTGAAGTCGAAAGTTGATCACAAACACGTGTAAAACTTATCAACTCCCAGAAGTGGATAGTTGCTATCTTGCCACTAGGGACGAATATATCCACCATCTTGAACTAGAATCCTTAATTTAATTAATAATATCCATCAAATAAGGTGAAGGAAAGCGAAGTTAGGCTCTTAACAACTTAAGGGCAACTCAATTTGCATTTGAAAAGTTAAGGGTTATACGATGTTGGATGATAATTTTCAATTCCAAACTCGATAATGGTTTTCATCTTTTTGTTTTAACTACTTAGATAAAACAAAGTTTTAATTTTACTGTTCTTTGAACAGGGCGAAATAATTATGAAAGTTTAAGTCTTGTGTGTTTGCTCAGGTGAAATGGAAATAGGCATATATTCCAAATCCAACAACGAATTTTAATTGTTATTTTTAAGAAAATCTTAAAAAAAGATAACTTAGCGAGTGAGTGTTAAATAGTTAACATTTTTGGAAGCTAAACTTTAGCTCCCGTATCAATAAATGTGGAGTAAAGTAGGGAGGTCTACAAATGTAATGTAGACCTTACATTTGTAGACCTCCCTACTTTCTTTCCACTTCTCGTACACACACTATAATAAATTACAGAAAAAATACAATAATTTTGGAGAGTGTGCACGGGAATTACATGACTTGATTCCGCCATCACCTTTCCACTATCGGACAACCGTAGTGCGAGTGTCCACCCTTACATCGATCGTTGGCACCTCTACAATCCGGGCAAATTGTTTCGCATCATCGTTTATACCGCGTACATCGAAGGACTGGAACAACTTGCCTGCTGCGGTCTTCCCGTCCGATTATAATTTAGGTGTCTTCAAGGCTAGAGTGAATAGGCTCTTAATAAACTAGTGCGCTTCACCGTCATTGATTGCATCGCTGATTACCATCAGGTGGGATTGCAGTCAAGCAGTAGTATATTTAAAAAAAATACTTGAATAGATAGTAAAATAATTAAATAACAGTTATGGAGGTATGAGGAATAGGGTGTAAACTTCCTCATCCACCATTGAAAAGGGAGGATCCTCCGACCAGACGGTGTTGTGTCTGGTGGCCTAACTACTGCCCGACAGTTGTAGTTGGGAACTTGGATACGTTCAAATTGCGCGGATAACTCTGATACCGCGATGTAGGATATTGGTCGTTTGTTCGTATGTGGCGAGATAGATGTCGCTACACAGTAATAATAAAAAATGAGCTAATTCTCTTGTGTCTTAGATTTCAAAGTCAAAGTCAAATAAGTTATTTCAATTATGCTATTAAAAATGCACTTTGAGACATCAAATAAATAGTTTTACTAGCACACTTGCTCCCTAAGGTGTCGGCACCCAACCACATTCTTATTAGGTCAAAGTCTCAACGCCTCACCTGCGAAGTTCTCGTGAATTTATCTCGTAAATTTTCTGAAAACTTGGGGTAAATCCACTTTATCTCCTAAAGCGAATGGAGTTCGTATATCAATTGCTTATGTCTTCGAGCGAGAATGTTTTGTGCGTGTTCGGTGTGTGTTTATTAAATTCTTATTGTTTCTTCTTTCCTGAATTATTTATTATAGCACACGAAATGCACGCTTACGAAGTCGCGAACATGGTCTACATTCGTTTATTGTGCGTTTATTTCGTATTTTAACACACAACTAATGTGACTTTCTTTTCGAAATCGTTTCGGTTCAGTAGATCCATAGATTATCTCCTACAACGTAACAAACTTTACCTCATGTTAATATTAGTACATATAAAAAAATCTCGTGTCACGTGTGTGTTAGTTACAAAAAATGGCTTGTTAAATTTTGTCGAATGAAATAAAACTAATAAACTAGTTCTGAGACGATACGAAGTTTGCTGGAGTAGCTAGTATTTATTTAATTTTGGAAACGATCATTAGTATGAAGTTAGAACGTAGCGCAGTACGATTTTCGACAGATGGCAACAATGCACCGTCGCGATGACGGCTAACTTCATGCTATAATAATAATAATAAATCGATGTTATTTCACTCTTCACAAAGGTACACGTAGTAATAAAAAAGAGGAAAAAAGACAATTAAACAAAATGAACAAAATATGATCCTTTGTGAGAAACTGGAGTCCATACTAGTAATACCCGAATAAGCATTGATAGCCAATTTTAACTCTAGATACAGTTTTGGAAGAGAACATAAATTTTGACAATGAGGAAACTTTATATCTAAAACACGAAGCCTGGGTGATGGAGGAACGCTAGTACGACGAACACTTACTATTCTGCCGTCGTCGTGGAGACTAGACTACTGCCTCCACCCTAGAAATTGTCACAAGTTTCGTTGTATGTTATAAAAAACTGTGCCGTGTAGCCGTAATCTTTGTCACATGTGAAAAACAGTGTGAGAACCATGCCAATTAGTGCCGGAGATGATCTTCTGAATAAAGGTTCACAGATACGGGATACTCTATAATAAATCGTACCTATACCAATGAAACTCAAAATAAATAAAACCAGAAACGAACAATCCACCGAGATGAATGGCAGCGGAGCCATTCAATGCCGCAGGGTATTCGACGCACTCGTAAAAACTACATTTCAAAATCACACAAACCAATTGGACGTCAAATCACGGAATCGGCGGATGTTTTTCCGGTACTTAGGGGAATAAAAAAAGTTTTGGTTCTTGTATGTAAATTCTCGTGGGGGACAGAGGCGACCGACGACCGTTGCGGGTAAATGGCCCAAGTTTTATGATTACCACATGCGGTGGAACACGAAATGTTATTTTAGGTATGTGTGTGTGTTTTTTTTGAGGGAGTAATATTGATGGTAGGTGGGTATAATATCCTGTGGGGTATTTTTAAGAATGTTCGAATTTCAATATAGTCTCAATCTGCCAAAAATACGTCGACTTTCCACACATTTTCGACACTGATCGTCGCTGAGATGGGATTGCGCCTAGATTTTTAATGGTTTTTAATTAGGGAAATTTATGTTCTGGTTAAAAATATTATATAACATAACATCACGCTTGTATTTCCTGAAAAGTTAGACAGAGTGTTACGTTATACATTTCGCCTGTTATTTTTAAATCCCATATAATGGCAAATTGGCTATAGGTAATTGGTAATTGGTTATTGGCTTATAGTTAATATAAGTTTGAAATCGCCAATCCGCCTTGAGCAAGCGTGGTGATTAATGCTCGAGCCTTCTCTGTATGAGAAGAGGCCTTTGCCCTGCAGTGGGACAGTAACAGGCTGGTATTATTATTATTATTAATGGCAAATTGTTTTCAAGTGATCACAAGTCATGACTCCCGGAGTTTCTACAAACAAAATGCAGTATGAACACAGACAACACGTCACATTAGCATGTTGTATATAGATGCAAAAGTAAAGTAAAAAGTGTCCTCTTAAGTTTTATAAAGTTATCTTGATTTAGAACCTACGGCCTACGCAAATGACCGGCAGATAGCGTCGTGTGGTGGGTCGTCGAGCTCCCTGAAATAGGTTTGAGCTACACGATGTCTGAAGCATGCATGCCGTCTGTCGGGACAGGTCGGCTCAAAGCTGAATTGATTCTTTCTTCAATTGGCTATTCCAGACTTTGCCCTGCATCGTCAGACTCGCATAGTAAATGAATATGATTATGTCTGGACTTTAAAAGAGACCATGACCCCGGAATTTCTTTCGGCATTTCTTCTCAGGGATCAGTCACTTTGGAAATGCCATTTAGTTTAGTTTAAAAAAAAAGACATGTAAAAGTATCTGAGAAGATCTACTTACAGAAATAAATATCATTTCATTTCATTTCATTTCATTTCATTTCATTAGAACGAGAAAAGATAAAAATAATCCTTCAACCCAAACCAAACCGAATTAAGACCACACGCACAAAAATGTCTTAACACTTTCATTACGCTTGATGGCAACTTTATTTCGTTACCACTTCCCCGCATTCAATAAATGAAGAAATATTAAGTTCTGCAAAATATAGACATGAGTTCTTCCAAAGTGTCGTTTCAATTTCGGCGCTTTTATAATTCGGTAGCCCGGTGACGAATTTCTACACCACACGGGCTGACGAAATTGCTAAGAAATTACGTCACATCTTTGTACACACACAGGTTGTTCGGAAACGAAGTAACAGACCTTACTTCCTCGTATGACGTCAGAAGTTTGTAACAGTTTGAATTTCGAATGTTATGTTAATAAGTAAAATACTTCTTCGAAGTTGATTGTATTTATTCATTGTTGAAAATTGTAATTAGACGTTGAGACGGTGACTTTGAGAGTTGTTTTGAGAAAGCATTTTTAATTAAGTACGCAGGTAATGTTTTAAAGGTTAATTTAATTTATAATAAGATGTTTGTTGTTTGTGACTAAAGTTGAGAGGAGGAATGAAAAGTAACTAACAAAAGGTATTTATAGGGCAGATTTAAGTGATAAGATCTGATAAGAGCGATCTTGTAAAACATTTGTCCGCTTCATTAGCAGTCATAGATCAACTTCTATAAAATGCTTGATACGACAACATAGCGCCCTTTGATAAGCGCTACAAAATCCGGAGAGTTGACCACACATTATAAAGTGAGAGTGAGGTATGAAAAAAAACGAGTCCTCTGCCTAGCTTTTCCCCAACTACGGGTAGTTCCAGTATTATACATAGATCGATAGTCTATCTGACCTTCGAAACCCCATCACTGGGTAACACGATACCCCTTAGTTCAACTAGTTGTCAGACTCTCGCATTTCAAACGACCCGGTACGACTGTCAAAAATTAAAAATGACGATCGGGACCAACAGTCGGTCGTCGTACGTTCTTTCCGAGGCAGAACTTCTAGACAATACCTCCGCATACAGCTACTACCTATTAACCGCAAAACCTCTCAATTGTAAAAGTGATTTTTATAAATTTTCTGACCACAGACCAACAGGTCCAGAACAGCTGTGTCAATAAACTGTCAATATTCCGTAGTAAAATTCAATAACGTTGAAAGTGTCATGCTGTATCCACCACGCATTTGCATAAAACAAAAACGTGTGTGCTCCGAACCGCGACTATATTTTTACTCACTTCAACATTTTCAATTCCGGAAAACCAAAAGCGGTTACATTCGATACATGCGAGGAAAAAAGTATTTGTACGAAAAAAAAATCATACATTCAACTTTATTCCTTAGACTTAAGGTTGTTAATTCAATGCAGGAAGTATTTTATAGTGACGTACCATGCGGTGGCAGAGTTGGAAGATTTATTACGATATTTCTGCTTTATAGCTAAGTGATTTAGGTATACATGGATGTCATGACTGTACCTAATAAAGATGTACAATTTTGGAAGAAATAAAATAATTTACTACTAGTACGGAAGGCCACACGTAACTTGTAACAAACCCAGTAAAAGCAGGCGTCATAATTTATCAAGCCCCAAGAGGAAGCCGGCTTCCGCGAACAATAGGTATGTCATTTAATTGTGTCTGAAATATCGGTAGTGGACGAGTTATATAAATAAAATCAAATAAATATTATTTTCTTGATTTGCCATATGTCGCTGAGGAGTAAAGTGGCAGTAGATTGCGCACATTGCAGAACCGATAGCTGTTGAGGCAAAATGGTAACCGTATTGCGACCACGTACCGGAAAACTCAGCGTGGAAAAGCACCCAAGGTGGACTGATTGCCTGGTGAGGGTCGCGGGAAGTCGTAGTAGATGTAACACAGGACTGATCGCTGCAGAAATCTTTGAGGAGGCCTATTTCCTGTAGTGGACGTCATTTCGCTGAAATTATTTATTTATTTATTTAAACTACTTCAAGCACACTAATGATTAGGCGGACTTAATGCCATAGGCAATTATTATGCATTTATGACTGCATCAGGCCACCCTGAGAACAAATTGTTACTATCGAAAACAGCCTACAGTACGAATTTCTGACGGTAACTGGAATCTTCACAGAATTGGATACGTAACAAACATGATTTTTACATACACACACACACACATACATACACACATACATTTTTAGTTTTTCGTAACATTCTATAGGTACGATTGTTTATTTTCAGTCTTCCAACTAAAACGACGTAAAATACAATGATTTTTACATATATAGGTACATAAAGTCACGCCTTTTCCACATGGGGGTAGGCAGAAACTACAGAGCGCAATCTGCTACAATTCTTATATACAAAGACATTCAATACATCTCTTTGCTTATTTACTTCTTTTGCTTCGTTTACGTCCTTATATGTAGGCTATATGTACCCACTTATTACTAAAAACTGGACTAAATAACTGGACGTCCCGACGTAATAAATACAAAACCTGATACATGGTTTTCATCTGAATTTTCAGAACTGGAAGCTGACCCTGGGGTCAAAAAAATCCGCAGCCCTTTTTGTACCAATATACAAAATTACTTTTTTACAAAAAATACAACCGACTTCAAAAAACACTAACCGGTCTAAAATAACTCTAAATTAGGAAGTTTGTGGCTTTGGTGGTTTTGTCTCATTCATGATTGGCCACCTACTTCCGAATTTAGAGTTATTTTAGACCGGTTAGTGTTTTTTGAAGTCGGTTGTATTTTTTGTAAAAAAGTATTTATTTAACAATTTTTTGTTTTTTAGGTTTATAGACCTAGATGATTCATTATTATCCATTACTACAACACATATTCACATCTTACAATCAAACAAATAAACAACAACTGTTCGATGAAATAAAGAAGTAAAATTCATGAACAAAAATTTTCATAAAATGAAAACTACTAGGCCAAACTATGTAATTGTTTTGTGAGATCAAAAAAGAACTAGTCCGCATCAAACTAAAAAAGATTCACGTAAATCGGTTCATAAATCTCAGCGTAATCGGTGAACATACATACAAAGAAATGTTCGAAAATAAAATATTTTTTTATAAAATTGTTCATAAAATGAAAACTACCGAGTCAAACTATGTTATATTTTTATGGGACCAAATGGCAGCTATTCCGCATCGAACTAAAAAAGAATCACGTAAATCGGATCATTAATCTCGGAGTAATCGATGTACATACATAAGAAAAAAAAAATCCTCCTCCTGAAGTCGGTTAAAAAGGGCTGCGGATTTTTTTTTTTTAATTTTCATAAAAATATTTTCACGTAAAAAACCCATGTCAAAGTGTAAATGTCGCTTGTAAAGGTAACAATAACGTTTTAAAAATTTTCCCCATCACTTACCGGCCGATTGAATTTCGGCGGACTTTGCTAATTAAACGAATGGTCCGGATTCCGTTAATTTTGTAATTTATCAGTGCTATAAATCTGAGCGAAGCCTTACTTTTCACATTATCAAGTTTCATCATTTCCGCAGTCGGGTAGAACAAGGGAACCATTTGGGCTGTAATTAATTCATTCCTTCATGGGGTCCGAGTGCACGCAGCCTGTTCAAGGAGATTTCTTGCCGACTGGTCGACGCTTCGCGTGACCAGAGGGCTGGCATCTTCTTTGGCTAAAGAATTAGCGTGGCAATGCTGCCAGTCTTCTAGTCACGTTTCCAGATGACAGCGATGGGGAGGAGTACTTTGACGCCTGAGTGTTCCGATTTTGTTTTTTCTGGAAGGGTTTTTTGATTGTTTTTTATTTAATGTTTTATTTGTTGATAGTTTAAGTGTACATATTTCATTTATTTTAATTAGTTTTATTGTATAATTAAAAAATATGTTTTGAGCTCTTTTGGCATAACATCATGTTGAAAGTGGCTAGACTTTGTAAATTTTAAGATACTAAACCAATCTTCTTCTTAGAGTGTAGTTGGTCACTAACCTATACTCCATCCGAGTAGGTAGTTAACTAAAGGTAAACAATTTTGACATGTATTTTTAGTTAATAACTCAGTTTAAAAATAAAATGCAGCTGCAAACAAATTTAGATACAACAAAAACGATTACATGATCAATTAAACAATTTGTTTAAACAGTAGTTGTATTTAATAAGCGTTTATGTAAAAAGTCTTGTCAAGATTGTTTACCTTTAGTTAACTACCTACTTGGATGGAGTATAACCTAGTGTCAGAATTTATGCCCCCCATGGACTTGGCTTCACATGCCATTGTAAAATATCTCGCAGGCATGCTGGTTTCCTCACAAAATTTCCCTTCACCGTTTCTACAGCAAGTGATCATATACACACACACATGAATTCGAAAACGTGCCTTGTCAGAGACGTGCCTTGGGTTCGAACTCGAGACCAGAGATTTGGCAGTTTGCCGGTCACATCACTAAGTCATCACTGCTTGATACTAAACCAATAAGCGGTGGTAGGGGTGGTGGTAGGGTTGTTAAGGTAGAAAGATGTCTCTTTCACCCTGTCTGTAACCACCACTAAGTATAAGATATTTGCTATAAGAAAATTTTAAAAATATAAATTGAAATTAATTTACATACATACATAACGTCACGCCTGTAATCCCCGAAGGGCTAGGCAGAGGTGTACCTGGTAGTACACCCACATTTCGCCAGTTATGTTTAAGTCCCATGTAATAGGGGGCGAGCCTATTGCCATCAATAGGGCACAAATCCAGACTCCGGACTGCTACTGAGAAATCCCAAATGGAAAAACTCAATAACACTTTGCTCGACCCGGGGATCGAACCCGGGACCTCATGATCAGAAGTAGCGCTTGCGACCACTAGGCCAACGAGGCAGTCAAAAAAAATAATTTAATTGATAATAATTTTGTCTGGCCTGTTGGTCTAGTAGTTAGTGATCCTGACTGCTATGCCGGAGGTCGTGGATTCAATTCCCACCCAGGACAAATGTTTGTGTGTTGAACACGATCATTTGTTCTGTGTTTGGGTGTTAGGTATATATCTATAATATGTGTGTATTTAGAAATATATAAGTATGTTTATCAGCTGTTTAGTACCCATAACACAAGCTCTCAAGCTTAACTTGGGACTAAATGGTGTTGTCTGAGAAAGTTGTGGAATATTTATGTATTTAAATTAATTACTTTTATCTCGTTGATCAGACTGCCTCGTTGATCTAGTGATCGCTAGCGCTACTGCTGATCATGAGGTCCCGAGTTCGGTACCCAGGTCGGGCAGAGTGTTATTGAGTTTTTCCATCTAGAATGTCTTAGTAGCAGCCCGGAGTCTGGATTTGTGCCCGATTGATGGTAACAGGCTCGCTTCCTATAACATGGGACTCAAACATAACTGGCGAAATCTGGGTGTGCTACTAGGTTCTCCTCTGCCTAGCCCTTCGGGGATTACAGGCGTGACGTTATGTTTTTGTGTTGTACTTTATAATTAAATTCTCATTAGATTAGATGGGTTATCTGTTTTCTCATGTTCTTTAGAAGAACACATCAGTCGAAAAATAAGAAATGAGAAAAATACGAGTATCAAGATAGTGCTTCGAAACCCCTTTCAGTCTGGAAAAAAAGGTTCTCATATTTTTTCACAATTTATAGTGAACAATAGAAACAAACGTAAAGTAAAAAAAAAACGGCTAAGTGCAAGTAGGACTCGCGCATGAAGGGTTCCGTACCGTCTGTAGCAATAAACAGCATAAAAATCACGTTTGTTGCATGGGCGCCCTTAAATATTCATTTTATGCAGTTTTTAGTAGGTATTTGTTGTAGTAGCGGCAAAAGAAATACATAAAAGGTGAAAAAATCAACTGTCTAGCTATCGCAGTTCTTGAGATACAGCGTGGTAAAAGACAAGTAGACGGACAGGCAGCGAAGTCTTCGTAATAGGGTCCCGTTTTTAGCCTTTTGGTACGGAACCCTAAAAATAGACTACGATTGGAGATCCAGAACCATGGATTGAGATAATGGTATAAAGTTGTCTGTGAATGTGTTTCCACTCTGTATAAATCTCACCAAACCTAAAGTCAGTTCATTTTTAAAGTTACTAATGCTAAAAAAATGTCTCACAACCGTCTAAAACGACAATAATTACTGATTAAATCTTCTGCGTTCTGCTTTCAATGATTCAAAACTAATGCATATTATTATATCCTTATGTACCTACCACCTAAGTTCACATTGTGGAGTGCAATAAAAATTATATTGAGTATTAAGTATTGCGTTTGATAGTCTATCATAGTACCTACATGTTATTGGCAAAATTGAGGTAAACTCTTCACAAACGCCATTAATAGAGTTGAAGTTACTCTGCTAAAGTAAAATAAAACTTTTATCTAGTAAATACATAACCAACTCTGATTGCAAATAACCCTTTTGAACTTTGTTACAATGATTACTACAATTGAAAGAAACCTGCCTAATTTACCGAGACCAAAAACAAAGAACACTGATTTACAAAAGGGTTGACCAAAAAGATAATTTGACATAAACTATAAAAGGAGACTTTATCAAATGTACCTCAAAAGGTAACTTACATTCTAAAGGTACATTCTACGATATCATTACCTTTGAAAATAGTAAAATTAGAAGCTCTGTAGTAGGCTCAACAACTTTTAGGTACATATTCATTATTTGGAAAGAACAATGAAGGCTACATATCAGTATGTAAGTAATTGTTTCAAAGGACAAAGGATTTCATACAATAATAAATGACAATATTATTTGCCAAAACAAAGCAAAATAAAATCGTTCTTATTATGACCCACGAGTTTGTCAACGTAGGCATGTATATCTTAACAAATTTAAGTGAAAGTTATATGTATTTAATTTGAAGTACATATAATCTACATATAACTTACGACCTCCGGCTAAGTGGGATGACGAACTGCGAAAGACTGCTGGCAGATGCTGGATGCGAAAAGCTGAAGATAAAGCGCTTAGGCGCTCATCAGAGGAGGCCATTGTGGACTGATGGTAATCCATAATACTGTAGCATTTCATCAAAATCCGTTCTGTGCATTTTGTGTGAAAGAGTAACAAGCATCCATGCATCCTTTCACATTTAAAGTACTATTGTAGTATTGTAGATATTTTTCGACTGCATGTGAAAGCAAGTCAAGATGCCCATAAAACTCTAACAGAAAAGAAGTCTCTAACGCCCTAAAGGTTGTCTGTAAGAGATCACTTTTAACGATAAGTCCTCTCATTGTAACACCCTATGTAGCCCTTAAAGTTATAATTTGTAAGCTTTTATGGTGTACAATAAAGATAATTCTTTTCTATTCTGCCTCGTTGGTCTAGTGGTCGCAAGCGCTACTGCTAAGCATGATGTTCCGGGTTCGAACCCCGGGTCGGGCAAAGTGTTATTGAGTTTTTCCATCTGGGATTTCTCAGTAGCAGCCCGGAGTCTGATTTGTTGGCAATAGGCTTGCTCCCTATATCATGGGACTTAAACATGACTGGCAAAATGTGGGTGTACTACCAGGTGTACCTTGGCCTAGTCCATCGGGGCGTACAGGCGTGTATTACAGGCGTGATGTTACGTCTATTCTTTTGTAAGTCTATTCACTGTTGTCCGTCCTATTATACGTTCTTTTTCTTACACTTTATCTGCTTGATAGACAAATGATTGTACTATATTACGATTGTAATAGGCGCTTATGAAATATATTGCCTTCCCCTACGTATAATTTCATATTTTCCTCCTACCATAGCCAAAGAGAAAGATAAAATAATTCGTGTTTACTTTCAGTACCGTATCTGAACACTTTAGTTTCTGTACATAAGGTTCGCAGCGCTATTTTAAGTATCCAATAAATAAAAACTATCAAATGATTTTGGAAGAGAAAACTCCTTCAGGCACATTGAGCGTTTTTGAAAAAAATCTATTATGTAGATACACTCCAAACACTGTTACCGTTACCGTAACCGACACATCTGTGTATGAAAGTAAAGGGAAATGCGTTTTTTTTAAGAATTTTCGTCCAAGTGAAGTAACAAATGATAGGTATTAGGATTGACATTGACATCAGAGATAAAGAAACAAAGGTTGTTTTGCACATAGAACTCGAAGGGATTTGTAATCCCAACTTTGACAATACTGTTTGTATACCGAACGTAAATACTAGAACGCAATTAACAATTGAACGTTTAATGGAATCAGTTTTTGATACCTTTTGAAATATATATGGGAAAAACATGGCCGGGAAGGGGAATTCCCTTTACATGTTCAAGTTTTCACTTTTGTTGGAACTCCCGGAGTGCCACTGTTTTTTTCTAATTCCACACACCTTTAAATATACAAACAAACAGACTCTTTAGCTTTAGTATATTAGTAGCGACTTCGTCCGCGTAGAATAGACACTTTGGGCTAACGCTAACTTTAACCCGCGAATTCGTTTACGTAGAAGGTAAAAATATGTTTAAATAATACAAACGCTAAGGAGTTTAGAAATGTTTTAAATGTTCTGAACTCTTTAGCGTAGAAGGTTAGCCACTCCTAGCTCCTAGCAGCGTACGCCATGATAGCTCGGAGATAGCAGATTTTTTACCAAATTACTTGACACTTATCGTTACATTTTGAACAATTAACAAAATATCTTTATGAATTATAGCCTATGTGTTATTCTGATGTATAAGCTACATCGTTGTAAAATTTCATTAAAATCCATTCAGTAGTTTTTACGTTAAAGAGTAATAAACATCCATCCATCCATCCATCCTCACAAACTATCGCATTTATAATATTAGTAAGATAAATAAGAAAAATAAACATTTTTCTTATGAATATTTGTAGCGGCATCTATCTCGGAATATACGAACTAAAACTGTCATAAGTTAGAATTTTCTATTTACATTCCAAAGACACAATACCGACACCTATCAGACACAACACCTGCCAATTGATGGTTGGAAACTCATCTTGTAAATAGTAGAACAAAAGTAACAAATTGTTTAAAATATTTCATAAATACTTGTTACTTTAAATCCTCATCAATATAATAATATAACATTGAAATTCTCCGTAAAGTAATCCATCTTGAAAACAAAAGATCGTCAATTTATTGTTCTGTTTTATTTCGTTTACGACTAACAGGAATTTTCCATTTCAGAGACAAATTATTATTTCATTAATTCCAATGGATTAATCACGAATAATTTCTCAACATTAATCTAAGTCAGGGTATGATGTTGTGATTACAAATCTTGGAATTAAGGCCATAAACAAGTTGTAGACCAAAAAGTCTTGTCTAGAAATTGAATGTCGGGGAACATTGAAAAATTGTTGTAGAATTACGATCTATTATTATGAAACATACTTTAAGCAAAAGAATGAAAGTTTATTTTATCAATAGGTATGCTATTAACACTGTTTTTTAGGTAATATTCGTACATACGCCAGTACATCAACCTACCCCAAACTGTTCAATTTTCCCAATTGAACATGAACCTTATAATGTTAAGAATAAAGTTGAAAACGTGTCAAAAGAAATTTGACACATTGAGGTAGATTGATGTGCTGGCGTCTGTACATTGAGTTCTTTAAAAGCTTCAATATAACATAATATCTTTTCCAATAAATTAATGAAACAAACCCACCGAAGCCCCAGACTTCCAAAAGTAGAGTTATAGTAGTGATATTTACATTTGTAAGTACACTTTTATGAAGTATGCTAAAAAAGGAGCTTTTCTCTTGAGTCTTTCTTCGCAAAGGTCTCTAGCAATAACACATGACTCTGTAAAGCTATTATTTCTAAATTTTTGAGTATACAATAAAGAGAATTTTATTCTATTTCGTTCAGTTCAAATCAAATCAAGACGTTTTATGAATACAGGTGAACTTTGCAAATATATATTATTAGATTTTATATTGTGTTCAAAATAAAACCTGTCTCGCGTTCTAGTGCTTCAGACAGGTTGTCAGCGTAGCTATGTCGCAGGATTATTAAAATATTTGTAATAAGTACTATGTATATGTTTTTTAATACTGGCCTGTTGGTCTAGTAGTTAGTGACCCTGACTGCTATGCCGGAGGTCGTGGGTTCGATTCTCACCCAGGACAAATGTTTGTGTAATGAGCACGATCATTTGTTCTGTGTCTGGGTGTAATTTATCTATAATATGTATGTATTTAGAAGTATTTAAGTATGTTTATCAGCTGTTTAGTACCCATAACACAAGCTCTTAGCTTAGCTTGGGACTAGATGGCGTTGTGTGAAAAGTTGTGGAATATTTATTTATTTATTATTTATTTATTTGTTTTTTTTCGAAAGTTCTAGTATTTTTGCAGTAAGTAGACCTGTTTACTGGAAACGTATTTAGCTTTGTTGGAGGGATTAACAAGACTACCAGTAATGTGAAACCTACATTGCTACTTACCATTACAAAAAAACATAAGCAATTCAGTATTCCATCGTCCTAAAAAGACAAGGTTTTGTTTTAAAAAAAAAACAAAGAAATAAAAAATAAGCTTATGTTTAAGTTAAACCTTGTATTTATACTATAAAAGTGACGAGTCTGGAGGTTGTCGAGCACGAGGACCCGGGTTCAATACCCGGGTCGGGCAAAACGTTGTTGAGTTTTTCTATGTGGAATTTCTCAATAGCTACTCGGAGTCGGGTATTGTACCCGATTGATGGCAATAGGTTCACCCCCTATTACATGGTACTTAAACATAACTAGTGAAAAATGTATGCAGGTACATGTACAGACCAGATGTATAGTTACCCCAATGTGTTAAATTTCTTTGATCGTTTTTCAACTTTATGACAAACAGAATAAGGTTCATATTCAATTGGGAAAATTTGACACATTGGGGTAACTTGATGTGCTGGCGTCTGTACATGTACTACAGGTACATCTCTGCTTATCCTTTTGGGGATTACAGGCGTGATTTTATGTTTTGTTATACATATAAAAGTGCAATACTTATTTTGCAGGCCACTGTATAATAATTGACAGACTAACACCACCTTTTACAAAAAAAAAATATGCTGAAATGGTTGAAAATGTTCAGTACAAATTCTTACGTGCCATGCACTACAGATGCCATAAGTCCTACCTACTTTACCCGCAATTACTCAGCAAGTACAAGCTCCTGTCCCTTAGCTCTCGTAGAAAATACCTTGAAGCCATTATTTTATATAAAATTGTAAGAAACAAATTTAATTGTATAGATCTTACTAACATGATCTGCTACGCTGTACCTAGAACCATCCATAGACGACAGGTGCGCGCAGGTACTCTTTTTGCCTTAAACCATTGCCGAACTAATTCTGGCCAGCGCTCACCTGTCCGCCGTATGGTTGACTCTTATAATAATAATTTCGAGTATATTGACATCTTTAATTGTCCAATGAGTAGATTTAAAAGCCTCACTCGCTCCTCTTTACTAAATAAACCCCATACATTGTAGCCTCTCTGTTTATCTTTGCTTACATTTTAACTTTATTTATAATCATTATTTTAAAAGCTCGAACTGCGATTTAAACTCCTAGCGATTACTTCCTTTACTATTTAAACTTTTATGTCTACCTGTGGATAGCGTTGTGGGTTATATTATTGTTAAAATTGTTTTTAGTTAAATTAGCTATAAGTTCTTATAATGTAACTGTTTGCTATTCCTTTCAATAAAAATAAAATAAAAATAGAAATAAAACACTAATTCTTTTTTTTTTTTTTTTTTTTTTTTTTTAATATTATAAACCAGTCCTTGACTGCAATCCCACCTGATGGTATGCAGTGATGCAAGCAGTGATGGTGAAGCGCACTAGTTTATTAAGAGCCTATTCACTCTAGCCTTGGAGACACCTAAATTATAATCGGACGGGAAGTCCGCAGCAGGCAAGTTGTTACAGTCCTTCGATGTACGCGGTATAAACGACGAAGCGAAACGCTTTGTCCGAATCGTGGAAGTGCCAACGATGTAAGGGTGGACACTCGCCGTACGCCTGGTTGTCCGATGGTAGAAAGTGATGACGGAATCAAGTCATGTAATACCCGTGCACACTCTCCAAAATGTATCCTATAAAAAATCTTTTAGTGACATATTTTCTCTTTGTCCATGTGAACGTTGTATAGCAATAGAACTGCATTTTCTATAAAGTCGCAGAGCAGCAGTCAAAAACACGAGTCTACAATAAATAAAATGCAAATAAGTCGATGGAGCTGATCGATCGTAGCATCCCAACAGTTTATGCTGGTATCTACTGTTTTATTCAACACTTGCTGCGCGAGAATCTCAATTGAATTCAGCTTGTACGCTCGAAAATAATGGTTTATGTTGTAAACCTCTATTTTGAAAAAGATAACGTTGAAAATAGGTATATTGTGAAACTGGGTATCTTTAACGATGTTGTTATTATTTTAAATATTTGACTAGCAGACGTCACGCAGTTTCACCCGCGTAGTTTCCGTTCCCGTGGGAATACGGGGATAAAAAGTAGCCTTTGTCCACCGGGAATAGTGTAGCTTTCCACCAGTACAATAATTTTTAAAATTGGATCATTAGTTCCGAAGATTAGCCCCTACATACAAACTTACAAACTTACAAATTTTACCTCTTTATAATATTAGTATAGATTTACAGTTCATACTTGTATCATCTATACTTCACTAACAAAATGAAGCTATTTTGTTTGTTTTTTTCGTAATAACGCGTTAATCTCCGAAACTATCGGCAGTTTAGAATATTTTTGGTTTTAAAAGCCCAATTATTGAGGAAAATTATAGGCTATTAGACATCACGCTATGAGGGAGTGAAGCCGCGGGCTAGTATTGTATAGTTAATTAAGTACTTCAAAAGCGTAACTCATTACCGCAAACAGGAAACAATAAAAAACATATTTCCTAGAAAAATTGTGTGGCTTTGTAGTAACCATTGTTGTACACTGAAATTAAATACACGTATAAATAATGTATGGCAAATTGCGAGCGTGAATAAGAATACTGGCGACACATTTCCATATTTCCAGCTCAACGCATTGCATTAAGGACAAGGGACAGTTTTATTATTCGCTTAGCATTTTACGTGGTTACTCTGGCTTGAACCCTAATGGTATGGAAAACTAGTGGTAACCGTCGACTCGTAGCTGGCGTAGCAACATAGCTACGCCGTAGCAATAAAGCTACGCCGTAGCTTTTGACGTAGCACTTTTTAATGGGAACGAGAAAATGTTTGCTGTAGGCGAAATTGTTTGTAAAGGTCAGCCTGATAAGAAATAGATCTACGGTAGGACAGTTATTTTAAGAAAAGTCTTAGTCATGATTGTTTTTTCGTTGGTATAGGTACTCACACTGATTGTGATGCTAACTCAGCATTTACCGGGCTTACAAATTAAATATCTAACATAAAATCTCGTGTTTCACATTACGATTTTTTCGTGGGGTTTTTAATAACGAACTAAAACCTTCCACTTTTAAAATTCAATTTCGGTTAAAAAGCTTTCAAATCTCAGTTCTAGTTGTAACAGTCTTCTCCTCGGAAATATAAAGGGTTATACTGACAAAATATGTTCAGCTTCTGTGTAATTTACCACTAGAAACTCCACTGGGACGATCCAATTACTTCAAGGAAATGGTCAATCCAATCAAAGCTACCACTTATTTATTGCTGCAAACTTAATACAATGTCTTGGGTCTTAGTTTTAAATGAGATTCGTATTTTAATGAATTTATAGAAACTTATATTCCAACAGAACTTCATTTTATATTGACTTTAATTTAGTTTATGAATGAACTAGCACTTTGTTTGCGGCTTCGTCCGCGTGAATATCGTTCTTTTCCCTACAATCTTAAGCATATTCTCCATTCTCTCGTTGCTTTGAAAATAATATAAAGCTATTTTTACTCGGTGATTATGTAGCTTTTTAATAATTAAATGTTTTTATAAAATCGATTGAGACATTTTTGAGTTAAACCCTTACAGCTTGGCAAAAAAGAGTAGAAAATAATGGAGGCGCCACTGTGCTCTTCGTATGGCAACCCGCGTGGCAACCGCATAGCGTACCAACCTAGTCTTGATACTTAGCTGTTTTTTAGACAAATTAATCTAATTATGTATTGTTTTTTTAATCAGTAAGTTATCACTTTTAATCGTGGCAATTAGAGACACAATAGAAAGACAATGACAGCGTGGACACCGGTGTCCTCTTGGGGTGTAATGAATTAATTGAACAAGGACGTGTTCTCGACACGCAACTGATTACTTACCTAAAAATAACAAATTGAGTAAATACTCCCGAGTTAACAACATTGTTTAGGAATTATAAAAAAAGAAAACAAAACATTGTATAACATAATTTCTATATTTTATTCTAGTAAATCTTCCTCTAAATATTCTACCCCGAACACGTAGGCCGCAAACTCATCTGAGTCATGTTCGGGTTCAGAGGTGATGCTACTATCATCTTCTAGATTTTTTACTAATCGCTATATTTCCTCGTTCATAGTTTTTTTTTTCCAGTAATCATTTTCTATTTTTATTACATGTTAGCACGAGTTCTTCCAATACTCCTCGATAGTAGCTTGTAATGCACGTTCAGCTGCTTCCTGTAAAGACGAAATATTTCATTTATCCCTAACAATATTAAAAGTAAAACATTTTTATCACATACTGTTAAAAATCCGGATGTAGAAAATACCCTTTTGTTTATCTCCTTCCAGCACGATTTTGCTTAGAACGATAACAGGCTTCCCTGAATTAATAGATTTAGACTATGGCACGACAATTTCTTTTACATTTCTAATTCAAACGCTAGAACAAATCATTCTCTCCCTTGATATCGCACTTAAAGTATAATTTACGTAGAAAGTGAATTTTCATTCAGTTAAAAGTCAAGTCACCAAAGTATCAATTTATCTCAGCGCACTATACCAGAGTAATGCTGAAAAAATTTAAACATAACCTATGTGCTCGACATTTATTGTTTCAAATTTCTAGTTATTCCTTATGCAAGCAAATTAATATAGCTTTGTATTCATCAACTAACACTTGATTTACCTAAAATCAACAAAACAAACTCTTACATACCTGTATTATAAGCGGAACTTTAGAAAACATTGTTATGTTCAGGAAGAATAGTTTGGGCCTCATGTTCCGCCAGATATCGCCTGTACACCTTATAAATTACCACCCTGCCAGCACTACGTATAGTTTATTCGTTTTTATTCACTTTTTACGTTTATTAATCAACGTTTGGTGGTCGAAATTAAAATTTTACGAAATCGTGAACTTTGTTTATTATGAGATGTCATTATTTTGAAAATGTTGCCAACAGTCAAAAATTTAGTTCCGTTTCTACACTTTTTTGCCAAGCTGTACTTACAAACAAAGAAACAAATAAAATCTTTTCCTGTTAAGTATAGCATTAGCGTAGAAATAGATTTATTACTGCACAGATTCAACGATGTCGGCATATTTTATTATGCACCTACAGAGTGACCGAAAAATGGCATGAAACGAGTTGATAAACATTAATTTTATTTCACGGTGTCGTGTGAACTTGATACTGATACTGCTAGCCTGCATTATCCTACTGCTGGGCACAGGCCTCTCCCAATGACTGCCAGTTTTTTCGATCCAGGGCTGAAGTGGGCCACTGGTCGTTTAATTTGTCAAGGTCGTCCCGCCATCTTCTTCTTGAACGTGAGTTGAAACAAAAATGAAAATTCAATCGAGTGAAGCGTCTGTGTGTCTTAACTATCTGGAGCGCGCTTATTGCTAGCTAATGCTGGGTACAAGTCCAGACAAGGAGTTCTTGAAGGGATATGTACGCACATCTAAACACTAATGAGTTATATAAATAAGTTACGGTCTGTTTTAGGTACTTAGTACTAACCAGCAGGCCTAGCCATATTACAAATTCTATTTCTATTCTATTGAGACAATAGAAAGAAAATGGCGTATATGGAATCAGCTGTTTGCCAACTGTCAAGTGCTAACGAGTAGAATTTGCAATAATAATATGGCTGAAAATGAACACTATACACTTGACAGTTGACAAACAGCTGATTCAATATACCTACGCCATTTTCTTTCTATTGTCATATGGAATCAGCTGTTTGCCAACTGTCAAGTGCTAACGAGTAGAATTTGTAATAATAATATGGCTGAAAATGAAACTCATGGACTTGTATCCAGCACACACACACACTCACACACTTTTTCGGACGAAAATTTTGTTCGTGATGTCCGGTCTATAGGTATTGAATGTCTTTGGTCCCGGCTGTCATTTGTAGATCTTTGACAGTAGTTATGTGTAGTCAGAAGCCGGAAACTCTGACAGCCAGTTTAATCAAGGGGGTTTCGTGTTATCCAGTAACCGGGTTGTGGAGGCCAGACGATCAGTGGCTCCATGTGGAGTACTGGTGTTCAGCTGTATTCGGTTAAACAAGAAGCCGACCCCAACATACCTAGTTTGGAAAAGGCTAGGCAGGTGATGACATAAGTAGGTTTTACAGAAGTTTTTATCACTGTTCATCATATATAGGAAAAGTTAGAAAAGTTTCTTATTATATAACTTTCTCAAAAGTTCTTATTATTTTTCCAAATGAGATTCCTTCATAGTTAATAAAGCTAGCAATAACAAATATGAAAGCGAGTTATTTCGTAGATATGTGTAAAAGTTATTCTCATAAAAATGAACGCGTATATTTTTCTATTCATTCGAGAACTCGATAAGGATTTCTTTTATTCACATACAAAAGTTTTTTTTTGGATTTAAATATGAAAATTTCTGGCTGGATTAAATAAGTCGACTGTGACAGATTAAAGTTTTTTTTAGATCATAGATTAAGTTACCTGGGTGAAACTGGTACCTGGACAAGATAGATGATATTATCATTCGTTGTATGTGTATTTGGTCTTGTATAGAAAAGAAGGAAAAACCCTTCACGGCCTAGGCCGTGCCAATCCTTTTAAACGTGTAGCTTACGGGCGATTTTTACGCAGATTGGCCACTTCCACACACATTATAAAATAATAAAAGTAACAAAAAAATTGCCTAATGCAATAAAATTGGTTTACGTATTAAAGTGTTTTTTTTTTCGAATTCTCTGCATGACCTAAAGGTTGACTGGTAGAGAATGCCTATGGCATGAAGTCCGCCTCTGTACATTTTTGTGTTTGAAGTATTAAATAAATAAAAACAAACCACCAAGCATTCCTTGCATTTGCTTTGTATTCTACCACAAACCAAAAAAATAATAATTTTAAGCTACGAAAAACATTGTGCTCATCCATTTCTCAAGAGTATTTAGTTTAAAATTATGACGTCAAGTCCTACGCGAAAGTTGTAATTCCTGGCAGAGCTAACTTGTAAGTGACGCTTCAACTTGAAGGTAACTTGCTTTACAACTCGCATCGTTCAAGACGGTACCTGATTCACAAGTTTGATGCTTGATTCATGTTTGCTCAGACGGCTCTCAAATAGTTTTGTTTAGTTAAAGTCTTGGGTAAGTATGAATGGATCATTACCTGTAGGGTTTGTCTAAGTAATTAGCGTATTTGAAAGGTAAGTGAAATTAGTTAGGAGCGTTATCTGTGTCGCCACATACGAACTAAATAAGCGATCAAAGGACGTGGAACTTAACTACAGCCACGTCATTTTCTCAAAATATGCATAAAATTAAATATAAAATATGTATATTTTAAGTAGCTTTACATTTACTAGTAATGAAATACATCCACCCACCTTTTGATTTTAATTTTGATTTTCAAGTTCATTCGGTCGTCTAAAGGATTTTACTGTTCCGCAAAGTTGTAAAAAAGTATTTTTTAATTCAAAGTACAGACGCCAGTACATCAAGTTACCCCAATGTATCAAATTTTTTTGATCGTTTTTAAACTTTATATCAAACAGAATAAGGTTCATATTCTATTGGGAAAATTTGACACATTGGGGTTGCTGGCGTCTGTACAACAATATCTACATACATACACATACACACAAAAACTCACAACTCTTTACCATGGACAGAAACTACAGAACGCCATTTGGTACGATACTTTTTTTACGCTAATACATCTGATCATACATACACGCACGCCGGTTGAGAGTACTACTACGCACCTTATCTTTCTGAAAAACATCACCAATAAGGTCTGCTTATGTCTTTCTAAGTTTCCACTTATATCAGCTTTAGCTTAGCATACTCCTTTTAACTACAGCGCTGTTTTATCACATCACTCCTCAATCTGCGGCAACTACATCAACAATATCTATTACCTTTATAAACTCATATTTTATGCCCCAAGGAGATAAAAGCACGAGAGCGGTACTGAATGCAGTGTGTAAATAAAACCGACTTAAAAAAACACTAACCACTGTAAAATAACTCTAAATTAGGAAGTCTGTGGCTTTGGTGGTTTTGTCTTATTCATGACTAGCTTCTGCCCGCGACTTCGTACGCGGATCCTGTTGCTTATGCCAGCGACAACGGGGTCGTCAAAATCGAAGATCTGAAACATCTGATGTCGAATTCAATAAGCCAGGGGACGGGAAATCAATGGGATGCGCGAGACGATTCAAGATGTTCCAGATTTTTTATTTTTGTTGGTCAACAGGAAATGCCATCAGACTTAACAACTTTTGCTAAGACGCCATTTCTATTATGTATATGTTATATTGTCTCTGGGCTTTGGAGTTCCCCTACAGATGCTCCAGATCTTCAAATTTAGTCTCACAGCAGAAAACACTCTTCACGTGGAATAGTTTTAGCAATGGCACCATTTTTATATCTCTTTCACTTTAGGTGTTCCATTTTCCAAAATAAATTATAGCCTATAATATGTTGCGTGACGTTCACGATCAGCGGTCAGTCGCGCATCGCCTTCCCCCACTTATCTCTAGAGTCGATGCGTATATTATATACACTGAAAACTCAAGCGTCATGCTTTTTCCGTGAACGTCTCCAACTCGCGAGACAGTGCATGATGTTCACGATCAGCGGTCAGTCGCGCACATATTCTTCACTGGTCTCTAGAGACCTGGACGTAGATGCGTAAATACGCTGAGAATGCAGGCGTGCTTCGCGATCCCAAGAAGTTTCCACGGAGCAAGTTGCAGCCTCATGTTCTCGAACAGCATCAAGTCTCTCCTAACGCTCTTCGGTAGATTGTTGGGATCTTATGGTCTTTAATCATTTAGCACCTTTGGAACATTGGGAAAAATTTGACCTATTTCCAGGCATGGTTATAGTTTTATTGTGATGATACCTGATCAATTAAAATCTAAGTGGCTGCTCCCCTGCGTTACCGGGTAAGCTACCGTGTAACGAAGATAAATGGAAAAGGAAATTAAACACTCAAATAACATAAGCCCGAAGGCATACGATTAAAAAATGGGAGTTTTAGCCAGTAGAGTCTAATTTTCAACGATTTACCATCGTCATCGAAAATCAGTCCTGAACTGTTCCCGCCTTCACCGCGTAGTACCTCCTACTTATGTTATTTTATAATTATGCAATGAAATTAGTGATAGTTTTAATTTCTATATCAAATGTTTCTGATCTTCGATTTTTATAAGTCAACAGGAAATGCCTATCAGACCGAACAACTTTTGCTAAGACGTCATTCCTATTTGAGTTATGGTGTAGCTGGGCTCTTGGAGTTCCACAACAGGTGTTCCAGATCTTCGATTTTTATACGTCAACAGCGAGTGCTCATAAGGCTGAACAACTATTGCTAAGACGTCATTCCAATATATGTTATAGTGTAGCTGGGCTCTTGAAGTTCCACATCAGGTGTTCCGGATCTTCAAATTTATTCTCTCAGCAGAAAATGCTCATAACGTGGAACAATTTTTGCTATGGTACCATTTTTGTAACTCCTATAGTTTAGCTGGTCTGTTGCGGTTCTGCATCAGGTGTTCCGGATTTTCAAATTTATTCTCTCAGCAGAAAATGCTCATCACGTGGAACAATTTTTGCTATGGGACCATTTTTGTATCTCCTATAGTTTAGCTGGTCTGTTGCGGTTCTGCATCAGGTGTTCTGGATCTTCAAATTTATTCTCTCAGCAAAAAATGCTCATCACGTGGAACAGTTTTTGCTATTGGACCATTTTGTATCTCCTATAGTTTAGCTGGTCTGTTGCGGTTCTGCATCAGGTGTTCCGGATCTTCAAATTTATTCTCTCAGCAGAAAACGCTCATCACGTGGAACAATTTTTGCTATGGGGCCATTTTTGTATCGCCTATAGTTTAGCTGGTCTGTTGCGGTTCTGCATCAGGTGTTCCGGATCTTCAAATTTATTCTCTCAGCAGAAAATGCTCATCACGTGGAACAATTTTTGCTATGGGACCATTTTTGTATCGCCTATAGTTTAGGTGGTCTGTTGCGGTTCTGCATCAGGTGTTCCAGTTTCCAAGATAAATTATAGCCTATGTGTTGACCAGACTTAATATCTATACAACAAAAAAAAAATCATTCAAATCCGTCCAGTAGTTCCGAAGATTAGCGTGTGCAAACAAACAGACAAACAGACAAACAGACAAACAGACAAACAGACAAACAGACAAACAGACAGACTTTTTTTTTTGAATTCGTGCTCTATTACTGTTTCTAAACCCCCCTCAATTATTATTTTTTAAATATATTCAATGTACAGACACAGTTTTTTTACAGTCTTATTATATGTATAGATGGGCCACCGACTTCCGAATTTAGAGTTATTTTACAGTGGTTAGTGTTTTTTTAAGTCGGTTTTATTTTTTGCAAAAATGTTTTTTATTTTACCATTTTTAGTTGTTCCCATACAAACATTTGCCATGGATTTATTTTTATATTGTTATTTGTTAACAATACATGTCATGGTAATAGGGTTTTCCACTTATCCCTAATAAATGAAACTTAACATACCTAACTGTCGAAATCTAGGTATATTGTACACATCTGCGTACCCCTCAAAGCATACTGGCGTGATGATACGTCATGATGTTGTATAAACAATAAATATCCAAGCGATTCACACCAGATCTTCACCAAATTAAAATGGGACCACCTCGGGAGTAAACTCTTTCAAATAAAAAAAGAATTTTGAAAATCGGTCCACAAATGGGGAAGAAATCGCGTAACAAACACACAAAAAAAAAAAAAAGCATACCGTCGAATTGAGAACCTCCTCCTTTTTTGAAGTCGGTTAAAAAGGAGTTATGACCGAGTTCCTAATTGCAGCTGGGGATTCCTGATAGCTAGCCTATGGCAATAATTCCACCTAAGGAATTCTAAACTTCTATGAGTTAATAAAAAGCTAGAAGCTTTATAAATGTTCGTTGTAGTGCGTGAATTGACTTTAAAAAAAATTAAAAGCTGTGTTTAATAAGTAATTTATAGACTTCGTTCCCAGCGTAAAACTAATAAATTAGTTCATAACTAAAGCAGTTGCTGATTTAGGAGGCACTAATGGTCCTGAAATCCAATGATTTATTTTTCAACGCTCTGGTCCGAACTTAAAAACAATGAAATACTTATCGTTTAGCTGTAATTGAAGTCTCATTGGAAATAAAACTTTAAGCTCACTTCGATAATAGCTTCTGCATTTAATGGCTTAATAAATTGCATCGAAACCGTTCAGTAAAAATGACTTCGAAGTTTTTTCAAAAGTGTTTTAAAGTTTTGCGATAAAGTTTGTGTTACTCGGACAGTTTTTTAGGTTTACGCGTTATCTTCCAAAAGGGACAAAAATGTTTATGGGTTTTATACAAGTTCTATCTTATACTGCTTTTTATGTACCGTGTATAAACTTTTAGCTTTGACAGTTTTTCTTTGATGAGTATTTTTTGATATTCTTGGCCAATGATTCACACTAAAAAACGTGTTGCGCCGACCCCAAAATAACTTGGGACAAGGGCATGAAGATGATGATTCAACGAATATTTTTGGTATTAAACGAAGACAGAGTCACTTTAAGGTACACCAATGATATTTCTACAATTGGTTTCTACAATAATATTGTAAAGAGAAAATATTTTCATTTTTGTATATAACGAATAAACTCAAAAACTACAGAACCAAATTGAAAAATACTTCCCATCGGTGGAAGTATTTTTCAAATTGGTTCAGTATATTTTAGTTCCACCGATGGGAAGTTATACTATCCTCGGGTGACATAGGTTGCTTTTTATCCCTGTATTCCCATGGAAACCACAACTACGTGGGTAAAACCGAGTGACGTCCACTTGTAATGTATGTATCTAAAAGTCACAGTTGCCGAAAAATAAATGAATGATTGTTTATTTTAATGAAACGAGGAGCTATTTTCACCGTCTAAAGAATCATTACGTAACACTCTAGACTACTAATTACGTTATACAAAGTTTTAAGAGTGGTTTCCTTCGTTATTTCTGTGTCAGATGAGAATGTAGAACGCGCAAAACGTAATGTCATGCGGGAATTACTTTGCATGTTAATAGCATTTTGTGTACTACATTTTTACAACTAAAATTATATGCATTAAAACTGTAGAACATAATTACTACCGAAATAAGCTGATGCTAGCAAAAAATACATGAACTTGGGGGTGGTGATTTAACTATCTCTACAAAAATAATTTATCCTATAAAAATGTTTTTTTCAGTTCGGCTCTATATATAAATTAGTGTTTATCTAATTGGTATACCATAAACTTTTAAATATCCATATCTCATAGTGTCTTATAAGTTTTGACTGGCAGATTGGTCTAGTAGTTAGCGGTCCTGACTGCTATGCCAGAGGTCGTTGGTTCGATCCCTACCATACAAATGTTTGTGTGATGAGCACGACCATTAAATTTGTTCTGTGTCCGAGCGTAATTTATCAATAATATTATGTACCCATGTATTTAGAAATATCCAAACTATTTAGCACCCATAACACAAGCTCTGCAGGCCTAGCCATATGACGAATTCTATTTCAATTATCGTAATCGATAAGGCGACAATAGAAAGAAAATGGCGTAATATGGAATCAGCTGCTTGTCAACTGTCAAGTGTTAACGAGTAGAATTTGAAAATGAAATACACTTGACAGTTAACAAACAGCTGATTCCATATACGTCATTTACTTTCTTAGAAGTATAATAGAAATAGATTTTTTTAATATAGCTAGACCTGCTGCTTAGCTTGATAATATTAAATTCTTCCTTAATGGAAACAAATCTGTAGAATGATTTAAATTAAATCATTTGATTTAATTTAAACCATTCTACAGATTTGTTACAATTTTGTAATATGAATAGACTTATGTTTTAAATGAAGCACTACGATCATGATGTTCTTAAAAACGGTAGTTTTCTTGCTAAAGCATTTCTAACTTCGTCTTTTTAAATCTCCTTGCAATTAAAATTAAGTCCGTACACTGCGCTTTTAAAGGTGATCAAAGTGAAAACTGAGTCAGTCACAAGCTCAAGGTAAGTTAATTAAAATGTTTGTAAATTACGCTGTAATTAAAAAGCATTAACTCGTCGACTGTAGTAGTTAATTAAACTGAGACTAAATATTGCACAACTTTCACACAACGCAATCTAGTCCCAAGCTAAGCAGAGCTTGTGTTATGGGTACTAAGCAGCTGATAAAGATACTTATATATTTCTTACAACACCCAGATACAGAACAAATGATCGTGCTCATCACACAAACATTTATCCCGGGTGGGAATCGAACCCACGACATCCGGCACAGCAGTCAAGGTCACTAACTCACTAGACCAACAGGCCAGTCAAACCCAGACTATAATAGTATCACGAGAGTGTATTAGTGCACAGTTATATTAATATAACTGTGCACTAATACACTCTGGTATGATCGGAAGAAATCCATATATTTAGATAAAGTAGTTAAACTTTATCTAAATATATGGATTTCTTCCGCATAAACCATGGTGCGTTGACTATGCTCCTCAAAGAGATTTAACATACTGTATAGAGTACATTTGAACAAATGCCATAGTAAAAGATCCCATGTCTCAGTAACGCCATCTAGCATAATACAGCAATATTGGAGCGGCAGCGGAGCGTACTAAACTAGACTAGTCGACTTGTGTCCACTAGGACGAAAATTTTATTCGTAATGCACCGTCCATAGTAATTACCATTTATCCGGTTTTGAGTACCTTTACGGGGCTTACGCAAATGACCGACAGATAGCGCCGTGTGGTGGGTCGTCGAGCTCCCTGAAATAGGTTTGAGCTACACGATGACTGCAGCATGCATGCAGTCTGTCGGGACAGGGCAACACAAAGCTGAATTGATTCTTGCTTCAAAAGGCTTTTCCAGACTTTGCTCTGCATCGTGAGACTCACATAATAAATTAATATAATCTTATGTCTGTACTTTAAAAGAGACCATGACCCCTGAGCTTCTTTCGGCATTTCTTCTCAGGGATCAGCCACTTTGGAAATGCCATTTAGTGCCATTTAGTTTAAAAAAAAGGACATGTAAAAGTATCTGAGAAGATCTACTTACAGAAATAAATAGCATTTCATTTCATTTCTAGTATCATTTCATAATAAACATTAGAAAAAAATCCAAATAAAAATAGTGCATTTCAATACATTTTAATTAAAAGTATTGTAAAAATAGCATGCATTAAAATAACTTTTTTTTCTTCTGTCGAATGCTAACGTAAATCAATTATAGGGCATCAAAAAATTCATCCGCATCGCCGTCACCGGGAAAAATGCCCAGAAGACTGGCCGCATTGCCACGTTGTATGGCAATGCTGATTCTCTGACCGAAATAAAGGCCAGCCCTCTGGTCACGTGAAGAGTCGACCAACCGCTTGGAGATGTCCTGGAAAACTAGATGGGCATTCGGACCTCAAGGCCCGAGTGTTTCAACCCCTAACGGTTCAAATAAACAACTTTCAATGAGGTTGTTATAATTTCGCTGTTTGAAGTTTCTGCACCTGCAGCAGCCACACCGGCACAACTCGTCGGACTTAGGAAGATGGTTTTTCTTTGTTCTTTTGTTTGTTTATTTTTTGGAGGCAGTTTAACATCACGATGATATGTCCGTTTTAGTTCGTAAGTATGTGGCAAGATGAAAGTCGCTTTAAGGGGGATTATTTTTGAGCAGTCATTCTCAAGTTACGATTGCTAAGTGTATGTTCTTGTTAATGACGCCACCAAGAACGTAACGGATCCAATACGTGAGAATGAGAAATAAAATACCTTTGACATTTGTACTAAAAGGGCGTCTTAAATTCCTTTATTTCGTCTTATATTGTCGCCGTTTTTGGCCTTTGACATTATCTTCTTTGTAATGTAATAGAAAGTTTCTCGTTTTCATTATAAATAAACCGAGTCTGTTTTCTTTGAAACACACGTCTTTACTAGATATGGGTCTTCTACAATGTAAAAAAAGAAAACTAAGGGGGCGTCTATTAATAACATTAGGTGCTTAAATATCACAAAATTTTTTGCACGCAGTTTAAATTTGTGAGTATAAAAGGTGAATAAGTATCAACTTACACAACCCCATCCCCCTATTTGTCATCGTTCGGGCACAAATTCTGTTACCGGATTGCTGCTAGAAAATTCCATATCGAAAAGCTCAATATCACTTTGTCCGCTCTGGGTATTGAGACCAGGTTTTCGTATTCAGCAGAAGGGTACCACTAGACCAACGGGGCAGGCAAAACTCGAGTTTTTAGGTCGGTTCACATCTGCCGGAAGATGCGCCGAGTGTATGCGCCAATTTACCTCGACGCACTAACGTATTATTGGTTGAGTGTGACAGGTTAAATGTTATATTATACATATATTTTCGACGGGCCTGTTGGTCTAGTAGTTAGTGACCCTGACTGCTATGCCGGAGGTCGTGGGTTCGATTCCCACCCAGGACAAATGTTTGTGTGATGAGCACGATCATTTGTTCTGTGTCTGGGTGTAATTTATCTATAATATGTATGTATTTAGAAATATATAAGTATTAAACCTACTTATATATTTCTAAATACATACATATTATAGATAAATTAGCTGATTAGTACCCATAACACAAGCTCTCAAGCTTAGCTTGGGACAAAATGGCGTTGTGTGATGAGTTGTGGCATATTATTGTTATTATTATTATATAATATATGTCTGTTCTGGCGATACACGACCGATAATACGCGACGCATCTACCGTTGGATATGTACCGACCATTAGAAAATACTTTTATTTAAAATCCTACCTTTCTCTTATAAATGTCCGGAGGAACGGTCTAGTTCGGTCGGAAGAACCAACAGTCAGCTTACTATCAGGTGAACCAAGATTCCTTACGATCTTAATACTCCTCAGTCATCCTCCAGCTTGTGCTGTGCTAATTTGATATCTATTTCAAAACAAATAGCGTACAATTTACAGTGACTATTAGTTAAAATATTTTTGAGGATATTCTTTAAGTCTTGGTCGTTTTATTTTACACTAAGACTTCGTTCGCGACTTCGTTCACGTGAATTTCGAGCTAACTTTGACATTCCCTCAAACGCGGCGCGAATTTTTAACTACTAGGCGGTTGCCTAGTAGTTAAAAATAAAACAGAGCCTATTTGACTTGGATATAATAAAGCTTTATAATAAAGGAAGAATCTTTTTACCATATACAAACAAACAAAAATTGTGAAATACTTGACAGCTAATTTTACGCGCGACCGGCACAACTTTAAGAATAGGTACACATTTTTAACCCAGGATCCCAATAGTAGAGCTTGTGACCACTCGACCGTAAGTGAAAAGTGACTAGTACTATGTTTTGTATTCACCTGAAATTTATCAGGCCCGAGCGAAAGCCGGCTTCCTCGAACGATAGGTAATTCAATTGTGTGATGCTTAAGGGAGGGTCTCTCTTAAGCATTATATACTATACTAGTTGACACCACGCGGTTTCACCCGCGTAATCCCGTGAGATTACAGAGATAAAAAGTAGCCTATGTCATCCGGGAATAGTGTAGCTTTCCACCAGTGCAATAATTTATATTAATAAATAAAATTAGATCATTAGTTCCGAAGATTACCACCCCCTACAATACAAACAAATAAATTATATTGTTAGTATAGATGTCTCTCCGGATGTGCCTTAGGCCCTATCCAGGTACACGCGCGAGTCTGACGCGTTCTGTAATACATTGCTCTTTAGTAAGTAAGGTATGCAACATCCATATCAATGAACTTAAAATCGCGTGTCATTTCGCAGCGAATTCTTTCCTTCTGGACAAGGTCTTAAATGGCGTTGCCACGTTGCCCAGACACAGCACCGGGGTAATCTATTAAGAGGATACGGTGCTTCTTCTATGTGCTGATGGTGATCACGGGGCGATTTTAGTGAGGTAAGAATCCCAAACTCCCCGGTCTTATCCCCAAAGTCCGGACGCTTTTTGAAGGTTTCCTCCCAAGAAAACAAAAATGCTTTTATTTACGTCTGGAATTCCGGTTGTTGACTACTTTAATCTCACTCTCATCGTTAACACTCACTCTAATAAATTGTTACGAAAGTATCATTTGCCAGCCAAGAAAGCAAAATGCTTGAGCCTACGTTGTCATATCAAATAACTTGCCAGGAACACGTCTACGTTATTGAATATAAATTCATTCAATTCGTTAGATATTCATGAGGATGATTTCTTTAGCAAATATGTGTCATTTCATTTAAATTTTCGTGAGAGTGAAATTCGCTATTTATTTATGGAGATATCTTTTACACATAATAGGTATGAGAGGTCTACAGAATGAGTATTGATCAGTTGATGTGTAGTTAAAATAATAATAAGTAAACATTATTGGGTGTTAATATACCAGTATCCTCATGAACATCAGTGCGGAAAACGGACCTCTATGTCCAGTTCTATGTCGCATAGTTGACAGTTCAAGGTGATGATCACTGGGCAAAGTGTTCAACGATTAACTGTCAAATTGCTAGTTTCGTATTACAGTTTGACCAACACTGCTGTATCGCGCCTTAGGAAGGCGCGCGGCAAGACGGGGGGGAGCATCGGCTGTTGCGTTTGTCAGTCTGCGGGCCGTCAACGCTCATGGCGGTCGCTAGTGTCATTTGTACCAATTGTACCGGACGTACCGGACAGTCTATGTGAAAAGCACATGAGATAATTATTCAAAGATGGGTCCGAAGACCGTCATTTTTAAGGTGGCCGAATATTTGAAGAAAAGAATGCTTTGAATTTAAAAGTGATGCAAATATTGCCCTGTTTAGTTCATTTAAATGAAATATTTGGGTATTCTTATTTAATTAATTTCCTATTCAATTAAATAATTTAAAACGTGCCTTAGAACTGTATGCTGATATCGTAAGATCTATCCGACAGTTTCGATCTCATGTGAACTCATGCTCTTCCCTTCTCGGCTTCTCGGTTCCTAAGGCGCGGTACAGCGGTATTGGTCAAACTATAGTGTGTCTCTAGGATGACGTCATGGGCAATCGCAGAGATTTGCGAAGCGCACAGTACCCCGTCTGATAGTCACCGTAACTTGAAGTCCACTCAAAGTTCGTTACTATTTTTTGTGAATTCTCAGTTGTTATCAAAATTTGGTGTGCAACTGGACGCCAGTTAGTCGTTGGCAATGAAAAGATAGCCAATTCGATATGTAAAGTAAAAATTAACCTACGCTTATTCCAAAACCATTTGGAGATTTTAGGGTCTTAAGCTTTATTTTTCTATTTATAGCTCTCTATATCACAAGACTGTGTTTATTTTTAACCGACTTTCAAAAAAGGAGGAGGTTCTATGTTCGTGTGTATGTATTTTTTTTTTTTTATGTTACCTGATTTCTCCGCCATTTGTGGACCGATTCTCAAAATTCTTTCTTTATTTGAAAGAGTATACTCCTGAGGTGGTCCCATTTTAATTTGGTGAAGATCTGGTGCTGATCTTCGGAGATATACAACGGAACTCTTCAAAAATAAACAGCAAATCTGTCGTGATTACTGGAATCGCTTGGATGTTTATTGTTTATACAACATAATGACGTATCATCACGCCTGTATGCTCTGAGGGGTACGCAGGAGGGTACAATATACCTAGATTTCGTCAGTTAGGTATGTTAATTTTAATTTATTAGGGATTAGTGGAAAACCCTATTATGATGACATGTATTGTTAACAATTAACAATATAAAATAAATTCATGGCAAATATTTTTATGGTAACAACTAAAAATGGAAAAATGAAAAACTTTTTTGCAAAAAATAAAACCGACTTCAAAAAAAACACTAAACGGTGTAAAATAACTCCAAATTCGGAAGTCGGTGGCCCATCATGAGTAAGACAAACCCACCAAAGCCACAGACTTCCGAATTTAGAGTTATTTTACACCGTTTAGTGTTTTTTTTGAAGTCGGTTTTATTTTTTGTTACAATAATACTTGTAACCATTTGACTTTTATTTGACCTCCAAATGACGTCATAATGTAGCCTGAACAGACTACTTCCTTCATGTTTTTCAAGACAAATTAAAAAAAAAATTGTTAGTCTAAAAATCGTAGCTGTCAAGTGTCAACTGTTGACAATGTCAAGTTTGAAGTTTGAAGTCTATTAGTGTTTTTTGTATGTACCGAAAACGTGGCAAAGACTTAAAGCTATTCAGTCTACGAACTGACGTCATCACGAATAATACTTTAAAATATAATATAAAGGAAACTGTTACTTGGAGAAAAAAAGCTTAAAATTTGTGGCTTAAAATTAAATGTTTTACGAAAGAAAAATATAAAAAAATATACTTAATACTTTACATACCGAATTAGCCCTGCAGAGTTCATAGAGTTAGCACAGTCTAAAAACCTACAGTAGTCCGACGAAGCTGTCTAGACAGGGCACACGTGGGGGGTGTGAGGGGCGAGACGCGGGAAAGCCGCTCCCGCACCGCATGTTCGTAGTGCGCGAGGCATTATTCAGGGCTAACGCGTGTAGACGTTATCGGCATTTTTCCAGAGATCAAAGGCGTCGTCTTACTATATTAATATTTTATACTGTGGAGTTATTGGCTAGAAAAGTTATACAAACTTTTTCTTTGTTTATCAGTAGCTACTTTGACACGACTGTGGCAGCCTGTTTGTTCTTATTCGAAGGCACGAAGATTACCGAAGACTTTGCGGCATGGGGTTCTAACATCTACATCTAATTTTAAGGTAACATTTAACCAATCATTCAAGAACAACCCATTGATAAATGGAATAGGTTCTGCAATAAACGAGTGGAAAATGCGCGACGAGTCGACGTCCTTTGGCTATAGTATCTGCTTACGCCAAACTGACAAATTTTTCCTATTGAACATGAACCTTACTCTATCTACACTAGTAATATAAAGAGGAAATGTTTGTAATGAATAAACTCAAAAACTACTAGACTGATTTAAAACATTCTTTCACCGTTGGGAAGCTACTTTATCCCCGGGTAACATAGGCTTTTTATCCCTGTATTCCTATGGGAATGGGAACTACGCGGGTGAAACTGCGTGACGTCAGCAGGCTATGTAGTTTGAAATAAATATGAAAAGCTATCTAATAAATTTGTCCCATTTTGGTAGCTTGATGAAATATTTGTTTGTTGTAGGTATACTGCGAGCAAGTCAATAATAAAGAATGTTCTTTACAAAAACTCATTGCATTTCTATGTAGTTTCGGCAAAAAAGAAATTAACTAACGTCACTTGTCACTAAGTCAACATTCACTTTTTTAAGAAAATGTAACTGTTCACAAGAATATTAAAGACATTTTGTATAAAACCATGAAGCCAGCAGTTATGAATAATGTTCATAGGGCCGAGATTTGTGCGGTCAGGGTCATGCAAGTTGGGCTCAGGAACACTAGCCAAAGATGGGGTGGCTATCAGTTCCCACCTGATAAGTCGGATCAGTCCGAACTAGGCCAGCAGGAAACTCGTAAGTATTGTAATTACACCAACAGGAACTGGAATTGTTAAATAAAGATGCAAGTTACACGAAACTGTCTTGTATTTTTCTGCATGTACAATAGTCAATATTTAATACTAAATTACATAAAACTATATTGCTTTTACAACCATATATCCTATTGCGTTCCGCCCCAAAAAACAAGAGAGCCTGTAGTCTACCAAAAATTCCTAAACCCCGCCGTTTTTCGAGCGGGAAGAAACATTCACACAGAAATTTACAGACTGCCCAAAGAGATTTAAAATACTATAGAGCGGGCATGTCAAGGAAATATCATAGAAAAACTTTGATCCCATGTCTCAGTAACGCCATCTAGAATAATATATGAATATTGGAGCGGCAGCGGAGCGTACTACAAAAAACTCATAGACTTGTATCCAGCAGGACACACTTTTTCGGACGAAAATTTTGATCGTGATGTCCGGTCTATAGGTATTGAATGTCTTTGAGAGTGCCTAATCTTAAGTCACTCTGTAAATTGTAAACTTGCGACAATAAAGATTTATTTATTTACTTTACAACAAAATTTTCATCCGAGTCATCATTTAGTTTAGTACGTTCCTCTGCCGCTCCAATATTGTTATATTATTATAGATGGCGTTACTGAGACATGGGATATTGTTTTTCTATGACATTCCCTCGCATGTTCTCGCTATAGTAATTTTAAACTATTTGGAGGTATGAGGAACAGGGTTTAAGGTTCCTCATCTACCATTGAAAAGGTAGGATCCTCCGACCAGATGGGTGTTGAGTCTGGTGGGCAAACTACTGCCCGACGACGATTGTTGTCGGGAACTTGTATAAGTCCAAGAAGCGCGGATAACTTTGATACCGCGATGTAGGATGTCAGTCGTAAGTTCGTATGTGGCGAGATAGATGTCGCTACAACATTTGCTAAAAAAAGAAATGAATAATCCTTGGAACGCCGGGAGGGGACGCCCTAAAAGGACATACATAGACTTATTGGTGAGGTTCTTCAGAAAGGTCAGGTGCGTAGTACTCGCAACCGGCGTGTGTGTATGACAACATGTATGAATGTAAACGAAGCAAAAGAAGTATGTAAGAATCGTAGCATATGGCGCTCTGTAGTTTCTGCCTACCCCCATGGGAAAAAGGCGTGAGTTTATGTATGTATGTATGTATAATCCTTGGGTTTATTTTCAGCTCTATCTGAAGAACCTAATCCAGCACCAGAACAACCTAAACTAAAGGAGGTAGCAAAGAAGAATCTACAAAATAAACCGAAAGCGACGCCACAGAAGAAAATGTAACTAAATATATAGCGTAGCCAAAATAAAACAGTACTTAATATCAACTGTTCAGAATATTTGAAAGTACTTGTGAATTATTTAATTACTAGATGTGTGTGTACCCGCTATTAAGAGACGACTATTATTTTCAATTGTTACATGCTGCTCCGCTCCTATTGGTCATAGCGTGATGTTATAGAGCCTATAGCCTTCCTCGATAAATGGACTGTCCAACGCAATAAGACTTTTTCAATTCGAGCCGGTAGTTCCTGAGACTAGCGCGTTCAACCAAACGAACAAACTCTTCTGCTTTATAATATTGGTATAGATTTTAAGATTTCAAACAAACTTGCCAAAACCCAGCGGCAATATGCAAGCACGAACTGTTCGTTTGTGGAATAACATGAAGGTGTACTACAAATCTATAACAACAATAACGCCTGTAATCTCCGAAGGGTAAGGCAGAGGTGTACCTGTAGCCGCATTTCGCCAATTATGTTTAAGTCCCATGTAATAGGGAGCAAGCCTATTGCCATCAATAGGGTACCAATCCACTTTAAATCTATTGTTGGTTCACTGTGATCTGCAACCATTGGATGGGTAAAGTAATAACAGCCGCACGGGTTTCTCGAAGGTTAAGCTATTCTCGTCAACATCGGTCCGTAGATGGGTGACCCTCATATCTGGAGCTTTCCCTGGCTCGTAAAGTACCCTTAAGCCATTGGTCCGGGTTGTAGTCGTGACGAGCAGTCGAAACTCAAAATCTTACTGATGGGAACTGACTATCGGACCTCTCGACTTACGCCCGATATTAATATTCTATCTCAATCCAAATCCCGATTTTTTGTTTTTGACGGCTGCTTCTGATTGGACATCTTTAAGACTCGGATAGGCGAATTCGGTCAATGATTGGTTACAGACAAAGATCGGGATCAAGGTAGCAACCGAGATAGATTATTAATATTCAGCGTTAGTGATTGTGGAGGTTAGAAAGCGAGGCAACCCATGCAAATCACTGGTATTTAGTGGCCTCTGTTTAGGCTAAAAGCTGCCACAACATAGCCTTTACCTAAAAATAAATTGTCCCTAACTCTTTAGAACCCAATAGGTCAAAAAGTCTTCAAAATTTTTCAAAAGATTGCCACAGAAGGGACAAAAACAAGGAAGTTTCTTGAGAACCACTACACATGAGTCCTTCCCGGTGAGTACGTCGGGAGTACGTATAAGATTAATGTTGGCGCTCTTTAATCCGCTTAAATACGTCAAACGTTTGGTTCGTAAAGATTTGTAAGAATTTCCTTAGTAGATGAACAGCAACAAAAAGATCCACTATGCTTTTTGTGGCCTTTGATCAGGGAAAGGTTATGTTATACGCTGGAATGTATATTATATTAATAGTATAGTATAATACCAGTCTGTTAATGTCCCACTACAGGGCAATGCTCGAGCATAGATCACGGAGGCGAAGGTGGATTTGCGATTTCAAACTTATATTAACTATTAGTCCAGGTTTTCTCACAATGTTTTCCTTAACCGATGAAAATTATGTCTAAGATAAACTTGGAAAGTACATATGAATTGAAAAAGTCACATTGGTACTTGCCCGGATTTGAACCACAACCTCGTGCATGAGAGGTAGGCGCCTTAACCTCTGGGCTCACAACACTATATATACATACTTTACCTACAAAATAAACAATATACAACGAAATATAACAATATTGTAATGACCATAAATTAATAGCTTCAAATTGAATTAATTCTCTTGTGTTAGAGAGAAGCAAGAGCGCTCTTCTCTCCTATGTCTATAATTTCTATGCTGGGCCCGGCAGAGTCCATTATTAATGCCTACAATATGCAAATGTTGTTAACAGATATGTATCACATATGGATATGCAATAAAGTATTGAGTAAGGAGTAAATTGGTAATTGGTTTTTAAAGAACTAAAAGTAAACAAATCCTATTATCGATTAAAAAATTGAGGGGACAAGTTCATAACATTAATAAAAGTTTTGTATGACATCCCAATTTTACAACAGACACATTTTAATAACATAAAAAATGCATGAATTTCAATCACGTTCAAAGGAAATTCCCTCACAAAAGACGAAGTGGCTTCACTTCCTGTCACTGGCCACTTAAGACGTTCAAGGCTTATAAGAAAGGAGACGAATGGAATTTTAAATTGTTCCCATCCAGCTCCGTGATATTTAGATTTTTTAATTAAAACTTTTATGCACTTAGAGCTTAAGGAATTATGAATGACATAGTATAATGTCTTCTAGGTTAAACTTGCTGGAAGTTTGAAACTTAGTAAGGAAAGTGAAGTAAAATGAACGAAAGTCGCAAGTAGCCGTTCCCTTTCTGTAAAATCTCTCGGTGAAAATGTAGGTGAAGTGAGCTATCATCATCTCATTTTGAGCTAGGTTAGGCCTATTAGATAGTTTGACTTCACGCTCACTTCACTTAAGTGTTGCGAGTGCATACTTTTTCAGAATCGACTAGCATCAGTGCTATTCTATAAGAATCTCCCCGTGGAATTGTAGGTGAAGTCAGAAACCTAGCTGTCTTTCCATGATTAAATTGACAGTTCACTGTACTCAAGATCTTACTGAATCGACCGGCAGATAGACCGTTGCTTGAAGTAAACACTATATAGTGTTCAGATAAATACGGTTAAATGGAAGCCAACCCCAGCGCACCTAGGACCAGGTTACCAAATTGATGAAAACGTTTTTTGATTCTGACTACTCTGCCCCCCTAGCCAAGTTACAAACGATTCGTATCTATTCTCTTTCTAAGCGACGTGGTCAAAACAAAGGGATTTGAGCCGTTCTCGATTGTAGAAAGAGAATAGATACGAATCGTTTGTAACTTGGCTAGGGGGGCAGAGTAGTCAGAATCAAAAAACGTTTTCATCAATTTGGTAACCTGGTCCTAGGTGCGCTGGGGTTGGCTTCCATTTAACCGTATTTATCTGAACACTATAGTGTTTACTTCAAGCAACGGTCTATCTGCCGGTCGATTCAGTAAGATCTTGAGTACAGTGAACTGTCAAATAGGGGGGCTGGACTCTCAAATAACTACAAAATGAATGGTCCAATATTATACACATAGGTACATTAAAAATATACATTTCAAATCATAAGTATTATGATTTTAAATGTATATTTTTGCGCTGTGGTCGGTAAAGGTGTCGTTTGTGAATGTGGGTTACATAAAAGGCCCTTTTTAGGGCCACATAATATGTAGGTATCTAATTAATTGCTGTGCCCTTACAGGGTCCATAACTGTACTATATAGCTATAACTGTACTATATAGCTTATGCGCACAGCCAAGGAGTGGAATTCCCTGCCTGCATCAGTGTTCCCGAGTTCATATGACCCCAATCTGTTTAAGTCGCGAGTTAATAGGCTTCTTATGGGTAAGCTCGTTCCATCGTCGACCTCATCTCTGACCGCAGGACAAGATTGAGGTCAAGAGTAGACCCATTATATATAAAAAAAAAAAAAAAAAATATAAGCCTTTGTAGCACCTTTATCTGACATTATGGTATGCAAATAAATGAATATGAATATATTATTTAATATTTCTTTAAATCAGATGTCATACAAAGCCTTATGCTATCCCGCCCGTCTTACCTGCATCCCAACACTTAGATTTAAGTCGATACAATTTTAACCAAAATCCAATTTGTAAAAGTAAAATGTACTTTTCATGTAGGTAGGTATGAATGATATTAAATCGGGTTAAATTATTACCTCTTACTCCTACTTTAGTATTGTAAGCACCATTGAGACACGTAGCACAGTAAGTTACTTTAAAATTATGTAAAAAAGTATCTTTCAAAATCAATACATTTCAGTAAGGTAGTTAGGTTAGGTAGTTAGGTTCGCTATAGGATAGGTATGATGAGTTAGGTTAGGTTATATGTATATGTATATATCGGCATTCTTATTATATTTAACATCGTAGGCTTGGTTAAGATTATAATAGATACTTGCTTGGTAAAAAAGTTGTACATTTATGTAGTAGTAGTTTTTGTAAGTATTGGTAGATGTTACTTGTTCGTGTAACGGAAAGGGTGTTAATATATTCATACTAACGAGGTAAAAAGAGACTTTAGTTTCGAGTATCTTATGTAGACAGTGACAGACTAAACAAACTGAACCACTTTACGATTAAAACAAAATTACAACTAAATATGCATTACATTTCCATCCAATACATTTACATTGCCAGCACATCAAGTTACCCCAATGTGTCAAATTTTCCCAATTGAATATGAACCGTATTCTGTTTGCTATATGGTTGAAAACGATCAAAGAAATTTGACCCGTTGGGGTAACTTGATGGTCTGTACATGTCAATGTCAACTCGCTTAAAGTAATTATTTTTGTTTGTCTCCAAAAAGTTGATCACACTATGGTTACCTTAAAAACTTGATGTTGGAATTACCGTTTGAATAACCGTCTTCTTCATTCACTGTTCTTTCTTCGTCCAGGCTATTTTTCTAGACTGGGGACTCTAAGGAGGGCATCAGGAGACCGACTTTAGACCAAGACCGTGTTTAGTTGCATCTGCTTAAACTGGAAGCCGATCCCAACTCACCTAGGACTAGGCTAGCAAGTAATAATAACCAAAAGTCTTCCCCAGAGGTTATCCACGGGCCTTTTACTAAAAAGTATATCGTGGGGCCTAGCGGGACTATAACAACAGTGAACTTCATATTAATAATAAAGTTAGATTCAAAACAAGTTTTTTTCAGCGCTGATGAGCAATTGTATCGAAAATGGAAGTTAGGGGTACAATAGGCTATTGTGTTTTCGCGTCTGGGGATATGCAATTGACATTTAAATTCGTTGTTTGTTGAGTTGGGCTTTTGGTCTCTTTCTGCGGAACCATAACCAATCAATCTGTACACTATTTTATAGATGAACGATGTTTTATAGATAAACGCATGAGACAGAATGAGATAGTGTCGTATCATATCTGTCTTCATTTATAATACCGCCTAATCATGCATAGCACATGAAGAAGAAAATAATGTAAGTAACATTGGTCTAAGTATTAATAAAAATCAAAAATCAAATTATTCTTTAAACTTATTCTAATTGTTAATTGTTTTTTTAAATATTATAATGGTGATTAATTTCCATGTTCACAAACTATAAGGCCTGTAGTTCATACACGTTTTTTCACCATTATAATCTACTGTTTCTTGGCCGTTCACAGACACAGTCAGAGTTCCATTGACCTACGGAGTCTGTTGCACGCACATCGCATATGGCGGGGAAGGTACCATACCACTGTACGGTACCTTTCCCGCCATATGCGACGTGCGTCATAATCCACGGATTTTGATAGCGAAAAGCATGAATCAATCAAGCCCAAAGAAAATTTAACAAAAGTAAAATGTTAACTGACCTAAATTGGTCTAGTAGTTAGTGGCCTTGACTGCTACGTCAGTGGTCGTGGGTTCGATTCCCACCCAGTACAAATATTTATGTAATGAGCACGATAATTTGTTTCTTGGTGTAATTTATCTATAATACGTATATTTAGATTTAAATAAGTATGCTTATCAGTTGTTTAGTACCCATAACACAAGCTTTGCTTAGTTTGGGACTGGATGGCATTGTGTGAAAGTTGTGATTTTTTTATTATTATCTAAATTCAAAATGAACAAAAGCAACTCATCCACCTACAGCAGTTGTCGCAAACTCAACACATTCACCTACAGCAGTTGTCGCAAACTCAACACATCCACCTACAACAGTTGTCGCAAACTGAACACATCCACCTACAGCAGTTGTCGCAAACTCAACACATCCACCTACAGTAGTTGTCGCAAACTTGTAACTTAATCGCTGAAGCATTCTCGGCTTTAATCTAAACTTATATTCACCGTTCTAAAACTTACACATGGTATATAGACGTAAACTTTTAAGAGTGCCTGCAAGGAGCCTGCGTTTAAACTATTGCCACCAGGGGCTTAGACGGTAACAAGAATTCTTGACTGAAGTATATTACTTAGAGCAGGTTCCCTGGGAATCACGGGCATGCAGGTATTACGTTGTAAGTATATTGTAAGTTTTAACTTTGGAACTAAGTAATAACGGGTTCAAGAAGTTATGCTTTAGTTCTATGCTTCGATTTTTGCTTTGGTTGAAGAACTCTTAAAGAGAAAGCAAATACGATGAGCTAAATGGGCTATTTGACAAAATTTGAGTTATTGGTCCCTCATCTAGATTACAAGAAAATATTAGAAACATACTTTTTCTTTTTTTATAAAAAAATCTAAAAAAATAACGGCGATACATCGAGTCAAAATGTCGCATAACGTCACTAGCCACTACAGCCCCCCTAGCCAAGTTACAAACGATTCGTATCTATTCTCTTTCTACAATCGAGAACGCCTCAAATCCCTTTGTTTTGACCACGTGACTTAGCGAAAGGTGATAAGTCACGTGGTCAAAACAAAGGGATTTGAGGCGTTCTCGATTGTAGAAAGAGAATAGATACGAATCGTTTGTAACTTGGATTGGGGGGCTGTTTATACTAGATAATGACGTTACAAGCCCCTCTCTCCTCAACTTTAATGCGCTTAATCTAAGCAGTTTTCCATTAATATTAAAAAAAAAAAAATGTGTCAATTTTTTTCTTGAAGGTAACCTAGATAGGGACTAAACACGATGGTTTTGTCAAATAGCCCATTTTGTGTTACGACCAAAGTAGTGATTTGACAATGATTACAAGTGGTCAGAACCCTGAAAGTCTGGCAACCAGATTAACCAAAGTAGTTTGATAGATAGGTAGATTTAACATTTATTGAAAGCACACAAAAGCCCACACAAATAAAAATATTAAAAATCACAAACAGTGTGCCAATATAAAAAACGAAATAAATAAAATGTGACTAAAAAAAATAAAAAAAAATAATGTACAGACGCCAGCACATTAAGTTACCCCAATGTGTCAAATTTTCCCAATTGAATATGAACCTTATTCTGTTTGACATAAAGTTGAAACACGATCACAGAAATTTGACACATTGGGGTAACCTGATGTGCTGGCGTCTGTACAAGAGGTTTTGTGCTACCACATTACTTAGTTGTAGAGATCCGATAGGCTTCCATCACTCTAAGCAAAACAATGGTATTGAACTGCATTCCGTTAGACTGATATTTCAAGTCTTCAACTTAATTAGGTAGTTATATTGCAAGTGACGCTTCAGCCTAACCTTTCCAGGAATACCAACGTGGTAATATGTCCGTTTAAGAAATAAAAAAAAGATATTGGTATGAAACTGTCTTGTTGGTCTAGTAGTTAGTGGCCCTGACTGCTATACCGGAGGTCGTGAGTTCGATTCCCACCCAAGACAAAAGTTTGTGTGATGAGCATGATCATTTGTTCTGTTTCTGGGTGTAACCTTTCCGGGAATACCAACGTGGTAATATGTCCGTTTATGAAATAAAAAAAGATGTTGATTTAAACTGTCTTGTTGGTCTAGTATTTAGTGGCCCTGACTGCTATGCCGGAGGTCGTGAGTTCTATTCCCACCCAAGACAAATGTTCGTGTTATGAGCATGATCATTTGTTCTGTTTCTGGGTTTAATTTATCTATACTAATATTATAAAGAGAAAAGGTTTGATTGTTTGTTTGTTTGCATTGAAAAGGCTCCGAAACTCCTTGACCGATTTGAAAAATTCTTTCACCGTTGTGAAGCTACACTATCCCCGGATGACATAGGCTACTTTTTATCCCTGTGTTCCCACGGGAACGGGAATTACGCGGGTGAAACCGCGTGACGTCTGCTAGTCTAAAATATGAATGTATTTAGAAATATATAAGTATGTTTATCAGTTGCCTAATACTCATAGCAAAAGCTCTGCTTAGTTTGGGATTAGATAGCGTTGTGTGCAAGTTGTGGATTATTTATTTATATTCGTTTATTTACTATGAATTTGTTCATTACATAACATAAATTCATTACACGTCTTTTGTAATCATTCTCGTATTATTATTTTCATATTGACATCAGCTGATTACGTTTTTCTAAATGATGCGTGATGGCACGCAGAGTAATTAATTAATCGCCGTCATTCAAATAAAATGTTGTATGTCATAGCTGCCAATCATCATTGTATTCGTAATTAATAAATCCCAATTAGGGATGGGTCTCTAAATCAATCGATGTCCTTGTTTAATTAATTTAATGGTTGTTTACCCATCACTGTCAGAGGTACCTACATTTAATACCCCTTCTTGTGGTCAATCTTTTTATCGAGTTGTTAGTGTCTAACAAATTCTATTTCTATTCTAGAAAGAAAATGGCGTATATGGAATCAGCTGTTTGTCAACTGTCACGTGTATTTCATTTTCAGCAATATTACAAATTCTACTCGCTAACACTTGACAGTTGACCAACAGCTGATTCCATATACGCCATTTTCTTTCTATTGTCGCCTTATCGATTTCGATGATAGAAATAGAATTTGTAATATGGCTAGGCCTGGCGTCAGAGTTTATGCCGCCCATGGAATTCTGACATGGCTTCACATGCCGTTAAGAAATATCTCTCAGGCATGTCAGTGTCCTCACGATGTCTTCCTTCACCATTCTAAAGCAAGTGATAATTATATAAAACGTACATGAATCACAAAAGTCAGAGGTGCGTGCCTTGGGTTCGAACTCGAGACCTATGATTTGGCAATCCACCGGTCACATCATCAACCTATCAATAACTTAAATCAATATCTTGCAAGATATTTTTTTAATAAGATAATGTCCATTTCTTATTAGATTTTATGCTCTCCCAATGTGTAAGTTTATGTATACAAGGTTATTTGTAAAATACCAACAACCTCGCAGGACTAGATAGCTAATATCATAAGCAACAACTTTTGTTCTACGTGTTCTGACATAACACAATACATGGAACTAAAATTACATTTTAAGTTTTTATTGTACTGTCGTGACATTTGTAAGCCTATGTTTCACTCATAAATGAAAGGACAACGAAGCTCCAGGCGCTTTCGACTTAAACTGCGATGCGCGTAGAGTTATTATCATTCAAGCGGGCAATTGAATTTTTATTTATTTTGTATGAAAATAAAATCAAAGAAATTATTAAAAGTCGTAGAACAAAAGTTGTTGCTTGTGATTTTAGCTATCTAGTCCTGCGAAGTTGTTGGTGTTTTACAAATAACCCTGTATATGTCAATTTTCATATTTTTCCCATGAGTGTAGGCAGAAAATCAGTACTTCTTTTACTCTGTTTCGTTCATACATCTGGGTCATACACGCACGTTAGTTGCGACTGCTATGTACCAATTCTGGCACTAAGTCTTGTTAAGCAATTTGTGTAAGCTAAGGTGTTCATGAGTTTAGGAAATATGGATATGGTCATCGACTTTCGAGCCGGACTGTACCTGCTTGAGCTTTTTTAAAAGTATAAATAAGGCCAGTGCAATAAAATTGTTGTGTGTATTTATTTCATATGTGTGGCTACAACCGTTATACAGCCTTGCTTTTGAAAAAATAGTTTTACACAAAAAAGCGCAGTGAGAAAATAACGTTGTTTAAATAGCTCTGAACTACTGTAAATATTGCGGATATAGTTGCTTGCTGTTTTATTCTATTACTAAAATAAATAAAAGCACAAACCTGCATGGTAATAAAACAGTTTTAGTTTGTTGCGAAATATATTGCCTTTTCTACTGACTTCAGTGACGTAACAACACTGTCAAAATAAAAATGTAAAGCAGTAAGTAAAAATTCATAGTTTTTTAAGTAAATCAAAATGACTTGCGCCGCGCCTTCAACTCCTCTATTACATACCTACTTCCTGTATTCCGCTTTGCTTGCATTGAAGCTATTGGCACTTGTTCCCTTAGCCAGTGTAATATGCGAGCCTGGAAAGGTCCAGCGAGCGAACATAAGTGATCTAAAGCACTTGACCCCTTTCTGGTTGGTTGCAGCCTTGTATATGACAACAGACCCGGATCCCGAAGTAACGAAATTCCTTCTACGTGTCTACTTTTTAGCGCGTGTTATAACAGCCCTAGGCTACATAAAAGAGATACCGAAAATGGTCACAGATTACGCTTTCTTTGTTTCATTTGTTATACCGAGTTATATGGGCTCAAGTGTAGTGTTCACTTACAAGGACGCGCTTTAAAGGTCTGTCTGATCTTACTCCACAAAATGTTCGGGCATTTGAAATTTATATGAACAATGTGTCGTTGGATTTATGTGGCTACAAAAGGAAAAGATCATGTATTTTTATTTATCATGTCAATATAACGTAAAACTTTACTGTTAAATGAATGTTGTTTTTTTTTGTGTTTCAAAGCTTTATTGCTGTTGAATATTGCCTCAGTTTCTGGTTTTGTCATTTGTTGTAGATTCTTTTGAGATCAGATTGTGATGATCACTAAAACAGTAAATATTAAATTATTTGACTTAAGTGTAACAATAAGACGAATAATAGAAATAACCTAACGTGACATTCCTGCGTCTTGGAATATATTTGTGCAATGTGTAACAATATGTGACAAACGCCAAAATAACCTCAGGATCAGTACCTCTACCATGAGTTGCTATCTAAAAATTACTCGCTAGCGTTGAAATCGCTAGCGTGCTAACGTGGATCGAATAGATTTCGATAATGCTTGCACCATGAGATTTACGTAGTCTTACGCAGGCGCTAAGGTAAGCTCGATAGATCGTGTCGTCTAGCTAACTTCACTCTAATCTTTAGAATACTTTCGTCTATGCTTCATTACTTATGTTTTGTTTCTTTCTTTCCCACGAATAAGAAGAGAGAACGTCTCTTAAAAGCTCAAAATGTCTGTTATCGCTATGCTAAAAATTAGATGACAGTCAATGTCACAAATAAACCGACCGTTTGTTTACGTTGTGTGTTGTGTACTTGAGTCGCTGAGCTGCGCGGTGTTGTTTATAAGTTTAAAGATTATTTATTTTAATACAATGAGGAACACAGTGTCACAGTGTCTCACAGTTTCAATTGTTGGTGGAGTTCATGTGGAAAGGTACCTATGTTTTAACTTTCTATTCAATGTATTGTATGGATTAAAAATTATTATACCTACGTTTAACTAAGTTTGATGATTGTCCCATGGGATTTGTACCGGGATAAAAAGTATTCAAATGATTCTTTAGAGAGCTAAGTTTAATAAACTTTATTTCACTTATATTTTCCATTCGGTGTCCAACAGGAATACTCATTTTTGCTTGAAATTCCCGCTGTTCACGTCGTTGGTCTTCAAATTCAGCGGTCACTAACATATTCCATGCTAAATAAGCTCTTGCAGACATTATTTTGACTGGTATTACTTGTTTTCGACTCAAAAACGTATATGATTTTAATGTAAATATATGTTTCACACGTTAAAATGCTAGTGAGCTACGTAACTACTATCGTAAGCGTATTATTCGATAGCGTCAGTGAAATTAGTGACTCATGGTACCGTTTTGTATGGTGACAGGCGTGACAGCTGTAAAACGTTAGTGAATATCGAATAGATTACGTTAGGTTTTTAACCTATCGAAATCTATAGTGCTCATGGTAAGAATTTTAATTCTATCTGTGACCGCTAGGGGCGCTGTACAATATTTCATACAAATAATTTACGGAGACGCTAGCGAGTTTTGGCGGTGTAAACTCATGGTAGAGGTATAGAATATTTAGCTATCATAATTAAAATACCAGCCCGTGACTGTTCCAATACAGGTCTCTTCTCATAAAGCCATACATTTATGTATTTTGTAACGCCATGCCATATGTTCAGCCCACGCCAAAGAGATTTAAAATACTATAGAGCGGGCATGTCTTTGGCCTACGCCATGCCAAGCCAAGCCAACGACAATTTGGAGCGTGACTTGTCAGTTAAGCCCGCCAAATTTTATGTCATAGACGTCAGATCTGACAGTCAGGGGTTATGAAAAAAACGAAGTACCTACTCAGCGCGCAATTTTGAAAATACATGAGACGAAATAAGGCGAAACTCTGTACAAGTTTGTAAACTAATAGTATTTAATCTATAAATAAATAGTTGCGATAATTTGAAAAGTGCGTAAGTGTATTATTTTTTACTCTTTACAATTTAAAAAGTTACATTGGTTTGAACAGATTGAAATCACAACCTCGCGCATTAGATGATAAGGCTTTTACGTATAGAGTTTATACCTAATAGTCTTGACAATGAGTTTTTGGTTTGATAGTTTATATAATAAACTATTTAATTTGGAAACTCATGGCAAAATTTAATCCTACTAATATTATAAACGCGAAAGTTTGTGAAGATGTTTGTTACTCTCTCACGAAAAAACTACTGAATGGATTTTGATAAAATTTCGTATGGAGTTAGCTGACACCCTGGATTAACACATAGGCTACTTTTGATCCCAGTATTCCCACGGAAACGGGACTTACGCGGGTGAAACCGCGGGACGTCTGCTAGTTAAATTATATTTTGTAGTAGACAGATGAAATTTACTCGTTATTTATAATAAAAGTATTAATATTTTTTCTTTTAAGTTACACCGAGCTCCTTTATGCCTACTTCAATAGAAAAGGCACCCCTTTCCATGTAATCTGAGTTTACTTTATTTATACCAACTTCGCAAATCAATAGTCAAATCGAAAAGTTGGAAGATTTCCCGATGGGTGCGTTCACTCCAGGTTCAGAGTCTTCAAAGTTGGCTTGTTGACTCTCCTTTCACTAACTTATCGAGGGCGAACCTTTTTAGAGCTAACGCGAGAGGATTTATGAATTATTCATAAGTACAGTAAGTACTTATTTTATGTGGAATGGTTTGAGCTAAAGTTTGAAATAATAGGGTGTTGAGTATAGGAGTTATTACGGAAGCCACGAAGTTTGGATGGTAACTGGGTCGCTTTTGAAATTGGATTGTCGTTACATTCTGATGTAACATTCTTAATTAATTATATAAGTACTAATTGCCATGGCAAACTTCGTTCCGCCTTGGAATCAATTTATTAGTTTTATTAAGTTTTTTATTAGTTTACGTCCATTTTTCAAAACTACTACTGAAAATGCACATAAAATTTTATAAGAATCTGTCAAGCCGTGTAGGAGGAGTTTGGTAACAAACACTGTGACACGAGAATTTTATAAATTAGCTTTGATGCACAATAAGTTTTACCTCTTAAAAAACTTCTGTTGAACCAATAAACTGTTCAGACAAAAAACACAGATGCTAATAGGCAGGTAGTAAAACTTCATTACTTTTTTACAGGTATCTACCCAAAGGATTCCAACTACAGATATCGATTCCAACGAAACCGTATTACTAAACCGGCACTGTGCGTCCGTTCGTTTGTCTGTCAGCGAGCCCATAAACCGTAATAGGTAGACAGTTATTTTTTTACATAATTTATTATGTAAGTAATTCTGTTGCCGCTATAAAAATTCTAGGAGCCACAAGAAATGTGAATATTTTTCGGGGTTTTTGTACTCGGTCTTAAAGCACAAACTTTGTTTCTCTGATTTTGTAAGGTTGTCTGTAAGAGATCGCTTTTAGCAATAAGGCCCTATTCTTACGTCCTATGTAAACCATTAAGTTATTTTTTATGGTGAACAATAAAGAGTATTCTATTCTGTTCCACGGTACGGAACTTTTAGTTTACGAGTAAGCTCGCGCTTTACCAGTTTTTCGTGCACTACTTTAATTAGGACGAACAAAGAAGAAACCCCAACTGCTGTGAGCAATGAGCAATGTTAGTGGAACGAATCGTTTGCCTACAAAGTGCAAACAAAAGAATGAACTTATTGCAAGCTTGGTTCAGTTTACTGACACTTCTGCTCAAAGAAAATTGCAAATTTTGGTGGCTTTGCGCTCGAATATGTCATGTATCATCAACTTTGTTTGAGCATTTGCTGGAACACTGCCAGAATCTTTCGCCAAAGGTACGGTTTGAATCTACGTTCATTAGTTGATCCACATGTTACTTTGTATAGATTGTTATTGAAAATGGAGTTTTCAAGTCAAACAACCCGTTTGTCTTTATTTTCGGTTCTTATCAATGGTGCCCATAATTTATAGTTTTCTTGTGCTACATTGAATTATTTTTAAAAGACTTTTTATGGGTATTTTGGTTTTTAAAACTGGCAACTCAAAGTAGACATCCGTCGGACAAAATGTGTCATGACGCGCGGGTAAATAAATGGGTTTAGCGTGTAGCGGATTCATTGTGAGATTTTATTACAATTGGATTAATAGAAAGAAATGCACTGTATATAACAGTATTAATTACATTAATTACCAACACATTTAAATAGATAATTATGTTTGATTGTGTTTTGACTGAAAATGATCAAGGATTTTTAAAGAAGTGTAGAATGATATTAGAACATTGCTGTTGATGGTTCATCTGTAAAAATATTAGGCTTGTGGAAATTGATATGTTAATAATTAATAATATAAAAGTGGTGACCGTGTTCGAGTATTTTATTCAGCCAATCTCTTTCTGCGTTATTACTTGATTTACCTGTAAATTGGTCTCTGTGATGAAACTTGGTCGTCGATTTTGGTTTAAAAACTTAGTTTGAAATTATTAATAGTAATACTGATCTCATCATAGATCCTATGATAAGGTAGGTACTAAAAACTATACTATAAAGTGTCTCACTATATGATGGTGCAGTAGCTGGGCCAAACACAAAAATGAACAAATTGAAAAATGTTTGAGCCCATGTTTGCCATCGACATATAAAAAGTATGTTGTTTGAACGCGCCTATCTCTGGAACTAACAGTAAACGAAAAAATACAACTTTTTGCATTTTACAGCCCCTCTTTGAGGAAGGTTATAAGCTATTAATAAATATAACCTCATGCTACGACCATGAGGAGCGGGTGAATCCAAGGGTAAATCTAGTGTCTTTACAATGATGCAAGCCTAAGATATAAGATAAGTAGGAGCTAAATATGTATTTGATTATTGTTTTCTACAGTTTCACATACCTCTACCATGTTTCAGTAATTTCGTAGAAGTTTTGTTAACTAAACCCAAAACTAAGTGTGTATCGTAATTATGCGAACGAAACTTGTTATTTACATTGAACTGGGAAGGGTTATGTGAAACCCACATCTGTTGCTATTTGAGTAGGACACTTTAGTATTTAGGATCACGGTATAGTAGTAGTTACTAACGATACACGCGGATTTCACGCGGCGATTAAACAGGAACGACCAGCTGATCTGGTCGATCCTGTTTAATCGCCTCGTGAAAACTTAAATATTAAAAAAAAAATAACTTCCACGGCTTTCACACAAAGTTTTCTAGTCCCAAGCTAAGCAGAGCTTGTGTTATGGGTACTAAACAGTTGACAACTATACCTATATATTACTAAATACATAAATTACACCCAGACACAGAACAAATGATCGTGCTCATTACACAGACATTTGTCCTGGGTGGAAATCGAACCCACGACCTCCGGCATAGCAGTCAGGGTCACTGACTACTAAAATGTAGTGAACTGTCAAGCTTCACCTACATTTTGATGTAATTTATTTTTACTATATGGCAATGCTGAAACCTGCATTGTAAATAAATAAGCTAAGCTAAACCTGTATTGTAAATAATACATTAGTGAGAATATTGCATGAAAAGTGTGGTGTGTGATTTTGCATAGTTCAAGTATACATGGAGATGAAATGGCACTAATCTTTAACAGTCGCGTTTTACCTTTTAGGCAACCACCTTAAAGTACGGTATTATATATTATGTAAGGCACAATATTCATACTCTTTTTATACTAAACTGTTAAGGCAGTGTTACGGCGGAGTTAATGAAATTCTCTCAAGTTTACGGCTTTAAATGACTCCACACGATGAGGCAATATGCATTCTCTTTCATCTTAGCCAAAATAAATGTTATTTTCTACAACCGGGAGAGCTAAATAACTTCTATCAAGGCGACATTATGTCGTCAGCTCTAAAAAAATATCAACTGACATTGTCACGTAGATGTCAAAATTACAAACTCAATAAATTGTATATACAAAGTCGTCTCTTAACGTTCTTACGTGATATTGGCAAAATTATGGTGTCTCTTGCTCAAACGCCTTTAATGAAGAGTTGAAATTACCTACTATTATAATGAAAATGGTGGTAACAATAACACTAGATCATCCACTAACCCAAACGTTCATGGTACATGCAGCTCTTTTAGTGGTGAAGTTATTAGCCCTGAGTCCAATGGCAGCCATGACCTGGGTGAGTAAGGGTATATTCCCGAATCCCGACATCGTCCGAAGAGCCTATTTAACGGAGTTGAAGAGTTTGGCTCCGTTCTGGATCGTTGGAGCTCTGTATGTGACGACACGACCTGCTCCAGACATCGGGATTAGTCTCTTTCGGATGTTCACAGCAGCAAGAATGATACTGATTCTTGGGTACGCAACAAAGCCTGTTCCTTCAGTGTTCACAGACTTCGCTCTGGTCCTTTCGTTTGTGATCACTTGTTATATGTCTATGTACGTTGTGTATCACTATAGAGCTGCTATTTAGACTTTACTAGCTGGGCCTGTATCGCATTACTGTGGCATACAAGTAAACTTACATTGCCATAATCATAATGATCCTCCCTCCTCCTTCCTTCTTTCTGTGAGGAAGTTATGAAACATATATACATAAGCTCACGCCTTTTTTCCATGGGGGTTGGCAGAAACTACAGAGCGCTATGCGATTCTTACATACTTCTTTTGCTTCGTTTGTACATTAATCCATAGTTATGTACATTACATTAGTAATTACATTCATTTACATTCGTTTACATTCATAGTTATGAAACGTGAGGTCAATAATCGACATAAAAACTATTTTGGCCAAATTTGTACAAAATTTAGTATAAATTTATTTGAAACATTATTAAGTAGTTCAAAATCGAAATTCATCCATAAAAGTATGCGCGAATATCAGTCCTTCGCCACTTTGTAGAGTTTTTGCTGGCAAGACTAATGGCGGAACAAACTCCCCAGCAAGACGTCTGTCTGGTACGCTGAAAGAACTTGAACGTATGCAATAACATTAGGTAAAATAATAAATCAGTCATTTAAATTAACTTACGCTCTACATGTTAGCTAGCACACTGCAAAATACATAACACTAGTTATTTGTAGGTGTAGTAGCCAAGTTAATCCCAGACAAAAATCCTGAAGCAAGATTTTTATTCATAAAATTGGTCAAGTGGTTCCGAAGTCTATCTCGGACAGGCACCGCGACGCGATTTTTATATAAGTATCAAAGATATAAAACAAATATCGGATCGACTTGTTTGATTCAGCATTGCAAAGTCCGGGCGACTCGTTTTAAGAAACTAAATCGGAAAGGAAATTGCTTTTAGATTGTGTTCTGTTCAATCTAGAGTGTAGGGAAACGACTGACTTTCTCTTATTGATATAACCATTTTACAATGGAATGATGTATAAAATGTGAATTTCATGTAAGTTGGGTTTTTATATAGATTTACATGTTTTATTTCTACTATGTCCTTTTTAACTTATTTATTTATTTTTCAAATGGTTTTATGTACAATTATAGATTACTGTTGATTTAAAATCGATAAAATTATTTGAATTGAAACGCATATTTTTATTTATCACAAAACTTGTTAGGTCTTCATTAATAACTGAAACTTTTGGTTTCAATAATAATCAATTATTGAAAAAGCTAAACAGGGTCCAATGAACACTTCATAAGATAAGTTATCAACACCAAATTAATTGCTTTTCGACATTTTAACAGTGGTGTTGTCCTTCTAGGTGACGGACAACACCACTGTAGAAGAAAGACTTGCTAACTAGAAATAAAACTATGTATCCACAGATTTAAACTTTTTAATTACTCAAAATACCATTGCTAAATCAATTTTATCGAACCATAGCTTAGAAGAGAAGTAACAATGTAGATACGTCTCCGTGTTGCTGTAATACTCATATTTGTAAACCAATAAATGATATATTTTTATTGGATCCATGTTATCTATAATTGTGTTATACATAAGTCTGTAAGCCTTCCTAAAATGTAACAAATAAATACCCAAATAAACATTGACATATTTTCCAAAACATTACAACAAACAGAACACCAAAAGCGGTCCCGAAAACAATTGCCCCGTCCGCTTCACTGAAAAGGCAATGACACGTCAAAGGAACTTTCGTCAACAATGTTGCTCCATAAGATTCACTTTGTATCCGGTCCTACTCTTCCATATTTTCCGCATCCGACTACTTGTACTACTCACTCATGATCAATCGAGCGAATCACTCATACACATTCAATTGACTACAGTTACTAGGAAAAAAAAATAATATCTAATATGGACACGAGCAGTTTTGTTTATTCTCAAACGGCGTGAATATGTGAACACCATGTCAGCAGAACTTTTTTGTCTATCATTGTTTAATTTGTTTTTTTAAATAATAACACCAGCCTGTTACATACCCACTGCAACGTAAATGCCTCTTCTCATACAGAGAAGGCACGAGCATTGATTACCACTCTTACTCAAGGCGGATGGGCGATTTCAAACTTATACTAATTATAAATCCAGGTTTCCTCACAATGTTATCCTTCACCGATGTCAATGATGTCTAAGATGAACATCAACTGGCCTGTTGGTCTACTAGTTAGTGACCCTGACAGCTATACCGGAGGTTGTGGGTTCGATTCCCACCTAGGACAAATGCTTGTGTGATGAGCACGATCATTATTTTGTGCTGTGTCTTGGTGTAATTTATCTATAATATGGTATGTGTTTAGAAATATAATAGTATGTTTATCAGCTCTTTAGTACCCATAACACAAGCTCTCAAGCTTAACTTGGGACTAAATGGCGTTGTGTGAAAAGTTGTGGAATATTTATGTATTTATTTTATTTATAACCGTCAATTTTGTATGATTATATAGAGACAAATTATAGAACTGTTGGGATTTATATTTAAGGTTTTTCTTATATTCTGTCAATAAACTTTTTTACTTTACTATTACTTTTAGGTACTGCGCTAACCATGTCGTGCAAACATATATATTAAGCAGAATATCAATGTACAACTTTGTCAATGAAGGATGTGCTCTTACGGAGATTGTAATAATATTATCAGATGAAAAGCAAATATTCTTAAACCTATGCAAACAGATGTAGGTTCTGTAAGGAAACTTAGCGGGTTAGCAAACTTTGGCAACAGGTTGCGATAACGACAAATTGATAGTTCTTGTGACTGCGATATTGGATATTGTGAAATGAATATCTATCCATTAAATTGCGCTAGTATATCACTATTGTAACGGGAACAATTTGTGACACCCACTTTCTCTATAAACTTAAGGGTAAAGTCAAAATTTATTTATTTATAGGTATTAGGTTAAGGGCTATAGTCGGAGTCTCTCTGCGAGATCAAATCAGAAATGAGGAGATCTGTAGAAGAACAAAGGTTACCGACATAGCCCAGCGGGTTAGCAGGTTGAAGTGGCAGTGAGCAGGGCACATAGCACAGAGGACTGATGACCGATGGGGTCGAAAGATTCTCGAGTGGAGGCCACGTATCGGCAAGCGCAGCGTAGGACGTCCACCCACAAGGTGGACAGACGACCTCATTAAGGCCGCGGGAACGCGCTGGATGCGAGCCGCTTCCAACCGGTCTTATTGGAGATCTATAGGGGAGGCCTATGTCCATGTCCAGCAGTGGACTTCCTATGACTGAAATAATGATGATGATGATTAGGTTGAGAATCCCGCCCTTCGTCAATTTCTAGTATCTTTGCTGGGCACACGTGGATCATACTCCCCAGCAAAGAACTATGGGCTCGAAGTAGTAGCAACAACATCTCGAGAATTGAGAAACTGCGGAACTTTCTCTCTCTCTCATACCTCTCAAAATATTGATTTAACTATAGGTACATAGGTACCTACCAGACAACGACGATGCTACATGATAATAATAAATAAATAAATAAAAAAGCCTTTTATTTCCAGTTTCTACAAATTATGTTAACATCTAGAAAGTGCCTTTGTACTTATAACACATTATAAAATAAAGATAAAGTGATTAAACATAAGTATTCTAAGTATTCTAAATCTAAGTATTTTAAATAACTAATTATAATTAACACAAATATATTTTCCTACTGGAACCCCTCTCAGGTGAAGGCCTCCTCCAAAGCTTTCCATTTCTCTCGGTCTTGAGCTATTTTTTGCCATTGTAGACCAGCAATTTTTTTGATGTCATCATCCCATCTAGTGAGTGGTCTTCCTCTATAGCGTTTACCCGTTGGGCCTTTCCATGAAGTAACTGTTTTTGTCCATCTATGATCTTTAAGTCGTGCTATATGGCCGGCCCACTTCCACTTTAACTTTTGGCTGTAGCTGAGTGCATCTATTGCTTTTGTTGTAGATCTTATTTTGGTGTGTTTTATTTTCTCTACTCTCTTAATATTTAACATGCTGCGTTCCATTCCTCGCTGGCATGTGATTATTTTATTTTTTATATTTTTAGTAAACTTCCATGTTTGACATGCGTACGTCAGACAAGGAATGAGACAAGAGTCCATGATTTTTTTCTTTAGTTTGATAGGCATTTGACTTTTAAATATTTCCTTGCAACTCCAATACTTATTCCAGGTATGTTTGACTCTTCTTTCCACTTCCAACTCATTGCTATCTCTGTTGAATCCCATTTGTTTCCCTAAATAAATATATTGATCCACGTACTCTATTGGGTCGTTTTCGATCAGTGTTTTAGGTTTTTTGAAGTTGGTAATAGTTTTGGTCTTTGTGATGTTCATTTCTAATCCCACTTGTCTGCTTGCCTTATGTAGAGTGTTTATCATGTATTGTAGTTGTAGGTGCGATTCTGATAGTAAAACCAGGTCGTCCGCAAATCGTAAGTGGCTTAAGTATCTACCCTGGATATATAAACCACAATTCTTCCAGTCCAATTTGCTTATGACGGATTCCAATATCGCAATAAAGAGTTTTGGGGATAAAGAGTCCCCTTGTCTCACTCCTCTCCTGACTGGAAAGCTTGGGCCTATGGTTTCCAGTTTGACTCTACTTGAACTATTACTATATAGGTGTTTAAGTATGTTTATGTACTTTTGATCCACATTTTGGGCTTTTAGACTATCCCATATACTTGTGTGTGAGATTGTGTCAAAAGCTTTTTGGTAATCAATGAATGTGATGTACAGCGGCCTTTGTTGTTCCTGATATTTTTCAATGACTAATTCTAATGAGTGGATATGGTCTATAGTCGAAAAATTCTTTCGAAATCCCGCTTGTTCAATAGGTTGACTGTTCTCCAATGTTGTGCTGATTCTTTGATTTATTATTGTAGAGAAAACTTTATATTTACTTGGTAAAAGGCTTATCGGCCGGTAGTTGCTGATGTTTCTTGGGTCTCCTTTCTTGTAAAGCAAGATAATATTAGATTCAGACCATTGAGACGGTGTGTCACTAGTTTCAAATATCGAATTGAATAACTTTGTTAGTGGAGCAGCTAGTATGAAGCAGGCAGTCTTTAGGGCGTCGTTTGTGATGTTATCTGACCCTGGGCTTTTATCTGGTTTAAGTCTTTTTATTGTTTCAATAACCTCTGTACAATCTATTGGTTCTATGTGGGATTGTGACGTTTCAGTATTGATGTAATCGTTTTCGATATGGCTTGTGTCTCTGTCCAAGTCTGGCATACTATATAGCTTTTTATAAAAATTTGTAGCGATGTTTATTATGTCTTTTCGGTTATAAGCAGTGTCTCTATCCCCCGACTCCTTCAAACTTTCAATCCATGTTTTATTTGTTCGTAATTCTTTATATCCCTTTTTTAAACTTCCACTTTGTTCTATGTGTTTTTGAAGGATACCATTTCTATGGTTTTTATAATTTTTTTTTATTAACTTGCTTATCAATTTGTATAGTGCTTTGAGTTCATTTTTCATTGTTCGTGTTTTATTTTTGGCCCTTTGTAGCTCTTGCCTTCGGTTTAAAAGTCTTTCTGTTTTTTCTGTCAGTACACTGTGCGCTCTTGTTGAATGTGAACTTCGTGCGACTTGTAAACTGTCTGTGATATAAATTATTAGTTTATCGTAGTAGTCTTGTACTGACATAAATGGCTCGGTGTGGAGTAGAGACATTTTGTTTTTCAAATTTTCCTTGAATCTCTGTATTTCTTCTTCGTTTTTTAGTGTACTATTTTGTTTATTTACAAATCTCGTTCGTGTTTTTACTGGTTTAGTAAGTGATATTTTGGCTCTGAGTGGTCTGTGATCTGATGTAAAGTTCATATTTAGTGTTTCTATGTCTTGAAATGATTGAGGATGATTAGACAGTATGAAATCTATTTAATTTTTATGTTGACCATTTGGAGACTGCCATGTCCATTTTCGTTTTTCTTTTTTCTTGAAAAAGGTGTTGATGATAGCTAGCTTGTTTTCCATGGCAAAGTCAATAAGTCTTTGACCTCGCGCGTTTCTTATTCCATATCCATGCTGTTTCATTATTAAGTATTCATCTTTTTGTGGCTGACCAATTTTGGCATTGAAATCACCCATTACAATAAAATCATCGTATGCCATGTTCATTGCCTCATAGACGGTATCATAAAAAATATTTATTTCTTCTTCGTCTGCTGCTTCCGTTGATGAAGAGATGTTGCTTCATATACTTGTATGATGGAGAGTTTCTTTCCTGATATTTTCAGATTAAGCAGGGCAACGCGATCAGAGATCCCAAGGTAACTATCTACATACTGTTTCAGGTATTTTTGTATAATGAAACCGACTCCATATTTGCCCTGTGTTTGTCCTGTGCTGCAGAGAATAAAGTCACTGTATTCTTCTATGTTATTGCCGAGGCGCCGAACTTCTGATAAGCCTATTATGTCGTATTTTATATATTTTAATGCCTTTTCCAGCTCTATTATTCGTTCGTATGATAGCAGAGTTCTAACATTGTATGTTAAAATGTAAAGTTTTTCTGTTTTTCTTTTTAACCTTTTTTCGTGATCTTTCGGTAGTAACTTTGGAGGGTTGTGGTCATATTCTTCCACGGTGACCAGCCGGCTTGGAAGAGGTATAGATTTTGGCGTATTCTCAGTGTAGTTTTGAGTGTGAGAGGGGATCTTTAATTGTTAAATATTATCATTTTTGTTTTCTTGATTTCTCGATGTGTTAGTTGGGTGTTTTCAATGGAAGAAGTTTAAAATGCCCGGTTTTATTGGCCCCTCTGATAGACTGGATGATCTTTGTATGTAAATCACTAGAAAGAATGGATATGAGCATCTCCATCAACTCATCTTATTCTGACGAATTCTTGAGTAGAAGAGATGAAATGCACACCGAAATAAACACACTAAAGGCGGAGTTACAATCAACGCAACATGAATTTGAAAATATTATTCTCGAAAATATAGAACAGAAAAAACAAATTGCCCAACTATCTCAGGAAGTTGAAATACTGAAACAGATTTGCCGAAGTCCACGAACAACTTTACGGCAGTCAATCGGACAGAAACATAATGTCAAGCGACGTCTTACTGAGTCATTCGGAGACTCTCTTCTCATGACGCCAAGCTCACCTAGTATAGAAAAACTGTCTACTCACACTAATTCAACAGTTCAAGAAGAAAAGTCTCAAATTGATCAACCAGTAACAGAACTGGGCTGTTCTGAGAAAAATGAAACAGTTTCAATTATGAATCCACAAGACAGACAATCATTTGAACACAGTATAGAGATTCCATGTGCTCAAACTTCGTTCAAAGTACTGAATAAAACCAATAAACAAGTTGTAGATAGCTCGAAAGTCTGCATTTCAAAAACAGTTCCAAAAATTACCATATTAGGTGACCAACAAGTACGAGGCTTTGCCAGTGAAATAAAGTTACAGAGGGACGCAAACAAGTGGAATAACGTATATTCTGTTTCAGGATACTCAAACCCAAACTCAACTAGTACACAAATATTATGTAAAATGGACGATTATATAAAAAACTTGCATAATGATGACATAATAATATTGGGTATTGGCAGTAATGACAGAAACCCTTACAAATTACTGTCAGAGTTGATTCCAACCTTTTATAAACTAAAAAATAACAAAGTATTTGTATTAAATATTATTAATAATCCCTATTTAAATGTTAAGTTATTAAACTCAAATATTAAATTATTCCTGCAAAATTTTCCTAACTGTAAGTTCATTGATACAACTGAGAATATATATAGATATAACAATTATAATTATATGTATATCCAAGGAAATGCTGTGTCATAAACTAAATATAGAAATTGATAATATTAACCTTGGTAGAATTATGGACATAGCCTGTACATTAAAACACACTCGCAATTCCTCGAGCTCAAACATAAATAGCAGTATATGCGTTAATAAAAAAGGAACCATCCCCTATTATTTTAAGGTACAAAAAAAATCCCCCTTCAGCCCTTAAATGCTAATGAAACCTCTGCAATTATGCTAAACCAAAATATAGCTAGTAAATCCACTTTTTTTCGAATCTAAACGTAAATGCACTCTTTTTCACCAAAACATTGCCGGCATTTTAAACAAAACAGATTTATTAGAAATTACTTTACAAGAACTGCTTGAAAGAGGTACAGATTTTGATATCTTATGTTTCTCAGAAACATTCATAAAAAAAGGATCAGAAAGTAACATAATACTAAAAAATTACAAGTTAGTCTCATCTTTTTCTAGACCTCACCAACGACGCGGCGGAACATGCATAATGGTTAAAAAGAACCTCGAATGTAAACGTATCCCTAACTTAGTTACACCTTTATTGTATGACTTCGAATATAGTGCTATAGAAATAATCACTCTTAAACTCATTGTTGTCTGTATTTACCGTACTACAAATTCAAATTTATGTCTGTTTTTAAAAAACCTAGAGAATATTTTAAGAAAAATAACAAAACAAAATAAAAATAATATAATACTGTGCGGTGACTGGAATATTGACGCGTTAAAGCGGAATAATAATTATAAAGAATTAGAACTTATCTTGCATAACTTTAATATCTCCAACCATATAACAAAACCCACGAGAAAATCATCATGTCATCTCATCGCTAGCGATGTACCTGAGGTTCCACCTCAGGTACATATCCTTGCATTATCTGACCATGAGACAGGTCAATCCATTAGCTTTGATTCATTTGTAGATACTACAAAATGCAGAAAACAGTTTTGGTTTGAAAAAAGAAGAGATCTAAGTCAAAACAACATTGAAAAGTTTGTATCATGCATATCGTCTCTCTCATTTTCAGAAATATATGAATCTGATGATACTGATCCAGCATTCAATCACCTTCATGATACACTTTCCCTATTTTACGATCTCTGTTTCCCCCTCCTAAAAGTAAAAATTACTAACAAACCGGTAAAAACTAAATGGATTACAAAAGGAATAAAAAGATGTTGCATTAAGAAAAGAGGTATGTACCTAAAATATAGACTTTTAAATTCTAACAAAAACCAACACTTAAGGAAATACCACACTTACAGTAAAATATTGAGACGATGTATATTACAGGCTCAGAAAATTGATAACACTCGCTATTTACTTAAATCGAACAATACTTGTAAAGCCGCCTGGGATATAATAAAAAAGAATAGTGCAGATATCGATAGTAACGCTGAAATTACCTCTATCAAGATTGATCAGTGCACATACACTGACGGCGATACAATTGCCAACCAATTTAATGACTTTTTTATTAAAATGACAAACAAACCAAAAATTCCTAATTCTGAAGCACCAATTGACTACCAACATACCATTACTAACATATCGGATAGCATTTTTTTGACACCAACTGACGAAGATTCCGTTTATAAAGTTATTAATTCCTTAAATTCAACAAACTCAACTGGCTATGACAATATTAATACCAAAATTCTTAAACGTTGCTCTAAATATATATCTCGGCCACTGGCTCACATTATTAATTTATCACTGTTTCAAGGTTTATTTCCCACAAAACTAAAATTTTCTGTTGTCAAACCATTATATAAAAAAGGAGAAAAAAATGATATGAACAATTATCGTCCAATTACTTTAATACCCGTAATTTCCAAAATTTTTGAAAGAATTATGTACGTTAAATTGCACTCCTTTACAATAAAACATTCAATCTTAAAAGAGGAACAATTTGGTTTCAGAAAGGGTAAATCAACAACTCTCGCATGTTTTTCTCTTGTGAAAATGATCACATCAAGTCTTAACGAGAAAAAGTCTATAGCATCAATATTTCTTGATATGTCAAAAGCTTTTGACTTCGTTGATCATAATCTGCTTCTTTACAAACTGAATCGCTATGGTATTAGGGGAAATGCGTTACATTGGATAAAAACTTATTTGCATAATCGTCAGCAATGTGTTGAGATAACTAGACATGATATATCAGAAAAAAATATACATAGATCTGCCTATCGTCAAAACTCCTGTGGCGTTCCCCAAGGCAGTATATTAGGACTGTGGGAAACTAACGGGAGTTATTTAAATTAAATCACCCACGAATGTTATGAACCGTTTATTACAGGTAGTTTCACGTTACATAAATCACTCGCGAATAAAGCGTCTATACAGGCAAGCAAGATGCTGGATTTAGGAAGAAGATACTGAAGAATGAAAGTTAAGCACGGTAAGTAACGCAATAAGATTTATGCGGTTTAGCGTCGTAAGCGGGCGTAAGAAATCGTAGCGTGCATTCGCCGTCGCGGATAGCTGCCGACTGGCGAGGCGCGCGCGGGCCGCCGCCGGCGCACCTCGCGGGCTGCGATGGTGGCTGTGCGGCTCCTTCGCCGCGCGGCGCGACCGGTGGGTAAGCAGTGGTGTCCCCACAGGACCTTTTTTGTTCTTACTGTATATTAATGATTTGCCCAACGTGACTCCATATTCATGCATTCTATACGCCGACGATACAACTCTTAATATTGAACTCACTGATAAAAATATTCCCAAATACGAAAAACTGATAAATGACACAATTAATAAAACAATAGAATGGTTAAAAGACAACAATTTACATGTCAATATTGGGAAAACCAAACTTATTCAGTTCCAAACGTATAATAGCAAACATCACGGATTAAAAATAAGATATGAAAATGACACTATAGAAGAGGTTGAAAATGCTACTTTCTTAGGTATAACTTTGGATAAACATTGCAACTGGAAAGAACATATTGACAAATTATGTACTAAACTGCAAAGATTTGTGTTTGTTTTAGGCAGAATAACTCGCATAGCTGGTATCAACGCAGCACTTTATGCGTATCATGGTTACGTAGCTTCAATTCTTCGTTACGGTGTTATCATATGGGGCAATTCTGTTGATATTATTAAAGCATTCCGAGCCCAAAAAAAATGTATTCGTTCAATAACCAAAGCCCAACCGTTGGACAGCTGTGTTCCACTGTTTAAAAGTTTAAAAATACTACCACTACCATCATTATATATATTTGAACATTGTATCTTTGTGCGTAGGAACATAGGTTTATTCAAATTACATAATAATGTTGTAATAAGAAAAAGTAGAGATATCCACAAATTATGTGTACCCCAACAAAGAATTAAACTATTTTCAAATAACGTTTACTGTATGGCTATTCGTATTTATAATAAATTACCCAATGTTTTTAAAGATCTAAATTTCTTGAATTTTAAAAAGAAATTATTTGACTTCCTATTGTTTAAGTGTTATTACTCAACTGATGAGTTCTTCAATGAAAAGTTTGACTCTAAATTTAAATTGGACGACGACTTGCCCTTATACTAATAATCATTGAATTTAATTTAATACCTATGTGACATTGTTTTGAATTACTTACTTTATAATATATTGTATTTACTCATTCCTGACATATTTTATATTCCTTGACATTTCATCTGAGAACTCTTGATATTATAATTTAGATTGCCTTGACATTGTATTTAATAACTCCTGACATAATTATCTAGTATTCCGCTAATATTGTATTCGATAACTCTTGACATTTTAATTAGTATGCATTTGACATGTACCTATGTAATTCCTTCAAATTGATTTAATCCTTGAAAAATATTTGTACGCTGGAAACAGCAGAATATTTTGGACATAAAATTGCGTGTAACATCTTGTATAACAATATTCTTACAAATAAATTTATTATTATTATTTTATTATTATTACTAGCTTTTGCCCGCGGCTTCGCCCGCGTGGATGTCGAACTTCCGTCCCCTATGTTTTCCCTTTAAGGGTTGAATTTCCAAAAATCGTTTTTTAGTGGATACTTTTCACTAAGAACACCCGTTCAAGTTTCATGTCTCTAATACCAGAGGTTTGGGTTGTGCGTTGATAATATAAACGTAATAATTTTAGCATAATACTTCCGGATAGACTACTTTCAAAGTTGATCCTTCCGGTATGTATGCATAAAGATTTCTTGCTTGTTTGAAACTTAGCTTGCTTGAAATAAAGATTTCTGGAACTACTGACCCGGGAAAGAGCTGAGAACTAAGATCAACCTGCCCAGGCCTAATTGATTACAATCGTACCAAGTTTGGTTAAAATTCCTATAGTAGTTTTTGAACTATGCGTGCACATACAGACAGACAGACAGACAAAAAATTTACTGATTGTATTTTTGGCATCAGTATCGATCACCAATCATCCTCCAATATTAATTTTGAATATATTATTTTTTATCTTAGTAGTGTGTGATAGTCCATTGAATTTTATGGCGAACTATATTGTATCTTAAGATAAAATATTAAAGTATCTTAGCCGTGTGCAGCGCCCCTTGGTGAACTCCACTGCGGGTGACGTAACCTACGACAAACTTGTAATTTGCGGTTGGTACAGTAGTCAGGTCTAGGGACCGAACCGCAAAAATAAGTTTGTTTTTTATTCTATATACTTTTCCAGAATAAAAAGTACCCAGTGTTGTGCCCAGGATATTAAAGAATAAGTATACCAAGTTTCATCGTAATCGAACCGGTAGTTTTTGCGTGATACCTGAACATACAGACAGACAGACAGACAGACAGACAGACAGACAGACAGACAGACAAAAATTTTTTTAATCATATTTTTGGGTTCGGTGTCGGTCTAGTAACACCCCCTGCCATTTATTTGTAAGATATTTTCAATGTACAGAAATTTTACTTCTACAGATTTATTATAAGTACTAGCTGCTGCCCGCGACGTCGTCTGCGTGAAGGTTCTACAGCACCAAATATACCTACCTAAGATTCCAGTGTCGCTATAGCATTATAAGTTAACAACTTTTAAAATAGCATTAAAATATAAGTTACATGAAGCGAGTTTTTTTATTTAATTAAAGTATTTTTTTTTTATTTTGCAATTTTTAGTTTCTTTGTATGAAAAGAAAGTCTTTCAAAACTTGAAAGAATCATTGAAATCGGTTAATAATTGCAAAAGAAGTTCTTTCTAAACCTTTTAAAATAGACAGGCGTAATGTTATGGGAAATACATAAACCATGCACAGACATGTGACTGTAGCTGCTATTGCGAGTAATTTGTTGTTATGCGTTGAAGAGTTCCATCGCCTGTCTTCTTCATCAGTTTTTCTACACGAAATGATACTTGCTAAATGTAAATGCTTGATTTGTCACCAAAAAAAAAATGTAAAAATTGGTACATGTTTTCCTATATTATTTGAGGAGTTCCCTCAATTCCTCGAAGATCCCTCATCAGATCTGAGGTTCAATACTATGGGACCAACCTGGTAGTATACCCTATCAAATAAAAAAACGATTTTTGAAAATCGGTCCATAAATGGCGGAGTAATCGCGTAACAAACACACAAAAAAAAAACACCGTCCAATTGAGAACCTCCTCTTTTTTTAAGTCGGTTAAAAATACGTTCAAAGGTATATCGTTATAAGGTACCTTATAACACTTCCCTATAAACTACGTTGATAATTATACTGCCAGGAGCCAAAATGTAAAGATAGTCAGGACTGGTGACGCGGGAGCAAGCGACGTACAGGTGCCCGTGTGAGAAGCAACTCGTCCTGAGATCTACACCCGCTGCTCTGAGTATCGGCTCCTGCGATTTATTGATTGTCATCACTAAGCAAACACTCACGGGGAACTGTACGCGCTCGAACTGGATCGGGAAGCTATGAAGTATAAGGGGAATGCGTTGTATAAATACTGCCTTGCCGACGCCACAACCCGTAATAATTTCCACCTCAATGGTGTCTGTGGAGAGAGATGACTTTAAGGCACCACCCGTTACACAACTTTGGAGGAGATTTGTTCCTAAAAAGCATAATCGGGACGCCGACCTTCATTCAGCTTGATGGTATGCGCTGGAAGTCAACTTGCTGACAGGAAGTTCAAAAATTCCACGGGATAATGTGTGGCGTCATCTTGCTCGACGACAGTGCTTATCGACGAGACCACTTCATTCCCCTCAATGTCCGAGAGAATGCGTTCGTTAATTGCTGCAGCATGATCATTTTTGGGCGCCAAAATGGCCCTCTCACACGAATTCTGCTGGTGCGCTATACGACTGATGTCCACGTACACACAGCGAATGAGTTCTTCGAAGCTGGATACCACTCTACCGAGAGACTCTGAAAGCACCGCCTGTCCACTTCTCTCTTCTGGTAAAGTGCCTTTGCCAAGACTTAGAAGGACATCGGAGAATTCTTGAGCGCGTGCAATGCCGCCGAGCCGAGCTCTTATATTAATGGTCAAGCGCAGCGTACGAACTTGTGACCACAACGAAGATCGTTTCACCGAAGCATTCATCTCGTCAGCCCTCGATCCCCGCGTCAACTCGGGAAGCGTTTGCCTGAAATCGCCACTGAGCAGAACTGTGACACTACCCATCAAATGTTCGTTCCTGCAGATGCCCTGCAGGGTTCTGTCCACGGCCTCTACTGCCTTCCTTTTGAAAATCGTACACTGATACGATCTCATATGATACGATCCGAACTCTGCTCAAGATTTTGAGGGTTTTGTTGGAACTTCAATTTGTCAAAACGAATTATACGATACAACTTTTATGAAAAAAATGCACAATGCCATCTATGAATTTTAAGAATAACTAATTACTAACCTCATCAACACGATCAAAATTTAAATTAATTTTCAAAAAGTGTTTATGTGTTACTTGATTTGATTTTTATACATTCTCATAGATGGCGCTGATTCCAAATTGTCTTTATGCTACTAACATTCATTATACTTTGTTTCTCTGCCAAAGTTACTTAAATGGCGTAGTTTTTATAGTGCAAAGCTAGATAATAGCATAGCTTACTTAAAACCAACATTTAAATATGCGTCCTTTGATTACACGCTTCCACAGAATGAGTTAGAAGAATAAAGATTCACTGCTCCTCCCCCTTATGTGATAGCAAACAGACAAACAGACAAAAATTCCAAAAAGTCACTTTTCGTCACCAGTTACGTTTTTCTAACAAAACCCACTTATTTTTTCTTGAAAATTCTCAATGTACCTACAGTTTTTCTTTCGTTACTGTTTTATTATATGTAGATGAAAAAAATGCACAATGCCATCTATGAATTTAAAGAATAACTAACTACTAACCTCACCAACACGATCAAAATTTAAATTAATTTTCAAAAAGTCTTCATGTGTTACTTGATTTGATTTTTATACATTCTCATAACATAGATGGCGCTTATTCCAAATTGTCTTTATACTACTAACATTCATTAAACTATTGTTTCTCTGCCAAAGTTACTTAAATGGCGAAGTTTTTATAGTGTAAAGCTAGATAATAGCATAGCTTACACAAAACCAACATTTAAATATGCGTCCTTTGATTACACGCTTCCACAGAATGAGTAAGAAGAATAAAGATTCACTGCTCCTCCCCCGTAGGTGATAGCGTGATAATATATAGCCTATGTGTTGACCCGACCTCTTAGTAATAATCATGCAAAATTTGAAGTAAATCCATGCAGTACTTTTTGAGTTCACCCCGGACATACATACAGACAAAAAGACAAACAGACAAAAATTCTAAAAAGTCACTTTTTGTCACCAGTTACGTTTTTCTAACAAAACCCACTTATTTTTTCTTGAAAATTCTCAATGTACAGTTTTTCTGTCGTTACTGTTTTATTATATGTATAGATATAGATTATGGAAGTCCTTGTTTTATTCTTCTTATTGGCCTGCGTCTTGTGTTCGTCGCTAGGGTTTATGCATGTAGCATTATTTTCAGGGGAGTTTGAAAGCATTCTTTTATTATGATAATACCAGCCTGTAACTGTCCCACTGCAGGGCAAAGGCCTCTTCTCATACGGATAAGGCTCGAGAATTGATCACCGATCGATTTCGGGTTCGGTTTTTTCGTTTTTTTTTTTCAATATTATATTAACTATAAGTCCAGGTTTCCTCACGATGTTTTCCTTCACCGATGTCAATGATTTCTAGGATAAACGATGGCACATATTTTTTATTTATTTATTTAATACAGTCGTATCAAATACATTGGGATACTAGTGAAAATAATGATAAGCTGACACGCTCATTTCTATAAACTTCCTTGAAACAAGTGAAGATTTCTACTTGAATAGTAAATATTTCAGATCTATTCAAATCATGAGTTGCAATATAATTATCTTAAGCCCATTGGTATTAGTGCCATGTAGCGATCGACCCCATCGGTGGTTGTAATGATAGCGACATGAATTATACCCAGAACTGGGTTAACTTTAAAGATTTATTGCACATAAATTATCCTATATCATTTCTGGATATGATACGGTAAGTTATATGTGAGTAGGAAGTATTAAGAACTTCCTATAAGCATATAATTCGACGCATTTCCTTTTCCACGGTAATTTTCGATGTACTTTGATAGCAGTAGAAAATACGCTAGTAATATGTTAATGTATGAAATGGTTACGTATATTTTATTCTGGTGAAAAAGGCGTGGCTCGACTGCCCTACCTGAATTGGTATGAAGTGAGGAAAATGATAAACTTTAAGTGTCAGATTTTTAATTATTTTTATTTTACAATCATACAGGGCAAGTATCTAATTCGTTTACTTCCATTATAATTATCTTATATAGTTAAGGCGTATATAGATTGTTAAAAAAAAATATAAATTAACTTTAATAAAATAGGTTTTAAACCTATAAAAATAATAAAAACACATAAAGTAAAGACAAAATTGATTTACTTATTGTGTGCATTTTAATTTTTATTATGCGTTTAATTTTATTTCGGTTCTACCTGACAAAAGTATTGTAAAAGAAAAGGGACAGTGGGTATAAAAAAACACGGCTCAAATATTAATAAATCCAACTCATTCAATCCCTCAGTTGGGGTCTCGATTCGACAAACACACGAATCCATTTCTTTAAAAGATTCATCAGACATTGACCGCTGAAAGAGCATACAACAAAATAGGCACTTCCCCGATCCATTATTTCAGGTTACCTACAAGAGATTTCCCGTCCCGTAATATTGGGAGCTCATAAGATGGCGTACGGGCCATCAATTTTCGTTCGTAATTGAAATCTATATTATGTTAGATATCCGTTTGGGTTCGGATATTAATAGTTCCAATAACATAGTAATATGGACTTATGAGTTGAGTATATTAGCATTGACATGAGTGGTTGTGTTTGAAGGGTATTTTTAGTTGTTTATTTAGGAGTGTAGTATGGTGGAAATCATTTTGCACGTGTCTGTGAATTGAGAATGTTAAAAATATCGAATCATGATACATGGCTTGGTATAATAGGGTATATTACCTCTCTCCTAACACGTCTTATTATAATTGTTCGTCACTCTGTAAATGGTTTGTATTTATGTATTTTTTTTTCTCTTGTTAATTATACTCATTATATATGTCTATTCAAATTGTCTTGTATGGTATATATTTATGTAAATAGTACACCACACACTGCCTACTCATCTTTTTTCCTCCACTATCAAGTCCATCCAAAGGTTGTCTGTAAGAGATCGCTTTTAGCGATAAGGCCGCCCATTGTATCACCGCTTGTAGCCCTTAAAATTATGATTTGTAAGTATTAATGGTGTACTATAAAGAGTATTCTATTCTATTCTATTCTATTATGCATGCATTTTTTATATTTTTAATTCACTGTTTATAACGTTTTAACATAGTAAAAAAATATAAACATGTTTAAAAATGCAGTAATGAAGCTTAAAAAAATATTTAAAATACAGAATAAGTTTGAGCTGTTTAAATGCCACCATTTTTGCGCGCCAATTCGATGACGTCATTTACTATTATCCTATTACTATTACTTTGGGTGTTTTCGTTCTTCTAACCATTTCACCATGAAAAAAAGCTCAAAATCCAGTTTACAGGTATTGCTTGTACCCGAATGCAAAAACATTATCAGATAGTGCTTTTACAGAACTACTTTCAGTCATTTTCTTAAATGTTTTATAACCTCACTATGAAGCTAAAATTACAATTTAAAATTATATGAATTCGCACACACGGCAATAATTATGTTTTCCAATTAAAAGTCCATTCCAATACTGTTTTGTAGGCGTAACTTATCTTGTTGTCGTAGAATTTGACGTCACGTTTCGATGTCACCAATGGTGATCCGTTTCACAAATTTAAATTTCCCACGCTTAATTCGCACTTTTATTTTCAATTTTAAATAATTATGACGCTATTAAAAAGTAAAATAATAATTTAGTTCATATTTTCTGCCAATAAAGATTGGGAAAAAAAATATTCGTACCAAATTTAAATTACATGCATATTCCCTATTGCATAAATGAATAATATATAATAGCTAGTTGCTATAGTATTGAAGTCATCTTTACTATTCGTATGCACATACATTTTGCATTTTATTGTTCCATAAACTGCGTTTTTGAACATGTCTGGTATCATAGTACGCTACACTGCTACGCCGACTACGTAGCTACGCGCTACGCTGCTACGCCACCTGCGTAGCTACGTGCTACGCAGTTTCATGTAATTGTAGCGACTCTTTTTTTTTCATCTGCCGCAGTGGTTGCTAACCCTTTTAAGGGTCTGTAGTCAACATGGATTTTTGAAATTATATAACGAAGTTAAAAGAAAAACTCACAGCTAAGAAGGCTTCACTAGTTAACGCGTAACAAAACCACAAACTTAGAGAAGTAAAACTTCGTTGAAATTTCATTGAAATTTAGTTGTATACCGTTGTAAATAAGTTTGTGCAAGGTATAGCTTATTGTAACCCCGCACTACTCGTGGCCAGACACACAAATCACATCGATTTATTTTAAGCAAGCAAGAGTTAATAAAAATCTTTATTCAAAATCTTTAGATAAACTTAAAAATTACATGTATTGGCAATACAATGACAATTTCCAATGGAATGTCATTTATGGTTGTGTAATATAATTTTTCAGTAAAAAAGTAAATTTCATACCTTTTGTGAACCATATTAAACTTGTGAACTTAGATAAACTATCAGTCCTGGTTTCCTCACGATGTTTTCCTTTACCGATATCAATGATATTTTTGATAAACTAAGAAAGTACAAGTGAATTGAAAAAGTCGCATTGGTAAGCTTCTGCAACATACAAGTCATAAATAGTACTGAATTTAAATCTGAGTCATCCAAAAATTGTTTACCACAACTATTTCTAAAATCCATAACAAAACCAACTCGTCTTAACCCACTCATTCAGCATTGCCTTCTACGTTTTATGGAGTCATAAATATTCCACAAATAAATATTCCACAACTTTTTCACACAACGCAATTTTAGTCCCAAGTTAAGCTTGAGAGCTTGTGTTATGGGTACTAAACAGCTGATAAACATACTTATATATTTCTAAATACATACATATTATAGACTAGCTGCTGCCCGCGACGTCGTCTGCGTGAAGGTTCTACAGCACCAAATATACCTACCTAAGATTCCAGTGTCGCTATAGCATTATAAGTTAACAACTTTTAAAATAGCATTAAAATATAAGTTACATGAAGCGAGTTTTTTTATTTAATTAAAGTATTTTTTTTTTATTTTGCAATTTTTAGTTTCTTTGTATGAAAAGAAAGTCTTTCAAAACTTGAAAGAATCATTGAAATCGGTTAATAATTGCAAAAGAAGTTCTTTCTAAACCTTTTAAAATAGACAGGCGTAATGTTATGGGAAATACATAAACCATGCACAGACATGTGACTGTAGCTGCTATTGCGAGTAATTTGTTGTTATGCGTTGAAGAGTTCCATCGCCTGTCTTCTTCATCAGTTTTTCTACACGAAATGATACTTGCTAAATGTAAATGCTTGATTTGTCACCAAAAAAAAAATGTAAAAATTGGTACATGTTTTCCTATATTATTTGAGGAGTTCCCTCAATTCCTCGAAGATCCCTCATCAGATCTGAGGTTCAATACTATGGGACCAACCTGGTAGTATACCCTATCAAATAAAAAAACGATTTTTGAAAATCGGTCCATAAATGGCGGAGTAATCGCGTAACAAACACACAAAAAAAAAAACACCGTCCAATTGAGAACCTCCTCTTTTTTTAAGTCGGTTAAAAATACGTTCAAAGGTATATCGTTATAAGGTACCTTATAACACTTCCCTATAAACTACGTTGATAATTATACTGCCAGGAGCCAAAATGTAAAGATAGTCAGGACTGGTGACGCGGGAGCAAGCGACGTACAGGTGCCCGTGTGAGAAGCAACTCGTCCTGAGATCTACACCCGCTGCTCTGAGTATCGGCTCCTGCGATTTATTGATTGTCATCACTAAGCAAACACTCACGGGGAACTGTACGCGCTCGAACTGGATCGGGAAGCTATGAAGTATAAGGGGAATGCGTTGTATAAATACTGCCTTGCCGACGCCACAACCCGTAATAATTTCCACCTCAATGGTGTCTGTGGAGAGAGATGACTTTAAGGCACCACCCGTTACACAACTTTGGAGGAGATTTGTTCCTAAAAAGCATAATCGGGACGCCGACCTTCATTCAGCTTGATGGTATGCGCTGGAAGTCAACTTGCTGACAGGAAGTTCAAAAATTCCACGGGATAATGTGTGGCGTCATCTTGCTCGACGACAGTGCTTATCGACGAGACCACTTCATTCCCCTCAATGTCCGAGAGAATGCGTTCGTTAATTGCTGCAGCATGATCATTTTTGGGCGCCAAAATGGCCCTCTCACACGAATTCTGCTGGTGCGCTATACGACTGATGTCCACGTACACACAGCGAATGAGTTCTTCGAAGCTGGATACCACTCTACCGAGAGACTCTGAAAGCACCGCCTGTCCACTTCTCTCTTCTGGTAAAGTGCCTTTGCCAAGACTTAGAAGGACATCGGAGAATTCTTGAGCGCGTGCAATGCCGCCGAGCCGAGCTCTTATATTAATGGTCAAGCGCAGCGTACGAACTTGTGACCACAACGAAGATCGTTTCACCGAAGCATTCATCTCGTCAGCCCTCGATCCCCGCGTCAACTCGGGAAGCGTTTGCCTGAAATCGCCACTGAGCAGAACTGTGACACTACCCATCAAATGTTCGTTCCTGCAGATGCCCTGCAGGGTTCTGTCCACGGCCTCTACTGCCTTCCTTTTGAAAATCGTACACTGATACGATCTCATATGATACGATCCGAACTCTGCTCAAGATTTTGAGGGTTTTGTTGGAACTTCAATTTGTCAAAACGAATTATACGATACAACTTTTATGAAAAAAATGCACAATGCCATCTATGAATTTTAAGAATAACTAATTACTAACCTCATCAACACGATCAAAATTTAAATTAATTTTCAAAAAGTGTTTATGTGTTACTTGATTTGATTTTTATACATTCTCATAGATGGCGCTGATTCCAAATTGTCTTTATGCTACTAACATTCATTATACTTTGTTTCTCTGCCAAAGTTACTTAAATGGCGTAGTTTTTATAGTGCAAAGCTAGATAATAGCATAGCTTACTTAAAACCAACATTTAAATATGCGTCCTTTGATTACACGCTTCCACAGAATGAGTTAGAAGAATAAAGATTCACTGCTCCTCCCCCTTATGTGATAGCAAACAGACAAACAGACAAAAATTCCAAAAAGTCACTTTTCGTCACCAGTTACGTTTTTCTAACAAAACCCACTTATTTTTTCTTGAAAATTCTCAATGTACCTACAGTTTTTCTTTCGTTACTGTTTTATTATATGTAGATGAAAAAAATGCACAATGCCATCTATGAATTTAAAGAATAACTAACTACTAACCTCACCAACACGATCAAAATTTAAATTAATTTTCAAAAAGTCTTCATGTGTTACTTGATTTGATTTTTATACATTCTCATAACATAGATGGCGCTTATTCCAAATTGTCTTTATACTACTAACATTCATTAAACTATTGTTTCTCTGCCAAAGTTACTTAAATGGCGAAGTTTTTATAGTGTAAAGCTAGATAATAGCATAGCTTACACAAAACCAACATTTAAATATGCGTCCTTTGATTACACGCTTCCACAGAATGAGTAAGAAGAATAAAGATTCACTGCTCCTCCCCCGTAGGTGATAGCGTGATAATATATAGCCTATGTGTTGACCCGACCTCTTAGTAATAATCATGCAAAATTTGAAGTAAATCCATGCAGTACTTTTTGAGTTCACCCCGGACATACATACAGACAAAAAGACAAACAGACAAAAATTCTAAAAAGTCACTTTTTGTCACCAGTTACGTTTTTCTAACAAAACCCACTTATTTTTTCTTGAAAATTCTCAATGTACAGTTTTTCTGTCGTTACTGTTTTATTATATGTATAGATAAATTACACCCAGACACAGAACAAATGATCGTGCTCATCACACAAACATTTGTCCTGGGTGGGAATCGAACCCACGACCTCCGGCATAGCAGTCAGGGTCACTAACTACTAGACCAACAGGCCAGTCGTGTAGTCATACATGGAGATTTATCGTCGCTTTACGATTACTGAGACTTGTAGGTAACGTGATGTTACCTCTCTGTTATGACAAGCTTTATTGTTTGTTCGTGATCTCATATTACGAAAACATTTCTGGAATTTGAAAAGTTGTCATTTTGATGTTCCTGTTTTTGTGAGCCATGAAGTGTATTGGGTTTAGAGTAAAGTTATGAATTTATGAATAACTAGCTGTACCCTGCCAGGCTTTGCTGTGGCACATTGCGATTGAATGGTTAAAAAAAATCCTTGACGCGGATTATATAGGGTGACTGGTAATTAGTGACCGATACTTGAACACGTGATTGAATTCTTGATTTCAATAAACTTTCCTAAAGAACATTTTTTTTATACTTACCTACTCATTAACTTTCAACTAATTCAATTACGACAGTACTGCACAACGGGAGTGGTGGGAGTGGTGGGGGAGCGTGTGACGGTACTACTACTAGTAGATTTTTCCCTTCCCGAGGTTAGACTATCAGCTGATAGATCGTAACGATTCGTGCCTCCTGTGATCGATCACAAGCGCGCGCGGGAATTTCAAACAGCATTTTTGTTATTTTATAGTGTTATAAGTGTATTTTTTTAAGCACATGGCATAGGGTAACTGGTAATTAGTGACCGATACTTAAAAACTTAAGTGAGAGTCTCGTTAATATTGTGAGGCTTATGGCTGAAATAATAACAGCCACACGTAAAGATTGAATAAGCGGCAATAGCCCAGTTATTAAAGCGTCGTCTTGGCGATTGAGAGATCGTGAATTCAATCCCCACTCATTGCACTGTTGACATGAACCCACTCCAGACACAAGCATATTTAGCTTTGTTACAGGAATTAATACGTTTTTTTAAATGTTATCTACGCTTGCCGCGGTCACTCCGTGGATGCGACCATTCATTATATCATATCAAGACTTTGGAAAGGAGGTTCAGCTGTGATTGCTTTAGACTTTGTCATTCCCGCGACTTTTTTGTAGTTTTGAAAAAAATAAAATATAGCCTAAGTTACTCGATAATATATCTTTCTTACGGTGGAATGTTTTCTAAAATCAGTTCAGTAGTTTATGAGCTAAATCTACAAACAAACAAATCTTCTTTTTTTTTGGAATAATAGTGTAGATAGTATATGTAGACATAGAGTATGACACTATTATTAAACTTGTGTTAAATATTGTAACGAAATCAGGTGTCCTAATAGTAATTGTACGACCTTATGTCGCCTGTGATATATTCGTAGGTTTGAACCTAGTACAGGCATGTCGGACTTATATTGTACTAGCAGACAACCCGCGGTTTCACCCGCGTAGGTCCCGGTCCCGTGGGAATATACGGATAAAAAGTAGCCTATGTGTTAATCCAGTGTGCCAACTAACTCCATACCAAATTTTATTAAAATCCATTCAGTAGTTTTACTTGAAAGAGTAACAAACATCAATCCATCCATCCATCGTCACAAACTTTCGCGTTTATAATATTTTAGGAATTACCAATTTAATTTTTGAATAAAGATTTTTTTTATGTAGTTTTTTTTTATTATTACTGCTATCCATGCTATCACTATAATATATAATTTTCACAGCAGTGATAGCCTAGTGGTGTGGCCGGTGGACTGTCAATTCATAGGTCTCGAGTTCGAACCCAAGGTACGCACCTCTGACTTTTCGGATTCATGTGCGGATTGTATAATTATCACTTGCTTCAAAACCAGTGAAGGAAAACATCGTGAGGAAACCGGCATGCCTGAGAGATATTTCTCGACGGCATGTGATGCCGAGTCAGAGGCCCATGGGCGGCATTAAAACTCTGACACCAGGTTAGTTACTAACCACACGATAAGAAGAGGACTATAATTTGAAATTTGTACTATACAGTGTTTCTAATGAGGTTTCTCTACAATGACTAATAAACATGGTTTCTACCTTGATTTCAGATATGATAGTAAAATGCGTTTTTACTTACATTCTTCACCAACAAAATATCAGTAGGTACAGACAGACGTCAACACATCCAGATGTCTCAAGCTATACAATTAATATTGAAAAAGAACCTTAAGCTTTTGTTGATAAAGTTGAATGTCTATATCGCAGAAATTAAAAAGATGCCCCGTCTCTGTACAATATATGAGAGTTTTAGACAAGACAAACACATTTCTAGATTGAAACTGTCGTAAACTCGCGTGTTTTAACAATATTAGATAAAACATACGCCAACTACTTTATTTGACTTATATAAACGAAGTTGTAGTTTGTTTGTTGAGGCCATTCTTATACAACAGACATCACATAGTAATTTTGAGCATTTACATATTTGTTCAGTTTAAAGACCATTGATTCAGTACTATTCTATTAGATTTAGTGAAATGTTATAGTTTTATTAGTTACATTTTTATTTTAATATTAGTTATAGTTTTATTTTAATAAAATTTTTGCAGACTTTAACTTAATCTATCACTCATATAAAAGTATCGTGTCATAGAGATATCGAGGTATCTTTTGTTCAGCTTCTCGCATCTTTAATAATAATAATATATCGGAGTCTATTAGAACAATTATGGAAAAAGAAAATTTAAAAAAAAATGTCCATGATCTCTTAGTAAGCAAAACTTACTACTCTGTAAAAGAATTTCTGTCCGACAAGTCTTTGCTTAAATATATTTAAGATAAGAGAGAGAGAGTTTTTTTTTTGTGGAGCTATAGCCCCACCCAGTCATGATGTGTTCGATTACCAGACTTTAAATAACTTTGTTCTTCTCAGTACAAACATTTTTTTAATTTTCTGTGTGATTTTTACAATTTGACATTCTAATTTGTTATGAATATTTATATTTTTTTTTTCATTTTATGTGTATTATTTGACATGTTCCTACCTTCTTAATTTGTTAGGTTTGACTTTTTATTTATTATTTATTTTCATTTTTTTTATCTTTTGAATGTTATAGTTATTAGTTTCATTTTCTATAGAAATTTAATTTGACAATTTTAAAAGGCTGGTACGAGCACGCGGCTCCATTAGCAGTCGTGGCTGCCGTCGTCGCCACACGTATCTGTCCGGAACACACAGACTCACCCGTCCTAAAACAACTGCATTATGCACCTCCTCTCTTAGTAGGTATGTTTTTTTTTATTAAATAAAATTCTACAAAAGACAAATTGACACTAGACTACTTTCTCAGACCTTTATTATCAATCGAAGGACGCGTTAACTGGTCCAGGCTGACCCTTGGGTCATATTGGTCGTTAGATAAAATCGAATGGAGCATATTTCAGTGTCAATCGTTATTAGAACCTTTTATGAAGTGCGTATGTCTCCGGGTTCCGTGTAGAGTGGTAGGACGACATTTTTGATGACTACATTCGGTCCTTGTTACCTATAAGCTATGAGCACTTGAATGAAATGGGAATTTGAAGACCTTTTATTAAGACTTTCAAAAGCTTTCAACATTTTCAACGTTTTGGGTGAGTGGTCGTCGATGAGAAAGACAGTGTTTTAAATTTTTATAGATAAAGATTCGACTTACAATATTGAATCTTTTTGGTAGGTTTTACTTGGAAGTTGTCAAACAAACGGTTTCAAGAAGAACATTTTGTCTTATGATAAAAAAAAAACATTGAATGCTTTATCAGTATGTGTTCATAATTATCTTGCCATTTATTTGTCAAACTTAGATTCATCGTAGGTAGAATATTAATAGAATAGCCGACATAAGATATGCAGGATATGCTACTCCTTCTCGCAAAGAAGAAATTTGTGTCCCAGTTGTGAGAATATTATAGGTTGATTAAGAATCTTTATTGAAAATCATAAAAACTTAGGAATAATTACTTTAAGAGCTTGTAATTGTCTTAAAGCGTCCTCTTACACTCAATCTTAAGAACGACTACATAGAAAAGGAGAAAATAGAAGTAGGTAGTTTGTTACATATTTAAAATCATAAACATTTTGTAAATATGTATAAAAAAAATACAATGCAATACTATTACATTATATTTAAAATTATTTCGAAAAGTAAGTAACTGTCATATTGAAGGCTAAACTTTGGTGAAGGTGTAGAAGTTATTGGTAGGAGTGAATATCCACCTCTTGGAAAATACTTTTATAAAATAGAAGGAGAAATCAGCGGACAGAAGAACAGTTGAGATATATACACTTTTATTTACATAGGTACAAGTAACATTATAATCAGCTTATTTAAGCGAGCCACGATAAAAATATATTTTATATAAAACAGAAACGTGACAACAGGAAAAATCTAAGTGACATAATATATTTTACTTTTCTCTATTTTGAAATATTAAATGGCATTCCGCTACACAACCCCCCTCTTGAGACCGTCAAGGGCGATAGTAGTCAGGAAAACGCACCTTACGGCCTGACTGCGTTCTTTTGATGCTGTTGTCTTCGGCCGTTGGCGTTGAATTGATGACTGGTGTGTGAGTGGTTATGTTGTTGTGTGATGTTGTGGTGTGTGAGTCTTGCAGTATGTAAGCCGGTTTCAGTCGGTCTACCGATACTGAGACTATTTTACCATTATGGAGGAGTTTGAATGCTTTGTCATCCCTCTCTAGTACTTTATGCGGACCTGTGTATGCGGGCTTGAATGAACCGGATGATGCGTTATCCCGTAGAAAGACATGCGTCGCTGTGGCAAGGTCCTTGAACACAAATATTGCCCGACTATTTGAATGCCGCGATGCTGCAGCCGGTTGTATGTTTTTGGCGAACATGCGTAATCTTGCTATGTAGTCGGTAACGTCTGTATCGCAAGTCGCTTCTGGATCGAAGAAATCTCCTGGTAGGCGCAGTGTCTCACCGTAAACTAATTCAGCTGGCGTAGCCTGTAAATCTTCCTTTTGAGCACTTCGTATTCCTAAAAGAACTAGTGGTAGAGATTCTACCCAGTTGTTATTACTGTGGCAGGTTATTGCTGTTTTCAACTGTCTGTGGAACCGCTTAACCATACCGTTACAGGCAGGGTGGTAAGCAGTTGTCTTTCTGTGCTCAAACCCAGCTATCTCCGATAGACGCTTGAATAGAGTCGACTCAAACTGTCTGCCGCGATCCGTCACAATTTTTATGGGACAGCCAAAACGTGCGATCCATCCATACAGAAGGGCATTTGCCACTGTTTCGGCTGTGATATCTTTAATTGGTATTGCCTCAGGCCATCGCGTAAAACGATCTACAGCGGTGAGACAATACCGGAAACCGTGTGAGATTGGAAGTGGTCCAATCATGTCAATATGGATGTGCATAAAACGTGATCGCGGTAGTTTGAAGTTGCCTAGAGGTGCGCTGACATGGCGAGTGATTTTTGCACGCTGGCATGCCAAGCAATTTCGCGTCCATTCTCTGCAGTCTTTCCTTACTTCGGGCCACACGTAACGCTCTGCTACCAACTTGGCACTGGCGTTGGCTCCTGGGTGGCTCAAAGAGTGCAGGGAGTCGAAGACTTGACGGCGATATTCCTTCGAGACATATGGTCTCGGTATCTTACCACTATCATCGCAATATAATTCAGACATTGTACCTGGTATTGTGATTTTTTTAAGACGCAGCGATGTTTTTCCGTCGAGTAGCTTTTTGAGTTCTGTATCGCAACTCTGGGACTTAGCTAGCACGTTCAAGTCGATGGGTTGGACAATCTCCTCTACTCTTGACAGGGCATCGGCGACAACGTTGTTTTTACCCGAAATGTGTCTAATGTCTGTGGAAAACTGAGAGATTAAATCTAGATGCCTAAACTGTCGTGGTGAGCAGTTTTCCTTACGTGATTGGAATGCGTAACAGATGGGTTTGTGATCGGTGTATATTATAAACTCTCTAGCCTCGACCATGTGTCTGAAGTATTTAATCGCTTCATATATCGCGAGCAATTCACGGTCATACGGTGAGTACTTTCGCTGACTTGTGGTTAGTTTACGAGAAAAGAAAGCTAGGGGTTGCCATTCCCCATCCTTCAGTTGCTGAAGCACTGCTCCCACTGCGACATCCGAGGCGTCTGTCACCAGAGCTAGCTTTGCTCCGCAAAAGGGGTGTGCGAGCATTGTTGCCTCGCATAGACCTCTTTTGCTGGCCATAAATGCATCATGTTCCTCTGCTGTGAAATTGATAGGGTGTGAGCCTTTTACCGAGCCTTCTAAAAGCTTGTTGAGCGGTGCGTGTTGTTGAGCTGCCTCTGGGATAAACCTCCTATAAAAGTTTACCATCCCTAAAAACCTCTTTAGTTCCCGCACAGTCTTCGGGGGTGGGTAGCTGTTGATGGCTTCTACTTTTTCTGGTAATGGGTTAGTGCCGCTCGATGTTATTAAGTAACCTAAAAATTTTACCTCTTTGGCTCCAAATACGCATTTTGACGTGTTTATCACCATCCCATACTCTCGCAATCTTGTAAACAGCTGTCGCAGGTGGTCTTCGTGTTCTTTTTGATCTTTAGAATAGACCAGGAAGTCATCTAAGTAACCAAAACAAAAGTCAAGACCTCGTAGCATTTCATCGACAAACCGTTGGAATGTTTGCCCTGCATTGCGTAATCCAAACGTCATGAACGGGAATTCATAAAGCCCAAAGGTTGTGGTGATGGCTGTTTTTGGTATATCATCTGGATTGACGCGTATTTGGTTATATGCTTTTACCAAATCGATTGTTGAGAATACTTGACATCCAGAAAGATTGTGGGCGAAGTCATGTATGTGACGAATAGGGTACCGATCTGGTATAGTTCGTGCGTTTAGCATCCTAAAATCGCCACACGGTCGCCACCCATTATCTTTCTTAGGTGCCAGGTGCAAGGGTGAAGCCCAGGGTGAGTCAGAGGGTCTGGCTGTGCCGCACATGAGCATAGATTCAAACTCCTCTTTAGCAATTTTTAGTTTATCTGGGGCCAACCGACGCGGTGTGCAAGACACGGGAGGTCCCGGTGTTGTACGTATGTAGTGTAAGGTGTTGTGTTTAGGTGCACAATGTATACCCGACGGCCGGGTTATATCTATAAACTCCCGGAGGATGTCGTGGTATGTGGTGTCACCAATTCTTACCTTTACCGAAGAAACCGCATCAAAAGAACGAGCAGGCGAAGCAGGGGTCACGAGCGTAGTATTTGCATCGATTAGGCGCTGCATTCTAACATCTACAATCAAGTTATAATAAGACAATAAATCAACTCCTATTATTGGTTTTGTTACATCTGCTACTATAAATCTCCAAGGAAAGTCACGGCGTAAACCTATATTTAATTTTAAGTAAGCGTAACCGTATGTATTTATTACACTGCCGTTAGCCGCACAAAGTTCGAAGGTACTTTTATTACGGCGCTCTTTGAGTGATGACCTTGGGAAGACGCAGACGTCGCTACCGGTGTCGACGAGAAACTGCATCTTCGTGTTTTGGTCAGTCACAAATAAGCGACCATTGGTACGACAGTCGTCGGTCGCCTCTACCGACTGCCCGTCTCGTTTCCCGACTGGTCACAAGGCTTAATGCACTTTGTTGCTCTGTCGCCAAACTTGTAATGGTACCAACATGTTGGAAACTTCCTATAGTTGGAGTTGGACCGTCTGGAAGTCGATCGACCGCGACTGTTGGACTTCTGTCTTGGCCGCGAGAGTCTGTTGACATGTGAAGTGAGCGTTTGCATTTGTCTTGTGAGTTCCGCTATTTGACTGGTCACCTGGTCAACGCTGCTACACGGTGACGTCATCGGGGCTGTCATCACTGTTGCAATTTGCGGGCTAGCTGGCACCACATCGTGGATCCTATCAGCTAATTCAGCTACCTCTTCCAGGGTCACATTAGCTTGAGACGCGATGATGGTCTGCGTACTGCTAGGTAGGCGGCTGGTCCAGATTGTACGCAGAAACTCCTCTGGTACAGTCGGTCCCGCCAGGTGGCGCAAATGTCGTAAAAACTGCGTGGGCTTGCGGTCACCAAGCTCTTCATGAGTTAAAAGTTGCTGTACCTTTTTCCCTCTGGACGCCGATAATCTCTTTACCAGTTCGGTTTTGAGCCTCGCATATTTGTCCGGTGCTGGTGGAGCTATGATTATATCTTCAACCTCTGATGCATATATCGGGTCCAGACTTCCAATAGCGTGGTGAAATTTGGTGGAGTCAGTAGTGATATTTGCGAGTACAAACTGACTTTCCAGCTGCGCGAACCACAACGCCGGTTTTTCGGGATAAAACGGTGGTACACGCACGCCAACGCGAAAAACATCGTAGCTCAGGGCGTCACTGTAAGGGTTCGTTTCACTTTTAGCTTCTTGTCCTTGTTGCTGAGTCATAGTGTCCTTCAGGGGTCACCAGTGTAGAAGTTATTGGTAGGAGTGAATATCCACCTCTTGGAAAATACTTTTATAAAATAGAAGGAGAAATCAGCGGACAGAAGAACAGTTGAGATATATACACTTTTATTTACATAGGTACAAGTAACATTATAATCAGCTTATTTAAGCGAGCCACGATAAAAATATATTTTATATAAAACAGAAACGTGACAACAGGAAAAATCTAAGTGACATAATATATTTTACTTTTCTCTATTTTGAAATATTAAATGGCATTCCGCTACAAAGGCATAATAAAATATATAAATGAAATGATATATAGATCTGTAAGTAGATCTTCCCAGATACTTTAACATGTCACATTTTTACAACTAAATGCCGCCGCCATTTTCAAAATGATTGATTCCTGAGAAGAATAGCCGAAAGAAACTCAAGAGGTCTCTTTTAAAGTGTATTATACGAGTCTAACGAAGCAGGGCAAAGTCTGGAAAGTCATTTGAAGAAAAAAACTATTCAGCTTTGAGTTGGTCTGTCCCAACAGACAGCATGCATGCTTTTATCATGTGTAGCTCAAACCTATATTTCACGGAGTTCGAAAACCCGCCGCACGACGCTATCTGCCGGTCATTGACGATAAAGTACGACAATTGTTCCTTCATACGTAGAAGTTAACATTTAGGAATCTTCATTGACGGGTCTCTTAGTTTGACGCGATTGTATTGAACTAATGATGTCTCAGTGTGGTCTCAATTACGCCTATGTGATCTATTGGGACTTCGGCGTCAGTAGGGACGGGTGTTAGGAACATCTTGAATATTACCATAGTAAGTATACCTCGGCCTTGCCTTAGAATATCGATATTGTCTAGTAATTGGGTTTCGGAGGTCAGATGGGTGAGTCTGGAAGCTAACCTTATAATAGTAATAGGAAAGTTGTAAGCGGAAGATTAATGTATATGAATAAAAAGTTCTGTTTATTGATAAGCGCATCACTTCCAAACGTTCGCCCAATATTAAAAAAATCGAAATAAGTGAAAAAAAAAAATATATATAACGTTGATCATTGTCGGTCAAAGTGATTTTGTACTGGTGCATCTTTATCTGACTTTACTTATAAAGATATGATGTAATGTCTATGTTAAGACAACGATTCAAACGAAAACAAACTACAATTTCTAAAAGAAAAATTAATAGACTGCATATTGGGATCCAACAACACATAGGCCACAACACTCCAGGGTTCATTACCCCGAACAAATACTGATGGGCAGTACCGATACCAACGGCATTTGAATTCCTACGCCCAGTTGAATTTCCTTTGCCACCGTCGCATTTCCGGAACCGAAAACAACGCTATTATCGCTGGGTTGCCATGTTCAAACCTTTAGAGACCATCCACACTGAAGTAGGTCGTTACAAAGTAGTTACCACCTGATGCAGCCTTCTGTTATAGTTTGTAAAGTGTCCTTATAGAAATGTATGTTGTATGAAGTGGGATTGTTAGATTTTATGTGTATTGTATTTTAGTGGGGCAAAGCTCGGTTTGAACGTTCTAAATTTTGGATATTTCAAAACAACGTGGACAATGGAACGGTATTTTGAAATTGCTAGATCGGTCCGAGTGAATTGCGAAATGTGGATATTGTTCTCAGTATTCATGGTAGGGACAGTCGCAGTCAAACTTTCAGTGGGAGAGGGGTTGAAATCACAGTTCAATTAAAAATAAACTCAAACTCAAACTCAAACTCAAAATCTTTATTGCATTCATGTGTACATAATTTGTTGTTAGATTAAATAAGTTCCAACATGAAACCCGGTTAGGGCTTGGCAACATAATACATAAATTGGGAAAAAGAAACTTTAATTACTATTTTTTTTACCGACATGATGACATACTTATTACATTATTTTATTTACGTGTATTATTTATTATGTTTTATTAATTTGTTTTTTTATTATTATTATTTTAAAGTTATGTAGTTGTGCTTTTGTTTTAGTATTGTTAGAATGGCTATATGTATAAGTAGTGTAGTTTGGCTGTAAGTGTAGTAGTAGTATAATAATAGTACTAGTGTGGTGTGTGTGGTGTAGTAGTGAGCATGGCTATTAATTATATTTACCAATAATTCATTTTAAGTATTCTGCGAATATCACAAATGATAAACACAAATTATCGAAGACGTAAAAGTCTTAAACTATTTAAAGTCAGTAATATGCTTTTTTGTTAATTGTGTACCTTTGGTTGTATGCACCCCTTCCGGCGGTTCAGGCCATTTAGCATCACTCTACGAATCTAAGGAGCAGCAGTGCTAACCTGAAAAGTTATTTGCGAAATCACATCTGAATCCGCAGTGAAATCATGTGAAATTAAAATATCGTATTCTTAAACGGAGTGATTTCGACACTGGCGCCACCAAGTGATGATCAAAGTGAGACGAACTAAAACGGGTGAAAATTTTGACGTTGACATGTGAATACCGAAACTTGTACAGGCGACATGAGAAGCGTAGTGAGTATGACTTTCGAGATGATTTGCGAAATGACTTTCAAAGTGATTTTCCATTTACAGAATAGCACTACAGGTTTGACATGAATTGTTGAAATTGCGGGGCACAGCCAGATTACTCTACGAGGTTAGTGACTCCGACTCCTGACTTGGCATCACATGCCCTCGAGAAATATCTAGCAGGCGGTCTTCTCACGATGTTTTCCTTCACCGATCATAAAGCAAGTGACAATACTAGTCTACTATAAATTGATTAGGCACAATAATTAATTCCACAACGTGTGCTTAATACCACGTGAAAATTAAAGGCATAAAAAGCGTTAAATAACGACCCTAATCACTGGCAGTAACTGGACAGGCGCAAATTCAGCCCCAGATTAATGATAGATTAGCCAAGTTACCTTCTACCCATATCAAGCCCATAGTTTCGTTAATTCCGAGAAATACGGACTTTTTGTAACGGGAATTTGAAGTTTGGTGCGAACCGATTGTTGTTTTGTAAAGTACTTACATATTTTTCTTTTATTTGACAAACTAATTATTTATTATTATTTTTTATGTCTATTTACACCTTTATTATATTATACAAAAAAATCTAACAATAAAAAGAGTCGAAAAGTTCATCCGCATGACCACGACTGGCAGCATTGCCACGTTGATGACGGCTGGTAAAAATGCCTTTGGCTTTTAGTCCGCCTTTGTCTTGTTTTTTTTTTTACTTGTGCATAATGTTTTAATAAATAAATAAGATCTAAAGAATAGATAAAATAGAAGTAGAGAAAATATGTTCCCGAAAAAGGTGCGTGCAGAGGTTGTTTAATTTTACGTCGAAAGTGATACAAATGTCGAAGTCGACGCCTCGGCAGGCAGACAGGTTATATTAAATATCTATACATTACAAAACACATTGGTAAGTTTATATATTGACATGGAGGCATGTAGGTCTAGCGGTCACAAGCACTACTGCTGAGTATGTAGGGGAGAGCGGGGCTAGAAGTTACCGGGGTAAGTTGTTCCGATTGAAACCACTCCGCGAGGAATAGAGATAGGAATGGTGAATAAACACGTCACGAAATGCAATGCCACAGCGCACTGACGGCGGCCATCTTAGACAGGCCAGTGGAGCTGGGAATATTGGATCCGCAGGACGTGCGTCGCTGATTCACGTAAGTAAATATTTTCGTAATTAACATTTTTGGTCTGTTTCATGAATTTTAACAATTTGCGTTTAGTGTTTTATTGTTTCGATTTGAGGATTTATCTATTGTTGTGATACACTATGCGTAAATGACGTATGTTTAGTCACCTAATCTATATTATGTTTGTTTTGTCAACTCGTATGATTGGGGCAAGATGTTCCTTTTTTCTGGGGCAGGTTGTGACCTCGGAACAACTTGCCCCAATTAATTTTGTTCCAGTAATGAATCATCATCATCAACCTACTGCTGGACATAGGGCTCTATCAATCAGCGCCATAATGAGGTATATATATTGTTATTTTCTTTTACAGTATGCGGACATACAAAAGAAAAACTACCGAGGCTTACATCCAAGGAATTGCTGCAAACACCCGCGAATGATGGCAAAAAAATAAAAACAACAGATTTGTAAAAAAAAAGGAACAAATCGTGAAGAAAATAATCACAACTGGCTACAAAAAAAAAGAGTTGTATTTACGGCAGAACAGGAAGTTATGTTGGCAGACTATAATATTAAAATTTAGCTCAATTTTCCTCGGCCTTCTAACAGAAAAACTAAAAAAAATGGTGTACAAATGTGCAGTAAAATTCAATGCTTACAGTATTTCACCATCTTGGCATAAAAATAGAAAACCTGGTCTTGATTGGCTAACAGGTGAAATCTTAATTCACAGTTCACACATCACAGTTATTTGTTTTTTGCCTATGATGGCATTTTTTTCATTATTATTATTTTATTGATATATTCAGCCTAAGACAAAGCAATATAGTTAATTACTGAAATAATTATCAAGGTTGATTAGCTGCAAGTTATTTGATAAGATCCTAATGACTAAATGTTGAATAATTGATTAAGTACAAATTATAGTTACTTGTTAAAACATACAAATGTTTACCGATAATACGTTGGATATTGTTGATTATTTACTGCTGAATAAACAGACTTGATTTCGTCGTTTATTGTTGTTTATTTCACAAATAAAACCTTTAACCGATATGGTAACAACTTACCCCGGCTTGTTAACAACTTGCCCCGAATCGGGGTAACTTGTTACTTTCCGACTTTGGTCATAAAAAAATTTATAACAAATAAATCACACAATAAATGGCCCAGATAACTATCTGAATAGCAAAGTTAAATATGTAGGTTAATATTAATCACAAAAAAAGAATATTAAAATCAAGTATTCTTAACAAATTTTGAGGTTAACTGAAAATCGGAACTTCTAGCCCCGCTCTCCCTACTCTTGGGTTCGATTTCTAGATCGGGCAAAAAGTGTTACTAGTTTTACCATCCGAAGTTTCTCAGTTGCAGTCTGAGTTTAAATTTGTGTTCGATTCCCTCAGGCGTATTTTGTTCAATACCATTTTGTGAACTCGAAAGCAATAATATATAAATCCCAAAAAAAGGAGTTGTCATTCCTGGCAAAACTAAGAAGTAAGTGACGCTTCAGGCTTACCTTTCGATGAATACAGGCGTGAGTTTATACCTGCAAAAAAAAACAAATTCATGTGAATCCGTAAATTGCAGCGTTTCGCTACTGCAGTATTTTTTAAAGTAAATATGCTGACTGTATGGCGACGCTATTTCGACCCGTCAATAAACTAAACCCTGGCAACCCTAACACGGAGTTCCATTTTTAAACTCGATTCAATAAAAAATGTCCGTTGTTTTTTTTTATTTTGATGGAGATGGAACTTGAAACCTTTAAAACGAATTCTGCAAAAGGATGAAGCGATGGCATAAACAAGGAAAGAATTTAAATAATTACATTTTCTATTACGCAACGGGGAAATTTACTAAACCCATTTCGCGAAAAATAATGGACTTTATACAATTGAGAGCGACAACATTAAAAAAGAACAATTAACACCATATTCAATTTTGTTTTACTTTTTTCATAATTTCACTTTCTAGACACAACATAAAGTTGCTTGCTTAAACATTTTATACAGATAATGAACCTTTGGGAATTTAATTATTATGAAAAAGTTACTTTAGCTTTTCTCTTGGTAGGCCTAATTATCAATTTTAATAACATTAAAACCCTCCCCAGATTCCTATTTAGAGTACTGAGCACAATTTTTGCTTTATTCTAAAAGGATTTTATGAAAATATATTACAATATCGCTGTTAAATTCTAGAACTAATTTTATTTATAAGCAATGTCATGCTTTCTTATTATAATAAGCTTGAGAAAATTACGGTTTAAATTTAAGTTAAAGTAAGAGATAAATCATTTTGAAATATGAGCCTGTTTACAAGATATTAATAAATTAATCTTCACCACAAAATCTTGCTTATTTATTAAAAGTATTCTGGGGAAAGTTTTATTGTTTTTTACAGAAATAATAAATGTGTATTTACAAAAGTTAGACATTAGTTATATTACCTTAAACAATATGACCTTAACCATAAAAAATAAACCTCTTAAACTAAGTAACCTGTTTATAAAAGGCATGTTTTGTAATAAAGTAATCTAGAACTTTAAACTAGTCAAGTAGTCAATAATTTAAAAAAAAAAACCCAAAATATTGTTTCGTCCAAGTCATACTCTAGATAAGATAAAGATAATTTATTGCGAAACATGATATAGGTACATAGGTGTTATTAAAGCATAAGAGATCATATACGTTTTGCTTAGAAAATAAAATATGCAAACTTCAATGAATAAACAAATTAGAATTTACAAATTTTAAAATTTACATGATTTGATACGACAAGTAAAATCTAATTTGTTTCCACCAAAGAGATTTAAAATACTATAGAGCGGGCATGTCAAGGAAATGTCATAGAAAAACTTTGATCCCATGTCTCAGTAATGCCATCTAGAATAATATATGAATATTGGAGCGGCAGCGAAGTGTGCTAAAAAAATCTCATAGACTTGTGTCCGGGAGGACACACTTTTTCGGGCGAAAATTTTGTTTGTGATGTCCGGTCTATAGGTATTGAATGTCTTTGGTTTCCACCAATAAAATAAGTACATCCATCATCTTCCCATTTTTTTTTCTTTTCATCGTCTTTCATCATCTTTGGCCCAATCATGTTGGGGTCGACTGCCTGTCGGACCTTCACAACCCAGTTACTGGGTAACACGACCCTTTGGGTAAACTGGTTTTTTTTCAGGCTACTATCACAGTCTAAAAACATACAGTCGTCCGACGAAGCTGTCTAGACAGGGCAATCGTGCGGGGTGTGAGGTGCGAGACGCGGGAAAGCCGCTCCCTCACTGCGAACAAACCGATGGTTGTGGTGCGGGAGGTATTATTCTAACGCGTGTAGAAGTTGCCGGCATTTTTCCAGAGATCAAAGGCGTCGTCCTACTGTATTAATATTTATACTGTGCTACTATCTACCCGTAACGACCGTCAAAGATCTAGAAATGACAGCCGGGACCTTTCCGAGGCACGGAGGAGTCTCGATACGTAATGAATGGTCACCCATCCACGGACCAACCTCGTCAAGCGTAGCTTTACCTACGATCGACCCGATGCTGTTAATAAAATAACTACCTCTAATCGATACAAAATCTATCTTCCTTCCTTAATATTCCTTAGGTACAGACGGCAGCACGTCAAGTTACTCCAATGTGTCAAACTTTGATAGTTTTTTAACTTTATGTCAAACAAAATAAGGTTCATATTCAATTGGGAAAATTTGACACATTGGGGTAACTTGATGTACTGGCGTCTGTACATAGAACTCAATATCAAAACCAAGTCTAGGAAAACCAATCAATCATCTCGGCTAGATCAGATTACTCCATAACTCTGTTCAAGCCATGTTGCGTATAGTGTGTTTAAACTGATACGTTACATTTTGTAAACAAACACTGTGTGCGGAAATCTCAATGTTTTTGCAGTAGTCATTGATTTCAAGTTGGATCTATACATCACGACCGTAATACTATTGGAAGACGATTGGACTATTGGAAGTACTAGTGTGATAGTAAGGTTTAGTTCATAAGTTATTATTCTATTATACTATATGCAACATGCACCCGTAATAATTAGTCTTGTTAAGTGATGGCCTGAAACACAGGTTTTATTAACATAGTTCAGGAAAGTCGCTAACTATGTATTATTCTTGGTTTAAATAAATTTTCCGTAAGTCCCGATTGATAATTTAGTTAACATACACATATGTAGTTATTTGTTGGGTACTAGAATAATTATCTATTTAAGATTAACTTTGTGGCCTTTATATGTAACTGGGTTCATTCTGTAAAAGATTTTATAAAGATTTGATTTGATTTGAAATGACCGCGGGGTAAGGCAGGGATTTACCTGTAGTATACCCACATAGTCCCATGTAATGGGGGATGAGCCTTTTGCTGGGCTTGAGCCTGGCTGCTACTGAGTCATTCCAGATGGAAAACCTCAATAACGCTTTGCGCAACCCAGGGTTCAGACCCGGAACCACGTGCTCAGCAGTAGCGCTTGTGACTATTACCCTACTATAAGTCTAGACAGTAGTTGGGTTTTAACATACATACCTATGTGTTTCGTCTTTTTTAAAATATTTTATGCTTAATGTTTACTAACTCTATCTTTGTAATTCAGAACTTTTTTCTTTTTTTTTCAATTTATTTATCTACTCGCTTATGCTTCCGCAAGCATAAGCGAGCAGATAAAAAAAAATACCACTATATACGTTTACAAGGAAAATAAAAATGTATGTATTTTCTTATTTTCTTTTCTATATTTTCATCTTTGTAAAAATAAACTTCAAATAAACTACCATAACTTAGAGCTCTGAATTTAACTCCCTGTAACTTGCCATTTCTGTTTATAAAATTATACACGATAAGAGAAATATAGTATAGGTACGTTGACCGATGTCGGTGGCTGCCGATATATTTTATCACGCTTTATTATTATGTTACATGCTAGTGTATCCTAAGATCGATCCCTAAGCATCAGTGCTGGTATTTTTGATCGAAGTAGGTAATATTATCAATGTTTTGTTATAAAGTGATCTAGAACCTTGAACTAGTCAAAACATTGTTGAGTATCGGGCAAAGACATTCAATATACATATGGACCGGACATCACGAAAAAATTTTCATCCGAAACTTGTGTTCTGCTGGACACAAGTCTATGAGATTTTTTTAGTACGCTCCGCTGTCGCTCCAATATTGGTATATTAATCTAGATGGCGTAATTGAGACATGGGATCAAAGTTTTTTATGACATAACCTCGCATGTCCGCTCTATAGTATTTTAAATCTCTTTGCTATCGGGCAATCTTTGCAATCAAACTGAATGGTTAATTTTTTTCGCACTGATACAAATAATTCAAATCATAAGTTATGATAAGTTTTCCACGATGTAAGGAAAATATTTTCTATTTTTGCATTTAATGCATGAATAAATTTAAGTTAAGACTGCGGGAATCGTGCCAAGGGAACCGAATCAGATAATCCAAAGCGAAAAATATAAAGAAGCAACATTATGACGTCACACAAACATAGTGAAGCACATTGCGATGATTACACCGTCGCCGACTCAACCAGTGAAGTGCGAACGAAAATTCACGTTCAATGTACAAATGCGGGGTCACCACTCAACTGTGAAAATCGCATTCGAAACTCTAAAGATTTAGCTTCGAGTATTAGCGGTTGCTGTTACATTGTGATAAGAACGTCCCAAGTAATGGCAAGTGACGTCAGACATCTTGTGTCGTCGTTGTGAACTTCGTCCTTTGTTGGGACCCGATTAGATTAACACTTGAATGTTCGACGTATTTGCTCCAATTGCTTTTAAGGAAATTGATTTTCTCAGACATTGTTTAATAAGAATGGCTTAAGATTTGTTAGTCAACATTTGAATGTAGCACGCAATTCATTTATTCTGCGTAGGTACTGGAGACACACAACGAACCAAATTAAAAGGAATAAAACGACAGAAGTGTAAGAATCTGTAATTTTAGAACGAATATTTTATGACCTCGTTATTTCGTAAAAAAAAACTACATGCATTATGATTTAAAATATTAAAGAGCGGACATGCGAGGAAATGGCATAGGAAAACCTTGATCCCATGTCTCAGTAACGCCATCTAGAATAATATATAAATATATGAGCGGCAACGGAGCGTACTAAAAACATCAAATTCTATAGTAAGTATTTTTTTTTAATAGATACCATTTATTTCAATAGATAGAATTTAAATTAACTGCAGGCCTAGCCATATGACAATGTCTATTTCTATTATCGTAATCGATAAGGCGACATTAGAAAGAAAATGGTGTAATAGGGAATCAGCTGTTTGTCAATTGTCAAGTGTTAACAAGTGTTAAGAATTTGAAAATGAAATACACTTGACAGTTATCAATCAGCTGATTCCATATACGCCATTTTTTTTGTATAAAAGAAATAGAATAGAAATAGAATTTGCAATATGGCTAGCCCTGCTGGTTACATACATACCTAAAAATAAACAAACAAAAGAATAGTAAGTATTGTTTCGAATGTCTTTGGTAGAAACGAATTTTGCCGACAGAAGAATCGAAAACCTGACAGATTGTAGAAACATTTCTTTTCTTTTGTGCATCACAATGTCAAGAATGAAGACAAAGATGTGTAGATGCTGCAGTCTACAATATCGAGCAATATTGATTGCTGAAAGCCCAAGGTCGACAGTGTGGGATAGGTTTATAATGCTGCACATTCTATAAGCCGAAATGAATAATGGTTTTAATTTATTTTTTGTTTTTTTTTTTGGTTTTGATATTAAATTATATTTTATTTTTAAGATTTGATCATTATTATAGGTTATTTTGATTTTAATTTAGATTCCAATTTATGTTATTTTGAATGTTAATTTTGATCTTGCTAGTCATTTTAATTTCGATTTAAATACACCGTAAACCAAAATTTGTAAAGTAATCTCGTTGACTAACAGTGTTTAAGTCCACTTAAAATAACATAATATGGACATGTAAATTAGCCTGTTTTTTTTTTATATTTCTTCTATAATCGGCAGAAATGTTTCTACCATCCGTCACTGTCAATTCTTCCGCCATCATACCCCTTTCTTCGGCGATCTTGCTTCGCGGGCAGGGACAAGATTATTTAAATACAAAGAACAGAACTCACGACATCCCAACAAAAATACGTCTTGAAAATCACCTCATAAGTTAAAAATAACCGTTATTTTCAAAGAGAACGACCGCAACTTTCATACTTGCCATTCCAAATACGAATATACGTTCGTTTTGAATTTTATATGAGGAGCGTTGAGAGTATTGCCAGTAAATTCCAACTGAGGTGTGGCCAATAAATCGATCGTGAGTGCAGTCGAATGGGAGTCTCTGGTGAGTCTACAAGACTCTGCACTCTCTCACAAAATATTGTGGGAAGTAGGAAATAGGTCACTTAAAATGAACTGTGTTTTACGAATGAACAAATTGTTTCGGGCAGGGTATAATCACGCGACGGCAACGATACCCCAGGGGGTATTAACGCTCACAAACAAAGAACTTAGCACGAAAACGATGTTTAATTTTCATACATTTGCGAAGATGTTGGAGATTTTATGAGGTCGTTTTGGGTTAAAATATAGTAAAATACGTATTGAAGTGTTAAGTTTCTAGCGAATATACTTTTCAAGGTGTTTAAATATTCATTGACCATTCTCGATACGTTTCTATCGGCGTTCGGTTAATGTTTTAGATTCATTGGATGAAGTGCTTATTTATGGAATGTTCTGAAAAAAAAGTTTGGCATATTGATCTGTCATTAATGTCAACTCTAACCAGAGATGATTTCATGCTTTTTTTGAGAGTAAACCCAGAGTGTAAACCAGTGTAAACTATCGACCACTAGAGCGACGAGACAATAAAAACTAATTTTTAAAAACTAAATCTTGGTTGTTTGGTTAACCTAACCAGTCTGCAAAAGATCGCTCTTAGCAATTAAGTCCGCCCTATGTATGTATGTTTTTAGGATACTATTGCGATTGCCTCGTTTTTGTAGTGCCTCTGGAATGTTCGCAGTACCCCACACTGATGGGTTTCATGCCATCATCCGCAAGAAAACGGCCTCGCTCCTGAGCAAAATAAGAGGCAGTTACAATAGCATCCTGAAGGCCGTGGCGGCCGATACTTCATCTACATTTATAAGGCAATTTGTGAGAAGACTTGTACCCTAGTTCAAGTTCTTTGTTCTGGTATCAACCAGAACAAGGAACTTGGCGTAGGGCGGTCTTCTCATTAGTTCGTCTTTAGTTAAGTTAAAAAACCTGTTACTAACAATTGTATGGATCCTGTAGTTGTCTGAAATAAAATGATTTATTATTATTATTATGAAGTAGCCATTAATGTTATGAATTGTATATTTTAATGGTGTACATTTTTTTTTTAAAGTGTACAACAGAGTAGGTACCTAGTATATAAATGGAGTTTCTTGCACATTCTTCTTCATTCGAAACTGACTTACTGACTTGCAACTTGAATCATTGTATTTTTTTAACTTGTTAGTTTGACGTTCAAAAGGCACCTTTGAAATACTTTATCTAAATACTGGACTTTGACTTTTTCCTTCTTTTATTTTTCTATTTTTATGTGGATGTTCAATGAATAAATAATTATACCTGCCTGCAACTATCCCACTGCAGGGCTGCAGGTTTCTTCTCTCATTAACGAAAAAAAATGAATGCAGAAAGCTCTGCATTCATTTTAAAAGCTACAAACAAACTCTGTCAAATAAAATATAACACCAACTAACACACACACACTAACTAATACACCACTAATTTTTAATTAGAACAAATACTTAATGGGCTTATTCTAGACGGTCTTCTCATTATGTTTGTAAAGTATCAGTAAATAATATTCATAAACAGCAAAGTTATTAGCGTTTGTTTATATCCTAAAAAATCACCCAATTTATGGAAATACTGTACAGGCTATACATGACATAGTAGTATTCATTAATCGTCATCTCTCGCTCACGTTCGCGTGATCTCGCTCAAGCATGCCCTGCCTCCAACAGCTGTTTTCGTTATTCTTCTTATCGTGTGGTTAGTAACTAACCTGGTGTCAGAGTTTTAATGCCGCCCATGGGCCTCTGACTTGGCATCACATGTCCTCGAGAAATATCTCTCAGGCATGCCGGTTTCCTCACGATGTTTTCCTTCACCGTTTTTGAAGCAAGTGATAATTATACAATCCGCACATGAATCCGAAAAGTCAGAGGTGCGTGCCTTGGGTTCGAACTCGAGACCTATGATTTGGCAATCCACCGGTCACACCACTAGGAATAGTGGCATATTTAAAATTATACAAAATATTTTTTTTTTACTTTTTTTACGCAAATATGATCAGTAACAGGTACGGATACAATTTTTTTTTTGTACTAATTATTAAATAGTGGTCCGGCTCTTAATAAACAAGTGCGCTTCAACATCACTGATTGCATCACTGCTTACCATCAGGTGACTTTGCAGTCAAGCACTGGTTTATAATATTAAAAAAAAACTGAAATTCGTTGCGTAACCTTGCTTGACCTTTGCCTCCCAGATATCGCCGTAAGGGCTTTACGGTTCCATTCTGACATAATCCCTTATTCGTCACTTAGAGCACGCACGACCAGGGAAAGGTTGATCTATTCTCGGCCAGACGACTCAAGATGATATTGCTTTGCAGTTATATTCATCACAAGCTCGAAATATAAAAAAAAAACAATAATAAAGATATGGTGTTCTGTCCGTGTTCCAATTAATACGAGAAATAATAACATTTCTCAACTTATATACAACGCCTTCTAGTCCCGAACTAAGCCGAGATTGTGCTGTAATTCATTAAAGCACATACTCTGCTTAGTATTTGTAATAAATATTTGTTTATTGCCTGCCGGAGTCGGTGTTTCCTAATAGTTACAAAGTAGGGGTCCTTAAAGTCAAGATTGAATAGGTATTGAATAGGCTACTTCTAGGCAAGCGTGCTTCATCGTCGACCACATCATCGCTTACCATCAGGTGGGATGGTGATCAAGCACTTGCCTACCAAGTACAAAAAAAAGGTAACAAAGCTCGGACATAACTATCAGATTCGTGCTTGAAGAAGGCATTAAAAGTAGATGAAAATAAAATGATAATCGTACAAGACGACACGTCTTCTAAATGTACAATCGTAAGCAAACTCGATCAACAATAACATCATTAATGGCTCAGCGTAATTGTCACACAAGTCAGTTAGCATCTTCTAAGAAAATGACTTTACTGTTGTTATTTATCTCTCCTTTCGAGTTTATCTTAATCCAAATTACTTTCATAATAGAGTTTAATATTTTTCTGCCCTACTAACAACATTTTGAATGAACACATGCGCCTAGAAGAAAATCGGTATTTTCAAATTCAAATTCAAATATTTTAATTTAGACTTACATCCATAAATTGTTAGTAGTAGTATACTTAGCCTAATATTAGTATTAAAATAAGTATAGGTACTACTACTAACAATATATGGATGTAAATCTGAATTAAAAAAATTGAATTTGAAAAAACAGATTTTCTTCTGTTTTAAAATTACAAAGAGTTAAAAGGATTTTGTCATTTTTCGCTTGAGACACTCTTTGAATCATGCCTTTTTATAACTAATCAAGCTAATTTAATTCCCGGTTTAGGTCAAACCGGGAACCAAATAAGCTAAAAATTCAATAAACAGTCACTGTTTTATTCTACCAATCGATAGTACTATTGTTCAGGATAATATCACATAAATAAACATTTTGGTCTAAGAAATAAATAAGATCATTAAATCTAACTTTATATGAGGATCAGGGTGTAAAGTTTCTCATCCACCATTGATAAGGGAGGATCCTCCGACCAGACGGGTGTTGTGTCTGGTGGGCTAACTAGTGCCCGTCGGGAACTTGTATACGTTCAAATTGCGCGGATAACTCTGATCATGAAGGATATCTGTCTTTAGTTCGTATATGGCGAGATAGATGCCGCTACAATATTTTTTTTCATCATCAATTAGAACGCCTCGTCTAATAAAGAATGAATGTGCATAGAACTATTTTAAACGCTCATCTTATAAAATAATAACTTTCAGTGCTCAGATAAATTTTATCTAAAGAATAAGGCGGTTTGACGTCGCTCAAATTAGTTCGCTCGGCTTTTTAATTTCGCAGGAGTTGGTGAAGCAGTTTACATTTTTTTAAAATAAAACATTGTTATAATTATGTAAAATAATGTATGTTAAAGGTTAAAAGTGGTTTACCTCCAGGGCTTTTTGATTTTTCCCATCCTATATTATTATGGGAGCATTAAAAATAAACGTTTCCATTTAATAAAATTATGAATAAAAGTTATCATTCTTTGGAAATACTCATTGGCCTGTATGTACCTACTTTGTAGAACCAACAGATTTATATTAAAAACAAAAGAACAAAAACAACACCAGAATTACATATTTATTTGGTACTTTTGACATTTTATCGTGTCGGATTTGTAGACTAACTCCCCGGAACGGCATTTTACTGTGCCACGAAAAATGCGGGAAACGTTAATCGTGCAAATTTTTGCACAGCTCCACCGTGGTCCCTTAAAATACCAGCCAACCGTAACTGTCATACGTGACATAAAGCTTGTCTAATAATGGAGCTGAAAATGGAACTGCTGCGAGCAGTTCGTGTGTTAAAACCCTGAGATGTCCTTTTATAGAAGGGTTGAAACCGAGAGCTCAGTCCAGCTTGTCAAAAAATCTTGACAAGCGGACTGAGTATATAAAAATAAAGTTGTGTTTGTTCGAACGCTTATAACTCGAGAACGGCTGGGCCGACTTTCATGGTTTTTGTTTCGTTGGATTTGTCTCTGTCTCGAATAGCAGAATAACTTTTAAAAACACTAGAAAATTGACCAAAAATATAATAAAAGAAAATTGATTTTCCCATACATTTTTCTTAAGCTAGTAGCACGCCGTAGTCTGTGATGAGATGACAACGGACAAATGATATTTGTCAAGACTTTTTTTAATTTTTTGACATTTGACAAGTCCGTAAACCATGGACTTAGTTCATTCTAGTACCCTGCATTAAAATTATAAATGCCCAAGGTGTTCTATGGGAATCGGCAGAAATCAAATCAAATCACATCATTTAATTGTGATACATGGGTAAAGTACAGATGTTCTTAACATAATTAAATACTTGATAATGGTCATCCCACTTGGGCATATAAATTATCCATAAAATCTAATATATAAAATTCTCGTGTCACAATGTTCGTTCCCATACTCCTCCGAAACGGCTTCACCGAGTCTCATGACATTTTTTATGCCTATTCAGTAAGCCTGAGAATCGGCTACTATCTATTTTTCTAACCTGTAAGTGATAAGGGGTGTTCACCCCAAATTTTATTTTTTTATTTTTTTGATAATTTTTATTTTTTTTATTGTTTCATTATGCGGCATCAAAAAATACATACAACTCGAAATTTGCACTTTTTTATCACCAACCCTTGCTTTTTAATAGTCATAGCAGAACTTTTAATGACTTTTTGAAATATCACGAGGAGAGGAAAGGGGGAGGGGAAGAGGCAGGAGCCGGGTGGGGGAGGAAAAGGAAAGTGAGGGAGGGGTGAGGGGAGGGGGATGGAGAGGGGGGAGAGGAGTTGATAAACAATGCAATGCAATAGCTTTACCGCGGCAGTCTCCGAGTGCCACACGTCATTTTCTCTTTTTTTTTTAACCATGCAATCACAATGTGCCACAGCGAAGCGTGGCAGGGTACAGCTAGTATGATTATAAAATTATAATTATTTAATACAAGGTGTCCAGCTGATAGCAAAATAATTATTAAATTATAACTATTAGTCATGCATGACAAATCACAATAAAATTAACGATAACAAGAACTTAACATAAAGCGGATAAAAAAATCTAGTCACTAAAAATTCAGCAACAGAGTAATAACAGAAATTCAAACCGTATTCTTAAAGAATAATTTATTCTTTAGATGTTATTAGGAATCTTATTATAGATCTTTGTAGTCATGGCAAACATATTTCGCCCTAAAAGGGGAGGTGCGACCCATCGAGTAATATCGATGAAAACACAATTCAAATTAATTCTAATGCAGGTTTAGTCCCATCTCGGCACCTTCCCATCTCGGCACCCATGAATTAATTTATCATCTTTACGAAAAATTCCCATCTCGGCACTCCGTCATTAGTCGTTGCTAAGTACAGTCATCAAAAAATGGATACACTGTATCAGTATAGTGAGTAAATCAAATTGACTCAAAACTTATAAATGTAAAAAAAAGTACCTATAAAATAAGTTTAACATTCCTATTTCCAAGAAAAAAGAGAAATACGTAAAGTCCCATTCCAAAATCAACCAAATTGTAGCAAATTATGAAAATGGTTCGATAAATTTAAAAAGCTGCATAGAACAACTGTCTGCAATAATTGCCATAATTATTTGTTTCGTGGACGACGACAAAGTAACTGTGATTTTATTTATTTTTGATAAGTAATGTTTAAAAATATTGCTATTATTGTAAGAAAATTATGTACAATGTTGATTTCTCTGTGATAATAATATAGAAGATTAAAAAATAGTCTATTTACAACTGTTGATTAGTGGAATATTTTTTTATTAGTTTGTTTTTTGTATGAAGAGTAACAACTTGCGGTGATTTTATTATTTCAGATATTTTTAAGACTAACATTTTTTTATATTTAGAATTTTTACCTATTATGTAGATATAAAAATATACAATTCCGATTTATGGGATAATTAAGACTGAAAATGAATGTACAGCGAGTTATAGCAATTAGCTGACCCCTTTTGCAATTATTTTAGATTTTATTTATTTGAGCGAAGTAAATAAAACAAATTGCAAAGGGGGATCAGCTAATTGCTATGATTGTACAGTGAACGCGTAATCAAGCCTACTCGTATCATTTAGTACCAGTATGAAAGTCCTCAAAGTATGGACGCCCTTTTGCCTACGTCCCGGTTATACTGATTAAACGTTAATTGTACATAATAACTATTGATTTTTGTAATATGTTTTTACATAATTGCTGGAAAGATTTCAAAACAATTATTCCTACGAACCGTGATTTTTTCATATATTTTAAAATTTGATAATGGAGCCTCTAAAGCGATTCAAGGGCTTGTCTGTGAAAATGGTAATTGAAAAAGAAACAAAAACTCTTGAATAAACAATAAAGTTGATTTACTTACTATACTGATACTGTGTTTCCGTTTCTTTTTGTGTACCTTAAAATGATTCATGAGAGGGTGCCGAAATGGGAATTTTTCGTAGACAAGATAAATAAATTCATGGGTGCCGAGATGGGAAGGTGGGATGGGAATAAACCCTAATGCAGCAGTGCGATTTTGGTCAAATCACCGCGTGAAAATAAAGGCGTAGTGAGGGCGAATTGAGCTGTCATTCCATACTAATGCATGACATTGACAGCTTACTTCAGTCAAGTTTTCACGGCGTGACTTTTACTGAATCGACCAGCTAAACGAAGTTTGCTGGGGCAGCATGTTAAAAAAGGAAACCTTTTTCACCACCAGCGAAAGAATTTATGTATTTTGCTGCAGACTCGACTGATAAAAGTAAAAAAGCAACTTAATAGGTGCTCCATCACCTGTCGAAACTGAATGCACAACGTAAAATGAAGTACAATTTATTGAAAGAATAGAAACCGGCAAAGAGCGAGTCGGACTCATTCACCGGGGTTCCATACTGTGTTAGGAAATATGTTGTTCCATTCTCAAACTTTATGTTTTTATGACTGCAAGTTTTAAGGGTATTTGCTGAAAACTAGACTGTGTTTTGTAGATACGTCACGTATTATTCCTGTTACAGCTATCATTTATTATTGTTAGTAAAATGTTTGTTAGACAGACAGAAATGCTAAGGTTTATAAGCCAACTCCTAATTCTTACATTCTTAATAGCGTACTTTTCTTTTAGAAACAATTCCTGGCGCTTGTTAATTATTATTTTTTTTTTAAAGCATGGCGTCAGAGTTACAATCCTGGAGTTATAAATGTGGCTGTCTGCATTCCGTATTTGGAAATCGAATCCAGGAAACGTCCGTGCATGCGGCCGGTCTAAGGGTAACGTTTTTATTATTTCGGTACGAAACCCTAACATAACGATAAGCATCTTCGTATGACGTGTGGGTAACGGATTACTTCTTCAACATGTGCAGGTAATTGAGAAGTTTTTACAAAGAGACTGAATATCAGGTTTTTCACACGATTCTTTTAAGACCTTTCGTGCATAATAGGTTAATCAAAATAATTATGTTGTGTATCTATACAGGATATTTCTTTTTCAGTACCCAAATGTTCACAGGTTGTGCTAACCATGACTTTGAATAACTTTAACAGTGTGACTAGCTCTAAATTCACGAAAAAAAATCTACCTTTTCATACATTTTGATCGAGCTAGTATTAAACTTTTTTATTTATTTATTTTTATTTATTTGGAACAACAAACAATTACACAGTAAGTAATACAAAAATGTGGCCAATCTAACAAATGTGTAATTTACAGCGTTGTTCACAGCATATACAACAGAACAGCTGATTATTTTTCGCGATTTCCGAGTCGGTCTTATAAGACTATGAAAGTTGTTCAAATTCATTGGTAGAAACGGCATGTGAACATTTTGCCCATGATTTCTAAAACACACCGTATAGTTTATTCTTTCTATTTAATTTTGACTTTGAATAGATCATGATTTAGCAGTCGAGAACCAATAGTAACGACTCAATTCTCGTCCAGTAATAGCTAGTTAAGTAATAAACTCACTCCGTTGCCTCCGTAAACATCGAAGCTTGTTAACTTTAGGTAAGGATGGCCGTGCTTAACGACTCGCTTGTTATAATTACAATTATCTGTCGCTTAATTGCATTGAATGGGCGGTAACTGGGTTAGTTGGATTCGATACTTGATCGTTTATTTTCATAGTGTTCGTATTAATTAAAATTGTATTGTTTTGAGCTTTTTGTGCCGGGAAAATGGAGTGAAATGTCACGGATATATTTTGACTTGGATTGTCAATGACATAATAATAATATTTCACAACTTTCACACAACGCCGTTTAGTCCCAAACTGAGGAGAGCTTGTGTTATGAGTACAAGGTAACTCATAAAAATACTTATGTTTTTCTAAATTTTCATATTATAGATAAATTACGCCCAGACAATGAACAAATGATCGTGCTGATCACACAAACGTAGCAGTCAGGGTCACTAACCACTAGACCTTCAGGCCAGTACATTTAAACATTATTTTGGATATATTATGTACAGTACTAATTATAATTAAATAAATACAAGACTTACATTTAGCATACTTAGATTTTTAATCACTTTATCTTTATTTTATAACGTTTAATAAGTGCTTAGCTGCTTTTATTTTACGAATTCAATTTCATGTGCTCCGTATGTTTTGTTTGTATCCTCACCATCTGCTAACGTTGTAAAAAGGTTGCTTAGTTTCTAAAAAAGTGGTTACCAATTTTCTAATTTAATAAACCAGCATACTTATGTTGTGTAAATTAATTGGATAGTTAAGTTAAAGTTTCTGAAAAACATTTGTCAGTGAATTTAAAACGAGTGTAACACTCGTATCTTTTTTTTTTATAACGCTTAATAAGTACAAAGGAACATTCTAGATGTTAAATAATTTGTAGTAAGTAACTGGAAAGAAAAGGCTTTTTTATTTTATTTATTTTATTATGTACAGTACCGTAAATTCAATTTGCGCTGCTTCATAGCAGTTCTAGTTCAGAAATTAGCATGCTACTTAATGAGAGGTAATTATGGATTTATATTCAGTTGTTCATAATTATTACTACACACATCAAAAGTGTCTAGGGATCAACATATATTTTTGCAATAACTTTTCTCCTGATTAATATTAATTAAAATTTTCTTTAAGGATTCATCAAATAAAGTGTTTTCGTTTGTCACATTAACGATAAACCAAGTCACCTTTGCATTAATAAAGAAATTTGCCATTTTCCTAATAAAGGGATTTTTGACATTTGAACCACTAACATTAAAGTTCGAAAAAAAGACTGAAATAACAGTTTTCTTTAAAATTTTATTGGGTAACTTAAACAATTAATAATCCGTGTTTCTACCGCGAACACTAACAACACAAGAACATCGGTTTGGCATACTCAAAATGAGTTCATCCAAATCACGCTGTGGAATGGCCGCCCATGTTCGTTGCAACAACAAAAAAGGTCTTCTTGCGACTGGATACCCTCCATATTCGGCAGAGCTCTTCTCTGTAGCATATCCCATGCATGCTCAATCGGGTTCAAGTCTGGCGACTGAGCAGGCCAGGGCAGGACATTGATGTTAGCTGCGGCGAGAGTCTGCCTTACAACTCTTGCGGTGTGCGGTCGTGCATTATCATGCATTAACTGAAATAAGGAACCGATTTGCACTTGTAGAGGAACGATGACGTCTGATACAATCGTCTTAGCATAAATTTGAGCGTTGAGGTTGCCTCTGATCCAAATCAACTCAGTTCTTCCGCCGATCCAAATACCCGCCCATACCATGATGGTTCCACCACTATAAGGATGGACTTCCTGGCAGGATTTTAATTGCTGTTGGCGTCCAGGGGTTCTCCAGTATCGTATACGTCTTGTATCCGGTCTCATACCAAAACGAGAATCATCAGAAAAGCACACGAAACGCCATTGTTCTTCTGCCCAATTTCTGTGTTCAAGAGCCCATTGATATCGAATCCTACGATTGTGCATTGCTATAGGTGGTACCCGTAGCGGTCTTCGGGAATGAAGGTTCACTTCAAGCAAGCGGTTTCTGACTGTTTGGTCGCTAATTAAGTTCCCTGAAGAGTGATGAAGCCTCACGAGTTGTAAGACAGACTCTCGCCGCAGCTAACATCAATGTCCTGCCCTGGCCTGCTCAGTCGCCAGACTTGAACCCGATTGAGCATGCATGGGATATGCTACAGAGAAGAGCTCTGCCGAATATGGAGGGTATCCAGTCGCAAGAAGACCTGTTTTTGTTGTTGCAACGAACATGGGCGGCCATTCCACAGCGTGATTTGGATGAACTCATTTTGAGTATGCCAAACCGATGTTCTTGTGTTGTTAGTGTTCGCGGTAGAAACACGGATTATTAATTGTTTAAGTTACCCAATACAATTTTAAAGAAAACTGTTATTTCAGTCTTTTTTTCGAACTTTAATGTTAGTGGTTCAAATGTCAAAAATCCCTTTATTAGGAAAATGGCAAATTTCTTTATTAATGCAAAGGTGACTTGGTTTATCGTTACTGTGACAAACGAAAACACTTTATTTGATGAATCCTTAAAGAAAATTTTAATTAATATCAATCAGGAGAAAAGTTATTGCAAAAATATATGTTGATCCCTAGACACTTTTGATGTGTGTATTTCAAGTAAAACAACCCCATGTTAGGTTTCGTATATACCAAAAATTATATTGTCCACTTCTTGTCTTCGTAATGCAAGATAAGATTAACATTATACGACGGGCTAGCAAATATGTTGATTATGACATAAAACCCTAAACCCCTTAAAGCTGATAGTGGTCTATTCGAGAGGTCTTATATTTAGTACTAAACGTTGGAGTTTATGTTGACTTAACTGCTGACCACTCAAGATAGTCAAGTAATGTATTTTACTTGCTCTATGTATGCCAGATGTTAATTTAACTCAATGGCATAATGTTACCAGAAATAGTAACTTAAGAATTTTATTGTATCGTAGCAAAGAGCAAAGTGTGTAAGAATCGTAGTAGGTGGCGCTCTGATAGTTTCTACTTCCATAGGAGAAAGAAAAGAAAGAAAGGAAGAAAAAGGAAGAAAAAGGAAGAAAAAGAAAGAAAAAGAAAGAAAAATAAAGAAAGATTGGCAACAGTTGGCAAAGCAAACCCCTATGTGTTATAGGGGTTTGCTTTTCCAGCTGTTGCCAATAATTTATTTATTTATTGGCAACAGCTGAAAAAGCAGACCTCCTGCCCCGGGCTTTGGCCGGCTGGTAAAGACGTGAGATAATGCAGGAAACCAAACTAACCAAAGTTAAACTTTTTCTAAAACTCAGAATCCCGTTTTTACGAGATCGTTGCTTAATAATTACAGCCAGGTTAGGCTAGCCACACTTAAGTCGGAAGTTGCGAAAGAACGTACGTTCCCGCGACCTTCGACGCAGATGTGAGATGAAAAATCACAAGTCCACGAAAGGCAGCCTTCTCCATTATAGAAGTAAGAGTCTATCAGACCCCTCCGGACCCTGTGGTGGATGGTCAATGAATAAGTGCATATCTGGACGCCTCCTTGTTTCAAAAATTACGTTTACCTATGGTCCTAGTTGTCATTTAAGTATTATATCTTTGACAGTAATTGCGGGGAGTAAGAAGCCTGGAAGTCTGACAACCGCTCTTTTCCTGGTACTAGGTTGTGATGATCAGATAGTCAGACACGACATGCAATACTGGTATTCACCTGCATCCGGTTACACTGCAAGGTCGATATCAACATAGTCGGTAAAAGGCACACACGGTGATTTTTTAATCGTCTGACTAATTTGCACAGGGTGTTCTACCCATGAATATGAACAACTTTTACTATGGGGCTGTTGCATACAAAAGTTCGATATCTACTCAACCAAATTGTATGAAACAGCCGATTTTTTTTCTTGATTTCCGAGTTGGTACCATAGTGAAAGTTGTTCATATTAATCACGTTCAATTCACAAGACAATAAACCATATTTACAGCTTGTTACTAAATTATGTTTTCCAAAAGTTTCAATACTCAATTCTTATCTTTATTGCTTTTCATATTATTATGTGTTCTTAGGTGGTAACTGTGGTAAATATACAATATGTAACAAAACCCCTGTTGTTCCTTTTAAGGACATATACTTTACCTTCAAGGATACCATTCATGAAATTATAATTCAAAAAAAATAATGATTGGCTAGTCGACGGGTCGTAATCAAATAACTATTAAAACCGACACATTCTAAAAAATGTTTAGAATACCAGTTTTTACAAGTACATTTTTATTTACGAGCGCGATTCGGCGGCGGCGGCTTCTTTGAAGTGACAAAAGATGCCGCCAAACGCTACCGCGGCCGGCGGCGACGCACGTGCATGCCTATCCCGTACCCTGCCCCCCACTCGCCGCCGCCCGCGCCGCTTTGCGAACCACTTCCTTACTTCCTATCCTATCCTAGTTCCAGTCTCCCGCGCAACTTAGTTTCGAACGGATGTAATTGTTAACCTACGTGATTGACTTGTGTTTCGTTTACGTAAATGTTTTTTTTTATTCTAACGTAGAATATGTTGATAAGTCGTGAGAATATTATTAGGCGTTGCAACAAATGTGTGGGGGTACATACAAGGTGGTCATATTGAACAGCATCTCTGCGGCCGTCAAGTAGACATCGTAATAACTATTGTTTTTTTTAAGTGTTGTGTTGTGGTAGTTTTAACAACTATCAATTTTATTGTGCATAAAAATACCGTGTAAACAAACATTTTCAAAGAAAATATTAATTCGTTAAAGTGACAAACAACAGCTGACAAGGTCATGACCTTGTGACCGATGCCGCGTCACGTGGCGCGGCGGCGCGGCATCGGTCAAAGAGATTCGCTGCAGAGGTAAGAAATCAGTTAAACAATACAAATATTAATAATTAAATATTTAATTTAATTATTTTTATTGAGCATTTTTAATAAATGACTCGCTTTATTAGGTACGTATACCGATTCTTAAAAAGTGGGTAGAAGGAACAACAGGGTTTTTGTTACATATTGTATAAATGAGATCATTATGGAACCTGTAAGGCACAGCAAGAACGGTAGGAGAGAGGAAGCCTTGCTTAGCAAGATCATTTAATTTTAATACAAACAAGGAGATAATGAATAAATTAACTCACCATAAATTTATGTTCAAAAGCGATATATATTCCTTTTTGCTGTGAAACCAACACGAAAGTATAATCTATTAACAACAAACTTTCCGCAATATCTTTGGTCGTAGTTACGGTCGGTGTCACCTAAAACTTTTAGCCACTAACTATCCGTGCACTTGCGAGGCTGAAAAGTTTATCGGTACAATAAACGTAAACCATTTACCGTAAAAATGTACTGGCTCGGGACCATAGGTGACTGAATGGGGCACAAAGTATCGAAGTAATGCGGAACTAGATTAACACCGAACTACGAAGCAAGGGAGGTAATACATTAAAAGGAAGCCTTGGAAGGGATGGTGGTGTGGTAAGAAATACTGTTGAAAAAAAATTGACGGTGTAAAGAAATAAAATGTTTAAGTACCTACGTATTCACAAAGGTCTTTCCACTATTCAATTATGTTGTGTTGCAATATATCCATATTGTCATTCGATATATCAATATTTTCATTTGTTTATCAAAATATAGATTGAGTACCAAAAACAATATTTATGACGCCAGCACGGTTTTCTGCCTTTTCGCCGAAAATTGTTTGCCAGATTTTCACTTGCCAACCAACGTTTCGCAGAATTTTATTTCGCCGAATAATCATTTGCCAACTAATCATTTAGTTTTGTTTTATTTCACAACCTCACAGTTACCAACTGGTACAACTGGTTACGTTTGGTCTGTTTTTGTATCAATGTATGAAAAACCGACTTCAAAAATAACACTAAACGGTGTAAAATAACTCTAAATTAGGAAGTCTGTGGCTTTGGTACTTTTGTCTTATTCTTGATGGGCCACCGACTTCCGAATTTAGAGTTATTTTACACCGTTTAGTGTTATTTTTGAAGTCGGTTTTAGTTTTTGTAAAAAAGTTTTTTATTTTTCCATTTTTAGTTGTTCCCATACAAACATTTGCCATGAATTCATTTTATATTGTTAATTGTTAACAATACATGTCATTCTAATAGGGTTATCCACCTAATCCTAATAAATGAAACTTAACATACCTAACTGTCGAAATCTAGGTATATTGAACACATCTGCCTACCCCTCTGAGCATACAGGCTTGATGATACGTCATGATGTCGTATAAACAATAAACATCCAAGCGATTCCAGCAATCACGATAGATTTGCCGTCTATTTTTGAAGAGTTCCGTTATATATCTCCGAAGATCAGCACCAGATCTTCACCAAATTAAAATGGGACCACCTCAGGAGTCTACTCTTTCAAACAAAAAAAGAATTTCGAGAATCGGTCCACAAATGGCGGAGAAATCAGGTAACATACATAAAAAAAAAAAAAAAAAAAAAAATACATACACACGAACATAGAACCTCCTCCTTTTTTGAAGTCGGTTAAAAAGGGAACTGTTACACTGACAAAACGTCATTCGTCTAATAGTTGTTTTGCTTGGTGAAATGGTTGACAAATGATAAATGACCCAAACGTTTTGTGTCATTATAATAATCAGCTTAACAATAATTCTACCAAATGAAACGTTGTCATAAAAAAAATTGCTAATCGTTAGTTGTCAAAGTGAAACATCGGCAAAACGTTGGTTGGCAAGTGATAATTTGGCAAACTATTTTCTGCGAAAAGGCAGGACACCCGCCAGCACATAAATCTACCCCAAACTGTAAATTTTTTCCAATTGAACATGAACCTTGTTTTGATTAGAATAAAGTTGAAAACCTATCAAAGAAATTTGACACAATGGGGTAGGTTGATTTGCTGGCGTGTGTACGTTTATATAAATAAAATACGTTTCAATTATTTTATAATATTTTCAACTAGCTATTGAGATTTGTAACTCACCGAGGTGTCTTCTATGCTCCGAAATATCAACCCACATAAACTCTGGAGTACACACCACCAAAGTTAGGTGCTTTTATTTTACGACTTAAACTCAATGTGCTTGATAAGTATGTTTTGTTTTTTTATTCTCATCTGTTAACATTCTAACAACGGTGCTTTTTTTATTTAAAAAGTGGTAACCAAAGTTCTATTTTAATGATCTAGAGTAATAACTATGTTGTGTAAGTTAATTAGTTAAGTGCTAAATTTTGTTAAATACTCGTCTGGATTTTTAAATCAAATATTATATAATATCTATCTGATATCGTATACGAATTGCGAACAATCCGCGCAATACTTTAAAGCATCTGCATCTATTAGGCAAATTCTTTATTGTCATATTTGTTATTGTTAGGATATGGTTAGAATGATATTTTTTTTGTAGTTTTGTGTTAAAATCTCAATGACTGCAACAAACATACATACACACCTACTTGCCACTGTGGCGTAGTAATTAATAGATTGTGTTGTGTTCTGGGAGATGTAAGTACTAAAACTAGTATGTTGTATAAGTTATGTGTATACTAACCAAATGGACTATTGTGTTCGAAATAAAATTATTACTTTTTTAATGATAAAAATTTGCAAAACCGGGTTCAGTTCTCTAGTTGAATAATATAATAATCAGACATACAGTCTTACCAAAGGATATTGCGTTGCCTAGAACCTGGACTGTGGGGTTTAGATGGGCAATCGGTCCATGTAGAACTTTGCTGTTCAGCTGCAACCGGCTAGACTGGTAGCCGACCCCAATTTTGTTTGGGATAAGGCCGGGCAGAAGATTATGGTGAAAACAAATGTTTTACAGAAACAAAAGTTTGTACAACAAAATTTGTTTGTGTTAGTATCACTATCGAACAAAATTTTCTCCTGTATACTTATTACTTAATGATATACATTGTCTTCACCGAATAAATTTTATTCCATACCTATATAAGCAATGTTTCCTTAAAAACTTCTGCACTGCTAAAAATCACCTAATGGAAAATTTGTTAAATAAAGACGAACTGAGTTGTCATCCTACACAAAGGCTGATATTGACATTTCACTTCACGTTAATTTTAAACTTTTTATAGGAGATTTTTACAGAATCGCACTGCAGAATCCCCAGTTAAGAGACGTGTGTAAAAAACATTCCATTCCACTAGTTTCTACACTTTATTTGGAGTTAACGAGCGCACTACTTTATATTTAACCACGAGGTCCTTACAACCCCGTAAAATCGCCAGCAACAATATTATGTCTGCGTTTATACCAACCCAGAGAATAAAATCTGAGAAATATTTTTTATCTAGACCATTTCAATGCTTAAAGCGCAGGCGGTTCCAGCGATTGCGCTCCCGGCGAAATGTATTTTATTTGAAAATTATACTAGGTGGAGCAAGCGAGGCTACAACGCGCTTATAAAAAATAGAGGACGGAATATACCAACGTTTTTGGACGAGGATTTAGACAGACTGTTATATTCAATGGACTGGTTTTAAAACAAAAATACTGTGTTATTCGCGTGTCCGCTGCAGGCTGACGTTTTTGATTCGTACCTTTTGAATTTTTTAGTTTGTTACGTGTGTGGCGTGTGAACCGTTATGACGTGAATAGTTTTAACAAATGGATATCCAAAAGTAATCAGTTTTGTAGCAGAACTTCTAAATTTTATTGGAAATTGATACTCCAGTCAACGCAGCCGAATACATACATGAAACTAAAGCTGCGTCGGGAGTAACAATCTTTTATTTTTGATGAAATAATTATTTACAACACGATTGATAAAAATTTAGTATTGGAAGTCAATGTCAAAGTAGAATAATTTATTTCAATTAGGTCTTTAAAAGACTCTCTTGAACGTCAGATTTAAAGTTAAAAGATTAAGAAAGTGATTCTAGATGCCCCTCCCAAAAGATATTTTGGAATGGAAACTCTATACTTACCTACTCTTTTATTATATATATTATGTAGATCATGAAATGCAAAGACAACACGGACAACAACAACAACATTAGGTTGGGACTTAAACATAACTGGCGAAAACGGGGCGTTAACACTGCCGAACCGTGACGGAAGCAATGCTATGCTACTTATATTAAATTTTAAGTGAACTGTAAAAATTGTTTGATTTTGAAATTCGTTTATTTCGACATCATTTCTTTTGAAATTATTTGGTTTTCTTATTTTGACATTGTTATTACTAATTATTTGACACTATTTGCTATTAGTAATGACTAAAATTTTCCAAATGAATGTCACGTACTTACACTAGTGTTTTTTTTTTTATACCACGACTGTGGCAAACAAGCTTACGGTCCGCCTGATGGTAAGCGGTTACCGTAGCCTATGGACACTTGCAACATCAGAGGCGCCACACGCGCGTTGCCGACCCTTTAAAAACCTATTTACTCCACTTTTGAAGAACTCCATACTGTAGCCCTCTGAGAAAACCTCGGCTGGGGGGTTTAAAATGTATAAGTTTACCTAACAATTGGATTGTAGATCTGTTAAATGAATGATTTATTATTTGATTTATAAAAACAAGTGCTACAAATTAAAGCTTGACACATATTGTTTTCCAACGTATTTTGTGTAACTTCGACACGATAGTAGGTACTTGATTTGCAGTGTGCTTCGTTGGGCAAAGTTGTACAAGGCTGTGCAACGTTGCCAGACTCGTGTCACGACACGTGTTGCAATTCAATTCTTGTTCAGTGAACAGCACAAAACTCTTCTTTCTTGTAGAATCTGGAACGAATTTCCGTGAGATCATTCGCTTTTTCCATACCTTCCTATTATTGGAGTCTAATAATATGTTACTTTAACTTATAAAGAAAGAAAAAAACACACTTATATTGAAACAGTCAGTCAATCTCAGTCTTGGGTTCGATCCGAAATTTTTCCATATGAAATTTCTCAGTTTCAGCCTGGAGTCTGGTTTTGGGCCCGATTGATGGCAGTAGGCTCGTCCCCTGTTATATGGGACTTAAACATAACTGGCAAAATGTGTACTGCGGGTAGACTTCTGCCTAACCCTTAGGGGTTAACAGGCGTGATGTTATGTGTTATGTAATGAAACACGCACTGTAAACTACACTGTAACATGCCCGTATATCCCCGAGAGGACCCCGGGGTCCTCGCGCTGCGTGTCTTTTGTTAACACTAGAGTTTTGAAGTATACAAATAAAAAGGCTATAACTACAAATGACACCTCCACTGTTATTTTCTGATTAATTTCACTCACGTCACTGTTGATTGTGTCTTTTAGAAGTTGTAGAAGAGTGGTAATATTGGGGGTGTGATTGTCTGAAAACTATACTTTCAAATATGCCTGTTTTCACGAGAATAGTTTCTAGATGGAAAAAAAAATGAAAAAAGTGTTATGCAAATTCATTACATTTTACTTCTGCCAAACTACAGAGCAGGTTGTTGGCAGACGTAGCTCCCATGATACACTCAGTATTAACATATGTTCGTTTACTTTTCCATCATAATCTGACCTGAACCAAATTACTGTAAAATACTTTAACACAACCAACATGTTAAACTGCTAGTTTTAATTTTTAAATTACAGATGTGAGAAATTGCTGAGATATTCACTATTCACTATTCTCACTTTTTTTATATTTTTATAAGAGTAGGTACTAAGCTTCCCTAGCCAACTTCGTTCCGCTTTTGTTTTATTTCTATAAAAATAACGTCCTATTCTCAGCACCTTACGACACAACACACAACATAAGAATCGGTCAAGCCGTTTCGGAGGACTCTTGTTACAAACACGACAATTTTATAATTTACATTATATGGCGGGTCTACCTCACTTTAGCCCTGGATCATGAAAAAACTGGAAGTCATGGGCTTGGTCCAGCAGTGGGATGATGGAGGTTAGCAGTAGTAGTAGACTAGATATGAAAAACCTCTTACATAGTCTTTCCGAAGACTTCACTGAGATCTCACAAGGTAATTTTTTGCGGAACCGGAACGTTTTCATAATGTCGCCGTGTTGTTTCCACAGTGGAGGTAACATGAATTATGGATACTTTATAGACTCCTGCCAAACAGCAGTTAGTTTTCTTTTATTCATTGCTTTTACAGCGGTTAAATGTTAGATCTCATATTATCTGTTTCAACAATAATAAACAGTTTTCTGAATCGTTATTGTTCTATTGTTCCTCTGAAGGAGAAATATAGCGGGAATGCTTTCTTTGAATTATTTTATTGCTGAAAGTATTATTTATTACCTGTTCGGCACGTAGAAGCTTTTTATGATTTGTGGGTCTAGACTTTCTTTAACTTTTGAATAGCTTCTCGAAAAGTGAGCGTATTTCTTCCTTGGTTAAATAGATAATAGTTCCCAGGAGACAATTTTAAATAAAATTTCACTTCGTGTTATATTTTTGAATCGGTCTTTTTCACTTTTATGAAGCTTTGAACAAATGATGGTCTGTTCGACTTTTTTTTAATTATTAAAATTTTAAATTCTTAGATGCAAGTTTAAGCAAATTTATTGAAAACCTTAGTTTAAATAATTACGTCGGGATCGGGATCAGCTTTAGCCTTATTTAGCTTTTTATTTTTGTCTTGTTTTGGCAAAATTTTATGAAATACCTTCTAATTAAATTGACTTTCAGTTTATCTGAACTTATAAATAGTGAGGATAAACCCTTAGACGTTATGATAAAGGATGTTTATTTATGTAAATTGATATTTTTTTGGTGAGATCGGTGTTTTATATCTGACTACCGAAAGAAAATTTTAAAGTGCAGATATTATCTTGGCCAGATCATGTAAGGATTATGGAAATTAGTGTCTGAGGTAGTCTTTTGAGGCAATAATCACAAAGATATGAGTAATGTCGTCCAGTCAGTGTACGTATTTGTCAGTAATAGTGAGCTATCATATCCATACTTCTGAAATTCGACTTCGAAGGTTCTAGACCAAAAATAACCCTAATTTTGGGAGTTAATTAAAGAGAGGCTGGTGGCTTAATTATGTAACTCAAAGACAAATGAAATACATTCAAGAAACATAGACTTACTCATTGATATCTAAGAAAGATTGGTAGAAATTATAAATTATTAGAAATATGGTATTGACATGTGCACAAAGGGTTAATAAACGAATAAATAAATATGTCACTACACAAGAAATTTCTTTGTCACTTTTAATACTTACGAAGCAATTTGTCACTGCTAATGCAATCTGTCTACCACGAGGTAAAGTGATGCATATTATGTCGCAAGATGGTTTATTCACGAAAATCCCAGACATTTTGCAAGAGACTGGTCTATTGGGATTGCTGTGTCTCAAAAAAACCTTTTATTTTAACGATGATAAGAATTTATGTTGATGACCTGATGATTACGCTTTGCATGATTCTTTAATACCTATATTTAGGTGTTGCATTAGAAGTAAAACTACCATTCGTTCTATACAAACTAAGTTGTGATTGGGAAAAAACTCGATATAGCCTGAAATTTATAGGTACGTAAAGCGTTGTTTAGTGTCCAAAAATCCGGACATTTGGAAACATCCTAGAAAACTGACTTTTCCAACTATCCCGTGACCCACAACGACCCGAAACTTATCAATAATCTCTATTTTATTTAAAGTCACAGTTAGATACAAGCAACGCTTTTTAGCGGCTTTTAAGCATTCTTGTCAGAATAAATGGTAGTACCTACCTATGTGTTTAGTTTATTAATTCAATAATTTTATTAGCGTTGAAAATATCTTTTTTCTTTTAAAGTTCAACTTTCATACTTATTTCGTAGAAGCACTAGTTTTCCAAGATACAGGTTTTTACCAAGTATGGAAGCCAGAAATTCGTATAATTTAAATAAGAAATGGTTCCTGTATTAGGCTTAAACTATTCAGTTCAAATAAACTTTGCAGTTAAAATAAAATCAAAAGAGTGTTTGATAGCTATAGACAACTTTAAGATTACCTACTAAGATGTTGGTAATGCAGGAAAATAAAATACCCGTGCTAGCCCCAGGTGAACTAACGTAGATGGACCACGGGATACTCCCGGAATGTAATCATTGAAAATATTTAAGACCATTTCTTGAATACAATTTGAATCAAACTCAAAACCCATTTCCACAGAGTACAGAAATTCTTAGGCGGCTGCTGCTAGACGTAATTGTCTTATAGCGACATCTATCTGGCCACTTATGAATATAAAACTGACATAATATCCTACATCAAGATGTTAAAGTAGTCCAACAAACACAACACGCGTCCGGTCTAAGGATCCTCCCTAATCCATGTCTTTCGTTCCATACACACCATGTATAACAGAGAATAATCAAATATGTATTACCCATTACCCAAAGAAACGGATGTTCTGTATTATTTTCAACAATACTTACTATATTTTTAAAGTCATATTTAAGTCATCATAATTATGAGTTTTTTTTTTAGGGTAATCCTTTAAATGTATTCCATTAAGTTAAATCCCCCAGTCAGGCTTTGCTAAGGGTACCCCTTGTGGCTAGAAGCGTCAAAATTGACAGTGACAGTTAAAATGGAAGTGACATCTCTAACCACATTCCGCGATCTGTGGCCATTTCGCTATCGCTCCCCGCGAGTCAAAATCACGTCACGTTTTGACTGATTTACGACGAAAAACCAGTGAATAACGTCCATTGCGTAGCGTGCAGTAAGAGCTTATCACGAAGACGTACCAAGACGGAGATGTTCCCATAAATCGTTTAATTTATCAAGGCAAGTGTAAAGTGACCCGAGATAGGTTGAAGACTACTGATGACGTGCCGGTGAGCAATTGAGTTAGTGATACAAACGGTTACTTGATTTATAGTGGGGTGCGTTATAAAATGGATCGTAAGACGTTCAGAGCAAGGCAAAACTTCTGTTACACATTGAATCATTACGGTGTAGACTGTGTAGAGCTATGATTGTGTTAACGAACTTGTGAATGTATGAATTGGGGTTTTGAATTGTTTCTTAACAAGAAACATCCACCTTTAACTGGCCTGTTGGGCTAGTAGTTAGTGACTTTGACTGCTATGCCGGAGGTCGTGGGTTCGATTCCCACCCGGGACAAATGTTTGTGTGTTGTGCACGATAGCGTAGCGTCACACGCTCCCTCGCCACCCCCACCGCTCCCGTTGTGCAGTACTGTCGTAATTGAATTAATTGAAAGTAAATGAGTATAAAAAAAGTTTATTTGGGAACGTTATTCGTATTCACGAGTACAATCACGTGTTTAAGTATCGGTCACTAATTACCAGTTACCCTATATATAAAATAACATGCCATGACGTGTGTATTCCAAGTGAGTAAATTATTGAGAATAATCATTTAGTCAGACTAGATCTCAAAATAGATTTCCAATTATGTACTTATTTTTCATTCGACTGGATAATGTTTATCGACACAAGTGGCGATAAACTATTTTGACATTTAAAACGAGTTCAAAATTTCATTAACTAGGTGATATTACTTTTGAACGCAGTCAGGTAAAAAGCCTTGTTGACCTTTACATTATTGAATATTTTCTCCTCATGTTTATTGTAGACTAGTAATTGCACGCTACTTCATTCTTCTCCGCGTGGTACTCTTTTTAACATCAGCTATCTCCCAGTATACCTAAGTTTTGTCGAAATCGGTACAGCATTTGCGGAGATTATCCCAAACACCAGACGGACATAATATGACCACAGTCTAAAAACCTACAGTCGTCCGACGAAGCCGTCTAGACAGGGCAATCGTGCGGAGTGTGAGGGGCGAGTCGCGGGAAAGCCGTTCCCGAACTGCTAACAGAACGATGCTCGTAGTAAGGGAAGTATTATTCAGGACTATTATTCTAACGCGTGTAGACGTTGTCGGCATTTTTCCAGAGATCAAAGGCGTCGTCCAACTGTATTAATATTTATACTGTGATATGACGTTGTATAGGCAAATATTGACAGAAAAAGGTTTTTTGTTATGTATTTTTATATGCATTTAGTAAAAACTGTCTAACTGCCTTTTACCGACTGACGCCTGACCGCCACAACTCAGTAACTGAGTAGCACGATACCCCTTGGTTAAATTGGTTTTCAGACTTTCGGGCTTCTTACTACCCATAACTACTATCAAATACCTATAAATGACAGCTGGGACAATCAGCTTAACGTGCTTGCCGAGGCACGGAAAAGTGTTGATATGAAAGGTCACCCATCCACGAAGTAACCTATCACCCGTTCCTTGTAGATGTTCCACACATTCGCACGAAGCGCTTTGCCTGTTCCTTCATTATGCGCACAGACAAGGAGTGGAATTCCCTGCCTGCATCGGTGTTTCCGAGTTCATATGACCCCAATCTGCTTAAGTCGCGGGTTAAAAGGCTTCTTTTGGGTAAGCTCGTTCCATCGTCGACCTCATCTCTGACCGCAGGACAAGATCGAGGTCAAGAGTAGACCCATTATAAATACAGGGTTATTTGTAAAACACTAACAACCTCGCAGGAGTAGATTACTAACATCATAAACAACAACATTTGTTCTACAACTTTTTCAAGAACAGACAAAAAAAAATTAACTCTCCATACAAACCTCGATCAACTGTTCGGATATATGTATGGAGAGTTGTTTTTTTTTTTTAATCTACTCCAGCGAGGTTGTTGGTGTTTTGCATATACAACCCAGTATAAAAAAATAAAAATTAACCCGTGAGGTTATTATTGAGCCACAAGGTCCTAATTTATAGGAATCTACATTCTACAAGTATACATAGATGTAAAGATGGCACTTCTAGTATTTATTTGTAGCTATTATCGTTCTGAAGAATATCACTGAACTGTACCTTAAAGTCAAGTGATAAAATAAACCACAAACACAATCTCAAAGTAAACTCCCTCTTCCCCTCGGACTCTGTGCAGTGCAGACGTGTCTACACAAATACTCCGTATTTTTAAAATAATTCATTTAATTAAATCAAAATATTCGTAAAATAGTAACCGAATAAATCAAGTGAAGTACCAGGAGCGCATAACATCGTGGATACTAAGCACCCGGCGAGCGAGAACACCCAGCGCAGGACAAAGACAGATATACTTTACGTGAGTAGTCTTCAACTGTGACAGAATAGCTTACGCTCAAGGTCACATGCCCTTACCGCTGCGCCTACGCAAGTTGCTCCCTCACGTACCTAACGCTACAGCTAGCGGCGGCGCGCAGTGACTCACATCTCTAGCCAGAATAAGATAACCTCGCTGCCCGCGGTCGATAAACTGCTACACGCTCACGGCTACGCTTCGGGGGTGAGCAGCGCACTGCTTGTGTTGTGTTTTGCTCCACAAAAGAACGTATTGCTTTATATCTAATATGAATTCGCTTATGAACAAATCATTATCGGATACGGAAATTAGCAGTGCGGGTATGGATAAAACACCACCAAACTTTGTATCTCAGCGTGCTAAAAGGAGCAGGGAGTACATGGAGGTTTCTATTGGGCAACAACTGGACGATTTTAAAGAGGAAATGAAAAAAATGTTATCGACCTTCACTGAAAAACAAGGGAAAGATATAAAAATCATGAATACAACATTGCAGGAGATTCAACAATCTAATATAAATATAGAAAGTTCTATAACTTTTCTTACTGCACAGAATGAGGAGTTACGAGAGAAAATTGCCCAGCTTGAAAGACAGACTAGAGAAGATAATACATATATCACTATCTTAGAAAATAAAGTTGAAGACCTGCAAACGGGAAGCCGCAAAAGTAATCTGGTGGTTAAAAACGTACCTAGAAAAAAAGGTGAAACTAAAGAAGATCTTATTGAAATGACCATGTGTCTTTTCCGAAACATGGAGTGCAGTATTAAAAAATACGACATAAAAGACATTTATAGAGTACGCGGAAAATCAGCAGAGAAACAGAACGCGCCTATTGTCGTAGAAACGGGCTCCACGATCTTGAAGACTGAAATTCTGAAAATGGCAAAGACATTTAACATAAAGCATAAATACAAATTATCGTGTAAACATATGGGTTTTAAAACTCAAGAAGATACTCCAGTATTTATATCGGAACATCTGACCGCTAAAGGTTCCCGTCTCCACTTCCTGGCTCGTGAACTTACCAAGTCTGGAACCTACAAGTTTTGCTGGACAGCCTACGGCAAAGTCTACGTTAAGAAGCTTTTTTGTTAATGTCATAAATACACATAATCACTCAGTACACAAACAAATCATGTCAAAACACTCAAACACACAAACTCATAGCACATACATACAAAATACACACCCATTCTTTTACTCAAACACTGGAACTTTCACAACAAAAACATATTCCTCACTCAAAACTCATATTACAATCATTATTGCAGTAAGCAGTAAGCAGTTTTCCACTGTCTAAATGTATTGAAATATATACTTTCTTGATACAACTATTCATCCTAGATTCAGTCTTTTTTAATGGATAACATTTTACACACTGTATCTGAGTTAGACAACATTGAAATTGCTCGTTCTGTCACTTGCGATTATTCCGAACTCCACGATCACGTCATAATTAACAAAAATGACCTTACTATCATATCTCAAAACATAAGAAGTATATATCGTAACTTTGACGATTTCATTATCAATTTGTCTACACTTAATCTCGAACTAGATATCATTATCCTGACAGAATGTAGATTAAGTTCTAACAAACCTATACCGCAAATAAACAATTACCACTCTTATATGACAACTCGACAACTTAACCAGAACGATGGGGTGGTTGTATATGTAAAATGTTCTATAAAGCACAAAGTTGAGGAAATACAGCTCGACCAAGCGTCCTGTCTACGGCAAGATGTCCTGGGTTGTAATGTGTATTGTATATACCGCTCACCTTCAAATTCTAACATTGAGGTATTCACTGACTCCCTTAGCGCACAGCTTAACATGAAATCGTCACATAAAAACACTATTATAGCTGGTGATATAAACATCAATATCATTGCTAGAGAGCCTGAATCATCCCAAGATCGTAAAAATAGAGTTGGTTACCTAAATATGCTATCTCATTTTGGTATACTGCCTGGACATACACTTGCCACCAGGGAACAAAACTGTCTTGACCACTTTATGTTAAATATAAACAAAAAGAAGTTCTCTGCATCTATTGCTGTCTTATACTCAGCTATCACTGACCATCACACCACATTCCTATCTCTAGCAAAATTAAAAAATAATTACGCGGCAAATAGAAATACGACTACACTAAATTACGAGCAAGCTCTGAAAGATCTAAAGGAAAAGAAATTATCTGATCTATTATTTTGTGATGACCCAGACTTATTAATTATTAGCTTTATAAATATCTTAACCTCGATTATACATGAGAATTCGATCACGAAAAAAATTCCGAGTAGTAAACGGATCATCAAACCATGGATCACTATGGGTATACTACGCTGTATTAAGAACCGAAATCATCTACAAAAACAGAGTCGCATTGACCCCTACAATGAAATACTAAAAATTACGTACACTAGATACAGGAATTACTGCAATATGCTTATAAAAAAATTAAAAAGAAAATATGAACGAGACTTACTTGCCAAATCTGTAACTAATAATAAAATACTATGGAAAAACATTAAAAATATAACTTACTCTGATAAAATAAAAAGTCAAAACTTAGATTTATTAAATATAAAACCCACCTCTCATGACTCGATAAATTATATTAATGATTACTTCGCTAACATTGGAAAACAGCTAGCCTGTCAAATTCACACAACTTTAAATAATGTCCATTCTCCTGTTCTCTCAGATACATCTCCGCTAAACACTTTCGTACTAATTGACACTGACGAATCTGAAGTGGACGTTATATTGATGAATTTAAAATCTGACAGTGCCCCGGGCTGGGACAACATTTCAACTAAATTCTTAAAGTCTGTAAGAAAGGAAGTAGTTCCTGTAATAACTCACCTTGCAAATCTGTGTCTCCAGCAAGGCGTCTTCCCGGCTGCCCTAAAGCAATCGATAATAACCCCAGTATACAAGGGGGGGGACAGAGACGATGTCAATAATTATAGACCTATCTCGGTCTTACCAGCCATATCAAAAGTTCTGGAAAAGATTATTAATTGTAGACTAATTAAATTTTTAAACAAATTCAACTTACTATCTCCTTCACAATTTGGCTTCAGACAGGCTGTAAGTACCGAAGATGCTGTAACTGCATTAACTTCTCATATAATTCAGCATCTTGACATGGGGAAAAAGTGCCTATCCATTTTCCTCGACCTCAAAAAAGCTTTTGACACCGTCTCTGTCCCTATCCTAATAAACAAATTACAAAAATCTGGAATAAGAGGTACTGCACTCAGCCTGCTCAGGGATTACCTCTCTAACAGAAAGCAAAAAGTTAAGATAGGACAATACACTAGCGAAAATGCAGAGGTAACATACGGCGTACCACAGGGTAGTGTTTTGGGTCCTACCTTGTTTTTAATGTACATCAATGATCTGTGCAATATTAAATTAACAAATGCCAGGGTATTTGCATACGCCGATGATACTGCTATTGTATTTGCTGGTGATTCTTGGCGAGATGTTAAGCTGAGTGCAGAGGTAGGTATTGCCCACGTAGCTGAATGGCTGAAAAATAATTTACTAACATTAAACACCAACAAGACTAACTACATATGTTTTAGTGTTAGTAACCGAACACAGCCCAATGATGACCTCAATTTGAGGGTACACACATGCGGAGATTTAAACAGGATAAGCTGTAATTGTGCAAGTCTAAATAAAGTCTCTAAGACGAAATACTTGGGCGTCATGGTTGACCAGATTCTGTCTTGGTATCCTCACCTTGAGCAAGTGATTGCCAGGGTCAGAAAGCTTACTTGGATATTTAAAACATTAAGACACGTGGCCCCGACTAAAATGTTTAGGAGTAATAAACGACCTAGAAATCTCCTGAATGAAATCTATTTTGCTCTAGCACAGTCCGTCCTAATGTATTGTATCCCCATTTGGGGTGGCGCAGCTAAAACTAGATTTTTGGACGTGGAACGTGCACAACGGGCACTTATAAAGGTTATGTATTTTAAAAATAAAAGACACTCTACTGAAAACCTATACGAAATCAGCAATTTACTCTCAGTCAGAAAACTGTATATAACCCAAACGGTTCTAAAAAAACATAAAACCCTCCCTTATGATATGAATAAAAAGCACAAAAGGAGAAAGGATATCATTGCAGTAGTTCCCCCATGTAGAACCAAATCTTGTAGCAGACAATTTCACCACCTCTCAGCACAAATATACAACAGGATTAATAAAAACACATATATACACAATAAAAACAATCACGACTGTAAACAAGTTGTATCAAACTGGACCAAGTCTCTTAGTTATGAGGATACGGAAGCTCTTCTGGTTTATCATGAGTAATATAATCACACACCATAACGATAAAAACCTTACTGTACTCTAAACACTACACTACTCTACACCACACTACACTACACTACACCACACTACACCACACCACACCACACCGCACCATATACCACACCGCACATCACATGTAACCGCACTACATCTTACACACGCGCCACGCCTAACTAAAGCACACAACGATTCACGTGATACATACTCAAGATGCAAGAATTATAAAAAACAATAATATACTTACTGTAACTCAAATTATGTTACATTAATTTTGTCTAAGATATGGAAGAGCGGAGTCTCCTAACACAGGCATTGTTTGCCTAAAAGGGGGCTCCAAACACAAATCATTGTATATGATGCATCTTGTTTAAATAAAAATATTTTTCATTTTTTCATTTTTTTTTTTTCATTCGAAAACATTCGATGTCAAAAGCGAACAAATCGATTCAGAATTCGATTTAAATATGCAATTTGTTCAATCTGCTGTATCGAAATCGACGAATATTATTTCAGGCAACATATTTTTAACTGATGTGCTCAATGGCTGGAAAAATATTGGTGTTGGTAACTCTACTGTGAATAAAAAAATAACGGATTTAATGGCTTCCACGTAAACTGTTGCAACTTATTTGTGTTATTTTACAAAAAATATGTCACAGAGAGGGAAAAAAATAGTTAAATTATTTTTATAATGAATTAGGTTGTATTTTTCGTGAATTTAAGTTGAATTAATTGATAATAGCATTTTAGATTGTGCATTGTTTACAAAGACACAAAAAAGGTCCACATCCCCGGTTCGTGAAATAAAAACACTAGGAAGTGGCGAAGGGCGGGCGTTTTGGGGGACTGTCTTATGTAATTTTTTACGTTCAAAAAGTGCTGATCCTCAGCCTAATTTGAATAAATGGCTTTTGATTTTGATTTTGATTTTACATATGTAAACACTTAGTTCCTGCAACTCACGGACTAACAATGATTCCTGCTTAGGCATACGTAACTAGTAATAGCTGAAAGCATTTATCGTAATTAAACCAAAAATTAAATAAATTAAAAACCATTTAGTCAAGTACAAGCAAGTACAATTAACTACCATTTTTTATTCTGAAACTAATATGCTAATGATTAGCACATCTATACTTCTATACGAATAATAGCGATATAACAGCCGCATGGGTCGATCGAAGGTTAAGCTACGCTTGACGAGGTCGGTCCGTGGATGGGTGACCATTTATTACATACCAAGACTCCTCCGTGCCTCGGAAAGCACGTTAAGCCGTTGGTCCCGGCTGTCATTTGTAGATCTTTGACAGTCGTTACTCGTAGTCAGAAGCCCGAAAGTCTGACAACCAGTTTAACCAAGGGGTATCATGTTACCCAGTTACTGGGTTGTGGAGGTCAGACAGGCAGTCGCTCCATGTAAAACACTGGTATTCAGCTGCATCCGGTTAAACTGGAAGCCGACCCCAACATAGTTGGGAAAAGGCTAGGCAGATGATGACTTCTATACGAATAATAAAAAGAAGAAAAAAATGTATTTTTGAATGTAAAAAATAAACTTAAAAACTGCTAGACTGATTTGAAATATTTTGTTATCGGTGGAAAGGTTCACTGTCCTCGAGTGGCAATAGGATACTTTTAATCCCTATTCGAGTATTAGCGTCCGCTAGTTAATTATTAATCCAAGTATTTAAATTATAGGTGATAATTAACTAAGCCCAAATGAGTCTCCCCAATTCTAATCTTTCGCAAATTAATAATACTCAAGATCTTGTTATATAAAGTAAATTATATCTAGAGGCATCAAATGATTACGAAACAATTTAGAACACGAATAAAGATGTAAGGACCAAGTTCTCTTGGTGAAATATAGCACGTATCTTTCACAGTACGGGCGACAGCAAAAGAATGGGCCTAAATAAAACAGGGATGGGGTAATAAAAGTCAGGTGAAGCCTGAATTCCCCCGGCAATGTTGCCATGTACCAAGACTTGTTGGTGGAGTTGAAAATTTAATAACCATCTTATGTTGGAGATTGGTTCACGAATGAAATGAAAGAGATTTTTTGCTGTAAACAAAGTGGGCTGTAATACTGTTAGAATTTATTGTGACCCGCTTCATAATCTATCTTTTTATTATTCTCTTAATACAGTTGTTTGTTGCGGATCTTGTTTATAGAGGTATTGTTAATACACTGACTACCGTAAAACGGGGTGGATAGAAACAAAAGGGTGAATAGAAACAAAACTTCGAGAAGGATGTTTACGCAAGTTTAATATTGTTTGATACTACCAAGGTGTCGAAACTATTTATCTCAATTATTTAAAAGCATTATAGTCCTCGTATGTAACAAACAACTTTTAACTTACATGAATATTCTCCTCCATGTTTTGTTTCTATTCACCCTTGAGTTTCTATTCACCCCGTTTTACCCGGTACTGTAATAAATGTTGAATAGGTCATTATTATTATTTTATGTTTATATTGTTTATTGAGCATGTATGTATTTTCTGGTGTATTTTGCTACTAAGGGTTAATATGGGTTTGCTGCGAGGTGGAAAAGTACCTGAAATAAAAGTTTTTTTTTAATCGCTTAGTCAAGAACAAGCTTTCTGTTTCTATAATACGTTAAACTATTTAAGAACTTTTAGATGTAGTTATTTTGAGCTTATTTTATAGATGAAAACATAACATCACGCCTGTTATGCCCGAAGGATTAGACAGAGGTGTACTTGTAGTAAACTTAAATTTCTCCAGTTATGTTAAAGTACACGTCATTGGGGGCGAGCGTATTGCCATCAATCGGGCACAAATCCAGAGCCTGGGCTGCTACTGAGAAATTGCAGATAGAAAAACTCAATAAACAACACTTTCTTTTTTTAAATTTTCTTTTCTAAATCTTTTTAAGTTCTTTTATTTATTTATTTTACATTTTGCCTGGCAGTTTGAGTTCTTTATGGGACCAACCCAAATGTTCTTTCTTTGGTATTGTTCGTCAGCACGTGGAGCTCCTCAAGTTACGAGTTGAGCTCACGATTACTGGCAAATGTTTGCACTGACTGATCTGGTCACCTCATTCTGTGTGGTTCTTTCCTCAAAAGACGATCTCAGACACTAATCTGCATGGATCTTACATGATTTGACCAAGATAATGTCCGGTGTTTCTTCTCAGAGTAGTCAGGTGAAAAGACGTCTAAAAGTGTTTGTGAAAAACTATTTACAAAAATAAATACCATTGATCATCATTTATCATTTGCCCGACCCAGGGATCGGACCCGGGACCTTATGTTCAGCAGTAGCGCTTGCGACCACTAGACCAGCGTTGACGTCTATGGATGAAAATAGATTATAATTGGATAGTTACGTTCGTTTGCTTGGTAAAGCAAATAAGACATGTTTAACTACAAACCTTCGAAGTTTAAATACTAGTTGAGCGTTATTATTAGTACCGAGTTATTTGAAGGTGTTTTACTATGTTATCAACCAGTGTTTGTGCGTCTAAGTTGTATATTATCATAGATATAATTAGATTTCTATGTATATTATTAAAGGAAAAACTTTTTAAAACACGTTAGGTATTTTTAAGAAGAAAAAAAAAACTATTGGACTCACGAGCCTACTTTCGTTACCGTAACCGACACATCTGTTTGAATTAAATTAACGATTTAAGCATTAAATTTAATTTTTTTATTTCCTAATAATAACTTTTCACTTCTGTTCTGTCGGTACTAAAGTCAAAGTCAAAGTCAAATCATTTATTTCAATTAGGCCATTTAAAAGGCACTTTTGAACGTTAAACTTACAAGTTAAATAAAATTTAATGATTCTAGTTGCCCCTTCCAAAAGGTAGTTTTACTCCCGGAGTAACACTGTTTTGCGAATTTAATTATAGTGAAATGTGATTAAAAAAATGTAATCAATTTAAGAACAGTAGGTACAATAGATTTATTTGACATATGTAGTTATGCTCCATCCGATTAGGTAGTTAACAAAAGGTAAACAATTTTGACATGTATTTTTAGTTAATAACGCAGTTTAAAAATAAAATGCAGCTGAAAACAAATTTAGATACAACAAAAACGATTACATGATCAATTAAACAATTTGTTTAAACAGTATTTGTATTTAATTAATAAGCGTTTATGTAAAAAGACTTGTCTAGATTGTTTACCTTTAGTTAACTACCTACTCGGATGGAGTATAGGTTAACTCATGCTCTATAGAAATAAATCCACACTAATATTATTGAGGATTTGGTAAGTTTGTAAAGTAATCTCCGAAACTATTTACCGGATTTCAAAATCTTTCGCTAATGGAAAGCTATATTTTTGACAAGTGCGTTCGGTATATATATTTAGTACTACATGCAAACCAAGCCGCCGTTTACGTTCATATGTAGTCATACACACACGCCGGTTGCAAGTTCAACGCACCTGACCTTTCTGAAGGACATCACTAACAATCTATGTGTATGTTCTTTTAGGGAGTTCCCTACCGGCGTTTCCACTTATCCGCCTCATAAATACCTTTTGACAGGCCTGTTGGTCTAGTAGTTACTTTAGTGGCCCTGAATGCTATGCCGGAGGTCTTGGGGTCGATTCCCACCTTAGACAAATGCTTGTGTTATGAGCACGATGTTCTGTGTCTGGGTGTAATTAGAAATTTTACAAGTATGATTATCAGTTGTTAAGTACTCATAGCACACGCTTTGCATAGTTCGGGACTAGATGGAGTTGTGTGAAAGTTGGTGGAATATTTATTATTGTTGTTTATTTGGTTAGTCGCCTTTAACTCATTAGGCTCCGCGTGGACACCGGTGTCCGCAAACAATAGTAATTTAATTGTGTCTGGATTGCGGTAATTGACTAGTTAATCTATCCTCTTAACCCTTAATTACTCGCGTCCATATAGTTACACTTACGCTCGCGTGGGGAATATATAACCCCAATTTTAAAGGTACAATAAAACAAATTTTTAATGATATACTTTTATTTTTATTATAAAAATTTAAAAAAGACAGCATTGTTCTAAATTGTAATAGTATCCATAATCAACATTGTTATAAACTTTTAAAGATATGAAACTTTAATTTTAGGAACTTTTTAATCAATACATTTATTACTTAACTTAGTGGAATGGTCGTGACAAACTTGCTGGTGGCATTTGGCACACATTAATCTCATTTTTTTATCCTTCGACCTTAGACAGATATGGCACCTTTTATAAGTTGTCGATGGACCACTTCTGGAAGTGGGGCTAGGATCCTGAACTTGAGCGTCTCTTTTTAGCCGTTTCTGTATGGCCCTAGGCAGTTGTGGTACAGTTGCTCGAGTTTGTTGGCGAGCCTTCTCCAAATCAACTGCAAGATGCTTCAAAACTCCCTTCTTGATATTCCGTGGTGTATTTTATTTCTATAAATGGCATATGCATTGATACCAACAACGTTGAGAAGATGATAAAATATAACCATAGGCCATCTCTTTGTACGTCTGCCGACGTTATAGTTAGCACACATTTGGTCGTTGGTATCTACGCCACCTTTCGTGCGATTATAGTACAAAATAATTTCTAGTTTCTCCTTTTCACTTTCGACTATTTTACTGTCATGATGCATTGACGAAATTAGCAGTACAGCTTTAGATTTTTTGGAACGTAAGAGCAAAGTGTTACGTCTTCTTTTAAACCAAACAGACTGGAATGCTCAGCTCGTTTGAAATTTCCGGCTTATTCTTGCGAATAGTTCCAACCATAGTAAGCTGGTGATCTTTTAGAAGCGTATTTGTAAGAGGGACGCTAGTGAACCAGTTGTTCATCGTAACGTTTCGACCAGTACCCCAGATGGGTTCTGTCATGCGCTTTACCAAACTTACTGTATGATTAGGCATTCGATATGGACCCTCAGGTTGTACTCCAGCATAAGAAAACAAAGATAAGCAAAAAAACGAACCATATAGTATTTGTACTGCACATTTAAAAATAAAAATAAAAATACTCGCTCGTCCATAAAAAGTTGCACGAATACTCGCGTGGGGCACTATATACCCCAGACGCGATCTCCTGACAGAACCACACGACACAGAGCTACTAAGCTACTAAGAACGGCATGGAGGTAACTTTAAAAATGGCGGAGATACGTCGCTTCAAATACGCCGTGGGGTTAAATATACCCCACGCGAGTAATTAAGGGTTAACGTGACCCAACCATATTAGCATACTCTTTCAAAAATTTGGTCCCTATTTATCTTCTTTTTTTTAACCGTAAAGTTGCTCTATCACATCATTCTTCAATCAAGGTAGTGGGCATCTGGAAATAATTACAAGCATAGCCTTCGAAACATAACCTGCACCTGTGGTTTAGGATCACAAAATCTAAAACAATTTTTAAGTAAAATAGCTAAATGACTCCTTTTACCCACAAAATTACCCATCTAAAAACCGACCCAGTACCACGTTCCATATTTCATAAATAGCCGAGTCTATAAGAAATAGCACCGTTCAATTTTACAAAATATCTCTAGCTTATATTCAGAAAATGGTTGTAGTTTATAGGCACCGGGACCTTAATTGACGATGAAGGGATCCGACCCCAAGATCACAAGATAGCTGCCTCGAATATAAAGTGGGTTTCAGTTATCTACAGAAGGATATTTTGTACCTATGTAAAAGCAATATATTAATGACACGTAGCAGAAATTGATTTTTATATTAGGTCTTGTTAGAAGAGCGTATTACCGCCACTAGTGCAAATAATTCTGACTATACAGGCTGGTATAAATCAATGGGCATTGAAGGTAAACAACTTTTCAATCTCAAGATAGATTATTTTACTGATTCGTAATCAAAAAGAATAACTTACCAAAACTGGAAATCATAACGTACTTATACTTAAAATATTATTATGCACATTTTTGACCAGAATATAAATATTATTATGAATCATGGATATCAGTTTATTTGATAAATATGGTAATTGTGTTTGCGATAAATAATGAAGAGGACATTAATTAGGGATAAAATAGGGTAGGGTAGTAGGGTATGGTCCAAAGAACAACTCTTTAATTTTATACCACCACATGTTTAACCCATACTCAAACAAATAAATGATTTGTATTTGTATTTGTATTTGAAATATTTCTGTTATAGATACTTATTTTTTGCAGATGCATGCTTAAAACTGTACTGCACTCTTTTACTAAAATCAGAACATGGTATATTTGGAAGATACACACTGGTTGGTTGTTTTGTGTAAGTGGGTTATTAACAAGTTGATAATTAAATTGAGAAAATTGTCCGCGTGTGGAGGTCGATAGGCAGTCGGTTTATATAAAATACTGGTATTCAGAGCTGTATCTGGTTAGCCTGAAAGCAGACCCATATTTGGAAAAGGGCTAATAATTATATTGCGTATAATGATGGACCTTATGTGAATAAGGTCCATCATAATAACATAATACTGGCTGGCCAGTACCGCGATTTAAATATGGCCCATCGTAATAACAGCTTTTGAAACTTTTGAGAAACTTAGTATGTGTAAGTTTCAGAAGAGATATTTCCCTTTTGTCGTGAAGCAAACATGAAAAGAGAACCTTTTAGAGACGAAAGGCTAGGTAGATGATAACGAATTAAATAAGGAAAATTCCCTGGTATTTAAAATACTTAACAAGTAAACAACATTACGAAACAGAGTATTCAACGCTGTCTACGTAAATTCTTCACGCCCGCGCCAGAGGCGGACAACTACATTTTCTTTTTTAAACAACAATTTTCTAAGAATGCCCCTGATGGACGGGCTCATTATCTGAATGCCGTAAAAATACTACACCTCGGGGGGAATTCTTTGTAGAAAATTTGCATTAAATGAACATGATACTTTACCGTTCTGAAAAAAAAAATAGATTGTAACCTTGGGGACGTGGAAACGAATTTAGGGGTATGAAAAACAGGGTGTAATTTAGAAAGACAGAAATGCTGGATACACGCACAGAGCGCAAAGCGTAAAGTTCCGCATCCCCCATAGAAAAGAAAGGATCCTTCGATCAGACAGGTGTTGTATCTGTTGGCTACTACTGTACGACGCGACTATTGTTATCTGGATTTTGTGTAAACAATCTTCTTGTGCAATCGTGCGGATAATTTTAACATCGCGATGTAGGATATGTCAGTTTTATTTCGTTTGTAGCGAGGTAGATGTCGCTTTATTATTATTATTTAGCCCAAATTGTCCCACTGCTGGGCAAAGGCCTCCCTCCATTCCTTCCATCGGTCGCTATTCTGCGCCACCTCTCTCCAATTCTCAAGGAAGACATCCAGGTCGTCCCGCCATGTCCTTCGTGGTCTGCCGCGGCCCCGTGTCACTGTAGGGCACCAATTCTGGGTTTTACGAGCCCATCGCTCGTTCGGCATGCGGCAGACATGTCCTGCCCAGTCCCATTTAAGTTCAGCAGCCTTTCGTGCACAGTCGACTATTTGTGTTTTGGAGCGCAGTGCGGTGTTTCGAACGCTTTTCTTTCGTCGCTTCATGTTAATAAAACTCTCAACCCCAGAGAGTAGAGAGTTGCGTCTATTGTTTCTCATTCAATATTGATTTAAAAAGAAAAATAATATGCGAAAGTACCTTTACTATTATAGTGGTCAGGAAATGTTTTTGTAGTTAATTAACTAGTTACTACACCAACCCATTGTTCTGTAACAACTTGAAAAAAAAAACAAAACTCATAAAAAAAGAATTCATAATGGAATCGGTTCGTTATTTCATTACGTGGAACTTTTCCCCTCACTGAATTGAAAAATAAGAAACTTCATTTGTACTCGTGCTGGAAACAGAATGAATATTGAAAAATCTAATATGTGTGAGATACTGGAATAATATCAGACGATATGGATAAGCGGTTTAATTCTTCGAGCGTACAATATATTTTATTTACTGAAAGTTTAATCTATCAAACGCTGCTTGCAATACAATAGAAGTGCGAGACGTCAAATGATAAAGTATATATGTATATACATGTCGTGGAAAGCGATATTCTTGAATAACAAGTTGTGAAGTTGATTAACTTAGTACGGAGATGGTGACCAGCGTGACGTTACTTGCCATTTGAAATGGTGCGAATGTGTTTTCGGTAATGTCACGTGGCCAGAGTCATGCTGGTGTGTGGGAGCTGGGCAGAGCTCAGATTGATTAGGCACCAACGAAGACACACATCCAGTACGAAACTGTCAATTACCTATTTGAGTGACGTTTTGTGATTACGATTGTTAAGTGACGTTATTACTGCAATGGAGCAATCTCTTCATAACGTAGAATAACAATTATTCTACGTTATGAACTCAGTACCACGAAACCCCCATCCCTGTCAGCTCATCGCTCAGCCATCGCTGACGTCGAATATACATTTAAGAATAAAACACAGTGAGGAAACTTACGTAACCGTTAGTCCCGGCTATCATTCGTAGATATTAGTCAACCGTTATTGGTAGCTAGAAGCCTGAAAGTATGACCACCAGTTTAACCAAGGGGTGTCGTGTTGCCCAGTAACGGGGTTGTGGTGGTCGGACAGGCAGCTGCATCCAGTTAAACTAGAAGTTGACCCCAACATACTTAAGAAAAGGCTAGGCTATTAAAAGTGTACTTTTTTGCCAAATCACAATAGGTAATAATAATAAAAAAAATACAAAAAAATGAAAAATTAATACGAATGGACACAAACCAATAGAGGTTTGTCGGTTTGTTAGTTACAAGTTTAAAGGTTAGTTGTCATTTTATCTTGCGCGTATGTGTCCGTGGAATTATAGCGAGCATTGATCACCACGCATGCTCGAGGTGGGTTAGCGATTTCAAACTTATATTAACTATAAGCCCAGGTTTCCTCACAGTGTGCAATACACAAGTTCTGCGGTATTTATTGTTTTTCTTTAAATATCATCGAACTGAGAATGGGATAATTTTTCGAATTGAGAATGGGATAATTTTTGGCCTCGCACAGATCTTTTGCTTTTTATTTTTTAAATGTTATGTGCTTTTGTTGAAAATGATTTATCTTTCTTTTTTTTAACCGACTTCAGGAGGAGGTTCTCAATTCGGTCGTGAACATTTTTGTTCATGAATGAAAAAAATCTTTTTGATTCCATAGAAATCTGTTTATTTGTTTGATTGTAATATTAAAAGAAATGAAAAATAATGAATCATCTAAGTACAGAAAAATAAAAAACAAAAAATTGAAAAATAACAACTTTTTTAAAAAAAATCAACCGACTTCAGAAAAAAAACTAACCGGTGTAAAATAACTCTAAATTTGGAGGTCTGTGGCTTTGGTGGTTATGTCTCACTCACGATTAGCCACCGACTTCCGAATTTAGAGTTATTTTACCGGTTAGTGTTTTTTTGAAGTCGGTTGTATTTTTTGTATAATGGTTTCTCTAGTGGTAGAAAAGAATGTGAGATGTGTAACTCGTATCAGAGATATATGTACAGATTTCTGTTCCCAAATAACCTGCATCTCTAATTATTTACATCTCTCTCTGCACGTCACTGTCTATTAACATTCTCTATTAACATCGTATTGTGTGTCTAGTTGATTTAGTGATACAATGTTCTATTGTCACAACACATGTTTGGACGAACCAATCAATCGGTTCAATAGTTTATGTAAACGTGTGTAATATACTAGACTTCATGTATGTGATACCAAAACAATTAGGTACAGTGGCCAGCACGTCAATCTACCCCATTGTGTCAAATTTCGGAGTATTCCCGTCTGAGCACCTATTTATTGAGCACCTATGCATTAACCTATGGGAAATGGGAATACCTTTGGTGCTAAATGCATAGGTGCTCAAAAAATAGGTGCTCAAACGGGAATACTCCCAAATTTCTTTGATCGTTTTTCAACTTTATGATAAACAAAATAAGGTGTACGTTCAATTATATTGAGAAAATTTGATAGTTTGGGGTAGCTTGATGTGCTGACTTGTTTACATAAACTGGCCTCCAGCTCAGACTACTACTATGCTCCTTCATCTTTTTTGTAGTTAGTGACTAAAGTCAAAGTCAAAGTTAACGTCAAAGTCAAAGTCAAAGATATTAATTTGCAGACAAAGTGTACATTTTGGTGTTATTTTATAATGAAGGAACTTACAACTCAGCGGTCTTTTTCGGGCATAGCAAATTTGAGGGTTAGTAACATTCTTAAAATAGTTGAATAGTTTGTAGTGTGATCATTAACATTAAAATATAATTATACATTGTTCATAAATTCTTATTTTTTTATTATTATATACCTGGTTATATTACGAATATGGGCCTCTGACTTGAATATCTGAAATTAAATTATACTAATTTCTGTTAGTAGCTCTTTCCAGATACGTTTACATATCAATATTTTTTTTAAACTAATGGCGCTGGCAATGCCAAATTGATTGATCCCTGACAAGAAATGCCGAAAGAAACTCAGGGGTCATGGTCTCTTTTTAAGTCCAGGTAGAATAAAATAGAATAGTTTATTTAAGCACTTCAAATTACAGTTCTCTCTTAAAACTAAAATACAAAATCATGACAAAGAATACATATTTGTAAGAGAGAGACTATATTAGTATGAACTGTGTCACAGTCGTCAGCTTCTTCCACACTAATTGATTAAAAACGCAATTATTGTTTTCAACAGGCTGTCTGTAATGATGGAGATAGGAGATTCACAATCAATAAACCAAGAAAATAATGTAAGGATAGTAATACATTATATGTATAAGAGTCTTACGATGCAGGTCAGTCTGGAAAGTCCTTTCGAAGAAATCTCTCAGCTAGTTTCCTCACGATGTTTTCCGTCATTGTTTTTGAAACAAGTAATGATTATACTATTGTATCGAACACGATTCTTAAAAGTTAGAGGTGCCTGTCTTAGGTTTGAATTCGACATCTAGGAGCTGGCAGCTCGCTCGTCACACCACTAGGGTATCATTATACTAGGGTATTACTACTTTTGACAAAATCAAATTGGCTGCTAAATAACTTAAATTTTTGTTTGTTTGCTTTTTTCTCTGAACTCACACACTGATCTGCTGTTTGTTTTTAACTTTATTCCTTTGTTTATTTAATGAGTATCTTCTTTAATAACATTCTACAGTGTATTGTGTATTTTTGTTAATATGTGAGTACAATGTATCTACCAACATAATATCTTTTTATCGAGTCCATTGCTTATTTTTTATATACCTATCTCAGTATAGCTCTTATTACTCTAGGTGCATCATCCTCACATAAAATCTGATTGTTGTATACGAAGTATTGTAATCCTATTTTATAAGAGTAAGTATGGAGTTTCTTGCACATTCTTCTTCATACGGAACTACCATTTGGAATGTGCAACTAGAATCATTCTCTTAATTTATTTTATTTTGTAAGTTAACGTTCAAAAGTGCCTGTTATGGGTCTAATTGAAATAAACGATTTGACTTTGACTTTGACTTTTGACTATTGTACTTACACTTGTACACTAGAGTGCCTCCTGCCTACTTCGGTAATCTGTGTTAAAATTGGCTGCCATAACCAAAATTTGGTTGGGAGGATATCGCGATTACTTACGTAGACTCCATCGTAACTCAGCGGGTCATTCATTTATTTTTCACAGCGAAATAACGTTGATGTCGCAAGAAGATTGAGTTTAGCCGGTCGATTCTGTAAGGCTAGGCGTGCACTACGAAAATAAATCGTTGCGAAAAAAATCGTCAATCTGTGAACAACAGATATGTACTACAATCCGCGCACTGCGAAAATAAATCGTTTGCGATTTAAAATGGCAGGTGCAAAATCGTGCAAATATTTTGTACCCTATGAAGCGGTATAAGTTAGTCTTACTGCGGTCAAAGGACGTTCCCAGTAACGTTAAGTTTTCTTCTTCTTCTTATTTTTTTTTTTATTTTTTTTTTTTTTATTAAAACTTTATGCACTAGTAAAATAAACTGTACAAAGGCGGACTTAATGCCTTAGGCATTTTCTACCAGTCTACCTTAAGGTGGTGCAGAGACAGAACATGGTAGGCGCAAGAAGGTAACTAAAACTTGAAAGAAAAATAAATTATTATTTATAATAAATACGTATATACATACATATTATATAAAATCCAGAGATACCTAGGTCAAGAGAAACGAAAAAAAAAAAAAACTAATAAAAGACATATTAATGGAGAAACTAATCTGCTTACTCAACTTAGGGATAAGTTTGCCAACACCTTGTGAATGTGTTCGCGTGCCTTTACTTTAAACGTGAACAAACTGGTTGCCATCCTGATGTTCAGAGGAAGCTCATTCCAAAGGAAAACCGCCTGGACGAAAAAAGAAGAGTGAATGAAACCAGAACGGTGAGAAGGACATCGTAGAAGACGATTATTTGTGGAACGAAGATTCTTATCGTGTGCAGAACACAAATATTGAAAATGAGAAGTCAGATAAGATGGAGACGTGGGTTTGTGAAGTATAGAAAATAGGGTTGTCAAGGCCCTCAAGGCTCTGCGCTGACGAATAGGTAGCCATTTTAAAAGTGATCGATGCATGGAAACATGATCATACTTGCGTAGATTGAAGACGAATCGAATGCAGTTATTAAGAAGTCTATCAAGATTATTGAGGAGATCTGCATTCAGGTCATAGTAACACACATCAGCATAGTCAATTATGGGAAAGATAAGGGCCTGTACAAGCGTTGCCTTTATGTGTGGCGGGAGAAGATTTTTCAATCGATAAAGAGACCGCAACGTTCCGGTGACCCTTTGACTGATGGTCGCAACCTGCTTCCGCCAGTCAAGGCAATTGTCAACATGCAGACCAAGATCCTTGACGTCGGAGCTAAATGGGATAATAGTGTTGTCAAAAACAAGGGGCAGTACAGAAGACCCTAAAGTGATGACCTTTCTCATGCTATGGGGGCTCCCTAAAATGATAGCCTGACACTTAGAAGGGTTAACCGATACCCCGAAACGAACAGACCAGTTTTTTATCTTGTCTAGATTCCGATTTAGCTCCTCGATCGCAACGGATAGGTTATTTACACTTCTTTTACGTAAAATTATGTAATAGTTATTTTCTTTTTTAAAACCAGGTTTCGATGTATAGACACATTGGGGTAACTTGATGAGTCAAATCTCCCCGTAAAAATTTGGGTGAAATGAGCGGTGAATCTGAGCTGTCTGTGTCCCTCAGCTTAGGTAATATTTTGACACTTACTCTCTTATTAATAAATGCCAAGTTAAGCAAAATTCGTTTGTGGATTATGTTAGTCATAGCTTTATTTAAAGGGGGGTTAAAAGTAGCTTTGTAAAAATTAAAAGATGATCAATTAGTTGATCTCGATTCCAGATACTCGATTCTCTATTATGATGGTAATGATGCAATTCTCTTTTGTATTTTCCAGATCTGATAGCATCGAGTGACGGGCGGTTGAGCTGTCTAAAATAGGGTTGAGCTACACAATGACTGATGCATCCACGCCTTTTTTCGGGACTGGTCATCTCAAAGCTGCAATGGCTCATTTTTCACAAGGCCTCCTGACCTTGCCTTACACGGTGAGACCCACATAAGATCATAATTAAATAAAATGTTTAAACTTAAAAGGGACTTCTGAGATTGCTTATTATCTATTCTGCCTACTTTTCTCAAGGGTCATTCACACAAGTCATTTCGGGAATGCCCACGCCATTTAATTTTTAAAATGTTAAGAAAAGAACTACTTAAATTACAACAGATTAGAACTAAATATCATTCCATTTCATCAGGCTCACTGACGACTCTCTACAATAAAGATTTCACGGGTGGTTTTTTACAGAATAGTACTGTTGAGCCTGATTGTAATTTCATTCAAGTCTAGTTTTAAACCAACGTGACATGACGAGGGTCCGCTTTCAAGAACGTCACTTGTGTCAACTTGTCAGTGATAATCCGGGAATTGTCTGCATGCGCGCTACGACCAATCTTGGCTCATGCATTATTTACAAACACAAACAAGTCATATTGCGAAATGAAACCTTATGTCTATGTCGTAAGGTCGTAAGAATATTGTGAGTTATGAATGAAGAAGGTACATGATATAGTAGAAGAGATTTACTTCTAATTATATTCTGACTTGTAGTCCTCCGCTGTTTCACCGACTTCTAAGAGCCGTAGCGTGATATTAAATAGCCCACAACTTTTGAAGAATCATGCAGGGTTGAGGGAACTTCAGGACACCATGCGTTCAGGACATAATACTGGACCCCCTGATGTTAAATTTATTCATTGGCGTACATCAAAATAAGTGGCCAACATTTTTTGCCAACATTTAAGCGTAAAAGGTAACCGATAATAACCGTTAGGCAGTACCCAACCAGACACAATGCCCGTTAGGTAAGAAGATTTTCCCTTTCCAATAATAATGAAATTTTCTTGCTTAAATCAGAGTAGTAAAAAAAAATTGCTTGATTCAAAGAGCAATAGTTCTCTGGCTGAAACCCTGACCTGATCTTGGTACCTGTTCCTGATACTGTGTTCATAATTCCAAAAACAAAAAATTCTAAAAGTCATCACGAACAGTCTTTAACCACCTATGTATCTTAACTAATATTATAAAGAGGTTAAATTTGTTTGTTCGTTTGTAAGTTTGTATGTAGGGGGTAATCTTCGGAACTCATGATCCAATTTAAAAAATTATTGTCTGGTGGAAAGATACACTATTCCCAGATGGCATAGGCTACTTTTTATCCCTGTAATCCCACGGGAACAGGAACTACGCGGGTGAAACCGCGTGACGTCTACTAGCCACCAGTAAAAACCTATCTATCCTAACCTATGTATCTATAATATGTATGTATTTATCAGTAGTCTAGTACCCATAGCACAAGCTCTGCTTAATTTGGGAATAAATATATGGCGTGGTGTAAAAGTTGTAGAATATTTAATAATTTTCTTTATTTATTTGTTTATTTTTTTCTATTCAATCTCGTATTACTTTAAAAAAAATGAAAATCTTCTTCTTAATGTTCAATGACTAAACCTGAAACTTGGTATTACAAGGTGCTGTATTTCGCTGAATAAAGTCGAAGTATTCCGATAAATTGCCGCTCACACAGAGTCTTCCATTTCCCGGACATTATGGAAATTAACTTTGGGTTCCTGGATTGCGCTGTCGCCCGGTCTAAAATTATAAGCAGTGCCGACTAATCTCTAATAGCTTGAAAAACTATTCCTTGACCTAGTTACTGCGCTAAATGGATACAGAGAAGCAATAGTTAACAATGGGTATCATTAGGGTTCTAGTCTGATGTTGTTTTGTTTTCACTACTATGTTAGTAAACAAAAATCAAAAATTGCAAAATAATAACTTTTTTTACAATAAAAATACAGCCGACTTTGTAAAAGAAAGACTTTGTTTCTTACAAAAAAAATACTTTATTTGGAGGCACAGAACGTAAAACAAAAGAATAACAATACAAATAAAAAACTAAAGAAAAAAAAAATACCTGTGCGAGACCAAAAGGCGCCTATGTCAGCATTAGCTGCGACATTTAAAAATATAAAAATCGCAGGGCTGTTATTCTGATAGGGCTCGTTGAACATTAGCAAGTGTAAAATAACTTTCGTCTCAAAAGAGTGGCTTTGGCGGTTTTGTTTCATACATTATTGACCATTGACTTCAAAAACTAGAGTCATTTTACATGGGGCAATCGCCTGTCTGACCTCCACAATCCAGTTACTGTATAACACGATACTAAACTGGCTGTCATACTTTCAGCCTTCTGACTACCTGTGTAGCGACATCTATCTCGCCACATACGAACTAATGACCGATATCCTACATCGCGGTATCAGAGTTATCCGCGCAATTTGAACGTTTACAAGTTCCCGACTACAACCGTCGGGCAGTGGTTAGCCCACCAGACACAACAGCAGTCTGGTCCTCCCTTTTCAATGGTGGATGAGGAACTTTACACCCTGTTCCTCATACCTCCAAACCTGCAAGCCTAGACATATTGCAAATTCTATTCCTATTCTATTTCTTTTATAGAAAGAAAATGGCGTATATGGAATCAGTTGATTGAAAATTCAAATTCTACTCGTCAACACTTGACAGTTGACAAACAGCTGGCTCCATATTACGCCATTTTCTTTCCAATGTCGCCTTATCGATTACGATAATAGAAATAGACATTGTCATATGACTAAGCCTGCTGAAACGACAGGTAAAAGATCTTCAAATGACAGCCAAGACCAACAGTGTAACGTGTTTTCTGAGGCACGGTGGAGTCTTGATATGTTCCCCATCCACGAGCCAACCTCGTCAAGCGTGGCATAACCTTCGAAGGACCAGTGTGTTGCTGTTATTATTTAGCAGCCACATTGGTCTCACTGTCATCTCTTATGTAATTAAAAGACGTACTTAAAGGGACGTCAGGACAGTCCACAATATCATCTGGACCCATATTTGAATTTACTAGGATGTGGGTGTGGGTAGTCGGGCGAGGAGAATATTTAAACAAAGTATTTCACACAATATATAATCAGGATCTTATTACAGAACTATTAGGCACACAAAAATCACTAGACACTCCACCAAAAAGGTAGCGCGTGCTCGGGATGCGAATGGATTGCTTGCCGGACTCGAACTTGGTTAACATAGAATACACCGACTCATGTAAACCACACTTCAAAGAACTAAACATCCTAACACTACCTTGTCTCTACATATTTGAAATCTGCAAATTTGTAAGGAAGTACCCACAATTCTACAGCAAAAGAGAAGACATACAAACAGAAATCAAACTCAGACATGGAAATAGACTCAACCTGCCAACTTCACGATTAAAAATGCACTCCTCTAGTGCGTTTGTCACGTCAATAAAAATCTATAATAAATTACCCGAATACATAAAAAACACAGAAACAAACAATATATTTATAAATAAACTAAAACGATTTCTCTTAGATAAAGCTTACTACACAATTGACGAATACTTCAAAGATAAATTCCTCCTAGACAAACGAAGATAATTAGAATAAACAAGTAGTACCTAATACATCTATTTATCTATTTGAAAGTTATTTAAGTGATAGGAAACAACAAGTAAAAATCGGAGACTCGTTTAGCGATGAGGAAGGCACCACCTTTGGCGTTCCACAGGGCAGCGTTCTAGGCCCAACACTGTTCCTGGTTTACATAAACGACCTAGGTAACTTGCAGAGCAGTGTCGGGCGGATCTTCTCCTATGCGGATGATACGGCTGTTGTTTACTCAGCTGATTCTTGGGAAACCGTGAAACTCGCTGCAGAGCAAGGGTTAGCCGCTGTAAATGGATGGTTAAAGGCAAATCTCCTCACTCTAAACATCCTGAAAACTAATTACATATGTTTCACACCTAACATACGATCACAACCGGGCGCTGATTATGGGATCAGAATCCATGCATGTGCCAGTCAAGTCCCCTGTCAATCCATCCAAAAAGTACAATCAACAAAATATTTAGGCATAGTGTTAGACCAAAGGTTATCCTGGCATTCACACATCGAAACAATTATAAAACGTATCAGAAAATTGATCTGGATTTTTAAAACTCTTCGTCACCTAATGTTTCCCAAACTCCTAAACAATATATATGTCTCCCTAGTGCAATCAGTTACCAGCTATTGCATCCCAGTTTGGGGAGGAGCTACAAAAATCAAGTTTCTCGAACTAGAAAGAGCCCAAAGGTCTCTCATAAAGGTCATGTACTTTAAACCGTACAGGCATCCTACTAATGACCTATATAAAATCAGCGACCTTCTCACAATTCGTAAATTATATTACCTAAATCTTACACTGAACTTGCATAAGACAATACGCTTTAATCCAGACCACCTAGATAAAAGGAGAAATTATATAGTTGCTCAATCCCCTTCGGTACGTACAACTTTCGCAAGACGTCAACACGCTGTACAATCTGCTTATATCTATACATATAATAAAATTGTAAAAAAGTGGTGTCTGTACAATGGAAATATATAAAAAAAAAGTAGCAGGGGTTGTTATTATATCGGTGCCGAACCCGAAATTGTAATTATTATTTTTTTTGTCTGTTTGTCTGTTTGTCGGTTTGTCTGTTTGTCTGTTTGTCGGTATGTTTGTGCACGCTAATATCAGAAACGGCGTATTCGATTTAGATGCGGTTTTCACTAATATATTGTTGTAAGCTTCACTTAACATTTAGTGTTTATTTCATGTTGATTGGTTCATAAATAAAAAAGTTATGTCAATTTAAAGAATCACGGCGAGCATTTTGTTAAGGTATTCTATCAGAGTACGTACACGCCTCGCGCCTGCGGGTCCGTGGGTATATAAAGCGCGCTGAGAGCCGCGCCGCTGCCATTGGCTGGAGGTCACAATTTTTTAAGTCATCTCCACAGGAATGCCCGGTTTAGCTGTACACGTCCTCTTCTACGACACGACAGCGAGATGCCCCTCAAATAAAAAAATATAAAAAAAACGCGCCGCTGCCATAAGGATTCAGTTGTTCGTAGCGAACACACGTAGCCTGGAGAGTATTAATATCTAAGTATGGAAACGCAACGCAAATACCAAACTTGAGAAAATTCCTGGCTTTGCGAAAGAGCTATTTTGACGCCACGAAACGTCCAAGCAGCAACAATAAACGCTGAAATTTTGAGCTATGTTCCGGGGGATTATGTTGAGTAAATCTCCATCCAACAGAGTCATAGAAGAAGGAGAATCTACAAGCTATACCCAGTAGAATTTTTAGAATCCCTCAATGCTCCTGGACTACCAGCAAATAAAATAAAATTAAAAGTAGGCATAATGCTTCTTAGAAATTTAAGCCCCCCAAAACTTTGCAATGGACCAATTTACAACGAAATCTGATAGAAGCAGAGATTTTAACAGGGTGGGGAAAAGGTGAAAGTGTTTTCATTCCTCGGATTCCTCTCATTCCAAACAATTTTCCATTTAGTTTTAAACGAGTACAGTTTCCAGTCAGCCTATGTTTTGTGATAACAATTAATAAAGCCCAAGGTCAGACGCTGAAAGTTGTGGGTATAGATCTAAGTATCAGCTTTTTCTCGCACGTTCAGTTGTACGTGGCTCTGTCACGGGTTAGCAATCCAAGGAGCCTGTAGGCTTTCATCCCCGATGGCCATACGTCAAATATCATGTACAGAGAAGCATTACTGTAAAGTAAATTTTGAGCTACCCAAACGACGGTATATGTAATTGAAAATATGCTGCCCGAAAAGTCACTATTCCACGTGGACGAAGTCGCGGGCACAGCTAGTCTATAATAAAATAAACAAAAAGTTAAATATATACCCCAAAATCCTGCGTGAAAATAAAAAAAATATAACAGAGTGGCTTAAGACTCTTTCATACGAGGAAACTGAAGCCATACAAGTAAGAGATAGCTAATACCACACTCGTCCACACACATACACCCACACACCCCTACACCCATACACGCACACACCCACCCACCCACACCACACCAATACTTACTTATCAAATTGCTTAAAGCTATAATTTATAAACTTGTATTTTCTTACTTTTTATTGTTTGTCTCGACACTATGTAACTAGTTATACAAGTATTCTTTAACTTACTGGGGCTGTCTCAATTTTTGTAAGATACCATATGTTTGGGACACAATAAACATTTTTGTATTTTTTTTTTTTTGTATCTATTTACCTTATCTACCGTGCAATATCTTTAATTACTTACTACTTAGTTAATTATAAATTACAGCTAATATATAAATAAATATATAAAATAATTACCTAATATATAATTTAGAAAATATCTATTAATAATAAATAAATAAATATATAACCTCGTCCTGCCCATTGTGATTTTAAAATCACAAAACATACTTCACGGTTCCTGCCCAGCTAAAATATTGTAAAGTTCAAAATTCCGCCCACTGTCCTTCAAAAAGCACATATTCAAATTTCGCACCTAGCATTTATATTTTCTACTCAGCTGTCGTTTTTGAAGTTTCCTGTGATTGGTTAGGTTATAACCAATCAGTGAACCTTAAATCTATTCGGGTAATAGACAGCAGATTAACGTCGGAAACCATTTTAGTGTTAAAAATGGAGTCACGTCGGAGAAGAGGTATGTTTAATCTTTTACTATCATTTAGATCGGTGGCTTTTCTTAATTAAAAATAAACAAGATTTAAGTTAAATAATCAATACTTTGAAATAAGTAACTATTTTTGATTTTCGTTAATAATTGCATTTTTAGTAAACATAATTAATATTATGTGATCTAAAAATCACATTGGGCAGAACATTTTGGTAAATTGTGTTTTTTTTTTTGCAGAATTGGACGCTTAATCCTTCGGCAATTTGTTAGAAGGTTCTGATACTGGGGACTTCAAACGAGTTATACTTGTTACCAGTAGTTATTTTTTCAAACATGAGCCGTCGTACTTCTAAGGCAAAACATATGCCTATATTGGAAGAGAAACAGTCCAAGTGCAGGTCCTGCCATTACAGCAAAACCCACTTCAAATGTGGTTCATGTCGTATAAACTTGTGCTTAACTAAGCAAAGAAATTGCTTTGCTGATTTCCATGCCTAACTATTTTTTTAAAAAGATTTTATTTTTAAAGTTTTTAAATATTAAGAGAAGGTTTCGTTTTATTTTTATTTTTTGTTTCAATTGCTTAATTATTTTTAAGTCCAAAGAATCTGTAATAAAAGTAGATATTTTTTTTACTAAATACAGAGAAGAAAGTTCAAGACTGATTAACAATACATAGTAAATAACATAAAAAGTAACTTTTGTTTTATTTACCCAATTGTACCCAGTGTCTTTTATGAAGGACAAATAAAGTACAGCTGATTTTGGTAATACTGCCCAATGTTCTGTAAAAAGAACAAAATGTATAATTTTAAAAATAGCGTGAATCGGTTCATTATGATCTATTTACTGCCATAAAAAAATATAAAAAATATATATCTTATATATGACCTTTTTTTTTTGTTCTACTTATTCTGGGCAGGAAGCACTTGTAAGATTTTGTACTTTGTAGAGAACAGTGGGCAGAATTACCAAACAGGTTCTAATTTGCTTGGGCAAGACGAGGATAAATAAATAAATATAGAAATATTAATAATAAACAAAATTAATATAAATCTACTCATAAATAATATCTACTTAAATATCTAAATATAAGATTTACTTCCTTAATTTCAATATTATTATGTTTTTAAACAAAAAGCGCTTCATCCTCTCCTCTAAAAACTAACTTGCTGTGCCCGACAGGGCCCATAATTGTTTCTCTATAATTTACCTACCAGCCTTGTATACATTAAGGAATGCAATAAAGTATTGAGTAATGAGTATTGAGTATTGAACTGAGCCGACACCACGTTCTTTTTCCCCACGCTAGCCGTTGGTGTTGCGTCAGAGCGAATGACAACCAATTGCTTTGACAGATAACGTTTGACATATCCGGTTGTAATGCGCTCTTAAATAATCTTCAAATATAATCAAACGCACCGCCATACTTTTAAAAAATTGTAATGGTAATATGATTAAGTCGTAAACAAATTTCAAGCACATGAAGCCACAATTTAATAATATCTTCGTCAATTCAGTGACTAACTGAAAAGGGAATTCGTTTTGCTGAATTTGGTAGGGTTCGCAATTCGGTACCGAAATTAATTCTAGAAATGAAAAGGTTTATATGTCGCTTAATTCAGTTCTGTAAACGAAAAATGAGTGTGTTTTTGATTATATTATGTAAAAGGAAGAGTTTTGTGAACTTTATTACATATTTATTATTTATATATTTTTTTATTTTACTAAGTAATTTGTAGAAATAAAATCGCATAGAGTATGCTCAAATGGTTTGATCACGTTGAAAGGATTAATGAAAGGCGAATAACGAAAAGTCTATGATGGAAGTGGAAACGCTGGGAGGCGACGCTCTAGAAGGACATACATAGACCTCATTGGTGAAGTTCTTTAGAACAGTCAAGTGGGTAGTACCTACTTGAAACTTGGCTGCGAGTGTGTGTTATAACACGTATGAATGTAAAAGTAGCAAAAGAAGTATGTAACAATCGAAGCAGATAGCGCCCTGTAGTTACTGTAACTCCATGAGAAAAAGGCGTGAGTTTGTGTGCAATAAGTACAGCTTGGCAAAAAAGAGTAGAAAATAATGGAGGCGCCACTGTGCTGTTCGTATGGCAACCCGTGGCAACCGCATAGCGTACCAAACTAGTCTTGATACTTAGCTATTTTTTAGACAAATTAATCTAATTTTGTAATAATTTTTAAATCAGTAATTAATTATTGAACAAGGACGTGTTATCATCGCGCAACTGATTACTTACCTAAAAATAATAAATTGGGTAAATACTCCTGAGATCACAACATTGTTTAGAAATTATAAAAAAAGAAAACATTACATTGTATAACATAATTTCTACATTTTATTCTAGTAAATCTTCCTCTAAATATTTTACCCCGAACACGTAGGCCGCAAACTCATCTGAGTCATGTTCAGGTTGAAAGGTGAAGCTGCTATCATCTTCTAGATTTATATGAACGAGGAAATAGAGCGATTAGTAATCGCTCTATTTCCTCGTTCATAGTTATTTTTTTTCCAGAAATCCTTTTCTATTTTTATTACATGTTAGCACGAGTTCTTCCAATCCTCCTCGGTAATAGCTTGGAATGCATGTTCAGCTGCTTCCTGTAAAGACGAAATATTTCATTTATCCCTAACAATATTAAAAGTAAAACATTTTTATCACATACTGCTAATAAGCCAGATATAAAAAATACCCCTTTGTTTATCTCCTTCCAGCACGATTTTGCTCAGAATGATAACAGATTTTCCTGAATTAAATAATAGATTTAGACTATGGCACGACAAATTCTTTTACATTTCTAATGCAAACGCTAGAACAAATAATTATCTCCCACTTAAAGTATAATTTACGAAGAAATTTAATTTTCATTCAGTTAAAAGTCAAGTCACCAAAGTATCAATTTATCTCAGCGCGCTATACCAGAGTAATGCAGAAAAAATGTAAACATAGCCTATGTACACGACATTTATTGTTTCAAATTTCTAGTTATTCCTTATGCAAGCGAATTAATATAGCTTTGTATTCATCAATTACCACTTGATTCAACTAAAATCAACAAAACAAACTCTTACATACCTGTCTTATCAGCGGTTCTTTGGTAAACATTGAGAAATTCAGAAAGAATAGTTTGGGCCTCATGTTCCGCCAGACATCGCCTGTACACCTTATAAATAACCTCCCTGCCAGCACTCCGAATGGTTTTATTCATTATTCTTCACTTTTTACGGTTATTGGTCAACGTTTGATGATCGAAATTAAAATTTTACGAAATCGTGAACTTTGTTTATTATGAGATGTCATTATTTTGAAATTGTTGCCAGCAGTCAAAAATTTAGTTCCGTTTCTACACTTTTTTGCCAAGCTGTATGTGTTTAATAAAAAAAAAAATAAAAAAAAAGTATATATGTAAGTATAATATATTTTACGTATGGATAATAAGTACTGTTACAACAAATATTGACTACTAGCCTGCAATTGGTAGTAAAACGTAAAAAGAAGGTAGTACCTAAATTCGTCGTAAGGCGCAGGCTTGACAGACAGAGCGCCAGGCGTGGACGGGACGCGGAATTGATGTCTTTCTAAAGGACTTTTATGCGAAATGAAAGAAAGTCTTGCTATGCAAAACATGTTGAGAGAACGGGGCGAGGACAGGGCACAGATGTAGAAAAGGTGCGTATGGCGCGAGGCGCATACCACATGTCCATGTTACCGTTACCGCGTCTCGCCCCTCTGTCCGTCTACGACGTGTCCTCATAAAATGACTCTTCAGTCTAGGTTTCCCCTAAGAGTACCTAAAACGTTTTATGAGCACATTGGAATAGCTATAAAAATCTTTTTTGCTCAGTTTATTATCATAAAGCAATATAGATGATAAATGTTGGAAAGTAACAGTGCTTTCGAGAGCACCATACGATTAAGTAGACCACGAGGTGACTTTGACATCTTACGATATTACACAAGTATCAGGAACAGGGTCTAAAGTTTCCAGTGAGAGGAATCTTTAAAATTATGCTGTATAATTTCAAGTTCTTCTAACTTATCAGACAGACGTGTTGCTGAGTTTTTTCAGATACTTCTGCTTCCCGGCAAAAACATAATAAAGTGGGCTTTTTGGTCTCGCAATTTTAACGTTAAAAAGTGCTGATCCCTAATCTTATTTAAATAAATTACTCATGATTTTGAATCGTCTCGAATCGTGAACCGTGTACAGTAAGTACTGCGTTCTGAATCAAACTTTACTGAATACTATCTGAATTAAAGTATGAGGGAAAAGGAAAATCTTCAAAACGGGTGTTGCCGTTTTGTATTTATTGTCTGGTGGGATAATGCCCAACGGTTGTTGTCAACTACCTTATACGCTGAAATTATAGAAAATGGTGGGTATTCCTAAATTGTCTAGTCTAATTATTACGTAGGTAATTATTTTCATTGTAAAATAAGTCTAAAACGAGTCAATGTCAAGAACCCATTTTTGAGTGTAGTCTTTCCAATATGGCGGCGCAAGCTGTAAAACAATAGGTGGGAAAGTGAAATTCGAAATGAGCACGTCAAAAACTTATACTAAACTAAACTAAATGTCTATAAAACAGTGATTTTTAGACTACCGGCGAACTCTGCAGGTAGCCTCTTTTTTAACACCAAAGGACTGTATACTTATATAATAGTATGTACGTTGAATCGTGCGTATTACTACTTTTATAAACTGATGTGTGGTGCACTCTGGCGACACGATTATAACTATCAAAATCCTCGCAAGAACTGCTTAACAGGGTTACAAACTATCACTACTGTAGAATATTAATAGGTACCTCAGGGATGAACATACAAGATCCTCACTATCTAGATGAATATGTATGTGGGTTACACACGAATTTACATGCTTTAGTGGGTATCGAATCTAACGCTGAGGTGTATTGAGATTATACTATAGACGCATATGTAATACTAGTTGCGCCACGCGGTTTCACCCGCAAAAGTCTCGATACCGTAGGAATTTCGGGATAAAAATTATTCTAAGTATGTGTTAATCTATGTTACAAACTATCTGTGTGCCAAATTTCATAGCAAAGAATGGATGATTTACTTAAGTTACTCTTATCTTTTTCGACGCACGCCTAAAACTAAGGGCCATCTATTGCTGTAGAAAGCTTTGTGATCTAATGATTCGTTGGTGTAGTCCCTAAATGTATTGTATATTTTGTTTGTTATTTCTTTTTTATTACATTTTTTGACTTGTTAAACTGTCTGTTATAAACTTATTTCTATTTAATATCACATCAAAGTCGCTGTGCATAATTAAGTTTCTTGTATAGGGCCTTCATTTTATTCTTATTTAACTATTTTTGTGTAATAGTGGCAATCAAAATACATATTCTATGATAATATCAACTGCAGTGCTATTCTGTAAAATCACCCCTTGAAAATGTAGGCGTAGTGAAAGCCAATTGAGCTGTCATTCCATACTAATGCCAGGCATTAACAGTTTACTTCACTCAAGTTCTCACGGGGCAACTTTTACTTTAGGCCTATTCAAACCTGAGCGATATTCGCTGCCGCTGTGGGTAGAGGCACATACCGCGCGGGTTTCGCTCAGGTATTTAGTATCAAGTACCGCAGCTAGAACGACCTGAGCGATATTCGCTGCCGCTGTGGGTAGAAGTCCATACCGCGCGGGTTTCGCTCAGGTATTTAGTATCAAGTACCGCAGCTAGAACGACCTGAGCGATATTCGCTGCCGCTGTGGGTAGAAGTCCATACCGCGCGGGTTTCGCTCAGGTATTTAGTATCAAGTATCGCGGCTAGAGCGACCAGAGCGATATTCGCTGCCGCTGTGGGTAGAGGTACATACCGCGCGGGTTTCGCTCAGGTATTTAGTATCAAGTACCGCGGTTAGAGTGACCTGAGCGATATTCACTGCCGCTGTGGGTAGAAGCACATACCGCGCGGGATTCGCTCAGGTATTTAGTATCAAGTACCGCGGGTAGAGCGACCTCTGAACAGTAATATTACCGCACACCCACTGGGTTTTCTCTGCCGCAGACGGTAGCGAATACCGTTTAGGTCTGAACAGTAATATTACCGCATACCCACTGGGTTTTCTCTGCGCAGACGGTAGCGAATACCGCTTAGGTCTGAATAGGCCTTTGATCAACCGGCTGTTAACCTATTACTGACAGACAAACGGACAGATGGGCAGCAGAGGTTTAGTAATAGCCAACCCTAAAAAAGCACATCCACAATCAAGACTAACGGAAAAGCCAATAGCATCACACGCTATGCAATATTGCATTTAATGATTAAATACCTATGAACATTTACTGTTTTTGCGTAAGAAAAATTAAAAATGGGCTTAGAAATCGCTTCACCTATTACTAAGACCACCGTACCTAACACACGCATAGAATTTAAGCAGAATAAACACCTTTTCATTATGTTCCTTTTTGGTTATCAGCAATGAGGTGGAACAAAGCGATTGCTTTGCTGCAAAACCGCGCTCCGCAAGCTTATTGCTTCCGGACGACGCTATACTGAGCAAACTGCCGACCCCTTTCGACCCAATTAAACCTTACGATTTTCAATTTCAATATGCAAATAATAATCCGACTCCTTATTTTAATCACAGAAGAACTCCAAAATAATATCATGACAACCCATTCCTTCGAACAATGAACCGCACTTAATCAAAGCTTTATGAAACTTATCATCACAATCATTTCAAAGGGGGTATTATGAATTGATTAGATTACATAAAACCATCTCGACTGTTTTCACCGAAGGAATCCTCTATAGCTAAAACAATAAATTCGTTAGCTGGCTGTCACACTTTTTATCTACCCGTAACGACTATTCAAAATATGACGTCCGGGACTAATGCCGTATCAGTATTACGTTTAGTTCAATGTATTAAGAGGCGATCCTATTGCCTATAAGCTTAAAACACAGGCAATCAAGACTCGCTGCAAAATTTCTTATGGAAAGCTATAACAACATTTGGGATTACGGGTTAATAAATAAATAACTAATCCAACTTTCACACAACGCCATATAGTCCCAAACTAAGCAAGGCTTGTACTATGAGTACTAGGCAACTGATGAACATACTTAAATAGGGTGACTGGTAATTAGTGACCGATACTTAAACACGTGATTGTCCTCATGAATACGAATAACTTTCTCAAAGAAACTTTTTTTATACTCATTATCTTTCAATTACGTTAGTACTGCACAACGGGAGTGGTGGGGGTGGCGGGGACTATTAGATTTTGCCCTTCCCGAGGTCAGACTATCAGCTGATAGATCGTGCCGATTCGTGCCTACTGTGATTGATCACAGGCGCGAGCGCGGAAATTTCAAACAGCGTTTTTGTTATTTTATTGTGTTATAAGTTATTGTGTATAAAAAAAGTTTCTTTGGGAAAGTTTATTGAAATCATGAATTCAATCATGTGTTTAAGTATCGGTCACTCATTACCAGTCACCCTATATATTTCTAAATACAAACGTATTATAGACAAATTAAACCCAGACACAGGACAACTGATTTCGAATTCCAATTCCACGGAAGACAGTCAACGAAACAGTAAAAAAAACATTTCCATCCCAGCATGCACTCCCTACGGTAAGATCATTTCTGTATAGCCATCAAATAGTTTATTGCGAAAGAAATTTTTATTAAACAGAAATCTTTTGTAGGAACGAGAAAAGGTTGTGACTCAATCATTACATGTCTACAATCTAGTATTGTTCAAGCCGCCGCAATTAATTATTAATTTACTTCATTATCGTTTAAAGATGGATGACAGAGCAGCATTTGATTTGTATTTTATTCACAAAGTAAGGGAGGATAAAAGGTATTTCAAGTAGTGTGTATTTAGGTATCAATTTATACGAAACTGTCATGTCATAGGAAAGCCAAATAGGTATGTAATTTCATTCACTTGATATTTTCAATTCCACAATTTATATCAGAATCTGGATAAGGATTGAAAAACATCAGTTTTTCACATGACTGGGTTAAACATTCAGATCAAAGTCACCCTGTATTGTGTCGCAGATGCTATCAATAATAAAAAAATCAAACAAGTTTGTACAGAAGAGTTATGAATAAAAAAGAATCGTGTCTTGACAACTTCGCGATACACTGAATAGCAGCATGACAATAAATTAATAAAGTAATGGAGTGTGCATGAAATATTCAACACATCGCTTCATATATTTGCTAAAAGGAGCATAAATCTTTGTTGCGTAGTGGTCGCTATATTTTTGCGGCAGTACCTACTTAGGTGTCGAATAGGAAATGAATAGTCAGTCACTTCACCGCTTTATTTATGGGCACTTTTATCATATTAAAATATTGGATGTCTGTTTCATGAACATCCCTTTTTCGTAAATATAGCTCTTTCACGTATACGAGTTCATTCCCAGCTTATTAAAAACGTGTTATGGGAGAAGCAGATGTTATTTTAAGAGTTTTTTATTTTGTTTAGGGGATAAAAACAGGAGTACAATAAAATGTTATACATACCATCTTACTAATTATACAATGTACTAATTATAAATAAATATATAAAATAAATAAATATTCCACAACTTTCACATAATGCCATTTAGTCCCAAGTTAAGCATGAGAGCTTGTGTTAAGGGTACTAAACAGCTGATAGATATTATTATATATTTCTAAATACATACATATTATAGATAAATTTCACCCAGACACAGAACAAATGATCATGCTCATCACACAAACATTATTTTTTTATCCTGGGTGGGAATCGAACCCACGACCTCCGGTATAGCAGTCAGGGTCACTAACTACTCGACCAACAGGCCAGTCAAATACTACTAACAACATTATCCACTTATTACTAATTTGTTTATTATTTATTTATTTATTTAATACTTCAAGCACACTAATGTATGTTCAAAGGCGGACTTAATGCCATAGGCATTTGTTACCCCTGTTTGTCTTATTTTAATAGAGAGAGAGAGATATTCATAGAATATTTTTAGCTGGCTGGTTTTAACAGATGTTGTTGTTAAAAGAAGAGTTTAGTTTTAAGTTTTTTGTTTTTCTTCTATACGTTTATTATAAAAACGTAACGTTTATGAGTTTATGACGTTGTAGGGGGATAATCTCAAAATCTACTTCACCGATTTAAAAATTCTTGTACCAATTAAAAGCCACGTTACTTGTGAGTGTCTTAAAGCTATATTTTATTTTCAAAACTAAGAAGGGTGGATGTGATGTTAAAGAACGTAAGGCACGCGAGCGAAGTGCTAGTTAATTATGACAAGAATGCCACAACTTTCGTTTTATTAGAACGCGAACAGTGTCAACAATGCAACAGCTCCTTTGCAAAAATCCGGGCAAAGACTTGCAGCGTTCTTCGAGCAAAGTAATCCATTTACATACATTACTTCTTCACTAGCTTGAGTTTAAAGTACGCGTCTTTATAACGACGTATGTCCAAGTTCAAGGGCAAATGATAGATGGTTAATAAGAGCTCAACTCTTTAATATGGCTAATGATTCGTCATTATTTACTAGTTTTGTTTTAATTATGGTAGGACAGTGTAAAGAAAAAGGATTATTAACTCTAAGTTTGTGAAGGGTCAATTAGTAGCGTCAAAATACTTGCAATTAGTCCGATATTAAGGTCTCTTTCTTTGTCAGAGTTGTGTTTCATGTCAGCTTTAGCAATAGAACTTTATTATTTTCTTTAATTGCGAGTATAAGCTTAAAACAGTAATCCACAACTTTACTTTGCCAAACTAAGCTTTTCTATATTTTATAATTAGTTTTCAATTGAAAGCGTGATTTGCCTTTTTTATTCTTAGTATTTATTGCATAACAGAAACTAATTGCGATGCGTGGGTTATTTCCTTTATTTATCATAAATACTTGATTCCTTATTCCTGAAAAGGTTAGGCTGAAGTGCTACAGTAGGTAGGTACACAGGCATTTTACCAGTTATGTCTAAATCTCATTATTTTTGCCATCAACTGGGCATCAATCCAGATTATGGACTACTACAAAATCTTAGATAGTAAACCCCAACAACACTTTGTGTGACCCAGGACCTCTTGTTTAGCTGTAGCGCTGGTATCCACTAGACCTAGGAGGCAGGCTCTAACTTAACATCTGCCGTATCTTTATCACTTAGTTTACAGAAATTCAAGGAGGAAAAAATCAATGGGCAAAATCCACTATCTGAAAGTCACTAGGCACTTTTAAAGTGTGTAGTTAGAATACTTTACGTTAAGGAACTATTTCTTTATTATTAAAAAGGAATAAAACTGCATTTACTGCTTTCTCAACAAACATACTTGAACCGGTAATTGAACCAGCCAAAAATTCAAAAGTAAAACTCACTATTTTATTCTACCAATCGTTGACATTGATAGTAGTAAACAGTCGTTACTTTATTTCACTCGTTTAGTACAGTGTACGAGTGAAAAGATAACGAGTGTATACTTTTTGGATTTTCACCTGATTTGATTTCCGGTAAGTCTGCCGAGAAAGAACTGGGCATCAATATCAAAAAGTAGACTTTCGACGCCTGCATCCTACCCTGCATCAGAAATATCTGCGAAGTAGGTATCATAGTGACAAACTAGCAAGATGCCAGAGAAGCATGAAAAGAAGTATGATAGGTTTGAAACTATCAGACAAAGTCAAAAATAAAACAGGCGGAAAACGAAGTAAACAGACATACTGATACGAATAGACCAACTCAAGTGGAGATTGACTGGACATATGCTTCGCTGCGAAAAGAAATAGTGGAGCAAGCCGGTGATAATTTCGTACCCCAAAGATGGCACTCGGAGCCGAGGTCGTAAAGATGGGAGGATGATATAAGAATGACCTTAGGACCCTTCTGGATATGAGTAGCAACAGACAGAAGACAGTGGAAAGAATTAGAGGAGACACCGAAACAAGTCACAATGTTTCGGAAAATAAAGGCTTTATTATTATTATTAAGTCTCTCGAGAAATCTGTGAATGCAGTTTAGTCTCTTTTAAAAAATAACACAGTGTTCCTTTAAGTAAAATAATCTATAATTTTAAAGATTAAAAGTATTTACCCCTCAGGTCCCACCGTTTAGTCAGTTGGAAATCTAGCTACCCTAGTAGGTACACACCATCCTCCGACCTTTTATGCGTGTAGCTAAATTACTAATTACCTACTGAATAACACACATTATCGTACGTCTGTATTCTTATTTAATAGAGGATAAAGGTTGGGTTTGTTCATACTGAAAGTGCAAAGTAAGGAACTCCGTACGCATCCTTTCTCATCGACGCAACGACGCGCAACGCCACGATTGCGTTCCGGCGGGGTACTGACACAAAACGCAATCGTTTGGCGGAGGACTCCGTAAGCGGTACATATAATGCGTTCTAGTGTGCTTCTTTTCAATCGACAAAATGGGAAATGCTGTCGATCGTTGTTCTGACCCCAAGTCTATTGCCATGAAACGGCCAGAAATCCAGACCCTCACTTCTGTCTCTTATTCTCTCTCACTTACTAAATAATCTGTTTCCTAATTTACGTAATTGCACGACGCGCCAATTAAGCAGCAAGTTTGAGTTCTAACTGAATTCTTGTAATATTTAAACGTAGAATGCGCTCTTATTGCTCTCGCGCCAAATGAACGGCCATCTTAACTTTTAAACTGCAGGAGTTCAACGCGGTTCCCAGAGTTGCACAAAATATAATTAAAAGCCATTGTTGTCAAGCAGAACAAGTCCAAGTAATTACCATGAAACTTTCTGTTCTAAATTAACAATAGAAATGCATTCAGTACGCATCTAAGTGGAAGTGGAACACTATTCTGATGGCGTATCGCTCGTCTGCCATTCAACGACTGCATTATTCAGTTGAGTATCCCTTTATTTCAAGGTTTTTGTTAATGTTTTATCAATGGTGTTTTGTGTAGTTACAGCAGTTTTTTATAGTGCCGTAATGTAAAAGGTTTACATTAAATGAAAATAGCTAGCTTTTACTAATATCATCTACTCGTTTATTTACATCAAGTTACCCTAATGTGTCAAATTTCCCCAATTGAATTTGAACTTTATTTTGTTTGACATGAAGGTGAAAAAAGATCAAAGAAATTTGGCACATTGGGGTAACTTGACGTGCTGGTGTCTGTACAAACATACTAAGTATATGTTTGTGCACTCATCATCCTAATTGGTTTGTTTTTGGCTTACTTTTTGTAAGGAAAGATGTTTTGATAAAATTTATTGAAAAGAGTATGCTTAGATGGTTTAATCGCGATGAGCGGATGAATGAAAGGCGATTAAAAGGTGTTTATGAGGCAGATTTTAGTAGAAACGCTCCTTGAAGACTTCTACTCGAAATCGGTAGGTACCTATGCGTGTATGACGACATGTATGCATGTAAACAAATCAAAATAAGGATGTACGAATCGTAGCAGATGGCGCTCTGTTGTTTCTGCGTACCCACATGGGAAAAAGGCGTGAGTTATAGGCAAGAAGTATATCCCTTGGTAAGGCCCTACGCCTACTGGCGGCACAGCACGGCAAAGTATTTTTATATTATAAAAGATTTTGAATCCTATTTAAAACTGTTAAGACTTACATTTCATTGACACGCTACAGCCTGCGCACCCTTCAGGACGGTCTGGCATGCCTTGGCACCCCGAAATGTAGACGCTAAGCCTGATAAAATAAGATCTCAAATCATTTGCGCTTACTAAAATCCTCAGCCGTGCCGATGCCGATAATGGGCGCCGGGCCTAAGACTGTTTGTCAGACTTTCATGCCGAGCAGGCCTGTCAAAGCCTGGTCACGACTGTTATAGCTCAATAGGTATGAACATATTCATATTTGTTCACATAGTAGATCTAGGTAGGTGTGTATTGTTTTTAATATAAAACCAAAGTATTTTTATCATATTTGTATAAGACTTTGTTATCCTCGACAGTAAAATCACTTTCTGTCTGTTTTTATTTGTTACATTCCTTCAGCAGAATACATTCACAAAATAACATTCGCAAAATAACGCCGCAATGCCGTGTTTTGATTTGTATTAGGCCTCCGGCATTTGGAAAACTTCAAAGGGCAGATTCATTCAGCAATTGCTGTTTTTACAGCCACGCAAAAAAATATCAACCGATATCAATGTACAGAGGCCAGCACATCAAGCTACCTCAATCTGTCAAATGTCTTAGATAGTTTTTCAACTTTGTTACAAACTATCAGACGTTACTTCGGTTTCACCCGCGTAGTTCCCGTTCCCGTGAGAATACGGGGATAAAAAGTAGCTGTACACATTCAGGGTGAAGGTAGCTTTCTAGTGGTGAAAGAATTTTTGAAATCGGTACAATAGTTTTTGAGTTTATTAATTACAAACACACACACAAAAATAAAAAATAAATCTTCTTTTTAATATTAGGGTAGATGTAGATTAGTGTGGATAAATAAATGAAGAAAAAAACAATACTTTATTTTGCATAATTATGAACAATAACACTTTTCACACAAAGTTAACAGTGGCGAGAGAAGACAGTGGCAGCGTCGGTGGAGCAGTTTAAATGTCACAGAAAAGTCTCCAGGATATGATCTATCTCCACGCTGAATTTTATAACTATCCGTTTAGCCACTTAGTCGTGAAAAGCCGACAAACGAACAGACAAACAGAGTTACTTTCTCATTTATAACTATAAAAAAATGGAGTTAGGAATGGATATGGATTTTAGTTCTATTTTTGGAATTATAGGAACTTGGGGCTGGAAACACTTTGGTTGCCGCTACTGGAGATTATGATTATTGAATTGGGATTTTGATGTTGAAATACACATTCTCACACAATATTCAACTTACTTATTTTAGGACAAAGTTCGATGAATGTGAGAATTCATCAGATTGATTAGTTTTGAGTGCATACACAAACTTTGTCTATTTTAAGTTAAATGGTTCATATTGAAATAAGTAAATTTAAAATGAAAGTGGTGGTTTGTTAAACTGTTATCTGCATTACTATTCCATAAAAAAACTTCGTGAAAAATAAGGTCATGTGGGGGCAGATTTGGCTGTCATCCCGTAGTATATCCAGAATCGACTATCGGCTGTTAAGTATGTAGCTTTTACATAAAAATAACATAAAGGCTTTAACTTGAAAAGCCATTGTGTAAATTGGGAAAAATGTACTGACGCCAGCACATCAAGTTTTACCCCAAGGTGTCAAATTTCGTTGATCGTTTTTCAATTTTATGTCAAGCAGAATAAGGTTCATATTCAATTGGGAAAATTTGACACATTGGGGTAACTTGATGTGCTGGCGTCTGTATTCTGCCATCTATAAGATATTTTGACGTGTGCTACCGTAGAAGGTACCTAATATTGCCAGGCACAACCAGTTATTCATAAAATAATATTAGAAACTCTAATATCTCTAATATACTAACGCTTATAGGTTGAGAAAGTCAATATTCTTAGAAAATCGCAGATTTCAACGTGAAGTAAGCTGTTATATGTATTTCTCAGAATATTCAATATATTTCAAAACTTTTTTCTCTTGTTGAAAGTATAATATTGTTGTTTACAAAACATGATAGGGCTTTTCCAATAACATGGGAGGAACAGGCTAGATATTGTACGAGGGTTGCCGAGTTTCAAGTGCTTATGCATGACGACACATAGTATATAGTTAGTTAGTTACTAAAGTATTTCATACATTTAGAGGCCTTTTCAAGGCCTTGCCGTTGGTCGCGGCTGACATTAAAATTCATCGAGTCATCAGAAACCTGAAAGTCTGACGAGTTTAACCAAAGGGTATCGTGTTACCCAGTTGAACAGGTAGTTTTGTTTTAATGTGCCATTCCTAATTACTTTTACAACGTAGTCTATTCTGAGAGAGTTTTTACAACACCACACACGAAATCAATCCAATCTTGGCGTTTTTAATACTGCTACCAGATACCCCTTTTGTTTTAACAGTAAAGTGATTGAAAATGTAGTCTTTCGGTCTTTCACGAATCGGTGAGCGTCATTTACACGGACTTTTATCTCTTACCAAACATATCATGTTTGGTAATTAAATGAGTGCTTTTGCAAAACATGTGCTCTAGAAGGATATGTACAGACGCCAGCACATCAAGTTACCCCAATGTGTCAAATTTTCCCTATTGAATATGAACCTTATTCTGTTTAACATAAAGTTGAAAAACGATCAAAGAAATTTGACACATTGGGGTAACTTGACGTGCTGGCGTCTGTACTAACAAATCTAACTAGAGATAGCAACTGACTGCCGTGCATGTCCACATGTATGAACAAAAACGAAGAAAAAGGAGTAGTTAGAACCTTAGAAGGTGGTGTTTATAGTTTCTGCCTAACTTCACGGAAAAAGGCGTCAGTTTATGTATGTACAGACGCCAGCACGTCAAGTTACCCCAATGTATCCAAACAGAATAAGGTTCATTTTCAATTGGGAAAATTTGACATATTGGGGTTACTTGATGTGCTGGCGTCTGTACCTATTTATTCAAATTAGAAATTTCACCAACTATCCACCAACATCAAGTCAAAGTTGATAAACAGCCCCCAATTTTCCACGACATCAAATTTACGGATCATGTGACAGAAACCGTCCCTAATAATCCCTTATCACTAGAACTTAAGTCCCCGAATAATTAAACAATGTCAAAATCTATGACCCTAAATACTAAGCAATAAGGTCCAGAGTAGAATATCACGTATATATCAGATTTTATTAAGAGTCAATGAATGGCGCCACTCGTTGGCAATTTGCTTCGACAAGGAATACCTAAATAATTAATTTCATTGGCATTTGGAAGTGAAAGAACCCTCATTTGCACTTTACTTCGCCAGTTGGTATTGGATGTGGATTCAATTTACATTCGCTATAATAACGAAACTTAGATGAATAGGTACAACATTAGCGATGTTGATATAAGCCATTGCTCCGTCTATTTTACTTGATTTTGAATTCCAATTCCTATTACAGAAGTTTTAATTATAAACTACATGATAAACAGCGTTTATCTAATCGAATAGCATTCGCATAATGCAAATAAGTCCTTAGGGGTCACATACGAACTAATATGGCTTGTACAAATATATGTTTTTGCCTCATATCTACAATATTAAAAAAGAACCAAATGGTTAGTTTGGTATTTTATTTGAACGCGCTAAATGTTAAATTTCAAAAATAGATATGATAAAAATATTGAGCGCGATCGTTGACGAAGATTTTAGATCATTAATCATTGCGTTATGACCCTTAGAGGCAAGTAAAATCTTAGGGTACTGTTTATTATTTGTAGTTTGTTTTCATTTACATTCTTTATAAATAACTCCGTGCTTGTGAGCAACATGTATCGTATACCGTAAAACGACTGCACTCGTAGGCGAACTCTTAAACCATGTTCTAATCGCAGTAAGTTTACCATACTCGTATAAAGTGTAACAAAACAGTAGTTTGATTACATGTATAAACCTAAACGAAGCAAAAGAAGTATGTAACAAACGTTCTGTAGTTACATAATTATTCAGGTTAGGTCCCGTTTGGGTGGGAATACACAGATAAAAAGAAGCCTATATGTTAATCCAGGGTGTCAGCTAACTCCATACCAAATATTATTAAAATACGTTCGGTAGTTTTTGCGTAAAAAAGTAACATACATCCAACCATCCATCTATGTGTCCATGAACTCAAAAACTTTTACGTTTATAATATTAATAGGATAAAGGTGTTACAAAGGCTAAGGTACTAATACAGTTATGGACCCTGTAAGGGCACAGCAACATTAAATAACAAGCAAGATTACAACCCGGAATCTGCCTACCCCCATGGGAAGAAGGCGTGATTATGTGTGTATGTTTATATAGTAGTTGTGCCGGAACAACGACAGGAAACGCATGTCTATAATTCATTTTATGTCCGTCTTAAAGACTAGATTCAATAAATTATCTTACTAATATTATAAACGCGAAAGTTCGTGAGGATGGATGTTTCTTTCACGTACAAACTACAGAATGGATTTTAATAAAATTTGGTATAGAGTTAGTTGACACCATGGATTAACACATAGGCTACTTTTTATCCCTGTATTCCCACGGGAACGGGACCTACGCGGGCGAAACCGCGGGACGTCTGCTAGTGATCCAATAATTATGCAATCGTAGTTTATTACATACATGTCGCAGTCAAAAGTCAATAGTCTAACTTTAGCAAAACATGTATCGAGCCAAAGGCACTGATAGAGCATGTGTCTAGATTGAGATATATTGGCTTATCCAATTCTGTTGCTTGGTGGAACGTACAATCAATCTGCCGAGTTAATTGGGTCTTGCAAGTGTCGCGATGAGAGTACTTGTGTATAAACTTATGAGTAGATATCTCTTTCAGGAAATTGATAGTAAAAATGTTGATGAATTATTTAAATGCTAAATAAGGAATAACAACTATACTTATTATTTAGAAAAAGATACAACCAACTTCATAAAAAACACTAACGTATGTAAAATATCTCTAGTTTCACTCTGTGGTATCATTACTTTCTGACGGTAAAATAACTTTCAAAATAGGTTGAGTAGTTTTTGAGTTAAATTCTTACAAACAAACAAATCAAAATTCTAATGTTTTTTTGTTTTAAATATTAGTACGTAGATTACATAGACATTAACAAAATATATTAGAAGCAAGTAAAGATACTGTTCCACGAAAAAGCATTATGTCACCGTCTTTCCGAAGTCCAAAATATTATAATATTTGAAAGCCATGCAACGGTGTCAAAATCTTTCTGCCTAGCTATTTTTAGGGTTCCGTAGTAAACTAGGAACCCTTTTAGTTTCGCCATGTCTGTCTGTCCGTCCGTCCTCGCTTAATCTCTGTGACCGTTAGCACTAGAAAGCTGAAATTTGGTACTAATATGTGTATCAATCACGCCGACAAAGTGGTAAAATAAAAATGTTTTATTAGGGTAAAATAAAACGGTTTTTTAATTTCAACCCTAACGTGTGATATATTGTTGGAAAGGTATTTAAAAATAAATCTTTATACTTATAAGTGAGAACACTTATTGTGACGGACGGGAAACTACGGAACCCTACACTGAGCGTGGTCCGACACGCTCTTGGCCGGTTTTTATTTATTTACATAGATCGATTGTTCTACCACGATAAAATTGTATTGCTAAAATTTCCATAACAATTTAAAATACTGTAATTTTAGATCTAAAAGAGCAAAAAATCCCCACTAAAATATTACGTAAATAAACAAATGCAAACTGTTCTTCATAATAAATGGTTCTGCGTAGTGCTGTAACATAATAGAACTTTCTTTAGGCAAGAAAAAGCTTTCACACAAACATGAGACGTTACGTCATAAAGTACTAAGGATCGTGTTGTCACTTAATTATGACACATTATTAACACACTTCAACAACACCACCGTCTCCGGTCTTGTTTGTCCATACTCCATTTACAATAGCATTAGACAGTAGTTATAAAAGGTTATTTTTAATCAAAGACATTCATAGAACGGACATCACTAACAAAATTTTCGTCCGAAAAAGTGTGACACAAGACTATGAGTTTTTTGTAGTACGCTCCGCTGCCGCTCCAATATTCATATATTATTCTAGATGGCGTTACTGAGACATGGGATCAAAGTTTTTCTATGCCATTTCCTTGACATGCCCGCTCTATAGTATTTTAAATCTCTTGGTTTTTAATACACACTTTAGCATAGAGACACGCAAAGCCGTAGTTCAGTATAAAATTATGTATTTTGTACCTTTCAAAATCAATGCATTTCAGTAAGGTAGTTAGGTTAGGTTGTTAAGTTCGCTATAGGATAGGTATGGAAAGTTAGGTTAGGTTACATATATATATGTTGTCATTCTAATTCCATCCAACACAAAATGTTAGTAAAACATATTAGAAACTCGCTGAGTAAAAAGTAGTAGAACGTTGTTATTACTATTTTGGATATATTTTTTTTCCCTTTAAAATATGTATATCAAACTAATGTTATAAAGGGGAAAGTCTGTGAGTGTGCATGTTTGTTACTTCTTCACGTCTAAACGGCTGGAGTGATTTTAATAAAATTTGGTATGGAGTTTGCTGACACCCTGGACTAATACATAAGCTACTTTATATCCCTCTATTTACACGGTAACGGGAACTACGCGGGTGAAACCGCGTGATGTCTGTTAGAAAATTCTCGTGTCACAGTATTTATTCTCGTGTCAAAGTATTTATAAAATTCTCGTGTCACAGTATTTCTGACCGATTCTTATGTATTTTCAATAGGTCTGAGAATAAACTAATAAAAACTAAATAAAACTTAAAGTTTGCCGGGACAGCTAGTCATTGATATCATTATTAGTCTTGGAATAGTTTGAAATGTCAGTTCACATAACTCTTCACAGGGAGCTAGAGATTTTCACTTAATAGACCGGCCATAGTCCTTAGATTCTGATTCCACTGCATTGTATTTAACGAATGTAGCTTTAATCTCCGAAATGTTAAAATTAGTACGGGAATGTAAGGATAGGTATATATTTTTAAAGACATTATTACTCACACAGGCACACTGCACGGCAGGCTGACGGCCACAGGGACGTGGAAATTGGTACCTAATAAAAAACTTTTTTGCAAAAAATAAAACCGACTTCAAAAAAAACACTAAACGGTGTAAAATAACTCTAAATTCGGAATTCTGTGGCTTTGGTGGGTTTGTCTTACTCATGATGGGCCACCGACTTCCGAATTTAGAGTTATTTTACACCGTTTAGTGTTTTTTTTGAAGTCGGTTTTATTTTTTGCAAAAAAGTTTTTTATTTTTCCATTTTTAGTTGTTGCCTATAAATATTTGCCATGAATTTATTTTATATTCTTAATTGTTAACAATACATGTCATGATAATAGGGTTTTCCACTAATCCCTAATAAATTAAAATTAACATACCTAACTGACGAAATCTAGGTATATTGTACCCACCTGCGTACCCCTCAGAGCATACAGGCGTGATGATACGTCATGATGTTGTATAAACAATAAACATCCAAGCGATTCCAGCAATCACGACAGATTTGCCGTCTATTTTTGAAGAGTTCCGTTGTATATCTCCGAAGATCAGCACCAGATCTTCACCAAATTAAAATGGGACCACCTCAGGAGTATACTCTTTCAAACAAAAAAAGAATTTTGAGAATCGGTCCACAAATGGGGGAGAAATCAGGTAACATACATATAAAAAAAAAAAAAAAAAATATACATACACACGAACATAGAACCTCCTCCTTTTTTGAAAGTCGGTTAAAAAGAGAAGCCTGTGCCCTGCAGTGGGTGAACTTAGGCTGTGGATGATGAAGATGGAAACTAAAACTGTGTTTTCAGGTCTACGAAATTTTGTTGTTCAAATATTCTGTTTTGATACACCAAAACAATGTTTTACAGTGTTCTTCTTGGGTATTGTTCACGGTTAGCGAAAAACTTAAAGATGTTGCTGTACTGATGACAATTTAAATTTTAAATTAAGAGAAATCAGATGCTCCTAAAATCGAATTTGCATACATTAACACAATGTGAAAATATACAAGCTGTTTTAAAAGCATACCACTCCGTACATAGATAGCACTTCTTTTGATACTAGGTACTAGAAATTAGCACACGTTCAAACTCAAATCTGTCAGATCGGCCATCTCTTTACCGCCGTGCATTACCAAATTGAAGGTAAACAGAAAAAATGTCAGCCATCGCTATTAGTGAACTTGTATGTTTATTTTCCTATCCAGTTTCTTTCAGCGAGAGAAGAGGCCAAGAGCTTTACCCAACTTTTTAAATTTAATTTGTAACACGATACTCTGGAGTCAAAATACTTTTTCACCTCTTATTTATTGCCCGTTGGGATTCTTAAAAGATCGAATGAACCTTTGAGAGCACAATAAAAGAAAGTGTTGATAAATATTTTATTTACAATCCATTGTTTATTTTAAATTTTCTATGCGTTATTTATGAGCGCGTTTAGAGTGATTGCAACGAAATATTGGCATAGATTGTGGGGAAAAAAATGTTTACAAAATAATTAATAATGTGAAATTTCCTGTATCAACACGGGCTTGAATGCTTCATATTTTAATAATATGTAATGCAGTAACTTTATTTATTTATATTGTCGTTCCCTCACGATGTATCCCTTCACCGTTATCGAAGTCAGTGATAGTACGAGTTAAGCCGTCCCCGTGAGTAATTTTTCAACGTTTTTGATCAATGTTCCATACTTTGTCTGAAACGTGTTGTAATTTAACATTCCAAACAAGTAAGCTTGTGTTTGCTCTTTCTTAAATAAACGTGTGAGCAAACATGCTACAAGTTTCCACACTATGTTCAGCTTGCGCCATACAAACATCAGTTCTTCTTACCGTAAGCTGGCCACGTTCCTTCATTTCCTACCCTCTACAAGACAGACAAACCCGAAACTCATTAAGGATCGCCGAATGAGAGGGCAAAAGTTTTTCCTATATCAAGAGAAAGTCGAGGAAGATAGCTCGCATTATACCGAGTGATTAGGCTGACCGTTCATGGATTTACTCACACTGTGTTTATTCAATCATTCGATGGGTCTTAAAGCTCAGTTTATTGTGTTCTCATTTGCATATTTTACGACTTATTTATGAAATTGTATAGACGCCAGCACATCAACCTACCCCAAACTATCAAATTTTCCCAATTGAATATGAGAATCTAATTGGCTTTTACGACCTTTTTACCAGGCATTCTATAAACACACACATCTATACTAATATTATAAAGAGGAAAGGTTTGATTGTTTGTTTGTTTGCATTGAATAGGCTCCGAAACTACTGGACCGATTTGAAAAATTCTTTCACCGTTGTAAAGTTACACTATCCCCGAGTGACATAGGCTACTTTTTATCCCTGTATTCCCACGGGAACAGGAAATACGCGGGTGAAACCGCGTGACGTCTGCTAGTGTGCAATAAACACGTACCTACACATGCGCAAACACACTCATACGTAACGCGCAAAACTAACGGATAAACTTAAACTATTAATATATTATCAATTTAAATTATGTTTTTTTCTATTTTTACAGTTTTGAATGTTTTTATTTTTTTCCCCTGATATAAATGTGAGTTATTGTTGTTACGAAAAATCCGATACATACTTACCTAAAGAAATCTAGAAAGTTTAACTTGGTAATTTAAATTGTGACTGAAGCGATGTCTAGGCATTAGAAGCGTCAAAATTAAGTATTATTACCTAGTCTGAAAGTTTCTATCTATTTCGACTAGTTGGATTGATTGGACACATTTTAATATATCATCAAGTTCTAATGCAAAAAAAATACAAAACAAAATATACTTATTTTTAACAAGCTTATAGTGTCAACGTACTGCTTACACAAAAATATAATAAGCCCCTAATGTTCTATGTTAACGTAAGTTTTATTTAGTAACCTTTAAGTTCATTAAAAGCTTATTTTGAAAAAGGTTTTCAAGTTCATTTTATTATAATAAAAAGATTATTACAGTTAGATTGTTAACATTCAAATAATAAGTAAGTAATACTTTTTTTATATTTTTCACCTTATATCATAAAGCTTGAATAATTACAATCCATTCAAAATTCAAATTGTTTATTTCTTTAACAAGATTACAACGGTTAGTTTGTGCTTCTTTTAAGCAAACAGTGCCTTTATTAGAAGACTCCATAATTCTCATTCCAATTAGGCTTTTATATTAAGTAGAAAGTAACAAAGCATGTTGGAAAGAGACCAAAAAATCTCATAACATGACCTCAAGGGGAACGTCACCACTATTACAACTAATTTAAAAGCGGATTTATTCATGAACTTAGACAGTTACATTTTTTATAAGCGAATGGGTTGCGTTGCTTTTGTTGTTTGTAGTTCGTTACGTACATAGCTCTTAAACTGCTGACAGTACTCAAGTGCCCAGTGTTGTACTCAGTAGCCATGTTCACGAGACGCTGTCGCAGCTTAACATGATGTTATTCAACTGTATAACACCGAATTTGCGCAGCGTGGATGTCGTCGCTTTTAACACAGAATCATTAACTGTCGTCCATTTTAGTATTAAGTCATTTGTAATTTTAAATAAGTATGCGATCCAAAATATTTTGACTCGAATAATGTATGAATATAATATTATGTCTGGACTTTAGACCACGACTCCTGAGTTACTTTCGGCATTTCTTATCAGGGATCCGTCAATTTTGAAATGCCGGCGCTATTTGGGTGAAAAAAAATGTAAAAGTATCTTTTCAGATATCTTTTCATTTGACAGAGATAACATTTTAAATTTAATGTCATTCGGTTAAACCACAAAAAAATATCTAGGTATTACTCAATACAATCTCATTTATTTTGAAGTCTGTCAAAAACTTATTTATTAATTAAAGTACCACAGTAAAGGTCGTAGCTATTATTTCAAGTTTTCAATTCAGTTGAAAATACTTTTCCGGAACGAAATTATGTTATTCCAATACGTATATCGTACCTCGTTTGGCCTAAAAAGTGTTTCAAGCGTACGTTTATTGAAAAAGTTCCAACCAAAGCTGAGTGCACTTGAAATCTCATAACAAATGTCATTGGCTGGCAAGCCAAGTGATATAATCCTATGTTTTTCCACCAAAACTTTGTTATTGGGTTTTAAAACCTTTTGTTTTTTTTTGCTTGAGACTTTATTGAAGATTTTGTTGAGAAGTCGGTATGGAAACGTATAGCAGCTTTGGGATATTTTCAAGAGTAGGTAGCGTTAAGAGAAACGTACAGGTGAACCGGGATAATTCTTTAAAGATTGGTAAGTACGTCTGTTTCTTTTATGCAAGGGCTCTAATTTTTTAAAGGAAACTAAAATTAATAATTTCGAGACGCAATTAGTACAAATAATATATTGAATTAGCGCTTTTAAAAAAAGGCCTTCTTTAATTCACCCCTGAGTTTCTATTGACCACGTTTTATTTTATATGTTACTGCTATCTATTGTTAAAGTGAACTTTCAACTGTTACGTAATATTGATTTTGCTGTCTGTTAAGGCATGTCCTAGAATTTTAAGTTAGAAGACATTATGACATCTACCAACCCGCACTGGGCCCATGTGGTAGATTGCGGCTCACTCCTTCTCATAGAGAAGAGGCCCGTGTCCCAGCAGTGGGAACATTATAGGCCGATCACGTACCAAAGGTAGTATTATTGTCTTTCGGTGCGACCCAGTTACTTACTATAACGGCTGTTTTCAAAAACCTATCTACGTTGATAGATATAGCTATCCTGGATTAATAGTAAGAGGTTATCCATCCATAAATTGCGTTTCACAATCAAGCATATGTGCTATCTGTGCCGTGAGACATGCCATTTTTTGTCTCTTTTTTTTTTTGTGTTATTGCGTTTTTACTGTGCGTGTATCCAGCTGTTGCCAATAAATGTATTTTCTTTCTTTTCTTTCTTTCTATCTATCTGTAACCAACCATGGTTAGCAATTTCCCTCTTGAAACGTTTCGTTCTTTGTTAATTTAATTTTAAACAGACATATTGTTTAGTTATTAAAATTCTTATCATGAAAATTCATTCATCGAATTTACGATGAATCAACATTATATTGTGTTTTTTTTTTACTTTATTTCCCAAACTGAATCATAAAACATAACGTTTTGACAGTTTTGACATTGATTTCCAACGATAGATAGACAACTGCAAGTAAGGATACACTGATAGATTTATTTATCCTTGGTAACTAGAACTAAGAATAGAAAGATAGTTTATTGGAAACGGCCTTTAAGTAGTACAGTAGGGGTAAATTTCGTAGAAAAGTTTAATTTAGTTCTAGCTCATGACTCGAGTAACTAATCCTATTTTCTAAGCATACAAACATCCTCAATGCAGCAAATTTTGCTTTGGTCACTGCAATTTCAAGATTATACGAGCCACCAGCGCTGCAACAACTAATTCCTAAAACAACACAAAATTCGTTTAGCCACCGCATTATCAAGTTTTCTAATAAAACGAACACATAACCTCAACGAAATTTTGAATTCAGAACTTAATTATTTCCTGGGATAAGCCAGTTATATTCAGCCAGTATTTTGGAGTTAAACAATTTAAAAGTGGAACTATGTCGCTGCCCGTTTGGTTTCAAACGGAATATTTGCGTCGCTCAAAGTGTTTAGGGCACCGTAAGCGTAGAATGCTCGCTGAGGTTCTTATCAATCGTACTGGTTATTAAAATACTGAATTAGAACTCACTATTAGGTGTAGGTATTAATATTTATTAATGGATTTTTCTTAAATGAAACTTCTTTTATTTCGTGACTTAACCAAAGTTTATCTAATCAACTATGCTGTATGTCTGTTTATATCATTGACAAATCAAAATCAAGAGTCATTTTTAAATAAAGCTAAAAATCAGCACTTTTTAAACTTCAAAATTACTTAAAACAGTCCGCCAAAATGCCCACCTTTTATCACTTCTTAGTATGTTGGAAAGAAGTGACGAAACAAACTTTACAGAAACTCGTACACGACATACCTACCATGAACCAATGATAAGTAAAAAGTTGTAGATAGGTTATAAGCGCTCACCAAGCGACACGTTAAAATGTGGCTAACCAGCCACACTTGACCTCAGAGTTGAGTCGCGCCGTCATTGGATGCGTGCGTGCGTTAGTGTGTGGTTTTTGAAGATCGAATGTTGTTTAGTTAACCTAAGTATCTACACCTTTTTACTTATAATACCATTACCATAAACATGTTAATATGCAAGCTCGAAGCCAGGACCCCTGTCCGAATGGTTGTAGAAGACACGTTATCAATTAGGTACCTACTTGGAACTTAAACGTAACTGTTGTAAATGTGGGTGTCAATGAATTAGAAAAGATAGGGTGTATTACACCTTTGCTTAGCACCTACGAGTATATTATGCTTCAATAATCAATTTGATGTTTTACAGACGTTCGAATGTTGTTTTGAATTACTGGTAGTGGTGTACTGAATTTTTAATAGAGTTGTATATCTATCTCCAAGTGCATAATAAATGTACCAAAATAAATTGTGTCGTCGATAGAAATGCGCTAACCGAAAGCGCTTTAATGGCAGTTTGATTCGTGTCGGGCTCGTTTATAAAAACGTTACCCGTAATTTATCGGAAACGGTTAAAGCGCTTTTTTAAAAGTGCATTGAGAGTACCGGTTGAGTGGTTTTGATAAATCTAAAGTTGAATAGCGAAAGTTGAAAATATTTCGCTGCCTTTGGGCCTTGATGCGATCGGATCAAAACATAATTTGACCGTAATGCATTTTCATATAAATAAATCCAATAATTTGAAAATATATGTCAAGTGAGCGTGAAGTCAACTATCAATCCCTTGATAGCATACTAACTTTATGCTAGGGAGCATTACGTATGTGAGGTTAACCCTATTATTTTGTAGCATAATGCTGTGATAGAAACACAGCTTTTTAGCCTCGCACAGGCGTTTATATCTTTTGTAAGTTTTAGATTTACGTGTACCTATAAGTGTTTTTCTTTCTTAAGAAGAAAATCACTGCAATATTCGTGTCTATGCAAGTTCCTCTGCTCGGAGCAATTATTCTGAGCTCTGTAGCTTAAAGGATTCCATCTAATAAGATTCAATATTACCTTGATACAACTTTTTTTTTTAGATATTTTCCACAGACATGTTATTACCCGAGATATTGAGTTTGTAGCCCGCGTCTCGTGGGTATAATGAAGTCGCCAAGCAAACTCGTTACTTGTAGACTGGGTCAATCACCCCGTATGGTTTACAAGTGAACAAAACTATTATGAATCAGTCTGGGTATTATTGAAAATGTACAATATACTATTTGGTTTCTTGTCACAAGAAATTTACTGACTGTCTGGTGCGAAGATGAGTTCATATTTACACAAGTAAGAATGTAAACGAAGCAAAGAAGTATGTAAGAATGGCGTTCTGTAGTTTCTGCCTACCCCCATGAGGAAAAGGCGACGTTATGTATAATAAATGATATTTGTTTCAGAAAATGGATTCATACATAAACATAATTTTTAGCTAGGTGAGGTCGGTTTTACTATCTGACTACTCTGAGAAGAAACACCTAAAGAAACTAGCATAGTCTCTTTTAAAGTCCAGAAACAATCTTGGTCATAAAATGTAAGAACCATGAAGAAAAGGTCTGAAAAGGTCTTTTGAGAAAAGAACCACACAGATATGAGGGAACTAAACCAGTCAGTGCAAGCATTTGTCATTTGTCACTAGTAAGAATGTAAAAAGATTAAAGATACCTGGCTGGTATCCGCAACTCCACGTCAAAGTGCGTATTTTGCGTTTGGATTATAATCTACCACGCGGGCCCAATGCGAATTGGTAGATGTCACATGTCTTCGAAGTTTAGGTTCTATGACATGCCGGTTCCCTCACGATGTTTTCCTTCACCGTTTTGGGAGCAGTGGTGATGAAATAAATTACACAAAGTAATGCGCCTGCCTGGGTTCAAACCACGACTTACTGTTCGTAAGTCGGGGCCGCCACCACTGTGCCACCGCTGCTCTAGTAATTGTGTATGTAATCAACCAAATACAGTTCTGTGACCACCACCAGTCAGCATTACAGACCACCAGTTCATTTAAGCGCAAATAAAAGAACGTTTAGTCAATTGTAATTCGGAGATCGATGATGGCCTTATTATGGATTCATAATAGCCTCTCGAAGCGGCCGCAAATTGCTATCACCCTGTGACTACCAACCACCGATCGATCTACTGAACTTATTGTAAGACAAATTGGATCCGGACATTTTGCTAGCGGGACCTTGGATAGTAAAATTTAAGTAGGTCAATGTTCTATGATGGTCTGGAAAAATGTCTTTGAAATTTTTTTGCCCACTTGTTTCTTTGTGATTTAGATGTAAAGCCGAGTTGTTCTGATTATGTCACAATACGAGAAAAAACAGAAACAATACAATTCATTGACAACAGGTTAAAAACACGTGAGGTGAAAATTTAGAGTTATTCACCAACTCGACACAAGAGACCGGACACACGTGTGTCCAGTTGGTGAAACTCAAAATTAGTATCACTTATTATTTCGTCATCGGGACACACAAAGATTTTTATTCGTGTCCACATAGTGAAACATAAAATAAACTACTTTTATGTTTTCGCTAACTGAACACATCATGTTCGCATTTTACCCGAATTCAAGATAAAGTCCAGCACATTAATGTTTTGTGTCACAATCATCATCAGTCACTAAACGTCCTACTGCTGAGAACGGGTAACATTAGCTAAGTATACTTTTCTTCACATTAATAAATAATGATGATATTATCAAATTGTTATATATTTGTTTTATTTCAAAATTTGTCTTAAATAGAAGCTAATAGTTTTTCAAGTAAAAAAGTGAGGCAGCTTTTTCATGAAATCGAGGCGATTATTAACCTGACTGTACCCTTTTTTGCAAAAAAAACCTGGGTGTGTCCAATTGGTGAAAACATGAAAGTGATTTAATTTAAGTTTCACCATGTGGACACGCGCAAAAATTTTGGCGTGTCCAGATGACGAAATAATAATTGTACTAATTCTAATTTTCACCAACTGGACGCACGTGTGTCCGGTATCTTGTGTCGAGTTGGTGAATAACCCAAAATTTATGTCGACAAATAAAATAAATGCCATAGATTGATTTCAGCGGTAACGCCATACAGATTATGCGGAGCTGCAAAAATACTATAAAGTACTTATGTAATAAACAAACAAGTAAAAACACTCTTTCCATTACTGATTTGATTATTATTCACTGCACTTATTGGTTGTTGATGTTGGTTGTTGGTTGGTTGATGGTCTTGAGACAGATCAGGGCAGTACAATATCTGCAACTGGCGTGCGTTTTTGACCAAATGCATGAACAGTACTTAAAACAAAAGAAATACTTGTGGATCGTAGCAGTACGTGTTCTGTAGTTTCTGCCTACTCCCATAGTAACGAGGCGACATTTTTGTTTATGTTTTTAAATACAAATAAATATGTAAGAGTTCCTTTTGTTTGCATCACCTTAAGATTGATTAGTAGAAAATGCCGATGGTATTAATTTCAAAATTAAATAAATGTAGTTGTACTTATGTAGGCTAATCCTACATAAGTACAACTACATTTATTTAATTTTATAGGCTAATCGTGTTATAATATTTTGATCTCCAGTGTCCTAGGAAATATTTGGCCGACCCAGTTCTCTAAACCGGCCATCCCGCATTGTGTCCAGTTCGATCAATCATCAGTGACAAGAGCTATTGTAGCCAATTCGCGACTCTGTGGTGATAGATCTATTTAAGTGTTCACAAAGATTGGCAATGTTACATGGAATGTGATCCGAATAATTTTGTAAGGTTAGAAAACAACAATTTTATTACATTTCAGTACATCATCATCATCATCATCATCATCATCATCATCATCATAATGTCACGCCTTCTATCCTCGAAAGGTTAGGCAGAGGTGTACTAGTAGTATACTCACATTTCACCCGTTATTTATTTATTTATTTATTTATCTACTCATTTGTAATCAATGGCCGACACAACAGCAAGACAATAGACAAAAATCACCAGGAGATTTATCGGTATAAAATAAAACGGTTTTGGGAAACCAATTACATTAACATTAACATAAAAGAACATACATACAATTACAATTTATAATATACACAGAAAAAAAAATAACAATAAATATAAACGTGTACAAACAAAATAGAAACAATTAGATTGGCTAGGTCTTCAGATCGTCTTGCTTTCACAGAAGCTTAAGTATGCACACATTAAAATTTTAAAATCATCGGCAAATATATCACAGTTAGGGATGACTTCCACGAGGCTGTTGAGCGCGATGAGATTTATATTTAAGTAACATGTAATAGAGGGCGAACGAGCAATAATTGCCATCAATCGGGCACGAATCGAGACTTCGGGCTGATACTGATTAATCCCAGATGGAAAAACTCTATAGCGCTATGCCCGACCCGGGGATTTAACTCGGGTTTGCAACCACAAGACCAATAAGGTAGGCAGCACAGAGAGAGTTAGTTTCATTATTTATGGGTGTTTAAAAGTTTCTGCTAGAATTTACGACTGTAGCATGATTATGACTCCTTGTTCATAAGCTATCTTGGTACTGCATTAAATGCAAGTAGTGACGGTGTGATAAGCGCTCATGTCATGAGCATCTCAGTAAGTAAGCGGAGCTAAAACAAGTTTCTTGCTCCCTTGTTGTTGACTGGCCTGTCGGTCTAGTAGTTACCTAGTGACCCTGACTGCTATGCCGGAGGTCGTGGGTTCGATTCCCACCAAGGACAAATGTTTGTGTGAAAAAAAAGAAAGAAAGAAAATACTTTATTTGGACGCACAGAACATAAAACAAAAGAACAATAATACAGATAATAAAAAAAAAACAAGAAATGATTAAAAAACTGAAGACGAAAATAAAAAAAAATAATAAGAGGTGGGGAGGTGGTGGTTGTGTGGTAACCACGATCATTTGTTCTTTGCCTGGATGTCATCATCCACAACCCTACTTTACCCACTGTTGGGTACAAGCATCTCTTTTTTATGCCAATTTTACGTCCCTTTGCCAGCCTCATCCATGGTACTCCCGCAATGGCAACAACGTCATCCGCCCTTATTGCCGAAAGTAATTTATCTATAAAATATGTAAACGTATTTAGAAATATATAAGGATCAGTGGTCTAGTACCCATAACACAAGCTCTTTGATGCCAATCTTTACGTCCCTGTGCCAGCCTCATCCATGGTACTCCCGCAGTGGCAACAACGTAATGCGCCCATATTTCGATTGGCGATTTCGACTGGCCTATTGGTCTAGTAGTTAGTGACCCTGACTGCTATGCCAGAGGTCGTGGGTTCGATTCCCACCCAGGACAAATGTTTGTGTGATGAGCACGATCATTTGTTCTGTGTCTGGGTGTATTTTATCTATAATATTTATGTATTTTGAAATATATAAGTATGTTTATCAGCTGTTTAGTACCCATAACACAAGCTCTCAAGCTTAACTTGGGACTAAATGGCGTTGTGTTAAAAGTTGTGGAATATTTATTTATTTATTTATTTAATTTATATTGCCGAAAGTAATTTATCTATAAAATATGTAAATGTATTTAGAAATATATAAGGATAATTTGTCTATAAGTACCCATAACACAAGCTCTTCTCAGCTTGGGACTAGATGGCTTTGTGTTAAAGTCGTGGAATATTATCATTATTACTTATATACGATAATATTAAACAGATTCGGTAAACTGGCACTCAAGGGACTCCGGCGAAAGGTATTAGTTGAGCAAAGCCAACGACTTTTTCCTCCTGACACCCGATTTCCGACCCTGAAGCTCGTAGGTCACGAACCCTGTGTAAATAGGTAGGTACAGCGGTTTGTTTTACTTTTGACGTCGTTATCAACGAGGTGGAATCTATTTTGAATATTAAAAAAAGTTGGCCCTAGGTAGTTAGCTAGTTTTTAGTTTTCAAAACAAAAATAAATCACCGACTAGAGCAGTGTTGGAATATTATGAGAAAGTATTTTCTATTTTTATGTCGCGATGGCCCAGAGGTTAAGGCGCCTACCTCTCATGCAGGAGGTTGTGGTTCAAATCCGGGCGAGTACCAAAGTGACTTTTTCAATTTATATGTACTTTCTAAGTATATCTTAGACATCATTGACATCTGTGAAGGCAAACATCGCGAGGAAACCTGGACTTATAGTTAATATAAGTTTGAAATCGCCAATCCGCCTTGAGCAAGCGTGGTGATCAATGCTCAAGCCTTCTCTGTATGGAAAGAGGCCTTTGCCCTGCAGTGGGACAGTAACAGGCTGGTATTATATTATTATTTATCTATTTTTATTGTTATATTTTTTTTGTATGCTGTCATATTTTGGATAGAATAAGCAACAGTAAATAATTTTGAATGGTTGCTCAGAGGAACATGTGGTTATATGAAAAAAGCCGTACGTATCGATCGAAGGTCGTCAGTTGGTGGAAAGAAAGAAAGAAAGAAAGAAAGATCATACATTTATTGGCAACAGCTGGATACACGCACAGCAAAAACACAATAACACAAAAAAGAGACAAAAATAAGAAAAGGCCATATATCCAGGGAGTCGAGTCTGCTATTGCAATAGTGTCTCAATGACCGGTCAATGATCGATTTTTGACGTATGACGTCAAACTTATGACACATTTCCCATTCAAAAACTGTCAAAGTGACCGGTCATTGAGACACGATTGCAATAGCAGACTCGAGCCCCTGATCCGTCTGTGCTTCGGGAAGCACGTTAGGCGGTTGCACTTGGCTGTCATTTGTTGATCTTTGTCAGGCGTTACAGGGAGTGAGAAGCCCGAAAGTCTAACAACCATGAGTTTAACCAAAGGGTATTGTGTTACCCAGTAACTGGGTTGTGAAGGTCAACGGTGTGGTGTAATAGTATCGGGTTAGACTGGAAGCCATCCTTAACAAAGTTGGGAAAAGGCTAGGGCAATGATGATGGTTGGGTTTGACGAATCATTTAAAAAAATGCAGTGATGTGTTGTTATAAATTTAATAATCTGCAACTATTTTCTGACAGATATAGTATAAATATCTATTTGAAGTGTCCTAGTAACATCCAATAATAATAATAATATTCATTTAATTCGGACAACAGTGATCCATATTTGTTAGTAATACACACAGCTTATATTCTAGTGTTAATAACAGGACTGGGTAACTATATCTTTCAGGGTCAGTTAGAAAATTGACACGGTCTAACTAGAACCCGCATGAAAGTTTTCATCACTGCTGAATCAAGTTTGTCAGCGACTGCGTTCAGGATGCTGTTAGTGAAGTGAAGTATGCTACTAACATTTACTGAAATAGTGATGTTATTCTATATTTTTCTCGTAAAGATCCTATTGTGCCAATGTCGGCTAGACATGTCCTGGGCCCTGATTCGAGCGCAAGGTTAATAGGGTGGAGTGAAATACCTACTGTTTGTGTGTCAAAAATAAAATTCAATTAATGGTATCAATTAGATGTTTATCTGGCAAGTTCTTGGAAGTTAGACTCGCTAGCCACTCAAGAACATAGCATAAAGTATGTTCCCCGCAACTTTCTTCATGTTTGTGTTTTATAAATATTACATAATAAAATTATCCGTAGTACAAGACTAAAATGACAATGCACTAATGAATTAATAGCATTCATTGTTCGCGATAAGTTTTATGGACATTGAGATTCTGGCGGCAAAAATTACTCTTTATTTAGTTCCGCTGTAGCTGAATGTGCTATTGCTATGTCACGAAGAAATTGTAAGAAAGTAATGGCTGGTGAGGCGGGCCTTTTGACGAGATAGATCAACGCCACAGCCTCCTTCCACGTCTTGACGTCGTGGAGATCCTGCAATCGTTGGCATACCGCGGGTCCGACATCAGCTGAGACCTCAAGTTTCTTACATTTGGAACCATATGTTTCATAACATGTATAATGCAGAGAGCCACGGTGCATGTCTGTTCTACAGCAGCCACCGCCAGTTCGATGACACAGGATACAATGATGTTAAAAAGCAGATGACTTTATTTTTTTATGAATTTAGCTCCATTAGTGTAATTGCTGTACGGCAAGAGATCACACTATCTAAATAGTAACAAACATACGGAGATCTTCACATAACATTATAATATTAGTAAGAAAAAGGATCGGTGAATACATCTAGCAAGATATATTTGCAGACAAATGCTTAGCACATAGTATACCACTTACACATAAAGTCATTTTCAAGCTGCATCTCTGCTGAGCCGTGAAAGGATAAACGCGAGGCATACACGTAAAAGCGCGCCAACAGCCATTGTTTTAACACACAATGAATACTACTATTGTGCTGATTTCAGCATTAACGTGAGCTTACAGACACGGCTGTATACACATTTGAATGCACTTGACTTATCCATTCAGCCAATCAGAAGTAGTAGTGGTAAATGTGGGGCATGCCGAAATTGTGGTGGGGTGACAAGGGTGCTTGGAAACTAGCGCTTGATGAAAGCGCTTCAAATGGATACTTAACATTCACGAGGTATCGTTTTACTTATTATTAACATTACTTTGATAAGGATTAAAATGAAGAGATTGACTGTTTTGCACAGGTTAGCTTGTTTAAGGGTAATGAAAAGTGATATCGTCGTTTAAGTTCTATCACGTAAATCATTTATATGGAGAGACAAAAATCCGAAACCGACAAGTCTGATTGGTGGCTGGTTTTGGGCCTAGCTTACTTACTTCTTTAAATATCAAGCAAATATATCAGCTGATTCGTCCAACAGGGTTGGTCTACTAGTAAAAGTTATTCATAATCATATTTTCTTTGATAGTTTTTAAACTTTAATAAATATAAATAAATAAATATTCCACAACGTTTTCACACAACGCCAATTAGTCCCAAGTTAAGCTCGAAGCTTGTGTTATGGGTACTAAACAGCTGATAAACATACTTATATATTTCTAAATACATACATATTGTAGATAAATTACACCCAGACACAAAACAAATGATCGTGCTCTTCACACAAACATTTGTCCTGGGTGGGAATCGAACCCACGACCTCCGGCATAGCAGTCAGGATCACTAACTACTAGACTAACAAGCCAGTCCAAAAGGATAACTTTATTACAAAAGGATAACATACATGTTTAATTTTAAAAAATACAGTTTGGGAGCTAGACGCGAACATTCAATTTGCACAAGTAAACCAAACAACCAAAGACATTGTCACCAAGTCCCTCCAATACATAGTGCAGCGAATTTCGCGTCTAGTTCAATAATCCTCCACGAAGGTTCAGTTCACTCGCCTGCTACAACACTGATTGGTTTTTCTAGAAATGTGCACTATCCATTAACACTGTAGCTTCTACTCACATTTCTCATCTAAACATCATTTTGACAAGTAAATAAAATGTAATCTATTTCTATAGTCTCACAGGTTTTTACTTAATTAATATAAAATTAAACGCAATTAGGTTATAAGAACTACCTAAATTGTTAACATCTAGAAATTTTATTTGTCTGTACACTTAGTTCGCAATAAAGAATTTGAATTTGAATTTAAATACGGTAGCTAATTTTTATAAGTAAAGTAAAATATTTGTCTGTTTCTTTGTTTGTTTGGGTTTAGCTCCATAACGGCTGGACCGCGTTTGACACAACATTAACTGGCTAAATTAGTTTATATTATTAGAAGTAACTTAAGCTACATTTATTTACGATGAAGAAATGAACAGGTTTAACAACGTTCTTTAGAAAGCTCACGAGCGCATAGTTAATACAGGATGAACTTTAACAAATCAAAATAATTATATAAGAATCGTAGTAGGCTCTGTAGTTTCTGCCTGCCCCGTGGGCAAAAAATCAGAAATTTATTTTTGTATTTAATCAGGGTAACGTGCAAAAAAATAAAAACCACGAAGTCCCGACTGACAGCTGTTCCCGACAGCTAGTTTTGGAATAAAAATAACACAAAATGAAATAAACTAACAAAAAACGTAGGACTGAATTTTACGCTACCTACATGCTTATATATAATATATGACATCATTTCTTCGAACAAGTCATTTTCTAGTGTGTTTTATCTCCATTCGATCTGTGTCGTGTAATTTCCGCTGTATGATGCTGACATTGTGAAGCGCTTTATTTTTGTGTCTATTTCTCATAATATTCTTTAGGCGTCAATGGAACCGTAGGAATGGAGATGTATATTTTTTGATCGAAAAGCCGGAGAGTTTTTACAATATTTATTGTTCAATATCAAAGATTTAGTACTTTTTTTCTGTGGTCTAGTGGTTAATCTAAAGTTTAGTTAGTTATGAATGTCAAACTAGGCATAAACTGTATTTCAATACTTTCTACATCGATCTTAAGTAGTTAGATCGTAAGTTTTTAATGATACAATATTTTTTAATAGATATGTACTTATTGAAAAGTTCTTGTCTAGATCAACATACCACAATTTCGGAATATCTATAATAGCTAAAATTCTCGTGTCACAGTCTTGGTTAAAAAACGACTGGGTAGAGACAATAACTTATGAGGACTTACTAATGGATGTGTCAGTTGTTTGAATATTTTTTCCAAAGACAATGAATAAGATGAAAAGCTATCAGCTATTTTTAGTTATGGTAACTTCAAGAAAGTGCCATTACCCGCTGTCGTTCGTGATTAGTCTTGAAGAATCGAAGGGATCGAGAGTTACAATTACTGTCTTAAAATTTGCGTCACGACTGACCTTTAACGACGCCTTTCTATTATTCTTTTTTTAGAGAGGCATCAGTATCTACTAGGTACTATTTAATTCTGTTGAAATTGCCTCGTGAATATGTTCTTAGGTGAAGTGAAGCAAAATAAGCTTGTATAAGGGATACAAGCTTATTTTGCTCTATCTTATGTTAGGAATTGATAGTTCACATCACGCTTACTTTATCCGGGAGCATATTTTTGACAGATTCATTGTTTATAGAATAATCATCTTGTAAGCCTTTTTCCAACCATTTTGGGATCAACTTATCAGTATTTTATATGGGTAACACGATAATCCTTCGTTAGACTGGTGGTTAATTACGTACTTCAGTGTTTTTGACTACTTGTTATGACTATTGCCAGCCAAGTGATTTAAAGTATTTTCCGAGACACGGTGGGAACGATTAACAATTAATAAATTAAATAATGATAATTTTATAATGGTGAAATTTGTTGACTGTAAATTTGTTTGTACGGGGTAATCTCCAAAACTCCTAATCCGATTTCGATAATTCTTCCTCTAATAAAAATCGACTTTTTCGACGAGTGCTACAAATAATAGGCTATGTCGTATGTCATGATTAACCTCCACACCGAAGAAATCACGGTCACTAGCTAGTTTAATATAGATGCAAACACAACATTGGCATAGACAATAATGAACCCCAGATTAACATTTCAAAGATCACAGGCCTGGTTATGTGTACATTACGTATGAATTTAATCTCAGCATTAAGGCAGTAAAGGCGGTTACAGACAGGCGATGCGATGCGGTGCGATTGTAGTCTGGATTTAGCACCGTGCGGTTTAGTGTTATTTGAGCCACCGCGCACCGTAAACGATTTGAATGCGCAAGCTTATTCCACATAGAATAGAAATTACGGTGTTTAAAATGGGAAAAAGAATTTTGAGGGTTTTGGAAGGGAAATAAAAGTTTATATTGCATCAGCTGCTATTTTCTTTTAATACGTGTAAGGATATGCCAGTGCCAACTTAGAATAATATGCCGATTCGGGTCCCTTTTTCAGATGACTTTCTTTTGTTTCTCCCATTAAGCTATTTGTCTTTTAGTATGCAGTGAATAATAATAATTAAAGGCGATAGGAAGTTTTTTTTTCATTCAATATTACAATAAGAGTATAAAAGTAATTTTGTTACAATAAATAAATCAAACCGTCTCAGGTAGTTTGTCGTGATCGTCCAATGGTTAATGCACTTTTATTCTTACGCATGAGTTAAAATGAGTTTATAGGTTCACTCCGGGGCTAGTATCAATATGACTTTTTTAATACTTATATACTTTCTATGGTCAAATCTTAGACACCGGTGAAGGAAAACATCGTGAGGAAACCTATTTAGTAGGTACCTAAATGAAGGTTTAAAATCGCTAATCCACTTTGTGTTTGTGCCTTCTCTGTATGAGAAGAGGCCACTGCGATGCTTTCAGACGGTTACAGACTGGCACATTTATATAGCACCATAAAATTATGCTCTACGTCTATACTATCTGCGTCGTTAAGTTTTACATATTGTTTACTCTAATGTCCTTTATACAAGCACAAGATAGTGTTGTTTAATTAAACAGACAATGCAGCTTATTCAACGCTGTGCACGGTCTTATCAAGAGAAACGTCCTGCTCACAATGTAGTCTGTAAACCCCTTTATGTTACTAAGTGATACGGAATTGAAACGTTCACTGGTATAATTAATTATACGACGGTTAATACTTGTGTGTATTATCTGTTGAATTGATCAAATGAATCAAATTGAGCTGTCTCTCTTTGATGGTCAATGTTGACGTTTTAATGTTGTTACAGGGTGGAAAGGACATCGACGCCTACCTTAATTTAGTTTAGGTATCTTACTTTATAAAATTCTCGTCTGTCACACGCAACGTTTGTTACAAAACTCATCCACCAGCCCACAGTAGTCCACTGCTGGATATACCCTCCTCTGATGAGCGTCATATCGCCCTGTTTTCAGCTTGCCAGATCCAACATCGGCCAGTAGTCTTTCGCAGATCGTCATCCCTCCTAGCCGGAGGGCGTCCTACAATACGCTTGCCAAGTCGCGGTCTTAATTCAAGAACACGTTAACCTCAGCGGTGGTAGGTTTTTCGCGAAATGTAATGTCCGGCCCGCTACTTAAGCTTGCAAAACTTTTTCGAAAAAAAATCCTTTGCTTCTTCAAAGTAATTTTTTCGTTCTTTATTTCTTTCTTTCACTTAATTTTTAACAAGAAGATATTCACAGTATAGACTGGCAGTACATGATTCTTGAATCTAAATTCAACAAGGACGAAGTAGCAGGTTACAGTAAGAATCTAATGAACTCTCGTATAAGTGAGAAATTGCCAACCCGCATCGAGCTCATATTGATTAATATACATGCCTTCTCTGTATAAGATGAGACCCTGGAGAGGAATAGTTGTGCACTAGTATTTTATTTTGTCATTACTCTTAAGATCCCTTTATCAGTTAGAATAGTATGAAAACTTCATCATTTTCCTAGCCTTTTCTCAATATGTTGGGGTCGGTTGCAAATCTAATAGTGTGTAGCCGAGTACTAATCTCTATATGAAAAGACTGTGTCTATCTGACCTCCACGAGCTAGTGACTGGGTAAAACAATACCTTTCGTTAGACTGGTTGTCAGACTTTCGGGGTGCTGACAAGGTACCTACTTGTAACTAATGTCAGTAATCTAAAAATGGCCACCAGTGCCAACAACGGCCTAGTGTTTTCCGAGATACGGAGCGGTTCTGATAATTACGTACTTAATTAATTGTCACCAATTCTCAAACTGACCTGCAGGACAAATTTTATTTTTATTCTATTTCTATTTTAGAAAGAAAATGGCGTATATGGAATCAGCTGTTTGTTAACTGCCAAGTGTATTTTCATTTTCAGCCATATTACAAATTCTACTCGTTAACACTTGACAGTTGACAAACGGCTGATTCCATATACGCCATTTTCTTTCTATTGTCTTATCGATTACGATAATAGAAATAGAGATTTTTGTAGTTTAATCTTCGATCGTAGATACCATGCAGCTATTCTTATTTATCTACAAGGCTCTTAAAATATTAGTACCTACTTAAAGCAAACCTTAGTGGAAAGTCTTAAAATAAATTCTAGTTAGTTAAATAGCTATTTGACTAAGGAAAAACTCCCGTTTTCCTAGCGTAGGCGTTCTGAATAATTTGTCGAGCAACTGATTATCTGACATTTCATTAACATAATTTTATATTTTCAATCTAGAAATATTCCAAGAGAAACAAGATTATGAAACAATCGAGTTTGATTCGTACCGCCTGAAGTTTTTCTCACTTCTTCAAAGGAATTAAATTATATTATTGCCTCAAAACGTTGCCAAGTTTCATCGGAAAGATCAAATGTTATGACACTGTAAACTCCATTTTGAATTTACAACGTTTCGAAACTTGTGACCGCTTAGGTTTCTACTTATTTGTTTTCTTAAAGTAAGTTTAATATTGGTTAAGAACTGGTAGATCAAAGGTCCAACTCGTCTATTCCTTCTTACTGATCAAGCTGCTGATGTTTCCTTTTAGATCTTGTAGTTTATTAGTTAAACCATAGACACAAATACTGAAAATATCTTTACAAAGTACATTTTTCTATTTAACTTGTTAAACATACTATACTATAGATTTGGTGTTGTAGCTATATCTAGCTCTATAGTAATTTATTTGTGTACTTGCTTTAAAATACTTGGTAATGTCGTCTAGTAGCTATCACTGATCCATTAAATGTGTTTATGTGTGGATAATGCCGTTGACTGCAACGGTATCACTTACCTACACATTATGATTTATATAAGTTGTAGTTGTTTATTATCCCTCAATAAATAAAAATTATAACAAAACACGCCTGTTACTGTACCACTGCAGGTCAAAAGCCTCGGTTCATACAGAGATAGTAAGAGTAGTCCTTAAGGAGTGGCTGCTCCTTAAGGACTACTCTTACACGGAGTCTTTACTTACCTATCTTGTATAATACACACACACACACACACACACACGCACACACACACACACACACACACACACACACATACACACACACTCACACTCACACATACACACACATACACACACACACACACACACACCACTCACACACACACACACACACACACACCACTCACACACACACACACACATACACACACCACTCACACACATAAACACACAACACACTTACTCATATATTTTACTCTTTAAGCACCATACAGTAGAATGACACAGTCCACTTGAGATAAGTTTTTGTTGTTCATTGTAAACCTAGACCGTAAACTACCTCTTAAAATACAGGTATACCCTAGCTTAAGAGGTAGAGTATTTTTCTTGTACAGAATTTGCAACTTAGACCATAAATATATTTTAAACATAATGTCAAACTGTATTTCAAACTCTGTATGTTTTTAGATAAATAAAGATTATTATTATTATTTATTATTTAGATGGCACGAACATTGATCGCCACGCTTGCTCAAAGCAAATTGGCGTTTTAAAAACATATTAACCATAGTTCTAGATTTTCTCAAGATGTTTCCCTTCACCGATGTCAATGATGTCTTATATGAACTTGAAAATTTGAGTCGTAAAAGTTACATAGGTAGATGCCCGGATTTGAACCAAAACCGGAGGAGAGAGAGTACAGGAGAGATTACGACGATAAACATACAATAAGAGAATATCACGCCCGTTTTTCCCGAAGAGTTAGGCAAGAGTGTGCCAATAGTTATACCCACAGATGATAAGAAATTTCTGATGAGAAGTCGCAATAACACTTTACTTTGCACGAGAATCAAATCAAAACGTCATGTTTAGCCGAAGAACGTGCGATCACTAGACTAACGAGGCAGTGCCTATAAACATGAATCCGGATAAAAACACGTCCCAAAGGTTCCATGCAATATATTCACTAATGTGTGTTTACTCAAGTCATTAAAGTCTATTTAGAACAAATTCCGTTGGGTGTTGCAGCAGAAATACTTACATAATTTATAAGGGTTCTGTACTTAGAAGGGCAAAAGGGAACACCAATCAATCTCAGTTTGTCGCCCATTTGTCAATCGAGAACACTTCCGCTTAACCTAACCGTGTTCCTTGTAAAGATTTCATTGAAGGTGGAATATAAACGTTTGCCTCTATTATTGTCTTTGAACATTCAGGAGTCAGGACTGACGTGATTAGTAACAAAAATGTTTACTTGCCAGTCACAATTATTTGAGAAACATAAAATTTTCATCTCAAAGCGTTTGGTACCAAACTCTTTCGAAAGGGCTTCATCGATTTTTATGAAAAAAAAAAAAATGTATTTATTAGTACAAAAATATGCATTAGCGCTATTTTACAAGTTTCCAAGTTTTAGATGAAATTTTGTGTGTATATTCGGTAGGCCTGAGAAAAGGTTCTAGACTATTTTTTTTTTAAGTTTGCCGGGCCGGCTAGTATTTGCAAAATTATATTTTATTTGTTTTACAATTATTTTTTTACAATTAATGCCACATAGTCGTTTTTCTCTTCTTGCCGATAGTAATGATTTAATGGCAGGCATTTTCTACAAGTCTATTATGGTATCATGGGACTTTCATACAACTGGCAACATATGGTAGCGTTAAAGGTAATATAGGTACCTTTGACCAACTCTTCGAGAAATATAGGCATTTTATGTTAATTCAACAACATGTTTGATGTTCTTTACGTTGTCTAGCAATGAAACGAATAGTTCAATCATACAATCATACAATCATAAAAGTTAGAAGTTTTCTTCAAACTCCTTCTGATTGTGATAGAAAATGTGTTACGTAATTGAGGTTCACGAACAAAACGATTGAAAATAAATGTTTGTGCAGCTACCGATTCAATTCCTTTGTGAAATTTTCTTTGGTTTTATTTTCCTTGACTATTGAGTTTGCTATCATAATTACGTGATTGTTCTTTTAAAAAATGTGATTGTAAATCTACAGTGGCCTTGTAGCGCGTGGTTTTTGTATGTGCAATTTCTTAGTAGCATAGATATCCGTAAGCAGCCCAACTTTGGATCCCTGTGTAGTTACTGACAAAAGGCTGGCTGTAATATTATTATTATCTTTTAATTATGAAAAAATTCTTAAAATATCTTGAGCAATTTTTGAAATATTTTTCTGTATAAACTATAAAATCTTTTCTCTTTACAACGTTCGTTTAAAATTGTCCTTAAAGTTTTAAAAACTTTCAGGACATTTTTGTACAGAGGCAGATTCAATAAAGAAAGCCCATCCATCCATTCATCTTAACTTATTTTAACATGCATAATCATCAAATGAGTATTTTCTATTTTCTAAATTCCTCATCATCGTCCAAGCAATATAGACAGAACATACGTCCAGTTCGTATATTACGCTAAAACACGCGTCAATTGAAAAATTAATTAAGTGTAGTAAACAGTACCGTCCAAAATTTTTCTCCCGTGGTCCGCTTACTGGTGTTGACACCCAGTTTCAAAGGCAAACATGACGTCAATCAGAAAGGGTTTGAAACGAGTGCCATGATGCGAGTTTCACAGGACAGCGCGTCATTACAAAATATGCAGCGCTTTTATGCTTTATTATGCTGTACAACGTACATAATGGTAGTTAGTAATAAAATATCGCTCTTATTTTCAGTGAGCGAATAAATTCAAAAAAGCACTGCGGTTTTTTGATTTTTCACTTTATGCATAAAATCATAAACGGAGCTTTTAAAGCGAAAATGTCTTTATTGGAAATTTTAGCATTTCTGCGGAACTTATCTGACCCTCACTGTGATCAAAGTACTTTTATTTTAACAGAAACAAAATATTCGCGACCGTAGGTAGGTACTTCCAAATATTTTTACTCCAACAAAATGTACCCAAAAATATTCGACATGGCAGCATTGACCGAACGACTCGCATTCTTCAACGTATTGGGTTACAAATTTATATTTGCCGTCGCAAAAATTGCTTACCTGTGCGTTTGTGTTCGAGGTTGGAACACGGTTTGGAGATATGGATAACAAACATAAATTTGTCGGGTTACTCAAAGAATTTTACCCTTTCTACGAACCTTTCTACCGTCGTGGGCACCGAAGATGTATTGCTCCACGATAAATTGCTCTTAGGTATTGGAAAGATAGGTCTGGTGTGTTGTGGGTCGTGTTTGGTCATTTTGTTGTCCAGGGGTCACAAAGGCAGTTGGTCGTATCGTCTTGAGATGTCGGGAAGAAGGTCGTTTTAGATTAAGGTTGTCATTTTAGGACACTTGTCTGATTTATTTTTTATCAAATAGGGTTTGATTAATTGAATCATGTTGGATCAAGTTATTATGTTGTGTTTCATTCAAATGTTCCGACTGAAATAAATACCTCGCCAGTCGGTAATAGTTACTTAAACGACTAAATTTACACAAATGATTCAATTTAGTTAAACTAAACCAATTGTGAGATATTCAGCATCATTGTTGTTAGGTGTACACAAGTATTCTATTATTATCCTATTTATCTTATAATTCCAATTTATACTGATTATTCAACTGATCATGACGTTGCCACGTTATGTTACGTCTTGGCTGTCTGGTCTTTCCGTTCGATTATAATTTAATTATTTTGAAAATAAGCCAGAGTCAATGGGCTCTTAACCACCCGTATGCCGTAATTATAGAAACAATTAAAAAGCCATTATGTCTTGCGTAGATCTACGTTCCGGCACATAACGGTGTACGAACTAGTGCGTTTCCTTCATTGATTTCATCACCGCTAACCATCATGTGAGATCGCGGTAAAGCACTAGTATATAGTCAGCTTCCAGACTAACCGAATGCAGCTGAATACCAGTGTTTTATATATGCAGCGACATCCCATTAATTTGATCATCATCATCATCATCCCTTTTCCCAAATATTTTTGCATAACTCAATGACTGGGTAACACAGATTTAGGGGTTTAGACTATTACTCGTAACGACTAAACTGTCAAAAATCTACAAATGACAGCTGGGACCAACGTGCAACGGTTAAACGTGCTTTCAAGGAGGGATCTTGATATAATGATTGGTCACCGATCAATGGACCGCCCAACCAAATAAAACACAAAACAAAACATAAAAAAATGCATTTTCTTTAGACTAAAAATTTTCTTTTAACCATGCATTTTCTTTTATTGTTATAATATTGATTGAGAATGTTTTTTTTTATAATTTACCAATTTATTAAAAATTGTAATTAGAATAGTTGTACACCGTTAACGGCAAGACGAAAAAAAGGGCTTATTGTTTAAATTTTGGTCACCTTTATTCTATATGTAAAAATATTTGAATTTGAATTTGATGCTGGCCTTAAATAAATGGAATCCCAAAAAAGTATCGCGTACAAGAGACGTGATCATTTTCTTCAATTTCAAGTGCCTAAGTGCTGCGTCGAACTGTAACACTCAAATAAAGAATAGGACGGTGTACCTCAGCACCTTTCCGCGAAAGTCGTAAAACTGGATTGAAGGAAAAAGGGTTACTTTGAGTAGTATCCGTGTGCCGCGAACTATTACCGTAAATCCTTGTAATCTTGAATGTTTAGCAGTTTTTTTGTGCTTATCGCGAATTTCGAGTTTTTTTAGTTACTTAGGTACCGCTCTACAACTTTTAGAAGTCGTGTTTGCAAAAAGTATGGATAAATGTACAGTCTTTGGTCAACTTTACCGTTTATTTAATTCAAGTTAACGGTTTTGGGTAAAGGTGGTCTTTTTTGGAGTTGTCGCATTCCTTCTCGCGACCCACTCAACTCTTACTCTACTCGTACCTACTCGTACTCTTTCACCCACCCTCCTGTGTATGAATGAGACAGTTTTCACAATTATACAATCAATTACTTCAATAAGTTTAGTTAAGGTAAACATAATAATGGAACAAAACTGGAACACGTCTTGACATTGAATGAAATATTGCTGCCTTTTATCTAAATTTTTGTCGGAATTATATTTCCACAAAAGTATTTTTTTAACTTATTTATTTATTTATTTAAAAACCTTAAACTATCATTACAGGGTTAACCCTAATGCGACAGCTAAGAACTTAAACTAATCAAAATTATACTACATCAAAACCTAAGTACATTACTTACAACAACACTTAATTACAATAAAGTTTAAATTAAATATCCTACTGCTTATAACATACTACAAATAGTAATACCTTTGCGAATTCACTGAAACAACATGTAAACACATCAATCTGAGCTTAGCTGAATATAAGCATACTAAACAATACATACATTTAATTTGTGTACATTTTATTCAATTAATAAACAAAAAGCAAAATTTTGCGCGGCAGAATAATGCAATAAGATCTATCATTGCCATTTTATTTCTTAGAGCTGTTTTAATGTTTTTGGGTGACATCTGCCTTGTGCTGTTGTAAAAAGAATTAAATTACACTATTATAAGAATATGTTAAAACGGTTAAGTCTCATCGGTTTTTTTTAATCTGACTTTTTATATAGGTAGGTACGCTTTGCCGTACTTAGCTTAATTCGTTGTTCAGAATTTCAGATACAAATTTTACATAGAGCGGGTTAAAAAAAACACTCATTTTTTTAAAAGCTAAATTCCCTTTTACATTTTTGTTTTATAAAAAAATATCATGCAAATGAAGTATTCTCGTCAAACAGACATTGCTGTTTGCTGCTTGCTTGATGTTTTCAACCAAAAGCGTCCATCCGTTACTTCCCTTAATTATGCAAAGGGAACATTTTATTTGCATAAATACTTAATGAAACGCAAATAGGAAATCATACATGCTTCCTCTCTGTAGGGATTCTTTACTGACACTCTTTTGTTTTTTACAGGAATATAAAGTTATTTAGAAACTGTGTTAGACTAGATTTTATATTTTTTTTACATTATAACGCCTGTTAATACCCCAAGAATTAAGCAGAGGTGTAACTCTTATAGTACACCTACGTAACGTCAGTTAATATTTTACGATCGAGATTTTTTTCAATAATAGTAGGTAAGTTGTTATTTTTTTTTTTTTGTTGGTCGCTTTACTTTTCACACATTTTGTTAATTATATATTTTTATTTTTGCACAATGCTTTGATATGTACTTTTCTCTATATATAGAAAATTATATGTACTTGACTAGGAAGAGACTGGTTCTCACAACACAGGGAATCCTAGTGTGGGGACCAGGGAACTTGTAAAATAGCGTTACTGCATTTTTTTGTACAAAAAAATACATTTTTGTTTTTATTTTTTTAAGTATGGTAAGGTGCTGGTGCAAAACAATGCTTTGCACCTTCTCTTTGCAATGCACTCATTTTATCATACTTCAAACTCTTTACTTTAGTCCAAGTCACACCCGAATGGCAGCGAAGCGGTGAGCAGTTTCAGTATCAAATAAATTAAACTTTATCGTCATAACTATAAAACATAGTATCGATTGAGAAAATTGAAAAGGTCATGTGGCTGCCCGTGGCGCCGGGAGCACTCCGACGATTCCCGCGTTATAATAATCGAATTTATTCATATAGTAGGTATCTATCTAAAAAGATTCATGTGCATATTGTATAATTATCACTGGCTTTGAAAACGGTGAAGGAAATCATTGCGAGTAAGCCTGAGAAGTACTTCTAAATAGCATGTGACGCCAAGTTAGAAGCCCATAGGCGGCATAAACTCTAGTCACCAAATTAGTCGCACGAAAAGAAGACAGGTGAAGCATCTTCGCTGCTGTCTTCGTGTCCTTGGCCTAAGTACTGCTGAGCATAAGGTTCTAGGATTGGTAATTGAATCTGGCGAAGTTTTATAAGGTTTTTCCATCTGATATTTCTTTGTAGCAGCCCGGAGATGTGTAAAGGCTCGCCTCGCATGTACATAGAACTACAAAACTAGCTAAATGATGATGATAGCTGCAAATTCGTACTGTAATGATACAGTACTTACAGTTTGTGTAAGTCTCAAATGTGTTTCGTAAACTGTATCGCTACCAATAATATGATGAAGGGAACATTCACATAGCTAATTGCTAATGAGCCCTACTATTTCAGGTTGTTCATAATTAACGTAGGTGGAACTATTGGACGGGTGATAGGCATAAGTGACACGCTAACAGTCATGTCACTTGTGCTTATTAGCCCAAAATAGACTTGTAATTGATAACTGAACACTATCCTCCTCATGAATAAACTGTAGTAAAACTGAATTTAAATTTGATAGGCCTTTTCAGAAAGGGTTTTGTTTTTTCACCTGTTCTAACATCGCGCTACTACCATGCACCGATGCACGTATGACGAAATTGTAAAAACGTAAACGAAGCAAGAGAAGTAAGTAAGAATCGTAGCAGGTGGCGCTATGCAGTTTTTGCTTACCCCCATGGGAAAAAGGCGTGAGTTCATGGCGTATGAGTTCAAGTATTTATTGCAATCCATAATGAACATACAGGTGGAAGGTTAAACAGTTTCGAGTAACAATTATGGACCCTGTCGGGCACAGCAAAATTAAAATTAAGATGAGTAGAGAACAAAAGCGCATTTTTAAACATTTTTAAAAAATCTTAAATTATTGTAAAATATTACTCAATTAAATTATTACCTAGGTATTATACTTACTGATATCTTGTACAGACGCCAGCACATCAAGTTACCCCAATGTGTCCAATTTTCCCAATTGAATATGAACCTTATTCAGTTTGAAATAAAGTTGAAAAACGATCAAAGAAATTTGGCACATTGGGGTAACTTGACGTGCTGGCGTCTGTACATATTATATTTATATTTATTATAGTATTTATTCATATTTAATTATTATTATAAAAAAATATTATACATTTATTTATTTTGCAGTCAAATCAATTTGTCAAATTATCTGTTAGAAATTCTTCCATGGTGTAGTAGGCTTCGTTAATTAAGAGAAGTTTCAATCGAAGTTTTTCTTTAGGTTTTCTGGCAATGTATGCTGTAGGCAAATGTATGCTAACATCATTAAAAGGACGGGAGAGTTGCATGGCTACCATTTTAACGAGCTTACTTTTACATTACATTAAAATTTTGTTATATTTTAATCATTATCATATTCCTAATATTATACAAAACCAAACAAAGGACTTTTTTTAAGATATCTCAAACCTAGATGCAAGAAATAGGAACGGAGAGCTGATTCCGGGAAAATCCCGGGTACGGTTCGGAGTGTTAACCGTACCCGGGATTTTCCCGGAACGTGAACGGATTAGATGCGGTTGAACTATGTAACCGCAAATCCGTTCAACCACGAGTTTGAACGCTAATTCTACATCCAATAGATTTAAATCCATTTCGATTCACATTGATTTAGAAAACAAACCAATAGAAATCCAATAAGTTTAACCAATAGTTCAACAAAAGTGTTTAATTTAAATTAGCAAACGTTTAGATAGTTTAGAAAGCATTTTAGTTTGTTAACTTGGTGCATGTCTATGCTCTGTGTTGTACATTTATTTTTACACTAGCTGCTGCCCGCGACGTAGTCTGCGTGAAGGTTCTACAGCACCAAAAATACCTAAGATGTCAGTGTCGCTATAGCATTATAAGTAAACAACTTTTAAAATAGCATTATAATTTAAGTTACACGAAGAGAGTTATATGGGAATCCTGCTGAGTTCAGTCATACCACGTGAGTGAAGGAAAGAGAGAAAATAATGCAGGAATACATTCCAGCAGGCCTAGCCACATTACAAATTCTATTTCTATTATCGTTATGTATGTACTCATGATGTCTAGTCACAATAAAAAATCAGCGGATTACCCTTGACGTCGCTCCGCTATATCGGACCTGGACCGTGTGTATTCACATGCGGTCCAAGCCGGAGCTTATACTGTAACCGGTAGACGTGACCAGCGCAATCCCACTTTAGTTTAGCAGCTTTATGAGGAACGTCAGTGATTTATGTTTTAGAGCACTGCGTGTTGTGCCTAAATTTTAGGTCTTATGTCGCTCTCGCAAATCTGTAGCTCCAGTTTTGATTTTTTTATTAAAAGCCTTTTTGAAAAGAGCTCGTTAAAATGGTAGCCATGCAACTCTCCCGTCCTTTTAATGATGTTAGCATACATTTGCCTACAGCATACATTGCCAGAAAACCTAAAGAAAAACTTCGATTGAAACTTCTCTTAATTAACGAAGCCTACTACACCATGGAAGAATTTCTAACAGATAATTTGACAAATTGATTTGACTGCAAAATAAATAAATGTATAATATTTTTTTATAATAATAATTAAATATGAATAAATACTATAATAAATATAAATATAATATGTACAGACGCCAGCACATCAAGTTACCCCAAACCTTCACGCAGACTACGTCGCGGGCAGCAGCTAGTGTAAAAATAAATGTACAACACAGAGCATAGACATGCACCAAGTTAACAAACTAAAATGCTTTCTAAACTATCTAAACGTTTGCTAATTTAAATTAAACACTTTTGTTGAACTATTGGTTAAACTTATTGGATTTCTATTGGTTTGTTTTCTAAATCAATGTGAATCGAAATGGATTTAAATCTATTGGATGTAGAATTAGCGTTCAAACTCGTGGTTGAACGGATTTGCGGTTACATAGTTCAACCGCATCTAATCCGTTCACGTTCCGGGAAAATCCCGGGTACGGTTAACACTCCGAACCGTACCCGGGATTTTCCCGGAATCAGCTCTCCGTTCCTATTTCTTGCATCTAGGTTTGAGATATCTTAAAAAAAGTCCTTTGTTTGGTTTTGTATAATATTAGGAATATGATAATGATTAAAATATAACAAAATTTTAATGTAATGTAGGTAAAAATGCACACCCTATTTACAAAATTAAGATGAAGATGAATTTTAAATAACTCTCGGATGAAGTCAGTTTTGTTTGTAAGCGTTTAATTTAAAAACTAGCAAACCGATTAAAAAAAATATATTTCATCAGTAGAAAACATCTTGGTTCTTATTTTAAAAACTACGAAATGCCTTACTATGGAACGGGTTCAAGTGGAGGAACAGACAGCCTTAGTGCAAAATCAAAAGTCTTTACTTTTATATAACGCTGAGAATCATCACATTTTGAACGTCCAAAAAAATACATAACAAAATACATTAAAACCCCGCTTTCTAGTGATTTTGCTAGAAAGAAGAAGTGGCGGAACAAACTCCCCAGCAACACATCTGTCTGATTCGTTTGAAGAACATGAATCTACATAATGATCATGTCTTGGCGCCTTAAAACGAGGAGGGCCAAACCCAAATGAAAAGAGAAAAGGCATAACAGAAGAAGAGACAGAGGGGGTCGATGTTAAAGTTGAAGGGACAAATACGCCTAGCCTAGACGCCCCCTCCGTGTCCTCGCATCCCGCGGTGACGTATCCCTCTTGTTACGCGACGCACCACGCGTCTCGAACTGGCCAGGAACGTATCGTGTAGTTATAATCATCATCGTACATATAAGCCTAGTTTGTGTACAATATTGTGACCTGTAATATAATAATTGTTTATATTGACAGCGTTTTTATCATACCCGCTACAATCTGGCGCCCAATGTGAGACCCTGAAATTAAAAGTCTGATGCTCTACCGCAAAACCGAATCCCAGGTTCACTAACGATGTTTTTCTTTATTTTTATTTTATTTTGTTTTATTTTATTTATTAGGGACATAAAACAGTTACATGCTATAGAAAATACAAAAATCCTTAAATACTAAAGCTCACAAACATGTAACCCACACTAATATCCACGTCTTAACAAAAGAGTAACAGACTGTGGTATTTTTTTTCTACAGAATACAGAGCCTTCTGTGACGGCCGTATCAAGTATTGTGTATAATACAAACTTTTACTTATCTTAATTTCATTTGAATACATACAAAGTATTAAATTATTATTATTTATTTTAATAATTAATTAATTCTATTTTTTTTTTTTTTCTTTACCCAATGTCAGTGATATCTAAGGTAAATTAGAAAGCTTTCTCAATAATAGTGTAGAAGACGTCCCAGTGACAGCAAATCAGATAGTTAAATTTAATTGAATATGACAACAGTATCATCAAAATAAAGTCATAACTGCCAACTAGTCAACTGGAACTTTTGTCTAAGTAGCGATAGTTATAAATTTTCAACCTCCGCGTCCCCGCCAAAGTTGACTCCCTGAGGCTTCGATTGATTGTTTTGCGACTACCCTCGTCACGGCACTAACGTTAGCCAGTAATTAATTAGTAACAGCTTTGTTCTAGGCAAAGACCTGCTTTGTCGGTGGTTGCTACATTATGGTAAAGGTGTTTTTTGTTCGAGGTTTAAAACCAAAGTCAAGTACCCAGTAATTAGGAGTAGTTTACCTACTAAGGTAAGTATAGTAAAATACTTCTTTATAGTATTTGCTCGTCCCTGCTCTAGAAGTCAAAATTAAACATTTAAAATAAGATTTTACGTTAGCTCTGAAAAATATTGTTTGTCATCTTTGAAGTTAAGCATCGCTTGCCGAGGTCGGTCGGAGGATGTGTGTTTAGTACCTAGTAAGTCTAGTAGAATACTTCCATACAAACCTAAGATCAGAAAAATATTGTTTATCTATGAGCTTGAGCAACGCTCGCCAAAGTCAAATAATTTATTTCAATTAGACCCATTACAGACACTTTTGAAAGTTATACTTACAAATTAAATAAAAATATGATTCTAGTTGCACATTCCATAAGGTAGTTTAGTATGGAGAAGAATGTGCAAGACACTCCATATAGCTTGCCGAGGACGGTCCGTGGATGGGTGAAAACATTACTTACTGCAATATTATTTACCGAAATCTCTTCCGTATGTCTGAAAGCCTTAACTGCGTACGATGTAAAACAATCGTTACAGGTGGACTGAAGCTAGAAAGTCTGACTTCGAATCTTACCAAGAGGTATTTGTTATTTAGTATCTGGGTTGTAGAGGTAAAATTGGCATTCACTCCAAGTAATACACGAGTATTCTAGCTGTATCCGTAGTCTGAACACTGACCCGCTAAGCAGAAGATGATAATCATTACCACCAACCATCAGGAACATTCGAAAAATTTAGTTTTACCAACTCAATTACACACATCCTACTTCCTCGATACATTCACACCCTTCCTACTTCCACGGAGGGGTTGTCGTTCAAGCAGGAAAATGCAATACCGATATAGAAACTCATACCATCTATGTGATGTAGATAGCATGCATTGTTTGACCTTCTCGCCATGACACAGCGATGAACTCATCCCCACAAATTGATGTCTAACGGATATCGAGCTTCAACAACCAATCAATTGCCTGTATATAGTTCTCGGAAAACAATAGACCACCTTTAGCCGTAGGCGATTAACGGATTATGTTAGGGTAATCGAAAACACTGTATCAGCGAGAGAGTGGTCAGCGACCCACTCCCTAAAGAGGATTTTGAGGTTGGTCTTTAGAAATGAAGGTGGTTTTAGAGCACTTTTTATTGTGGTCTAAATAATTATTGCAGATCTGGTCTTTTTCTTGTTGTGTGGTTTGTGACCAGTAGTGCTATTCTGTAAAACTTATCCAGTAAAAAAGTGTTTTTTTTTTAATTTATTTTATGATATTTTAGTACAGAGGTGTTCCTTAATTCTAAAGTCGCCAAACTTTAACGTTTGATGGCGAGAAACGCTCTTAGATGTTATGTAACAATATCAACTTAGTAACTTATAACTACTTATATATTATAAGAATACATTTATATACTAAACTTAGGTAATATGTGTGTCTACTCTGTGTGTTGCTATCCTGTAAAATGCCTTTTTAATTTCGTGTGTGAAGTGAAGGCAAATTGAACCGTCTTTCCATACTAATCGGAGATTGATTTATTGATAATTATTATTAAGTTGTCTTGAAAATTTGCTATGGGTAATTTTACAATTTTTCTTTTCTATTTGACGATAATTTTAATTTAAATATTGTACACCCCATGGGTATGTTCCAGTGATACCTATTACAATGTTAATTTTAAAAACTATTCAAAATGTATACCTTTGCCGGCTGGTATTAGAGTTTTTATGACAAGTCCATGACCTCTGCTTTTAAAACGAAAATAACCTGAGAAAAATGAATCAATCAATCAATCGTTAAAATATTACAAAATATTATATTTCAGCGCTGCAGGGAACCTGAATCAGGGTAAAAATCAGGTTATGATTTGTCTTCAGGTAAGAATTAATTTTTACTTTGAAAATCGTTAAAAACCTTTCTAAGTATACCTACAAATTCATTACAGCGTTCTCACCATACAAAAAAAATAACTTCACTCCTGGCCACCGATTTTATTTTATTTTCAACAATCGGTAATATCCTGTAAAACCACATTGCAACCTTGTAGGTCTTTATTGCCCGTCCACCACTTCAGCATTGAATGACACGACTCTAGTCCCTAGACATCAATTAAACAACGTCACCTTAATAGCGTGTTCAGGCGGGACACTTGATTAATTAAGGCGAATGGCATTCAACTGTACAATGTTAGCTGACGATGCATAACGTTGCACGTTTCCAGGGAGATAAATGTAACATAGTAGGTAACGTCTTAATTGGAGCTGCTTTCGTGTGGAACTGTTATAGTAACTAGACGTTTAAAAATGCCAACGGTGTAATTGAAATAAATGCTTTGAATCCTCAAGTTTCGAGTTGGGCTCACGATTACTGAAAAATGCTTGCACTGACTGATCTGGTCCCCTCATATCTGTGTTTCTTCTCTTTAAAAGACTCTTTGCCTTGTATTAAATATAAGGAAATGTGAATGTTTAAAAAGTTACCTGATGTACCCGTAAATGCAGCCCATTACTTAGCTAATTGCAGCTTCAGAAAGATTTTCATACTCATTTCACTTTAGATATTAGAAAGTTTTACTTTGGTACTTTTTTACGTAGGCGTAAGTAAAATACGTGTATAAAATTGGTGAAATTTAGTGCTCCAAGACTAAAAAGAAAGTTGTCTGTAAAGTCGGTTTACGGACGATAATTTTACGGGATAACGTCATCGATCGTGCCTCACTATCGCTTGTTCCGCACTCTCGCTTGCACGCTCGGCTCAGGCAGAACGTGACAATGACCTGCTTTTTTGTACGGCGTTCATCGATTTATAAGACGTTATCACGTTAATAATAATTAAATAATTAAATTTGATAGCTCACCATTTACCCAGTTTCAGAAGCCCTAGCACGAGTTCTTGTCGAAAATACGACTACGAGTACCCTGCAGTATTTAAGTGTGTAAACTAATAAGGCAACCACAATAAGTATCACCCGTTACAATATGAATAAAAGTCTAAGAAAATATTTTTAATATAATAAACAAACTCGAAACTAGAATTAACGTATAATCGTCAAGCACTCGTGCGAGAGGTACGGAAAAGAAATTATTTCAACGCATCACAAATGAAACGCAAGTCAGGTTATGCAATTGGCCATTAAAAAATCATTCAACCAACATTGTGACACAATCTTTGATCACCATACTTGCCCTTATCCTAATTTATTTCGGGTCAGCGTATTATGTATTTTTTTCTCTCTATGAGAACACCGTTATTAGCAGTAGACGCTCTTGATATCCGGCAAAGAACTGTCTACTGCTAATAACGATGTTCGATGATGATTTTTCAATTGTCTATTTCAATTGTTGGATAACAATTGGTAGCAATAAGAAGAAAGACTGAATTGCATTTCTGAAAATAGGAGCATTTATTCATAACATATTTTATGTAAAATACAGTTTTGTGGTAAAATACATAAAATATGTTGTAAATAAAATATTTATCTATACTAATATTGTAGAGAGGTAAAATTTGTTTGTTAGTTTGTATGTAGGGGGTAATCTTCGGAACTAATGATCCAATTTTAAAAATTATTGCACTGGTGGAAAACTACACTATTCCCGGATGACATTGGCTACTTTCTTTTACTTTATCCCTGTATTCCCACGGGAACAGGAAACCGCGTGACGTCTGCTAGTACAACATATTTTATACAACATATTTACACTACCTATCAAAAATATTCAATCACCTGAAAATAGGAGAAACAACATTTAAAGCCCTTACTTCTGGTCATAACTAACATTATATGAAAATCTATTAGTTAATATATTTTATTAAATCATTTTAGAATGTAAGTCGACTCAGTCGTGACGTTTTTAAAATGATTGACATCTTGAGAAAAGAAAAAACAAACTTAACCACTCGTATTTATAGAAACAGTTAAAAAGCAATTTTTAAAGTTTCGCGTGGATCCATGTTCCTGGATACCAAAGGTGAAAAGCGATCGGTAATGATGTCGGTTTTCTTCACATGTTTTTTTAGGGTTCCGTAGTCAACTAGGAACCCTTATAGTTTTGGCTATGTCTGTCTGTCCGTCCGTCCTCGCTTAATCTCTGTGATCGTTAGCACTAGAAAGCTGAAATTTGGTACCAATATGTGTATCAATCACGCCAACAAAGTGGTAAAATAAAAATTGGAAAAAAACGTTTTATTAGTGTAGCCCCCCTATATGTAAAGAGGTAAGTGATTTTTTTTTAATTTCAACCCTAACGTGTGATATTGTCAGAAAGGTATTTCAAAATGAATAGGAGTTTACTGAAATCATTTTTTAATAATGTCAATAATTTCGGAAATAATCGCTACAAAAGTAAAAAACCATGTGTCCGCACCCTCTTTAACTTTTGAACCATAAGTTTAGAAAATACGAAAAAAATCTGAAATGTAGAACTTTATAAGGACTTTCTAGGAAAATTATTTTAAACTTGGATGGAAACAACAGTTTTTGTACAAAAAAGACAAAAAGTTGTACAAAATAATTTCTGGACTAAGTTTGTGGTATAATCGTTTAAGCAAGCATTTTGAACACTTATTGTGACGGACGGGAAACTACGGACGCCTACACTGAGCGTGGCCCGACATGCTCTTGGCCAGTTTATTTATACATCGTTATTAAATTATCTGTCATCGCAGTAGATAGCTCTTTGCAAGCCATGTCATCAACGTGTCACATCATAGAAATTTACTTTCCAAAAACTGGGCCTTAGTTGGTGCAACTGTGATTAATTACAAAAGTAACCTAATTAAAATGTTGGAAACGTCTTCTCCGATTGATTTATTGTTGCAACATTTCCTTACAAGTTTAACTAAGGAAACAACTGTACGTGTGTGATACGAAGTATAATTTATGCATTGCAACAAAGTTAAAATAGCGTAGTGAAATAATTGATATTATTATATTAATAAGAGAGCACGAGCATTAATTATTTTTTAACTGTCTCTCTGTAAATCGGCCTTTACCATGCAGTGGGACAGTAACTTACAGGCTGGTATAATTATATCACTGTGGGCTAATTTAACCTTAGGAAAACAACGGGGAAGAAACGAGTTTCTTGCCGTTGTTTTCCTTCACCGACGTCAATGAAATGTAAAATAAACTTATGAAGTGTTAAAATCAAATTGGAACTTGTCCGGATTTGAACCTACAGGACGGTGTTGTAGGTTGTATGAAAAGTGAGACTCAAACCTGTTAAAACCACGTCATTAGTACTAATCAAAGTAAAAAATTTCAAACGGCCAGCCATTTGTAATTTTTTATTATTATTTGTCGTAATTTCTGCTTTTTGCAAATTTAATGTTTTTTCTTTCATTACCTATAACATATTTTTAACTATAGTATTTTTTTGCCTGGACGGTCCACTTAACACTCCCACAAAACTACTAGGCCATCACGACCACGTATTATGTTATTATTAAGTATTAACTAGTAGAGAAACTGAACTGTATATACTCCGACAAACGCGACTGTAACTTCCTGTTTGTTGCACTGTAGTTTACGTTCAGTGTGCGTTTGCTCTGATGTACTACTACCTATGTTTGAGGAGTAATGGAAGTTAAACATTGTATTTTACCCTCCTGCTCGGCTATGTGGTTTAGTTGTGCTTTGATGAAAATGGTTTGTATAGTAAGGATATGAGGCTTTCAACCTATTTTGTTAGCCTTTTTACCTAGATATTTTGTTTTGAATTACTTTTGCTTGCGTATTATTACAAAAATAATGTCGTGGGAGGTTAAAATCTGGGAAAGTAGACAGCAATGTATTTCTAATTCACATTTATTTCTTAGTTGATCTTGGACATTACTGACGTTATTAACAAATCACATTGTTCGGAAACCTTTTCTTATTTAAATTATAGTATAGCTATAAACGACCTTCACCTAGCTGGTTAATGGATGAAACCTATTTTATATTAAATTTAATATGTAAATAAAAAAATTACATATGGGTTGTTTTAACAATTTCAGTCCAGCATACTTTCTTTATATTCACCGGTTTGGTTAATAAACAAAATACTTACCAATCGAAAGTATGAAGTCTATAGAATATGCAAACGTTAGTTTGACTATTTTTTTCCCTTCACAACTCTCGGGTAGGCCGGTATAAACAGATAAATAGATACAGTTCAGACAAATTCCATACCAACTGAAAATTGGCAGGTATGGCGTTTGTCCACTAACCAAACCGGTGTTTTTTTTTAAGTTATTAATTTAATCATATCCTTTTGATATCCTGGACTATCATTGTTTAGACAACAAATGCAATACATTTATTGACATATTATTAAATTTAATACAAAATAGGTTTCATTCATTAACCAGCTCGGTAAAGGTCGTTCTATAGCGGGATCTTAGACTATTAAGAATAAGTCGGAATGTACCGACCCGTCTTGAGCAAACGTGGTGATTAAAGTTTGTGTTTCCTCTGTGTATTCTCCCACAGCCGGGAAAAGACAGAGGCCTTTGTCCAGCTGTGGGATAGTAATAGTCTGGTGTTATTAGTCTTATTTTTCTGTCAATACCAACAATGGTATTAAATTCAAACGTCGATACTATACCTAGACGAAACTTTATCATTAATTCATTTTTATTTAGAGGTTACAAATTTCTGCATTTACGGGGAGAAATTTTGGGAGAACGTTAAGTAGATTATGATTTCAGTTATTAAAAAGGGCTCTTCACAAAGGTGCAAACGTCATTATTCCAATTGCAATAAAATGTTGCGTAAGTTTACGGTGTTAATTTCCGACTAATAAATAAGGTACAGAGGTAAGCATATCAAGTTACCCCAATCTGTCAAATTACTTTGATAGCTTTTCAACTTTATTTGTTCGAAAATAATACGGTTCATGTTCGATTGGGACAATTTGAAAGTTATAGCTTGATGTGACTAACATTCATTAATTATTATTATTTGTTTTTATTATTAACTTTGGTCTTAAACTCAAAACTTAAATAAATACTCAAATTTATCATTAACTCAGCTCCATTTGAGGTCGGGATTTCGAGCGTTTTCGTCCTATTCAAATCCTTGAATGTTAGAATTTCAGACGAACGCCATTAAAACGCAGTTCAAAGCCCCAGTCGATAGGTGTAATTTACAAGTCCGTTTTCTACGTATTGCAATGCTGGAAACATGCCAGCGGGAATCCAGACTTCTGCCTATTTATTTATAGGATTGCGATCCACCACCTTTTTACTAGATACTAGATGTAAAAAGTATATTTTTTTACTGTTTATTTTATGGTGCTGGCGTAGAATAGAAAAGATACGATAATACGATAATTTTAAGGGCTACAAACGGTGATATAATGGGCGGCCTTATCGCTAAAAGCGATCTCTTACAGACAAACTTTGGATGGACTTGATGGAGGAGGAGAGAAGATGAGTAGGCAGTCTATGGTGTACTATTTACATAATTATATACCATGCAAGACTATTTGAATAGACATATATGTATAATAAGTATAATTAAGAAGAGAAAAATAAATGCGTAGTACTCGCAACCGGCGTGTGTGTATGACAACATGTATGAATGTAAACGAAGCAAAAGAAGTATGTAAGAATCGTAGCATATGGCGCTCTGTAGTTTCTGCCTAACCCCATGGGAAAAAGGCGTGAGTTTATGTATGTATGTATGTAGAAAAATAAATAAATACATAAATACAAATATATAATATAACTGCTGCTGCTGCTGCTGCTATATAGTTATATTAAGACGTGTTAGGAGCGAGGTAATAATTTTTAAGCATATTTTAAAATGATTGTAATGTAGCTGACATAAAATCATTATTTATTTAGCAGTTGTTGCTAACGGGTAAATATTTTTTTTAAGTTACTTCAATAATATTTGTAAATAGCGGACGTCACGTGGTTTTACCTGCGTAGTTTCACCCGTTCGAGTTCCCGTAAAGTAATTGGGATAAACAGCCTATGTCACTTAGGGATAGTGTAGCTACTTACCGGATTTTTTTATCGCTGAAAGAATTTTTCAAATCAGTCCAGTAGTTTTAAAGTTTATTTGTAACTTACAAAAAGAATCTTTCCTCTTTACCTATAGTCAGTGGCGGATTAAATGTCCAGACCGCCCTAGGCAATCACTTCATCGGTGCCCTTGTACATGCCATAAATAGCCATCATAATACTATAAAAATTGTATCAATTAAACGTTAGTAGGCGAGGACACTTGTACTTACTCTTCTAAGAGTGAGAGATAGTTTATTTTTAAAAATTCTGAGCTCGCGCGCCCCTTGTAACTACGCGCCCCTAGGCACGTGCCTAGTTTGCCTTAAGGATAATCCGCCTCTGCCTATAGTGTTATTATTAAGTATAATAATATAATGTATAGCTTAGTAAGGTGTAAAACATATTTATATCAGTTTAACCAACGGGGGAGTAAGCATAATACTGCTTTCCGTCATCTCAGGAGTTACCTTTGACACAGCCCACCCATCTTTTTTATGGTTTTCTGTATTTTTCCACGGTGATACCCAAAATATTGAATGTTAAATTTTATAGTATGGCAAAGTTGCTGGAAGCTAAACCTTACTTGAAAACTCAGTAACAGTAGTATAAATTACACCCAGCTTTATAGGTACCTTACAAATAAGTTCAGTACTGAATTGATGAGTTTTCGCGATTTATTACCTAGAACTGAGATTGTGGGTGCAATTGCTGCTTCGATGAGATCTAAATGCATGTAAGTCTTAATTATTTCGGGTTTCAGAACCGAACCTTCTTGTACCGAACCAAACCAACATTACTGTGTTAGGATTATACGTCTTTACAATCCTGGCATCAAAAACTTTTTTAGCTTTTAATTTCAGACTTTGAGCGGAAGCCGGCTTCCGTGAACAATAGGTAATTTAATTGTGTCTGGAGTTCCGGTAGTTGACGAGTTACTGTGCTAAATTATTTTTAATGTTTGGTGATTCATCGTATGACAATACCAACGAACTACACAATGGGAATTTTTTAACCCTAAGGAGCTGGCGTAAGTACAAGTGTCATCCAGTAGGGTCTTTGAGGTCAGGAGCACTCAGGATGAGGAGTCTGTCCGCGCACTGAAGTGGGCTTAGAGAAGATGGTGGCATAGAGGTCACGTGCTACTGGGTACAGTAAGGCCGGCAATACACGGACTGCTCGAGCAGTTACCTAGTGATCAACATACACGGACCGCTCTTGCAGTCAAGAGTCAACAGCTTGAGGCTGCCGTTGATAACTGCTCGAGCAGTTACACTAACTGCTTGTTGGCAATTTCAAATCAGTATCATCATAGATTTTGAGGAGGAAGCACTTCTGCTGCTTTTGCTCAGACAATTGGGGGTTCCTCCAATATTAGAAACACAAAATTATACTGGAATTTATTCGCTTGGTTTTGGAACTAAGGAATGAAGAGTGCGGGCGGAGGTAACTGCGCGAGAATAGTTGACAGCTCGAGCAGTTAGTGTCTGCCTGGCGACTGTTTGACTGCTCGATGAAAATTCACCGTGCTGTCGACCGCCCGAATCAGTTGCAACTGCTCGAGTGGTTCGTGTATGTGCGTCCATAGAACTCTGCAATTCACTGTGCAGTCGCAGCTTGAAGCTGTCGCCCCTGACTGCTTCAAGCGGTCCGTGTATTGCCGGCCTAAGGTTTATGTTGGTCCCCTTCGTGGTCTCCAAAGAGATCTGCCTTAACAGGCGTCGCTCAGGGAAGGTTCAGCAAAGCTATTTCGTATCTCCGTTGACAGTTCATAGTGATGATTACTTGGCAAAGTATTCATCATTAACTGTCAAACAGCCAGTTCCGTATTGACTATCATCAGTGTGTTTACAGGGTGTATAAATACCGATCACATAGCCGATAACCACACATTCCGTACTAAAAAAAATATTATCCCAGCATTATTTTTTGGTTAAATACCAAAAAATAATGTTGGGATAATATTTTTTTTTTCATCTTTAATAAGAGATGGATTTTATTGCGCGCATTGCATAGCGCGACGACGCAAAGCAACTTTTGATCAGCTGAGCGTATGGCCACTCGCGCTTGGTCGTTGACCACGGTTGGTCCGACCACGACCGGCCCGCTTGTTTACTATCCATTTTTGTTACTTCAAATACGTAATAGGTTTAAAAAAAAAAATTTGATAATGTTTGTTCGGAAGAAAATTTACTAATGATACTTGAAATACAATTTTGAAAAAAAAAACGAAAAAAATATTTCACTTTGACCTTCAATATCTCCAAAACCAGTGAATTCCCAGGTATGTTCTAGAAGAAAAAAATATCCCAGTCTTCTTCTTAGCGTGTCGATGGCAAATGAAGACACTAAATTCTAAATTGAATGTTTAGTCCAGAATTCGGCCACCGCAACACCATCCACCGACGCAACCATAAGATCCTTACGTGCACTATCCCAGTGATGGGTAGAATATGTAGTTTTCATTTACGATAAGGGTCTTTTTACACCCTGTATATATGATGACGTCAAGCACTCACAGAGATGTGACTGAGCCCACAGTACCCTGTCTGATAGTCACCGAAACTTGAAGTCCACTTAGAGTGCAATACCATTTTTTTGTAAATTCTCGGTTGTAATCAAATTTTGGAGTGCAACTGGCAATTTAAAGATAGCCAATAGCCTTCCTGGTGCGGTCTTTTAAGGAAAATGGAGCCCTCTTCATGTGCCAATGGTGACCACCAGGTTGATTTTAGTGAGGTAACCATCCGACATGGATAAACTGTTTTCCGCCAAGCGGAGTCTATTTCACCCAGCTCCATCTTTCTGTAACCATGCGGATAACCGACCATCTTGATCTTCTTGGTGTAACATTGTCATCTACTCTCAATTTTAGCTCTTACATCGAGGCAAAGGCTCAAATAGCTACAAAAAAGTTAGGTATCTTAGCAAAGGTGAGACGTTACTTCACGCCGGAGTCGGTGTTTCCCGATTGCTACAGCCTAGGGGTCTTCAAGTCAAGAGTGAACAGGTTGCTTCTAGGCAAGCGTGCTTCATCATCGACCACATCATCGCTTACCATCAGGTGAGATAGTGGTCAAACCCGTGCCTATCAATAATAAAAAAAAGAAAGCTTCCTCCAGACAAAAGGGCACAAGTGTCATCGATGCCATCTCCCTTAATGTCTCAAAGCATCCTCGTTCAATTATTTTGGGGAAAAATAATAAAAATACGATACACATTTCCACTAAGCCAGTTTGCTCACAAATATAAAAGTGTATAGATATTCGTATAAGCCCTTAGCCCGTTACTATGGCAATGATCCCTTGCTCCCAATCGATGTTTATGATGAAAAAGGAAAATAAGCACTGATATAACTCCTCAAGTCGCTTCTTTTATGCCGAGATTACTACGAAACGTATTTCTTTTTATATAAATAAAAACATGATTCAATAATAATATACAGTGTGTGTTTGTGAGATTTTGGTGAGGAATGTTCTATCACTGAATAAAGCTACCTTTTATACATGTTGTTATTTTTATTGACGTATTTGCTCATATTAGCTTATGGTGTTAATACAATATTCTTAGGTGATAAAATTGGTTTAGTGACAAAAAGCTTTATCTTTTAACTTAAAATACAGTAGCAGACATCACGCGGTTTTACCCACGCAGAGCCCGTTCTTGTTGGAACACAGCGATAAAAAAAAAATACATACACACGCACATAGAACCTCCTCCTTTTTTGAAGTCGGTTAAAAAGTAGCATGATGTCACCCGGGGATAATATAAAGTGTAACTTTTCAAATGAAAAAAAAGTTTTTCATATAGGTCCAGTACTTTTTAGTATATTCGTTACACTTAATTTTAGTATAGATTTAGATAAAAAAATTGGGAGAAGCTTTGAACTTTGCAACACATTTAGCGATTCACTTTAACTTATATAAAATTCAAACCGTTACCAATTTCACCAACTCGGCTTAACTCGGCGGTCGCGTCAATTTTTTTCTGCCATTTCGAACGTAAGGACCAAACCGCAAAACGAGGAAATGTCAGATCCGTCCCCCGTACATTAATTAAGGCTCATTGGTTTCGATCGCTGTTTTCGCCTCCGAAGTTTGGTGGTCGGATCCATATTCATTAGATTAAAATAGATCATACCCTCGGTCTTGTTGATGTCAAACATTGGTCGCTGCGGTACTAGTTGAGTACGGAAATAGCTTGATACCCAACCAATTGTTATTATTTTACAGTTTTTACTTTTTTGTGCATTAACCCTATTCTTGGCACGGTGGATAATTTGATACATTGAACTTTGTGAAAATCTCAAGACGTTCCGAGACGTATTTAAAAAACATTTATTATATAATTTGCTACAAAATATAATCCCAATTCTACAAAAAAAATCTATTTTATTTCTTGTAACGCCAAAAATGTAGTAGAAAACAAGATGACGAACAGATCGAAGGCGTCTGCGTGTCGCAAGGTAAAAATACTCATTTTGTATTATATTTTAGTCAAATTGTTTTCAAAATCTGTTTAATTCGAATAGGTTACAATATTTGCTACCCGAAAACACTATTTTCAAGTACTAAACTGGATTAAAATCGACTGTAATTTACCGTTTTTTTCAAGTGTATCAGATATGATACACTGCCAGGTAGCCATCCTTCTAGACATTTTTTGTTATGTATCAAATACGTGACATTGCTCGATTTGTACGGTTACAATTTATTTGTGAATTTTATTTTTATTATAATTATTTCAGATTATTATTGATATTATTATTGATACTTTTATTCTTTATTTGTTTTTTTCTGTCACAGATGACAGAAAAATACAAATAAACAATAAAACTTGTGGCTCTTATTCCGAAACCAAACGCAAAATCGGAATTGGATGAAATGATTTCGTCTCTGTGGTTTCCCACCCTCCATGGAGCCCACAACTGGAAACGGCTCGCTGTCAAAAAGCTCGAACGTTAGGAGTAGGTACTAAAGACATATAGGGGCACGAGGCTGGATAACAGTGCGACATTGGGTGCTTGTGCGGGCTGGCGTAGCCCAGGGGGCCGAAAGGCCCACCTCCCACGAACTAATCAGCCCTCACTTACACCGTCAGCATGATCTTTACCTACCGCTTCAGCCATCCGAAGACGACTTCAGTGGACCTCACGCAATTTTGCCTGAAATCCAGATCAAAGACGGCGTGATGCCTCACGGACGCATAACCGCCAGCACTGATCGGCTATACCCCCCAGGATTCCTTCATCCCTTCTCACGACGCTCGACTGCGCAGGTCCTAGCGCAGGTGATTGCGCACTTACTCCCACTCGTCGTCAGCTGATTTGGTGCCTAACGATCCCGCGGCCCCCCAATGACGGAAGGGTCGCAGCTATGGGAGAGAGTGGAGCACCCGCCACTGTGCCAAGTCGCCCGGTGGTTTTAGTTGCGTACTGGGGTCATAGGGAACTGGACCAATAACGGGATGGCAACCGCGAGAAGGTACACCTCCGTACTTGCCTTGAGGATCTACATGATTGTAGCACTCTCCCTCAAGACCACGCAACCCTACCACCTCTGAAGGAGATGTTAGGGTAGGCCTGCGTCTATCGCAACCTGTAGGCGGCTCTACGTGGGGATCGTGCGATCGATGGCCCTTTATGGGGCCCCGATCTGGGCGGCTGACCTGAAGGCCGGCAGCATCGCTGTCCTGCGAAGACCGCAGCACGCGATGGCCGTCAGAGTCGTCAGGGATTATCGCACGATCTCCTACGAGGCGGCCGGCATTTCCTCCGGATCCCCGCCCTTGGGCGGGGATCCGGAGGAAATGCGGGCGCGTGGCGAGCGACCGATGCAGCGACACATGGAGTTGCGTCCGTCGCAGCAGCGCGTGGTCCTGGTGGCGGAATAGTGGGACAGGCTTTCGCGTCCTACCGCCGGACTCGTCACCATCGAGGCGGTCCGGCCGGTGCTCGAGCGCTGACTCGGGAGGAAGCACGGCTCCCTGTCGTTTCGGGTGACACAGGTGCTTACCGGGCATGGTTGCTTCGGGAAGTACCTAGCTGTGTTGCATTAACAGGGAGCCGGTTTTTTTTTCACACTAAAATTTAATATTTATGTTTTTTTTGTTTTGCTATAATAATCTTTATAACTTGTTGAAAGCTTGGCAATGTGCCTTATGTGATACATTCAATAAATCATAAACTAATGAAGTTATATTTTTGTTTTTATTTTTTCTCCCCTCAATGAATACCTAAGAATACATTTTACGTAAAAAAAAACTTGCCAAGTATAGGGTTAATGATAGTCGCAACGTTAATATATAATAAACTAGCTGACTTGACACGATTTCACCCGCGTAGTTCCTGATCGTAGCCTTTGTTAATCGGGGTGAATGTAGCTTGCTATTGGTGAAAGAATTTTTGAAATCGGCGCAGTAGTTTTTGATTTTTATTTATTACTAACATGCACACACACAAATTGTTCCTCTTTATAATATTAGTATAGAGTCCATGTCGTGGCGACACAGAGGTAAACTAGGTAAATAAGACAAGCGATGGAATTAGCTCGACTTGATTATTGCGTTTGGCCATTTCTTCCAGTATATTGAAATCTTTTATGTCCCAGAAACTGAACGTTAGGAACGCTGTTTAGCAATTCAAATTGTACAAAAAGCTTTATAAAGGCCGCCATATTATATTAAAAGGGTGGTTTTTTAATTGTTTTGCTTCAGTTGACGAGGGTAGGCTTAACCTGTAAAGGGGTTTTATTTGAACCAAAACAACTTAAAACGACATGTAAAAAATAAAACCAGCCTATAACAATCTTATTGCAGGACAAAGGTGTCTTCTCATGCAGGGAAGGCACGAACATTGATCATCACACCTGTTTGCGATCTCAGATAAAAAAATTAATAACACTTTGTCCGACCCGGGGATCGAACCCGGTACCTCAGGCTTAGCAGTAGCGCTTGCGACCACTAGACCAATAAGGACCAATTTTACGTATAGTAATATTTATTTTTTCTAATAGCTATAAATAAAATATTCCACAACTTTTTCACACAACGCCATTTAGTCCCAAGTTAAGCTTGAGAGTTTGTGTTATGGGTAACAGATGGTAAACAGCTGATAAACATACTTATATATTTCTGAATACATACAAGTCATACAGATTATAGATAAATTACACAGACGCAGAACAAGTGATCGTGCTTATCACACAAATATTTGTCCTGGGTGGGAATCGAACGCACGACCTCCGGCATAGCAGCCAGAGTCACTTACTACTAGACCAACAAGCCAGTCGAATTAGTTATGTTCTGTATATCTTCATATATCTTCTTTTCTATTATGCTCTATCTAAAGTGGGCTATATTGAGGATTGAGTGGTCTTTATTGTGGTCTAGATTGTTTGAAATACTATTAGCAATAAGCTCGTACATTGTAATACCATTAGTAGCTCTTAAACTTAACATTTGCAAGTTTTAATGTTGTACAATAAAAAGTATTTTCTTCTAATCTCCACATCTCCACTTTGTATCAAGCTTTGTCTTTGTTGGAATTGTGTTCGTAATTATTTATATTTACTCATTAATGGAACAAAAAATATGTCCATTTTTCTTAACTTCGCTATTTACTTTGACATTTCCTCGAAGACAAATTACTTTTAAATTATACATCGTCATTCCCCTCTTGGTAATTACAAAGTAATGTTTGGATAAATTTGGAACTCGAGATCTAATTACACTTTCTTTTGTTAGTAATTTTGGGTACATTGAGGGAAATCTGTTTTAGTACTTCTTTAATACTAAGTAAAATTATGTCCAATTAATATTTACATCTGTTTGAAGAAGTCTTGGGACATAAAATAAATTAATTAATAATCTTTCTGCAAGAAAAAAGTACAAGGAACATGGATAGCAAATCAATGAAAATATACATATAAACTCACGTTTTTTTTCCCATGGGGGTAGGCAGAAACTACAGAGCGCCATATGCTACGATTCTTACATACTTCTTTTGCTTCGTTTACATTCATACATGTTGTCATACACACACGCCGGTTGCGAGTACTACGCACCTAACCTTTCTGAAGAACCTCATCAATAAGGCCTATGTATGTCCTTCTAGGGCGTCCCCTCCTGGCGCGGCGGTCCCACTTACATCTGCCTTGTAAATACCTTTCGTTAGTCGCCGTTTTCTTAAGTCTTATTAAGATTTTATTTATGTTATATTAAAATTTGTATGAGACTTATTATTTCATTATAATTTATTTATTGCATTATAATATTTCCGTCTGGTGATTAATTGCAACTGTCGCACCGAATCCTATGTGAAAAAGAGCCGTCGTCAATCCTCGTTTGTGTTGTGAATCCTAACGCCTATCATTTATTTATTCCATGTGCATCATAGAGCCAAAAGTCTTTCTTAGCAAAAGGGCGTTTTCCTTTATCATCTGCATGATCTGATTAAGACAATGTCTGGAATTTTATAAACTGTAACCTCTGAGTTTCTTTCAGTGTTTCTTAGACTGACCTCATCTCACTAGTGTTAGTGTCCAGCGAGGCTATTGTAACTACCGGGTAAATGCAACTTAAATCTGTTCTATTGAAAGTTATTTTGATGAGTTGCATTTTACCGGTAGTTACAATAGCCTCGCCGGACCTTATTTGTTATTTTTTAATTCGTAGATGCCTAATGAGTAGTCAAATAGTGAAATACCGATCTCATTTACTAAAAAAAGGCGACGTGTAAAAGTGTTTGTAAAAACCCATTTACAAAAATAAATATTGTAACACTATTTATTTCCACTAACGTAGTTGTTTATTGTTGTCACAAATATATAATAGAGCTACTTATAGTAACAGCACAGGGAGCGAGACCCCGTGCGTGTGCTAGCGTAGTAAGTACTGGTTCTCGGAGCAGTCCAACCAGGAAGGTTAAAGCAGTCCGAGAGCGCAGCGAATACTGACTGCTTTAACCTTCCTGGTTGGACTTGGTTACAATCTGGGGCCCCACGTTGGGCGCCAGATTGTAACAGGTTTGATCAAACAAACACTATTTATTTCCGCTAACGTAGTTGTTTATTGTTGTCACAAATATACAATAGAGCTACTTATCCGAGTCGAGTTTTAGTCCGAGAGCGCAGCGAATACTGACTGCTTTAACCTTCCTGGTTGGACTGCTCCGAGAACCAGTACTTACTACGCTAGCACACGCACGGGGTCTCGCTCCCTGTGCTGTTACTATAAGTAGCTCTATTGTATATTTGTGACAACAATAAACAACTACGTTAGTGGAAATAAATAGTGTTTGTTTGATCAAACCTGTTAAAATATCATTTATCTAAAAGCTTTTCTTACAGATAGCCTGGCAACCTAACCTAAGCATGAAATACAAAAGTAAGAAGGTTCTTTATTGAGAATGAGATGAAATAAATTCGATTATTTCTTCTTCTTGTCGTGTCTATGACTAACATAGGCAATTGAAACAGAGCTTGATTGTTTTGCTTGATTAGTAAATACCCATTATACTCCGCACTGCGCGCAAGCCTTGCGTAGTGAATCTATGTGGTCCGGAAAACACCCAAAAAAAGTGAACTGTAAATGCCTAGCATTAGTAATTATATTTTGCTTATTGTCGTTGATATTTTGATTATTTTATAAACAGATCGACATTTCAATTATTACAGTTTGACATTTTAATTTTTTTTTTATTTTACACAGTTTGACATTTTTAATTGCACACAATGACATTCATATTTACTTTTTATTTTTTATTCTATAATAATTGTGAATGTGAGGACTCAGTTTTTTTTGATATCCCATAACTCCCATAACCTATTAATAATACTTAATAATAATATTCCACGACTATTCACACAACGCCATCTAGTCCCAAGCTAAGCAGAGCTTGTGTTACGGGTACTAAACAACTGATAATTTAATTATGATTGACGATATCTCCGGAACTATGCATTTTTGGACCATCTATTCTAGGAGTTTTAGTATTATTTTTACCTACAGAATATAACCCTAGAGTAATGGGATATAAAAAAAAACACCTTGTATATGCCTGTAGTTTAGTTTCTTCTTAATCCAGCAGGCCTTTATCGCATCAGTCCATAAGCTAAACTGAAACGAAATTTCATTCGTCGTGTCCACAATCCATTTTTATTCATTTGTGAACAAAGTGGGTATTCAGAAATTCACTTAAATTAGGAATTCGTCCCCTTCGTACAACATTTAGCATTCCACAAAAAAACGAATATAACAAAGGAAAAGTCTTCGAGAAACTTCATGAATATTACACGACTTTCTTATTTGATTGACATGTAACTAGAACCTGTTTTATTTTTTGTCTCGACGGCATTCTAACTTAAAATATTATTTATTTAAAAAAAAAAACTTGAGAAACTATACTATGCTCAACGTAGTATTAGAACATTCTATTGGGACAACATATTTTGGGCCAGGCCATTGTATAGCCCTTAAGCGATTTTAAAAGATTTTTCGCCACGAAATTATTTCTTTTGTAATAAACTTTTTGCTATTGTGTTTTGTTGTAACAAAGCATGACTAGCTGCTAAAATAAGAAGGAAGAAATAAGTTAAAAGAAAATAATATTTATGAGAAAGGAAAATGTCGGCAAGATGGTGACTTTTTAATTAATGCTGCCCGTCGATATGAAGTCATTCTTGTCACAAACGGGAAAGTTGCAGAGACTGTTATTTCCTTTGATTAAAATTTTGGTTGGTGGGAAATATTACTTAGGACAAAAGGCAGTGATTAGCAGTTTTTTTTCTGCACAAAAGATCATTCCAAAACAAAAAATCTTTGTGAAAAACGAATATTAAGAATAAGTTTTTTCATCCGTCATAGCGTAACAGGAAAATGGCACTCCCGATCGATCTGCATATTCTTACATATTTTTAATGTCTATGAAAGTTATAATATAGTAAGTCGAAAATATCAAATACAAATCCGATTATTTTGATTTATTAATAGCCTGCTGATTTATTTATTATGCTTACTTGTATTTATGATTCTACATTGGATAGTTTCACGGATATTGATGGGTACTTTATTGAATCTATAAGAACTAAAACAATTCTTACTAACATAGGTACACACATAAACACACGCCTTCGGCAGAAACTATAGAGCGCCATATGCTACGATTCTTACATACTTCTTTTGCTTCGTTTACATTCATACATGTTGTCATACACACACACCGGTTGCGAGTACTACGCACCTAACCTTTCTGAAGAACCTCACCAATAACCCGTCTAGGGCGTCCCCTCCCAACGTCCTCACTTACATTTGCCTTGTAAATACCATTGGTTAGTCGCCTTTCATTCATCCTCTCAACGTGACCAAACCATCTAAGCATTTTTACTAACAATAAGTTGATAATAACCATAGAGTTGTTTTTTACTTCTTGGTTTGTAACCACGGACCGACTTCGTCAATCATGGCTTCACCACCAATCAACCCGTGAGGTTATTATTATTTAGCAATAACCTCCACCCCCTTTATCAATTCTACATGATAAAGGTCGTAATTCATGTTGGCATTCCACTTAGCACAAACATATACCTATACGTTCCTAAACATAACAGGTTAAAAAAAGAACAGGTATTATACTCGCATTTCCTTCCGAACACAATAATTTGGAGTGTTTTACGATATTTCGTTTGTGTTGCCGACGTAATGCGTTTTCGGATACTCTGAGTGCGTTCAGCGTGTGTAAATGTTTCTCTTGTCATAACCCTTAATGTCATCGCGTCATGATTTACAAGTTGTGTATGTCAGGGAAACAGGAATTGTTTTGTTTTTGCTTTGCGTGTGTAGGTCCTTTGATCCGCATGTGCTTTACGACAATGTGTAACTTGAATTGTTTCCTTGAAAATGCAGACAGCAATGATGTTAATTTACTTGTATTGTAGCCATTTAGGTACTGACATATCTATTCTGCGTTGTTGATTTAGTTTTGAAATGTGGATTTGGAAAAAAATAATTTGAACCAATATATTACAAAGTTTATTAATGTACAGTTTTAAGAATTTCTTTAACAGACTAATTTTAATCTTAGAAAGTAGGTGCGATTATAAACATTTTCATGTATATTTGATACACAAGCAGCCAGACCTGGAACAAGTACCTACCTACCTGTAGTTCATTATTGAGCCCGGGACATCGCAAGTTAGTTTTATAATTTAAAAAGCTGATATTCCTGAAAGTGGATATAACATCAAAATACAAATAAAGATTTAAACATAGAATATTTAATTTTAGACAATTTGGCCTCATTTTCAACTTTGAACAACTTTCAATCACAGATGATGCAATACGATACCTAATCAAGATAATATTAGATACTTATCGAGATAGATACATAGATGAAACATTTATTCAGTGCACATGATATGCGTAGACCAACACACAAAAACAAAAATAAAAGACTAAAAACTAACGCTTAAAATATGTCTTTATGTAATTTTTGTCTTTAAAAAAAACAGTGCTAATGTTCACACACCATCATCTCATTATATACCACTTTTGTTTTTGCGTCATTATGAACGGCGCTGTTATTTGATCAGTTTTCACTTGGCGTCGTTATGTTTCTCATCAGCAAAATCTTTCTAAACACTCAAAACACTCTAAAATACACAAAAGCTAAAAGCAATAATTTTCCGCGTCCCATATTTTCTTTGCCTGCGTATGAATTGATTCGGATTCAATAACTCATTGGTAACTCGACATTCATAAATTGCAACACATTTTACGACTTCCGACATCTTTCAAAGCCAAATGTAACGTTGTAAACAATGGGGGGGGAAAATAACAACCAAACGAACGCATGTGTTTACTCTTGCCTTTACGAATGTGGAAATTGTTGGATGCATTAGTAACGCTTACAACTTACTGTGGAAATATTTTTCTTTTGCTTTGTTCAGGTTTAAGTGTGAATAAAAGGGGACTAGCTAAGTCCTCGGAGGGGACGCTCCAGAAGGCCATACACAGACCTTATTGGTGCTGTTCTTCGGATAGGTCAAGTGCGTTGTACTCGCCGGCGTGCTTGTATCACCAGATATATTTGAATAAAAATAAAAGCGAAGTACAAAAATATTTATAATATTTCTGTTTGGTAGATACCGTTAAAGTAAATTTACCATGCCACTCAAAAGTGTTTAATAACTTGACTATAATATGCAGAAGGTACTTTTCAAATCAAATGTTCTCATTAGTTTATCTATCTTGGACATTATTGACATCAGTAAAAGAAAACATTGCAGGGAAACCATGGACTTTTAATAAGAATAGCATAAGTAAACAGGTGACATCGACGTAATAGTATGAAGGGTGGACTGGATATGTGCCCGATTGATAGCAATAGGCTCGCCCCCTATTTCATGGGAATTAATCTTAACTGGCGAAATGTGGATGTACTACAGGTATGTTTTGAAAAAAGATAAAAAGGGCCATTGCTTTGCATCGGGGAAGTAACTGACAGGCTGTTATTATAATAAATTAATGCACTGCGATCTGATGTACTCCTATAGAAATTAAATGAAATGAAATGATATTTATTTCTGTAAGTAGATCTTCCCAGATACTTTTACATGACATTTTTTTAAACTAAATGGCATTTCCAAAGTGACTGATGCCTAAGAAGAAATGCCGAAAGAAACTCAGGGGTCATAGTCTCTTTTAAAGTCCAGACATAAGATTGTATTAATGTTTTATGCGAGTTTCACGATGCAGGGCAAAGTCTGGAAAGGCCTTTTGAAGAAAGAATCAATTCAGCTTTGAGTTGACCTGTCCCGATAGACGGCATGCATGCTTCAGTCATCGTGAAGCTCAAACCTATTTTAGGGAGCTCGACGACTCACCACACGACGCTATCTGCCGTCATTTGCGTAGGCCACGTAAAAGTTCTCAAAACCGCGTATAGTGTTACTATCTGGCACAACACACTGCAACGGGTACCTACTTTTAAACTGTAGCCCTATAATGATAGGATATAATACCTATATGTAAATACTTAATTGCAAACCATAAAAACTAACAAAAATAACTTTAAGTGCCGTACATTTATGGTACTACAATATAGGCAGCTTTTTTGCTTACAGCGATTTCATAGAGACAAACCTTCTACGGTACGCAGCTAATTAAAATCCCGGCAACACTCATGAATTAAGCGCTCCAGTAAACAAATAAGAACATTAAAATTCAATTTGTTTAATTCAGGCGCAACGGAGACATAGTCAAAAGGATTTGAGAATTAAATCATTACAGAGCCTTCCGTATCCCTTAATCCAGCCGTGTTTTTCTCTAAAGACTTTCATCCTTGGAGAGTTTTTTTGGCAAATTTATTTCGTGTACGTTTACATTAAAAGGCTTTTGGGTGCTATCTATCTTTACGGTTCAGTGCGTGTGAGAATTGAAATAAATACCAAACATTTTATGTGTTTAATGTCAAAGAAAATTTCCGTTTCATTTGTTTTTTTTTTTGCGTGAGTATTCACTGTCATAATATTTTATTGGTAAAAGATCCTTAGTAGATATTTGATTGAGTTTTCTTTGAGTAAATTATAATTGTGTTTAGCGAGTCAATATAGTTATGCTTAAATTCTGGTTTTTTAGATGTACTTGGCTAAATATTAACAGCCGCCGTTTGACGTTGAGTTTAGTATGCTCCGCCGCCGCTACAATATTGGTATCGTGATGGCCCAGAGGTTAAGGCGACTACCTCTCATGCACGAGGTTGTGGTTCAAATCCGGGAAAGTACCAATGTGACTTTTTCAATTCATATGTATTTTCTAAGTTTATCTTAGACATCATTGACATCGGTGAAGGAAAGCATCGTGAGGGAACCTGGCGGTCGAGTCTGCTATTGCCATCATGTCTCAATGACCGGTCAATGATCGATTTTTGACGTAAAACGTCAAACTTATGACACATTTCCCGTACAAAAACTGTCAAAGTTGTCAAATATTCGATCAATGACCGGTCATTGAGACACGATTGCAATAGCAGACTCCAGCTCCTGGACTTATAGTTGATATAAGTTTGAAATCGCTAATCCGCCTTGAGCAAGCGTGGTGATCTATGCTCAAGCCTTCGCTGTATGAGAAGAGGCCTTTGCCCTGCAGGACAGTAACAGGCTGGTATTATGCTAGATCAGTCTCAGGTACATTTTTTACACGCCCTTTCTTCGCATGTCTTCACTATGGTATCTTACATCTCTTTGATGGTAACGATAGCAAAATAAAACCAAGAACATGATCCCTCTTCCTAGGTAGGTATAAACAAAGTTATATAAGCAAGGACCTTAAACACGAAGGGCAAAATACATTCGCGGCATTTTTATGTCTGTTAAAGTAACCGCAAAATGAAACCCAATTACCGCGTACCGAAGCATTGAGCACAAGAGATGTAAAAGAGGGAAGAAAACGCTTAACGCCTTATAAAAGGCAAGGCAGGAAGTTACAGGAGAGGAACGACGGATATGGGGCAGGCCTTTGTCGACTGATATCTTTAATGCGAACGATGGAACAGTCGCTACGTTTTTTTTCATCCATCGCAAAACACATCTCTACAAATAGTAAATATTAATAAAGAGGAAATATTTGTTTTTTTTTTGTTTTTACATGTACCTACTAAAAACGATTCTATTTTAAAAAAAACCTTTTGACGTTAGAAAACTATTCTTCACTGTTACGTCAATGATTATTATTGACGTAACAGACGATATTATATTTTGACTAGCCTGTTGGTCTAGTAGTTAGTGACCATGACTGCTATACCGGAGGTTGTGGGTTCGATTCCCACCTAGGACAAATGTTTGTGTGATGAGCACGATCATTCGTTCTGTGTCTGGGTGTAATGTATCTATAATATGTATGTATTTAGAAATATATAAGTACGTTTATCAGCTGTTTAGTACCCATTACACAAGCTCTCAAGCTTAACTTGGGACTAAAATATGGCGTTGTGTGAAAAGTTGTGGAATATTTGTTTATTATTATTATTAATTTATTATAAGTAAAAAGTTGTAGGTAGATAGGTTATAAGCGCTCAACAAGTGACACGTTAAAATGTCGAGTCGCGCCGTCAACAGACGGGTGCGTGCGTTAGTGTACCGTTCTTGAAGATCGAATGTCGTTAAGGTAACATATCTACACCTTTTACTTATAATATCATTGTGTTACGTAGTGTATTATGTTTAACTAGCAGACGTCCCGCAGTTTCCCGTAGGTCCCGTTCCCGTGCGAGGGATAAAGAGAAGCCTATGTGTTAATCCAGAGTGTCGGCTAACTCCGAGCGATAAGTGCTTTACAAATCTATTATAGTGCTTAATTTCACGTGTACATTCACCAAGAAACATCATTTAATTTCTAAAATCAAAAGGGTGGAGTGGATGTGATCAGAAAACGCGGACGAAGTCGCAGGTGAAGTACTAGTCACACATACATAGGTTTCCATCTCGTACGATCATTTTAAGCGATGCATAAAGAGATGTGCGGAAAATTCGTGAAAACGTCGAAAGAAGGAATTAATAAATTGATGTAATGAAGCGAAAGAAAGAAAATGGGGGTACAATTTTCTTGGCGAAGATTCCGTTTGGAAGGAATAAAGAGTTAGTTCACTACGGAAATGTAGGAATAATCTCATTACTTATATTGTGTACCTAACGTTCTTGTAGACTCTGATAGTGTCTACACGGGGTTTGACAAGTAAAATTAAAATAGCTGCAAACGTGTTACGCATAATATTAGTTACGTATTTTTAATGTTGGTCTTTTATGACAAAAAGGCATTAACAACAAGGTACATTAAATTTTCAACACTGTCAATAATAAAATATCGAAATAATAGGGTGATTGCAGAATAAAAACATCAAAGTATAATTAGTCCATCAAACTGCTTAAATTAAGCGCATTAAAGTTGAGGAGAGGGGGCTTGTAACGTCATAATCTAGTATAAACTGTACCGGCTAGTGACAGTCGTGATGTGACATTTTGACTCAATGTATGGCCGTTATTTTTTGATTACGTGAAAAAAGAAAAAATATATTTCGAATATCTTCTTGTAATTTAAATAGGTATGAGGGACTAAAAAGTAAAATTTTGTCAAGTAGCCCATTGTCTCTATAATATAAGTATTTATTAACAAAAATGACATAAACTCTGCCTAGCCTTTTTGCAATAGTTATGTTGGATAGTCTAACCGGATGCAACCAGTGTTTTACATAGAATGATTGCCTGTCTGACTTCCACAACCCAGTACTGATAGATCAATGATGAAGATGCAAGTCATAATCAAAATATTCAGTCCATCCATTCTAATAAATAAGTTAATCAAAACAGCGCTAAGTAGGTACTTGCGACTTTTCCAACTTTTAGAATGCACACCCCATAAGTAGTCGTAGTCCTTTTAGCAATAAAGACTGGCCTTCATGCGTTTGAAAACATAGGTACATACATCCTCACTTAAAGCCGCTTGGCCAGCGCTATGCCATTATGGTTATTATGCTTACCTACCTACTTAAACAAGAGAAGTTACTTAGCAGCGAAATGAGGACGGATTGTTTGTATGTACGTATCTACTGTTATTTTTATTTTCACAGGCGTTGAATTTGTATCAACATTCGGTATATAAGTATGTATCTCTGTTTCTTATTTGCTTTTACCAAAGACATTCAATACCTATAGACCGGGCATCACGACCAAAATTTTCGTCCGAAACTTGTGTCCTATTATGAGTAACAAGTAACGAGTAACAAGTCTATGAGTTTTTTTAGTACGCTCCGCTGCCGCTCCAATATTCATATATTATTTTAGATGGCGTTACTGAAACATGGGATTAAAGTTTTTCTTTGACAATTCCTTGACATGCCCGCTCTTTAGTATTTTAAATCTGTTCGGTTTTTACTGTTCCCGTCGGGTTCCATAATTGTTACAAGAAATTTGTATTTACCATCTCAGCGTAGGATACATTGTGCAAGGCAATAAATGATTGAGTAATAGGTAATTGAAGGAGAATTGTAGCAGGTGGAGTTTATATACGTAACTATGTATGTAGTTCTTAATGAACAACAACAGAACATTATAACTATAATTCCTAATGGGTTAGGCAGAGTTTACCCGTAGTCCACCCACATTTCGCTAGGTAATTTCGATTAAAAATACCACACATTTAACACGTACATAACGTGTTAAAATAAATGTGTGGTATTTTTAATAGAAATTTCGTTATTTTAACAAATAGGTAGGTATGTTTGGGTCTTTTTAATGACGAACTCTTTAAAATAAATCGAGTTCGGTTAATGCCTTGATTTCAGCAGATAAGGGGATTTTGCGTCTTAATTGCAACATTGACGCCTTGTGGAAACCGATTAGCAATCTTTAGCTCACTTACAATAAATTGACTTTTATTTTTTAACGTGCCCGTGGATTGAATTCGGGGGCTTAGGTTTAGACGTTTTGAAAGGGCTGATAGATTAATCTAATAATTAAAAGTCATTTAGTGAAATTAGGCCGAGGAGCGGCACTTTTTGAAAGTGAACGGACATGAGACTGTCCCCAAAAAAGCACTCCTTTCGCCACTTTTTAGTGTTTTTGCTGGGAAGAAGAAGGGGCAGTAGATCTTCAAGATTAACCAGCGCTTGACAAGCTCGGTCGGTGGATGAGTGAACAATGATGCTAGGAGTGTCCGTGCTTGTAGGTACCTAATATAAAATGTTGTATAAAACGTTAGCTGCAATTTTCAATTCAAAGGCACGTCACTTGACATGCAGGTGGATGCTCATTATTTGGTCCAAAGACTTCAGGGTAGGTTTTGCTTTACGGAAGAATTCCTTTTGCTTTGATTTTATTTGTTGTCGCTTTTCGTATGAATCACTAGTTGCTAATTTTAATCTATCCTAATAATATTACAAAGAGTAATTTGTGTTGATTTTAACTCAAAAACTTCTTAAACGATTATAAAAATCATCTTTACCGACAGGCCTGTTGATCTAGTAGTTAGTGACCCTGACTGCTATGCCGGAGGTCGTGGGTTCGATTCCTACCCAGGACAAAAAATGTTAGTGTAATAAGCACGATCATTTGTTCTGTGTCTGGGTGTAATTTATCTATAATATGTATCTATTTAGAAATATATAAGTATGTTTATCAGCTGTTTAGAACCCATAACACAAGCTCTTAGCTTAGCTACTAGCTTAGGACTAGGTGGCGTTGTGTGAAAAAGTTGTGGAATATTTACCATTTCAATGCTAAGTAATCATATCACTCATCTCACTATCACATTCACATTATTCCTGAAAAACATGACTATTTTTCATTTTCATAACTACAAGAGATATTTAAGTTCAAAGGGATGAAATTTACGAGACGAAGTCTCGTAAATTTCATCGACCGTCGACCTAAGTGCTAGTAGCAAATAAATAACTACAGAATATTTTCAAAATTATTTTTAAAGACAAATCTCTATTTTCACGACTCTCGCTCCAAATACCTAAACAAAAGCGTTAAGTACCATAAATCGTGAAAAGTTTTAGTACGTAACGTACGGTTTAAGTTATCTCTTGAACAGCATGTGCATACAGAGTGGGTGCTTGTAATGTTATCCTAAAATTGCTGTTGCGTGTTTCACAATCTCTGCTTTATGACTTTTGTTGTTATTTACATGCTCAGGGATTTTCTTTGAATTTCGGTCGTACTTTAGGCACGTTTGGGATACGTTTAGGGATTATACCAACATAAAAAACACGAACAAAATCAAAAATCAAATCTAAATCAAAAGTCATTTATTCAAATTAGGCTGAGGATCAGCACTTTTTGAACGTCGAAATTATATAAGACAGTCCCCCAAAAAGCCCACCCTTCGCCACTTCCCAGTGTTTTTGCTGGGAAGAAGAAGTGGCGGAACAAACTCCTCAGCAACACACCTGTCTGATAAGTTAGAACTTGAATTTACACAGTACAATTAGTTATAATAATTATAAATTTATTAAAATAAGTCATTCACTACATGTTAGCTAGCACACTCAATATACAGAATACTAGTAATATATAGCTACCGACAATAATACTATCTTATCTCAAGCAAAAGAAACTGACTAATAAGAAGCCTCCAGGTATAAAGGGTGTGCCGGAACAAGATGGCGGCTGCCACAAAATGGCGGATTACATTTTTTTTACAATTGTCAATATGGGTGTTAAGTGAAAGAGCTTGACTAGTAAAATACTATACACTATGATAGATTTTAAATCCAAGATGGCTGTCTCCACAGTATGGCAAATTCTTTTTTTTTAAGATATTTAAGTGTTTCTGGTTTTAATTTAAGTTTCTTACTATTTCGTTGGTCAAATTCGCTACTACTGAGCATGAAATCCTGTGTAACCAGTAGTAAAAAGCTACTCTACCCAGAGTAGCTTTTCACTGGTTATGTTTGGGTCGGCTTCCAGCCTTACCAGACGCAGCTGAATACCAGTTTTAAATGAAATGACTGTCCATCTGATCTTCGCAATACAGGTTTTGGGCTTATAACTATCCGTCAACTGTCATTGATCCAACAAATGACAGGAGAAGCCAACGGCTTAAAGGGTTTGCAAAGAACTTCAACTAAATAGTCAATTATCTTTTCTCTCTTAGCTTTTTAAATCAGCAATATATTACTCCTTTAATCTCCGGCGTTTGATTGTCTATCATAGTCTCTACGTGTTATTGGAAAAAATGTCGTGTCTCTTCCATAAACACCATTAAAGAAGAGTTGGAGTTGAAGTTGAACTAAATAGTCATGGACATTAGCCCATTGGGTAACGACCTCGGGAAGCTAATCTTTGAACGATTCAGCTGGCGTTTACGGCTTTATGTTTTAAGAAAATGCAAATAGTAGGTACGTAGGTAGGTAAATAAATAAAATATAGAACTAAATTACGATAGTACCTAAAATTTTGAAGGATCATCTTACTCTCAGTTCACGTAACAGATGGCACCAGCGTAAATACATTATAAATTTCCATCTAACTTGAAGTAACTTAAGTTAATATCAGATAGGTGTGCGAACATGCAAACTGTTACAAAGGCGTATGCAAATTAGGTACCTACAATGTTTGCTGAACACGTCACGCCATGTGCGATATGGCTCACTAAGTTGTGATTAAGTTGTGGATAAGTTATTGTATTTTTTAATACAAATTTAAATTCAAGAAAGTGAAAAGTGCTCGTATAAGGATGTAGTAGTAAATTGTAGTTATTTAATTTATAGTACACGCAATGAAATTTATTTTAACATTACAATTATAACTCAGACCACGAAGGAGATGGCGGGACGACCTGGACGTCTTCCTTGAGAATTGGAGAGAGGTGGCGCAGAATCGCGACCGATGGAAGGAATGGCGGGAGGCCTTTTCCCAGCAGTGGGACAAATGGGCTAAATAATAATAATAATTATTATATTACTCCTGTTATCCTCGAAGGGTAAGGCAGAGGTGTATAAAGTAATACCCACATTTAGCCAGTTGTTTACGTACAATGTAATAGGGGTTGAGCTTATTGCCATCAATTAGAGACAATTCCAGACTTTAGGTTGCTGTTAAGAAGGGATGGAAGAACTCAGTAACGCTTTGCCCGACCCGGGGATCGAAGCTGGATCTCATGGCCAGTAGTACCATTCACAACCACTAGATAAACGAGACATTTATTTATTTTTAGTCAGCATTGATTGACCGTCAGTTATTTCTTTTTTCGAATTAGTAATAATTTGAGCAAACTGTCTGCCTAAGTACTACGGTTTATGACATACAGTTCACTGATAGACCGACGAATGGACAGCGGAGGTTTAGTAATATGGTCCTTTCGACATCTTATGAGTACGGAACCCTAAAAACTACAGAATTTCAGACAACTACTAGTGATTAGTACCCAAATGTAAAGTTTGCAAATCAAAAGCTAATTTAATTTTCAGAAACGTTTAAAAACTTTGTTTGATTACAACTTTGTACTTATTCAAATTTGTCTCAAAATTTTATTGTCTTTTTTTCAATATTTTTTTTATAATAAATCCATCGCATTAGTATGAAACAAAAAAGCTGAAAATCAAAGAAATCTGAGCAAACAAAACCTCAATCAAACACAAACCAATAATAATGGAAGAAGTCAATAAAAACAAACGGTTGGACTGAACCAACCGCAGACAATATAAAAAAAAAACAATTCCTTCGTTAAAACGCGGCGCCTCGCAGTCTTGAAACAATCTGGATACAAAAAGAAAACGCAAAAACGCTCTCTTTACCGAATAAATCAGATTTTAAAATAGAGCCAAACAGACAAAACAATACGAAATTGCAAAAGTTTAAAACAAATCCTGGTATAAAATACGCGAAGCTTGAAAGAGCAAAATGGGAACTCGCAAGTTTGGAAATATATCAAAATAAAATTGCTAACAGGTACCTATTGCCGGCGGAGTGGGTCAGGTTTTTGTTTGCGGATGATATTTGCTAAAGTCGCGAAGCTGATTCTTAAGGAGACTTCCCATAGTGAATTTTCACAGCGTTTCAAGTGCACGTTTCGTAAGTAGGTACGCGACTATCCATGTCGAGTTTTTAAAGCGATTCAAGTGTGCGATTTCATCGGTGATTTCTGTTCAGAAGAAAGAACACCGGCAAATTCCCAAACAAATTTTTGTTGACATTTTTTTTTGCGTCTGCCTATGAAAAATATCTAAAAGTATAGAGTTTGAATTTCTGAACAGTTTTTTCTTTGGTTATACTTTTATAGGAAGTCAGGAATAAAAGATATTTTATTTCTAAGTTTTAGAGGTTATGACTATATAATAGGCTATGTCCGCTATAATCTTAGCACAAACAAACGTGTTTATTCTAACATTTGTATTCTGATGCAGACATGTATTTCCTAAGTATATGAATGCATTATGTAAAGCCAATCATTTTAAGCAACTTGACTAAGATTTATATTACATGGCAACATTAAAAGTAGCTAATCCAAAAGCCATGAAGTCAAGCCAGAAAGAAAAAAAACACAAAGCTATGATTATTTATTTCATCAATAATCTAGTTAATTAAGCTCTCAATTATGAAGATTTTTTTCCTGACTTTGATAGGCCTTAAGATTGATTTGATAAAACTAAGTAAATTATTTCGTTGGTATCTATTACGGTGACATACGTAGACGCTTAATAATTTCATCAACAATTTCCTCGCCGGTGTTCTTTGTGCTAGTGGTACCTGGTATTGAGTAATAACAACCGTAAAGGCCAATTATCAAGGCTAAGAAACGCTAGCCCTGGATGGGAAACCGTACATAGACACTTATAAAGAGATTTTTCCATCAGAAAGCAGCCCAAAAGTCTAACATCCAATAACACAATTTCACAACACCTCTTCATTCTCTCAATATATATTTTTTTTGTTTCTTTTATGCTTGGCGTCCGTACGCCACTGCACGGATCCAGCAGAATATCATCGCCAGGTACATGTGCCTGGCACATGCTGAGCTGGACTCTCATTAGGTGCAGCCTTGAGACGCACACCGCACACTATCATTCATCGCTCATTGTTTTATCACTTTTGATTTTGTATTCTGTGTTTGTCTGTGTCTTTTGTGTGTATTAAATAAATGTTTTTTCTATGTAGCTATCTATCAGTAACATCCTTTTTAGGGATATCGTGTTGCAGCAACTTAGTGTCATGGAGGTCAATTATAGGCGGTCCCACTATATAAAATTAATATTCAGTAGAGGTTAAACTGTAAGGCGACCGGGCCAAGTAGGCAGAAGTCTAGGTAGATGATCATTTTATTTTATTTATTCGGTAATACATTAAAATCTTACACTAAGTTATAAATATACAAGGTTTATAAATGTATAACCTACGACATTTTCCACATGATTGAGACACGAGATTGTGACAGAGGGAAGGGGGGATTGTGAGAGGGGTCGGAGGGGCAGGGGAGGAATGTGGAGGGGTGTAGGAGGGGAGTGGAGAGGGAGGACAGAGAGAGGGGGTGGAGAAGGAGGGGGAGGGGAAGGGGAATGGGAAGGATGAGGTGAGAGGGGAGCGGAGAGGGGGAGGGGAAGAGGAAGAGGCAGGGAACAGGAGGGGAAGGAAAGTGTGGGAGGTGTGGGGGAGGGGAGGAATGGGGAGGGGGAGAGGAGAGGAGTTGATAAAAAATGATATGCAATAGCTTTACCGTGGCAGTCTCCGAGTGCCACACGTCATTTTTTTTATTATTATTTGCTTAAGCATAATACAATATTTTTGTAATCCTATACGAGTATGTCATCTTCATCGCCAGTGTTTGACATGAAGCGACTGACTGTCTAACCTCCACAACCCAATTACTGGGTAACACGATACCCCTTGGTTAAGCTGGTTGTCAGACTTTCGGGCTTCTCACTACCCGTACCCTTTCTTTTCTACAAAGTTTCCTTTCTACAAATGACAGCCTAGACTAACGGCTTAACGTTCTCTCGAGGCACGGAGGAGTCTTGATATGTAATTAATGGTCAACCATCGTCGGAGAAACCACTTCCAGCACAGCTTTACCTTCGATCGTTCCGTGAGGCGGTTTTCATTTAGCCACAAGCTTTAGCTACCAACGTAAGAACCCAAATATCTGTCCAAATACCTATGTATTAAGTGTTCTACTTATGTGATGTATGAGATATTTTTCATTCGAATAGCGGATTAAGTAGATGAATGACGTGATCAATATGGAAGGACGTGATGTTTTTATCAATATTGGGAGGACGATAAATGGCAGTCTTCCTGTGTTCCGTATTATTGAGGCCCCGATGTGTGAGTATGCAGTTGTAACTAATAATCATATTGATACCCCACAACTTTCACACAATGCCATCTAGTCCCAAGCTAAGCAGAGCTTGTGTTATGTGTACTAAACAGCTGAGAAACATACTTATTTATTTCTAAAAACATACGAGTACAAAGATGATAGATAAGTTACACCCAGACACTGATCAAATGATTGTGCCTATCTCACAAACATTTGTCCTGTATGGGAATCGAACCCACGACTTTCGGCATAGCAGTTGCCATGGCATTGGCGTCAAGGCTACTAACTACTATACCAACAGGCCTGTCAGTAAATGAAAGTGCTACTTTTTTATCCGGGTTTGGTAAATCATCATGGATGCTCTCTGGAGGGGTCCGAAAGACTCTTACTACCTAGAAACCACCCTAGTGTTACGTGTCACGCCTGGGTCGTGGGAACCGACGCGGCGACGATTCTTTCCTTTTCGTCATTAATTTGTGCTTGGAGGTCCATTATTTTCCGGGTTGCACTAATGTACGCACTGTATAGAGCCCTGTAGTGAGCCCTTAATTTGTTAAACCCCAGAAGGACACCGGTGTCCGCCTGTCATTGTGTTTCTATTGTGTCTCTAATTGACTCAATTGAAAAGTTAAACTGCCTGCTTAAATGATAAATATTTGTTTGATCACATTGAAAAATAATAAGGAACTCAATGCCTGTTACCACACCTTGATAAAACGTCTTATATTTTATAGAATAGAACAGTCTTCTAACATTTCATTATTATGAACAACATTTTCATTTTGACTAGATTCGATGAGGTTCCGAAAAGTTAAAAAAGGACTGACTTTGACTTTCTAATATCATTCGTGCTAAATGCGATTGAATCTGACCTTTTAATTCTTGTTTAAATTAAATTGGTGCCATTTGTATGCAAACTTTCAATATCTATTAATTTCGTTTTTACGATTAATGAAAACAATTGCCATTTTTTACGGCCATGCGGCACTGACAGAATGAATTAGAGTTTGTTTTAAATAATGGTTGCATAACATTACGCCTGTATTACCCGAGGGGTTAGGCAGAGATGTACCTACCTTATAAATTGTAGTACACTCACTTTTATATAGTAATGGTAATGTCCAATGTAATAGTGAGTGATCCTATTGCCATCAATCGGGCACAAATCCAGTCACCGGGGGCTACTGAGGAATTCTTGATGTAAAAACCTAATTATACTTTGCCCGACCCGCTAATTGAACTTAGAACCTTACGCTCAGCAGTAGCGTTAACAACGACAAGACCAACGAAGCAGTCATTAAAAAATATTTGGTCAATTAATGCAAAAGTCTTGGTTACTAATTGGCCATTAGCAAACTAAAAAGTTTCATTTTGTAAATTGTCTCTATTTAATTGAAGAATTTTAAAACTGAAAATAAATAAATAACAACCGCACACACACATTTCACGTATACAGGCATTACACACACTTACACTAGTGTAAGTGTGTGTAAATTCAATATATGAAATAGTCTAGGTAGTTTTAAATAAATTAGTAAGGCGACCTCGATCTCTATTTCTGTGTCATTATAATAAAATAGGGAATTTTGAAAAATCTTTATATTATTAAGTTATTGAAGTTATAATATGAGATCGTGCCGTACTTAAAATTCTCTAAAATTTGTAATTAATTGGTTAACTACATAATTTTATAGAATTTTAAGGAATCGCTTAGTTGTAAGTGCCTGCATTTTAATTAACAACACAATGTAGGTTACACGAGACAACGTTACTAAAAGTTGTCTTTTTGTGATAATTTTCTGGGAAAGTGCTATTCAATTCAATATTAAAATATTTAAATAAATAAATAAATAAAATGTATTTATTTCTCTTCCACAAATAAAAACAAAGAAATACTTAGTGGGTACTTAAAATTATATTACATAAATTTATTTGTGGGAGACTGGTGTCTAAACTAAGCCGAAGCCTGTATTTTAGGACACCAGGACCCCGACAAGACCGTTTTCAGTACTAAGTACATACTACAGTGAAAGAGTGAGTGAATATTGTGGCTGTGTACCTATGTGTGTAGTGTGATGTGTTTACGTGTAATGTGAGGTGTGCGGTGAATGTTTGTGTTTAAGATGACAGATGTTGATATTACTACAAAATGTATGTACGATTCTAACTATTTCTCTTTTACCAGGAGTTCTTCAGTTTTTTCATAGTCTAGCCCTGATAGCCATGAAGTTACCTTCCTTACATTCAAAGGTGCTGTCATTAAAAATATTTTTGATTTTATTTATACGATTGTATAATTTAGGACCATTATAACAATAGAATTTTTGTGCAAATCTGGTTTTTGTTCTATATGTCCTAAAAACAGCATAGTGCCTTCTAGTATTAGTTATGTCTTCATTTAACGCTGATAGATCTTTATGTTGACGAAGGACACTAAGTAGTATATACAGCTGCCTGACAGTTAGAACCCCAGTTTCCTGATATAATTCCCGGGTAGAAAAGAGTCTAGGTTTGAAAAAGGTAACCTTTAAGATCATCCTTTGAGCTCGCTCCAATTCCAGTAATTTTGTTTTGTCAGTGCCACCCCATGTGGTAATACAATAAGTCATAATTGACTGAATCAAGGCATAATAAACCATGATCAGTATCTTCCGATCAGCCACGTGCCTGATTTGTCTAAAAATATAAGTAACTTTACGGACTTTTTGAGCTACGTTATGGATGTGTTCCCCAAAAGAGAGCCTACTGTCGATAGTAACACCCAAATAACGTATGGATTTTGTCGATTTAATAAGTGGACAATTATCACACTGTGATACAGGAGGAAAAGAACATTGGTGAGCAAATATTTTGAATACGTGTTGAGAATTTACAGGTGGGTCCCGAATAGAGAACTGAATAAATTTGGTCTTGTCCGCGTTCAATGTCAACGAATTAGCAACAAGTTATTTACACACTAACACTTAGTTTGTAAATAAATATTTAGACAACTTTTAGTAACGTTGTCTCGCATCATGCACTAATTAGGACTAATATTTCTACAGTTCTGAAGTCGCATCTCTAATTATTCCGGCTAACGGCTCGCTCAAGAGCTAACTGCATCATGTCATAATTTTAACGCGTGAACATAATTTTTAATCACTGTAAATTTTTAATGAGACATATAGTTAAGCCAGGTAGGTGTCTACATAAGTGCCTACAGTATAGCACCAAACACTGGTTTTTCTTATCATAATAATTTCAGCCGAAAGACGTCAATTTCTGCACATTTCTGTCCTGTGCGTCTCGCATCCAACGGGTTCCCGCGACCCACACCAAGTCGTTGGACCAACGCTGCGTCTTTCAGTACGTGGCCACTCCAGCACTTTACGGCCCCAATGACTATCTTTTCTGAGAACCCTGCCCACTGCCACTTAAGTTTGTCGATTCTTCGAGCTAAGTTGGTAACCTTGGTTCTCCTGTGGTTTCCTCCAGGCGACTCAAAAAGGATTAATTCTATATCGTTTCGGGCCGTAGAATCAATCGTTGTCGAGTCAGTTTGAAAACCGATGATTCGAACTGAAAAGACCACCCAGGCCACAAGTAGCGCTAGAGAGGCAGCCATTATATGATGTTTTGCCAAATAAGTCGCAAATCTTATTATTATTATTTAGCCCAAATTGTCCCACTGCTGGGCAAAAGCCTCCCTCCATTCCATCCATCGGTCGCGATTCTGCGCCACCTCTCTCCAATTCTCAAGAAAGACATCCAGGTCGTCCCGCCATCTCCTTCGTAGTCTGCCGCGGCCCCGTGTCACTGTAGGGCACCAATTCTGGGTTTTACGAGCCCATAGGCATTTGGCATGCGGCAGACATGTCCTGCCCAGTCCCATTTAAGTTCAGCAACCTTTCGTGCACAGTCGACTATCGCAAATCTTGGCCAAGTTTTATCTACACTTATGTGTTATCAGCTTGCAGTCATCATTGTCACCTACATAACCTTTAACCTACTATGTTAGTGTCGGCTTCCAGTTTATCCTAATGCAGCAAAGTGTAAGTATTTGTACAGCGGGAATGCCTATCTGACATCCAAAGCCTAGTTACTGGGTAACACGATACGTCTTGATTCCTTGTCAAACTTTCAAGCTTCTCACTACCTGAAATAACTGTCTCCAAATGATAGCGGCGGCCAATGATTTAATCATTCATTCATTAATTTATACTTGATAAAAGTATTCATATCAAACAGATTATGCTTTAAAAAACACAAACATTGCCAGTAAAATTTTGAAGCAAAATTGGAATTTCCTATACCTTCCCACCAAATGAAACTGAACTAACTTTTCGCTTCCATAATGACTATAATTATCAAGTAAAGTGGTACCAGTCTGCTAGTTTCGTTGCGGCGTGAATAATTTCTACTTTCTAGAATAAACTCTAAGGAAACTCTCATTATGTTCCATCTTCACATATCCTTATGAATGTAATTAAAGGAGCTCTTAGTTTGCCATTTTGCGAATATACTTTGCAAGTAAGAAGTGTGCTTCGTCTAGAATAGTAGTTTTTGAAAGTGATACTTAAGAGGGTAATGTATAGGTAATCGCGATTGTGGGTTTACTAACCAAGGTGTTGTACCCGGTAAAACGGGGTGTATAGAAACTCAAGAGTGAATAGAAACAAAACTTTGAGGAGGATATCCACGTAAGTTAAAAGTTTCATACGAGGACCGTGATGCTTTTAAATAATTGAGATAAATAGTTCCAACACCTTGTTAGTATTAAACAGTATTTAAATAGCGTAAACATCCTCCTCGAAGTTTTGTTTCTATTCACCCTTGAGTTACTATCCACCCCGTTTTACGATCAGGTAAATTTCATAGCCGTGACCCGCGGTTTCACCCACTTTTAAGGGTAATGGTGCGATGCTAAATACCCATAACCTTCCATAAGTTTCGAGGTGCAATATACAAACTTTTTAAATTCGACTGGTAAGTAGTTCTAGAGGTCCATGGTTCTATAGTACTTAAATAAATAAATACAATTGGTGGCACCTTACATTAAATACTTGCGTGGAAATATAAATTGTTTGCGTTAATCCCAGACGCAGGGAGCTGGTTTGATTGAATAGTGGACTGTATTATTGCGGGGGTTGAAAAGTACGTAAGTAGGTAGGTCTGACCTGGCAAATGCGACACGAATTAGGACGACGAACTTGTGAATATGGACAAAGTAATTTGGTAGGAAACATGCAGCACCACTTACCTGTAGATTCGCCGTCTACAATATTTATCCTCCGCGTTGGTCGGCAGAGGGGTCGTGTCGTTGCTAGATTCAGGGCAGCACACGCACAGACGCCTTTCACCACATATACACGCACTTTCCGTATTGTTTTAGACAATAGTTCGTAATTGTTCGGTCGCGGCAGTTCGCAACCGTAAATTAGTAATAAACTAATAAGGGTGCATGTTCTTAGTAACGCTACTCCCGTCAAGTGAGCGAGGAGTCTTCACACAGTCACCGTCGCGGTGACAAGGGATAGCGATAGTCCGGATGTGCATGTGGGAAAAGGATGGGAAACGATAAGATAGTTACACATTTTGCAAGTCATTTTTACTTCTACCCTACAATGAAAATTATGAACGAATACACGAAATCCAACGTCATAGATATGGTATGCACCAAAGAAGAGCTTCCACTACAAATACTTATAGTATAAATACTAATTGAAAACTTTTCTAACAGCATTTCTTTTTTAATGGACTTAAATTATATGTTAATATTAGTACATTATTACAATATTATAAGCAAGGATAAATTATTTTAAAACGTATTCTTTTCACCCACTCCGCTTAGGTTTCCTCCGCTTCGCTCCAAAGATTTACTCCTTTTACGAAGTTATGATGCTACTACGTTATACAATAGCACAATTTTGCTATATTGGATTTTCTGTTCATACAATTTTACAATATTCTCTCTCATTTACACGTTTGTTTGATGAAAATATCAATAAAAGGCGTCTTTTTACACCACAAAACTTGAGGAAGCGTAAAAAAAAATCGTAAAAGCAACAGGCAAATAAAATATAATTTTTGTTGGGTAAAGTGACTTTCATAAAGTGATATGTCGCATTGATATGAAAAAGCGAGGTACGTTTTCGTACTAGAATATAATCTCGGCACCAGTCACAACGTAGGCAATTCTCGACTAATGTTTTATGCTGTCAAATTTCTGCGTAATAAAAAAATATTTGTGCCAGGTGAGCATCCTATAACAACGTCGAAATACATTACGTCTACAAAATAAATTTGACAAGTGACGTGGGTGCCGTCTGTCGCCAGAATTAGGACCATATTACAACGTTTTTATGCGATAGGACCAAAATAATTGAAATTATGAAGAATCAAATCCGGAAAAGTTTTCAACGGATGCTTCGAAAGGCCAAATGCGTTTTGCACGCACTCATCAAGTTTCCAGCAAAACTACGCTAATCAACGTTGGACGAGATAAAAACTATTGAAGTTTGAATTTAAATAAAAAAAAAATGAGCGAAATGGACATTATCTTTTTATTTTGAACCTAATATTTTTGTTGACTACAAATCACGGAGAGCGGTGTAACCGAAACTGTACATAAATTACGAATACGACTATAACTACGTATAATCGGAAAAATAAACTTACCCGAAGGTTCTATTCTCAATGAAACGCTTTCGTTTATCTTTCAGACCAAGGAAATTATTGTTTCATTTCTTAGTACTTAGTCTTAGCAAAGTGATGAGAACGAATTTCAGTTCAATTATTTTATTGTTCACTTTGCACAATTTTTATGATGCTGAGATAAACTGGCGCAACAGTTGCTTCTATTATTAATTAAATTGAGCTAATAAGAAGTAAAATGCCTACGGCATTAAGTCCACCTCTATACATTAGTGTGCTTAAAGTGTTAAATAAATAATTAAATAATATTTTATTATTAACTAGCTTTTTTCCGCATTTTTGTTCACGTGATAGAAACCAAACATAATATTGACTGGCCTGTAATGTTGTTCTAGTATTAGTGGCCCTGACTGCTATGCCAGAGGTCATAGCTTCTAATTCCAGACCTAGACTAAATGTTTGTGCGATGATTTCGATCATTTGTTCTGTGTAATTTATATGTAATAATTATGTATGTATTAAAAAATGTATAATTAAGTATGTTAATTAGTTGTTTAGTACCCATAACACAAGCTCTGGTTAGCTTTGGACTAGACGGCGTTGTGTGAAGGTTTATGGAATTTATTTATTTATTCTGTGATGTATGAGTAGACCCCTTAATATATATATATATATATATAAAACAGCAAACTGTGTGTACGTTAGAATCAATAGACAGATTTAGTATGCATAATCCGTTCCTGTTCGTAACAATATTTTTGTTTACCACACGTCCATTTTGAATGAACGTATATACCCATTATTCTGAGGACGCTATGAACGTCCGGTGTGCAATGTTTTTCGATTGTGTCGTAAACTAAATATTGATGAGCTTGCAGGCTCCATTCACGTTGATTACCTTCGGTTCTGATGCTCCGTGTTTTTTCCGCTTTGGAATCACATTCATATTTTATTTAGATATCTTCCTTTTGTTGGTTCATTGGGCCTTTATTTGCGTTGCTTTAGAAATGTTAGCTTTTCATTTTTATGCTTCTATTCCGTTTTCGTTTGCAATCAGGTTAATATATGAGTTTTAGTGATGATTGGAATTAAGTTTTATGGATTTCGTGTATTGTTGTTTTGTTGTAAAGTAGTAAGTAGTAGATCTTTATTAGTCCGTAGTTGTTAATGTGAAGCCAGAAAGTCCAACAACCAGTTTTTACCAGTAACTGAGTAACAAAGATTAGCTAGGATAGGCTGTAATTTATTAAAATGAAACGAGCGCACCATAATTTAGATATGGTTTAGATGCAATGTGACTTTTTTAATTCATATGTACTTTCTAAGTTTATCTTAGACATCATTGACATCGATGAAGGAAAACATCGTTAGGAAACCTGGACTTATAGTAAATATAAGTTTGAAATCGCGAATCCGCCTTGAGCAAGCGTGGTGATCAATGCTCAAGCCTTCACTGTATGAGAAGAGGCCTTTGCCTTGCAGTGGAAAGTAACAGGCTGGTATTATTATTATTATTTTTAGATGCAGACCATCAAACTGCAATACTCCATAGTCCTTTTTGTCTCTCTAAAATAAAACCAGTTCATAATTATAACCAATAATAGGTACTATGTAAACCACTTAATAATGAAATCGATAAACCAAATCCTGCAAAGCACTTGGGTACATAATAAAGTTCAAAACAACTTTTTCATTTATCTTCATAGAATTACTTCGGGCGTGATAATGTGTTTTATTAAATTTAGTGGGGATTACGTTTCAAGTTAAATGTGCACAGCAAAGTTTGTGGGCTCGGCGGTTGGGAAGATAGCATCTGGTGTCAAGCAAGTTCTCAACATGAATGAATAGATATACCTAATATACCATTGGGGAGAGTTAATTTAATGCTTTATTTTTACCTTGTAACTGCTATACTTAGGCTTGGTTTTTCAACTTTTACTTGACTAATAAAAATGGCGGATTGAAGGATTTTGCAGAGAAAATATGTCAAACCACCATTTTTATTTGTCAGGTTCGGTTATTCGGTTATTACCCTTAGTTGATAAAAAATTACTCTTTTTTTAAATATATATATATCGTCACGCCTGTAATCCCCGAAGGGCTAGGCAGAGGTTTACCTGATAGTACACCCACATTTCGCCATTATGTTTAAGTCCCATGTAATAGGGGGCGAGCCTATTGCCATCCATCGGGCACAAAATCCAGACTCCGGGCTGCTACTGAGAACTCCCAGATTGAAAAACTCAATATCACTTTGCCCGACCCGGGGATCGAACCCGGGACCTCATGATCAGCAGTTAGCGCTTGCGACCACTAGACCAACGAGACAAAACTACCTTTTGGAAGGGGCAACTAGACATCATTAAATTTTATTTAACTTGTAAGTTTAACGTTCAAAAGTGCCTTTTAAATGGCCTAATTGAAATAAATGATTTGACTTTGACTTTTTTGACTTTGAGTCAAAAAAATCTGTACTAATATTTTATTTATTTTATTTTTAGGAAGGCTTACAGACTAACAATCCAGTGAATTAAGAATATAATATTATAAAAAATAGCTAATAAGAAGCCTCCACATATAGTTAAACAAAAAACAAAAAGTCGATAAAAAAGACAGTGCAAATAGGTAAACATTATAATTTGCTAAGAATCGATAAGTCGACTAGTTATCAAGAAAAAAAGACTGTGCCAAAAGCCGTCTTAAGGTCGAAACACGGGTGCAAAATAAGTCGACATTAAGGTCCCTAAGAAGTCTATTAAAACTAAGTGCACTTCTTATAGAGAAAACATTCCGCCTTTAATTAGTCATTGCAAAAGGTACATTCAATATTGGCCGTTGACGTAACCCCATCAGATTTGTGCGTAATGTCAGATTAGCAACGAGTTCAGGACAGTCAATGTGACCATTTGCGATACCCAGAAGTAAACTCATGTCTCCAATATAAGGTCTCATCTCTAGAGGAAGGAAGTGGTACCGTTTGCAACGGTGCTGGTAGTCAACTGAGTATTGCTGTGCCCTGTAATCAAGACAGCGTAGAAATTTTCTTTGGACGCCTTCAATACGGGATTTATAAATTTCATTCTGCGGGTTCCAAACCTGAGATGCGTATTCTAAGTGGCTGCGGACGAAAGAGCAATACAAGATCTCTACCGGTTTAAGAGACCGGTAACAGGCCATGGTGCGAAGTATAAAACCTAATATTTTGGATAGTTATTTGTGAGTCTACCGATTAAAAAAAATATTTTAACAGTACAAAACCACAATATTAATTTGTGGTTACTTACTCCTTCGTGGATCAATCTCGATTGCTGTAGCTTATTACTTATCATGGACCTAGAACGTTTAAATGTCATTATTTAACCAATAGCTACTCTATTGGTCAGGTGCGTAGTACTCGCAACCGGCGTGCGTGTATGACAACATGTATGAATGTAAACGAAGCAAAAGAAGCATGTAAGAATCGTAGCCTAAGGCGCTCTGTAGTTTCTGCCTACCCCCATGGGAAAAAGGCGTGAGTTTATGTTTGTATGTAGCTACTCTATTCATGTATACAAGATTTGAAAAACAAAACATTCTCTTTGCATGTTTCAAAAAACTTAGAAAATGCCTTGAACTTTATTTATTTGCCACCAAAGTGCTTATGACACGTTCTTCTTCTTATTAAGAACAAAACGGCTGCGTAAAAGGCTTACTCCGCTGAAACTTATAACACTAATAAAGCTTAATATTTTATGAATATAACCTCATAAATCAACCCAGACCCTAATGTGCGAACTAATACTGGCGCTAGATTAGTTTTGCTAGACGCTTATATTGCGGTTAGCGCTAAAGCTGCTGTATTCGAGATGCTTTGTCTACAACGTTTGGTCAAGGCAGCGTAACATTGAGTTTATAAATTGCTGGCCATCTACAGAGTAATGCAAGCTTGTGGTTAATGTAGCAACGCTGAAGCGCTTTAAAACTTTAAAGAAGATTTTGTAATGTACAAAACATTACTCGCTTCATGTGTAGATTGAGGGTTACTAATGACATCTTAAGAGATGATGAAAGGGAAAGGGTTAAGTGTATGATAAATGGGTGATTTCGTGCAGAGTAAAGTATGATGAATATGATTTAAGTAATTATGATGTAGTTGTAAATGGATGGCGGGGAAGTAAATCATTAGTATGACGTTGCAAAAACCATTAAGTGCGTGTAAGTTCTTGAAGTGAATAAAACGATGAAAAGGCAAAGATTAGTAACATTGATTGAGAAGCTTTAGACAGAAGACGCACAGATGCGCGACTTCGGTGTGAAGTTTTTAATACCCATTATAATGGTATCAATATAATTCACTAGCAGACGTCACGCGGTTTCGCCCGCGTAGTTCCTGTTCCCGTGGGATTACAGGGATAAAAAGTAGCCTATGTCATCCGGGAATAGTGTAGCTTTCCACCAGTGCAATATTTTTTAAAATTGGATCATTAGTTACGAAGATTACCCCCTACATACAAACTTACAAACAAACTTTATATATTTCATTTTATTTTATAATATTATATTAGTATAGAGTATAGATAACCTACTCTCTAAGTTTGCCTTAGACATTGCTAACATTGGTAAAAGAAAATATCGTGAAGGAACCTTAATTTATCATTTCTATGAGTCTGAAATCGCAAACCAGTATAATAGCGTGGTCATTAGAGTTCTTGCCTTAAAATAGTAATAGTACTACTAACTAATACATTGTAATAGATTCCTAAGTATTCGTTAAGGTCCAAGTCCAAAATGGGCCGTAGATAGCAAACTGCATGGGTTTCTATGAATTTCTATGAAATTAATTACGAGCAGACACCGCGCAGTACCGTGGCCGCAGGCCTCAATTTCACAGAGATTCATAGAAAACCGTACAGTTTGTACCTACAGGTCAACAAGTCCGAATTGTCTACGAGTAAACTCGTAAATGCATGCAATGATGCAAACCTTGTAACTATCTTAGTATAGTAGTTTTTTTTCAAGGTACATGGTCCTCACACATAATCTGATTATGTATGTGTGTTTTGTCTGTGACTCGTATTTATGTGTATTGTTTCTTTTATTTGTTTGTCATTTTTACTATTTGACATAAGTTGGAGAATGATGTATTTTGTTGTTTTTATTTTTTACTTTTTTATTTGACTGCTATTTGTTTGTTTCCTTTAACTGGTTTGAAATATTGGTTTTGACATTTGTTAATATAAGTAATGTATTTTTTAATATTTGTTTTATCTGTATATGACTTGTAAGAATCCCTTATCAATAAAATACTATAAGTATGACTATGACTATACAAATATTGTAAAATCTATTTTAAGAGATTAAGTTTGGAATTTCTTGCACATTCTCCTCCATACGAAACTACCTTTTGGAATATGCAACAAGAATCATATTAATTTATTTAATTTGTAAGTATAATGTTCAAAAGTGGCCTGTTATCGGGTCTAATTAATTTAATAAATGATACTTTGAAATCTTTTTAAAATTTTATTCGAAAAATAATTACCTACAGTTGTATTATGCAAACCCCTAATAGGTCTGTCGACAAGTAAATCGAGAAAGACAAAACGTTTAGTAACTCTTGGCGGACTACTCGAAGACTGATGCCCTACCAAATCATTTTCATTCGTGATTTATAACTCCCATTACTCCTAGTTCCTTCTCTCGACGCTCCATTAAACTAGGGACTCTGATTTTGGAATCCAAATGAGGTATTAATTTCCTGATGTGTTCGATTGCGATATATTATTAAGTAGGTTAAACTTTGATGTTGGTGTGTATACCTAAATCGTCGAAAATATCAATGCACGCTGAAGGTAAACTATTTTTAATTCTTGAGAACTATTTTAAAGAAAATTATATATTAAAAAAACACAAATTATTTAAAAAAATATAAAATCTAGGTAATCTTATATGGTCAAATACTGCATTTAATGGATTTCTTGTATGACAGGTGAGTATGAGACCTATAGTTTCTGTACCAATTAGTGAACTAAATTAGCGCTTGATTTTCTTTTTAAATTTCAGCGGGTCCGAATTCCAGATTAGTTAAGCTTCTCAACATATCCGTAAATACAGCTTAGTTTATTTTTAAAAATAATCTAGCAAAATGTCACAACAAATGCTTATATAATTAATAAACATAATTAATTAGTTATTGTACGCCACACTGGCTAAGCAGTGCGTTCGAACCCTAATATAGTATATGCTCCATTTTTGACCTAAGGCCTCTGTCTCACGTTGAACTATTCGAATTTAAATTTAAAAAAATATGAACACCAGCCTGTTGCTGTACATCTAGAGAAAAAAATGGCACAAGCATTAATCGCCATACTTAGTTAAAGGTTGACGAATCCAGACTTCTATTCTATACTTATAGTATAACAAGATAAGTTAGATATAGTATAACAAGATAAGTTAGTGAGGTTGTATGGGCTAAATAATCTCTGGATCTATTGAAACGATTCTAAAAATTCTTTGACTAGTTTAAAGCTACGGTATTGTCATAAAATAGGATACCTATGTATATTTATTTATTTAGAACCTTACTTACATTTATCTTAACAGGCTAACCTAATGCGATAGAGAAGCTATTTTACATTACAGATATCATTATATATTATTAATTATTATATAAATTGCATAACTTAAACCTAACTAACATTATCATAACATATTATTGAATACGCCTCCCTTGTGAAGTCGTTCAACGAACAGTGGAACAAATCGATACGTTCGACTACCGCGTTGATTGTGCGCAGTGCGCGCGACATCGGCGCTTGCTTTAGTAGATTGGTACGTGCCGATGCTACCACTAGCAATTGCGGCCGCTGCCGCCACCTCACATATGCATCCGGCACGCACAATCTGAGTTCCTCCAGTATTGCCGGATGATGTAAGGCTGCTCGCGATTTTTTTGCATTATAGATATAATGCAAAAAAATCGCGAGCAGAACCTAGTTAAATTAAAAATTAAGATTTCCGAGGAAATCTCAACTTGACAAACACAATGTATATTGCCAAACAACAATTTAAATACTACTTATAGTAATTTAAGAAAACTTTGAATTTTTGATCATTTGTAGGTATTGTAAGAGAAACACAACTTGATACAACAGCATAATTTGCAAAATTTACCTCAAACAAAATCGTCTTTATTTAAGTGAACAATTTGAATGTCTGAATAGTTTCACTTCTCGTTACCAGACAGTAACATAGGTGTTATACGTAAATCAACTATTCAAAACGTTACCTCGTCTTATTATACGAGATGGTGCAAATATTCGGAAGTTAGACATATATTAAAGGAGTTTGAATACTGACGCGAGCGTTTAAGCTGTTTGTCGGGTAGTTTGAGGTAACAGAAACTGCGCTATTGTATAGAACATTCAAACATATGCAAAACTAGCAGACGTGACGCGGGTTCACCGGCGTAGGTCCCTTTCTCGTGGGAATACAGGTATAAAAAGTAGCCTATGTGTTAATCCAGGGTGTCAGCTAACTCCATACCAAATTTGATTAAAATCACTCCAGCTGTTTAGACGTGAATAAGTAACAAACATACACACTCACACACTTTCGCCTTTATAATAATAGTGTGATAAGAACAAATGCTTACTTAGGGTTGTAACATTACACATTTTCATTAACTATAGGGAAGTTTGAAGAACCTCAAGGTAATGAAATTTGGTATTTTGAAAGATTTTGCCAATTCGATACATTTTGAATTCTGTGAGTGACTTCTGATTTTGTGTTGAGTGACTTTGTCTAGGCCCCAAGTTCGCTTTATTTATACGTATGAAAGTTTCTAAATATATAACGGTAAAATTTTAATCATATAAACTTATGGAAAGATTTTGTTTCCCTCAGCTTGATCTTCCAAAATATAGTCATCGGTGGTAGCATAATGACAGACTATAATATTCACGTAAAATGAAAATGTTGTATTAATTTTCTATAAGAGATAATTTCCTCAAAATATTTTTTATCGATTAAAATACGTTCATTTTTCAATGATCTGAGTTTTATCTTTGGTGTTATCTTTGGCAAAGTGCAGGCGTACACTCCACAAAGGTTTATTTTATTTAGAACTTCATCGTGTTATATAAGGCAGCGTTGAGACCATTTCAAATTGTACCTACTCAATGTACAGCATTGAGTACAATTTGAAAAACTTACTAGGTGGCCAATAACAAATTTTTACATGTAGATACACAAATTAATTAAGCAATAAGTAGTGTTCGATAATTACATGGCTGGTTTTATAAGCTTCTCTTTCTGGATCGGTTTGCAGTCTAACCAGATGCAACTGAACCTCCATAACCTAATAACTAGGTAACACGTAGGTACCCCTTGATTATACTGGTTGTCATACTCTTGGCCTTTTGACTACTTGTAACAACTGTCAAGACAGCTCGGACCAATGGCTTAACGTGCTTTCCGAAGCTAGGAGGGGTCTTGATATGTAATAAATGGTCACCCAAAATAGGTCAATTATGTCACCAATAATGTCAAATATGTTACCATGTATCAAATATCTTTGATTGTTTTTCAATTTTACTTCAAGCGGTAGAAATAATTATAAGAACCTCGTTGGGAATTATATTTTCGAGCCGTTTGGGGTTGAAACTCTCGGGTCGTGGGGTGCGAGTGCTCATAGCTTATACAAAGACCTTTCAAGACGCTTAATTGACACTTCGCGTGACCCAAGGGCTGGTTTTTACCTTGGTCAAAGGATAAGCATTGCCAAACAACGTGGCAATGCTGCCGGTCTTTTGGGTACACTTCCAGTGGATAGCGATGCGGATGAGTTTTTTGACGCCAGGTTTTAGAGTTTGTTTTTAGATTTTATTTTCATATCTAGTGTGTATAAAGTGAAGTATGTATTAAAAATAAATATACTTTATAACTAATCGAATAATATCGGTTCATTTTCAATTGGGAAATTTTTAAAGTTTGGGATTGCTTGCTACGTACTTATGATTTCCGTTCAACAAAATAAATATCCTTTTATCCCTTTACCAATCTCGTGATGGCATAATTTGCAATTCAGCTTATCCTTAGAGCCAAGAAGACGTATATACAACACAAATTCTTGTCAAACTCCTAACAGAAAGATTGAAGGCCTACGATAGAAGGAGACAATAACCTAACTTTACGAATAAGGTGTTATCACCTTTCGCTTCAAGAAATACAATACTTTGTCAAAGTCTTCCTTACTTTAGCACTTTGTTTTGAGATAAAAAGATGCTGGAAATTGTGTTGCGTAAAAGATAAGTGGGTGTATTTTTTTTGTTCAGCATCTTTTTAGTATAACAAGACGTGGCTGACGTATTATTTTTAAGACTTTTGTATTTTATTTTACCAATTTTACTTTTGAATAAATATTATTATTATTATTATTATTATTATTATTATTATTAGAATTTTGATAAAAGTCGACTGAAAAATGTCTTTTGCATTTTTAGTTACATACTCATTTCTTTATTGCATTCCATAATGTAGGTTTACGTGGTAAACATTTGCCAAAATAAACAATCATGGGCTCTCTCGGGAACAGCAAAAGAAACAAATGTGGAGAAGAGGACTTATCGTCTACGTATCATAAAATCTAACTTATTTTAAATTATTTTTTACAATTATAAACGCGAAAGTTTGTGACGATGAATGGGTGGATGAGTGATTGTTACTCTTTCACGTAAAAACTACTGAATTGATTTTAATAAAATAAGGTATGGAGTTAGCTGACACCTTGGATTAACCCATAGGCTACTTTTTATCCCTTTATTCCCTCGGGAACGGGACCTACGCGGGTGAAACCGGGGGACATCTGCTAGTTTTATATAATTAACATTAATAATGGGATTCATTTAAATATTCGTTGGCACTGTAATACATTTTACTTGTTCATAACTTTTTTAATTTCTTCGTGATTTTTTTTTCATTAGTTTTTATGCCCCGAGCATATTATACTGTAAATTTTGATAGACATAATTATAGGGCTTGTTGAATGTATTTTTAAGCGGGATGATGGAAGGTTGAGTCGTGTTTTGTGTCAGTGTGTGTAGTTTATTTGTATGTCTTCTCGATTTGCGTAAAAGTCTTGGTGTATGTGAGCAAACTTGGATATTTCTAATATACAACGTGTTTTTTTTGATATCCCATAACTCCAGGGTATGATTGAGACCATATCAAAGAACTAACTGGCATATGAATTATGTTTCATCCTTTTTTTTTATTTTTTTACTATCATCTATACATCTATATATCTATATACATATAATAAGACTGTAAAAAAACTGTGTCTGTACATTGAATATATTTAAAAAATAATAATTGAGGGGGGTTTAGAAACAGTAATAGAGCACGAATCCAAAAAAAAAAGTCTGTCTGTTTGTCTGTTTGTCTGTTTGTTTGCACACGCTAATCTTCGGAACTACTGGACGGATTTGAATGATTTTTTTTTTGTTGTATAGATATTAAGTCTGGGCAACACATAGGCTATAATTTATGTTGGAAACTGGAACACCTGATGCAGAACCGCAACAGACCAGCTAAACTATAGGCGATACAAAAATGGTCCCATAGCAAAAATTGTTCCACGTGATGAGCATTTTCTGCTGAGAGAATAAATTTGAAGATCCGGAACACCTGATGCAGAACCGCAACAGACCAGCTAAACTATAGGAGATACAAAAATGGTCCCATAGCAAAATTTTTTCCACGTGATGAGCATTTTCTGCCGAGAGAATAAATTTGAAGATCCGGAACACCTGATGCAGAACCGCAACAGACCAGCTAAACTATAGGAGATACAAAAATGGTACCATAGCAAAAAATGTTCCACGTGATGAGCATTTTTTGCTGAGATAATAAATTTGAAGATCCGGAACACCTGATGCAGAACCGCAACAGACCAGCTAAACTATAGGAGATACGAAAATGGTCCCATAGCAAAAATTGTTCCACGTGATGAGCATTTTCTGCTGAGAGAATAAATTTGAAGATCCGGAACACCTGATGCAGAACCGCAACAGACCAGCTAAACTAATAGGAGATACAGAAATGGAATCATAGCAAAAATTGTTCCACGTGATAAGTATTTTCTGCTGAGAGAATAAATTTGAAGATCCGGAACACCTGATGAGGAAGTTCAAGAGCCCAGCTACACTATAATATATATAGGAATGACGTCTTAGCAAGAGTTGTTATGCCTTATGAGCACTCGCTGTTGACGTATCAAAATCGAAGATCTGGAACACCTGTTGTGGAACTCCAAGAGCCCAGCTACACCATAACTCACATAGGAATGACGTCTTAGCAAAAGTTGTTCAGTCTGATAGGCATTTCCTGTTGACTTATAAAAATCGAAGATCAGAAACATTTCATATAGAAATTAAAGCTATCACTAATTTCATTGCATAATTATAAAATAACTTAAGTACCTCCACGCGGTAAAGGCGGGAACAGTTCAGGACTGATTTTCGATGACGATGGTATATCATTGAAAATTAGACTCTACTGGCCAAATCTCCTATTTTTTTTATCGTTTAAATATGCCTTCGGGCTTATGTTATTTGAGTGTTTAATTTCCTTTTCCATTTATTATCTTTGTTACATGGTTGCCTACCCGGTAAAGCAGGGGTGCAGCCACTTAGATTTTAATTGATCAGGTATCATCACAATAAAACTATAACCATGCCTAGAAAGAGGATCATAAGATCCCAACAATCTACCGAAGAGCGTTAGGAGAGACTTGATGCTGTTCGAGAACATGAGGCTGTAACTCGCTCCGCGGAAACTTCTTGGGATCGCGAAGCACGCCTGCATTCTCAGCGTATTTACACATCTATATCCAGGTCTCTAGAGACCAGTGAAGAATATGTGCGCGACTGACCGCTGATCGTGAACATCATGCACTGTCTCACGAGTTGGAGACGTTCACGGAGCATGACGTTTGAGTTTTCAGCGTATATACGCATCGACTCTAGAGTCGATGCGTATATACCTACGCTGAAAACTCAAACGCAGTCAAACTCAGTCGCGCATCTCCTTCCCCCACTTATCTCTAGAGATAAGTGGGGGAAGGAGATGCGCGACTGAGTTTGATAAATGATAAATGATATTTATTTTTGTAAATAGGTTTTTACAAACACTTTACTTTTTTTTTAATAGATAATGCTTATAGCATGCCTGCCATGCCATGCAGGACTGCCTATGTACACTAGAGAGCTTAAATAAATAAATAACTCAAAGATGAGGCTATCAATTGAAAATTATTAGCAAAAGGTATTTCTAATGCAGGCGTTAATAGAAACACAGGGATGGGACGCCCGAGTAAAAAGTATCTTATTGGTGATATTCTTCAGAATAGTCTGATGCGTAGTACCCGCAACTAGCGTGCGTGTATGGCCAGATGTTTGAACATAAACGAAGTAAGGTATATAAGGCTTAAGTTTATATAAGTATGTATGTAGAGACTTTTTTTTTAATAGATAATGCTTATAGCATGCCTGCCATGCCATGCAGGACTGCCTATGTACACTAGAGAGCTTAAATAAATAAATAACTCAAAGATGAGGCTATCAATTGAAAATTATTATCAAAAGGTATTTCTAATGCAGGCGTTAATAGAAACACAGGGATGGGACGCCCGAGTAAAAAGTATCTTATTGGTGATATTCTTCAGAATGGTCTGATGCGTAGTACCCGCAACTAGCGTGCGTGTATGGCCAGATGTTTGAACATAAACGAAGTAAGGTATATAAGGCTTAAGTTTATATAAGTATGTATGTAGATCCCCACTTATCTCTAGAGATAAGTGGGGGAAGGAGATGCGCGACTGACCGCTGATCGTGAACGTCACGCATTATATAGACTATAATTTATGTTGGAAAATCGAACACCTAAAGTAAAAGAGATAAAAATGGTGCCATTGCAAAAAATATTCCACTTGAAGAGTGTTTTCTGCTGTGAGACTAAATTTGAAGATCTGGAGCACCTGTAGTGGAACTCCAAAGCCCAGCGACAATATAACATATACATAATAGAAATGGCGTCTTAGCAAAAGTTGTTAAGTCTGATGGCATTTCCTGTTGACCAATAAAAATAAAAATCTGGAACGTCTTGAATCGTCTCGCGCATCCCATTGTTTTTCCGTCCCCGGGCTATTAGAATTCGACATCAGACGTTTCAGATCTTCGATTTTGACGACCCCATTGTCGCTGACATAAGCAACAGGATCCGCGTACGAAGTCGCGGGCAGAAGCTAGTACAAAATAATTCGACAAGTCATGATGATTAATGTAAAACACCCTTACGTGAAAGAAAAGTGACGTTACAAAGAAGATTCGTCGTACTGGTGACAATTTTTGAATTAATTAGGTAATAAAAATAATATTAATAATAGTTAATAATAATATTCCACGACTATTTACACAACGCCATCTAGTCCCAAGCTAAGCTTGTGTTACCGGTACCGTCTAAACAACTGATAATTTAATTATGATTGATGATATCTCCGAAACTATGCATTTTTGGACCATCTATTCTAGGAGTTTTAGTATTATTTTTACCAACAGAATATAACCCTAGAGTTATGGGATGTAAAAAAAAACACTTTGTATACAAGGAAGTATTAAAATGTTTAGATTTACAAAATGGCTTTTGAGCAATATAGGTTTGTCTGTACTGTATACAAATATAGCTAAAACTAAAGTAGCTGAAGACAGACAACCTTAGTTACATTGTTTTACTAAACATCAAGACCTATTCTTGACGTTGTATCCGACAAAGGTATTATCCTGGATTCTGGTGGCAGCTTCTCAGTGAATTACCATTAATTGTGATTAAGTCTTGGTAATGACGTGTTGATTACTGTTGTTGATAGGAACTTAAAGCAGGATTAGAGGATTGTCGCTTCATGTAACTAGGTTTAACCTAAATTAGTTTAATTGTATTATCTACATTATTAATCAAACAGTTAAGGTTTACTTATGCAATCAATATTGTAAGCACTATAATAGCAGAACCAGATTGCTGCGTAGTAATTAGGTATTCAGCGTGAAATTATTCAATTTCAGCTTAATGAGGCATGGGTTGTAAACAAAGGCCTTTGCTTAATGACTTCATACATAGTTACTTTTTACCCGACTACGCTAGCAGGTGGGTTAAGTTGCGAGTATGTGTATATATTTCTTTGGCACGCTCTGAAGTCTACGGTTTGACGGACTTTAGCTTGTGAGATGTCGTGCCACCAAAATTTTACGTTGTCTCACTATTAAAGTTTCGTGTCAAAGTGTTTAATACCAAACTTCTTCTGAACGGTGTGTCTGATTCTTACGAAATTTTGTGTGTATGTAATAGGTCTGAGAATAGAATATTAAACTTACTTACTTAATTTTTTTTAAGAGAAAAGGCGGCACAAAGTTTACCGGGGAAGCAAGTAAAATATAAATTCCTATTTTATAAATAGATTCCTATTTTAAATATAGTTTCCTATTTTAAATATAGTTCCTATTTTAAATATAGATTCCCATTTTAAATATAGATTTCTATTTTAAATATAGATTCCTATTTTAAATATAGATTCTTATTTTTAATATAGTTTCCTATTTTAAATATAGATTTCTAAAAATACTGTCACAGCAGAGCTATTCTGTAAAAATCACCCCGTGTAATAGTAGGTGAAACACAAAGAGATTTAAAATACTATAGAGCAGACATGCGAGGAAATGTCGTAGAAAAACTTTGATCCTATGTCTCAGTAACGCCATCTAGAATAATATATGAATATTGGAGCGGCAGCGGAGCGTACTAAAACAAACTCATAGACCACTTGTGTCCTGCTGGACACAAGTTTTGGATGAAAATTTTGTTCGTGATGTCCGGTCTATAGGTATTTAATGTCTGGTGAAACACATAGATTGGTATAGTCACTCAAAATCTATCAAATTGTAACAACAAATTCATTGTTTTGTTCAACAGCGGGTATATTCCTGTAAAGGATAATAAATTTACTAGTTTATCTAACAACGTCTGTAAGTATGCAGCTCATATTGCGTTGCATGGCCACTTTATTCGCAGTTTGAAAACTTGCCACGACTAAGTTATGGAAACTTTCAGAAATAAGCTGTAGTTTTAAAAACTTGAAGTAAGAGCTTTCCGTGGTCATGGAAATATACGAGTACTTACTTACTAAATACATTTAAAAAATAGTTGTTTAGTATGTTGGCACCCTACTTAGATTGACAAAATTTTAATTAAGTACTACTTCGCATAGTAATAAACTGTAATTTGTGGAAGCATTCTGAAGTGTTTTAACTACTTTCTTTTAAGTCCGCCTCCAACTACTCTTAATATGCTTGTGTCTGGAGTGGGTTTACGTCAATTAAATAGTGCAGTGTGTGGGGATTGAACTCACGACCTCTTAAACACCAGGTCGACGAATTAACCAGCCTATTGCCGCTTAATTATTATTAAATTATATGCTATTGCTATGTCACGATGATTTTGTACAAGAGTAAAGGCTGGTGAAGCGAGTCTTTAGACGGGATAGATTGACGCCACAGCCTCCTGCCACGTCTTGACCGTGGAGATCCTGCAACCGTTACTATACCGCGAGTCCGACATCAGCTGGGACCTCCAGTTCGTAACATTTGAAACCGTATGTAACATAACATTTATAACGCAGAGAGCCACAATGCATGTCTGATCTACAGCACTCACCGCCCGTTTGATGACACAGGACAGAATGATGAGATTTTTGTGATCTTGTTCGAAAGATGGGTTGTCAGGTCAGGTCAATGATAAAGTCAGGTTTTCATCAGCGATAACGAAGTTCGAATAATCCGACATGAATGGAATTGGCTTAAGCTTTCAAAATGCTGCTCTCATACACTTTGGTATCTACGTTGTTGATAAATACCAGATCGACTAAATACGTAAGTCATATCCCAAGCAGACGGCGACAATTAACTTAAAGAGTAATTTAACAACACACATAGGGCGGAGGAATAAATTACCTTTAATTAACCATCATTTAAATCAGGCTATACAACTTAAAACAATCTAACTTTTACAATTTTTAATCTAAGTAATTCTTGAAGCCAACCCGACCGTTCAAAGTTCAAACAATTCATTTAAATCGAACTAGATTTCTCTAAATCGTTCGCACTTTGTTTAACTATCTGTGAATACGCCATCTGTCTAAGTTCGGTGTTTGTCTAATTTATATATCTAGCAAATAAATGGTACAGAAGGTAAACTAGCGAACACAGACGTATGTACACAAAGTTCTGCGTTTGCAATCAAACTTCCAAAAAAAACAATCGACTTTAAAAAAAATACCCACAGGTATTAATAACTTCAGTTTCGGAAGTCTGTGGCTTTGGTGTGGCATTCCCAACTCGACTCCACCCACTGGTTAGTATATGTCTCTCTTTGTCGGTGCAAAGGTCCACGTCCTCGTGCCAGTATCATCCAGGATATTCTCGAAATGGGGACAATGTCGTTTTCCCAAGATAAGTGTGTTACATTAATTGTGTGGCATACTATAAACTCCAAAACATCAAATCAAATCAAATCATTTGTAATTATTTTTTCTTTTTTTTTATTATATGTGAACCAAGACTATGTGTGCGTATGTTTTTGATCGCCTTATGAGCAGAGCTTCTGTTTCATTTGTTTTGTGTAATATCTACTTAGGCTAATGTTTTAGTAACATTAGTTGTTCATTAGATAGAAAGATCAGACGAGTATATGGCTTATGAGTTAGTTCATGAATAACACAGATGAGGGGCACAATTATAATATCTAGGGATATGAGTGTCTGTTTTTTCCATCTGGAACTTCGCAGTGGCAGCCTTTTATCATCATTCGGGCACAAATCTAGACGATTTGTAACCGCAGCAACCGATTTTGAACCACAGCCATTCTTGAAAAAAATAACTAAATTCGATCATGTTAGGCTACTATACTAAAGACTATCATCATCATCCGAACCCTGACCGAAGCCTGACTTAACCCACTGCTGGGTATAGGCCTCTTTTTGCTGGCGCCAAGCTCCAAGTCTTTGTGCCAGCCTCATCCTGGACACTCCAGAAATTGCACCAATAAACAAACGTTTTCGCTCAGTCATGGTGGGCAGAAACACACTGAAGACCTAAGTACTCATACACAATCACCTAGAAGTTCAGTAAAGTGCCCCATTCATAGTCGAAAACAATACAACGTTGAATGAAAGGCAATCAGCACTAACACTTACGTCACAAATAACATGGAAGCTGTAGTAATTATCGTTAGTGTCTGGGCTGTGAATAAGGCTCATTTTATCGCAAGTACTAATAGGTTAGTCGTATACTTACGTTTTTGCCGAAATGCCAGACAACATTACTAATGGAATTAGTGTAGATCTAATGAAAACGTTAATTTGTCTGCCCATTGGAGCTTGTCTGTAGTATTATTGAGATTTAGGATTGTATGAGAGATTTTTCCTCGTAACATTATTTTCGGGTCGAATAATTCGATACTTGTTTATATGAGGAGTTTCAAGTCGAACCTTTTGTTGAATTAATAGACAACTATTATAGTGTGGTGTGGTATCTTTTTATAGAATAATCTATAAAAGAGATTATTAGGTATTCTATTTTTTATAGAGTAATCTTTTTCTTTTTTATTTGTTGTGCCACTAAAACTGCCAAATTAAAACTTCCGTCTTATTATAAAACTTCCGCAAGTACCAGGTTTAAACCAGGACTAAAAGGTCTAGGTTTGTTACTGTACTAACGTTAATTAAGAATTTGACGTTTAACAATTTAGTACCATAGTTAAACTAGGGGTCACGATCGTCTTACTTTGGTACCATAGATAGTTCTAGGACTAGCGATAAACCTTGTTTTGTAATAACGTTCATTCAAGATCATGGTTTAAATCTAGTACTAAACCCGGTACTCTTTTAAGACCACGTTTTATAATAAGAGGAAAAGAGTTATTAGCTAAAATCGGTTTTTTACAAACAACGTTTGGATGGACTTGATGATTGTTTTGCCAGCCCTTAAGTTGTTAGACTCTTTTAAGCATAGGAACCAAACCTTAAAGTATCTCATGATCTGCCTAGCTCTTTCCCAACTATGTAAGGGTCGGCTTCCAGCTAAACCGGATGCAGTTGAATACCAGTGTTTTACATAGAGCGATTGCCTGTCTGACATTCTCAACCCAGTAACTGGGTAACACGAAACCCCAAACCTGCAAGTATCTGTACAATATATTAACTGTTGCATTGTCGCATGTTTCATTAATTGTGGCACTCCAACAATATGTATTGTTGAATGGAAACAAAGCAGTCGCTCCTTGTAGAAAACTGGTATTTAGCTGCATCCGGTTCTTTTTATTGATGGGTACGCATTTCTGCATTAACCGCCTTCTCTTTCTTCTACGTTTCAACACACTCGATATAATTACTATGTACGCAGCACTACCTCCTCGGGCGACATTTCTATAAACACTGACTAGTGTGGTCAACACAATGTTCCGCGTCATTCCCTTCGGCATGTTCTAAGTAGTTGTTGAGCAACATGTCCCGCAACATGTTTCTTCATTTGTCCCCTACTGTATCCCAGGCTTAATTGTGGCACTCCAACAATATTGTTGAATGGGAACAAAGCAGTCGCTCCTTGTAGAACACTGGTATTTAGCTGCATCCGGTTTTTTTTAATAATAGGTATGCGTTTGATCACTACCTCACCTGATGGTAAGCAACGATGTGGTTGACGATGTAGCACGGTTGCCAAGAAGTAACCTATTCACTCTTGACTTAAAGACACTTAGGTTGTAGCTATCAGGAAACACCGACTCCGGCAGGGAATTCCACTCCTAAGCTGTCTACGCACAAGAAAGGTGTTCCCAAAACGTTTAGCACTTATGGGTGGGATGACCAGAATGTATCGGTGGCGGCGCAGCGCCCGCGCCGTACGTCTAGTAGGCCGATGATGGAAAGGGCTTGGCTTCCGCCAACCCCTTTCCATCGTGCATCGTGCAATTCCGATGCATACTCCCCGAAATGTTAACAATAGAAAACCAACAAGTCAAACTGGAAGTCGACCCCAACACAGTTGGGTAAAGGTTAGGAAGATCATGATGATGGAAACGAAGCAAAAAGAGTACCTACGCAAAAATTGTAGCAGGTGGTATTCTTTAGTTTCTGCCTACCCCCATAGGAAAAGGCGTGAGTTGATGTATGTGTATTGTAAACTCAGCTAAAATGCCAGATACGTCGTCAACCAGAACAACCACTAAACTTCTCGATCTTCAACCATTTTATGTCCTTTTTACATCCGTAACTTTACACCGAAAAAAGGCCAGATGCTGAATTTATTCGTGGTGTAAAAGTTTACGAACTTAAATACTAAAGTTCCTCAATCTCTTTTAGTTTCTGAGATTAATGAACCTTGGAAGCAAACCGTTTTTATCCTCCGTCGAAGAACTGGCGTTGTATGTTTTGAATTATTATAATAATTCTGCACTTAAAACATGATAATGTCAAACCTTACAGAACTTTTCTACAAATAATACAACTGACTTAATTAAAAAGCACTAAAAGGCGTAAAATATCACTAGTTTCGATGAAACAAAGCCTCCGAAGTAAAGTTAATTAACACCCTTTAGTGTTTTTTTTATTCCAGGGCATCAACCTCCATAGGCACGTGGTAGGTACTGACCCGGGGCCCGTGCGCCGCCGTGCTATTGGCGATATCTTCCGACACATCGAAGAAAGCCAAACAAAGATATAGGAAGGTACAGAGGCCAGCACATCAAGCTATCTCAACGTGTCAAATTAATTTGATAGTTAGTAACTTTATTTCAAATACTTTAACGTTCAGGTTGAATAAGGAAAATTTGACAGATTGAGGAAGCTTGATGTGCTGGCGTCTAAATTTACTTGTAAAAGTAGACTCAATTTTTTTTTAATGTGTCAGTTTTTATAGTTTTTGATTTTGACCTCGCGACCAGACAATGATTGTTTTGTTCATGAACGTTTCGTTTTGTAGGTTAATGTGTACGTCCCTAAAAGAAACAAAAGGGTTTGTGTTACATTATTGTATTCGAAGGCAACTTGGGTACAAGTAATACGTTAATTTTCTTATCAATTACCTATTCGGTGCGTGTTTACTAAGACCTTGGTTACATTTCAGACTATTCGGAAGCTAGATTCCGGAGTAAGGCAATTCGTATTTCCAGCTGTTACTAGACTTACGGGTAATTTTAATGGCTACTTAAAATATTACCAGAATTAATGTGATGTAAAGATTAGCTTGCGTAGATACAGAGTAATTTTTGTAGTCGTTTCATGAAGGTCAAAGAAATTATGTCGAAAAATGTTCGCTTATTGGATTATGTGATTTGTGTTTTGTAGATTAGGTGTGCTTTCATTTTTGTACTTAGTAAAAGAGTAACCTTCACAGATTTATTCTACAAAAAAAGAACGTAAACAAAGGATTAATTTGTCAGGTTGCAATTATCGTAAGTACTGGTAAGAAACATTAGTAAATGATGTTAAAAAACAAAAGGTTTTGGAATTTTTCTTTTTCGAATTTCATTTGTTTTTAGATTACTACCTACCAAAAGGCAAGCTTAAGCTGTGTCAGTCAACGAAGGAAATGACTGTGTTTTATACAGTTTTATAGCAAACTTTGTATTTTCTAGGTTTAGTAAAACTAAAATGTTATAGTACCTACATTTTTTCTATCTTTCTTCCTTCTTAAAACTTAAATTCAGCTATCAGCACACCTTTACCATGTCAAAACATTCGTTTGCATCCATTACTCATCTTGAATCACGATATCCATTACGATCTTTTTAAAACCGGTAATGTATTACGTTTCATGCAAAATTGTCTAAAAGATAAGCAACCGGGAAGTCATCTTGGGGTTTCAAAAGGAAATGTTTATCATACAAGGATTGAATTTACGATGCCTGCTACGTTTAAGCCAGTTACGCGCTTAATTATTGCGTTTATTTTTTTTCCTTTTAATAAAAATATTCATTAGGCTCGCCCCCTTTAACATGGGACTTAATCATAACTGGCGAAATATGGGTGTACCTACAACTTGTACAGACGCCAGCACTTCAACCAACCCCAATGTGTTTTCAATTTTATTCTTAACTCAATAAGGTTCATGATAAATTGGGAAAATTTTACAGTTTTTGGTAGGTTGATGTGCTGTCTATACATCTCAGCTTAACCCTTGGGGGATAACAGACGTGATGAAATTGTTATATGTGTTAAATATATTTAAAGACTATGTCAAAAGCATCTCTGTAGTTTTCATTAAAACGTCTGTACCTAAATAAACATAGTGTGTTACTAAGTCAAAAGAATAATAACAATTCGTATTATTTCATTTTAGTCCCAGATGGCTAAAGAAAGGAATAAATAAGAGCTCAAATAGTTTCTTTCATTAAATAAAACCTTGGAAGCAACCTAGAAAAACACTCGAGCAAAGAAATTTTTAATTACAAATTGCTTTCACCCCCGAATAAATTACGAAGCAAATCTTCGCAGTCACGACAAATACATTTTCAATCTAAATTACAATATCAGGAAACAAAGACTGGTGGAAAAGTTAATAAAATCTGAACTAAGACGTTGAGATGTCTTAATGAGGATTCCAGACATTCCGTTGTCACCTCGGGTGCTCAAAATGTTTGACCGTCCATTTACCTGTCAGTAGCCCGCCTTTATCCCGTCTAATAAAATTTTATACCCTCTTAAAATGCAGACGTAATGAAAATCTGATAATTACGTTTCTAATTATCTAAGATTTTATTTACTGCGACGTCCTCTTTACTTTCTCCCTTCGTTTCCTTAATCTGGAGCTGTGTCACTGAGTGAACGTAAAGTCATTTGTTTATGGGCTTCGCGATGGGCTTCGCAGTGTTTTATTTTACTTTATCACCTCATAGGAGTTGGGCGAATCGTAACTTCATTTAGAACTGAATTGTGGTTATTAGTTTTTCTCTAGTTGAAGCTATGAAATGAGTTGAAATGGTGAAATTCAGAATATACTGTTTGCTCTAGTTACCCCAATAAGTTTTATTATTTATTTATATCTTGAAATTCGCAATTACGTCGATTCCAATTCAGTGAATGCGATTTAATCGTCACGTTATGTAGGTAGGTACAGCAGAGAGTGTTACAAGCTTATTAACAATCGAGGTATTCCCAGCAACGGAATTTGAAATACCTATTTAGGAATCTATCGGATATCTATGGTATATAGCAAGTTAGTATTTGTTTGCGGCATCCGATTTGGCATGTTTTCGCTATACATCTTGTTGTAGATATGAGAGTACATACTTTAATAGACATGCATCAAGTCCCGTCAGTATTCCCGATGGGGTTGACCAGAGATATACGTAAATTGGAAACGTTTAAGTCCCATGTGCGAGCCTAATGCTATTAACCGGGCACAAAGTTCAGATTTCGGCTGCTTTTGAGAAATTCTTAATGGATGAGCTTCATAACATTTGTCCAACTACCATCAACCCTAGGAGCTCGTGCTTAGCAGTAGGGTTTGCAACCACTGAAACACTGACAAACTAAAAGCTACCTTTGTGTTTAAAATCCCCTTTTACAACACTCACGAAAAGGATAGAGTTAACTAATGTATTATAAATAATTTATACACACACACTAGGCCTGACTTTAAAAGCAAACAGATGTGATCAAAATTGAGTCCCCTAAGAATATTCGAAACACGTATTTTACGTAGGTTTAGGGAAACCCTGAAGTAGCAAATACATAGATACCGTACAAAGTTTTATTCAAATACTATTTTAATTTCTGTTCACGTCCATATTTTATATTCAGCCGGGACTTTTGTCTAGTTCCTATTATTTGCTCTGAAACATTGGGTGGCGTGTTTTATCTACAACTTGTCAATGAATAGTCATCAGACATATTCTGTTGAAAATCAAAGTCAATTCGTTTCAATTAGATCATTACTGATTTCCCTGACTTGCTATGCCTGAGGTCGTGGGTTCGATTCCCACCCAGGACAAATGTTTGTGTGATGAGTACGATCATTTGTTCTGTGTCTGGGTGTAATTTATCTTATGTTTGTATTTATAAATATATAAGTATGTTTATCAGCTGTTTAGTACCCCATAACACAAGCTCTCAAGCTTAACTTGGGACTAATTTGTACGTCAAACATGCAAGTGAAATAAAATATAAAAATTAAGAGGGATGAAACAATGCTTTCAAATAAAGAAAGAACCAAGCAGAACCGGTTCTAGGTTCTCGTATATTTTTATGGATAAGAATGGACAAAAAAACTCCATGCTTACTATTTTTAAATATTTTTTACAATCAAACAATATTTTCATTTGTTCGTCGGTATGACATCTATTTGCTAAATGATTACTTCTAAACATTAGCAGGACTACGCTTCACTGAAGTGACAAGGTTTATAAATACCCAATTCCGGTATATTTTTTTTAAACTTTTCAACAGACAGTTGAAAGAACAATAAATACATCATAAACGATGCTCCAACTGTAAATTCAATCGCAAAAACTGACAAAAGAAATATTGTATGACTATGTTATGTCGTTAAATGAATAGTAGGCAAGTGTACTAAAACATTTGGTGTTGCCTATTTAATTCAGGCGGAACAGGGCCAATCAACGGTACCTACTCGACCCTCCTCACTCATGTTTCATATCTAGTCGGAAATAATAGCGGAGGTTATAGTCTGACAAGAAGTAAGTTGGGTCATTACTCAACATTGTTTATAGTTTAGTTGAGTATAGGAGCTTATTCCAAAAAATGCCTCAAACCAAAACGCTGCTCTTGTACCTACTTTCTGTACAATAGCAGACGAAAAAAACTCGATGTGCCGATCGATTTGATTTACAAGTTAAAGGTCGTAGATCCGAACTCAGATAGGCACTTTACTTGAATTATTTCATCACTAATGTTAACAAAACGATAAAGAAAAACATCGTAACATCTACGAGCATGGTTCTAGGACATATTGTCTTCGAATTTTCATTCAAAGACGTGCCGCACGCTGCCCGCGTGGTAAGTGAATTACCGCCTCTGTTCCTTCCTACAAAGAGAAAGACAGTGTTCCACCAGTGGGAACATAACAGGCTGGTTATTCAATAAATTATTATGTTTATTATTGGGAAAGTTGCTCATTCAACGGGTAAGTTATGGGCCTAGCTACCTTTAACTGTGTTAGAGTTGACTTCCAGTCTATGCGGATGCAGATGAATATCAGTACTTATTTAAAATGGAGCGACTGGAGATGTGACCTTCACAACCATGTTACTGAGGAACGCGATTTCCTTTGGTTAGGATGTGCCTAAGGCCAAAGGGTAAATATACAAGGTGTTTTTTTTATATCCCATAACTCTAGAGTTATATTCTGTAGGTAAAAATAATACTAAAACTCCTAGAATAGATGGTCCCAAAATGCATAGTTTCGGAGATATCATCAATCATAATTAAATTATCAGTTGTTTAGTACCCGTAACACGAGCTCTGCTTAGCTTGGGACTAGATGACGCTGTGTGAATATTATTATTACGTATTATTAATATTATTTTTATTACCTAATTAATTCAAAAATTGTCACCAGTACGACGAATCTTCTTTCTATCGTCACTTTTCTTTCACGTAAGGGTGTTTTACATTAATCATCCTGACTTTGTCGAATTATTTTGTATGATAGTAAAAAAAAGGATGATTGAAACATAATTCATATGCCAGTTGATTCTTTGATATGGTCTCAATCATACCCTTGAGTTATGGGATATAAAAAAAAACACGTTTAATGGTTAACAATTAACTGATTGTCAAACTGTCTGTCTTTTAACTGACCGTAACGTCTGTACAGCGACTAAAAATGAGGCTGAGAACTACAACACAGAAGGTATTTATTTGCAATCCATCTATAGATCCTCGACCAGAATAGCTCAACCTTTGATTGCCCAGTGAGGGTTTTATTATTTTCTCACAAACCCCTTCATTTTATGGGTGCAATCGCCCTTAATCGCCAGCCTGTATTACGAGAGAACCGCTCTTTGCTTACAACTCCAGTTGTTTTTATTGCGTCTTTAGCTTTCGGTAATCACAACAGTTCCTTATCTGGGTTCCGTAGCTAAATGTTAAAAGCGAAACCCTTTTTAAATACTTCTAACTTTGTTCAGAAAGACTGCCCATCCGTCTAAACGATCAATCTATACTTGGAAACTATTGGCGCTACACTATCGATAAAAAAAGAATGGAGATGTTTTCTATTACCGCTAAATAAAAGTGTTGTGGAATATTAAACAGTTTAATCAGGAGCTAGATTCTATATTTGACTAAAATTTGTGAACCTAGTAGTGAACTTAATACTTTATTGTACACCATAATGTAATTAAATATTACTATTAATATCATAGCTATCGATGGGACTTTGTCGGGTGGACTCGAAGAGCGACTAAGAAAATTATTCAAATTGATCTAATTACTAGATATTTTAAGTTAAGTGTAAATATTATTGTACTGCCTATATTTGTGCGTAACATAAATTTTAAGTACCTATTTTGCATTTACTATTGATTTTATTGAATGAAGAAATTTATAATTCCTATGTGCACCGCAAGAATCACATTTCATCACAGTTATACAAAATTAATGTTGTGGTCACCAAATCGACATAGCGCAAGTGTAAAATATTAGTCTCAACTGTTACAGAAAAACAAACAAAAAGTCTGACAAATTGCAAAACAGTTGATTGTCCGTTGTTCTTGTTTTTTTTTTTCAATAAACTACGGAAAAAAAACTACGGAATCCTTCACCGTAGGCCGTCCGATGCGCACTTTTGACAAGGTTTACTTAGCCGTCACATCTCAACATCTAGGTCCGTCTGGCAAGTTGTTTTGACTTTTCCTTCCGAATGCGGTCGAGACGGAGGTAAGACGTATTAACCCTACATCAATTGAAACCACAAACGCTGATTGCTCTAGTGCTTGTCTTAATCCTGTTTACGCAGTGGGTATTTAGGTAGACACTGAATCGCATGATGGAATAGCGTCAGCAGGAATTGGGATGAGAAATAACGTATCGTAATTACTCAAATATTGAAATCAGTAACACAAAAAATATGACCGATTTCATGAAAAAATACATATAGTAATAAATATAGTTACGGAAGTCTTAGTAAGAAGATAATCAAACAACAAAGGCACAAACTTGTGAAACTACGCTTATTGCTAACCGATGCTTTGAATTTACCGAAAAAAGGATAACTCATCAAAAGCAATTGTCAGAACTTGACCTGAATTTCAAATTCTTTGTTTCTGTGTGTTTCTTTTATGTTTTGTTCCTTTCCAATAAAAACAAAATCTTATCTCTTTATGAGAAGAAGCCCTTAGACTGCAGTGGGACAGTAACAGGGTGGTATTTTTTTATGAGTTGTAATACTTTGATACCAGAGTCACAACGTCGTGAGAACTTTAGTAAAAAAAAATGAATTCTGAAATAAACAGCAGTCTTCCTCCAAGGCCAGTATACACAAGTGTATACTGGTCTCCTTTGTCTCAGTTTAGAATGTTTTTAAGATGATTACCGTGACGTCATTAAAGCCCCAATGACGTACTGGGCCTGTTCTTTGTTCGAATTTTGTAGTCATAGGCAGGAAGAATAAGATTATTCCCACCTCAAATGTTTCGTTAACTAAGAGGTAAAGGTTCACTTTAAAGAAATGTGACGCAAGTACCGTCAGAAAATTAGTTTTAATAAGTCATTTTGACGTACAAATAAATATTTATAAACGTCATTATGACGTGTCACAAAAATCGTGACGACTTGATTATAAAGATGTTTGGTTGAACCTACTCGTAAAAAAATAGAGTTTCCCATGACATTTAAATTATGTTTTTTTTCGATAGTGACGTAAATGATTTACCGGTAATAGTTACCGTCACACAATTAAATTTTAAGACGTCATAGTTATGATCATAGCGTCGTTTCCGTCACGAAGATCGTGATGCCGGACAAATTAGTATGCGGTTATACTGTGGCTTATCAAAAATACATTATTACTTCGAATCTCTTCAATTCTAGTGATTGTTATGGTACTTACATTTCTTAAAAAAAAATAACTCGAAGGTATTGTAGGTGCATCTGTTTTTTTTATTTAAGAAAAAACAAAAAGTATTATTGTTCAAAATCAAGAGAAGTAAACAAACTTAAACACAGTCCAAGTATGAGCCATACTCGCACAGCAAAGGTCAAGCAAAAACGCAGAAAACATCATGTCTTGTATGTGGGTCCCAACAGCAATAGACTTAACACTCCGTGAAAGTTTCAACAGTTTCCCTATTACGGTTTATAAGATACAGATTTCTGACAGAGACAGATGGTCGGAATGCTTAGAAACATGGCCCCATTGGCACCTTTTAGTATTTACTCTGTAGCCTACTATATAAGCGGGGATGCTGCTTTCAGACGACTTCAATAAAAAAAAAAAATTGCATACGTAAAATAATAATACTAAAACCATTATGTTACAGGTCCACTACAGGGCAAAGGTCTCTATTCTCATACAGAGAAGGCACGCTTAACGCTTACTCAAAGTGGATTGTCAATTTTTTACTTCATTATTAACTTTAAGTCCATGTTTCCTCACGATGTTTTCCCTCACCAAACAAACATATTATAATCAAATTGGTATTTCAATATCATTGATAATCTATGTGTATTAATATAACTCTACGAAGTAATCAAGGAAAATCCTCGCTATTATAGGATCCCATTATTACTAAGACTACAGGAAATTAGTTTTGTGTTACAATTCTCGACACGTTTGAAGTGTAATTATATTGTAATGTAATACGTTACACAACTATGTTACTGTAATGCTGTTACAAGAATCGATATAATAATAACGTAGTACAGGATGTGGAGACTAAATTGGATTGATCAAAGAAAATTACATTGTGTTCGTACGACAACTTGCTGATTTTGATTCTATATTTGTATTTAAAAATTGTTCTTAGATATAACATGACGTCATGCCTATGTTTTTTCCGAAGGGTGGGAAAGAAAGAAAGAAAGTAAAATTGCGTTTATTGGCATTACAACTTACAACAAAGCTACACCTTAAAACTATAAAATACAGGGATTACAATGCCAAAACTGCCTCATCTCAGCATAATGTCAGATGAGATTACAGGGTGTATTATCAGACGCTGATTTTCAGCTGCAACCCACGTTGGTCAATAATGTAGATAGAGATAGAGATACCGGGCTGGTATCCGCAACTCCATCTACCACGCGGGCCCAGTGCGAATTGGTAGATGTCACATGTCTTCGATTTTTTTGGTTCTAGGACATGCCGGTTTCCTCCCGATGTTTTCCTTCACCTTTTTTGAGGTGATGAAATAAATTACACAAAGTAATGCGCCTGCCTGGGTTCGAACCCACGACTTACTGTTCGTAAGTCGCGGCCGCTACTAAATAAACTAAATGTGAAGATTAAAAAGCTTTACGTGGGGTACCTTTGGTACACTTGCCTGGCAAGTTTGAGGGCGAGAGCAAAGCGGAGACGAATTATTGTCTTAGTTTGTTCTTAAATTGAATGTTATTAATTTGTTACTTAATTATTACTTACAATAATTATTTCTGTCATTTGGTCTATTCTTCCGGCATCGATAAAATCCGTTTTACGGAGACAGGATTAAACTAAACTAAGTATCCAGGCTTCTGCTGGAAAATTCCCGATGGAAAATCCAATAAAAAATTCCTTTTCCTCAGCTGTAGTAAAAAATATATACGGGTAAAATAGCGTGAATAGTATACTCAAGGGTGATTAGAAAAAAAACTTTGATGAGGATTTTCATGCTAGTTTTATAATATTTGGTACCTACTAACAATGTGTCAAAACTTTTTAAATCCCAAGTATTTAAATGCATTAAAGTCCTCCTAGGTACCAAGCAACTTATAACAAATGATTTTGTGTCAAATGTTTTTATTTTATTATTTACACTGTTAACTTTTAATGTATATTGACATGTATGTTTACTTTGAAAGTACATTTTATATATATTTTTATTTTTTTTATTGTGAATGTGAGGACTATGTGCATTCTTTTTTAAATTTTCTTTTTTATTTTTTTTTAAGTTCTTTTATTTATTTATTTTACATTTTGTCTGGCAGTTTCAGTTCTTAAATGGGACCAATCCAAATGTTCTTTATTTGGTATTGTTTATCAGCACGTGGAGCTCCTCAATTTCCGAGTTGAACTGACGATTACTGACAAATGCTTGCACTGACTGATCTGGTCCACTCATTCTGTGTGGTTCTTTGCTCAAAAGACCATCTCAGACACTAATCTATATGGATCTTACATGATTTTACCAAGATATTGGCTGGACTTTAAAAGATACTATGATCTCTGAGTGTTTTCGGTGTTTCATCTCAGAGTAGTCAGATAGTGAAACTCCGATCTCATTTACTTGTACAAAAATGTCGTGTAAAAGTGTTTGTAAAAACCTATTTACAGAAAAAAATATCATCGTTAATCATTTACCATAACTGACGTAATATCTTCTCAAAGTTTTGTTTTGATTAACCCTTGAGTTTCTACTGCATCATCTACTACCTACGTATTTATAACATGTTTCTGACACATAAATATTTCTATTCACTAAATTTTACGGTTCTTATAGAAAAAAAATATCATGCACAAAAACACTAAATCACACGAGAATTATGATTAAATATGAAAACAATTTCTCATGATTAATTTATACAGGTCGAGGTTAGCATGGCAAGGCGTAACATTATACCACGTGATTACATTTACTCTATAATTGTATAATTATACTTCCATATAGGGAAGTTGTTCGAACGTGAACATGATACCTACCTAACAATAAAGTTGATCTAAAACTGTGCTTCATGCTTTTTCTTTCTTTTTCCTGCCTTGTGTCTTTACTTTTAGCTGGGACCATATTGATTTATTTGTAAGCAAGGAAGATTCATTCATTCATTGTGCGAACAGCTAAAGAGTGGAATTCCCTGCCGGAGTCGGTGTTTCCTGATAGCTACAACCTAGGGGTCTTCAAGTCAAGAGTGAACAGGTTGCTTCTAGGCAAGCGTGCTTCATCGTCGACCACATCATCGCTTACCATCAGGTGAGATAGTGGACAAACGCGTGCCTATCACTTATAAAAAAAAAATAACCGTGAAATTTAAATCAAAGTACAAGCAAATTTGAAAGGATATCAAGTTTAAAGTTATAAATGTTTTTTTTTACATAGGTACATAATTGTTGTAACATCACTATTTAGTAAGTTAATAGTGTGTACATCACTAGATATTATCTATGTACCCGGTTCCTATGAAGACTGCTAGCATCACTTCATTGTCTGTCCCCATCTGTGAAGCTGCTAAAATGGTACTGTCTATAGTTTAGGTGTACTATGCTCTGTGTCGTTTTACAATAAATGAAGGCAACCTCAACGGTGTCTTATTCAACAAGCCTACAGAACATAACAATAATAAAAAGAAAAAAAAAGAAAAATAATAATAAGGCCTCAAAAAAATCATCCGCATCGCTGTCAATGGGAAACGTGTCCAAAAGACTGGCCGCATTGCCACGTTGAATGGCAAATTTTAAAGTAACAGGCATTAGCAGTATGTACTATTTAACACATTATTTCTAATAGAAAACTAGATGATTTGCATCAACGAGCATTTATATGCACAAGAAGTTTGCAATTTTTAAAACAAAATATATAGATAGATAGATAAAACATTAGCCTTATGTGCAAGTGGTGATCAGTCATGCGGGTTTTTAACTACATACAGTTATGTTGTTTGTGTAATTTTCTACTACGAATAACATAATAATATTTATTTATTACATGAATTTTATTGCCGTATGCATAGTATGTATTTTCTATGGTTAGAAAAAATTTACTAAAACCACAAGTTAGGTTAGTCTAAATAAGGAGTTGTTATGAAAACATGGATTTTCCTTACAACAGGGTAAAATAAATACGTTGCCATCACGGCCAAGCTGCGTGTTTTTCAGTACATTACGCTTTTACTTAGCGAGAATTTCTTTTACTGATTCAAAATAATATTACTTTATTTTATATTTCTTACCTACAGCTGAAATGAACCGAACAACAAAAGGATAGTTGACTTCAAAGGCAATCAATACATAATTATATTGACGGGACATTACGAACAAAATAATACTTATACTTATTATACTTTTATGTTTTTGTGTAGTTTCTGTTGGAGATCCAATAAATAAATAAATAATAAAAAAATAAATAAAATTTTCATACGATACTTGCGTCCTTGTACTAAACTAAACTGAGCGACTTGGACACAAGTCGCTCAGTTTAGTTTAGTACACTCTGCTGTCGCTCCAAATTTGCTGTATTATGCTAGATGGCGTTACTGGGCTATGTTTTTCAATGACAATTCTTCGCATGTTCTGTCTTATAGCATCTTCAAAGAGATTTAAAATACTATAGAGCGGGCTTGTCAAGGAAATGTCATAGAAAAACTTTGATCCCATGTCTCAGTAACGCCATCAGTATCGCCATCTAATATATGAATATTGGAGCGGCAGCAGAGCGAACTACAAAAAACTCATAGACTTGTATTGTATCCAGCAGGTCACACTTTTTCGGACGAAAATTTTGTTCGTGATGTCCGGTCTATAGGTATTGAATGCCTTTGAGTATCTTAACTCTATTTGGTCGACTTGTAAGCCGTCAGAAAAAAATATGATTATATGGAATAGAATAGAATACTCTTTAATGTACACTATAAAAACTTACAAATAATAATTTGAAATTATATTATAAGTAAAAAAGTGTAGATAGGTTACTTAAACAACATTCGATCTTCAAAAACGCTACACAAACGCACGCACGCGTCCGTTGGGGCGCGACACCACACTGAGGTGAAGTGCCACATTTTAACGTGTCACTTGCTGAGGGCGTATAACTTATTTTCACCTTTTTACTTATAATATCACTAGCAGACGTCCCGCGTCAGGTTTCACCCGCGTAGGTCACGTTCCCGTGGGAATACAGGGATAAAAAGTAGCCTATGTGTTAATCCAGGGTGTCAGCTAACTCCATACCAAATTTTATTAAAATCCATTCAGCAGTTTTTACGTGAAAGAGTAATTAACATCCATCCATGTTTATAATATTAGTAGGATAGTAGGATTGATTATAATTATGTATAATGATTTTGGACTACTTTGTTATAATTTCTTTTCTCCCTAGAGTTCTTTATTGTAACAATTTCCCAGAACTGACCGTAACCATTTTACATCAACAACAACAACCGATGAATAATAAGCAAGTCAGTTTTAATCAATCAAAACATGTTTTGTTCAATTTTAACAGAATTTTACTCAGTAAACACGATTGAGGAATAAACAAAGAGAAATGTAGGCTTGTGGCTGACTTGTTTGATTAGGTGGCTACCTAAACTTATCGATTCCTGGGGGATTAACCGAGCGAACCTTAGGCAAAACAGAACATGAAGTTTATGTAAGACTAATTTGGAAAAGCCTAATATGGTAATGTTAATTTCCCAGCGTGTAACGGGTTAGTGTTTTATAGTAGATCAACTGTACCTACCTAACTAAACGGTTGATTCGGTTCTAATAAACATATTTTAATCCAGTTCTGAATAATTTTCATTTTTAGAGACACTTCTAGAACAAGAGCACTAGTTCTTGATCTGAGGTGGTTATTATCACCGACAGTTTCACACGTCGTTATCTGGTCTCATTGACGATGTTTGGAAACGCACCCACGATATAAAACAGCTTCCTAGTATGACGCAAAGTTTTCAAGTTCGGTGACTATCAGCCGGTGTTACGTGCGATTCGTCACGTCTATGCGAGTGCAGATGAAAGGCATTACAAAACTTGCTGTTTGAGTTTTACAGTTAATCAGTCACTATGATCTGTCAACGGGTATACGAAATGGCCTTGTTGGTTTTGAGACCGAAACTTTTTATGTACTAACCGTAACTGTCGTTTTAGTCAATTTCATTTTTTAATCCAGACATCGTATAATACCTATGCCATCAATCGTATAACACCAAACGGCCTGTCCTCAGTAAATAATTACATAAGTCTTTTATTGAACAAAAAACGTTACATTAGCGTTAAGATTACTCTGTCACGATTGGATATTACAAGTACCATAAACGTTTCTCGTTATTTTTTCAGATCCATCCGATGTTTGTTTAGGTCGAGAAAAGGACGGATTCTTTATTGTGGATCGCCTATCTGTCTGTCACAGTTCACGGAAGGGACTAAGCCGTTGTTGTGACATATTTGGTTGGTATAATCTTGAATACGTATGAATGATACGAATATTTTATATATAGGGAACTTAACAAATAATTTACCATTTTGGGTTGCCTCTTAAAATGCGACAATATAATAACATAACCTCGTGCTATTATTGATCGAAGCCTACACAATAACTTATAACACAATGAAATAACAAAAACGCTGTTTGAAATTCCCGCGCGCGCGCCTGTGATCGATCACAGTAGGCACGAATCGGCACGATCTATCAGCTGATAGTCTGACCTCGGAAAGGGCAAAATCTACTTGTAGTAGTGAACGTACACGCACCCCCGCCACCCCCACCGCTCCCGTTGTGCAGTACTGGTGTAATTGAAATAATTGAAAGTTAATGAGTCTAAAAATGTTTCTTCGGGAAAGTTATTCGTATTTATGAGTACAATCACGTGTTTAAGTATCGGTCACTAATTACCAGTCACCCTATATAGTACTCTCACAATTCACCAGTTATATCTAAATCCTATGTTAGCCAAGATGCCTAGATGAGCAATTTTCGATCAGTCGCGCACATATCCAGACGCGGGGCTGCTACTAAAAAAAAATCCTGATGGTAAAACTCGATAACGCTTTGCCCAACCAAACGGAACAAGTTAATAATGATAATCATTATGTAAAGTGTTCATTATCTGTCAAACAGCTAGTTTCATATTGGCTATCATCATGGTGTTTTTAAGATGACGTCATACGCACTTGCAGCGATCTGCGATGTGAAGAAGCGCATCGTACCCCGTCTGATAGTCACCGTATCTTGAAGTCCACTTAAAAGTGCAATACCATTTTTTTGTAGATTCTCAGTTGTCATCAAAATTTGGTGTGCATCTGGACGACTTGCCAATGGCTATGATAGCAAATCGCAGGTTTTTCATAAAATTAGGTTTTTGATCATAAACCTTGGTTTTTGATGAAAAACCGGAAAATGACACAATTTAAACTGAATTTCATCATTTCTAAGACCTAATGTAACTTGGTACTTTTTTCTTACGCATAATTTTTTAAGCATAATTTCTCTAATCATAATAATGATTAAGCATAACATTCTAAAGCATACATTTAAGTATTTACGCCTAATGATATTAAAACATATTTTTTATGTATTACAAAGAAGAAATTTAAAAAGCGTAGTCGACGGAGCCCCGCTACGTGAGGCTCCTATTTCTGTCTTCAGGGTTTAAAGGAACCTAACTAACCAATAGTCGGGGTGCACCAAGTCCTGATTAAGAGAGCAAACTCTTTGGGATTAAAGTAAACCCGTTATTTTGACAAGAACTTTATCATAAACCTAAACTAGTTCAGGTTTTTGATAAAAAATCTGAACTAGTCTGAACTGTTCCGGTTCGAATCTTCCGGTTTTTCATCATAGACGTAGGTTTTTGATCAAAAACCTAATTGTATGCAAAACCTGCGACATATATACTTACATCGTAGAAGTTCTTCAATCTAGATGCAACATAAAAATCTTCCTGTCATAAAAATATATCAGGTATATTCCTGTCCAACCCTACTTTACAATGTTTATCTTTTCCGAAATATGCTTAGACACGTTGGATCAAATTTCTTTAAGTACATTGAATATTTATATTCATACTCGCTAAAATATCCGTGTGCGGAAATTGCTTTTTTATTAATGTTAGCCATTCATTCATTGTGAATGTTTCTTGCTTGAATGGGAAAGTATCTTCCGTATAAATCTCACGTAGGTACTTATACAAACATGAATGGGTTTTTGTCAACGCTAAGATTTCTTTAGGTTATGTTTGAGACATAAAATTCAATTAAGTTTATTTTAAGGCTTTTATTTTTGATTTTATGTTTGGAAGTAAAATTTCGTAGATGTGAGGTCCTCCCTTTTTAATTTTACTTTGATTCTGTTATTATAAAAGTTGAACGTCAAGTCGTTAGTTCAATTTAAACCATTATAATATTAAGGTACTTTTTGACGTCCCACAAATAATAGAGAATATTATGTTTATTCCATTGTTCTAAAACTAATTGTTGTAAAAGTAAATAGTGTTAGTACTTATAATATAATTATGACTAAGTACATATAATTATATTCACGTTAATACTTGTGGCAGAATGAAACAAGACACACCTTAGTTTAAAACAAAACGTATCCCCGGTAACCCAAGTTTTTCTACAAAAAAAGATATTTTTCATTAATTACAAACAGCGCTTCGTAACACGGGTACAATTATCTTTTTTTCTAAAAAAAACTTATCTTTCTTCATCTTAATTGTCTGTAGCTACGTTTAAAGGTAGCATAATTAATAGTTGTACACCTGAAAACATCTCTCTCAAGTTTAATTAACTTACTCTTTAGAGAAGTTACGTAATGGATTTAGTAGAGAATTTTAAATTAATCCGTTTCAGTAAATAAACTGTTTCCAACGTAGGAATAATTTCATGTTTGCGAAGTTTACATTCGCTTTATCATCATCCGCTTTGAATAAAAGGTATTTTAAAAAAAATAACAACTTATTTCATTAAAAAAAACACTAACATGTGTGAAATAACTCAAGAATAATGAATTAAACAAAACTGAATTAAAATCGGTTAACAATTGCTAAAGATGTTGTTTTAAACATGAGTCTATACATCTCTGCCGGAATCCTTCTAAAATAGACAGGCGTAATGTTATGTTATGGAATTACATAAACCATGCACAGACATGTGACTGTAGCAATCGCGAATAATTTGCTGTTAAGCGTTGAAGAGTTCCGTTGCCTATTTTCTTCATCAAATTATACTTACTAAAAGAAAATGCTTGATTTATTACTAAAAATGCAATAATCGGTACGTTTGCACCTACATTATTTTAGGAGTTCCCTCAATTCCTCGAGGATTCCATCATCAGATGGGACCAATCTGTTAGTATTTTGAAAATCGGTTCAGAAATGGCGGAGAAATCGCGTAACAAACATACAAAAAAAAAACAGTCGAATTGAGAACCTCCTTCTTTTTTTAAAGTCGGTTAAAAACAATCTTGTACCGGCCAATTGTATATTCGGACGGGTACAATGACTTAAATGAGAAAAGATAAACTGAGAATATGATTAACAGATCATATTATAGTTTGTTAGTTTCCTATACATGCAAACTATTTTGTAACTAACTATATACATTTATACAAATACATCACATAATCAGAACGTGGCGTATTTGATTACTGGGTATTATTTAGTATTCAAATATTTCATATTTACGTTCATCAGTAGAGATGAACCTCGTCCGGAGTTGGATCCAAATAATTCTCACAAGAATTCCGAATTGAAATTAGCCAAATATTTGTAAACGGGAGCGCGACCAAGCGTTTACTCCTCCTTCGCCGTACATTAGATAGTAGTAGTACTTATAGACGCATATAAATAACACGCTCGCTCGTTCGCTTATCATCTTATAGCCTTAGCATTTTCCCAACTATATTCCTATTGGCTTCCAGTCTAACCGTGCGTGCGACTGGATTTAGGTTTTACATGTAACGACTGCGTATCTGAACCTCCATAACCCAGGGACAACGTAACAGAATACCACTTTGTTAAAAACTACTTATCAAATTTTGAGGTGCCGACTACTTATAACGACTGTCAAAGATAATCAGAAGACAGCCGGGGCCAACGTCTTAATGTGCTACCCGAGATACTGAAGGATAAATCATTATTTGTTTATTTTCGGACCATACCTAAGTCCAACATATCTGAATATTTTTTCTTTACAATGCCTAATCTAATGCGACAACTAATAAATTAACTGTTAATAGTAACTACAGTGGTTCTACTCAAAATCACAAAAACTGCGTAATTTGCGTTGCATAACTACATTAAAGCTTAAACTCGATAAAACTCTTGTGAATTCACTCTGAGTGAACGAAGTTAAGGCTGTCAGTCTTTTGTAAATATGGATTATAATTTATTTTTTTTATACCACGACGGTGGCAAACAAGCTTACGGCCCGCCTGATGGTAAGCGGTTACCGTAGCCTATGGACACTTGCAACACCAGAGGCGCCACACGCGCGTTGCCGACTCTTTAAAAACCTATTTACTCCCCTTTTGAAGAACTCCATACTGTAGCCCTCTGAGAAAACCTCGGCAGGGAGCTCATTCCACAATCTAAGTGTACGCGGGAGGGAATTGAATTGTAATGTAATGAATGGAAATATTGAACAGGTACATATTACCTATTATGGAAACGATCTCTATAATAATAATTATCTATACATCTATCATCTCAGTTTAAATTAAACTTTGGTGCCACATATCGTCGGGGATTCACAGGTACGGGCCAAGCTAACCATACATTGGGTCCCAAACCACTCCGCGCCAGGAATATGCTCCAGGCGTGACGAATTGTATTAGCTCGAGGTAGTAGAAGTTAAGTGAAATGGCGCCTCTACCTGGCAGGTTATTAAGGCATGTAGTATAGAAACTTTCTCGAAACTGAAGCATTTCTTGAAGGCATAAATAGATAAAGAAATAAATATTCCACTAACTTCACACAGCACAATCTAGTCCCAAGCTAAGCTGAGCTTGTGTTATGGGTACTAAACAGCTGATAAACATACTTATATACTTCTAAATACATCCATTTTATGGATAAGTTTATTTATTTATTTATACCCAGACACAGAACAAATTATCGTGCTAATCACACAAACATTTGTCCCAGGTGGGAATCGAACCCACGACCTCCGGCATAGTAGTCAGGATCACTAACTACTAAACCAACAGGCCAGTCCAGTACTGCCGATTAGAACGCTAAAACAGCTTATGTTGTGTATTTTTAAATAAGTACAAAATTAGGTACAAGATGTATATTTACCTAACTCTAATAAACAGTTCAGGCCCCTTTTGTATTTCTTTTACATGATTTCATAATGGAATCTATACGAATATTATGAAGCAGAAAGATTTGTATCATGTAACTCATAAGCTTAAACACTACTGTGCCGATACGAAAACTTATTTTACCGTTGCCCCGTTAAGAAGCTACGGTACGCTATACAATGGTGACATAGGATTTATTTTTTATCCCTGTGTTTCCATTAGAACAAGAACTACGCGGTTAAAAATATACGACATCGACATGGTGTCAAGTTTATGTTTTTTTTTCATAAATCGTGACTGTCTTCACAATTATCAGAATCACACGAATCAGCCATAATTATGTTCAATTGTGATAAATGTGAAGTTTTTTTTTATGAATATTTAACATTTTTACTCGAAAAAACTACAACATCGCCCCGTATAAACTAATTTTAACCAGTCTGATGTTTCTAAACAAGTCTTAACTAATGCTTGAGTCTTGAGTGAACTTCAGTGATGTGAGTGAACTAACTAAGTAAGTATCTACTGTGCTGATTTTATAGTGGTCGGAAGCAGCAATGCATTCCTTGGATCGATTCTCGGGTCGGATAAAGTGTTAGTAAGTTTTTGCATCTGAAACTACTCACTAGCATCCTGGAGTTTCAACTTATGGTCTGTTGATGTGCAAAAGGCTCGCCCCCTATTACATGGGAATTAAACAAAACTTATGTTGGTAGATACATTGCGCTCACATATTAACAAATATACACTAAACACTAAGATTAAAATAAGTGTCGGTTTCCCACCTGTCAATTTAAATAAAAAAATGTTTTAAGCAACGCTGCAACGGGATGATAGCGACCTAGACTTCCGACAAACTTTATTTATTATTATATTTAGCTTACAGCAATGAGTTGAATACTAAATGCGTACGAACATTCACTAGAAAAGTTATACAATATTTTTTCTAGACCTAAATCTAGTCTACATGTGAACCGTAGACACACCGCCGGATACGGTAGCGACAACAGCGGCGCGGAATATTTTTTTATTCAATTTTTCTATTTTCTTTTTGTATAGGTTTTTTAGCTCGTGTTTTATGTGTAGACGTAACGTTATTGAACAAACCACAATACCTACTTGAAAATTTTTCTAGTCTTTTACTACCTAGCAAGTGACTTGAACCCGCTTAAAAGTTTATTTCTGATTTTAACAATGGTTCCCAACAAAACCTTAAAAATAAGCAATTGACGCAACACATGACCTGAAGCTTGTATTTCCAGAGTAGTCTGGTCCCCCAATTCTACAGTTATGTTATTGCTCATGTAATTAACAACATTTCAAAATTGACATGACCCTAAAACAAAATACCGTTTCTTCATTTTTGTATGCTGAGTTCAAATATATTTTTTTATTTTTTTTTATTGCTTAATTTCTGATAAAAAAAAAATAAAAACCAAAAAACATGCGATGACGTCACTTATACGGTGGAATGAGGTGGTTACCTTTGCGTAAGCAAGCTAATTTTTAAGATGAAAACCATAATGTCAAACAAGACATATCTTATGTCAATGTGTGACATTGACAACTGCTAAATGACAGAGACATCTAAGCAACAGTTTTTTTTGAAGTATCACATTAAAGCAAAGGATGTATCGCCATTCCACCGTATGAATGACGTCATTTGGCGCTTACGTCTTTTTAGAATGCACCGAATTTCAAAGTTAAAATTATGAACAAAAAGTACATAATTTGAAAAACCAAAAATATCAGTATTCTCTAGTTTTGGATTTACTTTTATATAACGTAATAAAACATGCAGGTTAAAATTTTGAAATGTTGTCAATTGGGTATAGCATGCTGTAAACTAAGAACTAATTCAGACTCTGAGCTACTGAGTAATTCCAGATGGCAAAACCTAACAACACTTTTCCCTACTCGGGAATTGAGCTTGGGTTATGGCGCCGCACTAGTATTTGCGACCTCTAGATAAACGAGTTAGTAGAGAGTTAAGTAATTTGTTTTTATGTAGCGGAACCGACAGACGTTGTCCTGCCTAAAGCCCGGTTTCCACCGCGAGCGGAACGGTCCCATTAATGACTTTGTTAAACTCACAAGCGCAAACTACATTGAATGTATCAATTAAGAATACCGAAACATGGATATAAAAGAAGCGGCATGGAAATCTATAGTTGATGATGTAAATTTGGCTGAAATAAAAAAAAATACAAGTATGTAGTTTGCGCTTGCGAGTTTAACGAAGTCATTAATGGGTCCGTTCCGCTCGCGGTGCAAACCGGGCTTAAACGTTGGTTTCAAACCCTATCGCAGCGCCACATGTCGGGTCCAACTGAATTTAAATCATGCAGAAACCAACAATATTACAACAGGGAAAAAATATCCAATTTGGTGCAGTCGTTCAGAAATTATACGTTCATAACAATAAAATTTCATTTACTAAATGCGCGTACATAAAATTCAGCGTTTCATTTGTATTAATAAAACACTTATTGTCATAGCAAAAGATCTACTTATTTTTTATCATAATATATTATTATCAGTGTTAAAGATCTTCAACAAGTAACAATCTATTTTCACACCTCATTCACATATACGTAACACTCACTTGCATATACTGACGTAAATGATGAGTAATAATTTCTTACCTTGTTCTAGTAACCGTGAGAATTCCTTCAACACTGACGTTGTTCACGCCCGTCTCTACGTATAGCAAGTAACAACTGACGTTGAACGCGATGACTGACGTCAGACTTGGAGAAATTCTCATGCATCTCGTCATAAGGATACAGTTTCCTTACGTGCGCAAACCTTATGAATTTATTAATGAAATTTATTGTTGCAAATTGGTCTAGATAGATAAAACAGAATAGGATAGAATATAATAGACTTTTATTTTGCAAATATGATCATTACACTATACCATATTTTACCATTAGGCAAGTAACCTTAGGCAGGTAACATTTATATTAAAAACTAAAAGTTGAACCATACACTTCTACAAGCAATGATATTATAAGTAAAAAAAAACTTTTTTACAAAAAATAAAACCGACTTCAAAAATAACACTAAACGGCGTAAAAAAACTATAAAAAAGGAAGTCTGTGGCTTTGGTACTTTTGTCTTATTCTTGATGGGCCACCGACTTCCGAATTTAGAGTTATTTTACGCCGTTTAGTGTTATGAACCGACTTAAAAAAAAGGAGGAGGTTCTCAATTCGGTTGTATGTTTTTTTTTTTTTTTTTTTTCTTTAGGGTTTGTTACCTCAGTACTCCGTCATTTATGAACCGATTTTTAAAATTCTCCTTTTATTTGATAGGGTATATGAACTGATTGGTCTCATTTGTATCAAAACTCATATCTGATGAGGGATCTTTGAGGAATTGAGGGAACTCCTCAAAAAATATAGGCACACATGCACCAACTTCAACATTTTTAGTAACAAATCAAGCATTTTCATTTAGAAAGTAACATTTGGTGAAGAAAAACTGATGAAGAAGACAGGCAACGGAACTCTTCAACGCATAACAGCAAATTATTCGCAATTGCTATACTCAGATATCTATGCTAAGCTTTTGTGTTTCCATAACAGAACATTACTCCTGTCTATTTTAAAAGGGGCCCGGCAGAGATGTGCAGATTAATGTTTAGAAAGAACTACTTTTGCAATTGTTAGCCGATTTCAATAATTCTTTCAAGTTTTGAAAGACTTTTTACATACAAAGAAACTAAAAATTACAAAACAAAAACTTTTTTACAAAAAAAACAACCGACTTCTTAAAAAAACACTAACAGGTGAAAAATAACTCCAGTTTCGGGAGTCGGTGGCCAATGAACGAAACAAAACCACCAAAGCCACAGACTTCCGAAACTGGAGTTATTTTTCACCTGTTAGTGTTTTTTTTAAGAAGTCGGTTGTTTTTTTTGTAAAAAAGTTTTTTTTTGAAGTCGGTTTTATTTTTTGTAAAAAGTTTTTTATTTTTCCATTTTTAATTGTTCTCATACAAACATTTGCCATGAATTCATTTTATATTGTTAATTGTTAACAATATATGTCATTATAATAGGGTTATCCACCTAACCCTAATAAATGAAACTTAATATACCTAACTGTCGAAATCTAGGTATATTGAACACATCTGCCTACCCCTCTGAGCATACTGGCTTGATGATACGTCATGATGTTGTATAAACTAAACAATAAACATCCAAGCGATTCCAGCAATCACGATAGATTTGCCGTCTATTTTTGAAGAGTTCCGTTGTATAACTCCGAAGATCAGCACCAGATCTTCACCAAATTAAAATGGGACCACCTCAGGAGTCTATTCTTTCAAACAAAAAAAGAATTTTGAGAATCGGTCCACAAATGGCGGGGAAATCAGGTAACATACATAAAAAAAAAGATACATACACACGAACATAGAACCTCCTCTTTTTTTTTTGGAGTCGGTTAAAAAGGTGTAGATAGGTAATAAGCGCTTAGCAAGCGGCTCGTTAAAATGTGGCTAATTAGCACTTGACCTCAGTGCCGCATCGCGCCGTCAATGGACGCGTACGTGCGTTAGTGTGCCGTTTTAGAAGATCGAATGTAGTTTAGGTAACTTATCTCCACCTTTTTACTTATAATATCATTGTCTACAAGTCATTACAAACTGAATTTATTTTGTTCTTTTTTACAAGAGAAGTTGATTAGAAGATAATGTGACAGTTCCCTTTATGTTCATTTCCATTAACTTTAGCGTGAAAACTTTACAGAAATAACCTAAATCGTATTAAATATAAGGTGATAAACAACAAAGAACTTAAAAGTTATTGACCTCATTGGTGACCTACCGTTGTGCGATATCTATGTACGAAAAAGAATATGGCCGTTCCTATTAAAGTTTTTCAACTAAAAGAACTCGACATGCTTCTTTTGCCGAATTTTTTTTAATGATCATCATTACAGTTTTTGTTAAATCCACGTGCGGACGTAAACCAGTCGGTATACGGGGTCAATGCCAAGCAATTTGCAAAGACACGTGGGTTGTGTGAAGACCCCGCATTCGTGATAACAAATAATGTGACTGTTTTTGCAATAAATCGTCTTTATAGGGTAATTCGTAAGTTACTAAAACGACTTCACGAGTATACACAAAAAAGTCAATACAAAATATCATACAATTACATGTAAATAAATAAATCAGCATTATTTTCCTAACTTTGGTGCCTACATTGAGTCGAAAGCTCAAACTGCGGCTATCTTGTAACATGCAATGCTTTGGCAATATTCGTTTGTTATTTTATTCTATTTTCGGTGTATTTATTTAATTCTCTATAGTTCCTGGACCAGCGTGCTATGCTGGCGCTTTTGCTGCGGCTGCTGAGAACCTCCAGTGGCATAAATATGAGGTATTAACCATGCAGGAACTATGTTTTCAAGCCGTTTGGGGTTCTATCATTTTTATACATAGTTCAACTACTTGTTGACGTATTCTGCTGGTCCTTAACAAAAAATATTTCAAGCATCATAATAAAATTTAATTTATAACTTAGGTGATATAAACATTATAAAATGCATATGTGTTTCTATACTCGTAGATAACGAATTGATCATACAACTTGAGCCTCTATGTGTCAAGGAAAATGAGTTGATAAAATATTATTGAGGAAAAACAACGCAGAATTTAAACGATTAAAAACGAATAATAGTGACCAGATAAATCGGATGATTTGCGGAAAATGTGCAGGCAATTATACAAAACTATGCAGTAACTTACTTACCTATTCAAAACAGATTTTCCTACAGATTACTACCCATTAGAATCGATAACTTTAAGTGCTATATTGCTGATTTTCCTACAAGTTCATATTGTTACTGAGGAAAACTGGTAAATAAAATTATTAGGTTTATCGGCGGAGTCACATAAGGAAATAAATCCTAAACACATTTACATAAACTCACCCCATCACCCCAAGGGTAGGCAACAGCTAATGCCGGTGATTCAGTAAAAGTCACCTCAAAAACTTGAGTGAAGTGAATTGTCAATCCCTGGCTTTGCTGAGGAATGACAGTGCAAATCAACTTCACTTCACCTGCATTTGGACGCGGTGATTTCAACAGAATTGCGCGCCAAAACACCAACTGCTACGTTCCTCACATACTCTTTTGGCCACGTTTACGGTAATAAATCTGAAGGCCAACTCTCGGAATTAAAACTGTTCAAATCTGGTCGCAATCTCATCTGAGCTATAATCAATGTATTTTTTTTTTTCTAAAAATGTATTCATATTAAGTATATTCATATTAAGTAAACACATTAGGCATAGATTTTTTTTAAATAAATGGATTGTGTTGGATAGTTAAAGAACGAGAAAATAAACTACATTTTAGTTGCAGAAAATTCACAGCATACTATCACTATTTTTAACCGACTTCAAAAAAAGGAGGAGGTTCTCAATTCGACGGTATGTTTTTTTTTTTTTTTTTTGTGTGTTTGTTACGCGATTTCTCCCTCATTTGTGAACCGATTCTCAAAATTCTTTTTTTATTTGAAAGAGTGTACTCCCGAGGTGGTCCCATTTTAATTTGGTGAAGATCTGGTGCTGATCTTCGGAGATATACAATGGAACTCTTCAAAAATAGACGGCAAATCTGTCGTGATTGCTGGAATCGCTTGGATATTTATTGTTTATACAACATCATGACGTATCATCACGCCTGAATGCTCTGAGGGGTACGCAGATGTGTACAATATACCTAGATTTCGACAGTTAGGTATGTTAAGTTTCATTTATTAGGGACAAGTGGATAACCCTATTACTATGACATACCTATGTATTGTTAACAAATAACAATATAAAAATAAATTCATGGCAAATATTTGTATGGGAACAACTAAAAATGGAAAAATAAAAATCTTTTTTGCAAAAAATAAAACCGACTTAAAAAAAACACTAACCAGTGTAAAATAACTCTAACTTCGGAAGTCGGTGGCCCATCATGAATAAGACAAAACCACCAAAGCCACAGACTTCCTAATTTAGAGTTATTTTACACTGGTTAGTGTTTTTTTTAAGTCGGTTTTATTTTTTGCAAAAAAGATTTTTTACGAAATCAAGACATATCACTTACTTACCTAACCTAACCTGTGTTACTTCTGTAACACAGGTTTTTTACCTAGCTCAGAAGTCAGGGACTTCATAGGATTTGTGTAAAAGTTTGTGAATAAAAATTATTCTATTCTATTCTATTCTATTCTATTCTACTCTATCACGGTGTACAAAAACCAACAAAAACATATTCCAAACAAACTACCTACCTTTTAAAATTTTTACTCGTAATATACAAAACACTATTTTTATAAGTTTGTATTATGTAAATCAAAAAGATTGCCCCTTGGTAACACAAACACGCCGGTTGCGGGTCCTGCGCACCTGAATTTTCTGCACAACATCGCCAGTAAGTTCAGTGTATGACCTGAATTATGCTTTAGAGAAAGAGCTCCGATTAGACAGTTAATTAAAATAGTTTGTATGTGCTAAGTTTATGAATATGACTAAGGTGTGGTTTTCCAAATTAATTAACAATAGAAGGAAATACTTTTATTATTATATGTATAGCAAACAAGCATTGTGGTTTTATTAATATATTGCAGTATAATATTACAACAAAAGATAATTAATTATGTCAATATTATAATTGGAAAATACTATTATTATCCAACTTGTGGTTTCCAAAAAAATAAATTGCATGTTTATGAACGAATGAATCGTTTCTCTACAAAAAAATGCATTTTGTTTTAATATGCGTTTCTATTGGACCTGGTAAATTATTATTCGAATTTACAGGGTGAGGTAAATTACTATTCGTACAAATTGCGGGACGTGATGAAATCATTTTATGTATAAAATTCTCGTGTGTGTTTGTAACAAAATTTCTCCAACACGGCTTGACCGTTCCTTTGAAATTCTTTGTGTATATTCATTAGATCAGAGAATAGGACATAATCTAATTAAAACCCATAAATTGATCCTAAGGCAGAACGAAATTTACCGAAACAGTTAGTTTACAACAATAAAAAAAAATATTTCCGAAATAAGAAAATTTACTGGAAAAAAAATAATGTAAGTAGGCCATGCTTCATACTTATAATATTCTGAGAAGAAAGTATTACACGAACAATACAAGATAGGTACAATCTTCAATCGAGCATGGTAGACAATATAATACGATTTCGATATTTCTCTCAGTTACTAAGTGAATAATGACTACTTGCTTACATAATAAGCACATTTTGCCTTTATATTATTGTTGTGTTTTAAAACTATGATGAAACAGAAGGTTTTCTCTCTAAATAACAATGACGATTGGTTCGTCATTCGTATTTACCGATCAAATACAAATACCGCACATCACACACATACACCACAGCTGCACATCACATCACATCACATCACATCACACTTCAATAAAAACAACTCATACCACCCATCTCATTCACTACATCACACACTCACACAAACACACACTCGCACATACCACGTAATTATTAATTTTGTAATAATATTGTAGTATTAAAATAAATAAATAACAACTGAAAAAATTGTATTAGTGTATTGAAACTTTTGTAAGGGACAGGGACTGCTAATCAATACAGATTATTCTATAGCCTAGCTAGGAAAACAGAACTTCACCCACCAGATTGCAACTGATATTGTACAAACATCATATTTATGTATAACTTTGTGTACTACAATCTCCTTTTTAACCCCCGACGCAAAAAGAGGGGTGTTATAAGTTTCACCGCTATGTGTGTGTCTGTCTGTCTGTCTGTCTGTCTGTCTGTCTTTCTGTGGCACCGTAGCGCCCAAACGGGTGAACTGATTTAGATGCGGTTTTTTTTAATGAAATTAAATTTATTATTATTATTATTGTGTTTTCAATCTGTCTAGCCTTTTGTCAACTATGAAAACGATCCCTTACCAGCAGGACTATAACGTATCTCCATAGTGCGGATCACTGGGAAAAGTGTTCAAAGATTAACTGTCAAACAGCTAGTTTAGTATTTGACTATCATATATATATATTGACGGGTAGTATCCTAGGTCCCACATTGTTCCTAGTTTATATTAACGAACTCACATTACTTAAAATTGAAAACTGCAAAATGATCTCATATGCAGATGATACTACCCTGACATTCCATGGTGAAAGTTGGAGTGAAACCTTCCAAAAGGCACAAATTGGTTTTAACATTGTGACAAAATGGCTAGCTCAAAATTTTCTGTCCCTTAATACCGAAAAGACTAAATACATCTCATTCTCAATCCGCAGCTCTAGTGAGCCGCTACAATCAGAACATCGTATAACTTCTCATAGCTGCCTTCATGAATCTATTAATTGTACTTGTCCCTCATTATCTGCCGTTGAATCTATTAAATATTTAGGAGTAATATTTGACAAAAACCTTAACTTTAAAAATCAAATTATTAATCTCTCAAACAGGATTAGAAAGCTCATCTATGTATTTAAACAAATAAGAAACTCAGCCAACGCTAAAATAATGAAAATGATTTATTGTTCCTTGTGTCAAGCGGTTATGACCTATTGTATTTCTTGTTGGGGTGGCTACGCTAAGTCACATAGTTTAATTGCTGAAAGAGCGCAAAGAGCCTTATTAAAGGTAAGCTACTTCAAGCCCAGGTATTATTCTACCACTGAGCTTTACAGGGAATGTGAGGTACTATCTGTACGTAAACTGTTTGTGCTATCTTTGATCATGAAACAGCATTCCTGTTTAAAGCTATGTGCTCGGACTGGTGAAGAAATGACAAGGAGCAGGCGTTTCAATTTACTGAAATCTCTACCCTGTAGAACTAGTTTTGCTCAAAAGTTCAACTTATTTCTAGGACCTAGACTGTTCAACATTGCAAATAAACAGTTACAAATTTCATCTATGACTAAAAAAGAGTGCAAACAGAATGTAATCAGATGGCTGCTATCGCTAACTTATGATGAAACGGAAAAACTGTTTATCGTTCCTGGGTAAAAACAATTAGTTCTCCATGCAAAAATATTTCCTTTCTGTATTCATTAGTTTTCACATGACATATTCATGAATTCACACACACACACACACACACACACACACACACACACACACACAACCACACACACAAATACACACACTTACACGCACACACACACACACACACACACACACACAAATACTCACTCACACGCACACACACCGAAATAGTGGGTAATCCTTTCGCCGTTTCCTTTTTTTATTTTTAATAACCTTAAGTCTAGTTTTTGCACCTAAGCAGTATTTTACTCCTATGCTTAGTTTAATACTTTTTAAAATTAAAACATAATAATTACACCTAGTACTTTATGATAATAATTAAACCATTTAATCATTTCAAATTACTAAAGTACCTACTTATTTACAATTAAATATCATAATCTGCATAAACTTACTGTCGTCTCATCTGTTGTAAGTATTTCTACAAATTAGGCACAAAAACATTAGAAATACTGAGGGTGGGCGCTGATACCTATAATTACAAGATATTAAGTTATCTTAGCTTAGGTATTGGCTGCAACTCTAACATAAAACTGTATTTACCTTATGGCTAATTTTACATTTTATTTTACTGTAAACTGTATTTTTTACTTGAGGGTGCAAATAAACTATTTTTTTTTTTTTTTTTTATTTATCATCAGTTTGTATTTAGAATCACGTTATGCGCAATTACAGAGATGTAACGAAGCGCACCGTACCCTGTCTGAAAGCTACCGCAACTTGAGGTTAACTTAAAGTGCAATACCATGTTTTTCAAATTTAGCACCTAGTTCCTTACTAACCTACCTACTTATTGAGCTCTTCACTCTAAACATTATTATTGTCTAATGACTCAATTGATGAATTTGTTTTGTTGTGTGTTTGTGTAAAGATTATTACTATTATTATTATTTCCATTTATTTTTGTACATACATATACATTATTTTTTTAAATATTGATACAAAAAAGGTATAAAAACATTTAAAAATATAAAAAAATAGTAGACCACCGATGGCGGGAACAGGGTCCGAGCTACCGGTGGTTAGGGTCTCAGAGACAGGAACCTCCTATTATTATTAATATAATCTTCTTTTTTAAATCTTAAATACCTAGTTTTTATTGAAGGCAATAGACTATTTTTATGTATTTTTCAGTTGAATTACCCGGAGCTACAATCTAACTAATAGACCCTAAAATTCACCTATCGCTGACAATACAAACCCTAATAATTGCTTCACAATAAGTCTCCCCATATATCTTCTAATTCAAACAAAACCAGTCAACTGCCGACACAATATCCCAATCAGTGGTTTAGCAAACGCGAACAAGTCACTATCAGCTGTTGTGTGATTTGTGTTAATATTCAAAGTGCGAATGTGTAGAATTTACACACCATTAACGCGACCCCGCCAACTGGATCGGAACTGAATTTAGGGCCCTTCTCGCATGTTGCTAGTCAACAAAAACTGAATTGAAATTATCGACTATTGTAACAAAAGGATAAGACCCCGCTCACACATTGTCAATAGGTAGGTCGGCCAAGTTTTTTCTCGATTTTTTAGGGTCGGCTCCCAGCCTAACCAGACTCGTCTAAATATAAGTGTTTTAAATGAAGCATTCGGAGGGTGTAATGTTCTTCAACACCTATAAAAAGGGGAAGATCCTCCAACCAGACGAGCGTTGTGCCTGGTGTCTACTACTGCCCAAAGATTGTTGTCTTGTAATACTACAGTAATACGTCGACAACGTTCAATCGCGCGGATAAAATTGATATAAAAAAATGAGCAAAAAAAAACGTTTTAGTTAGATTGTGGTGAGATAAATGACACTACAAAGCGACTCCTTACTTGACCTCCATATCCCAGTTACTGGGTAACACAATACCTCTTGATTAAACTGATTGGTCTATACCAATCAGTTTAATCAAGAGGTATTGTGTTACGAAAAAGCCTATGCTTTCGGGCTTCTCACTACCCAGAATTCTTCGAATCTTGCGTGCCCCGTCCGGTGAACCTTTCAGGAACTGATGCACGCTGCCGCTGGTGACGGCCCCAAACAAAAATAAGTAGTGGACTTCTGAACCAACCTCATTTAGATTGCCATCGACACCCTAAGAAGAAGAATATTCGATGTTCAAACACTAAATTAAAAGCAAATCCGCAATCAAGTGAACGATTAGTATTTTATTTACTAATGATAGCACGATGTGAGAAGAGCCTTACGTTAACGGGGTAGTATGTTTTGGATGTCGTTAGTTTTTTTTTTGCGTCAGTTGGAAATTTGGTATAACATTGCAAAGATTTTTGCGAGCTTGGTTATGAGTACAGTCGTGCATAGGAGTTTTATTTCCAACCTATTCATTGAGCTGACGCTGCCATTTTTATTTCTGTTCGTTAACGTCTAGTGACAAAAACGGGACTTCGAAGTACAGATAAAATATATATACGCACTTATTTATTTTCTTTGATTGTCACGGTTGAAAACACAACAACAAACAACAAAAACAAACAACAACAAAACAACAACAACAACAAACAAACAACAACAACAAACAAAACATACAACTTATAACAATAGAATAACACAAATAAACAATAATATAATGACGTAAGGTATCCCTTACTACAATGTAATAACACAAAGACGAAAAAAAAAGAAAAAATAAAAATGACACATTAATTCCTCACAGAGAACTTTTTTACATATTATGCTATTCCGCCTCAAACAGATCATTCGTAGAATTAGACATAGATACATTTATGCTCACGCCTATTTCCCATAGGGATTGGCAGGAACTAAAAGCACCATCTGCTACATTTCTAACATACTTGTTTTGCTTCGTTTACATTCATACATGTTGTCATATGGGTGTATTTAATTAGAATCCAAGAGATTTGCTTAACAATTAATCAAAACAGAAATGTGTCGTATATCGAAACAAGCTTGACACAGAGTAACTATCTCGTTTGAATAGCTTCACTTTACCTAGTTTTCATTTCCATCTTGTAAACTGGATCCCTATGTTGGTCTAACGTTGAACCAAAGGCCGTGCGGGCTTGCATACGAGTAGCTCAATTTTTGGTTTATCTAAAATGTTCTTTTTATTTTGTCAATGTAGCACTTTTCAAACTGATTCTTTACCTCCAGGATAACTAAGTTTTTTGAAGTGAGATAGACATTCATTTTGTTGTTTAGTGTGCATCTATGGAGGTTTACCAAGAAAATAAGGGTTTGAGGTATTCTTACGCGTCGTCAATTTTGTGTCAATGCAAGAAAAGAGCTTGTCAGATAGGCAAACGGACAATATTGAACGTAAAGTTTCCCTTTTTAACATTTTCCATTTTCTTTTTAACATTTTTTTTATTTTTTTTTTGAGTGCATGAAAGAAGTATTCCTGAACGATGTTCCGTTTGTACATGAACCTTGTTCTCTTTGCATTGAGGTAGCTTGATGTGCTGGCCTCTGTACTTTCCAACCTCTCTTATGTCTGGCGTATCCAGAGTAATTGACTTCAGTCGATTGGCTAATCCTTTCACCACGATCGCAAATTCAAGTTCTATTTTAATAAATTTTTGCTGTCGACACGCTCAGAAGAAGAATATTTTTTTTCTAAAGTATGAATCCCGTCAAAATAAGTTTAGTCGTTTCGTAGACTGGATCACTGTTGTTTTGACATAACAACCAGACACTTTTATTTATTTGTATTGATATGTATAGATGCCTTTTAATAGTATTTAGCTTTAATAGAAATATAAGGATATAAATAGTTATTATGTAATGAGAAGAAATACTGCGTTATAATATTATGTTGTTTGCGTACACAACGAGCTATAAAAATGCTCAGAGTTTCTCTGAAGGATGGAATTTGAAATACCAGACAGAGAAACAATGCTGTCGACATAGTTTAAAGCACTAACGAGCTGAAGTGGTTGTGATTCGGCCATATCTCGCGAAGATCCGACCACTGCTGGTGTAAACGTGTTTTTGAGTGGAGACCACGACCTGGCTAACGTAGTGTAGGACGCCGTCCGGTTAGGTGGGATGACGATCTGCCAAAGACTGCTGGCAAATGCTGAATGCGGCAAGGTGAAGACAGTGCGCCGTAGCGCTTATTAGGGGATGCCTAGGTAGCAGAGTGGCCAACTGTGAACTGATAATGATGATAATGGTTTATCACTGCCGAGTTTAAAAAATGTACATGGTGAATGAGACATAATAATAATAATAATGTTTATTTCCATCAAGGTAGGTACAAAAATTTCTTAATCTAATAACGATTTAAATCTTCCTTTAGTGGTTGTACGCTGTCACATAGGTTTATGGAGTTCCCTAACTCCTAAACTAAGTCAAGTTTGTTTTATAGGAGTTAGTGAACTTTTGACTTAGACATAACCTTGAAATTATGAAACTGAAACATAACAAAGATATAGCTTAAAAAATTTAAAAATCATCAAAGCACATACGGACTCCGTGAATTCAGTTCATGATCCTGCCCCCCCCCCCCCCCCAGCAATTAAATACTCCGTCCGCTTTCCCATATACATATTCCAGTCTTCCTGATATTATTTTTACTTTATACTATGTATAACTTATTACCAAACCAATGAAATTTTAAAGAAAAACTTATATATTTTAACATGACCAAAACGACGAGTATTTCAAAAATTGCTTGAATTAGTATTGTACAGAACTTGTATCAGTAACTATGGGTTTCTACCCTGCAGGCCTAGCCATATTACAAATTCTATTTCTATTCTATTACGACAGTAGAAAGAAAATGGCGTATATGGAATCAGCTGTTTGTCAACTGTCAAGTGTTAACGAGTCTGACTACTCGTTAACACTTGACAGTTGACAAACAGCTGATTCTATATTACGCCATTTTCTTTCTATTGTCGCCTTATCGATTACGATGATAGAAATAGAATTTGTAATACGGCTAGGCCTGCTGGATAGCCACGTAAACAGATGGGGTAGGCTATTTATTACCCAGGTCATACCTCGTAAATCCCCTTAACCGTATAGGTAAAAGAATTTTCAAGAATAAAATCTTACGTAACATTCACTTAGTGAGAAATAATGGATACTTAGCACGAATGTACGTCGCACAGTTGTTCCTGATTGTCCCCGAATTATTTATTTGTTTGTAATAGAAAATAATGGGCTTACCTTCCGGGTATAAATATGGCAAAGCCGTAGGGTTTTCTGTTTCAGAAGTAACAAAAATATAAACGTCACGGCTATTATCCGCGAAGAGTTAGGCAGAGGACCAGGTATTACTCCCGCATTACGCCAGTTATGTTTAAGTCCCATATAAGTAATAGGGGCGACCTTATTGCCATATTGCCATCAATCGGGCACAAATCCAGAACCCGGACTGTTATTGAGAAATTCCCGATGGAAAACTCAATAACACTTTGCGCGACCCGGGGATCGAACCCGGGACCTCATGCTCAGTAGCGCTTGCCTCCACTAGACCAAACATAAAGTTTACATAAATATCACGCATGTAAGCGAAGCGTGTAGGTAATACCTGAACGGTTAGTCAGAGATATCCGTATACCGATGATGCTGAAGTCCCATGTAATTGAGGGGCGAACCAACTGTCATCAATCGGGCACGAATTCAGACTTTGGGCTGCTACTGAGAAATTTCAGATATGAAAACTTAATACAACTTAACCCGATGTAGCGAAATCTGTTTCGCTACATCCGAACTAATACCCGACCGATATCCTACATCGCGGTATTGGAGTTGTCCGCGCACTTTGAACGTATACAGGTTCCCGACAACAATCGTCGGGCAGTAGTTAGCCCACCAGACACAACATCCGTCTGGTCGGAGGATCCTCCCTTTTCAATGGTGGATGAGGAACTTTACACCCTGTTCCTCATACCTCCAAACTGGTGACCCCGACTTGATAGGTCAGCGCAGCCTTCGTGCAGAGCTACGTTATCGTGACGTCATCCATCACTTCCCAAGCTGTCAAGCAGCGAGTCACACAGCCAGCCAGCATCCACGGCTTCAGCGTTAATCCGGACCAGATGCGCATATCTGGTCATCACCCACAGCCTCCTCAAGCAATTTTGGCACAGCACACTGCACTTTCGCCGGTCAGCAAGCAGAGACCCACTTCTCTCCTGGTCGACGCAGCAGCCAGCCACTCCACAACACTGCACCACTCCGACTCACTGGAGTACCTACTTCTCATACCTCCAAACCGAAAAATGAAAAGTAAAAGAACTATTGGGTATAATAAAAATGATCCACCACATACACACACATTGCTGTCAACGGGAAAAGAGCCCAAAAGACTGACGGCATTGCCACGTTGAATGGCAACGCAGATTTATTTATTTATTTAATACCTACTTCAAGTACAAAGATGTAGATAGGCGGTCTTAATGCCTTAGGCATATTAGGCAGATTCTTTGGCCTAAATAAAGGCCAGCCTTCTAGTCACGTGAAGAGTCGACCAACCGCTTGGCGTGTCCCGAAAATTAAAAGGGCAGATGGATCCCATGGCCCCAGTATTTCAACCCCAAACGACTCCCAATAAGGTTGTTATATTTTACCCTAACTGGGAATGAAACCCGGTACTTCATGCTCAGTAGTAGAACAACGAGGCAGCCAAGAAACTTTCATTTTATATTATAAACATTTTTAAAATGAGGAAAGTGGTATTCATCTTTTTCAGATGTACCTTAAGTAAAAACTGTCAAGGAAAAGCCTTTTTGAAATTCAAAACAAAGAAAAATAGTCCTGAAAAAAAGCAATATAAATTCTTAACTCCTTTACATTCCCGCCTAAGGATTTCATTATAAAAAGAAACAACAAAATTTCGCTTGAAACCTTTTGAGACTTGTTCCAAATCAAGTTTCATCTCATTACGATATCAAAGAGAGTCCAAAAAGATATTAATCTTTGAAGGGTAAAATGTATAAAGGAGAACATTACTACACGCAAATATTTTAAGGATAGTAGTGACAGTTTATTCTTTTGAAAGTTTAAAATATATATTCTAAATAAATCCACATTTTTTACACAACGCAATCCAGTCCCAAGCTAAGCAGAGCTCTATGTCTAAGATCCCGCTAAAGAACGACCTTTACCGAGCTGGTTAATGAATGAAACCTATTTTATGTTAAACTAGCAGACGTCCCTCGGTTCACCCGCGTAGGTCCCGTTCCCGTGGGAATACAGAAATAAAAAGTAGCCTGTGTGTTAATCCAGGGTGTCAGCTAACTCCATACCAAATTTTATTAAAATCCATTAAGTAGTTTTTACGTGAAAGAGTAACAAACATCCATCCATCCATCCATCCTCACAAACTTTCGCGTTTATAATATTTGTAGGATTTAATATGTCAACAAATATAATTATTGTATATGGGTTGTATATAAAATTTCAGTCCAGGATATAGTTTATTAAAAAAATTCACCGGTTTGGTTAATGGACAAATTCCATACCTACCAATTTTCGATTCGCCGGTCTGTCTGTCTGTCATCTGGCTTGACAGTAGTTTTGCATCTGCGTGTGACGAAACGCAAAAATATATATTGTCTTATCGGAACGACAAAATACATATAATATACACTATGGTTATGATATTACTAATTATTTAGCCATTTATGAGTTTGATATATTTTTTGTGATGTTTTGGTCTAAAGGTTCATACTTACGTCACTCGTACAAATGAAGAGAACGAAACGTCAATCATGACTTTCTATGAAAATATATTACCTAGCAATCGTTAATTTACTGTTTATCTTAAAATCATAATTCCGGATACGAAAACGAAATTCCTGAAGTGAAAATCTTGTAAAAAAAATAAGCAATTAATTTCTATGTTAATTTCATTTTGTTTCATGCATCTTTGCTAGCCTGCTTTTGGTCATGATCCTTTAATATAAAATAGGTTTCATCCATTAACCCGCTCGGTGAAGGTTGCTCTATAGTGGGATCCTATACTTTGTGTTATGGGTACTAAACAACTGATAAACATACTTATATATACTACACTGATAAATTACACCCAACCACAGAACAAATGATAGTGCTCATCAGACAAACATTTGTCCTGGGTAGGAATTAAACCCACTAGCTCCAGCATAGCAGTCAGGGTCACTAACTACTAGCAGGTCAGCATATTTTAAATAATAATTGTTATTTATTTTGAATAATATTTCTATAAAACGCTGCTCTAATAGAGATATTGGAAAACGTAATGTAGGACGTGTTCCGGCTACGTGGGATGACAACCTGCGAAAGACTGCTGGTAGATGCTGGAAGCGGCAAACTGAGGACTCGGTGCTTAAGCGCTCATTAGGGTAGGCCATTGTCCAGTAGTAGACTACCGTGGCTAATATTGTTAAACACTATTCAATCTTGACTAGATAATAATTAACGAAACTGTTGAATTTAGAATAGTGGACTATGTCTATGAACAAGATTCAATTTCGTTTGTTTTGCATTCCAACATTTTTACTTAATAATTTACACAGAGTAGAACTTCGAACCACATTCGGACACCATTTCTCTATATCACTCATAATGGGTTCCCTTGCGTTAAAAGTTTCATCGACATTCCCATATTCCCCAGTTTTACCTAACGTTCTTTTTACTCTAAACTTTATAATAATAATAATAAAAAATGTTTCAGAATTGCTTCCGAAATGTGTTAGTAAAAATGTTTTTAGCTTAGTGTTAGTAAAAGCATAATAAATTGAATATAATAAAACAGTGACTTCTCAGCAGCCTGTATTCTAGATTTGTGCCCGGTGAGTGGGAATAGGCTCGAGACTTATCACATAGAACTTAAACATAACTATGTCGGTATATTACAGATAGGTACACTTCTGACTAACCCTTCGAAGAATACAGTCGTGATGTCTTTTAATTGAATTGCCTACAGAATATGACAAACTATTTAGCTTAGTTTACTTGTGCAGTTAAAATGGTATGAAAAAATCTTCACTAATCGGACCAAGCACTGCGGCAACAGAAAATTAATGTAATTAGCAACTCTCCAGTTTTGAAACAAAGCCAAAACGTCGTCGGCACACGTTCCCTATAACATTATTGCTGAAAAGTTTTCTTGTGTGAAATTATTTCAACCATTTTCACAACAGTTCCCTATATTCTGCATCATTTGTGTATGAACTCGTTAGTCAAGTTCTTTGGCAACCTATTTAAATGGACGCAATTAACTCTTCTTCTTGTTTTTGTGTGGTTATTTAATAACCTGGGGCTCGAGTCTGATATTGCAATTGTGTCTCAATGATCGGTCAATGATCGATTTTTGACGTATAACGTCAAACTCATGACACATTTCCCATACAAAAACTGTCAAAGTTGTCAAATATTCGATCAATAACCGGACACGATTGCAATAGCAGACTCGAGCCCCTGGTGACAGAGATTTTATGGATCTGACACTTGGCTACACATGCCGTCAAGAAATATCTCTCATGGCATGCCGGTTTTAATACGATGTTTATCACCACCATTTTGGAAGCAAGTGATAGTAATTATCGCTTGCTTCCAAAATGGTGAAGAATACGCCAAAAGTGCCTTTCAACGGTCTATTTAAATTAATTGATTTGACTTTGACGTTTTTTGACATACATGAATCCAGAAAGTCTGTGCCTTGTTTGCGAACTTGAGACCTATTTAGCAGTCCACTGGTTATACCAATAGACTGTCACTGTTTATATAATTTCTTAACTTTTAAGTTATTTTATTTTGAGTAATTATTAAATTTGGCTGAGAATCAGTCATTTTTCGTTCGCTTCTTAACGTGGGTAACTTTTAACTTTTTTTTTTTTTTAATAATATTTTAACTTCGCATTTTTCTTTTTGTTGTTTGTATGCCTGCCATTTTAACTTATCGATAATGCTGTCACACACATGTTGCATTGATGCACTCATTTTTGCATCTTACCGTACTTTTAGGAATACCTAATACAATTATCTGAAATTAAAATGTTAATATAGAATATTAACATTTTAATTTCAGTTAATTGTATTATTGTATTATTATTTTAAAATTTTATTTCAATTTAATTTGTGTGCCTAAATTTTTTTATTATTTTGTTCTATGTCTCTTTCTTAGAAAAATCTTTTTCATGTAACTGCTGTCTGGCTGTGTACGCCTGTAAGTGACAAATTCACTAAAAAATATTTGTGTTATCCTTATTCTGTTGTGTCTCTAGTGAATAAGTCGTTGGTGTACCTTCAAATAAATAAATAAATAAATTTTTGAACGTCAAACACAACAAAGACAGTCCTCGAAAACGCCTCACTACTAAGTAGTAAAACAATGAACAATTTAGTCTTAAAATTACTTTTTTTTCTAAATTCAAGTTGTTCTAGTATACCAGACAGATGAATTTCTAAGCAGTACTTTTACTGCCTAGAAATTCATCTGTCTGGTAGTTTAAAGGCTAAATTGTTTTAATGAAGTCAGCATGATATCTTTTACGCTAACCCCAATACCAACTTTACTCAAAATAAATCAAGAGTTAATCTTTAATATATTCATTGCCATGGTTGATATGAATTGAAGAACAAAATCTTTTATCGCGAAAGTAGGGTTTGAAACTCATATGCATAATTAGATAGAATCTGATGAAATACCTTTGATATAGAAGTATAAACATGGGCATGATTCAACATCAAAACGAAACACGAAACAAAGGCAAGCGATAAATTAAGTAAAAAAACAGCCAAGTGTAAGTGGAACTCGAACAGTACGGGTTCTGTCTCATGTCGAACAAAAAAGACGTCGAAAAACATCAAGTTTCTTGTTTAAATGTACGCAATATGAGTAGCTTTGTAAGAATGGTAAAATATTGCGTTCTGGGGCTAGCATGGCCGGAGATATTCTATCCACGGGGAGAGGATAAAATACTAGGTATTCTCCTTTGTCAATTTTATCCACCCTCCGAGCATGGCGACATGGGTGGATAAACTATTCACTACCATTCACGGTGGATAAACCAGGGGAAACGCTGGTCTCCGAAATTATTGCCATTATGAGAAAACTTTTATGAAATTACATAATAATCGAAATGTCATCGTAAACCAAAGTACTTTCATCGTTTTATTACATCTGTACTGGATATTTAATTTTATTTTGTTTTGTTGTCAATTGGGATTGCTCCAATCGCATGTGTATTTTACGCTCGATTTTCTCCCGTTCCGACGACAACACTAAGCTCGAGTAAGCACGAGACATTTTTATTTTACAATTAATTATATTTTCTCCACTAGATTTACTTATACCCACCATCTAAAGACGAGGACAAATTGGGAAATTTGTCCTCGTCTTTGTTGTGTCAAAATATCTGTTATTTTTTATCTTTCACTAGTCGCCATGCTATAGGCGGGCGATGAGTATACACGTCTAATGTCAAAAAGTGATTAATTCTCTTTCCCCCTGTTGCCGTGCTTTGGCAGGTGGATAAAATAATTGTAACCCTTGTCAGTGGAAATAACCGGTTGACAAAAGTTTTATCCTCAGCCCATGCTAGCCCGGCTGTGACAAAATTTTAGTTTTTAGTCCCTCATCTAGGTAACAAGAAAATAAATGACACGTATTTTTTTTTTCAAATTGATGGAAAACTGCTTAGATTAAGCGCATTGAAGTTGAGGAGAGGGGGCTTGTAACGTCATTAGCTAGTATAAACTGTACTGACTCACTAGCCAAAACACGGTGATACTTCGGGTCAAAATGTCGCATTACGTCACTACGTTATGCGACATTTTGACCCGACGCATCGCCGTTATTTTTTGATAACGTAAAAAAAGAAAAAAATATGTGTCGAATATTTTCTTAAATTCTAGACGAGGGACTAAAAACTTAAATTTAGTAAAAATAGCCCATTGGCACTTTTGCGTAACTCTAAAAACAAACCAAACCAAAGACTACAAAACAAAGGTCTAATAATAGCATAGTAGGTACTGCCAGACTGTTTATTAGATAGATGGTTTGATTAAAACAGACGTACCTTCAAAAACCAATAAAAACAAAGGCAAAAAAATATGAAGATAGAATCGTGAGATAAAGTCAACAGTGGTGGAACAATGCAACAGGAATAGAAGCGAAGTTAATCATAATAATAATAAGAAATCTTTATTTAAAAATTCAATGGGTAAATACATTGTTAGTTTTCAAAATACATGATGTATCATTATGCATCATTTATGTATTAAGTATATTGATAATTGTTACTCATCTGTCACTTGTCCCCAAAGGTGCATTTGAAAATCAGCGTCAGGACTCGGGCAGCATCTCAGCATCTGTCTGGCATTACCGTTGAAATGAAACTTTTGGCACAGCCGTGAGACATTTATTTATTAAAAACTTTTTGCACTAGTAAAAGACACTGTACAAAGGCGGACTCAATGCCTTAGGCATTTTCTACAAGTCTACCTTAATACTTCTATTAGCACTACTTTCTCTAGTGCTAACATAATACACGTAGCGCGAGGACCCCGGGGTCCTCTCGGGGATAGAGTGATTAAGGTGATGCAGAGACAGAACATGGTAGGCGCAAGAAGATAACAAAAACTATAAAGACAAATCAACAATAATTTAAAATAAATACATAGATACGTACATATTATATAACATCCAAATACAAGCGATGTCAAGAGAAAAAAAAAGATATATTACTGTAGAAATACTAATCTGCTAACTTAAGTTCAAGATAAGTTTGCCAACTCCTTGTGAATGTGCTCACGTGCCATCACTTTAAACGTGAACAAACTGGTTGCCATCCTGATGTTCAGAGGTAGCGCATTCCAAAGAAAAACCGCCTGGACGAAGAATGAAGAGTGAATGAAACCAGAACGGTGAGAAGGACATCGTAGAAGACATTCCATTTTTGAGTGTCTTTTTTTGTGTTATTATTTACTTTGTGTAATTTATTTCATCACCACTGCTCTCAAAAACGGTGAAGAAAATCATCGTGAGAAAACCGGCATGTCCTAGAACCAAAAAGTTCGAAGACTTGTGACATCTACCAATTCGCACTGGGCCCGCGTGGTAGATTATAGCCCATACGCAAAATACGCGCTTTGACGTGGAGTTGCGGATACCAGCCCGGTATTTCTAATCTTTTTTTTAGTATAAAATACAACGCATCAAACAGATAAGGAAACGCGTACCCAATAACATAATTCAGCCAAAAAATTATTAAATTAAAAAAAATACAATTAAGGATTGTTTCCAATGATTTATGTATAGGGGTCACCACCGTCGCATTTTGGTTATCTCATTGGTTTTGGCAAACAAACCATTTGTCTTGCTATAATTGTCCGTCCGGAGATTAAATTCGTTAGATCCGAATAATTAAGGATACTGATTAATGGCGGCGGAGATATCAGGGTGTTCTATGAATTTTATTTCTTAACTTTGATTGAAACGGGAACATCCGCGAAATTTTACTGGCCTATTGGTATAATGGTTAGTGGTCCTGACTGCTATGCTAGAGGTCGTGGGTTCGATTCCCACCCAAAACAAATGTTTGTGTGATGGGCACGATCATTTGTGCTGTATCTGGGTGTAATTTATCTATAATACGTGTGTATTTAGAAATATGTAAGCATGTTTATCAGTTTTCTAATACTCATAGCACAAGCTCTACTTAGTTTGGGACTAGGTGGCGTTGTGTAAAATTTGTGGAATGTTGAACTAATTGTGTAGCCAGACTGGATCTGTTTACTTTTGTTTTAGAACTAATTGATCGAGTCTCTGCCCCACGTATTCACCTATCCCTAAGGGCCGTACCTCAAAATTGAGCGAATTAAGCTTTTATCAGATTCGAAAAGAATATTACAATCCAACTACAGACAATATAGCGCGTTCAAACAACAAACAAACAAACTCTTCAGCTCATTTTTTTTATTTCTATAGATTCATTAATAACAACAAAAGATTAATTAGCACCACTTTTCTAAAATATTCTATGTTTAAACTGCTCTTACATATTGAAAAGAATATTTACGTGTACCTAAATATAATTAACAAAACAACATATTTATATTTTTTTGTCCATATTTTGTGAATTCGAACCTTTCTTAAATTGTTATCTTTTTTTTGTGTAGACACATGTTGACCAATTTAACCAAGGGGTATCATGTTACCCAGTTACTGGGTTGTGGAGGTCAGACAGGCAGTCGCTCCATGTAAAACACTGGTATTCAGCTGCATCCGGTTAAACTGGAAGCCGACCCCAACATAGTTGGGAAAAGGCTAGGCAGATGATGATGATGACATGTTGAACAATTTGCACCATATAATATTATGTCGGCGTCAGCGATGGCTGAGCAATGAGCTGACACCGATGGGAGTTTCGTGGTACCGAGTTCATAACTTAGAATAATAATCTTCATTGCAGTAATAACCGAACTTAACAATCGTAATCACAAAACATAACTCAAATTGGTCACTGAAAGTTTCGTACTAGATGTGTGTCTTCGTTGGTGCCTCAAATCAACTTGAGCTCTCCCTAATTTCCACACACCAGCATGACTCTGTCCACGTGACATTACCAAAAACACATTCGCGCCATTACAAAATGACAAAATTAACGTCACACCTGGTCACCATAGACTCCGTACTAAGTTAACCAACTTCACAAATTATTATTATCGCTTTCCACGACATTTATATTTATATTATTTTTTCTCTTGATAGGCGTATTCAAGTATAAATAATATGTAGATTTTTTACAAACTTGAGTTTGTATTTACTTTTTTGGTATCACAAAAAAGCTCGTTGATTGATAACATAGAAAAATATTACGTATAAGTAATGTAAGTTATGATAGCTGCCTACTTAAAAAGTATTGGAAAACAAAAAATGAGGCGGCTGTTCAAAAACTGATCATTAATTTCAACTAGGTAAGTACCTACTGTAAGACCCATTCAACCTCTAAGGATTATTCAATAAGTTAATGGCATGTTATACGATAAAAACTAATATTCATAATTATTTAATCTAGAAGAAATATTAAATAGAGGACCGTTGATTGATGGTTGATTTTTAAGTAGGTAATAGACAAGTCATTAAATTTAGCAATAAATCCTATTTTAATATTACTACTGTTTACGAAGTTGTGTTGTGTTGTGTTGTGTGTTGTGTTTGTTGTTTTGTTTGTGAATTATGTGTGGTGTAACAATGAATGAAGATTGAGGAATGATGTGATAAAGCAACGTTGTGGTTTAAAAGAAGATGTAGTAACAAAAAGAACACCGGCGAACTCCCAAACAAATTTTTGTTGACATTTTTTTTTTGCGTCTGCCTATGAAAAATATCTAAAAGTATAGAGTTTAAATTTCTGAACAGTTTTTTCTTTGGTTATACTTTTATACGAAGTCAGGAATTAAAGATATTTAATTTTTAAGTTTTAGAGGTTAAGACTTTATAATAGGTAATGTCCGCTATAATCTTAGCACAACCTATCGTGTTTATTTTAACATTCGTATTCTGATGCAGACATGTATTTCCTAAGTATATTAATGCATTAGGTCAAGCCAATCATTTTAAGCAACTTGACTAAGATTTATATTACATGGCAACATTAAAAGTATAGCTAATCCAAAAGCCATGATGTCAAGCCAGAAAGAAAAGAACACAAAGCTATGATTATTTATTTCATCGATAATCTAGTCAATTAAGCTCTAAATTATGAAGATTTTTTTTCCAGACTTTGATATGCCTTATGATTGATTTGATAAAACTTAGTAAATTATTTCGTTGGTACCTATTACCGTGACATACGTAGACGCTTAATAATTTCATCAACAAAAACAATTCCCTCGCCGGTGTTCTTTAAAAGAGTATACTTAGATGGTTTGGTCACGTTGAAAGTATGGATGAAAGGCGACTAACGAAAGGTATTTACAAGGCAGATGTAAGTGGGAACACCGGGAGGGGACGCCCTAGAAGGACATACATAGACCTTATTGGTGAGGTTCTTCAGAAAGGTCAGGTGCGTAGTACTCGCAACCGGCGTGTGTGTATGACAACATGTATGAATGTAAACGAAGCAAAAGAAGTATGTAAGAATCGTAGCATATGGCGCTCTGTAGTTTCTGCCTACCCCCATGGGAAAAAGGCGTGAGTTTATGTATGTATGTATGTAATTATGTAGTATAAACAATATTGCATAACGGCTTCATTATCACATGTGAAGGGTATTACAAAGTTTGCTTTTCACTTATTAACATAACAATGATTTCAATTACAAATTATTTTACATACAGTGCTAATAACATATTTATTACAAACACTATTTATTAAACAGATTTCATTTATTGGCACTCTGTATTAAATTGCATATATTTTGATTCTGCCAAATGTTCAAAGCGTGAACTCATTAAATTGTTAATGAGTTCATGCATTTATGGGTACCCAGCTGATTGTATACCTTCATCAGTTCAGTGGGTAGGCAATAAAACAGTAATTGGTTACGATAAAGATTAAAATGAATGAACATGCCTGTGAATTTTTAAATTGGTCATTATTCTTTAGCAGCCAAAATCATGTTACGGTCGATTACATGTCACTGCTGGTAACACTTTGACCTTAAGTCGACCCAGCTAGGCCTGGCCTTGAACTTGGTTCGAGTTTCAATAGAATATGTGGTCAGGTTTTATTGGTTTTGTAAGCACTATGGTGGTGGTGCGGTAATAACCATACCAACATAAAAATTACAAAATGCGAAAAAAAATATTGTTCTTCCTACTTTTTATTTTAGTTCGATTTTGTAATATAATTATGATTGTAGATAGTTAGTTTTAGTTTTAGCTTATTATTAACTAGCGGACGTTAAGTGGTTTTACTCGCGTATTTCTGGGATAAAATTAGCCTATATATGTCACCCGTGGATAGTGTAGCTTCCCAAAGGTGAAAGGATTTTTCAAATCGGTCAAATAGTTTTAAGTTTATTCGTAACATAGAAAAATACAAATATTTCCTTTGTATAATATTACTTCAGGTATATAAATTAATGATCAAAACATAGACCATTTAAATATTTCTGGATACCACTTTTGAATCGGTTTTCTCTTTTTTCGTATTGATTTGTTCCACTGTGCGTTGAACGACTTCACTTCGACTTCATGTTCAATAACATGTTTTTAGAATGTTAGTTAAGTTTTAAGTTATGCAATTTACTTAGTAAATTTAATAACTAATAAGTATAATTTATATTTGGAATGTTAAATAGCTTCTTTATCGCATTAGGTTAGCCTGTTTAGATAGATGTAAGTAAGGTTTATAATAAATAAATAAAACAAACAACAAAAGATTTCTTAAGTAACGAGTAGACACAATAAGTTCGATGACATTTGAGTTCACGTTTTTGATGAACCAACCAAAAAGATTTTAAAATAAAACAAATGACATGCTCTAAGCATGATTCACACCTTTGGCGACATAAAAGTATTTTTACCTTTACAAGGCCTTGCCAATAGTAGACTAGCATTTACACTTTAGGACATACCTACTTACACGGCAACCGCAGAATGCGGAACACGGTAAGCGAGGTGATAAAATACACATGATTAGTCAGTAAAATACGAGCTAATTATAGTTAAATAAATTACTTGTAAAATTTGTCATATTGCTGGCTGACTCATTAGTTTTAGAAACGATTACACTATTGTTTGACAGGCAAATTTTGATAGTATGTTGTTTCCAGTGTAATTCAGTTCAAATTACCCCGTGAGTGAAATGAAGGCCAATCGGGTTGGAATTCCATATTAAATGCTGAGCATTGGCAGTTTCCTTACAAAAGTTTTAAAATAGTGACTTTTACTAAATCGACCGGCTGTTTCTGGTTTTTGTTTTCGCTTCGTAACAAAGACGCAATTCATAGCTTTCTATCCTATTATATATGTTATCTGTAAGGCCCGATAATCACTCACAATTTTTTGTCGTCAAACTCCACGGTACGGTAACTGCGCCGTAACACAGTATAAACATTAATACAGTAGAACGGCGCCTTTGATCTCTGGAAAAATGCCAACAACGTCTACGCGCGTTAGCCCTGAATAATATCTCCCGTACTACGAACATAGTTTTATTCGCAGTGCGGGAGCGGCTTTCCCGCGTCTCGCCTCTCACACCCCGCACGATTGCCCTGTCTAGACAGCTTCGTCGGACGACTGCAGGTTTTAAGACTGTGAACACAATCCACTCGGAACAATTGAACTCGGAAGACGGTGTGTACTGACGGTCAAGAAACCGTAGATTTTAACGGCGAAAAAACATATTGTGTGAACAACAGGCCTAAGTGATCCGCCCATTGTAAAAGGAGTGTAGTAAGTTAGTGTTTCAGTTTAAATGTTTGCATGGTTTACAATACCTAAAGAGTACTATACAATACCTATTCTGTTAATGATACCTAACACGTTGACTGCCAACTACCAGACACAATAGAAATTTAATTGTTCGCGGTCAACGTGTGACCGACGTAGCGTTCAATGACTTAAGTCATCAATATTATCGTTTTGCCCTCATCCCATGTTATTTTATTCATTAAACCCCAAACGGACGCTGCCGTTTGCGCTGTCATTGTTTTCCTATTGTGTCTCTAATTGATACTATTGAAAGGTTAAGGCGATGCAGCATTTTTTATTTTACTATGCATCTACAACAAAAGAAATGTTTGTATCGTACCTACCTAAGTCACACAAATAAAATACATAATATGAGGAATGATCACGCAAAACCCGTATTATGAGATAACATTTGAAGACAGTATAATATTTGAAAATATACGGTTCTTTACCTCTATAAACATGGAATGTACGATAGTCAAACAATGAGAGCGAGCCCATAGCCCGCATTTGCTCTCACTAACCACATTAAGGATATTATCCAACCGAATTTGAATCATACAACATTCTCGAGACTTGAATTATGTTATACTAGCAGACGTCCCGCGGTTTAACCCACGTAGGTCCAGTTCCCGTGGGAATACATGCATAAAAAGTAGCCTATGTGTTAATCCAAGGTCCAGCTAACTCCATACCAAATTTTATTAAAACCCATTTAGTAGTTTCTACGTGAAAGAGTAACAAACATTCATCCATCCATACATCAATCTATCCATACTCACAAACTTTCGGGTTTATAATATTAGTAGGAAGTAATAATAATAAATAAATAATAATAATAATATTTTTAAAATAATATCATTTTTTTTAAAGTATGTTACTGTGTACAAAGTAGGCACAATAGTTAAATAATCAAAATGAGTCATATGTCACTCATGGGACAGGGAAGTTGTTTGTTCTGAATATTCATTCTATACAATATGTGATACTGATATATAGTTCTTGCTTCATGCATTTGAACCTATTGCAAAACTCAAAATCAGCCCTTTATATGTTCGCTAGGACGCAATCCTTTTCTCTATGAGAAGGAATATCCTGTAATCTACCACGACAGCCCAGTGCGGTTTGGAAGATGTCATTGTTTTAATTCAAACAATAGTTTTTTGGTTTATTTGTGTGCCTGAGCCTAGTTCCCAATGTATTTCTTTCTTTCGATAAGATATTTGTACTTAAAAATTGAAAATAGCCGTATCGACGTAATGTTTCTATATACCTATATGTATGTATATATACATATATTCTATATTCTGCAACTTTAGAACACAAGGCCATCTAGTCCCAAGCTCAGAAGAGCTTGTGTTATGGGTACTAAACGACTGATAAACATACTTATATATTACTGAATATATACATATTATAGATAAATTACACCCAGACACAAAAAAATTATCGTGCTCATCACACAAACATTTGTCCTGGGTGGGAATCGAACCCACGACCTGCGGCATAGCAATTAGTCACTAACTACTAGACCAACAGGCCAATTAACACGCCAGTTTACACCAAGCATGCAAGAGTAACGAAGTTATCGATATCTCCTTCACTCTGTATACAGCCGCAAATCTCTTGATTAGCACTCACTTGAACAAATTTATACTGAACTTGGCAATACTCTTCACAAAGTGTTAATATTTTTCTTAGAAATCCAACCACTCCAAAATTTTCTGAAAAGACACCTTCATCGGTTTATTGCTAACATTTAATAATAAAAGAGAAATCTTTCAAGTGGTAATCGAGCCTTCGTTTCAATAATATAATTGGAATTAACTGAAGAAACGTTTGTTCCGCGTATTTTCTGGCTAAAAGATTTAAAAGACTTTTGTCTTCTATATCTTTTACCTTTTTATTTGTACCTTACTTATATCTTTTTGTACTCATTGTGACGGTTTTACTTCATTCATTAGAACATTTGATTTGACTGGCTTTATTTAAGGAGTTTCGTTTTCCGGGTGCTCATTGTCTAAATCTTGTATCATTAGCGTATTTTGTTACACTCTCTACCACTCAAACGTTCGGGTAACTAGAGCGACCCAAAAAAATACACCGTAAAACGTTAGGGTAACTAAAGCGACCCAACTGATTTGTACTAAAAAAACACGAAATCATCAATGAAACTTTTCAAAGAGCTTCACAGGCCTGCTACTAGATGGCTCTATATTAAATAACGCGTCTACGGTGTATAGAATATCATTTCGAGTGACGGCAAGTATTGAACAAAAAATTGTTTACAAGTGGTGTGTCAAGTGTTTTAAGTGTTTGTGAGATCCGCTTTTTTAATGAAAGATAACTTTTAATTTATTAAACCAATGTGTAAGTGTTACATATTTAAAAGAATGCTGTAAGTTTATTATTTCAGATTATCTACATATTTTAAGCATCCACATTCTAATAAGATGTACGAACTTAGGTTAAAGTCGACCGGCCAAAAATTTTCCAATAAGAATCGGTTTTTTGTCAAGTTTTTTTGTGATATTAAACATATTTCAGAAAAATACTTCCTATAATTCAAAAAACAGTCCATAATCAATATTTAAGTAGACTTAGGGGAAACAAATACGACGAAAATTATTACGATGACTCATTTCTATTGTTTACGGGCGGGTGACATGGCCGCCTGTAATTTGATACCGCGTTGATTGTTTTGGTTTAATGTGATACACTGTTTATTTTAAGTAATGATATGTGTTGGTGTCAAAAAAAAGCTTATTTAATCTAGTTTAATAATTAGTAAAAACATTGAGAAAGGTAAACAAAAAAGTTTCGTTAAAACTTGTCGAAAGAAATATTTTACTTAAATTTAACCCATTTTGTTAAGTTCATGTTTTTTTTTTATCAACTTTTAATTGATTGTTGTACTATAATTATTTCATATTTGAATTTCTTAATAATTCAGCTTTATGCTGGTATTTTTTACTTTGCTATAGCTGCAACAGTGTGCTAGAAAAACACATTTACATTGTTGCGGGCGGGTGACACGGCCGCCTGTAATTTGATGCCGTGTTGTTTGTTTTGGTTTAATGTGCTACACTGTTTATTGTAAGTAATGATATGTTGGTGTCAAAAAAAAGCTTATTTAATCTAGATTAATAATTAGTAAAAACATTGAGAAAAGTAAAAAAAAAAGTTTCGTTTTAACTCGTCAAAAAAAATATTTTACTTAAATTTAATTCGTTTTTTTAAGTTCATATTTTTTTTTTATGAACTTCTAATTAAGTGACGTACTTTAATTATTTCATATTTTAATTCCTTAATAATTCAGCTTTATACTGGTATTTTTTACTTTACTGTAGCTGCAATAGTTTGCTAGAAAATACATTTTTAATCATTAATGGCAGGGGGGGCCCGACGGGGGGCAAGACCTATCGCGGGCGCGGACGTTCTAGGTCATTTTAGGTATTTAGGTTGGACGTTTCAGTGGTTAGAGTAAATGGAATCCTTAAAATGTACACGTGCTTAATTATGTGTCACGTGTAATCATTATAATAATGATCTGCTGCACGATTCTGGTCAAATCACCCCGTGAAAATGCAAGTGAAGTGAGGGCGAATCGAGCTGTCATTCCATACTAACGCTAGGCACTGACAGTTCACTTCACTCAAGTTTTCACGACGTGACTTTTACTGAATCGACCGGCTGACGTGGTTTATTAGGGACTTATACTCCATCCGAGTAGGTAGTTAACTAAAGGTAAACAATCTTGACAAGTCTTTTTACATAAACGCTTATTAATTCAATACAACTAATGTTTAAACAAATTGCTTAATTGATCATGTAATAGTTTTTGTTGTATCTAAATTTGTTTTCAGCTGCATTTTATTTTTAAACTGTGTTATTAACTATTTATTATAAAATATAAGGTTTTTCAGAAAGGTCAGGTGCGTAGTACTCGCAACGCAACCGGCGTGTGTGTATGACAACATGTATAAATGTAAACGAAGCAAAAGAATTAGGTATGTACTCGTAAGAATCGTAGCATATGGCGCTCTGTAGTTTCTGCCTACCCCCATGGGTAAAAGGCGTGAGTCTATGTATGTATTTATTTATTATTTATTTATTTAATACTTCAAGCACACTAATGTACAATGTAGCAAAGTGTAGCGTGTGTGTGTGTGTAGCGTGTGTGTGTGTGTGTGTGTGTGTGTGTGTGTGTAGTGTGTGTGTATGTATATATGTTAGTAACTAAAAATACATGTCAAAATTGTTTACCTTTTCTTAACCACCTAATCGGATGGAGTATATCAGGATGTAGGATCTAGATTTATCGGAAAAAGGATATCAGGAACGTAACATTATAGATTATTTTGAATGTACCGTCGTCCTGTAGTTGAGTGCTTACATGTGGGTTGTTGGTATATATGCATATTGAAAGCAGCATCGCGATTCGCGTTTCATCATGTTGGGATATATGTTTAAAGGCCCTTTTAAGATTAATCGTTAATCGTTAATGAATCGTTTGTATAAATGATACGTTTCAAAATATAAGATCCTTACCACTATGAAGTAAGGTATACGAATATCAAATGAGACCCATCTTAAACATTCTCTTTTTACTTAGTTATAAGTGCATGCTGTGGTCTCCTATAACTGAAGGAGCACACTTAAATGAACAATAATTGTATCAGTGTCTTCTGTTTTATGTATATCTGTGTATCTTTTGTTGTAGATCCAAATAAACAAATAAATAAATAGTGTAGAGACGTAGTACGCGTCTTAAAATATAAAGAAAATGGGTTTGATCCATGACGACTCATAATTTATTTAGGCAAACACTGAAGGGTCAAAATGAACGATGTCCTTGATTTGTGTCACTTCTCTTTGATATTGTAATCTGGTAGGTTGAAGATTGTGTACAAATCAGAAAATCCCTCATAAATTATTTACGGTATCTTCGTCGTACGTATTTCTTTGTATTAATACGTTACGTAGGTACATACCTACTCCTCGTAACTATAAAGGTTTTGGCGAAACATGTGCCAACTGTCGCTTGAAGAGAATCGAATAATCTTAGGTCATGGACCTCACCTTTAGAGATGCCTCAAGGATAAACTGTATCAGCGACTAGTTGAGCTTAGACTGTAATTAATTTAAATACACACTTAATTTTCCACTAGTCCGATGTCAGGTCATTTTGAAATGTTTGAGATTGGTAATACTTCTACTTCATTATACAAAACCATGAAAAGTTAAGGCGTATGTGTATGTATGACACAACATGTATGAATGTAAACGAAGCAAAAGAAGTATGTAAGAATCGTAGCATATAGCGCTCTGTAGTTTCTGCCTACCCACATGGGAAAAAGGCTTGAGTTTATGTATGTATGTATGTATGAAAAGTTAAGCGCTTGATAAATAAATAAAGTAATAAATAAATGTAGTAATGTCAAAGAAGTGATGTTTGTTACTCTTTCACGCTCATTAAAGTTGCTTAAACATTAAAATAACTTAGAAGTAGGCTGTAATTTGTAAAGCTATTGCATAGTTTTTTTTTAATTAAATAAAATATTTATGACAAACTTATGATAAATATTTTTATTAAAACTACATACTACCTACACAAATTATTTATTTATTTATTTATCAACTATGGATGATTTACAGCTAATGCAAACAGAATAAAAGAATAGCATGTGAGACTGACAGCCAATTAAAAGTCATCACTTATAAAAAACAGGTTGGAAAGAAAGATAGTGTGAACACCACAACACAGTTAGCAAAAAAAAACAGTAAAGCTTAAACTAAATTTACATATGCAAAAAGTTTATTTCAAAATTAGGCATAAGATTTTCTGTCTAAGTTAACAGTCGTACGTCGGTTCTATCGAAGGTTAAAGTATGTTGCCGAGGTCGTTCTGTGGATTGTGATCTATTACAAGCCAGGACCTCACCGTGCCTCGAACAACGCCGTAAGTCGTTAGTTGCGGCTGTCATTACTATATCGTTGACAGTCCCACAACCCCGAGTGTCAACACGGGGTTATCCAGTAACAAGGTTGTGGAGGTCAAATAGGCAGTTTGTTATTTAGCTTAGTAGTTGAAGGCTAAGCAGATAATGTTATTTCAAAGGAGTTTCGAAAGTACAGACGCCAGCACATCAAGTTACCCCAATGTGTCAAAGAACACCGGCGAACTCCCAAACTAATTTTTGTTGACATTTTTTTTGAAAAAATTTTGCGTCTGCCTATGAAAAATTTCTAAAAGTATAGAGTTTAAATTTCTGAACAGTTTTTTCTTTGGTTATACTTTTATAGGAAGTCAGGAATTAAAGATATTTTATTTTTAAGTTGTAGAGGTTATGTCTATATAATAAGTTATGACCGCTATATTCTTAGCACAAACAATCGTGTTTATTTTAACATTTGCATTCTGATGCAGACATGTATTTCCTAAGTATATTAATGCATTATGTAAAGCCAATCATTTTAAGCAACTTGTCTAAGATTTATATTACATGGCAACATTAAAAGTATAGCTAATCCAAAAGCCATGAAGTCAAGTCAGAAAGAAAAAAACACAAAGCTATGATTATTTATTTCATCAATAATCTAGTCAATTAAGCTCTCAATTATGAAGACTTTTTTTCCAGACTCTGATAGGCCTTATGATTGATTTGATAAAACTTTGTAAATTATTTCGTTGGTATCTATTACGGTGACATACGTAGACGCTTAATAATTTCATCAACAATTCTCTCGCCGGTGTTCTTTCTTTGATCGTTTTTCAACTTTATGTTAAACAGCATAAGGTTCATTTTCAATTGGGAAAATTTGACACATTGGGGTAACTTGATGTGCTGGTGTCTGTACAAGTATGTAAAAGACACACGGGTCTATCAAAGCTTAAGCTTTGCTTGACGGGGCCGATCCCTGGATGGGTGACCATTCATTACATAATCAAGACACCTTCGGGCCTCGAAAAACACGTTTAATTGTAAGTCCCAGCTATCATTTGTAGATCTTTTACAGACTTAACGGGTAGTCAGAAAACCGAAAGTCTGACAACCAGTTTAACCAGTTATCGGTTAGTGTTACCCAATAACTGGGTTGTGGACGTCAGACAGGCAGTCGTTTTACGTCAGACACTGGAATACAGCTACATCCAGTTAAACTAGAAACCGACCCCAGCATATTTAGGAGAAGGGTAAGCAAATAGATAGTGTAATTTCGGTCACGTGACTACGATTAAAATAATATATATATGTTTATATTCAACGTGAATTACCTTTTAAAGCTCAACATATTGGCACACACGTTTTTGCATCATCCATTCATTTTAATCATTTATAAAACCCGATAATAGTTGCTTAAACAAGTTTTTATTCTAAACCGGGTGCCAATAAATAACAAATGGTAGGCGCCAAGTGAATAATTTGGACTAGAATTCATAATGTGTTTTGTCTGTCTGCATTTCTTTATTCTTTAGTTTTCATTTAGGTTTTAGTAACCAGTTATATTTGTTCTTTCTTTCTTTTGCTGTATTATGCAAAGTTATGGTAAGTAACTAAATCCTGTAACTAGCTAGTTTCTTAACTGTCGTTTCAGGTTCAACCACAACCAAGTAACTTTTTATTTTGAATTTGTGCAAGGTAAATGGCAAAAGGCTCGCTTCCTACCCTGTCCTGTTAGTAGTTATACCTCTGCCTAATCCTTCGGGGAAATAAAAAACAAAAAAAAACCGTATTCAATTTAATCCAGATCCTAAATATCTTTTTCTATAATAGAATACCTAACTACAGAAGTTATGTAATTTTTGGTAACGTATAATCCATAACTAGTTTTTATGAAGTAAATCTGTTTTCAATCGGCAAGTAAACATTACTTAAGTTAATGAATATTTAATCGGTACAATATTTATTTCGTTCTAAAAAAACCTCTCAAGACTCCAATCTCGAAACAAAATCAAAAATGCAAAGTGGTATTACATTTAAAGAAAATTGTCATTACCATATTATTCTACTTGAAGTCTGACTTTCTGACCTTGTACGTCGGTCGTCTAACGACATTCAGATCTACTTATCAAGTTACGCAATTAGTATTGGTAGTTGTGTCGAAAGGTCAATGGGTCGTTTGGACCAGGTAAACAAACTGTGACGAAGTTCTTTGGTCCAGTTAGTCATCTTGTATTTGTTTTGTGGTAGATTTGTGAAAGCGTTCAGTAAATTGTGGTGACGCAGCGTGACGTAAAAGCAGTGGTTTACGAGACTTTACAATGGAATTTGAATCTACGTCATTCTTTAAGGTATAGGTACTACTGCAAGAAAGTTTGTATGAATTAAGAGAAATCATCAGCTTATTTTTTATTTATATTGCGTCACGACTTCGTCATAAAATACGGTTTTTGAAGGAGTACCTACGCAGAGGTCGATTCAGTAAACATCGCTTGTTGGTCTAGTAGTTAGTGATCCTGACTGTTATGCCGGAGGTCGTGGGTTCGATTCCCACCCAGGACAAATGTTTGTGTGATGAGCTCGTCGATCATTTGTTCTGCGTCTGGGTGTTATTTATCTATAATATATGTATGTATTTAGAAATATATATTTTTTTTTATCAGCTGTTTAGTACCCAGAACACAAACTCTCAAGCATAACTTGGGACTAATTGGCGTTGTGTGAAAAATTGTGGAATATTTATTATATATTATTATTACGTATTATTTTGACGGTGTCATTTTTATAAAATAGCAACTGCAGTACACCTTTATTACGCCAGTTACCTATGTTCCAAGTCCTATGTAATGGGGGGTGAGCCCATTTCCATCAACAGGACACAAATCAACCTCAGGCGGCTACTGAGTTTCAGCTAGAATTACCACGAATAGTTTTACCCATCCTGAAATCGAGATTAGGCCAGTAATTATTTTAATACTTCCAGTCCTTGAAAAGATGACAATGATGACAGAATGTTTGAATGTGGGGTGACCCATTTACAACACGTTGAACAAGATTTGTTTTAAAAACACGTCACCTCCCTAACACAGCTGATAAGCTGCACGTGCAACCTTTGAAAACATAAATACCTGTGTAGGATTTGTATATAGAAAAAGATATCACATTTAAATATATAGATGAACGTAGACAGACAGCATTATAGGCTTGGCAACAACCTTACAGGTTGCGCAATATAAACAGGTTCGTTGCACAGAATCAATTAGCTCACGAAATGCTTTGAACTACGCAACGTGCGTATGAGCGGTCAAGATCTGAGTTCCGAAGCCTGGTGCAGATGATTCACCGGAACTAACACCGACTGTACCTACTTTGTTAAGTGTAGGTAGTGCAATTGCTCAAAGGCCCGGTGCCCACTGGCAATTGGCGCGACAAGGGTTTTTTTGAATGCAGATGATTTTGAATCCTATCTAACACTGTTAAGACTCACATTTTATTGATACCCCACAGCCTGCCTCGGCATCCATCGGCACGGTTTGGTTTTCCGAGATAAAATAAATTAATAAAATAAAATAACGAGTAGGAATGGACCTAACAATAAATTATTTTTACTAGCAATTAGAGTATTTGTTAACATTTTAAAGACTACTAAAAAATATGATGCTGTAATGACAGAATTGGAACTGTTTTTTCAAAGTTCTCGACACATAAATCCGATAATGGTACATACATATTAAGATCATTATAATACACTAATAATGTAACATCAAGGTGTCCTTAATTCAACATTGCCGCTTAACTGACGTATCCTAATGACAATTTCGACAATTCAGAGACAGCTAACAAGACGATAATATCCTTCTACATCGACAGATTGACGTGGAATAACGGAAGAAAAGGAAATAACAGATAATATTGCAACATAAATTGAGGAAAAACGAGAAATTGAATTAAGATTATACTGTACTGACGTATACCAAAGGCATCTTAGCATGTGAATGCCGAAAATAACCGCGTATTTTAGTCGTGAATCAGTTCTCTTACGCAAAATGTTGTAAGATTGTCGTCATCGAGACGATCTGAGGGCGGTAATTGTAACGGTTCAAAGCAGTCGACGTCATATATTGGAAGCTTGTATTTTTTGTGGATGGAGTAAGATGATGACGATAATACACAGTGTTATAAGTTTGTTGTTTTTTAACTAGGTACAGTTACAAAAAATACTAGAGGTAAGGAAACGGTTGATGGATGATGTGAAAAATTATTCGAGAATGAAGCAGGTAATCAGTTACATGACGGCAAATATAGAAGAAAAATATTATATTTATCGTGCCAATAACACATAAATTGGGATACGAGCAGGATGACGATGATGGTGTCATCATCTGCCTAGCCTTTTCCTAACACATAAATTGGGATACGAGCAGGATGACGATGATGGTGTCATCATCTGCCTAGCCTTTTCCTAACACATAAATTGGGATACGAGCAGGAATACCATGATAGTGTCATCTGCCTAGCCTTTTCCTAACACATAAATTGAGATACGAGCAGGATGACGATGATAGTGTCATCCTCCGCCTAGCCTTTTCCTAACACATAAATTGGGATACGAGCAGGAATACCATGATAGTGTCATCATCTGCCTAGCCTTTTCCTAACACATAAATTGGGACACGAGCAGGATGACGATGATGGTGTCATCATCTGCCTAGCCTTTTCCTAACACATAAATTGGGACCCAAGCAGGATGACGATGATGGTGTCATCATCTGCCTAGCCTTTTCCTAACACATAAATTGGGACACGAGCAGGATGACGATGATGGTGTCATCATCTGCCTAGCCTTTTCCTAACACATAAATTGGGATACGAGCAGGATGACGATGATGGTGTCATCATCTGCCTAGCCTTTTCCTAACACATAAATTGGGATACGAGCAGGATGACCATGATAGTGTCATCATCGGCCTAGCCTATTCCTAACACATAAATTGGGACACGAGCAGGATGACGATGATGGTGTCATCATCTGCCTAGCCTTTTCCTAACACATAAATTGGGACACGAGCAGGATGACGATGATGGTGTCATCATCTGCCTAGCCTTTTCCTAACACATAAATTGGGATACGAGCAGGATGACGATGATAGTGTCATCATATGCCTAGCCTTTTCCTAACGATGACGGGGTCGGCTTCCAGTTTAACTGGATACAGTAAGTACACTGGTTTTACATGGAGCGACTGCCTGCCTGACCTCCACAACCTAGTTACTGGGTAACATTGAACTAGTTATCAGATTTTCGGGGTTCTATCTGTAATGACTGTCATAGATCTACAGATAATAGACAGGACCAAGGGCTTTACGTGCTTTCCGAGGCACGAATGAGTCTTTTTTTGACTGGCCGGTTGGTCTAGTAGATAGTGTCCCTGGCTGCTGAGCCGGAGGTCGTGGGTTGGGTTCCCACCCAGGACAAATGTTTGTGTGATGTGCACGATCATTTGTTCTGGGTCTGGGTGTAATTTATCTATAATATGCATGTATTTAGAAATATACAAGTATGTTTATCAGGTATCCATAACACAAGCTCTGCTTAGCTTGGGACTAGATGGCTTTGTGTGTAAGTTGTGGAATATATTTACTTATAATTATTTATTTTACATGCTACCTTCAAATAAACTAGGATCAGGGCAGAATGATAGTGATGTACAAAAGCCAAAGCAAACGAGCGTTTCATGTGTGAAATATCTTTGACAGTTTTTCAACTTTATTTGTAAAAGAAATAAAGTCCATGTTCAATTGGGAAAAAAATAAAGTTTGGGGTAGCTTGATATGCAGCTGGCATCTGTACATTATGCGAAACAATTAAGAATGTATCATAAACAAGCTACAAGTAGGTACGCAATAATTATTTCAATCAATTCTGTTTATAAGGGACACATATTCTATCGACCTTACGTTTAAACCTTAACCTTACCAATTCCCATCAGCGTGCACCCATGGGGATTAAAGGATAATGGTTTGCGGTCCCAAGGGAGGAAAGAGGAGTACACACCAATTTATTAGACCGACAATACTCATATAGGCAGACAGTTTCAAAGGCACTCTTGACCACATTTTACCATTACCTAAATTGAACCAACCCTACGGCTTTCGTCATTAATTTTATGCTAAGACTTATAATAGAAAGTGTCAAATCCTTTGACGTTTTGGAGCCGAATTGAAAGATGGTTAGAAATTTTGTTAAAACGCCAATGTATTTTAATGTTGACGGATTATGAAAACTTTTTATTAAGTACCTACCTGTCACTTTTGTCAAGATTCATTGGATTGGCCTCTTCAATTGTAATTTGAAAAGTGACGAAATGAAGAGGGATATCTAAATATAAGGAGGGGGAGGTCTGTTAAGACTTTAAATCCATAGACGCATCAAAATATAATACTATGCTAGAAGGTGTTGTCTTTATTTTTTATATTAAGTTACGTAAACGTTTTATTATTCAAACATTTAAAACCCAGTCTACGGTGCACCGACTAATTTTATTTTTGCCAAACACTGTCGTCTTTCACAAAAACTTACGCTATAAAAGTCCTAAATGAATGCAATAAATAACTAAAACCAGGTATTTATTGCACCAAAATACAGGAAACTACCCATTCTAATTATTTAACCTAAGTGGTTACTTAATCTTTTGATATTAAACAGTCATTCATTAGTCACTACTTAGGTACTTTATAGAAACTAGTGCCATGATAGAAAACTTTCATCGTTTACTTCAGAGGTGTGGCAGCCATTTTGGCATTTTTCCAAAAACGAGCACGAAGGTTATCTGCAAAAAAAAACTACCCAGAAGTGCTTTTTCTGCGAGACATTTTTGCATACTTTATTTTAAAATGCCATGGGAGAATATTACTTAAAACATTTTCTGTTTTTTTGTAAAGTTGGCGCTTCTTGCCTGTGGTACGAGTAAACAACCTATGCGTTTGACAGAAGAGATTTATTTAGAGATTATAAAATTAATACACTAGTATATTTTTTTTTCTTCAAATTGGTGGAAAACTAATTTTTTTTTAACATTATTATACTTTATTCCCATATAAATCTATAAAATACATTAATAGTAGATTATTAACCAAGGGCTGTATGACATCAATTGCATACGAGGTTTTTGGCGCCTGAGCGAAGCGAAGGCGCTAATTAACCCGAGTATGCAATTGATGCTTACGCCCGAGATAAATACTCTGCTTTACATATCGATTGTGAGGTAAGTAAACAACAAGACAGCAGGTTTCAATGAACATTTATTAAGAAGAAAAAAATGTGTATTTAATTAAAATTAAAATTAATTATTTTCGCGATGCTTTCGCGCCTACTAGTAGACTGCCTTTTTTTTTTCACGCACGCAAGCGCGTCAAATCTTGCTGGCCAGTTTGATTTTTAAATCGATTCCATCTAACATACGATGTGGAAACAAATAGTTCCATATTTAAAATAAAATCTTTATAAAATAAATTGTCTAGATTCCGATTCGAGTAATTAATCGATACCGAGAAAAAAAAAATTAACTTTTTAAAAATATTCTTCGTGCAGTATGAGTATGACAGTTCTTTTTTCAAATTCCAAAACCTATGCTGTAATGATAGTCATACACCCCGGCATTCAGGGGTGTAAGGGTGTACTTACAGAGCAAGAGATATGTAAATTATATTAAATTTACATTAATGGAAAACTACTTAGATTAAGCGCATTAAAGTTGAGGAGAGGGGGCTTGTAACGTCGTTATCTAGTATAAACTGTACTGACTAGTGACGTCATGCGGCAATTCGACTCGATGTATCGCCGTTATTTTTTTATAACGTTACAAAAATTAAATTATATATTGTGTCGAATATTTTCTTGTAATCTTGATGAAGGACTAAAAACTAAAATTTCGTCAAGTATATTGTGATAGTCTGGTGACCGGACCACGGCTAAAAATATTACAAGCAGTTCTACGGTTAACCGGACAACCGAACATCCACATTTATTTATTTTCTGTAGTACAAAAGAACATTATAAAAAAAAATATTTAGATTTTAATTATTAAGTTGGTATTCCGTTTATTGGATCAACAACCTACCGGTAGATTGTACTGGTATTTGTTTACAAATACTTTTTACATTTTTTAATTTTCGAGTTAAAAAACACCACAATAAACTGTCGAATGTGTGATATCAGAAAAACAAAATTATTTTTTGCGTTCCACAGTGTTTATAGATATCAAGATCCACGTTTTCTTTAAGTTTCATAAAAACTAATATGGAATGTCCGCATTTGCAACAGTTGCAAAATAAGATTGAAAAGGGTAACAAGTGCCCTATGTAAAATAATGTTTGTCGTTTCAATCAATAAAAGACTGCTAAGATATTATAGTGTTTGACTATTTTAAAGATTATATCGTGTTGAAATACACACGGAAAGGATATTTCAGAGATACAGCATCATACATCGGTCGGTGTGTGATATTTAAAATTCTACTTGCTCCGACATTTGGTGAAGTTAATGAATATTAACTTATGAACTGTATTTTATTCTCATTCAAAATAAAAAAAACAATCTGTTACTATCCCATTTGAAGTGCCATTACTAATCCCCATACCATTTCTAATAAAGAGTAGGCACGAGCATTAATCCCCACACTAGCTCATGGCAAGTTAGGCAAAGCCGTAGGTACCTATAATACATTCACATAGCCAGTTCAAAAAAAATTAAATACGTTAAAATGACAATACTAACTGTTATGAAATTTAAGTACTTAAGTCAGTTTGATACTTGCCAAGTTCCTCGTGCTCGTAAAACAAATACTTTAACACACAGGATATAATTATAGTCATTAATATTGTCATGGTTTCGCAGTAAAAGAGACAAATGGCATTTATTGATATCGACACAAGACTAATTATAATCTATTACATATCCTTGTGCACATACATGTGTTATTTTTTCTAGAAATATGAGTGACAGTTGAATGTTTTATTGGTGACATAGTTCCGGATTTTACTACATCACCTATAAAATGACTATGAGTTATTTTATAAATAAGTAAACGGCATTCGTTCCCCTTATATTCGTAAGAGTTTTTTTCACTCTCTGGATGGGTGACAATACGTTACATATTAATTGAGACTTCTACATGCTTCAATAAGTACGTAAAGTTGCTAGTCCAGGTTATAATGCAAAGATCTCAGACAATACTTTCGAACAAGATGCAACACAACAATATTCTGCCTAAAATAATAAACGAACTTCCTGTGGACATACAAAATAAGTACCTCTGCAACCCTAGAAAATAAAATAAAAGTTAGTCAAAAAAGCAGTTTCTGCATGCTACAATAAGTTAGTTTAGTCTGTTTAACTTACTTATCCAATCTAATCTGTAATGTAAAACTTTTATAAACATAAGTACTAATTATGTAAACTATATGTATTCCGAACTCACTAGCCACATGAAAGCCATTAAAGGCTTCTGTGGCTTTTAGCATTTAAAGTTATGTAATGTAGAATAAGCGATCTTGATTAATGAATAAAAAAATAAAACACTCAGTAAGCTCAAAAGCCCAACATATTCTTGTAACTGTGTTCTGAGGGTCAAATACTAATAATTTTATCAGCCGTGACAGACACACAGACAAAGACGGACTACAAGGGTGCCAGTTTTACTATTTTCTTACGGAACGAAATTCGAAGCTAGTTTTTTTTATTTATTTATTATAAGGATTTTTACACATTCTGCATACCAATCCCATAATACCTTAACCATAACTGACTTTAAATAGCTTATACTAAAGAATATAAATATAAAGATTTATTTTGAAGCCATTAATTCAAACAGACACTTTGCTACCTTAGAATTGGGTTGACTAAGAACCACATTAAATATGCCAAAATCCAGTCTGTTTAATTCAAAGGCTGGATATTGGCATATTTAATGTGGTTCTAGAAGCTAGTTAAATTATATAAATCGCTCAAGGTCGACAACACGAAGTCTTCAATGTCGCATAGAAACAAATTCTTTCTAACCAAAGAGATTTAAAAGACTATAGAGCGGGCATGTCAAGGAAATGTCATAGAAAAACTTTAATCCCATGTCTCAGTAACGCCATCTAGAATAATATATGAATATTGGAGCGGCAGCGGAGCGTACTACAAAAAACTCATAGACTTGTATCCAGCAGGACACACTTTTCGGACGAAAATTGGTTCGTGATGTCCGGTCTATAGGTATTGAATGTCTTTGTTTCTAACCATCTGTATACTTGGGTGTAAATGATCAAAAAAAATTTTACATCTTTTGATTAATTACTTTTTAAGTTAAACTGCCAAAACACGCTTGATTCATCATCATTTGTCTTGCTTTTTCCCACCTACGTTGGGGTCGGCTTCCAGTATAAACCAATGCAGCTGAATGAAAGCCAGTGAGTGAATGTCAGTATTTTACATGGAGCGACTGCCTGGCTGACCTTCACAACCCAGTTACTGGGTAACTCCTTGGTTAAGTATTTGTACGCCGCGTCGGTCACATGTTGACCGCGAACAATTGAATTTCTATTGTGTCTGGTAGTTGGCAGTCAACGTGTTAAACTGGTTGTTAGACTTTTGGGCTTCACACTACCTATAATCAAAGATCTAAGAATGACAGCAAAGGCACGCTATCGTTTATTTAGGGTTAGATAAACAAATTGTCGGATTCTTACTGTCCGGAGTCTAGAGAGGTTGGTTGTAATACAGATCTCCCAGTACAGAAACCAGTCTCTCACATAGATCACAACTATTATGGGTAATGTTTTTGTTTGTTTCGTTTTTATATTGTTTGTAAAATTCCATGTGAGAGAAGAACAATAAACTTTTATTATTTACATGATTTGATTTTATTTTTTTAAGTTTATTCTAAAAATAAATAGGTAAATATTTTTTACATGAGATAGTAAAGTGGCGCTTGGCGTCTTTAGTTATTAGTTCAGAAATTAATTCTTAGAAATGGAAACATTAATATCATTCAATATTGACTTGCCAAACCACCTAAACGGACTATTTCGTCCGCTGAAATATATGCGGAATGTATATAGAGAATATTTTGTGCGATTAAATTTCGAATTGGTAGCTATCACTCCGGGCAGAAAAAGAAGTTTTATGCACGTAAACTTTTTTTTTTACACCTTGACTTATATTGTTCAAGTTTAAATAGGGATTTCTAATTAAGTATATCTGGAAATAAATAAAACCTTTTAACCTATAATATTTCTCGGCGAAAATTTTGCTTTTTAACGGTGTTTTTTTTAAGTTGGGTCGTCTAGTTTTTGAGTTAAAGCGTAACAAGCAAACAAATCTTTACTATATTTCTTATTCTCCTTTAAATAAAATTATCAATATCAGTCAAACAATTGGTTATCAATTGCAAATCGAACGAATGAATTTAAATAATAACAAAAAGTCGTATAAAAATTTAAATATTTCAGCAACATGTTTGAGTTAGAACGGATAAAAGTCTTATTTTCTTATTTTTTTTTCCAATCCTTAAATTGTAAAACCTTTTTTAAAGTGTTGTATTAAACATAAATGTTATTACAAGCTTAAAACTTGCTTGAAATCATCATGATTAGCCATATTGTTGACCAAACCTTTTTTAAGTCGGATCAAAACATCACATCAACAGTGCCCATAAATACCAATATTGAAATGACAAGAATTATTCTTATTCTCCATTTCAAAATACACTTTTCATTTTCTTTTTTTAATATAATGGGTGTTAAATTAAAGATTTTATTTATTTATTTAATACTTCAAGCACGTAAATGCACATAGGCATTGGCTTAGGATTTTGGTATTATTTTGGTATTCAGGTGAAGCATGAAACCTACGTGATGCACATTTCATTATTTTTCAACAGCTAGGGAGTTCAAAATCGTGTTCCAGTGTTCCTTTTTTATCTCTTTTAACCTGTGTGTAATATTTATTTATTAAAGCTTTATGCACAAGTTAAAAAACTGTAAACTGCGGACGTAATGCCTTAGGCATTTTCTACCAGTCTACCTTAAGGTGGTGCAGAGATGGAACAAGGACAAATAAGTGACACAAAAAAAATAATACACAGATACATACATACTTAAATCAAAATAAATACATAGTCAAGAGTGATAAAAATAGTGTTTATAAAGAAAAGCAATTCTGAATAACCATCAAGTCTGCGATGAATCTGCCAACATCTTATGCATATGTTCACGAACTTTCATTTTTTGAACCGACGTGTTGCCATCCTGATGTTCAGAGGGAGCGCATTCCAAAGGAAAACCGCCTGGACAAAGAAGGAAGAATGAATAAAACCTGAGCGGGGAGAAGGACATCGTAGAAGACGAATATTATTATAATAGACTGAGAACGGTCATAATAGATAGGTAACAGATCATTCACGTGCAGGATTGGATATCTTTTCCTTAGAATAAACAAGCTAACGGTTTAAAATATGAGTCAATCATCAATTTTATTGATTCAATGTTCAAACCGTTTGCGAATGTAATGCGGAATTCGATTGTGACTAATTGTTAGGTTCTTAACCGAATATCCTTTAATGAAGAGGTCATGGAGGCACTTGTTTAAATCAAAACCACATCATAAATCTAATTGGGATGAACACCTTTCTGAAAATTATGATTGTGTTCACAAAAGGAAGGAAAAACGTTTTTTTTCACTTGGTTATTATTTTGGTTTTCTGTTTTTGAAATTGTTATCAAATCAAAAGCTTAGGTGGAGTTGGAGACCTACGTGATAGGCATTTTTTTAAACATGTTGAGAACAGTAGCAATTTCTCTTGATCGAATTGAATCGTCCGTTCCCGCAACCACCCCGGTGTCTGGTCGGTGCGATGTATGGTGTGGACACCGGGGTGATTTTAAGTCAATAAGAGTCTGATTAGATTTTTCAACCTAAATTAAAAAAAAAAAAGTGACCGAGTGATTGGCTCCTGCGCTGCGAGTTGCGGAATCGATAGCCGCATGAAACAAATATTAAAATGTATGGCTTACAAGAACTTGTGTTTGGTCTGGCTGTTTGTGTAGGTATGTGAGTTTAAATGTTTGTAAACTCACCCAGGCTACAGACGCCAGCACATCAAGTTACCCCAATGTGTCAAATTTCTTTGATCGTTTTTCAACTTTATGTCAAACAGAATAAGGTTCATATTCAATTGGGAAAATTTGACACATTGAGGCAAGTTGTGCTGGCGTCTGTACATGAGAAATTCTAAGAGTGGGGCAACGTTTAACACGATTAATATATTTTTTTATTTGTGAACGCTTATAACAGTTTAAACTAACAAAGGTCGTCTTGGCGAATACGCCATCTTAATACACTCACACATTGTGTGATCTTTGCCTACCATTCATAGCGCTAACGTGACGTAACTATAGGAGTTATTAATATGTATACTTTATAATCAGCTAAACCCTTATTTACCGATTATATTTTTTCCGATTATATTTTCTCACCACACATCGGCAACAGAATAAAAGACATAAACGCACATTCAGACAAAATTATTTCCATTGTTAAAAAGCGCGTTTAAAGGAAAATGTTTATATTGAACATGTCTACCCTTTTCAAACGTCGATGTCAGGAACAGATTCAAGGATAGAAGGAGTCTACGGTCATCAATATTGAACTTTGGGATTTTGGGTTATTTTGAGTTCATGTTTGATAAAAAAAAATATACAAGAGAGGATGCTTGAGATCTATAGAGAAGATAAATTAATCTACCATATAGGGTTATGTACCTACACAGATTTTGACTTTGTGTCAAATTTTTAACTAATACGTATTTTGGGGTAGCTTGATATGCTGGTTTGTTTCTACTTCTCTTAATTAACTGGTAATCACTATTCCAAACTATTCGAAGAAATTGAACTTAAATTCACAATATACATCACGGCTGTTATCCTCGAAGGTATAGGCAAAGGTGTACCTGTAGTTCACCTACATTTCGCCATGTTTAGGTCCCATGAAATAAAGGGTGAGCTTATTGCCATCAATCGGGCACATGATTTAAACTCCGGGCTGATACTGAGTAGTTCCAGAAGGAAAAAAACAATAACGCTTTGCCTGACCCGAGGATAGAACCCGGATCCTACATACACATCAGTAGCGTCAACGATGCAGTCCAACACAATACTGAAACGCTATAGTGAAACCAGGAGAACCCAGAACTATTAATAAATATTACACTAGGATTCCCCTATAATTAAAACATATACATAATAGGTCATAAGAAATGGGCAATTATTTAATTTATTTTAAATTATAATACCCACATTATAATAACAAATAATATTGTTATTCCATTGCTTACTCATCGGGTTTAATATGATGTGTTCACATTAAATCATATTATGAAACTCATTGAAAGTGCTCTAAGGATTTAAATAAATAATCCGCGCACAGATCAATGAGGAAAACATTACCGCACTTAAAATTAACTAATAAACACTCGAGTTATTATATTAACATCCGTAAAATTACACTTGCAAATTACTAACAAAAAAATCATAACTTTAGATCCGGACTAAGTTTTTGCGAGACTTATGTTAGTCATAAATTTTGGAATCGATAGTAGATACCTAATTTAAATGATGTTCACTTCACTAGGTATGTACAGACGCCAGCATATCAAGCTACCCCAAATTGTCAAGTTCGTCCACTACGCTGGTTTTCTGTCTCACACTTGCGAGGGGGGTTACGGGAACAGACGATACTTCCACAACGCTCCCTGCGGGGTGCGATGAAACAGCGGGAAAAGTGATAAGTTTGACTCCCCCTGCGACAAACCAACCTAACCTATTTCTTTCCAGGGTGAAATATTTTCAAGAATGTACTCTGACCTATGTGGAGTGAAGTGTCCTTAACTGACTAATAACTATCCCAAGGAGCCCATTCTACACAGGGGATCATGGGAACTTGCTTAACTTTCCCGACCCCCGGTCAGTAAAAAATCTTGTTGATTGGCTGTATATTCTGTGTACTTACACAGAATATACAGCCAATCAACAAGATTTTTTATTCAGAAGTAGTACAGATATTTTAATAAAATAACATTCAGTTTCTTAGATACTCGTAATCGGTAGGTAATCGTGACTTTATTGACAGAAAAAAAAAACAAATTTTAAAAATAAAAGTAAAAGTTGAAGAAAAGTATCTACGCTCAGGTCCAGAATCATAATTATAACCTATACCAGGTTGTGCGTCGTTTTCCACTCTGTATACAATTAGTGAATCAGTAAAAATCTAAGTACTTACACGATTAATTTAAATCCTAAATTTTTATTACTGTAACTATGGTGTAACAATTTCTGCCATGGTAATTCTGACCCGAAGTTACAAAAAATATCCACTGCTCTCAAATTTTTGTCGAGTTATACAAAACATTAAAATACAAAAATTGTTGCTATTATTTTTTTTACAATCAAATTTTATACGAGTACTTAAGAGAATATTGTTACTCTAAACGGTCCTTACTTATTAACCCCCGCAAACCGGTAAGTAGTATCTAGGTACGCTTACCGGTTTGCGGGGCTTCACCGAGAATGTACATATTCTGCAATTTCATTAAATACTAAAAGAGTACGACCTAAGAAAACACGGATCTAAAAAACAAAATGGCTATGTGATATTTGTCATTTTAAAATAATGGTAAAGAGATGTTTTAGTTTTCATCTTTGTGTAATATTATGTAGGAAGTGCACCTACTTTCATTTAATGATGTAGTGACGTTTGAAAAATATGCAAGAGCTTTTATTTTTCATTTGTTACGCTGAGCTACTTTATTTATCTTAGAAACCATTTTAACATTGACAGCAAGAAAAATATTTTTAATTAGTAATTCCTGTCAGAAAAGTTAACAATGCATAAACGAGTAATTTAACACATAAATTAATACAAAACCACAAAGCATGATTCACCTAACCAAGTAAAAGTGCCTACAGGAAAATTTGCAGGGATATATATATTGCAGAACAACTCAGAATTTTCATTCATGTGCGAATCATAAAACCCGACGTAGCGCGTAGTTTAAAACATTCGCTTACAACCTGTTGTTGGTCATTTGTTTACTCCGCGTCGCTAAGCAAGGTCGTGTCAAAAATGTACCGAACAAAGTTTGTGATTATTTTACTGTGCCTGATCAATTTTGTGCAGCCAAGGAAGTTGTACTACCCAAACCCTGACGACCCTTCCGCAATCGTTTTCGAGGGTCCCACAAACTACGAGGAGACTCGAAAAACTTCGGATAATGAAGTTTTAGACGAAGACCCTGCTATCTACCTCATTGACCCAAGATTTGGCAACATTGGTGGCAAGAATGCGCCACCAACACCAGATGTACCTGTGGATACAGGTTTCTATTTCCCGGACAATTAAAAACAAAATGTGGGACACCAAAATATAACGTACAAGTTACCAGTGAGATAATAAAATTGTTATAAAGATTGGAGGTATATGTGAAAGTGTGGTGTGTGAAACAATAGCAAATGAAGACTTGAAGATTCTAACTCTAGTGCCATGATCAATGGTATATTATTTATACTAATATTAACGTAAGTTATTTATTAAGATGTTGTAGACTTATAAATCAGTGACATCAGTTATTTACTTGGTTTTTGCAAATCTTGTGAGGAAGGGCCGTTGCAAAAACCATTAATATTTGCTGTGATGAGTCTTAGAAAATAGTTTATTGCCACAATACGTATTAGAGGCGTGGTTTTAAAAGCAGTGCCGAGTAGGGCTACCTCAGTTTCGAATTCGAAATGCAAATCATTTATTTATCGCTACAGTGTAAATTTTTGTCCATCCATAATTATTTTCAGATGTATGGCAAGCATTAACTTGTGGGTATTGACACTTTACTGTGAAATAACATTAAATACGATCTTGCGGACACAAGGTTAAGCAACAGGTTTTCGTTTTGCACTTGTCGATAACTTTAATAATTCGGTATTGTAATAGCCGTTTCAAAAAACGGGTTTCTTTTATAATCAGATGCTTCGAATTGTTTCTTGATACCGAAGAATTTCGTGTGTTGTTGTTGTGTATAATTTTACAGTGTTATTACTTGTAATTTTTGACTAGAACACTAATCATAGACTCAATTATTCCAACTGAACTGAAGACCAAAGTAGGTACTTATTTTTGTACCATTTTGCAAATTCATGTTCTAATCTAACAATTTGGTTGTGCCACTATCTAAGAATGTAGGTAGGGGAAATTAGTATGAACCGATAAAACTTAGGAATAATTATTTACTGTGACAATGTATATCATGATGAGTTTCTCAATATCTATTCAAGTTTATAAACAAAATATAGGCTAAAGATCGTTTAAGTATTAATTATTTAAGATGTAATTGATAATTATTGTGTATGATTGATGATTCTAAGTAATCAATCCAGTTCATAAAAACTAAAAGATTACACATATCATGTTTTTATATTATTATCTGAAGACACAAAAAGTATTATACAAAATCAATTAATACAATGACCAAGCTTATCGTTTCTTCTGAAGAGTAATTTGTTGAGTGTTATATAATTGCAGTTGATATAGAAGTGATTATAAAGATATTTAGGAGCTGAAGAACGTGTGATGTAGCACAAAATAATTACTAAACGTGTTGCCCACACGATCGAAATGTATTTAGTAGTAATTACTAGTGTAATTAATAGGGCTTGGGTTATTACTACGTGTCATAAATTCATAATTGTTTGTTATTAGTTCAATGAGATAATGAGGTTGAATGATAAAACATTACAACGCGTCTATATTCCCAAAAGAGTAAGGCTAAGCGCGCACTACGAATATAAATCGTTGCGAAAAAAAATCGTCAATCTCTGAACAACAGAAATGTACTACAATCCGCGCACTGCGAAAATAAATCGTTTTAAAATAGCAGATGCGACATCGTGCGAATATTGTGTACCCTATGAAGCGGTATTAGCTAGTCTTAATGCTGGTCTACTTGCTACTGCTAGTCTTAATAATGGGATGTACCCAGTAACGTTTAGTTATCTTCTTATTCTTATTTTAACTTCTTTTACGTAAAATTAAGTAGTATATTTATAATGGTTATTTTATTTTTTAAATCCATGTTGTTGACGCCGGCACATTAAGTTACCCCAATGTGTCAAATTTTTTTGATCGTTTTTCAACTTTATGCTAAACAGAATAAGGTTCATATTGGCCCTGTTTTTAAAATTCGCAACGAATAAAATTCGTAGTGCGCGCTAGGCCTAAGAGACCAAAGATATTCAATACTTACTACAGACGGGACATAACGAACATAATTTTCAATTACCGTGCCTTTGAAATAATCAATAATGGTGTAAATATGTACCTATATACAACTAAGAAATAACTATTCAGTATTATTTCTTAAAGCATTCTTCTAATAAGTTTTTATGTATGTACTTGTACAACTACTGACAAATTAATTTAATAAAACGTACGTGTATTAATTGAAAGACAATAAATTTTATGAAAATTGACAATATATTTTCACAGTGCAAGTGTGGTTGTAGCATGACAAGTAATTAAAAATGAAACTGTATAGCTGTTAAAATAATATTATTGTTTTAAATCTGAATATTAATGTGACATATGTAACTGGTTTATATGTGTAAGTACTGAATGAATGTATTTAATTAGGTACAAATAGTATTTAACAATTTTTGTAAGATAGTCAATTTCCTAGGCTAAGTACATACTGAGATTTTAAATGAACATGGACTAATTAAGGACGACTGATATTTTTATTTAAATATAGAAAGATATACGCATAATTTGTACTTTTTTTATTTTAATTAGAACCTAATAGACATCATCTACCTAGCCTTTTTCTAACTATGTAAAGACGTGGCGCACATCGAGTTACCCCAATGTGTCAAATTTCTTTGATCGTTTTTCAACTTTAGGTCAAACAAAATAAGGTTCAGATTAAATTGGGAAAATTTGACACATATGGGTAACTAGGTGTGCTGACGTCTGTTCATACGCCAGCACATCGAGTTACCCCCAACTGTTAAATTTTCCCAACTGAACATGAATCTTATTCTTTTCTTCTTCGTATCGTGGAAACTCTCGTCTAGAAGGATTTTGGGGATTTACACTATGACTGAAATTGGATGCCCCAGGCGATAAAATGGGTGAGAGGACATCAATTGGTTTCGCTATAAAACACACGCACCAAAGTTTGTTCCACTTAATTATTATTTTATTAATATCACCGTACTAATGTTTAGCAGTACCTACATAGACTTCACTTTATCCCAAAACTTGTTAGTATAGTGCCAATAGTTTTCCACAAAATGGGTATTGGACGGTCAGATGAATCTAGGGTACCGTTTTTCTATTTGTCGACGGATCCCTAAAAAAGCCACCCTATTCAATTTATCTGGATAAAATCGTAGCACGTAATTCCCACTCAGTCTATTCTTTATTTATTTGTTCAACTGTTATCCTGCTTAACCTTAGTATTTTCCGACATGCACTGAATACTAAACAGCTGCTGTTGATAAAAGGTAGGAAAAATTCACAGAATTACCTTTTTTGTACTCTAGGAGAAATACGAAACAAAAGGGGAATATTTCGGCTAATGAATAATTTGCAGGTCAACAACTGGAGAGTGCTAATATTATGCCTGCTTGACTTTGCAGGCAGAGAAAGAACTATAGTGTTGGCTCGAGGAATTTCATTGTTCAAAATCAAAAATAATTTAACACTTTTAGGCTGCCCACAAACTAGACACAATAGTTAAACGTGACATGAAATCGAACGTGAAGTCAAGTTGATTAACATGAGTCATATTTAACTCATGGGACAGGGAAGTCGTTAATTTTATTCAAATTAAGCTGGGAATCAGCACTTTTTGAACGTCATAATAATGCGTTCAGGGTTTTGGTGGGGTTGCCTCGCTTTTGTAGCGCATCAGGTAGGTTTGCAGACGCGCGAGTAGATAGCTTTACAGCGATACTTTGCGAACGAATAGTGTCCCTCATGCGCCACTTGCGGGGCAGCCCCAACAGCTTCTTACAGTTCATTGCTGGGAGAATGGACACTGACATCACCTTCATGAAGTAGGTACTGGAGAAGTCAACATGTCTTGCATTCAAGATTTTGTGTGTCCATTATTGTATTTTTTTTTGTATTGTATTGTATGTGTTTCAAATGATTTTTTTTTTATTTAATCAGTTAGGTACCCCAAATTTTATATCGATACTTAATAATATATTTTGTGATGTAATTTTATCTGAATTAAATAAATTGAATTGAATAAATCATACATACATACATACATACAAAAACTCACGCCTTTTTCCCATGGGCGTAGGCAGAAACTACAGAGCGCCATATGCTACGATTCTTACATACTTCTTTTGCTTCGTTTACATTCATACATGTTGTCATACACACACGCCGGTTGCGAGTACTACGCACCTGACCTTTCTGAAGAACCTCACCAATAAGGTCTATGTATGTCCTTCTAGGGCGTCCCCTCCCGGCGTTCCCACTTACATCTGCCTTGTAAATACCTTTCGTTAGTCGCCTTTCATCCATCCTTTCAACGTGACCAAACCATCTAAGCATACTCTTTTCAATTTTTGTTACTACATCTTCTTTCAAACCACAACGTTGCTTTATCACATCATTCCTCAATCTGTCAATAATTGATACACCACACATACTTCGCAAGGAACGTATTTCTACAGCATTTATTCTACTTTCATGTCTCTTTTGCCACGCCCAACATTCACTTCCATACGTTAGTGTGGGCACCAGCACACCATTGTGAATAGCCAGACGTGCCTTTTCGGACATCGACTGGCTGGTCATCATATTAAAAAAACTCCAAATCCCTCGCCCTTCATAACTTATGTAAAAGGAACAAGGTATAAAGCTCCGCATCCCCCATGGAAAAAGCCGAGTGTCTGGCCGACAGTCTAGAGGCCCAATGCTCCCCCAGCACCCAACCGGCCGAACAACAGCACTTGCTTGAGGTTGAGGCCGAAGTTGAACGCCGATCTTCCCTCCCTCCCATCGAAGACCCTGATGATCCTCTGCCTCCCGTCACTCCAGACGAAGTGCAAGACATCATTAAAGGGCTCAAACCCCGCAAAGCCCCCGGCGCTGATGGCATTACCAATAAAGTCATCCAGCTATTCTCTGCCCAACTTATCCTGCTAATGACCGCCATCTTCAATGGCGCCATGAGCAATAATATATTCCCACAAGCGTGGAAACAGGCTACCGTTATCGGTATTCCTAAGCCAGGCAAACCCAAGTCTGAGCCATCCAGTTATCGCCCCATTAGCCTCCTCAATGTCTTCGGTAAAATCTATGAGAAGCTTATTTATAAGCGCCTCAAAGACTACGCCGAGGCAAAGAGTCTTATTCCTAATGAGCAGTTCGGTTTTCGCACCGGTCACTCCTGCATCCACCAAGTCCACCGCATCGTAGAGCACATCAGCATCGGCTTTCAACGCCGGTCGCTGACTGGTGCAGTCTTCTTCGACATAGCGAAGGCCTTCGACAAAGTCTGGCACAACGGCTTACTCTTTAAGCTTTACCAAATGGGTGTGCCAGATCGTCTCGTACTCATCTTACGAGACTTTTTGTCGGAGCGCACTTTCCGCTACCGCATCGAGGGCGCTCTGTCCGCCCCCCATCCCATACGCGCAGGTGTCCCCCAAGGCTCTGTGCTGGCCCCCCTCATCTTCACTCTGTTCACGAGTGACATTCCCAAGTTTAAAAAAGCCCAGTTGGCCCTCTTCGCCGACGACACGGCCATTTTCTGTTCAGGCCGTAACCAACATCTTATCGCTCGCAATCTCCAATCTGCCGTGAACGCACTGGGAGAGTGGTTCCGGAAGTGGAGAATCGAGGTTAACCCCGACAAAAGCCAAGGCGTCCTATTCCACAGGGCGCGTATCAAAGTGGTTCCCCTAAACCGATCACTATGTACGGCAAACCAATCCCTTGGGAGAAGGAAGCCAAATACCTAGGTGTCACCCTAGACCGATCCCTTACCTTCGCTCAGCACATAAAGACGGTTCGCTCGCGAGCCGCTTTTGCTGCGAGTCGGCTCAACTACATAACATCCGCGAATAGCAAATTGTCACTCAAGTGCAAATTGCGACTGTATACCGCGGTAATCCGTCCGATTATGACTTACGCCTGCGTTGTCTTCGCACACGCCAAGCCTAGTCACCTTCGTAAAATGCAGACCCTGCAGAACCGTTACCTCCGTAGAATAACGGGTGCCCCCTGGTTCGTTCGCAACGAGCAACTACACGTTGACCTTAGAATTCCGACTATTCAACAGTTCATGAAGCGCCTTTCCAAGCGCTATTTTGAATGTGCCTCCAAACACCCAAACCCACTTATAACTGCTGCAGTCAGTTACACCCCTTCACGAATTAATAAGCTTCGCCGTCCCAGGCATGCCCTTACCACCCCCGACGACCCCATCACCCTGTTCCAGGAAAGTCGTAGGGAAACTAGCACAGTCAAGAAACACTACAATTACAAACCGAACGCCTTCCGGCCCCGCCGTCGTGGCCCGTCGCGAAGTATAGTTAATCTCCCTCCCCGACCCTTGCATGAGCCAGCCCGCGATGCTGAGCCGCTAGCTTTAAACAGTCCCTAAATAATCTAACTCAGATCCAGCCGTCCCCCTTTTTATTCGATCAGTGACACCCTAAGCCGAGGTCCGAGCCCCACAGGGGGTGCCCTTAGCGAGTGTCACTTAAATTCTGACGTAATGCTCCTGGCTGGAGGCCTTGTGTATTGAGGTCGTCCACAGGTTTGACCGGTTGAGCAGATAGCGGCGCCACCCCTCAGTAGGGTGCACTGCGAGACGCCCTCTAACAAAAAAAAAAAAAATAAAAAATAAAAAAAAAAAAAAAATAAAAAAAAAAAAATGGAAAAGGGAGAACCCCTAGACCAGACGAGTGTTGTGTGTGGAAGACTACACTACTGCCCGACATCGCAATAAAGGATATTATTTGTTTCCTTTCCTCAAAAGACTATTTCAGACACTTACCTGCATGGTTCTTACATGATTTGACCAAGATAATGTCTGGACTTGACTGCGACCTCTGAGCTTCTTTCAGTGTTCCTTCTCAGAGTAGTCATACAGTGATACACCGATCTCATCTACAAATTAAAAAGTTACAAGTAAAATGGTTTGTAAAAACCTATTCAAAGAAATAAATATTTAATTTAATTATTTTTTATCATTATTTTAGTTCTTTCGTTAGTGGCTAGACACATAGGTATACATATATCGCTTCAGAAGTATTGTCGTATATAACGGTTTATAACTTTATTTTGTAAACCGTAGGCAAACTGTCGCCCCGATGATGATGAGAGCTTTGACTTCGAAGTTACACAGAAGGCGGTAGGTCGACCACTATGCAAATATTTGTGCCATTATGTAATTAAGTCAAAATGCTCGGAGAACCGGTTACGAAAGTAACGGTGGGATTGATACCCAGCTCGGTGCTGTAGTGACTACTATTGAGTGACTATTATTGATGAACAAGTTGGGTTAATAAGAACAAAAAGTTTAGTTAATACATTTCGTAATTCAGAACCAATCCACGAACAACTTCATATCTATCTAGCCTTTTCATAATGACGTCATAGGCTACCTAACTGTTAGGCTAGTTAACTAAATTTTAGTTTGTAGTCCCTCATCTAGATTACTAGAAAATATTCGACATGTATATTTTTTCTATGTTCACGAAGTCAAAAAATAACGGCGGTTCATTCAGTCAAAATGTTGCATGACGTCACTATCCCGTACAGTTTATACTGAATTATGACGCCACAAGCCCCCTTTCTTTAATTTTAATGCGCGTAATCTCATTAGTTTATCAATTTGAAAAAGCAAATTAATACTTGTGTTTTACTTTTTATACCTAATCTAACTGATGGATTAAATCAAAGAGATTTAAAATACTATCGAGCGGGCATATCAAGGAAATGTCATAGAAAAACTTTGGTCCCATGTCTCAGTAACGCCATCTAGAATAATATAATATGAATATTTGAGCGGCAGTGGAGTGTACTAAAAAAAGTTTTGGATGAAAATTTTGTTCGTCATGTCTCGTCTATCTTATTTTGACATTCATACACCGTCAACATGCCTATGCACGAACCTCATAATCTATAGAATTTAGCTTTTTCCTAACTATATATAGGGTGACTGTATTCATGATTTCAATAAACTTTTTTTATACACAATAACATAACAAAAAAAAACAACAAAAACGCTGTATGAAATTACCGCACGCGCGCCTGTGATCGGCACGATCTATCCGCTGATAGTCTGACCTCGGGAAGGGCAAAATCTACTAGTAGTAGTAGCGTCACACGCCCCCCTGCCGCTCCCCCCTCCCCTGCTAGCGTTGTGCAGTACTGACGTAATTGAATTAATTGAAAGTTAACGAGTATAAAAAAAAGTTCTTTGGGAAAGTTATTCGTATTCATGAGTATAATCACGTGTTTAAGTATCGGTCACTAATTATCAGTCACCCTATAGGTATAGGTACCTATAATTTGTTGGAATCGCCTTCCAATCGTACTGATTATAGCTGAATAATAGTATTTAACACGGGATGACTGCCTATCTGATTTAACCAATTACTGATTAATACGAGTCCTCTTTGTGTAGAAGACGGGACGAAATGTGTAGACCTGTACGTACGTTTCTGACTACCCGTAACGGTTGTCAAAGATTTACAAAAAAACAGCCTGAGTCGAAGTCAACAGCTTAAGGTATTTTTCGAGCCACAAGAGTCTCAGTAGGTATGTAACAAAATGTTCACCCATTCACGAATCGACCTCGGTAAGCCTCGCTAAACCTTGAAAATCGACCCATCATTAATGACTTGTTGTTCAAATAAAAAGAAAAATGTGTTTGTGGGTACACTCGTTAGAAGTTTTACTTCTTTGGTGTAATAATAGAAAAAAACTAAAATGTTAACTATAACCAAAGAGATTTAAAATACTATAGAGCGGGCATGTCAAGGAAATGTCAAAGAAAAACTTTGATCCCATGTCTCAGTAACGCCATCTAGAATAATATATGAATATTGGAGCGGCAGCGGAGCGTACAAAATTTTGTTCGTGATGTCCGGTCTATAGGTATTGAATGTCATTGACTATAACTAACTTCAGGGTGTCAGTTTTTGTGACGATGTGCGCGCGCATTGTAAAAAAATACTGTCTTCATTTTTCATTACGCGCCAAAAGAAGTAAGTATAAATTCAAAAACAACGTGTAAAGTCAAAATACCTTTACGAAAAATGTCGAATGGCCATTTTTATTTGATAGCAAATGTTCCCGGTTTTACGTGTCCTCAGTAAAATACGTTTATGTTCGGAACGAACCATAAAACCGGGTAAGCGTGAACAGTGTACCAAAGGAAAGTTCTACTCGATCAAGTTCCTAAGAAATTGGTTTGCTCTAGTGATAATTTAAACGACTTAAGTCTATTGAGCGAGTTCACTCCGGCTCGGGTATTTTGCAGTTTGGATCTTTATACAAATAACCCAGTCAAACATTATAAATTCGAAGACTGATAATGTTTTGTGTTATAACCGGAAAACTGATTCGTTGTTCTTCTTAATAATCTTACTTGACTCTTAGGTCGGGAGAAAAGTGCTAATCATTTTTTTTCAGCATATTCTGAGTAGCATTCCGGAGTTCAATTTATCCGGTTAGGCTCGCCTTCTATTAATTCAAAGAAACAAAATTAAAAGTCATTTATTCAAGTTAGGCTGAGAAGCACGTTTTAGACGTCAAAATTACTTAAATCAGTCCCCCAAAAAGCCAAACACTCGCCACTTCCTAGTGTTTTTGCTGGAAAGAAGTGGTGGAAGACAATTCCTAGCAACACTTCCGTCTAATGAAATACTTACTAACTTGAATTTATATAGTATAAAATAAAGTTGTTGTTGTTTGTTCTTGTTGTTGTAGTAGTTGTTGTTATTGTTGTTCTTGTTTTTGTAGTGTAACTAGTTAATACTATTTTTTTTCTGAAACATAATGAGCTATACTGTACATAAAAAAACTGCATTCAATAGAATATGAGATGATCTTGTAAACTGTTTGTAATGTAGGTATTGTGACAGTACTTTTTTCTTACGTACAATTTTTGAACTCTTACATCAGACTGATATCACGCAGTTGTGAATATAATTTGTAAAATGTATCAATCTAACTAAAGAACACTGTTCTTTGATATACAGCATTATCCTAGTTTGAAGGACAGGGGTCTCACTAATTTGTAATAGCCTACTAAATATTATAGACTCATTAGTCTATTATATTTTGTCATTACAACACTGATGTTATTATATATTATTATTATTACAATAAATCAAACAATTAAATAATGTTATTTGCTGCATGTTAGATGGCCCACCGACATTGACAACTAAACTCAAGCAAAAGTCTACCATTAAACTGACAAAAAAGCCTCAAGATTTAAAAGGCGTGCTTGCTATTACATAAAACTCAAACATGAAAATATATTTAAGTCCCATTTACTGTAAATGGAGGTTTTCTTAAGTTTACCTCTGCCTTTGGGGAAAACAGACGTTATGTTGATGATGTTCGTAAAAAAAATCAACCAATCACAACAATGTGAGCTTGACCACAAAACGGGGACTGTGGGCAATAATTTTTACTTATTTTATTCAACTTTATTAACGGGGATAGTGTACGGGGACAACGGGAAGTATTTTTAAATATTTAATTGAAGTACCGTTTTCCTCGTAGGACCGGGACACGGTGTACGGGGACAACGGGAATAAACGCAATAATCAAGGGGTGTTGAGTCTTGTGGCTCAACCATTAATTGTGTTATGTTACATCTGATGATTGTAAAAAATATTCTGTCAAAAGGATAAACGGTAAGACAGAGGTCCATAGACGATAAAGGTAAAGATATTTTTATTTGCAAATATGGGTAGGTACAGACGCCAGCACATCAAGTTACCAAAATGTGTCAAATTTCTTTGATCGTTTTTCAATTTTATGTCGAACAGAATAAGGTTCTTATTCAATTGGGAAAATTTGACACATTGGGGTAACTTAATGTGCTGGCGTCTGTACATAAATGATTGGTGGTACAGAAAAATAAAATTGATTCAGCCATATTTTACCGCTAGGCATGCAAATACGTGAACATAATTATAAGATTAACAAAACTTAAAACTAAGCAATCACAATAAATAATCTATCAAATTAATTAAAATAATAAATAATCAATAATAATAATAATAATCAATATTAATTATTATAAATTCGAATCAATTATATTATTATGATTAACTAATCAATTATAAATTGTTTTTGTTTATTATTTTTTTATTTTATGACGAGTTGTCGGTAGCAGTAATGAAATCAAACTGTTGATAAAGGTAGGTACAACGTATAAAGGTTCATAAACATGTTTTGCGTACCGGATCTTGCGAATTGATTGAATTTACATTCACACTTCGTCATTATGATAAAATTCAAATTCAAAAATTCAAATTCATTTAATGATAATAGTAATATGATTATGATCGTTCAAAATATTAATCCAAAATGTCTGTTGATGACCAGTTTGTGAAAGATGTGAGGATCACGCCATGCGCCATTTGAATCAAGATGCGCCATTGAATATTAGAAACAGAATACATCTTTTTGAATTCAATATGAGCAAATTAAATTTCGTAACTCCATATTTCTGGTAGGTATAAGCCGGCAATATTGCCAAGAGATTTGGCAATAGTGCGCATATTGAAGATGGCTGAGATCATGTTTGGAAGGAACTATTCAAGGAGCAAAACCAGGAACTATTAGACACTTTAATAATACCTGACTATTACTGCCCCACAGCACTGGGCAATAATACAGAGAAGGGATCGAGTATTGATCACCACGCTCGCTCAAGGTGTATTGGCGATGTTTTCTTTCACGGATGTAATCAAATGAAAAAGTTACATCGGTACAGACGCCAGCACATCAATCTACCCCCATGTGTCAGATTTCTTTAATAGGTTTTCAACTTTATTCTTAACATAATAAGATTCATGTTCATTTGGGAAAATTTTACAGTTTGGGGTAGATAGATGTGCAAGCGTCTGTACATACAAGTACTTACCCGGTTTGAACCACAACTGAACCGTGCTTGATAGGTAGCCACCTTAATCTCTGGGGCCATCAACCTTTACGTTTATTTTAATTTTTACCAGTGTTTGTTAGGACCAGAGCAAAACACATAAAGTTGGAAGCAATTTAAGTATCCAATCACGCGCTGATGAGCTCGACGGGCGTGAACTTTCTAACGAAGACGCGCAACCATTGGTTCTTTTAGTTTTTTTAATTAAAATGTAGGGTACACATACCTACAAAGATGTGTGATATTTTCACCTGACTGCCCCAGGGTAACGGTTCTCGGATTTATTTTTAATAGTCTTTTATTTTCAATAGCAATACAAATGGCGGCTTGTCTTAACAGTCTTCTTTCGTGTGATCAGTAACTAACCCGGGTGCCAGAGATTAAACAGTCGGGCCTAAACTATATGGGTAGGAATTCTAAAGAAAAATTAAAACAAGTTGATGCCTTAGCCACCATAATATTTTGATAAGTGTAGTCGTATTTCTTCCTATGACACGGTCATTAAAATAAAAGGATTCCAAAAAGGTAGCTCTTTAAAATCTGATTGAAAAAATTAATAAATATCATACAAGCCGACTGCAAAGACATTTTAAGCAGCTGATTATCTGATGCAAACACATGCAGTATCATCATAAAGGTTAAACCGAAACAACAACACTAATTGTATGAAAAGGGATTTGGTTGGGATACCCTACTACCCTACTTTGAGTTATATTTTAATTCATTTAACTCCAAGAGGACACCGGTGTCCACGCTGTCATTGTCTCTCTATTGTGTCTCTAATTTACATGATTGAAAGGTAGGTAAGTCGAAATTTTAAATAAAGTAAAAAATACTTAAGAACATATCAATTATTTTTTTTAAAACCTTGTCTTGATGGCCTCATTAATTGCTTGAGTAAATACACTAGACCGCACGTCCGTGGTAACCCAACCAATCGAAGTCGACCTCGTTTATTACTAAAATTCCAAAATACGGTAGGCCAGCTTAAAGTATCACTTGCTGCCTAGCTGCCAATTGTACAGACGCCAGCGTTTTTCGTCGTTTTACAACTTTATGTCAAACTAAATACGGTTCATATTCAATTGGGAAAATTTGACACATTGGAGTAACTTGATGTGCTGGCGTCTGTACAACGAATATTTTGATATTTTTCCTGTTCACATTTTTGCTAGCACGAACGGCACAAAAAAATCAAAATCTTCTTTTGCGGTATTCAAAAGAGTTTTTTGGCCACAGAGCCGCTCTAAAAATGTTGTGTGAAATTGCTTAAACAGATGTGGCCAACCACTCCGTTTTTTTTATGTTTTTACCGTGTTTGACTGCGATTCTAGCTGGTGGTAAGCAGTGATTGAAACTTAAATTTTTATTTATATATTTATTTAAAAAATAACATACAACTATCATCACAGTGACCCAATGCAATAATGTTGTGACAGATTTAGATCTAATAACTTATAATCTAACCTATTACATATTTAAAAGACAAAAGTCTCCAAAATGAATTCACTTAGTGTGTAATTAAAACACACAAACGTTGATGGTGAAGCGCACTAGTTTATTAGTCACTAGCTGACGTCACGCGATTTCACCCGCGTTGTTCCTGTTCCCGTGGAATTACAGGGATAAAAAGTAGCCTATGTCATCCGGGAATAGTGTAGTTTTCCACCAGTGCAATCATTTTTTAAATTCGATCATTAGTTCCGAAGATTACCCCCTACATACAAACTTACAAATAAACAAACAAATACCTCTTTATAACTTCTACAGAATTCAATATAATTAAAAGACATTCACTGCAATCCCTAAATATTTATTTTCTCAGTTTCCATAATCACTATCTTTATTACCTATCGCACGCCGGTTGCAGAAAGAATAATATTACAAATGAACCAACTCTCAAACTGCCAAAAAGAAATCAGTTGTTGGTCATACATTTTGTCTGTTAAATGCAAACTAGTTTTAATTTTTTTTCGGTTGTTTAAAATGAGTGCCTACGACGACCTCTTTTTGGGCTAAGTACAAACTAAAAATAACGTTGTACAGATAATTACTCAGTAACCATCTGGTGATCACATAGAAACATACAGCAGACAAAGCACCTACCGCATCAGTATGTGGGAACAGCACATTCGTCTTAAACTTCCTCCAAGTTTCACAGCTGTAAACGAGCAACAGTTTAAGTCCCATACTGTCCACATTGCACGCGTCCATGCATCTTTGTCTGTCCACAAACAAACAAGTAGGGTTGGTAGTCCTGCAGCCGTTCGCATTAATCTTTTAAGAGGCTAAACTAAACACTAAACAATAGCGCAACATTTGATGGATTGTCGACAAAGGGAAGCTTAACCGAATTGATGGTGATAAGTTGTCTTAAGTTGCTAAATACAGTGCAGCCGGTCGATTCAGTAAAAGTCACCGAGAAAACTTACTCTGTCAATGCCTAGCTTTAGTACGAGAAGACAGCTTTTACGTTACCTACATTTTCGCCGGGTGATTTTTACAATATAACGCTGCTTCATGCTGCTTTAGCAGCTTGGTGTAATTTTAGATAAAAAAGATTGATACATTACTAGTTAACTAGTCAATTACCGCAATCCAGACACAATTAAATTACTATTGTTTGCGGACACCGGTGTCCACGCGGATCCTAATGAGTTAAAGCTTTAAGCTTTTGAATTAGGAATAAATAACAATAAGTGCAGTTACACCGAAAATAAAAAAAAAATAAAAAATATTCCACAACTTTTCACACAACTCCATTTTTCCCAATTTAAGCTTGAGAGCTTGTATTATGGGTACTTAACAGCTGATAAACATACTTATATATTTCTAAAAACATACATATTATAGATAAGGTACACCCAGGCACAGAACAAATGATCGTGCTGATCCCACAAACATTTGTCCTGGTTGGGAATCGAACCCACGACCTCCGGCACAGCAGTCAGGATCACTAACTACTAGACCAACAGGCCAGCCAAATGATGGAATTATTGTTTGAAATTCAGTTGATTTTATGTACCCCGTAAACCCCTTGAATAGTTGAGGAGGATTTTTTGAGGAGTTTCCTCAATTCCTCTAGGATCCCTCATCAGATTAGTTTTTATACAAATGGGACCAATCTGCTAGCTGCGAAAATTGGTCCATAAATGACGGAGTACTGAGGTAACAAACCCTAAAAAAACATACAACCGAATTGAGAACGTCCTCCTTTTTTTGAAGTTGGTTAAAAATACAAATCCACTTTCCCCAGTACATTACAATTATTACACGTACACCGTCTTGAAAAATCGACACCCTGAAATTAGCTAAGTACAGTGAACATTTTAGTTTTTTTTTTAATAGTGTTTTTTTTTTCTACAAACGTAAATTTTTATCTTATTACTCCAAAGAAGAATTAAATAGAAGTATTTACGCTATGCACTAATCCTTTTCAAATAAGCTCAGCATTACTTTGATCTTCTTGTAGATATTATGTCGACGAAGAAACGTGCAAACCTTTTGCTTAAATTCGTTAGACATGTGCTCGTAGTGCTCATGTAATCTATTTAGGTATCCTGAGATTCGTGAATCTTAATTTGATGCAGGAAAGTAGGAATTCTGAGTGCAAAAATGCACTCAGAATTCCCACTTTCCTGGGTGCCTTTTCTTCTGGATGCAATGAGAAATTCGCAGCTGTTAAATTGAATTTCGTACATACTTAAAATACATCACTAAGTAGTATTACAGGGTAAAATGAATAATAATATGAACATCTTTTACAACAGGGTCAACAAAGAAATCATGAATAGAAAAATCAGCTGTGCCATGCTAAGTTTAATATTATTTACTTACCAACAATTTTAAGCATAAAATTGACGTTTTTGTGATTTCAGACTACTATAATACTACTAATTCTTTGTGAAGTGAAGTGTTGGGCAGCTGTGCACGTCACCGAGTTTGCACCGATATTTTGCCAGCTGTTATGTAGGCAACGAAAAGCAACACGCTAAAGGTTCCTTCTCTTACAAATTTTGTGGCTGGCTTTCATACGTAATTTTGAGTTTAATATTGGTCGTGTCAATTTAAAATTTAATAAAATGGCGTCATTACATCTGCTTTCCTCGATGGGCTAAGCTGAAATGTACAGACGCCAGCACATCAAGTTACCCCAATGTGTCAAATTTTCCCAATTGAATATGAACCTTATTTTGTTAGACATAAAGTTGAAAAACGATCAAAGGAATTTGGCATATTGGGGTAACTTGATGTGCTGTAGCTGTCTGTACCTACCATAGAATACTCACATTCTGCCAGTTGTGTTTAAGTTCCATGTAATAGGGGACGAGTCCATGGTCACCAACTGAGCACAGATTTAAACTTCGGACTGCTATCAAGAAAATTGTTAATAAAAATACTTATTTACACTTTTTCCGATTTGGGAATTGACCTCGGACAACACGGTCACCGCACAGTTAAATTAATTTAATTTCAGAGATAAAATCTACACTTTACAGTTCAAAATCTTATAAAATAAAATATTGAAGAAGCGACCAATTTGTCTTGTGTATTTGTCGTAAGCCATAAATTTTAATGGCAGTAGGCAATGTTACATAATCACCAAAAAGGTCAACAGAATGGAAACCTTGTCTAAGCCAAATACCTAATCGGTCATTCGCCAAAATCTTCTAATCTATGTATACCTACCTACTTATTTAAAATTCTCGTGTGTTTGTAACAAAACTCCTCCGAAAGGGTTTGGCCGATTGTTATAAAATTTCTTGTGTATATAGAGTTGGTCGGAGAATAGGTCAAAAACTATTTTTGACACCGCAAAGTGATAAAGGGACCACCTTTATCACTTTGCAAGGAGTCTCCTATGCTTTCCATCCAGCAATTTCCATCGATTCTAATGAAAAACTAAATTTTGCTGGGGAAGCTAGTATATTATAACAAAAGTAACACGATGGCTAACGTCATTTTAAAACCGGTTGGGTAACAATATTGTACAAAGCAGGTTATGGGTATTCCGAAAATGTTATCTTTTTTTTAATAAATCTTGTTTCAAGTTGATTTCTAAATGTCTGGGAGTCATTTTGACCTGAATATTTTGACTCGAAACGAATGTTGCATCAATATTTTCATTAAATAATGTGTTAATACTTCACATTTTCTACTAGTCAGCCTATGGAGAATTTCTTTTATTTTAACTAGCTTTTGATCTTTGAATGGCTATCATAAAGCACAAAATTGCGTCCCAACAGCGTACAAATATTATTTGGTGGCGCTAAAAATCTAAAAAAAAATCTTTAATTATTTTAAACTAGTGCTTGACTGCAATCCCACCAATCAATGATGGTGAAGCGCATTAGTTTAAGTAGCATCAGTGTATCTAGTTTTGTTTGTTTGTTTATTTGTTTAATTATAATAAACATAATCGTTTAAATGAAATCATTTGCATGTTGCCTAGCCCACACCAATATAATATACATGACAATAGTAGGTAGTGACAACTAAACTTTACACACAAGTTTTCTTGGGGTGACTTTTATGAAGTCTTCCTTCCCTTCGGTTGATAGGTAAGATGGGATAGGTTCAAATACCGACCCACTTTGCCGGCTAGTACACGGGCGTCAAATATAATGCTATAACGAGAACCTTCGTCGGCGGCTCTCAAAAGGAACCAAAAGATGGAATGGTGTCAGTAAATAATTAGTTTCTTGATTAAAACCGCCAGTGCTGATAAATAAAGGAAAGCAGCACCAACATGGAATCTCCTAAATATAACGGCCCTTTTTCTGGGTTCCGATTTTGAGGCCACTGCCACTCTTTAGCTTGCCGACTGTCAAAGACAAAGCTTTGACTATTAAAATACATTGGCTGTCATTAGACTGATTCGCCCTATCCCCCCGTACTAGTAAAAAACTGTAAAAAAAACTGTATCACGAGCGGATAGTGTTCCACGTCCTCCGAACAGCATAATTTCCACAAGTCGCAAGATGTGACAGAAAATGTAGCAGGTTCTTATTACATTTTGTTTTAATAACATAAGCATATTTGTGCTATAAAATAAATAAAAATAACTAAATGTGAGTATGTGTGTCTTAGTTTGCTGTTGTGTTCTGCTATTGACTGTGTATCTGTGTGTTAACATAAATTTGTGTATGTGCATGAGTACGTGTAAAGTAGATACGGGATGTAAGTGTAGGTGATATAGGTAGGTAGGTATGTGTGTGTTTATTTCTAAGCTTGTATATATGTCATTGTATTTATTTTATATTTATGTGCTCACAAATTTATAACGATTTTTTATAAGATTTTCAGTGCTTTCGTAGTCCAATGATTTTATGAATTTATCTACACTTGATTTGCATGTTTGTTTACTGAGATTCGTTAATCGTTTGTCGCTGAGTCCTAGATTCTTGCAATGCCGGACTTGGTAGATTTTGGCTGCAAACTGGGCGTAAGATATCTTTATACTTATTAATTTTTAAAAAATTGAGCATTCAGGCTGAAAAGTGATTTAAGTAGGTACCTACTTAAGTGACTGTGTCGTAAGAAATCTTATGCCTTGTTTCTGCGGTAGATCTTATCCGGAGTTTATCTATAGTCATGTACAAAAAGGTAAATTCACGATTTTTCCCATGATGATAGGCAGAAACTACAGAAATGTTTAATATAATTATTTTTTTGACAAAAGTGTTTGTTATCGTGTGCCTTTTAAACCAAATACATGCTTTTTTTTGTCGTTTTTTCTTTCTTTCCCTCTGTTCATTGACATAGGTAGGTATAGTGTTTCTGATCACTCCGTTTGGAAGAACGTGGTTTCTGCAAGCAATTGGTTGTCTGTATTCAATATAGGTTCAAACTATTAAAAGGCCTTGCACAAAAAATATTTTGTTTATTTTCTTTCTAGGTACTTTTTACGACAAGTAAAGACATAAATGGGTCGTTTAGTTTTATAGACATTACGTGACAGTTTAGTACAATATTTGAAACCATTCGGCAAGCTTAGATAAGAGGCAGTTTAATGCGTTAAACATTTTTCCAATTGAAAAAATTCGTGGTATGAAATATTCAAGTTTACATACGCTTATAGATACGTATTACCTAAGTACTAACTTACTGATATGAATTTACCTCTACAGGGTTATTTGTAAAACACCAATAACCTCGCAGGAGTAGATTACTAACATCATAAACAACAACATTTGTTCTACGACTTTTTATAAAACAGACAAAAAAAAAACAACTCTCCATACATAAATCCGAACAGTTGATCGAGTTTTGTATGGAGAGTTGATTTTTTTCCCTGTATACCTTATCAAAATATAATGTGATGATATTATAGAATGTGCTCGTGCTCAGTCAACTCATAAACGTAGGAACGTAGGTATACCTCATTGCAAAGTGGTCGCAAATGCGACTACTGAGCGTATGGTCCTGGGTTTGATTTCCAAATCGAGCAAAGTAGTTAAAGGGTATGAGAAACAGGGAGTAAAGTTCCTCATCAACCATTTAAAAGGGAGGATCCTCCGACGAAACGGGTGTTGTCTGGTGGGCTACTACTAGCCGATGCGGCGACGGTATGTATGATGTTATGTTTGTTCGTACGTGGCGGGATAGATGTCACTACAGTCTACTTATTTAAGTTTTTTTATTTAGAATTATCTCAACTACGAGTACTACCCGAAGCTTGGAATAGTGCCCGGTGGATGGTGATAGTTTTAAAATAAAACAATAATTATATAATTTGGTTTTTAAATTCGTACCAAATGGGACTTTAACTTTACTGGAAAAATGTATGTGGGCACCTTTAGGCGATTAACACACGGCACCGCGCACCGCCGCGGTAGGCGGTGAAGCGGATCTCATGTCGCATTGGCCTCTAATAAATCCGTTGATGCCTTACACACGTACACCGCCCGACCGCGCGGTCGAGCGGGGCGCCAGACCTTCAGAACCGCCTCGGTGCGCGGTGCCGTGTGTTAATCGCCTTAGGTATCCACCTCTGAGCGTTGCGGTAGAATTGTCCGTTAAGGGCCACCCCCGGCGCAGGTGAAAGACAGAACACCGGGTTGGTTTTTACTCATTAGAAGTCTGACAGACATCTTTGGCTCTTCCTCAGGTCAAAATTAAATCAAATCTTTTACACAATATACCTAGTTACATATAAATAGATAATTATGCTAGTACCCAACAAATAACTAGTGTTTCAGAGCATCACCTAACAAGGCTAATTGTTACGGGTGCATATTACATACAGAATTATAGAATAACAACTTCCAAACTAAACCTTACAATCTTACTAAAACTTCCAATAGTTTCTCGGTGTTTGTGTTATTGAGCTTTAATAAAAAAGGTGGGGGACATCAGTCTATGAGGGTTTACCACGCGGAAAAAAAAATCTTTCATATGAAAGATGCATGTGTACCTTGTTGAGAAACACATGTGTGATGGTCTGATAACTTCTATGTACACAATGTGTTATGTGTGTATGAATAGGAAATAAAAAGATTATTATTTTCCTTAGTAAACCGTACAGCAACCCCTCACAAAACGGAGTCAACTTTTAAATTAAATCCGCTCGTATAGTTTATTCAAAATATATTCAAGGGGATACAAAATTGGAAAACAGAATGATAATTGAGTTCGTGTCAATGAATTCATAGAGGAGACCTTTATTAATCAGTTTAGCTGTGACACCAGCGTCCGGACCCTCTGAAGCTTAGAATATTACATTAATTTAATATTTATTAACAAAATAATAAAAATAATAAATCTCGTGGAGGCAGAGCAAAATACGCAAATCAAATATCTTGACTTGGCTCGTGAGGCTGTCGACATGTGCGATGTGGACTCAGCAATCATTATGCCAATAGTTGTGTCTGCCAATGGTTTAATAGCCAAGAACTATCTACCAATACCAGAGAGGGCTCTCGTTGGGCAGCTGGATCAAGGGCTTAATTTAGAGAGCAGTACTTCTGGACACGGCTGACATTTTTAGGCGATTTCTAACTCTGTCCACCGCGCTGGTAGCTTGGACCCTGTTCCCAGTACCGGTGGGTTTGAAGAATATCAAAGTTTGGGATAACTTGAACTGCTGAAGTCTGTACCTTACGCTCCTGAGGTTAACAAGAAAAGGCAATTTTGATGGAAAATAAATATTTGTGTTATTTCAATAATTTTATTTTTCATTGTTATCGATCGTACTTAAACACCACTGCCTTACCTTGCGGAGAATACTACAACTATAACTAAAACTAATTTAAAACACAAAGACATCACGCTTTGTTGTCATATTGTGTTAAAGATTAGTTTTTGTAAGTCAAAACGGGCATTAATAATTTTGATAAACAAAAAGACCTATTAAGCCATTAAAAAGAATTTGGGAATTATTTTTCAGTGGAATTGGCTTTATTTCAAACGATTATTAAAGTAAGTTCGGATTAGTTCTTCAAGTTTTATTATTTTCCAAGAACCAATAACCAATTTATTTCGCCTATAAGGGCTTTGATACTTAATCCATAAAGCCACAAACAGTTCAAATTTATTTATTTTATGGAACAACTTTCTAGATAAAATTCACCATTTAGGTATCTATTGGATAGATCATATATAACACTTTTTTTTTAAATAAATATTTCACTACTTTCACACAACGCCGTCCAGTCCCAAGCTAAGCAGAGTTTATGTTAAGGATATTAAACAACTTATACTTCTACATTTCTAAATACATAAGTACTTACTTACTTACTTCTCCATTAGTGTAATTGCTGTACGGCGTTCTGATGCGAGGGTAAATAATAAATAATAATAATAAAAAATAATAATACTTATAGATACATTTCACCCACAGAACAAATGACCATGCTCATCAAACAAACATTTGTCTTAGGTGGGAATCGAACCCACAACCTCCGGCATAGCAGTCAGGATCACTAACTACTAGTCCAACATTCCTCGAATTCGAATAATGAAATGAAGATATAAAAATGCTGCATACTTTTCGTCCCCTGTAACCAACCAAAGTCGGTGTTCCGACGACGCGAGTAAAGTTTTCGCATTGCGAGCTAAAAACTCTAAAATGAAAACAATATATTTTATCCAGTTCCAGTTTGTAATTACTTCCCTCTGCTAAACAATGATCCCTCCTCTTGATTTCCAAACTCCACGGTATACAAACACCCCCTCCCCTTTATCTCGGAAGTTCGCAATTGGAAATTAATCTGGATTATAGTAATACCTACGCGTATGTAGCAATAGTAGTAATAATGCAGGGGATGATTCTGTTCATGAACTAGTTGAGGATTTTATCCATATATCTGTACTGCAGGGCCAAGGACTTTTCTCACACAGAAAATGGTGGCGAATGATCAATATGTGTGATATTAATTATCACGTTAGTTGCAAGCGTAGTGTCAATTTACGATGTTTTCCTTAACTGATGTTAAAGACATTTAAACTTAGAAAGCATACATTATGTACCTATTGATTAAATCATATCATTACTTGCCTGGATTTTCGCCCACATCCTTGTGGAGTATAAGAGGCCGGCAATGGCTAAAAAGTAAAGTGACGCCTTCCACTCCTTTCGGAAAGTGTATCGTGTCAAAAGATTGCGAATAATTTTTTTCCAGGCGAAACCATTAGATGTAAGATAAACGTGTGTATCTGGTTTTGTTTTAAACCCTTTGCTAAGTGTAAGGTATACTATTTCAGTACGAAGATATTCTGTTAAACACAAAGGTTATAGAAAAGTTGAGTTAAAGTACAAACGCCAGCACATCAAGTTACCCCAATGTGTCAAATTTCTTTTATCGTTTTTCAACTTTATGTCAAACAAAGTAAGGTTCCAATTCAACTAGGGAAATTTGTCACAATGGGGTAACTTGATGTGCTGGCGTCTGTACATCAACACTTACATCATTTAGGAATTGTATTCTTTAAGCACAGTTAGGTACCTATTTCCTGATTCCAGTCATACATTTTTAATGCCATAACATTCCAAGTAGATTGTGAAATCTGTGTTAAAGTTTTAGTACTAGTAAATAAGTATATGATCTGACTACCATCACAGTATAAATATTAATACAGTAGGACGACGCCTTTGATCTCTGGAAAAATGCCGACAACTTCTACACGCATTAGACTTGAATAATACCTCCCGCACTACGAACATGGTTTTGTAAGCAGTGCGGGAGCGGCTTTCTCGCATATCGCCCCTCACATCCCGCACGATTGCCCTGTCTAGACAGCTTTGTCAGACGACTGTATGCTTTTAGACTGTGCTACCATCATTTATGTCAGTTCTGTTTCATTTGATACTCAATTTATTTTATTTTTGCAAAATAACTTACCCGTAGTAAAGAGGAGAGATGAAACGCATGTTCCTAAAAGGGTTATGAGTATACATGTGGATGGATCGAGAGGGAGAGGGAGGCCAAAGAAAAGATGTATGGATTATGTGGAGAGTGACATGAAAAAAAAGAAAGTTAGTGATAGCATGACGGGTCATCATCATCATCATCATCATTTCAGACATAGGAAGTCCACTGCTGGACATAGGCCTCTCAATAGATCTCCAATAAGACCGGTTGGAAGCGGCTCGCATCCAGCGCGTTCCCGCGGCCTTAATGAGGTCGTCTGTCCACCTTGTGGGTGGACGTCCTACGCTGCGCTTGCCGATACGTGGCCTCCACTCGAGAACCTTTCGACCCCATCGGTCATCAGTCTTCCTTGCTATGTGCCCTGCCCACTGACTGCCACTTCAACCTGCTAATCCGCTGGGCTATGTCGGTAACCTTGTTCTTCTACGGATCTCCTCATTTCTGATTCGATCTCGTAGAGAGACTCCGAGCATAGCCCTCTCCATAGATCGTTGGGCTACTTGGCATGACGGGTGACAGGATAGAATGGAAGAAAAAAACGTGTTGACCCAAAAAACTCCAAATAATACGGGACAAGGGCAGAAGGATGATGAATATTTTTTTGAAAAGTTAAATATTGATAGAAAGGCTAACAAGATAACAATAAAAAAAAAATACCTACATAATTTCAATTAAAACGAACACTGAAACAAGTTTGACTAAGTGAAACATTTTTTAACATTTATGAATAATAACTAGACATCCATACCATTAAGCAACGTTATAGTAACCTTATTACCCGATTTATATCCATCAAAGAAATCTACCTCTCCACGAGCAAAATAAAACTCGACAACTTTGACTTTAAAGTTGAAAATTCTCTGTCCTGTTTAAAATGGAGATTTTCCAACAAAACTGAAGTACTGAGAAAGGCAATGGGCACATCTGGGTGTTGTAATAAAAGTAAGTAGTAAGTACTAATAGGTTTATTACATGGTTTTCGTGTTTACAGCTTGTATCTGTATTGTTGAGTAATGTTTTGTAACCAACATCGTAACTCGGACGCGGTTTTTGTATAAAAAGGACCCTCATCAAAGGTTTTATGAAGACAGACAAAAGGTGTTTTGGGTAATTATGATACATTACTAACTTAAGGCTGCGCTAGTCGACTTCATTCGCAAATTCAGCGCAAATATCTACAAAAATTCAAATTCAAATTCAAAAAAGAATAGGGTTTCCAAAATTATTTAGTTTGTACTTAAAAAAACATGTTTTCTTGTCGGCACTAGTCGTCATTGGCGTGTTGGCCACGTTCTCATTTGTCGGCTGTTCCCAGGTTCCTAAGCGAGATGAACACACAATAACACAAGGTCTAAAATAACTTTATTATATAACAAAAAAGTTATTTTGAATAGTTGAACTAAGCTTAAACTTTACTCTGAATTTAATACTTTTTACTAAGTTGCACCGAATTTGTTTCAAAGTATGAATATTTCTCAGGTTATCATTTTTAATTTACGCTTTATTTTATTGCTCTGACATGTATATTTGGGTAAAAATTGATATCACGCTCAACTTCGGATGTACAGACGCCAGCACATCAACCTACCCCTATGTGTCAAATTTCTTTGTTAGGTTTTCAACTTTATTTTAAACACGTTAAGGTTCATGTTAAATTGGGAAAATTTTACAGTTCTGGGTAGGTTGATGTGCGGCGTCTAGTATCTACGATAGATGCGCAACAGAGGAGTAGTGTCACAATATTATTAATGTACAGAGGTCAGTTGCACATTAAGCTTGGTAGCTTAATGTGTTTAATACTTTTTACTAAGTTGCACCGAATTTGTTTCAAAGTATGAATATTTCTCAGGTTATCATTTTTAATTTACGCTTTATTTTATTGCTCTGACATGTATATTTGGGTAAAAATTGATATCACGCTCAACTTCGGATGTACAGACGCCAGCACATCAACCTACCCCTATGTGTCAAATTTCTTTGTTAGGTTTTCAACTTTATTTTAAACACGTTAAGTTTCATGTTAAATTGGGAAAATTTTACAGTTCTGCAGGCCTAGCCAAGTTACAAATTCTATTTCTATCATCGTAATCGTAAATCGACAATAGAAAGAAAATGGCGGATATGGAATCATCTGTTTGTCAACTGTCAAGTGTGATGTTGTTGATTTTCTTGGATTTTGAAATAAAGTTTTAAAATGCATACTTTAAATATGTTGTGGTGCGCTCATAACGAAGAAGTGCTGTTAAGATGCTGGAGAAGAGAACTATATCGGCAGTGCGTGGAAACTATAGAAGAAATGTCGGACACTTTGTTTATCCAGCGATTTCGATTAAATAAAGCAAAGAGATTTAGGTATTGAATGTCTTTGAAATAAAGAGACTTTCGAAGCCTTAGTTCAAGACCTACGAGGGAAAACTTCGTTGAAAGGGTCCAACGAGATTCCATTGGAAGTCAAGGTAATTAAGTTCATAATGTGCATACATTTATTACATTATTTATCATTTGATTTATTTTTTGTTTGTCTTCGATCAGGTGTTGTGCGCTCTTAGTTTCTTGGCCACAGGATCTTATCAACGAATTGTTGGTATCACTCACCACCTTACTCAACGCACAACTAGTCGCTGCATCAGACAAGTTGTTCATGCATTGAATCACCAAAATATCATAGCGAAATAGATTGTCTTTCCGAGTACAAGACAAGACCGAGGACTAATAATTAATTTGAATAAAAGACTTGTGATTTTGATTCTGTTCAGGTAGGTATAATAGTATTAAAACATTCCTTAATTTCAGTTCTATTTTACAGATTTGTGACAGTTATCTTTATATTATTATCAATGTGAATGCAAAGTTTGGTGGAGCTACACATGATTCACGTGGTCATCGAGTAGAGTTGAATCATATATGCGTGAACTTCATCAAAATAAAGAACAAGTATGGTTATTAGGTACTTAAATGTTTACGAAATCATAAAAATCAAGTTAATTAGTAGGAATGTATGTTTGTTTCTTATACATAAATAAATATTTCAGGTGACTCTGGGCTGGGTATCCGCAACGCCCTTGGCTAATGACTCCCATCCTCAATGCAGTTCAAGGTTCCAGAGAAGAACAATATGACTCAAAAGCATGTGCAAGCGCGTAACAGCATTGAGCACTGTTTTGGATTACTGAAAGCTCGGTGGAGTTGTTTGCTTAGAGACAGGGTACTGCAATATCATCCCTTTGTAATTAGCAAAATAACAACAGCATGTTGTGTGCTACACAAGATTGCGATGAAAGCTCGTTTACCACCACCACAACCAGTTCCAACTTTGCATGAAGATGGGCATAACATAAGCATGCAAACATCCACCGCCATTTCTGGAGGTAGCCAAAATGAGCTAATTCAAGGCAGAGCCATGCTGAATTGTTTATTGCATCGGCTACGATAAAAAAACAGTAATTGAGTAATCTTATGTAGGTATTAATCCTCTAAGCGAAATCTTTGGATCCTTTTTCAAGAAAATTGCGCGCAAGGAAGAGTGTGTGATAGTTTATGGGGAGGAGAAGTGTAGAAACCTAATATTTTTATAGGTTTATCTTAGAAATACATTCAATTTAAATTAAATTAAACTCATTACTTACGTACATTTTAGACGTTTAGCAATTCTGCCAACATCAAGTTTATAACGTAACCATAGTGATCAACCCTTTGAAAATAAACAAAAAATTACGAATGAAATACAATTCTGTAAGTTGTCATTGTCATGCAAAAGCAAAGCAAAGTTGTAATTTTCTAATAAATTTAAAAAAGTTTAGCTATATGAGGTTCTACCTATACTCATATATTTATACACTAATGTAATACGGTCTACTTTCGAACACATGTAAACTTGTCTGTTCGGTTCTTTTTTTGTTTTCTATCATCTTTTTATACCATGGTTTAAACAAATAAACATTATTCTATTCTATGTACCCATATTGATCAAACATAAAAATTAAACACATATGTTTCTAATGTTGTTTGTTTATTTACTAGAAACCAAATTAATAATTTAAAACATATTTTAATCAACATGTTGTATGTTAATTTAAATATGATTTACATCCCCAGGTAGTAATCTGTTAAAGGTAGGGAAGTTGTAGATCGCAACTGGGGTAAAATTTCTACCAAACTATCTGATACCCCAGCCAAACGATACATAATTTGGTTTAATAATTTTTTAATTTAATTTAATTTCATTCATAATTTTATAGTTATTATACGTAAAACGATAGTAAAGGGAACCTTAATTCCAAATTAATTTCGACGCTAAAATAACAAATTCAAATCGTATACTAGTTTCACCAGCGTACGAAGTATACAGCCGCATTTTTACATTGCGCTCGCCATAGACAATGTTTTTTTCTATCTTCGCTATGAAATGAGCGATTGACGCAGTGTGTCAACTTGGCAACCAACGCCAATGTTTATCTTTCTATTATCGCCCTAACGAGTAGAATTTGTAATATGACTTAAAATGTGACAGTTGATAAACAGCTGATCCCATATACGCCATTTTCTTTCTATCATAGAAATAGAATAGAAATAGAATTTGTAACTTGGCTAGGCCTGCTGGGTAGGTTGATGTGCGGCGTCTAGTATCTACGATAGATGCGCAACAGAGGAGTAGTGTCACAATTATTAATGTACAGAGGTCAGTTGCACATTAAGCTACCAATGTGCTAGTGTCTCTAAATTCTTAAAATCTTTGTTACAAATGGAATAAGGATCATGTTCAGGTTGGGGTAGCTTGATGTGCTGGCGTTTGTACCTACGAAAATAATACGACAGGAGCAGTTTTAATTTTAAGAATTATAAAAAAATATTAAGTAGGTGTGATGTAACGTTTTTATGTGTAAGTAACGGTTTTATCACTCATTAAAACACATCAAAATCACTTTTTAGATACTCATATAAATGCCAGAAGGACAAACATTAATTACAACAAAAAAAACATTACAATTTGCCACCATGATAACTGAACCTACCAGGAAATAGTATAGAAAATGTAAATCTTTTTACTATCATTGTAGTGACATCTAGGAATGAAAAGTATAAACTGCAAAATTAGTTACAATTGGAAATAACAGATGGCGCGACCTGTTACTAAACTCATATTATTTTTATAGTAAAATCATTAAACTGTAAATAATTACCATTTTTTGACAAAATGGCAAGTTACGAGTTAAAACTAGGTTTTCTTACTATTCTTACCTAAATAACTTTTTATTTTTTATTTGTTTATTTTATTATCAGATTGGATCCTTCTAGTGACTTCTAAGCCTTTGCATTATTTAGATATTTGCAAAGGTACCTATTGATTGCATTAACCCTAGAAAGATAACGTTATTTTTTGGTACTGAAAAGATAAAGATGCGCCTTAGAGGCGCTCAATTTTCGATATCGATTTTTTATACGTATTTAAGTAATTATTAAACTTCTTATAGCGTTGTGAAATGCTACATTATTACTAAATAAATATAACACAAATTTAGGTTATTACTTTTTAATTAAAAGGAAAAAAATGGGATTTTAAAAATCCCTTGAGAAAATCAACAAAAATAAAAACTCTTCGGTATTAAGGTACATTTTTTTCTTAAAAATATAAAGTTTATAGTTTTTTATCTTAATCACTAGTGAGTTATGAAATAGTCAGTCTTAAAAACATGAATATACAAAAAAAATATATTATATACAGTTGTTGCAAACATCTTTTTTATGTTCACCACACACAGACTTTTTACATTTGGTACACGTCATCATGGACATTCTTTTCTTTTTTGATGTGCATAGGCTGCAGTAGCACCGTATTTTAGCTGGAGGTTCCTCATCAGCTTCTACAGGTACCTCTTGAGTAGTTTGTGGCAGAATGTTTTCAATATTCTCCCATAAAGACACAATTTGAGTCTCTTCCAATGTTCTTCTCTTCGCCATGATGTTAAAACTATCTTAAAACCAATAAAAATAATTAATAAATACGTACCTACTTTAATCCTTACCGTATATAATTAGAAATAAGTAAAAAACAACAAAAACCAAAACACAAAAAAATGTTTGAAAGTTGCACAAAAGATAAAGTGGCGCCTATCGAGCGCAACGTTTCGCCATAGCTACGAAACTATGGTACTTACCGAACAGGAGCGGTCGCCTCTCGGGAGTGTTGGTCGCCGACTGAGTTGGCGCGGAAACACAAGCTTGTACGCGCGTTGGTTAGAAAAACACAGCAATACATTTATTTCGCGGGTGCCTCTGAAGCGCACGTTATCTTTCTAGGGTTAAAAAAATATTCAGTCTAATGCTTTATTAAAATAAAGAGTAATAATAATATTTGCAGTCCAGATAGATCTTCAAGGTAAAGTCAAGCAATGTTTGCATTATCGCTTCGTAGATGAGTGAGTCCATTACTTACTGTAACATCGCTGTGATTCGTAAAGTATGTTACACCGTTGGTCGCGGCTGTCGTTTGTGGATCTTTTGACAGATGTTGATGTAATCGAGACTTGTTGCTCGTACTTCGCTACAACCTTCATACAAATTACTAGATAAAAAAGTTTAGACTTAACTAGTAACCCAGTAACTGAGTTGTGGAGGTCGGATAGGTTGTTATCTTAGAATAATAACGCATAGAAACTTAATACAATTGAAAAAAATGAGACCACTAATTCTGAGCCAAAATTGTATCCTTTGCTCGGCAAGCCGTGTCAGTAGGTACTAAAAGTCACGTTCCGTGGAACACAGCTCGCGAGTAAACATATTTGGCTGACGCCTACAAAGATAATAAAGTGGACACACGATTTTGCCCGTGTTTTGTACTTACTTAGAAATGTAGGTAGGTATAGTACTATACTCCATCCGAGTAGGTAGTTAACTAAAGGTAAACAATCTTGACAAGTCTTTTTACATAAACGCATATTAATTAAATACAATTACTGTTTAAACAAATTGTTTAATTGGTCATGTAATTGTTTTGTTGTATCTAAATTTGTTTTCAGCTGCATTTTATTTTTAAACTGTGTTATTATCTAAAAATACATGTCAAAATTGTTTACCTTTTGATAACTACCTAATCAGATGGAGTATAGGTACACCTCAGCCTAGCCCTTCGGGGATTACAGGTGTGATGTTATGTTTAAGTTTATGTTTGTACTAGACGCGGCTTCTTTGTGCTTTATTCTAAGGCAGTTATGAAACGTAAACCTATATAGTCTTTACAGTTGTCCCCAATTCGACAGTGGTTTCCACACAAACAAAGTTACAAACTAGACATCAAATATCTAATAAAAAACTACTATATCTATACTTAAAAATAATAATACAAACAAAAAAGATTATATTCTATTAAATAATTAAACTATTACAACGATTAATTGTAACTAACAAAATTTAACAAAACCCTAGCGAATTCACTCAAATTGCACTCAGTTATGTTTTTCTATGTAAAATACTGGTATTCAACTGCCTCCGCATAATTATACTGGAAGCCGACCCCAACAAAGTTGAGAAAAAGCTAGGCAGATGGTGAGTTATAACTTACACTTCTTTAATTAATTAAATCAAAATCTCTCAGTCCTCGAAACTATATTTTAATCCAGTCTCTCTTTGGTATAAATTACTCACTGAAACCGGTTTCTGTAATGCATTCACGGCTCGTCTTAATCCGCTTAGCAAATAACGAAGTGGCATCGTCTAACAGAAAATGGAATATGAGCACAAGTTCAAACAAACCTTTCGGTTCTTATTACGGAAAATGGAAAACGATTTTCGACTTAAATTAAGCCTTCGATTTTTGGTTATGAAATCAACTATGGTAGGGAAGCTTATGATCGGGATGTCTGCAGTATCCCGAACGAGCTATAGGCTCATAAAACCCCGAATTAGTGCCCTACAGTGACAAGGGGCTGCGGCAGACCACGAAGGAGACGGCGGGACGACCTGTATGTCTTCCTTGAAACTTGAAGGAAGGTGGCACAGAATCGCGACAGATGGAAGGAATGGAGGGAGGTCTTTGCCCAGCAGTGGAACAAATCAGGCTAAATAATGAAAATACAAGGGAAGTTTAACCCATTTACCGCCTTTGGTTGGAGTTATCCGACAACTATTTTTTGGTTATCTATACTTCTATACTAATATTATATTGAGATAAAATTTGTAAGTTTGTAAGTTTGTAAGTTTGTATGTAGGGGGTAATCTTCGGAACTAATGATCCAATTTTAAAAATTATTGTACTGGTGGAAAGCTACACTATTCCCGGTGGACATAGGCTACTTTTTATCCCCGTATTCCCACGGGAACGGAAACTACGCGGGTGAAACTGCGTGACGTCTGCTAGTTACGTATATATGTATAGGACCAAAAAACCCGTTTGTCCAATTTGATTTCTTGTTTCCACTTTACATTTTACCAAAAAATAGGCTAATTCAGGCAACATGATGAATGTTTTGACGATTTATAAGTTGGCAAAACAAAGTCATTTTAAGACGGAACGTAGTTTGCCGAGGTCAATCGTTAGATAAATTTTAACCAACTTAGTAAGTATAAAAACCAGCCAAGAGCATGTCGGGCCCCGCTCAGTGTAGGGTTCCGTAGAATATGTAAATGAAGTTACATAATATGCTTGCATAATACAATTATACTACAAGCTTAGTCCAGAAATTATTTTGTAAGTACAATATTTTGTCTTTTTTGTACAAAAACTGTTTCCATCCAAGTTCAAATTAATTTTCCTAGAAAGTCCTACTTTTCAGATTTTTTTCACATTTTCTAAACTTATGGTTCAAAAGTTAGAGGGGGGGGACACATTGTTTTTACTTTTGGAGCGATTATTTCCGAAATTATTGACATTATCAAAAAAATATTTTAGTAAACCCCTATTCATTTTTAAATACCTTTCCAACAATATATCACAAGTTAGGGTTAAAATTAAAAAAAAAAATCACTTCCCAATTTACATAAAAATATTTTTTTTCCAATTTTTATTTTACCACTTTGTTGCGTTATTGATACACATATTGGTACCAAATTTCAGCTTTCTAGTGCTAACGGTCACAGAGATCAAGCGAGGACGGACGGACGGACGGACGGACACACAGTTAAGGCGAAACTATAAGGGTTACTAGTTGACTACGGAACCCTAAAAATACAGAGAATAACTATCGTGGATTGACAGATTTTGATAGACAACATAATTATTATTGTTTATAATTCTGCAGGGCTATCCTTTCATTGCTAGTGACTAACTGAGAATTATCAAAAAAAAATATTGCACTTTAAGTGCACTTAAAGTTAGGTTGACTATCAGATGGGGTACAAGTGCGCTTCGTCACATCTCTGTAAGTGCGCATGACGTAATCCTAGATACTTATTGATAATAGCCAATATGAAACTAGTTGTTTGACAGATAATTATTAATCGTTGAACACTGCCCAGTGATCGTCACTTTGAACTGTCAACGGAGATACGCGATAGACTTTCAGATTAGAGTTATCTGGTACAGAAGCCAGCACATCAAGTTACCCCATATGTCAAATTTCTTTGATCGTTTTTCAACTTTATGTCAAACAGAATAAGGTTCATATTCTATTGGGATTTGACACATTGGGGTAACTTGATGTGCTGGCGTCTGTACAACACTAATTGGTTAAGTTGTTTATGCCCATTATAAACGGCTTAGCTTGAAGAGCAATGACCGAATATTTTGTTAGGTGTATTTCGTTTCAACTAGCAAAATGAATAATTACATAAAGTAGATCTACAGACGCCAGCACGTCAAGTTACCGCAATGTGTTAAATGTCTTTGATCGTTTTCCAACTTTATGTAAACAGAATAAGGTTCATATTGGGATAACTTGATGTGTTGGCGTCTGTACTTAGGAATACACGTTTCTTATCACACCACCATCCACAATTAAAATTATATGCTATTGTAACATGTTGTTTCAAAATATTTGAGGTAAAAACTTCAATCTGAGTTGTTTTCTTAGCTTTTTAACATTTACACAAAAAACTTACAAGTTTCAATGTTCTTTTGTGAATTTATTGTCATGTTGTGCATCTTCTAGATTTATAATTGTAGGCATTGTTGTTGATATATTACGTCATTGGTTGTAGGTAATGATCCAAAAGGTTTCCATTAAAGTTGAAGTGACTTTTAAAAAGAGTAAATAGGTAAAAGACTTGTGAGAACACAAAGTCAGCAAGGGAGGAGTTTTTTTTTTATTTTATTTTTTTCTTTATTAAGGAGCTTTGTCACAATATTGACTATGTCGCTCCATCATAGCCAAATTTAGTATTTATAAATTATTTTATCATTTTTTTTTTAATTTACTTTAAAAAAAATATATAACTCTTGCCTCGTCAGACTTAGGCTTAGCTAAGAACCTGTTGCAAATACCGATTACAAACATATTTATTTATTTAAGAGGTGAACCAACAGCTTCTGTTTACAGTATTACATTAGAATTAGTAATAAGCATCAGACTAATACAGTCGCCAATAATAGGTCGATCAACATTCAAGTTAGTGAAAAAACATAACATTTAGGTTAATTGTATAACGCAAACTGAGAATAATAATTGTTCTTTTATTTTTTAATATTTTTATCATTTTACCAGTGTTCTACAGTGACGTCAATAGCTTAAATTACTAATAAATAATAGGTATCATTATTTATATATTTTTTAGTTATTCACAATGTTTTTGGACATCCATTGTTAGTTTAAATTAGACGATTAAGAATCATCTATTTATAAAGTCATTTACTATTTACCATTTAATTATCGTTATTTATTTTTTGATTTTGTACTGTGATGTAAACACACAACTTGCCTTTGAGTTTCTTGATTTTATTTTTTGTTCTTTTTTTAAATGGTATAAATTAATAGATGGTAAGCAGTGATGGTAAAGCGCAATTTAATAGTTTTTAAGAGCCTATACACTCCAGTTTGAAGACATCTAAATTATAATCGGACGGGAAGAACTCAGCAGGCAGGCAGGATGTTTACCAACAAACTTGTAAGAACTTAGTAACAATTTACAATTTATTTTGATAGGTAAGCAGTAAACCTACAAGCAGATAATATTGAAAAACCTAAAAATACTTCATGTTTAGTTTTAGTAGTACCTACCTAAATTTAAACACATAAATCGCCAACGCCACCCAAAATGCGGCTAAGCTTAAGTGGAACTGGGCCGGACACGTTTGTCGCGTGTCGGATGAATTATTACGGGATAAATCTACCAGGCGACCATGAGCACGGAGGTACCTACTCATGTGAGTAATTTTGCTATTCTATTAAGGTTTTTTCTACGTCATCAACTCTCCTTCGCAGTCATGGCTGAGCAGGAGACCAGCGAAGCTTATCTCTTCGGCCTCTTCGAAGACACCAACCTGTGCGATATTCACGTGAAGCGCGTCACGAGCACGCCCAAGGACCTTATAGTTGACAGACGCGCTTCTGCTGCACATGTCAGTCACACACAATACATACTCGTGACTTAGCGAAAGGTGATAAGTCACGTGGTCAAAACAAAGGGATTTGAGGCGTTCTCGATTGTAGAAAGAGAATAGATACGAATCGTTTGTAACTTGGCTAGGGGGGCTGATTATATTATCGTTTGTGATAGTGCGTTCACAAAAAAGGCACTTTTCAGGGTCACGTATGTATCTGTTTATAAAATATTTCTTTATATCAGACGTCATACCAAACGTTATCCTATCCCGCCCGCCAAACCTACGTCCCAACACTCAGATTAAAGTCAATACAGTCATACTAAAAGTATGCTAATCTAAATGAGTAAGTAGTAGGTAATCTTTACGTATGGTAAAAGTAAAAGGTTTATTTTATTGAGAGCGATGAAAGAAAACATCGTGAAGAAACCTGCACTTACAGTAAAGTCTAAAGCTCGTGCCGTCTTTGTATGAGAAGAGGCCTTTACCCTGCAGTAGGACTGTATCAGGCTAGTATTATTATTAAAATATTATATAGGTATAGGCGTATTTTTTTTATTTTAATATTGTAACAGTACAACATCACGCCGCCTGTATTTTACGTAGGGTTAGCAGAGCTGTTCGTGTAGTAGTGCAATGCTTTTTCACTACTTCACCACCTGTGTCGCTCAATCCAATCCAAATTTTGAATTAACTTTTAATAAGAAAGAAAGAAAGAAAGAAAGAAAGAAAGAAAGAAAGAAAGAAAGAAAGAAAGAAAGAAAGAAAGAAAGAAAGAAAGAAAGAAAGAAAGAAAGAAAGAAAGAAAGAAAGAAAAATATTTTTTTGACATCAGTCATTAACACACATACAATAATTTATGAAACGTACAAAATATACAATACTTATTAGGTAGGTACACATTATGTGCTGTAACAACAATAATTGTAACAGCTTTGGTATCGACTTTAGTAGATGATATTTTGGGCCGATTTTTTCAATAGGGTTAAATTATTACCTCTTACTACTACTATTGCAAATACTACCTACTTTAGTATTGTGAGAACCATAGAGACACGCAGCACAGTAGGTCACTATAAAAATATGTAATAAGTATCTTTCAAAATCAATGCATTTCAGTAAGGTAGTTAGGTCAGATTTAAAAGAGAGTGAGTGTGGATTAAGGATGAATGAGTTGCCTGTCAAATGCCTCCTCTACGCAGACGATCAAGTTCTTCTTGCATCGTCAGCGGAACAGTTGCAAGACATGGTGACCAAGATGAATGAAGCATATAAGATGAAAGGGATGAACATTAATGTGAATAAGACGAAAGTAATGGTGTTTGAAAGAGACGAAAACGTGTCGTTGTGCAATGTGAAAATAAACGATATGAGTGTGGAACAAGTGAATGACTTTGTATATCTGGGAAGTCTGTTTACAAGGGATGGAAAGATTGATGCGGATGTGGAAAGGAGAGTAAATGCAGGAAATAAAGTGAATGGCGCTATACATGGCGTTGTGACCAGCCAGTCTATGTCCGAAAAGGCACGACTGGCTGTTCACAATGGTGTGCTGGTGCCTACACTAACGTATGGAAGTGAATGTTGGGTGTGGCAAAAGAGACATGAAAGTAGAATAAATGCTGTAGAAATGCGTTCCTTGCGAAGTATGTGTGGAGTAACAATTAATGACAGATTGAGGAATGATGATATAAAGCAACGTTGTGGTTTAAAAGAAGATGTAGTAACAAAAATTGAAAAGAGTATGCTTAGATGGTTTGGTCACGTTGAAAGGATGGATGAAAGGCGACTAACGAAAGGTATTTACAAGGCAGAAGTAAGTGGGAACGCCGGGAGGGGACGCCCTAGAAGGACATACAAAGACCTTATTGGTGAGGTTCTTCAGAAAGGTCAGGTGCGTAGTACTCGCAACCGGCGTGTGTGTATGACAACATGTATGAATGTAAACGAAGCAAAAGAAGTATGTAAGAATCGTAGCATATGGCGCTCTGTAGTTTCTGCCTACCCCCATGGGAAAAAGGCGTGAGTTTATGTATGTATGTATGTATGTATAGTTAGGTTAGGTAGTTAGGTTCGCTATAGGATAGGTATGATGAGTTAGGTTAGGTTATATATATCGTCATTCTAATTCTATCTAACACTAAAGGCTTGGATATGAGCACATTAGAGACTCGCTTCGTAAAGAAGTAGTAGTAGTAGTATGTAGGTATTGGTAGATGTATATCATTATCTTGTATAGACTATTTGTAGGCCTCTTTAACCTCTTTGATTATGTTGGTGAGAAATACCTCTCAGGCATGCCGGTTTGATATTATTGTGTTTTATAATAATACTATCTGATCTGGCCATACATTACATACATATGTTCTCTCTTTGGTATTGTTTGTCGGCACGTGGAGCTCCTCAAGTTCCGAGTTGAGCTCACGATTACTGACTAATGCTTGCACTGACTAATCTGGTCCCCTCATTCTGTGTGGTTCTTTCCTCAAAAGACCATCTCAGACACTAATCTGCATGAATCTTACATGATTTGACCAAGATAATGTCTAAACTTTAAAAGAGACTATGACCTCTGAGTTTCTTTCGGTGTTTCTTCTCAGAGTAGTCAAATAGTGAAATACCGATCTCATTTACTAAATAAGGCGACGTGTAAAAGTGTTTGTAAAAACCTATTTACAAAAATAAATATCATTTATCATCATTAATGTGGCTCAAGAGTTATCATTATTTAATACATTTTATATCAAACATTACTTACTTAGCATACTTTTAAAAGAAATGCAATTATTTTCTTTCCACCCAATAACAAAAAAAAGCCTTCCTTAAAATAACACTGAAATGTGTGAAATAGTTCCCAGTTTTGGAAGCCTGTGGCTTTGGTGTTTTAAATGAAATAAAATAAATAAAAAACAATGAATAAGATGGATAATATGATTTAATTTCATTCTTTATTTGCCAACGACTTCTGGAACTAGAATTATTTCACACCTTTTTGTGTTTTTTAAAGAAGAATGTAGGAATCGTAGCATATTATGACGCTCTGCTGTTTCTGCCTACCCCTCTGGGAAAAAGGCCTGAGTTTATGTATGTGTATGTAAGTATGTATGTCAGTTTTATTTTTAGTTTATTTCAATACTCAAGACTCAATACTCAATACTTTATTGCATTCCATATTATGTATATAGATGGTATAAAATATTGTCAAGATCACCCTGTCGGGCACAGCAAAGTTAGGAGAGAGGATGAAGGCTAAGTAACAATTCATGGAATTAATTATTATTATAGGTAGATCTAATAGATGTATATGTATATTATTGTGTTTTCATTTATGTTGTATGGTGTCTTATAAATGATTTTTCCTTTCTTTTTTTAATGTACAAGTCATACAGTAGACTGAGAAAAGCAGATTCGTATGATTGGTTTATTTTCAAGTCTATTTTGTTCGCATGCTTAGTTCTTAACATTAAAAGAACTATTTCCCTCTACCATTTCAGAGTAATTATCTATTTTATTCACACGCCTAGTTCTATAATACCCAGTGCCGCACACACCTTGCCTTAATTGCATTCCTAACTCAACTAGGTCCCTTAAGTGCCGCTAGACTTGTCTCAGCACTATAGCATTTCTTATGTTAATACCTATTGTGGGTCACAGAGGTGTGTGTAAAGTTTGGAGTCGCGCCACAAGATAAATTTTAAGTCTTTTGTGGTGCGGGTTCCAAATTCCTTTTACTTTTATGAAGGCGGAATTTTGGCTGACGGGTGTCGTGTATCGTCGTTTCCGCGGAAGGCTACATGACACCACAACTCAGCGCAATGCGTCGCCGACCATACGTAGACATTAATTCTAGCTTAGTTTATATTTCCTACGTATTAGTGTATTATTGTATTAGATTATAGTGTTTATTTTGTTTATATGGGCCACAGATGCCTGAAATAAAGAGTTATTATTATTAATATTATTATTAAATGGTTCTACATAGGTACATATTGAGTAAAGCACAGGAAAACTGATAACAATGCGTGTGTGTGATGTTTAATTAATAACAGAAACTGCTGCCTCGTTCATTTAGTGTCAAAGTCAATGTTCTTATTGAAGGTTTGTGTTGGCTGTTTTTAAACATCAAGACAGAGGGCACTTTTAAGAGTATATCTTTATCTGCAAAACATTGTTCCTTTTATAAATATTACAGGCAGCCAAAGCACCTAACTCGGTGCTTTCAGTTTAATGACCTCGATTTTTCTTGAAGTGAGAATAATAATACGTATACATATATTTTAAAGAACATTTTTAGGGTAAATAGAATTCGGCAAAACTGCTAGAAATCTTACAACCAGCTGAAAGTAGGAGTTATTAAAATGTTTTAACATGGGTTGTCACATTTATTTTGAATACACCTAAAAAAACAGAATTTCGGATCACAGTTTTGTATAAAAATGCATTACATTAGGGCGGGTCGCTTTTAATGGAAACCATAATTCATTTGAATGATTCGTTTTCAGGGTTCCGTAGTCAAATATAAACGGAACTTCTTATAATTTTCTAGCGTTATTCTGTGTTTCTATCCCTCCGATATGAGACGATAAATATTACCCCGTATGACCATACGGGGTAAGGTTCAAGCATATTAAAAATATATTTTAAACTGGTGTTTAAACTCTCAATGCTTGAAAGCTGTAATATAAAAATTCCTATGCTTTAAATGAGGATATTTTTTCTCGTCTACCCTGTAGTGTGGGATATTGCGGGTGTGTATTTGTGTAAAGCCGATTTATTTGCAAAGTCAAAATCAAACCATTTATTTCAATAAGCCAAAGGCACTTTTGAACGTCGAACCAAAATTAACTTTAGTTGCCCCTTCCAAAAGGTAGATATGTATGGAGAAGAATGGGCAAGAAACTCCATACTTATGTACTCTTTTAAAATAGTTTTTACAATACTTTGTATACATTAATCAGATTATAATGTGAGGACGATGCTTTTATTTGTTTCAGATAAATTGTTTACGGTTATGTGAAAAAGAATTACGTCATTGGATTACGAAGTTAAAAAGCAAATGGTCCTAGCTAAGTATGTTTTACACAAAAGTTTTTATCAGCACCCAGAGATATCTATCTATAGCTACGTATAGCGACTTCTGACAACCATGCCAGGACCCGACTAGCGAATCCAAATCTAAGTCGGTAAGTATGTTGACAGGGTAATCAATAATAAACTACGTAAAAGATATATTTTAGTAACGGTAGAAGGCAACAAAGAATTTTGATACTTCGCCGGCGAAGTTTTATCTGATTTATCCATTGATATAGGGATTTATCAAATGAAATTGAAGCCGAAATAAACGCTAGGCCAGATCAACTACGGAACCGTTTACTGCGCATGGCACGACTCACTTGTAAATTTATAATTTTTCTGTATTTCAACTTCAATTAGTAACATTGGGGTATATATAAACAGATTAACTTATTTGAATTATAGCCTATTGTGTTTTGAGTAGTGTGAGACGAACATTGTAAGAAAACGTATCCGTAAGTGAAATAAATTGTAAGTAAGAATTGTGTTTTTTTTTAATTATTGCTGCTTATTACAATGATATTATAATTAGTAATCTCAATTATTATCTATCTATTTCTGGAACTGGGATAGGATAGTTCCTGTTTCTGAAATCGCCGATAGAATCCTATTTTAAGTATAGCACTTAATGTCAGGCTGTGGGAGAGGCAGACAGAGGCATTGTTCCTTTAATTTAGTAATTAAAACCCACATTTCGGCAGCATTTTTATTTCCCTTGTAAAAGAGGACGCCATAGACCCGGCCCTCATTTAGCCTACAGGCTGCACTAGGAATTGAATGCTTTATCTGTTTTTAAAATTATACTTCGTTACAGATACAGCCATGGATGCAGCTGCAGCTTTTAAGACAGTGGAAGTGTTACAAGGTGCATTTAGGATCATGGCCGCCCTGCACCTCACAAACTACTTGTGGCCACATCAAGCCGTCGTTCGAGGTAAGTTCCTTACATCATCATCATCGTTTTCCAATTATCTCCGTGTACAGACGCTAGTAAATCAAGTTACCCCAATGTGTCTAATTTTCCCAATTGAATATGAACCTTATTCTGTTTGTCATAAAGTTGAAAAATGATCGAAGAAATTTGACACATTGGGGTAACTTGATGTGCTGGCGTCTGTACAATAGTTACCGTATACAACAACAACGTGTCTTTATTATCCAAACCATGCTTTGACTAAGTACCTAAACCTATTTTGTTTGCAATATACAAAAGTCGCTTTTAAAGGAAATATCTATATTATTGATACTCCATCACACAAGAGTAAGTCAAGAGTCAAGAGCAATATGAAGAAATGAGTCAACAATGCCGAGGATGGTTTCTTACTATACTAATCACTAGATTTAGTCTACAATTTGTAACTGTCTCATTTTTGCCGTCAACACAAGCCGTTTCTACGGTGATGATGCTACTAATTCTAGACTCCTTCGACAACGACTGATCCAAAATAGTTCTCAACAGAGGTAAGCGAGAGGATTTCCGCTTACCTCTGTTGAGAACTATTTAGGAAAATGGCCTCCCTAATCTATTTAGATTAAGGAGGGCATTTCTCTAGAGGGGGTAAATTCAAGCAAGTGAAATAAAATTAAACGTTTCCAGATGGTGCCAGTTTTGACTTCATTGTAGTTGGTGCTGGTACAGCAGGAAGCGTCATTGCCAACAGACTGTCTGAAATCGAGCATGTCAATGTTCTTCTCATCGAGGCTGGTGGCGATCCGCCTTTTGAGTCTGACGTAAGTCTACATTTTAATTTTGTATTTAACAACTTCCTCATATGAATATTTTATAACTTAGTTCAACTATAACTTTGCAGATAATTCTATTGTTATTTAAAACTCTTAACCAGCCAAGCAACACGTAATTTATTATTATCCTTGTGAATTATGTTTAAGTCTGGCCCTCTATTTTTTTACGATAAAGCCTGCGTAAAAGACATTTTGTTCTAAAGTAATTATTTTGAATACTAATTAAGTATTTATTTCCTAATTTAAGCTTCCTGGTCTACCTATCCTGATGAAGCGATCTCGTTACGACTGGAATTACACTGCAGAATTCAATGGATTCAAAGACTCTTGTCATCTTCAGTGCTACTATGAATTTACTCAAGGAAAGATGTTAGGTGGAACAAGCTCCCTTAATTACATGGTTTATCACAAAGGACAGCCTCGTGACTTTGATTCGTGGGCCGAAATCACCAAAGATGATTCTTGGAAGTGGGAAAATGTTTTTCCATACTTCCTCAAGTATGAAAAACTAGAAGACCCACAATTACTTCACTCAATCGAGAAAAAATACTATGGAACCGAAGGCTTTATAGGAATCACAAAAGATCATCGTGAACAAATCGTTAACTTTTTAGACTCCTATCGGGAATTAGGAAATGATGTAGTTTTGGATTTCAGCGAACATAATCCTGTTGGTTTTTCTGCACAGACTGTCACTATATCTGGTAGATCTAGGCAAAGCTCTGCCTATGCTTTCTTATCTTCGGTCAAAGATCGACGTAATCTACATGTCTTGAAAAATACTCTTGTCACTAAAATCATATTTGACGATAACAATAGAGCTATCGGAGTAGAGGTACTGACAAAAGATGGTAAAACTCTGAATTACAAAGCCAAAAAGGAAGTAGTAGTTTCTGCTGGTGTGTTTAACACTCCGAAACTGCTAATGTTGTCAGGCGTCGGGCCGGAAAACCACTTAAAGTGTCAGAATATTAAAGTAATTTCGAACTTACCTGTAGGGCAAAATTTGCAAGAGCATTTTACCGCAATCATTGTACACAATTTGGATAAAATAACTCAACCTTTGCCAGAACCAAGCCCGTATGAACTGCCTGGATCATCATTCACTGGTTTTGTTGCTCTAAACAAATCATCTACTTATCCAGATTATCAAGTGATAACGTATGTAGCTCCAGCTGAAACCGTACTTTTCTATTGTTCATTTGGTTTTAGATTTAGTGACGAAGTCTGCAACAATATTTATAAGCAGGGAACAAAAAGACTTCAAGCATTTAACGAAATAGTTAATATTGCACCTAAATCAAGAGGCAAGGTATTATTGAGAAGTAATAATCCAGAAGATCCCCCTATTATCCATAACGGCTTTTTAACAGATAAAGACGATGTTGAGGCTCTTATTGATTATATTCTAGATTTTACTCTTGTAATGAATACGACATATTATAGAGACGTAGATGCTACAATGGCAGATGCAATTCCATCATGTAACGAGTTCGAAAAGGGTAGTCGGGAGTATTGGCGTTGTTACATTATGTGTGTATCTTCTGGTCTCAGTCACCTTACCAGTACTTGTCCCATGGGTACCGTCGTAGACGGCCGACTAAGGGTGAATGGCGTCTCAGGTTTGCGTATAGCTGATGCTAGTGTTATGCCAACAATCACTAGAGGCAATCCCGTGGGTCCAATTCTGATGATCGGTGAAAAGGCAGCTGACATGATCAAGCAAGACCATAATTTGATCTAAACTTTTAGTTTTGTCGTTCACTTTAATGTTGTTATTAAGCTAGTGTTGTACTGAATAATGTTTGTGATATAAATAGGTAATGTAAATAAATCAAATATTTGAGCTAACTTTTTATTAATGTTATGAATTGAATGGTATAAAGTAGCGATCGTCTTATATTTGTTTTTATTTATTAATTCATTAAACCCCAAAAGGACAACAGTGTCCACGCTGTCATTTTCTTTCTATAGTGTCTCTAATTCACACGATTGAAAGGTTAATTACAACATATTGCACCTGCCTACCTTCCTACCTGCCTACCTTCATTCATTGGAAATAAAAGTTCTGATTGTGATGAGTAATTACAAATTCCTTAAAATAATACGTCGAACGAAAGTCTGTGGTTGGAAGAGTTAAAATGTCCAAGTATCTACTGTTTTCAATAGAGGTTGAAACAATTCATGAACAAATAACACATTATCAAGTAGTAATTTTGATGAGAGATTAAGTTTTATTGCATGGAGATAAGAGTGAGGTACCCCATCAATACTATAATCATTATTTAAGGGTCGATTTGGCCATCAACAAATAATTTATATCTGAAGAATGAAATTGGTGGTTTAACTGGTTTTGTATAGATAGGTAATATTTGTCAAACCGCATTATTTTTTCGTCATTTCGGCGTTTCTAACTATTGTCAGTTCTGAGTCGAGTATGATTTTACGAACCACTGTAATAGAAATAACGGGACTGTGTTGGGAAAAATCCACCCCGTTTCGTGTTATCACAGAATAATGTTATCTTTGTTAGGGGGAGATAAAGGAAACTTATTAGCTAATGGCTCAAGGCGTTCTGTTGGCGACGTGTTGTTTATAGGCCATAGGCAACTATAAGTTTGTGGTTTATTTTTGTTCACAAAGCTATAGATTGCATCCAGATAATTTGTAGGTATTTGCGGAAAGAAGAAACTGAGTAAATTAGATCGCTTTGCAAGATTATTGCAAGCACAATGCCAAATCGCATACGGGGAGTATGCAATAATATTTGGCATTGTTAAAGTTAATATTGAGATACTTTGTACCTGTCTTGAAAGCAAAAACAAATGCGGTTTTCATTAATAACGAAATACTTCAGAGGTTTGTAGAATATTTAGTCAGCAACCAAGATTTTATGAGAATCTGGAGAAACCGGAGGGATCCCACCAACTATAAACCAAACAGATTATCCTATTTCCGTAAAATGGCGGCGTAGGATGTAAGTAAGTAAATAATTGCACATCATCCAGCCTTCAGAGGCTGCAGCACAAACATTCTAAGTAAAAGTAGGTTAAATTCAAAAAAATTATGAATTGCAATTACAAAAATCCTATAGCACTTTGGCTGTCATTTATGAGGTAAGTACAATCAGTATCTTCTATATAAATTTAAGAAGTCTTAAAGTAAAATAAAGTAGTATTTGAATACAGAAATGTTGTTCCAATTTATTTTAATTTTAAGCTATGTGTTTGTGTGGAACACACACAATGGTGGAAATAATTCTGCTATGTCGAGCTTTTCAACATCTTTTCAGCTTGAATATTTTAAGTAGGTATTTAATCTGTTTGCCTATTTGTTGTTTTTAAAAATAACATAATATACAGGATGAATTTTTAGTCACCGTCCAAATTTTGATATATTAATCTTTGGCAAAAATCATTGAATACGTGTTTTTTCTTTTAGTATCACTCAATACAAAAATATTGAGATATCACTTCACAAAGTTATCTATAAAAAGTTTATGTTTCTGGACACTGCCGCGCCGTGCGTACGCGCTAGGTGAAGCTACGCGAGCCGGGCCGCCCCGCGCGCCGCGCGCCGCCGCAATTCATTGATAACACAATACAAACAAAGTTGCAAATTTTCCCTTCATACTTTCACGGGCTTAGGACCGTCAATAAGCAAAAGGTTTGTGCTATGTTCACTATGATTAGAATCTAACCCTTAATTAATCAATTAAGTACGTATAAATAAAGTAAAAATCAATTAATTAGATAAGAACTTGAGACCTTAATAAAAGCTGAGCCAAAACGTTTTGCTATTAGGCGTATTTAAAAAATTTGAATCAACTTATGTACAAATAATAAAAATTTAATCAAAATCATCAACAATCAAATTAACAGTACTTTAATAAATGTTCAAAATGCATACCGTTTCTCTCTAAACAGAGTCTTGCACGTTTTTGCACATTGTTTTTAATTTTATTGAGCACTACAGTGTCACTTTTAACTTCGTCGAATGCACGTACAATTTGCTGTTTTAATTGGTCTAGGTTTTGGGCTTCCTCCACATACACTCGTCGTTTTATTTCACCCCACAAAAAAAAGTCACATGGAGTAAGATCTGGCGACCGATCCAACGATCACCGTGTTCGATGTTTAAATAATTACGAACGGCGGCGGAGTAATGAGGCGGTGCACCGTCCTGTTGAAAATAAAAATCTCGATAGATTACCGGCACGTCATCCATGAAGTCAGCAATTACTGTGCGTAACATATCTAGGTACGTGCCCCCGGTCAACCGTCCCTCAATGAAATATGGCCCCAGTATTTTGTTGCCGACAATTCCAGCCCACACATTTGCACTGAACCGCACTTGGTGATACGTTTCTCGTATCATGTGTGGGTTTCGAAATGACCACCAATGTTCATTATGATGATTATACAGCCCCACTCGAGTAAACAAGGCCTCGTCAGTCCACAAAATGTTAACATCGGGGTGTGCAATCAGCCACTCACAGAAGGCTCGACGGGGAACTGCATCTGCGTCGTTCAAGGCCTGTGCCTTTTGAAAATGGTACGCGTGCAACCCGGCAGAATGGAGAAGTTTCCACACGGCATATTGGCTTACGCCGAAGCGCCGCGCTGCATCTCGCGTACTGGATCTAGGGCTCCGTTCAAAGAAATCGAAGATATCTTCTTCGATCTCCACTGCGAGTCTCGGCCTGCCCCGTCCTTGAGCGTGTGTAGGTACTATAAATTGGCCATGGTCTAATAGCCTCTGATTTGCGGCCAAAATCGTTTGGCGATTTGGTAATGAAGGATTTATTTCTTGATTGCGAAGGCGAGGAATACTTTCGGTTTCGTACAGTCTCCGGGCACCGTTCAAGCTTTCACCACTCAGTATGTAGGATTGCACCATTTCGTAATACTCGCGGTAGGAATACGACGACATTGTAAATAAATTCACGATACGCACGGGGCGCCGTCGCGCCGGCGCCGGCGGGTTGCGCGGGATCGCCGGGAACACGGAAGTAAGCGCTTGCGTCGCGAAAGGGTGCGCGCGCGAGGCCGACTAACGACTAACGATAGATGATAGATGTCATAAATGTGTCGCGCAGGTGTAGCGGGGTGGGGGTGAGCGGGGTGAGCGCTGCCTTTTTCATTGAATATTTGGGCGGCAAGTGTAGTATTATTAACGTTTAACTTGTGACCACGCAGAGCGGATAATTTTTTCGAGAAAATGATTTAACATGAAAATTTTATGTATCTATTTTTTTTCAAAAATGGACTTAGTGAATGATACCTAATGCCTAGAAAAAATTTGGACGGTGACTAAAAATTCATCCTGTATAGTGTGGAATTATTTAAATCGCCCATTAAATAACTGGAGCAGCCGGCGAGAATGTTAGAACCATTTATAGACATTAGCGTTAATGCTTTTTACTTTTTCAAAACCTAACCCTTTGATAAATGGCTGGAGTAATTTGAAAGCTTATAACGGATAAAATGTTGCATATCATTACACATTCTATTTAGTATTCAGGCAAATAGCTTCAGGGCTATTAATTAAGCTTAATAACCTTCATACGGTATCATTAGGCACTAATTTATTGAGTTAAAGCTACTCAAAGCGACTAGTACAGTACGTAGAAGATTATGTTCCGCGTCTACGAATATTTTTCCCATCTACTTGTATAAGAAATATAAAATGTTTCGAAAAGTTATAAGTAGTTAAAGGTATGGCAAGTTGTCGAAAAAAAACTGAGTCTGCATAACCTCTATAATTTAAACCGAACTTTGGATATAGCCAGGTCCTAATTTAGGGTGGATAAATCCATAAGCGCATTCATCATGAAGGTGAATTGTTTCTTTAGTTTTATTCATTTATTTACATCGCACAACACCATGATTCAATTTGCTAGTGCAATATCTTATCAGCAGTGCTAGTAATATACAACACAAAGATAAAAGAAGCTGGTGGCTGCAGCAGGATATGTAGAGAACAACAGCCCCCCTAGCCAAGTTACAAACGATTCGTATCTATTCTCTTTCTACAATCGAAAACGCCTCAAATCCCTTTGCTTTGACCACGTGGCTTCGCGAGAGGTGATGTCATTCCCATACATTGCTAGTTTTCTAATCGCGTTTACGATTGTAGATTGTCAACTTGGCTAGGGGGGCAGAGCATGAATATGCTACCCAACCATTCTTCCCACATAGTGCCTCAGAAAAGGCGAGTAAGGGCTCTCCACCAATGTTTTCAGAATGCTATTGTCACTGACCCTGTCAGGCCTGACTTGTGGGAGTTTTAAATAACTAGTGGAACGAGTGGAACAAACAGATCTCACTGTGAATGAAGTATTTACCAATAATAATATGACTTGCAGCATTCTCACTGAATACTTAAAATATGACCATTGTTACTAAGTTCAAGTTATAATAAATTTAACGAAAGCATTAGGCTGCGTCCTACACGCACATACGTTTCGTACGATATTTGCATGTACTTACTCATTCTGTTCACACGAATACGATATCTACACGGTTATTCACGTGATTACCGCTCGGTACAATATTTTAATATTTTCACGCATTCATTTATTTGTGTACGCTTATAGGAAAAATTGGAATGTTTCGGTATTTAAATAAACGGGGAAAAACTACACCATCTGAGATTCGCAGACAACCTCATTTTATTTGCAGAAGATCATATTATCAGACTAAGAACAATGCTACAACAACTAACAAATGAAAACGAAAAGGCAGGTTTAACGATGAATATAAGTAAAACGAAATTGATGACAAACAAAACCAAAGTCAAAATTGAGGTGGGTAAAGAAGAAATCGAGTACGTAGAAGATCTACCTTTCTTTTTTTTTTTTTTTAGGGGTGGAAAATCCGCATGGATGTCCCTCGCCCGGGGAGGCGGAGGGGTCTGTCAGACTCTTACTGACTAAAAACCACCCCGTGTTCCTTCTCACACCTGCGCCGGGGGTCACGGGGAGTGAGGTGTTAGACTCCCCTCGCGACGTCTAAGAGGGGCGCGCGTGAACACGACGCGCCGCCACCTCGGGTCCATGCACGTGAGGGGCGGCGGACATCCCCGCGTCCGTCGCCCCTGGACCCAATTAGGGGGGCTGGAAGAGGGCGTTGTCCGCCCTCCACCTGCGCCCGGTGCGTCTGCTGCGGGCAGGGTGAGTGGAAGTAATCTCTCTCTCCCTTTCCGCAGCCACCTTCTGCGAAATGACCGTTTCGCAGAAGGACACCACCGCGTCCCAGGACCCGACGCTGCCGACCATCCTCTCGACCACGGCCGGCAGCGACAAGTCACTGCCTACTCCAGAGATAGAAGATCTACCTGGGTCAACTCATATCCGTGGAAGATTTATTAATTAAATGAAACGAGTAAATACCTTGCATGTTTCACTTACGGCTGCTAGGCTTGGGCACTAACAAATTGAGCACAAACTAGGTTTAGGTCAAAAAAGAATAGAAAGAAGTATGTTGAGACTAAGGTTGAAAGACAAATAGAAAGCTCAACAATGAGGAGCATCACTAAAGTAGCAGATGTTAAAGTTAAAACACGAGCCTTGAAATGGAAATGGACTGGGCACATGATGAGATCAACAATAGGAAAATGGAGTAAAAAAGTAACAGAATGTTAAGGAACGGAAAAAGACAGAGGAAGGCAGAAAAAAAGATGGGAAGACCAACTGCCCAAGAGTTGGAGAAGGACAGCAATGGACAGGCAAATGTGGAGGTAACTTGAGGAGGCTTATGTCGCAAGACAACATGACCTGGTAACTGATGCTAAATGTTAAGATACATGAAGAAAATATAGAAAAAAGTTTAGATAGTATAGTACAGTTAGCATAGTTTAATGTTTTGTTTTTAAAATAGTATATTTGTGTGGCTAATAAAGGCTATTTTTATTTTTGTTTAAAGGAAAAATTAGAAACATAAGTGTGACTGAGCAAACGCGATAAAAATCGTCAAGATGTTATGAATATAGTTTTGGCAGATTGAGTTCATGCGACAAGATGTTTGTCTCGAATACATGATTTTATTTTTATGGTACTGAATGAATCAATTTCGGCTATAAAAATAAACGCTGTCCTTAGATAATAACCGCATACAATAAAAATAATACCGCATCCATTTTTTTGTACAGAAGCCAGCACATCAAGCTACCCCTTGTGTAATGTTTCAATTTTCTTTGAAAGTTTAAAAGCTTTATTAAAAATACAATAATATGTTATAGGCTCACGTTCAATTGCATTTTTTTTTACAGTTTTGGGGTAGCTTGATGTGCTGGCGTCTGTACATGCAGAACCTTTTTCTCTTAATCGTAGTTATTTTATCGTATTGGCTTTTTATTTATTTATTTATTTAATACTTCAAGCACACTTATGTACAGAGGCGGACTTAATGCCATAGGCATTTTCTACCAGTCAACTAGTGGTAGGCATGGGTTTTTTTGAGAATAACTTACAGTTCATTCATTTTAATATGAAAGTTGCTGTCAGTGTCTCTACAAGCGATAAATCGTATCGTATCAAATGGAATATTCGATAAATATCATCGTGTGTACGAGGCCTAACTGCCGATAACTTTATCATTCAGACTGTAACCTTAACGTAGTACTATCTTAATTACATATCTTACTAATTATGCGATATTTATTTACATTGAGCGGTGAGTGGGGCCAAAGCTTCCCATTATGCTTTTAATAATTAATTAAACAGGTTTCGTAAAAAAAATGCTTCTTCACTTAACATTCTATGACCATTTCGATCTTTTTACATGTAATATTTTTATTACAAATTGTATGCTTTTAAGGGTACAAGAGGTTTACAAAAATCGTGATTCCTTCTAGAAAATTATGGATTATTTTCATGATAATTAAAACTTTTAATATAATATTTTTTCATCGAAGCGTAATAGTTATATTTATTAATCTGACAGAGAAACCGTGGAAACCACATTAGCGTAATTAATTTTGTAACAACTTATTAAGGAGATGCGGGTACTTTTAATACGGTAGGAGAATGTTTTAAAATTATCGTAACAAAAGAGATGCAAATGGGTATGTCTTATTTATTCATTTAATATTTCAAGCACACTAATGCATAAAGGCGGACTTAATACCATAGACTTAATATTATTATTGCAGTTCAGAATTAGTAATATTCCAAAAATTAATGCGATTTCTGTGACATTTAGCAATCTCATCCGGTATTGCTATAAAGATGCGATCGTAAAAAGACAGACTTTCACACTGCGAGATGATATCCATACAGAAGAGGAGAGATTTATTGGAGTTATTAATTATATTCAAAATTTTTTAGAGCCCGATTGATGGCAATAGGCTCGCCCCCTATTACATGGGACTTAAACATAACTGGCGAAATGTGGGTGTAGGTACACCTCTGCCTAGCCCTTCGGGGATTACAGGCGTGACGTTATGTATGTATGTATGTGTATTTTTTAGAGGTAAAATTAACTGACCCCAATTTCTGAGCAAGATCAAAATCCGTGTAGACGTCAAACAGACAAATAACAGCCAAGCAGAGTAATTTTCTCATTTAAAAATAAGTGTGGAAACTGATTGTGTGAAAAAGTTGTGGAATATTTATTCTATCAAAGCTAAAAGAGATAAGATTTAAAGTACAGACACATCAAGTTACCCCAAGTGTCAAATGTCTATAATCGTTTTTCAACTTTATGTCAAACAGAATAAGGTTCATATTCAATTGGGAAAATTTTATATATTGGGATAACGTGATGTGTTGGCGTCTGTACAATAGAGCACTACTATAAAAACAATACAAATAAAAGCTAAAAGAACTACATAGGGTTTTACAATGGGTGGCTTTATCGGTAAAAGCGATCTCATAAGCAACACATTTCATATTAAACATCCACAATGCATCACATTAAAGTTCACACATCTTTAATTGAGTATTTTTTCAGTAACATGTAGCCGAATTTCCCCAGTCTCCCTTAATAAAAAGTTAACGTTTGTTAAGTATATAAATCATTTTGTGTATTGTTGAAGTCATTTTACTGACACAGAGTTCTTTTTTTTGCTTTTCTGTAAGTATAAATTATAGATTTGTTACATTGTTTTGTTAATATTGTATTTTAAGTGGTTGAAGCACGTCGTCCCTAAAAATTCGTGGCTGGAAAGAAAATGTAAGTTAAATATTGTGTAGTATTTACTACAATAATAACCTATTTGTTTTTTTTTTCAGTTTCGAATATTACCCCACTTGCCTAAAAACCGCCGATTACCCGATTATAATTTAGGTGTCTTCAAGGCTAGAGTGAATAGGCAATTAATAAACTAGTGCGCTTCACCATCATTGATTACATCACTACTTACCATCAGGTGGGATTGCAGACAAGCACTAGATTATAATATTAAAAAAACCGCTAACCCAATTATTAAATTTAATGTTTATTGTAGTTTTAATTCCACAAAACGGCACGGGTGCATATTTTGATGACACAAACATCGAAGGCGTCCGTTGCACCATCTTCGACGGAGACACTATGGCTTGTCGAGAAATGGCGCAACTCGATGCCACTAGCAAATTTTCGTACAGTCGGTGTAGTGATCCATGGGCAGCAGCAAATTAAATAATATTTCAATGTTAGAAATCTACAGTATTGCCGAATGCCATAGGATAGGTATGTTAGGTTTCTTTCACGTGTACAAAATCAGAAGAATATATTGGAAATATTACATTCATTCAACGAACCTTTTCAAGTTGTTCACGTAAAACGGGATTTTAGCCATATGTGTATCATAAAAAAACAAAATACTTTGATTATCTTACTCTTTTTACATTGGTTACAATAAAAATATTTAATCACCATTATTTAACAGCAATTTAAAAAAATGACTAGTTATAATCGGCTTGATCCCTAGCTCAATATTGATAATAACTAACTCAATAACAATTGAAATAGAAGAATAGAAAACTCTTTACTATACACCAAGTAACTTAGCAATGTCAGATTTTGGTTCATATGATTCTGGTATTACAGCTGACGGTCTCGAAAAAAAGCGATCTCTTACAGACAACGTTTAATCTTTCAATCGTGTCAATTATAGACAATTATAGAGACACAATAGAAAGACAAGGAGGATTTAATGAATGGAATGGACTTGATGTAGGCGGTTTGAAATGCTATTTACACAAAATAATCCCTGAAAGGGTTTGTAGATGTGCTTTTTATTGACTAAACTCATATTTAACCAGTTATTTTTGAGTCTCATGTAATGTAAGGGGACGTACCTATAGCCATCAATTTGCCAAATTTTTTGAAAAAAAAATCTACCGAGAAATACTAGAAAACAGTTTATAACCTTTTAACCTTTCAATTGTGTCAATTAGATACACAATAGCAAGACAATGACAGCGCGGGCACCGGTTTCCTCTTGGGGTTTAATTAATTAAATACATATGTTAATTGCTATCAAAATATAATATAAGTACCTATCATCCATCATCGCCGTGATAGCCTAAGCCATTGCGTGTGACCGACCGACTGTCAAATCACAGGTCTTGAGTTTGAACCTAATGCACGCACCTCTTTTGTTTCGGTTTCATAAGCATATTGTATAATTATCACCTCCTTGAAAAACGGCAAAGGAAACCGAAAACATCGTGTGACAACCGACATGACATATGTGAGAGATATTTCTCGACGTGAAGCCAAGTTAGAAGAAGACTCTAACACTAGGGGCTCGAGTCTGCTATTGCAATCGTGTCTCAATGACCGGTCATTGATCGAATATTTGACAACTTTGACAGTTTTTTATGGGAAATGTGTCATAAGATTGACGTTATACGTCAAAAATCGATCATTGACGGGTTATTGAGACACGATTGCAATAACAGACTCGACCCCCTGATTAGTTACTAACCATAGAAAAGAAGAAGACTGTCCTATAGCCGTTTAGTGCCGGTCATACATACGCCTCTTCACACGTCTTTCTTCGGCGAGTCTCAAAGTTGCAGGACGTTGTCACTAAATAAAAGCAAACATTGCCTCTTAACGTAACCTCAGTTCGGCAGCTAATATTTTGCCGGCATTTTTCACTTTGAATAAAGTTAATTAACAACGCAACTAAAACCCTACATTAACTTTACTATTGTGTTCAAAGACGAAAGCTTAACGTTAAAGTAATGATCATTCGAACTATATATAGTAAAAAATGCGAGTAGTGGCATTTTGGTTTCAATTGATTAATATATTTAGGCACACCGTTGTACTTCTACACGGCTCACGCGCTTGTCGCCCGCATGAAAGAAATATTTGAATTGCCCATAGGTATTTTTTCCGGGATTGGTGATGTTTTTGAACGCAGCGATGGTACAGAATAAAATCCTCTCCTGGTTTGAGGTTGTTTAATTAAGTACAGACATCGGTCAACATGCGCTCTTACCTCACCTACCTATTTTACGCTGCATCGTTAGACTTGCTGTTTTGATATTATGATAATACAAACTTATATCTGAGCTTTAAAAGAAACCATGACCCCTGATATTCTTTCTCAGGGACATTTTGGTACTAGGTATTTAGGTTCAAAGAATCTTTATTTCTCATAAGAACATTATACAGTTCACTTAGATGAGACTTAACTTTTAACTTAAATTAACCGTCGTCTAATAACGAAGCATGCTTCAAATATAATATAAAACTATAACATTTAGTTTATAAAAAAAAAGTAAAGTTATTTGGAAAGATACATAAACAAAATAATATTAATTTCATTTCATTACCAAATACTATTTAAGACATACTTTAGCTTCTAGAATATCAATACAACGGAATGTCGTTGTAAATAACCGGAAAAAAATAAGAAATAAAACTTCAATGAAGTTGTTGAACCAATGTAGTGTAAATCGTGCAAACGAATTAATATTAGTAAAAATTAATTAGCAAAATTTAAAACTGTGGCTAATATTTAATATTAATATATTTAAGTATAATATAAGTATAACTCATCAGTTATAATTACCATTATTTGAACATTTTTATTACAATTCATTATCATAATTACGTTTAGAACATTTTAACAAATAAATATCAAGTATGTTTTTTCAGTATTGTATTAAAGATAATTCTAAAAACATTTTTAGCGTCTTATCGCTAGGTTTATCATATTTATTATCAACTTATATACCTACATAATAGTGGCGTAATTTGTAATCTTTGGTTAGGTCAGCAGTGTTTTCTGTGTATTGTATGGATGCTCCGATACAAGACATATTATTATGGCGACCAGCGAAAATAGCAATACACAGTCAAAGTCACAGTCAAAGCCAAAATCAAACCATTTATTTCCATTAGGCAGTTATAATGGCACTTTTGAACGTCAAACTTAAGTTTAATTCAATATAAAATTATTCTAGTGGCCCCTTCCAAAAGGTAAGGAGAAAGGTAAGGTCAGGAGAAGAATGGGCAAGAAACACTATACTTACTCCTTTTAAATTAGTTTTTATAAAATTTGTACTTATAGGGTGTACCTTTACAAATTTTATAACTCTTTAACGATATACACTGTCATTCTAATACGGTTCATAAGAAACATCCCAATAAGTTGGATGGATTGACTGCGGCGGCCTTTTGATAGGGATTCTGTGGCCCTATGAAATCCTCAACAGTAAACAAAAACAATGAAATAATTTCCTCTATTTAAATCTACATTTATTCTCTTGTAATTTTTGGTTGAGTAAGCGATACTGATGTCAATAACCTGTTGCTAACCGTGTAAAACGTAGTAGACACGTGTACCTAATGTTTGCAAACACGTTAAAATATTGATCAATACTCAGTTAAAGTCCCAAAAAGCCTCATTTACACGATGCAAGTCATACAATAAAATTAAAGCGATAAATAAAAAATAAAAATAAAAATAAAAAAGCCTTTTATTCCTAGTAATGCATCTGAACTTAAACTCTAGTGATTTAATGGTTAGTGTGGTTAGTGACTTAAATAAAATAATGGTAATTAGTTTTGTTAGTTTTCTAAAAAGCGATAATGATTTGCATTTTAATTGTTGCTTTAACTTCTCATATGCCCCACCCTAGACATAAAATCTTACAGGGTAAACCAGTCTAACATAAAATATTAATTTTGAATAATTTATCTCATTATTTCATTACATTGTAGGTAGGTGCATAATATTAATAAGGTATGTACATAATCATTGTAACCGTGCAAAAGTCAGGTGTTTGTTCTTCTAAAATATTATCAGGTAAATATTACTTTTTTCATTTTGTTTTAAATAAATTAGCATACAAAGTATTTAACTCATTCAAAATTACACATTTATATGTTATTTATTAATATGAATGTAATGTAATCTACGTAATTTAGAAGATTATAATATTAGTTAAGAAAGATGACGCAAATGTTGCTTTTTAATAATCATTTTATTTTTACAAACAATTGGTGTAGGTTTTAACAATAGCTTTAATATTTTTTTGTGAAAAACATTTTGAAAGATGACTTGATAATGATTACCTACAGTTTAACACAACAATTAGAGGTTACAATTTATATAACTGACAACAAAAGGGAAACAATGATTTAGTTCAAGAATCTAGAAATGCAATCATTACAGACAATCGAGGTCGCGATTAGAAAACAATAATAAGAGTGTCCAACGAAAGTTAATAATTTATTAGGCACGTAATGATAAATTGTTTACACATCAACACGATAATATTCAGTTTAATTATAAATAAACATTTTATTTACATTCTTACTCGTAATCTGCTGACCGGCCCACTTTCTTAACACTATGCATTCGCGCTAAATACAAGCATTAATAAGGTCTACTCAAAATCTATTGTGTTTTGTCAATAAAATTATGTATAAGTACATTTTCAGTATAATAATCAAATGACAATATCAACGTTTTTTAAAAAATGTAATCACATTGTTATTACCTGCTGTCAAATAATTGTCGTAGGTACCAACCAAAAAAAAACACAATCTTTTAAATGCAATCAAACAAGTCTAAAAAGTTTCAATTATTTGCTATGGGTTAATTTAGTTCTAAATGTTTACCAACACCATTATTAGAATTACTTTTCTGTTTTAACCACCTGATTTTAGATGAATTGGCGTGCCTCCGCCCAATTTATAAATCGTCAATACAATTAAATATGATTATTATTATTTTTATGCCTATTTTGGGTACAATGTAAAGTAGAACCAAGCAATCGAATTGGACAAATGTTTTTTGCTAGTATAAATTCGACTCGGGCGGAATGGTCCCCAAAATAGTTGTCGGATAAATCCGACTTAGGCGCTTGCTTTTTGTCTGTTTGGTCATCACAGTAAGTACAGTAACACACGTTCTCTGTGACAAAACAACATTTTGTCTTTCTTTTTTCCTATCATGGCAAGTTAAATAAAAAATTGTCATTTAATACCTGTCAGTGGTCTCACAGACCAATATAAAGCTGTTAAGGGTTTAAACTTCTTCGTAAATATGATTCGTGTCATCATCACCTATTAAAACATCAGCAAATATAGGAATCGTCTGGTAAAATACAAATATTTATTTTGTTTGTGGCTGGCTATAAATACTAGTTATATTTCGACTGATGTGCATTTTTATTGCATATCATGCACTGAGTTAGTTCAATAAGTGTCTAGTAGGAAAAGGTCGTTTTTTATTGTGACTTATGTAAGAAGCGCGTCTCTGTAACGAAAGGTAAGTTATTAAAATTTTATTTATACCGAGTTTGCAAATACCTTTCAAAGCCTACGCATTTTGTACATCAAACTGTAGTCAAAGATTATTATATAACATGTATAGTGTTTTATAATGCTTAATTCGCATAGAAAAAGATGTGTAGTTCAACATGATTTTCCGTATTTGGCGTACAAATAAAAGCATTTATTGGGGCGTTGAGCTACAACATAACATTATCATTCTAAACAATTGTCAACTAGCAGACGTCCCGCGGTTTCACCCGCATAGGTCCCGTTCCCGTGGGAATTCAGGAATTAAATGTAGTCTATGTGTTAATCCAGGGTGTCAGCTAACTCCATACCAAATTTTATTAAAATCCATTCAGTAGTTTTTACGTGAAAGAGTAGCAAACATGCATCCATCCATCCATCCATCCATCTATCCATACTCACAAACATTCGCGTTTATAATATTAGTAGGATATTAAAAGCAGTGATAGCCTATAGTCGATAGATAGTTCGAACCTGACTCTGACTTTTAGGTTTTTAGTACGCACCAAAAACCTAAAAGTCAGAGGTTTGAACTTCACCGTTTTTGAAGCAAATAATTATACAACACGCGTTGTATAATTATTTGCTTCAAAAACGGTGAAGGAAAACATCGTGAGGAAACCGGCATGCCTGAGAGATATTTCTCTAGGCCATGTGATGCCTAGTCAGAGGCCCATGGGCTGCATAACAACTCTGACTTCAGGGAAGGCACTAACCAAAGGATAAGAGAAGAAGATTGTCAATATGTAGTGTGTTTAACTAAGAACAATTTTGTCGTCACTGGATAGTTAGTTAGGCAGTGCAATTTAATATAACTTTTTTTATAAAGACTGCTTTGTTTAACTGGTCGCAAGTGCTACTGCAATAGCATGAAATTTATAATACGTTTCGTTTCTTGGGTCGGGCAAGGTGATATTGTATTTTTTCTGTATTGATTTGTCAGAAACAATTCGGAACCTAGATTTCTGCCTTGTTAGTGACAATTAAATTCGTTACACAAGTTCAAATTACTTGATAAAGGGATAACACGTCACACTTCATTAGTAAACAAATAATATTGTTCAAAAGAAGCGCTGTAAAACGACTTTACTTTTTGACGTAATTATAATGCAAGGAAAGCATTGTCGTATTATGTGCATTTTCCAAGTTCTGTTTATAATCCGTGTGTTAAACCGTCAAAAAGTAAAACTTTCAATAGCTTCAAAACCAGTTGGTTTCCAAGTATGTCCAGTACAGGATTAACTACAGACTTGGCTTCGTGTAGTGTCTTTTTTAAACCAAATATTTCATAGGTTTCGTAAGATTGAAGTGGTAACTATGTTTCTTGATTCTCTTCCTCTCTTCTCATGTAGGTAATTAATTTCGTACCAGTTCCAAAACATTAGTTTTGTGTAGTGGCCACGATTTTGGAGGTATTCCACTAAGAGCACCAATGGCTTCTAGGCCTCTTCTATATACAGAGAAGGCACGAACATTGATCACCACGCTTGTTCAAGGCAGATTGGCGATTCCAGCCTTTTAGTAACTATAAGTCCGGGTTTTACTCACAATGTTTTTCTTCGTTAATGAAGTTTAAGATAAATGTGGATGGGTTTAGAGGGAGGTCAAAGAAAAGTAGGGTGGATTGTGTGAAGAGTGATATAAAAGAAAAGGAAGTTAGTGATAGCATGACGGGTGGCAGAGTAGAATGTAAGAAAAAAACATGTTGTGTTGACCCCAAACAACACGGGACAAGGGTAAGAAGATGATGATGATAATGAATCTTCTTCTTATCGTGTGGTTAGTAACTAACCTGGTGTCAGAGTTTTAATGCCACCCATGGGCCTCTGACTTGGCATCACATGCCGTCGAGAATAGTCTCTCAGGCATGCCGGTTTCCTCACGATGTTTTCCTTCACCGTTTTTGAAGCAAGTGATTATTTAACAATACGCACATAAATCCGAAAAGACAGAGGTGCGTGCCTTGGGTTTGAACACGAGACCTGTGATTTGGCAATCCGCCGCTCACACCACTAGGCTATCACTGCTATCATAAATGATGTTTAAGGTAAATTTAGAAAGAACATAATAATATGAATAGCAAAAGTCATAGTGCTACTTGCCCGGATTTGAGCCACAACCTTTTGAATGAGAGGTAGGTGCCTTAACCTCTGCGTCATCACGACTGTAAAACAATATATTACAACTTATAAGTTATGGGGCCCGAGTACGCGCAGTACGCGCACCCTGTACAAAAAGATTTCTCGCCAACTGGTCAACATTTCGTGTGACCAGAAGGCTGGCTTATTCTTTGGTCAAAGAATTTGCCATGCAACGTGGCAATGCTACCAGTCTTCTGGGTACGTTTCAAGATGGCAGCGATAGGGAGGAGTGCTTTGACGCCTGAGTATTCCGATTTTATTTTTCATTATTATAATTTTTTTTGTTGGTAGTTTTCGTGTACTTATTTTATTGAGTTTTAATGTATAATCTATTTTTATTTTAGTAAAACAACACAAGTTATAATAATTTGTATTAATTACTTGTAAATCAAACATATTATCACCAGTCATCAATTATGAAAACGCTCAATGCGCACTTTGTTTATTCATGGTCAAGTATACGTTACATAGTTGTTGTGTAAACAATTATGCTAATTAAACATATTAAGTATAGCGTTACTGTTTAACTTGTGTACTGATAATAAAATAGTTTTATGATTTTTTTTTTTTTATTAGTGTTCTCTCACCTTTAATGCGGAAAAGAAAACCTTTGTTAGATTTCTTAATGTCCGTCGTTTACTGAGGTTTTAGTTCAGAACTATGAGTTTTAAGCTATTAATAAATAAATAAATAAAAATAAAATAAATATATTCCGCAACTTTTTTACACAACGCCATCTAGTCCCAATATGTTAATTACGCGCATATAAATAATAATAATAATAAATAATAAACCATTTATTTCAGGTAACAAAGACCTTAACCTAAAAATACATAATAGATACTAATAACACTTTTGTTAGTAAAATCTAAAAAAACCGGTCACGCGCGAGTCGGACTCGCCCACCGAGGGTACTGTTCTTTATCTAGGTATCATTTTAGATTTTTGTTTCGGTATTTTTTTTATATTTTTCATTAAAAATAGGAAAAAAATTGTCGGAAAAAATAAATAAAATATATTTTGCAATGTGACAACAACGTGATCTTATAAGGGTTGGATTTTTTTTCCTTTGGAGGTACGGAACCTTAAAAATGGAGAGATCAGTATCAGTATTTTATCTGTCACTGGCAATAAAAAAAGCAAATTTCCCTGCTGATCAATGTAGTTTAGTCGGAACCCTGACTGATGCAAGCTCGACTTACTCTTGGCCAGGTTTTATTATAGAATAGAATAGAATGTTATTTTGCAAATATGGGTAATACATAATAGTTCTTAAGATTAAATTTAGCTCAGCCACATTTTACCAATCGGCATGCAAATATTTGAAATTATTAATATCATTATTATTACACTTATTTACATCGATTTTAAAATTTACTATTATAATATTTTTAAATCATCAACTTAATTAAAAACATATGTTAATATTCAAAGGAAAATATTAATTAGTATCAATAAATTACTCATGTCATTACTATTACAGATATACTTTTATCATTACATTATTTAACAAGTCATTACTATTGCAAATATCATTATTATAACAATTACAATGTCAAAAATCAAAATCAAAATGTCAAAGAATCAAAATGCCAAAAGAATCAAAATGTCAAAAATAAAAAATATAAAAAAAAATTCAAAGTTCAGAATATCAAAATTCAAGATGTCACTAATTACCAAATATTTATACCACTACTTGTAATTAATAAAACAGTTCAACTACGTGAGAATCTTTAGATGTGTTGACGTCTTAATGACGTCGTATAGTAGGTACAGTTGGCCTACGTTCCGGTGAACGCTCCTAAGGATATAATCGGTTGCAACTCGCCGAGACGTCGAAACTCAGAGCTACGCACGTTGGGTAGGTACCTACATATTTGAAAACATTAAGATAGCTAACCGATTCACCACAATTGAGGCTGACTGTACCTATTTATTCTGTTATAAGTTCAGCCGCGTTTCGTTTGTTATACTATTGCGTTACTGTACCGCTGCGGAGTTAAGTTCTCTCCTCATACAAAGAAGGTGTCAGCATTGGTCACCAGTTTTGCTCAAAGCCGATTCGAAATCTATATCAGTGTTGTTCTTATTGCTGTTCTAGTCATGTCAATGTAGTCTTCTTCAAAGTATTTAATAGTTTTTTCATAGTTTGTGTATCTGCTCTTTTTAAATCAATCTGTTAATAATGACTTAATGACTCCAGGCTGGTTCATAAAGCAATTTAGAGATATCATTTAAAGCTCAGTGAAATTAAAACAACAATATACTAGTGTTAAGTAATTGGGATGATGTGAAAAATTTCAGAAATCAGTTAATTTTAGAGTTCGACCAAACACATGCCACTTAAAACAGTATTAATATTTATTTATTTTTACAGAGCCATGGATGCCGCATCGACTTTCAAGACGGTGCAGGTGCTGCAAGGGGCGTTTAGGATAATGGCTGCATTACATCTCACCAACTACTTGTGGCCCCATCAAGCCCATGTACACGGTGAGTGATCAACTGCTTATTCATTTGCATATACCATGATGATACTCTTTGCATACTTAACCCACTATGTTAGATTCAGCTTCCAATTTTATTGGATACAGATTCATATCAGTGTTTAAAATGCTAAGTGGATGAAAATGAAGTAATATCAACCACTTCTCTGTCCCATGAGTCACATTATGACTTATGTTGATGGTTGAACTAGTGTGTCAACGAAAGAACGAAAGTGTAAAGACTAAAATTTTCCTACAAATTAAGTTTGAGAATCTTAATTACTTCTTAAAATTATAACTAAGCTACGTCATACTTTCCTTTTATATCATTTAATCAACTTCGTCGTCTGCTGCACATTCAGTTTCAAGAATTTGTCTCTCCAATTTTATAATAATTATACATTTTTTTAAAACGAACATAAAACTCTCTCTCTTCTTTTTTCTTAAACCTTTTATCTAGCTGTTATTAAAGGAGGAAATGTTTTTTTAATTGCTTACAGATGGTCAAAGTTTTGACTTTATCGTAGTTGGTGCGGGAACTGCAGGAAGTCTCATTGCTCACCGACTTTCAGACATCGAGCATATCAACGTGCTTCTTATCGAGGCTGGTGGCGATCCACCATTCGAGTCTGACGTAAGTGATTTATTCAGGCAAGTAAGTCTAAGTTTTTGTTTACAAACAAACCCCACACAATTTCCTGAAACTAAGTTCTAATACATTATTTTATTCTAGCTCCCCGGTTTACCACTCCTGATGAAAAGAACTCGCTACGACTGGAATTACACTGCAGAGTACGATGGCTACAACGATACTTGCCACCTGCAGTCCTATTACGAATTTACTCTGGGAAAAATGCTGGGTGGAACTAGCTCCCTCAATTACATGATTTATCATAAAGGACAACCCAGAGATTTTGATTCATGGGCCGAAATAACTAAAGATGAATCGTGGAAATGGCAGAATGTTTTACCATATTTCCTAAAGACTGGAAAGCTAGAGGATCCGCAACTACTCGCCTCATCCGATAGACAGTACTATGGTACAGATGGTTTTATAGGAATCACAAGGGACCATCGACCAGAAATCAATAAGTTCTTAGATGCTTACCGTGAACTAGGAAACGACATAGTTTTAGATTTCAACGAACATCATCCTTTAGGCTATGCTGCACAGACTGTAACTATATCTGGAAGATCTCGACAGAGCTCAGCCTATGCATTCTTATCTTCAGTGAAAGATCGCCATAACCTTCACGTCTTGAAAAACACACTAGTCACTAAAATTATTTTCGATGAAAGTAAAAGAGCTGTAGGCGTAGAAATACTAACTCAAGATGGGAAAACGATGAATCTGAAAGCTAAAAAAGAAGTAATTGTGTCAGCTGGTACATTTAACACCCCGAAACTTCTTATGTTGTCTGGTGTGGGACCCGAAGAGCATTTGAAGAGTAAAGGTATTGATGTAGTGTCGAATTTACCCGTTGGAGAAAATCTGCAAGAGCACATTTGCGTAGTCATCATACATAATTTGGATAAATTAACGGAACCCTTCCCACAACCCAGTCCATATGAACTGCCCGGCTCTTCGTTCACTGGTTTTGTTTCTCTCAACAAAACTTCTAACTATCCGGATTACCAAGTGATAACCTACTTAGGTTCAGCAGAAGTTATGTTGTTTTACTGCACATTCGCTTTTAGATTTAGTGACGCAATCTGTAACAATATGTACAGACAGGGAGCTGACAGACTGCAAGCGTTCAACGAAATACTAAACATTGCACCCAAATCAAGAGGCAAGGTTTTGTTGAAAAGTACAAATCCTCAGGATCCTCCTCTTGTTTACAACGGGTTCTTTACTGACAAGCAGGATGTCGAAGACCTTGTGGATTTCATATTAGATTATATTCCTATAATGAATACAACGTATTACAGAGAAGTCGATGCGATCATGTCAGATGCGGATCCTGCTTGTAATGAGTTCGGGACTGGAAGTCGGGAATACTGGCGTTGCTATGTAATGTGTGTATCATCAGGACTCAGTCACATGACCAGCACATGTCCAATGGGTACTGTTGTAGATGGCCGATTACTTGTGAATGGTGTGACACACTTGCGTATAGCTGATGCCAGTGTGATGCCAACCATCACTAGAGGCAATCCTGTCGGTTCTATTCTGATGATTGGAGAAAAGGCAGCCGACATGATTAAGGCAGACCACAATTTGATCTAGATCTTTCGGTTATCGATGACGATATATATAATGTAGTTGTATTGCAAACTTGATTTAAGTGTTTTAATTAATTGGTGTTGATTGTAAAACTGTAAGATCTTTGATTAAATAAACCTTGTTATTAAGTTTTTTACTTCTTACTTTTCTCTTCACTGATCATAATTTAAACAACTTATCCTGTTTATGATAGTGCCTCGGAAAGCACGTAAAGCCGACGGTCCCCGGCAGTCATTGTAGATCTATGATAGTCGTTATATGTAGCTTAGTCAGAAGCCTGAAAGTCTAGCAACCAGGTTTACCAAGTGGTATCGTGTTTCCCAATAACTGAGTCGTGGAGGTCAAACGGGCTGTCGCTGCACGCTGCAGCTGCATCTGATTAAACTGAAAGCCGAACTCAACGTAATTGGGAAATGGCTAGGTAGACGATGATGTTTAAAAACATGTTTAAAAAGATTACTAGTGTACCTTATAATTATTAGGAACTTACTCTCAAAGTGACAAAGGTATAAAAAGTGCATAACTCAATAGTGTATTGAAAAATAAATTACATTAAGAACAATATTTCGTTTATAAACATTTATTATAGTGTTCACTTCTTTTTGTGTGGTAGTGACAAACTTTTTAGGATTGAGGATTTGAAATCATCAAATTACTCCTTCCGCGCTGGGTGTAGTTGAAGGGAGTGTCAAACTCTTTCTGACTAAAACCCATTCTTGTTACTCCTATGCCTTTTGCGTTCCAGGGCCGCGGTGTCTCTTTCGTACCAATTCCGCAACCCCGGTTAGCACTGGCCCTAGCGGGCCTCGTCTTCGGTGCTGACAGCTCTTTGAGGCGCGCGTGAAACACAACGCGCCATCGACACGGGCTTGGTTTTGATCGGATGGCGAGCCACTCAATGCTCGCCATCCGCAGGTATATACAAGGTGTTGATTTGCATCCTCGTCAAATTCAAGGACGTAATTATGCTAATGATTCTCGACCCAAATCAACAATAAAATGAGTAGGTATTTTTTTTTTTTTTTTTGCTTAACAACGAAAAACCGCAAGTGTGAACCAGCCGTATTTAAAAGCGGCCCGTCTGTTACTAGCCCTATCACCGCGCTTTCGCACACAAACAAACGCAAACAATACATACACAACACATACGCAACGATCAATTCGTAGGCAATCAATACCGCCCCAATCACGGTGCAGGAACTCTCCCGCGCAAGCTCCTAGCCACGCCCCCGCGACCCTGCGACCCCAGTATGATTGATGTCGCCGACGCGTGTGGGTGCTTTGCTAATTCGGGAATGCCGCTTCTCGGTACATTGGTGACCACTGGATAGGTCGCGGAGGACCTGTGGCCTGGCCTCCGCGTTCTCCTGACCTGACGCCTCTAGACTTATTTGTGGGGAGACGTTAAAAGTTAGTTTACACGGAGGATGTGACAAGTGTAACAGAATTACGTGCAAGGATCATTAGTGCTTTCGACACTTTAAAAACGAATGTGTTAGTGTTACGTAAGCTGAAGGAAAACCAGCTACGTTGTGCTCGTTTGTGCAAAGAGTGTGATGGTGGCCACTTTGAACAATATCCCCGGGTAACCTAAGTAGGTAATTAATTTATTTGTACATTTTGTAAATACGTTGTTAGCTTAATCAATTTTATTAGTGTAATAACTAATTTATTATGATAAATCATTAATCTGAAAATACATTTATTACATACTTAATAAAAACTAAAAGAAAAGAAAATTATAAGGCATCAAAAAATTCATCCGCATCGCTCTCAACGGGAAACGTGCCCAAAAGACTGGCCGCATTGCCACGTTGAATGGCAATGCTGATTCTCTGACCTAAATAAAGGCCAGCCTTCTGGTCACGCGAAGAGTCGATCAACCGCTTGGCGATGTCACGGAAAACTATATGGGCATTCGGACCCCACGGCCCGAGTGTTTCAACCCCAAACGGTTCAAATATATAACTTCCGATAAGGTTGTTATATTTTCGCCGTTTGAGGTTTTCAGCACCTGCAGCAGCCGCACCAGCACAACACGTCGTACTAGGAAGATGGGATGGCGCAAGGGTATCGACACATGTTGCATCCCACACCAAAGGCCTACCCAACTTCCAAGGCATTATGGTTACACCGTCTGGTCTCTTCCCATCGTCGCGTGCCAAGCCATTAGGTTCTAAAATAGCGGGCACCCCGGCGGTGACAAGAGCACGACGAATGATGTCATTAATGCTAACGTGACGTGCTATGCGACCTGCACTTCTGCTGCAAGACAGGCCGTGGTGTCCGAAGCAGTCGACTGCTTCACCGCATTGACAGCGATGCGGAGCTCCGCAAGGAGCGCCCAGACGCAGGCATGTAGCGAGCCGGAAGGTAGTGTCACCCAGCATGGTGCCAATGTTGGGTGACGGTAAAGCCTGAAGCCAAAGGCCCGACTCCCACTCACCCACAGCCAGCAGGCGAGCACGCTCAGCAGGTTTGATCGACGTATTAATAAGATTATTCTGTATCAAACTGCAGAGCGGCTCGTCCCACTGTCTCTGGGAACATGGGTTCACGGGCAGATCTGTATCCGGGCAAGCCACTTTCCAAGCGTTCACCGCATCGGACAAACACGGCACCTTAAAGTGGACCAGAGAGGAGGCTAAAATTATGCTAGTCAACTTCTCAGTGCTGTGGACCGAGGACAAGAACGCCGGTAAGCTTATACTGGTAATTTTACGAACGCCGAGACCACCAAATCGAATAGGTAAAGTGGCTTGCAGCCACGCTCGGTCGTCCAATCGTCTTATTTTATTAGTGTAAATAAGTTGATTTCAAATTTTTAACTACGCCAACAATACTTAAGAGTCGAAAGTATCACCACGTAGGTAGTTAGGTACTTACACTTAACTAGCACATCTTTCCATTTCCATCAAACGTAGAAAACATTTTTAGATTTAGTAGATCGGTACACCAACTAAGGTAGGTATTATTGCCGGTCCTAAGCCAGAAAGGAAATTTACAAATCCACCAATTTAATCCACAAGTAAAACAAAATCACTACGAAAACTTTAGGTTGAAGGTTAGAGCAAAACTAACATTTTATTAATCATCTGAGAACAGGTCAGTGAACTTTTCTTTGGCGCACTAGTATTAAACTGTCATTAGTAAGATTTCCGTATTCCAATAATGCTCAAAAATGAGTTAATTATCAAGCAAAATTTATGACAATAATGTAGGTGATTTTGGAAATAATATTAGATTAAATTATTGCTACCGGTCATGGCGGTCATTGCTTCCTAGCGTTCGCGCGTTGCATTTCGTAGGTAAGACGTCGACACTCACGCACACAGCTGCATTGTCGCTGTGTGCGAAGTCGGGTTATTCTGTTTTATTTGTATTGAATTAAGAGTTTAATTCTGAAACACTGTTAAATTTCAACATCAAAAAAATGCAGCGCTTGTTAGTTATTACCCGCTAACGTACTTTCAATTGATTATTTATGTATTTTATGACACCCTCCTGAAATTTGACGAGGATGCAAAACAACACCTTGTATAAATATGCGGCCCATGAATATTATTTATATTATAAATATAACCGGCCAGGTACAAGTGAGATTCACACATTAAGGATTTCGTACCATTGTTTAGAAGATTAGGGATACAGCAGTTAGCAAACGAAACGTTATTTTCTCGTTTTAACTACTACCGCAATAACAGCTTTTCTTTCCTCATATTTTATTTTTTTGCTTGGAGTTGAAGTTATTTGTTGTTAAAACACAGTCTCAGGGAACATCAACTGTGTTAAAAATTATTTCTTTGGATAGAATTACAAGACACGCGACCGAAATTGCGGGCACAGCTCGTACTTAAATATTTAGGTATTGAGTAACAAACAGTCATTCAATTTAAATTATTTAAAAATACTGTACCTTTCTAAGTGAAATTCATTTTAGAACTATACTTAAGAGTTGTAAGTTCAGTGTAGAGATTGGATGGGCCCTGCAGGCCTGGCCATATTACATATTCTTTTTCTATTCTATTTCTATTGTAGAAAGAAAATAGCGTATATGGAATCAGCTGTTTGTCAACTGTCAAGTGTAGTTTAGTAGTTTTCAACCATATAACAAATTTGGCTCGTTAACACTTGACAGCTGAAAAACAGCTGATTTCTTAGACAAGATTTTCTTTCTACTGTCGACTTATAGATTACGATAATAGAAATAGAATTTGTAATAAGGCCTGCTGCTTTTCTGCTTGAGTCGAAAACTCAGTAAGTCATATTCTCTATCCTAGAGTTAAAGCGTCGAAAGGAAAAGAAAATGATAGTAATCAAATACCTACTGTTTGCGAATATTTTGAATTATTGAACTACTCGTATAGGACAGAGATTAACGAATTAAAAATCAAACTACAAAGCGATCTTAACATTCTTACGACAACTTATAACTTCCAATTGTGGAGATCATATAGACAGTCCAAAACCAACCCCATAAAAGGCAAACACGACGTGGCCGCAGTTCAGAAGCCTCCAGTTGTTTAATATCATTATTACCGACAATAGTTTAATACAGAAAAATCATATTTTAGGTCATAGAAGTCAATAGTATACTCAATTCCTCAAGGTGTCAAATAAATGAAGTTTTAATTTACAGTTTAAAAGTGTTTTATTCCATCCTAACAGATCCTTTTATTGTTCAGTGTAGTTTAGTTGGAACCCCATTTATGCGAGGCCGAATCACTCTCGGCCAGATTTAATTATTACATTATTTGTTAAAAAAAAAAACACTTCAACCACGTGAGAATCTTTTGATGTGTTGACGTAATACCTACATGTCGAGGTAAAGTAAGTACAGTCGACCTAAGTTCCGGTGAAACACCGTTAATTATAACTTATTATATAGAATAAGGTCAAAAGGGTGGGTGTGTTGGGGGACTGTCTTATGTAATTTCGACGTTGAAAAAGTGCTGATCCCCAGCATAATTTGAATAATTTAAGAGAAAAATGTCAAATGGGTTGCCAATTGTCAAAAGAGCAGAACGTTAAAAGAACTGAATGCCAAAAGCGCAGTTGTCATTTTATTTCAATGCGCCAACTGTGTTCTGACTCACATTTGCAATGGAAAAAGAAAAATATAATATGTATTTCAAATTATTAACGCTTTTGATGTGGCTTTTGTAATGATGATGTTAAGGACATAGAATTTGACAATAAATTTGTAAACGCGCTTAAATTGCACCTAGTACATAAATGTTATTATAGCCTAAATGAGTTTTTGACAAATAATTGACATTCTGTTATATAAATATTGTAGACGCAATGTAATAATGTAGTTAATAAAGACATTCAATAACTAATTAATGAAATGATGACAATTGATAATGTAATATTTTAATTATTATTTTCTCTCTAAATAACTTTATGTAATGCATGGAATTCAAATTAAGATATATATAGGTACCTAATGTTGCAGTGCCCTAGCAGGGTTCATGTACGAAACTCATATCTGTAACAAGACCTTCTAAACGACATGAATGCAATAAATAAATAAATAAATAAATAAATCAAAGCCACATATTTTTAAATAACTTTTGATTATTGACAATTTGGAACCCATTTGTCATTTTGCTTTTATGACCTTATGCTCCTAAGCGAATTGCATGCACGTGGCCGCGACATCTGAACCTTACGGCTGAACCGCACGTGGCGTAGTTCAAATTATTTTGTTTGTTCACTGATTCACTGCAAGTGGGGCCGACTGTGCCTATTTATAATGGTATAAGTTCAACCGCGTATCGTTTGCTATTACATTGTGATACTATACCGCTGCGAAGCAAAGGCTAGTACAAAGAAGGTATCATGTAGTGAGGTGAGGTGGGTGGGTGAGTGGGTGATGCGGTGGTGAGGTGTAATGTGTTGTGTGTGGTGTGTGTGTCTATGTGTGTGCACTGTGCGTGGTAGTATTCTATTTTATTCATGCATGAATTAGGGATAATTCATGCATGAATAAAATAGAATGTTCGAGGCCTCTTGTTCGAGGTCGATTCTATGTCAATGTCAATGTTGTTCTAATTGATAATTTAGTAATCAGCGTGACACTTTTATCAATTCTACTTTTTATTATTATTATTGCCGGTATTTACACAATTCCGTACGGATAAAGCTTGTCCATTAAACAATTTAGAGATTAAATCAAAACTTAGTCGAATTTACACTACAATATAATAAAAACTGCAAGTGTGACGTTTACTAATTATATTTAACGATATTTATTGGCGTTCGTTCGACCGAACACATGCCACTAAAAACAGTACCTTATTATTTTAAGTTTTTAGCAGAGCCATGGACGCTGCATCGACTTTCAAGACGGTGCAGGTGCTGCAAGGGGCGTTTAGGATATTAGCTTCGTTACACCTCACCAACTACTTGTGGCCACATCAAGCCAATGTACACGGTGAGTGATCAAACTGCTCATTTATTTACATATTGCGTAATCATGAGGTGTTAATTTATCCTCACTGTGTTCGGATCGGCTTCCAGTCTCATCGGATGCAGATGAATACCAGATTTTGAAAGGCCAGGCAGATGATAATGCAGGCTGCAGTCTTTACGCAAAATCAAGGAGATTGAGGGATAGGAAAAGTTCTGAGTAGATTACGGAACCGCGACGCACGAAACGTCGATGAACGCTAACACGATGCTACAAAACCGCGATGCACGTTACCGCGAAAGCCCGTCACTGCGAAGCTACTATACCGCGATGCACGTTACCGCGAAAGCCCGTCATTGCGAAGCCACTATACCTCCAGCTCAAATGGCGCCTGTTATACTATATTTCAGGCTTGTTTTGTATTGAACTTATAGAATATTTTACTTTTATACCATTTAATCAACTTTGTCATCTGCTGCGCCCTCTATCTACTTGTTAAGAAAGAATTAATTTTTTTGGTAATTGTTTACAGATGGACAAAGTTTCGACTTCATCGTAGTTGGTGCGGGAACTGCAGGCAGTGTCATTGCTCACAGACTCTCAGAGATCGAGCATATCAACTTGCTTCTTATCGAGGCTGGTGGCAATCCACCATTTGAGTCTGACGTAAGTAATTTATTTACTTCTAGTTTTACAGCACTGTAATTGTGTGAAATGAGAATGGAATATTATTTATCTAAGTCTTGGTTTTCAAACTAACTTCTAATGATGTTCTGAAACTAAGTTCCAATATTTTATTTTAGCTTCCTGGTTTACCACTCTTGATGAGGAGATCACGCTACGACTGGAATTACACTGCAGAGAACGACGGCTACAATGATACTTGCCATCTGCAGCCGTATTATGAATTCACTCTGGGAAAAATGCTGGGTGGAACTAGCTCCCTTAATTACATGATTTATCATAAGGGACAACCCAGTGATTATGATTCGTGGGCTGAAATAACTAAAGATGAATCGTGGAAATGGCAGAATGTTTTACCATATTTCCTAAAGACTGGAAAGCTAGAGGATCCTCAATTACTCGCCACATCTGATAAACAATATTTTGGAACAGATGGCTTTATGGGGATCACAAGGGACCATCGACCAGAAATCAATAACTTTTTAGATGCTTACCGGGAACTGGGAAACGACATAGTTTTAGATTTTAACGAACATCATCCTTTAGGTTATGCTACACAGACTGTAACTATATCTGGAAGATCTCGACAAAGCTCAGCTTATGCATTCTTATCTTCGGTGAAAGATCGCCATAACCTTCACGTTTTGAAAAACACACTAGTCACTAAAATCATTTTCGATGAATGTAAAAGAGCCGTAGGTGTAGAAATACTTACTCAGGATGGTAAAACGATGAATCTTAAAGCTAAAAAAGAAGTAATTGTGTCAGCTGGTACAATTAATACCCCGAAACTTCTTATGTTGTCTGGTGTGGGACCCGAAGAACATTTGAAAAGTAAAGATATCAAAGTATTTGTGAATCTACCTATTGGAGAAAATCTGCAGGATCACGTTAGCGTAGTCATTACACATAATTTAGATAAATTAACAGAACCTTTCCCACAACCTAGTCCATATGAACTGCCTAGCTCTTCGTTCACTGGTTTCGTTTCACTTAACAAATCTTCTAATTATCCTGATTACCAAGTGATAACCTACTTAGCCTCAGCAGAAGTTACGTTGTTTTACTGCACATTTGCTTTTAGATTTAGTGACGCAGTTTGCAACAATATATACAAACAGGGAGTTGATAGACTTCAAGCGTTTAATGAAATACTGAACATTGCTCCTAAATCAAGAGGCAAAGTATTGTTAAAAAGTACTAATCCTCAGGATCCTCCTCTTGTTTACAATGGGTTCTTTTCAGACAAGCAGGATGTCGAAGATCTTGTAGATTACATATTAGATTTTATGCCTGTGATGAATACGACGTATTACAGAGAAGTCGATGCGATCATGTCAGATGCTCATCCTGCTTGTAATGAGTTCGGGACTGGCAGTCGGGAATACTGGCGCTGTTATGTAACGTGTGTATCATCAGGACTCAGTCACATGACAAGCACATGTCCCATGGGTACTGTTGTAGACGGCCGATTACGTGTGAATGGTGTGACACACTTGCGTATAGCTGATGCCAGTGTGATGCCAACCATCACTAGAGGCAATCCTGTCGGTTCTATTCTGATGATTGGAGAAAAGGCAGCCGACATGATTAAGGCAGACCACAATTTGATCTAGGTCCTCCAGTTACTAATGTCAACATATTTCGAGCAGTTGTTGACGGGCCTGTTGGTCTAGTAGTTAGTGACCCTGACTGCTATGCCGGAGGTCGTGGGTTCGATTCCCACTCAGGACAAATGTTTGTGTGATGAGCACGATCATTTGTTCTGTGTCAGGGTGTAATTTATCTATAAAATGTATGTATTTAAAAATATATAAGTATGTGTATCATCTGTTTAGTACCCATAACACAAGCTCTCAAGCTTAACTTGGGACTAAATGGCGTTGTGTGAAAAAGTTGTGGAATAATTATTAAAAAAATAAAAAAAAGTTGTAGTGCGAACTTGATTCGAGTGTTTTTAATAGTTGGTAAAACTCTAAGATGATTAATAAAAAAACCTTGTTACTAAGTTTGTCATTTTTTATTATTTTTATTATCTTTCCCTCCCAACCTATCATAAATTAAGGAACTTATCCTGTTTATGATAGGCAGAGAGAGAAAGTTGTACACCCAAACTTTGTATAAATAAAAACGTTGCACAAATCGAAAGCATTCTGATCTGTTATTTGAATACCAACCACCTTTTATATACGGACTTTGATTGCTTTATCGGATGCCAAAGGGATCAGCATGAAACATTTCCTATTAAGGCCCGACAAACGAATCGATGGCCAATTACGATAGTTCAAATGAGAATGTTATCCAGAATCGTCTATTCTGTTAGTGGCATGGTTTTAGTGGATGCATTGATTGCAAAACCAATTAATTTTGAATCCCAGTCCAAATTTTGTATTGAAGGTTTACTTTGAAAATTTTGTTTTTTTTTTTATGTAAAAAAGTTTTTTTGAATGTTTTGTTAAAAATCACCAAAACAGCTGCAGCTGGTGAAATCAGCTTTAAGGATTGAAACTTTTGTTTTTTTTTATAAGCCACAAATAATTTCAAATTGACTCGTGTCAGATATGTAGATTGTTTACGAACACATTTAAAAAGATTACAAATTATTACAGTATAATGGAATGAACTCTCAAAATTACAAAAGTATAAACAGATTTGGTTAAGAACGTTATTCTATATAAAAATAAGGGTAGTGGTCTCTTTTACTTGGGTTATTGACTAACCTAGTGTCATAGTTTATGCTATCCAGTGGCGATTAATGTTCAAGTAGTTGACTAGGCCACCGTCTCCTGCTTTGTTATTGCTTATGTTTCACTAGTCGTTTAGAACAGGGAAATGGTATTTTCAACTACAAGCAGTAGTTTCTCTCAGTGTAACGATACGGCGGAGAACACTTTAGCCGCCAACTAACGATGATAGTACTATGTGAATGATTATTATTCCGCTATCATAAATATATGCTAAATATAATATATTAATCCAACCATTGGACAAGATAAGATAAACAGCAGGCCTAGCCATATTACAAATTCTATTTCCATTTTTTATTTTTTATTTATTTATTCATATTTTTGCACAAGTAAAAAAAACTGTACAAAGGTGGACTTAATGCCTTAGGCATTTTTTACCAGTCTACCTAATCCGTCTATCGTAATCGATAAGGCGAAAATAGAAAGAAAATGGCGTATATGGAATCAGCTGTTTGTCAACTGTCAAGGTGTTAACGAGTAGAATTTGTAATATGGCTGAAAATGAAATACACTTGACAGTTGACAAACAACTGATTCTATAAATACGCCATATTCTTTCTATAATAGAAATAGAATTTGTAATAGCCTGCAGTCTTTTGTTGTAGGCCTGCAGAGATTTTTAAGGTCGTAAAAAACATACGCCGAAACAACTTTTCTTGACTACAAGAAACGTTGTTTTAGCTTGTTTTTCTTTTAGGAAAACCAGTAATTTTTTGTATTTTTTTTATTTTACCCGGAGGCTGGTTTTGTGCCCGATTGATGACAGTGGGCTCGTCACTTGATATAATACCTAAAAAATTTTGACGAAATGTGGGTGTACCACAGTGTACATCTCTGCCTAACTCTTCGGGGATTATATGCCCGATATGCTATGTTGTTGTTATTTATAATTTGAAGTTAAAGCGATTTGTTGTTGCTCGTTGCTCTTTTGCACCGCATCCCAGTATTTTACGTGGAGTACAACTCAGTAATTGGGTAACACGATACTCTTTGATAAAACTGGATGTCAAACATTTTGCGCTCTGACTACCCGTAACGACTGTCAAAGATAATTATGACCGACGCCTGGACCAACAGCTTAAAGTACTTCCCGAGGCATGAAACGGATGGTCTCGTTTGCAACTATGCTATGCTAAATGGTGTGATGGTGGAGTATGTTTATCAAAATATAAATATATTTCCGAGTTATTCATCAACTCGCCCTCAATAAACTCGCCCGATCGGGCGAGACAGCACATTTTTAATTTACCTATTCTTATATTCGTCAACTTGCGAGTTGATGAATATAAGAATAGTCCGGTGTAAAGTACAGTCAAATGTAAAATACATTTCACACAGAATCGATTATTTTATAATATGTTGACAAGAGCAAAGAGTTCTACAAAAAAGAAATCCGTTTAATTCTTCATAACACTCGATGCATTATAATGATATAAATAAGTAGTATTTTATTCAAGGTTGTTGATTATTACTTAAATTGTAATTTTGTTTTATTTTATTGTAAACTCATTATTTTGCTACATAACTCCAAAAGACTTTTATAGTTGACCGTACCAAATTAGCAATGATTTTAAGTGTCGTGCGAGTTGACGACTAAAAAAATAAATTAAATTATTTTGTGCCATCTCCCCCGATTGGTCGAGATTTGGTAGGGTGAGATGACGAATAACTCATATTTCCTGACTAACTGCCACTCCTTCAATCAAAATAAATTCAAAAGAACACAATGTGAAATCAGGGTAAATTTTTTCATCAAAAATATATTCGGACTTTCATCGAATATCGTTTTAAAAGTAACAGCCTCCTATAAAAGATAAACTTTCCTTTCATCCTCCTTACTTACCCAACAACAGGGTGCGTTATCCTTAACAGTTTTATGCAATGGTTTCTTTTCTTTTTCTTTTTTATCTTGCTAGTCGACATCCCTTATTGATGCTTGCCATTCCGCCATTACTGCTGTTGAGGTTTTGTGTTTCACTACGTAATGGAGTCTGTCGCTTGTTCTTTGTTTTTGCGAGTGATTCAATGGTTTAGTGGGTACATGTTTCCATGTTTTTTGTTGTTGTTTTATTTGTAGGTGATTTGAAATCGTTTTTTTACAGCTTTACTAAGAAGTCTGTGTAATGTAGAGATTGGGTAATGGTTAGGTCCTCGTTTTTGTACTTGAGTCGGGAACTTGGATGAGAGAATGATATAGGATATGTATATGAAGGAATGATATTAGTTGAAGAAATTTAAAATATTTTATGTAATTACATAATAAATATACCTATTACCAATTTGCAAGCTTTTATCTAAAATGTGAATAATGTGCCTACTCCCAGTAAGTATATTATTCCACAAATTTCTTCTTCGTACTTACTTAAGATAAACCCCGACAATTGGTACTTTATTTTCGAAGGAAATGCGGTACTGTAATATATTTTGTTTTCTTGCATTCTGCAGTAAACTCGAATGTACAAAACTTTCTTCACGCTTTTAGCATAAACTTTTGTGTTTCTCTTTGCAGGCATTATCGTAACACCGATATAAATTCCGGGAAGATACGAGGGTAGTCTGCATGCATACTAACTAGGGATAAGAGACCATCTGATCTGTATGTACAGTTGTTCGCCATATTAAAGAATGAATGGTAGTTGCAAGAATGACAACATTTTTATTTTATTTATTTTTTTGTAGCTGGATTCTTATTTTCCCTTTCGAATTATAATGGTAAGTTGAGACTAGGACACTAACCCGATACACGCAAAGTGAATACATTGTGTCCAAGTGTCAGTACAGCAGTTAAAGTCTGACATAATAATATTAATGTCGGAATTTCTGTCGTAATTTAATTCATTAAACCCCAAGAGGACACCGGCGTCCGCGCTGTCATTGTCTTTCTATTGTGTCTCTAATTAACACGATTGAAAGTTTAAAATTGAATTCACCGTTTTGTAGTTTTTAAACAAAATATAATGTCTTATATATAAAATTCTCGTGTCACAATGTTAGTTACCGTTCTCCTCCGAAACGGCTTGACCGATGTTTATGAAATTTTACATGCATATTCAGTAGATCTGTGAGCCGATTCACAGACCTAGGTACTTAATATGCATGTAAAATTTCATAAACATCGGTCAAGCCGTTTGTATTTGTGTACTGGTATATATTAATATATATTTTTTTTAAGTGCAGAACGAAGTTTGCTGTGGCAGATAGTATTTATATAATATTAGTTGTGATACTAAAGCTTTCTAATAGTGTAAGATTTTTTTTTAAATCGGTTTAGTGGTGTTTGAATCCTTGCTAACAAACAAACAAAAACCGAACCTTTCCTCTTTATTACGTTTATTCGTTTATATTAGTAGATCGTTCGGCAGAACTAAAACAAATCAAAATTGATTTCTTGAAATTAAAGTGACCTGATCGGCACGTTTCGAAGGCAATCTCCCTTGATTACCTTGAGGTCTTACTGAGAAAAAGAAGTGACGCTACGAAATCCACAGCAAGGTTTTTATCTATAATACACCCTCATTCAGCTAAATATGTTTTAGTCCAATTTTATAAGGGGTCAGCCGCCACCCGTGACGAATTAGACTCTCATAAAATATAAAACCCGTTACTCTTTACAGATGACTTTAATTCCTACCTCAATCTGCATATTTACCTTTCTTTTGTTTGTTCTCGAGTATTCTTTTACTTTAAAAAATATCTCATTGTTATGAAATACAATGTTAACACCGCGGGTTTCCTTGACTAATAAGACAAGGTTTTGTTTGTAAAAAGCAGTCTTATAAGAAGCGAAGTATATACAGATTGCGGACTCAGTTGCAGTCGAAAGAAACATTTGCGTAATGAACCAGTGTTGGTGCAACACTAGTTTCTTGTCGCTATCTGTGGCGCGGAGAGTTTTAGAGTTAGAAAAATCTTCCTTCCTAATTAAGAGAAAAGTCAAAGAAAATCATTAAAGTCTCCATTTTGTTTCAATTAGCATGGCTAGATATAATGCAACTGCAGATATTAGTTTTATATCGTCCGCGAAGTGTTTGACAGTGAAACGTTGTTTTTTTTTCAATATATTAAATGAAGATTGATAAAAGAAAAAGTATGGCAAAACTACTGGCTGATTTATTTAGCCAATTATATTGTAAATTGTATTTTAAGATTTAGTTTAGAATAGTTTAAAGGTATGATAAGGCTGACATAACATTGTTAACAAAAGCCTGATTCAAAAATTAAAAATAAAAAGAAGAAGAAAAATTTGAAAAGACTACAACTTTTTGTGTTATTGTTACCGATCTTTATATGGTTTCCCCATAAATGAAGGAAACAAAAATGGTTGCAACTAATTGCTAGTCAACCGCCAATCCGCCCACTATGTCGTCTCGCTCCTGCACTGCATCGCTCCCTATTTCCGCTCAGCTCCATTGCTCCACTCAGCTTTTTCGCTCCGCTCCAGTGTCAGGAAGCTTTAACGGCTAAGCCATGTTTAACTTGCTCATTAGATTCAAAGTTCTACCTACCTATTTTCATCCATTCTGTCAGAGTTTTTTCAGTTTTTGTTTACTTAGAGAAATCTACCTAGTTAATGGTATTAACCCGCAAGGTTCACCAGGCAAGTAAGTTCAGTCAAAAAAAATAATAGGTAGGTACAGCTGGATAATAACTAGACCTTTTTTTTTTTTTTTGATGGGTGGTAAATCCTCATGGATGTCCCCCGCCCGGGGAGGCGGAGGGGTCTGTCAGACTCTTACTGACTAAAAACCACCCCGTGTTCCTTCTCACACCTGCGCCGGGGGTCACGGGAACAGAAGATACTTCCGCGACCCCCGACTATAATACCTAGACCTGGTGCAAGTTTTGGTAATGAGTTTAAGTTTGAAGTTTCTTTTCAGGAGAGATTCTTTTTTCCACAGGCAAACAGACTAATATTTATTAAAAATTGCCGATGTATTTTATTCTTTATCAAAGTCAGTAATGTTCAACATAAACGTGTAAATTAAAATAAACGAAATGATAAAATTAGTTAAAGCAATTTCGTATTTCATATTTTTTACTTCATGTTGAATTTACAGGTACTAAAATTTATGTTCGTAAAATGTTGGTAGGCTACGCAAATGCGTCGTTCACATAAAATCGAATAGGCTTATTACCATTATCATAAAAATGTTTCAGTGGATACCGGTAGCAAAATAAACCTTCGCGAATTACGGACAAAATACCGTTTCGTCTGTATCTTTTCTGTAATCCTGGTACAAAAAGCTTTGTTTGAAAGGTGCACATAAAACAGTACCGTTTGGTGCCGTAGCAAGAAAGGGTAAAATTTAATAAAAACCGTATTAACGGTACTGTAGCGAATCGTAAATAATTTTGACAGATGTTGCCTACATAAAACAAAAGGTTGGGATTATAGAAACGACTGTAACGAGCTTACCTTTTCTCGTTTACTGAATAAGAAATAACTTCTTGATGTGTGTTTATGCTTTTCATTTCTTCGACATAAATATAGTAGGGTGAAAAATTTAATAATAATACTAGGCTGTTACAGCTGTCCCTCTTTACAACAAAGGTCTCTTCTCATACAGAGTAGGCACCACCTTTGAACACCAAGCCGAATCAGTTTGAGTAAGCTTGGTGATTAAAGCTGGTGTTGGCGATTTCAGACCCTTTATATAGTATTTCACCCGTGTAGTTCCCGTTCCCGTGGGAATTCGGGGGTAAAAAGTAGCCTTTGTTACTCAGGGTGAATGTAGCTTTCCAAGCTTAAGAATTTTTGATATCGGCATAGTAGTTGAGTTTATTCATTACACACATACACACACAAATTTTTTCTTATCATAATATTATTAGTGCAGATTATGAAGAAGAAAGAATTGTATGTAATACCTAGATAAACTTAAAAACTACTGGACCGATTTGAATAATTCTGTCACCGTTGGGAAGCTTTACTAGCTACACGGGGTGACATACTTCTTTTCCCTTTATTTCACGATAATGAGAACTACGCGGGTAAAACCGCGTGACGTTCGATAGTGTCTATTAAAAATCCAGGTTCTCAAGACATTTTCCTTCACCGAAGTCAGTGTTGTCCAAGATAAACGTAGAAAGTTCTAAGTACGGTGAAATACAAAGGAAATTGTTTTTAAGTCAGATAACAGTGCTTATAGTGTGAGTTAGAAGTTAGAGTGAGTTAGAAGAAGAGCAAGCTAAGTGGAAAACTTTGAAACTAGTTTGATTCTTCAGGCCTTATCAGGATTGGAAAGGTCGGGTGCATATTACTCGCAACCGGTCTGCGTAAACGTAACAGGAGCGTAAACGAAGCAAAAGGAGACCGTATGTAAGAATCGTAGCAGATTGCTGTTTGTATTTTCTGCCTTGTGAAGAAAATGTTTTGTATGATGTGTAACTGCAAACAGTTTGTTCCCTTTTTAAGAGAAATCGAAACCAAATTAACGTTTTCAATGTCCGTTTATGCGACGTTTCAGTTTTAGTTTTTTTTTCTGCTGACGCGCGAAAACACAGCTGCCTCAAGTGAGCAAGGTGAAAATAAATATGAATAGAATAGAATACCTATTTCTTTATTAGAGTATTCTCACAATAATACGTTAGTAAAACTTAAAAACTAGGTTAGTAACACTGAATACACACAAAAGAAAAAGAAAACACACATACCGATGGATCACTGCTGCGACAACCCATGAGAAATTGCACAACAGCGACCCACATATACACAGTCCATGCCACTGGCAATCATGCTTAAGATGCTTATACCCCATACCTTGTGCGCCAGGGAAGCGCACCTCTTACGCATTGTCGCGTAAAGACAATCCACATGCCTATAATACACATGCCTATCTATATGCCTACTATTGTGTTTTAATTTTGATTTTATTTCAATTTTATGATGGTTTTATTTTGTTCTCGAATTTATGTTGATTTTATTGTAATTTAATTTTGATTTTTATGTTGATTTTATTTCGATCTCATTTTTGTATTTCTTTTTATTCTGATATGTTTTTGTGTTTTGTTTTTTATGATGTCTTATTGAGTATTATAAATGTTGTGTTAATGTAATTGACTTATGAAAGTCGTGTTAACATAAATAAATAAATAATAAATCTATCCGCGAACATCCCCGACGCACTACAGAAACGGGGCAGTTAAATAAACGTATTGCTTTAGTTTTTAAGATATCTAGTTTTTTATGTTATCCTATACAAAGAGATATAAGAGCGAAATACTATAGAGCGGGCATGACAAGGAAATGTCACAGAAAAACTTTGATCTCATGACGTCTCAGTAACGCCATCTAGAATAATATATGAATATTGGAGCGGCAGCAGAGCGTACTACAAAAAACTCATAGACTTGTATCCAGCAGGACACACTTTTTCGGACGAAAATTTTGTTCGTGATGTCCGGTCTATAGGTATTGAATGTCTTTGGTTATATATAATACCTTAATTGGTATCATCTTTTATTTTTGATATTGTTAATAATTCTTTGTACTACTATTACCAACCTTAATGTGCTCCAGTCGGTTTTTTAACATTCACATCTAACATTTAAATCCATTTGTTAATTAAGACTTTTGTATTTTTTTTACCTATTTTAATTTCGAATAAATATTATTATTATATATTATAATTATTTTTATAGTATGGAGTTGTACTGCACTTTTAAGATACCTAGAACTAATTGTGAAAATGTCTAATAAATACGAAAAAAAATTATAAATACACCAATGTAATTTTTCATTTGTGCCTTTTTCAACTATTTAAAAGGCAGTTTTCGGTCTTGCCGGATGCTGGTTACAAAGCATTACTTAAATGGAGCGCCAGCCGCAATCCAGCTACATGAAACATGAAACCTCTTGGTAAAACTAGTCGCTTGGCTTTCGGATTTTGGACTCCCACAATGATAAACCAAGGAAAACCATGCAAGCCAAGGTCTTAACGTGCTCCCCGAAGTAATTGGCCTCAGTTCAAAACGGATGTAAGGTAAGCGTAGCATAACAAGCCCCTATACAATACAAACCCGTAATTGGAAATTGTCCATATATTCGTAGAGAGAAAAAAAGCCAAATAGTCATAATAGACATGGGAGGATGTCTAATTATTTTTTATGGCAGTTAATTAAACATTAGGATTTTCAAGTTTCAAGCAAACAACGTATAAAACAATATCAAATATAGAACACAATCTGATTTAGTAAGGATACGGGCACATTGTTCAACAAAATGACAATCCATTTTTTTTATTTCAATTTTTCCATTTGAGCTACTTATACTTATTAAGAAGTATTCTATTATTTGTTCACTAAAGTCGTGGTAGCCCAATGGTCAGGGCCTTGTTTCACTTGTACGAGATTGTATTGTGGTTAAAATACGGGTAGTAACGTGACTAGTTCAATCCATAATTAGGACTTTATAAGTTTATTACGGAAATCAGTAAAGAAAACGATGCCATTGAAATACTACAAAAATTCACCCATCTAAAAAGGTAGCAGCAACACTAAGGTACCATGGACATCATTTATTTTTGTCAGCCGTACGCAATTTGATTCCCGCGAGAATATTGAGTCACAATACAGGAACTCGATACCACGCCATTTGGGTCCTCAGAAAAAGGAAATGAGTATTTATTGTGTATTTTTTTCCTTACTTCTTATTCCTCCTGCACACGTAGTATGATCGCCGCAAAAATGGTTTTTGTCTACAGAAGAATAGCCAAAATCTCGTCTGCTGCGGAAAACGAGCTAAAATCTATTTAACTAAAGAGATTCGCAAGAGCAAACGTGCTCGGAGGAAGGAAGCATTCCAGTAAGGTGCTGGTAGGGATCTTGACCGTACTTCCGGGATTGTCCTGATAGCCGTGGAATGCCGCTCCACTCCTTTAGCACCTCAGGAGATGATGTTCTCTTGTCGCTACGTCACTATGTGCTAGCGGCCGTTTTAGAGGGCCCATTATTGAGAGTGCAAGTCACCCCCTGCCATTGAATCCGTGTTTAATTGTGTATATAAAACATTGGTGAGGCAGGGCCCACAGTACTTCATAGTTCCGGGTATCCAGTATATCTTTTTTTTTTTTTTTTTTTCTTAGTTTATATCTTGCGATCAGTCTTTCAGACTATAAGCAGATGAGATGCCTCTTCTAGCGTTTGGGGTGCTTCTTCCATTGAAGTATAACCCCATCTTTATATAGTCAGTTTTCGTATTGACTCTGGTCGAAAATGTCTCGCCTCTTTTTTAGTCGGCGGATGCTTTCTGGAATAGTGAGCTGCCCCGCAAGCTGATTCGGATGCTTGAGTAGCTGGGTTTTGTAGTTATCGCCATGTTTACTTATTTCTTCCCTGACCATAGGAATATTAAGGATTTCATGGATCTCTGTTGTCTTAAAAATCCAGTTATCCAGTATATCTTAGCTACCCTACCCTATAGTCCAGTAGTTTTATTACCATAGTCTGCAATGGTCTTACTCCAGCCGTACGAGTAGGTTTTCCTTGGATGCACTTGTACTACACAGTTTCAGTATTAGTACATCAGTTAGATTATAAAAAATAATACACAAGTATTTTTTTTCTTTTTCAAATTGATGGAAAACTGCTTAGATTAAGCGCTAATTAAGGAGAGGATCTAGTATAAATTGTACTGTCTAGTGACGTCATGCGTCAATTTGACTCGATGTATCGCCGTTATTTATTGACTACGCGAAAAAAGAAAAAACATGTGTCGAATATTTTCTTGTAATTTAGATGAGGGGCTAAAACTAAAATGTTGTCAAATAGCCTATTATTTTAATTTGTTAACCTTAAATGTTTTATAAAGTTAAATTAGATAGATAATGCTTACAAACGTTTTCATTAGTAGTAACGCAACAATTTTGATATTGATGTCATTTGTAATGCTATTTCGTGGTATTAATAACTTCATTAAATTAAGTGTTGTATGGTATGCACATATCAATAATAATAAATAAAGACACAGTAATTTGACATTCATACTTTAACAAATTGTCCATACATTTTATCGTATAATATGTTGTAATGCTCAATCAACTTTATTATAGACCACAAATTACGTTCGTACGTAAGTACGTTACGTACTAAACGCTATGGAAACACATTCATTGTGCGAACAGCAAAAGAGTGGAATTCCCTGCCGTTGTCGGTGTTTCCTGATAGCTACAATCTAGGGGTCTTCAAGTCAAGAGTGAACAGGTTGCTTCTAGGCAAGTGTGCTTCATCGTCGACCACATCATCGCTTACCATCAGGTGAGATAGTGGTCAAACGCGTGCCTATCAGTAATAAAAAAAATTTTAGAGTGAATTGAATATGAAACTACGTGCCACTGCCATCTAATTAAATCTACGGAAATAAATATATATTTTGTCATTTCACATTCTTAATATTTTCATGACAATTTTAATGATTACCTATAAATATACGAACTTTTTGATTAAGTTTGCTTCTTTGCTTGTTATCCAGGCTGCTCGAAAAAAGATATGAATAGCGAGGATGAATAATTGGGATAGGAAGGTCTATTAGGTCTATATCGCTATATATACGAACTAAAACTGACATATCCTGCAGGCCAAGCCATGTAACAAATTATTTTTCTATTATAGAAAGAAAATGGCGTATATAGAATCAGCTGTTTGTCAACTGTCAAGTGTTAACGAGTAGAATTTGTAATATGGCTGAAAATGAAATACACTTGACAGTTGACAAACAGCTGTTTCTATATACGCCATTTTCTTTCTATAAGAAAAATAATTTGTAATATGGCTAGGCCTCCTGCATCGCGATGACAAAGTTATCCGCTTGATTGAACGTATTCAAAATCCCGGCAACAACCGACAATCGAACCTTAGCCCACCAGGCACAACAACAGCTTGTTAGGTGGACCCTCCATTTCCTATGGGGAATGTGAAACTTAACACCCTGTTTCTCAATTCTCTAAAGAGATCCAAATTTATTCTTAACTGATAGACCAGAAAATGGAGTACCTAATCAAAGATATTTTTTAAAAGTGCGTAGTGCTTTTGTTTATTTAGTATTTTTTGTCTTTGCCTTTACTCCATATCATAAGTGCCAAATCTGGTGTCTGAGTGTATTAGAGCTTATTGCATTTTTTTTTATTCCTATCGGTGATCCAAAGATTTCTGGATTTGCCATTCAACGTGGCAATGCCGCCAGTCTTTTGGGCGCTTTACCAGCTGGCAGCGATGCAGAAGAATTTTTTGACGCTTTGTAGTTATTTATTGTTAGGTTTAGTTATTTATTTGTTTTAAGTTTTTGTATAATACAATAAGTTTATCTTGTCTTGTCTTATTAAATAAAGAACGAAAAGTCATCTCGTTCAAGATTTCTGTAACTTCTTCTGTTTCTACACGTGAGAACCTGTAATAGACTTTGTGTTGCATATTTAATTGTTCACCATCTTATACAAGTCTTGGTTCTCCTATCTATTAATAAATAAATAAATAGAAAAACGTACGAGGGATTTTTGTCCCGCAGTAAGTAAAAGAAAAAGTAATGAAATTGGTTCTTGATCACATAAAAAATCATAAAAGTCCAGTTTATTTAAAATTATTTTGTTCGAAAATTCAAGTTAAGAATAGGTATACTTACTAATAATGGAGCTAATAACGCTTTGCTAGTTATGTACCTACCTTAGTGGCTTTAAAATGCTTAAGACTGCTTGAGATTGTTGTTTCTCAGACCTTGAATTATTAATATTATGTACCAAACTTACCTAAGACTCAAAATAATAAACTCAGTTCAAATGTTAGGCTGACTGGAAAAGTAAAAATACCATTGAAATCTGTCCATCGGTTCTCACGATATGACGGTCAAAAACAGACGACTAGTAGAATAAATAATAAAAAATAATAGTGCTTAATTAATTTATATTTCCCATTTAAAATTATATTCTATTTTATTAATATTGTTATATTTTTTAGCACGAATCAACATTAATAGAGTGTATTTGTAGCTAATAACTGGATTACGTAAATATTCACCAGGTCTAGATAGCTAAATTTCAGTTTTTGCCTTATTCAAAATCCACACTTAAAACAATATCCGCAAAATCAATATAAAACAATATCCACCCTCTTTGCCAAAAAAAAAACTGATTTGCTAAATGGATTGTTTGTTAAGGCCATGTTGTATTATACTTACGTTGTCCATGTATTTCGTCGGCATTGGTCGCACATGGAGCTTTTTTACTCTTTTCATAACAATATGGATCTCAAGCACTACGCAGCTTCGCTGAACACCGTCTAAGTCACCGCCTGTTGGACTGCTATGTTGAAATCACTCCGTGAAAAGTAAGACGAAGAAACTGTGATGCACCTGTCTTCTAACATTAGTAATGAAGACAACGAAGACAAAATGAAGTCACTTCACTTTAGTTCACTTATAGTTTCACGGGGTGATATTGTACAGCCAATGATATTATAAGTAAAAAAGTGTAGATAGGTTAGGTACTAAAACAACATTCGATCTTCAAAAACGGTACACTAACGCACGCACGCGTCCGTTGGAGCGCGATTCCACACTGAGGTTAAGTGTGGCTAGTTAGCCACATTTTAACGTGTCACTTGCTGAGCGCGTATAACCTATCTATTTACTTACTTACCTTTTTACTTATAATATCATTGCTTACAGCATATGTATATTCTACTAGCAGACGTCCCGCGGTTTCATCCGCGTAGGTCCCGTTCCCGTGGGAAAACAGGGATGATAAGTAGTCTATGTGTTAATCCATGGTCTCGGCTAACTCCATACCGAATTTTATTAAAATCCATTCAGGAGTTTTTACGTGAAAGAGTAACAAACATCCTCACAAACTTTCGCGTTTATAATATTAAGTAGGATTCTGTAAATATCTTTTGTGGTTTAAATAACAAATCAATTCCTTTTTTGTTTATTGTATAAATGTACATTTAACATTGGGAGAATTTACCCTGTAAGGATACATAACGGTGGAACACCAATAACCCTATCAATTTATTAGGTCAAATTAAACACGAAATTAAATTCAAATTTTATTACAATCCAGGAGTTAAATTAATCTGTTGCAAGTCTAATATCCCCTTTAAATAAGGGCTCAAATTATTTCAAAGGGATATACAATCGTGAAAACAATCATAATCTAATTTCTGAAAGAACTTCTTAATTTTATCGCTACTAAATAAATTAATATTTGTATTCATAACCAGTTACAGAAATCGTAATTTACAAATACTTTTAATACTTATGTACAAACGGACCAAGATATGTATTTACATGTTAAGATTATATATTTGAAAGTATTCGTTGGTTATTAATGAGTCGTCCAAGTTCGGTCAATTCACAAAACTTTATTTACACACATACATACAGAAATCTAAAAGTGCTATGCACTATTCAACCTTTAAATATGTACATGAAACTACTCTACAATATTTGAAAGATATTATTATGCTATTATGCAATATCATTTTAACACATTTCTGTATACAAGAAATGCACACTGAGATTCGTAATCGTTTATTATAATTTTTTTATATACTCGAATTTTCATTATCTTAATCGATCATTGCTAATACTCTACTTACGAATGAGTTAAAACATTTGAGCAAATTACCATCATTCTGAATAAGCATAAGACTCTAAACAAACTGTTTTTGGCACGATCAAGGTTTCATACAGAGTAATTTCTTGAAAGCCCTCCTGAAGTCCATATTGAATATGGTGTAAATAAGAGGGTTAAGGGCAGAGTTGCAATATCCAAGCCAAGTTATAAAATTAATGAACTTATTTGACAAACAGCAACTTGCACAGAACGGTATGACGAGGTAAATGACGAAGAAAGGCAACCAACAGACCACAAAGACACCCATTATTATGCCAAGAGTCCTTGCCGCGCGGCGTTCTCGTGTCAATGATATACGCTGCTTTTCTTCAATGAATTGGTAAACTGCGCTTTGTTGGTTAGGTTTCGGACGCTTATGACTGGACTTCACTGGTACAGTCTCACTAACTTCAATCAGATCATCTTCATGAGTTTCCTTCGAGTTACTTTCCGATGATGTGTTTCTATTCTCCAAATTATCGCCCATATCAGTAACGGAGTTCTCATTTGATAGAATTGGTATTATCAATTTGTTTTGCGATTTGTCATCTTTACTCCAGTAGCGTCGCTTTGGTTTCTTCTTTGGCGTTAGTTTTCTAGTTCTTTTCTTTTTCTCATTGTCAGAAACTAAGCGTGTAGCACCTTGGTGCTCGTTGTGGTTTGCTTCTGAGCTTACAGAATCTTGATCGTGGTGATCTTCCTTATTCGTGTATTTATTTTGACCACTGGAAATAGTGCTGATTTTAGTAGCCTTGGCGCGATCTCTGAGTCTTTTTTTAGTAGCCAAATATATTTCAAAATAAACTACAGTCATTATCACTAGCGGTATGTAAAAGGATCCAGATGAGGAGAAAATGACAAAACCTGGTTGAGAGGTCAAGCGGCAAGGGGTGTCGGGTTCAAACACTTCAGGCCAGTCGTTCCAGCCTAATAACGGCGGAGAGCTTATAACTAATGAGAGAATCCAAACTACCCCAATCATTAGGAGCACTCTTTCTAAAGTTCTCTTCTGTGCGTAATTTATAGGGTCTGTTATTGCCCAGTACCTGTCTAATGCGATAGCACATAAATTTAAAATGGACGAAGTGCAGCACATTATATCGCACGTGAGCCACATCTTACACACATATATCCCAAATACCCACTGCCCGAGGATTGAATACGCTACATTCAGTGGTAACACCAATATCGCTACTGTCAAATCTGCGACTGCGAGTGACACTATGAAGAAGTTTTGGACGATCCGGAGTGGCTTGTATGTGAACACGCTTAGGATTACCAGAATGTTTCCAACTATAGTTGAAATTATAATCAGCGTAAGGATTATTGCTGTACAGATTGCCTCCCATTCTGGCACCGCTAGTGTTATCCCGAAGCTACTCGGATATTTAGGATCATCAGCGACAGCGCAAGCGTCTCTGTCGTCTACGATGACCTCATCAGTGTAGTTGATTAGTGTGTAGTTTGCGTTGACGTGTGTAGCTGTTTGCCCCATTGTGAAGTCGTAGTGTAACTTGGCTACATTTCACGACATACTGTGAGGGAGGACCGTGAGTCGTGAAATTCTTTCAAAGCATTTGGCCAGCATCCGTCGATAATTATTCTTTTGCGAAGCGGGTGCGTTTCCTTTATTCATTCTTTCATACTCCAGTTTTCTGTAACAATAAATAACCCTTTTAATGCGTAATGGAAATTTATTGGCGATGTTTTCTATCAAAGCGGGTCGTATACAAGCGAGCGCGTTGCGAAACGTATAAATTTACCTCCTGCTGGAAATCTTTACTAGGAAGTCCCATTTGTGTGACTTGTTCATTTTTCGGTGCGTAAACGAATCTGTAACAAAATAGAAAATATATCAGAGTCAGATATAGAAGGAAAATATTCTTGACGAGCGAAAGACGTTGGAAGGGGCTTTCGCATTTTGCGATATCGAGAAGCATTTACGGGAGCATTAGTTATATATTATATAAGTTTTTGTTTAACTGATATTTTCCAAGAAAAATATCTTAGATTGATTAAAAGTCACTGCTACACAAACGAAAAAAAAAGGTTTGGATCGCACAGAATAAAAAACTCAAGTTATTAAATTGGACGCCTCTCAAATTCAGTTTGATACCGATAATAACCTTGTTTTCCCTAGGGTATACTGCCAACTTTGTGACTAAAAAATAAAATCCATGTCTGCCTTTGACATAATAGCAATCGTGGCAAGAATAAAACGAAATACTGAACAGTCTGTCTAAGCTACACACTGTCTTAAGTCGATCTTGTTCCAGATGTGTAGGGGGGAATTTTCCTTCTATTGGAATTCAATGTAGAGTGTATATGTATAGTGTTTGTCTTTAAAAAATAATCGTAAGTAGGTATGTATGCATTGTGCACTGAACTTGCTACTTTACATAAGGTAACAAAAAATACTAATAATACCTTTCATAAAAATTAGAATAAGAAACTCTGTAACAAAATTAAAGCATGTTTATACTATTTTAAACATAATTTAGCAAAATTTGCATTATTCTGACAAGTCAAAAAGATTTATTACTCACTATGATAAAAGCAGCCTGACTAACTAAAAACAAAATTACGTAAACTGTTTCTGTGACCTCGTCATTGAAAAATAAAGTTTTAGTTAAGATAATATCAAGTTGCCTTTTAGCATAAAAAAACAAGTTAACCTTTTCAAAATAGCAGTCTTTATTCAGAAGCGGATTTAATTGAATACTAGATTTTACTAAAGAAAAGGAACGAACGGAAAGTAATTGGTTCAATTATTTTCTTTTGCTGATCGCTTTTTACGAGATCATCTAGACTTTTGCATTAAATAACGTAAAATGTAAATTAATTTTAAATGGAATTGCAGAATAAATGAAATGTCGGTGTATTTTGAAACCTTGTACTTGGATGTTCGTGTTTCTTTGGTATAATTGAAATTGCAACATATTGATTTGTCAAAAAATAAATTCAGACTTGACGTAATTATTTCTGCAAAAGGTGCTGTTCAATAAAGCAGTAGGTTATTAAATGAAATAAATTTGCCGGATTATTGAATGTCAAACGTTTTATGTCGGGTCTATTAAATAGGCCACTGTCCATTGGTTGTAGGAAATAAAATTCTCTCATTATAAAATTCTTGCACTCAAATAAAAATAATAAATTAAGTTAATGACATTGATTGCCCGTAGGATGAGGTTGCAACTTAATTGGAATCCTAGAAATTAAAAACTATGAATACTAGGCTTCGTATCGCATATTTTGTTATACCTGTTTACGAAAAAATCTTGAAGGTATTTACTATTTACTACAAGATTTCAATAACATTTTTATGAACTGATGCAGGATGGCGCGCCTCACCTGTCCAATGCAGGCGTCGCGTTTGTTTGCGTAAAGAATTATTCTGCGAGATATTCCTAGCTGTCATAGTGTTCCGTATAAATCATAGTTTATTCTAATATGATATTTGGTTTATAGATTCTACCAGTTTACGTCGTAACACTTTAAATAAAGTAAATCTAGAACCTAAAGTAAATTGTTGATGCCGAAGAAATGCAAACTAGGTATATGAATGACTAGATAAGTAAAAGGTGTGATTACAAAAACCTTCAGTGCAATTCTTTAATTCATTAAACCCCAAGAGTACACCGGTGTCCGCGCTGTCATTGTCTTTCTATTGTATCTCTAATTTACACGATGGAAAGGTAAGAACATCCCGTAGAAACGTAGGCGAAGTAAGGGCGAACTCAGTTCGATCGACAGTTCACTTCACTCAAGTTTTCTTTGGGTTTTTTTTTACTTAATCGATCTTGCGGTAAGAAGTGTACATACAGTACGCTAATTTCTCAAATTATGAATTGTAATAACTATGTTCATGTAATATTAATTTAAATATATTAAATATGTACACTTAAACTAACTACAAATAAAATAGTAAAAAATCGGAACACTCAAGCGTCAAAGTACTCCTCCCCATCGCTGTCATCTGGAAACGTGCCCAGAAGACTGGCAGCATTGCCACGTTGGATGGCAATGCTAATTCTTTGGCCAAAGAATAAGCCAGCCCTCTGGTCACGCGAAGTGTCGACCAGTCGGTGAGAAATCTCCTTAAAAAGGCTGCGTGCACTCGGACCCCATGACTCGAGCGTTTCGACCCCAAACGGCTCAAAACCGTAATTTCCAATGAGGTAACAGTATTTGCGCCGCTTGAGGGCCTCAGCAGCTGCAGCAGCAGCGCCAACACACCTCGCCGTACTTGGAATAAATATGAATACAAACATAAATTTAATGTAGTAGAGGTTGACCCTCTCGCCACCAATTTAGACTCCAAGCTTCTACTGAACAATTCCACATGGAGAAGTGAACAACACTTTGTCTAACCCGTGAATTGAGACCATGACCTTATAATGCTGTAGCACTTGATAAGACTACACTACAACGACGATGCACGTAAGGTGTAATATAATTTAATATATCGCGTGGGCGGTCGAGCGGTTAATAGGAAGTTATGCCTTATTTACCAACAATTCGTCTATCCGTGAAAAGTGGCGATTCATCGTTACTAACAATAACTTACTTATATAATATTATACTTGTTTGTGACTTATACGTGTTGTGTACTTCCATAAACCTAGAATTGCGCGTTCCTGTACTCTCACTCATCACATACACCACACACTTACACGCACACACACGAACACACACAACACACACACGCTCTCACACAAAACCACACAATACATATTAATTACATATCTAGTTGTAATTAATTAATAATTTGTACAAACTTACTCGCCGTGGGAGAAGGACCTGGAGTCCTAAAAAACAGGAGTGCCCTAGTTTAGGCTCCAGTCCACTCCATTTATTTGATAATGTCGGTATTGTTTTCAATTAGTGTGGAAAATAAATGAATTTTTATTTACTTTACTTTTACTTTTTACTTTGTTAAAAAGAATCCTGTTATTTGCCATCGTTATGTTTAGGATACCAAAGGCATTATTCAAGCACCCAATAAATTATTCACTTGACAGAATATAAATTATTTCAACCCTACTTTCCATACAAAAATAATGTGGAACTACCGTCTTGGTAAGGTATTTACAAATTCGCAGCGTTGCGAATTCACGACAATGGCTTTTACATATTTGCTTGCAAGGCAACTTTTCAAGGGATTTTTGTAAAAACGTAACCATTATGAATAATTCTGATCACTAAGGAAATATTCCATATTTCATTCTAAATTACATGACGTATTTAATCTGAAATAAAATCGTTCACTGAATTAACTCATAACAATATGATTCCAAATATGGTGATAATACATTCCAGTGGGAAGTTTAAATTAATCATAAATATTATAATGAGAAAAAAAAATGTGTGAGTGTATGTTTGTAATGGATAAACTCAAAAACGACTAGCCAAGAATAAAATAACCAGTAAGCTATCATACATATCTATATAGAATAGAATAGAATAGAATAGAATATTTTTATTTCAGACCGGAGTCCATAGGGTTAGTAACAATTTTAACTTAAATTCTAGTGTTAGTAGGTTACAGACTCATAAAAATATACAATTAGATTTCGGCATGGAGCCGCATCTACCTCCGCAACATCGGGGAATCCCACCGATCTACGAACACACTGAGTATGCTGTATTTAACAGTTTTATTTAAATAATATATTTATATAAAGCTGTTATATATCTCAACAACAAACTAGGGTGAAAATACTGCAAGTTCTAATTGATACGATGTCTCAGTAACCAAAACGTATCGTCTGTTCACGAGTCACGACACGACGGTGACTAGTCTTGTGCAAGTTCTCGATAAGCTGATGTGTTTTTTTTTACGATATATGAAATTTAATCCATTTACGGGTCTTAAAACACTTATCTTAATACCATGTTATTTTTATTACATATATACCTGTAAAGGGTTTGTTAATATCTTCATAATGAACAAATATTTTTAAAATGGTGAAAACAGATTACTGTTGACATATTCATTTTAGTTGGAAAATCTAATAATATTTTACCCGAACCCCAGTTCGGGAACTAACTATTATGAAGTCTATGGTTATTCCCAAATAACCATAGACTTCATAATAGCAGTAGCACTTGCGAAAACTAAACCAACGAGGCAGTCTAGTCGAGAAAGGCTAAATAAGTTAGATAAATAAAAAAAAATACAAATAAATTATTTCTTTAACTTTGCTTATACAATACTATTTGGTTGTCATTCCGCTCTTCCTTAGGACTAATATATTACGGTGGCACGATAGGTCCTTAAAAAGAAGTTAAACTATTTTAAGTAACTAAATATTGTAAGATACTGATAGATAAAAATTACTCTTAGTTTTAATAAGATAGGTTTTTTTTTGTGTTTCTTAAAACAAATTACGTAGTCTGGGGTATTATTTAATCAACAATCAAATTGAGAACCTCCCTCTAGAAGCTGGTAAAAAACAAAATATATTTATTCCGGATTAGGCTCATAATCAGCTCTTATGGAATTTCAAAATCCACACAAGCCATAAACGCTTGCCAATTATGTTAATATAATTATAAGATTAAAAAACTGTTCTGACTAAAAAGAAAGATGTCAGCAACCAATGTACATGCATATATAAAAACATGGCGTTCATAATCCGCATTATTAAAGTAATGGATAACAAGCTCTGTCTTGGTCTTATATATAATACTGAAAGTAGGAAAAATATTTACATTTCTGCAACATCCTGCGTTGTTATACTTTTCCTATGAAAGCTTAACATGCAACGTATTATTTTTATTTAAATGTACTAAGCTTAAGCTTTTTTTAGAAGAGTTATGTTGATTCTAGGTAAAAGTTATTCTGGAAAAGCGAATAGTAGCAGATAACGAATGATGAAGGGGCAATGGTGGTGGTGGTCTTATATTGTGGTGAAGCATCATGGCTTTTTTATTGTTAAGAAAAAAATCGTGAGGAACTTGAGTTACCAGAATAAGTTTGAAACAATTGATTATCAAAGTAGGTATGAATTTAATTATTTGTCGACGAAAATTTCTAGTCTAGGATTTCACCAAAAAATATGGTTTTTAGAGGTATAGGCCAGATAAAGGAACTGGAGTGAAGAAGCGAGTGAATTCCGTACCCCGCCCAAAGGTCGGCCGGTAAACTCCGTAGTGTTTATAGCTATAAATGATATGATATTTATTTTTTTAAATAGGTTTTCACAAACACTTTTACACGTAATTTTTTTTAGTAAATGAGATCGGAGTTTCACTATTTGACTGCTCTGATAAGAAACATCGAAAGAAACTCAGAGGTCATAGTCTCTTTTAAAGTCCAGACATTATCTGACAGCTGGTAAGAGGCACACCCCTCCATCTTCTCCAAAAGAGGAATAGTCCTTACAGCAATAAAAGCCCATCGCACTATTGACGTGAGCCCACTCGACACAACAGCACATTTAGTTTAATGATAAAGGCTTACTTAACTAGTAGAAAAGTCCATGAGGATATCCCTACGTTAAAAATAGGTAAAGCCCAGATAAAACAGAAGCTTAAAAGGAAATACTGTATACGCCTTTCATTATTGTATCTCAACAGAATATTAAAAACTCCGGCTTTATTTTAAAAGCATTTTCCTTATGACACTTTAAGGATAATTAATTAAGTACCTCATGCCATACCACCTTTGGCGTTACAAAAACATTGAAAACACAAAACAAAACGTAAAGTCATCCTTTAATGTTAACCCCTTCTGTGCCTCAGGGGATGTTGTGAACTCATAAGTACTCAAGGCTTGTACATAAGTACCCTTGACGATTCTCCTGTACACTCGCGTACAAAGCAAGCTACTTCTCACTTGAGGGTTAAGCATCATAATATACTTGCTTTTTATAAAGGTTGTTCTGGAAGTTAGGAACTCGTACACACGGCTACACATCAAGCTATACATGTCCAGTTTACACTGACCTCACATTGAACGGAAATCCTATATCATGCCAGATCAGCTTATAATGAAAATACTTGGCTTGATGTAAAGCCGTGTGTACCTTGAATACAACTAGCACTTCTTTCGCAACTTGCGTGAATCTTTCAAAGTTTGACATTGATTTAACCCTCTCGTAGTATTTAACACAAACTATAGCCTATGTTACTCGGTGATAAACAACTTTCTAATGTAGGAAGAATTTCTAAAATTGGCCAGTAGTTTTTGCCGTAAATCCCTAACGTATAATAGTATTAATATATATTATTATGAAGATAGAAACAATGTGAAAGGGCTTTTGGCGTTTACACCATGACTTCAGTATGTGATTTTAGACCCCCTAGCGTTGAAATTTTTCGTTTCATTTCTATGTTTTATCCGACCGGCAAAAGTCACGTGGAGCTTCTTCTTCTTATCGTGTGGTTAGTAACTAACCTGGTGTCAGAGTTTTAATGCCGCCCATGGGCCTCTGACTTGGCATCACACGCCTTCGAGAAATATCTCTCAGGCATCTGGTTTCCTCACGATGTTTTCCTTCACCGATTTTGAAGCAAGTGATAATTATACAATACGCACATGAATCCGAAAAGTCAGAGGTGCGTGCCTTTGGTTCGAACTCGGGACTAATGATTTGGCAATCCACCAGTCAAACCACTCGGTTATCACTGCTATCGTGGAGTGAATCGCGGAGCTGAATTGTGGGAAAGTCTGACGACCAGCCTTGGTCGGAGGGCTGATTACGTTGTCCAGTAATTAGGATGTAGAGGTTAGATAGGAAGTCACTCCATGATGACACTACCTACTATTTAGCTGCATCCTGTTAGACTGGAAGCCGATCCCTACATAGTTGAAAGAGCTTGGTTGAGAGAGAGAGAGAGAGAGAGAGAGAGAGAGAGCAGCGGTGGCCCAGTGGTGGCGGCCCCAACTAACGAACAGTAAGTCGTGAGTTTGAACCCAGGCAGGCGCATTACTTTGTGTAATTTATTACATCACCACTGCTCTCAAAAACGGTGAAGGAAAACATCGTGAGGAAACCGGCATGTCCTAGAACCAAAAATTCGAAGACATTTCACATCTACCAATTCGCACTGGGCCTGCGTGGTAGATTCATATTCATATTCATATTCATATCTTTATTTGCATTCCATAAAGTGTTGAGATCTTACAATGGGCTTAAAGCTAGAGGACAATTACGGACCCTGTAGGGCACAGCAAAAAGTATAAACTTAAAATTAGTGTTTTACAGAATATAATTCATACGAGATTATGGCCTATACGAAAAACACGCGGTTTGACGTGGAGTTACGGATACCAGCCCGGTATCTCTATTTTTTGGTAGATTAGAAAGAAGCACGGAGTGTAATTAAAACTACATAATTAGAACTAACTCAAGGTAAATTAGGACGTAAGTATGTCAATAACAGAGTACATTTACCGCAAGCCGCGGCCACACCAAAAAAAAAATACTCGGGGTCAAAGGTCACAAAAACGGGTTTTTCGCGATTTTCAGCAAAATGGTAAGTTTTTGCACTTGCCGGATCGATGAGGACTTTTCACATTTCCTTTATAATAGTGTATTGAACAATCCTACTAATATTCAGCCAAGTGGGAATTTTTGTAACCTTGGATGTCTAAATTGACCGGACTAAAAATATTTATCAACCTCAAACTATTTACTACAAATACATTATTTATTTATTTTACACATACACAACGCACGCACTGACACTCACACACATGCATACTTATCAGTCTGCTTTTACGTCGGTGACACCTCACAACCTCAGGTCCAGTTGAAAACCAGCGTCAGGCACTAATTGTCTGGCCTTTTTGCTGAACTGGACCTATTTGGCGCAGCCGCAAGGCATAAAATTCTTTATTTTGTTTATTTTTATTGTTTGTATTCTTTTGTTTTGTACCTATTTTTACTTTTAACGTGTGCCTGTGTCGTGCCAAATAAATGCTTTTTCTTTCTTTCTTTCTTTCTTTCAATACCAAGTTTTAGAAAATTACCAGTTGTCATCAAAGTTTGGTGTGTTTGGTGGGCGATAGCCACTGGGTATAAAATGACAGCCAAATAGCCTTGCTGCGCGTCACTGGAGGCAGGATCTGGGAAACTACTGGTTACGAAGATGTTAAGGGTTAATGTAAAAACTTCTTAATCCCTATTTCTCTTTCATGCAAAATTTAGCAACATCGGAAACAAATCATGAAATGCCTGTATTGAAGAGTAACAAACTACAACAAGACTTACAATTCAAATACCATTTGAACCTCCTAATACCTCTTACTAAACTCGATTATCTTGTAAGTGACTTCAAAGCACCACAAAGCTTAAGGCATTTATGTAAATAGAATCTTCACATGTGAGCTTCCCATTCTTAGATCGTTCGTCATTCCTTATAACGATATCAAATAGTCCTCGCAATTTTATTAGATACTAGCAGACGTCACGCAGTTTCACCCGCGTAGTTTCCGTTCCCGTGGGAATACGGGGATAAAAAGTAGCCTATGTCCACCGGGAATTATAGTGTAGCTTTCCACCAGCACAATAATTTTTAAAATTGGATCATTAGTTCCGAAGATTACCCCCTACATACAAACTTACAAACCTAACAAATTTTACCTCTTTATAATATTAGTATAGACTAGCTAACGTCACACGGTTTCACCCGCGTAGTTCTCGTTCCCGTGTGAATACCCAACCTATCCTATCCTTATTTTCCTATATTTTGTCTAACTTTAGAGAAAACCCCAGAATTTCTCAAATCTGTAAATTTAACTTAAAAAGAAAACTAGTAGTTTAACATGTTTGTTGTGTAAAAGCATTTTGCAGTAATTTGGTTGTGGTCAGATTTTTTTTGTAATTTTATTATGCAACTGGAAAAGTGAACGTACATACGTTAATATTAAGAGTATCGTGGGAGCTACGTCTGCCAACAAACTGGGGCTCGAGTCTGCTTTTGCAATCGTGTCTCAATGACCGGTCATTGATCGAATATAACAGTTTCTGTATGGGAAATGTGTCATAAGTTTGACGTTATACGTCCAAAATCTATCATTGACCGGTCATTGAGACATGATTGCAATAGCAGACTCGACCCCCTGCTCTGTAGTTTGGCAGAAGTAAAATGTAATTAATTTAACTTAAGTTCCAAATAAACAATATTTTTCATATATATATTTTTTACAGGGATTAAAAGTAGCCTATGTCACCTGGGGATAGTGTAGCTTCCCAACAGTGAAAGAATTTTTCAAATCGGTCCAGTTGTCTCGGAGCCTATTCAAGGCAAACAAACAAACAATCAAACCTTCTCTCATATATTAGTTTAGAAGACTAGCTGTGACACGTGGTTACTCTCACTTGTAAGTGTAGTAGTGTGATTATTTTATTTGATTACGTACGTTAACTAGACCATAACCTTTCTTATGAATTGGGCTATCTAAGGCAAAAACATTCATTCTTTTACAAGGAGTATCAGAAAAGAGCGCGTTTGAACAAAATCTTTTAGCTTTATTTTATACCTAGTGTTTATGTATAGGTATACGAGTAAAGTGTAGTCTATGAGTGTGGGTTTAATGTTTTTAACCAAATATTGATGCTTTGAAGATACTTTTTTGTTTACATCGACTGGCAAATATACATTCTAGAAAAAAGGTCCATCCAAAGGATGTTAGAGATTGCTTTTAACGATAAAGCCGCCCTTAAAGTTATAATTTGTAAGTTATTATGGTGTACAATAAAGTATTCAATTCAATTCTATAGTTACAAGACAAGCGTAACTTTAGAATCTTGTACCTTGTTGCAATCATTTACAATGTTTCTATGATAAATTTATCGTGTAATAATTTGATTATAATAACAAAATTTTAAGTCATTGATGAGTGTGTGAACGTCGCTTCTTTTTTTTTTAACCGACTTCAAAAAAGGAGGATGTTCTCAATTGTACTGTGTGTTTTTTGTTGTGTGTTTGTTACATGATTTCTCCGTCATTGATGGAACGATTTTTAAATTCTTTTTTTATTTGATAGAGTATACTACCAGGTTGGTCCCATTTGTATCAAACCTCAGATCTGATGATGGGATCCTCGAAGAATTGAGGGAACTCCTCAAATAATATAGGTAGGTAATAATAATACACGTCATGTACCGAGCTTTACAGTTTTAGTAATTTGTTAATAAAAATGTAATAATCGGTACATTAACTTCACAAAGAAGTTTGCAGGGGAAGCTAGTAATATACGTTTCTTTGTTTATACATACAATAAAAACATATAGCAGTAGCACACTTTGATCATCGAAATTCAGGCTAGCAAAAGTATTTTAAACCTTAATGAATAACTTCGATAGCAAAAGGAAGACTTCATGAATTTGTCTTAATTAAAAACGGATTTGAATCTCAATAAAAACTAAGAAAAATCTTACTGAGGAAATTCTAAAGAATTAAATGTTTAAAGCAGATTCTTTTGCACGACTTCAAAAGGCAAGTCAGGCGACCGATTTTCTCCCGTTTATTTCATTTTTCTTTTAGTAGTACGTAGTGCTGTTACCAATTGAATAATATTTAAATATAGGACTCTAAAGTAAGCTGAAATATTTTAGGGAATCATTCTAAGTGGAAAGGTTATAATTGACGAATGTTCTTCAACATTCAATTTAATTAATGTTACCTTCAGAGGGAAAGCAGTCTTTGATTGAGTGGTAGGTTCTGCTTGCCAATTGTTTAAATACAACAAACTTAACTATATAGATTCTGAGGCGGAACGAAATTTTCCGGGCATTTAACTCATATTGCAAAACCGTGGTTTATAATAACTGCTGTGGTCTCATTTGAATCAGAACCTTTGCCTTGAACTAGTCCTGGCTACTATTTTTGAACTCGTGTTTGAAAATCGAAATAACTACTTCCCAGCTCCAAACATTAAAATGATTAATGAACTCACACATTCGGTTGATTAAATCCACGAATTTTACACCAACATTTTATAGCATATCTATTATATCATGGTCCGAGCTCACGGCTCAGTGATCTATAATTAAATTGAATCGACGCGTGTCTACTTATAGGAATTTTCATATTGTTCGCAATCATTTTAACACGTCACTTTTGATTTTAATTCATTGTTGAAAATGGCAATCGGATCGGATTGAAATGGGTAAGAATTGTAAGCGCTTGCACTCCAATTAAAATTCCAGTATTTTCATACTGCAGTATGTTCAGATGAGATTGCGACTAAAACTTAAAAGTTTTTTATTCCAAGTATTTTCCTACTGAAGTAATCTTTATCTTTGAACACGTTCATAATTTTATTATGCGTCACCAATAGACTTTCTCCTTAAAAATAACTGACAAAATATGAATTGTATTATGAGCGCACCTCTAAACCTAGTACTCTAACCTAACCCTTGGGAAAATGCGTATTGTTATGTATTGCAATAAAGTACAACATAAATACAACAAGAAGGTTCCGTGTACAAAACGGTATGAAGATACTGGAAAAATGGTACCAAATGCTAAGAAAAGTAACTTACAAACGGTATTTGTAAGGTAGATTGTATATCGAATCGCTGGGACGCACTACAATAATAATAAATTTATTTAATTGGAACAAGAAACACATAAAAATATAATCAAATTGAAATGATGACACAGCAACAACAGTAGTATAAAACTGTGTCGCGGTTGTCAGCAACCCTCTCCAGGCAGGAAGTAAGTACAGCAGAAGCACATAGACTAACCTTATTGGTGACGTTTTTCAAAAGTAATATAAACGTTAAGCTTGTAACTGGCGTGCCTATATAACCTGTAGCACTATTTGTAAATCATCAGTGAAAATGTAGGTGAAATGAAGCTGAATCGAGCTGTCATTTAATACTAATGTTAGCGATTAATAGTTGACTTCACTTAAGTTTTCACGCGGTGATTTTAATAAATAAATCATTAATATTCCACAACTTTCACTCAATGCTATTTAGTCCCAAGCTAAGCTTGAGAGCTTCAGTTACGGTTACTAAACAGCTGATAAACATACTTATATATTTCTAAATACATACATGTTATAGATAAATAATTACACCCAGACACACAACAAATTATCATGCACAACGCACAAACATTTGTCCTGTGTGGGAATCGAACCCAGGACCTCTGGCATAGCAGTCAGGGTCACTATATAACTACTAGACCAACAGGCCAGTCAAAATTGAATCGGCACACTGATAGAAGTGAAAAACATGAATAATAACCTTAATCTCTAATAGGAAAAAAAACCCTAGTTTATTTATGTACCTATTTGCATGCATACACAGCGCCACCAACACAAAAGAAATATACGAAGAACTTAATTCATATCGAGTTTGCGATATTCCTAATTGCTCAAAGCTCCTCATTTCTATATTTAGCTCACATTAAACACGGGTTTGTCGGTTTTGTAATCGCATTAACGTGTTCTGATTCTTGCGGTTATAACCATGTGTGAAATCCGGGAAGCCACCATATTTATGCTGAATGGGCATAAGTGGCGGTTTCCATAAATAAAATCTTTTAAAAAAACACTAACCAGTGTAAAATAACTCTAAATTAGGAAGTCTGTGGCTTTGATGGTTTTGTCTTATTCATGATGGGCCACCGACTTCCGAATTTAGAGTTATTTTACACTGGTTAGTGTTTTTTTTAAGTCGGTTTTATTTTTTGCAAAAAAGATTTTTATTTTTCCATTTTTAGTTGTTCCCATACAAATATGTGCCATGAATTTATTTTTATATTGTTATTTGTTAACAATACATAGGTATGTCATAGTAATAGGGTTATCCACTTATCCCTAATAAATGAACCTTAACATACCTAACTGTCGAAATCTAGGTATATTGTACACATCTGCGTACCCCTCAGAGCATACAGGCGTGATGATACGTCATGATGTTGTAAAAACAATAAATACCCAAGCAATTCCAGCAATCACGACAGATTTGCCGTCTATTTTTGAAGAGTTCCATTGTATATCTCCGAAGATCAGCACCAGATCTTCAACAAATTAAAATGGGACCACCTCGGGAGTATACTCTTTCAAATAAAAAAATAGTTTTGAGAATCGGTCCACAAATGAGGGAGAAATCGCGTAACAAACACACAAAAAAAAAAAAAAAAAAAACATACCGTCGAATTGAGAACCTCCTCCTTTTTTTGAAGTCGGTTAAAAAGGCAGTCTTTTTTTAAATTATTTAAAAACAACAGTACCTGCGTACATTGTGTAAAAATAAGCTTAAATGCTTAATCAAAAATTTATTGCTAAACTGCCTATATGAATAATAATAATAATACAAGCCTGTTACTGTCCCACTGCAGGGACGATACTGCAGACGTTTTTCTTCATCAATGTCAATTATGTCCTTCTTCTTCTTATCGTGTGGTTAGTAACTAACCTGGTTTCAGAGTTTAAATGCCGCCCATAGGCCTCTGACTTGGCATCACATGCCGTCTCAGACATATACCTCTCAGGCATGCCGGTTTCCTCACGATTTTTTCCTTCACCGTTTTTGAAGCAAGTGATAATTATACAATCCGCACATGAATCCGAAAAGTCAGAGGTGCGTGCCTTGGGTTCGAACTCGAGACCTATGAATTGGCAATCCACCGGTCACACCACTAGGCTATCACTGCTGGCTATGTCCATGATTATAGATTATCTTGTACAGTCAATTGTCAGTATTTTTTTGTTTTATACTTTCCTTTGGAAGACTAACAGCTATTTAAAACAAAATAAACTTAAAAAATCAACAAAATTACGGACAGTCAATCAAAATGTATGTTAATTGAAATACAATAGTAATTGTAACGTGAGTCTGTTATTAGAAACTGTATGGTGTCTTGTATTTTTTTTTTGTTTTGAGTTCTAACCCACTTTTCAGATTTATGTGTGTATTGTATAGCTATTCCTTGCGGCAAAACCATAAGGAAAACATCGTAAAGAATCTGGCATGGCTGACAAATAATGTTTGGCTACAAAATTATTCCTATCCATCCTATCCAGCCAGCCAGCCATCCTTGCACTAGAGTATATAATAGAGCATAGCATCGTGGCTAGTTTCCTCGTTACAAGAATCGTTGTTAGAGGAAGTATATACAGGGTGTAAAAAGACCCTTAACGTTAACGAAAACTGCGTATTCTACACATTACTGGGATAGTTTTTTTCATATACCTGGGAATTCACTGGTTTTGGAGATATTGAAGGTCAAAGTGCAATATTTTTTTAGTAAACTTTCTTCCGAACAAACATTATCAAAATTATCGATTTTGATCGAAACTTGCGTAGCGTTGTCGCGCTATTCAATGCGCGCAATAAAAAGCATCTCTTTTTAAAGATGAAAAAAAAAGTATTATCCCAGCATTATTTTTTGGTTAAATTTACTTAATTATATGTACAGAATGTGTGGTTATTGGCTATGTAATCGGTCTTTTTACACCCTGTATACACATGAATGTGTGAATGACATTCTAGATGTTACACGGGTCAACTCGGATATTTGTATAACAAGCAAACTCGTAGCCGTACTACGGGGTAGCGCGTAGCTTTATTCAGTTAGGTACTATTCCTTTGGTTTCAAAGGTGCACTAGAAGAAATTTATTAGCACTATAAAGATACTACTGCCATCTTCTTACGAGTGTGCTCAAGAACTTTAACTTTAAAGGATAATCGTTTGGTTGCCACCCTGATTTCCTAGGGGAGTGCAAAGAGAAACAGTGCTAAGACAAAGAAATAGCTGTAAATTAAGTCAGTACGGTAAGTGACATAAGTTATATGAAAAACGTTTGAGGCCTAACTTAAATCATAGATAATTAATAATTTCTTGTTTGGCTTAGAATTAGCACTTTTTAAACATTAAAAAATCCAAAACAGTCCCCTAAAATGCAGGTGTTTTTGGAAGAGCAGTTTGTGTAATTTGTTATCTTAACGACTGCCTATTGTTTTTTTCGGAAAGACGAAATGCAACACATCTCTCTGATAAATAGATAAGACCGACTCTTTACAACATAATAATATATTAGGCAGAATTGTACTATATGAGGGACATTTACCAATCAATACAATAAGATGTTAAGTACTTAAATAAAAAGGAGGATCAAAATCATACATTATTAAATAAAATTAAAAGTAAAGAGATTTTAACGTGAACTATTTAAAATCATTGCTAACGACGGCGACGTGAGTCTAATGTTTGATCATGATAAAAGTTTAAACCTACACATACGTACAGATATGACTGCAAATGTTTTAAAAATAACTTACAATATAAACTGACGAAAGGCGTGAAATGTAGAAGGACATACACAAACCTTATTGGTGTCGTGATTGAGTAAAGTCTGGTGCGTACGGTAGTACTCGCAACTGGCGTGTGTTAATGACTACTTAAACGAAGCAATAGAAATAAAATAAATAAGTATATTCCACAACTTTTCACAGAAAGGCATCTAGTTCCAAGCTAAGCTAAGAGCTTGTGTTATGGGTACTAAACAGCTGATAAACATACTTATATATTTCTAAATACATACATATTATAGATAAATTACACCCAGGCACAGAACAAATGATCGTGCTCATCACACAAACATTTGACCTGGGTGGGAATCGAACCCACGACCTCCGGCTTAGCAGTCAGAGTCACTAACTACTAGACCTACAGGCCAGTCAAGCAAATAAAAATAGTTTTGTAAAAATCGTATCAGATGTCGCTCTAAAGTTCCTGCTTACATGGGAAAAAGGCGTGAGTTTATGTCAATACATTGTAGCGACATCTATCTCGCCACATACGAACTATCCTACATCGCGCTATTAAAGTTATCCGCGCAGTTTGAACGTATACAAGTTTCCGACGACAATCGTCGGGCAGTAGTTAGCCCACCAGACACAACACCCGTCTGGTCGGAGGATCCTCCCTTTTCTATAGTGGATGAGGAACTTTACACCCTGTTCCTCATACCTCCAAAACATAAACTCGGTACATTTCTCGGTTGATATACATCAATATGTATATCAACCGAGAAATACAAAGGAAACAAAATGCATAAACAAGTGCCACAGTATAAGCAAACACCAATGTCTCATTATTTATCACCATTTTTCCGATATACTGTGAAATGTACGTAACAAACATTACATTTATGAACACATTTACAAGTCCATAGCATCATAATTTGAAATTCCAAGTCGAGAAAAGCTATATTTTGTTGTTACTTTCGCCTCTTCACGTGACCAGATTGCAGTCGTTCTTATAGCGACAGAATCAGCATTGCCATTTAATTTGGCTGTGCTACCAACCTATGTATGTATGGGCCGCAATTTCAGTTGATAGCTATGAGGACGAATAATACGATTGACACCCTACTGCATGGAGACTGGCCCAATTCTGGTCTAGGTATTAAAAATGTTTTTTTTGTGTTTAAAAGAAAACACTTCAGTTTAGTATTTCATTTTACTTGGGTACTAAGTATTCTTTAAATCTCATTTTTTTGTTTTTGTTTTATTTATTTATTCAGTACATGAAGGACTTACAGCTAATAAAAACAAACAAAACAAAAAAAAATAAACCATAGTCACCAGAAAGGCAATTACAAGTCCTCACGTATAGTGATAAGTTAAATGTTTAAATGGTGTGAGCACAATACAAGAAAACCTTATTCATTACTTATTCGATATTTCTTATTTTTTTTATTATTATTTTTTTTTTGCCTTATCCCAACTATGTTAAGGTCTGCTACCAGTTAGGTTGTTGCAGGTTACAGCTGAGCGCAATACTTTATTTACATCAGGCGCCGCCTATTCGACCTCCTTAACCCAGTCATGGGGAACACGATACCATTTGGTACAAATGGTTCCGACTTTCTGACTTTTGTCCTGTTACGACTGTCATAGAACTACGTATAAATAGGAACTAACTGCTTAACGTGATTTTTATATAGGTAATGCCGGGGTCTCGGTATGTAACGATCACCCATCCACGAATGCCGGAGGCCGTGGGTTCGATTCCCACCCAGGATAAATGTTTGTGTGATGAGCACGATCATTTTTGTTCTGTGTAATTTATCTATAATATGTATGTATTTAGAAATATAGAAGTATGTTAATCAGCTATTTAGTACCCTTATCACAAGCTCTCAAGCTTAACTTGGGACTATATGGCGTTGTGTGAAAAGTTGTGGAATATATTTATATTTATTTTATTTATTGACCTCGGAATGTTTAACGCCATGCAGCCCTTCTTAATACAATACAAGTCTCAAAGGAGATCATACAGGATTACATTGTACGTCGGCTTTGAAACTAATAAACAAAGTTGAGAACTTTCAACTATTAGATTCTTCGGGAGTTTTAATGGAATAAATTAACGTAAACATAGTTTAGTTGGAGGCATCCTCTTGCCACCAACTGATCAAAACCTATGCTTAAGTTAAGTTTCTAAAGTGAGCGAAGTAAGTTCGTAATAGTCAACTCGCCTTGAGCAAGCGTGGTGATTAATTCGTTGAGCTCTTTGAGTTCCGAGTTGAGCTCACTATGACTGACAAATGCGTGCGCTGACTGGAGTGGACTTTTCTGTGTATTTATTTCCTTAAAACACAACTCAGACACTATCTGTTAGGTTCTTCGCGAATTCGTCCATCAACATGTGTCGCCACTTACTTTCATATTTACTCATCACAAAATTAAACTTTACATAACAATAATACAGATGAATTTAGTACAAAGTTTGAAGACATGACGCGTCGCTTTGCTTCGACTCTGCGTTAGTGAGAGTTGAACCCAAAGGAAAGTATGACTTACATAGACAATAGAAAAAAAGCCAGACCATGACCTGTAGGGCTTACAAATACTTGTTCCGTGTGGGAAACACGCCACACGTAGTTCAGCAGCCAATCGCTTTGCCACTGCGATAACCGTGCCGTTTCTTCAAGCTTCATATTACCCGTAACAGAATCATCTGACCTCATATCTGTTGTAATAAAAGATTTTTGTGTAAATAATAATCATTTAATGTTTTATATTGGGAAAAATCAAAGACATTCATTTTCTATAGACCGGACATCGCGAACAAAATTTTACACAAGACACAAGTCTATGATTTTTTTAAGTACGCTCCGCTGCCGCTCTAGTATTCATATATTATTCTAGATGGCGTTACTGAGACATGGGATCAAATATTTCTTTTACATTGCCTCGCATGTCCGCTCCATAGTATTTTAAATCTCTTTGATAACAATACATACGAACAATGGTAGAGAAGTTTTTGAATAAAGTACATGTCATTATAAAAGTAAATCACCCAGCCAGGTACTTACGAAGATTCAACTAGACTAAATCCTTTTTTCAACAATATCGAAGAAAGAAAGAAAGACAATATTTTATTTGGACGCACAGAACATAAAACAAAAGAACAACAATACAGATAACAAAAAAAAAACAAGAAAAGATTAAAAAACTAAAGACAAAAATAAAAAAAAAACAATAATAATAAAAAGACCTGTGCGAGACCAAAAAGGCGCCTATCTCAGCATTAGCTGCGACATTTAAAAATATAAATATCGCAGCGCTGTTATTCTGATAGGGCTCGTTGTGATGCCACGGACACACCCAAGATTAAAGTAATAAAAAAAAAGATAGATAAATAAAAGTGCAATAAATACAATAACACATCACATGAAATTAATCTCGTTGTATGGTGAAACTGGCATCCTAACGATGCTCAGTGGCATCTGTTACTATCATTATCACAATATATGTCAACGTCAGTGTTGAGTTAACAGTAACGAAGTGCTTCCTGTGTTACACGGCAGGTGATGGTTCATTCTTTATTAATTGTTAGCTCTATTTATGGTCAGATGGTTGAATCACGTGGAGAGTTCGGCTTCTATATAGCTAGGTACCTGTAACGACTTTCAAAAATTCTACAAATGACAGCCGGGACCAATGGCTTTACTAAACTTTACTTTAATAAACATAATTAATTTGTATTACTTATTGTTATAGCGGCAATAGAAATAAAGTCTCGTCTTCATTCAAATTTACTGAAACTGGTTCAATGTCAGAACTCCAATTCCGTTCCATACAATCAAACCAGTCTCCCAATTCAGTAAAATTCCCCCCGTGAGAACGAAATGAAGTGTCAATGTATAGCATTCGTATAGAATGACAGCTTAGCCGTTCAATTCAGTTCGAATATTTACATATAAAAGCAGATAAATAATACCAATTCAGCACCGTTCACTTGTTGTCGTAAATCTTAAGTATTTTTATTTTTAAGATATTTACTGGCCGAACACTGTCTCTTAAAATACAGGTTTATCCTAGTTTAAGAGGCAGGGTTATAAATCTAAATTGTACAGGTTTACCAATTAACTTCTGTTTTAGATAATAAGTTTATACTATCTGTATTTTTTGGGAATAAACGTTTTATTATTATTATTTTATTATTAATCACCACGTAAATCCTAAGTGACGTAAACTGTCAATGGTATAAAATGACAGCTCAATTTGCCTTTACTTGACCTACAATCTCACGGGGTGATTTTTACAAAATTGCTGACATAAAAAAAAAACATACGCTGTAAGCTGAGACCGAAATGCGTAATCTATTTAACAACAGAAAAACACTATTCAGTTAATCCCCTTCCAGTATAAACCTTTATTACACAATAGGAGGCAACTAGACGCACTGACACGTATAATTACAACGCGATGCTACCAACATAATAGAAATGTACTTCGAAACCGCGGTTGAGACGGGCGCCATCACGGATATTGAACGGAACGAATGAATGAACGAGGAATGAGTTTATTTGAACGGGAGAATGGAATGGTAAATATATGTAATGAAGCCTGGTTTGTTAGAGTGGTGACAAGAGGATTGTCACCACTTATTTGCATGGATATTCTCGTACGAACGGAATTCTGTGTGGCAATCAGTGATGCATTGTCGACATTGGTTGAATTAAGCAGTACCGTACATGACATGTGTGACCTGATTAAGTACTGATACAAAATAGGTGGTAATTTAATTTACCTTTAGGTTACATAGGTATGTACTTTCATGTCTGTATTCTCTGGGGGTAAGGCAGAGCAGAATTTTTGTATACCCATATTTGACTCAAATTACTATCAAGTACTGCCAAGTCTAAGGTCTCGAGGCATGCTCCTCTAACTTTACGGATTGATTTGCGTATCATATAATTATCACTTCCTTTAAAAATGGTAAAGGAAAAAATCGTAAAAAAACCGCCAGGTCTAAGAAAACAATTTCAATGGTTTATGAAGCCAAGTCCGAGACTCTTGGAGGCACATAAAGATGAAGGAGTTTTTTTTTGCCACCAATGGGCCTCTGACGTGGCTGCACATGTGTCGAGAAATATTATTTATTTATTTATTTAATATTTCAAGCACACTAATGTACATACAGAGGCGGACTTAATGCCATAGGCATTTTCTACCTTCAGACGATGCAGAGAAAAGCAGTGGTAGGTGCAATTTAAAATGAAAAAAAAAGAAAGCAAGCAATTCTAATATTTGTTCAGTATAAATACCTAAATATGTACATTATAGATATAATATATATAATTATACGTAGGTTGTTGGAAGGAGTTGCGAAAACATTAGCGCTGTGAAGATACTACTGCTAACTTCTATTGAATATAAATATCTTTCAGGCAGGCCGGTTTCCTTACTTTTTTGTAATGCATAACGGCCAGTAATAGGAATGACCCCGAATTCCATCAAATTTCAATAGAACACCTAGCCTGTTCAAGGTCAAACTTTAACCACCTATGTGTTATGTAGTCAACTGTACATACCAATCATACAACCCTTTACATAATTGATGCAAGCATTGAATTTGTTTTCCCCTTCTCAGCCATTACAGTCCCAATAGGTTCAACCCTTTGATCAATTACCTACTAGACCTTAACGTGGGACTATAATTTAATTTTGTAATTGGTTTACGTTACTGTTTAGTCTCTTTATGAAAAAAAAGCTCTGAAGTACTTAATAATTTCTTAGGCAGATGTAAAGTAGGAACCCCGGTAGGAGACGCTCTAGAACGACATACATATACCTTATTGGTGAGATTCTTCAGAAAGCTCAGGTGCGTAGTACTCGTAACCGACGTGTGTGTATGACAATATGTATGAATGTAAACAATGCAAAAGAAGCATGTGAGAATCGTTGCATATGACGCTCTGTAGTTTCTGCCTACCCCCATGGGGAAAAGACGTGAGTTTATGTATGTATGTATTTTTAATGTTACAGCACCGTACTGAAATAGAGACTTTTTGGCTTTATACAAGACATACTTTAATAAGTTATTTTTGTTTTTTTCTTTAATTGTTTTACATTAAAGTACCTATATTTAATACTTCCTTTATTTGCTAATAATAACATAACTAGTCTACAAAAACTTAAAGTAAATAAATAACTAAAACTAACAATAAATAACTACAAAGCGTCAAAAAATTCTTCTGCATCGCTGCCAGCTGGTAAAGTGCCCAAAAGACTGGCGGCATTGCCATTCAACGTGGCAATTGGGTCACGGGAAGCGTCAACTAAACAGCAGATGTCTTTGTAAAGAAGTCGAGCACTCGGACCCCACGGCCCAAGAGTTTCAACCCCAAACGGCTCAAAAGTATAACTACAGTATTAAGTATACCTATAGTTTTAAATGTCTAGGGCATATTTTAACCGTTTCTTTATTATCGCTAATGCGGCTTCAACTCTTATTAGAACGAAGTTTCTTATCGCGCGTTGCGAAACTAGACGGAAAAAATTAAGACCAAAAGTTGTATGCAAAACGACCCTTTTTGCTGTATTTGTAAGCCGTGCGGCGTGCGCGTGTTTCTCTGTTTGTCTCTCTCCCTCTCTCTCATAGAAAGCAAGCCAGTTATTTTCGTTTCGTCTTTCTATTTTGCATTGAACATGTGAGTGTATGTGTATGGGTTTTTTGTACATAATAAATAATAAAACTAACTATTCCTAACTAACTTTAACTAACTTTTCTTTTCTATTTTTTTCTATTTATTTATATTTTTTTTTATTTCTTATTATTATTTTTTACTATTTAATTAAGTTTTATTTTTGTTTTATATTTAAGGTTTTGTTGACTAACATTAGCTCGTAAGTATTTTTGTGTTACTAACAAAATTATGGATTTGAAATCTGAAATTAAATTATTATTATATATCTTCGTTCCACCCGGGTGTCCCTTGACACCTCTTAAGTTTTTTCTTTCTTTATCTATTAACATCGAACTTAATCTTCTGTCCAGATATTTCCCAACTCTATTAGTCGAATCCTCTCTGCAGACACTGGATGCAGCTCAGCACCAGTGCTTTACATTGGGCTACTGCCTATTTGACCTCCACAACCCAGTGTCTCAGTTCCACTACTTAGTTTGTTCAGCTAAGTGAATGTCAAATGCTTTTAGTACCTAAGTGAATACACACGATGCTCATATAGTATTCAGCTCTAGACAGAAGTCATTAATCATTCTTTGAATACACAGGGTGGAAGGGGCATCGATGTTCATACTGATACCACACGAGTTCCATACAATCATGATTGTAGAAAACATGAGCGTTGAAACTTTTTGTCGGTTTTTGTTTTCTGATGTTACTTTTTTCTGTAAGAAACCATGATTGAATCTCAATGCGATCGTTTCTAATAAAGTCAATAAGTCACTTTTTTCATTGAAAATCTCGCTTGGTTATAAAAAGTCGTGATTACCATTTTAGATGTCCATCCTGATGAATGACAGTTTGAAACAATGATCAACAAACCACTGGTGGTCACTGAAAGCATCCAAATGGTTGGAGAAGCCTTTTTAAGATTATTGAATACGTAACAATGACTTAACCTGATTGTCTCATAGACGAATCTAAGCGAGCAGGGCTTCTAGTTTTTTCTTCTGACGAACCACCAACCGGTAGTCTATGGTAAGGCAGATCCCTCGTCACTAAAAGGTTAAGAATCACAGGTTTGAAGTAAAAAAAAACTTCAGACAAATTTAGAACCAGGAAAAGCCGATAAACAAAATACGCTGATTGTATCACTATGTGCATCGATCTCCATTACACCCTGAATGGTTGGACGACGTCACCTAAGGGCTTGAGTAAGATATTTTATTTATCCTCAAGTGAAATCCGTCCATCCATCAAAAAGAAGTCTCTTTTACAATTTCTTTTCAGAAACTTTTATACTAGGTATTTTAATTATCTACCTTTCTTTAACATTCGGCAAGTGACGGTTTCCAAATTATTGTCCATCATAACTTGAAAGCTCACAAGAATATTTAAGAATCCCGAAAAAAGTAAAACATTGTAAATTAATTTTTTACTGTAATTTACTTTTGTCCGGTCCAGCATACTTTTTTTGCTCGAAAATAACAAAATATGATGAGACCAGTATCAATAATTAAAGTATAATATAATGGAGTTTGAATTTAAAGCCTTCAGGGCATATATGGGCCGCAATAACAGGCCTGGGAATTTGCCGGGTAAAATCTTATCTAGGCAGCCCCTCACACACGCGTAACAAACATTGAAATTGTATTTGCGTACGATTGAGATAATAGGTATACAGTAAAGAGTACAATTCTATTATATTATATTCTAGATACTAATTGAATGTAACCACAATGGCACCGAATTTGTTTTACAAAAAACTAAACGAAAATAATTAGAGAAATGACGACTCTAAGTCTTATTCTTTAAGTGTGGTTATTGACTAACTTAGTGTCAGAGTTTATGCGACTTGGTCCTCTGACTTGGCTTTATATGCCGAAAAATATCATGCGTAAAAAGGCTATTTGACATAATTTTAGTTTTTGGTCCCTCATCTAGATTACAAGAAATTATTCGACACATATTTTTTCTTTTTTCACGTAATCAAAAAATAACGGCGATACATCGAGTACAGTTTGCCAGTACAGTTTATCTATACTAATATTATAAAGAGGTAAAATTTGTAAGTTTGTATGTTTGTATGTAGGGGGTAATCTTCGGAACTTATGATCCAATTTTAAAAATTATTGTACTGGTAGAAAGCTACACTATTCCCGGTGGGCATAGGCTACTTTTTATCCCCGTATTCCCACGGGAACGGAAACTACGCGGGTGAAACTGCGTGACGTCTGCTAGTACTAGATAAAGACGTTACAAGCCCCCTATCCTCAACTTTAATGCGCTTAATCTAAGCAGTTTTCCATCAATTTGAAAAAGATAAAAATATGTGTCGTAATATTTTCTTGTAATTAGATGAGGGATTAAAAACTAAAATTGGCAAATGGCCCATTGGTTTAATTGTTAAATTGAGATAGGCTCTTTATTTTGTGAAAATTATGTCATCACCAAAGTTCTCATCGTCGGCTTTCCTCACGCCCCCCTTATTAATAAACGAACACTGATTACATGAATGAATTTGAGGATTAAGATTAGCATTACTTTACTCCTCTTTTATTAACAAGAGGCATAATTTCTATCCTATAAACTAAATAGAAGTTAACAAGGAACGAGTAAACAAAACATACTAAAATAACTTATATCTAAAATAACCGTAATGTTCTCCCTTGATACCTCAATTTTATTCATTAGTAGTTTGATTAAATTTGTTTGGCGTCTAAGGGCTCACTGTGACTTCATGTTACAAACTTTGACAATTTGTACCGCTGACTATTGCAAAGCGGTGTGATTGTTTTAATGTAGTCATTAGCTGCGTGTTCCCAGGAGTTTGGTTCGTTTTAAGTATGATAAAATTAGAATAATTGTTGAATATTTTGTTAATGTTGGAAGTTAGTGATTTAACCAAGACAAGTTATAAAGCTTCAATGTTCCCACGGCTGGGAAACATGCCTCTCTTCTCTTTGAAAAGAAGTGGGCGGTTATCTGCCACACGTCTTAGTATTTTTGATTCTAGAAAATGCCGGTTTCCTCTCGAGGTTCGCCGTGTCCATTTTGTGAACCGTGGTGATGAAAAACCCACAGTATACAAAGCGCCTGTCTCAATGTAACCCAGACTGTCTGGAAAATAAAAGTGACTGAAATAAACACTGGCAACATCTACATTACCTACGCTTAAATACATGGATATATATTTATGTACTGTAACTTTCATATATTAAATGCTTATTTTTATGTATTTATTAATACAGTCATACATTGTATACCTATGTCAATAGTACGTAAGCTACCTACATATATTTTCTAGTTCAATAACAAGATCATTCAACGGTAATAAGGCTTAAAGCCTAAGGCCTTATGGCCGCCCATTGTACCACTGTAAATAACCTACATGACCTCTTGGTTATTAATTAAAAAGTTTTAATGGAGTTCTTGATGAATGACTGGCCTGCTGGTCTAGTAGTTAGTGACCCTGACTGCTATGCCGGAGGTCGTGGGTTCGATTCCCACCCAGGACAAATGTTTATTTGATGAGCACGATGATTTGTTCTGTGTCTCGGTGTAATTTATCTATAATATGTATGTATTTAGATATATATAAGTATGTTTAACAGCTGTTTAGTTCCCATAATTAACACAAGCTCTCAAGCTTAACATGGGACTAAATGGCGTTGTGTGAAAAAGTTGTGGAATATTTATTTATTTATAGTTCTTTTCTATTCTAAATTACTTAATAGTCTTTAAATGTTTTGCGAAAACGTCATAGAAAAATATGCTGTGCTGTGTGTAAAATAAAACAAAAAGATAACACAAGCGTTTAAAAAATGTTTATTATTAAATGAAATATTATAGTACAGCGTTACATACTCATACTAGAGAGTCAAGAATAAATATTTCGCGGTTTAACTGTCGCTGATCCACGGCAGGCGTTTAGGGATCTGGCTCCTGTTTACCTATTCAGATGTCGCTTTGCTTGTTTGCCCAGTGAAATTGTGCCTATACTTACAACTCGACTATCTAATCTTTCACTAAAATTTATACTTAATATATTATTGTATTTTTAAATCTCATATTAATACTTAGGTAATATTTTTTTAGGTATAGGTAATTTATTTTTATCTGCATAGATTGATTGATTTGTAAAAAATGTAGTGATGATTCACAAATTATGGGGCATATTTTAATATCCTGCCCTGCGTGTCCTGTCCTGCAAAAATAGCCGAATTCTTGGTCGAAGTAATTTAGATTGCCATTGACATATTTTTAAGATGAAAAATATTTTTATGTAATATTTTCATATCTATAGCAAAATTACTATCAATACTTTGTTAGCAGTCGAGATAAGGAGTATTAAAACACGTAGTATGTCGTTCCGAAGAGGTCCCACATTCCATATTTTTTAACGACCAAGATAGAGGATAATTGCTGCTTGAAATTACTATCTATTATACAAGTAACTTGGAGAAATGTTAACCTTCTCTATTGTAAATACAGGTTTCAAGTATTGGCAATGACTATGACTTTATAGGAAGAATACATGTTCTAAAAATCTGCTCTCAATCAAACGTTTTGGCTCTGTTGTCATATTTCATTTTAGAGACGTAACAAAATCTCTTTCCAGCGTCTTCCTTTCTTTTTTTTTCTTTCTTTTTTTTTTTTTTTTTTTCTGTTTTCCTTTCTACATCATAATCATCGTCAGCTTACTATACGTATTCAAATTGATTTGAAGTCGGCAAAACATGTCTTGTCATGTTCTTCCAACCATAAAACAAAATATCTTATCTGCATCTGCGTAAAAGTAAAAGATCAAATAGTTATTTTCTAACAATCATTATCATCATCTGCCTAGCCTTTTTCCAACTATGTTGGAACTATGTCAGCTGCCAGTTGAACCAGATGCAGCTGAATACCAGTGTTTTACATGGAGCGAGATGAATTATACAATTTGATTTATATTGTTTGAAAACGCCATTTTTAAAACAACCAGTCGGACTTGAAAAAATCTATTTGCATTTGAAAGTACAGACGCCAGCACATCAAGTTACCCCAATGTGTCAAATTTCTTTGATCGTTTTCAACTTTATGTAAAACAGAATAATGATCAAATACAATTGGGAAAAATTGACACATTAGAGTAACTTGATGTGCTGGCGTCTATACATTTGAGCAAATCTTCAAAAAGATTGTAGGTTATTTAACATCATGCTACAGTCCTTAAGAGCGGGGTATAGGTAGTTAACAATATTTATTTTACTCTTAACATTTCACCAACATTCACGGTTCACAATCACGATTCTATGGATCCCGAGTCACCAAAACGTAACGCGTATTACCAGTTTTCCACGATTATGGCTACATACCCCATTTTATAAGAAATGTTTATAGTCACTTCTGTATGGTGCAATTAATAAATAACTAATTATAACACATGGGTACCTACAAACATAAACTCACGATTATTTCTCATTTGGGTAGGTAGTAACTACAAAGCGCCATGTGCTACGATTCTTATGTACTTCGATTGCTTCTTTTACGTTCATGCATATACCTAGTCATACAACGCACCTGGCCTTTCAGAAGAAAATCACCTGTAAGATCTGTGTACGTCCTATAAGAGCGTCGCCTCTAGGCGTTTCCACTTACACCTGCCTTATAAATACCAAGTAGTGCGTAGTGTGTCAGTTTTGTTTGTGAGTTTGATGTACAATAAAGAGTATTTTATTCTGAACAACACAAAACCCTGGTAACGCAACCACGTGATAAATAAAACAAATATGCAATTATAAGGTCTGTATATGTCCTCTCCCGGCGTTTCCACTTACATCTGCCTTATAAAAACCTGTTTTTTTTTTTAAATATTATAAACCAGTGCTTGACTGCAATCCCACCTGATGGTAAGCAGTGATGCAATCAGTGATGGTGAAGCGCACTAGTTTATTAAGAGCCTATTCACTCTAGCCTTGAAGACACCTAAATTATAATTGGACGGGAAAATGCTGCGGAGCATGCAAGTTGTTCCAGTCCTTCGATGTAAGCGATATAAACGACGAAGCGAAACGCTTTGTCAGAATCGTGGGAGTACCAACGATGTAAGGGTGGACACTCGCCGTACGTCGGGTTGTTCGATGGTAGAAAGGTGATGGCGGAATTAAGTCATGTGATTCCCGTATACACTCTCCAAAAATATCCTATAGAAAACCGAAAGGCTAGCTATCCTACGCCTATGCTCAAGGCTTTGCAGATTGGTTCTTACCAAATCTGGGTCACCAATAAGCCTCTTCGCACGCTTCTCCACTGAGTCCAAAGCTGCTAGATGGCATCTGGCAGCACCAGCCCATATGTGGCTGCAGTACTCCACACACAAACGGACCTGTGCTTTGTATAACATAAGAAACTGACCAGGTGTGAAGTACCGCCGGACCTTTGCGAGAACGCTGACTTTCCTAGCAGCAACCTTGACTTTGGACTCAATGAACCGCCCAAACTTTAGGTTTGAGGAGATTTTAACTCCCAAGAGCTGAAGGCGGTCGGTGCACTCCAAGGATACATTCTGAAAAACAGGAACCATGGTGAACGGGCTCCTTTTGGCGGTGATCAGACACGCCTGTGTTTTGGCGGCGTTGAATCCCACAAGATTTGCTTCGCCCCATTTGGAGACTGCCTGAAGTGAGGCATTCGTACGCTCTACCAAAGTTTTTTTTTCGGACTGGATTACGTCCTTACTGGTTCGGGTACTCGGAAGATATCTCTCTACTACTGTGCTGTCGTCTGCATACCCATAGATACCGGGCATTAGCAGATCGTTGATATGCAGCAGGAAGAGAGTTGCAGAGAGAACAGACCCCTGAGGAACCTGCGTTAGTCGTCATGGGCTCCGATGAGCATCCGTCGACAACAACACGGTAGTAGTACTGTAGTATGTATGTTTTGATTATACATTTTCAATATTTATAGTATACTGCAGTAAAGAGTATTCTATTATATTCCAAACAATACCCTGGTAAAGCGACCACGTCAAAATGATAAAACATATATGCAATTTAATGGTGGTATAGCGCAGCTTTTGATAACATGAACCGGCAACAATATTATCAAATTCAGTTCACTCAAAATTAGTACGCTATTAAAATTTTGGTCCCGCACAATCACATTCAAATAATAACGTAACCACGTTATTTCCTCGTTAAGCTTTGATGTGTAATAGGGGAGTCGGGTGACAATGCTATAAACAGGAAGATAAAGGTGAGATTTTTCACAATATCGAATTAAACTTGCAAAATACAGATGTCACCCAGGGTGACGTAACATTCTATGGTGAAAACAACTTAAAACCAAATAAAATATTGACCTAAATGAACAGCCGTTCTGTACATTTTATCTTGTGTGTAAAAATTGAAGGAAATCACGTAATTAAAAATAATTCAAATCTAGTCGTTAAATTAGCGACAGTTACTCTGAAAATCTTGTCAAAACTAAAGGTAAAATGGACGCATTTTTGACAGAAATTGAAACGTAAGTTTTGAATGCAAACTTCCCTAAAAGTACAGGAATTGCCCCTTTGATTAATGATTGAGATTTTCTTTTTTTATATTCACAGGTTATTGTCGTTATTTTAAAAGTCACCTGCACAATTCCAGGTTAGCCTACTTCTTCGAGGAATACCATATTGATATTATTGGTAAGTTTATAGATTGATTAAATACTCGCAATCTACGATTAATAAATGAAACGCAAAACCACCGTATGTCGCGTTCCCAAGAATGCCTATAATTTGATTTATAGAAAAAAGCAAATGCCGCATTATTCAATCAAATTATAGGCATAATTATGTGTTCTATATAGGGAAGGTAAACGGGGTGATTTAATTAATTGGCAAAATAAGGAAATTAATTTTGCACTGTGCTATTCTAATCTATAGAAGAAATAAAACACATGTATAACCCAGCTATGTTGAAGTTTCATGTAGTAAGTAGCAGGCATATTGCCTAGGTATAAATTTAGGGTAGCTTAACGTTTTGAAAACAAAATCAATAACATTTTACACTACCAGGACATCGTACCCATACATGTTCAGTTCAGAGTCGGACTCAAAGCTCAAAACAAAGAGAAATTTAACTACATAATATAAAATAATTATAAAATAAACTCGTTGAAACAAACACGTGACAAACGTACTCCCTTGGAATTGAAAGCAAGAAGCGTTAATAAATGTTGAATTACGGCCCATAATGTATACGAAATTAGACGATTCTCACACTGCCCCGCATGATGCAGCGTGGCGCGTGGATGCGTGTTCTTCCGTTGCTTGTAAGTATCTCCGTTTGTATGGAAAACACGCACAGTCCAACACACAGAAAATGCATCCACGCGCGTTCATTTCAGTTCAGAGACACGCAACACGCAGCGTGATGCGTGGCAGTGTGTTAACCGCCTTATTATTGCCACTAAAGACGCAAAAGTTACTAGGATCGCGAAATTGCTATGTTGTAATCACTTACGATCAAAAGTTCTCTTTCAATGGAAATGGTTTTTACAACTTGGGGCCGAACACACAAGAATCAGAATTCTATTAATGAACCTCGCGCGTGTTTAAGCTTAGAGTGGCAAAATGTTATTAAGTTAGAAAATGCTCTCTAGCAGCTCGGATTCTAGATTTTTCCAATTATCTTGGAATATTTTAGGCTAACACCAAGCGTTTTGTTTTCATTATTTAGAAGATTTGAACACGAATTTTAATTAAACACTTCTACGGCTTTTAAAAATGAATTCGCTACATTTTTTTTCATCGATCCATTTGCATTCAATTTTATTAATGTAGGAAAGATAAACTTCTTGATTATACAATCAATTGGGTGTGGGAACGAGTCGCTCGCTACTATTTAACTAGTTGCGTCATGCATAAGTCTCGTATTGGAAAGAAACCATGCTTTTATACCTTACCCGGTACCTTTGGATATATGTATAAGATTTTAGTTTCTTGCGCAATAGAAGATGTAGTAACAAAAATTGAAAAGAGTATGCTTAGATGGTTTGGTCACGTAGAAAGGATGCATGAAAGCCGACTAACGAAAGGTATTAACAAGGCAGATGTAAGTGAGAACGCCGGGAGGGGACGCCCTAGAAGGACATACATAGACCTTATTGGTGAGGTTCTTCAGAAAGGTCAGGTGCGTAGTACTCGCAACCGGCGTGTGTGTATGACAACATGTATGAATGTAAACAAAGCAAAAGAAGTATGTAAGAATCGTAGCATATGGCGCTCTGTAGTTTCTGCTTACCCCCATGGGAAAAAGGCGTGAGTTTATGTATGTATGTATGTATAAATAAATAAATAAATAAATAAATAAATATTCCACAACTTTTTCACACAACGCCATCTAGTCCCAAGCTAAGCTAAGAGCTTGTGTTATGGGTACTAAACAGCTGATAAACATACTTATATATTTCTAAATACATACATATTATAGATAAATAACACCCAGACACAGAACAAATGATCGTGCTCATCACACAAACAAAAGAAGAGTTTAACACGGTGCACGCGGTGGTAAAAAATACATATGTACAAGCTTTTTAATTACTTACTAACAGTCATAGATCTTGAGTGCGAACACAATTTAAGGCACACGCCTCTGATGTTCTGAATTCATGTGCGTATTGTTTCACCGTAATCGTGAGGAATGCCTGAGGAATATTTCTAAACGGATTATGAAGCCAAATCAGAGGACATGGGTGGTATGGAAACTCGGACACCAGGAAAATTACTACCACACGAACAACAAAATAAAGAATTACCTTTCTACAAAGCTGACTTAAACGGGACAGATCTTGAATTTGTTGCCTTGCAGATATTCAAAATTTAATACCGAAGGAGCGGAAGGGCGTTTCTGTTAGCATACTATTTACGACTCACAGATTAATGTATGTGGAATGTATTCAAGGAGTCTCCATCAACACGTGCATCGATATACTAAGGCATACACGTGAGAGCGTTGTATACGAATGAACCCCACATTAGAAGTTTGGTCATGAATTCGTCATACTGGAATATTGGAAGGGGTTACATAGTTACTGTAGTGGATTAAGTAGTTCATGTTGTTTTTCTGTTAGATGTGAGTATACTCGTAGGAGCATTAATGTGAAAAATTTATAATAAATTCCCTAATGATATTATAATAGACATAGAATTTGACAATAAATTTATAAACGCGCTTAAATTGCACCTAGTACAGAAATGTTATTATAGCCTAAATGAGTTCTTGACAAATAATTGACATTCTGTTATATCAATATTGTAGATTGACGCAATGTAATAATGTAGGTAATAAACACAATCAATAACTAATTAATGAAATTATGACAATTGATAATGTAATATTTTAATAATTATTTTCTCGCTTTAAATAACTGCATGTAATGCATGGAATTAAAATTAAGATAGATATAGGTACCTAATGTTGCAGTGCCCTTGCAGGGTTCATGTACGAAACTCATATCTGTAACAAGACCTTCTAAACGACATGAATGCAATAAAAAAATAAATGTGTGCACGATACAAATGGCCTCTCTCTGAAATAAATGTGTTTTGCTTTATTTTTCATTTAATTGGTCCCACAACGGAGATAAATATTAAACAGCCTTCAGAAATTAGTCTCAGAAATGGTCTGCTAAAAGGAAAACAAATAATTCTTAGTTCCAGCTAATGAGAAGCAAAGTCTCGCCATTGACAAACTCTTCAATAGTCTGCTGTGAAAATGAAATTCACTTCTTAGCTAGATGTTTGAGTAAAACATGTTAGTTGTCCTGTAGATAAGATAAATTCAGCTGTTAGTAAGAATAAGAGAGTGAAGATACGGCAGAACGTACCAAAGCCCGAATCTACATATGTAAGATTTCTTCGTAATCAAAATCAAACGTGGCAAACGGAGATAGACCCCGATCAACCAAACAAGCTTTGGATTGAAATTCTTTAGCAAAAAGAAAGCATAGCCGTCTCTGTCAAATCTGGCTTTACACCGTGTTGACAGAAGCTGCAAGAATCGGATTGATTTGGAGCAAGGTGAAGTGTAAAGCCGTCAAGCAGTCAAGACCGATTGCGATGGAAGACATCTGTGGACATCCTCTGCTCAATCCTGAGGACATAGGATATTAATTGCAGCTCTAAAACTGAGGTATATTCAACACTCTGAAATAATATTTAATCTCTAGATGGAACTTTGAATATTTGATTACCTTTACCCCGGCAATTTTTGCCCTTGATGTCCTTTCTTAGTTTTTTTTTTATATTTCGTTGTCAGATTTTGTAAAAGGTATACCCATCACACCTCATCCTCTGTGAGTTAATGTCTCAGGCTCTAAAAATGAGATAGATTTTAGACTTTGAAATAACATTCAATCTCTAGACGGAATCTTGAATATTTGATTACCTTAAATGCTGGAAATCTTTTGGTTTAAAATATTATTTATTTCTCAAAGATTTACATAATCATTTGGCGAGAACCAAAGTTTAAAAACTTTGCCCTTTATGTCCCTTCTTGGTTCTTATAACTATATTAAGCTTTAAACAAAAAGAACTAACTAATTACTCTCTGGATAATGACTTATCCGAAATAGCCCCAGACCGAGAAGTGAATTACAAGAAGGGAGCTCCTTGGTCTGCAGTGGGAAAATTAAATCATTGTAACTTAGTCACTAAACGACAAGATTTTGAATTCAAATGTCATTATGTGGCAGTGGCAGTAAGTCCGCATTGCTTTTTTTTTATTTGCTCATAAAGTTTTATTAAATAAATAAATACCATCAAAACTACCAACGAAGGCAAACATTTCGTCATAATTACAAACGTCAACGCCGTAAGACATCGTCTGGTTGCCAAAGAACCCTTTTATGTCAAAGTGAATAGCAATAAATAGACAGCTCAAAAGAAAACCCTTTTCAATATTACAGAAATAAATTACAAACTATTTCAAGTGAAAACTGAGACATTTTGCTTATTTATTAGCCGTAGCTTTTTGCTAATGGAGTGTCGCCTCTAGAGACTCTAGGTACCTAATTCATGCTTAATTCTCCCAAGTTGACGGGGCTTTAGGCATTTAATAAACATTCCTTGGTCTGACTGACAAAATGGTCGCTCTTTCTTTGATTGATAGGTTCGTAAGTCGTGACTTTTGTTTTTATTATATTTCGAGGAAAAGTAAATGTAGTGAGCCACGAATAATGTTTTGTTTGACTTATTTGAGTTATGATGTTAAGACATGCTTCTGTGTATTTCATGGAATGTAATATGTATTTCATAACAATTAAAAAAGGGCTTAGTAAATAAGGTTCACTTTCAATAATAAAAATGTCTTTTTACCTTCAAGCTACTTAAACTGCGAAATTTTCCCAATTGTAAAGACGCCAGCACATCAAGCTACCCCAATGTGTCAAATTTTCCCAATTGAATATGAACCTTATTCTGTTTGACATAAAGTTGAAAAACGCTCAAAGAAATTTGACAAATTGGGGTAACTTGATGTGCTGGCTGGCGTCTGTACATGAACTATAAAAATAAATACACATTGGGGTATCGTGATGCGCTGCGCTGGCCTCTGTTCTATAATCTAAAGTTACGGCCTACGGGTAACTAATTATAGTGCATTTGAAATCTACATTAGGATTTATTTCAGAAAGATTAATTTAATGAATCGTACCAATCGCCTGGCACACAACGGTACTGGCGTATTTCTTCCAAATATGATTTAGTGTTTTTTTATGGCGACCCATAAACTTGAAAAAATGCCACGAATACCATGCTTTGCAAGCCAAACAGCCAAATTTTCCCAATTGAACATGAATCTTGTTATGTTTAGAATAAAGTTGAAAACCTGTCACAAAAAATTGACACATTGGGGTAGGTTGATGTGCTGGCGTCTATACATATTTTAGATCGGCCTATGGCCATCAAAAACAGTAGAAATGAATGTCCAATTTAGCGCTGCTTGTTGCCCAAAAACATAAGCTCTTAGAATTTTCTGCAACAGTGTAAAGGTCCGCTACTGCGAGGCCGTGATGTGACGTTATTCCGTGCAAAACTGCTTTGTTGACATTTCTTTTTTCGTCCTAAATGAAATTGTGTTTGTGCTTTATTCAAGCAGAAATTGCACTTACAATAAGAATTTAATGAGATTTTTACGTCACTTCCGGCATCGTCAAGGACGATGCTATTTGAATTAGTGTTCTTTTTCCAGATAAAATAAGGAAAAGATTTAAAAGTATGTAAAAAATTTTGGACTCATAAAGAATACCTATTTAAATTGACATTGATAAAAACAGATTTACAGAAATAGATATTATTAAAAATAAAATTGTTCAGGATAAAGTCTGTCTAATGAACGTTTGGATCAAATAAAAAAGATCATGCAATGTAACTTTATTAGTAAACAGACATACTTTTTTTTAATAAATGTTTTTATTATTATGTTTTAAAAATCTATTTATAACTTAATAATATTATACACTAACTTAAAAAATATAACTAAACCTAACAATGAAAAAGCGAAAAAAAATTACATAGATTTTCATTTGGATTTTTTACAGAATACCACTACTGCACTATAGATATGGCGGTTGCAAATACCACAGCAAAGGTCCAATATTTATTAATGTTAAATTAAATCACTATTCACCGAATAATAAATTATCAGGTCTAATTAATTACTACAAGATAATCCATAACATCGAAAATATTTACTTTGCTAATCAATTTGCGCCTACAATAAAATCATTTAATAATTTTATCGCAAAACATACATCAGCATCTCATTACCGTACATCACGGAATATCCGGATTATAATAATATCCGGGGAAATAAATTGAAGGGATATAACTTTATCCGATTTTGTGGGAATCAATTTGTCAACAGTCAAAGTTAGGATGAATTAACATTTGTTTGTAGAAAAGCTTTTAAAAGGGATTTATGGCTCGAAGCTAAGTATAAGGGGCTTACAAGTATAAAGAAAACAATTATCATAAGAAAGAGTTGTTCAATTGTTTTTTATTTGTGTGCCTGTGCCTGTTAGCTGCAAGCGCTACTGCTGAGCTTGGAATTATGGTTTCCGTTCCCGGCTCAGGCAAATGGCTAGGTTGGGTTTTTCGTCTGAATTTCTGAAGTTTGAATGTAAATCCGATTGTTGGCAATAGGCTTGCCCCCATCTCTCAATAAAACTGGGCAAACTAGGCAAAAAATAATTTAAATAAATTTTTAGATGAAAAATTTTGATTGTTTTAATTTACAATATTTGTGATCTCTTTATTGTCATTCACTATATATTTTTTTGCTTGTAATAATTCGAATCAGAGTGGCATTATGTTTTTTAAAGTATAGGTATTACTCAACTTTAAATTTTCATGCTAAGTATTGTCTAAAACAAACGTAATGATGCATGCTGATAATTTGTGTTATATGTATTAATAATAATAAATGTTTATTAAGCCAAAGAAAATATACAGATCGGTACATATGTATATTATTTTTACAGTAAAAGAGTTTGTGTTGAAATCTGTACAAAAGTGATTATTCTACCTCTTAAACTAGGGTTAACCTGTATCTTAAGAGGTAGTATTCGGCCAATAAAATACAATTTAGGGAAACACATGAAAACTTAACAAATGGACTATTGTACATAAGTTTGCGCAAATAAATGATTATGTTAAATATATATTTAATTTTATCTGAATGCGGTTGAAGGTTCTATTGTTACACCTCAACATAAAGTACCTACCAAGAAACATTACCAAAGTGTAAAATCATAATTTGGTGAAGTAATTAACTAAGTTTAACTCAATATAGCTCATTAGTAACTTACTAAGTTCATTAGAGACTCAGTTCTTGAACTCTACCAGTACGGCTAACAAATGGCTGCAGTCTTGCATAAATCGTGGGGCAAGCAAATGAGGTTAATGATCCTGTAGTATTCTATAAATGGCAAAGTGTGAGTCGAACTCACACATAAAGGCCTCTAAGGCCACCATAAAGCGTACCATGGCGAGCCAAAAACGCATGTTCCTACGTACTATTTTTTTTTTTACATACACACTGTAAAATTATTCAAATTATACAGTCTGCCTATACAGACAAACAGACTAAGAGACCGCTAAATAATTAAGTTTCCATTGGCACTCTTTGGCATGGACTCCTTTTTATAGGCGTTTCCTGAATAAAAAAACAGCCATAAAGAAAATCGGACGAACAATAAAATATTAAAACATGATTAATGAAAATGAGGAACAGTGTTATTGAGCCGTTTATCCCGAACTCGACCTATTTCACCAAAGAAATTTGAGCGAAACAGAACTGAAAGCCTTTAGTTTAAAAGCCTCACATAAAGGGTTTCTTAAACTTTTATGAGTATCGTATAAAAAAGAGGTCAGAGTAAGGTTCTGCTTTATTATACGAACAATTCCCAAGGGAACAATAGTTTGTGAAAAACACTTTAGTACTACCGGCGAAGATTGATGACGAATAGAATTGTTGGAAATAATTTAAACAATCATTAAACGCAAGGTACCAATCAGATTGATCGAAAGTTTAAACTTTGACATTAAGTGCCGACAAAATGCGAATTTTCACGAACACTTCCGAGCAACGTTTGGTAAGATCCGGTTCGTGAATTATTTCACTGCTTTTCATTGTTTAAAGTTGTCTCGTGGAAAACGCTCGCAAGTCTGAATTAAATGAATGTGTTAAAAGAAATATTATTTTTAAACAACTCTCTATTTTTTTCTGTAAACATACTATTGACTCCGTGTCGTTCTGTATTACATTGTTAACATTCCACAAATAAAATAAAATAAATATTCCACAACTTTTCACTCAACGCCCTTTAGTGCCAAGTTAAGCACTTGATAGCTTGTGTTATGGGTACTAAACAGCTGATAAACATACTTATATATTTCTAAATACATACATATTATAGATAAATTAGCCCAGACACAGAACAAATGATCGTGCTCATCACACAAATGTTTGTCCTGGGTGGGAATCGAACCCACGACCTCCGGCATAGTAGCCAGGGTCACTAACTACTAGACCAACAGGCCAGTCAAAAAAACACACACAACAACAAACACACAACAAAAAGCATTAAACATTATCCACAGATTTTTTTATTTGATTCAGTGCCGGTTCCAAATGTGAGAGCAACTTAACAATTCTCTACACACTTAAATCAGCTCAAAGATTATTGTTTTTACGAGTAATTGTTAAGCTTTTTCCAAGTAAATAAGGATCGGTTACCGGTCTAAACAGCAGACCTAGCCATATTACAAAATCTATTTCTATTATCGCAATCGATAAGGCGACAATAGAAAGAAAATGGCGTATATGGAATCAGCTGTTTTTCAACTGTCAAGTGTATTTCATTTTCAGCCATATTACAAATTCTACTCGTTAACACTTGACAGTTGACAAACAGCTGATTCCAAATACGCCATTTTCTTTCCAGTGTCGCAATAGAATAGAAATAGAATTTGAAATATGGCAAGGCCTGCAGGCCAGACGGTTTAACGTACTTTCTTAGGCACCGAGGGACATTACCATCCAATGTACAGTACGGTCATTTACCAACAGATCCACTTCAGCATGCGTTACTATTTTAAACTACTGCAGGGCCTTTACCTATATTCGTTGACCGTTCATATTGATGATTACTGGGCAAAGAGACCTTTAACTGTCAGCTAGTTCAGAGAGTATCTAGGATGACGTCATCAGCACCCTGAGAGATGTGACGAAGCGCAACGTACTCCGCCTGATTTTCACCGTAACTTGAATTCCACTCAAAGTGCAATACCAAGTTTTTGTAAACTCTCAGTTGTAATCAAAGTTCGGTGAACAACTAATAATAATAATAATATTCCACAAGTTTTCACACAACGCCATTTAGTCCCAAGTTAAGCTTGAGAGCTTGTGTTATGGGTACTAAACAGCTGATAAACATAATTATATATTTCTAAATACATACGTATTATAGATAAATTAAACCCAGACACAGAACAAATTATCATGCACAACACACAAACATTTGTCCTGGGTGGGAATCGAACCCACGACCTCCGGCATAGCAGTCAGGGTCACTAACTACTGGACCAACAGACCAGTCTGGACACCAGTTCGTCACTGATGAGATGGCAAAAGATGACAGCCCAACTGATGGTACGCCAGAAGTGCCGAACGCGCGTTGGAAACCGCGTATAAACCATTTCACTACTTTTACCAATACCTTAAACTCCAAGATAAATCGTATTTTTACTCAGCCATGAACCCCTCTTTTATGTAACTATTTACACACCCTAAATCCCTGGGCAACGTGGTGCAAATTGGCACTTATCCTTTCATTTTATTTTACGGCCTTCAGTTGCACGAGCCAATAAAATCGAAGCGGTATCGATTGAAAGTTAAGGTTAAGGAAGGCTACGGCTGAGGCTACTCATGCTTCGCGGTAACCATTAAAAATGCATGCTTTAAGGTGAGAGCGCCAAAGTAGCCCGCGAAATAGGCAGTAAAAAATAAAAATAAAACGAAGGAAACGAAGTATGCAAGGATCAGTATATAGCAGCTGTAGTTTCTGCTTACACCCTTGTGAATTGGGAGTGAGTTTATTGTGTGTATATCACAATTTTATTTGTCATCAATCATCAAAACCTACCTTCTCTCCGAGTTATAATATTGATCTAAAACGTCATGTTTCTAATGTAAGTCACATTTGGTCAATTTAAATTTATAAAGCTGTTTTGATGAATTTAATCATTATTCTCGTATTTTGGTACCTACGTATGGTTTTGCACGGTCACGATTTTTAAATTATTATGTTGAGCTGTATATTTAAAAAAATACATTTAAAAAACTTTTTTACAAAAAAAACAACCGACTTCTTAAAAAAAACTAACAGATGAAAAATAACTCCTGTTTCGGAAGTCTGTGGCTTTGGTGGTTTTGATTTGTTTATTATTGGCCACCGACTTCCGAAACAGGAGTTATTTTTCATCTGTTAGTTTTTTTTAAGAAGTCGGTTGTTTTTTTTGTAAAAAAGTTTTTATTTTGTAATTTTTAGTTTCTTTGTATGTAAAGAAAGTCTTTCAAAACTTGAAAGAATCATTGAAATTAGATAACAATTGCTAAAGAAGTTCTATCTCTAAACATTAATCTGTACATCTCTGCCGGCCCCTTTTAAAATAGAATGGCGTAATGTTATGTTGTGGAAATACAAAAGCTCAGCATAGACATCTGACTATAGCAATCGCGAATAATTTGCTGTTATGCGTTGAAGAGTTCCGTTGCCTGTCTTCTTCATCAGTTTTTCTTCACCAAATGATACTTTCTAAATAAAAATGCTTGATTTGTTACTAAAAATGTTAAAATCGGTGCGTGTGTGCCTATATTTTTTGAGGAGTTCCCTCAATTCCTCAAAGATCCCTCATCAGATATGAGTTTTGATACAAATGGGACCAATCTGCTACTATTATATACCCTATCAAAAAAAAGAATTTTGAAAATCGGTTCATAAATGACGGAGTACTGAGGTAACAAACCCTAAAAAAAAAAAAAAAAGAAAAAATACAACCGAATTGAGAACCTCCTCGGTCGGTTAAAAATAATGTTTAACTGGCTAGTTTGTTGCATTGTCCTTAAATATTTCCGCTATTGATTTTCTTTGCGTCTGTTATTTGCGGATTAAGGTCTAAGTATAAGTTGGTAAATTTTAAATATGGTTGTAGATGTTATGGTTATGATAAGAACAGCTTACCATGAGTTTGAGTTCAACGAATGGCTGTAAGCCGTGACTATGAGAAATTAAAAAGCAATAAGGCCAAGGTGTTGTTCGCCTTAGTGCAGTTTTTGTACTTATGCAGAACATATTAAATAGATTAATTTCAAAATGAATCTTAGCCTGTTGTTGTTATGTTGAGCTCAACACATTTTATTGGTGATCCAAGAACACTATTACCGCGATTGAATAAAGGCAGTCACACTCTAGAATTGTCAAAAATACTAACGGTGGTAGGTAGACCAATGACTTCAAAAGAATCCGAATACTAAGTTTTTTTTTTTGTCAGCTTCCCTCTTAAGAAAATTGACCCCGCGCCACTGGTAGAAAGTCAACGTTCCTGTTGCCTATTACCCACAAGATGGACAGACCTCATTAATGTCAACAAAGAGTTCCTTTACGGAGTACGCGCGCCATAAATAAAAGGGATGAAGAAGTCTCGTAAGAACCGCAACTTACAAATCGGACAATCCATGGCTACGACCACTTAACTAGGGGAGTACGATTATGAAAACCACAAGAAAGACTATTATTTCAACGATACTAATGCACCCAAATGAGACCCGGAGCAACCGGGCGAATCTGCAAGAAATGCCCTTAAGAAAACTTGGAGGTTCTAGAACGAACGACTTGGATGAAGGACTACGTGTGGTAAGTGAATTAACTGTAAATCCAATGATATTATAAGTAAATAGGTGTAGATAGGTTATAAGCGCTCAGCAAGTAACACGTTAAAATGTGGCTAACTAGCCACACTTGACCTCAGTGTTGCGTCGCGCCGTGAACAGACGCGTGCGTGCTTTAGTGTGCCGTTTTTGAAGATTTAATGTTGTTTAGGTAACCTATCTACACCTCTTTACATAATATCATTGTGTTATTCCCTCACATTTGATACGGATGTCAGCTCACATTACCTTAATTACACCTTCACTTCACCTACATTTTCGCTTGATAATGTTTACATAATAGCACGGCAGATAATAATAACCAATCAAAATAATGAATTCCCATAGCCCGATTATATCATTGTAATAAAATAATCCGGGAATGTATAGTTATACCGATTGGGTATCGGTATAACTACATATACATTTCCGGTATATTTCATCTATTTAATTTTCCATCGAAAACCAAGTAAGTTGCGGGATTTCCATTCAAAAATTCCTCCGCATAGATAGAATTTTAAAACGACATTTCTGTCGCCCCGTGAAATTCCAATAAGGCATCACAACCACGGTCAGTGGCTGCGTTAAATAATCAAATTGCTTCCAACGGGCAATTTAAATGAAAACCAACTTTATGCTTCGGCTGTAGAGTAGAAAACACTGTGAGAAAGAAGTGTGAATAGCGCTAACATAAATAATTTTATCTTCACCATAACTGTTGTTATTAAAACGACAATATAAATCCATTGTTTGGCAGGAATATATGGTCAGTTACCCGTTATCTTGGTCCAGAAAACGGTTGGTAGATAGTCCTTGAAAATAGTGCAAATTACAACACCGTCATAAGTTATTCAGTAGTGGGGATCTAACTGAAATGAAACGGTTTGGGAGCGGACGCTATAGAAAATAATGATAACATAAAATTTTAGTTATTTCCTCATAAGGAAAAGTAAAATGGAAGTGATTTTGTTTAGTTTATAGCTGAGAAAAACTGGGTTTTCCCTAAGGGTTGTAAGAGGCAATAACGATGCAGTAGCTTAAATATCATTACATGACTGTATTCTTATATACAAGCATGCATATTACGCGTAGTATTATTATTGCGCCGCTGACGCGTGCATTCCACACGCTAAACCTCATAGCAATGGAGACGGACTTATTCTGTTGTTCTCTGGGTGAATTCACAAGAATATTCCCGTTCTTGTGTATTTACCCAGCTTTGTTTGTAGTTATAAGTAGGTATTAATTATTATAAGTAAAATAAGTGTCATAATTTTAGTTTATAGTCCCTCATTTAGATTACAAAAAAATATTCGACACATATTTTTTTCTTTTTAACGTAATCAAAAAATAACGGCGGTACACCGAGTCAAAATGTCGCATGACGTCACTAGCTAGTACAGTTTATACTAGAGAAAATAAGTTATGAATTCATTAGGGATTTAAGGCCCAATTTCCGCATTGGTTATCTGTAATGGTAATTGTATGTTGATAAATAAATAAATATTAGTTTCGGGGCGTAGTATGAATGTAAGCGAAACCAAAGGAGTTTGTAAGGATTGTTACCTTCATGAAAAAAATATATTTATGTTCTATGCGTAACCTGGATAATAAGTGCGTAATTATAGTTTATAGCAAGAAACAAGTCTATAATTTCTTGCCTTTTCTTATCTTTACAAAACTGCTCTTCGTGGGTTTATTTTTGTGTGTTGTCATTTTTAAATTACGATGACGTTCAAAATGACGTTCCAAATATCTGATTTAAATAAATTATTTGACTTGACACAGACTTTGAAAATATTATTAGTATTAACAGCCTATGATGTTCCCAGTGCTGATATACAGGCCTCTTCTCTGGGAGAAGCAAGGGGCCGTAATTTTTATCGATGTTTTCTTTTACCGTTTTGTGAACAGTGACGATGGAATAATTTATATAGTTTAGTCCTGTCTGGGTTTGAACCCAAGAGATTTCAAATACTATAGAGCGGGCATGTCAAGGAAATGTCATAGAAAAACTTTGATCTCATGTCTCAGTAACGCCATCTAGAATAATATATAAATATTGGAGCGGCAGCGGAGCGTACTAAAAAAACTCATAGACTTGTGTCCATGCAGGACACAAGTTTCGGACGAAAATTTTGATCGTGATGTCCGGTCTATAGGTTTTATTTCAATTAGGCCATTTAAAAGGCACTTTTGAACGTTAAACTTACAAGTTAAATAAATATTAATGATTCTAGTTGCCCCTTCCAAAAGGTAGTTTTGTATGGAGAAGAATGGGCAAGAAACTCCATACTCCATACAAATCCTAAGACGTGGCGTAAACATTATTGCGTAAACGAAAACTTATGTACCTACGTTTAGTCGATTGTACAACTGCTGTAAAGTCAACAGAACATATAGTTTGGTATATCACAAGCCTAAACACAGGAATGTCGCAATAAACGGCAATGTCACACAAATGGTTTTATAGCCCACAACATTTTTACCACACACATTAATCTTTTGGATGCAGACAAAAGACAAATGTGTCTAGCCCAGTCATGGTAGCTTACAGGCGTTTGTTAGTTAGCAAGAATTAATTTAAAAATCTAGTACAAACAACGCATAAATCGTGCGGATTTGTGGAGCAAGAAAAGAAAATAAGAACCTAGGTCCTAGTTAGTCTGTGTATGGTTTTGTTATTTTACTAAGCTTGCAGGATTATTCATTTTAAGCTTTTATTACATAGTAAAAAGGTTTGCACTTAAAAGCATTGAAATAATAAAGGATTGTGGAAGTCAGACACCAGTCGGAGGTAGCGGAAGTACCGTCAGTTCCCGCAACCCCCAGCGCCGGTGTAAACAGAACCAGGGTGGTTTTTAGTCAATAATTGTCTGATCGACCCATTCGGCCTCCCCGGGGAGGAGGTGTCAGGTCAGGAATGGAAAATCCATGTCCATCCATGAATTTAAAAAAATAAAACTTGAGAGGTGTCAAGAGACACCCAGGAACGAAGTAATATATAGTTAGGTTTATGACATAGAAGTTACAACTCCCGGTCTTAATCCTCGCTCTCTCTCTCCCTCCCTCCCTCCCCCCACTTTCCCCCTCCATCTCCCCCTCCCTCTCCCGCCTTTCCCTTCCTCTTCCACTCCCCTTCATTAACTATATTATTTAGTGAACAGCAGGTCGATTCAGTAAAAGTTATCCCGTGAAAATTTAAGTGAAGCTTGATATAATGGTCACCCATTCACGAACCGACCTCGGCAAGCTTAGCTTAACCTTCAATCGACCCGTGCGGTTGTTATTATGTAGCTTCATGCTCCTGATTATTTAATATGAAAACTATTCAAGCTAAATGCTTACTGTCGTTGTAAGTTTGCTCCGAACAAACGGTTGTGCAACATGTGATTTGAGATTGTTTGGGGAGCAGATGGAATGTTTATTTATTTCAAGTATTCTATTTGTTATAGGTAAAATGAGTTAAAGCTACGTTAACCAAAGTCAGTTATTTGATTAGTGTCCATTTATAATAAATAGCATTATCTCTCCGTGCCTCGGTGTTCAACAGCCGCCAGGGTTGTCGCAGTAACTAAGGAAATGACTGCTGCACTGCGAATTGCGGTTTCGATTCCCCCAAGAAACAAATTATTGTCTAGTCTACAGGTAGTTGTTCTGGGTTTGACTGTTTATGTTAGCACCCATACAGAATAAATTCCCCTTGATAGTGTTTTCTTAAAGTAACCAAAAGCAATTTTTTCTATCTTGCATCACCTTACTATCTATCATATTGATAGCGGGCATATTATATCAGTACCCATTGATATTATAAGTAAAAAAGTGTAAATAGGACATTCGATTTTAAATAACGGTACACTAACGCACGCACGCGTCCGTTGACGGCGCGACGCGACACTGAGGTAAAATGTGGCTAGTTAGCCACATTTTAACGTGCAACTCTCTGAGTGCTAATAACCTATCTACACTTTTTTACTTATAATTATCATTGTCAGTACCTATGTGTTGTAAAATCAAAATCATTAGTCATTTATTCAATGTAGGTAAAGAATCGGCACTTTTTGAACGTCATTATTTAAATAAGACAGTCCCCCAAAAAGCCCTCCCTTCACATGTTCCTGGTGTTTTTGCTGGGAAGGAGAAGTAGCGGAACAAACTCCCCAGAAACAGTAAACGACAGTACATCAAACTACACCACACTGTCATATTTCTCCAATTAAACATGAACCTTATTAAATTTCAATAAAAAGCAAAACTATTAAAGAAAGGAGATTGCTCTTCGCCCATACATTGTTGGCCCTGGAGCTAAGAGCATCGGAAAATTATATATTGTATACTCTATCATAAGTAAACTCCTATAGGATCTTATTTTTATAGTGGACCAGCTTCAGAATAAATATATTTCCAAAAAAAGGTTCAGATTATAAGGTAAAAATTGAATCATAACAACGAATAATAAGTATGATTTTTCAGAACTCTGAGTGATTTTTTAGAAACTATACGATATCATAATATATGTAGCTATTTTTAGTACCTACCTTGATAATTAGGGACCTATGCAGTTTATTTTTTCTAAAACCTAAGTGGATATCACATAAATGTGACACTTTTCTAAACGACCTATAGAAAACCCTGAAAAATGATCATTATGCAATATGTTTTGACCACTTTAACATTATTCTAACTACCTACATAAATGTATAATCGAGAGTATGACCTCATTTATAAAACATACTTATGAGATTTTTTTTAAATACACTAATAGAAAAAACATCGATTCGATTGATGTTTTTTAAAGATAACCAAATGGCTTTTATATTCGATTAAAAAGTCAATAGAAGCATCGCTTAGTTTGTTCTCACGAGTTTGCACGGAGAAATGACAGGATTCATTATGAGAAGAGAGATGCGGTGCCAACTGAGTCGCACTTGACCTGTTTTCCTGTTGAATGTTGGTATGGGTATAAAATGAACTTATACTTCCAATGAAAAGGCTAATAAAATAATGAAATGAGAAATAAGATCATTTATGTACAGACGCCAGCACATAAAGTTACCCCAATGTGTCAAATTTCTTTGATCGTTTTTCATCTTTATGTCAAACATTATAAGGTTCATATTCAATTGGGAAAATTTGACACATTGGGGTAACTTGATGTGCTGGCGTCTGTACCTATATAGGGTGACTGGTAATTAGTGACCGATACTTAAACACGTGAGTGTACTTATGAATAGGAATACTTTCTCAAAGAAACTTTTTCTTATACACATTAACTTTCAATTAATTCAATTACGACTGTACTGCACAACGGGAGCGGTGGGGGTGGCGGAAGAGCGTTTGACGCAGTAGCAAAATCTACTAGTAGTAGTAACTACTAGTCGATTTTGCCCTTCCCAAGGTCCTTGCCGATTCGTGCCTACTGTGATCGATCACAGTACACGCGGGAATTTCAAACAGCGTTTTTGTTTTGTTATTGTGTTATAAGTTATTGTGCTTAAGAAAAAAAGTTTCTTTGGGAATGTTTATCGAAATCATGAATACAATCACGTGTTTAAGTATCGGTCACTAATTACCAGTCACCCTATATAAATATAACATATAATCATCACGCATACAGTAGAAAAGTTAGGTAGAGGTGAACACGCAAAGATCGCCAGTTGTGTTTAAAACCCTCGGAATAAGAGGTTAGCCTGTTGCCATCAAGCAAGCACAAATCCAGGCTCCAGGTTTCTTCTAAGAAAAAAAAATGCATAAATGACTTGATTTGGTTTTGAAATTCCAGATGGGAAAACCTCATAGCAGTCCCTACTTGTTACCACTAGACCCAGGCGACAGTTTAGTAAAGAAAATAATTTAAAAACTAAATCATTCAATGATACAAATAACATTCGTGGAGCGCTTATTAGGTTTTCTAAAAGTAAATTGGCATTAATTACGTCCTCTCTAAAAATTATACAATTTTAAAACACATTTAATTCTATCTGCGAAGAGGCCCATTTCAAACCTCGGCTTGGAAAGGGCATGGCAAAAAATACCCCTCTATTCAATTTGTTGGCCATGACAAGCCTTTACACTTTATTATCCTAACAAAAAAATAAACCTAATTGGGACACACCTGAAACAATAAAATTTACAGCACATGTGCGTGATCTACATAACTGGAATCCACCCGACACGCGGCGAAATTTATAAAACTAAAATATAAGTGTTCTGTGCTTAACATCGTCCTTGGCTAGAAAACTATCATAAACCTATCAAGATAGTGGTCACATTGCTCACGGTGCAGCCATAAAAAATACGGAATTTTCCCTATCTCTTACACTTCATCGCAAAAGGAAATTTCGAAATTAACCTGTCATGGAGTCTAACCGGCTTACGAAGCACTTAAATAATCATTTGGCCCTTAATTGTTTTAACCTTACGTGGTATAAACGATATACCTAGTACTTTAATCATTCTCTTGGTTTTTCGTGGCACGGGAAATTTAGTAAAAGAATAATGTTTAGAAGGATTTTCCACTATGTCGCGGTCAGTATGTTTTTTACTTTTATTATTTACTAACTTCTACAATGTTACTTTGTTCACGTACAGGCACACTAAATTCAACATAAAACCCAGGACTGACTTTAAATATGCGTATAGGGCATCAAAAATTCATCCGCATCTTAAAATAGTATAATGTTCCTCACAACATCAGCGCAATTTTGTGATGATCACCCCGTGAAAATGAAGGTGAAGTGAAGGCGAATTGAGCTGCCATCCGATACAAAAGCTAGACTTGACAGTGGATTGACACTGTCAAGTCAATTTTTCATGGGTGGCTTTAGTGACTCGACCGGCTACGGCTGTACGTTTGTCTTAGCGTCAGCTGAAATGTTGCTATACCAACTTCCATATCAAGACAAGACAATATACATACAATACAGGCGTATTGTTTGTATATTATTATTTAAATAATTAAGAATTACGAATTGAGCTATTACGAGTATTCCAATAATACTCAATTTGTCTTCACTGTTTTTGTTTTACAGAATTTCTGTTAGGTAGGTATATAGTTATTTTTTTTAAGGCGTAATTTGTAAGTCGTAATTTATTAAAGCACAATAAAAGACAACTTATTCCTAAGTGATTCAGTCAACCCGTCCGTACTCTAATTCTGTCTACAATAAATCTAGGAGTTACAAAGTTCTAGACTTCCACAGTCTCTCAGAAGTTTCCAGAATGTTCGCGTAATGATGAGTTATTGTTAAAGCTGATTCTTAGCTTGTATAAAATATGGCATTAGGTTAGGGGCCAGAAAAAAAGAAGGTACCTACCTACAAAACAAGGGGTCTTTTCTTCATTAATCTTTAGTTATCTTTGCGACCTTTTTTGAGGGTTAGGTGAACTTTTTTGAATATTGTATGAGCGGCAAACGTTTCGTGTTTGATTTTTGTGGGCATTTTATAATAGCACTAACGGAATGTATACACATTGGACCGTCGCTTGGTACTTTTACTGATATGTTTTCAATTTCTAACTGTACCTACAGAAATACAGGTCTTTGGTCTAGTGGTCGTAAACGCTACTTCTGAGCATGCGGCTTTAATACCCTGGGCCGGGCAAAGCGTTATTGAGTTATTCTAACCGGAATTTCAAAATAGCAGTCTAGATTCATGCCCGATTAATGGAAATGGAAATGGCTCGCCCCTATTACATGGGACTAAAGCATAAATGGTTGGGTGTATTGCTGGTACATCACTGCTTAGCCCCTCAGGGATTACAGGCGTAAGGTGTGAAGGGGCAACCAGAATTATTTTCTTACAGTATTTTGACTGGCCTGTTGGTCTAGTAGTTAGTGACCCTGATTGCTATGCCAGAGGTCGTGGGTTCGATTCCCACCCAGGACAAATGTTTGTGAGATGAGCACGATCATTTGTTCTTTATCTGGGTGTAATTTATCTAGAATATGTATGTATTTAGAAATATATAAGTATGTTTATCAGCTTTTTAGTACCCATAACACAAGCTCTCAAGCTCAACTTGGGACTAAATGGCGTTGTGTGAAAAGTTGCGCCATCTTGTCCCAAGCCAAGCAGAGCTTGTGTTATGGGTAGGTACTAAACAGCTGATAAACATAGTTGTATATTTCTAAATACATACATGTTATACATAAATTACACCCAGACACGGAACAAATGATCGTGCTCATCATACAAACATTTGTCCTGGGTGGGACTCGAACCCACGACCTCCGTCATAGCAGTCAGGGCCACTAACTACTAGCCCAATAGGCCAGTTAAAAGAAGAACTCTTTAATATACACCGCGTCTCTCAGTACCTTTGTGATTAAACTAATATTTTAATTATTATCAGCTAGTTTTGAAGCTCGTAGCGAAGGTGCTTGCGGTTTTCCCTTAGCCATTAAATATTAAGTTAGGCCACAAATTTTGACATTTACCTTGCTGCTCCGAATTCCTTCCTTGATTACGTTTGATCCTGGTTTAATTCAGTAGCAATATACAAGCTATTTCAAGATTGTTTTCTAAGCACTTTCATCACGCCTGTATTGTCCGGAGAGTTACGTAGAAGTGTACGTATAAATTTCGTCAGTTATGTTAATTTTATTATTTATTTAAGGCCAATCAACAACGTATACACTAAACATGAGAAGAAATGAACATCCTAAACCATATCTTTTCACATTTTATAGTATTTTGTTTTTGGTTGGTTTTCTTTTTTATTCACGGATATCTGATCTATGATTTTGCTTAACAATAACAAGGTGCAAGGTACATAATATATTACATTTTTTTTGTTATATTTATATATATTTTTTTTAGCATTAATTAAGTACCTCCAGTGTGTGCGGAACATTATTAAAGATTTCCTAAAGAACACAAGATAGTTGTAATAAAAATACTACCTATAATTAGAGACTGGCAACATCATGCTCTCTTTAAAAGTAAGTTAAAAATTTGACCTAACCTAATTATTTTTTTGTTTAAGCCATAATAATATATTTTCGACGTCAACCAAGCTTAAAATTAAGCTCACTCAGAAAAAAAAGTAACAAACATAAGTAAATATTCATAATTCTGAAGAAAGTCTTCCTAATTACAATTTAAATAATCTCCCCCGAGGGTCGGTTATGGCTGCACAAAAAAATAATTAAGTTGGGAAACCGCCCAAAGGTGCTATGCGAAGCTAAAAATTTTGCATAATTACTACGGAATAAAATAAAAAAAAAGTCGGGATGAACATTTTATGCCGTACGCGAGAAAGACCTCAATTTTAATTCGTCTCATTTGCTTCCCAGTGTTTTGAGGTAAATGTTATGCGCCTGTTATAAAAACATTACAATTCCATTATGGTTTTTGAAATTTTCCGAGGATGTTGGCTTATCTCTTGTGACGAGAGCATTTAGACTGCGGTAAAAAATGACATTTAAATCAGTGTTGCACATCATCGTTATAGTATTCCTGCACCAAAGATGGCGTAAAAGTTGTGGATAACGTTCACAGTTTGAAAAATTAGCCCAAGTAAAATCCTTTTTTTTAACTATGTACTTTCAAATTATGTTACTTTCTTTAGTCTGAATAATCATACGCTGTTACTTTATAACCAACTTCTAAATGTGTGTTCGACATGTTGTGTAAACGTATGTTTTCTTAAGCATGTTCACCGATTATTAGGGATTACATTTCCATTGCGGTTTTCTCAAATAGCTAATGCTTTGATGACGTTAGGTTAACTTTCGTGACGAAAGCTTTTAATGCCCTCGTCACGAAAGATTACAAACGAAAATGAAACGATCGTAATGTCACCTCTGATAATGGGAAATCAAGTTGAACTCAGAATAAAATTAATAGTTATCACAGTAAACTCTACAATAAATAACTACGATCAAAATCTATAAGGATCGTTAGTGACAAAAAAGATACTGCAATTATCGTTTTTAACTTTTAAATGGTTTTAAATATCATTTTAAACTGAATGTTTTTGTTAGCCTTCGTGAACAACCTTTTACCGCTTCAAGTTTCTAATCCCGTTAAAAAGCTTTAAAAGTACCTTTTAAATTTTTGTATTAATTACATGATCCGGTAACAATATGAGCCTTTCCCTTAACATCCGTATCATTAATTAAAATGTTTGAGCGATTAATTTCCCATGATATTTAGACTCTATAATAAATTATTCATGTTGGATAGGTATAGTCCGGTCTATTTAGACCAAAAAATGAGAGTGAAGTTACATAAAGTCCCAACAAGCTGAATTTCAGTGAAATTGTTCAAAATATAATTATAAACAATGTCTAAAAGTTCCCCATCATTCCCCTGTAAGGAAAAAAAAATATTCAAGGTCAAAGGTCAAAAAAATGAGTTTTTCGCGATTTTCAGCAAAACGGTAAGTTTTATCATAAAAGTACCTCAGACAAAAATTGTAGATCATAAAATTATCTATAAAAAATGTAACAGTACTTTTTTTCTTACGAGCTACCGTTTCTGAGATATAACGATTCAAAAAGTTATAAAAGTCGTTATCGTCATAATATGCACGTTTCCACGCCACCTATAATTATGCTTTGAACAACTTCACAGAAATTCAGCTTGTTGGGACTTTATGTAACTTCGAATGTCTAAATAGACCGGACTAGTAATTATAATCTGTTTTCATCTAAATATTTCGGTGATAATGAGTCAGCATTCCAGCTAATGGGTTTATTTGGCGCTCGTTGACCAAATTGACCAATTTGACCAATTTGACCAATTTGACTAGTTTGACCAATTTGACCAATTTGTATAAAACACGTGATTGTATTCCCTCAGTTCTTGTAATAAATCGAAACAAAAATAAACATTTTCATCAATTTCGTCACAATGTAATAAAAGCCCAGTATACAATAAAATTGACGGTTAAACATTAGTTTTACCAATCATCAAGCCTTTAGCGTGCATTATGCTATTATTTTTCTTATTAATTTAGAGTTATTTGTTTTTCCGGGAACTGGGCTTTTGTCTTTTAGATCCGGGAAAACGAAAACCTGCCTTCTAATGTATTGTTGTGAACTTTAAGAGCGCAAAAATAGAAAATAAACAAACGAACGTAAGCAGTATTCACATTGACCCCATTATGTGACGATTTTAACGACTAGCGACTGTCACGGAGTGTGCACAATGTCAACTACGAACAAAATAGTCACAAAGCAACCAGTGTATAATTTTTTAAATCGTTTTTATTCAACATTGTAAGACTTACTAAGAACTAACTTGTGCGTTTTTATTGTTCAGAAGACAGAGACACCAATTTCCTCGTTCTAAAACTAAATTAAATTTAAGTTGACACAAAAGGAATGGGCCCATACATTACCAACTTAACATAGGTTCCTATCATATTGTTCCTGAGGCGTATTTATGTTAAACTAGCAGATTTTGTCGAATTGTATTTATTGTATTTTTTCAAATTTATACATCTAGAATGAAGGAAGTAAATATACTTAGTATCCTATGTTGTTGTTTGGGTCTGGAGTTCTCTATTTTTCGGATTAAGTTACAATCACTTGAGTTTATAACCATGGTTTATGCAAGGTAAAATCTTATGTTTGTGTACGCATACGGTCAGACAGTCGAAGTTTTTCTACATATTCTTGTTCTTATTATTCTGAATAATTATGAAATAAAATAAAATTATTAAGTATTTATCTCCTTGAAAACGCGTTACTAACTTATTCTATGAAATTCTAATGCTTAGCAGTACAATTTATTGAAAAAAAAATGGTAAAAAAAAAGAGAAACCAAAACTTTCATATCTAGTTTTGAAATAATGTTTTTCTTAAAAGATGTTCAGATTCTTTGCACTTCAGTATTTTTTTGTATTTTTAAGTTCACTATTTTTCTTCTTGACCTGGTTGTAACAGAAACTGTTGACGAAGCAGACATGTTGAACTATTTTCGATAAAAACAGAAGCGCTATATTTTTCTTAAAGGAAACAGTTCTATTTCTTTACAGCACAATTACTTACTAACAATCTGTCGGTTGACATCCGGCCTTGTTGGCAACGTTTTCTCTAACCTGTTTCTTCGTTAGGAAATAAGGTACAAAGATAAAAATATCAACATAAATTGCTTTTGTATCAAAGAAAGTTTCATTTTAAGCAATAATGGTTATCTTGTTGTGTACAGAGGTATATGTCGTATGCAACATTTCTTTGATAGTTTTCTTTTTTAACTTTATTAAAAACAGAATAAGGTTCATATTCAATTCGAAAAAAATTACAGTGCCTTGATGTGCTGGCGTCTGTACATTCTTCATTAAAACTATACGTTTCTAAACTTTTGTTGTGCGACGAGTTTTGTTACAAGTTATGGCAATATGTGGTCTCGCCTACAAAAATGTAATATATGCGAATGCAAGGTAATCCATCAAAGTCTTGAGAGGACGGTGATGGTGCTAAAAAAGCCCACGAAGTGCGATTCATACTGCCCTTCCAGGTTCCGAACATTTATATGTTTAGATTATAATAATTCGATGTTTAGATTATAATGATTAGATTTATGTCGATTTTATTTAAAAGTTAGAATTTAATCATGCATCATGTGTTAAAACCATGTAAGATAACGTGATTTCATTTTAATTTTAAAATACTGTTTCATTCTGTTGTTTTATGCTCAATAAAATTGAAATTTAAGCTTTTATCCTAATTTATATCTACTTTGTAGGGCTCAGCATGCCTAGCCATTATTACAAATTATATTTCTAAATTATTATCGTAATCGTTAAGGCGACTATAGAAAGAAAATGGCGTTTATGGAATCAGCTGTTTGTCAACTGTCAAGTGCTTGGGCCATCAGGAATGTCATAACGAGTAGAATTTGTAATATGACTGAAAATGAAATACACTTGACAGTAGATAAACAGCTGATTCCATATACGCCATTTTCTTTCTTTAATAGAAATAGAATAGAAATAGAATTTGTAATATGGCTAGGCCTGCAGGTTTTTCTATTGAATAACAGTGAGGTAAAATTTTAAGGAATTAAAATATATATATTTCAATATTTTGACATATTTATTAGTTTATTATTTAGTAGTTAAAAAAACAAACAGCCAAATTCGCACCATTTAAGGGTACTGAACCCTAAAAAAAAGAAATATGAGAGGAGCGAAAGGTGAGCTTAGGTGCACATCACAGGAAAGTGCTGAGTTGGAGACCATACCTAAGCTCCATTAATAATAACCCTTCTCAATCGCTTCCCTACATGTATGACATTGCATATTTTGTGCGTACCTATCAATTTTTGATTTTAGCTTGTGTCATTGAAATGCTATGTGAAGTAAGGGATTATGTACCTGTGAAGTAAGGACAATATATAAGGCTCAATAAATCTTTTGTGGTATTATGCATAAAAAATGTCCTCTCATGAGGTCTTGACGAAAACTTAATTTTTTTATCTTGCTCTGAACGTATGGCATACGCACTTAAAATTTCTGATTTTTCTTTTGTCATATGGGTAAAGTGAAGTAAGGTATCGTGTAAAAGTGGAATATTCTACCAATATAATTAATCTAACAATATAATAAATTCTGCTGTGGTGACTTTACAAGAAAATGTCAATTCATGAGGCCATGACGATAAACCGAATGTTGTACAGACGCCAGCACATCAAGCTACCCCAATGTGTCAAATGTTCCCAATTAAATATGAACCTTATTCTGTTTGACATAAAGTTAAAAAAACGATCAAAGAAATTTGACACATTGGGGTAACTTGATGTGCTGGCGTCTGTACCTCGATTTGAACTTAAAGTAGATGCACCTAAAAACGATTTTTTTTACTTTTGTTATAAAATAAAGAGAAGTATTAGCAGGTTCTACCTAAAAGCTTTTGTCATAAAAGGGTGAAGTGAAGTTAGGTATCGTGTAAAAGTGGAATGTTCTACCAATAATTAATCTAACAATATAATAAATTCTGCTGTGGTGACTTTACAAGAAAATGCCCCTTCATGAGGACTGATTTTTTGCTGCTGTCATGCAAGGGTAAAGGGAAGTAAGGTATCAAGTAACGGTGACAGTTTCTACCGGTGATGGAGTGCTAAAATGACGTTATACAGGTCTCAATAATTCTTTTGTAGTAATTTTGCAAAAAATGGTCCTTTTGACGAAAACCCTAACTGTTAAGGGTTGTGATTTCTGACTAACCACCCACAAATTCATTAGAATTTGACCTCTATTAATATTGTGTTCTATTGTGAAAATTTAATGCCCTCAAATCAGACCCTACAGATTCATCATACTCAGTCACCGATGCAAATCAATCCGATAATACATCCCTTCCACATAGCAAATCAGACAACAATATCACGTTTCATTACACTCATTCTGAAACCCAACTGTCACAATAGGACAAATAGTATAGATTTCTACTAAACATTACCTATCTTCTTCAATAAAGGGACGTTCTATATAGAGGCTTACGTCAACGCAGTGGATAATTGCGATTCCTTTCAAACGAACAAACAAGATGGAAGAATGGGCTCTCCGTACAGAAAGATCGTTGGCAACGAACAGCTTCGGGTGCAGACTGTTTACTTCAATGATTGTTAGAACTAGTCTATTGAGTGTCAAGTGTTGTACGAAATGGAAGCTACTTTTGCGTTTTCGTGTGAACGTGTTTGTATTGTGTTGCTTTGAAGTTTGGTGATGAAGGCTTTTGGAGGATATTTGAATTGTTGAAAGATTCTACGAACCTATTCAAGGTTTGTCTTTTGTTTTATTGTTCGAAAATTGTTGTTTAATACCTACATTTTATCTGTTTAGTGTTTCAGATCGCTGGAAATCCAAGTTTTTTTTAAGTCAAAATCTTTATTGCATTCATGTGTAGATACATTTGTTGTTACAATTTATTTAATTGCGACAATGGATCGATCTTTATTTTCTCCTAACAAGACAAAATTAAGCAACATTCAGATGTATATTTGCCTTCGATGTTTCTAAAAACGTAAGTACAAAAAAACGTCAAAATTCCGAATTTCTTTAGACTTATTCAGTAATATTTTATCTAGCTACAAGCCACAAACAATTTGACGATACCGAAAACACTTCTCAACCTAATACTGCGACCCCTTCACGAAGATATTCATAACGCTACTGGCGGAATATTGCTACTAAAACTAGGCTTAGATAGGATAAAACCGTATCTTGGCTAAACATTGTACCTACCCTGTGGAGTCTGGCCAACGTTCAATATTGACGGAGTGTTCATAATATTAAATTTACGGGCGTACTGGCTTTGCACTATGCCGTCTATCAGGTCTTAGAGGAAGCCCACTGTACACCAAGTAATAATTCATCGTCTCTCTGAAATGTTTGTCTGCATTTTCGAAAATTGTAACACCGATCACTAGTATTATAAAGGTGAAAGTTTGTAAGTGTGAATGTTTGTTACTTCTTCACGTCTAAACGGCTGAAGCGATTTTAATCAAATTCGGTATAGAGTTAGCTGATACCCTGGATTAAGACAGGCTACTTTTATCCTTGTATTTCCACGGCAACGGGAACTACGCGGGTGAAACCGCGTGACGCTTGCTAGTCAATAAATACTTTGACTGGCCTGTTGGTCTAGTAGTTAGTGACCCTGACTGCTATGCCGGAGGTCGTGGGTTCGATTCCCACCCAGGACAAATGTTTGTGTGATGAGCACGATCATTTGTTCTGTGTCTGGGTGTAATTTATCTATAATATGTATGTATTTAGAAATATATAAGTATGTTTATCAGCTGTTTAGTACCCATAACACAAGCTCTTAGCTTAGCTTGGGACTAGATGGCGTTGTGTGAAAAAGTTGTGGAATATTTATTAATTTATTTTAATATGTACTTGTCGTCATAAGTGACGACAATCTTGTCAAAAAGGCATGTCATTATTAAAAACTAGATGGTAGTCTAATGTGCAGTAATGTGCTAGCCGCAGAGTTTGCAGTTTTCGATTATCTTAGAAAACATAATGTGGAAAACAAAATCACGACCACTGCACTAAGGAATTTTTCCGCATCACCAAGGTAAAGTCAAAAACATAAAATAATAGAATTTCCAGGACTGAAAATTAACACAAGGTTTGATATTTGTTTTGGTATGATTACTCTTGCAAACATTAGCTCCTTAATGACTGCTATATATGATTTTTAACGTCTGATCTTTTTGCATTTCGAGTTCATTCAATAATTCGCCTATACATACACACACTCGAGCTTACATACACTAATTCAAACTCGCATGTATATCAACTCATATACACTCGCATTCATGCGAGAGTACTTACTGCACGTCCTAGTTATTAAATTTATACACCATCAGTCGCTCCATTCAAAACACTAGTATTCAGTTTAATCCGGTTAGGCTTGAGGGTGATCCCAACATAGTGAGGAAAAGGCTAGACAGAAAATGATGTAATGCGCCAACAATATCAGCATCACTAGAAACATACCTCAAACTGAAATTGATTAATTTGTTAAGCTTTAATTTTAACAACGGTTCAAGACAGGGTAAAATTTATAGGAATAAAAGACCTACGCACCCTGGTAAGGAAACGCACCAGGGATCAACACGATAAGCTATGGTCGGACCAAAGTGAGTGCAGGCAAGCCAGGGAAGCACTTCCCACAATTGATAGTCGTTTCACGAGACAGGTTCTCCGGCTGACTAAGCAACAGCTGCGAATACTCACAGTTGCCATAACAGGCCACGGGCCATTTAACAAACACCTCTTTGTATTAGGAGTTACAGACAGCCCACTGTGCAGAACTTGTGTCGAGGTGGACGAGACGTAATCGCACGTGCTTCTCAACTGCCCAGTGGTTGCCGCATACAGGGCTTAGTTCTTCGGAAACCCAGGTACCCTCCGAGAGATTGCCAGTGGCGTTAAACCGCTGCTGGCCTTCCTCCAGGAGCTAGGATGGATGGAATAGGGCATATTCTCACCCGTACGCAAAATACGCGCTTGGTCGTGGAGTTGTGGACACCTGCCCGTTAAACCTAACCTAACCTAACCATAGGAATAAAAGAAAGCAAAATACACAACATTTTATTTTACAGTTTGTTATAAATATAACAAGATAAAAAGCCGCTACAGACATCACAAACTCACTAAAACATTATGACAGGGATAGTTTACAAACTTCAACAAGATTATCTGCTTAAGTCTCAGGTAGTCGGAAACAGATGATACTGTTAATATTTAGTTTGACACCAGATATTCCCTTACAACCGTTTTCATTTAAGCAGGCGGTCTCAATTTACCAGCTTCTGTACACCATCTCATACGAAATCAATTAATCACTCTAATACACGAAGGAGTTTTTAATAAAATTGGAATTTTTCTCATCACAATTTCTTTAGTAGAGCGGGCAAGAATGTGTAAGTACTATGTTAATATCATTTCTCATATGTGGTGGTACCCAGTTAATAATAAATATTAGCAACGACCGAGAATGCAAACTTTTTTAGCATTTAATCGAAAAGAAATTCAAAAGAAGAAGAAGAAAATATAGTTGTTTCAGGAACAATTTTATTGTTCCTGCTAAAAAAAACAAAAATATTCTATAAATAAAAATCTCTTAATAAAAACCTCCTAAATAAAGTTGTTGTTATCATAAATTATTGTTAAGTCATCATCGTTTCAGCCTTAAGGGGCCGTGCCTGAAATCGACTGATTTTGATCAACTGTAATCATTATTTGTGAGAAAGAGAAGAAGAATTTATACAATCCTATTTGTGATTTGAAAAGACGAGTTCCTTGCTTTGCATGTTGAGGAATTAAAGGACAATGCTCACAATGTATCGGGAAAAAACCCAGGCCCGGCGCAAATGAAATGTTTCTCAGATTTTAAGTATTTATATGTGACATAATATTCAGTAGGGGGCATTACCAAAATCTTTTTTTTAAATGTCTTATATTGCTAGTTGTTTGATGTAAAGAGCTTCAAAAATGTGTTTTTTTTTAATTATTTCTTTCTTTACTCTTATTCTATAAATGACATTTAGGCATCTATTTTGACAACGCCATCTACATTTTGTGCAACGTTCTTGACTCTTGGTTCGTTTTTGTAGCGAGCGACAACGACGGAAAGGTGTTGTGTGAACAAACAACCGGTTTAGTTTAGTGCAGCTCTCCGCCTTGCAACAACCACTGAGAACATTATAATGGTAAGCGTAGTATGTTAAAATATACATGTATATACATATTTTCCTTTAAATAATTCTATTTAAAAATTACTTTCCCGAAAAAAGGATTAGCAAAATATATCACGTTTAAAAACGAATTTTTGGCTATATTTTTTTTTAGTATAAAACTACTATTTTATACTAAGAATTTGAGATATGTACCGTTTGCGCCGGGGCCTGGGTTTTTTTTGAGCATTATCCTTTTGGAAATAAATTACGAATTCATGGAAAATCACTAAAATTCACCCATGTTTTTCAAAAATTGACGCGAGACTGACGTTTGATCATTTAGTTACAAGAAACTGCAATAGATTTTGAAAATTAAAAAATCTTACCAACACCAGTATATAGTCTACTTGCATGTGAGGGAACCACTTTTTTAATTTTTACTACAACATACGGAAAAAAAAATAATTCAATGTCGTTACTTTCCGGAAATTTCAAGACTAATCAGTATTTTTTTTTCTGTTTGAGTCACTTTTAAGAAATTTTAAAAGTACATATTAAACTTCAGTTTATTATATATTCGTACTATTTTTTAACTTGTGTACTTTAACATGTGTACCAACATAGTAAACAAATATGTATACACAAACATTCCGGAGATTTATTTCTCAATCGTCATAATTTACTTAGAAACTCAAAATATGTTATAAAATATTAAAACAGTTTAAGCGATCACTACGCTCGAGCTTTACGCGTGTGTTCGTGAATGGTACACACAAATATAGCATCGCAATGATGTTACCTAAACTCCAGCGAGCGAATTTTATGCACGGCCCCTAAAGTTTGTTTTTTAATTGTTAGGCACGCGTTTGACCATTAGCGCACCTGATAAAGCGATGATGTGGTTGACGATTGAGCACGCTTGCCTAAAAGCAACCTGTTCACTCTTGACTTACAGACCCCTAGGTTGTAGCTATCAGGAAACACCGACTCCGGCAGGGCATTTCGCTCCTTAGCTGTAAAACCTGCTCTAAAGCTGTGTAATGTAGTTTCGCATTCGGTTGTATACCGGTAAATAAAATATTGAAATAAATGAGTCAAGTCGGTAAGTCTTTTGAAATAAATGATGTTTGCCTGGCCTGTTGGTCTAGTAGTTAGTGGCTCTGACTGCTATGCCGGAAAACGTGGGTTCGATTCCCACCCAGGGCAAATGTATGTATTTAGAAATATATAAGTTTATCAGCTGTTTAAATTAGTACCCATAACACAAGCTCTTAAGCTTAATTTGGGGCTAAAGGGCGTTGTGTGAAAAAGTTGTGGATTTTTTTTTTTTATATTTGACTTTTTTGAAGAGAAAAATTTTACTATGGGCATAAGTTAACTACATAACAGTTAAATTTTGCTGGCTCCACTAGCTGCCGTGTAAAACCCTGTACCCAGTGTACTCTTTTAAAAATAAAACCAAAACTAAATGTCGTTTCACAGCAAGCAGATTCTAAATAACAGCAATCTGTCGTCAATCCAGTTTTTTTTAGTTAAGTCACCGATAACCACCAGATCGCAAAGTATATCGGAAAATTACAAAGTCTGCATTTTAAGTAAATAGGTGTCATATGAGTCATGGAGTCAACGGTTTTCGTAAAGTGCTGCGGTAGCAAGCACATTACGAAAATGGCGTTGCGGAGAAATTGTTTAAGAATTGTTATAAATTTAGGTCTTGGCACCGCCACCATGTAGAAAATTCGTAAGTACCTACTCTAGTAATGTCTTTATTTTGAAGATTCACGAAGTAGGTATACAAGAAATCGGAGAGAAATTGGGCGAAACATAACGGTACACTTGGAGCTTAATTCGAGTCTCGTAACTTTATCGGTACCTACAATTAAGGAATATTTTCTATAGAGATAATAAATTATGTTGCTACGTTGTAAGCTGACAAGCGTTTTTGACTTTCTCGGAAAGCATTTTTATCATGGAGTCATTACTCAGAGAGTCACTTACCTAGTAATTTATTATTTGCCTAGCCTTTTTCCAGCTTTGAAGCGACTTCCAATCTGACCTCCATAACCCTGGGTTACAAGATTTAGTAAGGCTAGTTGTGAATATATTAGTCCCCGGTATCAAGCGGGGACTAATATCTTGAAGTGCTTTCTGAGGTGCGGAAGACTCTCGATATACAACGTGTTTTTTTTATATCCCATAACTCTATGGTATGATTGAGACCATATCAAAGAATCAACTGGCATATGAATTATGTTTCAATCATCCTTTTTTTTTACTATCATACAAAATATTCGACAAAGTCACGACGATTAATGTAAAACACCCTTACGTGAAAGAAAAGTGACGTAGGTACGGAAGAAGATTCGTCGTACTGGTGACAATTTTTGAACTAATTAGGTAATAAAAATAATATTAATGATACTTAATAATAATATTCCACGACTATTCACACAACGCCATCTAGTCCCAAGCTAAGCAGAGCTTGTGTTACGGGTACTAAACAACTGATAATTTAATTATGATTGATGATATCTCCGAAACTATGCATTTTTGGACCATCTATTCTAGGAGTTTTAGTATTATTTTTAACTACAGAATATAACCCTAGATTAATGGGATATAAAAAAAAACACCTTGTATAGGTATCTAGTTCTATCAGTTCATATACAGACCGATCTTGAGTTTCTTTGAACGCAAATTAACTATTTCCATAACCTTCACTGAATAATTCCTAAATATAAAGAACAAAAACAAGATCTTTTGATATTCACCATACAATCATCAAAGTGTTCATTTTAACCGGTAAAACACAACGTTCATACAAAAAAAGTGCCTCGAATAAACGAGAATTTCTCAATTTAAAGGAACGAAAAAGCCGGTAATACAATTTACATGGTAACGCGTTACTACGGAATGAAACAGAAGGTTGACTTCATACAAGGCAAAGAGTGAAAACAAACGCTCGCATGACATACGAGTATATGTACCTACATATACATATTGTACGTACTAGCACATCAAGCTACCCCAATATGTCAAATAACTTTAATAGGTTTTCGAATTTATTATAAACAGAATAAGGATAATTTTCAATTGGGTAAATTTTACAGTTTGGGGTGCAAGCGTAAGTATGGCGAAAATGTAAAAGAGTCGAACGTCAGTCACGAGTAAAGAGATTTTTCTTTCAGATTGGTCCAGCGAAGTCTAATTTTTATCACCCCGTTTAGCCTTATCATTTGTCCGGACTTTGTTATAAAAAAATATTGATAAAAAGACATACCTATTTAAAATAATATAGGCAGGCTTCTTTGCAAGTTTTCGGCTGTTAATCGGGACTTTTCAAATATCGAAATGGAAACCTTTGTCTCGAGTGTGCTTGTTCTCGTTAACTTGAAGCGCGTCTATGTATGCGTGCGTGTTCAGTAGTTGTACCTAGGTATTTTAGAGTCGATCTTCTGGATACATTTTATTTTGTGTGGTGTGACGTAACATTATCATGCGAAGACAGCCGGCATTCCCTCAGTTCAAGCATTGTACAGCGTACAACACAAGATGAGCTCTCTGAATATGCGAATTGTGTAGCGGAAATTCAACTTCTTGTTGCCGACTGTACTGCATAAATAAACGCGCACAATGTTCTTTATAAAGAAAAGCTTCATCCTCAATAAACTGCTGTTGACTTTCGGGTTTTAACTTGGAGCTATTAGAAACTTAAGATTGTACGGTGTGGGTAAGCTCCAAAAATCTTGTAGAAAAAGAAAAATACAATAGTTAACCAATTATAGTGTTGCAATGTTTGTAGTTTTGTTTTAAAATTATCACCGAGAGGTATTAGGAGAACATGTTAGGAGAGATCCTAACAATATGTTCTCCTAATTTAACCAGTTTGTTACTGTGTAAATGATAAGCATTTATTTAATTTCTATTATTTAAACCTATTCTATACATCTATTGAGATAGTCATGTATGAATAGTAGTATGTGTTTGCCACAAACTGCCTACTAATCTTTTCTCCTTCACTGTCAAGTTCATCCAAGGGTTGTCTGTAAGAGATATATTTTAGCGATAAGGCCGCCCATTGTAACACCCTATGCAGCCCTTAAAGCTGTAATTTGTAAGTTTTTATGGTGTACAATATAGAGTATTCTATTCTATTCTATTCAATAGTATACGAAGAGCTTGTGGCTAAAAATAAACAGCCTCACAGGTTGATCGACGGTTAAACTACGTTTAACGAGGTGGGTCCGTTTACTGGTGACCATTTTATATAATATATCAAGACTCCTCCGTGCCTCGGAAAGCACATAAAGCCGTTGGTCCCGGCTGTCATTTGGTGATCTATGACAGTGGTTGCAGATACCCAGAAGCTTTAAATTTGACCACTAGGGTAATTTAGGGGTATTGGGTTACCCAGCAACTGGGTTGTGGAGATCCGATATCAGTCGCTCCATATTATGTGATAGGCTTATACCTATTTAGATGTGACCGGTTAAACTGCAAGCTGACCCCAACATATTTGGGAAAAAGCTAGGCAGATGATGAATTGCAATAAGTGAAAAGGTGTAGATAGGTTACGCGGTGTCCTGCGTGAGCGACGAACACGAAGCGACGCGACGCAACACGACGCGACGTAATGCGACGCGATGCTACACGCGACAAATGTACTACGTGATTTCGGTCATTACTTCTCGAATTATTGAGAAGTACAGTACAATTTTGCTTGAAAGTTCATATTTAATGTGGTGTCGCATCTGGTCGCCCGCAAAACAAGTCCGCGTTACGTCGCGTCTCGTCGCAGACGGTCATATAGGCCGCAAGTAGGGTATGCCGTTGAGTTGATCGCGTTCATCGCGTTCCCAGCGTCGCATCGCGTCGCGTTCGTCGCTCACGCAGGACACCGCGTTATAAGCGCTCAGCAAGCGACACATGTGGCACACTTACCTTAGTGTCGCGTCGCGCCGTCTACGAACGCGTGCGTGCAATAGTGTGCCGTTTTTGAAGATTGAATGTTGATTAGGTAACCTATGTAGCACCATTATATTTATAATATCATTGATAGAAATGCCAGCAAAAGGTAAAACTGTATTACTTGGGAAAAGTAAATAAATGCAAATATAATTATTATCTATATCTATATCTATATCTATATACTTATAATAAATCTGTAGAAGTAAAATTTCTGTACATTGAAAATATCAAAAAAATAAATAGCAGGAACCCAAAAATATGATTTAAAAAATTTTTGTCTGTTTGTCTGTCTGTCTGTCTGTCTGTCTGTCTGTCTGTCTGTCTGTCTGTCTGTCTGTCTGTCTGTCTGTCTGTCTGTCTGTCTGTCTGTCTGTCTGTCTGTCTGTATGTTCAGGTATCACGCAAAAACTACCGGTTCGATTACGATGACACTTAGTATACTTATTCTTTAATATCCTGGGCACCACACTGGGTACTTTTTATTCCGGAAAAGTATTTACAATAAAAAACAAACTTAGTTTTACGGTTCGATCTCTAGACCCGACTACTGTAACAACCGCAAATAAAAAGTTTGTCGTAGGTTACGTCACCCGCAGTGGGATTCACCAAGGGGCGCTGCACACGGCTAAGATAGTATAATATTTTATCTTAAGATACAATATCGCTCGCCATACAATTCAATGGACTATCACACACTACGAAGATAATTATGAACATTGAATATTTATTATATTCAAAATTAATATTGGAGGCCAAAAATGCAATCGCTAAATGTTTTGTCTGTCTGTCTGCCTGTCTGTCTGTCTGTATGTGCACGCATAATTATTAATTAATTTGGAATGTTGTACTACCCGTGCTTGACATCCATTTTCCGGAGTCTGGAGAGGCTGGTAATCTGTCATACAGGTCTCCTAGTACAGAAACCAGTCTCTCACGTAGATTATAAAACTCACTTTGTTTGTTTAAATTGATTTATGATATTATCACATTCCTGTAAAATTCTATGTGAGAGAAAACAATAAACTTTTTTGTATTTTGTATTTGTATTCAAAAACTATTATAGGGATTTTAACCAAACTTGGTACTGTTGTAATCAATACGCCTGGGCAGGTTGATCTTAGTCTCAGTTGTTTTACACATGATCAGTTGTACGGCGCTCTTTCCTGGGTTAGTAGTTCCAGAAATCTTTATGCATACATACCGGAAGGATCAACTTTGAAAGTAGTCTATCCGGAAGTATTATGCTAAAATTATTACGTTTAAATATCAACGCTCAGCCCAAACCGCTGGTATTAGAGACATGTAACTTAAAGGGGTGTTCTTAGTGATGTAAGTATCCACTAAAAAACGATTTTTGAAAATTCAACCCTTAATGGGAAAACATAGGGGACGGAAGCTCGACATCCACGCGGGCGAAGCCGCGGGCAAAGCTAGTTATATAATATATACTTATTATGTACGTACCTATTAACTTAGAAACCTAATCTGTTCTCAGTTAAGTGAAATGTAAATTTCTTTATGAGAATAAAGTCTCTGTAACCACAAATATACTCACGCTCAACAAAATATTGGGCCGAAAAAAAATATAATCATTTTCATGGCTAATAACGAGTTTGCAAAAGTAGAAAAAAAACTCTGTTCTAATTAGATCGGTCTTACTTTACGTTACGTGTCTTGACTACGGATACACAAACAACATGTTTACATAAACATCACGTCTCTTCCTGACTGAATAAATATGAACGGAAACAACAATATTGTAATTAAATTCTATGTAGAAACAAAATGAAGTAGAAAACATAATATCAGCAGTGCGATTCCGATCAAATCACCGCGTGAAAATATAGGCGCAGTGAGGGCGAATTGAGCTGTCGTTCCATACTAATGCTAGGCATTGACAGCTCACTTCACTCAAGTTTCCACGCGGTGACTTTTACTGAATCGACCGGCAGGTCGGCCTTCCCAGAAACATTTGGCAAAGATGTAGGAACTTATGGTACCTACACCCTCATTTTGGACTATGTAAATATGGCGGGCCTGGTGCCATCAATAAATCTAATTAATAATAAATAAATATTCCACAACTTTTCACGCAACACCATTTAGTCCCAAGTTAAGCTTGAGAGCTTGTGTTATGGGTACTAAATAGCTGATAAAGATACATAATATGTTTCTAAATACATACATATTATAGATAAATTACACCCAGACACAGAACAAATGATCGTGCTCATCACACAAACATTTGTCCTGGGTGGGAATCGAACCCACGACCTCCGGCATAGCAGTCAGGGTCACTAACTACTAGACCAACAGGCCAGTTGAATCAATATAACACATCACGCCTAGAAATATGGGTACACCGATACACCCACAATTCTTAGCTCCTATGTAAGAATGATGTGTGCCTGAATAATGGCAATAGACTCGCTATTGCCATAATTCAGGCACATATCATTCTTGACTCCGGGATGTTAACTAAATTGTAACGGTAAAAAACCAACATTAGGTAAATACCTACTTTTCCTGATGCGGGAATCAAACCTTTCTATCTCCTATGATACAGGCTTCCTAGTTTAAGAGAGAGGGGCTTATATTTTGTTGGGTTTGTTTTGTTATTTGTAGCCTCTTAAATTTTTTAGGTACGATTAATTTGTATTTTGTTAGTATATCTACCTACCCTCGACCTGTGTCTATGTATTAGATACTTTGTATAAATAAACATTATTATAATAAAAAAAAACCGAGAACTTTACCTGCGCTCAGCAATAGCGCTTTTACTGACCAATGAGGCAGTCTGATTTAGAAATCCGGACGGATCCATATCAGTTTCAGTTTACTAGACTCGCCCGATATTACAATAATTGTGATATTGTTGCTGATAAAATTCCTAATTACAGTATAATAAACGATCATAATAATGAAAGCTGATCAGAGGGAACTTGAATACTTAAAGTTTGGAGACATTTATTTAGCAAACAAACAGACCGCACTGCTACCTGTTTCTTATAAAATAAATAAAAAAGCTTTATATATAGATATCTTGCTGATTCACATGCTTTTTCAAGATGCGGGCGTATTATAAGCATCATAATGAGTTAGGTTGGACTGCTGGTAAGTGAATCGGTGCTGTTGTATTGCCCATACGATAGTGTTTTATGTAGAATTTGAGTAATGATTATGCATTTGTATAAGTTAACATACAATAAGTTTTTATGTATACCTACTGACAAGATGAGTCCACTTTCTTGAAAATCAATTATTATTATTACTATTGTCATACATAATAGTTAAGTACGGTCAACAACCACGAGCGATTATCTCTCTAATTTTATAAGAATTAACGTTTGTGACCATGTTTATTACGCTTTAACGTAAAAAATATCACATCGGCTGTAATTTATAAACATATACCTACACACACATATCATGCAGACTAAGTGAAAATCAGTCTGATTGAATTCAGATACATGTTATTCTGTCAAAATCACGCCTTAAAAAAGTAGGTGAAGTGAATGTCGATTGAGCTGTCTTTTCACACTGTGACATTGACAGTAATTCACTTCATCCAATTTTTTACGTGGTATTTTACCGAGTTGACCAGTTGTAGGATCAATTCTTCGGCTAGGTCTACCAAAAAAGAATTAAAATCACCCAACTAAGCTCATCAGTAAAAAAAAATAGTTCGGAAAACAGTACGTTTTTTGGAAGTCAAATAAAATATCGTCGAAACTACACTTAAGCTGAAACCCGAACCTCAGCTATGCATCGATCAATTTGTTCTGACATACACCCGGCTTCTATCCAATATGTCAGTACTTTGTGTTCGCCGTTCCACTTAGGGATCCAAATCCTTTACGCTATTTGATTCAAATCTAGATTTTGGCAAGGAAAACTTGGCTGGAAGTCGTATGAAGATTAATATGGTTTGCTTGGGATACCGGCCAAGCTGAATCAATGTTTTAACAAGTCTGCGTTTCACTGTGATTATTTACAAATGGTTTTAAAAGATTTTGAAATTACATGTGTTTTTGTGTTACATCAGTGGAAAGTCACTTATATAGGGTGACTGGTAATTAGTGACCGATACTTAAACACGTGATTGTATTCATGATTTCAATAAACTTATCCAAAGAAACTTTATATTTTATACACAATAATTTATAACAATAAAATAACAACAACGCTGTTTGAAATTCGATGTGATCGATCAGAGTAGGCACGAATCGGCATGATCTATCAGCTTATAGTCTGACCTCAGGAAGGACAAAATCTACCAGTAGTAATAGTGTGACACGCTCCCCCGCCACCCTCACCGCTCTCGTTGTGCAGTACTGACGTTATGGAATGAATTGCAAGTGAGTTAAAAAAAAGTTTTTTTGGGCAAGTTACTCATAAGCATGAGTACATTCACGTGTTTAAGTATCGGTCACTAATTACCAGTCACCCTTTATAGTCAATTTATTACTCACGCAAAATTATTGAAATGGAGCAGACCTATTTGTTAATAATAATTTCCATTCCAAAGGTTCGCCAATGCAAACCTTTGGAATAGAAAATTCGTGTGACTCAAGGTCACAGACCTTGAGACCACGAATCCTGGCACTTACTACTTTCATCATCAAGCTTTTTCCCTACTGTGTTAGAACTCGGCTTCCAGTTTATCCGGATCATTTACGTTCATAGTTGCGAGTACTATGCAATTTTTTTTAAATATTAAAAAATAAATATTCCAAAAACTAAAGAAACATCGACATTAAACAATAATACGACGAATCCTGTGACGCAGCGCGATTCTCCCCTCATCTACCAGTTATTAAGTGGGTCGTCAACGCGTTACAAATCGGCCAATCGGGGCAATCACGACAGGCGACCGCTTGTACCTGCATCCACATTGACGACTTGTTAATATGCGATTTTATCGACATTCCCGCGACAAATCGCATCGTTAAGCCTGTTCAAGTCTTTTGAATCGTTTATGGCATCTTTTAATAGGTTTGGAGATGACAGTATTGCGGATCTGATGACTTTATGAAATACCCAGTTAGTGAAACGTTTCCGTTTCATGGTTTTACTTAGTTGGCAAATTCCTTTGTAATGTTTTATGGAGTAAAGTTTGATGTTATGTTTTGGTTATCCTAGAGACATTTTATGTTTGTGAGATAAATATTTAGATTTACTGTTTTATTACTTAGATACTCTCATTTTATAGCCATTTTCTTGTGCCCAGATTTTCCTTATACGATACAGCTAAATCTAAACTAATAAAAAGAGGAAAATTTAGATTGTTTGTTTGTTTGCATCGAATTGGCTCCAAACCTACTGGACCAATTTGTAAATTTTTTTCAGCGTTGGGAAGCTACACTATCTCCGGGTGACATAGGCTATTTTCATCCCTGTGTTCCCACGGGAACGGGAACTACGCGGGTGAAACCACGTGACGTCTGCTAGTAGGTACTAAATATTTTGTAAGGAAAAACTGTTTAAGCTGACCTCCACAACACAATCACTGGGTTACACGATACTCTTTGGTTCTCAGACTACTCGTAACATCAGTCAAAGATCTACAAATGCCAGCCAGGACCAATAGTGTGACTAAGTTTCCAATTCACGGAGGGGTCTCCGTATAAATATAATGGACTAGCAGACGTCCCGCGGTGTCACCCGCGTTGTTCCCGTTCCTGTGGGAATACAGGGATAAAAAAAGAATTTTCCAAATCGGTTCAGTAGTTTCGGAGCCTATTCAATGCAAACAAACAATCAAAAATTTCCTTTTTATCTATTAGTATAGATAGATGATCACCCATCCATGGACTAATGCGGATTTAAATCTTCAACTAAATTTGTTCACGACTTATTTATTGGTAATTAGTTCCGGCGCGCTCGATAGATGGCGTTGGCGTCGATTTAGAAGTCACTATGGTTACGTTACCGCAAATAGTATATAAGCAAGGAGTTTTTTTTTAATAAATGTGAGCTATCAAGTCAGATCAGTACACAGTGGTTTTATTTACGATTTCGCTAGTGTACGTTCAGGTCAACCTCTCCTAAATACTATCAAGTATTTAACATTGGTCCTACGAGTCCGGATCATTTGGACCGTTTTTTGCCTTGGAACAAGTGGAGCCACTGTTGGCCCGCTATTCCACCCCGCGTACTTGCAGTGGGTCGCTGCAGCAAAGTACACGGTCCTCCGCACCAGCGGCGACAGCTTCACCCAGCATTGGCGGTAAGCTGTGTCAGCTTTGGCGGACTAGTTCAAGGAGTGGCTACAAGAGGACGCCACTCTCAGGTCAACACTTCATTGGTCGACGGCAAGGTGACGCAGGCGCAGCCAACACGGGACGTCACAGGAGACGTCACACGCAGTTTAGAACGCGGCCACTAGATGGCGCCACTTGCAGGTTGAAAAACAGTGTTTGTGTCAAGTGCAGTTTTGTGAGTACATTTTAATTTATTTATCTTGTCTACAAATTAGACAAACAGGTCGAGTCAAACGAATTTGAACTCTATTCTTGTGAAGAAGATTAGACTTTTACTTTTAATTACTTCGGAATTTTGGACTTGTAAAATTTTAAACATAGAAACATAGACCATCCTCTATTTTGTGTGCATGTTAGAATTAGGACTTAGAATATTTTATAGAAAACGGGGGAACGGGGAACCTATACCCGATTTCCACCAGATCTTGTGTGTTTCCAAAACACTTGTAAAATTTTAAGTAGTTTTGAGACTTGTATTATTTATTTTAATAGTTCAAAGTTAAAAAATTTAGTCAGCTGTTATTAAATTATAAGGTTAAGTTTGCAATTTACACTTACATATTTTATCTCTTTTGAGAAAGTTGTTATTTATTTGTATACTTACATTAATTTACCAATTTATACACTTGTTTTGTTTACCAAAAATTGTCTTAGTTAAAATCAATTTATTGAAGCTTTCTATCTAATTATTAAGTACACAGTACATCAATTATAAATATGGAAGGATTAATTAACGTCTTAAAAGATCAACAGAATGTTATCACAAAGGGATTAACAAATTTTAAGAAATGTGGTAAAGATAGATTAACGCTAGAATATATTGAAACAAGGCAAGAACTATTAGAAAGGGATTGGGCATTGTTTAAAGAAAATAACACTAAATTATATGAACGTTATAAGGCAGAAGACATAGTACAGAAAGTCGTTGATATCTACGATTCGACAGAGGACACTTATGTTATTTATAAAAGTTTAATGAAAACAGCTCTTAATAAAATTCGACCAGTTAAGGAGTTTGTAAATCAAACAGATAGTACAGCAACAAAACAAAATAAAACAAATAGTTCTTTTGTTAAGTTGCCCAAAATATCCATTCCTACATTCTCAGGAAAGTACGATGAGTGGACAACTTTCCATGATCTTTTTACATCATTAGTCCATAATAATGATAGTTTGGATAATGTGCAAAGGCTCCATTATTTAAAAGGTCACCTTTCTGGCGAAGCAGAACAATTAATACGCCAAACTCCTATAAGTGATGCCAATTATATTCAGTGCTGGACTCAGTTAGAGAAGCGTTATAACAATAAAAAATATTTAAATAATTGTATTCTTAGGAGGTTGTTTGGTCAAAAACGTATGCAGGTGGAATCAGCGACAGCTTTAAAAGAGTTGCTTGATACCACGTGTGATTGTCTTAATGCGTTGAGTAATTTGGGAATAAACGTGACTACATGGGATTCTATAATCATACACATTGCTGCCTTTAAATTAGATAACGAAACGCGTAAGCAATGGGAGCTTAGTACTTGCAACGATGACTCCAATAATGACTTACCAACTTTTAATCAATTTAAAACTTTTATGCAAAATCGGTTTCGTGCTTTAGAATGTTTAGAGCCTAAAAGGGCACCAGTTCATCAGGGCAACAACAATAATAAAAGTTCATTTGCTCATACTCCAAAGGCGATGGTGGCAACGAGTTCAAAAATAAAGTGTGAGTTCTGCTCAGAAGAACACAAACTTTGTTTCTGCAAGAAATTCACAAAGCAGACAGTTGAAACCAGACGTGATTTTGTAGCAAAAAATAAAATTTGCTTCAACTGTTTAGGCGCCAATCACATTGTTTCTGAATGTAGAAAACCTACTACCTGTAAGGTTTGTCAAAAGCGCCATCATTCACTGTTGCATTTAGGTCAGGAGTCGGACAAAAGAGAGCAACCTTCGACATCATCTGCGGCTATCGACAGTGTTAGTACACCTAATACTGGTCCGATGGTTTCGTGCTTGTCGACAGGTAACATTCCCAAACCCAGACAGGTTTTATTAGCCACAGCGCTAATAAAAGCCGAGTCACGCTCTGGTGAATTTCAGACTGTCCGAGCCTTGCTCGATCAGGGTTCGCAGGCATGTTTCGTAACAGAGGCCGTAGTTCAGCTACTCAACCTGAAAAAAAGTCCTATTAGAGGAACTATTTCAGGCATTGGTGGTAATAGTTCAACCATGGCAACGTACATGGTAAACATTAAAATCCAATCTCGAGTGGATTCAAATTTTAATCTTAAAATTAACGCTTACGTACTAAGTAAAATTACATCATATTTACCTGAGTGTAGAGTTGACACTAACTTAAATTGGCTAAGCGTCAACCCGCTGCAGCTTGCAGATCCAAAGTTCGACACTCCCAATAAAATAGATTTATTACTGGGCGCTGATGCCTACAGTTGCATCATTAAGTCAGGTATAGTTAAGAGTCCGTCGGGCACTCTTTTTGCTCAGAGCACCACCTTAGGGTGGGTTCTGTCTGGAGTAGTTAGTAAGGACACATCTAAGAGTTCACCTAAAGTTAATGTGTTGCATGCACAAGTTAATGACGATGACATGCTTAGGAAATTTTGGGAGATTGAAGAGCAAAATAGTTCAAAGAAAATACTTACACCTGAAGAAAAGAAATGTGAAGAGCTTTACACTAAAACTACAGTAAGGGATAACAGTGGACGGTACATAGTGAGACTTCCTTTCTGCGATGAAAATCCTTCTTGTAAGGGTGGAGACTCTCGTTCTATTGCTGAAAAAAGATTTAGGTCATTAGAAAAAAGGCTGGAAAGAAACACAGATTTAAAGCAAAAGTACAAACAAGTAATAGAAGAATATTTACAACTAGGACACATGAGATTAATAGAGAGGAATGATAAGAACAAGGAAGTGGCGGTGTATTTACCTCACCACGCTGTAATCCGGGAGGACAAACTTACCTCGAAAGTACGTGTGGTCTTTAACGCCTCCGAGAAGAACAACAATGGAGTCTCACTCAATGACACGTTGATGGTGGGACCTACATTGCAGTCTGATTTACGACACATAGTGTTAAGATGGAGACTTCATCCTATAGCACTGGTAGCGGACATCGTCAAGATGTACCGCCAGGTCAGGATTTCGGAAGACGACGCAATGTTTCAGCGCATATTATGGCGAGACAGTCCTGAAACCGAAATCAATGACTACGAGCTTGTAACGGTTACTTTTGGTACGGCATCAGCACCATACCAAGCAGTTAGAACCCTACATCAAGTCGCCTAAGATGAAGGTCAAAATTTCGATCTTGCTGCTGATATGGTTTTAAACTGCTTCTATATGGATGACTTGATGACCGGTTGTAATAGCGTGGAAGCAGGTCTGGAAATCTACAGGCAAATGACTGCATTATTAGTAAAGGGTGGATTCACACTTCAAAAATGGAACAGTAATCACCAAGAAATAGTAGACAGGATACAGGAGATGGAAGGTAAAACATTAAAAGAACAAATAGATCAAATTAGGACAAAGGACAAAATGAAAAAGGACAACATGGAAAAGGACAACGAGAACAAGGACAACACAAATAAGCACAAAATAATACAGGACGTAAATCAAACAATAGAGTACAAAAAAACAAACAAAATAGAACACAAAGAGAAGGAAGTAGAAATAAAATTAGACAGTACCATTAAAATTCTAGGACTTACCTGGAACCGCAACGCAGACACATTCCAGTACACGGTGACTCTCCATTCGCCAAGCACCGCACCTGTAACTAAAAGATGCATAATTTCTGTGATAGCACGACTTTTTGATCCGTTAGGCTGGTTAGCCCCCAGTGTTGTGGTAGCGAAAGTGTTTATCCAGAAATTGTGGCTTGCAGGTGTTGGTTGGGATGAAGAGCTAACCGACAACAACTTAATTCATGAATGGAGATCATATCGTGAGGAATTGTTACTACTCACCAAGGTTCGGATTCCTCGTTGGCTTGGCACCAAGTCGAACGACTATCTGGAACTCCACGGTTTTAGTGACGCCTCCAAAACAGCTTACTCAGCTGCGATTTACTTGCGGATTGTACAGGCAGATGGTAATGTTCAAGTGTCGCTGTTGGTTGCTAAGACCAGGGTTGCACCAGTAAAGCAGATAAGTATTCCTCGGTTAGAGCTCTGCGGAGCAGTCTTGCTGTCTCAGTTGCTGTCTCAAACAGCTGAAGTCTTGAGTATCTCTCAAGACAAGGTCAAAGCGTGGACGGATTCCACTGTGGTGTTGGCCTGGATAAATAGCCACCCAAGTAAATGGAAGACGTTTGTGGCTAATAGAACGTCTGAAATATTGACCTCGATGAAAGCGTCGCAATGGTTTCACGTTCCCACTAAAAATAATCCAGCAGACTGCGCCTCTAGAGGGATATTTCCCAGTTCACTGCTAGAACACGATTTATGGTTTTCTGGACCATCATTTCTAAAATTACAAAACGTAATTTACAATAGGTCAAATAATTATTTTAGTACGGATTTAGAAGAGTCAGTTAAGGCACATGTAACGGCCATTCCAAACTGTTCATTCTTCGATCAATTTTCTTATTTACGAAGATTGGTTAGGATTGTTGCATACTGCCGAAGATTTATAAAAGAGAACAAAATATACAGGAAGAGATATTTACACAAAATAGAATTAGACGCTGCACTCGAATGTTGTGTTAAGAAAACACAGGAAGAACTATTTACAACAGAATATAAAGAACTAAAGGACAAAGGTTACTTACAGTCAAAAACAAGTCCATTAAAGTCACTCTGCCCCTACCTCGATGATAAGGACATTATGAGAGTTAGAGGTAGACTGGAGAAATCAGAGCTAAGCGAACAAATGAAGCATCCGATAGTCTTGCCTCACTCCAGTCATCTAACTCGGCTAATCGTAGCTGACGCACACCATAGAACACTTCATGGGGGTCCTCAGATCATGATTAGTTATTTGAGGACAGCATACTGGATCATTGGGGTTAGAAATGTGGTCAAACATCATGTCAACAAGTGTGTGACATGTGCCAGGCAAAGAGCTAGAACTAAAAACCAATTCATGGGTTCACTACCAGCTGTTCGGTGCACTCCAGCTCGACCATTTTTGCATAGCGGGGTTGACTATGCTGGTCCAATAAATGTGAGGACAACTAAAGGTCGTGGACACCGTGCATACAAAGGCTATATATGCCTGTTTGTATGCATGGTGACTCGGGCACTGCATTTAGAAGCAGTGAGTGACATGAGCACTCAAACCTTTTTAGCTGCGTTTCGACGTTTTGTTTCGAGACGAGGTCATTGTGCCAAATTGTGGAGTGACAATGGCACCACGTTTGTAGGTGCATCCAGGGAGTTGCAGCAGTTGACATCTATCCAATCGTCACTAGCCGAACACCTCGAAGCAAATGGTACAGAGTGGCACTTCATTCCTCCTCACGTCCCAACTTTGGCGGATTTTGGGAGGCCGGAGTGAAGTCCACAAAGTTCCATTTGAGACGAGTGATCGGTGAAGCGACTCTCACATTTGAAGAACTTTCGACACTCCTCAGTCAGATTGAAGCGTGTTTAAACTCGCGACCTATGTGCACAATTAATAGTGATGATCCTGGTGAACCGTTGCCATTGACACCTGGACATTTTCTTGTTGGAGAGCCTTTAGTTAATGTACCAGATCACAAGTACGAAAATTCAAATATAAATTATTTATCGCGCTGGCAATTCATTCAACGAATGCTTCAGTCGTTTTGGAGACGTTGGTCTCACGAATATCTCGTGACTTTGACGAGACGTTACAAATGGTCTTCCCAAGTTGCAGAGCCAAAAATTGGAGACATTGTGCTAGTCAAAGAAGACGACTTGCCGCCAAGTCGTTGGTTGATGGGTAGGATACTACAAAAACATCCTGGGGATGACAACATCACCCGTGTCGTCACGTTACGCACCAAATCATCAACGATTAAAAGACCAACTTCTAAAATATGTATTTTACCCGTAGTTGATTAAGTTTTATTGTTTTTACAGTTTACACACTTAATTTTACCTTGATTTTACAACCATTTTACACTTAGATATATCTTGTTAGAATCAATTTATACAAACGTTTTTACGTTTTTAATTTTAGATTATATTTTATGTAAGAGATCAACTAGTACGCATATTTTATGCTTTTTACATTGTTTACAGTAAGTCTTTTTTTACAACCTAGAATGTTTAGGTTTAAGTTATTGTAACATTGTTGTTAATTTAATAATATTGTTGTTAGTCATTACGAATGAAGTGTTATATGTTATAAGAACAGAAAGCAATATTTAGAGTTCAGATAAAATTATTTTGTCAAATAGTTCAAATGTTTAGTTCAACTTGTTTTAGCAATGTGCTATTTTAGTTCACTTTAGAAGGACATTCCGTCAGGAAGGTCCTTGGTGGGCGGTATGTTCACGACTTATTTATTGGTAATTAGTTCCGGCGCGCTCGATAGATGGCGTTGGCGTCGATTTAGAAGTCACTATGGTTACGTTACCGCAAATAGTATATAAGCAAGGAGTTTTTTTTTAATAAACGTGAGCTATCAAGTCAGATCAGTACACAGTGGTTTTATTTACGATTTCGCTAGTGTACGTTCAGTACCTCTACCATGAGTTTACACCGTCAAAACTCGCTAGCGTCTCCGTAAATTATTTGTATGAAATATTGTACAGCGCCCCTAGCGGTCACAGATAGAATTAAAATTCGTACCATGAGCACTATAGATTTCGATAGGTTAAAAACCTAACGTAATCTATTCGATAGTCACTAACGTTTTACAGCTGTCACCATACAAAACGGTACCATGAGTCACTAATTTCACTGACGCTAACGAATAATACGCTTACGATAGTAGTTACGTAGCTCACTAGCATTTTGACGTGTGAAACTTAAGTTTACATTAAAATCATATACGTTTTTGAGTCTAAAACAAGTAATACCAGTCAAAATAATGCCTGCAGGAGCTTATTTAGCATGGAATATGTTAGTGACCGCTGAATTTGAAGACCAACGACGTGAACAGCGGGAATTTCAAGCAAAAATGAGTAGTATTCATGTTGGACACCGAATGGAAAATATAAGTGAAATAAAGTTTATTAAACTTTGCTCTCTAAAGAATCATTTGAATACTTTTTATCCCGGTAGTAAGATCCCATGGGACAATCATCAAACTTAGTTAAACGTAGGTATAATAATTTTTAATCCATACAATACATTGAATAGAAAGTTAAAACATAGGTACCTTTCCACATGAACTCCACCAACAATTGAAACTGTGAGACACTGTGACACGGTGTTCCTCATTGTATTAAATAATCTTTAAACTTATAAACAACACCGCGCAGCTCAGCGACTCAAGTACACAACACACAACGTAAACAAACGGTCGGTTTATTTGTGACATTGACTGTCGTCTAATTTTTAGCATAGCGATAACAGACATTTTGAGCTTTTAAGAGACGTTCTCTCTTCTTATTCGTGGGAAAGAAAGAAACAAAACATAAGTAATGAAGCATAGACGAAAGTATTCTAAAGATTAGAGTGAAGTTAGCTAGACGACACGATCTATCGAGCTTACCTTAGCGCCTGCGTAAGACTACGTAAATCTCATGGTGCAAGCATTATCGAAATCTATTCGATCCACGTTAGCACGCTAGCGGTTTCAACGCTAGCGAGTAATTTTTAGATGGCAACTCATGGTAGAGGTACAGCGCCCCTAGCGGTCACAGATAGAATTAAAATTCGTACCATGAGCACTATAGATTTCGATAGGTTAAAAACCTAACGTAATCTATTCGATAGTCACTAACGTTTTACAGCTGTCACCATACAAAACGGTACCATGAGTCACTAATTTCACTGACGCTATCGAATAATACGCTTACGATAGTAGTTACGTAGCTCACTAGCATTTTGACGTGTGAAACCTAAGTTTACATTAAAATCATATACGTTTTTGAGTATAAAACAAGTAATACCAGTCAAAATAATGCCTGCAGGAGCTTATTTAGCATGGAATATGTTAGTGACCGCTGAATTTGAAGACCAACGACGTGAACAGCGGGAATTTCAAGCAAAAATGAGTAGTATTCATGTTGGACACCGAATGGAAAATATAAGTGAAATAAAGTTTATTAAACTTTGCTCTGTAAAGAATCATTTGAATACTTTTTATCCCGGTAGTAAGATCCCCTGGGACAATCATCAAACTTAGTTAAACGTAGGTATAATAATTTTTAATCCATACAATACATTGAATAGAAAGTTAAAACATAGGTACCTTTCCACATGAACTCCACCAACAATTGAAACTGTGAGACACTGTGACACTGTGTTCCTCATTGTATTAAATAATCTTTAAACTTATAAACAACACCGCGCAGCTCAGCGACTCAAGTACACAACACACAACTTATACAAACGGTCGGTTTATTTGTGACATTGACTGTCGTCTAATTTTTAGCATAGCGATGACAGACATTTTGAGCTTTTAAGAGACGTTCTCTCTTCTTATTCGTGGGAAAGAAAGAAACAAAACATAAGTAATGAAGCATAGACGAAAGTATTCTAAAGATTAGAGTGAAGTTAGCTAGACGACACGATCTATCGAGCTTACCTTAGCGCCTGCGTAAGACTACGTAAATCTCATGGTGCAAGCATTATCGAAATCTATTCGATCCACGTTAGCACGCTAGCGGTTTCAACGCTAGCGAGTAATTTTTAGATGGCAACTCATGGTAGAGGTACAGGTCAACCTCTCCTAAATACTATCAAGTATTTAACAAAATTGAACAAAGCATCAAGAATCTCATTTTTAAATTTTATTTAACTTGCAAGTTTGAGGTTCAAGACTGCTTATTAATGGTCCAATAAAAAATGCGGGCACGTTATCAGCATCTGATGTCAAATAATTGTTTCGCTTTCTGTCTTTCTTTCATCTACATAATATACATAGGTACCTATTTTAATTTTTGCACGTTCATTTATTATTAATTAATTTATTTATAAATTGTTAATTAAAACGCCACAGGTCCGATTATATTAAATATCAAAGAATTGTAAAAACAAAAATTAAAACCATAAATATGTAGTCCTGTGTGAATGGGACTAGTACGTGTTTACTTTTTGACTTAGACTTTAGCCACTTATAATTATTTAGCCACAATCCTTTCACATACATAAAAAAATCACTCTCTCACAATCATTTCAGTTATTCCACTAACCATTATTTTTATTGTTTTCGCTTGCAAAAATGGGAATCGGCGGTGGTTATATTTACGTAAGAGAAATTGAATTGCCCAAAGCTACTCTGTCAAAATATCTAAATTGCCTACGGCCCGAGTTGCGATTGATTTGTATCTGGGTAAAGTCGTGCAAATAAAGCGGGGAGTATGAACGTGTCCCACCGTACCAATTTGTTTTACGCCCCAACGATAGAAGCGGGGTTTAGTGCGAAGCGATTATCTACAGTAGACTTATGATAAAATGATTTATTTTTTTTAGCAATAATATACGCATACTTGTTAGTGGAATACGAAAATGGATTTTTTAAATAGTAAGTAAAATAATTATAAGAATCTTGTTGGTTGTTTATTTTGTCTCAGTGATCAAAATTGTGTACACACGGGGCTACAGATCAAGCTGTACATTTCCAGTTTGCACTGACCTCGCATTGTACCGAAATCCTGTACGCTTCCAGTTTACACTAACCTCGCATTGTACCGAAATCCTATCATGCGAGATCAGCCTATACTGGAAATGTATAGCTTGATGTGCAGCCGCGTGTACCAACTTTATTTTGTTCTACACGTGCAAATATGTTATTATTATTCCACGTTATTAATATGTTAAGTTCTATCCACCACGGCGGGAGAATGTAAGAAAGGCGACTAACAAAAGTATGGTGGTGGTATAATGGTATAGTGGTGGTGGCCCAAACTTACGAACCCAGGCAGGCGCATTACTTTGTGTAATTTATTACATCACCTGCTCTCAAAAATGGTGAAGAAGAAGGAAAACATCGTGAAGAAACCGGCATGTCCTAGAATCAAAAATTCGAAGACCAGTGACATCTACCAATTCGCACTGGGCCCGCGCGGTAGATTATGGCCCATACGCAAAACACGCGCTTTGACGTGGTGTTGCGGATACCAGCCCAGTATCTTTATCTTTTTTTAACAAAAGGTATTTACAAGACAGATGTAAGTGAAACCGTTGAAAGGGGGCGCCCTAGAAGGAAATGCACTGACTTTAGTGGTGAAGTTCTGTTAATAGGTCAGGTGCGTGGTACTTACAACCAACCTGGGCCTCGAGTCTGCTATTGCAATCGTGTCTCAATGACCGGTCATAGATCGAATATTTGACAACTTTGACAGTTTTTGTATGGGAAATGTGTCATAAGTTTGACGTTATACGTCAAAAATCGAACATTGACCAGTCATTGAGACACGATTGCAATAGCAGACTCGAGCCCCAGTGTGCATGTGAAACCACATATAACTGTTAACGAAGCAAAAGAAGTTTATGTAGACATCATAGCAGGTAACGTTCAGTTGTTTTTTCCTTTCATGAAATAATATAAAAGGCCTGAGTATGTATGTTTTGTTCCTAACCTTGGCATTAAATACTTAATTGTCACATTCTTTTTCCGCGCGTGTAAAGTTAATTTTATATTTAATTTAAGGCCACACACGGTAATTTATATGACCTTATCGCGTATATATTTATGAGCTCAATATTTTAATCTGAATATGTGATATGATCTCGTAATTTTAAATTGCGTGTTTGGTTCATGTGATTCGTAAATTGGTTGATATATCCCTACTTTGGGTAGATAAAGTCAGAATTTAAAATATTAGTAAGATTACACCTAACAGAATATCAGCAAAGCTGGAGTACAGAGGCCAGCACCCCAATGTGTCAAATTTATTTGATAGTTTTTCAACTTTATGACAGATAGAATAAGGGTTCATGTTCAACTGGCAAAATTTTACAGTTTGTTCCCTTGTAAATAGGGACGATTGCCAGTTGTAATTGATTATTTAATTGTTGTTGACTATTATTAACCATGAGAAAAAAAATATTTATATGTTACTGGATCAGGTTGGTTCTAAAAAGTAAATAAGCCACATAGCTTATTTAAAATCTCATTGGTTAGACAAAAATCATTATTTGATACAGTGGAATACAGGGATAAAAAGTAGCCTATGTAAAGCAAAATTAGGATAAGCCAACGAAAGGAAAGGAAAAACTTTTAACGCTCGGGGGTTTAGCGTTATGGGCTGAACTCATAATGTCTGGATGTACGACAATATTCATTCCATCCTGTCAGTAAATAACAGCATTTTTTTAAAAATATGTCGTGGAAAACGATATTCTTGAATAATAAGTTGTGAAGTTGATTAACTTAGTACAGAGTCTATGGTGACCAGCGTGACGTTACTTGTCATTTGAAAATGGCGCGAATGTGTTTTCGGTAATGTCACGTGGACAGAGTCGTGCTGGTGCGTGGGAGCTGGGCAGAGCTCAGTTTGATTTGAGACACCGACCAAGACACACATCCAGCACGAAACTGTCAGTTACCTAGACTTGAGTTGTTTTGTGATTAAGATTGTTAAGTGAGGTTATTACTGCAATGAACATTGCTATTCTACGTTATGAACTCTGTACCACAAAACCCCCATCGGTGTCAGCTCATCGCTCAGCCATCGCTGACGCCGACATCAGAAGTGGCATAAAGAACTTGCTTCCAACTTTACTGGCGAGCTTCACCGAGATGTGATGAGATCTTCGTCGTGACGCACCAGAAGAACAAGATGCAGTGATCGAAGTCTGCTTGCTACATCGGGCTCCATCAAGAAAGTATGCGAGGTGCAAGATGCGAGGCTCCTGCAGCGCGGGTTGGCAGCGCGGCGGCGCGCGGGCGGCAGCGCGGCGGTGCAGCGTGGCGCAACTACAGATGTGCAGTTGTGCACGAAATAACTGGTATTTTCTGGTAGTAACAACAATCCGGTGAGTCGTGTAATTTTTGTTTTGATTTCGGTAGGTACCGGATGTTGTCTAGCTAAGTTGTACTATAGTCGCAATTTTAGAGGTCAATGCGAACGTTTGTGTAAAGGGCATACCTAGGTAGTACCTAGTAGTACCTATAAACATAGACCTAGTACCGAACGAATTATTTACGAAGTTTTATATAGTGGCAATAGTTTATTTTACATGTGGGTAGCGCGTACAATAAGATAATTAATCATTTCAAATAGGTGTGACTGTGTGATGGTAATGATCGTTCGAGAAATATTTTAAGGAGGGTATCGCAATCAACAAAATGTTTGTTGGTTATTTCGAAACAAAAATGTGTGGTGGATTATGGGTGTTAACCCAATCAGTTCTTTGTTTTAAAAGTGTCGATACCGCGGGTATGTACAGAGATCCTATGATTACTTTACGTTATGAATATTGCCATAATTTTTATTAGGTAATGGTTTATCGTGCAGGGGTTGAGTACCCCTTGTGAATTGAGAATTAGACTTCAAACTCAAACCTTATCGTCTATAGGCAAGCTTAAAAACTCAGCCTAGACAAAAGGCAATAAATAGTGTCAAAGGTCAAAGGTCCAGGAACTTTTGGATGCTTACGGCATGCGTCCGTGTCAGTCCCCTATTAAGAAAGCTATTCTTTTAACAAAGCATCTAATAGATAGGCTACTTGAAGTTAAATTAGCAAAGGGCTATTTTAATGCGTTAAATTGACAATAATGCGATCGAGATATTGTTTAGCGTTTTGCCTGGGGTCTGTTTACGTAGCCATATTTTGTTACGTTGTTATACAACAGCGATCGAAGTTGTGACATTTAAAACTCAGTAAGTAAATAGACCGAACCGAACCGAGAAAAAGGCTTCAAAACCTGAACCTTAACCTTTGACGTCAACCTTACAGACTAAGTCGGACGAAAGGAAAGTAGTGTGATAGGTACTCAGTTCAAAAAAACTATTGTGAGGTACTGTTATTTGCCCTAGTTAAGCCCTGTTTCTAAAACCTGCTACTTTAGCAAGGGTTGAAAGGCTGCTGGGTGTATAATAAACGCCGACTAAAGCCGGATTTTCATTGAACATTTCGAAGTGTTCATTTGTGAAGCGTTATGTAAAGTTTCTAGGCTATGATATCATAGCAAAGGTGAGCTGAAGCTTAGTTAAACTGCCTTTCTTGATAACATTCACCATGTTAGGCGGTTCATAGGTTTTTCGTATAGGTTTTCGTTTTTTTAATTTACCCTCACTGTTTTTATTGATGACTAGTAAACAATTTGGTCCATATAATTGGAAATTGGGACACTGACAGATAAGATAACAAATAATTTCAATTTTACCGACTATACCTGGTTGATTATTTTCTTATTATGAACTCTCAATTTAAATGAGATTGAAATTCAAACTGATGCAAGTGCGGCGCTATTCCCTTTATTTTGTAAATCGTATGGAAACCTTGTTGATATCACCACGGTATCAGAAAGCTGGTTGTTAGCCTAAATTTAATTTGAGCAAAGCTTAAAATCGTTTTGACCACAATATTAGGACCAGGTTTTTAAATTACCTTAATGATTGTGTTTTAATTAAAAATGAGGACAGAAGTCAAACTAACTTAGATTCAAGTATGAATGCCCCGATCACCAAGTTCCTTGTGAATTGAATGACATAGTTAATGACAGTGGTAGTGAAACCACATCTGGTTAAGAATAGCTTGTATACTCGTACTCGAAGCTTCGGACCGCACCTCATGAGCAACATGTGGCGATGGGTCTATAAGGAATCGTTGGTGCGATTTCTGTCTGTGTTGGTGCACAAAGCGCTTCATGTGTTGTAGCACATATTGCGTTAGATTTTTGAGAGTCGTTGGTGCGATTCTCTTCGTGTTGGTGCACAGATTTTAATGAGTTTCATGAGTTGAGTATTCATTGCTTATAAATGATGATAAAGAGTAACAGACCTGTTAGAATTACTGTGTTGTAACTTATTGGTCGGACCTTTACTAATTACTAGTGCGCAGTGCGCTGTGAACCTAAGATAAACAAGGTATAGTGTAGTTATTAGCGGAGTTCAATACTGTGCTTAGACATGTGAAGTACCAATAGGTTATTATCTTGTTTATTAATGACAGAAATTCATTTGAATAAACTTAAACTGATGTTTTACCGACTAGACGACTGTCCAAGATAGTCGTGAGCGTCTATTAACTGAATTCGTCTATTAAACGCGATTAATGGGTGGTTTACCATTCACTCTGGTAACTTACAAAAGTTCCAACTCGTACTCGTGTTGTTTATCGCTGTCCTTACCAACTCTATCTTCGCGAAGTAGAGATAGTATCGTACGACTATCCGACAGCGTAGTTCCCGCTTTTCTAACCTGTTTCCTCTTCTCGAAAAGCGTGATGGTTTCGTGTGTATGTCCGTAGATGATTGACAGTCAAATTTAGATAGTAGGTACTTTGGGTAAATTCCCACTACCGTGTAAAGAGATCAAACTTCTTAGGTCAATGGTAATGAAAAACGTTTCTCTAAGTTCCGTTTTGATAGTACCTACTAAAATGAAACTTAAGTGTTAGTAACTTGGTTTACATTAAAAATGAAAAGCCTAGCTTAACTAAGCTTGACCCGAAGTGAAGGTTCTTTTAAACGCTTGCGGGCGACCAGTATGTTGTAAAGTCAAGTCGTAAGATGCCAACCTGTGAAGTTCAAACGAGTTAGAAGAAGAAAACAATGTTTCTGAGGGCAAAAGAACCTCAACAGACCTATGATACGCTTGTTGGCTTTCCGGTAAATCCGCATCCATAAGATGCAATCGCAACTGCATACGTTGTCGTTCAGGGCGTGATGAGCGGCTTGTGGTCTAGCGGGGACCTGGGCCTTGAAAGAGACTATTTTGTACGGTCATGTAATGACTTGAGGGTCGCGGACTCTGAGGTGATAACGATATGGGTGGCAGTACCGAATTGTCAATAGCTGTGGCAGGGCCATGAGTAGTGTGTTTATTTTTTGAAATTTGATAATTATGAACTTTCCGTGTTTAAGTTCTAAAAATGGCTTAGTTAAAGTTCGTTTAGTTATTGTGAGTACTGAGTAGTCATTACTAGGTAATGATTATCTGTAAAGTTTTGGAATACATTTCATCTTACTTAACGTATACTCTATGGATTAAGTGTGAGGGTTTGGTGACCGATCCAGTTGCGCCGGAGCATGTAAGAGGTGCGCGTGGTCTGCTTTTTATGCGCAGGATATCCTTTCCGAGGGGTAGCACTTACGCGGCTGAGATGGTTAGCTTCTGGGGTTGGATCACAAGCCGATGGCCTGTGTGGCAATGACTAGCCTGAGTGGCAATGACTAGCCTGTGTGGCAATGACTAGCCTGTGTGGCAATGACTAGCCTGCGTGGCAATGACTAGCCTTTGTGGCATTGACAAGCCTGCGTGGCGATGACTAGCCTGTGTGGCAATGACTAGCCTGTGTGGCAGTGACGCGCCTGTGTGGCAGTGACGAGCCTGTGTGGCAGTGACGAGCCTGTGTGGCAGTGACAGCCTGTGTGGCAGTGACAAGCCTGTGTGGCAACGACGAGCCTGTGTGGCAACGACGAGCCTGTGTGGCAACGACGAGCCTGTGTGGCAACGACGAGCCTGTGTGGCAACTGTGAGCCTGTGTGGCACCCGTGAGCCTGTGTGGCACTTGTGAGCCTGTGTAGCACCCGTGAGCCTGCGTGGCACCAGTAAGCCTGCGTGGCACCTGTGAGTACCTATGTGTGGCACTCGTGAGCCTGTGTGGTACCTGTTAGCTTTAGCCTGTGTGGTATGTGAAAGTCTATGTAATACCTACTATGTCGTGCATTTGCATAGCACTATCTTAGTACACTTTCAGTTCTAGTAATGTTATCGGTCTTAGTGACGATTCATTCTGCCTGGATTTGTTTCGATTAGAGGTGTCAAGGTTTGACATACACCCTTGGAAATTTAGTTGTGGTCAGAATGACCGAGTTTTGAAGTATGTGAAAAATGCGTGCGTGCGTGTGTTTTGAAGTATGTGACCAATACGAGCGTGCGTGCGTATACGTGTTCTGTGTGTGTGTGTGTGTTTATTTTTAGTAGACACGAGGACGTGTGATGGTCATGATGGCCGTGTCGTGGAAAACGATATTCTTGAATAATAAGTTGTGAAGTTGATTAACTTAGTACAGAGTCTATGGTGACCAGCGTGACGTTACTTGTCATTTGAAAATGGCGCGAATGTGTTTTCGGTAATGTCACGTGGACAGAGTCGTGCTGGTGCGTGGGAGCTGGGCAGAGCTCAGTTTGATTTGAGACACCGACCAAGACACACATCCAGCACGAAACTGTCAGTTACCTAGACTTGAGTTGTTTTGTGATTAAGATTGTTAAGTGAGGTTATTACTGCAATGAACATTGCTATTCTACGTTATGAACTCTGTACCACAAAACCCCCATCGGTGTCAGCTCATCGCTCAGCCATCGCTGACGCCGACAAATATATAATTGCATTTTAATGTAAAGTCTACACAGTTCACTGAACTGTATTATTTCAGTCTGATTTATTGATTGTTGCTACTTTTGATCAAAGGACAAACGAAGTCATCCGCAAAATTACTGCGATCCAGCGTTGGCGTTGCTCTCTGTAATTGTTATCTTTTCTGCTTTTTTTTCAAGGTTACTTAAATTCACGTTGGATCAATGGAATAGTGACATAATTTACTAGGAAGCCGTGATACTCAATTTTTATCATTTTTATTAATGAGAACATCTTTTAAGTTTGAATGTGAAGGGTTACAAGAGTAGAAAGAAACGATGGATGGTTTGGGTTGAAAGAAGGTGTTGCGGAAGAGTCGTCCGGTCCCGCAACACCCAGTGCAGGTGTGAAACGGAACACTGGAGTGGTTTTCAGTTAGTAAATGCGAGTAAAAAATCGAGGCTTTTCCACCCCTATATAAAAAAAAAGGCACACACAGGAGGTGACGTTGAGATGACCATAAATAGAGATGTATGAAGGAAATAGACATGCTGCTCTAAACCCAATATGACATCTGAATATGATATCTGGATGAGTAATCGCCAATTGTGAGGATGTCCAATCAATACAACTCTTTATCATGTTCCTCCGACGACATTGACGTTTTCTCCAACACCTTAGATAAATTTAAGTTGCTGTTACATTCAAAACTTAACGTTGAGTATATGTTGACCTACCTGGCTTACTATTCACCTCTATAACTTTTCAATTCAATTTACTTTGTTCTTTTTACATGTATAGCTTACTACGAATAGTTTATTTTACTTTACTGCCTAATTTTAGTTAATAATTGTTTGTTTGATATTTTAACGCAAGTTGAGGTCTTCTTTAATTGAAGATGCACAAAGAATTGTACCTATTTATACTTTGTTTAATTTTAGCGTGTAAGATGTAATCTTATTCAAATAAATACAAATACAAATGACAAAAAGAGGACAGGCTCCTTGTTTAAACATGATTTTAATTAAACTATGTAATTTAGATTTTACAACAAGATCAGTAGTTAAGTAAGTACTACAAAGTTGACTACCTCGACCTCCAATCAGGACCAAAACTCTTCCCTTTCAAATGAAAATAAATGAGATGACATAAAATTGAGCCACGAGGTCGCATTGATTCACTGCCATCCATTGTACCAAGATTGAAAGAGATAGCCACTCATCAGATCTGTACAGCCCAAAGTCATTGAAACGAATACCTATAGGACCTCATTCCTAAATCCTGGGTATTTGAAACGTCTGTGGATTATTAGAATCTATGTGGATAAATTGGCATGAAAAAGGGATTTCGGTAATTTGAAAAGATTGGCCGTTATTTTGGTATGTAGGTTGCTCGCTTTTGGTCGTAATCTTTGAGTAGATAAAAGTGTCTTGTGCAAAAAACAAAAATGATTTATGAAATACAAAATTCGATACAAGTATTTTGTGGCAGCCAAATATAATACGGCTTTTTATGACTTTAAAACCCGCTTATTTCATTATATTTTTCCCCAACCATTTTGAGCTTGGTTTTCAGTTAACAGTATGCAGCTAAGTATAAGTTTTTTTTTAAATGAAGCTACTGCTAGTCTGATCTCCACAACCTATTGACTTACACTATACTACTTGAACAAAATGTTTGTTGGACTTATCGACAATGTGTGCCAACAAGATACGAATAACATCTGCTCTGCTAGGTACCTATTTAAAGTGACATTTATTAAGGAACTAGCAGACGTCCCGCGGTTTCACCCGCGTAGTTCCCGGTCCCGTGGGAACACAGGGGAAAAAAAAGTAGCCTTTGTGACCCGGGGATAGTGTAGCTTCACAACGGTAAAAGAATTTTTCAAATCGCTCCAGTAGTTTCGGAGCCTATTCAATGCAAACAAACAATCAAACATTTCCTCTTTATATATTAGTATAGATAAAGAAAGAAAAGTCAGTAAAATAATGTCAAAAACACATAAAAATGTCTCTCTCTTCTATTTTGTAACACGAGCCTAGCGTTTTCTTACAAGCTCAAAGGACCGGCAAATTGAGGTTTCTTTTTATCTAAAAATACGTATCAGAGCAACAAATAGCATTATTATGCGAGCCTGATATTATTTATACAGAACCTTACTACGGCTCCCAGTCTATGTGACACAGATTTCTATCTAAATATCAAGGACTAGGTCACGGTTACTTGAAGCCTATTTAGTAAAATCTATTTTTCTTCGGCAAAAAGTTTTGGTCTACCTCGTAGGCGTATAATTTAAATTTTGATTTATTTTTGCTTTATTTTAATAAGCCAAGGTTCTACTAACCATAACCGGTAGGCGTAGCTCTTTTACCGTAATTTATCACATTAAATCGTATGAAAAAAGAAATTAAGAAAATAATATATATTAAGTACGAAGGTCTGTTATGAGCTAAGTCTTTTTATGTGAGCCAAGATTTACGACAAAACGAGACAATAAAGTAAGAATTATTATTTTTGTAAGTATTTTTATTAGCCTAATAACAAAAATATCAGATTCATGCAAGGACACACCAGTGAGGGGAATTATCACGAGTTACTTATGAAACTACTCAATACTCAATATTTTTATTGCTTTCCATATGAATTCTTTCATTTCATTTATTTCATAAACAATTTTTACATTGTGTCGAAAACTCATTAAAAACTAATACAGCACCGATTTCATCGATAACAATTATAAAGTCACATAATATAATTCTAAATCGGTACACTATCAAAGAAATATATAATAATGCGCTTAATCTAACCAGTTTTCCATCAATTTTAAAAAGAAAAAAAATAATCGTGTATTATTTTTTATAATGTAACTGATGCTCTTAATTATATTTTGATGTTCATATTCTGTCAAACACCCTATTTGAGTTTTTTCTGGGGAACAAACTCAAATAGGGTGTTTAGTGTGGGGTCTCGTCAATATTGCAATGGGTGGGCCCATTGCAATATTGACGAGACCCCACACTGATTCAAGCATAGTAAAGCTTAGTTGGGGAGTCAACCACACACACACACACCACCACATTGCTATTAAGACTTTGCTTATGAGGTATGTTTTACTGGCCAGTGTTCAAAACTAGACAAGTAACATTGACTTGGTCAGTAAAGATTTATGTATTTTGTAAGTTGATCTTAGACATTACTAACATCTTAAACATTATTACAAAAACGGTGAAGGAAAACAGCGCGAGGAAACCGGCATTTCCTAGAACCAAAAAGTTCGAAGACATGTGACATCTACCAATTCGCGCTGGGCCCGTGTGGTACGTTATAGCCCATACGCAAAATACGCGCTTTGACGTGGAGTTGCGAATACCGGCCCGGTATCACAGACTTATGGTCAATTTTATTCAACGCGCCAACCCGTCTCAAGGAAGTCTAGTGAATACTGCTCGTGCTTCTCTGTATGAGAATACCTTTTTATACCGTGTTTTAAGCAAATGTTTTATTTTTATCATTATTAGTAACAGGCTGGTATCATTATTGAATGTTATTAAAACAAAATTCGTTTTTTTAAAGGTCTTAAAGTAAAAGTTATTCAATAAAATAGGTATGCATAGAACTTAAGTCTTAGGCAGCAAATACGCTAATACATCTAGAATCTAAATTGCTAAAATTAATGTTACTTTATTTGTCAACTTGTTAATTATAAATACGTTTTCAGATGTAAAACGTCAAACAGCCTACAATTATTAAACCATTAATTAGAAAGAAGAAATTATCAAAGTTAAATAGGAAACCCACGCTTTCCTGAAGTTGTTGGGAAATAATTGTTGGAATAAATCTGTACATAGCAGTATGGATATTTATTTGTTAAGCGGTAAACTGTTCGGGGTCTGTAGGTCGTAGAAATATTTATTTATTTATTAAATAAGTCATACACCATCCTAACAGGTTCACACCCAATGCGATGATGTCGTCATACTATGTACTATAACTACTTACATTAATCATTATTATTTTTATTATTACTAGCTTGTGTTTTCCCACTGCAGGACAAAGGCCTCCCTACTTTCCTTCCACCTCTCTCTGTCAAGGGCCTTTTGGGACCAGTCCTTATCGAAGGGGCAGCTCGTCTCGCCATCTTCGCTTGGGCCTACCGGGATGTCGTTTGCCATGTAAAGGAATCCATTGGGTCGTGAGTTTGGCCCACTGATCGTCTGACATGCGGCAGATGTGTCCAGCCCAGTTCCATTTTAGCGTGGCAGTTTTTTGAGTGACATCAGTAATTTTTGTGATGGAACGGATAATTGTATTCCTAACCCGGTCTTTAAGATTACATTAATCATACGTTTTTAAAAAATATAATTATAGCAAAACAAAAATCCCAAGTCTTTAAAAAAAAACTTTCACATTTGTGTCCACAAATAAAATTCAGTATAATTTCGATCATTAAATAAAATAAGAATCAAATACAATTAACAATTTAGATACATTACACTAATTAATAAGACTTTTTTAATCAAATACAAATAATAACAAAAATAAAATAAAAAGTTCTGTTATACTCTAACTAACATGCATAACAAAGTCAGTAAATGAAATTCAATAACATAAGAGACAATACATCAAATAAAATTTATTATTACAATCTACAGTTAAAATATTATTTGTTCACATGAGACCATGTTTTCAACTGCACCTAAGAGTCAAAGGGCGAAGGGCGAGCTGTTTTGGGGGACTGTTTTTTGTAATGTTGACGTTCAAACAGTGCTGATCCTCAGCCTAATTTGGAAAAGTGCCTTTGGTCGTGGTATACCTATAACCTTCCTCATAATTTGTTCAAATCCAACTGGCAGTTTCAGAGATCAAAAATTAAACAAAATAATAAAAACCTACTATATTAAAGGTGTGTTGTTGTAGGCTTACAAGTAACTCGCTACACGCTTCGTTAGAAGCTGTTTTTCTAATAATACCTACAATTTTGAAAAGAACCAGCGGGCCTAGCCATATAACAAATTCTATTTCTATTATTGTAATCGATAAGGCGACAATAGAAAGAAAATGGCGTATATGGAATCAGCTGTTTGTCAACTGTCAAGTGTATTTCATTTTCAGCCATATTTCAAATTCTACTCGGTAACAATTGACAGTTGACAAACAGCTGATTCCAAATAGGTACGCCATTTGCTTTCTATTCGATTACGATAATAGATATAGAATTTGTAATATGGCTAGGCTTGCAAAGAGTCTGGGTTTCGTATCTCGACTCAAGTATAGCCTGTCAGTCAACGATTGTTTTCTACTCGTTTTGCATTCCAAATATGAATTAGCTTAAATGCCAGTAGCTAACACTAACACTGTAGAGCTTTGGGACCTCCACAGATATTTAATAATATTTGTAAAGATTCTACAGTTTAGGCCCTACAGTATACACCTCTTAGTGCCTCGCCAGTTCACTTAACAAGCGTCAAGTTCGCCTCCAGTCATTATACCCCTGTGTTTATTGGAGGCGAACATAACGCCTGTTTACCCATTTTAGTAGTCAAAATAAACTTGTGTTTCCTACTAAAAGTAATAATAAACGAAATAAATCATAGTTTGAATACTCACTGGCTTTTAGTACCTACCTATTTAAAAGCTTTGAGATTCCGGAACGTGTCAATATTTTCAGGGAACGTCGAAGTAAAAAAATAAGGTGTCAAGCTTTATTGAAAACGGAAATGAAGGCTGACATTTTATTAACCAACATCAGAAAAGAAGAAGGTTCTATGTCCGACGGTACGGTATGTTTTTGTTGTATGTATGTTTACCGATTTTTCCTTCAATTATTGTAGGTCGATTTAAATAAATATAAAATATTCCCCTTCGTCCATGTTGATAACCAGAGTCTGATAACCAGTTACCAAAGAAGAATTATTTTTCTTCTTTGGGCAATCGGTTATCAGACTGGATTTTTTTTTCCTTTTTGGGTATTGATTGATAACTCGTTAGTTTGAAAACTGCTTGGAAGTTATACTTAGATATTTCTTCAAATTATTATTCTTAGACGACGGAGCCCCGCTACGCGGGGCTCCTATTTCTGTCTGCAGGGTTTAAAGGAACCTAACTAACCTAACGTCGGGATGCCCCAAGTCCTGTGTTTTAGACGTTCATTTGTTTTACACGATCAGGGCATCCCGACGTTAGGTTAGTTAGGTTCCTTTAAACCCTGCAGACAGAAATAGGAGCCCCGCGTAGCGGGGCTCCGTCGTCTAAGAATAATAATTTGAAGCTTGTCAGTTATGAATGAACACTTCGTATTCTTGTTTAAAAACCAGTTGTGAAAACAATAATAAAAAAGGGTTTTTCTTAACCAGTTAACAAAACTTAGTTATGAAAGTGAACGGAAGGACGGAACACATAACTTCCAAGCAGTTTTCAAACTAACGAGTTATCAATCAATACCCAAAAAGGAAAAAAAAAATCCAGTCTGATAACCGATTGCCCAAAGAAGAAAAATAATTCTTCTTTGGTAACTGGTTATCAGACTCTGGTTATCAACATGGACGAAGCGAAATATTCCACAACTTTTCACACAACCCCAAGCTAAGCTAAGAGCTTGTGCTATAGGTACTAAACAGCTGATAAAATTCTAATCTATTATAAACGCGAAAGTTTGTGAGGATGGATGGATGGATGGATGGATGGATGTTTGTTACTCTTTCACGTAAAATCTACTGAACGGATTTTGATAAAATTTGGTATAAAGTTAGCTGACACCCTGGATGAACAAATTGGGTACTTTTTATCCCTGTATTCTTACGGAAACGGGACCTACGTGGGTGAAACCGCGGGACGTCTACTAGTACTTATATATTTCTAAATACATACATTTTATAGATAAATTACACCCAGACACAGAACAAATGATCGTGCTCATCACACAAACATTTGTCTTAGGTGGGAACCGAACCTACGACCTCCGGCATAGCAGTCAGGGCCACTAACTACTAGACCAACAGGCCAGTCAACAAGTCAGATTTCTTCATTACTTTTTGTTTAAAATGGTACAGGTGGTGGTATTTTCAGTTAAATTTCATTGGACGATTGCTGTCTGATTCTGTAGATCTTGCCTTAAGTTCTAAATACAACCGACTTTAAAAGTCACTACCAATCAATGAAGAAGGAGACGAACATAATTATAAGAATACATGTCCAATAATACCAACCAGAACCAACCACCCTTGGCGTGCTTCGCCGCAGTCGGGTACAAAAACTGTTTTAATTTCACGAGTCAGAGGCAAAAACTAATGAAAAGTTATATACAAAAATTCCAACATTTAAAACTTATTTTTGACATTGCAATGGTTTGATTTTTAAAGTCGGTCGCTTTGACAAAATTCAATTAAAAGTCTTCAGAGATTACATAAAATATAACATGATATAAAATTAGAAATTGATTGATTGATTGATTATTTATTGATTGTTATTTTTTTATTCATATTTTTTTTTTAATTGATTGATTGATTTTGATTTTTTTTGTTTTTTTTTTGAGATTTTATTGAGTTTTTTTTGTTATTGGTGAGGTTCTTCTGAAAGGTCAGGTGCGTAGTACACACACACACACGCCGGATGCGATCCGGCGTGTGTGTATGACAACATGTATGAATGTAAACGAAGCAAAATAAGTATGTAAGAATCGTAGCATATGGCGCTCTGTAGTTTCTGCCTACACCCATGGGAAAAAGGCGTGAGGTTATGTATGTATGTGTGTAAAAAATTAGAAATAAAGATCCCTTGGAAACCTTTTGAAACTCCGCGAAATACGAAACATAATTAATTTTCGTGCTACCTGTATATCCCTTACCTAATGAGCTCATTAGGGATTGAACAAAATTAATGGGGCCATTCACAAGGGTATTAGATTTGCTGCGAATCAGAGATCTGTTTCGTATTGAAAATGTTAATTGATTAGTATACGAATCGTAATCAGATAAAGTTCACATGTCTCTTGAAATTTCAAGGTATATTCATTACGTTTCGATTTCCAGTTCAAAGATTTAAATGAAAATGGAATTTGGGGTTCCAAGGTAGATAATCCAATGTTCACATTAGTTGATTGAATAGATTACGGTTGGGGTGTGAAAATAAATGTTTTCGACCCTGACCCGACAAGTGGGTTGCATCAAAGATTTCTTTTACATATAAATATTTACTTTCAGGCATGTTTAGTATAACAAAAACTAAATCCCGACTACTGAAAAAACACGTTCTGAAAAGTATGTAATTAGATTTTTTTTTCATATTTAGAGCTCTCTTTGAGGATTGCTGGGATCGCAAGCCTTTTTACCTTAAATAAAGCTTATTATACTCTAAATTAATAAATACAATTATGTGCGCTAAAGTCATTTAAACGTAATGACATGAAATTCAATGCAGAACTCATAACTTAATTTATTTTAATCTCATTATTACAAATCATTTGATTGATTATGTTTAAATTGATTATACACATGTTATGTAATTCTAACCAAATTTTTGCATGCTTATATGGCTGAGAATAGTGAAACCACAAAAAATGTGACATCTTTTGTAAAACCTATATTAGGGTCATACACAAAAGGTGAACAACTCAAAATATTAATAATAAAACTCCACGAATTATTATGAAACGTTATATTTCTTTAGGGTTCGATTATAATATTCTTACAAAAATATTATTCGAGATCAGTCTTGGATATTTTAGGAATAAATCACATCATTTAGTTTTTTTACATCTACAGAAGAGATTGTCTTGTCCTCAGAAGAGAACAAAAGTTGACCTTAAATAATCATATCAATAAGATCAAGAATAGAAACAATGAACAAAACACTTAAAATAGAATTCTCTATAACCCTTAAACAAGTCATAATCAAAAATCTCTATCAATTCCGTACAAAAAAATAATCAAAATTTGTCTACAGAACAGACAAAATGCTTCTGTGGGCATATAAAGGAACAAAGTGTTAAAGTATATTATCCTCGTCAGAATCGTCCCACATGAAATTCCTCGGCCGTTTTTTCTGTGGTGGCTTCGGAGTCGTCTGAATAGATTATTTTCTTCTGGGATCTATGCTTTTGATTAAATATTTCGATAGAAAGATCTAGTGTGAGTCTATCTGAGTACCCTGGTGAATTTGGCCTCTGTGGGCACACTAAGTCTACAGTAAAGATGTCTACAGGAGAGACAAATTTTGATAAATCAAACACGGCATCCTAAATTATAAGGTAAAAATTTGAACAATGTGATATTTGCATACCACGCCCATACGCATATACTATCTCGATCTTTTTATTTATTTGTAAAGGCTACTTATTCAGGTATCCTTTGCACAGGAAAGATACACTGATCTCGACCAAAAACGTGTGTATTTAAATAAAATTTTAATTTTCCACGTCAGACGCACTTTACGCAAAATCACAATCAAGCAGATGATAGAGAATACAGTGCTACCAACACAAAAGAAAAAATAAAAGCGATGCGTTCATCTTTGGCCCAGTTTGGGTCATTTTATGCGTCTACAGAAGGAGACCAAAATTCTGTGAACATGCTGTGTATACGTTTTATTTTAAAATCTTGAACTATAATATGTTTTTTAATACGCTGTGTTATGCATATTTGATCATATAACAGATGTAATGTAATGAATTATAAGTATCGAAAGTATGTGTATATATTTTTAACCATCACTTAAACTCAACTACTTGGCATCCGAACAGTCTACAGAAGGAGATTTCTTTAGATTCAAAACTAAAAAAAAATAGGAAAATTTCATTAAAGCGCGATGTTTTTGTGAAATATTGTAAGTTTTCGTGACGAAAGACTATTCAGTGTATCTAATGTTAATATGATATAGAAATATCGGTTTTAAGTTGCAAGAACATTTTTTTTTCGTTTTTTGTGTATGACCCATTATGCGAATAAAATTATTTGGTTTGATTTTGATTTGCTGAAAGCTTGTGATCGCTTATTATTGTTAAACTGTTTAGCAAGGTAGGTAGCGTACCACCACCTCTGTCCCTTAAAGGACTATTCTCAGAAGAGAATATACATATAAGATAATAATATATTCTTGATTCACACTTTTCAGATAGTCAAGTTTTAGTTTATGAAATTTTCAGCTGGTTCATATCTCGTTTTAAGTATGCTTGTCGAGAAATCTGTAAATGCATTCAAGTTAAATAACCAATCTTAAAGATTTAAAGTGATCTCCTTTCAAGGCCCATTAATTACTTTCACCTTATATAAAACGTCATCTTATGAAGAAGAAGAAGTCATCGTTGTTTCAGTGAAAAAGAGAGATATGATGCTATAAAGGATAAATATCACTATCCCTTTCTCACAACACACAGATTTCTTTAACACGTACCTACATGCCAGAAGGGCAAAGTTATTTAATGAAAAAAAGTGACCCCGACCCGCAGTCTTCGTTTTCTTGTACCAACCTCTCCAATTACCAAAAATCGGCAATCATCCTCAGAGGTCTTTGTCCGCGACAGCCGGAAAGGGCCTTCAGCATCCTAATGGTCCCTTAATGGGCCCACATCGTCCCTATGTTCATTATATTCCCGCTCCGATGAAATGGTCTCAATAAAGCAAATAATACCTCATTCATAATATTGATAAGTTCAGTACCTGGTTTATAAAACCATCGTGTGGGTTATTGTGAAGGTAAGTTTATAGAAATGATATACAGGCTTGTCAAAAGGGTCAAAGAGTATTGAAATGGATAAATATTGTATGGACATTTTCGAAATTTGTTTACATGTGGCATTTATTATGTAAAAAAACGGAACATCTATGTCTTGCATAAGCTTTGTATGTTTTTAACTGATTTAAACTACCAGCCTTTTGAGCAATGACGCCTTATTTTTATTATTTAATAATAATAATAAGTTTATTTCAAGTTTAACTGACTCAATAGTTTAAACAATCATTAATACGCAGTCACATTAAATAATCAAATACAGATATTAAACATAAATAATATAATTATTTAAGAAAATAACAAATAGCTGACATTACCCACGCTCACTGTCTAACCTGCAGTGCGATTCTGGACAAATCACCGCGTGAAAATGTAGGCGTAGTGAGGGCGTATTGAGCTGTCATTCCATACTAATGCAAGGCGTTAACAGTTCACTTTACTCAAGTTTTCACGGCGTGACTTTTACTGAATCGACCGGCAGCAGGAGAGATTATTTGACCCTTTCCGCGTGCGCGGCCAACATCCTGATATTTCTGATATCTCGTATAAATACATTTTTGACATTTTCAGTTTCCTTTATAAACAGCATAGTTTTGTTTGACAAGGCAAACCTAAAGAGTGAGCCAAACTTTGCAATATAAACAAGAACTTAATAAAACTTCTTTTGTTTAAATTACTTAGAGTTAATAACTTAGTACATGAGAACTAAGTTTCATAAGTTACCCAGAGCTATTGTATAATAAAACAGTATAATAGAAATTTCCAAACAAACAAAAATATGAAAGGAAAACAATATAGTTTTTAAAGAAATACTGTCCCCGGCAAACATCATTCCACATTCGTTTTCCAAAAAAAATAGACCTACATTCTCAGACCTAGTGAATATACACACAAAATTTCATAACCCGTTTCGATGGAGTTTTGTAACAACAATCTGACAGGAGAATTTTATAAATATTAGATGGTAATGCCGATTCCCCTTAACTCTTAGAAAAAGTTCTAAGAGATTTGTGCGTTAACTGCCAAAGAATCGAGATATCCTAAGAATCTCCCGAAAAAATAAAGAACTTAGTTCCTAAGAACTTAACTCACAATGGATTACGTAAAAAGATATGTTCAAGTGCTTGAGAACTTGGGGCGAAGTTTGCAGCTGTCGGCAATCCCGTTGCAAGAATTGGTAATATTCAGAACTAGTCTCGGATTTTCTGCATTCAAATGCGAAGAGAGTTCCTTTGCTGATAAGAATTCTTGGAACGTACCTACTAAGAACTAAAATATAACAAGAATTGAAATATATTTGAGTGTTTTCTATAGTATAATAATTATTACAAAGAGGAGTGGAATTCCCTACCGGAGTCGGTGTTTCCTGATAGCTACAACCTAAGGATCTTTAAGTCAAGAGTGAATTGGTAACTTCTAGGCAATCGTGCTCATCGTCGACCACATCATCGCTTACAGGTGAGATAGCGATCAAACGCGTGCCTATCAAAAATAAGTTTAGATTGTTCTTAGGGATTTAACTCAAATTGACTCTTAAAATTATTTCACCTTTAAAAAGTTATACATTATATCAACGAGTAACATGGGCTATATTTGATTTACTAAACTAACTACTACTGTCATTGATGCGAAAAACTACGTGAACAGTAAAGTAATTGAAAAGATGGCATAGAACTATAATAGCATTTCAAATCGATATAAATATCAAGTTGATTGTCGTTTTTAGGTCGAATGACACTTCCGGTAAGTGCGCTGAGTCGTCCTGACATGTGAATTGTTCTATTTGAATATATGTAGATAAAATGTAGGAATGCGCATTGGGTCATGACAAAGCTGCCCTGCCTTAGGGCGAAATACATCTGGCGAAACTTACGTCGCCGGAATTTGATTCCGTAATACCGGAACATTTGACTGAATACTAGAACGTTACTACTGAAGCGAATTATGAATTACATGACGAATAATTAGTGATGTAAATTGCGTCTGATGTGACTCGCCTCTCGTCTCGTAATTAAACAAGGCATTATAAAATTAAGTCTATTCACTATAAATATCAAAATCTTTTCGTGTCAGTCTTTACGAATAGTCATAATACCGAAAGTCTGACAACCAGTTAAAACAGTTGAGAAGATGCTAGGCAGATAATGAGGATAGTCTGATTTATCGGCCGAACATCTCCTAACTTGACCTGCGAGATACCTTTCCCAAAAAAAAACATGATAAAGTTGCCAGTCTTATTTGCGCGTTAACCAACTTACGAGAAAGAGGAAGTGCTAATAATAATGGCCTTAAGACGTGTCAACGGCAAGTTGTTACTTAATAAATTATCACACAAGTCGGCTATTATTACTAACTTTTTTCATATACTGGTGTAAGATTAACGCTCATGGCGACTTTCATTTTTTTTTTTTTAACACTTTGAAGAGAATTTATCGGTATGGGTTGGTGAATCAGTAGGTTCTACTCGTCATGTGCCGAGCCGTTTCTCAACTATGTTAAGGTCGGCTTTCAGTGTATCGGATATAGCTGAAGCGGCTGCTTACTTGACCTCCACAACCCAGTTACTTGGTAACACGATAATCCTTGGTAAAACTGGTTGTCTGACTTTCGGCTTCTGACTAGCCGTAACGACTGTCAAACTGTCAAAGATCTATAAATGACAGCCGGGACCAACGGCTTAATGTGTATTCCGAGGCAAGGAGGAACCTTCACCAACCACGGAGCAACCTCGTCAAGTGTAATTTAACCTTTGGTCGACCCGTGAGGCTAGCCAGGACTCAATGACTATTAATAGCAATATTTACTTACTTACTGACTTTTGCAAATATACAACTTGAAGGTGTCAAGGGACACCCGAATGGAACAAAGTTATATAGTTAGTTTTATTATTTATTATGTACAAAAAACCTGCAGGCCTAGCCATATTACAAATTCTATTCCTAGTATCGTAATCGGTAAGGCGGCAATAGAAAGAAAATGGCGTAAAAGAAATCAGCTGTTTGTCAACTGTCAAGTGTTAACGAGTTGAATTTAAAATATGGCTGATTATGAAATACACTTGACAGTTGACAATCAGCTGATTCCATGAACGCCATTTTCTTTTCTATAATAGAAATTGAATAGAAATAGAATTTGTAATATGGCTAGGCCTGCTGTAAACACTCAACAAAAATTATCATCGCGACACCACAATGTTCAATGCGAAATAGAAAGACGAAACGAAAATAACTGGCTTGCTTTCTATGAAAGAGAGAGAGAGAGAGAGAGACAGAGATAGACAGAGAAACACGCGCACGCCGCACGGCTTCCAACTATAGCAAAAAATGTCGTTACAACTTTGGTCTTAATTTTTTCCGTCTAGCCCCCTTTTGCAACACGCGATAAGGAACTTCGTTCCAATAAATTCAGCCTCTGCTTCCAATGATTTGTACCACAGGCAAAGAGTTTATTGTGTGGACGAACCATCGTTTGTCTAAGGACTAATTTCCTTGAGGCTCAAGGACGAACGATCGATGGTCTCCCATTTTATATGGACGAAATATTTACGAAATAACGACGCGAATAATCTTGCTGTTAAGTAAGGAAGTAAGAAATTGTAAAGTTAATAAGTTAAGGCTGAGTCAAACGTTAAAGTCAGATGTGAAAATATGTACGAAGTAACTTCTTTTAGGGATCGTTGATAAAAGCGACAAAGCATTTCAAACGGATTAGACAGATGTGTGGCTGGGGAGTTTTCTCCGCCACTTCTTACCAGCAAAAACACTAGTCACTGGTGAAGGGCGGGCGTTTTGAGGGACCGTCTAATGTAACTTTTAACTTTCAAAAAGTGCTGATCCTGAGACTAAGGCCGCATGCTGCGCCCCGTGGCTTTAGGCCTCAATTTCATAGATATGCATAGAAACCGATTCAGTTGAAATTTGCTGTCTGCAGCCCATTACAGACTTGTATACCTACCTATTGTATACCATAAAAGTAAGAAAGAAAGAAAAAAATAATACTAATTGGCAACAGGTAAAAACATGCACGCACTGTAAAACATGAAATTAACAAAAATAATAGTAAAATATAAATGGCATGTCTCACGGCTGCGCCATAAGGCTAATTTCAGCGGTAAATCCAGAAAGATGGTTTCTGATGCTGTTTTTCAAAATCGCCCCTAGGAGATTAATTATCTATGTCTCAGGTTTTTCATAAAATGAGGTTTTTGATCAACAACCTACGTCTTTGATGAAAAACCGGAAGATGACACATTCTAAACTTAATTTCATCGTAAACCAATAACAGTTCAGACTAGTTTAGATTTTTTTATCACAAACCTGAACAAGTTTGGATTTATGATAAAGTTCTTGTGAAAATAACGGGTTTGCTCTAATCCCAAAGAGTTTGCTCTCAGAATCAGGACTTGGGGCAACCCGACGTTAGGTTAGTTAGGTTCCTTTAAACCCTCAAGACAAAACACGCTTTTTAAATTTCTTCTTTGTTATGCCTATAAAAAATATGTTTTAATACCATTAGGCGTAAATACTTAAATGTATGCTTTAGAATGTTATGCTTAATCATTATTATGATTAGAGAAATTATGCTTCAAAAATATGCGTAAGCTGTTATGTATCATGTTTTTGATCAAAAATCTGGATTGTTACAAGTTTACGATGAAATAGAGTTTAAATTGTGTCATCTTCCGGTTTTTCATCAAAAACCTAATTTTATGAAAAACCTGCGACATCTACACAGACACTTATACGTAGACATTAATACACAGCATAGCACTGTTAGAATTTTATTTTCTTAATAACCATGAAAAATACAAATAATAGGAATATCTAAACCACTTGACATCCTGAGGACACTTACATTTACCTGATCATTTCTAACAAAACAAAAACCAAACGGCAAAATACGGGCAGCCTTTGAACTTCACTCACCCGTAAATTTGGCTCGTCATCGACTAATTAATCATAAAATTTCTTTGATAGAATAAAGCGCTATATGTTTTCAATACGTAGGTATTCGAAAATTTCGTTTCGGGAGTGTCAAATTGGATCAGATGGTTAGCAAAAGCAATATGGCTGATTGTACAAATATTTTTGTTTGACGAATTAGTCATTGTAGGACTTATTTGGTTATTTGTTTTAGAAAGGAATGACAATCAATTATATTTTAATGGTTATGCCTATTACTTTGTGAAGTCTATTAAATGACTTTTATAACAATAGACTTTTCGAAACTGGGGAGGCTTGTAAACCGCTTGTCGTCATTTATTTTGATGATACTTTTTGTTCTGGAAGCTATGAGCCACCGAAATATCATATTTATTTATTTATTTGTTATTATTGATAGGCACGCGTTTGAACACTATCTCACCTGATGGTAAGCGATGATGTGGTCGACGATGAAGCACGCCTGCCTAGAAGCAACCTGTTCACTCTTGACTTACAGACCTCCAGGTTGTACCTATTAGGAAACACTGACTCCGGCAGGGAATTCCTTAGTTGCACAATGAATGTGTTCCCAAACGTTTAGTACGTATGGGTCCACCATCTACCGGTGGCTCAGCGCCGAACGTCTAGTGGTCCGATGATGGAAAGGGCTTCGTAAAATACAATCGTGCAATTCCGATGCACACTCTCCAAAATACAAACGATAGCAAAACCGACAGGTAGCAACTCGGCGTCGATGTTCAAGACTTTAGAGTTTTACTCAAGGAGTGCATCATTGCCGATGATCTTCTTGACTCTGTCTTAATAGAATCAAGCGCATCAAGCTGGTGTTCGGCGGATACGTTACAAATATGAGCAGTAGTCCATGCACGATCAAACTTGCGCTTGATGTAGGTTGAGCAGCTGTTTCGGCTTGAACTAACGTTTCACCTTTGCTAAAACACCTAACGTTTTTGCAGCTATCTGATGCTTTGCTTCGATGTATGAGCTATAATTGAAGGTAGGTAGATGACAACGATTAACAATATTCCCTAGTGGAGTAGTATGTGTTTTTGAGCTCACAATATAGGCGTAGGGGCACTACTAAAGCAGCCGCTAGTTTTACCGTATAAAATGAATAATAATAACAAACAACAACACAGATTTTATAAAAGAGAGAGTTTATTAAGTAGATTTCTCAAAATGTAATGAACGAAATAGCTATGCCTACATTTTATGGTCTCCTTAACCCTAGCTGTTAGGCTTTCGCCGTCTAAACTCACCCTTCCATTTCCTTTGCGGTCTACTGCGACACTTCACTGTATCACTACTAAGTGACAATCTCGGTAACACAGCTACCCTAGCACATCCAATCTTAAAGTAATTGCGCTTTCATTAGAGCGATGTCACTTTGCGGTAGATGGATGGCACTGATAGTAAAGATGAACCTTTAATATAACTGGCAAAATTCAAAATGTCTGCCTTTTGTAAAATGCAACATAGTTTGCAGCGTGGTGTTGCATGTTGAACAAATTCTGTTTGTGACAATTATGGTAAAAATTACTCATACAACTGCTAAATTATTATCATTTGTAACTTTAGTTTAGCTCTTCATTGCATTTGTCTTCGTAAAAAATACTACGAGGTATAAAATAACTCTAGGAGTACAGAACCACGGCAAATTAACACATAACTTAAAGAACACGTAAATACTTCGTCACTAGTGAAAAATCAAAAATGGTTTGGTCACATTGAAAGGATGAATGAAAGGCGACTAACGAAAGGTATTTACAAGGCAAATGTTAGTGGGAACACCGGGAGGACGCCTTAGAAGGACAAACATAGACCTTATTGGTGAGGTTCTTCGGAAAGGTCAGGTGCGTAGTACACGCAACCGGCGTGTGTATATGACAACAAGTATGAATGTAAATGAAGCAAAAGAAGTACATATGTAAGAATCGTAGCATATGACGCTCTGTAGTTTTTTCCTACCCCCATGGGAAAAAGGCGTGAGTTTATGTACGTATGTATGTAAATTACTGCAAAATACATGTTAAAATACCTAAAAAAATCTTATGAGTTACGACTTGTGTAATTAATAAATTCACTTAAGTAGCTTCTGATAGATACGATAATTGTAATCGGCTTGCAATTGTGCAATTTCGTATCGATATAATTTCTTTCTTATCGGAATTTTAGCTTTGAAATGGGTTGAAAAATTACTAACAAACAACTTTAGGTACTAAAAATAATTTTCAAAGGGAATATATCTGAAGATCATTTATACTGTATAATACTTACTGATTTTGATAATGAAAAATCATGTTTATAAAAAGTAAGTCGGAGGGCTTGCAGAGCTTCGCAAGCATCACGTGGGCAGACATTAGATATCGCGCAAATACAATTTGAATGGCCTGTTGGTCTAGTAGTTAGTGACTGCTATGCTGGAGGGTTCGATTCCCACCCAGGACAAATGTTTGTGTGTTGTGCACGATAATTTGTTCTGTGTCTGGGTGTAATTTATCTATAATATGTATGTATTTAGAAATATACAAGTATGTTTATCAGCTGTACCTATCACACAAGCTCTCAAGCTTAGCTTAGGACTTAATAGCGTTGTGTGGAAAGTTGTGGAATATTATTATTATTATTATATTATATTATATTATAATGTACAATCAACAAATCACATGACAATTTATTACAGAAGAATTATTGGTGCGTAAAGTAGGATGCCTATGCAATAAATCGTAGGTAGGACACGAAACGAAGAAACAGGTCCGTGAAGATGCGTCTTGCTGGGTTCCCGGGAGTAAGCAGGACTCCACGGAGTAAGTCGACGACTTCCCGTCTGCCTGACAGTGCTCAACCCAGTTGACAATGACTCTGTTAAGCACTACCGATCTGAAGTGTGTGAACTAGGTTCATAGCAGTCGCTTTTTAATTTAGTAGTCTATGATCGGATGCGACAAACTGATATTAATTGACCTCGGAGTATTAATATTTTTATCGTAAATTTATATTTTTTGAATGTAAAATGAAATGAAATTTGTTTCTTTAAATACATTTTTTCGAACACTTTACATTTACATGGCAATATTTTTAAAACATTAAGTTTTAAAAATACTGCCATGTATAGTGCCAACATTTCCAAAATGACTGATCTCTGCGAAGAAATGCCGAAAAAAACTCAGGAGTCATAATCTCTTAAGGCCCAGGCATAAGATTGTGTTAATATTTATTGTGCAAATCTAATGATGCAGGGCATTGTGTGTAACTTTGTTAACTACTTAATTTTAATTCAACACCTATGGCCTAATGTCTATTTAATGAAGCCTCCACGTAATAGATTAGAAATCTAATCTTCCCATTAATGTTACACATAAACATCCCACTCAGTAATCTGTTTTGAAACTCGTGCTTATCGCATTGATTACAAAATATTTTTTATCAGCCAAATAAAGGCAACACAGATAAGTGTAATAGAGGTAATAGTTTGTGTCTTTTTGTTTTCTTTTAAATTGGAACGCGTTTGCCTCAACTTTTAGAGGTGTGCGTTTGAGGGTAGTGCCATCAACACACTTGCAATAACACTTACTAATACAAATCACACACACTTACACATTTACAAAGACTTCACCTTCACTTTCTTTGTTTCACTCTCCAATAAAAATTCTAATATTACTATACCGTTAAAAGGATGAATGAAAGGCGACTAACGAAAGGTATTTATAATGCAGATGTAAGTGGGAACGCCAGGAGGGGACGCCCTAGAAGGACATACAATAGACCTTGTTGGTGAGGTTCTTGAGAAAGATCAGGTGCGTAGTACTCGCAACCGGCGTGTTTGTATGACAACATGTATGAATGTAAACGAAGCAAAATAAGTATGTAAGAATCGTAGCATATGGCGCTCTGTAGTTTCTGCCTACCGCCATGGGAAAAAGGCGTGAGTTTATGTACGTATGTACTACATCGGCAACGGTATTGTATGTGTATCTTGTGTGTAGTACCATAATTATACAATGATTATTTATCATTAATACTATAATAACAGGTAAGATTAAAATGAAGAATGAAACATGTCTCCAACGTGTCTTTCACGTTCCAAAGTCATTAGTTGCTCACTTTGTCTGTGGTCTGTGGTCTATGACGAATCAGAGGACGCGGGCGCAATTGGTCTGACATTTATAACTTTTACGACATATATTTAATTACTAGTTATATAAATTACTATAGTTTGATAAAATATCACGTTCTAGAACTAAATAAATAAAAATGTTATGTTGCTTCTGTTAAGAAAAGAGTAATCAAATGAGACTACTAGAATAGTGTGTGTGTGCATTTTTGTGTACGACAGTGTAATGATGTTAGTGTGGTTTATTTGTGTTGGTTGAGAAAGGAAAAAAAAACAAAAATGAAGTGATTTGCCGCTTATATGCGACTATTCTACTAGGTACTACTTACTGCGTGAAAACCCTGGGTATGTTTGCTGACCAGTTTCAAAAACGCAGTAGGTTTTGTTTGAATTTCATACTAAAAACACCAACTGAAGACGAACGAACGGTCGGTCGCGCGAATACGCGATCGTCTCGTTAATATGCAACATTTTCATTTTTATCCCGATTAAAGCAAGCGGTCGTGCGAAAACTTGGTGGTACACAGATGTCTTATTACTATGTGAAAAAGACTAACTTTACTGTACAATCCTTTGGGAAATAAGTACAAATGTGAAAGGTATAATACCAAGAAGGTTTTTTCATTTTTCTACATGTCAAAACTTGTAAAAGACCTCTTTTATCAAGTTGAAAACTAAGTATAACTATGGTATCTGTTGTTCTACATTTGAATTTGAATTTGTACCTGCCAAGTTGTAACTTTTCCAAGAAGCATAGGGGAAGGTTCATATCTGACGGAACATGCGCCGAGCGTTTGCGACAATGTACCTCGACGCACTAACGCATCATCTGTTGAGTGTGAACCGTCAAGTGTTTTTCTATACATTTGTCTGTTCTGGCGTTACGCGACCGATAATACGCGACGCATGTTCCGTCAGATATGAACCTTCCCTTAAACGAAGAAATTCAAATTCTACCTGACTGCCTTAGTAGTTAAGTTGTATTAGGCACTACCACCGAGTTTGGTCCTGGGTTCGATTCATGTACCGCAGAAAGTGTTGTTGGGTTTTTCTATCAGCGATTTCTCGGTAGCAACCTGGAGTCTGGAATTGTGCCCATTTGATGACAATAAGCTCATGTCTTAAGTCTCATATATTATAGGGCTATAATACATGAGACTTAAAACATAACTGGCGAAATATTAAATTAATTAATATTAAACAAAACTGGGTGTACTCATACTTATGATTCTCAAGTACACATTTGTCCGGGAATTACAGCGATCTAATTGGTCGAACTGTCAATATCTAGCATGAGTATGGAATCACAGCTCAATAAAATTCGCCTTCACTTCACCTACAAGTTCTTTTCTCTGCATCACCTAGAGGTTGACTGGTAGAAAATGCCTCTGGAATTAAGTCTGCCCCTGTACAGACACCAGCACATCAAGTTACCCCATCAAGTGTCAAATTTCGTTTTTCAACTTTATGTCAAACTAAATAAGGTTCATATTCAATTGGGAAAATTTGACACAGTGGCGTCTGTACTGTGGCGTCTGTGCTTGAAGTATCAAATAAATAAATATTTTTCCACGGGGTGATTTTAACAGAAAATTACTGCGCTCATAGTTTAAAATGGAAAAGAAAAAAAGTGTTAAAGTGTACATCGCATGAAATCACAACTTCAGAATAAACTATTCTCCAACTCTTTAAAATCGAAGCTTTGTAAACACACTCTTATTTAGAGCTTAAAAGCATCGCAGTAAAGCCTTAGTGTAATCGGATAGATCTGTTTGTAGAGCTTCAAACTTAGCGTTTGACTTTTGATCGCTTCCGCGTTTCGGAAAAGTTTCATGATTTATATTATATACCTACTGTTAGTGCAAACAGGTCTTGTTTTAACACTACAACTATGTACTTATTCTAGCTGCCGGGAGACTTCGTTCCACTTTAGAATCAATTTATTAGTTTTTATTAGTTTACGTCGTATTCTCAGACCTACTCAATGTACAGACGCCAGCACATCAAGTTACCCCAAAGTGTCAAATTTTCCCAATTGATTATGAACCTTATTCTGTTTGACATAAAGTTGACAAAACGATCAAAGAAATTTGACACATTGGGGTAACTTGACGTGCTGGCGTCTGTACCTACACACACTATTTCTTAAGAATCGGTCAAGCCATTTCGGAAGAGTTTTGTTACGAAGACTGCGATAACAATGATTATCAACACCATCTAATAGGTGCGCAGCTACCATAAAATTATTACACTGGTATATTTTAATAACGACAAGTTTTTTTTTTTGTAAATAAAACGCACCGTACTTCCCTCCATTTCTTTCTTATAAAACGTGCATGAACGCCGGAGGAAAAAGCCCTTTATTCTCTAAGTCGGTTAAACAAAACGTGCCGTTTCCATCCCTTTATTTATTCGAATAAAAAGAAAAAAGATAGAAAGGCACGAAGATTTATCTTCATTTTCTGCAGTTTTTTAACGTTTTGGGACCCTACGGAATTGAGGTCACGGAGTCAATTATTAATTGCTAGCGTTTTGTGATATTCTCACATTGTGAAAACCTAACCGTCTGCGTCTTATTGAATATCGTGTCCTAAACATTAGCTTTCTTTTCTACGTTGGCAGGACTGACATGAAGATACCTACATATCTATTGTAGTAAAATTAATAATAAACCCAACTCTATTTTGTAAAACAGTTTTTATTAAATTGTATTGAAAATAAACCAATCCGACGTCATATGACGTCGGATTAATAATTTTTCATCTAGTATACAGGGTGTCTCATTCAAATCGGTCAGTATGGGAAAGTCTGAAACTATAAGACATACGAAGATCTGTTCTGAGGAACCATGTCATCGATTTTAATAACAAGAAAAACTGCATTCATACATTTTAAAAAACATCTGTACTCCGTTCGGGAATCGAACCCGGTTATTTTGAAAAAAAAAACCTACACTATTTCTATTTAAATATCGATTGTGTAGGTCTTAAGCAGTAAATGTCTGTATGAAACATGATGTCTAAAATGAATAAAATGCATTGTTTCCACATACTTTAATTTATTTTAGTAGGTGCTCGAAGTGACCACCGCCTTTTTCCAAAGGTGACAACAATACTCCATGTTGGACTTGAGCTTTATAAAGAACTAAAAGCTGGTCAGCTTTCATACTCCACAAAGGGTCTTATACTAAAAAATATGCTCCTAAACTATACCAATTCCCCTAAAACCCCCATCCACCAAAGACCCAAACCATTTCAAAAACGGTAGAACTTTCAACGAATACCATTTCAAACTATACCATGATTATTAGGTTCACAATACATTATACTGAACCCGTTCTGCCCCTCCATTTGTCACTGCCATAGCTTCGGCCTACCAATTTTGAGCGCCAATAATTTAACCTTCTATATGAGGGCCGCTGATGACGTCACCAGATAGGGTAGGGCGACGGCCCGTGAAGTTGTTCGGTATTTGTTTGCGTAAAAAATGTACTGATGTTGTTTTGGTTGTGACCACAGGTCCTTTGAGACGCGTGGTGTAAACAATATTTTGTTTTTTTTTGTTTTGTTTCTATAATATTGCTTATAGACTATATAGAGTGTGCTATGCTGATATGTTTAGATTTCTTCAAATTACAATCAGCACATAGAGTGAGCCACATTACTAAATTAATTAATGTCTTGTTTTTCTTTTGCCACAAACAATAATAACATTTAATTTGAAACGCAATTAATCATTTCAGTACTAATAAGAGTTTGTAAGAAGAACAATAATGAATTAATGAAACATTCCACAATTATTTTTAATCACAAACAAACATGAGAGTCCAGATTATTTATGTTTCACAGCTATTCAATAGTAATTGTCTAGTGATCACAACTGCTCGTTTTAGAGCAGTATGATCGGTGGGCTAGGAAGTAAAAGTTATTTTGTTCAAACCAAGGCACGCAAGTGTTTTGTGGACTTTTCTGATTCATGAGATTATTGTATAATTATCACTTGGTAGATCGAATGAAAACATCATGAGGAAGTCGTGTTTGAGAGATATTTTTCGACAGCCTGTGCAGCCAAGTCAGAGGACACCTGGCTTATAGCTATCTACACAAAAAGAAGAAAGAGAATATTGCTAAGAATGAGGTCCTGAAGTCAATCTCCAGCTCTGTTCTTAGCTTATGACAAAACTCATTAGAGATTCAAATCTCATTCTCTCAAATCTCTTCTCATTAGAAATTGTCGAAATGGATTTCTCAAAAGTAGTCCAAAGCCTGTTTTGGTATCTGGTTGATGAAGGCTCATCCTAAAATTGACAAAATTATATTTATTTATGTAATAGGTTTTTATAAACACTGTTACACGATGTTACGAGATGAGATCGGGACGAATCGGGATCGCTATATTGGAGCAGGATAATAATGTTGAAACTAATTTTAGAACCTATCTACATATACCAAGTTTGATAATCATTTCTGATTTTATCCCATTTGTGTGGTTCTGTTGAACCGCTAAGGAATACAGGTGATTCCTAAAACTATAATTGAACAAATTTTCTACCAACCAATACAGCGTCATCCTTAAGTAGTTCTACAGAATTTGACCACATTCAATCGAGTCTGGTAAACCAACTTTTATATTAGTTTTCTACGCTTTTTGCTAGCAATATTCCCGAGGTCCTTCAGCGATTTCCCCACTAACCTGATTTTTTCCAGGCAATTTCCTTCTAAAACAGTTTATTCCCTCGATTTTATAGCAGATGTAGGTGGAACTGGGATTCGCGTTTCTATTCGTATTTTAAATCATTTCGAATGTGTACAGAAAGTTTTCAACTGAAACCTAAATAGATTTCATTAGCCCGACCCTGTTAGTTCGATAAATATGAACGCTATTTGAGCAATTTAGAATTCTAAATAGAAATATTTAGAGTAGGTACGGTCACGATAAGCTGTGTTGATTGATTTATTAATAGAACTAGGTAATTAATGGGTATTCAACGTAGAATTTATCTTAAAGGCTACGTTACTTAACATAACATAATATCACGCCTATTATCCCCGAAGAGCTGGGCAGAGGTGTACCAGTAGTATACCCACACTTAACCAGTTATGTTTAAGTCCCATGTATTACCTACAGTACATTAGTATTTAGTTCTTGTAATACAGGTTAATTCCTAGCACAGGACTGGGACTTGCCCTGCTCTCTACTATAACATGCCTATGTATCTGTTTTTATGTATCACTGTAGTGTATAAGTTATTTTGTACTCAAATGTTTTGATCAATAAAGTTATTATAAAGTATAAAGTTATAAATTATACTGCTTTGTTGGTCTAGTGGTCAGGGTTATACGAGGTGTTTTTTTTTTATATCCCATAACTCTAGGGTTATATTCTGTAGGTAAAAATAGTACTAAAACTCCTAGAATAGATGGTCCAAAAATGCATAGTTTCGGAGATTTCATCAATCATAATTAAATTATCAGTTGTTAACCGACTTCAAAAAAAGGAGGAGGTTCTCAATTCGGTTGTATATTTTTTTTTTTTTTAGGGTTTGTTACCTCAGTACTCCGTCATTTATGGACCGATTTTCAAAATTCTTTTTTTGTTTGATAGGGTATACCAACAGATTGGTCCCATTTGTATCAAAACTCATACCCGATGAGGGATCTTCGAGGAATTGAGGGAACTCCTCAAAAAATATAGGCACACATGCACCGATTTCAACATTTTTAGTAACAAATCAAGCATTTTCATTTAGAAAGTATCATTTGGTGAAGAAAAACTGATGAAGAAGACAGGCAACGGAACTCTTCAACGCATAACAGCAAATTATTCGCGATTGCTATAGTCAGATGTTTATGTTGAGCTTTTGTATTTCCACAACATAACATTACGCCATTCTATTTTAAAAGGGACCGGCAGAGATGTACAGATTAATGTTTAGAGATAGAACTTCTTTAGCAATTGTTATCCAATTTCAATGATTCTTTCAAGTTTTGAAAGACTTTCTTTACATACAAAGAAACTAAAAATTACAAAATAAAAACTTTTTTACAAAAAAAAACAACCGACTTCTTAAAAAAAAAACTAACAGGTGAAAAATAACTCCAGTTTCGGAAGTCGGTGGCCAATAATGAACAAAACAAAACCACCAAAGCCACAGACTTCCGAAACTGGAGTTACTTTTCACCTGTTAGTTTTTTTTTTATTTAGTACCCGTAACACAAGCTCTGCTTAGCTTGGAACTAGATGGCGTTGTGTGAATAGTCGTGGAATATTATTACTAAGTATTATTAATATTATTTTTATTACCTAATTAGTTCAAAAATTGTCACCAGTACGACGAATCTTTTTTCTAAAGTCACTTTTCTTTCACGTAAGGGTGTTTTAAATTAATCATCGTGACTTTGTTGAATTATTTTGTATGATAGTAAAAAAAAAATAAAAAAAAAGATGATTGAAACATAATTCATATGCCAGTTGATTCTTTCATATGGTCTCAATCATACACTAGAGTTATGGGATATAAAAAACACGTTGTACAGTAACAGAGATTCGTCAAATTTGTCTGAAGTATAATAACATTTTTATGCAGTAACCCGTAAAGCAGTAATCCGCTAAGCAGTAACCAGTTAAGCAGTAACTAGTTAAGCAATCCTAAAAATACTGAGCCTTAATTTACCTTGCTCGCTCTAAAATGTGAGAAGCGTAAAGCAAAGGGATCGTGGCGTTTACACCAGCAATTTGTTCGTCAGTTAGTGAGCGACGACCCTAATACTTCTTTATAGATGCCAAATAAACTGAGACTGACATTTTTATCGACGGCTACATAATTAAAGTGTAGTTGTTTAGGCAGTAAAATCTTGCCTCGATAGGTTTAGTTTACGGCCTCACGAAAACCTTTTTTTGTGAAGTAAAGCAAGCATTTTTGTGAACATGTTTTATGAACCTAACGTTTCAGTAGTTGTTTGGCTCAAACTAAAGAAATATTCTCATGGTCACGAACCAATATCGTTATAGGAAAAGGCGTTGCACACGTAGATATAGCTTGCAATTAACTAAAGGCTCTTAATATCAGAAATAGTTATTTTACATAATTTTATAATCAATCTCGATCACATTATTTAGTATTGCTAACAACAATGAAATTTTCCGTTTGTAATATGTAGAAATTGTATAACATTATGTTCAAGACCGTATTTCGTCATGAACTGCTTAGCCTTTTCCCAACTTTGTTGGGGTCGGCTTCCAGTTTCACTGGATGCAGCTGAACACCAGTGTTTTACATGTAGCGACTGCCTGTCAGACCTCCACAACCCAGTAACTGGGTAACATGATACCCCTTGGTTAAACTGGTTGACAGACTTTCGGGTTTCTGACTTCAAATAACGACTGTCAAAGATCTACAAATGACAGCTGGGACCAACGGAGGAGTCTTGGTATATAATAAATGGTCACCCATCCACGGACCGACCTCGTCAAGTGTTGCTTACCCTTCGATCGATCCATACGGCTGTTATAATATAGCCACAAGCTCATCCTTAGTTAAAGACCGTATTTATTAAAGCATAATAAAGTAACTGTCGCTAAAATACTTAAACTTATATTAAATTTTGTAACGAAATCTAGTGGCCTAGCAGTATGAATTTATGTCGCCTGTGATAAAGGTTTAGTCTAGAACAGACATCAAACTTTGTAATATCTATAATTATTATTTCCAAGACTGATACTTTATTTTCCCAATTAGTTTTTTTATTAAAGATTTTATTATTGGTCCTCAGGTAACTTTATTCGACAATTTATTTATTTATTTATTTATTTAGGCACACCAACGACTTATTTACAAAATCATTTACAACAAAACATTTACGAGGGCATTCTGTGTAAAAAACTCACTTAAAGGTATGCACAGCATTTACATAAGGTCTTATTAATTAAGAATTAATGATAATTATTCGTTTTAAAATTGGAAATTGTCATAAAAATATAAAAAAAAAACTAAAATTAAACTAACTAAGAATAAACTAAAATAGCATTATTATTACATTGCATAGATTCAATGACATTTATAAAACATTTAAACTATAATTATAAAAAAAATATTTAAACATTAACACATAATTTCATTCTCAATATAAAATGAAATTAAAACAAAATAAGAAGATTAAGTTAACTGCTAAATACGAGTTAATAGTCCCATCGTGTTGATAGTAGAGGACAAGGTAATGCTACTGCACAATCTTCTGAGCAAATAATAAAGTTGTGAACTAACTACCACCTATGTACAGTTTGCCAACACTTTGGCTGTTTGCCAGTAAGACACATCATGAGGAAAAAATATTATTTCTATGGTTTAAATTCGTGAGTGGTAATAAGTCGTGATGGCCCAGAGGTTAAGGCACCTACCTCTTATGCACGATGTTGTGGTTCAAATCCGGGCAAGTACCAATGTGACTTTTTCAATTCATATGTACTTTCTAAGTTTATCTTAGACATCATTGACAACGGTGAAGGAAAACATCGTGAGGAAACCTGGACTTATAGTTAATATAAGTTTGAAATCGCCAATCCGCCTTGAGCAAGCGTAGTGATCAATGCTCAAGCCTTCTCTGTATGGGAAGAGGCCTTTGCCCTGCAGTGGGACAGTAACAGGCTGGTATTATTATTATGGTTTAGCCAACCCATTATTCAAAATACTCCTATTCCAAATTTAAAATTTTTGTATACTCGTAAAAAGTAATAAAGCTAGAAATGGTTACTTCTGATATTTGAATGGACTACATTCCTTTGAAATATTAATACAGACAAAGTTTGATCATAACTTGTCATAGTTTATCGCAAACATATCAAAGCCACATATGTATTTAATAAACGAACTATCTAAATGTACGATAAAAATATAAAAATACTCGTAAAGAATATAAATTAGGTATTAACTTAGTTTTCAGACTTTATTCATATAGGGATGAAACATGTTGTTCTTGCCTCATTAACTTAAACCTAAATACTGCAAGGTAGATGTATTTTTAATTTTAAAATAATTGGCGTGACGCATAATTCAAGAATCCTGCTAGGGCCCACAAATGCCACAAATGCCCCCAAATGCCTGTGCATTTCTTCTATAACAACATCATAGTACTCGTATTAAACACTAGCAGCCATCCCGCGGAGTCACCCGTTTGCTCCCGTTCCCGTGGGAATACAGGAATAAAAAGTAGGCTATGTATTAATCTAGGGTGTCAGCTAACTCCTTACCAAATTTTATTAAAATCCGTTCAGTAGTTTTTACGTGAAAGAGTAACAAACATCCATCCATCCATCTATCCTTACTTACAAACTTTCGCGATTATAACATAAGGAATCAGATTTTGTGTCAATGTATCTTCCACCGTTTACATCCTCCTAAGTAGTATATTATATCTAAGTATATATATTAATATACCAATTCTTCCTTCCTATACACCGCGAGTATAAAGTAATACACGCGTGGAATCATTAAGGAGTTCAACCGTGAAACGGCACAGAATAATTTCCTCCAAGACGAACCCCACGCCTGAAACACAACCTAAGTTTACCGCAGGCGTAACTTTACCACGGGCGTAACTTTACCACGGGCGTGACTTTACCGCGGTCTCACTCAATTTACCACAAAATTATTCAAGAATTTCCTTCAAATATTTTTTACCGTTCCCTAAGTCGTTTCGCGTGGGTACCTAAAATGTAATCTGAAATACTCAGTGACTGTATGATTTCTAGGATTGCAAGGCATTGCGACGAGATATTTTCATTCGTAAAGCAATTTTGAAGATGCGATGAAAAATGTTGGATTTATTTCAAATTTCAGAAAGGTTTATCGAATTGACTTACAGTCGTAAACTGTAGTTTTTTTGTCTGTTTAATAGTATCACTTAGCTATCTATTATTATTTATAATATCAATATGTTTTGAACGTTTTAGAAACAAAAGAAAAAAAAACCAAAGAAATTATTTAATGCAATGACATTTTAAGTAATCCATCTTATTTTTTTTTTTTTGTCGTCGTGTATATTTAAATTGTAAGTAACGTATAGTTTTCACTTACCTATTTAATGTCCGGTTCTGTTGAAAATGTGTTCATTTTATCTCTATATTCAGTTTCTCTTCGATTCAATTCACTTGTACCACTACATTATTTAAACAGCTTTTCAACTAAAGTTTTAATAATTAAAGTTGAAAATCACAATAGAGTTATTTTTAACACTTAAAATTATTACTAAAGTTTAAATATTGCTTTCGCGATCACTTCTATTCAACTTAGTTCAAAGTTCTGAAGCTATACTTTCGTAGCACTTTCGCGTAGCACATACGTCGGCAGCCGTAGCGGGTGTACTCCGTAGCGACCGACTATCAACTGCCGCTACGAGCTGTCTACGCCGTAGTACGCTTAGGCGGGCGGGAGCGATGACAAGTTTTTTTCTTTCATATACCTACTTACTTGATTCATTTATTTTAATGTATATACTTACTTATAAATTGCCTTTATTTGTGTGTAGACTATACTTTTATCATTTGAGTAACGTGGTAGCCATTAGCTGTTTGCATAAATTGCCAAATTATGTATTCAGATTTATAGAGCTCATTTTAAACTTATTTTTTTATGATTTGATTTCAGATGTTGTTTTTTTAAAGAGAAAGAAAGAAAGAAAGAAGAATGAAAATACATTTATTGGCAACAGCTGGATACACGGTTAGCAAAAACACAATAACACAAAAAAAAAGAAACAAAAATGGCATGTGTGAATATGTTGAATACTTACTTAAATAATAATGTTAGATCAATACATTATTTTATTGTGAAAAAAAATCTAACACACATAATTTAAAAATAAACATAAAATGTTCCCGAAGACTATTTTTTTTTTGTAAAAAATTTCACTGAATCCACCGGCTGCTACGGAACTTTAAATCTTAAAAAAAAACATTTGTTACGAAAAAAAAACAATTGAAGTACTCACTCAAACAAAAACACTTAACTCAATTTTATTATGTAAGTACTTAACTTATCACAGTACGAAGTTTTAAGGAAGACGAAAAGATTTTAATCCTTAAACAAGTAGAATAAAACATTCTTAGATGTCACCAAAAAGGGAAAGAAAATAGTATTTCCATTTCAGATGGGGTTTTATAGCCAGCGGGAAAACTCGTGTATGCTTTAATATTTTTTTTAAAACTCATCAAAAGCAAAAATCAAAATCAAAAGTCTGTATTCAAACTCGGCTTAGAATCAGCACTTTTTGTCAAAAAAAAAACAGTCCCCTAAAAACGGCCCACCCTTCGCCACTCCCTAGTGTTTGTGCTGGGAAGAAAAAGTGGCGGAACAAACTCCCCAGCAAAATCATCATCATCCTCATCAGCCTGCAATAGTCCTCTTCTGGACATAGGCTTCCCCTAATGAGTGCCAGAGTACTCCCGCCCTGTCTGCCGAGTGCCCTGTCTTCAGCTTGCTGATTTCAGCATCTGCTAGCAGTTTCTCGCAGGTCGTCATCCTACCTAACCGGAGGACGTCCCACGTTTGCCAAGTCGCCACTCTGGTTTCTTATTATTATTATTATTACAATAACATAATAATTATAAAATGCAATCATCTTGTCTGTGCTTTTATCTTTGACTGGCCTGTTGGTCTAGTAGTTAGTGACCCTGACTGCTATGCCGGAGGTCGTGGGTTCGATTCCGCCCCAGGACAAATGTTTGTGTGATGAGCACGATCATTTGTTCTGTGTCTGGATGTAATTTATCTATAAAATATGTATTTAGAAATATATAAGTATGTTTATCAGTTGTTTAGTACCACACAAGCTCTCAAGCTTAATTTGGGACTAAATGGCGTTGTGTGAAAAGTTGTGGAATATTTGTGGATTATTTATTTATCTCTGGGGCTGAACTCTAATAAGACTCTTTCAATATATATGTAGATTAAAGATAAAATTAGAAGATTTTTACTTAGCTGCTTGCTAACCACATTCATGCAAAATTTATTTAAATTTTAACCAATATTTTAGATTAAGTATTGTATAATTTAACCGCTATTAATTATGCATGCAAATGTATCCATTTGATTTATTTTTGAAAATCATTAATTATTTATGAAGAACGCCCACGTGGAGATAAGTACCATGAAAGACTAACCCATTATACAAGATGAACTCATAGTTTAAACGCCGCGAAAATATTTAAATCAGAACATCGAATTCTATCAAAAATTCTAAGAATCTTCACTATAATGCTAGCCTGTAACTGTCCTACTAAGCAGTGATAGCTGACCAATGTAACTGTCAAATCCCATGAAGTTAAGTTAAGTTTGAACCCAAGGCACGCACCTCTGGCTTTCCAAATTCATGTGTGTAATATTATAATATTATATCTTGCTTTGAAGTAGGTGAAGGAAAACATCGAGAGTAAACCGGCTTGCATAAGAGATACTTTTTAACGGCATGTGAAGCCAATGAGCCAATTCTAAGGCCACCACCAGATAAGTCATTAAACGATAAAAACATTGTTGGGCAAAAAACTCTTCTCATACAAGAAGACACGAGTAGAAATCACGATGCTTGCTTAACACGTTGACTGCCAACTACTAGACACAATAAAAATACAATTGTTCGCGATCAACGTGTGACCGACGTGGCGCTAAAGACTTAAGGCGAAAGGCGATTTCTGAATCCTACCAAAGTTTTTGAGTATGGATAGATGGATGGATGGATGGATGTTTGTTACTCTTTCACGTAAAAACTACTAAAGGGATTACAATAAAATTTGTTGTGGAGTTAGCTGATACCCTGGGTTAACACATAGCTTGCTTTTTATCCATGTATTCCCACGGCAACGGGACCTACGTGAGTAAAACCGCAGGACGTCTGCTAGTTAACTGTAAATCCAGGTTTTTTCATAATGTTTACTGTCACCAGTTCCAGAGATAGGTAGGTAGGTTCTCAGGTATCCACATTGGTGCTTGTCCAATTTTTTAACCTACAACTTTATGTTTAAACGTTCATGAAAATTGAGACCTTAACAAGTTGGCCGTAAGCTTATTATAATATTGACTTTATATTTTCTCCTTTTAATAACCGCTGAGTAAACTGACAACCAGTTTTATCTCCAAGTTTACCGTAAATTAGAGATTTAAGTAAGAGTTTGATGGTAAATGTTTTAATTTGAACATGTCAAACAAGCAGTATGTTTGTTTTTAATACTTAGTTAAGTTGGTGGTTTTCTATTTGGCTACTCTGAAGAAACACTAAAAATAACAAAATTTATTAGTACCCTCTTATTAATAAACCATTAGTTTTACGTAGCGGCGACAATTTGCTTTAATTCTAGGCTATAAACGCGGTACAATGACCGCCAAGCGCCAACTCTCTCTGACGTCACAACTTAACTAGTTAACGCATAGGACAAAAAGATGGCGACACCTTAGAGTCGTATCGTAATGTGACGTAGATACTATACCTTCCTCAAGAATTGGGTAATCAAATTCAAATCCTTTTGTAATAGTGCGACGACACAAAATCATAAACTTACCTCTAAATGGGTTTACCCTTTGTAATATAGTATAGACTAAATACAAGCACCTATTGTATGAACGATTACCTAATAGATGACGTCAAATCCAAATCTATCTCCTGATCCAAATCAGACATCAAACATTGTCATACCGAGTAACCTGACCCCGCTGTAACTAGGACCACGTCTATAAAGACGATGACTGATCACTGGTAGGATTAAATCGTCAGCTGGGACTTCCCAGCTTCATTATAACTTTCTGTTAGGCCCGGCGACTTGACTACGTGACGGGAAACTAATCGTCGGCATCTCATTCCTCCGTCACCAAGTTTTTAATATTAAAATTTTTGACATTTACACAAACGGCCGATGTTAGGTGTTCAGTGTCGTCCAATGTTTTAATGATGAAACTTTTCTATTGAGATGTTTGAGTACTGCTTGTAAAACAGAAGTTACTTTTGGAGTTGTTTGCTTGACACGTTTTTGTAAAGGGCTCTTGATGTTGAAGTAATGTTTCGTTGATCGATGTAAGTGTGAGACTACACGTATCTATATTTTCAAAATAGAACCTTAATGTATTTAAAAAACTGTATTTCTATTTCTCAAAAGAGGCGAGCTTTGAAGGCACCGAATGGAATCTAGTGGTTAATTAAACAGTTGATTTTATGTCTGTTGTAATGTCCTATTTCTGTCTTCAATGTGATCTATCTATGTGACCTACCGTTATGATATTCAAATTTATATTTTAAATGTTGAAGTGAATTTCTTTGTTTATTATCCTTGACGCCCTAACGGCTAAATGATATTTGGTACACAAATAGACCGTGATTTGTAAGGACAGATAATATTTTTTCTCAGTGACAAATTTCCATGGTTATTTTCCAACCGAGTGAAACCGTAGGCTGAAGATACTTTTAAACAAAGAAAAAAAAAATACGTAATGAGGTACCTACCTCTCCCTTTTTGAAGTTGGTTTAACAATAGGGGTTAATCACACTTCACAATGAACTCATAAACTAGGATCTAAAGCCAGAGCACCTTATTAAAATTTACATTCACAACCTAATTCCATACTTCAGTAGGTACACGAAATAATGTGTACAATAAAAAATTTACGCGCCGGTCAAAATTTTAGTACGGGACATCACAAACTTTAAACATGAAATAGGGAAGATCCTTCAAATTTTCTCCGCTATTTAATTATAATTTGAGAATATTTTGGTGTGAATGACAGAAAGATGGATGACTTTAGTCTCATAAAATGTCTAGATATAAAGCTGCGGCTACGATAAGCGACCTGAACACAAGAAATGCACACGCTTAGCACACGCGTAGCACACGCGTAGCTCACGCGCAGCACACGCGTAGCACACGCGTAGCACACGCGTAGACCACGCGGAGGGCACGCGTAGCGCAGGCAAGGCAGACGCGTAGCAAGCGCGCACTACACGCGGAGCTCTAGTGGAGCCTTAGCCGAGCTCTAGTGGAGCCCTAGCGGAGCCCTAGCGGAGCCTTAGTGGAGCATATGCGGTGACCACTTCAAAGTCAAAGTCAAACCATTTGTCAAACCTATAAGGCACTTTTGAACGTCGAACAAAAATTTACTCTAAAGAATGTTTCTAGTGGCCCCTTCCAAAAGTATATTTGTATGGAGAAGAATGGGCAAGAAACTCCATACTTACTCTTCTAAAATAGATTTTACAATTCTGTGTATACATTAATAATATTATATGTGAGGACGATGCACCTTGAATAAAAAGTTCTATACTAAGATAGGTTTAAGCAAAAAAAAAATAAGCAATGGAGTTGCACGATTAAGTTCGTACAGCTAGATACATTGTGCTCACATATTTACAAATTGTGATAACATTAATTTTAAAAAAGTGAAAAAACAAATAAAAAAAAGAGAAAACAATACATAGGTACGTTATTAGATTAGCAACCAGGTTGATTTTGTCAAGACTCCAATGATTGTCCTATCTAATGATGGGTCATGCTCCTTCGACAAACCTAAGTCAGTCTACGTTTTGCGAGTCAATTTCCCACTAGCCTAAAGTATAGACGCAGCTTAAGGGATGTTAAAATCTGAAACATTAAACTCTGCCTTGAATTACACAGCTGACTAATAGAGACGTTTATAAATTATTCATAATCTTCACGATATAAAAGAAAACTTTTTTTTATTGAATATAGATTTAGTGTTTATGTAATATAAAAGTAGGTTCTTTGTCTTTTTTGAATTGTAGGTAGTTATTGTAAGACACCGACAACGAAGTGGGATATAAATAAAGCAATTTTATTATTACCTATTTTTAGAAATATTTTTTATCTACAACGTTAAATCAGCTCCAACAAAAGTGTCAAAAGTAAAAACGCTCACTATCTCAATGCACTAGAGATTAGATTAAGAATATTATACAACATACATAAACTCACGCCTTTTTCCCATGGGGGTAGGCAGAAACTACAGGGCGCCATATGCTACGATTCTTACATTCTTCTTCTTTTGCTTCGTTTACATTTATACATGTTGTCATACACACACGCCGGTTGCGAGTACTACGCACCTGACCTTTCTGAAGAACCTCACCAATAAGGTCTATGTATGTCCTTCTAGGGCGTCCCCTCCCGGCGTTCGCACTTACATCTGCCTTGTAAATACCTTTCGTTAGTCGCCTTTCATCCATCCTTTCAACATGACCAAACCATCTAAGCATACTCTTTTCAATTTTTGTTACTACATCTTCTACCGGTTAAAAAGAATATTGTGTAATACAATGTTGTAAAACATTGTATTTAACCGGTTAGATTGACAACCCCCTTTTTTAATATGAGGGAGATGTTCAGTGAGAAAATATCCCGCGGTAAAAAAGAATACATCTCATGAGTAAAAGAAATACATTTTCGTAAAAACTAAGACGTCCGTAATAACAGTACCTAAATCTACTTTGCCACTGTCAATTATAATCATATAAAGATCCAGTAAAGTGCCGCTGAGATTATCTGCTCAAAACCACTGAAGCCAGTTCACACATAAATCATAGTTTTAATCCCATTCCGTAGAAACCGCAACCACTAATTCACCCACAAATCTGACCACAGGAATATTTGAAGTTGGTCCTACGAAAACATTTGGCTCCATAAATAAGTCTAGTGAACAAACATGACTCGTTCCGGCCATCGGATGATAGATTTCAATTGTTTTTTGTTGATCCAGTTCAATTTATGTTGTCCTAGTACAACATACCTAAGCAAATTTTATTTATTGTTTTCGTACGGAAAATGCGAGTAGGTCTTTATGGGAAGTTCTTGGTCCTAACTAATATAAAGATAGTATGGAACACCATACTATCTTTATATTAGTTAGGACCGACCGACTGACAAAAAGGAGGTAAGTAAGTAAAAATACTTACTTACCTCCTTTTTGGCAGTCGGTTAAAAAATAACATGACGTCACACATGTACTACGGGACATGTGTGACTTCATGTTATTTTTTAACCTTCCTTTTTATTTAAAAGTATTAATCCCATGTTAATTACTACTACAATAATTTCTTGGCGTGTTTTTTTTTTATTAATAACTACTGCACGCCCACACTAGAAACTGATTTTGTCAAAAACATTTGTCCTGAGTGGGAATCGAACACACGAGCTCCGGCATAGCAGTCAGGGTCACTAGACCAACAGGCCAGTCAAATACAATCACAAATAGTGATAAAAAACTCCTCATACAGGTCCTACCTATCAATCTAAAACAGATAGATATCCAGTTGTATTTTATTGGCCTGGAAACCGACCCCAACCTAATTTAGAAAAGGGTTTGCGGATGAAAACTATCATACTAAAAACTATTCCAATCATCGAATATTATATCACAGTATAAATATTAATACTCTGGAAAAATGCCGACAACGTCTACACGCGTTAGCCCTGAATAATACCCCCCGAACTACGAACATCGTTTTGTTAGCAGTTCAGGAGCGGCTTTCCCGCGTCTCGCCCCTCACACCCTGTACGATGGCCCTGTCTAGACGGCTTCGTCGGACGACTGTAGGTTTTTAGACTGTGATTATAATATATTAAGACCTTCAGCGAGTACAGAAACTTTTACTTAACTCAATCGTAATATTATAGCATTATGCCTATTTTCCTTCAGAGGGTAAAGCAGAGGCGTAACTATGGGACACACACATTCCGCCACTTTCTGTATAAGTCTAATGTAATAGGGGTGCGGCTATTGCGACCAACCAGGTGTGCTATTCTGTAAATGGTAAATCATTTCGAAAGTCATTTCGCAATTCATCTCGAAAATCATACTCACTACGCATGTCATGTTGCCTGTACACGTTTCGGTATTAACATGTCAACTTCAAATACTCACCCGTTTTAGTTCGTCTCACTTTGATTGTCACTTGGTGGCGCCAGTGTCGGAATCACTCCATTTAAGAATACGATATTTTAATTTCACATGGTTTCACTGCGGATTCAGAAGTCATTTCGCAAATAAACTTTTTAGAATAGCACTGCAGGTCCAAATGCAGAGTTCAAGCTACTGATAAATTATAGCCTGCGACAACTAAACCACCTGGTATTTATCAAACAATAACTAAACTGTTTAAGTATATTATTTTATTTAAAAAAAAAGTACCTTACATAAAGTTTTAATTCAATCCTACAGTATTCAGTAATTGTATCAACGGATGTAAGTGGAAACGCCGGGAGGGGAAGCCCTAGCAAGATATACATACCTTATCAGTGATGTTCTTCAGAAAGGTCAGGTGCGTAGTTTTCTCAACCGGCGTTAGTTTATTCTATGACCAGGCGGTGGATTCAGTAGAAGTCACGCCGTGAAAACTTGTGTGAACTGAAGTGTCAATGCCTTGCATTAGTATGAAATGACAGCTCAATTCGCCCTCACTACGCCTACATGGCCGCCGACTGGCTTGTTGGTCTAGTAGTTAGTGACCCTGACTGCTATGCTGGAGGTCGTGGGTTCGATTCCCACCCAGGACAAATGTTTGAGTGATGAGCACGATCATTTGTTCTGTGTCTGGGTGTAATTTATCTATATTATGTATGTATTTAGAAATATATAAGTATGTTTATCAGCTGTTTAGTACCCATAACACAAGCTCTCAAGCTTAGCTTGGGACTAAATGGCGTTGTGTGGAAAGTTGTGGAAGTGGAATATTTATATTTATTTATTTATTTACATTTTACGCGGTGATTTGACCAGATTCGCACTGCTGATATATGCTTTGAACTTGAACGATGCAAAAGAAGTGTGAATCGTAGAAGATTGCGTTCTGTAGTTCCTGGCTACCCCCATGGGAAAAAAGCGTAATTTTAATGTATGAAGGTATGTGTGTATCACCAGATTATATAATCAAAGAAATAGCCGTCTGTTCGGATTACCAAATAAAACAACTCTCATATTTTATTTCTATTACGCGAAATAACCTCTAATTTAATAACGTGTTGACGTCAAAGTTAGGATATTTATTATTAGTTTATCTATAAAAGGAATGTTGAAAATAATAAATGGTAAAGTAAATGTATTATATTTTCGGGGTAGTAAATAATTCGGGTATGTAGATAAACGGTTTTTAATGTTAGGTAATTTTATTGGGTCATGTAGACAAGGGTAGACTTAGGTCTATTTATAGTTTGATGTGACCTTTATGATTTAGGCACAAGATGTCACTTCTGTGTCATGTTGTATGAATAATTTACCCGTTTTCGCTTATACCTACAATGGCACTTTAATTTCATGCATAAAAACATTGAGCCTCTTATTAGTATGGGAGTAGTGAAGTTACCACAAGAACGGCCTCCAGATTTTATCATGCATCATTTCGGCTATTGGACGTCCACTGCTGGACTAAGCCCCTGGCTACAGCCAAATGCAGTGTGAATTACGGAGTGAAGTGTTGGACTCCCCTCGCAACGTCTAAGAGGGGCGCGCGTGAACACGACGCGCCGCCACCTCGGGTCCATGTACCTACGTGGGGGGCGGCGGTCACCCCTGGACCCATTCCGGGAGGCTGGAAGAGGACGTTGTCCGCCCTCCGCCTGCGACCATCCTCTCGACCACGAGAGCACGGCGCGGCTCCTCCCAAGCGGCACACTCTGCCAGCGTATGCCGCACCGTGTCCTCCCGACAGTCGACTGCTGGATACCCCTGGATAACTCTTGGTGCAGCTGGTTGTCAGACTTTCGGGCTTCTTACTAGCTATAACGACTGTCAATGATTTATAAATGACAGCCGGGAACAACGGCTTGGCGTAATTTTTGAGGCACGAAGGAGTCTTGATACGTTATGAATGGTCACCCATCCACGGACTGACCTCATCGAGTGAAGCTTAACCTTTGATCGACTCGTGCGGCTGTTATTATTTATACATAGACTTCTACTATAAAATGTCTGTCTACGAGTCGGATTTGAATATGTAGCTCAATTCTTAAAGAAACAATAGGTTCTATGGATTATTTAACACCACGATTCGGCCCTAAGGAGCAGGGCACAGCTAGTCTAGAATCCAATTTATCGAAGTTCCAGTTAAACCTTTCTGCTAGTTTCAAAGTTGTCGTTTGCATAATTTATTTTTAAAAGTTCGAAACTTTTGCAGCTAATTACTTTTGCCGTTGCATTAGCTAATTAGAGTCTAACATTTAATATGGAAATGTGCCTTTGAGAATAAAAAACTTCAAAGTTAGTAATAAAATTCAAATGCAGATTTTATTGTGTTGGTGTAATTTATACTTTTAATCATTTGATAGCAAAGATATTCAATACTTCCATCATGAACAAAATTTTCATCCAATTTTTATGTCCTAGTAGACACAAATCAATGAGTCTAGTTTAGTACGCTCTGCTGCCGCGCTTCAATGTTGTTGCCTTATCCAAGAATGGGGATCGAACTCACGACCTCTCGAGGGCTAGTCCAACGTCTCAGCCATTGAGCTATTGCCACTTATAAAGTTTAGGTGCCTCATAAACTTAAACCTGAATACTGTAGAATACTTGTATTTGTACCTAATTTTAAAATCATTGACGTTTCACTAATGTCAAGCATCAGTAATAAGGGTACTACACTGATCTAGCAATTATTTCACCACAATATGTTTCAACAAAACTAATTAAAATTTAAAATATCTACTAAAATGGCCACTAATTATTTATCACTAACTTCAACTTTATATAGGTACTTACTCGTTTTCGTAAACGCTCATTACTAAATTATTTCAGATTTTAATTAAAAACTCGCGTTGAAATGTTCTGCCAAATATTTTGAAAAGACCTTTTGCTTCACTAACTGGGCACTTCACAATTTAAAAAAAAACGAGAAATTTTTGCTTTGAGTGTAGAGACGGCTTTAAAAATATGAGAGAAATTTCAACAAAACTTTATTGACAGAAAGTATAAAAAAAAATCAAAGTTAAAAAAGTAGTTAGTTGGTATTATATCAGTAATAAATTTCAAAGTTTAAAAAATCAGTATTAGGTTTTTATAAAATCCTAAAAAAAAATCTTATTTTGAATTATTGTAAGTAAAAAAATTGCAAATACTAAATAAAATAATATATAGCACACAAAGAAATATAGGTAATCTATATATATAAAAGAAAGTCGTGTTAGTTACACCATTTATAACTCAAGAACGGCTGGATCAATGTGAATGATTTTGGTCTTTTTGGATTTGTCTTTGTCCGGAATAGCATATAGCATAATTAAAAAAACATGAAAAGTCCTCGAAAAATAAATATCAAGAATATCGGTTGTCACAAACATTTTTCAAACGCAGCGCCATCTTGGATGACATGACAGGAGTCAAACTTCCCAGTTCATTATCAGGTGACAATTTGAAATTGACAAGTCTTAGCTAAACCCAAGAAGGTAAGGTTGTCAATTTATAATACGCACCTACGTTCTGAAATTTATTTTGTTACTAAACTAAGAGGTTTTATGTAGCATAAAAAAGTCTTATAAGTATTTCAAAAATCAATTTACGTAATTAACAATGACGACAGAGACGAACTTTAATAATTCTTTGCAAATAGAACTTGTTTTACTGTTAGGACTTTAATTAAAGTAGACCGGGAAAACTATAGGTATAAATTGTATGTAACATAGAGGCAATAGTTCAAATTAAAATGATGAATTTAGTACTTTTTAAATCAATGCATTTTATTAAGGTAGTTAGGTTAGCTATAGGATAGGTATGGTCAGTTAGGTTAGGTTATATATACATGTTGTAATTTTAATTCTATCGAACACAAAATGTTGAAATAAGATCACAGTAGAGACTTGCTACTTAAAAAGTAGTAGTAGTTATTATTGGTTTGGATCTATTTGTTGTCGTCTTATTAAACGTAGGTATGTATATCTAATACAAAAAAAATGATAAGAGCAATAAATTGACTCTAAGGCACAACGAAGTTTGCCGGGGCAGCTAGTATAATATAAAAGTCGAAAAAAAAAATGAAAATGCCGGAGACCGCCGCCGCAACCACGCATGTATTTCATATCCAAATCCATCTTTCCAGTTAATGTTAGTTCCTCTTAAACAAAAATAAACTTTAACACTTGTCTATTAAGTCTATTTCAAAATGACTACTAAAAAGTGAAAATTAAAGTAATAAAGATTGCTGTAGTTGTACCGCAAGCTGAACTTTACGTGTCACTTTCTCCTGTTCCCAAACAGGCACGAGCAATTATTATCACAGTTGCTCAAAGTAGGTTGCGGTTTCAGAATTATATTCATTATAAAGCTTTAGGTGATGTCTACGATTGGTCTAACACAAACTTAGAATATACAATCTATATATATAAAAGAAAGTCGTGTTAGTTACTTCGCTTATAACTCAAGAACGGCTGAACCGATTTAGCTGAAAATTGGCAGGGAGGTAGTTTAGAGCCAGGAGAAGGACATAGGATACTTTTTTATCCCGTTCGACATCATAAAAATAAATATCAAGAATATCGGTTGTCTCAAACATTTTTCAAACGCAGCGCCATCTTGGATGACATGACAGGAGTCAAACTTCCCAGTTCATTATCAGGTGACAATTTGAAATTGACAAGTCTTAAGCTAAACCCAAGAAGGTAAGGTTGTCAATTTATAATACGCACCTACGTTCTGAAATTTATTTTGTTACTAAACTTAGAGGTTTTATGTAGCATAAAAAAAGTCTTATATTTCAGAAATCAATTTACGTAACTAGCAATGATGACAGAAACGAACTTTAATAATTCTTTGCAAATAGAACTAATTTTACTGTTAGGACTTTAATTAAAGTAGACCGGGAAAACTATAGGCATAAATTATTGTATGTAACATAGAGGCAATAGTTCAGATTAAAATTATGAATTTAGTATTTTTTAGTAAGGTAGTTAGGTTAGATAGTTGGGTTAGCTATAGGATAGGTATGGTCAGTTAGGTTAGGGTATATATACATGTTGTAATTTAAAAGTAGTAGTAGTTATTATTGGTTTGGATTTATTTGTTGTCGTCTTATTCAACGTATGTATATCTAATACAAAAAAATGATAAGAGTAATAAATTGACTCTAAGGCGCAACGAAGTTTGCCGGGGCAGCTAGTATTAAATAAAGCGCTATACTCGTATTACAGACATAACCAAATAAACCTTAATTTATGTTTTGATATTCCAATGACTCAGAAATATGAGCAATCCAGTGTGCTTTGTATGTAATATAAATAAAAGCAAAATATTTTCATTTTTAGGGTTCCTTGCCAAAAGCTAATAACGAAACCGTATCTATTATGAAGTCTCTACTGCACGTCACTCTATTTATCAGTCGGCTATGGCCACATGCACCGTAAGTATACAGTTGAAATCTACACAGTGTGTAATTCCATTACAGGCGCTCTAACCGCTCCTAGGGTGAGACCAGTGTCAGAAAAGGCAAAAGATGGAGGAGAAAGCGCCGATCGCGAGCCAACAAGAACCGCTGCGGCAAAGCTCCAACGGAGCTCGAAGTTAACTTGCGCGCCGATGCGCCGAACACACCGGTGTATATCTCCCGCCTACATTACACCACTTAGGCGGAGGGCATCGTGGAGTACGCGCGTCAGAAAATTGGATACATGCCGAGGGTGCAGTTTGGAGTCGCCCCACAACGTCATTTTTAAGGCGTTCGTGGTGCGCGTTCCCAATTGCTATCAACCCGTCGTCATGGATGAAAACTTTTGGCCTCAGGACATAGTGTTCCAAAGCTTCCGCGGATAAGTTCCATAGGACAGCGCTAGTGCGCGTTTGTGAAGTGATATTTTACATTTATTATGTATTTTTAGGTTAAGGTCTCTGGGCCTGCGTTGCCTGAAATAAACGTATCATTATTACAGCTATAACAATCAATAATACAATATAATTTGAGTGGAAATTAAAGAGAAAGGGAAATTAAATCAAGGGAATACAATATAATATTACGTTTTATTTGGTGATTCTTTTGTACGGAATCATTTATGTGTGAATTTTACTCGCACTTGGGTTGTTTATATTCTGTTTTTCTCTAATCACGACAGTTTACTTTTTTATAATAATATTATTAGACAGGTCAAGAATTCTTTTCAAATTACATACATTAATTTTCGTAACTTTATTTTGTTTCGAAGCGCGTAGTGTTTTAAACAAAGTTTGCATGCACCTGTGTTAGTCTTCAAGTATGGCTTCTTTTTAATTTCCCATGTGGTTTTCTTGAGAACCACTGCATTTTTCAGTTGATTCGAAACTTTGTTCTCCACTTTTGCAGTTTTAAAATCTTTGCTACTCAATATTTAAATTTTACAGACAGTGTGAACATTGGCTTAAATAAAAAGGTAACAAAAAAAATCTTATCTACCAAATTCAAAAAAAGAAAATTTTGTGCTCATTTAAGCTATATTTTACGAAACTGTTGCACCATAACTCTTTATTTATCTGAAAATTCTAAACTGCATGCAATGAAACTGATCGTTAAATTTAATTGATCAATTTGACCATCCAATTAAGTGGACCGCAACGATAGCCATTCCGATTTGCTGTTTTGTTTTAAATTGGTTAATTAAAGTCAAACATGCGTTTACGCTTGAAAATGTATCAAATATTTCATTTTAATAACACTGATTAAAATTTAATGTACAATTTTGTTACAATGGCTAATATTTTAATTATGGACCAGCGTGAATTCCGAAAATAAATGATGATCAATGATATTTACATACATACATAAAACTCACGTCTTTTTCCCAGTCAGAAACTACAGAGCGCCATATGCTACGATTCTTACATACTTCTTTCTTTTACATAGTTTACATACATGTTGTCATACACACCCTATTATTTATTTTATTTATTTATTTATTAAAACTTTATGCACTAGTCAAATAAACTGTACAAAGGCGGACTTAATGCCTTAGGCATTTTCTACCAGTCTACCTTAAGGTGACACACTGGTATTATCACTTGCTTCAAAACGGAAAAAGGAGAAAGCCGGCTGTCTGAGAGGTATTTCTCAACGACATGTGAAGGTAATTTAGAAGTCCATGGGCGGTACAAAAATCTGACCCGGTTAATTAACTAACTCAGAAGATGAAGAAGCATATTTCCAAAAAAACTTTTTTTAGGATGTTGAAAAATTAGTAGGTGACGACTTTAGAGTTAAAACGTCTTTTGGAATTGAAACTTCATGGTTATTAGGTATTTCGGGATTTTAGAGGAAGTATCATCCACTACACGAGTACATTACAAAATTGCTTAAGGTTTTTTTTAAATACGTTACTTTACATAAATACACAATTTCTGGTTCAATATCTAGCTAAGTATGTGCCTACTTAAACATTGAAAATAAACAATTATGTAGTATAAACTTACAATTCTATAATAATATACATGTTGATACCAGAGATGGTCTTAATATTCGGATTTGAGGCACCATGTTTAGATTGGTTTATTAATACTGGCTTTAGAGATTCAAATGGATCCAAGGATTTAATTTTATCTCTGTGGCTTTATCGGTTATCCAATCAAAGCTTAGTATTATAGTTGGCCGAAGTTTAAACCTCATGATTCAACGATCCACAATATTGTGTACACACTTAAAAATAATAAAGGTTAGTTTTTTAATGAATTTGTTAGGCATTTGTGATTTATGACGACGATTGAGTTGACTCTGTCTGTACATGTGTTATTCAGTGTGACATATTTGTAGATTTAATTTAATTGTAGGTAATAATAATAATAAAATAATAATACCGACCTATTACTGTCCCACTGCAGGGCAAAGGCCTCTTCTCATACAGAGAAGGCACGAGCATTGATCACCACGCTTGCTCAAGGCGGCTTGGCGATTTCAAACTTATAGTCCAGGTTTCCTCACGATGTTTTCCTTCACCGATGTCAATGATGTCTAAGATTAACTTAGGAAGTAGATATGAATTGAAAAAGTCACATTGGTACTTGCCCGGATTCGAACCACAACTTCGTGCATGAGAGGTAGGCGACTTAATCTCTGAGCCAAGATGTATATTTATTAATAATGCAGTAATAATGATTGCGCTTTAAGCGCACTACACACCAAAGCCGCCCGGCGGTATATGTTGGCGGCTTCAGTCATTGCAAGCCGTTAAACTTTGCCGGCGGCATGTCGGCGGCTCGACCGATCGGAACTGTGACTGAAAATCTGTCGATCGATCAGAAACTTATTTAGCAGTTAGTGATTATGTCGCCGGACAACTGAGCGCTTGCGTACGCTAGCCGCCGGCAAGCCGCCGACGTGTCGGCGAGCAACACGCGCGCGCGAATTTTACAGACATGCTTCTTTCAACATAAGCCGCCGGGTTGTGTCGGCGGGCTGTCTCGGCGGGTCAGCGGCTTTGGTGTGTAGTGCGCTTTAAGTTACGGTGACTGCTAGGGTCGCCGCACACGGGCCACCGGCCACAGCCACAAACGCCGCCATGCACGAGAAGCCAGAAGTGGCTACAAAAGAAGCTGACGCGCGCGACAGCCACTTGTGGCCGGTGATCGACACTTGCGGTCGGTGGTTGCTACTTTTTTTAACTCATGCATGCAGTATCATATTGGATATTGATTACCGTAACTATCACTTTTTGAATCCCAAATCGCAGGATGGGATTGAAACTCTGATATGAATAATTCTATGAACGGGTTGACTGAGGTAAGGTAGAGAGGGACGATAATCGCGCGAGTGGCGTTCTGTGTAGGCGTTTAGTGGCCGGTGCGGGCCACAAAAAGCGAGTGGCGACGATTAGTAGCGTGTGGCGGCCACCGGCGTTAACCGTGTGCGGCAAGTCCATATAAAATGAATGAAAATTACAGGTAATATGCCAGTGGCGGCGTTTTGTGGTTGTAGCCGGTGGCCCGTGTGCCCTTAGACGGGGTACCGTGCGCTTTGTCACATCTCTGCGAGTGCACATGACGCAATCTTAGTTACCCATTAATCGGTGATCACTTTGCCCAGTGATCATCACTATGAACTGTCAACGGAGATACGCAATACCCAGCAGGGGTTAGAAATAAAAGGCATAGACTAAAAAGGCAAAGTCATAAACAAAAGCAATACGCGTTTTTAAAAAAGTAGAGTAATATGAATTCTGCACGCAATCGGCTGAATGCCCTTCAGCCGAGTGCGTGTAGAATTGATATTACTCGTACATATTGCATTAGATCCTTTAATAATTAAATGATCATCGTTCGTATGGTTACCTCGGTACTTTGTTTATACGTCCTTAAGTAGGAGTGTGTAGCTCCGGGCTGTCTGGCGTGACCTGGTTGTGATTTTTTCCCCGCGATGACGTCAGAAGTAGGTCGGCTCTGCCCGTGAGAAAACAACAGACGCTCCTCTGTCACGGGAACTGAGAAACTAATCCGTTTCATATGAAAATGTAGTGCTGTTATTTGTAATACAAATATTTACATGGTAAAGGAATGTCCAATTTTGTCCAAAATTTTTAACTTTCTCCTGACACGTCTTAATACTAATTGTTCGTAACTTTAATATTTATGCATAGGATTTTTTTTTTTTATTTAATGTTATTTCATGTACTTATTTAATCAAACAGTCATGTTTGGCTTGTTGTTATATAATATCATGTTATTAGTATACACCTCAAACTAACTGCAAATATTTTCTAGAGACTGCTTTAAGCGATAAAGTTGTCCATTGTTACACCATAATGTACTCCTTAAACTTACTATTTTAAGTTTTTATGGTATACAAAATAGTGTAAGTATTCTATTATTTCTCTTGTCCTTATTAAAGATAAAGATAAAGACAACAACAACAACAACAATAATATTATTTTATAATAATAATCTTATTTTATTATTTTATATAATTATATTTTTTTATTTTTTTTTTATTCACAACAATATTATTTTTATGACTTTGGAAACTTGAATGAGAGAAAATTATGTTATTGATGCTCAATTGCTCATGTCTCTCGGCCGGTTTCCTTGCGATATTTTCCGCCATTTAGAAGCAAGTGATAATAAATAAATATTTATATGCACATGAATCCAAAAACTGAGAGATGCATGCCTTGGGTACGAACTTAAGACCTATGTCCTATGACTTGGAAAGCTATCACTGCTTAATATTAGCGATAATGTCTTGAAACAATGTTGTTGAGTAAGACCTAAGCTTAGGATATCGTATTTTTGTTGAGTCTAGCCTGAAGGGACTCCATATTATTGTTTACCTAACAAATACATAAAGCGTGGTAGTCTAAATGAAGCATCTATATTAATAATAACAATAAACATTGCTATTTTCCCTGAGAAATGAGCGGGAGCAATTTTTCGATAAAACAGAGCTGTCTTTTAATTATATCTTGTTAGCCTAAGGCCATTTTCTTCGTTTTTCCTTTATTGGAGGTAATAATCACTTGATTTCCCAGTAGACTGCGTTCTGTTTTGTTTAAATAATAGCTGTTTATCAACAATCTGCTAAACAATTTCATAATTCCATTTCCTCATTCCACTTTTTTCTCTTTCATCTACGCTTGGGAGCAAACAAATTGTGCCACTTGCTTTTAATTTTAATATATAAAATGTTCGTGCCACAATGTTTATTATAAAATTCCTTGGTTTGACCGATTGTTATGTAATTTTGTGGATATAACTTCGTTTAAAAAATAAAAGAATTCCACACCTCCCACACAACGCTATCTAGTCCCAAGTTAAGCAGAGCTTGTCTTATGGGTACTAAACAACTGATAAACATACTTATTTATTTCTAAATACATACATATTTAAAAAAAAAGATGTAAAGAAAGTGACTCGATTTATTTGCTCCCAAGTATATTTTTAAAACCACCGACATGCTTTGTTTATGATCGACAGACCAACAAAAGGCTAGACTTTAATTTATTTTACCGTTCAATAAATCTAAATTGAAAGAGAAACTCTTCTATCTTGATTGCAGCGGACGTTGGATGGTCGCATCTATTGTGTTGCTAACTCTACCGCTGTGTAGGAAAATACAGAAGGTCGGCTAACATATAGCGAAAATGCACGCATTTGCGACTGTCATTCTTTCGACGTGTTATAATAAAATTAAGTATATTAAATATAGGTTGCGTTCGCAATTTACCTATTTTTCATACAGTTTTTTTTCTGTAATTACCTATAGTTGTAATAATGGCAATAATGTTATCGTGCACCGCTTACGTCATATAAGAAGTTGGTTATACATAAAATGGTTTACACTAACCGTTCCGATTGTCATTACAACAAAAAGTCTGACGTAATAATACACAATAATTTCAATTTTAACTCTAGAAACAACTCCTTTTTTTTGTCTGACTTAATTTCATGCTTGTGTTTTGTAACGGATTAGGCGTAAGAACTACTAATTGGTACATCCATGTTGATATTAAATTTGTTTATGTGGGAATAAAGTCAATCTATCTTCTATATATATAAAATTGTTATAATATGTTGGTTTGTGTACGCTTCAAAAACTAAAAAAGTTCTGCACCGATCGAGCTGAAATTTCAGCAGGATATATAATCCGCATCAAGAATTATTTTTATCTACTTTTTTTTTCCTTTTTTTTAACCATTCAATCACAATGTGCCACAGCGAAGCGTGGCAGGGTACAGCTAGTTAGAAATAAGAATTTAAATATAGATTAGTTTAGTAGTTTATTAGTTTTTCGTACGTTAGAATCACTGCAATAAGAGCCGGCCACCACTTAAAAACTTGAGTGAAGTGAACTGTCAATGAGTAGACAGCTCAAATCGCCTTTACTCCTCATTAAATTTTCACAGGGTATTTTTTTTGAAATGGCACTGCTGTTTCAATCTATATTGTGTGCATATCGCCCGGTCAGTGGTATTGGAGTTAATGGAAAACCCATTGGAGGCTTCTTTATCCCACCAGCTTCTGTTACCTGTTGCCCACGATAGGGGTTATGTGTTGCTTTGAATTGATATTTTGAGGTGTCAATTGGATGTCGCTTTTGTTATACACTGTACTGTACTATACCTCGTATGACTGAATTGTAATGGCAGAAAAATTCACTCCAAGTACCTAACTTTAATTGTGTCTTTTCTGTTTCTCCAGCAAATTCAAATACATACATACATACATACATACATAAACTCGCGCCTTTTTCCCAAGGGGGTAGTCAGAAACTACAGAGCGCCATATGCTACGATTCTTACATACTTCTTTTGCTTCGTTTACATTCATACATGTTGTCATACACACACGCCGGTAGCGAGAACTACGCACCTGACCTTTCTGAAGAACCTCACCAATAATATCTATGTATGTCCTTCTAGGGCGTCCCCTCCCGGAGTTCCCGGTTACATCTGCCTTGTAAATACCTTTCGTTAGTCGCCTTTCATCCATCCTTTCAACGTAACCAAACCGTAAGCATACTCATCAAATTAAAATAATCGAGAAAAAAAGCAGTGCAATCGCCAGCACAACATGCTACCCCAAACTATATTTTTTTCCCAATTGAACATGAACCTTATCTTATTTGTAATAAAGTTGAAAATCTATCACAGAAATTTGACGCATTGGGGTAAGCTTGATGTGCAGGCCTCTGTACCCAATGCCTACTAAAAATCAATATTGCAAATAGAGAAAAACAAAATCAATAAAACTGAGTATGCCAAATTGAAACTTTCTGATTAGAAGAATACATTACAGACATTTTTTTTTAATTGTAGTCCATTATCTTTAATCTGTCTGAATGAAAACTGAAAGCTTCTAGTCCTTTTAAGATGTTTTAATCCTTTTAAGTTTATTTAAGAGAATTTTAATTAAAACCTTTTTGCCAGGCTCCTTGCTCCTGCAACGAAAGTATCTATTAATTCAATATTTTTTGTAAATTTACGGTTTGTTGATGTAAACCACACCTTATTTATAATGGACTCTTTGTTATTAACATAGGGGCGCCTTTAAATTAGCTTATCTTTATTTTAAAAAACCTAAGAAGAGGTTAGTGCTTGTAAATAATGTAAAATCCATGTTTTATAACATTCTAATGGCTTTATTTAGTTGAAGGCCTCTTCAGATTAGATATTTAAGCATTTTAAAAGTTTCGTGTTCAATCTATTTTAGCTTGAATACTCGTATAGTTAAGTAGCACTTCGCTACCGACTTCGTCTGCGTGCATTTCGTACTTTATGTCGTACTGTCGTAAGAATAAAATTTGCCAATGCCATGACACTCAGAAATAATTTGGCTTTCTATTGGTAAAATAATTTTCTAAATTGGTTCACAAACTTCACCTCTTTTATTAGTAAAGATATTAGTATAATTAAGGTACGTCGTTTTTTGAAATAAAACTAATTCGTGATCAAGTTTTCTTCTCTCTCTTCGATTTTGGGTTCATATCCAATGAGACTATTCTACTTATATTACTTTTAAAGTTTATCGTAGACATCACTAACATCGGTGAAGAAAAACATCGGAATTAAACTTGGACTAAAAACAATAGGTACAAGCCTGAAATCGCCAACCAGCTTTGAGTTAGTATAGTGATTAAGTGCAACATTTATCACGATGAGGGCAGGTTGTACCTCTTTTATACAAAGAAACCTTTTCCTAAAAGTGGGACAATAACTGGCTGGTATTATTATTTACTTAAACCGCTTGCACAAAAAAAAAATGTACAAAGGCACCACTATTTTTTAATTAGGTAGTACAAAAAAAATTGGGCTGTTTCCGTACCTGTTACTGATCTTAGTTGCGTAATCAAAAGTAAAAAAAAATGAATATCAATTTTTAAATATGCCACTATTTAGTTAAACTAAAACAGCAGTTGGAGGCGTGGCATGCTTGAGCTAGTATATGCGAACGTGAGCGAAAGATGACGATTAATAAATACTACTATGTCATGAATAGCAATAACAATATTTCCGTAAATTGGGTGTCTTTTTGGGATATAAACAAACGCTAATAACTTTACTGTTTATGAATATTATTTATTGTAATGAGAAGACCGTCTAGAATAAGCCCTTTAAGTATTTGTACTAATTAAAAATTAGTGGTGTATACTTACATACATTAAATAATATTAAAACCAAGAAAACGTAATCGAGAGAAATAAAAAACACATTGATGGAAACAAAATATTCTGAAATTAATCTGCTAACTTCTTATGAATGCGCGCACGTGCTTTGAATTTAAAGGTTAACAAACTAAATAACTGGTATGTATGGTGTAAACGCTGGAAGCTCTTTAGACAGTTCAGGTACATAGTACTCGCAACCGTCAAGCGTGTTTGACCTGATATATAAACGCAAACAAAGCAAAAGGATTGTGTATTAAATCGTAGTAGATTTCTAAAGTTTCTATAGGTTATGGTGTGAGATCCGTTATTAAGCCTACCCCAAAGGGAAAAAAAACCATGTACGTATGTATGATTGTATAGAAATTGCCGAAACAGATAAGAACGCAAAATTGCAATAAGAAAGCGTAAAGGATCTCTTTTGGATGCGATAATAAGAGATTTTGTTTTATGGTGCTATAAAATCAGCGGCATGGGACACCGTCTGGACCGTCGTAAAAGAATGGTACTTTATATCCTATTTCTTCTACGTTGTTTGTGGTTTATGGTGTAATCGTGTCATTGGTCGGGAGGATAGGAAATATTGGTGTTGATACAATGTGTTTATTTGTTTCATGGTTGGACCTGCTGGCTCAGTAGACAGACAGATGTGTTGCTGGGGAGTTTGTTCCGCCACTTCTTCTTCCCAGCAATAACACTAGGAAGTGGCGAAGGGTGGGCCGTTTTTGGAGGACTGTCTTTAATAATTTTTTGACGTTCAAAAAGTGCTGATTCTCAGCCTAGTTTGAATAAAGACTTTTGATTTTGATTTTGATTTTGAGTAGCTGAGCATTTGGCAGCTAGGCTGTTCGTTGTGGGTTCGATTTGCAGAAAAGAACAAATATTTGTATGGCCTACAATATCGGTCTGGCTTATTTATTTAATTTAAGACTAGTTCGATTTCTGGTTAGGTAAGCTTATCGGAAATTCGGTGAATAATAAGAAATATTTCCCTTTTGTACAATAATAATTATATCCTAAAGATTTACAGTGGTTTCCTTGTGGAGCCTATGTATTTTTACCAACCTGTATGTAGGTAAACTTTACCATTTATAATAATAGGCTATTTGACAAAATTTTAATTTTAAGTCCAATTACTTTAGTACAATGACTTGCAAAAGTTGCAAACTGCTCATAAGATTGAAAATGCTTTCTTAAACTAGGTACTATTACACTAATAATGGGCTATTTGACAAAATTTTAGGTTTTTAGGGTTCCGTAGTCAACTAGGAACCCTTATAGTTTCGCCATGTCTGTCTGTCCGTCCGTCCGTCGTCCGTCCATCCGTCCTCGCTTAATCTCAGTGACCGTTAGCACTAGAAAGCTGAAATTTGGTACCAATATGTGTATCAATCACGCCGACAAAGTGGTAACATAAAAATTTGGAAAAAATGTTTTATTAGGGCCATGTAAAGTGGGAAGTGATATTTTTTTTAATTTCAACCCTAACGTGTGATATATTGTTGGAAAGGTATTTGAAAATGAATAGGGGTTTACTTATATCATTTTTTGATAATGTCAATAATTTCGGATATAATCGCTCCAAAAGTAAAAAACAATGTGTGTGTCCCCCCCTCTAACTTTTGAACCATAAGTTTAGAAAATATGAAAAAAATCTGAAAAGTAGAACTTTATAAGGACTTTCTAGGAAAATTATAACAGATAACAGTTTTTGTGCAAAAAAGACAAAAAGTTGTACAAAATAATTTCTGGACTAAGTTTGTAGTTAATCGTATATGCAAGCATTTTTTTTAACTTCGTTTACATAATTATTCTACGGAACCGACACGCTCTTGGTCGGTTTTTTTTTGTTCCTCATCTAGATTACAAGAAAATATTCGACACATATTTTTTTCTTTTTCAAATTGATGGAAAACTGCTTAGATTAAGTGCATTAAAGTTGAGGAGAGGGGGTGGTTGTAACGTCATTACCTAGTATAAACTGTACTGGCTAAGTGACGTCGTGCAACATTTTGACTCGATGTATCGCCGTTATAATCGCCGAAAAAAGAAAAAATATGTGTCGAATATTTTCTTGTAATCTAGATGAGGGACTAAAAACTAAAACTTTGTCAAATAGGCCATTGTTAGTGTAATAGTACCTAGTTTAAGAAAGCATTTTCAATCTTATGAGCAGTTTGCAAGTCATTGTACTAAATAATAATAATAAATAATAATAATAAATATTCCACATATTTTCACCCAACGCCATTTAGTCCCAAGTTAAGCTTGAGAGCTTGTGTTATGGGTACTAAACAGCTGATAAATATACTAATATATTTCTAAATACATACATAAGTATTATAGATAAATTACACCCAGACACAGAACTAATGATAGTGCTCATCACACAAACATTTGTCCTGGGTGGGAATCGAACCCACGACCTCCGGCATAGCAGTCAGGGTCACTAACTACTAGACCAACAGGCCAGTCAAATGATGTACAGATGTTACGTCTAGTTCATTTTCATACGATAACTTAGAGTATGAATTATATTTTCTTATCTTCGAAACCTTTCCTCCATCTTAACGTTTCAAAGTTGAAGAACTTGGATTTTCCTAAACAAAGATGCTGTTCAAGAAAATGTATGAAAATGCACCAAACAACATGACATTGTTACAAAAGTAAATGCTAGAATATACTTAGGAGCAAATAAATCGAGCCACTTCCCCTTTTCGCGTAAAATCTTTAAATTACTAATCATTAATTTTTATACTAATATATCTACACAAGGGGAAAGACTGTATGTAATTAAACACTACGGGACCGATTTGAAAAATATTTCACGATTGGGAATAGATAGATAGAAAGATAGAATACTCTTTATAGTACACCATTAATACTTACAAATCATAACTTTAAGGGCTACAAGCGGTGATACAATGGGCGGCCTTATCGCTAAAAGCGATCTCTTACAGACAACCTTCACTATCTCCGGGTGATAAAGGTGATATTTAATATTCTTGCTAATAATAACGTTCCCTACGTATCAATCAATTCGAACCATATTTCGCTTAAAACTTTTCAATGATTCACCTTAACGTAATTTATAGAAATAGAAGAAAAATATTGGTTTTGATAGAAAATGTTGTAATAATACGTGAAGGGAAGTGTCTCGATTTATTTGCTCCCCAGTGTATTTACTTGCTTGGAGACGCGAATGTGTATGTCCCTGTGTGCATTATGATATCCACATTCGGATAATCTCTACGAGTCGAGTGAAATATCTTTTCATGCATACTATGCTGTCACAGTATAAAGACTGTTGTTCGCTAGACTGTCACAACTGCGAGCAAACGCGCGGGTTAACATTGTAAACAACGGACATTCATTAAATTCTTTATTACCTGGAAAGATAAAACTTTGTAATGCAATATTACTTACTTAGTTACGTTGGACATATAAGTTACCTATCATTGTAGATTTTGACATAACATCCAGCTTGTATTTCCCAAAGAATAACGCAAAAACTGACGTATAGCACACTTTTTGCTACTTATGTCCATACAATGGTGGGCCAGCCTACTGTCATCGAGCAGGCACGAATTCAGACTCCGGGCTCTAGTAAAGTATTAAGACCTTTTTTTTATTGTTATAAAAAAGACGGTAGTTGTTCTAGGCGCCAGAAGACTATCTATTTTTCTCGCGTCGACATGAACTTGAGAAATAATATTTGTGCTGTTTTTTAAAACATTTTAAATGAGTGATTAAAAATACTGTTGCAGGACGGTTCTTCAACATTTTTCATCAGATGTAACCTCCTTTGACGCGGTCACTGTCCGTCTAACAGCGCGCGGCGGTCGTCGACCTGCTACCAGTCTAGCGTGTACCAACCCTAACACTGCACGGACGTCTTGAAGCCCTCACGCCACATACCACACGCTGAAAGGTATTTGCATCTACTTATGTTCATGTGTTCATTCAGTACTGGCGCTAAGCGTAATAATCTGCATGCATAGGGTTGCCACATACTCGGTGTTACGAATTTTCATACGCTGCCTTCATAAATCGTGAGTGGATGAGGATGTGAAAATAATGTTTTGTTTTGTGTAAGATCGCAGATGTACACACGGCTACACATCAAGCTATAAATTTCCAATATAAGCTCATTTAACATTGCATAGGATTTTCGTACAATGAAAGGTCAGCGTAAACTGGAAATGTATAGCTTAATGTGTGGCCGCGTGTACCTACTGGGTTGGGTTGGTGGTGGGTGAGCACAAAGTTTGTGGCCAATATCCATGCCATTATATTATATTGTGCCAAACATTTTAATTAGGATAAGGCACGTCGTTCTAAATACATAATAAAAGACTGACTATAATATACATTTAAGACAAATAAGACTTTAAAAACCCTCGGTTTCTCAATCTGTTATAGCAAAAAAGAACTTCTTTAAAAACTATTGGCTATCAAAAATAATGTTAGCATCGAAGAAGAACCGCCAAAAACTTCTTGTGACCAACGATTATTTTGAAATAAGAACTCGAACTGACATAAAACTTCATAACTTGGTGGTAAAAATCTCCCCCATCATTACGTCGTTCAGAAATCAGTTTCAAACTTCGAACAAAATTCGTATCCGACACCAAAGACTAAGTTCTTTAGTGGTGATATAAACAAAGTTATCGGCGGGGTTGCCAGCGACAATAATAATGACTTTATTTGCCTACTCCCCCATTATTATCTCGTGTTACGCTAACCCACTTTCATGGCCTATATTTTTGAGTATGTTGTTACTGCTGTGACGTAATGGTTGTGGAAAACGGCTTCCGTATTATTTTCGAGTTCAGAAAACATTCAAATACTTGTTGTGCTGTTAAAGATGATTTAATAAGATATTTTTCTCTGGTTTTGACTTCCTCGTCGGTCTAGCGGTATCAAACGATAATGCTTTCTTTTGCTTTCAGCGTCGTTGATGACAATCATAGGCACTAAAAACATGCTTTGAATTTTCAGTCATGGTAAAAGGGCAACTAGCCAATCAACATTAAGTTGATTGCCCAGAGTGCGCTGGACTTAATTGAGGTCAGAGAATACGTCGCTCTTGGAGGAATTTTCTTGCACTCCAGCGTGCTACTGTAGAACATGGCTTTGATTTCCGATCGGTTAGAGTGTTATAGGGTCTTTCTGTCTGTCATTTCAAAGTAGCAGCCCGGAGTCTAGATTCGTGCCTGGGTGATGAATGAACCCCGACTGATGGCAATAGGCTGGCCTCCTATAACATAGGACTTTAACATAACTTGTGAATCGTGGATGTTCTATTGGTTCCTAGAACACCTCTGATGTGTTGTAACTGCAATGTCACTGATATCGATAATAATACACAATAATAAACAACACTTAAGTGCTTAAGTGCCCTCAAACTAAAGTAAGACTGGACAGTCGTATGCCCAATGCTATGAGCCAAAATAACCACCACGTACAGCCCTGACACAGCTAGAAGGCGTCGCGGCAGACCCGGGAGAAGATGGAGACCTGGAAAAATTAAACGACCAGTGGCCCACTTTAGTCCTGGATCGAAAAACCTGGAAGTCATGAGGACAAGCCTTTGCCCAGCACTGGGATGATGCAGGCTAGCAGTATCAGTATCAGTAATAAACAGCAACTACAAACCACTACTCAATTTTGTTTTGTGAGTTATAGAATTACCTACTTGACACAATTGAATACAACTTTATGCCCGTCCTTTTTTGGTTCTGCCGCAAGCTATTGCCAGTCATGACAAACCCATATCAGAGTAAATACTTACAATGTTTTAATGGTAACGATGCTCAATTATTTCTAATCTAAGCTCGTAATAAATTCACAAATACATAATGAGCAAAATGCGGTGCAAATATTTTAATAATCCCGTCTAGACATGGGCAAATTTAATTTGAATGAGCATTTGAAACCTCTGAATATATCATTATGAATGGCTGCAACATTATCGTTCCAATTTATTTAACGCTCATTTTGCTAAGTGTTTCAGAAGTGCCTGTATGAGTTAATATCAATTTTATTGTTTGAAAGTTTAGAGTGAAACATTAGTCTCCAATTACGTATAATTTGTGCACGTTAATTTTCCATTTTAATGCTTATGTCGTCTCTGTATGAGGCTAAAAGCGTGTGGCTTATAATGCTTATAATAGCGGCCACAAGAATCAATTCAACGTTAAGCTATGGTTAGTGGACGGGACCATTAACACTTTGCACGTAACGCCGCTCACCAGTGAGCCGCGAACAATAAAATTTATATTGTGTCTGGAAGTCTGGCTGTCAAAATGTTAGTGACATAGAGTGTGCTAGCTAACACGTGACAATCATTTTGAAATGTAATATTAATGCTATTTATTAAGCATTTAATTGTATAGATTCTTTGTATAGTGCTTCAAATGAATCAGACACATGTGTTGCTGGGGAATTTGTTCCGCCACTTCTTCTTCCCAGCAAAAACACTAGAAAGTGGCGAAGGTTGGGCCGTTTTTGGGGGACTGTCTTTATGTTTTTTTTTTTGACGTTCAAAAAGTGCTGACTCTCAGTCTAGTTTGAATAAAGACTTTTGATTTTGATTTTGATTTTGTGACCCCTCCGTGCCTCGAAAGCACTTGCTGAAAGCTGTTCGTCCCGGCTGGCATTTTTAGATCTTTGACAGTTGGTGCGGGTTATCAAAGCGCTGAAAGTCTGACAAGCAATTAAGGGGCATCATGTTAGCTAGTCACAGGGTTGTGGGGGTCAGATAGTAGTCGTTCGATGTCAAATACTGATACTCATCTGCACCCAGTTGGTGGGAAAAGGCTTTGCATATAGAAAGAAAGAAAATATTTTTTTTTTGGTACACGCACAGTTTTAACAATGAAAACTAAATCCAACATTAAAAAAAAACAAATAATTCTATCTCAGCATGGTGCCGCGATATTTAAAGAAACAATAAATACCATGAACACACTTTTAATACTATAATCATCTACGAAGCTTATAAGATAAAATTAATAAAAAAATAACGTAGAAAGAAAATAAATAACAGACAATAGTAAAATAAAATAAAACAACTCTCCAACGCGTCTTCCACGATCCGACGTTATTCAAAACTCTTTTTGTCTGTGGTCTGTGGTCTAAGACGAATCAAAGGACGCGGGCGATACCGGAGAGCCGGCTGTCAAACGGTTATCGCTTTTAAGATATAGATTAAACTACAGTTACTTAAATTACTATAGTTTAGCAAAATACCACTAAATAAGTAAAACAGTATTACTGCTGTCAAGAAAAGAATACTCAAATGAGATTATTAAAATAGTGCAAGTGTAGGTACTGTTACGTGTTTGTGTACGACTGTAGTGTAGGTTAGTGTAGTTTATTTGCGTTGATTGATAAAGAAAGAAAAACAAAAAAGAAATGAAGTCGATTTTGTCACTATAATAACAGAAAACCCAGGGTAAGTTTGCTGACCAGTTTTCTTTTCAACACGCGGTAGGTGTTGTTTGTATTTCATACTAATAGTACCGACTGTTCTAACAGGACGAAAAGGCGGTGGCAGGTCGTTCCAGCATCGAGAAGCAGTGAATTTGAAATTACCGCGGAATACAGCATCTATAAAGGCGAACAGAAGGTAAGTAGAAGCATGTGTTTTAATTTCATTAATGTTACCCTTATCTTCTATATCTATTCTATACATATATACTTATAATAAATCTGTAGAAGTAAAATTTCTGTACATTGAAAATATCAAAAAAATAAATAGCAGGGGGTGTTATTAGACCGACACCGAACCCAAAAATATGATTAAAAAATTTTTTGTCTGTCTGTCTGTCTGTCTGTCTGTCTGTCTGTCTGTTTGTATGTTCAGGTATCACGCTAAAACTACCGGTTTGATTACGATGAAAATGGGTATAGTTATTCTTTAATATCCTGGGCACCACACTGGGTACTTTTTATCCCGGAAAAGTATATACAATAAAAAACAAACTTAATTTTGCGGTTCCATCCCTAGACCCGTCTACTGTACCAACCGCATATAATAAGTTTGTCGTAGGTTACGTCACCCACAGTGGAGTTCATCAAGAGGCGCTGCTCACGGCTAAGATACTATAATATTTTATCTTAAGACACAACATACATAGTTCGCCATAAAATTCAATGGAATATCACACACTACTAAGATAATAAATAATACTTATAATAAAGTGTAGAGAAGTCAATTCTGTACATTGAATATATTCAAAATCAATATTGGAAGATGATTGGTGATCGATACTGATGCCAAAAATGCAATCAGTAAATGTTTTGTCTGTCTGTCTGTCTGTATGTGCACGCATAGTTCAAAAACTATTCTAGGGATTTTAACCAAACTTGGTACCGTTGTAATCAATACTCAGTTGTTTTACTCATGGTCAGTGTAGCGCACTCTTTACCGGGTCAGTAGTTCCAGAAATCTTTATGCATACATACCGGAAGGATCAACTTTGAAAGTAGTCTATCCGGAATTATTATGCTAAAATTATTAGAAAAAAAGAAAGAAAGAAAGAAAAGAAAGAAAATACATTTATTGGCAACAGCTGGATACACGCACAGTAAAAACACAATAACACAAAAAAAAGAGACAAAAAGTGGCATGTCTCACGGCTGCGCCAAAAGGTTCATTTCAGCGGTAATGCCAGACAGATGCTGAGATCCTGCCTGACGCTGATTTTCAAATGAACCTTTGGGACATATGACGGACGTCACATGTCCCAAAGGTCGTCACGTGTCTCATTACGTTTATATATCAACGCACAGCCCAAACCGCTGGTATTAGAGACATGAAATTTGAAGGGGTGTTCTTAGTGAAGTGTAAGTATCCCCTAAAAACGATTTTTGGAAATTCAACCGTTAAAAGGAAAACATAGGGGACGGAAGTTCGACTTCCACGCGGGCGAAGCCGCGGGCAAAAGCTAGTTATAAATATATCTACTGATTTTTTTTTGGGCGAAAGAGTAGGGTAGCCAGATGATTATTCGTTCTGGCGTTCTCATCAAATTATCAGCCCCCCTAGCCAAGTTACAAACGATTCGTATCTATTCTCTTTCTACAATCGAGAACGCCTCAAATCCCTTTGTTTTGACCACATGACTTAGCGAAAGGTGATAAGTCACGTGGTCAAAACAAAAGGATTTGAGGCGTTCTCGATTGTAGAAAGAGAATAGATACGAATCGTTTCTAACTTGGCTAGGGGGGCAGTTATTTAAAAACGGAGTGATATGAGATCGGGGAGGGACATTAAGACAGAATCTCGCACATACATTTCACTTAGGTACTGGATTACCACCTGCATTACCTAAGCAGAATAAGAGGCAGTCACAATAGCATCTTGAAGGCCGTAGCGGCCGATACTTCCTCTACATTTATAAGGCAATTTGTGAGAAGACTTATACCCTAGTTCGAGTTCTTTGTTCTGGCATCCACCGAAACAGGGAACTTGGCCAAGGGCGGTCTTCTCATTAATTCGTCTTTAGTTAAGTTACTAACAATAGTTTTTAAATGTAAACCTGTTACTATCAATTTTATGGATCCTGTAGTTGTCCGAAATGAAATGATTTTATTTACTATTTATTACCACATGTCACTTCGACCCAGAATACACGCCCCAAACACAGTGTCAGCGTAATTTAGCTTTTATCGGATAACTGGTACCTTCTTTTATTGATAGAAGGATAATATACTTAACTTAATTTAATTTGTGCATATGGAAATCGGCAATTAACATTGTTGAGAAAGCGTTAAGCATACTTTTTTGATGAAACTCCTATCATGACGGACTAAAATATTTACGGACACTCCATTAAATACACCTACAGTGACTTAAAAATATGTTTCGTGAAACTGCGGTCATATTTTTTTAAGGGAGTAATTTTATGCCGTCAATGTATTGACAGAACTTACAATAATAATACTAAAGGAACCTTCTTAAACCTCCCCTATTCGATCTCTGGGTCGTCCGACGCACCCTAGCATATCGACTCCTTTCAAGCGAAATTCAAGCTGAATGTTTAGTGCATATGTTTTCCGTTGTCACCGCTGCGAAGAAGAATAAGCCTGTTATTGTGTCACTGTACCGTTAAAGTCTCCTTTAATACAAAAGAGGAAACGAGGTTTAGTTACGATCATAGTTTTTTTTTATATCTATAAAATGTAGCCAAAGGAATGTTGTCACTTTCAGACTTATTAATCTATATATATAAAAGAAAGTCGTGTTAGTTACTTCACTTATAACTCAAGAACGGCTGAACCGATTTAGCTGAAAATTGGCAGGGAGGTAGTTTAGAGCCAGGAGAAGGACATAGGATACTTTTTATCCCGTTCGACATCATAAAAATAAATATCAAGAATATCGGTTGTCTCAAACATTTTTCAAACGCAGCGCCATCTTGGATGACATGACAGGAGTCAAACTTCCCAGTTCATTATCAGGTGACAATTTGAAATTGACAAGTCTTAAGCTATACCCAAGAAGGTAAGGTTGTCAATTTATAATACGCACCTACGTTCTGAAATTTATTTTGTTATTAAACTTAGAGGTTTTATGTAGTATAAAAAAGTCTTATATTTCAGAAATCAATTTACGTAATTAGTAATGATGACAGAGACGAACTTTAGTAATTCTTTGCAAATAGAACTTATTTTACTGTTAGGACTTTAATTAAAGTAGACCGGGAAAACTATAGGCATAAATTGTATGTAACATAGAGGCTATAGTTCAGATTAAAATTATGAATTTAGTATTTTTAAAATCAATGCATTTTAGTAAGGTAGTTAGGTTAGATAGTTGGGTTAGCTATAGGATAGGTATAGTCAGTTAGGTTAGGTTATATATACATGTTGTAATTTAAAAGTAGTAGTAGTTATTATTGGTTTGGATTTATTTGTTGTCGTCTTATTGAACGTATGTATATCTAATATAAAAAAAAAAATAAGAGCAATAAATTGACTCTAAGGCACAACGAAGTTTGCCGGGGCAGCTAGTTTTTTATGAAAGTATCGACGAAAACTTTGTTTGGGACAATAACAGCTGTTTTAATCCTGGCTTACAATAATCAATTAATGGAAACCATAGTTGCACTATGAAATTTGATTAAAAAGAGAACAGAAAAAATCCAAACCCACAAACTCGTAAATGAGAGAACTCACCACCGTACCTTCTACATGAATTAAATCCTCAGTAATTATTAGGTACACTGCCGCGGATTTGCAGTGCATTAATTAACTGGATTACCGATCATATTCGCAGTAAAGGCCAACATGTATTTGTATTTACACACAAATCCATGAGTACATAACAAATTATGTAGGTGATGGTTTGGTATGAATGGATCAAGCATTCCGTTACCGTAATGAGGGATTGAAACAACTGAACGTGTTGCGGACTTTCAAAAGCACTTCAATTTATGTTATTAATTTGAAACGTGAATTGAAAAGGATTTAATTAAGTCGCCCCAAAGTATATTAGTGTTGGTATTGAGTTTGTGGAAGTTGTAATGTATGTAAAGCACCTTTTTGTACAAATGTATTTACTTACCTATTGCGTTGTTACGTCAAAATAATACTGGCTGTCAGAGAAATACAATATTAATTATTTGAATTTCATATTTTTTATATAAAAAAGTACACGGAAGTCGTCAACTATTATAACAACTTCCAGATATAATGTACATAACTATAATTTGTTTAATTTCAATTATTCCTAAGCTCAATGAGAAAATCTAAGCTGCGTGCTGTACTGTAGCTTCGACCACCCCCTTTAAAAAGACGTGAATAATTGATGTATGTTTAACTCTATATATTATTATTTTACAAATACCTCATAGGTATGTACTGTAAACAAGCTAACGGTTATTTCAATAAAAAAGTATTCAAATAGAAGTGGATAATTCATATTACACCATCTTCTTCCCAGCCTTTTCCCATAAAATAAGATTTCCTCATAGATCTACCATTGACTGCCGGGACCCAACGGCTTAACGTGCTTTCCGAGGCACAGAGGATTCTTTATATGTATTAATGGTCACCCATCCATGGACCGACCTCTTCAAGCGTAGCTTAACCTTCACTATTTAGCCAAAAGCTCCTCATATTATAATTTACACCACACTACAATAAAATCACTACCGGCTTTGCGTGCCTAATAAACAAGGCAACAATCTCATTACGCTTGTATCAAACACATCGTGTTAATGTTAACGGTCCCTGATTGGTCGCCGCCATAACGATACTATTAACAAAATGAACTGAGTGAGTTGCTAATCGCCACTGGAGTGCGAAGGAATCATTTGTTACCCCTGCCCTTTGAGGTTTTTTCCTTAAGGTAAAGGTAGCCGTCATGGTAGGATTCCTGCAGGATAAAGGTCATATAGGACATGAAACTAATGAGGTTTATACTTTTGACATTTACATTCTGACTCTTTTAAAGACTTCGTTGATGTGGCTTGTAATATCTTTGGAGAATTACTTGGTGCCAATCAAAGTTCCAAGAATCGCAAATACATTTATTTATTAGAAGCAATTTTACACGGATGATGGTTCTGAGGCAAGTGAAGGATGACATAATTATAATTCATTCTACAAACTAATCTACGCCTACTGATAATCAATAAAAACTATCTATCGCGTCGTGTTGCCTTTACTTTAATTGAATGCGTTAATGCCTAAACACTGACCAACATACGGATCTTACATATCTTCTTGACCGATACGTTAAAGAAGCAAAAGCGTGCTCCGTAATATGTGGCTTTTAAATCATAAATATACTAAAAATATACATTGATGTTATTTTTTTTTTTAAATTAGAGTTTTTCATGTCATTGTCTAATCATTTTAGCTTGCTTGGCACATTTTCTTTTCGTCTTCGTTTCGTTTATTTGGTCTTCTTAACATGAAGACCAAAGAAAGTTAGTCGAAGGGTTTACAAGAAATTTTCTACATTAAAAAGAATAGAAAGTACGTTGACGCTAAAAAGGGATGTGTTTGGTCTTTATTCTGAAGCACATATTTATCCACATCTGGTAATTTTAAGAGCTATAAATAAATAAATAAAATAAATAAATATTTCACAAGTTTTCACACAACGTCATCAAGTCCCAAGCTAAGCTAAGAGTCATGAATAAACATGAATAATAACATTGACAGAACATTCAATTATTCCTATAACTTGAACGGTTTCCCCTTTAGGTACACAGTTTGTGACCAACTAGGCCCACTTATATCGATGCATCCTTTAAGAGTTAACCACCTAGTTTAATTTAGCCTTTCATACTTATTTGTGATGTATCAAAGAGTGTGCCGTTGTTGGAAAGTCCATAGGTGACTTTATTTTTTTTAATTCAATGATTTATCACTTTTATCATCTAGTAAAAATCGCCCTTAGCGATGCAAAACATACTTCAGACACTGGCATATTTTTATTCTTTTTATATTCTAAGAAATATTGAAACCAAGACATCAAAACCATCAACTACGCAGCCACTTGAATAATTACAAAACCAAAAGATCTTTTTTTCTGAATTTGAGGCCAAAAAGTTGACGCTAAGAAAGCCCCTTCAAATTGATTCCAAGATGGCGTGTTTCCCTATTATTATGCAAAAGAAAATGAAAAGAATCGGAAGCGTGACCTTTAGGAGTTCGTTAAAATGTAATCATGCTGGCCACCCACCGGTTATAAGATGACCTGCCACTTGTTATTTTTAAAGCGAGAAAATGATGAATTACAGCACCTTAATCGGTTGTTTAGCTAGACGGTACTTACTATTTGTTTTATGGAAATAGGTCACTATGTAGTATGCTAACATACTCCTTTAGGGATTCCTAATAAAAAGGACGCCACTGAATTTTTTTTTTTTTTGTTTTAGGTAAAGCCAATTCTATGCCAACAAGATGTTATTGATATCTCTCAACTCAAAGCCCCTTTACAGAAAATTTTACTTATCACAACGAAAAGCATAATTATTTCATTTTTTTTATTTTATATTGTTTTTTTTTGAAAAAATTTGTTATTCTGTGCAAGATTTCTTGAATGATAATAATTATCCATTATTTTGTGTGACATTTGCATGCTATATAAGGCAGAATGTACAAGGATCCCTATTATATAGTTTAAGAACTTATTTATTGTACCTACAATTTTAGCAAATAAAGACTTATTCTATTCTATTCTTCTACTCTGAACAAGTTTTAACATCTGGCCAACATTGGAGTAGCAAAAACAAACTACATACCTATACGAAATGTCACCTTTGAGATCATCCGCAAAAAAACAATAGTGCTATTCTGCGAATTGATTTGTCATTCCATACATTGACAGGCATTGACGGTTCACTTCTCTAGAGTTTTCACGCCGTGACTTTACTGAATCAAAGTCTATATTCATTTATTCAAATTGAGCAAGATAGTCACTCAACATGCTTTGTCACTTCTTAAAGACCAATTGGAAGCATAGTCTAGTTGTTTCTTTTTGCGGATGGCCGTAAAAGTGATTTAAACTAATGAATATAATGTTAACGATGATCAAACTTCTTATCCCTCTACTATAATAAAATGAGCATACCTACCAAGGAATGTAGATTTAAAATGTACAGAAAGTTAAAACGTAATTATAACCACTAAATATCTAGTTTCAATTTAATTTGGCCATGGGGTCCGAATGCCCATCTAGTTTGCCGGCACATCGCCAAGCGTTTGGTCGACTCTTCACGTGCCCAGAGGGCTGGCCTTTATTTCAGTCAGAGAATGCGACCAGTTTTCTGGGCTCTTTTCCCGTTGATAACGATGCGGATGAGTTTTTTGATGCCCTATAACTGGTTTACTGTTCCTTTGTTTGTTTATTTTTTAGGTATGCATGTAACCAGTTAATTTAAAATATATAATTTAATCTGGTGTTTCCGTCTAATTTAAATCTATTCTACCTAAATCAATAATTTATCTAACTGGCTGATATTTGTATCATAAGTCATAACCACAGCGTAAAACTCGTTGCTCGACCACAAATTTCACGTTGGCGCGGTTGACTATCTGGCCGGGTATTTTAGTATCTGCATATCGACATATTTAATGCTCTAGAATGCATAAATATGTATGTAGCCACGAGCAGGAGGTTGCCAATTGCAACGAGTCACGCACATGAATGCATCGATGTCTTGTGTTTGAACAACGACTGTTCTAGATAGCATATTTTTATTTATTCATTGGTCCTCAAACAACGCAATCTCTTACTTCATGAATATCTTGCCTTTATGTATCTATACTAATAGTATAAAGAGAAAGGATTTGATTGTTTGTTTGCATTGAACTGCAGGCTCCGAAACTACTAAACCGATTCGAAAAAAAAACATTTACCGTTGGAAAGCTACACTATCCCCGGATGACGTAGGCTACTTTTTATCCCTATATTCCCACGGGAACGGGAACTGTGTTGGTGAAACCGAGTGCCGTCTGCTAGTCTTCTAGTAGATAAAATTCTCTTGACCGATGTCTGATTCTTATTATTTTTTGTGTGTTTATTAAGTAGGTCGTAAACTATTTTTATACCCCTAAGTGATCCTGAGTGGTCCTGATTCCCAAGCAAAAGAAGTATGGGAATCGTAGGGGTGACGGTCTGTAGTTTCTCTTTTATTTTATTTTATTGGGGAAACTAAATATTAACACAAAGAAAGGAGATGTTTCATTTTTATATGGGGCTCTGGACATAACCTGTAACTTTTAGGGAAGCTGCGAAACTTACCCCTCAATAGAATAAAGTTACAATTTTTTTCATAATATCAAATGGTTTTTATGAACAAAATAAAAATTAAAAATGTTTGACAATTGTCCTTAGAGTTATGACAGCCATAACACGTTGTAAAGATGACGTTTATTTAATCTAGAATTAGGTCGTTTAGAATTCGTTCAAAAACACACTTCAAAAATGGAGAATAAGATTTTTGTAACGACGAAATCGTCACACTTAATTATGATTACTCAAAATACGTACAAAAGTATAATAGTAATTTATTTTTAACACTACAAAAACACGCACATTTTTTTTACTATTTTCCACGTAACATTGATTTGGTGCGGTATGATTTCAAAACGAATGAACTATGTAATCTAACGAGACGCCATGTTGAATAAAACATGGCAATAATTGAAAAACGAATATTTTTGTTACACAATAAATCCGACTTAAATTCACCAGATAATATATTTTTCCCCAATTTGTGTAATTTTTTCCTCTTTTTCGATAACAGTACATCTGATGACCGAAAATGAAACATCTCCTTTTTGAAAGTTTTAAAAATGTGATATTAACGGCGTTTTCCACAAAAAAAAAACACATAAGACAATTTGCCTTGCCTCACAAGCGTTATTTTTAGAAAAAGAAAGCAAAAAGTACATACAATACAATAAATTACAAAGTTGTGTACAACAATATAGCTGTATAAGAATGGAAACAAACAAACATAAAAAATATAACTACACACATCAAAAGTGTCTAGGGATCAACATATATTTTTGCAATAACTTTTCTCCTGATTAATATTAATTAAAATTTTCTTTAAGGATTCATCAAATATAGTCTTTTCGTTTGTCACAGTAACGATAAACCAAGTCACCTTTGCATTAATAAAGAAATTTGCCATTTTCCTAATAAAGGGATTTTTGACATTTGAACCACTAACATTAAAGTTCGAAAAAAAGACTGAAATAACAGTTTTCTTTAAAATTTTATTGGGTAACTTAAACAATTAATAATCCGTGTTTCTACCGCGAACACTAACAACACAAGAACATCGGTTTGGCATACTCAAAATGAGTTCATCAAAAATCACGCTGTGGAATGGCCGCCCATGTTCGTTGCAACAACAAAAAAAGGTCTTCTTGCGACTGGATACCCTCCATATTCGGCAGAGCTCTTTTCTGTAGCATATTCCATGCATGCTCAATCGGGTTCAAGTCTGGCGACTGAGCAGGCCAGGGCAGGACATTGATGTTAGCTGCGGCGAGAGTCTGTCTTACAACTTTTGCGGTGTGCGGTCGTGCATTATCATGCATTAACTGAAATACGGGTCCGATTTGCACTTGTAGAGGAACGATGACGTCCGATACAATCGTCTCAGCATAAATTTGAGCGTTGAGGTTGCCTCTGATCCAAATCAACTCAGTTCTTCCGCCGATCCAAATACCCGCCCATACCATGATGGTTCCACCACTATAAGGATGGACTTCCTGGCAGGATTTTAATCGCTGTTGGCGTCCAGGGGTTCTCCAGTGTCGTATACGTCTTGTATCCGGTCTCATACCAAAACGAGACTCATCAGAAAATCACTCGAAACGCCATTGTTATTCTGCCCAATTTCTGTGTTCAAGAGCCCATTGATATCGAAACCTACGATTGTGCATTGCTATAGGTAGTACCCGTAGCGGTCTTCGGGAATGAAGGTTCACTTCATGCAAGCGGTTTCTGACTGTTTGGTCGCTAATTAAGTTCCCTGAAGAGTGATGAAGCCTCACGAGTTGTAAGACAGACTCTCGCCGCAGCTAACATCAATGTCCTGCCCTGGCCTGCTCAGTCGCCAGACTTGAACCCGATTGAGCATGCATGGGATATGCTACAGAGAAGAGCTCTGCCGAATATGGAGGGTATCCAGTCGCAAGAAGACCTTTTTTTGTTGTTGCAACGAACATGGGCGGCCATTCCACAGCGTGATTTGGATGAACTCATTTTGAGTATGCCAAACCGATGTTCTTGTGTTGTTAGTGTTCGCGGTAGAAACACAGATTATTAATTGTTTAAGTTACCCAATAAAATTTTAAAGAAAACTGTTATTTCAGTCTTTTTTTCGAACTTTAATGTTAGTGGTTCAAATGTCAAAAATCCCTTTATTAGGAAAATGGCAAATTTCTTTATTAATGCAAAGGTGACTTGGTTTATCGTTACTGTGACAAACGAAAACACTTTATTTGATGAATCCTTAAAGAAAATTTTAATTAATATCAATCAGGAGAAAAGTTATTGCAAAAATATATGTTGATCCCTAGACACTTTTGATGTGTGTAGGTACATTGTTATTCACCAAAACAGTGCATACAAAGCTTAATTTCAGGAACAACATACAGGCAGTTAGAAAGTCCTATTTGCATTTGTACGAGTAAGTTATTAGGAACTAAGTTAAAGTGTGTATATTAAAGGGACGAGCGGGCTTTCGCGGTAATGTTCACAACTTTTGGCGATAGACACAAACTAGCCTTCAGCAGGCACATATAGTCTTAGTACACAGAAAAAGTACAGACGGCAAAATTTTGAAAAGCCTTCATATACACTAACTCTTTAAGAGAGTGCAACTTTCATTATGGAACTAACTCTAAAGTACTTAAAACGAAACGTACGCATGTAACGTACTATGTTTACTTCTCTTGAAATTTCTTACGGAATTGCACCTACCACTGTTTGTCTCTGCATGACCTAAAGGTTGACTGGTAGAGAATGCCTAAGGCATTAAGTCCGCCTATGTACATTTGTGTGCTTGAAGTATTAAATAAATAAATAAATAAATAAAAAGTATTTTGCTGTTCCACTTTGATCGCAAAGTAATTTTTGTACAGATTTTTTTACAGCCATTTTTGTACAGCATTGATCATTTTATTGACCTTTATGCCAGTATATATTATACTGACTTTAAGAAACACGCTTACACTTTTCGTACATAGATTTCTCCGTTATTTTTTTTATTGTTATTCTGCTTGGGAAAAGGGCTTCTTCGTTGTCATTCTATTTTATTCCACGTGACACCTATTGCAGATTTAAAATGCCTTTAAGTCTTCTCTATAAATATTTCTATGTCAAAATTGACAAAACAGCGCACTACATAGTTCTTAAGATTTAAAATGTTAATCCTATGTTTCACACATAAATTATTTTGATTTGATTTGATTAGATTCTTCTAACTCCTACTACGTTTTGACTCCTGCAGCTCACCTCCTTTACGACATAGGAGACGTATGCCAGCCAGCAGCTGCTGACATTCAAAATAGTCGACAGACTACGATAACCACTTGCAGTTCTAGTGACAGTCCGGCTGTTTAGACCCTTAAATCATTGAGTACATCTTTTCGCACCTTTCTGCACGAAACGGATCTTCTCTAGAGCTTACTTGTAATGTCACTTGAGTGACTACTATAATTTTTCTAGTGAATTTTAGTGAGAAAAGTTTAAGGGCACTAGCGTGCGAAATATTTCATTTTGTACACATAGTTATACGCCTCATTTGTAACTTCTAAGTTAGTTTTGTGGAATGTGTTATGTACAACTTGTTGAATGAAATAAGAAGTTGTTTTATAGTATAATTTCTTGGTAGGTTCTTAGATAGTTTTGTTAGGTAACTAGGGGCAATTGCTGTAAAAAATAAGAAGCTCACCGATGCTTCAGTATGCCTATATGTCTATCAAAGAGATTTAAAATACTATAGAGCGGGCATGTCAAGGAAATGTCATAGAAAAACTTTGATCCCATGTCTCAGTAACGCCATCTAGAATAATATATGAATATTGGAGCGGCAGCGGAGCGTACTACAAAAAACTCATAGACTTGTATCCAGCAGGACACACTTTTTCGGACGAAAATTTTGATCGTGATGTCCGGTCTATAGGTATTGAATGTTTTTGATGTCTATAAATATTGTAATAAAAAGATACTACAAACAGAATAACGCTCATATAAAACTTGCTATATGTGCGCGTCCACACACATAATAAATATTCCACAACTTTTTCACACAACGCCATTTAGTCCCAAGTTAAGCTTGAGAGCTTGTGTTATGGGTACTAAATAGCTGATAAACATACTTATATATTTCTAAATATATACATATTATAGATAAATTACACCCAGACACAGAACAAATGATTGTGCTCATCACACAAACATTTGTCCTAGCATAGCAGTCAGGGTCACTAACTACTAGACCAACAGGCCAGTCAAATAATAATATATAACTTTCTTAATAATATAATATACCTTCGTGTTTTTAATGAGTAGGCATAGTAAGAGTCTTTATACTTAACAACTCGTATTATATGTGAATACCATTTAGGTAAGTAGTAGGCATTCTCACACCCACTTACTAATGGGCATTCCCACATCTTGCACAACTTCGTTAAGAAAAATTGTTTTAAAGGAGATTGACACAAAGCAGGTCCCTTTTGTGGTATCGTGTGCCTGATTGAAACAAAAGCCTAAAAATATTATGAATTTTTTTGTGTACAGGATATTTTTTTTACAATTTCCTTCACCCTAGGAATAAAGTTAAAGTAAATTAATGGTTTAACATTACTTCAACATCCGTTTGATTCAATGTTGTCTGTAGTTTGATTGCTATACCAAAAAAAGTTGCTAGGTATCAAAGAACTAAACAACTAATGACGTCTTGTTATCAATTGAGTATTCAATATCTAAATAAAACGACAATAAAACAATAAAAAAACAATTAGATTGATCGATCGATAACGATTTATGAATAGATTTAAAAAAATGATCTGGCAACATTTACTTGCGCATGTCACAGATCAGACTTTGTTCTGTGGCACGTTACGTGCGTGATTGCTTTGTTTACATCCGTTGAATTATGAATTACGTAATCTTTTACTTAGTTACTATTTCGATACGTGCTTTTTAAATATAATAAGTTTATAATAAGTTCCTCGAGTGTATTACGTTTTGTGAGATTTTTGACTCTTATTAGTGATGTTCTCTTTGCTCTTTGCTATTATTAGTGTGTGTAATGTGTGTATTTTTGTGTGCTGTGCTATTATTATATGTTTAAAAAGTAGTTGAGACATAATCTCATCTTCAAAGTGATGTATAGGATAGGTAGTAGAAGTTGGTACTTAACCTAAATAAAATAAGGAGGAAATGTCAATATCAAATTCCTAATTATAACCTAGATTTTTACAGCAGAAAAACGATGATATCTCTTGAACCCGGGTGAGTAAATGAAAAATGGTTTCTAATAATGGAAATACTATGTTTTTACTATAATGTAAAATAAAAAAAATCAGGGCACAACCATTTTCCACAGGGACCCAACTCTCCTTACAAAACGGGCATTGTCCTTTATGCCTTAGTGTTGTTTTACTAAATTTAACATCCTCTGCTTTCTGCCAATAGAGATCATTAAAAAGTGTAGGGTTGTATGTGGGTATTTATTCATTAGAGGTTCAGCCCAATGCGATAAATTTGCCAATACCAACTCGTATAACAATAATTGTTGACCAACTCCTACAACTTATTACAAACAATTCATTTCTTGTAAATTCACTCATAGTACAAAAAAAATCCGTTACATTAGCCATGCGGTTAACTTTATCTTTCTCCACAATTATGATATGTTGGCGTCTGTAGTTGTTTACTAGGTTGTTAGAAAAAAACATTGGAAATGCATTTAATTGTTTTTTTCTTCTTGATTTTAAAATTTACCGATGAATCCTTATATGCTTCCACATACTTATTTGTTAATAATTATGTGGAAAATGTTGTGGTTACGGCATTGATTTTGTTTAATATATTGTATACCCTACGTTTAAGTGTTATATCTAATGTAATAACGTTTTTTTTCCTAAATAAAATAAAAACATAGGGCTGGAAGCGTAGCTTAAGGGCTTATTACACTATCTGATTTGTAGCGTCCTAACTAGGATTTTAGAAAGGAAGCAACCAAGCGGTTGGTATTATAAATCGGATCCAATCTGTCCTAACTGCGATTACGCCTTCCGATTTCCTAGTTAGGATGCCCATTAACCTTCTATCGACTCCTGCGGCAGTACACGTATAAACTATTAGTTGTTCTTGTGTATGAATGTATATAAAAACAGTCCATTACAAGCGTTGACCTTTAACACATGCCCGAGTCACGTCACAATCTCCCAGCGGTATAATAAAAGTGACAAAAGGCAAAGACATTTTTTTTTAATTAATACAAATAATGAATAGCACACACATACACATATTAGCTACACATGCTAATGACCGCTGTTTTATTAGAAAAGGGATATTTTTTGCCACTACTTTTCCACAACGCCATCTAGTCCCAAGCTAAGCAGTGCTTTTGTTATGGGTACTAAACAGCTGATATTTATACTTATAAATATCTAAATACATACATTTTATAGGTAAATTATATAGGGTATTATTATAGGTACTTTTTGGAAGGGGTAACTAGAATCATTTTTAAAGTTAATTTTTTTCGACGTTCAAAAGTGCCTTAGAGGGGCCTAATTGAAATAAATGGTTTGACTTTGACTTTGACTTTGAATATTCTACAACTTTCACACAACGCCACCTTGTCTCAAACTAATCAGAACTAATAATGTGCCAATTGAAGGTAAAAGTGCAGTAAAACGACGAATACAGAATAACGACACATACCTTCACAACTCAAATAGCCAAACGTTGATTCATATGTTATTAAACGTTGACGTCTAAAATATATGATAAAGTCTGTTGTAGCCGGCCATATTGCGAAATACAAGCATGATTTCATGAACCATTTCGTGAACGTCATGAAGTGATCAATTCTAAGATCTAGCCAGGATGTATGTATCATATTATTGACAACAGACAGACGTAGAAGCAATCTACCCAGTCAGAGTTAATTTGATTTCATGTTCAACTATGTGGCAATATCTAACCCGTTTATTATTTTCTGAGCCTTGCAATTAAATAATAATAATATTTCACAACTTTAACACAATGCTATCTTGTCCCAAACCCAAGCTAAGCAGAGTTTTTGTTATGGATACCTACTAAACAGCGGATAAATATTTATAAATATATTCATATTATAGATAAATTACACCCAGACACAGAACAAATGATCGTGCTCATCACACAAACATTTGTCCTGGATGGGAATCAAGCCCATGATCTCCGGCATAGCAGTCAGGACAATATTAACTACTAGACCAACAGGCCAGTCTAATAAATTAAAGAAAGAAAGAAAGTAAGAAATCGAGCCTCCAACTATATCAACTAAATAAACATTCCTAATTTTCGTATCCGTAGCAACAAGTTTTTGAATAGATTTGTTTGAACAAGTTTGCGAGACAACTTTGTAAATTTCTTCTCTGATGAAACAAAGCTTGGCGTACACAGGCGATGACGTCACAGTTTTTATTACAGAGTAACTAACTAGTCGGTTTTACAAGCAAACGTGGAGCGAAGCGCGGTGAGAAGTTTCAAGGATAGTTATCGAGTTAGTATTATTTGCTTTGTCATTTTTTCTTTTTGAGAAGGGTCGAACTTTCTTGAAGGAAATTTAATTTACACCACTGTGAATATACGCTGATCTGAAGTACTTTGTATTTTTGGATTTCATAAATATTACACTCACCGGTCTCTATTCTTTCTCATTTTAAATATTTACTTTTATCATGTCGTTTTGAAGTAATCTGCAGGCCTAGCCATATTACAAATTCTATTTCTATTACCGTAATCGATAAGGCGACTATAGAAAGAAAATGGCGTATATGGAATCAGCTGTTTGTCAACTGTCAAGTGTATTTAATTTTTAGCAATATTTCACCGGTTATGTTCAAAGATGGCGCTGCATTTCAAAATGTTATATTGTCGTCAATTTTACTTAAATTTTCAAAGGTTCCGCTTATTTTTCTTATATTTTTTTCTTTCATTTCCTGATAATAACAGACACAACAAAAAGAGAATACGGATTAATTTTTATACATTTTGTTAGTGAAGACAAAACAAACTTAAGACGTGTCGTGACTGTGATCTATCAAATTAGGTTCACCATTCAAATGAATACTCATAGTCAACAGTACCAACATCATGGACTAAATACCGAACTCATAGATGCATCGGCCGCAAATCATAAACAGTGTTCTGATTCAGTGTTTACACCGCAATCCAATGCATTGTTTGTCAATGTAACGCAATTAGTAGTAGCAGAATATTGAATTTCATATGTGGTAAGCTACGGGATTGATGTGATGAATTTGTGATTCTTGTGTTTAGTTATTATTGTGTTGGAACTATTATGTACAGACGCCAGCACATCAAGTTACCCCTATGTGTCAAATTTTCGCAATTGAATATGCACCTTATTCTGTTTGACATAAAGTTGAAAAATGATCAAAGAAATTTGACACATTGGGGTAACTTGACGTGCTGGCGACTGTACACACCTAAAAAATAAACTAACAACAAAACAGTAAAACTATTATAATAATACCTTTAGGATGCTGTTGAGGCTTCCACCCTATTGCAGTGCGTGAGGTATGTTCGCCAATGAGTATACTGACGACTATTTTGCTATAATGCCTAAGAAGGTGGCGTCGATGACACGCAGAGTGGGAGGAAGCACCAACAGTATCCTGAGGGTGTTTGCTGAAAGGCTGGATGGGCCTTCCATAGGTAGGTTTATCAAGCTTCATGTATTACATGGGGCTTGATGAATCTATCTGTGGTCGAAATATTATCACCTTTTTTTGTGTATTTACTAACATTGTTTATAAGATAATTTAGACACTAACACAATGTGGGGCCTATGTATTCTGTAAATAAAAGATTTATTATTATTATTATCATAGGGTATAAAAAAAATCATCTGCATAGAACTTAGTTTAAAAGGACCAGTTTTTCAATAGCTAAGAACCATGATTTCCTTTAAACGTAAATTGAACTTAAGCTGCCAAATCGGTTTCACCAACGTAGTTCCCGTTCCCGTAGGAATACAGGGATAAAAAGTAGCCTTCTCTTCTTAGCTTCCCAATTACGGTGAAAGAATTTTTCAAATTGGTCCAGTAGTTTCGGAGCCCCTTCGAGCCCATTTATAACATAGATATAGATAAATAGCTCTAGCCGTCATTTTTGAACAACTAAAGATTTTTCAACATAATTTTATCAAAATTAAAACCACTTTGAAGACGGGTATTATATTAGAATATTTAAATGGTGACAAATACACAATGCAGTTTATACACAACTATTTTATAATTGGTACAAAAAAAATTGGGCGGTATCCGTACCTGTTACTGGTCATATTTGCGTAACCAAAAGTAAAAAAAAAAACAAAATTCAAATTTTAAATATGCCACTATTTAGTTAAACTTAAATAACGAAAACAGCTGTTGGAGGCGGGGCATGCTTGAGCGAGATAATGCGAACGTGAGCGAGAGATAACGATTAATGAATACTACTATGACATGAGTAGCCTGTACAATATTTCCATGAATTGGGTGACTTTTTGGGATATAAACAAACGCTAATAACTTTGCTGTTTATGAATATTATTTATTGATACTTTACAAATGTAAAGAAAAGACCGTCTAGAATAAGCCCTTTAAGTATTTGTATTAATTAAAATTTAGTAGTGTATAAACCTCGTGAGGTAGCCGTATGCCTGAGAGATATTTCTCGACGGCATATAAAGCCCAGTCGGAGCCGCATAAAAACTCTGACAACAGGTTACTGACCACATGAAAAGCCGTCAAAACTTCTGGCTGAACTTGATTTAAGCCTAGTAAGACCACGACTACTCAAAAATCAGAATCTACTCAAGTCTTTTAGGTAACCAAGGCCACACCCAGTATACTCGTGCCCTAAAAACGATTTGAAAGTCACTCGCACCGTCGCTATTGTTTTACGTAGGTATGTTGAATAGAAGCGCCTTCCTTTGACGAGACAACTCTATGGATCTTTTGTTCCACCGTCGCTTGTTCACGCTAAAACACTGTTTGTCTTTTGATACGCGCTCGGATAATGAAGACGTGGAGTGGAATTGTTAATATAAAGTTATGTTAGTCAAATATTTGTGAAGGAGCTTTTAAGAGGGTTGCTTTTATTTTTCGTAACATTGTACAGGATGTCAGGGAGATGGGTGCAAAACTCCAAGTTTTTAATATATAGGGCATATTTGTTTTAAACGAACTCCTTTCTTTAATTAGTAATTTAGGGTTTAGCTATATTATTATACATATATCCATTTCATAATCATTTCATTGTATCCAATTAATCGGTTATGCTGATCAGTTAAAATCGTTAAATATGATGTTAACAAAATAGTTGTCAAAAATCTGCGTCATCATAGAAATATTTCAATACAAATGTTTGAATTTTTCAAGAAACCATTTTTTTTTATTCATCACGATAAGGAAAAATAAATTTAAAATTTAAAAAACCCCCGACGCAAAAAAGTAAAACTCGCATTAAAAACTTAATACTTTCCTATCGTTGTGCAATAAAATTGTATGTCATGTCAGGGTACCGCTTATTATGGAATCTTCCTAGTTGGTATGTACTTATGTTACTTATTTATTATTTATACTTCTATATCTATACTAATAATATTATAAAGAGGTAAACTTTGTTTGTAAGTCTGTATGTAGCGGGTAATCTTCGGAACTAAAGATCCAATTCTAAAAACTATTGCACTCGTGGAAAGCTACGCTATTCCCAAATGACATAGGATACTTTTTACCCTTGTAATCCCACTGGAACAGGACCTAGGCGGGTGAAACCGCGTGACTTCTGCTAGTTTGTATTAAAGTTAAAAAACTATCAAAGAAATTTGACACATTAGGGTAGCTTGATGAACTTAAACTTATTATATCCAGAAGCCATTGAACCCAAATCAGATACAAACTTTATATACCTAACTATATCATAAGAAAGTTTGACAATAATTTCTATAACTACTAAATTAGACCTATAAGCTGCACCGTATCGGTTAAGTTAACTTGCCTCAGGAATTATCGGGGTTCCGTGACATTAATAAACATCTCTATCTTAGTAATGGCTTAACTTGACAATATAATGTTTAGAAATGAATCATTTGTACTTATCTTAAGTGAGAAAGCTGATAATTACCTACGAGTTGTGCCAGAAGGTTAGCATGTTTTGAATTTTTTAAATAAAAATAATAATACCAGCCTCTTACTGTCCCACTGCAGAACAAAGGCCTCTTCTCATACAGAGAAGACACGAGTGTTGATCACCACGCTTGATCAAGACAGATTGGCGATTTCAAACTAATCGGTATTAACTTCAAGTCCAGGTTACCTCCTGATTTTTTCGTTCACCGATGTTAATGATGTCTAAGATAAACTAAAGGTAGCATTGAGAAAAAAAATACTGAAAGAAAGAATGGCTAGAATGGAATGAGTCTAAAAGTGGAGCCGGTGACTGGTTTGATCGGGGCTATGGTACGTAGGAATGAGGAACATGTTGTGATGATCGAGTCTTGAGTACAAATATGGATGGGTGATATGCAGCATAGCATATTATAAAGAAAAACTCAAAAACACTATGCCCGACCCGAGGATCGTATCTGTATATCAGCTGTTTAGTACCCATAACACAAGCTCTGCTTAGTTTGGGACTTGATAGTGTTGTGTGAAAGATGTGAATATTTATATTTATATATTTAATACCATTCGAGGTAAATTATGGCCTCCTACTACTACTACTACTTCAAATACCACTACCTACACTAGTATTGTATGTAACATAGAGACACGCAGCACAGTCCTCATCGTCATCATCATTTCAGCCAAAGGAAGTCCACTGCTGGACATAGGCCTCCCCTATAGATCTCCAATAAGACCGGTTGGAAGCGGCTCGCATCCAGCGCGTTCCCGCGATAATGAGGTCGTCTGTCCACCTTGTGGGTGGACGTCCTACGCTGCGCTTGCCGATACGTGGCCTCTACTCGAGAACCTTTTGACCCCATTGGTCATCAGTCCTCCGTGCTATGTGCCCTGCCCACTGCCACTTCAACCTACTAATCCGCTGGGCTATGTCGGTAACCTTGGTTCTTCTACGGATCTCCTCATTTCTGATTCGATCTAGCAAATCTAGCAGCACAGTAGTTCAGTTTAAAATTATGATTTTTTATCTTTCAAAATCAATGCATTTCAGTGAGGTAGTTAGGTTAGGTACTTAGGTTAGCTATAGGATAGGTATGGTGAGTTAGGTTAGGTTATAGGTATATGCACATGTTATCATGCCAATTATATAAAATATACAAGGTTTAAAGAAACTCTCTAAATAAAAAGTAGTAGTAATTTTTATTGTTTTGGATCAATTTGATGTCAACCTTATAAAATTATGTACATCTCTCCTGTATTAAATTCTCGCGTGACTGTATTTGTGACCAAACTCCTCTGAAATGGCTTGACCGGTTCTTATGAAATTTCGTGTGTATATTCAGTAGTCAGTCTTTTTTCTTTCAAAGGCTGAACGATTCGCCCTTCTTTGCTTTGCTTGCTGACATTCTTTTTAGTTACTGTTGGCTCGTGGAGGCACATTAAGTACCATTCATGTCAAATTGAGGTGTTAATATAAATCGTGTTTATTCAGGCTTTCAATGTAAAATATTGTGGAGTACAGTAATGATCCTTCCACCCTTGTGTAAAAATATTGCTACATTTTGGATTTATAAATAATTTGTAGATGAATTTAAGTACAGAACCATTAATTGCCTTAGTCCTGTGGCGCTAGAAACATTTTCTTTGTGTAAATGCTATGTATCGATCGTAGGGAATAGGTACTTACCTCCAACTCGCACTTGACGAATTTTTCAGTAGCGTGGGCCGTGTCCACAACCGCGCCTGACAACTGCCCCCTAGCCAAGTTACAAACGATTCGTATCTATTCTCTTTCTACAATCGAGAACGCCTCAAATCCCTTTGTTTTGACCACGTGACTTATCACCTTTCGCTAAGTCACGTGGTCAAAACAAAGGGATTTGAGGCGTTCTCGATTGTAGAAAGAGAATAGATACGAATCGTTTGTAACTTGGTAGGGGGGCAGAACTCTTAATTTTTTTGTAACATATCTAAAAACTTTTCCCTAAATGCTACCGAAACCCAAGAAGCCAACCTTAAATGTTAAATTATGCCGCGAACTACCTAAAAGCCAAGTTACAGAACAAACCTCATTAAAGTAAGAACTATTTTCATTAAAACGTAATGTTACTACATTTCAGCACTCGCAAGGTAACCTTGACTGACCTTGACCGACAAACTTGAACGCGGAAAGTATGTCGGGTGTGTCGACCAAGATTATATAATGGAGCATTCTAACATTACTTCGAAGGACTTTAAAGGTAGATTTCTATGTTCTTTCTGATAATAAACAGGTATTACAAAGTAACCATTATTAATTAAATTCAGCGAGTAGTGTGCACTTCACCTGAAAGTACAAATTTTTGAAGCCTACTAGTATTTATTTCGTAATTATAGTAACAATTAAAAAGCAATTGTATCTCGCGGGAATCCACGTTCATTGCATCAAAAATAAATAAATATATAAATACTCCACAACTTTCACACAACGTTATCTAGTCCCAAGCTAAGATAAGAGCCTGTGTTATATATTTCTAAATACATACATATTATAGATAAATTACACCCAGACACAGAACAAATGATCGTGCTCATCACACAAACATTTGTCCTGGGTGGGAATCGAACCCACGACCTCCGGCATAGCAGTCAGGGTCACTAACTACTAGACCAACAGGCCAGTCAAAATAATTATAATACCAGCCTGTTGCTGTCCCACTGCAGGGCAAGGCCTCTTCTCATACAGAGAAGGCTCGAGCATTGATCACCGCGCTTGCTCAAGGTGGACTGGCGATTTCAAACTTATATTAACTATAAGTCCAGGTTTCCTCACGACGTTTTCCTTCACCGATGCCAATGATGTCTAAGATAAATTAAGAAAGTACATATTATATATTGAAAAAGTTACATTAGTACTTGCCCGGATTTGAACCACAACCTCGTGCATGAGATAGGTAGGTGCCTCAACCTCTGGGCCGTCTCGACATTTTACATTTTATGTTCATTGCATACCGAAGGTTAATTGAAATTTAATGAAATAATTAATTATCTGCTCAATACTGCCGTGCCTAAACGCAAAAGCGGTATCTCAGGGAAAGCTAGTTTCGAGAAAATTTAAGTTTTGTAAATGTACTTTTCTTTTAACTTTATAGATTGACTAAACTTTTGAAAGGATTTTTTCACATGTTTTGAATAAGATACCGCTAATTAGCTTAGTTTATTGGATGTGTCTTTCTTAGAGCTTTTTGATGTAATACAAATCAATTAAACGATTTTTTTTTAGATACTGCTATTGCGTTTAGCACGGCAGAATACGGCACTTAACGTAACTTGAAGTGTAGGTACTTAAAGTGCAATACCATTTTTTTTGTAAATTCTCAGTTATCATTAAAGTTTGGTGTTCAACTGGATGCCAGTTAGTTATCGTCGATGAAAATATATAGCCTTAAACATAACTACCTAGTATTAGTTAACAGCCATGACAGTCGAGATAGTTACTCATTAGTTTCCAACAATTATACTACCATAATTACTTTGGCGACAGAACTTTAAAGAAACGTGTTCCTTATTTATTAAACACTCTGCCTGCTGACATCAGACAAGAAGATAATAAAGTAAAATTCGCACGCAAACTAAAAACATATTTATAAGATAACATGTAAGTGTAGGTATTATTAGTGTGAGTATGGGTTATAAATGTACCTATATAATGTTAAGTTTATTATTAGAGAGACTCAGTGATCTCACGGTTAAACTGCGTAAGCAGTTTTATGGGGCAATGTACTTAGTTTTAAGATTTTATTATGTAAAATAAAAAATAAAAAACAAAAATCAAATTATATAGCCAATTTAATAGCCCTGCAGACAAATAAATAATTAAATGAAAAGCTTTTTCACTATTTCTTATAAGTAACACTTGTGTTGAACAAACATAATCTCACGAGTTATTGCTATACGAGACGTGAAACGCAAATGGCTGTTGTTAAAGAAAATACTAGCAATTTTATTTGTTACAATGTTAAAATACAAAATATTTTCACACAATTCACACAGCGCAACAACTATGCGTTTTTATACACATTTAGATGAAGCGTAGTATTAATCAAAATTACTTTGTACAAAGAACTTACGCAAATTTGATTTCACCTAGGACCTAACTATTTTATCCTAAAACCGCTATGATATAGGCCTAGGTTTATCTACCAAGAGGTATATCGTCAGATGTATCTATTTAGGAGGTTACATCGTAATAGTGTCTTTAAAAGGAAATGGGATTGTGATGTTCTACAGTGATAGGCCAAAAGTATATAGCGCACTATTATCCTCTAAAGAACAATTTGTTACGCAAATTGCAAATAAGTTTAAAAGTAAGTATCTTCAGCAAGGTAAATCGCCTATTAGAATTGATATAGCAAAACCACGCAAAGTGATTTGCTTTGCAAGTTGTTGCTATTGAAATTTTAACTTAAAATCAACGCTTAAGTTGCCTGCCATCATTAAAAGCTAATATTTTACACTTAACAAAAGATTCCTATTTGTTTAAAACATAACTTAAAACAGTCCATAAACATCGAAGGAACGCTTTATTTATCTTTCAAGTATGCTGAAACGTAGGACCTATTTAGACATAAAACTTTTATTATCTATTCTTCTTCCATCTGTTTAATCCTAGATAAGCTGTTTCTGGGTTTTATATTGTATTTAATAACCCGAAAATATTTTATTTATTACGAGCGAGGGGCAAGTTAGAAAATACATAAAAATACTCTTTCGGTCATAAAATGTAACATCTAGGGCAGCCGTAAAAGAGGTTTACATGACCTTCGCCTCAAATTGAAAGCTTCTGGTTTTTAAACAAACTTTGGTCCTTAATTCGTAAGTAAGGACCAAAAAAATTATAAAAGTGTAAATACACTGTTAAAAAGTTCTCATTTCTTTTTATTTACAAGGATACCGGGCTGGTATCCGCAACTCCACGTCAAAGCGCGTATTTTGCGTATGGGCTATAATCTACCACGCAGGCCCAGTGCGAATTGGTAGATGTCACATATCTTCGAATTTTTGGTTCTAGGACATGCCGGTTTCCCCACGATGCTTTCCTTCACCGTTTTTTGAGAGCAGTGGTGATGGAATAAATTACACAAAGTAATGCGCCTGCCTGGGTTCGAACCCACGACTTACTGTTCGTAAGTCGGGGCCACCACCACTGGGCCACCGCTGCTCTCACTTACAATAATTCTTCTTACGTACATAAACGTCACCCTGTTGAAATAATCACAAACACAGTAATCATTTCCGAATAAAGATGCTTTATTTGCGTTTGTTTTTGTTTGTGATTGTTATTTTGATTACATTAATCGACAACAAGTCCGAGTGCTCATCTTATTTTCAAAGACGGTATTTGACGCATTGCGTGACCCAAGGGTTTCGCTATACTTTAGCCAAAGCATTGCCAATCAACGTGGCGATCCCATCTAGTCTTCTGAGTACTTTACCGGCAGCGACAGCGATACGGACTAACTTTTCAATGTTTGATCATAATTTATTATTGGGTTATCTCTTTTACTTTAATAATAATAATAATCATTTATTCAAATAAAATATTGTAGATTTACAGATGAACAAACAGGTAACACAGAATTCTATTCTACTATACAGTGGGTGAAGCTCTGTCCTCCCAGCTAGGCTACAAAATAGCCTGTGTTTAGGAGACACAGTTTCGATCCCCAGGCAATAACTGGCTCTGGCACGTGTTACATGTGCAGATAGGCAAAAGTAAAAGTTAACAGACTGCGTAAGCAAGGAAAAATCTACAATGATAAAGAAAATTAAAAATTAATAAGAGGTTTAATAAGAAAAATATTAATAAGAAGGTTAATAAGTTACGTTTTTATCGCTTTAACATGTGAATAATTTAGAAGCCGGTATGTTCGAGGCTAAATCTTTGCCGTCGAACATGAGCAGTCTGGGCGTTTAACAACCAAAAAATCACTTCTGGATGACTTATCCATTACATTTTCAAACTGAAAATAATATTATAGAACAAAACGATTGACAGTTCCTTGGGTGGAGGTAGTCTAGTCTCCACAACGGCAGGATGGTAAGTGTCTGTCATTCTTGCGTTCCTTCGTTAGCCAGGCACACAGCAAAGCCTGAACTTAGCCGTCATCGCGGCGACGGTGCAGAGCTATCATTTCTGACAACTCATGCTGCGCTTCATTCTAACTTCGTTCGTCTAGGTCCGTCTTCGACATCTATACTTCTATACTAATATTATAAAAAGGAAATGTTTGATTGTTTGTTTGCATTGAATAGGCTCCGAAACTACTAGACCGATTTAAAAAAAAAATTACTGTTGGGAAACTACACTATTCCCGGGTGACATAAGCTACTTTTTTTATTTTTTATTTTTTCCCACGGGAACGGGACCTACGCAGGTGAAACCGCGGGATGTCTGCTAGTATATAATATTTATAGATAAGATTTAAGTAAATGTTTATAACAATTATTTAATTTTACAGAAGAAAACCACCACAGCGAGAACAAAACCAAATTACTCGCTTAATTAACACGACGAATCCAAAATGATTGATACTCGTAAGCACCGATTCGCGCCGATGAATTTAAAAGGTACCAGAAAATCAATCCTTTTGAAGAAATCGCCTCCAATTACAATTGTACTAGCAGTGAAATCAATCGTGGTTGTTGAGAAGTGGAGTAAATTAATTGTTATTTAGATATCGATTGTACTGAAAGTGGGGCTATGAAAGCGGCGATAAATTTGAACGGCTTTGCTTACAGGGGAGCTTTTTTTCCAAACAGAAGATTCTAGGTTTCCTGGTCGTGATCATTTATCACGACCAGGAAACCTAGAATTCTAGTCTATTGGTTCTATAATTTAAAAAAAAATAATGTACACATTCTGGAATCCGAATTTGTGTCCACTTAAACTGCCAAGATATTAGTGTCAGGTGACAGCACACCTCTGCTTCAGATTTCTGCAAATACAGACGTGATGTTGTAAAACCTTGTCCCGTGCAAAGTGTTATCTGTCACAAGAATTAATACACAATATTTTATTTTTAAGTCATTCTATACTTCTGCAGGGCTAGCATGGGCTGGGGATATAACTTTTATCCACCGGTTATTTCCACTGACAAGGGATACAATTATCTTATCCACCTGCCAAAGCACGGCAACAGGGGGAAAGAGAATTATATTACTTTTTGACATTAGACGTGGATACTCATCCACGGCTTATAGCATGGCGACTAGTGAAAGATTTCGCGATTCGAGCAATCCCAATTGACAACAAAACAAAATAAATATCCAGTACAGATGTAATAAAACGATGAAAGTACTTTGGTTTACATGACATTCTCGACTATTGTGTAATTTCATAAGTTTTCTTATAATGACAATAATTTCGAGGACAAGCGTTTCCCCTGGTTTATCCCCGTGAATAGTTTATCCACCCATGTCGCCATGCTCGGAGGGTGGATAAAAATGACAGAGGGGAATAGTATTTTATCCTCTCCCCGTGGAAAGAATATCTCCGGCCATGCTAGCCCTGCAGTAGGTACTTTGGTACCGTGACCTAGTCGATGCCTTTTGACTATTATTATACCGAATCTCTAAAAGATGAATATTATGTATTTACTAGCTGCCCCGGCAAGCTTTGTTCCACCTTACAATCAATTCATTAGTTTTATTAAGTTTTCATTAGTTTTATTAAGTTTTTATTAGTTAGTGAGTATTCTCAGACCTACTGAATATACACACAATTTTCCATAAGAATCAGTCAAGGCAAAAGGCTTGTGGAGCAGTTTTGTTACAAACACTGTAATCAAAGAGATTTAAAATACTATAGAGCGGGTATGTCAAGGATTGATCCCATGTCTCAGTAACGCCATCTAGAATAATATATGAATATTGGAGCGGCAGCGGAGCGTACTAAAAAAACTCATAGACTTGTGTCCACTTGGACACTAGTTTTGGATAAAGAATTTGTTCTGTACATAGTAAGTATTAAATGTTTTTGACTGTAATACAAGAATATTATAGGAGAAATTTTTTGACATGACAAAAATGTTGTTAACAAATTGTAGGCTTCAGTTTTCATGGCCCTCACTTTAGAAGTAAACACCATGGTGCTTTGGCTTTGTTCTACTTGGAATTGTTATGGGCTGATTGTGAGCCCGACGCACTAGCTATAGGTATCGATAGGTTGTAGTATAATGGTAGGTACATATTGTACTATTCCTTACTGGTGCAATTATGTTTACTGCGACTTGACGGTGTTGAAATCCTTTGAAAGGTGCTAGGTATCTTAACCGTAGGTAAGTTTACAGGTGATTTTAAAATTAATCAATAGGAGAGAGGATAGGATAGGAGGATGGAAGGAGGGGGGGTGGGAGGGAGGGAGGTTAGGATATTATCAAGAGGAAAGATTTGATTGTTTGTTTGTTTGCATTTAATAGGCTACAAAACTACTGGACCCATAGGGGTCCAGTAGTTTTGGGATATACAGGGTGTAACGGAAAGGGTATATACATACAAACACGGTGAATAGAGTATTTAATAACGAGTCTTTCCTCAAAATTTCAGCTCGCAACTAATAACTTTGAAACTTCACAATATTATTTTATATCGACAGTTTATTAAATGCAAAATCATAATAAACGTGTCACCGCACTATGAGGGTCATAATCCTGTCCGGCAAGGTTCAAGTATATCTATCTCGGGTTCTGCGCGCCTAGTACAGACCTATCGGGCTCTGCCTAACCGACGAAGGCGCGACGGCGCGGACGGGCTCAACTTTACAATTATGTATGTATATGTATAAAAACGTTGCCATGTCGTTTCTTATCACCAAGAGAATCCGTGCCCTTCGTATGTATATACCCTTTCCGTTACACCCTGTAGATCCCCTGGTGATTATAATCCCTGTATTCCCACGGGAACGAGACTACGCAGGTTTAATAGAGTTTAATACCTACTTCATTTTTTGCTATCTACTATTTGTAATCTTTAACAGTTTACTTTAACTGCCTACTAACTAGTAAATTATTGTATGTCTTGTCTTGTGTTCAGTCAATTTTTAAATATTTTTTCGGCTAAAGTTTCTTTTGTACCTAGTTACATCGACAATGTCGATCATTAAATTTTTGTACAACACACAAAACTGCGGCAAAACGTGCGTTTTATGAATTTAAGAAGATTATAAAACCTAATGTTATGTCTATTATGTTTGCTTTGATCCGTATTTAGGGGACATCCCGTGGGCGTGCATAACCCCTAGAGGACCACATACCACGGTACATGTTTGGTTGTTTACATTGCTACCTCTGAAAACAATGCTTCAGGAAACGGATTACTTCGGCCTCATGGAGCTTACAAGGTTGTCGGAAATTCTCAGTAATACTCCGGAACTCCCTAACCCACCTGTGCGTATGAAGGAAACTATTCAAAACTGTTCTTAGTTTAACGTGATTACGTCTTTAATTTTGCATACGTTTATTGTTGTAAGTCAAGCAAAGTGTAAGGTTGTTTTATTTAGGTTTTTTCACCAGTTGTTTATCTTTAATATGAATGACACTGGTGAAGCTTAGATTATAATCTGAATTTGTCATCCTTTCTTGAGTAATTGATTAATGCTCGTGCTTTCTCTGTGTAAGAAAAAACCGCTGTCTTTTGGTTAGACAATCACAGGCTCCTATAACAATTATGAAATAATTTAACACAATATGCATTATTTAGTTCATTCTACTTTACTGCCTTAATTTATAAACATTTATTATTTTATTCACAATACTTAACTTTATACACTAGAAATGAAAATACAATCTAAAAACTAAAAACTAAATCTAATTCTAATTCTTGAATAAAATAATCCATGTGTAAAAATGTGTAATGTGGTATTTATCAGTTAAGTACCTACTAAAAACAAAATTAAGTTTTTTTATTGTTATTCACAAAACTAATGTCCGATCGCAAATTCACCACAACCGATACCACACAGTAGTTTTGATTGACACCTACTAGAATATGTGAATCTAACATGCATAATTTCGGTAATACAATAATTATTAATATTTACTTAAAAGAAAGGCACAATAAGATCTAAGCAAGATAAAAACCAACACATATACCTACAATAAAAATATAAAAAAACTACACAATGAGCCACGAGCCTGCTAGGCTCTACTCTTATTACTAGTTAGCTTAATTTAAGTCAAAGCAACAGTCGAGGGTTGAGATCATTAAGCACAAAGTTCTGACTGACATTTTAGAAGTTTTGCAGCTAGCTTCGTCTTTACCGCGAGTTATCCTACTTTTTGGACTTTACACCCAAGGGGTGCCAACAGAACCCTGCTGCTAAGCGTCCACTGTCTGTCCACCTGTCTGTCAGCGGGCTATGTCCCATGAACTGTAACAGTTAGACATTAAACACTTCTTTAATATATCTATGTTAAACACCTTGTCACACATGCCAAACTTATAAGACCCCTCTTTTTACGTCAAGACATAATTAAATTTGGTAAACGTGTAGTTTATTTATAGAAATGTGTATGTACGAGTATTAAGAAACAAAAGTATGTTTATCAGTTGTCGTGTATTAATAGCATAAGCACTGCTTAGTTTGGAATTAGATGGCGTTGTGTGAAACCATTTGCATCGCTGTCATTTGAAAACACAAGCACCATTGCTACAAAGGATGGCATGATCGTGCATTATAATATTGTTCTAATTTTCAGAACCAATAAAAACCAATCTCAAGTTAACAACATTAATATTTGTTTTGAGGAAATCAGCAACTGGCTTATTACTTTCACGGCTTTCCTCCTGCCCTTCATTTTCCTCAAAGTAACTTTAACGTGAAAAACAACAAACACCGACTTATGAAGTGAACAAGTCAAAACAACATTATACAAACAGTAATAAAGAACGAAATGAATATAAAATAAAAATAGCTCATTTTATTGTAAGACTAAGAACAGATGGTAGAGCTCCTAGTGATCTTCTAAATAAATAAACAATAGGAGTTTGACAGAGAATAATAGGGAGGTACGGAATCAATACACGAACAACAAAGCCCGTTTTCTGTGAGAAATTTCGGGATATTAACTTTGTACCGGGCCCGATGGCTATTTTTGTACTGAAGCTCTTTGACTTAACGGCTGTTGAAAATGAAATGTTTGCTTTTAGAAGTGGTTGTGTTGAATAAGATGGAATGCTTCTTATTGTAAGGCTTAAAATTAACAATACCTTACATGTGTCATTGCCGATGGGTCATGCAGAAGTGTCCATAATTATGAATGTAAGTTTCATGTAATAGGGGGTGATTTTTTTGTTACCAACCTGTCTGAAATCCTGCCTCTATGCATAAATTTCAGAGAAACTTCATACCCGTGAATTGAACCCAGGATCTCATGTTTGTCAGTTGCTTTTGCGACCACTGAACCAACGAAGTATCCTACATAATTTTTAAGAGTTACATAAGTAAGGTGTTACAATGGCCAAATCGTTAAATTGTATCTCTTAGAAATAGTTATGTATGGTATATATCTAAATTGTCCCACACAAACTATCTACTTATCTTTTCTCTTTCACTATCAAGTCCATTCAAAAGTCCACTCTATGTCAGTAGCCCTTAAAGTTATAATTTGTAAGTTTTAATGGTATACATAAAGAGTATTCTATTCCGTTCTATTCTTTTACAGACAACCTTTTAATAGACTTGATAGAAAAAGAGAAAATATGCAAGTAAACATTCTTGCTTAGATTTTTATAGATACTTTTTACGATGTTCATATTTGTTTTGAATTATTAAAACAGTAATGATAATTGTATTAGTAATGGCATCTGCTAAAATAACACTCTTTAATGACTAATAAAATTTGTAAATTAATGTAGGTATAGAGACAATAATAATATATTTAATGTAATTATTTTAGCCGTGAACATATCAGTAAGAACCTGTTTTGTTACGAATTAGTTTAGAACCACAAGCCTTTATAACCCGCGTTCTTCAAAAATTTATCCCCTACTATATCTTTAATACATATTATTTTAAAAATTTACTACATCATCATAAATGCTGTAACAAAAGATATAATATAATTTCAATACATTCGTTCTAGACATCTCAAGGGACAGTCGAGTTCATTAATATATTGGCACTGTCAAGGATTCAAAATATTGTGAGCGTTGGAAAGCTCAAAAATTCTATAGAACCTATAGATCAAAAATATGTCCTCATGTGAACCGTTCAATAATATATGCTGTGCATTGTGCAATAATATGTGATCATGAACAGTTCAATAATATGTGATCAGGAACGGTTCAATAATATATGCTGTGCATTAGGCAAAAATATGTGATCACCCTTTTCAAAAATATAGTATTGGCTTTTATAATATCGGAGCAGGAAAAGCTTCTTAATTATCTCTACATGCATGGGAAAGTCAATTATTTGCTCGAACAAATAAGATCTAGTTTACATTGTTACAGAAATGACAGTAGTTTCCATTATTTTAAGCGCGTTTGCGTTTGTTTTTAAAATGAGTGTCTTTCAATCGTTGAATGACATGTGCGTCAGTTATAATTTTATTAGAAAAACATTTACCATCATTTGAAGTTAATCTAGCCAGTGATAAATGATGTAGCAAACTCCTTGACCATGCAATTTTAAGATTCATCATTCAGAGTAAAATTATCTTTATAACGTAAGTAATAAGGTTGAATTTCAATTACATTTACTTGTATAGATATTATTGTATTTATGTGTGCCAAAGAGATTTATAGTTTATTGAATGTCTTTGATGTGTGCATACATAATTGTGAATCCTACAATGTTCAGATAATATGATCTTAATGTTGTTCATATAATAATGTGCTTTTGGCTGTATACATGTTACTGAGAAAAACCAGTCACATATTAATGAATCTAAATCTTGACCACAATTTAATGATGCTTTAGTTGTCACAATGTTATGTTTTTTTTTGACGGTCATATATTTTTGAAGCCTGAAAGGGCCAATATATTAATGAACTCGACTGGACAACAGGTAGGTATCTAGGTATCTACCTAGACAATGTCCTAACTGTGTTTACATTGTAAATTAGATTAGGACGATTTATGAACGTGTTAGCAGCAACAATACATAGGTTATGGTTTAGTATTATAATGGTTTATCTGTAGATGTAGATAAAGAGAATTGAATATGTTGCCTAAGGATGTCTGTGATCAAAAACACACTCTTATATTATAAAATTTAGTAGGTATATTGTATTAAAGTAAGATCTAAAAGAAAATGTAATATTTTTAATTTGGCTTATCAACTTTAAGCAGGCCTCCAGCCAAGTATTAGGTCCTGAAATTAATTCTCAAGCCAGGCAAAGTATTTCTATCAGTAATTTAACAGTAGCGGCCCGGAGTTTATATGTGTGGTCGATTTGCTTACAATAAATGCACAAACCTTTAAAAAAGCTGGCTAAAGACAGAGGTGGTGTCAGGAATATACAGGGTGGCAGGGACATCGACGCGCAAACGTCGTGAAAAGGTTGCACCTGATGCCATAAATGAAATTACGAAGGTCATTCATCTCGGAAATGGCTGGTTAAAAAAATATCGTACAGACTAGACCGCGCGCCGCCCGGTGCGGTGGCGTCCTTTGTGGCCGACAATAGAATGTTGGCATTAGGTAGAAAGCGAAAAGCGAAGGCACCTACTATGCTAGTGTTGACCTCGCATTTGAACTTTAGAAAAACAGCTGATCAGGTAGCCCTTTCCTGTTTTACTTTCATTGCTGGTTTAAGTGAAACAAGTGAATTTACAAAATCTCATTGGAATAGGTAAAAATAATGTTTATATACAGTTTACAGTAAAAAAAAATGCAAAAAAAAACGTAAAATTTAAGGAAAAGCCGACGAAAAATTTCAACGCAGGGGGGTCCAGAATCATGTACTGAATCCATGGTAAGCGGATGTGCGTCGATGTCCCTGCCACCCTGTATAGGGTGACTGGTAATTAGTGACCGATGATACGAATAACTTTCCCAAAGAAACTATTTTTATATTCATTAACTTTCAATTAATTTAATTACGTCAGTACCTACTGCACAACGGGAGCAGTGGCGGGGGAGCGTGTGATGCTACTACTAGTAGATTTTGCCCTTCCCGAGGTCAGACTATCAGTTGATCAATCACAGGCGCGCGCGCAGGAATTTCAAACAGCGTTTTTGTTATTTTATTGTCTTAAAAGTTATAAAAAAGTTTATTTGGAAAGTTTATTGAAATCATGAATACAATCACGTGTTTAAGTATCGGTCACTAATTACCAGTCACCCTATATAATAGATATCAAAATAACAACATTAATTCCACCAAAATCGGTAACTGAAACGGAAACCTTTTTATGAAATATAAAAGGAAATAATAAGTGTTGATATTGAAAGAAAATATTGGTTCAGCAAATGCACACAAAAAGCGATGTGACGGTGTATTGAGTTTCGTTAATCCACTTTAGCATGGGAATCTGGTCCTTCTGCTACCCGTTTCTTAAGTATTAAGTGTCCAATAGTGGTTTTTAAGGGATTTAGTTCTTTAAACCTTCGAACTTACTACAGCCGCACGTTTATTTTATTTAAGTAACAAAAGCATCAAAATGTATCAAATGCTGCGCCTACATTATTTGGGTCAAAAGACCAGAGTTCCACACGGCTGGCACCGTGGTGGAGCAATTGGCTGCTATTCCACGTGGCTCGGGTTTGATTCCTGCACAGAACAAATATTGGTATTGCCTGCAGCGGGTCTGGTTGTTTGTGTATATGAGTTGTAAATATTTGTAGGTACGGAAATCCACGGTACAGGATAAAGTGTGTAGCATCGTCTTTAACTCGTCAACTATCGGAATTCTAGACACAATTAAATTACCTATTGTTGGCGGAAGCCGGCTTCCGCGCGGGGCTCGATAAAACACACAGACAGAAAATTTCTTTAGGTACTCATCGCGTGAATTTTACCTTAATTAACATTCAACTGAGTCGTAATACTCTCTTGGCCTTTGTCTGACTGTGGGCAGCAACAGGCTGGTATTACTTAATCAAAAGGTGATGCTAGATTATCACTAGACGTCCCTTGTAATTGCATTCACACCTACAAAGAACAAACGCTTGGTCAGGTAGCATAGTTGGCCAGGTATGCCCCATTTTTACTACGCTCATGTAGGGCTAAAGATCCAACACGTAGTAAGCCCTTTGTAAGAAGAATTTAATCTAAAAGGTACTGGATCGAGCCTTTTGTGGATTCCCTTTGTAAACGCATATTCCTACACGAAGTTAGACCTTGATATAGACTTCAGCTAGTATTTTAGTAAATACTGACGTCATATAAAGCTTACAAATAGACAAACGCTATTAAGCTAAGCTAAGCTATTTGCTGTATCTAGAATTCTTGATAACTCAGTTGAAGTTAAAGATTTCGATCCATTTGATCCACATGGCGCATGCTTTTTATTGATTTTGACTTTACTTCATTCACATAAATACGATCCATACATGAATGTTTGAAACTCATTCACGCATAAACAACTGCACGAATGTTGACAAAGCTTTACAGTATAGTACTTTAGTTAATACTTGAGAATAGCACATCGGGTATAATTTTTACTCAGACAAAGTCGCGCCAAATTAATGTAAAAGTAAAATCCGTCCTCTCCTAAAGGGTACATTATTGAGCCAAGTAATGAAGCAGAACCAGAATATTTTCGACATACTCGTAAATACACCTTCGTTTATTTATGTATCAGAAAATTGTGACATTATTCACCTGAGTCGTTCGATCAATAGCCATGTTTAAGGTGTAGAAAAATCAAAATTATATTTACTGGATCAGTTAGATAGTTAAAATTAATAGACTATTTAGTTATTTTTTTACTTTTCCGAATTACTGGAAAAACTACTTAGATTAGGCGTAGCAAAAGTAAGAAGAGGGGGCTTTTGACGTTATAATTCAGTATAAACTGTACTGGATAGTGATCGAGTCTCAACCATCTTATTTTTAACCCCCGACGCAAAAAGAGGGGTGTTATAAGTTTCACCGCTATGTGTGTGTGTCTGTCTGTCTGTCTGTCTGTCTGTCTGTCTGTCTGTGGCACCGTAGCGCCCAAACGGGTGATCCGATTTAGATGCGGTTTTTTTTTATTTGAAAGCAGGGTTTCTTGCGATGGTTCTTAGACATAACTCATCAAAATCGGTTCAGCCGTTTCAAGGTTATCAGCTCTTTTGTGTTAGCTACCGTTGCTATTTTAGACGTCTATGGGTATTAACTTTACTTACAAACATATGTGTGTCTTAAAATTTCAAACACCCATGTGTGTAATATTAATAAGTAACATTATGGTGTTTTTGGTCTGATGCAGCCAGGATATCTAGCAGACTAATACACTCTTGGGAAAATAACAGCAGATATGTCGTGTTTGGATTCATTTTAACCAGCATTTGATTCTGCACACAATGCACTGATGGCAACTGGATGAGCTGATGCTGCAGCCAGGCTATCCAGCACACCAGTAGGTAGACTCTTGACAAAATAATAGCAGGTATGTCGTGTTTGGATTCATTTCAACCAGCATTTGATTCTGCACACAATGCCCTGATGGCAACAGGATGATCTGATGCTGCAGCCAGGCTATTGAGCACACCAGTAGGTAGACTCTTGACAAAATAATAGCAGGTCGTGTTTGGATTCATTTCAACCAGCATTTGATTCTGCACACAATGCCTTGATGGCAACAGGATGAGCTGATGCTGCAGCCAGGCTATCCAGCACACCAGTAGGTAGACTCTTGACAAAATAATAGCAGATATGTCGTGTTTGGATTCGTTTAAACCAGTATTTGTCTCTACATACAATGCACTGAAAAATTCTGATAACTGTAAACTCTATAAAACAAAATAAATGCGTTTAAAAATTTTAAAATTAAAATTAAATTAAAAATTTAAAAAACCCCCACCGCAAAAAAGTAAAACATTTAAAAAGTTAAAAATAACACTTTAGCCATGAAATTTTACGTAACGTCGGGGTACCGTTAAAATAAGTACCTACATACTTACAAGTACTAGGAACATTCCTTACTAGGTACCCCGACGTGAAGTAAAATTTCATGGCTAAAGTGTTATTTTTAACTTTTTAAATGTTTTACTTTTTTGCGGTGGGGGTTTTTTAAATTTTTAATTTAATTTTTTATCATATTTAACAATCGACAATATCTAGTGTAATGCAGTGATGGCCCAGAGGTTAAGGCGTCTACCTCTCATGCGAGGTTGTGGTTAAAATAAGGGCAATGAAAAAAAAAAGTGATTTTAAAACTCAAAACCTTTAGAAACGTAATGGATAATTTATGTCTGTTAAAATATTTTACTTAATACAGCCTTAAATATTGCCTGCAACATAGTTTTTGCCGTACTACTCCTTCCGTGTTCCATTCCGTGACAGTGTGATGACAAACGAGGGTAACAAAACAGAGATAAGGTAACGGATGGGTCATATCAAAAGGACATTATGATTTTCGGATGGTTCCATTTTCTGTGGTCCTCGGAATCGCATTCGAATATTTTACTGTAGATATCTTTACGGTACATACCAATGCTCGAAGGGGGTGAACGACGTCAAATATATATTATGAAGCACAAAGGTAGACTTTACGTTTGTATTCTTCTTGTATACTGAGCAATTTTTCAAGAAAACATAGGTATGGTGAATCATATTTTTTTCTTTTTTCTAAATTCAATATTTAAAAAAAAGTGTGTCTGTACTTACTTGCACGCATTAGAAACTATACCTCTTTGCCATAATGATAGAAAACAGAGTTAAAATGTTGACTATAGCTAACTTCAGCGTGTTGGTTTTTCGTGACGGTGTGCGCGCGTATCGTAAAAAAAATATTCTCATCATTTTTTCCTAACGTGCCAAAAGAAATATAGCTTCATTAACTACTACTAGGCAGCTGAACTTTGAGAAAATTTATACTATAGTCGATTTAAATTTAATCTCATTTAAAATTGAAGAAAGGCCTCTTATCTAATTCAATTATGACTTCACTCAAGATAACATTCTTTTTAATGCCTAACGTATTAAAAAGTTTGGTTTTATTAAATGTAAAAGTCTTTGAGATTTTGTTGTCTTTAATGGCAATGGGCTCGCCGCAATGACATGGGACTTTATCAAAACTCGTGTAATGTGGGTGTTCTACAGTTCTCTGCCTAACCCTTCAGGGATTAGAGGCGTGATTTTATGTGTTATTTAATTATCATAATTATGTTCTAGCTATTGTTCCGACTTAATCTGCGTGGAATTGATCAGTTTATTACTTTGCATGGAATCCTAGTTTTTTTTTTTAATATAGGGCAACTCGAATTGAATCATAATTTTCCAGATATTATATTGCCTCGACCTCGTACATGACAGGTGAGTCCTTAACTATTGAGAACCATAGTGTATCACCCTTAAAAAATTAATCCAATCAAATAAACCTACACGCTTCAAAAAATTTCGGTGAGAGGTTTTCTAACATCTATGCGAGAAACATTTATTTACACTATAAAACAATGTTAGTCATGACCATTGATGTCAGTTGTTTGTAACGCTATCTCTGTCTACCTTAACATTGTAAACCGGTTTTCACTGAGATACGTAAGAAGACCACTTTTTTAGTAAAACAAGCTGGTGCGATTTCGTTGTACGCCCAGTAAAGAGTACTTGCATTCTTATTAGTATGCAGATTTTAATTTCCCTTTTCTTTCTTTCAGGTATGCCTTTTAGAATTTTCTAGTAGCATACTATAATTAGATTCCCATACAGTTAAAGTTCAAAGCAACTAAAGATCTTAATTTACAGTTTCTTTTTTGTTTTGCCAGCCAAGTAAATGTGTTCATACTCTACAAGAAAAGTATTCTTATATTCTTACTCATAAAGCTAGTCCTCAAGAAATCCTACTTTTAGGGATTTTTGTTCAGAGCAAAAATGAGAATAAGTTTCTATGTAATTAAGTACTAAAGTACAACGAATGAAACAAATATTGTATACCTTCCATTGTTGAGTTGCCTTGAATCAGCCGACAATCAACACAAGTGCATATTTGTAAAAAGCCTGGCGATCAAGAGGTCGTAAGTTCTATTCCCACCTATTGCACAATCCTTTCGTCTGTAAACCTTTAAATTCGAAAAGAGGTCTCGAATCCTTACAAAAGACCATTTATTTACTAGTAGAAAAAGCAATATTTGCATAAATATGGCAGTAAAGTTGGTATCTAGTAAGTAAGTAAGTAAGTAAGTAAATTTTATTTGTTTAAACATGTAATACATTGCATGCAAGATAGTGACAATATTTAAAATAGTTCTAACATGTTTAGCCGCATTTCGTGGCGTACAAATTGGTAGGACGAGATGGTGCATAAACCGTGATAATATTCATCATAATCCATTAATCATAGGTACCATAACAATTCATTAAGCATAGTTTTTAGCTACAATTCCATGTCAAATTAGTTAATAAAAACAGAATAAATTATTCAATTAAGTATGAGTCATGTCCATAAAATTTCAATTCTAAATAACGTTAAAAATTCTCTCTACTGCTGCTACCAACTCAAAATGCATTAAAAATATGCAAGGCCGACTTCAGTACACATACACACATCAAAAGTGTCTAGGGATCAACATATATTTTTGCAATAACTTTTCTCCTGATTGATATTAATTAAAATTTTCTTTAAGGATTCATCAAATAAAGTGTTTTCGTTTGTCACAGTAACGATAAACCAAGTCACCTTTGCATTAATAAAGAAATTTGCCATTTTCCTAATAAAGGGATTTTTGACATTTGAACCACTAACATTAAAGTTCGAAAAAAAGACTGAAATAACAGTTTTCTTTAAAATTTTATTGGGTAACTTAAACAATTAATAATCCGTGTTTCTACCGCGAACACTAACAACACAAGAACATCGGTTTGGCATACTCAAAATGAGTTCATCCAAATCACGCTGTGGAATAGCCGCCCATGTTCGTTGCAACAACAAAAAAAGGTCTTCTTGCGACTGGATACCCTCCATATTCGGCAGAGCTCTTCTCTGTAGCATATCCCATGCGTGCTCAATCGGGTTCAAGTCTGGCGACTGAGCAGGCCAGGGCAGGACATTGATGTTAGCTGCGGCGAGAGTCTATCTTACAACTCTTGCGGTTTGCGGTCGTGCATTATCATGCATTAACTGAAATAAGGGACCGATTTGCACTTGTAGAGGAACGATGATGTCTGATACAATCGTCTCAGCATAAATTTGAGCGTTGAGGTTGCCTCTGATCCAAATCAACTCAGTTCTTCCGCCGATCCAAATACCCGCCCATACCATGATGGTTCCACCACTATAAGGATGGACTTCCTGGCAGGATTTTAATCGCTGTTGGCGTCCAGGGGTTCTCCAGTGTCGTATACGTCTTGTATCCGGTCTCATACCAAAACGAGACTCATCAGAAAAGCACACGAAACGCCATTGTTCTTCTGCCCAATTTCTGTGTTCAAGAGCCCATTGATATCGAATCCTACGATTGTGCATTGCTATAGGTGGTACCCGTAGCGGTCTTCGGGAATGAAGGTTCACTTCATGCAAGCGGTTTCTGACTGTTTGGTCGCTAATTAAGTTCCCTGAAGAGTGATGAAGCCTCACGAGTTGTAAGACAGACTCTCGCCGCAGCTAACATCAATGTCCTGCCCTGGCCTGCTCAGTCGCCAGACTTGAACCCGATTGAGCATGCATGGGATATGCTACAGAGAAGAGCTCTGCCGAATATGGAGGGTATCCAGTCGCAAGAAGACCTTTTTTTGTTGTTGCAACGAACATGGGCGGCCATTCCACAGCGTGATTTGGATGAACTCATTTTGAGTATGCCAAACCGATGTTCTTGTGTTGTTAGTGTTCGCGGTAGAAACACGGATTATTAATTGTTTAAGTTACCCAATAAAATTTTAAAGAAAACTGTTATTTCAGTCTTTTTTTCGAACTTTAATGTTAATGGTTCAAATGTCAAAAATCCCTTTATTAGGAAAATGGCAAATTTCTTTATTAATGCTAAGGTGACTTGGTTTATCGTTACTGTGACAAACGAAAACACTTTATTTGATGAATCCTTAAAGAAAATTTTAATTAATATCAATCAGGAGAAAAGTTATTGCAAAAATATATGTTGATCCCTAGACACTTTTGATGTGTGTATTACACAGCTAACATAACGCAACGTATGTTATACCCTCAATCAAATTGGCATTTACCCACCATCAATAATTCAAAGTAAATATTCAGCCATTCCCAACATTATTTGCGCGCTTTCCTCAAAGCGGGCCATTCTGCGAAAATTTACCATAATAATAATAATTCATCTTAAACTTTCTCCGTTGTCATGTTTTGTGGTAAAAAAGTGGGAAAGTATAGCTCACTCATTTTTAATTTAGGCACAAAACTTCATAAAGGAATAACGCGAAGTTTAACAATATAGAAAAATTAATATTGTTCAAGTGTAGTTAACGCTACGTGTACAAACAACACGCTGTGTTACTACAACACGATGAAAAGGAAAGAACTTTCTTAGATTTTCTTTGTAAAAGAGGGCTTTTATTTGAAGGTAGGTTTTGGTACCGTTTGTTTTTTTTTGTTATTTTATTTAATTTACACATCGAATATTTACACGTGCAGTTTACATGCAAATAGAAGCTACACCAACTATAAATTAATTATTATTAGACTTATTCAAACTAATGTGCTAAGAGCGGACATTCCAGGAAATGTCATAGAAAAACTTTGATCCCATGTCTCAGTAACGCCATCTAGAATAATATATGAATATTGGAGCGGCAGCGGAGCGTACTAAAAAATGTCATAGACTTGTGACCACTAGGATACAAGTTTCGGATGAAAATTTAGTTCGTGAGGTCCCGTCTATAGTTAGTATTGAATGTCTTTGGTTTGGTAATTAACAATTTCGTGGTTATTTTCGTAAAATCATTCACAAGAGCATTTTTAATAAAAAAAGTTTTTTTTTTAGAAACTAACTTAATAATCATAGATAAAGATTTCACTTATTCTACTAGTTTATTTTTAACCCCTGACGAAAAAACGATGGGGTGTTTAAAAAAGTTTGACGTGTGTTGATTTTGTTTCTTATTTTTAATAGCTTATTTAGTCGGAAGTCGTCTCTATGTTTGATGAAAATCCGTACAAGATGACCACCGCCACAAAATAGCGGATTACAATTTTATTGTTTTTTCACAACTCCCTCAATATGCGTATCAAACAAAAGGGCGTAACTATAAGTATAATAATATAGTCTTAGAAGAATTTAAATTTAAATTACTGTTATAAACAGATTTGTGTATGATCTCCATTATATTTATGTGCGTATTTATGTTGTGTGTTGTTTGTGTTATTATTATTATATCTTTAATAAACAAATTATTTTCTTTAGTTTTCGTTAAGCATACAGTCCAGTGTTTTTTTACTTATTTTTATTGCGTAACAGTTTATTTTTGTAGTCATTTTTGATTTTTATGGGACTCGTGGTGTGTTTTTATTAAACATGAATCCATCTGCCATCATCATTAATAGTCATAGTCATGTCTTTTTCAACACAATTTATTTTTTCTGTTCTTTGGTCTCTCTTTTCTTCGGTTACCCTTTTCATTTACACTCAAAACCTTATAATATAATGTAAAGACAAATATAATCATCACATGACACATTTCGTGTCTTCCTCAATCTTTGAGCATTGAAGCAATCTGAGACACTTTAATTACGTGATGTACGTCAATGGAATAAGAGTACAGAGGCAAGCACATTAAGGTATCCCAACGAGTCAATTTTTTTTTATTGTTTTTTGACTTTATTTCCAACAGAATATTGTAAATGTATCTCAGAAATCAAACACAGTAACAGTATAAACTTATTTGCTTTAAAACTCATTATGTATCAATACTTATTAGGTAATCAAAACGTATTGGTAATTAAAACTTATTCGTCAACATTACTTTATAAACTTAACTACTTTGCTTAACAGAAAAACATTGACACCGCGATACAAAATGACTCCCGTTCGTTCCCGTTCGCTCAGTTCTAGCGTCCCACATAAAGTGCCCGCTCCAAAAGCCAAGTCCAGGATGCTGACGCCACCAGTGTGCCCAGCGCAGTTTAACAAAATCTCCCAATATTACTAAGATACATATTTCTCTAGGCAGTATAGCCACTGTCAAAACTAACAGAACCTTACAATATGGTTCATGTTCGCTTTGGACATGAACTATATTCAATACTTGCTATTGATACGACATCACGAACATAATTGTCCGAGTAGACACAATGAGATTTATTTAGTACGCTCCGCTGCCGCTACAATATTGCTATTATAATTCTAGATGGCGTTAGTGAGACATGGGATCACAGTTTTTCTGTGACATTTTTTCGCAAGTCCTCTCCATATTATATTAAATCTCTTTATTTATGTCCAATTGGGAAAATTTCACAGTTCGGAGTAGCTTAATATGCTGACGTCTGTACATAAGAAAACTCGTTAGCACGACCCAATAAACACAACACTACCTGTCACCTTTAACTCACACTTAATGAGTATTTCACTCGATATTAATTCGCTGAGTTGCTAAACTCAACAAGCAAAAAATAAATAAAGATAAAAGTAATACGTAAGTACCAGTCTCGAGCAGTAAGTTTATTTAAAACTGCGTACGTCGGGCGGTTTCACCCGCGTAATGCGCGTTCCGGTGGGAATACAGGAATAAAAAGTAGCCTATGTCACTCGGGGATAGCGTTACTGCCCAACAACGGTGAAAGATTTTTTAAATCGGTCTATAGTACGTTCGCGTTAAGAATGCAGTAAAGTCATCATTATCCGTCGGCCTAGCCCGGCCCCTAACCAATCAAATCTTTTCAAATTAATTTTTATAAATTCATTAAACTCAATCTTTTAAAATATAATTTGTTTGAATTTAACACCACTGTGGAATACACCTTTATCTTGCAGTTGCACTGCATTCTTAACGCGAACGAACTATAGTAGTTTTTAATAAGTTTATTCATTACAAATACGAATCTATCCTCTTAATATTCGTATAGAAATATAGATAGAAAGATAGTTATAGATAGATGTGCTTTCCGAGGCACGGAGGAGTCTTGGTATGTAATAAATGGTCACCCATCCACGGACCGACCTCGTCAAGCGTAGCTTAACCTTCGATCGATCCATGCGGCTGTTATAATTTAGCCACGCCTCCTCTAGCACCACATCTACATCACGGTACTCTATACTATCAATATTAATTAATAACAGTCTAAACTTTTGCTGACAGACAACACAGAGTCTAAACCGCTTGTTACCGAAGCATGAGTCAATAAAAACCTCGAGCATTACAGAACACTTTTTGAAAGAATGAAACTTTCCATGGAAGGGCGTGATTTGTATCGGTGGTAAATCCCATTGGGTTTGCGTTGCGACATGATAAATTATTTGGACCATACATAAAAGCATTAGGAATCTCCCACGTGCATTCGTTCGACACATTTTATTTCGAGCGTTTCTCGTATACCTACTTCCCCAACTCTCAGGCATACCATGTGAGCTTCCCGCAAATCACCACCAAGGGATCTATTCGGAAAAGTTTAAACCCAATGGGAGAATTCGAGTAAAAACAAGGCTTAGTAGGCGACTCGGACGCTGAGTCTCGTCCGATGCGGTCGAGACAGGAATTTCATTATTATTAATATTTTTGAGTGGTGTTTCGGACGCATCCTTTTTTAGAGGCAAAGTACCGTCAGACACATAATTAAATAATACATATTTTACTTTGTCGCTATGGATAAATTATTAATTACAAATAAAATAAACATTATAACACATTGCACATTTTGCGAAAAAAAGTGGCATCAGTGATACGCAGAGTGAGGGGAAGCAGCAATAGCGTTCTGAAGGTATTTTCAGAAAGATTGGAAGGGTCTACGATGGATAGGTTTATCAAGCAAGCTGCATGTCAGACATGGGTCTTGATGAATCCATCTCGAGTTGGAAGCTGTTTATTTTGCTGTGTATAATTTGTGTTCTTGTGTGTGTCTAGATGTTACTACTAACATAGTTTTTAAGTTATTTTTGTACTGAATACTAACACGCTATGGGCCGTCGACGCCTGAAAATAAAGATTTTTAGTATTTTTTATTAATGAGTGATGAGATGACAAGTATCCCTACTTGTCAGCTCACTCTTGCTTTGATACGATACCGATACATCGGTATCAGTACCGTATCCTATTTTGATATAAGAGCATCGGCTCTTATAAAAAATATCTGCGATACTGATACCGTAACAAGACAGGTTATTTTTTTAATAATATAAAAATAATAATAACAGGACAAACTAAATAAAATCATTTGAAACTATAGACAGGTTGAGATTAGTTAATTGTTTTAGTAATTAAAATTAACATTGATGAGATTTTTGTATCAAAAACAAAGTAGACGAGACAACACGCGCGTTTATTTTACATTTTCAAAGCGCGAAATTTAAAAAGTTCGATAAACCGGCCATAAAAATATCGCCGATGCCGATTTAACAGCAAGCTTCGAGTATTGCCGATATATCGGCATCGGTATCGGTATAGGATACATCCCTACGGACGAGTTGGTTATTGAATCATTGTTTTATGACATAATTATGTGAAAATAAATAAATGGTGGCAATGGGGAATATTGTTAAAATCCAAGACGACATGTACTTAATTTTGACATTGATTTTAAAGTAACGACTACCTAATTAAAATGGTTCATATTGGACTTATTGTCAATCATTAAATCATATAATTAATTGTACTTAGCTATATAAGAATGACATTTCATTAAGTGTACACCATATGTTATGGTAGAGTTTATAGAACTTAAAAAAATATTAATAGCATACTATGTAAAACTACATTCTTAATATAATTAAATAAATTCTAATTCTAAATTCTGATCTCTCACGAGTCGGTTAGTTTTTGACTTTTGGCATTTTGCACGCACATTGAGACATAAAAACTTCTAGTTGGTAGACATAAGGTACACAAATGACCTTTTATCTCCCCGCGCCGATTCAGACACATGCCATGCCACGATTATGTATTTTAAAATTAACTTTTATACCTTTTTGGAAAACTTACAGAATAGGCATTGTTTTATTTATTTGTACGATTAATGTCATAGAAATTTTTGTGACGAAGCAACATTTTTGTAGCGTAAAATGAAAATATTGGTAACATATTGAAGCGTAAAATGGAAATATTGGTAAGATAATAATATCTCAAAACAAAATAATTAAAATAATGAGCGATATGAGATTATTCTTATTAAGTAGTTTGAAATATGTCCATAGTTAAATTAAAGTGCCAGCTACAACATTATTCGTAATGGTACCCATTCAAATTTTTTTTTTTTTTTGGAAAATTTTGGTTAAATATCGAAAAACCCTTAAAATTCAAATATCTCGAAAACTTTTGAATTTCGGCCATAAATATGGGGGGTTCAATTTGTTGCATTTTGGCCCCCTTATCAGCCCCTCACGTCTAATTACCAGTAACCCTGTATAAGACTGATTATAGTAATTTACATTTAATATTCTTGTTGTACACGTTCCAAATGATATAAAAGACTGATTATTGTTGTTAACATTTATAATTATTATTGTACGCTTTTAAATTGATATATAAGACTGATTATTGTGATTTATCATGTTTACTGTTGATTGTTGTAATTGTATATTAAACTTTATCTCTTTCTAACAATTCCCTGACTTTTACTTAAGTAATAAAACTCTACCTAAGGTTTTTCATTCTGACTGTACAAAATTTGCTTAAAAAAAAGTATCGTCTGAAACACCACTCAAAAATATTTATTATAATAAAATTCCTGTCTCGGCCGGATCGGACGAGACTCAGCGTCCGAGTCGCCTACTAAGCCAAAAACAAGATGGGACACTGAATTGAAAAATGAAATTAGTTGAAATGTTTCTTGCATGATGCCATATAGTATTATATATGCCTTGATATTTTGTAAAACAAATGCTATGTGAAATGTACTGCCAGTATTTCGTAGTAAGTGATGATAATTGATTTTTATTTCTGTAAAGAAATTGGTTTGAACAAATACATTAAGGGAAGTTTCATATCTGATGGACCATGCGTCGCGTATTATCGCGTAACGCCAGAATAGACAAATGTATAGAAAAACACTTGACGGTTCACACTCAACAGATGATGCGTTAGTGCGTCGAGGTACATTGTTGCAAACCTCGGCGCATGTTCCGTCAGATATGAACCTTCCCTTAAACATCAAACAAGCAGTAAGTAAGTAAGTAAGTTTTGTAAGTACTTACGCTTTTTAAGTTTCCTTATTTTAAATTTTTGTGTTATCCAAAATATTTGTCAGATCACGTAATGACTACAGATTAATAATGTCAGAGATGGTATTTTAAGAAAAGCACCACACCACAGATATAAATCGACCTGTTCAATCAGCGCACGCATTTGTCAATAATCATAAAGTTCAATTCAAAACTTACTAAGCTAAACAAATCGACGAACACCATCAAAGAAAACACATTTAGGTAGGCCACGTAAAGTACTCAATCTGCCAGAAAAAAGTCTATTGAGAAACGAGCCAAGAAGATCATCGGCAATGATGCACTCGTTGAGTCAAAACTTCTAAGTCTTGAGCATCGACGCCGAGTTGCCTGTCGGTTTTCTATCGGTTATATTTCGGAGAGTGTGCATCGGAATTGCACGATGTAATTCCACCAAGCCCTTTCCATCATCGGACCACCAGACGTACAGCAGTGCGCCGCCGGTACATGGTAGATATCCCAACCATACGTATTAAACGCTATGGAAACACATTCATTGTGCGAACAGCTAAAGAGTGGAATTCCCTGCCGGTGTCAGTCTTTCCTAATAGCTACAACCTGGGGGTCTTCAAGTCAAGAGTGAACAGGTTGCTTCTAGGCAAGCGTGCTTCATCGTCGACCACATCATCGCTTACCATCAGGTGAGATAGTGGTCAAACGCGTGCTTATCAGTAATAAATAAAAAAAAACAGTTAGTGGTAGCGTAGGACATAGTATCGATAAATTGCATTGTCCTCCCATCAATTTACTATGCAGGGCATCATCACCTATGGAAAAATTACACAATACTAGAGTTTAATTCTCCCATTAATAAAATTTTCATTGCAGTTGATCTCTGACAGTCAGACCGTACCATTTATTATCATTCCACATAGAACACTTCGAACGAGATTTTATCTTCACCTCGTATACCTACGCCAGGGAAATCTTGTTAAAATGCCTAATCGGTATCCAGGATTTACTTTGACACGTTGATTGATAAAAGCGAAAGTTGCCTACGATCTGCGAGCTACAAATTTGTACTAACAACCTTGTGATTTCCAATCAGACGCTCTGGAAAAGAAAACAAATATTGAAAAGTGGTATGACGGATTGGTTCTGCCTGTAGTTGGAATCGAACTTGAAATTTCTAGGGTTTGAGAATCTTTAAAACCGGACTATAATAATGTACATCCATTATTATAGTCTAGTAATAGGCAGTAATGGGTCAGGCAGAACCAATCCGTCATACCTATTGAGGATTTCTGACGTCATGACACGTAAAATGCATGTATCAGTGTTAATTTTATTAAGATACTAGCTGTGCCCGCGACTTCGTCAGCGTGGAATAGTGACTTTTCAGGCAGCATATTTTGAATTACATATACTGTCGTTTGTGTAGCTAAAAATTTTCTTTACAGTAATGCTTCTCTGTATACGATATTTGACGTATGGCCATCGGGGATGAAAGCATACAGGCTCCTAGGATTGCTAACCCGTGACAGTGACAGACCCGTGACATACAACTGACCGTGCGAGAAACAGCTGATACTTAGATCTACACCCACAACTTTCAGCGGCTGACCTTGGGCTTTATTAATTGTCATCGCAAAACATAGGCTGACTGGAAACTGGACTCGTTTAAAACTAAATGGAAAATTGTTTGGAATTAGATGAATCCGTAGAATGAAAACCCTTTCACCTTTTCCACACCCTGTTAAAATCTCTGCTTCTATCAGATTTCGTTGTAAATTGGTCACTTTTAGCCTGGTGCCTTTGCAAAGTTTTGGGGGGCTTATATTTCTAAGAAGCATTATGGGTATGCCTACATTTTATTTTATGTGCTGGTAGTCCAGGAGCATTGAGTGATTCTAAAAATTCTACTGGGTAGCTTGTAGATTCTCCTTCTTCCATGACTCCGTTAATGGAGATATACTCAACATAATCCCCCGGAACATAGCTCAAAATTTCAGCGTTTATTGTTGCTGCTTGGTCGTTTCGTGGCGTCAAAATAACTCTTTCGCAAAGCCAGGAATTTTCGCAAGTTGGTATTTGCGTTGCATTTCAATACACAGATGATAATACTCTCCAGGATACGTGAGTTCGCTACGAATAACTGAATCCTTATGGCAGCGGCGCGTTTTTTTTTATTTTATTATTTGAAGAGCATCTCGCTGTCGTGTCCTAGACGAGGACGTGTACAGCTTAACCGGGCATTCCTGTGGAGATGACTTAAAAAACCAGCCAAGAGCATGTCCGGCCACGCTCAATTCTCGTTCCGTAGAATATGTAAGCGAAGTTAAAAAAATGCTTCCATATACGATTATAGGTACTACAAACTTAGTCCAGAAATTATTTTGTACAACTTTTTGTCTTTTCTGTACAAAAACTGTTGTTTCCATCAAGTTCAAAATAATTTTCCTAGAAAGTCCTTATAAAGTTCTATTCCCAAATTATTCCCTATTCATTTTTAAATACCTTTTCAACAATATATCACACGTTAGGGTTGAAATTAAAAAAAAAATCACTTCCCACTTTACATATAGGGGGGCTACCCTAATAAAACATTTTTTTCCAATTTTTATTTTACCACTTTGTCGGCGTGATTGATACACATATTTCAGCTTTCTAGTGCTAACGGTCACAGAGATTAAGCGAGGACGGACGAACGGACGGACGGACGGACAGACAGACATGGCGAAACTATAAGGGTTCCTAGTTGACTACGGAACCCTAAAAATTAAAACCTCCAGCCAATGGCAGCGGCGCGGCTCTCAGCGGGCTTTACATAGCCACGGACCCGCAGGCGCGAGGCGTGTACGTACTCTGATAGAATACCTCAACAAATGCTCGCCGTGATTCTTTAAATTCACATAACTTTTTTATTTATGAACCGATTAACATGAAATAAACACTAAATGTTAAGTGAAGCTTACTAACATATATTAGTGAAAACCGCATCTAAATCGAATACGCCGTTTCTGATATTAGCGTGCACAAACATACAGACAAACAGACAAACCGACAAACAGACAAAAAAAAATTAATTACAATTTTGGGTTCAGCATCGATATAATAACAACCCCTGCTACTTTTTTTTTATATATTTCCAATGTACAGACACCACTTTTTTACAATTTTATTATATGTATATAGATATAGATAGAATCACGCAAACTGTAATTATCGTGTGCCTTTTGGGCCAAATAAATGCTTTTTCTGTCTTTCTTTCTAATTTTATTTGATAATTCAATTATTAGCGTACATAAACAGAACATCACCCCTTTAGTCCCTGATGGGTTCGGCAAAGGTGTACCTGTAACAGACCCCAATTTCGCCAGTTATGTTTAAGTCCCATGTAATAGGGGAAGAGCATATTGCCACTAATATAGCACTATTCCAGACTCCACGCTGCTACTGATAAATTCTCGATTAAAACTTTAATAACGCTCTGCCCGGAGATCGAATCGGGGATGTCATGATCTCATGGTCAGCAGTAACGCTTGCGACCGAACTTGAAAAACGAAGAAGTCAAAGTCCTAGCTATTCCAAGTTCGTGTGATGAGCATAGTCATTTTGTTCTGTGTCTGGCTGTAATTTATGTATAATAACTGTATACATTTAGAAATATTTAAGTATGCCTATCAGTTGTCTACTACTGATAGCACAAGCTCTGCTAAGTTTGGGACTAGATTGCGTCGTATGAAAGTTGTGGAATACTATTATTATTGGACCCCAAAATATTCTTTTCACACATTAGCTCACGGCTGCTGTTGATGCCAGATTCGCAAGTTAGAAAAACATCTAGACGTTTTTGGTGAAATAAAGCATTGCATAAGATTCTGGATTCCAGCGTTGTAATTATTCGTGCGCAATATCTGATACTATCAGTACAAGATATGTTTGTACAGACGCCAGCACATCAACTTACCCCAATGTGTAAAATTTCTTTGATCGTTTTTCAACTTTATGTCAGACAGAATAAGGTTCATTTATTTATTTATTTATTATAGCTTCTGCCCGCGACTTCGTCCGCGGAAAATTTCTTGTTTTAACATAAGATTACACTCGATTGATATTACTGTATTTAATTTAATTAGTAAAATATTTTTGGAATCAGATCAGTAACTTCAAAGATTACCGAATGTTATGGCATTTTGCCTAGCGAGCCGCAGCGAGCGCTCAGCGCTAGTCTCCCTATCCCTTGTCTCAGAGACATGCTGCCTTAACTCAGATAGACGGTGCGCACGTTCAGCGCTAGTTTCTCGAGCACGGGCCTGCGATGTTATGACATTTTGCCTACCAAGCCGCAGCGAGCGCTCAGCGCTAGTCTCCCTATCCCTTGTCTCAGAGACATGCTGCCTTAACTCAGATAGACGGTGCGCACGTTCAGCGCTAGTTTCTCGAGCACAGGCCCGCGATGTTATGACATTTTGGCTAGCGAGGTGCTGTGAGCGCTCGGAGCTAGATTCTCTAGCGCGTGCTTGCAAAATATATTCTCTATTTCTCGAGAGGCGCTGCTCATTTTCAGGGGCAGATTGTTCCGTACGGCGTACTCGAGCGGCTTTTGTCTGTGATGTCTGCCGGGACAGTTGAGATATCCTTTTAGGCATGCTCTCAACAAACTACGCACAGACTTGAAAACAATTATGAACAAAGGGAGAGCGACTCGAACACCGTCCGCCTTTAGCCTTTACAAAACAAAACTATCGTAATATCGAATAACTCGTATCGATCGATAATCGTTTCGATTATTACGATAGAACGAAGTACGAAACTACGAACATACAAAACAAACGTACCTACAACGAAATTTCGATATTTTCGATTATGAGGTATCTATCAGCAACAACAACCATACGAACGAAACAACCGAAACCAATAAGCAACTGATTGACATGTAATATTTAGAACTCCAACTAACGACATTACTACAACGTGGGCATAATTCGAGATGTTCATCAATCCACGGAAAGTCTTAACACCGCGATTCAGAAAAATTACGTAATTGCAGAACGCCATCTATGGGCAAATAGGTGAAACGTCTGCACAATGAAAGTTATGCTAAGGGCATTTTGCGTTTTAGTAATTTTATATTATCTCCGAAACTGTATGACCAATTGATATACTGTAAATGGCAAATCTTATCTGTATGATGTTCTTGTGATACTGAAATAATTTATTGTCATAAGAATTAATATTTTGTTGCTCAATTAATCAACCAAACGTAATTATGCCGAAAAAAAGTTTTTTTAATACAATAAAAGAAGTATAAAAGATAAAATATAAAAGATAGAGATATGGTAACGCGGACTTTTTTGTAGAAATAATGAAGACGAACCAAGTAGCCATACATTGTTTTTAATTTTAAGCAACTGTTTAGGCAGCGCACGCAAATAATTCGGTTTTATGAGTTTTTTTTTTCCGACTTGCTAGACATAAGTTGTGATAGCTCGGTTAATATACATGTTATAGAAACAATTTATAGCCTATAGCACTCAGGAATAATGTAGCTTTCTGCCAGTTAAAAACATTTTCGAATTGGATTATGAGTTCCAGAGATTACCCCCTACATACAAATTTACAAACTTACAAATTTTACCTCTTTATAATATTAGTATAGACTAGCTGTGCCCGCGACTTCGTCCACGTGGAATAGTGACCTTTCGGACAGCATATTTTGAATTACATATACCGTCGTTTGGGTAGCTAAAAATTTACTTTACAGTAATGCTTCTCTGAACATGATATTAATTGACGTATGGCCATCGGGGATGAAAGCATACAGGCTCCTTGGATTGCTAACCCTTGACAGAGCCACGTACAACTGACCGTGCGAGAAACAGCTGATACTTAGATCTCTACACCCACAACTTTCAGCGTCTGACCTTGGGCTTTATTAATTGTCATCGCAAAACATAGGCTGACTGGAAACTGGACTCGTTTAAAACTAAATGGAAAATTGTTTGGAATGAGAGTAATCCGAGGAATGAAAACACTTTCACCTTTTCCACACCCTGTTAAAATCTCTGCTTCTATCAGATTACGTTGTACATTGGTCACTTTTAACCTGGTGCCATTGCAAAGTTTTGGGGTGCTTGAATTTATAAGAAGCATTATGGGTACGCCTACTTTTAATTTTATTTCATGTGCTGGTAGTCCAGGAGCATTGAGAGATTCTAAAAAGTCTACTGGGTAGCTTGTAGATTCTCCTTCTTCCATGACTCTGTTAATGGAGATTTACTCAACATAATCCCCCAGAACATAGCTCAAAATTTCAGCGTTTATTGTTGCTGCTTGGACGTTTCGTGGCGTCAAAATAGCTCTTTCGCAAAGTAAATAGATTTTTTGCAAGTTGGTATTTGCGTTGCGTTTCCATACGTAGATGATAATACTCTCCAGGGTACGTGCGTTCGCTACGAATAACTGAATCCTTATGGCAGCGGCGCGTTTTTTTTTATTTGAGAGGCATCTTGATGTCGTGTCGTAGAAGAGGACATGTACAGCATAACCGGGCATTCCTGTGGAGATGACTTAAAAAATTAAGACCTCCAGCCAATGGCAGCGGCGCGGCTCTCAGCGCGCTTTATACATATAGCCACGGACCCGCAGGCGCGAGGCGTGTACTCTGGCAGAATACCTTAACAAATGTTCGCCGTGATTCTTTAAATTGACATAACTTTTTTATTTATGAACCGATTAACATGAAATAAACACTAAATGTTAAGTGAGGCTTACAACAATATATTAGTGACAACCGCATCTGAATCGAATACGCCGTTTCTGATATTAGCGTGCACAAACATACCGACAAACAGACAAACCGACAAACAGACAAACAGACAAAAAAAATAATAATTACAATTTCGTGTTCGGCACCGATATAATAACAACCCCTGCTACTTTTTTTTTATATATTTCCATTGTACAGACACCACTTTTCTACAATTTTATTATATATGTGTGATAAAGGTAAACCAATAGCTTCTGTATACAGCATTATATGCAGGATATATTATGCAGTTCATATTCAATTGGGGAAATTTGACACATTAGGGTAACTTGATGTGCGTCTGTACTGATAATATCAGATATTGCGTCAATGTCCCACGCGTTATTTCGTCTGAAACCTCTACATTTTACTTCAACCTATAAAATGAACCAAGAATCACATTATTATACTTTTGACCCTTTACAATTTAGTTCTAGGTTTAGGGCCATAAAATAACAGCCGTTACATCGTAAAATTCAAATGGGGTACATTTCACATTATTTACAATAGAGCTTAGATTCGCAAAGTGTCTTTTCACAACATTTACTGAGGACATGCCTAATTATGACACCACTTACTAAAGCAAATATGTTGGTGTGATCCCGCATATAAATGGAATTTAAACCTTGAATGTAGGCTTCTAATGGATCAAGGTTTAGGCTGAGTTGAAAAGAAGCCTGATTTTGTTCTTCCATGTTCTAAATAATTTTGCCCGAATATAAATACTGTATGATTAGCGAGAGTGTAATTTATTAAAATGACTTCCCTTCCTTGGAGTAGGTATAATAATTTTGAATTTAAAAAAACATTATATTTTTATTAAAAACTAATTGTGAAATAAATGGGGATAGGGGTTTAAGGGGTCTACTTATTGCACATTCGAAGTGTCTTGCTGGTTTTGATGACGTCATTTCTTATTAATGACTAGCATTTAGCCTGCGATTTCGTCCGCGTGGATTCCATACTTTTCCCTTCGTAGTTTTCTATAAATCATTGTATATGTCACTTTCTGGGAAATTCACTGGCCTTGGGTGAAAAATGGTTTAAATCTACCTAGTAGTTTCTGAACTCATTCCGTACAAAAAAAAAAACAATAAAAATCTACTATAAAATAATATCTGTATGGATTAACGATGTTATTGTATTGTTATGTTGAAAGTCTTCTGATAATATCTGTAAAGTTTGAATAAAAATAATCACAAACAAAATCATCATGGCGCCAAAAAGTTCCATCAGAGGTTTGTAAAAGCTAACCGCTCTGGACAATTAATGTCTCATGCTCGTAGAAATAAAGATATCTCTCCGTAATTATCTTTTCTTCGCCATTTAAACTGATGGGCAACAATAAAAATATGCCATAAATAAAGAAACTAGTGCCATTAGGGGAGATTAGAGTTGAACAAACTTATGGCGTGGATGGGGACCGCTGTCGATGCTCGTTCGGTTGATTTGTGAGATATCTATTGCAGAAAGTGAAATTGAGGAAATGGATACCTTAGGCAATTTTTCGTGGCCAATGTTTCTATTTGCAGAGAAACCACTCCTATCTATATTTCATTTTGCATTGTCACTTGTTTATTACCGGTAAACCGAGGTTACTTTGAGTCCTTGGGGTAACTTTGATAGTTACACAAAGGACAGACGCCAGCACATCAAGTTACCCCAATGTGTCATATTTCTTTAATCGTTTTCCTACTTTATATCTAACAGAATAAGGTTAATTTATTTAATTGGGAAAATTTGACACATTGGGGTAACTTGATGTGCTGGCGTCTGTACAATGTTTTTTTTACGTTTTACCCGTAAAATTAACGTAGTTAATTAAATTAATTCTAGTTGTTAAGCCCATGTTTCGCCAATATTTTAGCTTTAACAGCTAACACTGAGAGGGAAAAAAGTCATTGTAATGCTAATGTCTAAAATGCATTTTAAATAAGGGTGACTTTAGAGAGCAATGTTTAATTGGGAGTTATAAAAGTAGTCCCATTAATAATAGCCATTTATTTAAGGGCATTAACTTTTCATTCCCCGGAAATTGAAATACATTTTCATTAAAGAATCGTTAGTTAGTTATCATTCAATGTTTCACTGTATGTTATTTTTTTTCCAATTTTTTATTTTTTACAAAAAAAATATCAAACTAAACTCGTTTTACGTAGGTACTGTTCCAATACAGAGCAATGGCCTCATTTCACACAGAGGAGGCACTGGCAATCACCGTGTTGGCTCAATGTTTAACAATAATTATCAGACTTAGGTGTATTGATTTTTATATGCCTAGGTTCTGTTTCCTCGCGATGTTTTCCTTGACCAATGTAAATGATGTCCAAGATAATTATGAAATGCGTAAAAACAGTAGTCAGATAGTGAAACACCTACCGCATTAGGCTCAGAAAATATTTTGCTTGATTGACTTGTAAAAGCTATGATGAAAACCAATTTAGAGATCATTTATCATTTAAAATGTTATATTACCATGATGTCAACAGAAATTCAGCTGTTAATTAGTTAGTAACATAACAGTAAAATTAAGTTCGATGAATAAAAAAACATGTAAAACAAAACATAAACATAAAGTCACGCCTGTAATCCCCGAAGGGCTGGGCAGAGGTGTACCTGGTAGAACACCCACATTTCGCCAGTTATGTTTAAGTCCCATGTAATAAGGGGCGAGCCTATTGCCATCAATCGGGCACAAATCCAGACTCCGGGCTGCTACTGAGAAATACCAGATGGAAAAACTCAATAACACTTTGCCCGACCCGGGGATCGAACCCGGGTCCTCATGCTCAGCAGTAGCGGCTGCGACCACTAGACCAACGAGGCAGTCACAAACATATAAATTCTACTTAATTTATTGGTGTGGTACATGAGACCTTATTAATACAAAAAAATTATTCTCAAAAAATGTACCTTAAAGGTGTACACTCTTTCACAAATGTAAATGAAAATATTGCTTTGTCACTCTTTAAATGTAATTTAAAAGTTTGAGTTTACGATTGACTACCAAAAGAACACATTCTAGCTTAAAACTTAAATAGATTGAAAAGCCTGGATAATTAAAGCGCAAGAATTCTTAGTAGAGTGGCATTGTTATAATGAAGCAACTTATTCTTTAACATTGTTCGTTTCTAAGAAAAATAATTTCGTTCGCCTTTCTTATGCCAGCTGTTTCTTATGAAACTAATAAACTAACCGCAGTTGATTACAAATGCATATTTAATAAGAAGCGAAGCTATTGCTTTGTACAATTTATTTTGAGATAATATAAAAGAAAAGTCTTTGAACTGTGGTGATGTCATTTGAGGCGCAAATAAATACCTTACTAATTAAATCAAGTAAGGTACCAATGTGGCGTTTTTCAATTCATATGTACTTTCTAAGTTTATCTTAGACATCATCGACATCGGTGAAGGAAAACATCGTGAGGAAACCTGGACTTGTAGTTAATTTAAGTCTGAAATCGCCAATCCGCCTTGAGGAAGCGTGGTGATCAATGCTCGTGCCTTCTCTGTGTGAAAGGAAGCCTTTGCCCTGCAGTGGGACAGTAACAGGTTGCTAATATTATTATAATTAAATCAGTGTAATAAAAACTAATTCAATCAAAACCGTTCTTGAATTAAGATTTAGCCTTAGCAAGGATTACAGCTATGTCTCTGAATCTCAGCTAAATTTCAATCAGTATTTTCACTGAGAGGCGAAAACACTTCGTGTTTATTTGGTCTTATTTATGTTAAGGCTCTGAATAGTAGTATTTCCCTAAAGCATGGTTACTTATTGCAAGTCCTTGGAACTTAACAGGACACAAACAACGTGACATGTGTGAGAGATGAAATAAGAACACAACGTAATAAGCATTAAATTAGTTAACGTGTCACTGCACACAAAAATCCTGTAACTCACATTTTTATATCACAAGAACAAAATCTTGATACGACGAAACTACTGACAATGCTTTACATGTAAAAGGACCAGTATCAAAAGACCTCGTTCCTATACTATCAGCTCAACGCAGCTCAGAGAGTAATCCAAGATAATGTTAGAGGTCAAGATAAAATGGAAGAGTCGAGAGGAAAAGTAGACCACTCGTAAGATACAGTTAATGACGTAGAAAAATCAACGTCGATTAAACTGGTGCTTTCAGGGTAAAGATATGGCTGTTCTTGTTTGTCACGATAAGGTACGTGCATGTGGAAGGAAATAACATTGCATTAGCATACGCTTTGCTTCAGTCACGATTTTTTTTTATTGCAGAAACTAGTATTGCCAAAAGGGGCTTGTTAAGTAGGTTATGTATGTGAGCAATGCCATTACTCATCCACGTTTCCCATGCAGTATGTTTATGTTATGTGATTACTGCGTTTGCCAGCGGATTCGTCCTTGATAAACTCGATATATATCTCACGAAATCGTACTGCCGGGATCAAAATGATGTTTATACACCCCTATTTTTTAATTAGTACAAAAAAATGGGCTGTATCCGTACCTGTTACTGAGCATATTGGCGTAATCAAAACTAAAAAAAAAACGAAGTTCAAATTTTAAATACTTTATTTTTAAATTACCGATTTAGTTAAACTTAAATAACGAAAACAGCTGTTGGAGGCGGGGCATGCTTGAGCGTGATCACGCGAACGTGAGCGAGAGGTGACGATTAATGAATACTTCTATGTCATGAATAGCCTGTACAATATTTCCATGAATTGGGTGACTTTTTGGGATATAAACAAACGCTAATAACTTGCTGTTTATGAATATTATTAATTGATACTTTAGAAATATAATGCGAAGACCGTCTAGAATAAACCCTTTAAGTATTTGTACTAATTAAAAAATTGTGGTGTAAACTTAAGAGGTATGAGGAACAGGGTGTAAAATTCCTCATCCACCATTGAAAAGGGAGGATCCTCCGACTAGACGAGTGTTGTGTCTGGTATCTGTTATTGTCGGGGACTAGTTTAATACCTTTAATATCGCGATGTAGGATATCGATCATTAGTTCCTATATGGCGAGATAGATGTCGCTACATCACTGTAAGGTAGGTCTTCCAGATATTTTTAACATGTTAGTAAATATCGGTTTTCAGTTGCACAGTCCCAGACGATATGCATGCATCAGTCATCGTCCAGCTCAACCCTATTTTAGAGAGCTCAACGACCCGTCACAAAAGTTTGCTATGTCCCAATTCTAGTCATAGTCCGTGTTTAAAGTTAATTCAAATCCGTTGAGGCTTGAAGGAAGTAGGATACCTATTAGTTATTTTTCCTAATAAAAATACAAAATACCTATAAAGATGAAATTATAAAAGATTAAAAGGAGAACACTAAACCATTATTCTTTCAGAAAAATATTGAAACTTAATTTACAAACGTAACAAGAATAAAAACTTATAAATTGAGACTAAATTCGAAATAGAGGTAATGAGCGCAAAAAAAAACTGAATGAAAAACAACAGAAACATAGAAATGAGTCTTGATTCTAGAACTTTTCTTGTTACCATACGAAACCTTTTTAAACAACTTCAAAAAAAGAAGGAGGTTCTCAGTTCAATTGTATTTTTTGTGGCCTATTTACAACATTCTTTTTTTATTTAATAGGGTATACAGCTTGGTCCCATTTATATCAAAACCCCGATCTGATGGTGGAATCCTCGAGGAATTGAGGGAACTCTTCAAATAATTCAGGTGCGCACGTACCTTTTTTTCCATTTTTAGTAACAAATCTAGCATTTTATTTAGAAGGTATAATTGATGAAGAAAAACTGATGAAAAAGACAGGCAACGGAACTCTTCAACGCATAACAGCAAATTACTCGCGATTGCTACCGCCACATGTCTGTGCATGATTTACGTATTTCCATAACATGAAATGTATAGATTCATGTTTTAAAAGAACTTCTTTATTGCTAAAGAAGTTTTTTTAAACATCAAAAAACATCATTAGCAATTGATTGCTAACCGATTTCAATGATTCTTTCAACTTTTGAAAGATTACTTTTTAGGACTACATAGGAAGAAACTAAAAATTGCGAAATAAAAAACACTAACAGGTATAAAATAACTCTAATTTCGGAAGCCTGTGGCAAAAAATAAATGAAACTTAAGCACCAAAGCCATAGACTTCCGACAGTAAGGTTATTTTATATAATCCGTTAGTGTTTTAAATGAAGTTGGTTGTTTTTTACACTGTAATATTAAGTAACATTGATTTACTTTTTTATCATTTTTGGTTGGGGCCAAGCTCATTTAAATAAGCGTTATTTCAAATTCGGATTGAGCTTGATTTATTAATTTGACCTTAAAAGCTGCGGGAAAGCATTTTTCAATTTGAAAATCATTTGAATTAACGTTAGCAAAGACACAGGGGGTCGAGTCTGCTATTGCAATCGTGTCTCAATGACCGGTCAATGATCGATTTTTGACGTATAACGTCAAATTTATGACACATTACCCATACAAAAACTGTCAAAGTAGTCAAATATTCGATCAATGACCGGTCATAGAGACACTATTGCAATAGTAGACTCGAGCCCCAGGTCAACACAACACGGCACTTGGTTATTTTGGACTGACACCTGACCTTTAAACTTCCCATTCAAGTATTTTCGCTGGTGCAACATTGTAATTAATACCATTTTATTGGAGTTAAATGATTTTATTGAAGCACATGACGCTTGTAATAAAAAAGTGTCGGCAATTTTCATTGTATGACCAATTTAACAAGAGAATTCGTTTGTACGAAACCGTGTTGAGTCGATGCACTTGTTGAGATCAATTGACGGTCGCGACAAAAAGTAAAATAGTCTGACGAATTTATTTTAAAATTATTTGTGTGTTTGGTTCTTTGAAATATGACACACATTTATTATTTAATTTATTGGCGGAGCAGACTAGTCAATACTGATACGAAACTTGAAACATAAATTAATGAATCATCATTTACTTAAGATTAAAAGTTTGACGATTCAAATATGACGATGTTTTCACAGTTTAAAGTAAAGAGGGTGTGCGGGGTGTCCACAATCATATATACAGCTAACAGTAGCTAACAGCACAGCGCAGTGCTAGCTAATAGTATCAGTATGTACGTCAAAGTCCGCCCCATCTAGTTTAAACGGCCATCTTGGACCGATTTTCTTCAAATATAGCTAAGAACACTCCGACTAATTGATCTTTCATAAATCAATCACTAATTTTATTCGTGATCGATGCTTTCATACAAAAAAACGAAAACAAAATAAGTTCATCCGTTCCGGAGCAACAATGCCACACATAAACAAACACACACGTCAAACTTAAAACACCCCGTTGTATTGTGTAGGGCGTTACAATACATAAACAGATAATGTTACCGGGTAAAACAGAGAATTAGGCCAAACTCGCCTGTTCTATCTCCATAAAACGTGGCTATAATTGCCTTCATGCATTATTGCTATGAGATAAATACGAGGAGTTGCGACCAGTGCCAATCGGGGCCTTGAATCTGCAACGTGACCTGTTATACAAAATTCCCGTAGAGCTAGAAACACGTGTGTATTAAGTTCACACTTCAGTACCCAATACATTGTTGTTATACGGGTTCCGTAACTGGAATTGAATATTGGTTGGTGAGTTTATGTGGTCGTTATAGTTTGTGGTTTAGATGCTTCCTCAATTATAGGTAAGCTGGTTAAGTAGACAAACAGCTTCATTGTTGAAAGGTTTAATCATTATTATCCGCCTGCGAGTCGGGTTTAAATAATGGGTTATGTTTTTCACGCGTATCTTTGTAGGTACCAGTCATGCTCCGCGGTTACATCCACTTAGCTAAGCGAAGGTTCGTAACATAGACTATAATTTTCCTCAAGAACTGGGCCATAAAATTGAAAAATAGTTGTTGAAAGTTCTACCGGGCGTTTTAGAGAATAGAAAGAAGAGATAGAGAAAAGAGAAAAATCTAAGAGACTCCTCAGCTTAATAGTTATAAATTGATGATCCAAGTTTTTTTGTCGAAAAACTGTGTTTTTGTTATGTACCAATATTTTTTATTTTTTTCAGCTTTGAGTGAAAAGTAAATACTTCCGCCTAGAAGGAACCCTAAGATATCACAGGTTATGTATACTGTAGGCAAAACAAAATAAAGAGGTTAAAGGTTTCTGCCTAAAGAGTACTAATGTAATTTCTTAAGTTAAAAAGTTAAACCAAGAACATGTTCTTACTCAGAAAGCAAGTGGTATATTTTTTTCTAACACTGTTAAAGGGTAGGGTAAAAGATTCTTCTTTGTCATTAGGTATACGACATCATCATTTAATTTTCAGCCACTGGTGAAAGATTTGTTATCTATTTCGAATATTTGCTATAATTTCAGATTTAGCACTCTGCCATAATAATTGACAAATCAATTTAACTTTTAAAATAAAATTAAAATGATAACTTGTTTTATACTTAATGTACCTATAGTAGTCTTTTCAAGATCTTTGTCCATAGAAATTAAATTTAATCGTTAATTAATTTAAAGTTAAGTACCTAGACGTCGAGTTCATGGGGTCCGAAACAGGAAAGTCGTGGAATATTATATTGTTTTATAAATAGAGTAAATCTTAGACTTTAATTGTTTCTCTTAGACACTGAAGAACAATGCACAACGATGTGTAACCGTTTATTTATTAATATCACAGTCTTTCTCATCAACAATGTTTACGATAGTTTAAAGGATGTTGCCTTTTACAAAGTCCCAAGAATCTAAGTTTGGAATACCTATTGCTGAAATTCGTTAAACAAAATGATGGCATAATGGCTGCACGATTGGTTGATTGCTTGACAAATTCCTAGTGTGAGACCACATTTTCTCCTGTTTGCTACTGCAACTAACAATGTTAACGAAACTGGTAAGAAACCAAGTTACCTGATATTTACAAAATGTATAGCCACGGACAGCCTAAAAGCCTGGATTTTGCTTCCCACAGTAAATTTCGACGTCTCAAATCAAATATTCTCTCAGATCTTTTGACGGTCCAGTTGACTTAATTGAGCCACTTTAAATGCAAATCTCTGAGTAGTCCGGTGTCATGTAAGTTTAGTGGAATATGCTACCAGCTCAGCCAGCAGATATGTAGTAGAATTGCAAATATACGGCGAAATATTATAGCAATTGTCATTTGTAGATCATATTCTGCTGGAAAGTTATAATAACCAGTTTTACTAAGAGATATTTTTTTTTATTTTTTTTTATTATAGATAGGCACGCGTATGACCACTTCTCACCTGATGGTAACCGATGATGTGGTCAACGATGAAGCATGCTTGCCTAGAAGCAACCTGTTCACTCTTGACTTGAAGACCCCTAGGTTGTAGCTGTCAGGAAACACCGACTCCGGCAGGGACTTCCACTCTTTAGCTGTTCGCACAATGAATGTGTGCACGTTTAGTTACATAGTGTTACCCAGTTGCTGGGATTTAGGGTCAGGAAAGTCGGTCCATGTGAAACACTGGTATTTAACTGCATATGGTTAGACTGGAAACCGACCCCAACATAATTGGAAAAGGGCTAGACAGATGATGGGTCTGTTGAAGGGTTACAAGAGAAAAGTTAAACAACTAATCTGTATCTGTCCTACTGATCGATATATTATAAAACATTAAATGGTTAGAAAGGCGTTGATTAAGATGTCGGCAAATATGAAATATGTATGGAAGAAGAAAACGCGCTGCGCCGTCTCCAAATAAATGATTGTTGATGAATCTATTGTGATATGTGTGATTTCTCCAAGATTCTTCTGGGTGTTTCAGGTCTACAAGCCGATACTCTCCTGCATATAATATGAAAATTGGGAAAAGAATGAACTTTCAAAAATCCATAGAAGCACTAAAGTTCTCGGTGTTTGATGAATGTTTCGGATATAATAGCTAAAAAAATAATCTCTTTACAATGCACATATTCGACCAATTGCAGCTACTTTTTCTTCGTACCTATGTATCTTTATAGCCTATGTGTTCATCTCAAAAATAAGCTATAATACTGTTAAATATGATTCAAATCTGTTCAGAAACAGTTGCGTTACAGAAAAACCAACATCCATACAGCCTCACAGACTTTTACATAGTATAATAATGTGATTAGTACAATGTGATATTCTGTTAGCTAGATAGCTAAAATATCGTCAAAATCTCTATTTACTATCCTCCTCCTCCTATCTTCTATTTACTATTTAATTTTTTCATTAAACGTTACCCAACAGCAACCATGTCAATTTTGTAATATATATTAGTACGATGGCTTCCGTTACCTTTAATGGAACTATCAACTTCACCTTGCCAATCTTATTATAAGAACTACCGTTACCGCAATTTTTCTACAAAATGTCAAGTTCCAAGCAAAGGTCAAGCAAGATCTGGTGAAGTATCCAAAGCAATTACGACATCCACCTGACGGACGGTCGGAAACTAAATGAATAATACAACAAACCAGTGAATATATAGGTAGATTTAATGCCATCGTTAGTTTGCTACCTTTCCAAGTAAATACTGTCGTTAAAGAAAGTTTAAATGGATAAATCTTCAATCTTTAATATTTGGGTATTACATAACATGTATATATCTACGTATTTATTCTAAATGATTATTTAGTTGACTTTCAAGTTTTTGTTACCTTCTTGCGTCTATCATGTTTTGTCTCAGCATCGTCTTAAAGTAGACTGGTAGAAAATGCCTATAACATTAAGTCTGCTTTTGTACAGTTTTTTGTACAGACGCCAGCACATCAAGTTACTTCAATGTGTGAAATTTTCCCAATTGAGAACCTTATTCTGTTTGCCAGTTAAAAAACGATCAAAGAAATTTTACACATTGGGGTAACTTGATGTGGTTAAAGGTATATTTAATAAATAAATAAGTCTTAAAGGATTTAATATGTGGGTACTCGTATTATGAACCTTTGGCCTTAGGTGACCAAAAGTTGTGTGTAATTCGGTTGGAACTGGTGCGAAAGATAAGGTTCTTGTTGAGAGAAAAGTTTGTGTATGAATATGGATTGTTATAATAGTAAAGGAAGACCATAGAAACGCCGGATTGATTGTGTTAAAGGCTAGAAAAGAGATTGAATTGAGATGGCAGCGAATAGAGACGTATAGGAGAAGATATGTTGCGCCATCTCTAAAATAGCAAGGAATACAAACAAAACAGATTTTTTTTTACAGATTTTTACAACTATTACAATACACAGCACAGCCTTAACATTTTAAAAAGAGAAAGGGCCGATGCTTAATAGTTAGATAACTTTTATCGGAAAAATAAATATGGCGGTTTGGCATAATTATTCATGAAAAATTTGTCAAAACGCTCTTTATTCCTTGGTTAAGAGTTATTTTACAATTAAAAAACCGGCCAAGAGCGTGTCGGGCCACGCTTAGTGTAGGGTTCCGTAGAATATGTAAACGAAGTTAACAAAAAATGCTTGCATAATATACGATTATACTACAAACTTAGTCCAGAAATTATTTTGTACAACTTTTTGTCGTTTTTGTACAAAAACTGTTTCCATCCAAGTTCAAAATGATTTTCCTAGAAAGTTCTTGTATAGTTAAACTTTTCTGATTTTTTTCATATTTTCTAAACTTATGGTTCAAAGTTACACATTGTTTTTTACTTTTGGAGCGATTATTTCCGAAATTATTGACATTATCAAAAAATGTTTCAGTAAACCCCTGTTCATTTTTAAATACCTTTCCAACAACATATCACACTTTAGGGTTGAAATTAAAAAAAAAATCACTTTCCACTTTTCATATAGGGGGGCTACCCTAATAAAACATTTTTTCCAATTTTTATTCTACCACTTATTCGGCGTGATTGATACGTGACATATTGGTACTAAATTTCAGCTTTCTAGTGCTAACGGTCACAGAGATTAAGCGAGGACGGACGGACAGACAGACATGGCAAAATTATAAGGGTTCCTAGTTGACTACGGAACCCTAAAATTTGACTTTCTTTTGAAAACGAAATTACCCTTATATAAGAATATTTTTTTATTTTAATGGTAAATGTGACGTTTATCCGCCTTTTTAACTATGACGTTAAAATTATATTTTTTTTCCGATCTATTGTGCCCAAGTTGTCAAAATTAGAAGTAAGAAAAGTTTCTTTTTTGTACTCGTTTATTTTTATATCACCCGGTAAGCGAACGTCATTAAACCGATCCAAATATTCTGGCCACCTTTGACCCACGACGAACTCTTGAATCCCATTAGATTATGTAAACTGGAACGCTTCCGATTCTCCCTCGTTTCTTTCCCAGTTTGCCCATACATTTGAATTTAGGAGAATGCTTTTAATAAATTGTTTGAAAGAAATCTGTTCGTGTTTTAATGAAACTGTGGGATTATTTTTATGCGTATCCCGATATTTTTTCGTTGTTATCTTTTGGGGTTTAAACGGTAATGTGAAACCATAGCGCCAATTTTATGGTTATGGACAAATATTATCTTAAATTTATTCAGTGTGTGATGCGAGTGGTATAAAGGGAGAGTCGCCTTTAGGTATATTTTGCTCTAATAACGGCTCTGAAAATCTAGTTGAAGGTTTATAATACAAAACATAAAATCGTATATCGATATTACTATCAGTACCAGTTACATTTTGCTCTCATTTATAAGAGAGCAAACCTATTACCATCAACCGAGCACAGACTCCGGCCTGCTACGGATATTCAGATGGAGAAGCACTAAACGCTAACCAACAAGGAAATTGAAACCAAAACTTTATGGTCACATCATAATTATGCCACCAATATTTATATTAAATAATAAATAACTATCGTTCTTTGACTTTTCCTTTTTAGTACATAAACAAAAAAAAGTTTCAGTGTATACATATAACTAAAACTAACAATATATAGTACCTACCAAAACAAAACAACCAACCTAAATTAAATTTTGAAAGTGTAATATGTCTGACATTGTTTGGCTATCAGATATTTGGATACCACTAATGAAAACGCAGTGATGGAAACTAATAACACAACTAAATTGCCGAACAACCATTTTAATAACAAAATTGGGAACTATGTAAACATTGTTATCGTCATTATTAATTTTGCCACACACGCGCTAGGTATGAGTATATTAACAAAATTTTGACAGCGAAACGTTAAAACAGTTACTATCAATAGAAAACTTGGGATCGACGAACAAGTAGGTACCTACTTCAGTCAACTTTAGCGAGACGAAGTAAACTTAGTTATATTGGGTTTTGAACATAATTAAAGCATAGGTATATTGAATTCATAAACGGTACGGCGTAATGCCAGTGATCTTGAATGTTCAGTTTACGAAAATAATTTACAGATAAACATTAATTAGCATAGATTCCATAAAGGATTATTCAGAGATGTACCTTAATATATGTCAATTTAAAGTAACCTTACAAACTTTCATTTTAATTTGATTCGCTTCCAATATGTTACCAAACTTGTATTTAATATAGGAACTTAATTGATCAACTTACTCCCAGAGCTATTATTTTAGAACAATGCAAAATCAAAACAAGTAATCCACGTCATATAAACAGGGTTTAATCGTGAAATTAATTCGGAGAATTTACATTCTAATTGGTAGTGGACCAAAATACTAGACCTCGTACAGGCTAGCGGCGCCAAAACAAGGGTCGGTGTACATATACAACTTGTCTACTCCATCATTTTTAGTATTAGCATCTACTACCGCGAACTTGTTATTCCATTCACATATCTCACTGATATTTATTTCGACTTCAACGTTTTTTTCTTTATTGTTAATAGTTTTACGTCACATGTTTTTATCGTAATCTACGAGGCCTGCTACTTTTTTATCGTTACTATTTTTGTCATCAATTACGTCGTATATTAGAGTATGTGTGTGTAACAAGATTTTCTATGGTGATATTAATAGTTATATTTCTTTATCTTATTTTTTAGGTAAAATACTACAAGTTCAATAAGTACATGGTACTGAACCCCTTAGAGCTAATTTTTTTAGAAGGTTTTTATAACTCTCATGCTGTAATTTTTACAAATCATATTTATATCTGAGACCAATTACATAAGTGAATAAGAAATGTATGTTTTACAGATACAAACAAGAAAGTACGACTCATTGAATGTAAGTAAATGAAGCAAAAGAGGTATATAAAAATCGCCGAGTATTTAGTTTCTAACTACTCCATTAGGAAAGAGGCGTGAGTTTATTGATGTAAAGGAAAATCAAGGAAAAAGCCAATGTCAAATGTAATTGCTGTTGAAGTAACTTCTCAATCCTGTATAATTTTAGGTTAAACTGACATAACTAACAAGAACAAAATTTAACTTATGGCAAAGTTATTATAGATAGTTTGAATATCAGCAAATCGATTAACGCCATCTGGTGTTATAAATCAATGTGCATCCTAAGTTATTCCGGAGTCTCGAGCGGTTTGCTTCAGTCAACGTTTTATTGGTGCTGACATGTTTGCGCCAACTTGGCCAATATGTCTAACGTCTTCAGAAACTTAAGTAAGTCTATTAAAGATTAATCTTTGCTAGCCTGGTTCATGGCATACATACCGTAGATACAAATTTTATCATCATCATCATCTAATTCATACAGTTTAACTGGACGCAGCTGAATACCAGTGATGCTCATGAAATGACTGCCTATTAGAGCCTCCCAATCTAGTTACTGGGAGATACTAGTTGTCAGACTTTCGGCTCTTACCGATATTGACTCCTCTGTATGTACATTATTATTTGACTAATCTGTTTCCATCTATCTGGGGGTCACCTTCTAGTCTAACTGGATGCAGCGTTTTACATGGAACAGGTACCTATCGGACCTTCCCAACCCACTGGTTAGTATGGTAAGATTGGCTGCCAGACTTTCGGGCTTCTGTCTACTCGTAACGACGGTCAAAGATTTACAAATGACCGCTTGAACATGCTTTCCAAGGCCCGAAGATACAAATTTCATCAACGAATTTTTTAATTAAACCGTTCCATTTTATGCAAATGGTAAACTTCTGACGTTAGAACCTTAGTTGACCTTTACGATTCTTTAAATGCTTATACTGACTTAAATAAGGGGCGTCGCAAACGATCCTTCACAACATAAAGCTCATTGAAATTCCAACAAGATCCCGGCTTCGATGCTTGCAATGTTCAATGTTCCCGAATAACGCTCCGCCTATTCATTTACATAATAGTTGAAACTCAATGTAAATGTAGGTTTAATCATCTGACAAAATACAATATGAAGGTACTCCAAATTTCCCGTTCTTTCGTTCGGAATTAATTTCGATTTTAATTATGCTCTTTGCCTACCACGAATCCTTGTGTAACTTATCGTAAAATTGGTATTTATGTATTTATTAGGATTTTATTTATACTTTCTAAGTTTAAATTAAACAAAATTGACGTCGGTGAAAAAAACCCTGGACTTACAGTTAATAATATACATATTATTATAAGTTTAAAATCGCAAGCGTGGTGATCAATATTCATGCCTTCTCTGTATGAGAAGATGCCTTCCTCATGCAGTGGGACAGTAGCAGGCTGGTATTATTAACATTAATCTATATTTATGTGTAATATATACTATAATAATTGTAGAAGAATTATTAGTATTTTCATATGTCACGAATAAACTTAAAAAAAACTGAACCGATTTGAAATAATCTTTAACCTTTGGGATGCCACACTATCTCCGGGTGACATAAGCTACTTTTTATTCCTGTATTCTCATGGGAACGGCAAAACGCGTGTGAAACTCTCGTTTCGTTCTCGGCTCGTTTCATATAGTTTTCATCGGATAAATGTTACATTTTATGTGGAACAACTTTGGTCTCATCGTTACTATTTTACAAATACGAGTAACTCTATGATGAATCATACTAATTGCTTATCATATAACAATTTAAACTTAAATGCTAGGTAGGTTAGTTATGTACAGACGCCAGCACATCAACCTTCCGTAATGTGGCAAATTTCTTTGATAGGTTTTAAACTTTATGCGAAACAAAATAAGGTTCAAGTTCGATTGGAAAAAAATTGACAGTTTACGGTAAGTTGAAGTGCTGGCGTCTATACTTGCTTAAAACATTCAAATTTACGTTACATCTGCGTTAACCGTCAGTGCTGGTTCTCAAAGCCTTTTTTCTTTCGTTGGTCATTATTTCTTTGCAAAACAAATGCTGTTGAAACCGTTTTGCATTTACATTTCCATGTTCTTCACAATCTGGTACATGATTTTGCTTCTGTTCTATCGCATATGAAACCGTCGGAGAAACGAAATTAATTTTTAGGACAACGAAATAGAATAACAGGCTTCGAATATTTTTGATATTCAAATCGCTTTTATACGGAATAGTATTTCTATTACGCTAGTCCCATGCCATTTGGATTGTATTGTTCCAATTTTTTGGTGATATTGTTCTTTATTTTGTACTGATAACACAATACCACAGTATAAATATTAATTCAGTAGGACGACGCCTTTGATCTCTGGAAAAATGCCGACAACTTCTACAAGCGTTAGACTTGAATAATACCTCCCGCACAACGAACATCGGTTTGTTCGCAATGCGGGAGCGGCTTTCCCGCGTCTCGCCCCTCACACTCCGCACGATTGCCCTGTCTAGATAGCTTCGTCGGACGACTGAATGTTTTTAGACTGTGATAATACTATGCCTGTGATACCCGAAGGTTTAGGCAGAGCAGTTTCTGTTTAACATGCATTCACATTTTGTCCTATAATGTTTAAGTCCTATGTAATAGGGCATCCCTGTTGCTATTTATCAGGATTTGTTACAATTCCAGACTCTGGGCTGCTACTTGGAAATTCCAGAAATAAAAAGCGGTCAAACCCGGTATCTCATGCTTAGACCAACAAAGAAGTGTTTTGTATTGATTTACGTATATTTTATGAAAATTCTTCTTTTCAGAAATAGGTAGACACATTGGTCTAGTGATTGCAAGTACTATTGCTGGGTGTAAGATGCTGAGAATGATTCCCAGGTCATGCAAGTTGACGTTCGGTTTTTCCATTAATGAATTCTCAGTGGAAACCAGCCGGTCGATTTAGAAAAGTCAGCCCCTTTAGTACAGAGCCAGCACATCAAGTTACCCCAATGTGTCAAATTTTCCCAATTGAATATGAACCTTATTCTGTTTGACATAAAGTTAAAAAACGATCAAAGAAATTTGACACATTGGGGTAACTTGATGTGCTGGCGTCTGTACCTAAAAGAACTACATGACGCGTGATTTAGGTACTTATTTCCAAATCGATAAATAATTTATTGCGAGTCAACAAAGCATATCAATGTTTCGTAATGATTGTTAGTCGACGTAATACTTATTATCTATAAATAAATATAAAATCCATACGTACTGTTTTGTAGATAAAAACAAAAACATTGCGCACAATGCTGAAAAATCTAAATATTTGCGTAGTTCTATTGGACGTATATTACGTATCAGATCAATAGAACGTAATAATCTGACGGCTTGCTTTTTTCTGATTTAGTTATCTTTTGAAAAAAAAACAATAAGTAATTCATTTCATAATAAAAAAAAACAAACACACAGAGCCTATTTTTTATTTTACACATTTTTAAATAATAATTTATTTAAAAAATATGTGTCTGTTACTTTGGTGTAAACTGTGTTTTTTAATTAAATAATTTATTTATATTAATTTTATATAAGAAAGCAAATAGCGAAAACAAAGGCGTCACTGGTTAAAAGAAATCTGGCTTTGCCCTTTGACAAAACCATGACAGTGTAGGCACGTTATTGCACTTGCTATAAAAAGAACATTAAACGTCTTTCCGAAAACAATTCGGACTATATTCCATGAAATACCCGAGTGCTCCATTAGCAAATCTTAAGTTCAGTTTCGACATTTCATTTTGAACGAATTGAATTATTATTTTTCATCGTGGACGTGGAATTCATACTGTTTTCTAGAGGCATTTGGCTCGTGCCCAATGCTTACACGTGCCAGTAACAAAACATCGTAACATTACTTTTTTCACGGAAAAAAAAACTTAATAATAATTTCTACGTTAGGGTAAAAAAGTTTTATTCAGAATTTCCTTTAAAGTATTCGGGATGTTACCAGACTTTTGTGCAAGTAAAATGGCAGGATATTTTTTTACGTTGTATAAAATGTATGCTGCTAACATGGTCATAAACAGAAAATGCTTGAAAATGTCAGACATTTTTCATGCTTTATTATTTTTTATTTTACTGTCTAATATTTTTGGATGCTTGAACGAATACTTTTTCATTGAAGATTTATTACAAAAATACGTAATACTAGTTTTAGTAATTAGGAAAGAGCAGAGGAGTAGGTACCTAATAATAATAGGGTACACCCGCATTTTGCCAGTTATGTTTAAGTCCCATGTTATAGAAGGCAAACCTATTACCATCAATAAGGCACAAATCCATTCTCCAGGCTGCTACTGAAAAAACCAGATGAAATAAATCAGTCATTTTAAAAATACTAAAGTAGGTACATACGTGTAAATCCAAAAAGCTACAATAATACTCAGTCAAACAAAACACAAATATTCCAAACTATCAGTGATTTCCGCGTGACCTATCAAACACAATTGCTTACAAAATAAATAAGCCACTGCAGTGCCACATCAACGGCTCATATTCACAATAATCACTATTTTAACCAACACCCGTGCACTTGATAGGCAAACACATACTACATTTCACAAAACATCCGACCTTTTGAAATGCTGGTAAAATTAAATGAATGTTATCAGGAGTGTAAGGCCCGGTATCCACCAAAGCGGAGACGAGAGGAGATGTCTCGTATTTGTGCTGAAGCCAAAGACATTCAATACCTATAGACCGGACATCACGAACAAAATTATTTTCGTCCGAAAAAGTGTGTCCTGCTGGATACAAGTCTATGAGTTTTTTGTAGTACGCTCCGCTGCCGCTCCAATATTTATATATTATTCTAGATGGCTATTATATATGAATTAAAACATATTAATCCGCATAAGTAGTTTTTTAATAAGTGACATATATATCTAGTCAACAACTGGGTGCCAAGCAACCCATATTATATCTATGACACACCTCCGCCGTCATTCCCAGGAATCAGAGACGCCGGGAGCAGCTGGTCGAGGTGGCGCATCCATATGCGTCTGCTGTCGGTCTCTATTTCATAGTGGAGGTTTCCCAGTCGACGGGTCACTGTACCAAACTCCCACTTCTTTCCTGAAACAGAGTAGTTGCGAGCTTGCACTCTGCTTCCGACTGCAAACTCTCTCACCCGTTCTCTTCCGTCCCTACGTAATGGCTTTGGTGGAGCTCTTATCTTGGCTGCCAATCTCGTTCTTACCTCTCTTCCGAACATGAGCATATAAGGCGAGTCGCCCGAGATGACTGGCGTAGCCCGGAGGAGACTTCTAACTGTGCGGACCTTTTGCAGTATCCCACCACTCTCCCCCTCCAATTTGTGCAGTGACCTCTTAACCGTCTGAACAAACCGTTCCGCTTGTCCATTCGTTGCGGGGTGGTAAGGTGCGATCGTTTTGTGAACGATGCCATTGCAAGTTAAGAACGTCTCGAATTCTTGAAAGACAAATTGTCTTCCATTATCCGACACCAGGGTATAGGGTAATCCAAAGGTGTCAAATAAGTCGTCTAGTTTCTGAATACAGAATGCACTCGTTGTAGTTTTTGTAGGGATTATTTCTACCCACTTGGAAAATGCATCTACGATAATTAGAAGTTGATAGCCCAATATCGGGCCTGCGAAATCGATGTGTATTCTTTGCCACGGGCCATTTGGGTCTTCCCAGTGATGCAGAGGGGCTTTTGGTGGATCATTCTGATTTAATCGACAGGTTCTGCACGATTTTACTCTGTTTTCGATATCTTTGTCAATGTTCTTCCAGTATACGAAGCTCCGCGCAAGAAGTTTCATTTTCAAGATTCCGACATGTCCCGCGTGAAGTTCATCTAAGACGCGTTGGCGTAGTTTATGTGGAATTACAACTCTCGTGCCTTTTAGGATGCAGTCATTCTGAAGAGTTAGTTCATTTTCTTTATATCCAGACATCTGAAGTGAAGTGCCTAAGTCGAGTGTTTCAAGTAATTTCTGTAATTCTGGATCTTCTCTTGTTTCTTTTGCTATTATTTCCGGTGAAATATTTAATGTTTTTATCTGATTCAGCTGGAATATGTAATGCTGGTCATATTTATTCTCATTAATCTTCTCAACGGGAAAACGCAAGAGGTAGTCGGCGTTGGAGTGCTTTGAGGAACTTCTATATTCGATATGGTAGTCAAATCCTGACAGAAAATGTGCGTAGTGGAATAGCCTCATAGTACTCAAGGCTGGTAAGGTTTGGTGTGGGTGAAAGATTGACGTAAGAGGTTTATGATCTGTAATTAAGGTGAACTTCCGGCCGTAACAATAGTGGAAAAATTTCTTTAAACCCCAAAAAATAGCTGTCGCTTCTTTATCGATTTGACTGTATTTCTTTTCGCTGCTGGTCAGGGATCTAGATGCAAATGCTATTGGTCTTTCTGAGCCATCAGATAGTTTGTGACTTAGGACAGCACCAAGTCCTGTGGGTGAAGCGTCTGTGGCAAGTATAAGTGGTTTATTCTGATCGAAGTGTATTAGGATTCTTTCGCTTAGTATTTCTGTTTTTATGTGCTTCAGGCTTTCTTCACATTTTGTAGACCAAGTAAATTTTGCTCCTTTCTTCAAGAGTTCATTTAAGGGGGCAGTGATGGATGCCAGATTGGGTATGAATTTATTGTAATAATTTGCCATACCTAGTAACGTTCTTAGTTCATTTACATTAGTTGGGCGTTGTGCATTTAAAATTGTTTTTATCTTGTCCTGATTTTTATGTAAACCTTCTTTGTCTATCGTGTATCCCAAGTAATTTATACTTCTTTTGAAGAATTGGCATTTTTCTTTATTAACACGAAGGTTGCTGTCTTTAAGTTTATGCAAAACTTGTTTTAATCTGGATAATAACTGTTCCTCTGTCGAACCTTGAATTATTATATCATCGAAAAAGCACTTAACGCCGTCGAGGCCGAGAAGTAATTGATCCATGTATTTTTGCCAGAGACTTGGGGCTACTTTGACTCCAAACATGAGTCGGTTCACTTTAAAAGTACCTTTGTGTGTACTTAATGTTTGCAGCAGAGAACTTTCGTCATCCATCACCATGTTCAGATAGGCTTGCGTTATGTCTAAGGTGCTGAAAAATTGTCCACCGTTCATTTCAGCTAGGATGTCTTCAATTATTGGTATAGGATATTGTTCGTCTGCTATCATTTTGTTCAATGTGATTTTGTAGTCGGCGCACAGTCTTATACTTCCGTTTGGTTTTACTATTGGGACGACAGGAGTGCCCCAAACCGAGTGATCAATCTTTGTAATAATGCCCAGTCTTTCAAGTCGGTCAATTTCTTCATCTACTTTAGATCGTAGGGCATACGGAATTCTCCGTGGTTTAATAAAAATTGGTTGTGCATTATCTTTAAGGGTCAGGTGGCCACGAACGTTTGGAATTTCTCCTAGATTTGTACTGAACACCGTGGATTCGTACTCTTTAAGTAATTGTTCCAGTTTCAGTGTTTTCTCACAAACATCAACCGATTTCATTTCGGCTAGTTTAATGTCAAACTCCTTCATCCAGCTTCTACCCAAGATAGGTTCCACATCCTTGTTAATTACGTATAATTTTCCATAGAATAATTGGTTTTTATATTTGCATCGAACAAACGTGACACCGATGGGTTTAAAAACTTCGCCTGTATAAGTTCTTAGTTTGATGTTCGTGTGAAATAGTCTTTTGTTTATGTTCAGCTTCTTAAAATCCTTTAGTGATATGGTAGTGAGTGTTGCACCCGTGTCAAATTCCATATTTGTTTTCTTTCCTTCAATTTCGATAGTTATAATGTATTTGTCTAAAATTTCACTCTTTACGAAGTTGATCTCTGCTATGCTGTCGGAACTGGCACTGCTTGTATAATCAATCAGCAAGTTCGTTTCATTTCGCTTATGTCCTTGAAGGCAGACTCGGGCTAGGTGTCCTTCCTTTTGACAATTCCGACAGGTACTTTTTATGGCCCCACATTCGTTTGCTTTGTGGTCCTCTTTTCCGCAGCGGTAGCATTTACCTTTTAGTTCTCTTATAAAAGTCGGTCTTTTAATTGAACGTGCTTTATTCTGTGCGGGTTGTAATTCACTATGTGCTTTTGTAACTATATTTATTGTGTGTGGTGGACGGATGGATGTAGATATGGTTGAATTTTCATTTTTTCCCATTTCCATAGACGTGGCAGTGCGTACTAATTCTGAAAATGGCGCGGTTTGTTTTGCTTGTAGAATTTTTGTGCGGATTTCTCCATCTTTTAACCCTCGTATAAATTTTAACGATAAAAATGATTCGAGAGTGGGTTTAAGACAATTTGAGCACTTAAATTCGCATTTTGACGACAGTCTTTTTAGTTCTGACGCGTAAACAGCAATCGATTCATCCGTTTGTTGTATCCTTGATATGAAAGCGTGCTGTGAGGCCCATATGCTTGGTTTTGGATCGATAAAATTGTCCAAGATATCAGTAAGTTCTTCATAATGTCTTCTTGATAGGGTCGTCGGGTGAACACAGGTCGTAAATTCTTTCATGAATGTCAGGTGGCAAAGTGGACAGTAGGGTGTAGACCTTCGTTGTGGAAACCATAATATTGTTGAGCATCATGTATACAGATAGTCTCTTTATGAAATTCTTAAACGATTCGTTTGCTTGAAACGGTTGAAAATTGAGTCTAGGATGTACTTCACGATGAGCGCTCGTGAAATCACACGCATGATGTGTGGATGGTGCGTTGTTTAACGGCTCAGTACGTATGAAAGTGTTCATCAGTCGTATCATTTTTGTACGTAGATTTGTATAAATTTCGTCTACTTCGTACCTGTAATGGGTTTCGGATTCAAGGCATTCGTCTTCGGTCTCCTGTTCTATCTGTAATTGTATGTTTTGCAGTCCTTGGTAAGTATTTTGAAGTGTCAATAAACGTGTTTCTATTTCTTCTTGTGTATATACATTTTGTTCTTCTTGAAATGCGTTATTCGTTTTTGTTAGTACACCGCGTAGGATGGCTCGCGAACGTTTTGCTTTCTTTACATCGAACGGCATCGTCGCCAGATATTATATATGAATTAAAACATATTAATCCGCATAAGTAGTTTTTTAATAAGTGACATATATATCTAGTCAACAACTGGTAGCCAAGCAACCCATATTATATCTATGACAATGGCGCTACTGAGACATGGGATCTAAGTTTTTCTATGACATTTCCTTAACATGCCTGCTCTATAATATTTTAAATCTCTTTAGCTGAAGCTAATCACTGAGCTGTTAAAATGACGCAATCTAATTGGTTGTACGACACATCTCCTCTCCTCTCCGCTTTGCTGGATACCGGGCCTAAGGCCCGAACTCCAAAGGGGAGATGTGCGGTTTTTCAGCTCGGGCGTATCCACCGAAGCTGTGCGGAGATGCGTACTGTCGCGGAGATGTGCGCTGGCTAGCGTTGTTAGTATGCGAGGCGTTGAGTGCTCAGTACGCGAACGGCACTGCGGGTTGCTAGCGGGCGGGAGCGGATAAGGTGGCACCGCTCACTGCACACCGCTCACATGTTCTTGTCTCGGCTGCCCGTCGTCGCGACACAGCCCACATCTTCGCTTCCATCGTGCCATACAAATGTAATACATCTCCGCCTAGTGATCTCCAGCGGAGCTGAGCGGAGACGAGATGTGTGAATAACAAAATTCTATTGGTTGTTTAAAAAACATCTCCTCACCGCTCGTCTCGTGTCCGCTTTGGTGGAGTCCGGGTCTAATGAAACGTTTTAAAGCAAATAGCCCAGATATATTTATACAGTGAGAGTTCATGAATTGAAATTTCCGACAAATTCTGTTCGAAATACGTATTGTTGGTCATTCTGTTTAATTTTGAATTGCGTTTGACAGCTTTGGATAGACATTATAAATTAACTGTTGTATGATCTATCCGCAGCATTATTAATACCTACCTGTATAATTATGATGTTGAATTTCGGACCCAATTTGTATTGTTATTATTTTATATTACATATTTTAATACAGTAATGTTCACAAACTTACGCCTTTTTCCTATGGTGGTAGACAAAAACCACAGTACACAGCCTACAATGATCGTTATATACTCTTTTTGCTTCATTTACGTTCATGTATTTTGGTTATTGATTGCAAATACCACAAACCAGCCAATTTTAATAACAAGAGAAACTGCATTTATACATTTTAAAAAACATCTGTACTCCTTTCGGGAATCGAACCCGGTTAGTTTGAAAAAAAAAACCTACACTATTTCTATTTAGTTAACGATTGTGTAGGTCTTAAGCAGTATTAATTTTCGACATCATGTTTCATACAGACATTTACTGCTTAAGACCTACACAATCGATATCTAAATAGAAATAGTGTATGCATGTAATTTAAATATGGTTATAATTTTTTTTCCGAATCTTTAATGGCAGAAAATATGAACTAAATCATTATTTTACTTTTTAATAGCGTCATAATTATTTAAAATTAAAAATAAAAGTGCAAATTAAGTGCGGGAAATTCAAATTTGTGAAACGCATCAGCATTGGTTATAACGAAACTTGACGTCAAATACTACGACAACAACTCAACGCCTACAAAATATACAATGTGTAAGTATGACATTAGTATTGGAATGGACTTTTATTGGAAAACATAATTATTGCCGTGTGTGTTGTGAACTAATTTAATGTTCAAGTCTAATTTTAGCTTCATAGTGAGGTTATAAAACAAAAATTAAGAAAAATTACTGAAAGTGGTTTTGTAAAAGCACAATCTGATAATGTTTATTGCATTTGGGTATAAGCAATACCGGTAATCTGCTTTTTGAGCTTTTTTCATGGTGAAATGGATAGAAGAACGAAAACACCCATAGTAATAGTAATAGGATCATAGTAAATGACGTAATCGAAATGGCGCTCGAAAATGGCAGCGTGTAAACAGCTCAAATTTATTCTGCATTTTTTTTTTTTAAACTTCATTACAGCAATTTTTAAATATGTTTATATTTTTTTACTATGTTAAAACGTTCTAAACAAGGAATAAGAAATAAAAAAAATACATGCATATACCCTATATAAATTGACAACAACAAAAGAATACGAACAAAAAATACCGCGCTTACTGAAGAAAATCACAATCCACTTCAATGATCATTCCATTGACGGATTGGTTAAAATCCACCACTGAATTTCGGCTTCACATAATCCTATGGCCCACATATAACGAAAATTCGCCAGAGTTTTAGGAAATCCCTATAAAGTTGATGAATCCTCTTTGCAGGAACACAATTTGGCATTCTGACAGCTAAGATCAAACTGTAATGTGCGAACTGGGGGAATAGAGTACTTTGTAGAGGCAAAAATGTATTAAGGGGAAGATTCATAGATCGAACTTTGACTTCACTTTTCTAAGTTTAGTTAGAAAGCAGTGATTGTCTAGTTGATAGAGTTCAACCCAAGGCCGACCTTGGTCTCGAACAAGAGGCCACTAAAGCTCAGACTATTCAAATTCATTGTGTATGTGACTTAGAACATAGGCAAAACTAAAAACTCTGACACTAGGTAATAAACTAATTGCTCGAAAAAGAAAGAAAGAAAGAACTCTGCTAATTAAACGTTACATTCTGCATTACCAAAATAACACTAATCTACTTTCACTAAGAAAAACACACATCTTCATTTCCACCCTTACATTTACATTCATTCACATTATTGCATTTTATAACTAGATGAATTAATAGGACCTGAGAAGGTATTTTTCTTAAAAATTAAAGATTGTTGCTCTCTTCAATAGTCAGAAATCCCTTCTAAATATTTTTTTTTATAACTGCAAACCAATGGGTACCAGTGTACCCATTGATTTGCCTAGTTTTGTATTTTTACTTGTGGAACTCGCACAATAGCAATGGAAAGTCATGTTTGTGAATCTTGCCCAAAGAGAATTATGCGCAAATAGATACCGTCCCTGAAAAGTCACGTGCGGGACTGAACCAAGAGTACCTATCACCAATTTCATTTAAATGGTATATTCTACTATGATCAACCTATGTAAGCGACATCACCTGGGTGATTGTTAACTACTATAAGGGTCCACAAGTACGCAACTGGAGAAATACATTTACAACTTCCAGACCAGTCATTTTCATTTAAGATAAATTATATACCTAAATACCTAAATTATTATTATGAAATGTTTGCTTTATTTTTCAGCGGCATTGAAAAATGGAAATCTAATTTTCATAGTTTAAATTCGAGAACACTAATTAAATTCTTCATAATTGGTTTCAGCGCTCAGGTCATGCTCGTGTGGGATTTATTCCACGTTTTGAATACTGCTCGGAATGTAATAAACCTAATTAGATTATATTGCACTTGAGCTTCACACACATTAAGGATACGCGCGTTAATCGCCACATTTGCAAATTGAATCTGAAAAAGACCAACCCACCTTCACGTTTGTCATTTTTTTCTGTTACCATGTTGGCCGCAAAAACTGTCAAAAAATTTCAATATCTAGTAAAATAATATCCCAAACGCCAAAAAGTAAAGCTCACATTTAAAAAGTAAAAAAAAACACTTTCCTATCTTGAGCCATGTAATTTTGTACCACGTCGGTGTACCGCTTAAGTAAGGTATCTTCATAGAAAGTATTTACTATGTTAGCGGTACCCTGACGTGACATAAAATCACATGACTAGTAACGTTATGAAAGTATTATTTTTAACTTTTAAATGTGAGCTTTGCTTTTTGGCGTTGGGATTTTTTAAATTTGTAATTTATTTATTATTTTTTTAAACATGCATTGATTTTGTTTCATAGAGTTACAGATAAGAGAAATTATTTGCATTGTATGTAGAATTAAATGCTGATCAAACGAATCCAAACACGACATATTCTGCTATTTTTTTAAATATTTTTTTTTTTTTTATAATTTATCTCACGCCCTACCGTGAGATAAATTTCCGCTTATTTAAGTACTTCCAACCTTACTAGTAGGATTCTTTACTTAAGCGGTACCCCGATATGACATAAAATTATATGGGTCAACGATAGGAGAGTGTTATTATTAACTTTTTAAATGTGAGCTTTACTTTTTGGCGATGGGGGCTTTTTAATTTTTTAATAGAGATATATCAAACAAACAGATAGATAGACAAAAGAACAATTATTTTTGAGAATATTATCTTTGGTATACACGAACGTTGAGTCTTGTATCTTTGGTTTATTTAGAGTTACCTTGGAATGATAATAATATGCATTTATTAAAAAGAAACACAATGCAAACAGAGACTTCAATTTTATTTATTTGTATAGATGTGTGACCCTGAAGAGTAGGTACTTTTGGCTCTTCAAAGTCAAAATCAAATCATTTATTTCAGTAAGACCAATAAAAGGCACTTTTGTGCGGTCAGACCTAAAAGTAAAATAAATTAAGTAAATGCCTTTATAAAGTTGCAGATGCTAAAAATAAATAAATGTTTCACAATTTTCACATAACGCCAACGGTACTAAACAGTTGATAAAGATACTTACATATTTCTAATACATTCATATTATGATAGACGAGTTGCTTCTCACACTGACCTGTACGTCGCTTGCTCCCGCGCCACCAGTCCTGACTCTCTTTATATTATTTTGTAGTTTATAGTGAAGTGTTGTAAGGTATGATACCTTTGTACGTATTTTTACTCTTTTGTATCCTGGAATGTATTCCTGTATTATTTTCTCTATTTCCTTCAGTCACATCGTATGACTGAACTCAGCAGAATTCCCATAAAACTCTTTTCATGTAACTTATATTCGAATGCTGTTTTAAAAGTTGTGGGCTTATAATGCTATAGCGACACTGGCATCTTAGGTATTTTTGGTGTTGTAGAGCCTTCACGCAGACTACGTCGCGGGCAGCAGCTAGTGATTGATATATTACACCCAGACACCAACAAATGATCGTGTTCATTACACAAATATTTATGTCTGGGTGGGACCCACAAACCACCACCACCTCCCACGACCATCGGCATAGCAGTCAGAGCTACAAACTACTAGGTACCAACAGCCAAGTCGACTTTAAAGAGAACTTTGGCCCAAAACTAAATCGTTTATTTCACTTAGACCAATAGGCGCCTTTGAACTTCAAACTTACAAGTAAAATAAATTAAGTAAATAATTCTTGTTACACATTACAAAAGATAGTTTCGTATGGAGAAGAATGGGCAAGAAACTTCATAAACTCCAGCCTTCTAGATATAACTATGATTAGTACCTACTAAGAAACTGTTCTAGTTTCTACAAAGTCCCTTATGTCCTTCACATAATATTTGCACGAAGTCGTCTCGTAGGAGGTATATTATAATTAAGACAGAGGAACTCAAACTACCTTCTAGTTAGTGTAACTTTGTCTACCCGTATTTACCCACCAAGGGAACCATAAACCCGATTTTGATAGACATTTGAAACCATGCAACTTAAGGCCAAGGGAAGTTAGATTTGCGGCCTGTCTGGATATTTTGTTGAGTGTTGCGAAGTTAATCAGAAGGAAAAGAATACGTAGAAATAACTAAAAAGGATTATTGTCCTGAAAAGGTAGTTTCTTTTCCAATTAGACGGTTTTATCGTATTTCCTATAATTTTAGTAAAGACATATTCAAATAAATTTATTTAAATTTGACCATTAAAAGTATGTACAGACGCCAGCACATCAAGTTACCCCAATATGTCAAATTTCCTTGTTCGTTTTTCAACTTTATGGAAAACAGAATAAGGTTCATATTCAATTGGGAAAATTTGACACATTGGGGTAACTTGATTTGCTGGCGTCTGTACTTTGAACGCAAAACTTACAAGTTAAATGAAGAAAATATAAAAAAATATTCAAATTGCCCTTTTCAAAAAGTATCTAGTTTCTTTTAATAGAAGAAAACTTAACTAACCGTGTCAATAAGTTCCCCAAGAAACTGTAAAACCATTCCCATTAGTATCACAGTGACTGCTAAAACGTGTACTTAATGCAAATTACGAACACGAATAATATTAATGACGTCTCCATAGTCTCTGGTATGTGAACACTTCTAAATCCGAACTTCCACGCATTACACACCACATTTATTCTTTACTAGCTTTTGCCCGCGGCTTCGCCCGCGTGGATGTCGAACTTCTGTCCCCTATGTTTTCCCTTTAAGGGTTGAATTTCCAAAAGTCGTTTTTTAGTGGATACTTTTCACTAAGAACACCCTTTCAAGTTTCATGTCTCTAATACCAGAAGATTGGGTTGTGCGTTGATATATAAACGTAATCATTTTAGCAGAATACTTCCGGATAGACTACTTTCAAAGTTGATCCTTCCGGTATGTATGCATAAAGATTTCTGGAACTACTGACCCGGGAAAGAGCGACGTACAACCGACCATGTGTAAAACAACTGAGACTAAGATCAACCTGTCCAGGCGTATTGATTACAACTGTACCAAGTTTGGTTAAAAACCCTATAATGGTTTTTGAACTATGTGTGTACCATACAGACAGACAGACAGACAAAACATTTACTGATTGCATTTTTGGCATCAGTATCGATCACCAATAATCCTCCAATATTAATTTTGAATATATTATTTATTATTATCTTAGTAGATTAGTCCATGGAATTGATAGTCCATTGAATTTATGGCGAACTATATTGTATCTTAAGATAAAATATTATACTATCTTAGCCGTGTGCAGCGCCCCTTGGTGAACTCCACTGCGGGTGACGTAACCTACGACAAACTTATAATTTGCGGTTGGTACAGTAGTCAGGTCTAGGGATCGAACCGCAAAATTTAGTTTGTTTTTTTAACCCCCGACGCAAAAAGAGGGGTGTTATAAGTTTCACCGCTATGTGTGTGTGTCTGTCTGTCTGTCTGTCTGTCTGTCTGTCTGTCTGTCTGTCTGTCTGTCTGTCTGTGGCACCGTAGCGCCCAAACGCGTGAACCGATTTAGATGCGGTTTTTTTTATTCGAAAGCAGAGTTTCTTGCGATGGTTCTTAGACATATTTCATCAAAATCGGTTCAGCCGTTTCAAGGTTATCAGCTCTTTTGTGTTAGCTACCGTTGCTATTTTAGACGTCTATGGGTATTAACTTTACTTACAAACATATGTGTGTCTTAAAATTTCAAACACCCATGTGTGTAATATTAATAAGCAACATTGTGGTGTATTTGGTCGGATGCAGCCAGGATATCTAGCAGACTAATACACTCTTGACAAAATAATAGCAGATATGTCGTGTTTGGGTTCATTTCAACCAGCATTTGATTCTGCACACAATGCCTTGATGGCAACAGGATGAGCTGATGCTGCAGCCAGGCTTTCCAACACACCAGTAGGTAGACTCTTGACAAAATAATAGCAGATATGTCGTGTTTGGATTCATTTCAACCAGCATTTGATTCTAAACACAATGCACTGATGGCAACAGGATGAGCTGATGCTGCAGCCAGGCTATCCAGCACACCAGTCGGTAGACCCTTGACAAAATAATAGCAGATATGTCGTGTTTGGATTCGTTTTAACCAGCATTTGACTCTACATACAATACACTGAAAAATTCTCATACATCATATGTAAACTCTATAAAACAAAATTAGTGCGTTTAAAAAATATAAAATAAAAATTAAATTGAAAATTTAAAAAACCCCCATCGCAAAAAAGTAAAACATTTAAAAAGTTAAAAATAACACTTTAGCCATGAAATTTTACGTAACGTCGGGGTACCGTTAAAATAAGTACCTACATACCTTCAAGTACTAGGAACATTTCTTACTTAAGCGGTACCCCGACGTTACGTAAAATTTCATGGCTAAAGTGTTATTTTTAACTTTTTAAATGTTTTACTTTTTTGCGATGGGGGTTTTTTAAATTTTCAATTTAATATTCAGTGTATACTTTTCCGGGATAAAAAGTACCCAGCGTTGTGCCCAGGATATTAAAGAATATGTACACCAAGTTTCATCGTAATCGAACCGGTAGTTTTTGCGTGATACCTGAACATACAGACAGACAGACAGACAAAAATATTTTTAATCATATTTTTGGGTTCGATGTCGGTCTAGTAACACCCCCTGCTATTTATTTTTTTTATATTTTCAATGTACAGAAATTTTACTTCTACAGATTTATTATATGTATAGATATAGATTTTTCAGCCAGTATAACACATTTTATTTATTTGTTATTATTTTTAATATTGGTACACTGTTTTTTTTATATTTTGATGCTATTTGTTGTCGTTTAATTTGGTTTTTGCGTGCACTAAATAAGTTTTTTATCTATCTATCCTTAACAATGTAAGTGTAGGTACATAATATACAGAAAATGTAAATATACGAAGTAAGTACCTAATGTAAGCAAAGTTTCATTTTAATATCACGTCTGTTCTATATTGTTTGCAATAAACAAGAGAAAATGGGGTAAACATGTGAAGTTAATAGCGTGTCAATTGTGGTGAATTGGCATTTAATAGTATTATATTTTGCTTGTAAAATTTTGTTTCATTGAATAATATTTTACAACAAATAGATCAGACGATATAAACTCATGCCTCTTTCTCATACTCCAATGAGAAAAGGGAGGTACCTACCTCCTATAAAACATCACCTGTTACGATTCTTAACACATACTCTTTTCTTTTGCTTCATATACGGCACTGATGTGTATCCTTCTAGAGTGTCACGTTACTCTTTAAAAAACATTGGCCCACTCTAGCAATGTATCCTGTATGGTGTGTTTTAGACATATAAAAGAAAAACAATTAAACTCATACCTATTCACCAAAAAAAAATGTTTTTATTGTATCTCACACATGACAATATAGAAAAACCGGCCAAGAGCGGGTCGGGCCACGCTCAGTGTAGGGTTCCGTAGTTTCCCGTCCGTCACAATAAGTGTTCAAAATGCTTATATATACGATTATACTACAAACTTAGTCCAGAAATTATGCTACCCTAATAAAAAAAAATTTCCCATTTTTATTTTACCACTTTTTTAGCGTAATTGATACACATATTGGTACCAAATTTCGGCTTTCTAGTGCTAACGGTCACAGAGATTAAACGAGGACGGACGGACGGACGGACAGACAGACATGGCGAAACTATAAGGGTTCCTAGTTGACTACGGAACCCTAAAAATTGTAGCAGCCCCAGTAAATTATGCAATGCTTGTGTTGGGGCTACTTCGCTCCTTCCTGTAATAACGATAAATGTATAAATGAGACCAATTCAAACAGAAAATAAAAAATAAAAGAAATAGGAGTACAAAATAGCAATAACACTAGAAAATTTATAGTCAGCTACCGGTTTAAGTATAGATATGTGTCAATGTGTTATGTGAGTGTAAATAAATTCAAAAATACTTACTATGCGTTTCAAATAAGAATAGGAACGTCAATGACACTTGAAAAGTACGGTCTGCAACGAAACCTTATTCGCGTGACGAATAATGTTTCTTTTGTTATTTTACCGAGTCGCAGTTATTTAAAATGTAAAAATGTCTGAAATTAATTAGTCTTGTAGAGTGTTTACGTTTTATTTATTAATTACCTATATTTGTTAGGCGGTTGATTGCTTTTTTTTCGTCTCGCTGACAGCTAGAAAATGAGTAGACGAGGCGCTGTTTGGCATGTGAGGGCTCGATAGATAATCTTCAATATATACAAATACTTTGAGAGCGAAAAGCAGCACAATTTAGAAAGTTACTCGTTCATGATTCGTAAATAAATTACGTTTAAAAAATACCTCGTTTTGCTGAACTTACTAAATTTATTAGAATTGACAGCTATGACGTCACAACATGGCGCATAGTCATTCCTATTCTCATTAGAAACGCATAGGAGGACTATAGCAGTCCTCCTATGCGTTTCAAATGAGGATATTCCGGGTCCGGTACCTGGAACATCAACCTACGTAGTAGGCCATATTAAATTAAATAAATTAAATTAAATTAAATTGTTATATTCAATTATTATACTAAATTAAATTAATTAATACGGAAATTTTTACCGCGACACGCAGTGCAGCAATCAATCGCGACAATTGCTTAGCTTCTGCACCAACGGTGCCCTGCCTGCGTAGCATGAACACATTGAACACCGAAGAAACGGCCTTTGTCTACAGACGAATCGGCAAAGTGACAGATTATATAGACATGAACCTCAATCTGTCAAAATTCTTTCAATACACCTGCCTGCGTAGGAGCTTGTGGCTAAATTATAACAGCCGCATGGGTCGATCGAAGGTTAAGCTACGCTTGACGAGGTCGGTCCGTGGATGGGTGACCATTTATTACATACCAAGACTCCTCCGTGCCTCGGAAAGCACGTTAAGCCGTTGGTCCCGGCTGTCATTTGTAGATCTTTGACAGTCGTTACTTGTAGTCAGAAGCCCGAAAGTCTGACAACCAGTTTAACCAAGGGGTATCATGTTACCCAGTTACTGGGTTGTGGAGGTCAGACAGGCAGTCGCTCCATGTAAAACACTGGTATTCAGCTGCATCCGGTTAAACTGGAAGCCGACCCCAACATAGTTGGGAAAAGGCTAGGCAGATGATGACACCTGCCTGCGTAGCATGAACACTTAATTTCTTTTCTTCTGAGACACGACAAAGACCGTTTCTTCGGTGTTCATGCTACGCAGGCTGGGGTCATTTGCATTATTAATATCTTTAGATAATCGCCTTTCTATCATCCTCTCATCGTGACCAAACAATGCTTGCAGATTGTTTGGTCACAATGAGAGATTGTGACCAAACAATCTGCAAGCATAGGTACTCTTAATAAAGTTAAAATATCACAATAGATAATTAAAAGTTGATTTTCATAACAGTGCTGCCAGGCTCTCTCAATAAAAGCTTAGGTATTTTTAAAGGGCCAAAAAGGTCTGTTGTCTTTGATATTCGTTGTAAAGAAAGGCAAGCAATAGACTTAAGCGAAGGCATTATTAAAGTTATGAGGTTCGTTTCATCTTTGTTGTTTTAGCACCAGACATTAAAATATCGTTAAGTTTTGTTCTCAGTAAAATTTTAGTACGCTGGTGATTATGCCAATACTTCTTGATGATAGGCCATTGTCTATGAAACAATTATAATTTTACTGATATACTTAATATTCGTCTATAGGTACTTATTTTATAAAGGGGTAAAGTTTGTTAGTTTCATCAGAAACTAATAAACTTTACCCCTTTGCCCCTTTTACAACTGATGTTGTAGGAAGTAAAAACTGAACCAATTTCGAAAATTCTTTACCAATAATAGAGAACCATATTATTTTTAAGTGTCATAGGCTATACTTTACTTTTTAAACTAAGAAGGGGTTTAGGGGATATTAAAATACACACGCTTCATCGGTGTATTCTGCGCGCGATCAGAAAGGAAAGTGATCTTTTGTGGCTGAACTCGCGGTCCTACCACTAGTGGTAGCTTCAGCACACAATTCTATGTATTTATTAATGTTACAATTAACATTGTATTGAATTTTTACACATGCAGGCAGATATTCAAAAATAATTTATAATTATAATATACGTAAGTATATTATAATTATAAATTAATGTACCTAAGTAATATTATTCGACATTCTACAGTGATTAAAATAAAGTGATACAACGTCAAAAATATAATATTCACAAAAACTCTATAAAGGATTTGATAATCCCATTATCTAGTTTTTTAAATGTGTTTCTCTTTCTTGACATAATTTTCTGTGCGTTTCCGTTATTGATTTTCTTTGCTTTCTTTTATGCTCAGCAGTATTTCTTGTATCCACTACACCAATGACACAGTAAAAAAAATGTGAATAAATGACTGACGACGATTTAATGTTATAATAATTTATTTATACACAAAAATCAAACAGTATATACAGAAGGTTATTAATTAGTTGAACAACACTAGCACGGTCACAAGGCGAAAGTTCTAAGCCACGCAAAAAGCCCGTGTCTTAAAACCCAATGTTCACCGAAACTGCAGGGGCATTCAACTATGTATTTAAAAGAATACATTTGTAAACTAATTAGGTTCGATTCGCTGGATGCAGGTAATTAAACACTTGTCATTGTGACGATTATGGAAGATTCATAACAGTAAACGTACAGATAGCAACAAGTTCTACGCTAATTCAGATGTTTTGCTTAAAACAAAGATAATGTTTGTTATTGCGTTGAGTTCAACGTCCAGCGTAGTAGGTATTTAATAGATAATGTTTGCAAATAATAGATAAGTCTTCAATGGTCCTTGAAACAACAAATATTGCTTTTTTTTTATTTATTTATTTTATTATTGTTAGGCACGCGTTTGACCACTATTTTACCTGATGGTTAGCAATTATGTGGTCGACGATGAAGCACGCTTGCCTAGAAGCAACTTGTGCACTCTTGACTTGAAGACCCCTAGGTTGTAGCTATCAAAAAACACCTACCGAGTGTACTTTCATTTATAGAGAATTTGACTACGTTTCTTTGGTGTGAACATTATAATATTATAGTGAAGTCTCTGAGATGATCTTTTGAAGAAATACTACACAATCCTAACATTACGCCTATTATCCCCTAAGGGTAGGCAGAGGTACCAATAGTATGCCCAATTTACGCCAGTTATGTAAAAGGCCCATGTAATAGGGGGTGAGCCTGTTGCCATTAATAATTCCAGACTCCGGGCTAATACAGACAAAAATTAAAACATAGACATGTACATATACATCATCACTACATAGTATAAAACAAAGTCGCCTTTTCTGTCCCTATATCCCTATGTGCGCTTAAATTTTTAAAACTACGCAACGGATTTGGATGCGGTTTTTTCCAATAGATAGAGTGATTCAAGAGGAAGGTTTATATGTATAATACATGCATCATATACTAAGGCAACATTGCTAATTTTAGAGGTTTCTAACGTGATGTCGTAAATTAACCTATTTTTTTGGGCTTATTTAGCAATTTAGCAAAAACGCTGCCTAAACCCTACGAGTTAGATCAAATTAATGTACTACAGTATTGTACACCATAAAAAGGTCTACAAAAAAGTCCGCGATGGTATATGTTTATATTTTAGGGATAACCCACATTAACCATTTTTATTGTTTTACTTTTTACGTGAAAAAATGGCTTATTTACGAAGCTATTTTAAGCAATACGGCATTAATCCTTATCGAATTAAGTACCTTAAATACAGTGTGCAATCAATATAGATCAATATGGTTTCTTACAGCATGTAAATTAAACAAATATTTTCGGAGATATTACAAATTTAAAATTTGCGTTTGCGGCGGGCGGTACCGGTCGGACGGGGCAGTGCTTTTGGGCTGCCGATGCCAGCTAATACTACTAACTCAGATTTAACTAACAGTGCCGAATACACAAGAGAAATATCATACGATCAAACAAGACTTTTACAAAATATAGCTCAAGATGAGCCACGATTAAACATCGATCAGAAAAAAGTATTCACTGCATTACTATCAACAATTGATAACAATTAATAAATCGCAAGGTCAAACCTTCAACGTTGCAGGCTTAGATTTGAGCGTTGACTGTTTTTCACATGGCCAACTGTATGTCGCTCTTTCAAGAGTAACCTCAAGAGAAAACATGTTTGTATTGTCTAATGACAAGAAAGCTGTGAACGTTGTGTATAAAGACATCCTGTAATATATTAATTGTTGTAAAAATAAAATAAATACCTAGGTAAAAATGTAAAAAGTAAATAAGTAAAAATGTGTAATGTAATAAAAATTGTATGAATTTAGATATTCCAAAGATAGCAGGAAATCTTCATCGTAAGTATAGGGAAAGAGGAATTGTTTTACTCCAAATTTAATGCGTGCAGGCCAAGGACAGTAATGAATGAATCAAAAATACTGGATCGATTTTAATCATGTTTTCATTAAGTGACATAGGCATATATATTTTATGCCCGTGCAAAGTCGGAGCGGGCCGCTATGTTTTTATACACAACGTTCATAGTTTTTCTGTAGTGTATTTAATTTAGTATCATCATTGCACCCGTGCGAAGCCGGGGCGGGTCGCTAGTATAATATATATAAAAGCATTCTTTACTTTTTAATTTAAGTCATTCAATTGGAGTCTATTTTCCAATTTCATTACCCAAATTAATAACCTTGAAACGGCTGAATCGATATTAATCAACCATCGCATCGAAATCGGTCCATCCTTTTGAGAGCTAAGTACTATGCCACAGACAGACACACACACACAGACAGACAAATATCGACGTCAAACTTATAAAACCCCTCTTTTTGCGTCGGGGATTAAAGAGTACCTAGTCAAGAAATAAGTTAGAAACAAAACAATGAAATATCAATAGTGTATCAATGCTACGTAAAATTTTTAACCCACTTTCGTTTATCTTATTGATATTATCCATAATTTGAACATCGTCAATATTATGCACGACATAAGTATAACGTATTTGTTGACTTTATAATCTGGGGCGTTGATTGGGGTATAGGGGGTCTGGAATCGTTAAGGAAAAACAATTAGTAAAATTAATTATATTTACTACTGGCCAACGATAACTCGGTCTGTGTTTGTTTGTTGGTAGGACCACATATAATCTGATTAACGTATACAAAGTATTATAAAATTATTATATAGACTGGCCTGTTGGTCTAGTAGTTAGTGACCCTGACTGCTATGCCGGAGGTCGTGGGTTCGATTCCCACCCAGGACAAATGTTTGTGTGATGAGCATGATCATTTTTTGTTCTGTGTCTGGGTGTAATTTATCTATAATATGTATGTATTTAGAAATATATAAGTATGTTTATCAGCTGTTACCCATAACACAAGCTCTCAAGCTTAACTTGGGACTAAATGGCGTTGTGTGAAAAGTTGTGGAATATTTATTTATTTATTTATTATTTATTTTAAAAGAGTAAGTATGGAGTTTCTTGCTCATTCTTCTCCATACTATGCGTTTCAAATGCCAATAGGAATGACTTAGCGCCATGTTGTGACGTCACAGCTGTCAATTTGAATAAATTGGGTAAGATCAGCAAAACAAGGTTTTTTCTAAATATAATTTATTTACGAATTACGAAGAAATATTTTTCTAAATTGTGCTCTCAAAGTATTTGTTTACATAGGAGATAATCGGTCGAGCACTCCCATGCAAAACAGCGCCTAGTTCACATTTCGAGCAGTCAGGGAGATGAAAACAAAAACAAATATCAACAACAACAGCAAAAAAAACCGTGTAACAAACAGAATTAATGAATAAAATGTAAGCACTCCACAAGACTAAGTTAAGTTAGTTTGATTGCCGGTAGCTATACATATTACTGGTATTCTGTATGTTGAGTGTGCTAGCTAACATGTAGTGAATAACTAATTTTAATTATTTTGTAATTATAACAAATTGTACTGTGTAAATTCAAGTTCTTCTAACTTATCAGACAGATGTGTTGCTGGGGAGTTTGTTCCGCCACTTCTTCTTCCCAGCAAAAACACTAGGAAGTGGCGAAGGGTGGGCTTTTTGGGGGACTGTCTTCTGTAATTTCGACGTTTAAAAAGTGCTGATCCTCAGCCTAATTTGAATAAATGACTTTTGATTTTGATTTTGATTTTGATTTAGACTACTTAAGAAAAGAAAATAATTGATACGCGATTAAGGTTTCGTTGCAGGCCGTACTTTTCTAGCGACATTTGACAGATAGAGGTCATTGACGTTCCTATTCTTATTTGAAATGCATAATACATAATATACCTTTTGGAAGGGGCAACTAGAATCATTTTTTAAAGTTAAGTTTTGTTCGACGTTCAAAAGTGTCTTATAATGCCTTAATTGAAACAAATGGTTTGATTTAGCTTTGATTTAGGGCAGGAACTTAACTATGTCAACGAATTACCCTATTTGTCTGGACCAAAGACATTAAATATTTTACTATAGACAGGAAGACACGAACATAATCTTCATCGGACACTTGTGTCCTAGAGGACTCAAGTCGATTAGTCTAGTTTAGTGCGCTCTAATGCCGCTCCAATATTCTGCCGTCCTAAGAAAGAAGGGCACAACTAACATTTTTATCTAAATCGAGTTAAATACATATTCGGAATCAGGAAAAAAAGGCCTATCTGCCTAATTTTTTGTATATTTCTAACAATAAAACAAACAGAGATAGCATAAGCATAAAGGGCACAACTGTACCTTTTTTAAGATTTTGTAAAGAAAAAGGTCACATTGTGATATATGTCTCCTACTTCACATTTATGTCTTTAATATATTTAGTTGAAAAGGCATAATTGGCGCACATTAAATATGAAGGGCTTATGTGGCAATTGTGCTATTTTTTTAAACCAACACCTTAGCAAGAAGTGTAGAAAGAAAGTCACAACTGGCGATTGTGTCTTTACTATTTAACCTACTCCTTAATATTTTGTATAAAAATAGGCACACTGGCAGTTATGCCTTTACTACTTACCCTACTTCTTAATATTTTGTAAAAAAAATAGACACACTGGCAGTTATGCCTTTACTACTTACCCTACTTCTTAATATTTTGTAAAAAAAATAGACACACTGGCAGTTATGCCTTTACTACTTACCCTACTCCTTAATATTTTGTAAAAAAAATAGACACACTGGCAGTTATGCCTTTACTACTTAACATCTCTACAGAGAAATGAGGTGAGGGGAGCGAGGTATGAGTGAGCTTACGCCAGTTGTGCCCGGCGTGTCGAGACGAATCCACGCGTGTCAGTGCCGCGCTCTGGTAAGATTATTTTTGTTACGTATTTCTATCGCCCATTCTATAATATAAAGTCTATCAACCTAGTAATTTAAATAACTTCATATTTTCTTTGTTTAATTAATCTTAGAAGGGTTAGTATAATAATAGCGAAATACAAATGTCGAAGCTGCGCCGCCGCGCCGGAGGGTCGCGTGCGCGATCGTCAAAAAACGACCGTTATTTCTGCTTATTATTGTGTGGGTAGATGTCGTGAACTAAACGCTATTAGTTCACGACATCTACCCACAGTTTAAATTTCACCCAGACCCAAACCCAGACGTCTGGGTTTTTTGATACAGGGTGTAGTTTTAGATATACTGGGTGTAAAAAAGTTAAAAGGGATATAACTTTTAAACCGCTATCGCAATGTTTGTGTATTTTAGTTTTTTTAGCAACGTAGCCATAATAAAGAAATTGAATTGATTCTTTTTGGGGAAGCTGGGGATATGTCTATTATGCAGATAGCGTCGCTTTGCGGAAGTTAGCATGTAATAAATAATCTTTATTTATTTTCAGCAATATGTCATCAAGAAGCGCAAGATTAATCAATGCTGCTTTACGCAAAACAGACTGTGATGAACAGATCTTAGATGAACCTGTTCCATCCACAAGTGGGATACAAAACTATCGAGATCAAGCAGCAAGTGAGGAAGATTGTCATGATTTTGATTCTGATGATTCTGTAATCGATAAAGATTACAAATTACCTGAAAAACCGAACCGAAACATTAGTAGCAGTGACTCAGAAAACGACATTATACCGTGTTCACAAATAATTCGGCACACAACGATTGAAGCATCACCGGGAGAATCACCAGACCCAGAAACAAACGAAGAACAAATAACGAAAAAAGGCAATATAAGGAAGCGGAAAACATATAACATTAGCTTAAAAGAGCGAAAGAGAATAAAGAATGAAGAAAGAATAGGCACTAAATATTTTGTAAAACCTGGTTGTCGTGAAAACATCTGCAAAAAAAAGTGCTCAGAGCGTTTTCCAGATGAGATTCGCAAAAAAATTAATGTCAATTTTTGGAAATTGTCATGGACGGAACAGAAATACTTTTTTATATGTCATACCAGCACAAAAAAACCAGATAGACCAAAAAACAGAGAAAACGATGTCAATGAAGGTAAACATTACACACGATCGAAGACTATAACATATTTTTTGGTAAATGAAAACGGCGAGAAAATTTCAGTTTGCAAAACTTTTTTCCTCACTACACTAGGCTATAACCAAAATAACTGTAAGGCAGTAAGAAACGCTCTTGAAAGTGATTATAAGCCCGAATTATATCCAAAACCTCTTGTTGATGGACGTGGACGCAACCCGAATCCTCAAAAACTAGATTCTGTTAAAGTCACGGAACATATAATGTCATTTAATCCTGCAGTATCTCACTATAGACGTGAGCACGCCCCTAACAAAAAGTATTTGCCTTCAGACCTTAATATACGTATAATGTATGACCACTACTGTGAAACCGATCCTGAAATAAAAGTATCTTATGGATTTTACAGCAAACTTGTAAGAGAACTTAATATCTCATTTACTAAATTAGGACAAGAAGAGTGTGAGCTATGTGAAAAATTTATTATACACAACCCTCGTCGGGAAATGATTAGGCATAGAAATTGCAAAGATTGTAAAGACTACGAAGCACACCATGACAGATATATATTAGCTCGCCAAAAATATGAAAATGATGCTGATAATCAAACACAGAAGAAAAATGACACAGACACTCTAATTTTTGCCGTAGATCTAGAAAAAGTTATAATGTTACCCCGCATGGAAGAGTTCAAAACTGTGATGTTTTGCCCGCGGCTTATTGTTTTTAACCAAAGTTTTGTGCCAATTGGTGAAAAACATATACATGAATTAGGTCTAACTTTTGCAGCTTTATGGCATGAAGGATTATCTGGAAGAAAAAAAGAGGATATCGTGAGTTGCTTCAGGGCCTTTTTTATGCAAAATAGAGACCTTAAGCATATCATTTTGTGGCTCGATAACTGTGCAGCACAAAATAAAAATTGGACCCTGTATTCTTATCTGATATATTTGGTAAATTCTACAGAAGTTAACTTTGAAACTATTACTTTACGCTACTTGGAAACTGGTCACACATTCATGGCTGCAGATGAATTCCACCACAGAGTAGAGAAATCTCTCAAAACAAAAAAGCGTGTTTATGACTTTGACGACTTTTGTAATGCTGTATCTAATACTGGCTCTCGCACCATGGTAAAGAAGATGGAAGTTCAAGACTTTTACGATTATGAAGACTGTTCTTCGACATTTAAATTAAAAAATTCTAACCCGAGAACTTATTTAAATAATATTACTGAGACAAATTTTCGAAGAGGATCTAATTCACTTTTTTACAAGAGCAGCCATGGTACTCAAGAATACTTCCAGCTAGATTTTCTTAAGATAAAAAATATTAAACAAGGGATACCACATCCAAGACAGAAGCTTGTTCCAAGGGGTATCACGAGTGAAAGGAAATCAGCTATACTCACAAAGCTTGGTCCACTTATGCCCACTACCAGAAAGGTTTTTTGGGAAACATTACCTGTAAAATGATCAGTCACTCGATTTGATTCAAAACTTTGAAGACTAAAATTAAAGAAGACTGATTTTATTATACTCACTTTAGTGAAGTTTTTAAGTAGTATTAAGAATAATTGATATGTAAGCAAAGTGCCTTGATGTTTCTCATTTTAAAGTTTAGTATTTGTGTTTTTCCAAAGATACATTGTTTTTTTTAATTTGTTAAAATATTTTAGGAGAGAGATTTTTTAAGACGGATTTGATCCATAGTGCCATTATTATTAGAAATAAGAAGTTCATTCCAGTTTATGATTGTGATAAAACTACATAGTAGTTGATACTTTATGGTTATTATAATTAATGTTTCTGAAAACTACGTTCGTTTTGTTTATTTTGACAAATATTGTTTATATTTCTTACTGGTTGTGTTACCTGACTTTGAAATAAATGTTTGATTTTCTTGTCATTACCTTGTTTTATTCAAATAGAAGTCATTTCCAATATTTTACTGTATAAATCTATGCTAATAATATTACAGTGTAAAGGCACAACTGAATAAACGTAAGTATTGCTATACAAATATTGCTACTAGATGGCGTTGCTGAGACATTGGATCATAGTTTTTCTATGACTTTTCTTCGCATGTCCTCCCAATCGATAGTATATTAAATCTTTTTGGTCTGAACAGTTCCACTCAAGTGTAGTTTTTTTCTCAAAACACCATCTCAGACCAGGGGGTCGAGTTTGCTATTGCAATCGTGTCTCAATGATCGGTCAATGATCGATTTTTGACGTATAACGTCAAACTTATAACACATTTCCCATACAAAAACTGTCAAAGTTGTCAAATGTTCGATCAATGACCGGTCATTGAGACACGATTGCAATAGCAGACTCGAGCCCCAGCATGAACTCCACATAACCATTGCTTTAACGAAAACAATGTCTGAGACACGGCTAGTTTGTTTGGTTGGTTGTTTAATACATAAGTGTTATGAAATTTTAGACCAACTGACCTACTTTAATATTGCATAACATTAAAATAATACTTGATAAATTAAAATACTGATAAAATACAGAAACAAAATTATTGATTATTACCTTATCGTTACAATTAATTAGGAAATCAATGAAGTGTTTAGTAGGCATATTCTTGCCTATCAGGCCACAGATGTATAAACACTGGTATAAACCAACAATCGAGCGAAATTTTGAATAATTTTCTAACTGCGCGATTCCCTTAGACGCATGATAATTTTTTATTAAATATTTTGTGCTGCCATCGTCGTCGCTATACAATATGTTAATAACGTTTTTAACCGACTTTCAAAAAAGGAGGAGGTTCTATGTTCGTGTGTATGTATTTTTTTTTTTTTTTTTTTTTTTTTTTTTTTATGTATTTACCTGATTTCTCCGCCATTTGTAGACCGATTCTCGAAATTCTTTTTTTGTTTGAAAGAGTAGACTCCTGAGGTGGTCCCATTTTAATTTGGTGAAGATCTAGTGCTGATCTTCGGAGATATACAACGGAACTCTTCAAAAATAGACGGCAAATCTGTCGTGATTGCTGGAATCGCTTGGATGTTTATTGTTTATACAACATCATGACGTATCATCACGCCTGTATGCTCTGAGGGGTACGTAGGTGGGTACAATGTACCTAGATTTCGTCAGTTAGGTATGTTAATTTTAATTTAGTAGGGATTAGTGGAAAACCCTATTATAATAACATGTATTGCTAATAATTAAGAACATAAAATAAATTCATGGCAAATATTTTTATGGCAACAACTAAAAATGGAAAAATAAAAAACTTTTTTGCAAAAAATAAAACCGACTTCAAAAAAAACACTAAACGGTGTAAAATAACTCTAAATTCGGAAGTCGGTGGCCCATTATGAGTAAGACAAACCCACCAAAGCCACAGAATTCCGAATTTAGAGTTATTTTACACCGTTTAGTGTTTTTTTTGAAGTCGGTTTTATTTTTTTTTAGAAATACTATAAGGTAGCTAAGGCCCTGATTAAATATTAGTAGAAATAAAAAAGACAGATTAAACGAACTGACAATTGTTCCTGTACAAGGCAAAAGAAATATTATTCATAGGAGACTTTTCATAAACTCTACCAGTGAAATCGTTAAAGAATTCAAGAACTTGTTTTACAAATTTTCTTTCTATTAGTACGAAAGCTAAAAATTCCATGTTTTTGATATCTCAATTGCATTCTAAATAACAGTATATTCTAATGACGTCAATCATCATAATCTGTCAAGATTTATTAACCATGTCGGAGTCGTCTTCTAGTTCAACTGAACGCAGCTGATACCTAACATGATAACATTTGGCAATAAGACTCATTATTAGACTCTCAGACTTCTGACTAACAAAGATCTTTTAATGACATTTAAGACCCAAAATAAAAATGAAGAATACCTATGCTATTAAGTCAGCATCTGAACATTCATGTGCATCAAGTGTCAAGTTATGTGTAGATAACCGTTTAACTCTGGATCATCTCACCGCTCCTCTACTTATCGCGCTCCACGCATCATCCACATTTCCACTTTCACTCCTATACCCTGATTCCCACCTGATTATCACGCTCTCACTGTGATTCATACATAACCCTGCATGCACATACACACACACACACACTCATTCACCCACACACACACACACGCACACACACACACGCACGCACACAGAGACACATATACAAAGTTACCGTTCTGATGTATTAATGAAACTGGGTATCTCCCTTTTCATCTTTTTTTCAAGCAATCATATTATTATATTATTTTCTTATTTTTTTTACATAAATTTTGTTATTACTGTTTAAGGGTGAAGTCGCTGGTCTCTTTATTACAGTTTACACTAGTTTAGGGGCCAGAGGGTTCAAACTAAATGTACCATGTTTTTATGTCAATAAATACAGGGTTATTTTCAATGACCGGCCAAATTTTCACTGGGTGTTCTACCCATGAATATGAACAACTTTCACTATGGGACCAACTCGAAAATCACGAAAAAAATCAGCTGTTTCATACATTTTAGTCGAGTAGGTATTGAACTTTTGTATGAAACAGCTGATTTTTTTCGTGATTTCAGAGTTGGTCCCATAGGGAAAGTTGCTCATATTCATGGGTAGAACACGCTGTGAAAATTTGGACGGTCATTGAAAAATAACCCTGCCTATATTTTTATTTTATTTTTTATTTTATTTATTTTAAGTACCTATTAAATAAATAAATAAGACTAATCTTTCAAAATCAACGTAGCTTTTTCCTAGGTTTGTCAAGGTAGGCTTCCAAACTATTCAGGTACGGCTAAGTACCAGTGTTTTACACGAAGTGGCTGCTTTTCTGACGTTCACAACCCAGTAACTGGGTAAGTAACACGATAAAACTAAGCTAGATTGGTTCTCAGATTTGCAGGGATCTGAGAACTGGTAACAGCTACAAATAATAGCCGCGACCATGCAACGGTTTTACGTGTGCTTTTCGAGGCACGGAAGGTTCTTGACATGTTATAAATAGTCACTCAAACGCGAACTGACCTCAGCAAATGTAGCTTCACCTTCTATGGGCCGCGCGGCTGTAATTAATTAAAGTTTATTATTTTCCGAGTGACTAATAAGTTAAAGTAGTCGACTAAATGTTTGCAACAAATAAAATAACTTGCCAGTGATTTAGTATTTTCGCGACTATTATTATTATGTAAGGTTCAAAATTAAGGGTGTTATAAAAACTAAAAACTAGCAGCTGCGTTTAGGTAGCAAATAAACTATACCAGTCAATTGAAATATTAGGCGAGGAGCTATATATAATGACTTGGCGACTAATAATGTAAGACGTATAATGCGGAGATGAGTCAGTTAGAGTTAAACAGACGACAGATCGGATCAAATTTTCTGTTCATTAATTGTTCGGCTAGGTTAGGTTAGGTTAGAACTGTGACCACGCAACGCCAGATTCCCGCATTATTTTAAATAGAATCTGATTTGTATTATTTATGAAATTTGTATTATTTTCATCATTAAGTTTTCGCTTAGATATTAATTCAGTTCCCAAAAGTAAAACTTGATGCTAGTTTAAATTAAAACGGAGCTTATAACTGATACATTAATATGCTACCTTTTACTTATTACGATACTCCTTATTAGCTGCCAACCCATTATAGGTATATGGTACCCACTCTATTTTATTTTAAAACCTACCTACCTACCTACCTTTACTTAGTTGCTGCATTAAATACATGCCATTAATTAAGCCACGAGCTTCTCAATGGTAGCCAAGACCAATGAGCTTAAATGGTGGGTGTGCCTCCGACGAACGCAAGCATTATTAGGTATGTTGTATCCGTCGGTTATCAAGGCAATTGATGCGTCTTTGTTTCTTACGATATGCATATAGAGGTATTCTGTTTGGGTGATAGGAGGTAATTATGACTAGGGTATAGGTTATCAATGAGGCTCTATAGGGGGTCTGTGCTTCAATAACGTGACTATATAGATATCGATTGAAATGAATATTAATTGGTCAATGCATATTAACAGTATTTTGCTGTTATACGTGAGTATATTCGAACGGCAGATCATCATTAGGAGGATAGATGATAAAGAGGAAATGATTTGTATTTTTGGGGTTCCGTAGCAATATGTCAAAAAACGGAACCCTTATGGATTCGTCATGTCTGTCTGTCTGTCTGTCTTTTCGTCCGTATGTCACAGCCACTTTTTTCCGAAACTATAAGAACTATACTGTTGAAACATGGTTAGTAGATGTATTCTGTGAATTGCATCAAGATTTTCACTTAAAAAACAAAATAATGAATTCTAGGGGTTCATCCTGAAACTCAATAAAAATCTTTAAACGCATAAGTGTGAGGTATCTATAAATAGGTCTTCAAAAATAATATTCAGGTTTTTATGACGACGACAGACGCCAGCACATTAAGCTACCCCAAATTTTCAAAATTTCCCAATTAAACATGAACTTTACTTTGGTTGTAATAAAGTCAGAGTCAAGAAAAACTGCCAAAGAAATTTGTTGCAAAGTCAAAGTCAAACTATTTATTTAAATTGGGCCCCTATAAGACACTTCTGAACGTGAAACGTTCATTTGTGCCCTACAAACACTCAAACTTACATACACAGCCAGACTTGGAACAACTTCATATAGGCCAAACAAATGTGTCTTGTGCATTTGTTATGATTCTATAACTATACCCGTGGACCCAACTGGGTCCATGTAATGTCGGGCGGCGGAAACTTTCGGTGTCCAGCCCGAACGTTGGCTTCAAGTACGCTATCAGCGCCACTTAAGCATTGAATCCATTTGTGACTCTAAACCACACTGGGACTAACAAAAATACTTGAAACCCGAAAAAAGTATTAGCCAAAGGAGTAGTCCCTTAGTTTTAAGTTTTTAACCCTGGACGTGGCGGTCTTAATTTATTAAGGCATCCACGGGTAAGTCCCGTTAAGCAGTGGACCTCCTCCTAGGTTTAAATGCGTGATGCCCCAAAAAGTCAGTAAGTACAAGATTTGGCACCCGCCCAGTTAAGATTTTATCGTGGTTATTTATAGTAATAAGTAAAAATTACATCAGGAAGAAACGTAAAAATTTGAAAAATATCGACTAAATATTTTTTTTTATAAATTATAAACTAGTGCTTGATTGCAATCCCACCTGATGGTAAGCAGTGATGTAGTCAGTTATGGTAAAGCGCACTAGTTTATTAAGAGCCATTCACTCTAGCCTTGAAGACACCTAAATTATAATCGGACGGGAAGACCGCAGCAGGCAAGTTGTTCCAGTCCTTCGATGTACGCGATATAAACGACGAAGCGAAACGCTTTGTCCGAATCGTGGGAGTGCCAACGATGTCTTAGGTAGACACTCGCCGTACGCCGGGGTTGTCCGATGGTAGAAAGGGACTAAATATTTTAACGCTAGAGAGTAGAGAATTCTCATCTTCTAGTCCTACGTTTTTTTTTTGTTCTTCCATTCTCCTCGGTCATTCATCATACTATTACTATAATTCTTCTTTCCAGAATAATTCTTGGTCCAGATATAAATAACAAGAATATTTCAATATTATGCAACAACTTCCCTTCCGACCTGTATAGAATTCCCTTCGAGTAAGTCCGACTCGTACTTGGCAAGTCTAATGTCTGGTCAACAAACTAATGTAAATAATCCTTGTGTTCCATTTATGCGGTCGTGAAACTACTTCTTAACGATTTTAACCTTGACCGTGACTCGCTTGTGTACACTTAGAAAAATATAATGTTTGGGTTGTGTACACAAAGAGTTTTTATAACAGTAGAAGACGTCACGCGGTTTCTTCCTCGTAGTTCCCGTTCCCGTGGGAATACAAGGATAAAAAGTAGCTATGTCACCCAATTTTTAAATGATGATGATGATATTTATTGCTGTAAATCGGTTGATACAAACACTATGTCATTTTTTTGAAAAAGAAATTATTCGCTATCTGACTACTCTGAGAAGAAACAACGAAGTCCAGATATAATCTTGTTCAGATTATGTAAGAAACATGCAGATTTGTGTCTGAAATGGCCTCTGAAATAAGCTCGCCTCTTATTACATGGGGCTTAAACATCACTGCCGAGTACTATAAGGCTATTTCTGCCAGATCCTTTAGACAATACAGGCGTAATGTAATGTGTAATGTGTATGTGTATCTATACTAATTATTATTTATTCAAATTTCAGAGACAAGATCCATATTGTTACTAAAAAAATAATGCTTGAAACTATGTCAGTTCACACATAAACGCATACAATTTTTAAAGAAAGGACAGTCCTACTTGTCCGCTATTATACTCAGGATGCTGTTGCTAGTCACACGCACCCTACGAGTAATAATCAAGAGTTACTAATAATACAAATTGTTAGTTTGTTAAGTTGTAGAGGGAAATCTCTGAGTCTGCTGGATCGATTTTGAAAACTCTTTTACCAATAAATAGAGAGCTACATTATTCGTTAGTGTCATAAGTTATATACAGGGTGTAAAAAGCCGTAGTGTAAAATACCGCTCTGATCTTCTAATTAAAAAATTGACATGTCAAAGTGTTAGTATGGACCTAATAACAGAAATAAAGATATATTACCATTTATTAACGGGCTTCTGGGTGCGAATCTAGACTTTGTGCCGCCACCGAGATACAAGTGGAAAAATCCAATATTACTTTACCCGACTCGGAAATCTAACACAGAAACTTATAATCGGCAGTACTGCTTAAGATCACTGTTACTATTGTGTTATGTTGTGATAATTTTGATATAGAAGGGTGTTCGATAGTTATCGACGTATAAGTATTAATCAAAGCTGGAGAATTGTTTCAAGTTTGAACTGTATTTGTTAATTAATTACTTATAATTTGTCATTGACTTGCTACGTTTTATGAACAGAAATTTTAGTGTTTCTATAGGTGGACCACAAATTGTCATCGACCTTTGATAGTCTAATCTAAATGAATAATAGTCTGTGTGGGCTATTGTCTTTAGAAATTACCAACTAAATCTTAACACCTTTTCATAGGATACGGATGAATAGAGAGCTATCGTAAAGCCCTATACAAATGCCCTTGAAGTAAACAGATAGATTGGACAACAAGAAATTAACCATTCAATTTCCTAAGACAAATTTGTTATTAATGGTTGTAAGCAAAGCTAGAGGAAAGGAATTAAAGAATTAGATAGTTTCAAAAATAAATGTATTTGTACATTACGGTGATTCCACTTGGCACACAGTACGGCATACAAAACCACAACAATCACTGGTACCTACTTATAATATAAACTTACATAGAGAATTATACTAAGATCTATCACAGTCATAATACGATGGGTGGTGTTCCTCCAACTAGTTATACCTTTCTCGTACCCTCGCGAACATTTCCGCACTGTCCACTTTGTTTGGGCCTTCATTTTTACCGAAGAACGTCATCCTGGTGGTCTTCACGAGGCCCTTGTCCGACGACTTCCTCCAGTAGACTGTCTGCACAGCATTCCTGCCTGCGATGTATCTCGTGGCGCTGCCGATGAGTTGCCTTTTGTCCATTGTCGAAGCAGAATATGTCTAATAGGCAGAGTATACAACACAGCTTAGATGCTTGTGGTCTACGTTACGTAGATTTACTTTGAATAGCTTCGTACGTGTGGAGCAGTCGAGAGATAGTTGTGTTATGCTGTTTGGGCTCGCAGCGTTCGCTTTTATAGTGGGAGGCACGTGCGAAGCGTCTGACTGATAAAGGTATACAGCGTCGTTGTCGACGTATTACTGTATCGGTGACACACTCTTGTGTGTGTAAACTTTGCACTTCGCGAACGCGTGCTGCAGTACCTACAATCTACATACATCCTCGTAAATTATTACTAAACAATTCTAGTCATTAGTACAACTGATCCGTAACATGTAGATAAGCGATTTATACATTGCTCAGTATCTATACAGAATTTCTTGTTTAATCTCATAAACACTTCAATGCATTTCAATTCTGTTAAAATACAAATCTGAGTCACATTTTGGTAACAGACAACAGACTTTTTATTGCATGCAATGAAAGACGACAGATTGTATTTGTACAGTTATGTTTGTTTATCGTGTTTGCTCTTAACAAATAAGAAGTAATTAACTAAATGATGATTATAGCAGAAATTAAAATAAATATTTACTTTAAACATTGCTCTGATTTCTCGTAACAGTTTATGCTGTGTGTACATTATTACGTATGCATATACCACATTCAATTGCCGTTTCATTGATTGGTAGTCTGTTCAGGAATTTTCAATCAATCAGTTTTTGTTTACAATCAGAGGCTAGACTATGGACCTTGAACTGGACTTTGTTTAAAAATAGCTCAGTTTATTATTGGCATAACTAGGAACAATTGATACAATAAATTACCTTATACCACTTGAGAATAATATTATTACTGATATGAGAATTGTACATTAATAATACTGCGGATGGATAGTGCTACCAAATTAGTAATTATATTACTACTGATGCTGCCCCAATGTGTATGGTGTCATTAACATATTCGTTTACCTTAAGTGTACCAATATGAATTAAAAAGTAATACATTTATTTATTTACACAGATATTTACAATTGTTTTTTTTTATATATATAACTATATAGGTACACTAAAAAAAACACTAAAAACGACTTAATAAAGCTTAAATATGGCGTCCAAAAACTCACCCGCATCGCTGTTCACTGGTAGTATACCTACCCAAAAGACTGGTGGAATTGCCACATTGTATGGCAATGCTTATCCTTTGACCAAAGTAAAAGCCAGCCCTTGTGTCCCGCAAAGTGTCAACAAAGCAAATTAAATAGTAGATTAATAAAAACAATATTATTTAATGAATTGCATGCCACAGCTAAGCATCAATATGCCTAACACGAATGCTTGATGGCATCAGTGAAATGTTAAAATTAAAATTTTGGCGTAGTGATATGATTGAGGATGTCATTCCATACTATAGTACGTTCGCGTTAAGAATGCAGTGAGTCATCATTATCCGTCGGCCTCACCCCCTAACCAATCAAATCTTTTCAAGTTCATTTTTATAAATTCATTAAACTTAATCTCTTAAAATATAATTTGTTTGAATTTAACACCACCGTGGAATACACCTTTATCTTGCAGTTGCACTGATGACTTCACTGCATTCTTAAATTCTTAACGCGAACGAATTATAATGCTAGGCGTTGACAGTTCACTTCACTCATGTTTTCACGGCGTGACTTTTGACCCACATTTCGCCAGTTTATCACAAATAAGGTCAGTAATTAATGTCCTTCTACCTGAATAACTACTAGATATACAATAGAATGATCCAATGACCGTCAATTCTGACAATTGTTGGATCATCCAATCTTTTTACGATTGCTGGCTAAATAATATGATGAAACTGTGACAGTTTATAACACATATTAAGAAAACAAACAATAATGTGAGATTTATTAAGATAAGCATTACTTTGTTTGTTGTTTATTAATAAGAGCAGACTTGTTGGAGCTGTCGTGTTTGTTTTGTCAGGTGATTTGCAGTTACTATTTAGCATTTTTTTGTGTGAGGTGAGGTCCGGTCTATAGGGTTCGAATGTATTTGCATTGGTACTAGCTTGGATTTAAACCACAGTTTTGTACATGGGAGATACCTTTACCTCAGGGCCATCACAACAATGGTATATATTTACAATTATACACGTATATATTTATCTATTTACCACCATACTTTCTTCCTTCATGAGCCTCACAAAAGCCCTGCAAAATAATTTCACGATAATAGACTGATTTACATGTTGTTTATTACTGCCAACAAGTTAAATGATGATTGATAATAATATGACATCAACAAAAATACATCAATCACAGTTGTACTATTTTTTTCTTTTACAGTCACATAATGGAGAAATGACAAATGTATGCATATTATAAATACATCCGCATTGATTTATTGACTCTTATGGGCTCCGTAAATAGATTCTTCAACAACTAATTGAAACATTCTGACTTGAATAGAATGTAAAGACCTTCGTTCAGACCCTAAAACTTAAAAATAACGATCTCTTACAGGCATTCTCGCAGGCAGGCACTAATCAACAATCGAAAGAAATCGAAAGAAAATTTGGTTTGCTTGAAATAACTTGACTGGCCTGACTGCTATACCTACCGGAGGACGTGGTTTCATTTCCCACGTAAGACAAATGATTGTGTGATGAGCCTGCTAATTTGTTCAGTGTCTGGGTGTAATCTAATATTTATTATTTAGAAATATAAAAGTACGTTTATTAGTTGTCCAGTAGGTACCCATAGCACAAGCTCTACTTTGTTTTGGACTTTATGGCGTTGTGTGAAAGTTGTGAATTATTTGTTTATTTGTTTAAATAACGGCCTCGTTGGTGGTTAGTGGTCGTTAGCGGTACTCTTGAGTCATTCCAATAGTTACCTCTTTAACAGCCATGTCATTTGTCACACAATCCAGTCATCGTTTCTTTAGCCTTCCCTTCATCAGACTCAAAACTTTCTTTAAGGCATTTTCTTCGTTACCTTTCATCATATTTACACCTCTCACTTTAGTTATCTAATTTAATAATAGTCTGTCTACTTTAATTTTAAATTTATATTAACGTAATCTTACATAATCTAATTTTAAAATTGTATAGTCAAATAATTACTCTCTAAGTCATTGGAAACATTGTCTTGTTTATAATTTAGCTTCTAATTAAGCATTGCATTCTATAATATAAAATATTTGATGTTATTGATGGCCTGAAACACAGGTTTTTCATAAACCTAGTTCAGGCAGATCCATATTACGGTAAGATTTAAATTTTCATCCAATGGAATTAATGTAAATCATTATCTTTACTTTACCTTACACTTGGATAAATTTTATTTATTTATTTATTTTATATGCCTACACCGTGATAATCGATTCCCACACCACTTCTCACCAGCGTCACCAGTGCAACTTTCAGACTATCCCTAACATACTAATTTCTTATTCCATATTTAGGTAACACCAGACATCCCTATCATCATCAATATTGATTACTAAAAGAAAAGAAGAAAGAAAAATGCTTTTATTGGCATCACAGCAAAATACACCTTAAAACTATTTTATACAAAGATTATAATGCCAAAAGGGCCTCAGCTTAGCATAATGCCAGATGAGAACACAGGGTGTAGGTACTATCTGACGATTTTCTTACTATGATGCAAGAATTCATATGTCAAAGGTCTTAAGATATAACACCGCAAACTACTACCATAGACTAGAAGAACATGATGATAATAGTTTTAATAGTACTGATAACGTTTATCACTTGTTTATTTTTCCGCTTGCCTTTTGCGTACTTAAAAAAAAAAACGTACACCAAATGATAAAGGGCTTAAAAAATTTAGGTACCTATATATCATAGTTATTGCTTGCAATTGTTTGTTTAAATAATATATCGGCCCAAACGTCGTACGACGCAAAGATCTTCGTATTTTTTTTTTTTTTGACAGGCTTGTTTGTCTAATGGCCCGGACCTGACTGCTATTCCGGAGGTCATAGGTTTGATTCCCACCCAAGACAAGTGTTTGTGTGATGAGAACAATCATTTGTTCTGTGTCTTGATGTAAGTTTATCTATAATATGCATATATTTAGAAATATAATAAGTATGTTTATCAGATGTCTAGTACAAGCTCTGCTTAGTTTGGGACTAGATCGCGTTGTATAAAAATTATGGAATATTTATAAAAAAAAACTCGAAAAAGGAAAAGTACATACAACAAGAATTTAATAAAAAGTACCTGGTTACAAAACAAACGATTATAGATGAACATTTTGACGTCCCATGATTCCTTGACAGCAATTACTGTCAACGGAAATATCGAAGATCAGCATTGCTGCATTAACGAGTACCTAATGGCAATTAGTATCTACTGGTTGTTGGCAAAATTGTATTGTCCCTCTTCCACAAACGCCATTAAAGAAGAGTTGAAGTTGAGTAATAGTAATGCTGGTCCTCTCGCTAAAAATGAAAGCTAGCCCTCTCATCTCTTAAAGAGTCGATTTGTCTCTAATAATATTCCACCAGGAGACAAAATCTTAGCTAAGAAACGGTCACTTACACATACACTGGCATATACAGACGCCAGCACATAAAGTTACCCCAATGTGTCAAATTTCTTTGATCGTTTTTCAGCTTCATGTTAAACAGAATAAAGTTCATATTCAATTGGGAAAATTCGACACATTGGGGTAACTTGATGTGCTGGCGTCTGTACAATTATACACGTGTACTCGTATCTTGGTCAGCCTAATGAAGCATAAAGTGAACAATGTGTATTAATAGCAACAGCTCAGAAAAGCACGTGTGAAAACCCGTGACGTCAATAATTGCAGTATTTTAGTATTCCTGTCTACATCCAAAGGAGCACGTTTTCCAGCTTTTATAGGTACTGTGTCGTTCGTTGACTGGTCACACTCTATTAACTTCTATTGACTTCAACTATGTGCGGTCGGAAGTCGGGAAATAAATGTACGTAATTGTATGTGTTACAAGAGACTAAACATGCAGAATACCTATTCTCCACGTGTTTGATTGGAGTCATCAAGTAATGTCTATAGACAAACATGATCTTTAATAATTATAACATATTTTTTTGTTAAGGACAACATACGATCCGCTGTGTTAGTAATTATTTTTATTATTACTAGCCTGTGTTTTCCCACTGCAGGGCAAAGGCCTCCCTAGTTTCCTTCCACCTCTCTCAGTCAAGGGCTTTTTGGGACCAGTCCTTATCGAAGGAGTCCAGCTCGTCTCGCCATCTTCACTTGGGCGTACCGCGATGTCGTTTGCCATGTAAAGGAACCCATTGGGTCGTGAGTTTGGCCCACTGATCGTCTGACATGGCATGACACGGCAGATATGTCCAGCCCAGTTCCTTTTCAGCGTGGCAGTTTTTTGAGTGACATCAGTAATTTTTGTGATGGAACGGATTATTGTATTCCTAACCCGGTCTTCAAGATTGATACCCAGAATACTCCGTTCCATAGCTCTCTGGCAAACCTCGAGCGTGTTAGTAAGTGTCTTAAAAATAATGTTAGTAAAAAATCTAATATATTGAAATCAACTTAATTATTATTATTGAGTTCGCTTCATCTGGATGACGCACGAGTGTGAGGAAAGTGAATCTCTCGTTCATCACCCCCCACAAAACTTCTTACAGTAGGATAATTAAAGTTCTCCGCCGCTGTCCTCAGAATAATTTTGTCACTGTCCCGCAATCTTGCTAATATAAGGTTGTTTTTTTTTTCGAATGACGGTTTAAATGTCGTCAGTTTAAATCAAAATCAAAAAATCAAATAACCTTCTTTAATAATACCTTAGGAAAACGCACTTTAATAAAACGTAAAACTTGAATAATAAATATTAAAGTGATTCTAGTTGCCTCTTTCAAAATACATATTTAAAGGAGGAAGAATATATGGGCTAGAAACTTTATTCTTAATTTTCTTAAAGTTATTTTTAAGACGATATACCTACAATAAAGACTACTGTACTAAAATAGGTACACAGTATATCAACATAAACAATACAGCACATTAGTAAATTATTATGTTGAAAGAAAAGTTGAATTGCTAGGTAATATTTCACTTACACAAGAGGGTTTCCATTCCAACATAATTTTAAGCTACTTTGTTCTTTAATTCTTCAACTTTTCATAAATGGTGTTTAGGATATAGACATTACACGTCACGGAACCCTGGAAATACAATGCTTAACACTGAGTTTTGCGGAGAACAGAAGCGGTGAGCTAGGCAAAAATGTACATAATATATTATGGATACATTGAACAATGCAAACTAAAAAACTTTTTTTCAAAAAATAAAACCGACTTCAAAAAAAAGCACTAAACGGTGAAAAATAACTCTAAATTAGGAAGTCTGTGGCTTTGGTACTTTTGTCTTATTCTTGATGAGCCACCGACTTCCGAATTTAGAGTTATTTTACACCGTTTAGTGTTATTTTTGAAGTCGGTTTTATTTTTTGTAAAAAAGTTTTTTATTTTTCCATTTTTAGTTGTTCCCATACAAACATTTGCCATGAATTCATTTTATATTGTTAATTGTTAACAATACATGTCATTATAATAGGATTATCTACCTAACCCTAATAAATGAAACTTAACATACCTAACTGTCAAAATCTAGGAATATTGGACACATCTGCCTACCTCTCTGAGCATACAAGCGTGATGGTACGTCATGATGTTGTATAAACAATAAACATCCAAGCGATTCCAGCAATCGTGATAGATTTGCCGTCTATTTTTGAAGAGTTCTTTTGTATATCTCCGAAGATCAGCACCAGATCTTCACTAAATTAAAATGGGACCACCTCGGGAGTATACTCTTTTGAATAAAAAAAGAATTTTGAGAATCGGTTCACAAATGGGGGAGAAATCAGGTAACATACATGAAAAAAAAAAAAAAAAAAATACATACACACGAACATAGAACCTCCTCCTTTTTTGAAAGTCGGTTAAAAACAATCAATCAACATGCACTTTAATTTACATACTTTTCCCCTATGGAAATCTTTGCGTGGTAGGTAATTGAAGCACAAAGCTAAGACACCTAATAGAAATGAGTGGAAAATTTTACACTCGTTCGCTCCACAAAGCTTATTTATTTCTAAATTGTAAATGGTAAATGTTGATTACTCAGAAAATTGGTAAAAATGGCACTTCAGATTAATATGTTTTTGATAGTAAGATAAATTAGGTATTTCGCGTAGAGATTTCTTCTGAAAGGACTGAGACTAAAACGCAGATGCTTAAGTCTCTTTAAAAGTTTTTTTAAATGGTCAAGTTACTTTTATGTTTACTTTGAATAGTCACATCATATGAGAATTATGGTCTTTTGATGAGATGCAAGTACTTAGTCAGTTCTCGCATGTGTCTATAGCTAATGGTGAAGCTTAACTAAGAAGCTGCCCAACTACTGGCTCAATAGGAGGTATTTTAACTAGTTCGAAATTGGGCTAAGTAGGTACCTCCTAAAAATATTAATATACACCACTATTTTTTAATTGATACAAAAAAAATGGGCTGTATCCGTACCTGTTACTGACCATATTTGTGTAATCAAAAGTAAAAAAAATCAAAATTTAATTTTGAAATATGCCACTATATAGTTAAACTTAAATAACGAAAACAGCTGTTGGAGGCCGGGCATGCTTGAGCGAGATCACGCAAACGTGAGCGAGAGATGACGATTAATGAATACTACTATGTCATGAATAGCCTGTACAATATATCCATAAATTGGGTGACTTTTTAGGATATAAACAAACGCTAATAACTTCGCTAATACCGTCTAGAATTAGCCCTTTAATGTATTTGTACTAATTAAAAATTAGTGGTGTATTATGCTAGGTAGACCGAGTGGTCGCCAAGACCAAGTCGTCTTGAGATTGATCATTAGTAGAAGTGGGCATTAGGTCCACCAATGCCAACATTTTGCATAAAGTACATACAAAAACATCCTCTCGATAATAATAGAATAGGTACCTAGAAAAACTATTTATCTAAGTAATATATCCAGCTGTAAACAGGTAAAATCAACATATTTTCGTCTTTTAAACCTACGTCATTCCTGAGATAAACATCAGCACCTGACTATCGATTGCATTGCATACCTGTGCAAATAGACACACCTTCACAATATTGACTGTTATGACGTCGAACGAAAATAACAAAAACAATAATAAACTACACCTATCTATTCATCTATCTGTTCTCAAACTGTTAACGCTGGATATTAATAATCTATCTCGGTTGCTATCTTGATCCCGATCTTTGTCTGTAACCAATCAACGACCGAATTCGCCTATCCGAGTCTTAAAGATGTCCAATGAGAAGCAGCCGTCAAAAACAAAGGATCGGGATTTGGATTGAGATAGAATATTAATATCGGGCGTAAGACATCATGCTTTAAAAACGGTGAGCTTAAATTATTTATGACGACGATTATATACGACTGGCCTGTTGGTCTAGTAGTTAGTGACCCTGACTGCAATGCCGGAGGTCGTGGGTTCGATTCCCACCCAGGACAAATGTTTGTGTGATGAGCACGATCATTTGTTCTGTGTCTGGGTGTAATTTATCTATATTAATATGTATGTACTTAGAAATATATAAGTATGTTTATCAGCTGTTTAGTACCCATAACACAAGCTCTCAAGCTTAACTTGGGACTAAATGGCGTTGTGTGAAAAAGTTGTGGAATATTTATTTATTTATTTATTATTTCTTCCAGGTAACAAAGAGCCATACACGATAAACTAAAAAAATCCTAATAACACATTTTATTAGCATTCTATAAAATCACTAGTATGTTGCTATCACTTTCTTGCACGATATTTTTTGCGTTCTTGTGTTACTCAAATAGTCACTAAACTCACGAAGAGAAGAGTCAATTAAAAGCAGTAAATTTGTACCGCTGTGTGACTGTAACATTAAGGGTGCTTCAACACGATGCTGTGCTTGTATTTGGCACCCCTTTAACGAGACCCAAACACTGATGCGGGAAAAGGTACAAAAAGCATTCCTTAGAAGCCTTTTCCAAATATTATACTGCCGTGGTATAACTAAAATGCCGTTATCCAACATCTGGTCGATTTTCAACTTTTGATGCTACATTAATGAGAAAAAAAAAATCTATCGATCTGTGTTTGCGAATTTTCAATATCTTGAATAGTTTTGGAAATAATTATTTTAAAAATACCGTTAAGTACATATTTCTCACGTGTGAAATAAGCAAAAACAACATTAAGTAACTTTGTGAGTCTGAAAATGACTTTAGCAGATAACGGCATTATAGTTATACCACGGCAGTATACTACTTCTTTCTCTACATGTACCCTACCAAATACTATCTTTTAAGGACGTATCGACTGTGTTGAACTCCATGGTTTTTTCTGTGATGTTTGCGGATGAATGGATTAAAATAATGCGTGAATGCCTGGTGTTATATGAGAGTAAGTATGCCAGGGAGTCTACTGTTCCATGTTAGTTTTAAGATTTTTATTTTTGAATTAGTTTTTATAAGTTTTTATTGTATTTGTAATTTTCCCTATGTTACTTAGTGTAATTGGTGTTGTACCGTATTAATTAATTAGCAATAAATAAATAAAAATGTATCTGGAGCAAGTAAAGATGCGGGTAAACGCGTGAGTAATATGCGCAAGCTACTTGTTCAAGTTCAAGTTACTCGCTTGTACTTGTACCTACATAATGCAAATAACTGGAGTAAGTAAAGATCTGGGCTACTTATTATACGCAAGCAGTACGCACTAGTTATTTACTCGTGGTCAAGAGCTACATGCGCAAGTGACCCGCGCGCGCCACAATTGTCGCGAGTTAGTTGCGCGGTTGGCTCGCTTTGGTACATGCTCAAGTCGCTAGACCTACACATGTCTTTAAACGGTAAAGTTTACGATGCATGCAACCTGCGCAAGTACCTCAATTTGCGCAAGCTGCTTGCACCGCGTAGAAACACCCTTAAGATTGATGAATACCCGGACACATATATGCTTTGGAAGAAAACCTTAAAAGTCTTCCTCCTCTTGAAAAGTTATCCATCTCGTTCTTTTATAGTCTCATGGGAATTTCTATCCAATCCCATCTTAGTACTTGCCGACCTCATAAAAAGATAAAAAACTTCCTCTATCGTAACTCTTTCGACATGTCAGACAGTAGCAGGTGATCTTTTTGAATTAGTATCACACTACAATCATACATACATACCTACACTAACTCACGTCTTTTTGTCCATGGGGGTAGGCAGAAACTTCAGAGCGCCATATGCTACGATTGTTACATAATTCTTTTGCTTCTTTTACATTCATACATCTTGTCATACACACACGACGATGGCGAATATCCCACTACACTATACTGGTAAATCCATCAGTTCATGTAATATGTATTTATGACTTTCGCTACAACAAATTTAACTATTTATTTCTTATGCTCATTTAACGTTGTCTATTTCTTGATTGCTTGATCGAACACAAAGACACTTGGTGAGTGTTATTTTTGAAAATTGATTACTTACAACTAAGGTTACTAACAATCATATTAAGAATGTAATGAATTTTTCACTTTTACCCCGACTTTTAATCAAAACTCATTTATTTAAATTAGGCTGAGAGCTGAGAATAAGTATTTTTTAAACGCCAAAGATGTTATAAGGGGAGATGATTAATTATAATGTTCAGTTAATTATAGTAACCGCAATATATTATGCTATATGCAAGAGGGTAAGTCTCTTGCCATCAATTGGCTCTACTTATCACAAATATAAAAGTAACTGCCCAGTATCAGCCCAGAGTCTGAATTCGTACCCGATTGCTGGTAATAGGCTCGCCCTCTATTACATGGGAGTTGAAAATAACTGTCGAAATGTACCTACTACTGGTACATCTCTGCCTAACCCTTCGGGGATAACAGGTGTGATGTTTTAATTATATAACAGACTAGCAGACGTCACGCGGTTTCACCCGCGTAGTTCCTTTTCCCGTGGGAATACAGGGATAAAAAGTAGCCCATGTCATCCGGGAAAAGTGTATCTTTCCACCAATGCAATCATTTTTAAAATTGGATCTTTATTTCCGAAGATTACCCTCTACATACAATCAAACAAATTTTACCTCTTTAATATAATATTATAGTATAGACTAATAAACTTACCTCTATTAATTATTTTGTAAAAGATAATAATTATATTTATGTCTTGGGTCTACCCGGTTGTAGTTTGACAAGGAAAAACAATATAACATCATTCATAGTTCACGATTAATTATTATTGACACTAGGATCCAAGATATATCATGACGTAACACTTAGCGTCATTACTGACCTCATGACAGAAGGGTTTTCCGAAACTGAAATACAACAGGAGATTAACGCAATACGTACGAAACAATGCCCATTTAATTGTTTTGTCCTTTACCTAATAACCACCACATATGGAGGTAAGCCAGTCATTGATGCTGATTTGCTTGTTCGAAAATAAACTTAAGGGTATTGCCCATTTGCTGACGAAACTTGGCCAAGTGATGCACATGGATGAAACAAGAGTGAGGCAATAGGATTGACATCACAGATAAAGGAACGGCTGTTTTTATTTTATAATAAATTAATACAATCTTATGTCTGGACTTTAAAAGAGACCATGACCCCTGAGTTTCTTTCGACGTTTCTTCTCAGGGATCAGTCACTTTGTAAATGCGATTTAGTGTCATTCAGTTTAAAAAAAATGACATGTAAAAGTATCTGGGAAGATCTACTTACAGAAATAAATATCATTTCATTTCATCATTTCATTTCATCATTTACCCTACGCCCGTGCTTAAGGCTTAGCTATATTTAAGTTACAAAATTAGTTGTGCAAGTCTGCACTAGGATTTATGTTTTAAAGCCTTTTTTATACCTTTTGTCTATTTTTTGTTGTTTATGTCTTTCTGATCTACCAAGAACCAGCGCCTTTTATTTCGGCAGTTAATAAGTAAACTTTAATTATTTATTATATAGATGGAAAAAGCATAGCCAGAAATGGACGTGTCCCTTTGGGGAATTGACATCTCTTACTAACTTACAGCTTTATATATTTTCTTTTCTTTCTTTCTTTCTTTCTTTCTTTCTTTCTTTCTTTCTTTAGAAAAGTTCAGAGACAGACGATGACAGATAAAAACTAAGTTAGAATTATTTTTCCCACGTTTTTGATAGATCATGCGTCAACTAAAATCAGTATGAAAACTTAAATTTAACCTAAATTAATAGCTCTTGTAAAAGCCTTTTTTTTGCCTTAAAAGAGAAAAAAAAAGATGGAAATAGCCTAAAGAGAAGTAGAGAATTTATAGGCACCGTTATCAAAATATTTCCTTGGTGATTTCATTGTTCGATCACGCTGTTTACAAGTGACGCTAAACCCAGAGTCATATTATTTTTACTGTATAAATTTATCAATGAAAGGAAAATTACAGAGGTAAATTTCTGAGTCAATATTATCAGCCGACTTTTGTTTAATGGTTTGCATGTACTAACTACGACGAAGGTCATATCGAGTATGCATGCCCGGATCTTTTTTTCGTGTATAAATATTCGTGGATGACCTAGGAAGCGCTATGGTGTTCGTCAGGCTCAAAACTATAACCTGCCAGTTGTTACTCTATAAAATTAAAAGAAAATCGATCGAATCGAAATAATAATAATAATTACTTTATTTCGGACAAATAATCCATAGAGTGTTAGTAACAGAAAAACTTATTACGTAGTGTTAGTAACAATTAATCTCCGCACAAACTGCTGTACAATCGGAGAGACAAAGCTCTCAGCTACAGTTTTCAGGATGCTGTTTTGACTGTCCCGCACTCTCCTCAATATCGACGTTGTTTTTTTGCGCATAATCGCGTAGAAGTCGTCAGTACGGGCTTGCGCAAACATCTCCGACGCGCTACAGTAACGTGGCAGTCTCAACAACATCCTGAAAGCATTGTTATATTGGACGCGCAGGGCATCCAGCGACCTCTTCGTATAATTGACCCATAGACTGCCCGTGTACAGACCCTGGCAATAAGCCTTGAAAAGGGTTACTTTTACAAGGTCAGTACACCGCGCAAATCTACGGGACAACATATTAGGTAGAGCCCTACGCTCCCTCTCAATGTCTACATCGTCCCTCAGGTCGGCGGCAATAAAATGCCCTAGGTATTTAACAGTAGTCACCCTATTTATTGGTGACCCGTTCATGAGCGATTCGGGTAATATCTGGTTTAATTCTTAAGCCTATTTTGGTGTGTCCAATATAATTCCCATTGTGTTTTCCCAAAATTACAATCAATTAGCTAATATTCTAGATAATCTTTTCGTGGTGTGGGATCGCGGACATTATAGACGCACGCATTGCATACGCAAATTACCGTAAACCCACGTGCAAAGTTTAAAATACCTATACCCATGAACAAAAAAAGTTCCCTTTTATACTCCTACCCGCATTAACTAGAATTACTCACTTTTAGATGAAGGTATTAAAATTAAATTAAAAATTTAAAAACCCCCACCGCAAAAAAGTAAAACGTTTAAAAAGTTAAAAATAACACTTTAGCTATGAAATTTTACTTCACGTCGGGGGACCTAGTAAGGAATGTTCCTAGTAGTTCCCGACGTTACGTAAAATTTCATGGCTAAAGTGTTATTTTTAACTTTTTAAACGTTTTACTTTTTTGCGGTGGGGGTTTTAAATTTGTAATTTAATTTTTATTTTAAAATTTTTAAACGCATTAATTTTGTTTTATAGACTTTACAGTTATGAGAAGCTTTCAGTGCATTGTATGTAGAGTCAAATGCTGGTTAAAACGAATCCAAACACGACGTATCTGCTAATATTATGTCAAGAGCCTACCTACTGGTGTGCTGGATAGCCTGGCTGCAGCATCAGCTCATCCTGTTGCCATCAGTGCATTGTGTTTAGAATCAAATGCCGGTTGAGATGAATCTAAACACGACATATATCTCCTATTATTTTGTCAAGAGTCTACCTACTGGTTTGCTAGATAGCCTGGCTGCAGCATCAGCTCATCCTGTTGCTATCAGTGCATTGTGTGCAGAATCAAATGCAGGTTAAAATGAATCCAAACACGACATATCTGCTGTTATTTTCCCAAGAGTGTATTAGTCTGCTAGATATCCTGGCTGTATCAGACCAAATACACCATAATGTTGCTTATTAATATTCAACACATGGATGTTTGAAATTTTAAGACACACATATATGTTTGTAAGTAAAGTTAATACCCATAGACGTCTAAAATAGAAACGGTAGCTAACACAAAAGAGCTGATAACCTTGAAACGGCTGAACCGATTTTGATGAATTATGTCTAAGAACCATCGCAAGAAACCCTGCTTTCAAATAAAAAAAACCGCATCTAAATCGGTTTACCCGTTTGTGCGCTACGGTGCCACAGACAGACAGACAGACAGACACACACACATAGCGGTGAAACTTATAACACCCCTCTTTTTGCGTCGGTGGTTAAAAATCTCTATTCTCACAAAACAAACTATTCTCGGAATCGACGTCACTTCTAACTTATGAAATGGTTCCAAGAAAAACATAGTGTTTGTAGTTTCTAGCACTCTCCATTCCTTTATTTTCTTGCTAATCTTCCATTTTTAACCCCCGACGCAAAAAGAGGGGTGTTATAAGTTTCACCGCTATGTGTGTGTGTCTGTCTGTCTGTCTGTCTGTCTGTCTGTCTGTCTGTCTGTCTGTCTGTCTGTGGCACCGTAGCGCCCAAACGGGTGAACCGATTTAGATGCGGTTATTTTTATTTGAAAGCAGGGTTTCTTGCGACGGTTCTTAGACATGATTCATCAAAATCGGTTCAGCCATTTCAAGGTTATCAGCTCTTTTGTGTTAGCTACCGTTGCTATTTTAGACGTCTATGGGTATTAACTTTACTTACAAACATATGTGTGTCTTAAAATTTCAAACACCCATGTGTGTAATATTAATAAGCAACATTATGGTGTATTTGGTCTGATGCAGCCAGGATATCTAGCAGACTAATACACTCTTGGGAAAATAACAGCAGATATGTTGTGTTTGGATTCATTTTAACCTGCATTTCATTCTGCACACAATGCACTGATGGCAACTGGATGAGCTGATGCTGCAGCCAGCACACCAGTAGGTAGAAACTGACAAAATAATAGCAGAAATGTCGTGTTTGAATTCATTTCAACCAGCAGTTGATTCTGCACACAATGCCCTGGTGGCAACAGGATGAGCTGATGCTGCAGCCAGGCTATCCAGCACACCAGTAGGTAGACTCTTGACAAAATAATAGCAGATATGTCGTGTTTGGATTCATTTCAACCACCATTTGATTCTAAACACAATGCACTGATGGCAACAGGATAAGCTGATGCTGCAGCCAGCCTATCCAGCACACCAGTAGGTAGACTCTTGACAAAATAGTAGCAGATATGTCGTGTTTGGGTTCGTTTTAACCAGCATTTGACTCTACATACAATGCACTGAAAATTTGTCATAACTGTAAACTCTATAAAACAGAAATGATGCGTTTAAAAATTTTAAAATAAATATTAAATTAAAAATTTAAAAAACCCCCACCGCAAAAACTAAAACATTTAAAAAGTTAAAAATAACACTTTAGCCATGAAATTTTACGTAACGTCGGGGTACCGTTAAAATAAGTACCTACATACCTACTACATAAGTACTAGGAACATTCCTTACTTAAGCGGTACCCCGACGTGAAGTAAAATTTCATGGCTAAAGTGTTATTTTTAACTTTTTAAATGTTTTAGTTTTTGCGGTGGGGGTTTTTTAAATTTTTAATTTTATATAAGGCTGTAAAGTCCAGTTAGTTCAAACGGTGGTCTTATAACCGCAACAATGAATAGCCAGAAGGAAAATTGTTTTGCCTAACTAACTAGGCAGGCTAGTTAGGTGATATTTTTTGGTTTTTACCATGCCTTTAACCGTGTTTCTAGGTTTTCCTGTTCTTAACGCCTATTATCCTCATAAGATGTTGTTTTTAAGTAACCGTAGACCCTGTAAAAGAAAGAAAAAACATTATTGGGTACAGGTTAAAACGCGCACAGTAAATATATGTATGTTAAACAAATATAATAACGTATTAAAATAAATGCTATGGTCTCATGGCTGTACCATTTAAACGGTAATGCCAGACAGATACATAAATGCTGTTAGACGCTAAATTAAAAAAAAAACACAACTCCACGCTGATTTTTTTATGAGTACGTACATTATTCTTTTTACTTTAGAACCATATAAAATCGTGGTTACTGTCCAAACTAAAAAAATGTTCAAAGAAATAAGTTACTAATTAACTATTTAAGGTAAAATCTTATAGGGTTAGGCGATTAACACACGGCACCGCGCACCGCCGCGATAGGCGGTGAAGCGGATCTCATGTCGCATTGACCTCTAATAAATCCGTTGATGCCTTACACAGGTACACCGCCGAACCGCGCGGTTGAGGCGGGGCGCCATTGCAGACCCTCAGAACCGCCTCGGTGCGCGGTGCCGTGAGTTAATCGCCTTAGATAGAAAAGATGGAAAAAGAACGTTACCCAGAATAACGTATCAATCGAGGTCAAAGCTACGCTTGCTGAGGTTGTTTGGTAGATGGGTGACCTATCAAAATTTCCCGTGCCTTAAAAGGCACGTTAACGCCTTTGTTTATGTATATTTTTTTTAATGGTGAGGTTCTTCAGAAAGTTAAAAAATGTCTCCAAATGTAAATGAAGCAAGAGAAGTAGGTAGGTATGTCAGAATCGTAGCAGATGGCGCTTTGTAATTTTTGCCTACCCCCATGGACAAAAGGCGTGAGTTAATGTATTGTATGTATGCAATGATATTATAAGTAAAAAGGTGTAGATTATCTAAACAACATTCGATTTATCAAAAACGGCACACTAACGCACGCACGCGTTCGTTGACGACGCGACGCGACACTGTGGTAAAAAGTGGCTAGTTAGCCACATTTTAACGTCTCGCTTTCTGGGCACTTATAACCTATCTACACCTTGTAACTTAGTATATCATTGTATGTACCTATTTATGTAATTTTTCTTTATTTTAAATTAAATATTAAATTTATTTTATTTAGATAACTATTGCGAATTCGATCTTTATTTCATAGTATTGAATTGAGATCCCATCAATTAGTCCACTTTTTGTTTAGAATAAACAAGTAGCTTGAAACTGATACTAAATGAAACAAAAATAATATTAACACTGAACGTAAACATTGTATCTGGTTACAGTTCCAATTGATAACAAATAACAAAATACTTTAGTAATGTAACACTGAGCTGCTAGAACGACTTCATACCGGATGAAATGGGGTTTAAACAGTAATAATTATTTGCCTTCTCTTATTTAAAAAAAGGTTTACCAACAGCTTCTGTATAAAGTGTATAATAGTAGATTATGATATAAGTGCGGTAAGTTAATAATTACAGCCGAGGTGATATTGCTAGCCCGAGCCATAGGGCTCGGGCTAGCAATATCACCTCGGCTAGTATTGAATTGAGATCCCATCAATTAGTCCACTTTTTGTTTAGAATAAACAAGTAGCTTGAAACTGATACTAAATGAAACAAAAATAATATTAACACTGAACGTAAACATTGTATCTGGTTACAGTTCCAATTGATAACAAATAACAAAATACTTTAGTAATGTAACACTGAGCTGCTAGAACGACTTCATACCGGATGAAATGGGGTTTAAACAGTAATAATTATTTGCCTTCTCTTATTTAAAAAAAGGTTTACCAACAGCTTCTGTATAAAGTGTATAATAGTAGATTATGATATAAGTGCGGTAAGTTAATAATTACAGCCGAGGTGATATTGCTAGCCCGAGCCCTATGCGAGGGTTACGAGAAAGCAGAGGCTGTAGTTATCAAAGTGCACGTATGTCATACGACGTTTTATAACATATTTGCGAGGAAATAAATAAAACTCGGACTGAAACAATACAGCGAAAAGAAAAAGCGCGCCGAAAATTGTTTACTTGTTCACAAATTAGCGATGCGCACGCATCAGCTCTTTTTTATTTTAAGTCAAAGGCACAAAAACAGCCAGTATTATTATAAAAGTAAATTATTTAATACTTTTTTGTTTTTGTTATAATTGATTGTAATTTATTGTCAAAATTAATTAAATTAGCGAATTAAATGTTTATTTTTTTTATTTTATCTCTAAAATGTTGACCACTTTTCTGACATAAAAACTCTTTGCTAAGATTTTAAAAACGTACCATTCGTTTTAGTCGTAGCATTAACACACAAGTACGTAATGAGATATATTACGATATTGAAAATGGTAGAATAAGAGACCCTTTATGAGCAAATGTGTTATAAAATAAGTAATACATGTCTCATTCTTACACAGTTGCCAATTGCAGGTCATCCAGCACTGACATATTTACCAATAAACCTTCTTCTTCTTCCAACTAATGTTGGTGTTGACTTTTAGTCTAACCGGATTCAGCTGAATACCCATGTTTCTGCCTATCAGACCTTAACATCCCATTCGCTGGATAACCCCTTCCTTGGACTGGTTATTAAAGTTTCGGGGTTCTGACTACTCGTAACGGCTATCGAAGATCTGCTATGACTGCCGGTACCAACAAAAAAAAACAACTAATTGCCAGCGACTAACTATGGCGTCCAGTTGCACACCTAACTTTGATAACAACTGAGAATTAAAAAAAAAAAAATTACGTGTGACACTCGGAGACTGCCGCGGTAAAGCTATTGCATAGCAATTTTATCAACTCCTCTCCTCTCCCCCTCCCCATTCCTCCCCTCCCCCTCTCCCCCTCTCTCCCTCTCCCCCACACCTCCCCCGCCCCTCCTCTCACCCCTCCCTCACTTTCTCCTCCCGTCCCCTGCCTCTTCCCTCCACCCCCCCTCCACATCCCTCCCCTGCCCCTCCGTCCCCTCTCACAATACCCTCTTCCCTCTCTCACAATCTACCCCTCCCCTCCCCTCCCTCACCCTCCCCCTCACCTCCCGTGCCCCTCCACCTCCCCTCCCCTTTCGCCTCCCCACTATCCAATACGTCTATACAATACGTCTAATCGCACACAACGCCGTGTCGAAGACTACCGAACTGAAACGACGACGTTAGACGATGCACGGCCTTCAAGCCACACCTCCTTGCCCGTCGAATGGGGAGCGTGAGGTTTTTTCATTACGGAATTTCTGGATTCGGTCCCCGCGCTCAATAGTAATAGCTTAAAAATGTATGCAGTTAAAATGGACTTTAATTCATTAAACCAACCCCAAGAGGACGCCGGTGTCCGCGCTGTCATTGTCTTTCTATTGTGTCTCTAATTGACACGATTGAAAGGTTAGACCCCAAGAGGACACCGGTTTCCTTAGATCGTTGGTCAACTTTATGTCAAACACTTTAAGGTTCATATTCAATTAGGAAAATTTGACACATTGGGGTAACTTGATGTGCTGGCGTCTGTAAAAAATACAATTTTAAAATTCAAAATATGCGCTCGTTTCGAATACATCGTAAAGTTTAAAAATCTTATTCATATACCACATGGGTAATGCCTTTGCCTCATTCATTTAATTTCTGTAGGGTAGATGTATTTATGATTTTGAAAACGTACGAACTGGCGTAACGCTCATCTGCTTTAGCGTTTTCAGTTTGAACGCTAATGTCAAAACTTTGTACTACAGTAGGTACGTTCGCGTTAAGAATGCAGTAAAGTCATCATTATCCGTCGGCCTAGCGCCTCCCCCTAACCAATCAAATCTTTTCAAATTCATTAAAATTAATCTTTTAAAATATAATTTGTTTGAATTTAACACCACTGTGGAATACACCTTTATCTTGCAGTTGCACTGCATTTTTACTGCATTCTTAACGCGAACGAACTGGTCTCTACTAATTGAGCTCTTCTAGAAAACCTTAGGTATGTTCCAACTCAGTGTTGACACAATTAAGTCTCCTAAAGTAACCTGTTATCCTCTAGATTATCCCGTTAATGCGTTATTATCTCTTTACTCTGAGTAATTTGTTCTTGTGATTTAGTTCGTGAAGATAGTTCAATCTGCAAAAGGTCAAAGATTAAGATAGAAAGTGCTTTCTTTCAATCTGTTAAAGTATTATTTATGTTTTGTAAAAAGGATTTTCTTCAGATGGTTTCTTTCTATTTGTTGAAATACTTTGGTTGTGTTACGACAACTTCGGATCCCTTGTTAAAAATATTACAGACTCGGAAAAGTGTGATATTTGGTATAACTAGTTGAAGTTTACATGAAGTTAAAAGTCCATAAAACAAAAAACAGTCGAATTAAAACTACAGGGCGACCTTTAAAATCATAAACATTTTTTTTATATTGGTGCGTATTGTAAAGAGTTTTGACAGACCTCTCCGCCCTATCAGGGACATCGATAGGGCCTATGGATGTCCCAGATAGGGCGGAGAGGTCTGTCAAACTCTAACTGACTAAAAACTACACCGGTGTTCTGTCTCACACCTGCACCGGTGGTCACAGGAACAGAAGATACTTCCACTACCCCCGACTGTTGCCGTCGCCGCCGGTTCCATGGACCTGACCAATTCAACGAGGGGAGTACGGAGTTTGACTCCCACCTCGAACGTCAAAGGTATAAGGGAACTTCGTAACAAAATTTGATGAAATAACTGTGTGGCATCCATTCGACAGTTTTACTGAAAGTTAAACACACACATATACTAACGGACAAACTTTCGCATTTATAAAATTGTGTGATTATAATTAGTATTCATAAGACAAGCTTCTTATGCAATACATTTCAAATGCCTGCCCGGCATCGGCTCTCTTCTAAATATTGATAAGCGTTTGTCTTACAAATAAAATAAATACTTACTTTCTTACCATAAGCTTATAAATGGGTAAATATTCGAGCGCTACATACGCCGTCATTACCATCTTCAAAATGTTAATGAAAGATACATATATTTAATGCAATATTTCAGCAATTCTTAGAATCTGCAACATTTCCATATTCTGGTACTTTATACCAGAATGTGGAAATGTCTGAAACATTCCATTAAATCTTCGATCACATTAAATACGTTATCTTCCCTTGACTTTTAGGGGATGGTAATGACGGCGATTGAAACGCTCGAATATAGAAAGAAAGAAAGAAAATACATTTATTGGCAACAGCTGGATACACGCACAGTAAAAACGCAATAACACAAAAAAAAGAGACAAAAAATGGCATGTCTCACGGCTGCGCCAAAAGGTTCATTTCAGCGGTAATGCCAGACAGATGCTGAACCTTTGGGACATGTGACGGATGAGTAACAATTATCATTATACTTCATAAATAAATAATATTTTACGTATATAAAATTAAATAGATAGAATGTAGCCTAAAAACCTGTTTAAGAAAAATAATAACCTATGGATGTATTATATTATATGTAGGTATAGTGTGCCGATAGTGTGTGTACTGTGTACTGTGTAGTGTGTGTATATACCCAAAATCGTTGCACGTATAATAGCTCAAAGGTGTCTTGACTGATTTGTCAGTTAGCAGTCGCCTATGAAACTCTAGAGTATAAAAAACGTACAATATTGCGATAAAGTTTTCAATCGATTCCGTTACCACCTGTTTACTTCTATCTATACATTCTTATCACACCGCAATAAATACGCAGGTATCGTTTGTTTATTTCCGTAATAAATTACAAATAATTAATACCTACAAAAAGATTTAAAATACTGTAGAGCGGGCATGTCGAGGAAATGTCATAAAAAAACTTGATCCCATGTCTCAGTAACGAGACATACATACAAGAAACTAAAAATTGCAAAAAAAAAACTTTTTTACAAAAAAAACAACCAACTTCTTAAAAAGCCAATAATGAACGAAACAAAAGCAGCAAAGCCACAGACTTCCGAAACTGGAGTTATTTTTTACCTGTTAGTGTTTTTTATGACGTCGGCGTCGGTTGGTTTTTCTAAAAAAGTTTTTTATAAGAGTGTGTAAATGATTTTATGACCAAGAATATTGTACTATATACTGTTTATTTCTTTAAAGAGCTTACAGAAGCTTGGTACAAACACTGGCCTACACTGCCAACATTGTGACGTCATCACCAATACTAGACTGTACTGTCTGATTAGAAACACTTAACCAGTGTCAATAAATGCAACGCATGCCTGCAGGCACGTGTATTAGTCCGTGCTGTGTTCAAACGTGCATATTATAATTACTGGCACGTTATTGTAAGTTGCGCTGCAGTTGATACCTACGTACTTGGGATGACATGCTTGTTGCGATGATTAATATAATATATTTAAATATCATTTGAGATGTTAATCAGTTGTAAGGTTAAATTGCCTGATGAAACATGTCATTTACTTAATTGGAAGAAACAAAACGTTTATAATATAAGATTACACAATATTAAGCAAAGGAAACACAAAACTAACTTAGTCTAACTCAAAGCTGACTCTTTCCGAAAGGATAAGCATTGCTATAGAACATGGCAATGCCGCTAGCCTTTTGGGTGGGCACCTAATATGTACAGACGCCAGCATCGTTTTTCAACTTTATTTCAAACAAAATAATGTTCATATTCAATTGGGAAAATTTGACACATTGGGGTAACTTGATGTGCTGGCGTCTGTACAAAGGCTTCCAGTGGACTGGACAGTGATGCGGAAAAATAAGTATTTGACGCTATGTTGCAGGAATAATTGAATCTGTTCCTATTTTGATTTCTAGTTTACATATTTATGTACTTATTAAAACTGTTGTAAATATTACATATGTAAAGCTGCTTTAATTTGAAAAGAAAAACATTAAAACATTGTCCCTCACGGCGGCTGTACGAAATAATCTCAGATCAGCAACCCAGACTTAACTGAATCTAGTAATCATCATTTATTTGCTGAGGTAGAGTGTTGTCCAGATAGCAATAAAATTAATATTACTTACCTATCCCAACCCATTACAGTTCATCCTTACGTAATATTGGTTTCTCAACAAACCCCATGCAGATTGTTCCGTGATTTTCTTCTTGCGAAGAAATATTCGGTACAAATGTAAGTTAATGTTTTAAAGACATAAAATGGTTTGTTTTAATAATATAACATTTACGTAACTCCAAAATTAAGTCCGAATTTCTCAGTAGCAGCCCGGATTCTGGATTTGTGCCCGATTGATGTCAATAGGTTCGCCCCCTACTACATGGGACTTAAACATAACTGGCGAAATGTGGGTGTTCTACCAGGTACACCTCTGCCCAGCCCTTTGGGTATTACAGGCGTGACGTTTTGTATTTTTTAAGTAACTCCAAAACTCTCCATTCGATTTGAAAAATTCTTTCGCTATGGAGAGCTACACTATTGCCAAGTGTTATAGTATGTGTACAGTTTCTTTTAAACGAACAAAGTCGTAAGTAAAGCTAGCATTTACATACATACTTACTTCATTAAGAATACTAGCCACACCGTCAACTAGGCTCGTGCCGATGATATAACATTACTTATGTAAACAACGCATAAGTAACAACATACTTGATAAATGTTTGTTTGTAGGTGACAAAGTGCCCGCTTATCAACGGAGGAATTAATTTAAGTAGTAATAAAAACTATGACTATATGACGTAATAACTGCTGTTTGGAAGAAAACCGGATTTAATTTGTTTCTATTATTCTAGAACTATTCTGCTGGTTGATCTAGTAGTCGTTAGCGCAAATCATGTACAAAACATGAGGTCCTGGGTTTTAGTGATGTTTTATCAGTAATTTTGCAGTAGCAGTCTAAAGTCTCGTTGATGGCAATGAAATAGAATAGCATACTCTTTAATTGTACACCATAAAAACTTACAAATTATAACTTAAAGGGCTAAGTATATAGGATGATATAATGGGCGGCATTATTGCTAAAAGCGATCTTTAAGACAACCTATGGATGGAGCTCATAGTGAAAGAGAAAATTTGAGCATGTAGTTTTGTGGTGTACTATTTACATAAATACAGATTGTAAAAAGACTCTGCAAAAACGAAAACGGTATATTCTACCCATCACTGGGATAGTTTTTTTTTCTTCTAGAACATACCTGGGAATTCACTGGTTCTGGAGATATTGAAGGTCAAGTGCAATACTTTTTATTCGTATTTTTTTCAAAATCATATTTTAAGTATCATTAGTAAACTCTTTTCCGAACAAACATTATCAAAATTATCGATTTTGCAAAACAAATTACGCATTGAAGCATTTGAAATTACAAAAATGCAATAGATACTAAACACAAGCGGGCCGGTCGGGTCGAGTGGCCGCGGACGGCCGTACGCCGTAGCTGATCGAAAGTTGCGTTGCGCTGTCGCACTTTTCACTGCGCGCAATAAAAAGCATCTCTTTTTCAAAGATGGAAATTATGTGTACAGAATGTGTAGTTATCGGCTTTGTGATCGGTTTTTTTACACCATGGTATATACCATACATGACTATTTACAGTAGGCTCACTCCCTTTAACATGGGGCATAATAAAAAAAGACAAGTACTAAGGTAAAAGATGTACGTCCAATGATGCATGGCTTCTATGCACAATTATTAGTGATTGGATTTCTAATAGATCTTTCTAATAGACCAATCAAAAGAAAAAAACTTCATAAGTTTTATAATTCAAGCTAAATCTCGCACCGACACAGCAATGTATCGCAGTAGTAACCGTTGCATACAAATGGTACATTTAGAGGTCTATCTAGTATATACAAGGCTGCGATATGAATACTTGAACAAGCTATTGCAAAAGATACGCTGGTGAGATAGTTATGGACTGATTGCATCGACGGATGAGCCGCATGCAAAAGAACGTTATTAGCGAACGTTATTTAGCACCTAAATGACGTGTACAACACATCCAATTTAGAAAAACTGCATGGCTCACTAGAAATATGAAGGTTTGATGCAAACATGAGGCATCCTTTTACAACGTAAATATTATATTAGGTACCATTTTGCACCAAAAATCGGAATCTAGACTCCATTCACAATTATTAGCATTAGACAGAAGTTAAAAAAAGTTATTTTAATGCACACTTTGTATCGAAAGTAAAATTAAGCATGTTACAAATAAGATAGACGCCGAATTCTTATTATTCATATTTATACATATATACTCCAAATCATTAGAAAAAAAGAGGCTCGTAGAAGCAGGATGCAGAACATTTTATTTTAACGATAAGTGAAAATTTTTTTTTTTTCAAATTGTTTTATTTTAAATTTAGAAGAATAAAAGTTTAACGAAAAACCTGTTCATGTGTTATTTATCCCTGCTTCTTTGAGGTTTTTATCATCGACACTTTAATTTTCAACTAAAATGAAATAATATAACTAAATTAAATCGAAATCATTTCTTAAAATAAATTGTTGTAACGGTTTAAACGAAGTGTAACAGCTGGTGTGGAAATATAATTATGTAGATTATAATAAATTCGGCGTGTATCGTAATTTTAACATGCTTATTGTATTTTCGTTACAAAGTGTGCATTAAAAATAACCTTTATGAACTTCTGTCTAAACTATATTATTATAAATGTAGTATAGAGTACACCAAATATGTCTAGGGAAAGTTTTGAATTACAACGACGTGTTCATAGCAACTATTTGTAATTAAGATAACATTATTGCCGCCATCAAATTGTATTTAGCAATATTTACGATCACTATATCGGACTATAATGGCTGTTCTAATTGACTACTAGATTTGTAATCAAATAAAGTTCAAACACCACATCTAGTGTACCTAGAAACGGTCTATAGTTTACCTTTGGTCATTAATGCACCGTTCAGTCTAGAGCGTAAATATTAATTTATTTATTTATTTATTACTTCAAGCAAACTAATGCACAAGGCCATTTTTTACTAGTCAATCAAATTTGATTGATTTAGAAATAAGCAGTGGTAGATGCAGTACTCATATACAAACAGAAAGCAAAATAATACAATTTTGTATTTTTTTAATTCGTCTCACCCGCGCAGGTCCCGTTACCGTGGGAATACCCGGATAAAAAGTATCCTATGTGTTAATCCAGGGTGTCAGCTAACTCCATACCATATTTTATTAAAAACCATTCAGCGCTTTGGATGTATGTCTGTTAGCTTGTAAGACCAAATTATTTCATAAATAAATAAATAAATTCAGTAGTTTTTAGGTGAAAGAGTAACAAACATCCTCACGAACTTTCGCGTTTATAATATTAGTAGGATTTTCTAGTGAAATCTAATTAAAACTAATGTTATTCAGGTACCTATAGGTATTTTATAATTAGTGTAGATATTGTTGTAAATAGGTTTGTAGTTAAATGGGTTGTAAAATAATAAATTATAAAGATGAGACCTGGCAAAAATTAGCCAAACAGGGGTAATTCATTTGCAAATTAACAAATTCCTCAGCACATATCTTTTAAACAAACATAAACTTATAAAACTGCTGATGTAATAGAACAGGCCACTAGCTAGAAGAATGATAATATTTAAATTTATTAATACCTACACAAATACATACAAAACACATACTCGATAGGATGTTATACTTATGATAACACTGTTTGTCCACTAAGTCAATCAACTTGACTATTATCTAATATTTATTTAAGAGTTTTTTTTACAAGAAGCCGTGGAAATTCTAGAAACGTCTATGCCTAATGAGTGTGTCGTTTTATTAGTGCAATGCCAATGAATAATATTGTTTTGATTTATTCAATTATTGAATTCACAAGATGTAGACAACTGTTTTGAATATAGATCAGTTGCTAAACTCGAGAGAAGTTTATCAACAGTATTTTTATGGGTACATTCATTTTTTTTAAATCTTGTAACAGCTATTTTAGTCGGCTTCAAATCTAATCAGATACAGCTTAAACCAGTATTTTACATGAAGCAGCTGCTTTTTCTGATCTCCATAAAACAGTTTCTGGTGGGTTATACAGTAACCCGGTTATTCGGTTTTAGTCTTAACCCGTAACAACTGTCAAATTTGTGTGAATGACAACCGGTTGCTTAACGTGATTTCCAACTCGGAAAGTTCACGGTGTGGGATCACCCATCCACAAACCGATCTTAGCTAGCGTTGCTTAACCTTAACATCAACCCATGAAGCTGTTCTTATTTAACCACGAAGCCCTCAATAACACCTACTTAGATCTTAGTAAAGATTACTAGTAGCTAGAAAATACCGCATTTTTTTTCTAGAAAGAACGTTCACCTTGAACTTTCGTCTTAACAATTGCATTACTTTCCCTCCATTCAACTCTTACAATCTCAGCAATCGGTTTTTGTCCGTTGCAAAGTCCCTGCACTAAGCTTTGCTTCGTGGGGAGCAAAGCGATTTGTGACCGCTATTTGTTCGTCTGCGAACATTGCAGAAATCGTCTGCAATCAATTTTAGTGTAAAACTAACCGTAAAATTGATTGCTGGAAGTCCGGTCATCGGCTTTTTGGTGTAATTCTATAGAAGAATTTTCTGGACAGATATTTGAGATCTTAATTCAGAGGTGTAAAGCATGGGAACGAGCCAAAGAGATTTAGGATCTTAATTCAGAAATGTAAAGCATAGATACGAGCCAAAGAGATTTAAGATTTTAATTCAGAGGTATAAAGCATGGATACAAGCCAAAGAGATTTAAGATCTTAATTCAGAGGTGTAAAGCATAGATACGAGCCAAAGAGATTTAAAGTCTTAGTTCAGAGCTGTAAAGCATGGATACGGGCCAAAGAGATTTAAGATCTTAATTCAGAGGTGTAAAGCATGGATACGAGCCAAAGAGATTTACGATCTTAATTTAGAGGTGTAAAGCATAGATACGAGCCAAAGGGATTTAAGATCTTAATTCAGAGGTGTAAAGCATGGATACGAGCCAAAAAGATTTAAGATATTAATTCAAAGTCAAAGTCAAAGATTTGCAGATAAATATGGTTACAAAAGTTCTTACAATGGTAGTATTAGTAGCTTAACATATTCAATCATAACATAATGACATGCAAATTTTTGGTATAGGTAGAATTCGAACATTAATTTAATTTATAATCAAGAAATTCTTTTATATTATAGAAGGGATGCTCAATTAACCACCTGCGTAAAGCCCTTTTGAAGCGGACCATTGGAAGTTCTTTAATTTGGTTAGGAATCTTGTTATAGATCTGAATACACATAGGATAACAACTTCGCCTATATAGTTCCGTTTTTATTCTTGTAGGATTTATTAATCTATTAGGATATCTGGTTTTAAAGTTACATTTATCTCCCAATTTTTCAAACATTTCAGGGTGAGATTTGGTAAATTTACATACTTCCTCAATATAAATACCAGTTAATGTAAGTAGTCTAAGTTTTCTAAACAGCGGTTTACAGGATGTGAGTGGGTCTACATTACAAATCGCACGTATACACCGCTTTTGTGCGATGAAAGCTCTTCCGAGATGCACCGAGTTCCCCCAAACCAGTATACCATAGCGCAGTATTGAACCAACATATGCATGATAAGCCTGCAATGTGGCTTGTCTACTTGTAAGATTAGATAAACGCCATAGAGCATAAGCAAACTTACTGAGCTTTCCACATATCATATCAATATGGTTAATCCAAGAACACCTCTCATCTAGAACTATCCCAAGAAAAGTAATACTATCTGATTGTTGTATTTGTTTACCTTTATAAGTTATGTTTAAATCCATTTTAGTCCAGTTTTTGTTTTGAAATTGTATATATTTGGTTTTATCTATGTTAGGTTTAAGGTTATTCTTTTCCATCCAAGTTATTATTTTGTCTACGGTACTATTTATTTCTTCATTATAGTTTTCTTTAGTTTTAGGGATAATTACGGAGACATCATCTGCAAAGAGTATGCAGGGATGGTCAGTTACTTTTGTCAGGTCATTGATATATAGCAGAAAGAGTGGGGGCCCCAAAATACTGCCTTGTGGAACGCCTGTGCCATTGTAACCTAATTTGGATTTATATTTCTGTTCACCATTTTGATTTGGTTTATCCACAGTAATTTCTACAACTTGCGATCTGTTTGTAAGGTAACTTTTTAACCATGCATTTGCTTTACCGCGTATTCCATATTTATCACATTTTTTTAGGAGTAGCTCGTGCGATACAAAGTCAAAGGCTTTTGACATGTCAAAAAATACAACAGTAGTCGGAATTTTCTGGTCAATATTTTTGGTAACTAGGTTAATTAAGTTAAATGCCGCTGTGGTTGTCGATTTTCTTTTTTGGAATCCATGTTGATCTCGATTCAAAATTTGGAACTTATCGATAAAATTTATTAATCGCGCATGCATGACCTTTTCGTAAATTTTTGCTAAAATAGGCAACAAGGCTATCGGTCTGTAATTATCAACAAGTTTTCTATTTCCTTTTTTGTGTATTGGTTTAATAGCTGTCATTTTTAATTTCTCAGGAAACACTCCCGTGAATAATGATAAGTCTAATAAATGTACTAGTACCGGAGTAATGATAGGGCCTATGTATTTTATAATCCTTGTAGGTATTTGATCATAACCTGTTGAATTTGTATCCCTGAGAGATTTAATTACTTTTTGTATTTCGTCATCATTGGTGGGCATTAAAAACATACTAGAATCAATAGGATCAATGTCATAATTATTAGTATTAATGTCAAAATTGTTGTTCGTCAAATTAATATAATAGTCATTTATATAATTGGCAATGTCCGTGGGGCTTGTTAATGGTCCGGTTTCAGTTTCTATCTCCTTAATGTATGATTCCTGAATTTGATTATTATTATTGGAATTATATTTTATTAAGTCCCATGTTGCCTTGCATTTATTTTTAGCCCTAGATATGTAGTTTGTATTATGAATTTTTTGTGCTTTCTGTATACATTTTTTAAGTAATTTATTATAGTTTAAGTATTTTAATTTATTGCCTTTATCAGATGAGAAATAGTATTTAAAACGCAAGTCCCTTTTAGTTTCAGCTGATTTTTTAATACCTTTGGTAATCCATTTCGTATATTTTTTCACTAGGTTGATTTTGATCTCGATTTTAGGGAAACACAAATCAAAGAACATGACAAGTAAATCGTGAAACAGATTAAACGCATTGTTAGCTTCCTGATTAGAAAATATATCAGTCCATTTCAAATTTGATATGCAGCTAAAGAACTTTTCTTTATTTTCGGCGCTAAAATCACGCTTATAAATTGTACGAAAGCGTAGAGGTGGAACTTTATTGTCTATTGATATGGATATCATCTGAGCCGTTTCGTGATCTGACAGTCCCAGTGGTATAACCTCACATATTGCATCCTTACAGTTACTTATTATTTGGTCTAGACATGAATTTCTTCTTGTTGGTTGTTTTATATGTAATGTTAAACCAAAATTATTTACAATCCTAGTTAATTCGTCTGTGCATTTTTTGTTTCTATCGATTTTTCCCCCCAAAATATCAATGTTAAGATCACCTACTATCACTAATTTTTTTTTTGATTTATTTCGAAGGTTGCATAACATTATTTCTAAATTACGTAGGAAAACGAAGGGGTTTGAGCTTGGCGTACGATATAAGGCTATTATTATAGTGTTATATTGTAAGAGTTCAACTCCACAACACTCAAAATCATTTTCAGATGCATATTTCTTCAATTGCGTCAGTATTTTGTACTCAATGTGATTTATGCAGAATATACAAACACCGCCTCGCTTTTTATTCTTTCTTGAGTACCAGTCTCCTAATTTATAGTCATTTAAGGCAACGCTGCTCTCCTCACCCGCTTTAATAAAAGTCTCCGTCAAGCATACCACATCAATAATCAACCCTTTATTTAGAAACGTATCGATCGCAATTTCTAGTAGTTCTTTTTTACTTCTTAAACCCGCAATATTTTGGTGAAGAATATTTAATGAGCGACAATTATTAATATTAGTTACGTCAATGGAATTTACGTCTTCTACCTTACTTATCTCATTATAATACACTTTTTTTAATGATCGACGTTGATCATAGAGCATTTTAGGTTTAGGTAAAGCATTACTAGTACCTGCGAAAAAAGGTATTGTTCGGGGTGCTTTTACAGTTATACGATCTTGTTGATCGGTAAGTAGGCTTCGTGTCTAGGTTTGTAGTAACATAATATGTGGGCAAATCGGAGCATTTCGACAGAACTGTTGGTTCTTTGCTGAAGTTAAGATATTTGTTTTTATAATCAATTGTGTCAATCAGAACGTTCAGTTTATGACAAGTATTGCTATGAGTACGTAAAAAGTAGCAGTTTTCATTATTTTTACATATCAGTTCCAAATTATTATTCAGTAATTTTACATTTAGATATTTATTTTCCAGCACACTTAACACAATAATTGGGGAACTGTTATATTTTCTTATAAACATATATAATTCATTTATCATTGTAGTAGGGTTGTAGTCATTTTCTCCTACACAAATAATAATTTTATCACAAGGCTTACTTGACAACTCCGTGTTTAACAGCTGTTGAGAGATCGCATAGTATTTTAACATTCCTTCTGCGCAGTACCTTTCGTATGAGCTATTAGATCTCAACTCAAGTAGGCGTGTAGTTAAACCCGTAATTTGCTGGGTTCCTAGGACATGTATTTTCCTCTTCAGATAATAATTATTATTGCTTTTAAGATATGAAGTATTAGTTTTAATAGATTTTTTCCTATTATGCTGTATGGTAGTTTGGGTGCAATCCGCGTTTAACTTCTTCAGTTTTGTTTGTTCTTCCGTATTTTGTGTAGTAGTACCGATGGTTAAGCTGGATTTTCGAGTCTCATTATGTAGTGTGTTTCTAGGTATTTTTCCCATTTCAGGTTCAAGATGCAGTTGGTTACTTAAAATCTTTGATTCGTTTAAGTTTCTTGATTTTCGCTTTGGAGTATTAATTTTTGGTGAAAATATTTTAGTTAAACTATTAATCTTGGTTTCTTGACTTTGTAGTCTTTTATCTAAATCATTTTTTTCCAGTATCAAGTTCTCAATTTCCTTGTGCGCACTCTCTAGCTTTTCCTTTAAATCTCTGACGGTTTCCTGTAGATCAGTAATTTCTTGGCAATTCCATGTAGATAAATCGGGTAAACTTCGTCCAAGAGCATGAGAGTCGGTGGATAAGAACGAATTATCTTCAAAACTTGTTGTAGAGGCATTCAAATTAGTAATTCTTCGTCTAAATGTTATATTATTATTGATGTTTTCCATGATGTCAGTGTATAAAATTATAAAAATAAAAAAAATAAAAACAAAAAGTAACTCTCTTCGTTGGGATCGAACTCGGGATTCAGAGGTGTAAAGCATGGATACGAGCTAAAGAGATTTAAGATTTTAATTCAGAGGTGTAAAGCAAGCACAATTTTTGACCATGATGTCCCGTCTATAGTAAGTATTGAGGGATCCTTCCTTTTCGCATAATGTTCTTTGTCCTTATATACTTCGGCATAACGATTTTGGCACAATTTGTTTTGGCATAATAATACTTCGGTTAAATTTTAGGCATAAATTTGGCTTAGTAGGCGACTCGGACGCTGAGTCTCGTCCGATGCGGTCGAGACAGGAATTTCATTATTATTAATATTTTTGAGTGGTGTTTCGGACGCGTCCTTTTTTAGAGGCAAAGTACCGTCAGACACATAATTAAATAATACATATTTTACTTTGTCGGTATGGATAAATTATTAATTACAAATAAAGTAAACATTAAAACACATTGCACATTTTGCGAAAAAAAGTGGCATCAGTGATACGCAGAGTGAGGGGAAGCAGCAATAGCGTTCTGAAGGTATTTTTAGAAAGATTGGAAGGGTCTACGATGGATAGGTTTATCAAGCAAGCTGCATGTCAGACATGGGTCTCGATGAATCCTTCTCGAGTTGGGAGCTGTTTATTTTGCTGTGTATAATTTGTGTTCTTGTGTGTGTCTAGATGTTACTACTAACATAGTTTTTAAGTTATTTTTGTACTGAATACTAACACGCTATGGGCCGTCGACGCCTGAAAATATTTTTTTTTTTGGTTTTTTATTTTAATGAGTGATGAGATGACAAGTATCCCTACTTGTCAGCTCACTCTTGCTTTGATACGATACCGATACATCGGTATCAGTACCGTATTGTATTTTTATATAAGAGCATCGGCTCTTATAAAAAATATCGGCAATACTGATACCGTAACAAGACAGGTTATTTTTTTAATAATATAAAAATAATAATAACAGGACAAACTAAACAAAATCATTTGAAATTATAGACAAGTGGAGATTAGTTAATAGTTTTAGTAATTAAAATTAACATTGATGAGATTTTTGTATCAAAAACAAAGTAGACGAGACAACACGCGCGTTTATTTTACATTTTCAAATCGCGAAATTTAAAAAGTTTCGTTAAATCGGCCATAAAAATATCGCCGATGCCGATTTAACAGCAAGCTTCGAGTATTGCCGATATATCGGCATCGGTATCGGTATAGGATACATCCCTACGGACAAGTTGGTTATTGAATCATTGTTTTATGACATAATTATGTGAAAATAAATAAATGGTGGTAATGGTGGAATATTGTTAAAATCCAAGACGACATGTACTTAATTTTGACATTGATTTTAAAGTAACGACTACCTAATTAAAATGATTCATATTGGACTTATTGTCAATCATTAAATCATATAATTAATTGTACTTAGCTATATAAGAATGACATTTCAATATGTGTACACCGTATGTTATGGTAGAGTTTTTAGAACTTAAAAAAATATTAATAGCATACTATGTAAAACTACATTCTTAATATAATCAAATAAATTCTAATTCTAAATTCTGATCTCTCACGAGACGGTTAGTTTTTGACTTTTGGCATTTTGCACGCACATTGAGACATAAAAACTTCTAGTTGGTAGACATAGGTACACAAATGACCTTTTATCTCCCCGCGCCGATTCAGACACATGCCATGCCACGATTATGTATTTTAAAATTAACTTTTATACCTTTTTGGAAAGCTTACAGAATAGGCAAGTTGTTTTATTTATTTTTGAAGCGTAAAATGAAAATATTGGTAAGATAATAATATCTCAAAACAAAATAATTAAAATAATGAGCGATATGAGATTATTCTTATTAAGTAGTTTGAAATATGTCCATAGTTTAATTAAAGTGCCAGCTACAACATCATTCTTAATGGTACCCATTCAAATACTTCTTTTTTTTTATTTGGAAAATTTTGGTTAAATATCGAAAACCCCTTAAAATTAAAATATCTCGAAAACTATTGAATTTCGGCCATAAATATGGGGGGTTCAATTTGTTGCATTTTGGCCCCCTTATCAGCCCCTCACGTCTAATTACCAGTAACCCTGTATAAGACTGATTATAGTAATTTACATTTAATATTCTTGTTGTACACGTTCCAAATGATATAAAAGACTGATTATTGTTGATAACATTTATAATTATTATTATTGTACGCTTTTAAATTGATATATAAGACTGATTATTGTGATTTATCATGTTTACTGTTGATTGTTGTAATTGTATATTAAACTTTATCTCTTTCTAACAATTCCCTGACTTTTACTTAAGTAATAAAACTCTACGTAAGGTTTTTCATTCTGACTGTACAAAATTTGCTTAAAAAAAAGTATCGTCCGAAACACCACTCAAAAATATTTATAAAAATAAAATTCCTGTCTCGGCCGGATCGGACGAGACTCAGCGTCCGAGTCGCCTACTAAGCCAAATTTTATGTTGGCATAATCATCTTAAAGACTAATTTGTTTTGGCATAAATTTGATTCGCGTAACGTTAGTAGGTCTATTGCTCTCATAATCAGGACTTTGGGCACCCCGACGGTAGGTTAGTTAGGTTTCTTTAAACCCATAAAACAGAAATAGGGTTCCGTCGACTGCGCTCTTAATAAATTTTGGCTTTAGAATATTATGCTTAATCATTATTATGGTTAGAGAAATCATGCTTAAAAAAGTTATGCGTAAGCTGTTATGCGTTATTATATTATGCGAAAATATAATTATGCAAAACAAAATTATGCTAAGTTATATTAGGTCTTAAAATTTTATGCCAATGGAAGGAACCAAGTATTGAATGTCTTTCATACGAGCCAATGCTATGCTTACCCGGTGATGGTCCCAGTCACCAGGCGCTGACTGACTCTGTCCAGTTGCAGAGAGCGTTTCACAGGACTTAAGAGTAATGTTCTTAAAAATTAAAATTTAGGTCATTCGGTCGTTGCAGATTAGGCATCCGGTCTCGACTAGATCTAAGTAAACAGATAAGAACGGAAGTTAATTCAAATATTATTCTCAGTGCAAACATTTATTGCGCTCAAATATTCATGTGTTTATCGCATTTGGGTATTTGAGTTTTCAGTTTGTTTTGCATCAAACTTTGTTTAAAAGGATGTGTAAGTATGTAGGCACTTTGAAAAAAATTATTATGCTGTGAAAGTTACCATTTTAATGGAAGACAATTTGCAAAGAGATTATTTTTTGTTCTATAATTAAATGACCGTCTATAAGGGCTCCCCCACACATAACTGCGAATTCGCAACGCATCGCAAAGATCTGCGAGGCATACATAGGTAGTCACCTGGACCAACGTTTTACCGAACAAAATCGTATCGCAACAATTCACATCGCGGTTTCGTGTGGGCGCCCTAACTCCACCTACTTACTTCACCTACAGTTACTTAGTACACTACACGCGGTGATTTTAATAGAATCGCGCTGCAGAAAAGTCCGGTTTAGCAATCGACCTACGTTAATTCTAAACATCTAAATTTTTCGCAATAAAAAACTTGAATTTGATTTTGACCAATGAGGTTGGTTAAACAATAACACAACAAAAAAATTAGTCTTAAATTGACGGAGGTATCAGTAAGCATACAAGATGTTTTTTAAATCGTCTGACAAATTTCGCCTATGAATATGAACGACTTTTACTATGAGACCAACTCGGAAAACTGGAAAAAAAAATATCAGCTGTTTTATACATTTTGATATCCGAGGTGTTCCCTTAGTAAAAGTTGTTCATATTCATGGGTAGAATTAATCCTGTGAAAATTTGTCAGACGATTCAAAAATCACCTTTATATAGTCGAATGTTATATATTATAACCTCCGCTTTTGAATAATTCAGTTTAAAGTAGAGTATTGTTGTATTACATAGCTTATGTAAAAGTAAGTAAGCCCCACCACCATTGTCACGTTGCTTCACATGCTGCTGCTGTTATCGAAAGGTACTCCAAAGGTATCATCGTTATCATATTCATAAATCCAATAAACCAATGGGATTTTAAATGCAATGTTGCAAACACAGGACTAACGATATCTGTGTTAATATTGTTAAGTGGCATTCAGTAGTTTCTGCCTACCCTTAATGGGAAAAAGAAAATAACAGTTGACTGTTTACGATATAGTAGTAGACTTCCATGCGGACAGACGAAATGAATATTTAAATGACAAATTTTAAAGTACTATTATATTCAAATTTTGTTGCTTTTGTGTATACCAAATAATTGTAAAATTAAACCCCTCTCTCTCTATCCTACTTTGCTGTGCCCTCACGGGGTCCATATTTATGTACCTAGCTTTAAGCCCTTTGTAACATCTTTTATACAATATGGAATGCAAAATAAATGAATGAATATGAATAGGAAATTGCCACTACTATACCTGGATACTACTACTGGACAGCCCTACTGGATTTGTAGTAGCCCTAGATTTTTAACAAAATTTCCATCTGTTTGCTTCTTATACAATAACAAACCATCAAATCATGTCAACAACGTAGCCGTCAAAATCACAACAACAGTCTAGCAGCGATACCACCAATGATTAATGACAATGAATCTGCAACTATCCGGTTATATCCAGTTTTATCCGCCTGATACCGGCCTAGGGCTGCGCGCTCGAGATAAAACGTAACTCCGAAAATGTTGTATTAAACAGCTCAGCCTTTTGCTGTTATTGTTTCAAATATAAAGGCTGCCCCATTTTTGTATATCAGCATTATAAAATGTTGCTTTGTTTTTTTTTTCAGGATAAGCACTTGAGTGGTTGTGCCGGTAAAATATGATCTTGTGTTAATGTGAGGTAGACCTCGTGAAGAAAAATATTAAAAAGGGGATTGTTACTTATTTCAAAGACGCAACGGTTTTCGGGGGCCATGTTAGTGATCCAGATTTAGTTAGAATCAATCTGCAAAGCCTTGAGCACAGGCGTAGGGTAGCTAGCTTTTCGGTATTCTATAGGATACATTTTGGAGAGTATGCACGGCAATTACATGACTTGACCCGGCGAGTGCCCACCCTTACATCGTTGGCACTTTCATGATTCGGACAAAGCGTTTCGCTTCGTCGTTTATACCGCGTACATCAAAGGACTGGAACAACTTGCCTGCTGCGGTCTTCCCGTCCGATTATACTTTAGGTGTATTCAAGGCTAGAGTGAATAGGCTTTTAATGAACTAGTGCGCATCACCATCACTGATTGCATCACTGCTTACCAGCCGGTGGGAATGCCGTCAAGCACTGCTTTATAATAATATATTTAAAAATAGGGAATGGAGGAATGGAGCTCTCACCTCTTTCTTGCCTTAGTTGGCCGGCTAGAGTGGAGATTCGCAAGAGCAAACGTGCTCGGAGGAAGGAAGCATTCCAGTAAGGTGCTGGTAGGGATCTTGACCGTACTTCCGGGATTGTCCTGATACCCATGGATTTCCGCTCCACTCCCTTAGCACCTCAGGAGATGTTGGTCTCTTGTCGCTGCGTCACTATGTGCTGGCGGCCGTTTTAGAGGGCCCATTATTGAGTGTGCAAGTCACCCCCTGCCATTTAATCCGTGTGTATATATAACATTGGTCAGGCAGGGGCCATAGTACTTCATAGTTCCAGGTATCCAGTCTATCTTAGCCACCCTACCCTATAGTCCAGTACTTTTATTACCATAGTCTGCAATAGTCTTACTCCAGCCAGTAAACTGGTTGCCTGGTTATGGGCTTCTAATCTGTAAGGGCTGTCATAGATCAAATACCTTACCGATCGATTACCTCGATTGAACCTTGTCGCGAGCAGACGTGCTCATGAGCAATATTTAATTGACATACATTAATAATAGTGACCTCGTTTAGTGCATTAGTGTTGTAATGCATCTTTTATTTTGCTAGTAGTTAAGTAATTATAATGGACACAGTGATTTAAGTTAACACATAATGGAAATCAGCCCCTCTAATACAAGAGGAACAGTGCAGTCATCAGCCTCACCGACGAAGAGAACACAAAGCCCAGACGATGACATTGTACCAACACCAGAGATCCAGAAATGGATGTCTGCTATTGACCTACAATTAAATGAAGTTTGCTCTATAGCCGCGGAAGGCAAACTGAACTCTGAGCAGAAACTGAAAATATCGAACTTGTGCCGTAAAATTGGATCCAACACTTCACAAATGGCAGTTGTATACCAGTCCCTAAAGTCGAAGGCTATTCAAGCCTTCAATATGGTTGAAGACCTCCGAGAAAAACGCGACCTAACGGAACACATCTCTGAATTGAAACAAACGATAAAGGACTCTGGTTCGGCGGGAAGCGTTTCTTTTGCTGATATGGTGAAGAAGGGCTCGAATTTTGTTCGTCCTGGCAATTTTAGCTCTTTAGTCATTTATCCTAATGATCAATTGAAAACAAGTGAAGAAACGAAAGACCTTATTCAAAAGATCATACGCCCGGAAGAAATGAAGCTACACGTACGTGGTGTTCGCAAGACCAAAAACGGAGGAGTTATAATCAATACAGAGACCAAACACGATACTGATAAACTTAAACGTGCAGTCCAGCTCTCTACATCTGGTCTCACCGCCGACGAACCCAATAAGCGCAATCCTCGAATTGTTGTTATAGGAGTGCCAAATAATATGAGTGAAAATGAGGTATTCAGGTGCATCTTCGAACAGAATTTAGCCGACAAGTTACCAGCTTCAACCATGGGATCCTTTTTGACCTCCATCAAACTGAGCCACAAATCTGGAAAGAAGGACTCCTCAACCTGCAACTACATAATTGAAGTTCCAGCCCATATACGCAAACCCATCATTTCTCAAGCAAGGCTTTTTATAAATTGGACATCTTGTCCTGTCAGGGACTTTACCTTGGTAACCAGATGTTATAAATGCCAACAATATGGTCATGCAGCTAAAACATGCAGAGAAGTCAATTCAACGTGTGGTCATTGCGGTGAAGCTGGACACTCGCTGTCTGTGTGCGAGAAAAAAGCTGACACACCGAAATGTGCAACTTGCTCACGTTTTAAAAAGCCCAACAATCATAAAACGGGAGACTCTGAGTGCCCTGCTAGGAAAATGGCAGAATATAGATATATAAACTCCATTGACTATGAGGGCGTGTAGGACGTCACGCTCAAGCCCAGACTTCCGTGTTTAACGCCAGTTGCTGACTCAACATGAACATTGCACTTCGCTAGCCTACAAGCCCCGATTTTGTTGATTTCTAAGTATTTAGTCACTAGCTGCAAAAATAACGTTCAATTACTACCTATCTATACCCGTTTATACGACGTTTGACTTTTATTTATTTTTATTTCTGCTGACGCGCGAAAACACAGCTGTCTTAAGTAGAGCAAGGTAAAAATAAACAAACATGTTGCATAAGTTTTTAAAATAGTTTTTAAGTTATGAATAATATCATCTATTGTTATCATCTTTTATTTTAAATATTGTTAATAATTCTTTGTACTACAATTACCAACGTTAATGAGCTCCTGTCGCTTGTGATACAGGTTTATCTAACCTAGTACAGGCATCTAACATTTAAATACCTTTGTTAATTATTTTTAAGACTTTTGTATTTTATTTTACCAATTTTACTTTTGAATAAATATTATTATTATTATTATTAAATGAAAGCCCAGACCAATGGCTTTACGTACTCTCCGAGGCACGGATGACTATTGATATGTACCAAATGGTCACCCATCCATGGACCAACCTCGTTAAGCGAAGCTTAACTTTAGATCGAACCACTTTTACACGTCAATCAACCTAAAAGATTGTCAGTCAGTGTAACAGTATCTGATTACACTCTTTATGTCTATCAACGTCTCCAATAGGTAATTATAATTTCAACAGAATAGAATACGTAATAAATGTGGCGCATAGTATTAATTAACCAACCTTAGTTTGAAGGGTTAACCTTCAAACTAAGGTTGGTTAGTTAATTTTTGGGTCTGGAATTCACATCAATAGCGCAATGGGTGGGGATTTAGCTGAAAATCTCTTTATCAGCTGTCCGATGACTTTGCATGCCGTCTGTCGGGACAGGTCAACTTAAAACTGTATTGATTCTTTCTTCAAAAGGCTTTTCCAGACTTTACCCTGCATCGTGAGACTCGCATAATAAATGAATAAAATATTATGTCTGGACTTTAAAAGAGACCATGACCCCTGAGTTTCTCTCGGCATTTCTCAGGGATCAGTCACTTTGTAAATGCCATTTAGTGCCATTTAGTTTAAAAACAAATGATATATAAAAGTATCTGGGAAGATCTACTTACAGAAATAAATATCATTTCATCATTTCATTTCATTTCATAGGGCTATTAAAAGTCTACTAAGCTTGAAAATGTGGTAACAATCCTTTAGTTTATTACCCACCGTTCTTATCGACCACTGTGGTACAAACTTCATAAAAGATGAGACGACCATTGTTTCGGCAAAGCTATCATAATCTCTCATATTAATAATAATAATAATAATAAATTTAATAATAAATTTATTACGTCCTTTTACAAAGTAAAACATTTACAAACTTATAAATACTTAGTAGAACCAAGTTCTTTAACATATTAGCTTAAATACTTATAAACAAAGTAGTTAAATTTAATTTACACATGTTGTTACCTATGAAAGGTCATTGGTTTGGTACTAACATTATAACTTGTGTGGCGACCTGCCTGAGCTAGGTTAATAAAAACCTGTGTTTCAGGCCATCCCAAGACTAAACGATCAAGCTGATTATTTGTACATAGTTAATTGATTATTGAAATACTACTATCCTACATATATTACTAAATACTAATTAAAAATTACCAATTTAATATCTACCTAATTATTGAAGCACTTCTAGAAGTTTTTCTGTGTCTGTGTAATCAAGCTTACCCAAATATTCGCATATCTTCAGACTAAAATGTTTGCAAGTGGCACTATATATATTAAGTATCCTATTTAACTTATTATATAAATGGGGTCCTAAATAGACATAGAACCGGTTTACAAAAGCATGCCTAGTTTGTGGCTTTATGCAAACCAAATCTTTCCTTCTCTTGTCAGAAGGTTTATAAGCGAGTTCAGCGTGCTGATGTAGCATGATGTGCAGTATAAATAATTGACGTACTGTTTGCACCCCACATGCCATGTACAGCTGGTGTGTAGGAAATCTGAAAGGCCTAAAAGTAAAGTAAGTAATTAATGCATGGAGTTTCAACAGTTATCACCCGCCAAACATTGGTTTGTAAATACCAACATCATAATCCATTGCTGTTTTAATAACAACTATGATTAAGTTTAAACGTACAGAAACAGCAGTAGGTATCGCTTTTAACGTTGGCCAGCTTTGGCCAATATTTGCTGTTGGACGAATATAGTTTAATTTTGAAGCTACTTCGCTGGTTTTAATAAACAAAAGGCCTGACCAGACTACGTCAGACTTGCGAAGTCAAATGTTGGATTTGTGGTTAAATAATTTCCTACCGTATTTATACGACTTTGTACAAATTCTGCACGTACAATAAGACTATACTTATTGTGTATTTTTGGTCTGCAGGAGACTAATACACGGACTAGTTCGTAGACTGAAGATAGTTTAATCTTGTGTGACATACGAGTAGTGTACATTGTATAACTAAATAACTTTTTGATTTTAAATTTAAATATATATTGAGTAAATCTAAAAATACTTCAATTTATAGTTTGTACTACAAAAAGGAAAGTAAAATAATTATAAGGCAACACAAAATTCATCCACATCGCTGTCAACGGGAAACGTGCCCAAAAGACTGGCCGCATTGCCACGTTGAATGGAAATGCTGATTCTCTGACCTAAATAAAGGCCAGCCTTCCGGTATTGAGTTAGATATAAATGATGGTTATCGTATTATAAAATTTTCTTATACTGTTATTTACAGTGATTTAAGGTTAGAAAATAACGGCAACATACAATATCATCTGTAAAAATTTCAACTGCCTATCTATCACGGTTTGTATAGTGGACTCTTAGTAATAGGGGATCCAGTTATTACCCTTTGTGTGCGAAACTCTTAAAATATAATAGTTACAGACGCCAGCACATCAAGTTACCCCATTGTGTCAAATTTTCCCAATTGAATATGAACCTTATACATAAAGTTGAAAAACGATCGAAGAAATTTGACACATTAGGGTAACTTGATGTGCTGGCGTCTGTACATAAGAAAATATATCTATGATTAAAAACATCAAAAGTAGATTTCAGTTGATTAAAAACTTCAATATTATGGGTTCCGGCGTCCGCGTTGTCATTGTCATATTGTCATTTTCATATTGAGTCTCTAATTGAAACGAATGAAAGGTTAATATGTCCTAGTCATCCCACCATCTTAAATAAATAAATAAATATTCCACAACAAGTTTATTTTGACAGCTGCTTTGAAAATACTCGTAGATTATAATAAATCCGGCGTCTATCGTAATTGTAACAACATGCTTAATTGTACTTTCGTTACGAAGTGTGCATTATAAATTTAATAACCTTTTTTAATTTCTGTCTAATGCTATTGTAAATGAAGAGAGCCTTACGTTTTCCCAATAAAGGTGGTAAAAATGATTGAATGACCTCGTGACTTTTAAATCTATAACTGCTGCTAAATAACCCTGGACACTGGTAATGCCTCAGCAAGTACCTACTCTCCATTATCTATTCTAGAACCCCTAGAAATAATAAATGTCTAAAGAACTCACTGGGACGGTGGCATGCCCAACACACGTCAACCGTCCCGTCCTTCATAATATATCTCCGGTAGTTAAGTATTCCGCAAGATTACTACGCCCATAATCGTACAGACAAAACTTTTAGTTTATCATTTTTAAAAACAATTGATTCCCGGATTTCGATTTAGTTATTCTTAACTCTACATTGATAAAAAAACTTAGCAGTAAACTCTTTCCCTTCCATATTAACATCTTTCACACTATGCTCAAAAACAATAACAAAAGAAAACTAAATTAAGTATCATATTCTCTATCAAGCATTTATCAATACTATATCTACCTGTATAAGTATCAATTAAAGCGCTTAGCGACATAATGCAGACTGCTTGGCGCTAAGTAATGAATATTATGTTCTGTAGCTGATAACTATGTACTAAGATTGCTATGTTAGCTCAACGTTCTTAAGAGTTATTATAGTTGTAAGATAAATATATCAGTTAACATAATATCATGCCCTGATTCCACAAAGAATTAGGCAGTACATTTTGCCAGTCATGTTTAACTATGTAACGCAAACCAGGGTCCCAAGTTGCTACTAAGAAATCACGGATGGAAAAACACAATATCAAATTGCTCAAATCGGAAATCAAACCCAAGGCCTCTTGTACACCAACGAGGCAGTCCACTTATTAGTGCACTAGCAGACGTCCCGTTAATGAAAAAAATTGTTTTGGTTTGGAACATGGTCATTGTATCTTATGGAAAATTGGTGTACACCTAAGAAAATTATTTTAAACTAGCTCTTTGCTTGCGCTTTTGTCAGCGTGAATTTCTTAATTTTCCTAGATTTGAATATAAAAGATAGCCTTTGTAACTCAACAAGAATTTTTATAATCTAATGTAGCTTTTGAGTTAAATCTCTACAAACAAACAAACAAATCTGTCCACTATAAAATATTCGTTTAAAATATTTCTAAAATCGACACGCAATATTTTTATGATTTAGTCATCATCAATGGTATTCTGTAAAAATCACCCCCTGGAAAGGTGAAGTGAAGGCGAATTGAGCTGTCATTTCATAATAAAGCTACGCATTGACAATTGACTTCACTTAAGTTTTAACGGGGTGGCTTTTACCGAATGGACTGGCTGTACATTTATTGAAACTGATTATATCTATTATTGTGCATGTGCCTATTAATATTGACTTATGAAATTTTACTGTATAATCCTAGAACTTAAATGTGAATTATAAATATTTGTACGCCTTTGGCCACAATATAGAGGATCTCCCTAACTTTAACACTTGACAATCAGTTGTAATCAGAACTACGTTTACAAATAAAATATTATGATTCTGATTCTGAAAAATGCAGAAAGAAAATATTAAGGCTGTTCGATGACATTGGAAATATTTATAATTTTCGTTGTTTGTTTATATAAGTTTAAATGCACAACAAACGCACCTATAGTACAGAAGAAATCCCAAGTTAGAGGCAACTGTTTTTCATTTAAATAAATGAATGTAACAAACATTCATTTATTTCTCTCAGACACCATCTGCATGATCGTCACATGATCTGCGCAAGATAATGTATTGACTCTAAAATGTTTTGGCAATTTATAACCCACTTTCGCATATCTTATTGATGTTATCCAAAAGACTGACGTAAATATTGTGCGTCACAAATGACGTATTTGTTGACTTTATATTTGGAGACGTTGATTGAGGTCTGAATATGTCGAGGACAAACAATTACTGAAATTAACTAGATTTTTTTATGTGACCACCGATAAGTTGGTAGTAGGTACTTGTGTATTTTTGTTTGTAGGTAGAGCAAGTAATCAAAAATGGCAACGAGTAGTCTAAACCTGGGATAGCTGACAAAGGTCAAACGGCATCACAACTTAAATGAGACTGGACAGGACATGACTGCCACATGCCGGACAAACTGTAGGCTTAAATAGCACACAGCTGGAGTCCTGAGACAGGGAATCGGGGTCACAGCGGCCACGAAGAAGATAGTGGGACAAACTAAACGGATTTCTGCAGACCTGACAAGACTAAGAAAGGACTTCGTCCAGGACGCTTTGTGGGACAGAACAGACTAACAAATAAAAACATTAAGGCTGGGCTGGGAGAAAAGAACATCTCCTCACATAATGGGCTATTTGGAAAAAAACAAAATTTAGTCCCTCATCTACATTACAAGAAAATATTCGACACCTATTTTTTTTCCTTTTCAAATGCCCCTTCTCCTCAACTGAAGAGAACAAGGGGGCTTGTAACGTAATTATCTAGTACTAAACTGTACTGGCTAGCGACGTCATGCAACATTTTGATTCGATGTATCTCTGTTATTTTTTGACTACGTGAAAAATGAAAAAATATCTGTCGAATATTTTCTTATAATCTAGATGACGGACTAAAAACGATTTTTTTTTCAAATAGCCCATTAGAAGAGTTTGAAATAGTCAAATCAAAATAATATATAAAAAAAACAGCAAAACGTATGTGTAGGAACTATGCGTTGCCTTTTGCCTAACTAAATAAAGGAAAATATGAGAGTATTGCTTCAAGTTAAAAATGTATACGTAAGCGAAATGGTTCACTTATTTTTGTTTTAAACCGATTAATGAAACCAATTTGTGTAAAAGTACTACCCTTCCTGGGCAAATGTTAAAAATGGGCTTATTAAAACCTACGAGTATTTACAGATATATATCATTTAACTTATTGTACAAGCGTTCTGGGGCTCGAGTCTGCTATTGCAATCGTGTCTCAATGACCAGTCATTGATCGAATATTAGACAATTTTGACAGTTTTTGTATGGGAAATGTGTCATAAGTTTGACGTTATACGTCAAAAATCAATCATTGACCGGTCATTGAGACACGATTGCAATAGCAGACTCGACCCCCCGTTTTATTCCATTGGGTGAGTACTATAGTCAGGATAGCAATAGCATACACCCCACGCGATGCACTCGTGCACCTATCTACGTGTGTGTGGTTCACGCTGTGCAATTGTGCATGTGTGTGTGTGTGCACACTCACGTTTGTCATACACGTTAGTAAGCACGTGTTTTAATAATAATTATTACGAACCGTTGAGTGTCGGTACTCGTGTGTGTGGAATATTACTATTTTTAGATTAGGTGTGCATACGTGTTTTGTTTCTGAGAGTTAGGTAAGCATTTGATCAAAGTCAAAGTCAAGTCAAATCATTTATTTAAGTTAGACCATTAATATATAGAGAGCAGCGGTGGCCCAGTGGTGACGGCCCCGACTTACGAACAGTAAGTCGTGGGTTCGAACCCAGGCAGGCGCATTACTTTGTGTAATTTATTTCATCACCACTGCTCTCAAAAACGGTGAAGGAAAACATCGTGAGGAAACCGGCATGTCTTAGAACCAAAAATTCGAAGACATGTGACATCTACCAATTCGCACTGGGACCGCGTGGTAGATTATAGCCCATACGCAAAATACGCGCTTTGACGTGGAGTTGCGGATCCAGCCCGGTATCTTATATCTTAATCTTTAGACCATTAATAAGCAATAAGTATGAAAAAGGGTGGGCAAGGAACTCCATAGTCAATCTTGTAATGGAGTTGACAGGAATTATTACATTTGTATTTTTTATTATTATTTTAACAGTAATTATGTATATAATGTAATATATTGTATGTAATTATGTAATATATTATAATAATTTATGTATCTAAATGTATTATTAGTATAGATATAAGCGATTTGGTTTAAACTATAAGCTTATATTTTAATGAATAAATGATTATAACTATTATTATTTAAGACATACCTACATAACTTTAATGGAAATCTGAATGTTTTTCAAACTACCCACTGGGGTTTTTTCTCTCTCTCTTACTTCCAAATAATGAGAGCCTCTAGTCATATAGAGAAGATACGAATATTAATCCACACGTTCGATCAAAACAAGTTGGCAATTTCAGACTTGTCAACAATCAATATTGTTTTCGCATACATGTCCTTCCGAAGGTAAAACTTTCGTCACATTGGTACAGACGCCTGCACATCAAGTTAACCCAATGTGTCAAATTTCCCCAATTGAATATGAACCTTATTCTGTTTAACATAAAGTTGAAAAACGATCAGAGAAATTTGACACCTTGGGGTAACTTGACGTGCTGGCGTCTGTACATAGATTAAAACCCAGAACTTTGTGTATAACAGTAGGTCCCATAACCATTAAGATTTTTACGAGAACATAAATAGATTCACTTAAAAATACATTAATGGTACAAATTAGTATGCCAAATATTTATGCCCATCTAAAAAGAGGGTAAAATAAAAATAACTCAATTTACTTTTAAGGCACTCAAATATTTATTCAAAAGGCACAAAATATACGTTTGACGTCTCGTTAGTAAAATAAACAATATTCGTGAAACTCGTGAAAGATATATATCAATTTGTTCAGACATATTTATTTCATTCGTTATGAAGCATCTAGAATTTCTTTAGGGATGCCTTTTACGTTTGCTAATAATATACTCCAATTCTGTTTGTGAAAATTTTCTTTTAACTCGTATAAGTAACTAGTGAAGGGCCATAATATCACGCCTTAGTCCCAAATGGGTTAAGCAGAGGTACACGTGTAACATTACTTCTTAGGATTACGTATGTAATCCTTAATGGTAGGTTCACACGCGCGCGTTCAACTCTACATTCAACGTGCACATTCACATTCACGAGCGTGTAAACGGTACGCCCGAGCCCGTGAACGCGCCTGTGAACGTGAATGCCGCGAATCGGGCAAGTGTCGGTTTTTTGGCAAAGTTCAAAGGATGAATGTGCGGGCGCCCGGTGACTGTTCAAGCGCGCGCGGGCAGTCAGTCTCTCCCTCGTCGTTCATAATTTTGTTTCTTTTGCCAATAAAAATAAGTTAAGCCAAAGGATATGGCAGCAACAACACCGAGATCCTCGCTGCTCGCCATTCTGGCACTGACTGACACGACGGCGTGCGTGTGAACAGCTTGAATGTCGGCCGGCCCGGGACGGGCTGCATGCCGCGCAGCCCGCCAGGCAGCCCGCCGGGCAGCACGGCGCGCGTGTGACCGTAGCATGAAAGGTTAGGCAGAAAGAAAGAAAATAAAGAAAGAAAATATTTTATTGGACGCACAGGACATAAAACAAAAGAACAGCAATACAGATAAAAAAAGGAAAGATTAAAAAACTAAAGACAAAAATAAAAATAATAATAATAAAAAGACCTGTGCGAGACCTAAAAGGCAACTATCTCAGCATTAGCTGCATTTGACAGAGGCAGAGGTGAAACTGTAGTCCATCCATAATTCGCCAGTTATGTATAAGCCTCAAGTCATTGAGCCGATTTTTGGCCAGTTATGTTTAAGTCCTATGTATATGATATTTTTTTTTTGTTTTTTGTAAATAAGATTTTGAAAATCTGCGTTAAGTTGCTGCGTGTCGTCAGATTGTTTCCCACAACGAAACAAATGTTCGCATGACCTACAAATGTACTAATTCTTTTTTCTTTATTAAAGATAACGTTACACTTTACTAGAAATTTCTTCTGAAGGTATTGTGATTACATTCACTTATCTACGCAAATAGTCAGTCCCGGAACAAATAATCCAATCAAACCCACGACCTCCGGCATAGCAGTCAGGACCACTAACCTCTAGACCAGCAGGCCAGTCAACAAAGTAAACAAAGCAAAAGAAGTAAGTCTTAAGTTTGTGTATGATAAAATTCTAAATTAGGTACCTAAAAATATACACTACCTATGCTTCGAGATTGTATTTTATTTTCCTAGTTCGAGATAACCAATGAGCGTCCCGTTAGATTACAATGATAGCGAATTAGGTTGAGCGTCATAATGAGTAAAACGCATGGAATAAAACACAGACCGCAGTGTTATGTAATTACACATTTGAATTACCTACCAATTAAAATTAATTGGAATTTATAAACTTTTGAAGATAAATATTGCTAGGTGCTTATATTGTTGTTATTATTACAAACAGAATGTATAAATCACATGTAGAGCTGTTTTTTTTTTTTAAAGTTATTATATTTCTATATTTTAATTATTGTGTCCCTCTTAGTATTATACATAGATCTGCTAATAGTGGCCCATTTGTAATTGCTTAGCTCCTTTCAAAATTTTAAGAGCTCAACGACACGATGACTTGTTTGTAGAAAAGTCTAACAATGACACCAATGTATTATTAAAAAAAAAACGCTGTATTCCTAAATGAGTCAAGAAACACTTTGTTGACGAGTTCAATACCATCGTAGTTAATGTTGGAACTTTATCAGTAATCGTGTAGCGACAGTAATTGTGTAGTTCAACACAGAATTCGGGATACTCAACAACTAGATTGTAGAAAAACTAAAGTTCAGGTCGTTGTTATAGTATCTACATAGTGTACCTAACTGCAAGACAATTTCTGCAGTATACCAAAACCCTTTGTGGTTGGGCTCAAAGAACGTACATCGTTGTTCATGTTACGTAGAGCACTTGACCTAGAAATCCTCAATGCTGTGACGCCGACCGCTCTTGACATTGTCGAGATTAAATGGCTAGCGGGAGGCAATAAATTATTATTACCTATATTATTTTTCCGCAATTTTATGTCCGTTTTTTTCATGAGAATACAAATATGTATTCAAACAAGGTGCTAACACAAACTTGATAAACAAACAAACTGGCGTTTGAAAGAAAAAACAAGAAAAAAACACTAACAGGTAAAAATTACTGCTGTTTCGGAAGTAAAAGGTCCACAACCGAATTGAGAACCTCAACCTTAAAAAAAAGTCCTCTTTCTCTCTTTAAGAAATAAATTCTCTTTAGGCCTCTATTTCAGTGTAAGTATTTTTTTAATTAACTATTTAGAGTACAAAGTCTGTAGCAGAGATGTGACCGTAAAAATAATTAATTTTCTATTAATTTCCTGAACATATTTTTTTTAAGTCATACGATGCGCTCGTGATTTCTATGAACTGTACTCGAATTTGGGTCTGTGTACTTAGCACATCGTGCCACTGACCTCTATCACCATTATGACGAGTGGAAAAGTAAAGACAAATGCAATAAAGATAGAATTTAGTTTATATCTTATCGTTTTTTATTTATAGCTTAATATCCTAATCCTATTAGGTATCAGTTACAATCAATTGTTTCGGATTTTTAGTGTACAAACGCCAGCATTTCAATTTATTTCACAAATATCAAACTGCTAGAACAAGTAATAATAAGTAGGCTTAGTAGTATCTACAAGGAAAAGGTTGTGACTACCTTCTGCAGTAAAACTTTGTTTCGGATCAATTGATGTTTTATTTACCATATTACAAAAGAATCTTATAATCTATCTTAGTTTAAATAGCAACCAAATACCACTAAAGTTTAAACTAGTGCTATCACAAATCTATCTCAATATCGCAACAAATTATTGAGGTTTTATTTTATATGCGTATGTTACTGTCGATCAACAATTCATAACAGTAAAAACTTTAGGTATTGAATAAGTAACAAACATTCTTAAATAATGCTTAAGTAATATTGCTTAAGTTTACATTTGATATTTTTAGGTGTAATTTTTTGTTTTATTTCTGTGGGTAGACTATTAATAAGTCTCGGTATAATATACCCGGTAGTTCGCTCGCCATATGTATTGTTGGCGGGCTATGTACGAAGCCTATTCTCGGAAACTGCCCGAGTGCATACAGGATGTTCGATTTTGCTCCAATCCGATGTTGCTGCTTTTTTGATCTGCTGCTAACAAACCCTAAAGAAAAAAAAAACATACAACCGAATTGAGAACCTCCTCCTATTTTGAAGTCGGTTAAAAACTACAAATAAGAATATTGACACGATAAACTAGGTAACGGAAAATACTAAGCAAACATTGAAAAGGTTTACCTACAACTCGACTCCTCTAATCTCCTTCATCAAAGTATTTACATGGGACGGATGTTCCTATCAGGCTCTTGAATATTGGACTATTGGACCATTAATGCCTGCCATATCTACACGCACTATCTGGATAACGCGTAAACGTAAGCATTGTTTTGTTTCACGTTTGAGCCCGGTACAAACCGATATAATCGGCTTACAACTGTACCAAAAGATAAACAGAGCCGTAATGTTTTGGTTAGAAACATATTCTGAAGTAATATCATAACAATGACATAACAAACTGTGTGGGTGGAATTTCCCGTATACAATTTCTTAGGAATTGATAGCGTTTTATTAAAAGTGTTTTATAGACTTAGTATGACATGTATAAGTCTTTGTATTGAGTATTGTTAAGCAGTATGGATGAGAGTATGTATGTATGAACTCACCTGTTCCACCCAAAGATTGGTAGGCATGACCTGATTCTGACTTCCATGAGCGGTGATAGTTTCAATCCAAGCCTATATCAGCCGGTTGTAGTTACTTAGCAGGTTGTCATATAATAATAATAAGTAATAAGTTTATTAAGAACTCAAATTACAATTTACAAAAATAACAGTGAAACCACACTAGGCAAAGCCTGAATCGTGGCTATCAAACAAAAACGATTACTCTAATAATATTAATTTGAATTAAATCTGCATATCATTCTCATGAAGTTGTAGTGCGAGTGTGTTAGTATGTATATGAGTGTGAAACGTGTAAATAAGTGTTTGAGAGAGTATTATGTGTGATGTGTGTTATGTGTGTTGTGTGTGATAAAATTTAAAGAGAGAGTTTAGCGTAGTCTTTAGACAACTGTGCGCAGCAATTGTTCCAACTGATAGTAGTTCATGCCGGTGATTAATTTCCTAACTTTAACTTTGGCTTCACGAGTCGTATTATGCTGGAGCTGATATTTATTTGCAATTTTATTGTACAAGTATGGAAACATAAACTTCTGAGACCTTCTAGCAAATGAAGTTTTACATTTAGTACAAGTGATTTTAAAGACTCTATGCTTCAGCATGTCATTGTAACTTGGCGAATTTATGACTAGCTTATGAGTGGAGAAAATTACATGCATTGCATAAAGCCCTCGTATGTTAAGTAGATCAGCCTCTACTTAACATACGAGGGCTATAGTCGCTTCACATCTGGATTTGCACACATTACAGAGGCCAGCACAGCAGTTTTTAACTTTATCGCAAATAGAATAAGGTTCATTTTCAATTTGGATTTACTGCCTCGTTGGTGTAGCGGTTGCAAGCGCTATACTGCTGAGCCTCAGGCCCGGGTTCGATCCCCGGGTCGGGAAAAGTGTTATTGAGTTTTTTCATCTGAAATTTCTCGGTAGCAGTCCGGAGGCTGGATTTGTGTCCGATTGATGGCAATAGGCTGTCCCCCTATTACATGGGACTTTATCATAACTGGCGAAATGTGGGTGTACTACAGGTGACTTCTGCTTAACCCTTCGGGGATTACAGGCGTGATGTTATGTTCAATTTGGAAAATTTGTTACTTTGTGGTAGCTTTATGTGCTGGCCTCTGTACCCACCCCCTGAAGGGTGAAGCACACTAGTATCTACTTGCCTTGCTTTACTTGCTTGTTGAACTTGCCTACATTCTTATTTTATCAATAGCAGTATGAGGCAGACACACAATACTTACATTATAATCATTAATTATTTTTTAATTTTAATTACACAGGATGGAAGGTACATCAACGTACACAAAAACATAATGTCAAGCCATTTATATCAAGAATAAGCTGCCGGTCGATTCAGTAAAAGTCACGCCGTGAAAACTTGAGTGAAGTGAGCTGTCAATTCCTAGCATTAGTATGGAATGACAGCTCAATTCGCCCTCACTACGCCTACATTTTCACGCGGTGATTTGACAGGAATCGCACTGCAGATCTCGCATTTAAAGTGATTTCTGTATAATGAGGTCAGCTTGATAGGTAGCTGTGTGTACAACCTGAAATCATGAGATCAGAGCAAGATGTTAAACCCCGGTTGAATTTGTTATCGACTTTTTTTTCCAAAATGAAATGTTTTCTGATGTTATTTTCACTTGAAACTAAAACAAATACCCACTAAATGGTATTTTTATTTCTGTTAACAGATTGAGATAGATTCGTAGAAACACTGTTACATGTATTTTTTTAGCTAGAAGGAGAGGTAGGTGTTTCATTATCTGACTAGTCTGAGAAGAATCACCGAAAGAAACTTAGAAGTCATAGTCTCTTTTACACGGCACCGGCACAGCTCCAAACCAGCAATTCACTTGTCATTCAATTTAGAGCCTTAAATGTGGGTAGTATAATATATTTCACAATGTCAAAGTGAAAATGCCAACGGCGAGCAGTCAGCGCGCTTGCCACTACCATACATCTCGACTTGCAGCCCGCATGCCGATAGCGAGCAGACCATGTGCTAACTGCGCGTCGACCGCACGCTTACAGCACGCCGACTCCGAGTCGCCAGCAAAACGTCATTGCGCCGTCGTAAACCGAGACATTATGAAAACGTGCAAGTCATAGGCGTGTTCAATTATAAAATGCCATAATAACAGTTGTTTTCGCGGTGACAGCTACTTGCTCCCCACCTCGCGGCCAGCGCGCGGGCAGCGAGCGTGCGCCCCGCAGGCGGCGAGCTTGCACCTCGCGGGCGGCGTGCAGACTGCAAGCTGGCACCTTACCGACGATGCGTAGTTAGCGCACCGGCAGCTAGCCGTAGCCTAAATTCGAGGCGACGCCGTGCGGCTGCTGTGCAGTTGCGGTGCCGTTATAATGTGCCATGACCTTTAGTCGAGACATTATCTTAGTCAGATCATGTAAGAATCATGCAGAATAGTGTCTGAAATATAGGTAGTCTTTTGAGTAAAGAACCACTCAGATAATAATATGTATAGGTACTACTACGGTTACTTTTCTTACGAAACGCATCTTTCTTTTACAATTATCAAACTGTTAGAACAAGTATTAATAAGTAGGCTTAAGTAGTATCTACAAGGAAAAAAGCTTCCAGTCGAAACACTCAATGTATCTTTAAACATTTATAATCAAAACGACCTTTGGACCTTAGGTACTAGAGACCGATGATTGTATGTATGATTGGCAAGTTCGATAAACTCCTGACTTTTGGCGGTGAACTATCAAATCATGAGTGTCAGCTAAAATACAAACATAAAATTATAACGATAGGTAGCGAAAATGTATAATTAATTAATTAAAAAAACAACTTCTGAAAAGTCACGCTCAAAAAAGTATAAAACAAGAAAATATTCTCATTATATAAGGATAGCCGCAATCGTATGACACTTTGCCCAGCTTATAATCCTACTAATATTATAAACGCGAAAATTTGTGAGTATGGATAGAAGGATGGATGGATGTTTGTTACTCTTTCACGTAAAAACTACGGAATTGATTTTAATAAATTTGTTTGCACTGATCTTGTGAACAGTTTGTGCTTCCTGATCCCTCGTACTGTTATCGGTCAATAGATTAGTTCGAGGAGTCTATTTGCTACTCCATTTTGTCGAACTAACTCAGGCGCTCGCTCGCCGTTACATAGATTGGTTGACACCTATAATAAACAGTCTGGCTCCACTGATATTATGTTTCTTAGCAAAGCTATATTTAAGAGTGAAATTACGACTATTTTAAGAGATCATAGCCCTAGTAATTAGTTAATAAGTGATTTTTTTATTTGTTCTGCTAGCAGCTAGATATTCTGTATTGTTATCTGTGGATAACGTCTTGAGTAGTGTATTTGTTACTTTTATTGTAAGCTTTCCATTGTATGCCTACGGTGTTATATACTGCTGTTTGTTATTCCTATCAAATAAAATAAAATATAATAATAAAATTTGGTTTGGAGTAAGCTGACACCCTGGATTAACACATAGGCTACTTTAATGACGTACCTTTAGATTTGCTAAGTAGCTGTACCACTAAAGTATCTTTCAAAAATAAAATGGAGAAGTTTCTCTTTAACTCTTTTTGTCAAAACCTCATAAGTGATAATTAATAAGTATATTATAGATCAAATAAGATAGTGCTATTGTAAAACTTTAATGCATACAATTCCTGTGTCTAAATTGGTAACTTTTTATTTTTTTATTATTTTTTATGTTTTTGATGGAAAAGTACCCACACTTATGTTATTTATAAATGTAATACGGGAGCTGCATCTGCCAACAAACTGCTTTACAGTTTGGCAGAGGTAATTTTTTATTGTAACAGTTATAAAAACAAAAATAAACGCTTTTTTTTTTTATATCTGTGTAATCCCACGGAAACGGTACCTACGCGGGTGAAACCGCGGGACGTCTGCTAGTAATATAATAATATTCTAAAACTTTCACACAACGTCATCTAGTCCCAAACTAACAATGCTTAACACAAGGCAAGGTATAACACAAGCATTGCTTACTAGACAACTGATAAAAATACTTACATATTTTTTAAAACGTACATAATTATAAAAAAATTACACCATTGAATGACAAGACACAAGACATTGAATATTTGAAATGTGGTAATCGAAACCCTTTTATATACTCAATATTTATTGCGTTCCACAATGTACATAAATGGTCTTAAGAATATAAAGGTACAGAATCATTATAGACCCACCCTGTCGGGCACAGCACGAACTTAGAAGTGAACTTTATTTGATACTAGTTGACGTACCGCGGTTTCACCCGCGTAGGTCCCGTCCCGTGGGGATACAGTGATCAAAAGTCGACTATGTGTTAATCCAGGGTGTCTGCTAACTCCATGCCTAATTTGAATAAAATCCATTCAGTAGTTTTTACGTGAAAGAGTAACAAACATCCATTCATCCATATATCCATCTCACAAACTTTCGTGTTTATAATACCTATTAGTAGGATCTAACATGGATTCTTTATTTTTTTTTAGTTCTTAACTTTATGTCCTCTTAAGGGTCATATTCAATTGACTGCGACGTCTCAGCAGTTTAGAACATTATAATATCCTGGTCGAAATTATGACCCTCCTTTCAGCTTCGCCGTATTCGGGTAAAAATGTGCCTGTTAATATTTCTGTGGTACTCACCTCCTTACAAGCCGCTCATGTTGAACATAATCCCATCAACACCACCACAAAGATATCTTTTTTCTTACAAATAGATAAACATATAATACCACGAAAGCTGCAATACTTTCGGATCCCTTAAATATGTGCTCAAAAGAAATAATTACAGTTCTTTGGCGTCACATCAAAGCACACGAAATATTTACCACAACTAATTAGCCGGCAGAGGGCGCCACGTAATCGTTTTACTTCGCCGGTTCGTTTCAACGCTCCAGTTTTCAGTTCATACAGACAAAGCTGGATTTGAGACCTAATAAGTAAAGGATGTGGCTTTAACTTAAGTCAAAATAAAGTTTTAAAGACTTTTAAGGCCATGTAGAACAGACCAGGGCATAAAGAACGGGGAATGGGGAATGGGGTATGAGGAATTCCTCATCCCCCATTGAAAGGAGAAGTTCCTCATTCTCCACCAAAAAGCAAATTCCTCATTCGTTTATGAAAGGCTATCCTACTTTTTCAATGGGGGATGAGGAATATAGTACCCTATAAAATGTACAGACGCCAGCAGATCAAGTTACCCTAATGTGTCAAATTTCTTTGATCATTTTTCAACTTTATGGCAGACAGAAAAAGGTTCAAGTTACCCCGATGTGTCAAATTTTCCCATTTGAATGGGAAAATTTGACACATTGGGGTAACTTGATGTGCTGGCGTCTGTACCTATACCCACCAACCAGACGGATTTTGTATCTAGTAGGCTACTACTGCACGACGGTTATCAGGATGTTATAATAATGTTCAATAACGCGAAAAACTTTATTATCGCGATGTGAAATGCGTCAGTTTCAGTTCGTATGGGGCTAGATAGATGTCACTAAAACCTACTTACCAACAAGGAATTGGTTGTTTTTGCCTACTTTTTGATAGTATTATTATTATTATATATTATTATTATTACACATCTCCCACTTTAATTTAGATTTCAACTCATGAATTTCTTTGTTAGAAAATGGCAACATTATAAAATTAGCCAAGTGCTAGTCGGCCATGTTCACAAATGGTTCTGTACTAACTAATACGAGCGAAATACACCGAAGTTTTATTAAATAAATTTGAAAATGGCATTCATTCATTTTATTTTATTTGTTTATTTGTGAAGAACTAATAATATTTGTTTTAATTTCAAGTATCTTCGTATTGCATTAAACGATTTCATTGAACACACACTCGTCACTAGAATTTCCAGGACAGGACACGTGTAGCTAATATCTATTAAAACACGTTGTAAAATAATGTAAGTACTGCATTGTTATGATAGCATTATATTATGAGTAGTACTGGGAAAGTTTAATAAGACAAACAAATGATAATCTCACTACTTCATAATATATCGAGCCCACTTGTCTGTTTTGTTTGATGAATGAGTCTATGCTACCTCTTTCATGAGATCATTTATTTATATATACTTTATTGTACACCACAAAAATACATAACAAAAGAAAACATATACACTACAAAACATACAATGGGCGGACTTATCGCTTTCCGCGATCTCTTCCAGGCAACCTTAGGATGGACAGTGATCATCATACTTTACAAGTATTATGTTGCTAACTAAGATAGCTAGCTTATGGGTAGTGAGATAAACTCTAATATCATCATCTATAAGAGATTATACAGCTGCGGGCAAGCACGCTTTTGACTGGTATTACATGTATAAAAGTAGTTAAATAATAATATAAGCATCAATTAATTGTAAAAATACAGGTACTAAAACAAATTTTTTCTCGTTTCTTTCTATCTAATTAACTCAATCTACATTAAACTCTCGGCATTTGGTTCTCCTCTCTTAGTCACTAAAAAAAGCAACACCTAAAAGAAATTTAAAGGAATAAATCCTATTGAAATTTATTTATAATTTAAAGGTCAAGCTAAAAGACTAGAGTATGTGTATTTTAATTTGGCAATTAAAATATCATTGATCAAATCGTGGGCTTGCTTTGGGTAAGGAACCCTGAGAAAAGAGGTCACTTATCCACAACGCTTGTTATTTATATTTCAAATAATTGTAATATTCTATATACAGTTATTAATTAAAAATTTGTTTGGGTATTACGAGTATTTGGGTAACCGTTCAAATAGTAAAGGGGCCCATAGACCGCAATTCATGCAAATTGATCGTATGACTTTCAAAAGACATTTATTTATTATTATTATTATTATTATTATTATTTATCTTTATTACAAGTAACATTGACTCATTGTGTTAGTAACAATTTTTCTTAATCCTATGTTAGTATACCTATTCTGATTACTTAACCTAAAACCATGAATACATATGAGTCACTGCCACACGCTTATCACAGATGTGGACAGCTTGCAGCAGCGACTCACATACAGACAATCGAGTCTGCTCGCAATACAGCGCAGGATGATGTTGGGGGTTATTACTTTTAATCCACGTATTATCCATCCAAAAGAAGCATGCTTGTCGCAGTCTAGACGCAATCCCACGAGATAGCATTGAGATTGACAAATACAAATCAAAACACGTGGAAACCTAAAGACTGTTTTAACAAATCAAATAGAGTACGATGAATGGAATGTATCTCTTTACTCACAGCACACAGCGCTGCGATATTTATTAACCGACTACAAAAAAAGGAGGAGGTTCTCAAATATTCAAAATTCTTTTTTTGTTTGATAGGGTATATATACTAACAGATTGGTCCCATTTGTATCAAAACTCATATCTGATGAGGGATCTTTGGGGAATTGAGGGAACTCCTCAAAAAATATAGGCACACATGTACCGATTTCAACAGTTTTAGTAACAAATCAAGCATTTTCATTTAGAAAGTATCATTTGGTGAAGAAAAACTGATGAAGAAGACAGGGAACGGAACTCTTCAACGCATAACAGCAAATTATTCGCGATGCTATAGTCAGATGTCTATGCTGAGCTTTTGTATTTCCACAACATAACATTACGCCATTCTATTTTAAAAGGGGCCGGCATAGATGTACAGATTAATGTTTAGAGATAGAACTGCTTTAGCAATTGTTATCCAATTTCAATGATTCTTTCAAGTTTTGAAAGACTTTCTTTACATACAAAGAAACTAAAAATTACAAAATAAAAACTTTTTTACAAAAAAAACAACCGACTTCTTAAAAAAAAACTAACAGGTGAAAAATAACTCCAGTTTCGGAAGTCGGTGGCCAATAATGAACAAAACAAAACCACCAAAGCCACAGACTTCCGAAACTGGAGTTATTTGTCACCTGTTAGTTTTTATTTTTAAATGTCGCAGCTAATGCTGAGATAGGCGCCTTTTTGGTCTCGCACAGGTCTTTTTATTATTATTTTATTCTTTTTGTCTTTAGTTTTTTAATCTTTTATTTTTTTTTATCTGTATTGCTGTTCGTTTGTTTTATGTTCTGTGCGTCCAAATAAAATATTTTCTTTCTTTACTCAACTAACACATTCATGAGTAATGATCACGGCGCTTTCATCAAATGAGTGGGTGATGACGTGAAAATCATTCTATTTACGCATGAAACGCAACAGTCATAGAAATGTTCGCGTTTTAGGTTTTTTCGGTGGTCAGTGAACATAATAAGGATAAAGAGATGAGCTTACCTTATATAAAATAGGCAGAACATGAATCATTGGGAAGCCATCTGTCAATAAATTCAGCATTATTTTAGTTACTATTTGTGGTTTTAATCTGCGGTGTACATACGTAACTGAACAGGTAAATGGTATTTAATTGGCACAATGAAATTGCGGGTAAAATTTGACACACGTCACGGGTGTTATGCAAATACAAAAGAAGATTTTCTTTTGTATTACCTACTTTGGTCATCAATAAAATGAAAGATTTACCAGATGTGCAGACTTCATAGGGAAGTAGTGTGTATTTTATTTTTGTACCACAAACAAACATACTTAAATTAAAAAACACATGTAAACGCCACGCTGAGGTGAAGTGTGGCTAGTTAGCCACATTTTAAAGTGTCACTTGCTGAGCGCGTATAACCAATCTACACCTTTTATAATCACTATTGGGATGCCATGTTTAAGTTCATGTTCATACATCAAAAGGCCAATTTTATTTTCGTAACTAAAAAGGTTCAGAATCTAATAACAATCTCATCTCTGCGACAATCACTACAAAAAATTAGGGAAATTAAATGTATTTTTGCCAGATCAAGACTGAGATAAAAATACGAAAAATACGGAAATTGCCCTTCTCGTCGTACGCCGGTTGCAGGTAGGTACTACGTACCTGACTATTTTTATACCATATCCAAATATTAGTTGATCGCGGGCCGAGCAAGCTAAGGAAACCCGAAAATTCGTACCACATTTAGTATGAGAGGCTAATTACGTAGTTAACAAGAACAGTTGGTGAACCAGATGACTCTGCTCAAATTAGTTGTTGCGTCAACTTTGTAATGATACGATTTAGTATCTACGATGCAAGTCTTTTCCTTTCTGTCGACAGTTACCGATTAAAACTTAGCACAGTATATTATCATATTATAGGATCAATTATAATTATTTTTATAACTGCCCTGCATTGGAAAATGTATTCCCAATGCAGGGCAAAGCCCCCCCCCTACATTCTTTCCACTTCTGTCTGTCTATGGCTTTTTAGGAACAGACCTTTCGAAGGAGTTCAGCTCGTCCCGCCATCTTCTCTTTATCTTAGGTGTATACTCGCTAAATAATAAAGGTGACCTCCTTAAAAAAGGTCAGCCCGTCAATTCTGTAAAGGTCATCCCGTGAGAACTTGAGTGAAGTGAACTGTCAATGCCTAGCATTAGTACGAAATGGCAGTTTATCTCGCTTTTACATTTGCACGGGGAGAATTTTACAGAAAAGCACTGTTGAAGAGTTTATTTTCTTTTATAACCGACTTCAAAAAAAGGAGGAGGTTCTCAATTCGGTTGTATATTTTTTTTTTTTTTTAGGGTTTGTTACTCCGTCATTTATGGACCGATTTTCAAAATTCTTTTTTTGTTTGATAGGGTATACTAACAGATTGGTCCCATTTGTATCAAAACTCATACCTGATGAGGGATCTTCGAGGAATTGAGGGAACTCCTCAAAAAATATAGGCACCCATGCACCGATTTTAATATTTTTAGTAACAAATCAAGCATTTTCATTTAGAAAGTATCATTTGGTGAAGAAAAACTGATGAAGAAGACAGGCAACGGAGCTCTTCAACACATAACAGCAAATTATTCGCGATTGCTATAGTCAGATGTCTATGCTGAGCTTTTGTATTTCCACAACATAACATTACGCTATTCTATTTTAAAAGGGGCCGGCAGAGATGTGCAGATTAATGTTTAGAGATAGAACTTCTTTAGCAATTGTTATCCAATTTCAATGATTCTTTCAAGTTTTGAAAGACTTTCTTTACATACAAAGAAACTAAAAATTACAAAATAAAAACTCTTTTACAAAAAAAACAACCGACTTCTTAAAAAAAAACTAACAGGTGAAAAATAACTCCAGTTTCGGAAGTCGGTGGCCAATAATGAACAAAACAAAACCACCAAAGCCACAGACTTCCGAAACTGGAGTTATTTTTCACCTGTTAGTTTTTTAATGAACGTTTAATGAAATGCTTATATTTGAAACAACCGTATTTGCCGTTGCTATTTATTTACTAACATAGTTGTTAAAATCAATGATGGGAAAAAACTGGGCCTAGTTGTAATTGATAAAAAAATATGATTTTTCTATTTTTGACCCCAACGCCAAAACGACTGGATGTTCTCAGTTTGACGTATCTGTTTGTGTGTGTGTGTCTCTGACATCGTAGCTCCTAAACGTATGAACCAATTTTCCTTTAAATATTAATTAGTTATTATAACGTCTTCTCTTAACTAGACATAACAGTAGATTAACCATGTTTCTTTCTTCAACCACAAGGTAAAATTACTCATAGAAGGTGAACAGTTTCCACTGTTTCGAAAACAGTCCGGCATAATATTTGTCTGGTTTATAAGCTTTTAAGTAAACGTGGGGTTAACTGAACTCAAAATATGTACACATAAAACTCTGTGTTTATGTACTTAGTGATTCCAGGGAATAATTAGGTCATTTCAAGTTTCTTTTTTTTTTTCGTATGAAAGTGCCTGCGCATGGTAGTATCCAGCTTTTAGCAAAATCAAAATCAAAAGTCAGTTATTCAAAATAATCTGAGAGTGCAAACTTCTGTCAGTAAACGTGAGCTCAAATCGGAACTTAAGAAACTTCACGTCCGTAAGAACAATACTAAAGAAAGAATATTTGACTTGAGATTTTGAGAACCTGGGCGATGGTCACATGCAATATGGGCACACCCATGTATTAACGTAACCCGTACCGCAGAAAGGTTTACGATAACGTACAACAGATGCAATGATATGTCATGCAATACTAGCAGACGTCCCGCAGTTTCACCCGCGTAGATCCCGATTCCGTAGGAATACAGGGATAACTCCGTACCAAATTTTATTAAAATTCATTCAAAGTTTTTTCGTGGAAGAGTAATTAAAATCCATCCATTCATACTCACAAACTTTCGCGATTATAATATTATATTAGAATAAGTAGGAAGTAGGATATTAGTAGGATTGTAATCAATTGCTTCCCACCACATAATATCAAGTCTGGTCCCCTCATATCTGTGTGGTTCTATCCTCAAAAGACCATTTTAGACACTAACCTGCATGGTTTTATATCATCTGACCAAGATTATGTCTGGATTTTAAAAGAGACTGACCTCTGAGTTTCTTTTGGTGTTTCTTCTCAGAGTAGTCAGGTAGTGAAACGCCGACCTCACCTAGCTAAAAAATGACGTGTAAAAGTGTTTGCATGAACTTATCTTCTTCTTATAGTGTGGTTAGTAACTAACCTGGTGTCAGAGTTTTAATGCCGCCCATGGGCCTCTGACTTGGCATCACATGCCCTCGGGAAATATCTCTCAGGCATGCCGGTTTCCTCACGATGTTTCCCTTCACCGTTTCTGAAGCAAGTGATAATTATACAATTCGCACATGAATCCGAAAAGTCAGAGGTGCGTGCCTTGGGTTCAAAGTCAAAGTCAAAGTATTAGTAGTAAGTCTTATAAATAATTTATGGTAGCTCAAAAAGCTGCCCATTAAGCATACACTATTTAACAATATCAAAAAATTAAAAATATAACATGCAAAACAAAAATGTCAAGATTTAAATCAAGATACAAATACAAATAAAATCAATTATTATTACAAACATTAAGAATACAATCAATCAGCAAATTTTCAAGCATAAATATAATAATAATTGTCAGTTTATAGAATGTTGTCAAGAAGGAATTCGACAATGGTATAGTAGCATTTTTCAATTAAAAATCATTAAGTTTCCGTTTAAATTGTATCAAGTTCAAATCTTTAATATCATTTGGTATTTTATTATACATTTTTGGACCCATGCAGAGAATGCTAGGTTCGAACTCGAGACCTATGATTTGGCAATCCACCGGTCACACCACTTTGCTATCTGTGAACTTATTATAATTATATATAAATAAATATCATTTTATGAATAAGAGTAGGTACAGAAAAAGAATCAGATTCTATTTTCACAGCATTATTGTCTTTCTCGACTTCATTAATCTTAGCCCTTTAAGTCCTAAGTGCACCTTAAGTGCCATAACGGCCCATTTCCCATAAGGGCCATAATGGCTCACATAACTCTTAATTCACTTATTCACGTTTCTAATGGTCTTCTTCTCTTAACTCCGGAAACATTCACATGGTGCTCAGTTAATAAAGGAAAGGGTATTTTAAAATATTTATTGTGCTGTTGTTTTTTGTTTGCGGATTTTGTACCTCTTTTTGTTTGGTTATAATACCAACAAATATTACATTTTGTATTTACGCCTCCCAATTCGTACTTACTTACTTACTTATTCTAGGAGATGAAGCTAAGTCTTTTTTTTTTCTTTCTTTGTTTAGAAATGGACATGGGAGCCCCAACGTTACACAATCTTAATAGTAACCTACTTAAATAACTAACAGACATATGAAAGGGAAACAAAAGAAAGGGTCATTGATTCAAAATTATATTTTCAGCAATATATTTGGCAGCGTCAGATGTTGGTTCTGCTAATGAATGCGCCTTGATCGTATCTATTTATGTTAAATTTTTGCATCAGTGCCTCCTTCCCACTCTGATATTTATCACATAGTGGGAAGCTTAGTCTTCAAAGCCTAAACTCAGGTCTGTATAATAAACACTTGCTTCATAAAGTTACAGTGTTAGTAAAGTTAAATCCAAGGCCCAAATAAAAGCGTGGAAACTAAAAATTCAATTTTAATTACAATATTATTTTATTTTACTGTTTCTTTTTCTTTACTATTTGCTGTTAAATTTCTGTACGATTCCTGTTCAAGTAAATGTATTTGTTTTCTTTCTTTTCTTTCCTATTTAGGTATCAGAAAAGATTGCTAATTACGAGCTTCCAATTATAAATGCAAACGTTTGTCTGTAAGTGAATGTTTATTTGATACTCCTTTACTCAGAAATAGCTGAACAAAGGATGACCCTGAAAAACGAGAGGACTCCAGTGGAAATCTGAAGTCGTCTCATATTGACTTTTTAACTAAGTACAAGTGACACTGCAGAGCGCAGATCAGAGCTAATACTTTCATACTTCATATTTCCAACTCAGGTGAAAAATTGAATATATTGGCGACAAAACTGCATTACAATAGAAAATGGAGTGGCATATATCTGAAATGTGGCAAGCAACGGATTCTGTAGTATTGAAGCGGAAATTGGCATAGGGGGCGCATGTGTTGGATTTCATTGTTGCTTACCGGGACGGTTGGGCGTGGAGCATGTCATGAGAGGTAGCGACTACTGTACCTGTACCTAAGTTGTGGTGTTTGTAAAGGAAAGAGATTTTCCAATTCATTAAACAACTTAGATTGCTATATTCTTAGGTTAACTGCCAGACTACGGGTTAACGTGTAATAACAGTATTTTTATGCGTGACATTCAATGTGTTAAGTTTCAATTATTTAGTTTATTTTGTAAACGTCAGACTTTCCATTAAATGCTTCATTTTTATATCGAGAATTCCATAGCCTATTGACACCAACAAAAACCCATATGTTAAATAATTTCGTACAGTTTGTCTGTCCATCAGAATCTGTACGTTTCACAGCTATAACTTTGAAACAATTTTGCGATACATCGATAATAAAAGGAGCTGTATTTTGTTAACCACTAAACAATAAAGTAGTGAATACATAAAAAAGTGGAACTGCAGTGCTATCCTGTGAAATTACCAAGTGAAAATGTAGGTGAAGTGAAGGAAAATTGAGCTCTCATTCCTTGAATGCTAGGCAGTTCAGTTCACTACAGTTTTTACGGAGTGTATTTTACTGCATAGACCGGCAGCATCCCTTAAACATATGCCTAAACCAAAGATATAAATAAAATCACTGTGCAGTTCTATTGGGTTCTACCATCAACAAGCTAGTTTGTGGTTCTCCTAATATGCTCATGCATGCTTCGTCGCGTAAGGCGGTGTCTCATTTGATACAGAAAATACTCCTAGAAAAACACACTCAACTGACACAAGTACTTATAATGTACCTACTACATACCTAAAAACAAAAAAACGAAAGGTAAACAATTAAAGGGCATCAAAAAGTTCATCCGCATCGCTGTCAACGGAAAATGCACCCAAAAAACTGACCACATTGCCACGGTGTATGGCAATGCTGATTCTCTGATAGGCCAACCTTCTGTTCGCGTAAAGAGTCGACCAGCCGCTTGGCGATGTGGTCATCATGTGTTTATCATAGACACGACGTGATAAAAATCACTAAAAACCCATTTACGGGCAGGTACAGACGCCAGCACATCAAGTTACGCCAATGTGTCAAATTTTCCCAATTGAATATGATCCTTATTCTGTTTGACATAAAGTTGAAAAACGATCAAAGAAATTTGACACATTAGGGTAACTTGATGTGCTGGCGTCTGTACATTGTTTTTGAAGGACCTCGCCTTGTAAAAGTTCACTTGCTCATCACTTGGACCGCTCAGGTAAATCGTGCCACCTCTAAAAGCCCGGACCTCGGCGCAGCGGTTTAAGTAATATTTTTATTGGTTCGCTACGTTTCAAGGGTGTGAAACTGTGAACATTTTATTTGTATCGGAAATATTTTGTTTGCTAAAAACTGCCATTTGTGGAAATGCTTTCAACAGATTTTAAATAGAAGCGGCAAGTGGATATTATGCTCATTTTATTTTACGTTTCACTTAAATAATGTGTTTACAAATAATACTTACGTCTATTGTTAATCGCTGAGTCTTAAAGTTATTGCAGATAAATGATTTATTATTTTTTATTTATGCATTTACTTGTTCACTTATATATTCGTTTATGCTCTCATTTATTCGTACATTTATTTATGTATCAAGTCGTTTATTTATTATTTTACTTTAATCATAACGATTCAAACCTAATTTCAATGATAAAATATATAGGCTTTTACATCATAGGAGGAAAAAATCGGTTTCAGTACCTATGTCCACGAGCGTGAGTAAGCAAGGCGATTTCCATTTTAAATAGAACAAAGATTTATATCACCAGAAAAACACTCTCCTTGATTAAAATGCAACATAACAAAACAACTTCACCTCTTTCTTTCATAACTTAATCTTTACATTGTATTTTATTATGATGAAAAGGATAAAACGTAAGACATCTAGATGGTTTATTTCCGTAATTCTTAACTAACCTAACACAATACTCGACCAATTATCTTATCTGCGGTATTTTTTTATATTGGTTTAAGACTTCTGAATAAAGCTTGTTATCATATTTGCATTTGCTTTCACTGGTCACGACAGTAAATAAGCTAATTCAATGTACGTAACTCTAAGTGTAAACATTTCTTTAGTCCAAAACTAGAAATATAGTTACCACAACCGAGACTAAACCAATATTCCGTTTAACCTTTTCCATCTTTCTCATGTCTGATCAAATATAATTTATTACAAAATACTATTTTCGTCGTGTCGTTTATTTTGTACTAAAGAAACCCAATTATGTTTTAATTTACACCTTAATCTCATGTCTTCAACTGCATTCAAATAACAAACTCCATTATATAGGTTGACTGGTAATTAGTGACCGATAATTAAACACGTGATTGTACTCATGAATACGAATAACTTTAAACAAAATATTACTCTTTTCCTTTCTTTTTAACAACAATCAACAGCAGTCTTTCAACTTCCATACAGTTTCCCTAATAAACAGAAAATGTTAAAGTTTTTTTTTAGTCACTATAAATGATTAGTGAAACCGAGCCTTTTTTGCAGCAATATTAAGATTTCAACGACTAAATGAATGAAAAAAAAATGTATCTTAGAGATTTCAAAATTAAATTGATTTAATTAGACAAAAATGAAACATTTAAGAATGAAAAGAAGAAATTTGCGTCAAACTAAATGCCTGCATCATTTCCGCAGTAAACAAATAATTTCAAGATACGCTTACTGAAAACGGTCTCGGTGTTTACGCGATAATACCCAGGCTGTTAAAACCTCGTTACTAAGCTTGTACAATTGCAGCGTTTGCACGGAATCGCTGGAAAAGATGGAGTTTTGTAAGAGATTTTAATAAAAGAAATGCTTTTTTAAATAAGTGTGGTGATTACGGCATAATGAAATGTTTTGTTCAAATGTCTATACTAGATGCTAGTTAGCACCTGCGGTGAAAAATGCTGCTTAATATAATACTTTGTTTAGGTATGTGGCGAAACCACGACAGGATCTAATTGAATTCAGTAATTGTCCAAAGTTGACGCTACGCTCCATAGATGGCGTTGGCATCGAATAGATTTCGCTATGGTTTCGTTACCGCCAAAAATAAAAGTAGTACTTATAAGATTTTTTTTCTGTGAAATGTTTTCAAGAAATATACGCTGAAGTGTACTTGTGTTGTGATACTACTGTATTATTTCACCTAATGGAGCCCAAGTTTTATTGAACAATATATGCCACCCCATGCAGTCATCGGTTGTAATTGTTCGACAATTGAATTTCTATTGTGTCTGGTAGTCTGACAGTCAAAGTGTTAAACTAATTTCGTTCTACACGGGTGGTTTTTATACAACCGCAAACTGTATGGTTGTACAAAAACCACCTATTTGCATAGTCCTACGGGAACGAGCGACCGCATTGTGGAACCGCAACGTTACCAGCGCATTAAAGCGCTTTAAATGCTGTGGTCAACCGAATGGCTGTTTTCCAGTGGCGTAGTGTCCACACAACTTTTCCCACTGGCTTTTCTTTGCAGTTTCGGAATAGCAAGTCAAGCCATGGAAACAAAACATAGTTATTTTCATTTACTTAAATTAACTTTCTAATCTGTGTTTTTTTTAAACATTGTACCTATCACTATTCATATAGTTCCTTAATAATCTTGTAGTGTAAATGTGGATAAAATCGTGAGTAACTCACTTCTTGCATAATACTATGTATGTTTAATGTTTATGTATTGTTTTTCTAAACTGATATAGAACGTTATTTTAAAATTAAATAGTGAGAAGTGAACTATTGCGTAAAATTAAGGTAGTTTCTTCGACTTCCATCGTACGAAAATGGACGCCTCACTACTGCCCGCCACATAGTAAATCCTGGTGTTAAGAATAGTATGTGACTTTATGTGGCTTCACTGTTCAAACAATCTTAACTAAATAAACTTAACAATACAATTGAAACACAGAAGACTTAAAAACTTAAACTCCCAAGTTTCCTTGAGACAATATCCAATTGAAGAGCGAAGCCGGAACAATTGTATTCAATTAATTATATCGATGACAGAATTCAGAGCCCGGTGAATATCGGAGAATTTGAATAACGATGTCTTTAAGACAGTAATCCTATTTGGGAACGTGATTTTCCATTATACGTAGTAGGTACTGCGATATTGTTAAGAGTTTTCGTTTCTTGGACCAATATTATTAATACTGGCTTTGGACTTTCTCAACGCTTTTTACCCACAGTTTTGTTCTGAGTCGGAATACTAATGTATGTGTAAATAAGAATAGAATAGAATAAACGTCAATGACCACTACCTGTCAGATGTTACTTGTAATGTTTTTTTTCTGTTTTACCGAGTCGCAGTTAAGTTAGTTAAAATAAAAAATAAAGTCTTAAATTAATTAGTCTTGTGGAGTGCTTACGTTTTATTTATTAATTCTGTTTGTTACGCGGTTGTTTGTTGTTATCACTGTTATTTGTTTTTTGTTTTTGTCTCGTTGACTGCTCGAAAATGATTAAACGAGGCGCATATCTATATATGTAAAAGAAAGTCGTGTTAGTTACTTCACTTATAACTCAAGAACGGCTGAACCGATTTAGCTGAAAATTGGCAGGGAGGTAGTTTAGAGCCAGGAGAAGGACATAGGACTTTTTATCCCGTTCGACATCATAAAAATAAATATCAAGAATATCGGTTGTCTCAAACATTTTTCAAACGCAGCGCCATCTTGGATGACATGACAGGAGTCAAACTTCCCAGTTCATTATCAGGTGACAATTTGAAATTGACAAGTCTTAAGCTAAACCCAAGAAGGTAAGGTTGTCAATTTATAATACGCACCTACGTTCTGAAATTTATTTTGTTACTAAACTTAGAGGTTTTATGTAGCATAAAAAAGTCTTATATTTCAGAAATCAATTTACGTAACTAGCAATGATGACAGAGACGAACTTTAATAATTCTTTGCAAATAGAACTTATTTTACTGTTAGGACTTTAATTAAAGTAGACCGGGAAAACTATAGGCATAAATGTATGTAACATAGAGGCAATAGTTCAGATTAAAATTATGAATTTAGTATTTTTTAGTAAGGTAGTTAGGTTAGATAGTTGGGTTAGCTATAGGATAGGTATGGTCAGTTAGGTTAGGGTATATATACATGTTGTAATTTAAAAGTAGTAGTATTTATTATTGGTTTGAATTTATTTGTTGTCGTCTTTTTCAACGTATGTATATCTAATATAAAAAAATAATAATAAGAGCAATAAATTGACTCTAAGGCACAACGAAGTTTGCCGGGGCAGCTAGTAAATTATATTTAGAAAATACCTTGTTTGGCTGATCTTACCCAATTTATTCGAATTGACAGCTGTGACGTAACAAGATGGCGCAAAGTCGATCCTATTCTCATTTGAAACGCATAGTAGATAGACCTTCTGCACTCCCTCGTTATATTGACTTTTACTATGTTAAATCCGCAGAATCTTAAATACATTTTTTCTTCCTTTATTTCCATATTTTGAAATAGTTCATTAATTTTATCCATTAATTTTGACTGCCTCGTTGGTCTAGTGGTCGCAAGCGCTACTGCTGAGCATGAGGTCCAGGGTTCGATCCCCGGGTCGGGTAAAGTGTTATTGAGTTTTTCCATCTGGGATTTCTCAGTAGCAGCCCGGAGTCTGGGTTTGTGCCCGATTGATGGCAATAGGCTCGCCCCCTATTACATGGGACTTAAACATAACTGGCGAAATGTGGGTGTACTACCAGGTACGCCTCTGCCTAGCCCTTCGGGGATTACAGGCGTAACGTTATGTTTAATTTTGTCTGTTTACATTTTATATTATTTTTTTAATTTACCTAGTTATAAATGTGGATGCTGTGGTCTCCTATAATTTTTAGGAGCACACTTAAGAGAATCTTTTGTAATGCTATTTTCATTGTATTTGTGTAACCTTTGTTGAAGATCCATCCTACTAAAATAAATAAATAAAAAAATCTAACACCCCTCTGCGTGCGCATTTCCTGAAAATAGGCTATAAAGATTATAATTTGAAGGGCGGGCTTTTCGGGGGACTGTTTTATGTAATTTTGACGTTCAAAAAGTGCTGAGCCTTAGCCTAATTTGAATAAATGACTTTTAATTATTTACTACTGCTTCTTTTATTTATAAATGCTGTAGAAATGCGTTCCTTGGTGTAACAATGTGTGTTCAATAACCAAAGCCCAACCGTTGGACAGCTGTGTTCCACTGTTTAAAAGTTTAAAAATACTACCACTACCATCATTATATATATTTCAACTTTGTATCTTTGTGCGTAGGAACATAGGTTTATTCAAATTACATAATAATGTTGTAATAAGAAAAAGTAGAGATATCCACAAATTATGTGTACCCCAACAAAGAATTAAACTATTTTCAAATAACGTTTACTGTATGGCTATTCGTATTTATAATAAATTACCCAATGTTTTTAAAGATCTAAATTTCTTGAATTTTAAAAAGAAATTATTTGACTTCCTATTGTTTAAGTGTTATTACTCAACTGATGAGTTCTTCAATGAAAGGTTGGACTCTAAATTTAAATTGGACGACGACTTGCCCTTATACTTATAATCATTGAATTTAATTTAATACCTATGTGACATTGTTTTGAATTACTTACTTTATATATTGTATTTTCTCATTCCTGACATATTTTATATTCCTTGACATTTTATCTGAGAACTCTTGATATTATAATTTAGATTGCCTTGACATTGTATTTAATAACTCCTGACATAATTATCTAGTATTCCGTTAATATTTTATTCGATAACTCTTGACATTTTAATTAGTATGCATTTGACATGTACCTATGTAATTCCTTCAAATTGATTTAATCCTTGAAAAATATGTGTACGCTGGAAACAGCAGAATATTTTGGACATAAAATTGCGTGTAACATCTTGTATAACAATATTCTTACAAGTAAATTTATTATTATTATTATATTATTATTATAACAATGAATGCCAGATTGAGAAATGATGTCGATAAAGCAACGTTGTGGTTTAAAAGAAGATGTGGTAACAAAAATTGAAAAGAGTATGCTTTGATGGTTTGTTGAAAGGATGAATTAAAGGCGATTAACGAAAGGTATTACAAGGCAGATGTAAGTGGGAACGCCGGGAGGGGCGCCCTAGAAGGACATTGATTGACCTTATTGGTGAGGTTCTTCAGAAAGGTCAGGTGCGTATTACTCGCAACCGGCGTGTGTGTATGACGTAGTATGTAAGAATCGCAGCATATGGCGCTCTGTATAGTTTCTGCCTACCCCTATGGGAAAAACGCGTGAGTTTATGTATGTATGTATGTAATTATTTATAGATTTTTTACATCTTTCTGGCAAATGACAAAAAAAATGGAAAACAGCTATAAAATACCAGTTCTTAATATTCACAATCATTATGACATTGGCCCAAAATCATCATAATTCTACGAATTAATAATGAGCCTCTTAATGAATAGAAAGTTCTAAATCATCACTAAATAAATGGATTATTAATATTAGTGTAGAAATATTTTTACAGGCAGTTGTCGAATCCATTTTAGTCTTATACAAACTTTTTCCCCAAAATTGCCAATCCTTTTAGTATAATCCCGTTACCGCCTTCTTCATCACGATTGCATAGAGTGGTCCATTTAAAGACAACCATTTTACCGCCAATTCACCTATTCAGCTACGTTTGATGCATTTTCAGATATTTTCGTTGTTTTCGTTTATTTTTTGTTATTTTTTAGATCGTACGGTTGGTACGTTTTGTACCTACTCCATGCAACGAATATCAAGAATTCCAGTATGCATTCATTTTACCTTTAGGGAGTCTACAAAACTTTAAGGCTACCCTACTTCCATTAGTGGCTTTAGATGGCTATATCAGTGTTTATGAAAAAATTATTTTGAGTAAGATTCAAGTTGAAATGAGCAATGAAACTAGCTTGACACATTCCTACACCGCTCATTTTATCTTTCAAACAGGTCACGAAATTGTTATTAATTACTATGTCTACAACAGTATTTCCTTAATTTTTAAAAAATAATAGTTTTAGAAATTAACGTCATCGACGACGTCGTCGTCGTCGTCGTCGTCGTCGTCGTCGTCGTCGTCGTCGTCGTCGTCGTCGTCGTCGTCGTCGTCGTCGTCGTCGTCGTCGTCGTCGTCGTCGTCGTCGTCGTCGTCGTCGTCGTCGTCGTCGTCGTCGTCGTCGTCGTCGTCGTCAAGCTTCTCACCACCTGCCTAGCCTTTTCCCAACTATTTTAGGGTCCACTTTCAGTCTAACCAGATGCAGCGGAATACCAGTGTTGTACATGGAGCAATAGCCTGTATTACAGCCAGGACGCGGCTTAACGTACTTTCCGAAGCACGAAGGAGTCTTGATATGTCTGCACGGATCCAGCAGAATATCAGTGCCAGGTACATTTGCCTGGCACATGCTGAGCTGGACTCCCATTTGGTGCAGCCTTGAGACGCACACCGAACGCTGTATCAATCATCGCTCATTGTTTTATCACTTTTGATTTTGTATTGTGTGTTTGTCTGTGTCTTTTGTGGGTACTAAATAAATGTTTTATCTATCTATCTATATGTAATTGATGGGGTGACCATTCATCCACGGATCAAACTCGTGGTTATTTACAAATATTACCTTGCACATACACAAATAACATCACGCCCGTAATCCTCAAAGGCTTCGGCAGAGGTGTACCACAACCAAATTTCGTCAGTTAGGTTAAAGTCCCATGTAATAGGGGGCAAGCTTATTGCCATCAATCGGGCACAAATCCAGACTCCAGGCTGCTACTGTTTAATTCCCAATGGAAAATCTCAATAGGCCCGACCCGGGGATCGAACCCGGGAACTCATGCTTAGCCGAAGCGCCATGTAGAGAAGCTGATAAAATGTTTATAATGAACAGTGATTTGCAATTTTCAATTATATTAATCTTCTTCTTATCGTGTGGTTAGTAACTAACCTGGTGTCAGAGTTTTAATGCCGCCCATGGGCCTCTGACTTGGCATCACATGCCGTCGAGAAAGCCGTTATATTAATAATAAGTTTATTGACACAAAAACTATAGGATAGGATAAGATAGGGCATCCTAACTCGGTTAAGTAAGGTTTGAAAGTATGGCTAAAAAGTAAGGTTAGAAGAAAGGTTCTAGTTGGTTCTTGTCTTTTAATCATTGAACCCGGAAAGCCATAGCGAAAACTTACTGTGCCGTTCGTCTTTTCAATTATTACGTATCCATTTGTAATTTAATACCTATTAACCTAGCCTTTCTAGTCAGCTTCCGATTCAACTGGATACAACTTACATGGAGCCTATTTGCCTTTCACAGCCTAGTAATTGGATAACACAATACCACCAATTCAGTGCAAAAGCTTTTAAAACAATTAACTAATTGATCAAAAATGAAAAAAAAAACCAACAATATTTTACCGAACGCAAAAATCCGTAAACCCTTTTCAAAATGAATGAATTAACAAAACACGGTCGCATGCATGCATAATAAATAAAGAGAACAAAAGCTCCATTACTTGGGTACACAAATTACAACGAACACAAATATGCATGAATTAAGGAGATTCCGATTAAAAGGTTCCTTTTACAATACAAACAAGGGAACCAAAACGTGTTCAGATGAAACCTTTTAAGAGTACGTAGGTGTTAAGTAACGTGGAGTTCCGTATAAATAAATAATTATCGGCCTGGTTTTCTTTTCGTGTGGTAAGTGACTAATAATGACTAACCTGGTGTCAACATATCTAACATATAGTCAGACCTTCCTTGTGACATCTTCCTTCATCGTTTTTGTAACAAGTGATAATAATTACATTACATTATTAATATTATTATTATTTTATAAAGGTACGTTTTAGACTTATGCAAAGTTGAATTATGCATTTGACAGTTTTAAAATAAAACGAAAGTATACTTACTAGGACGGCGTTTTTTTGTTTCGCTACAGAACCCTAACGATGCCTTTTTTGGCTCATGAGCCTCCATAGATATTTCATTTCCTGACCCATATCTCTATTCGGGTAAATCGAATGATGTCAAACAATTGTTTTAGAAGTAAATGGACCGGGGTTTGTTATTTATGTAATCCGATTTTCGGGTCATTTAGCGTATTTTCACTTGAGGAAGAATACCAGTGTATTTTTTAAAAGTAAATTGAGTACGAAATCGTGCTCAAAGATAAAATTAAATAAAACAGAGTAACAGTAGGTACATTGTCTCTAGTATTACAGCTACATAGTAGTAGTACCTACGTAGTTAAAAATAACTATAATACCTACAGCAAAAGGTTTAAAGTTAGGTAAATTCAAGAGTTGTAAAATGCTGGTTTTCAGATTAAAATCTTAACTCCCGTTTTTCTTTTTTTTTTAAAGAAGGCTTACAGACAAGTAACAACCGTATATATATCTATATAACTTGGTAACCAGATCGTTTAAAGCTGGTGTAGATTTTCTGTTTATTCTCGATACCCTGGTCAAAATTCAATTTAATGAACCTGTATGTCTCTTTAACATAGTTGACAAAAAGTTGCTTAACACTTAGTTTCAGTCAGTTTATGTTTGCCTGGTAAAAAAAAAACTATCGGTATATGTAATTAATCCATCATACCCCTCGATCTCTAATTTTAATTATGGTTGCGCTTCTCAGAATTAAAATATGATATTTTTATTTTGATTTTGTGCGCTTCGCGGAATAAGATAGTTGCGCTTCGATGGTTGCGCTTCGAGGAATACTCCGTTTGGGCTTTCTATAAGTATACCTCTGACTAAGCTTTTGAGGAATACAGGCGTGATGTTATTGACTACAAGTCACAACTCGATAAAATGTAAAGACAAAATAATAACTTACAAACATATAAATTGCACATACTTCAAACAATGTATCCAAGTTTAAATTGCCACCTGAATTTTGAAAGCTGTACTAATACTTCACAACTACCCTCCAGATGCTAAACTTTCATAATAAATGTCGAACAGAAAACGCTAGAGAATTCATTGTTTTATTATAATGAAATTTTTGCTCTGCTAGTTTTAATTTAAAGAAGTTTGGCTCTGCAATTTTTTTAATAACAAAGTGTCACGTCATTGCAAATTTTGTGAAAAGAAAAGTATCTAAACTGTCCAGTTGGTCTCGCGGTTGTAAGTACGACTGATAATCGTGGAACTTGCTGGATACGACTCCCAGTAGGGTTCTGGTTTTTATGGTCTGGATCTTTTTATTAAATAAATAAATAAATAAATGTTCCACAACTTTTCACACAACGCCATTTAGTCCCAAGTTAAGCTTGAGAGCTTGTGTTATGGGTACTAAACAGCTGATAAACATACTTATATATTTCTAAATACATACATATTATAGATAAATTACACCCAGACACAGAACAAATGATCGTGTTCATCACACAAACATTTGTCCTGGGTGGAAATCGAACCCACGACCACCGGCATAGCAGTCAGGGTCACTAACTACTAGACCAACGGGCCAGTCTTTATTGCCAATGACTAACTAGTTGCACACCAAATTTTGATGACAACTGATAATTTACAAGAAATTGGTATTGCACTTTAAATGAACTTTAAGTTACGGGACTGTCAGATACTGCGCGCTTCGTCACATCTCTGCGAGTGCGCCTGACGTCATCGTAGATACACACTGATGATGGCCAAGCCAATACAAAACTAACTGTTGTTTCACAGTAAATCATTGAACACTCTACTCACTGATCATCCCTGCCCTGCTGGTCGGGGTAAGCACGTATTTATTTCATTTGAAGACTTTCAGCTCTTTTTCATGTTTTTTGCCCCCTTTTGCTTTATAAAAATCATTGATCTGATTGATTTAATTAAGTCTTTATTAACAGAATAAATATTATAAAATATAAACAAAATATCATTGTTTATATTTTATAATATATTCTAATTGTGTACACACGGCTACACATCAAGCAATACATTTCCAGTTTACACTGACCTCGGATTGTATGGAAATCCTATATCATGCGAGAACAGCTTATACTGGAAATTCATAGCTTGATATGTAGATAACTGGATTTTAGGCTAACTTACTATTAAGAACTTACAAAAAAAAAAACATTGCCCACACTATAAATGTCTCCTGCATCGTGGGTGGTTGTGGGATATTATTTTATAAATTATTTACACTTACAAAACTAGTACTTAACTTGCATTTTTTTTAATCATGTTTCATTCTTTAGGACCTAAGCTTAATTATATAACCATCTCTCACTAATTCTTGATTTGTATTTAAATCAAAATCAAAAGTCTTATTATTCAAATAAGGAAGAGGATCAGCACGTTTTGAACGACAAAATTACATAAGACTGTTCCCTGAAGAGCCTGCCCTTCGACACTTTCTAGCGTTTTTGCTGGGAAGAAGAAGTGGCGGAACAAACTCCCCAGCAACACATCTAATCACAAGTAAGTATGTGTGCAGCTATCAACATATACGAAGCAGGCGAGACGAATGTTTCTAATTATTATGATTTTAAAACCAGACTAATAATCCGACATCGATGAAGTTTCCACGAGAAATATACCTCACACACTAAATCAGTCCATAAATTATTATCATAGGTACCTAACACATTAAAAAAATTGAGTAAAAAAACATTTTTAAAACAAGCTTTCATTTAAAAGCTCTAAAAAGAAGAAAATAACAAACACCTCTCTTTTTGCGTCGGGGGTTAATAATGTTGTTTTATACCGAAAACCCTGTGGCCACCTTCCAGCAACATCATCAAACCCTGAATACCATCTGAAGACAAAGTACTCGTCTTTACAATTTAAAGAAGCCCGAACTCGAAGGAGCTATGTTGTTTAAAACGTAGTTCCTATGGCCACTTGCCAGTTCCATCATAAGACCCTGAATACCATCTGAAGACAAAGTACTCGTCTTTACAATTTAAAGAAGCCCGAACTCGAAGGAGCTATGTTGTTTAAAACGTAGTTCCTATGGCCACTTGCCAGTTCCATCATAAGACCCTGAATACCATCTGAAGACAAAGTACTCGTCTTTACAATTTAAAGAAGCCCGAACTCGAAGGAGCTATGTTGTTTAAAACGTAGTTCCTATGGCCACTTGCCAGTTCCATCATAAGACCCTGAATACCATCTGAAGACAAAGTACTCGTCTTTACAATTTAAAGAAGCCCGAACTCGAAGGAGCTATGTTGTTTAAAACGTAGTTCCTATGGCCACTTGCCAGTTCCATCATAAGACCCTGAATACCATCTGAAGACAAAGTAGGTACTCGTCATAACGATTCAAACAAGCCCAAACTCGATGGGGTTATGTCGTTTTATAACGGAGCTCCTATTCCCACTACCTTCCAGCTTCATCATCAGCCCCTGACTACCACCTGAAGAAAAAGTATTTTTCATTACAATTCATAGAAGACAAAAAAAAACACATAAATAAATAATAAATAAGCCTAAAGCCGATGTGGTTATGTCGTTTTATAATGGAGTTGCTATGGCCACCTTCCAGCTCCATCATCAGATCAGCTCCATGTTATCATAATATTGCATTGTCAGACAATATACATATGTGTGCAAAATTTCAGCTCAATCGAATACCAGGAAGTGTGTTTAATTTAACTTGCAAAAATTGTATTACAGGCAGACATCGCGACAGTTGAAACTAAATAATAGCTTGTAAGAACCTACTCCGTCATTTTACTTAACATACATGATATTAATTATATTTTATTAATATTTACCTAAACATAAAAATAAAATAAAAAACATTTAAAAATATAAAAAATATATATCCTACGCCGATTTCGGCTAAATAAAAAATAGTTAGTAGCCCACCGATATCGGGAACAGGGTCCAAGCTAGCTACCGGTGGTCAGTGCTCCTGAGAGAGGAAACGCCTAACAATGCGCGCCGTGTCCAGGAGTACTGCCTTCTGGATCAAGCCCTTGATCCAGCTGCCTAACGAGAGCCTCTTAAAGTGTCGGTCGAGGCTAAAACAGAACCTTCTCCTTATTATTAAGTCGGTTAACAAGGAGTGTTGCTTCTTCCTATTTACTTTAATTATTCTGTAGTTATTACATTTTTTTAATAATGATTTGTCAGTTCGTTTTCACCCTTCTCATTTCTCCTTAAAAATATTTAAAAATTCGCAAATTGAAACTTCAATTAAACGCAATCATGTTCATTGATCTCAGTATCATTTTCATCTGATAGCCTTTGAAACTTCAGCTGACTTAGTTTCAATTAAGAAAATGAAAGAGGTCATTGGTGCGTGGAATTGAAATAGAAAAAAGTTGGTTATATTGAAAATTTGTTACGAAGACATCTTTTGATTTATGTTTGAGAATAATAGGAGCTTATTTTCTAGTCATGTAGTGGCTCATAGCTCACCTAAGTTCTTGTATCATTTATTTAAACTTTATGCACATCGCAAACAATTTTACAAATTTGGACTTAATGCAGGCAGGATGAAACTGGCAAATCAAACAAAACACAATCAAACAATGACAATTAAATAAATTTAACTGTAAATAGCGCGTTGATCAAATCCCAGACTAAGACAGACCCCAAAGGTATAATTATGTGCTTTGTTAACTTTAAGAAAACCAACCAAAATCTATTTATTGCGAAAAAAATAAAGAAATATTAAACAGTAAATCTATTAGATATGTCAAGGGCGCATTTTAGGTCTATCCTAACTGGAAATTTTAAGTAACAGCCCGATGTCTATATATGTGACCATAATCCCAAAAGTCTTCACATGCAAACACTGCTCATGACTGAATTGAATTTCTGGAACGTTATCTATTCTGAAGCTAACTTCACACAGTAATAAGTTCTTATTATCATCGCAAGTTCAAATTGTTTAATTAAATAGCTCGACTACTAATTATTTCGTCTTGAGAATTTGCAAATAAGATGCTTTGTTTGAAATCGTCAGGTTGGGTAGCTGAATGGTATAACTTCAAAATGATGTTCTGGAATTAGGTCACGCAGTTCTGGGGCTGTTTACAATTACTTTGACTCGAATTGAACTGTTCCGAGGAAATACATTATTGTACATGTACACAACCAGGTAAGTGCGTTGATTTCTTTCATCTTTAACTATATGTATTTACCTATTACATAATGTTATAAAGAGAATAGATTTGTATGTTTGTTTAATTGTTACGAATAAATTCAAAAAGTACTGGTCGATTTCAATAACTCTATTATGTAACTCAGTGGTATTTTTTCCACCAAGTAACCAGCAGGCCTAGCCATATTACAAATTATATTTCTATTCTATTTCTATTATAGAAAGAAAATGGCGTATATGGAATCAGCTGTTTGTCAACTGTCAAGTGTATTTCCTTTTCAGCCATATTACAAATTCTTCTCGTTAACACTTGACAGTTGACAAGCAGCTGATTTCATAAACACCATGTTCTTTCAATTGTCGCCTTATCGATTACGATAAAAGAAATAGAATTTGTAATATGGCTAGGCCTGCAGTGTAGTTACGATGCAAAAGTAATAATAGGCGTGTGGACGGTCTATGAATATCAAAATTATATTTAGTTCATCAGTTACATTATAAAAAAGAATACACAAGTATTTTTTTTTTTGCTTTTTCAAATTGATGGAAAGCTACTTAGATTAAAAACTAATTAAAATTATGGAGCGGGGGCTTGTGATGTTATAATTCAGTATAAACAGCAGGCCCAGACGTATTACAAATTCTATAAGATATAAAGAAGAAAAATATGAGTCGAATATTTTTAGTAAACTAGATGCGGGACTAAAAAATATTTTTTTTCAACTAGCCAATTGAGCAATCATGTGTAAATCATTGATTACAAAACATTCGCAAGTATGAAAGAGCTCAGCTTGTGATCCCGATTTTTGCCGAATACGGGAGGGGAATGGAGGATATTTCGGACGGACACAACTCAATATCCTACTTCTTGTAACAGTTTACATTAAATCCCTATGTTAGGAAGTGGACAATTTCCGTACCTATTAATACTGCGGAAGTTACTAAGAGGAGGTTTTGCCTAAAGGTACACATTTTTCTATTGAGTACATTTTCCGCGTATGTGAATAATAGGAAAATTTCACGGACCACCAATTTCCATTAGTCTGACCGGACGTGGTCCAAATTGTTATTAAAAATGGCTTCTTGAAAGCCCCAAAAAAACTCTTTTGTATTGTTAAAGAATGAGAGGCAACTATATTTGTTGTAATAATAGGTAACTTTTATGCTTCACTTAAAAGTGGATTGTTAGATTTAGATAGGAAAAGATTATTCATGGGCGGAAAAAGGAAAAGGAGCGGATTTTATTGAATGAATATTATAGCCTGGATTAATCCAAAACAGTATCTACTACTATTAAGTAGAGCTACTATTAAATAAACTCTTAAATGTAATCGGTAATACTCACGAGTAATACTAGATCTATTTAACCAAAAATCTACACTAATAAAATTTTGTTAAAGAATTCGTTTTTGATCGAACTGAACGCTGTAATTCCTAGATCAGTAGGTTAAAAATCGAACTTATTTTAGTGCCCATGCTTGCCATCAACACGCTAAGAAAAGAGCTATTTTTTCCTGTCGTTTAAACTTATTTCTAACTGCTCGTATACGTATCTACTTCGAAGCCGTATGGCCATATTGAGGTGAACGCGGTCTAAAAATCATCGCTATATTGTAGGTCTGCGAGATTAGCCATCTCACCTGTAGTGTACATACAGTAGAAGCCTCATCCCATATTTATTTTCCCGCTAACTAAGTATAACATTAATGTATTAAAATAACACAAAACTGCTTAACACACTCAAAGTTGAACTTCAATCATGGGTATCCAACTTTACAAGCCAGTCCAATGCCCCAGCTGCTTTTAAAAGTAGAACATATTGAGAGTAACTTGGAAAAGGTAAAGTTCAAGCTGCACCCGCATGACTGTGCGAACGCTAAAGTACTAAATTATGCTAAACCTGGAACGTAGCAGTTTGAAAATGCTTAACGAACGATCAGCGATCCAAAGTGGTCAGGAGTTTGGATTAAAATAAAGTGGGAACTTTAGATGAACTGACAAAGTGTCAGGCGTTGCAACTACACACATCAAAAGTGTCTAGGAATCAAGCATTTTTATGCGGATTTCTTGAGATTGAGATGTGGCTTTGTAATAAATTTATGATTTTATAAATTTATATGGATCTTTTTTGGTGCATTTCAAAATTTGTATCAGGAAATGTGAATCAAATTCGAGTAAAGATGAAAATCAGCTGTCAATATTTTCCCTATAAAAACATACAACGCATTGAAGACATTATTAGTGCTACTGTTTCCCTACTACTGATTAAAACCAACGTTATTATGGAGCGGCGACGTCATTTAAGCAGGGAAGAAATGCTCAGAGCCGTGGGAATGATAGAAGCTGGTTCCCGGCAACGTACTGTGGCTTTAGCTCTGAATAATTGGAAAAAGGCAAGGCAGATAACGATGGTATCGCTTCGGACAAAACATGAGATATCTCATTTTTTTCGTACTTTAAGCTGAGTCACTAACCACACAAAAAGAAAGAAGAATCTTCCGATATATTTTAATATTAGTTTCTTTACTATTTTTAAAATATATCGGTTGTTTCTCCGACACAAATTTACAAAATAATGTCCAATTTTGATAAAGAACAAAATTTAAACAATGAAAGGGATTATGCTACTCTATTTTAGAATAGCATAGCATTGTTTGCTTCTTCTGGGTATGTACAGACGCCAGCACATCAAGTTACCCCAAAGTGTAAAATTATGCCCAATTGAATATGAACCTTATTCTGTTTGGCATTAAGTTGAGAAACGATCAAAGAAATTTGACACATTGGGGTAACTTGATGTGCTGGCGTCTGTACATGGTTTTTCATGTATCTGTTCAATGTAGGTAAGCAAAATATTGTAAAACCTATTTTCAAAGATTACGTACAAATCACAACAAACAAAAGACTAAAACAAGAAACGTAGACGCAAGCATTTCGAACAACCATATTCCTTGAATAAGCTGCAACAATTCCTGGAAGCATTGCTATCTGCTACAAAGGTATTCAAATGATACAATATATCACTTTGTATACAAAGCCAACTTTACCATAGGGAGATGAATGATGGAAGGTAAGCTACACGTAAAATAACGTATGCGCAACAGCTATCAGAATATCGTTGCAGCTCGCTGAACTCAGGAATATTTCGATGCTGGAAAGCTATTTCATCGTACCTCGAAAATGCAACTTTACACTAGAGACAAAAAACGTTATGAAAATCATAGCTCGTGTGCTAGCGAAAGCTAGAAGCTGGTTTGTCGGAACACGTTTTTCGAAAAATGTATATATCTACCTATTTATAAAATATTCCAAATTCGAGAGATAGAGACCATTTAACGGCGTTTTTTTTAATTATACCAGTAAAAAGAACTTGTCTCTATTCCTGCCGATTTGTTTTATATTTTTCCTTAATAGGAAAATGGTGTTATTTTTGGGCATCGGTAGGTGACCTTCTTTATAAAGCAAGAAAAGTTTTCAGAAAACTTCGATGGCGCGTGATTGAAGAGGCTTATGTCCAACGCTGAACTTCTATACGTTAATGATGATGTAATATATGACGATGATACGAGTATTATGCAGAGTTATTGATAGTACTTGGAGATATCTGATAACACTAGAAGTCTGCCCTAGCTAACATAGAACATAGACCCCCATTTGGTGATTATGAAAAAGTCATCAGTGATCAAGTGTCCATGAGCCAGGTAAATTATGTATTTTTTTACTCCTCAGCTGTCTTTTTTTATGATATTAATCTTGTCGGTTCCAAGAAAACTGAAGCCTTCCTCCGAGACTTGTCAACCAGCATTGCTTATCTAGCAGTCGCCACTGTTCCTCAGAAGATGACGGGGGTTACAAAGAACATTATAAATTCGTACAGTAGCAGAATGCCGAGCAAAATCAAATTCCAATCACCGAGCTATTATGAAACAATTATAGGTCATGCACATTGCACGTGCTACCAATTAGTCGAAAATCGTTTGACCATCAAATTACACGCTATTTGTGTAATAGGACTTCCAAATATTGTTGAACGAAATTTGCTGAAATTCGCTTCATAGCCAATAACGTAAATGTTGCAATTAGTGCCTATTTACCCAATTACGGCGAAGGAAAAAGGAGGGTTATGGATTTACCCCGTATATGTATGTAAGTATGTAATTAAACTATAGACTTAAAAAATTGACTATCTGGCGAGAGAACGCGAAAAATCATGTGTAATTTCGACTCTGTCATGTATTGGTTAAAACCAAAATAAAACTAATCAGTATTCTTTTTGGCTGGCCTGTTGGTATAGTAGTTAGTGACCCTGACTGATATGCTGGAGGTCGTGGGTTCGATTCCCACCCAGGACAAATGTTTGTGTGATGAGCATGATCATTTGTTCTGTGTCTGGGTGTAATTTATCTATAATATGTATGTTTTTAGAAATATATAAGTATGTTTATCAGCTGTTTAGTACCCATAACACAAGCTCTCAAGCTTAACTTGGGACTAAATGGCGTTGTGTGAAAAGTTTTCCACAACTTTTTTAAATTTATTTATTTATTTTTTGTCTTCCTCCCGCCTCCCCCTTCTCTATCTGATATGTAATGAAACTTGAAAGATACGATACTTTTTATCTCGATTTTTGACCTCAATCTATATATCAATATATTAAAGAGGAAAGATTTGTATTTTTGTATGTTACCTTAAAAAATACTGGACCGATTTGAAACATTCTTTCACCGTTGAGAAGCTACACTATCCCCGGGTGACATAGGTTACTTTATAGCTCTGTATTCCCACAGGAACGGGAACTACGCGGGTGAAACCGCGTGACGTCCGCTAGTAATTTATAATTCCTAGTCAAATGATATTAGTTATAGAAAGTTCTAAACCACATCAACGCCAGCTCAGCCGGATAACACAGTATTCAATTTTTTTCCGGGATCTTTACGTTGCCGTCGTTTTTCTAGCAAATCTATGGCGATGTTCGCAATTTACTATGCTGTATGTTCATCATTGCTCCAAGTGAACTCTACACACAAGTGTTAATTGAATTCCGTCTAAACGTTCCCCGGCTGAGAAATTAACATTGTATTATACTGACGTAACGTAATATGAGATATGGGCTAGTTTGAAATACAGGTTGGGGAAATTATAGTCTGGTGAAGCTACATAGAACATACAGAATATTTTATTTTACACTTCATTCTCTAAATCAATTATCTAAGTGTAACAGATGTAAGGTATTTTGTTTTTTGTTTGTTTGGAGATTAGGACTATGCTGGTCCGCAGTCAGTGTAAATATAATTCACCTAAACTTAACTAAGGCAAGAACAAATGTTTCCATTTTGGGTACAGGCGCCAGCACGTCAAGTTACCCCAATGTGTCAAATTTCTTTGATCGTTTTTCAACTTTATGGCAAACTGAATAAGGTTCATATTCAATTGGGAAAATTTGGCACATTGGAGTAACTTGAATGGTTTCTTGTGCGTAGGTACAACTTAGTACTAAAATAATAATATAATTTGTATTCACTGCATCTACATAATCTACGTTGATTATAACTTAGCAGTACACTTTTTCAATATTATTTTCTATCGTTCAAGAAATAGCTTAACAATAACATAAATTTCAACATTACTGCATTGCATTTTTTTAGGGTTGACAGGAGTGGGAAATCCTCATGACGCCCACACCGACCCACTGGGAGTCAGTCTGGGCAGTGCCGGACTCTTATCGGCTAAAACCTACTCCTGCCTTTACTATAGGTGTCCTCTAACATGATCAGAGACCTTGTTATTCGTTTTAATGTTTTGATCATGTTTTAGTTTGGTTAGGTGATTTTCTTAGGTTCATGGTGATTCTACAGTAGTTTGTCAGTTTTTGAGTTATCTAAATTTCTTGATATTACTTTTACTTCAATTTTAATTTTTTTTTACATATGGCAGTTTAATGAAGAGGGCGAGTTACATCTAGGTTTATTTACTATTTGTTTATTTTTTTGCATTGCATTGGGACTCATACCAATCGTTGCCGATTACTCTTTGAAAAGTTTCCTCAAGAAATTCGTGCTAGGGGTGCAAAAAAGCTAAATATACACGTAAACTAAGTCTCTGGTAGCTGTTAGTAATGCTAAAAATAAAAGCTTTTTGCATTTTCCCACCCCGGTATTTCATAACTGTCACGATGTCTATACGGGGTGCGATTCATCTTCGCTTCTTGACTCGTTGGCTATATTTAGAAGAGGTCGATGCTTAGGTTATGACCTCTGCGACGAAAGTTTTTCCAAATGACAGACTTAGTTTATCGCTGGAAGTTAAATTTATTGGGTTGGAAGATGGAAGGGATGTCGATACTTAAACTGATTCCATATGTTCAGTACATGATTGTGGACTATTCAACGTTGAAATTTTTCAGAAGTTTTTCAAAAGGACTTGTACATAATAAGTTGAATTGCTCTGAGTGAATGAATAAAATTTATTATATTGTACCAGGAAGAGTAATGAGACGGGAGGTGCGTTTTTATACGCTGTTTGTTACAACTCCCTGTCGTGCAAATGCAGGAAGGAGGGCACCACCGGAGATTAGTTCAAGTATACGATACTAACTTTAATGATGTATATGTATTTGCCCAGTCAAAAATTAAATTAAAAAAATGTATTGTTAAGTGCCTTGCTAAATTTATTTAATTATTTTACTATGTTTTACGAAAGCAGATATAACTTTTAGTTTTTCTTACATAAGTACATACATAAACTCACTTTTTTCCCATGGGTGTAGGCAGAAACTACAGAGAGCCATATGCTACGATTCTTATACACTTCTTTTGCTTCGCTTACATTGATACATATTGTCATACACACACGCCGGTTGCGAGCTACCTGAACTTTCTGAAGAACCTCACCAATAAGATCTATGTATAGCCTTCTAGGTCGTCCCCTCCCGGCGTTCACACTTACATCTTCCTTGTAAATACGGGTAGGTTGGTAGGTAGGTACAGCTGGCCTCTGTGCCTATTCTACCCACCATGTACACTGTTGTTTCCACGCAATTATCATTCCATCAAATTGCTACTTTTTAGTAACAATACTAAAGTAAAATAAACGCTAATAGAGAACACGAAACGTAACAATATTAGATTATAATTGCTAGTTATTTATTTAGAAACAAATTAATTCAACGAATACACAATTGTACGCCATTAAGAACGGTATAAATTAATATGAATTCAAGCAAATTACTGGCATAAACAGTCCCGAATAATTATACCTTTATTGCCTATTCGTATAAATTTTAATAGTTTGTACAAAATATTTATAACTTTTGTACCTATTACTCACATGTTTACACAGACTCTTGTAACGCAGGTACCACCTAGCTTAAAAATCAGGGCTTCAATTTCAAATGTAACTAACACCTTTACGTCAATCCAACATTGTGATTGTAGTTTTTTTTTAAGTACCTATATTTAAATTGGTACATAGGTACAAAACTACAAAGACTAAACTAAACTACTAAGAGGCCAGCTCATCAACCTACCCGAGTCTGTAAAATTTTCCCAATGGAATATGAACCTTATTCTATTTGCAATAAAGTTAAAAAACTATCGATGAAATTTGACATATTGGGGTAACTTGATGTGCTGGCCTCTGTACATTTATCGAAAAAGAGGTAAAAATAACACAAATTGGAAAATATATTATCTGGTGAATTTGAGCCTGATGGTTGTGTATAAAAGAATAGTTTTTCAATAATTCTCTTGATTTATTCAACACTAGCTTCTGCCCGCGACTTCGTGCGCGGATCCTGTTGCTTATGCCAGCGACAACGGGGTCGTCAAAATCGAAGATCTGAAACATCTGATGTCGAATTCTATAAGCCCGGGGACGGGAAATCAAAGGGATGCGCGAGACGATTCAAGATGTTCCAGATTTTTTATTTTTGTTGGTCAACAGGAAATGCCATCAGACTTAACAACTTTTGCTAAGACGCCATTTCTATTATGTATTTATGTTATATTGTCTCTGGGCTTTGGAGTTCCCCTACAGGTGCTCCAGATCTTCAAATTTAGTCTCACAGCAGAAAACACTCTTCACGTGGAATAGTTTTTGCAATGGCACCATTTTTATATCTCTTTCACTTTAGGTGTTCCATTTTCCAAAATGAATTATAGCCTATAATATGTTGCGTGACGTTCACGATCAGCGGTCAGTCGCGCATCTCCTTCCCCCACTTATCTCTAGAGTCGATGCGTATATACGCTGAAAACTCAAGCGTCATGCTTTTTCCGTGAACGTCTCCAACTCGCGAGACAGTGCATGATGTTCACGATCAGCGGTCAGTCGCGCACATATTCTTCACTGGTCTCTAGAGACCTGGATGTAGATGCGTATATACGCTGAGAATGCATCATCCCAAGAAGTTCCCACGGAGCGAGTTGCAGCCTCATGTTCTCGAACAGCATCAAGTCTCTCCTAACGCTCTTCGGTAGATTGTTGGGATCTTATGGTCTTTAATCATTTAGCACCTTTGGAACATTGGGAAAAATTTGACCTCTTTCTAGGCATGGTTATAGTTTTATTGTGATGATACCTGATCATTAAAAATCTAAGTGGCTGCTCTCCTGGGCCTGCGTTACCGGGTAAGCTACCGTGTAACGAAGATAAATGGAAAAGGAAATTAAACACTCAAATAACATAATCCCGAAGGCATACGATAAAAAAAATGGGAGTTTTAGCCAGTAGAGTCTAATTTTCAACGATATACCATCGTCATCGAAAATCAGTCCTGAACTGTTCCCGCCTTCACCGCGTAGTACCTCCTACTTATGTTATTTTATAATTATGCAATGAAATTAGTGATAGTTTTAATTTCTATATCAAATGTTTCTGATCTTCGATTTTTATAAGTCAACAGGAAATGCCTATCAGACCAAACAACTTTTGCTAAGACGTCATTCTATTTGAGTTATGGTGTAGCTGGGCTCTTGGAGTTCCACAACAGGTGTTCCAGATCTTCGATTTTTATACGTCAACAGCGAGTGCTCATAAGGCTGAACAACTCTTGCTAAGACGTCATTCCAATATATGTTATAGTGTAGCTGGGCTCTTGAAGTTCCACATCAGGTGTTCCGGATCTTCAAATTTATTCTCTCAGCAGAAAATGCTCATCACGTGGAACAATTTTTGCTATGGGACCATTTTTTTATCTCCTATAGTTTAGATGGTCTGTTGCGGTTCTGCATCAGGTGTTCCGGATCTTCAAATTTATTCTCTCAGCAGAAAATGCTCATCACGTGGAATAATTTTTGCTATGGGACCATTTTTGTATCTCCTATAGTTTAGCTGGTCTGTTGAAGTTCCACATCAGGTGTTCCGGATCTTCAAATTTATTCTCTCAGCAGAAAATGCTCATCACGTGGAACAATTTTTGCTATGGTACCATTTTTGTACCCCCTATAGTTAAGCTGGTCTGTTGCGGTTCTGCATCAGGTGTTCCAGTTTCCAAGATAAATTATAGCCTATGTGTTGTCCAGACTTAATATCTATACAACAAAAAAAAAATCATTCAAATCCGTCCAGTAGTTCCGAAGATTAGCGTGTGCAAACAAACAGACAAACAGACAAACAGACAAACAGACAGACTTTTTTTTGTTGGATTCGTGCCCTATTACTGTTTCTAAACCCCCCTCAATTATTATTTTTTAAATATATTCAATGTACAGACACAGTTTTTTTACAGTCTTATTATATGTATATGTATAGATGGCGTCTCGTTTGCTTCATTCGTTCTGAAATCATGTCACATCAAACAAATTTTACGTAGAAAATAATTAAAAATGTGCGTATTGTTGTAGTATTAAAAATAGACTACTATTGTTCTCTTGTACATATTTTGAGTAAACATAATTAAGTGTGAAGTGTGTTTCTGAACGGATTCAAAACAACCTAATTCTAGGTTAAGTAAACGTCATCTCTACAACCTGTGATGGCTGTCATAACTCTTAGGACGATTGTGCAAAATTTTTATTTTGAACATAACCATTTAATATTATGAAAAAAAGAAATTCTTTATTCTATTCAGGGGTACCTACCTAAGTTTCGGAACTTCGCTAAAATGGACATATTATGTCCGGAGCCCCATCTTCTTTCTTTGCTAGTTTGTAAACTTTATTAAGAACAAAATTTCAATTGGGTAAATTTGACAGTTTTGGGTAGTTTGACGTGCGTCTGGTACATATTCCTAAAACCCTTTGAAAATATTTACACATTTAACTTTACGGCTCCGGACTATAAGAATACACGGTGGAAGGGGCATCGTCGGACATCTTGAGTTCTGGACATAATTTTCCAACTACCACGTTAAACTTTTCACCGTTTCTGTTCGAATTTATATATTACTAGTGGACAGACGTCCTGCCCGAACATTGGCTTTGAATCCGATCACAGCAGCGCCACCACAGAATAAAACAAAATCATCCAGGGTCTAACACAAATACAACAAAAAAATAATTATCCAATTTGGTGCACTTGTTCGGAAGACGAACGTACAATTTTTTTTGCATAAAACTGTAAATACTCGTAATTCATGAAAAAATAATTATTTATTTATATGTAACCCGGTGAGAATTTACAATATAAAATTGATTCAGGAGCTTCAGAGATTACCATTTACAACGTCACAAACACACAAACTTTTATAATATTAGTATACATACATGATTTTATACAGTTGAAAGCAAAAAGCACATCAGAAAAATCTGGCAAATTAGGAAAAACAGACAAATATTTCAACGCTAGTCCCTAGTGTTGAATTTTTCGTCGGATCGTGGGCTGACTAGGTACATGGTTTTTGCATCTTATTTATCAAATTTAATGCATGTTGTACTATGTTACTAAAAAGTAGCAAGATAACTTAAAACTAGGTTAGGAATAAATTTTACAATTAAACTTAAATTATATCTATCTTGCATTAAAAATAAAATATCATTTTAAATACTAATTAACACTTAAATACTTATTTTAATTCTATTTTATATATGCATAGTGTTCTTGTGGATTGTGCGACGATCTCCATTCCACCCTGTGTATTACAACAGGATATGCATTTTGGTTTTATGTCCCATTAACTTTGGCAATTATAGTGTCCGTAAGTTTATAAGGTTAATCCTGAACAAATAACTTTTGTTAATTAAAATTGTTGCCTGCTACCGTTATGTTGGCTAAACCGGAGTCTGCAGCAGCTTTATGGGTGTACAAACATTGCACAACCGTCATTAAATGTTATAGTTAGTAGCGTCAGGTCAATTGTTTGACGATGGCACTTTCATGTGTTTATTTACACACTCTGCTAAAAACACCTTGTATACATTTCTACATGTTTTTTTTTCAGAATAGTAATTCTGAAAAAAAAACATAAAAAACATTTCTACATGTTTTTTTTTCAGAATAGTAGTTCTGAAAAAAAAACATGTAGAAATGTATACAAGGTGTTTTTTTTGATATTCCATAACCTTAGGGTTATATTCTGTAGGTAAAAATAATACTAAAACTCCTAGAATAGGTGGTCCAAAAATGCATAGTTTCAGAGATATCATCAATCATAATTAAATATTATCAGTTGTTTAGTACCCGTAAGACAAGCTCTGCTTAGTTCGGGACTAGATGGAGTTGTGTGAATAGTCAGAATATTATTATTGTTAATATTATTTTTATGAATTAGTTCAAAAATACGAAAAAAAATAAAAGAAAGAAACGAAGGTGAGGTTAGCTGTCATTTCATAACTTCAATCCAAGTCAATGACTGCTGGCACTTTGTTTTACTAAATAAAGATAAAATTAAATTTCTTTCTGTAAATAGGTCCATACAAACACTTTTTTACACGTTTTTTTTAGCTAGGTGAGGTCAGCGGTTCACCATCTGACTACTCTGAGAAGCAACCGTAAAAGGAACTCAGAGGTCAGATCATATATAACAACCATGCAGATCAGTGTCTGAAATGGTCTTTTGAGGAAAGAACCACACAGATATGATACTAGATCTCGGCTTAAAGTTTTAATCTTGTTTAGTAGTAGTAGTTGTTCTGCCAGACTCTTACTGTCTATAGACCATCTCACACGTGGAGGGCCAGGGGTCGCACGAACTTCAGATTCTTGCGCAACCACAGACTTAATGACAGCTCATTTTACCCAGCTTCTTGCGGGGTCTGACGCAATTTGTCATGTCCGAATTATTGATTTATTTGAAATCTATAAAATAAAGGGTCTTTAAAATTATTTCCCCTCAAATACCTAAAATGTATTAAAAATTGTAATAGTTGTTTTTACTTTAAAATTGTTTGATTGGACGTCACATTTGCATCAACCATGGGTGATAGGCACCTTAGTTACTTATTTGTTACTTTACATAGACCACTAGGTAAGCTTTTTATAGTGAATTCAATACTTCAATAACATGGCAATTTCATCCAATTCCAAGTAAACTCAAAACATAATGTTTGCATGTTTTCTAACACTAGGGCGTTATTGTTCTCAGTATTCAAATCGCTTTACATTGTATGCCGCCATTTATAGGTCAGATCACAGCTGCTGTGCTCTGATTTCAAAACATTACTGTTGTTAACGTCACACCAGGGGGTCGAGTTTGCTATTGCAATCGTATCTCAATGACCGGTCAATGATCGATTTTGACGTATAACGTCAAACTTATGACACATTTCCCTAACAGAAACTGTCAAAGTTGTCAAATATTTGATCAATGACCGGTCATTGAGACACGATTGCAATAGCAGACTCGAGCCCCTGTACTCCTTTCGAGGTGGCAAAGTGTTTTGAGGTTCCATCCCGTCTAAAATTTCTCAGTCGCAGACCGGAATCTGGAGTTGTACCCGATTTGTGGCTTGCCTCCTATGTCATGGGATTTAAACATGATTGGCAAAATGGGTGTACTATGGGAACTACTCTACCTTACCATACATACACAAACATAACGTCACGCCTGTAATCCCCGAAGGGCTAGGCAGAGGTGTACCTGGTAGTACAACCCACATTTCGCCAGTTATGTGTAAGTCCCATGTAATAGGGGGCGAGCCTATTGCCATCAATCGGGCACAAATCCATACTCCGGGCTGCAACTGAGAAATCCCAGATGGAAAAACCCAATAACACTTTGCCCGTCCCGGGAATTGAACCCGGGACCTCATGCTCAGCAGTAGCGCTTGCGACCACTAGGCCAACGAGGCAGTCCAGTCTACCTTACCCTACGGAGATTACAGGGGTGACGTAATCGGTGTTACCAAAATTACTTACTTATGCAAGGTCTAGATAGGTTAGAAGCGCTCAGCAAGCGACACGTTAAAATTTGGATAACTAGCCACACTTGACGTCAGTGTTCGCGTCGCGCCGTCAGCAGACGCGTGCGTGCTTTAGTGTGCCGTTTTTGAAGATTGAATGTTGTATAAGTAACCTATCTACACCTTTTTACTTATGATATTATTGCTAACGCCTACAAAATCAGCAAATTTATGTTTATCAGTATTGTCTAGTACTCATAGCACAAGCTCTGCTTAGTGGACTAGAAAGCGTCATGTGAAAGTTGACGAATATTTATTTAATTATATTTATTTACTTGGGCCAAGGATCTTCCGCTATTATTGTTGTGAAAACAACTCAGAACTCAATAAATTACAATAAAACCCAATAATATATTCCCGTGTTACAATAAAGCACCTTATATTTTCACCAACAAGCCAATAAATTCAAGGAACAACGACCTCTTCAATATTTATAAGCCAATAGTATACAATTCTGTGACATTAGAAACAGAAACTTGGCACATTACGAATAAACATTGTGAGATATATGGTCACTTTGGCTATCGAAAATCTTGGCTCAGCATTTAAATTATTATTTACCTGCCTCTTAAGCATGTTGGAAAAATATCTGTACTTAGCAATCATTCGATATTTCTAGTTTTTTCATTTGATATTGTAATATTTTTGAATCGTTATTCCGATATTAATTATACTAATTTAAATAAAAGCGACAAGGGGCCACTGCAAGTTGGCTTTGGCACCCCGTATGCCTTCCAAGACCCTAAGGTTCAGAGAAAATTAAAATATTATTTTTTATTCTTTATTTTTAGATATCAATGATCCATCCTGTTGGTATAAAACAAAATTATTTTCTTTCTTTCTTTCTTCTTTCTATTGTTTTTAGGATATACAAAATCTTTCGTCTTCTAGTAAAACCGGCTGCAGCGTAATACCTCTATTTTAATCGACTGCCTTTCTGACCTCTACGACCTAGTGGTAGCTCCCCCCCCCCCCCCCCTACCCCCTTAAGACTACTCTTTTGATGTGAAATTATAAGAAGGAAAGTTGTTTTATATCAAACTAGCGAACATCACGCGGTTTCACTTGTGTGGTTCCCGTTCCTGTGGGAATACAGGGATAAAAAGTATAGTCTATGTCACCCGGGGATAGTGCAGCTTCACAATAGTGAAATATTTTTTTCAAATCGGTCCAGTTATTTTTAAGTTTATTCGTTTTAATTTTTAGTTTCTTTGTATGTAAAGAAAGTCTTTCAAAACTTGAAAGATTAATTGAAATTGGATAACAATTGCTAAAGAAGTTCTATCTTGTACATCTCTGCCGGACCCCTTTAAAATAGAATGGCGAAATGTTATGTTTTGGAAATACAAAAGCTCAGCATAGACATCGCAACTATAGCAATCGCGAATAATTTGCTGTTATGCGTTGAAGAGTTCCGTTGCCTGTCTTTTTCATCAGTTTTTCTTCACCAAATGATACTTTCTAAATGAAAATGCTTGATTTGTTACTAAAAATGTTGAAATCGGTGCATGTGTGCCTATATTTTTTGAGGAGTTCCCTGAATTCTTCGAAGATCCCTCATCAGGTATGAGTTTTGTTACAAATGGGACCAATCTGTTAGTGTACTCTATCAAACAAAAAAAGAATTTTGAAAATCGGTCCATAAATGACGGAGTACTGAGGTAACAAACCCTATGCCGCTATGCCGGAGGTCGTGGGTTCGATTCCCACCCAGAACAAATGTTTGTGTGATGAGCACGATCATTTGTTCTGTGTCTGGGTGTAATTTATCTATAATATGTATGTATTTAGAAATATATAAGTATGTTTATCAGCTGTTTAGTACCCATAACACAAGCTCTCAAGCTTAACATGGGACTAAATGGCGTTGTGTAAAAAGTTGTGGAATATTTATTTATTATTATTTTATTTCTTCTTTATAATATTATTTTATTAGTATAGATAACTTAGTAGTATCGGTGATACTACTAAGTGGTCTTTATGCTACTATACTACCATAGTCTTTATTAACAGACAGATGCTAAAGCATGAAGTTTTTTATAATTATGTCGACACACTCAGCCTGATGTGAAGAAATAAATAAAGTAAGAAATACTCAAAAAGTCTTTGAGTACACAAGACTTTGTGATTTCACAGTGTTCTTGAAGCCGAGCGTGAAGTATAATTAGTATAATGCTAGTTAAAGAAATTCCAAGTTTCCTGCAAGAATTAGCAAGTTTCAGTAATTCTGAAAAGTCTTATTAGCCTTTAAAACTTTACCTTTTGCCGTCAGCAGTCAACATTTAAAATTAACTTAGTAGCAAAAAGCTGTAATAGAAAGATAAATACTTGGTACTTGAAGAACTTAGATGCTGCTAATTTCTTGTGAATATATTATCAAGGGTAAGAAGAGCACCGACGCACAACTTGCACTGATGTTCTGTAAAAATCTCACATTAAAATGAGGGTGAAGTGAAGGCTAAATGAGCTCTCATTCCATACTAATGCTGGATATTACAGAAGGCTAATCCTTGTAATAACATTATCAATATCAAAGACTTCTGGACTTGGCTTAACATTAACTTAAAAGATATAGTTTTTATTTAATTTTAAATTAAATGTTTCCTTTTAAAAACATTAACATCCTGTCTTTATCCTCGAAGGGAAAGGCAAAGGTGAACCTGCAGTACCTACATCCATATTTCGCCAGCTATGTTTAAGTCCCGTGTAATAGGGGCGAATCTATTGCGAGTGAATCAATCGAGTACCAATCCAGACTCCGAACTGATACTAAGAAATTCCTGATGGAAAAACTAAATAACATAGCATTATTGACGCGGGACCCTGTGCTCAGCAGTAGCGATTGCGGCCACTAGATAGGTCTAGTGGCCGCAATCGTTCATTCTTATAATAAGTAACATAAATTTCTAACAGATGCAAATTTAAACCAGTATATCTATTGATTTAACTGTATCCATCTCCGTTCAAAAATACCAATGTTGTCTATTAAGACCGCCTAGATGCTTATAATAAAAACGTCATGTATTATCAAATCTAGTGTGTACTAAAAGAACGTGACTCTCTGAATCTTCAAAGTTACACAAGCAACAGCAAAACCTCAAAAACGTAACGGCACAAATTTACTTCTCATTCGCAGAACACACAAGTCAACTACGACAAATATTATTCACGGGCACCTCCAAAGCGGTACAAACAGAGTTTCCTTTTAAAATTACTCGCTATATATAGAGGAAAAGGAACACATCTGTCATTCTCACTCGACAAAGGAATGTTACTCGACATTGTGCATGAAACAGAGAACACGAAACGTTTGAGAACGTGAACATAAAGAACAATGCAGATGAGATATACGAGAATGAAGTTAAAATAAATGTAAAGAACGTTCGAGAATAAGATACAAATTATGAACGACCTGACAGTGTTCTCGTTTGAATTGAAGAATTCTTGCAATATTTTGAAGACAGTGAAATATTCAAGAAAGCGCATCTCAAAGCTTGAAACGTAGATTTACTAATAAGACAAGAATTCCTGTAGCTGTGAATGCTACTGGTAAGTGAGAAAAAAGTTAGAAGTAAGCATTAATAATTAAAACAATAAAAGTGAATAAATAAGCAAATGGGCGTAATATATAATTTCATGCCACACTAGTTTCGTAACATAGATTAAAATGACATATGGTGAAAAATTTATGGCTTGGCACTAATTCCACCTAAGTTCTTTCCGTGCTCAAAGTTAACACATTAATAAATAAGAGAATGTTTATAGAAATACAAGTATAAACAACTTGAAACTATAGTGAGGATTTTTTTAAATTAATATAGGTACCTATACAATTTTGAGCTAACTAACTAATAATACATTTATTAGGTACATACTTAATAAAAACTAAAAGAAAAGAAAATTTTATGAACGTTAAGAGAATGTTATAAGTACCTACTAACGAGTAATAACTTCACACACAATACCACACCACACACCAACAAACACACATCACACCATTATCAGCTAACCTTTCAAAAGAAACAATCTCCACGCTGCCTGTTAAAGAATCTACGAAGACAGAAGAATTTTGTTACAAAGTAAAATTGCTCACAATGCAACAGAAGCTACTCTCAAAATAGAAGCTGTTTCAGCTAACGCCAGTACACCATTAATTAAACAAGTTGGTCCAGTAAGGACTTCATATAACTTTGACGCTCTAACCTCAGTCGACCGGCATTATTTCATCAGGTGTACATTTTTAACGAGGTATCATATGGTGGTTTAAAAATTTAATACTTTTACACCAGAATTTATATTCGGTTGAGAAATATGTTTCAATTTTTTATGTTGACGTTTTCATTGGGGTCGTTTGTGGTGATTTTGCTGTTGGAATAAGTAATGTTGTTGGCAAGTAAGCATTAATTAAATAAACAAGCAATTTTTTTTGCAATTGAAAATAATCTAAATCTACACTTTAATATTATAGAGAGGAAAAAACTGTGTGTAAGTTTGTAATAAATTAACTCAAAAACTGCTGTGCTGATTTCAAAATTTTTTTCACCATTGAAAACTACATTTACCCTGAGTAACATAGGCTACTTTTTGTCCCTAAATTCCTTCGGGAACGGGAACTTTGCGGGTGAAACCGCTTGACATGTCATCTGCTAGTAGGTAATAAACCTGTTTTTCGGAAATTGATATTGTCAAAAAATATTGGTTAGTTACTTATTAATTGCTATTAACATCGTATCATTTAATCATTTTATTTAAAAAAAATAATGTTAAAATTTATTAAGGACATGTTAAAAATTGCTAATTTATTCGGTATTCATTTTATACTTAATTTTAATTGTATAAATAATAATTATTATTTATTTGAAAAAAGTTACCAGGACTCACTGTGTTAGTAACAATACACTTACAAACAACGTTACGTTAGTAAACAAACGAACAAACGTTACACTTTTATATGTGCCCTACAGGGTCCGTAATTGTACCTACTCTAGCTTTAAGCCCATTGTAAGATCTCCACACATCATGGAATGCAAATAAAGATCTATGAATATATGCATATTTAAACCCAGTTATGTTTAGGCAAAAGAAAAGTAATTGAGCTTCTGACTATTACTTATTAATGTGCTTTCTGAAACACGGAAGGATCTCGAAATGTAATGATAGGACATCCATCTACAGACCGGTATCGACACGCGATGCTTAACTTCGAAGATCGACAAATGTGGCTGAATAATAAATAATAATTATTCCACAACTTTTTCACACAACGCCATCTAGTCCCAAGCTAAGCTAAGAGCACTAAATAGTAATGGTTACTAAATAGCTGATAAACATACTTATATATTTCTAAATACATACTTAGTTTAGATAAATTACACACAGACACAGAACAAACGATCGTACTCATCACACAAACATTAGTCCTGGGTGGGAATCGAACCCACGACCTCCGGCATAGCAGTCAGGGTCACTAACTACTAGACCAACAGGCCAGTCAACGTAGTGTATGTAGGTACTTAGCTACGAACCCCTTCCAACTATGTTTAACTATCCACCCGTATTAGTTTCTTTGATAAACGATTTTTTAACCGACTTCAAAAAAAGGAGGAGGTTCTCAATTCGGTTGTATTTTTTTTTTTTTTTAGGGTTTGTTACCTCAGTACTCCGTCATTTATGGACCGATTTTTTAAATTATTTTTTTGTTTGATAGGGTATACTAACAGATTGGTCCCATTTGTATCAAAACTTATATGTGATGAGGGATCTTCGAGGAATTGAGGGAACTCCTCAAAAAATATAGGCACACACGCACCGATTTTAACATTTTTAGTAACAAATCTAGCATTTTCATTTAGAAAGTATCATTTGGTGAAGAAAAACTGATGTAGAAGACAGGCAACGGAACTCTTCAACGCATAACAGCTAATTATTCGCGATTGCTATAGTCAGATGTTTATGCTGAGCTTTTGTATTTCCACAACATAACATTACGCTATTCTAGTTTAAACGGGGCCGGCAGAGATGTACAGATTAATGTTTAGATATAGAACTTCTTTAGCAATGATTCTTTCAAGTTTTGAAAGCCTTTCTTTACACACAAAGAAACTAAAAATTACAAAATAAAAACTTTAAAATAAAAAAAAAAAAACCGACTTCTTTAAAAAAACCAACAGGTGAAAAATAACTCCAGTTTCGGAAGTCTGTGGCTTTGGTGGTTTTGTTTTGTTCATTATTGGCCACCGACTTCCGAAACTGGAGTTATTTTTCACCTGTTGGTTTTAACAACAATACATTTATATTTGTAAACTTTGATATCATGTAAGTCACGTTACATAGTAGTTTTATTTGATAGAAACTGAACCGCAATCATTCACAAAAGAGCAAGATTGATTTTGAGACATTCGATTCAAATAAATAGTTTGATTCAATACAAAGTTTTATCTTAAGTACCTACTTTGTCTACCTTTTTTATCTTAAATGGGTGGGTCAACGTTATTTCATCTAAAAAAATATCATCATACATCCTACCGTATATTAAAACTGAAAACAATGTTTTGAATCCTACTAATATTATAAAGGCGAAGTTTGTGAGGATGGATGGATAGATAGATGTTTGTTACTCTTTCACGTAAAAACTACTGTATGGATTTTAATAAAATTTGGTATGGAGTTAGCTGACACCGTGAATTAACACATAGTCTCCTTTTTATCTCTGTATTCCCACGAGAACAGGACCTACGCGGGTGAAACCGCGGGACGTCTGCTAGTAAACAATAAAGTGAAAATAAAAAAAAAGTATAACTCTTTGTAAAACTCATTAATAAATGTAAACCGTAACAGGGACCAAAGTGAATCTAATACTACGAAGAATAAGGCAGAGGTGAGTATAACATAATAATCATAATCATAGTCATTTATTTGCTAATATGGGTAATTTAATAAAGTTGTTGAAAAATATAGCACAGTCCAACCATATTACACCTCGAGGCCTGCAAATTACCGGCTTTTTTAATAGTACATTTTCTTGAAAAATTTCATAATTAATAATAATCCAAAGCAAATAACACAGACTTCATACAACATACCTACTAAATAATGTCACTTATACAGAATAATTAAAGATTAAAGTGTCACTTGTTAAACAATAATGGCAAGATACAATAATTATTGTGAATAAATGTCAAAGTAAGAATAATGTAGGTACTTAATTGAAATATGAAATGTCATGTTGTGAACAAGAATGTCAGAAGGAGAAAGCCTGTTGCCACCTATCAGTTACGAGCTAACGCGACTGTTGCTAGAAAGTCTAGACTTAAAGCTCAGCACAAACGCAAATAACCACAAAACTAACGAGGCAGTTTTACAATAAATAACTTCTACAAGTAATTAAATGAAAACACGTTTGAAGAGGTTATTTATGAAACTTATCGCCCACAAAATAAACTTATGATCAAATAAAACCCTTTTTAGATGTGAGTTCTGTGAAAAGTTGTTAAAGCAGTATTTAAATTTCAAAGGTTGTTGTATTTACCTTTACTTAGTAACACGATTTAAGTTAAGATAAATGTTAACAGGGATATTAGATTTCTTCGTTTATTTTGTTTACAACATTTCGGTCAATTATACAACTGTGTATTCTTACAAATTCTCTGTTTATGTCTTTCTTTATTACAACACATTTTGTTTCACACGTTTCAGTAGTCACGGGAAGTCTGAAGCTTTTAAGTTTTACAAAAAAAGGGTATTAAATTACCCAGTGTCGAAGTAGTGATTTCCTAGTGGTAGAAAATCGTCGTTTATCTATTTGAATGTTTCACAGTTATTTTTTACACTTTAAAATAATTTACAAGGCTATTCACATGGGTTAAGGATGAAAGACACTTAAAAGCATCAGCTACATGGGTGCAATTATCGCCGTGGGCCGGGGGCTTGAATCAAAATATGCCAAGACATTTAGTACAAGCTTAATATTGCAATAAAAGAGAACAGAATGTAACCAAAATCCAAGGCGGAATGCGAAAATGATTGAGCTCAATCCATTCGCCCTTGCATCCTTATTTTAAAGCCCTTAAAGCTACATTAGGTTTTTTTTTCATCCTGTTTGAGACGGGGTGCTAAAAATAAGGTGTTCCTATCTACATAGTTAGACATAGTTAGACCCATTTACCTAGTTCTAAAATATTTCCAAGTTGTTTCACTCTACTGAAGGTACACTCCCTAAAAATAATTCTTCTGGCACCCATGATTAGCTATCGTGAAACTACAATTTAACTAACAAGTACATTTGACACGCCTACACACTACTTCCTCATATCAATAATCACAGATATTACGATTATCCCTTTCAAAACTATCACAGCCGCAAAACAGGCAAACACTGCTCAAACTGTAGCAGTATTCCACTGTTATTGTATCACGTAGACTTTTATGATGTTCCAAAACATTGCCGGCGTCCCCCAGGGAAGCATAATGAGACCTTTTGCGAAAATATTCGTAAGCAAGCCATAATCCGCGCACAAATTACTGTAGACCTTTGTAGGTGTTTTTAAAGAATACGCGTAAAAAGATTGCTTCGGTAGGAGATATTGAGATTTGAATGGTTTTTTGCCGTGTTGTTTGTTGGTACTTATAAGCAATTTTGTTCTTGCTTGTGCAAGGGATTTTATCGGAGTTCGTGACGTTTTTGGCTTGTTGGGAACTTCCACGCTTGATATTTAACACTCGTAAGCCGGTTGTTTTAGTTATGACAGTCAGAGATGAAGTAAATCTTCATCGTAACTGGAGATTTCTCAACTCAATCAATCAAGTTTATGGTCGGTGCTCGCAAAACCACCGCTTTCACCTAAATTAAATGTAAGTCGAAAAATAAGTGCTCGAAAATAAGAGCGTAGACCGTTTCAAAATTCAATTTCACACCATTACGTTGATTATTCTGTAGACAGCACATTATAATTTTATAGGCACAATGAATCAAACATATCATCCCATATTTTATCAAAGTTATAATTTCAAAAGTTATTTACTGAGTTTAATGGTTCACATATAACAAAAAGGTTCGTTTTTTGTAGAAAAAAAAGGTCACAGGCCTTCAAATAAGAATTTTGGAATAGTTTTAAGCGTTCGCGAAAAAATGTAGGAGGTTGTTTTAAATTTGCGGATAAAATATTCACTACAGGCCTTGATGTGTTAGACGTATGTATAATATGTATAATTTTTTAAATTATAAATAATCCAAACATTACCGGTAACACGCTAACTGTTACTGACAAGCATAAAAATATACTTAAGGGGTAAAAATATACTCGAAGCGCAACCTTTCCTAAGTGCAACCATCGAAGCGCAACTATCTTATTCCGCGAAGCGCTACCATGATTAAAATTAGAGAGCGAGGTGTTAAAGGGACATACAGGTTCATTAAATTGAATTATGACTGTGTTTTGAAAGTACCAGGGTATCAGAAATGAACAGAAAATTGACGCCTTTAAAGAATTTGGTTACCAAGTTTTCAAACAGCAATAATCCACTACAGCAATTACTCATACACCTTTTAACATAATTGACCAAAACTTGCTTAACACTTAGTTTCAGTCAATGTATGTTTGCCTGGTAAAAAACTATCGATATAAATCTGTTTATCGATATCTTCGATTAATCCATCATACCCCTAGAATTTTATACTGGATGCGCTTCGCAGAATAAAAATATAATATTTTTATTTTTATTTTATGAGCGCAACTAACGGTTGCGCTATGCGGAATAAGATAGTTGCGATTCGATGGTTGCGCTTAGAAAAGGTTGCGCTTCGAGGAATACCCCAAATATAAGTGTGTAACTTTTTGTTGTTTACTTTAATTTGCATTTAAAATAACTTTGACCCGCAATAAGATGTTTTCCTGTAGGTATCATTTGTGACACTAGAATTGAATTCATTTAAACAATCAGCCAAGCCTGTACCAGCTACCTGTAGGCCTTTCGATTATTTGCCGTAATAACATAACATTGAATTTATTATCGTCAAGATGGATTACCTCAAACTCTAATTACAATTTATCCTACAAAGTGTAACCAAGTACTAATCTTACTTGAAACATTCTCTTGCCACTATTAACAACTCAAAATACATAAGACAAACATTAAATATTACTTCAAAGGCTTAATTAAGACAAAGCCTAAGATATGGTATTCATTTACATGTCATTTACTTAGTTTCAACAATTGTTAGATTCAAGTTTGAAACCTGAGATAAGTTACTTGACACAAGTGCTTAATTCAGAATTTAGGCTAATTTGTATGATAATTTGTTAAGCTAAATTGATATCAAAATTTATTATGAAACTAGTGGTGACTGCGGCTTTATGTGCGTTGAATTATTATCACAGTTTTACTATAAAACTGTTGTAAAGGATTTTAGAAGTGGGAAAACTTTGCTGTTTATTAACACCGCAGCTGTAAGTGATATTTAGTTGATTGCAAGTTATAAGCTGTGTAGTGATTTTGAGAAGATGGTAAAAGGGTTACTTTTTTGTATCATACAATAGTAAAGTTCTTGAAACTTAGTTGCCTGCTAGCCAAAGCATATCATTTTCATATCACTGCTGGGGGGTAGAATAGAAAAACAAAAAATCGATACCCTTATAAAAAGTCAGATGCTCATTACACTTATGTAAACCAAACGACATAATGTATGGTACGTCTTTTTATCGCAAGTGAAGTGAAGTGAACCGTCAATGCCTAGCATTAGTATGGAATCACAGCTCAATTTGCTTTCACTTCACCTACATTTTCACAGGATGGCTTGTTACAGAACTGCGCTGCAAAACACCAATCTTGTCACATGGCTCTAAGGTTTTTAACGACACTGCTCTAATTTAGGGCTAGAAAATTGTTATGAGTCTTGAAACCAAATTTCTTGCAGCAGTGAAATCGGTATGCGGATATTAGTTCACTTTATTTTGAGTAGGTAAAAGGCCACAGACTTAGTCAGTGGGTAGCGGAGCGCAATCGCCAGCGGAATGAACAGCGCTCGACTGGCGCACAACGCTTGAACAGCACAACGCAGCGTAGCGCGTGAATGCGTGTTTTAACATTGCTTGTAAGTATCTCCGTTTGTATAGAACGCGCACAGTCCTACACACAGAAAATGCATCCACACGTGGTCATTCAGGTTAAAGACACGCAATATGTAGCGTGCGTGATGCGTGGCAATGTGTAATCGCCTAAGTCTATGCATTAGAACGCGCTGCGTCTGCTCCACTGCACCACCGCCGCCACTCAAATGGCATCCCCGCTGCTCACTGACTTTGTGTCCGTGGTCTAATGATGAGAGTTTCGCGGCGATTTTTATATCTACACAAGCGAAATCGCAGGCATGAGCTAGTTTTCTGAAAACACTCTTATAACTATTAAATCAAATCCCCAAAATAGTTGTTTTAACCTTTACGTAAACGTATCCAATAAAACAGATTAATGATACCTCAAATAACATTTTGAAAATTATTTATTTAATAAAGCTCCTTCACATAGTGTACCCATCATATCTATTACTTTATATTATGTTATTAAATCTATTATCAGAGCTACACATACGTTTATTTGCATAAAGTGATACTATTAGAATTCGTAACGTCTTTATATACCTAAGTTATTACACTATTTACACTATACTGCTCGGAAGATTTATGTCTATTCATAATATTATGTTTAAACAGAGCTAATTTGAATTAACGTATACCTAGATACATTAACATAACTAAGTATCACGCCTGTTCATTCCGAAGGTTACGGCAGAGGTGTTAGTACATACTGTACAGACGCCAGCACATCAAGTTACCCCAATGTGTCAAATTTCTTTGATCGTTTTTCAACTTTATGTCAAACAGAATAAGGTTCATATTCAATTGGGAAAATTTGACACATTGGGGTAACTTGATGTGCTGGCGTCTGTACATACGCATTTAGCCAGATATGTTGCCATTGTCTGTTGCAGGTAACAAATCAGATTCCAGACAGCTATTATGAAAATACGGATAGGAAAATCTAATAACACAGCCTGACTAAGAAATTGGTCCCATGAACACGCACAGCAGTAATATTAGCAACCAGTAGACTAATGAGGTATTTGGCGAACCTAAAACGATTTATTTAAAATTTTTACAACGCTCGAAATGCCTTAGTGTCAAAAAAAAAGTCAACAGTCGCCAGTTCACCTTGATCAAGCTTGGCAATGTACTTGCCTTCTCTGTATTTAAATAGGCTTCCAAAAACCGAAAAAAATAATCGCGTGAATCCTAGTAACAAAGAATGGTAGGTATAAAATGAACCGACCATCTACTGTGGGCCCGATTAAAATGCGTCAGGAAAATGAGTACAATCTTAGTCGGCAGATTAATGATAACTTTACCCAACACCTCAAAGCAAAATCACAAATAAAACAAACTTAGAACAAGCCCTTTCCATACACGGAAGGCAATACGATAAACGTAACTAGAAGGGAAGGGAAATTGAATATTTGGAAATTGTAACCCAAGGGTTCGCTTAAACAGCATATTAATGTTATGGTAATTTTATCATACGAGGTTCGCTGATAATGTTTGACGCTGCATGTAACATAATGCTGATGCTTAATAGACGCAAACTAAAATTATTCTGAAACCCAGATGAAGGTTTTGTTATGGAAATGCAGGTAAAGGACAGTTTAATGATAAAACAAATGCCAAATGCCAACTCGCACATAGGTACTATACTGAACTAATCTGGTCCCCTCATATCTGTGTGGTTCTTTCCATGATTTGACCAAGATAATGTCTGAACTTTAAAAACGACTTTATCTTCTGAGTTTCTTTCGATGTTACTTCTCGAAGTAGTCAGATAGTGATCTTATATACTAGTTAAAAAAAAATGACGTGTAAAAGTGTTTGTGAAAACCTATTTACAGAAATAAATATTATTTATCATTTATATCAAGCAAACCTTATCGGCGATACCTATGTTAAGCCAATGCAGCGGACCATGATTAACTTAAAATGACATATTTTTCGGCACAATACATGTAACCTTTTACTTGAAATCATACCATTCATGAAAACATGACAGAGAGTCGAGACACTGAATAGTGCAAAAAAAAATACTTTTGTATTTAAGGATTTTATTTCATTTTTATTATTCGTTAAAAGGCAGTGGTGGTGGTGGTGGTTAGTGGGCAGGGCACATAGCACGGAGGACTGATGACTGATAGGGTCGAAAGGTTCTCGAGTGGAGGCCACGTATCGGCAAGCGCAGCGTAGGACGTCCACCCACAAGGTGGACAGACGACCTCATTAAGGCCGCGGGAACGCGCTGGATGCGAGCCGCTTCCACCCAATCTTATTGGAGATCGATAGAGGAAGCCTATGTCCAGCAGTGGACTTCCTATGGCTGAAATGATGATGATGATGATGACGATTAGTTAATACGTATAGCGTTAATAGAAAAAACACAATTTTTAAAATGACAGATGATTGTTAACAGACAGACTGAAAAACATTCCAAAGCGGCAGTAGGTACGCACGGAGAGCAAAGCTTAATTTTAGTGCCCCGTTGACACCATTTGGGTACAGAGCCCGAAAAAATGTATACAACCAGCACGAGATTCAAATCTGAGTAGATAAGACCTATACAGTTACGCTACATTCTACAATCTTTTGATCAAATGGCAATACAAAGCGTGCAACATGCACTCAGTTAAACACAAAGCTGATGAGCCGGATATTCGCATGAGGACAGATGGCGTTGATTATGACCAATAGCTTTTTTGAACAAGCGGCTTGTGGCTTAATAATAACAACTGCACGGATAGTACGAAGGTTAAGTTACGCTTGAAGAGCAACGTCCGTGAATGAGTGATCATTAATTACTTATCAAGACCCCCTCCCGTGCCTCGGAAAGCACATTAAGCGGTTGGTTCCTGCTTTCATTTCTGGATCTTTGACAGTCGTTACGGGTAGTCAAAAGCCTGAAAGTTAACAACCAATTTAACCAAGGGGTCCATGTTTTTTTTTGTGGTTTATAGGAGAGGGAAATCCACATGGACGCCCACACTGACCCTATGGGAGCCAGTCTGGGTAGTGCCGGACACTTACCGGCTAAAACCCCCTCCTGCCTTTGCTTTTAGGGTCCTCTAACATAATCAGAGCCCTTTTGTTCCAATTTAGTATAATGTATAATTATTTTTATTTTGAGTAAGATGTGGCGGTGTATCAAGTTATCATTGTAATTGTTATGTACCTTCCATGCATCTTTTACTTTGTATTAATCTTTACGCTATTTTTTAATAGTAATTTTTAATATTTCTAGTTTTATTTTATCTATTTTTAGCCGTGATTATTAATGTTTCTTGTTTTATTATACCAATGTCGTAGCTGTGATTTTTATCATTTACTTTTACTACTTTAATTTTAGCAATTGTTTTAGCTATTGGTTAGTCACACCACACAAAAAGAAGAAGTCTTTTCGTTCCTCCACATATTTCAAGCTCGCGCAAAGAAAATACGCGATACAACAACAATGAAATATTATTATTTCGTTCAGTGAATAACTATAAGAGCTGGCATTAAAATTCTCAGTTTCCCCAACGTTCCTTATTTGCATAGATTTTAAAAAGCGTTTTAAAATGTAAATACAGTTTACATTTTTAGATGTAAAGCTATTGTAAAACGATTCTCGTAAGTATCGGAGATAAAGTTTTTATTATTTTCTGAGCAAGAGGTATTAGAGTGTAGGTACAGCGATTAAATGCAGGCTGGTAAAAAAATGTTTGTTCTTTCAAGGGCGTTCTTTATTTAAAAACGTAATTTCGAAAACTGGCTCTTATTGCACTCCTTTTATGTTTACAATGCAGTGTTTCACACACGTGCGAGTTCTATTCCCACTCGTGCGAGAGAAAAAGAGCCACTGTTGACATGTATTGATGAATGACATTATTTATACGCGTCTGCATTTATCTTTGCACACAGGTTCATCACAATGTTAACGTCGATTTGAAAAAAGGTAGTTGCCATGAATTAATCGAAAATTTTACAAAATAAATTGTTAAGTAACGAAAAAGTTGAAGATCCGCTCCATAAAACTGCGAAGTAACGTGACTCAAGGGTCGCAAACTTAATAAAATCTAGTCCCAGAACAGAATCTAAATCTAGGCTTCCAGTATTCAAATAGGTACACAAAAATTTGGGCACAAACAAAAGAAATTGGTAAAGCCTAAGCGATTTAAGTTCTAAAATGGAAGACAAAAGAATTCTTAACACAAAAATAAAGAAAAAACTTTCTCAATGAGCTGTTTGTTGTTTCCAGCCAGTACGAAATAAAATTCAAAATGTGAAGACTATTGGTAATGAGTCTGTTACACAGAGTTTGTATATTTCTCGACTTTTCATGAAGTTACGAAGGACTAAAAACATCCATACAATAAAAAAATGAGGACTCATCATTTTGAGGAAAAGTACTTAAACAGTTACGAAATATTGAAGTGTTTTAAACAACGGGCGTAACGTTATTTTTCTGGAACATAGATTTGAACTCTAAAATAAAATAGAAACCAGCCAAATGCGAGTTCGACTCGCAGATGACGGGTTCCGTATCATCCAATATCCAAAAATTTATTAGTTAAATATATTAGTTTAAGTATTTGTGACCGCACAGTACTTGAGAAATTCGTAGAGTGGGGCAATTTTTAACCGACTTCAAAAAAAGGAGGAGGTTCTCAATTCGGTTGTGTTTTTTTTTTTTTTTTTTTTTCTTTAGGGTTTGTTACCTCAGTACTCAGTCATTTATGGACCGATTTTTAAAATTCTTCTTTAATTTGATAGGGTATATGAACAGATTGGTCCCATTTGTATCAAAACTCATATCTGATGAGGGATCTTCGAGGAATTGAGGGAACTCCTCAAAAAATATAGGCGCACATGCACCGATTTCAAAATTTTTAGTAACAAATCAAGCATTTTCATTTAGAAAGTAACATTTGGTGAAGGAAAACTGATGAAGAAGACAGGCAACGGAACTCTTCAACGCATAACAGCAAATTATTCGCAATTGCTATACTCAGATATCTATGCTGAGTTTTTGTGTTTCCATAACATAACATTACGCCTGTCTATTTTAAAAGGGGCCCGGCAGAGATGTGCAGATTAATGTTTAGAAAGAACTACTTTTGCAATTGTTAACCGATTTCAATAATTCTTTCAAGTTTTGAAAGACTTTTTACATACAAAGAAACTAAAAATTACAAAATAAAAACTTTTTTACAAAAAAAAACAACCGACTTCTTAAAAAAACACTAACAGGTGAAAAATAACTCCAGTTTCGGAAGTCGGTGGCCAATGAACGAAACAAAACCACCAAAGCCACAGACTTCCGAAACTGGAGTTATTTTTCACCTGTTAGTGTTTTTTTAAGAAGTCGGTTGTTTTTTTTGTAAAATAGTTTTTTTTACGATAATGTCTTATAAATCGATGAACACCGACTGCACGAAAAAGCATGACTCATTGTCACGTTCCGCCAGAGCCGAGCGTGCAAGTGAGAGCGATATCGAGGCACGGTTGGATGACGTTATCACGTAAAGTTATTGTCCGTCAACCCATTAGAGACAACCATTTTTTAATAGAAATCCATTTTTTATTCTTATTATTTGTTTTTGCAGCAATAAACATGTCGATCGTAATCCATTCAAGAAAGACTGATGAACGGACTGACAGCGAAGGCTTAGTAATAAGGACCCGGTGGCACCGATTTGGGTGCAGAACCCTAAAATCTAAACGAACACGTTAACCCTACAGTCAACATGAGAGCCATTAACAGGAAAACGTGAGAAAATCCGACTGAGTCAGGAAATTTAATGGCCAAAACTGAACGAGAATGAAAAATACTAAGACTCAGCATTTATTCTGCACGAAAGTGCATCCGTTGTTTCGAGAACTTTGTCACGACTGCTTCAAGAATGTAGTCCGGTGTGAAAGTTTATTTAATGATGATTGACTTTGTAAAATATCGGAGTACCTATATGCTAATAACGTAAAGAAATTGTTTTGTCCAGAATTACAAGTACGCGACGTCTTGCGATCTAGAAGCGAACGCGAAAACAACAAACAGTCGAAACCTATTAAAATGGCCTGCGTGACCAAACACACGAGAAGTGAGGTGCGGCGCGGCGCGAAATGAAGCGAACGCGATCAGTATTTGACCAAAATCGCACTGCTGCAGTGCGATTCTGGTCAAATCACCGCGTGAAAATACAGGCGTAGTGAGCGCAAATTGAGCTGTCATTCCATACTATTGTTAGACATTGACAGTTCACTTCACTCAAGTTTTCAAAGCGTGACTTCTACTGAATCGACCGGCAGTTGGCTTGGATGCGGTGTCGCCATGTTTTTGTTGCCGGTGGCGACAGTACGGGGCGATTGGCGTGCACGCAGAGCATAACTGCCGCGTCGCACTGCAATTTACCGCATCGCATTGAATTCGCATGTCACCGCTTCATGATGGCGTTCGCTTTGAACCGCCTACGTAGTACGTCGCGTTAGTCTATGACACCTTCTCGAAGGCTTTGTCAGATTTTTAAAGTGCACTCTTATTCGTAATTCTTACTGACGTTCATTCATTCTTTTCAATTTAATATGTCTTCTTGTTAAATTCCTCGATAGCACAACGTGCTAAAATTATAATTGTAAAAACTTTATCATTAGCTATATTATGCTATGCTATAAGACGGTGTTTAATTCGGCGTAAACAAAATAAATTTGTATATAATTCAGGACAAAAAAAATTCTTTACGTTTTCTTCTGTCATTTTATTTTAATCTTTATTCATAACTTAGGTACACAATGAGATTTGTGCTTATTTAGAAGTAAATTATTTACTTCCTTCAATAGCAATCTCATTGGGCTAGATAAGAATCACGTGTTTTACAGAAGAAGGTAAACAGAATAATCAGGTCAAAACGTAGAAAGACCCAACTAAAAATTAATTAATTAATGCACAAGTAAACACTGTACAAAGGCGGACTTAATGCCTAATGCCCATTTTCAACCAGTCTACTTTAAGGTGGTGCAGAGACAGAACAAGGTAGGTGCAACAGGGTAAAAAAAATGATATAAATAAACAGGGCATAAATACAATATATACCTGTATGACAGGGTATAAATTTGATGAAGTATCTAGATTTATCAGCTGACGGTATGTGTTTATGGTTCGATGCCCCGACCATACCCTTTAACAATAAGCTAACCGAAAACTTGAGATCAAGAACATTGCGCGCACAAACGGGTGCGAGATTTTTCATTGAAAATGTTAATTTGGGTGAGTGCAGAAAGCTAAAACAGTCGTATTTCAACGATTTACCGCCCACTATAGTACTACTAAAAGTGTTAACCTTTGAGTGGTTCACATTTTGTAGTCTAGTATTGGTAGAGTTTCTGTAGATTACATCTATACGTGGGCGATGTCTACCTAAAATATTTTATTCTTAGCCCATCAACCGCTCATAAAGTGACTGTCAGACCGTGACATGAAACTTTTCAAGAAAATTAAGATCTTTATTAGTCAGACATACAGAGTTTAAAATAGCATTTTTCGCGTCAATAGAACCAATTGGATGGTTCGTTCGCGTTACTCGCCACGTCATCCCCTTTGAACGTTACTTAAATTATATGTATAGGAATGTAAAGTCTAGATTATCTGTAGTCGTAAATCACAGAGTATCAATAGGTTGTACTAAAACTTTTTATCTTTTTTAAGAAAAGGTATAACATAACCAAATTCTAACTTCGCGGGTCAAGCTTACACTTTTACTAAAAATATACAGTCTGTTAGAATCACTACGTGAAAATGAAAGTGAAGTGAAGGAAAATTTAGCTAATACTAAGGGCGAGACTCCACCAAAGCGGAGACTAGAGGAGATATCTCGTAATTAACCAATAGGATATTGTATTGTGCTGAAGCTAAGCACTGAGCTGTCAAAATGACGCAAGCTGATTGGTTGTACCATACCTCTTCTCGTCTCCGCATTGGTGGAGTCTCGCCCTAATGGTAGACATTGACATTTCACTTCACAATTTTTTTTACGGCGTGACTTTTACTGACGGGGGACGGGTAGAGGCAGGGGTCGGGGGGGGTGAGGGAAGGGGAGGGAGGGGTGATGGGAGGGGCGTGGGGGGTGTGGGGGAATGAGAGGGAGGCGGAAAGGGGGAGGAGAGGAATGGGGAGAGGGGGAGGAGAGGAATGGGGAGGGGGAGAGGAGAGGAGTTGATAAAAAATGCTATGCAATAGCTTTACCGCGGCAGTCTCCGAGTGCCACCGGTCATTTTTATCTAACCATTCAATCACAATGTGCCACAGCGAAGCGTGGCAGGGTACAGCTAGTTAGTAACAAAGATGGTGGTTTCGCAACTTTTGCATAGGCATCAGTTCGTTAACTACCGGAATTCCAGACACAAATAAATTCACAAAATTCGGCTTTCGCTTGGGGCTTGAGAAGCCACATAAAACCACCGTAATATTTATTCTTCATTTAAAAGTTCTGTCTATTGAAAAACTAGCCCATAAATATTTAAATACTTTTTTTTACTGGTTTAACCGCTATGATAAATAAAAAACTGAACAAGTGTGAGTTAGATTCGTCCATCGAGGGTTCGGTATATAGATAAGTAAATAAACAAAAAAAATAGTTCAGGAATCGCATTGCGCAGTTTCTCTGAGCTATTCCTGAAAAAAGACGGGTGTTTTTTATATTTTTCATTTAATAAAACAAAAAAAGTCTGATTTTTTTTTTTTTTAAATGTTTTGTAATGTGCTCATCAATCCATTTCATATGATAACCCAATATTTGAAATTTCGACCCCCGTAAAAATATATACATATTGACCGTTGACGACCAGAGACCAACACCAAGGACCTTCCACCTCAGCCCTCGGGTCATCCGTCACCCAGGGACTACTCTCCTGAGCTCCTACGTCGTCACTACGCGCTAAGCCAAGCCAGGGCAGTACTTAGTGGCACCTACTTCCTTAGAACGGGAATGCAAAATTGACGGGCCTTAATACCTACCTACGACCCATAATAAAAAAAAATATTGAAAGTGTTTAGTGGGTTTTATTAACTTCTTAGTTTTAATAATAACTCACACGCTTCATTGTGTCAAATTTAATTACTTACAAATGTATAGTTTTGAGACTTTTTCTTGTACGTGTGGTTCATAGCGATGCTATTTACATAGTTCTAGGTCAACGGGAAGTACCCTAAGAATTTGGTTTTTCTTAAAAGTTTCGAAATATGCTATTTTTGCTGAATAAACGACCGTATCTTTTTTTTGAGTAAACTTAGAAGTTTAATTTTTTCATAACCTCCTGGGACCGTAGCCCTGAGTATACGGTTTAAATTTGAACTTGATATCTTCACTCATTGCCAAAATAAAGGGTCTTGACAGACAGAAAGACATACACAGACAGAAGGACAAAAAATTGATCAATCTTATAAGGGTTCCGAATTTTTCCTTTGAAGTAGAGAACCCTATAAATAATCAAGGTAAACAAACTTACTGCCGAACACATCGACAAAGACAAAGATATCTCCATTACATTCAAACATTACTTACTAATGTCTGTTGGCTCTAAATGGAAGCTCTCCATCATGTTACGATGTCTAGGACACAATTACTTCAGCTCATGCTTTTAGTATTCATTCGACGTCGTGACTCGGGATATTAGGACATTTGTAGATGTTTAATGTTCTTGTAAGGATGGCAGTTAGACGGATAGATTATGTTATGTGTTCGTGGGTCATGTATTTTTAGTCACTCAAAAGACTTCATTTTCAAACCTGCCGGTCGGTAAGTTAGCAAGCTTGATGAATTTCAAACAAAATTAGGCTGAAGATCAGACTTTTCAATTGTCAAAATTACAATAGCCAGTCCCTTAAATAGCTCGCGTTTCGCCACTTCCTAGTGTTTGTGTTGGGAAGAAGAAGTGGCGCAACGGGATCCCTCGCAAGTCAACTTAAGCTTGAAGTTGATTGTCAATCTATAATATATTGCATAGGTGTGGAAGTGAAAAGTTAAAGTGACAGACAGTGACTGCGCGGTCGTCGGCGTCCGCTTGGGGTTTAATGAATTAAAGAATAAGATTTTATCTTGACGGCACCGGTCTTACTTATTAAAGAGTTTTGGACTAACGTAAACATCATACATACATTTACATATTTTATTATTGTACTACCTACTACGGTTGTAAACCAACGGCTGGCCTGACGTAAACATACCTACTTCTAACGAGGCCATTCAATGATTTGTGTATGTTCATTGAAAGGGGATCTTCCTTTGACTGTTACCGAGAATAAAAACTCAAACTTGTCCTTCTGTACCCATTTAGTACCCCTTTTGAAACATTTTTTAACTGCACTTAGAACAAAAGGCATCACAATGACAGCCACGGCTGCACTCCTATATCCAAAAGTGAGTAAGTGTCAAAATCAAATTTTGAACAAGAACCAAAAAAACGCGAGAATATTTTAAATCTTTATTTATATTGTAGTGTTTTACATGAATAAAGTTTCTGTAATTTTTATTATTAAGTATTTTTTAAAGTTTTTGTAACCCTTTTTTTCTAATTCATTTTTAAAACCATAAAAGATAAAATGACCGTTCCAAATCAGATCACATAAGACTTTTTTGAAAATATTTTAGTATTAAAAAGAAAAAAATTGCCAGACAGCACTTAGCCACCCTTTAGAAATAGGACTTTACTGCACTGGCTATGTTTTTTGCCTCGAGGCATACCAATTTAGTAAACCCTGTATCAAACGGCTGACGGCCATGACAGTTGCGCGACTGACATCCAATTGCACCGCGTTTGCTCTGCGGCAAAGGAATAGTAGAAACTTTTATAGCCAGCAGAAATTTAAGTTTGGAACAGAGAGAGTCCCTCAACCCCCTCGTAGTTTTAAAAATAAAATAAAGCCAACGTTACTCGGTGATAATGTACAGACGCCAGCACATCAAGTTACCCCAATGTGTCAAATTTTCCCAATGGAATGTGAACCTTATCCTGTTTGACACAAAGTTGAAAAACGATCAAAGAAATTTGACACATTGGGGTAACTTGATGTGCTGGCGTCTGTACCTTTCTAATGGTTGAAGTTTGTTTTTTGTACAAATCTTTTCTCTTTATAATAGATGTAGACGGTTTTTTCTTATTTGTCATAATAAAAGCCTATAAACTACTTAATGTTTTTTTTTTTATTTATTTAAAATAAAACAAAAAACATGTCTAAACGTTTAAACAAAGTGTATCCTGTTACCCAGTCACTAAGCTGTAGATACTATAAGATAGACAGTGCGCTCCTTTTAAAGCACTGGTATTTAGCAGCATTTAAAATAAATAAATATTCCACAACTTTTCACACAACGCTATTTAGTCCCAAGATAAGCTTGAGAGCTTGTGTTATGGGTACTAAACAGCTGATAAACATACTTATATATTTCTAAATACATACTTATCATACATAAATTACACCCAGATACAGAACAAATGATCGTGCTCATCACACAAACATTTGTCTTGGCTGGGAATCGAAACCAAGACCTCCGGCATAGCAGTCAGGATCACTAACTACTAGACCAACAGGCAAGTAAATTTGGAATGACTGGCAGTCGACTTCAAATTGGGGAAAAAAACTAGGCAAATAACCATATTTCTTCGTATAGAGCACAGAAAACAAAACATTTAAATTCCATGATCAAATTCTTCCAAATCTTGTTCCAATTTACCCGATGAAAATACGTTTATTAAAACCACGTAGCCCACTGGTCGCACGAGTACTCTCAAAACATGAATTTAATATTTAAATTGTTAAATAAAATTGTATTTCCCACTCCCAATTGAAACATCCTTTAACATAATTATTAATAAAAGCGCAATTGTTTTCACTAACGAGGTAATAAATATTCAACCTTTTTTTATTATAATCTGGGTCTGCGAAATGAAATGTAATGCCTACCTTGGGGTTTAATTAACCGACGCAATTTGAATTCAATATGCGTATGAATTTAAACTTAATTGAATTGAACATATTATTAATGTCTCTGATAAAGTACAACACAGTCATACATTATTACATTATGTTAATATTATAGTTTAATTATTAGAAGAAACAGAACAGAACCACCAGAGACAGAAGCAGAGGGAGGAACATAGTGAAGAAAAAGGTGATGAAGCAGGGAGGTCACGACCCTCAGCATTGAGGAGTACGATGAAGGAGGAGGAATTATTAGAAGAACAGTTCAGACACTAAGTTGGTTAGATGCTGAGGACCATATTATACATTAGAGTCTAAGCAAGTAATGGGCTTATAGCTTTGGTCCAGGGTGGGGCAGCTTAGATATTTTCCATTTTGATCATGTTTTTTACTGTCCCGAAGGTAGGTCAAAGTCAAAGTCAAACCATTTATTTCAATTAGGCCCCTAAAAGGAACTTTTAAACGTCGAAAAAAATTTACTTTAAAAAATGATTCTAGTTGCCCCTTCCAAAAAGTAGATTTGTATGGAGAAGAATGGGCAAGAAACTCCATACTTACTCTTTTAAAATAGATTTTACAAAAACTTTGCATACATTAATAAGATTATATGTGAGGACGATGCACCTAGAATAAAAAGTACTATACTAAGATAGGTTTAAGCAAAAAAATAAAAAATAAGCAATGGAGTTGATAATTACATGATTAAGTTGGTACAGCTAGATACATTGTGCTCACATATTTACAAATGTAATAACAATTAATTTTAAAAAAGTGAAATAATAAAACAATAAATGGAAAACAATACGTAGGTACATTATAAGATTAGCAACCAGGTTATCTTGAATATAATCTTCTAATTTATAATATGCCAGTTTACAAAGTGTACTTTTAATATAAGTTTTAAATTTTCTTTCATTTAGGTAGGTAGGTATAACTTTCATGTGGGGTTTGAGATTTACCATTAACATGATTTATGGAACACCTTAACAAGAAAAAAGTTAAAACTAACATTTTCCTGTAGTTGAGCCATGTAATTTTATTTATGTCGCGTCAAAGTATCGCTTAAGTAAAAATCTTCCTAGTAGGTAGGTATGTACTTCCAGTAACGGTACCAACGTGACATAAAATTACATGGCTCTACGAGAGGGAAACTTACTTTAACTTTAAGTTTTATTCAGAATTATGAGTCTTTTCACTTGAACAAATAAATAATAAAAATCTAATTATAGGAAGTTATAATGGGCAGCATTATCGCTAAAATCGAGCACATACAGACAACCTTCAAACATACATCTATTCTTTTAGAGAGAACAAAAACTGTTCAGGAAATCTGCTACTATCGTAACTTATTCTGCCGAGAAACAGTTTGCTGTGCTGGAAGTTAATCCGAGTAAATTGGAGGAGGTACCTTATGACAGGTACATAAAACTTTCCAACTTGGTCACCAGGTGACTTGCAATGCAACGACGACACGTACACCACGTCTATCTCAAACGTGACCTACTGTTGGCAGAGGTTGTCAACCATAATTTGTAGCCCTAGCACAAATGCACAATGTAAACGTTACTTCAAAACATACGATTTTATAATTGGAAAGATAAATATCCTCCTGGTAAAATTTTATCAGCCATTAATACAGATAAAACCTTAAAACTTATTAATGTTAAATTTGAATCGAGTATTTACTCACATAAACCTACATAAACATGTTTATATAAACTTTGTTCCTATTCCGTGGACCACGCAGAAACTACAAAATACCACTTACTACGGCTATAATATACTCCTTTTGCTTCGGTTACTACCATACATCTGACTATACTCGGATAGCGGTTGCAAGTAAAACTGATATTTCTGAAGAACAAGTACAATAGGTATGTCTTTTGTTGAGTGTTCACTCCTGGCGTTTGACATTTCGTTTATTTCAAGAATTCGTGCCACACTCACTAGTTGCTTCTGCCAGTTTCACAACTTACTTTCAATAAAACGAACAAGTAAAGTTACTCACTTCAAAAAGATTAATGAATTCTTTCCACGTGGAAGTCTGATAGATTCTAGTAAATTCTAAGAAACTTTAAATTGGTATGTCCTAATATTGAGTTACAAATTACTTCCCAAAGAAATGCGATCTTCTTTAATTAATTCCTTTAGTTAGTATTTTTTTTGCGTTATTCAAAATGTCGTCTATCATTTCAATGTTGTTAGGACAGCTAGTTAAAAGTTCTGAACTCAGTGTTTGTTATAAACCTAGTTATAGTTTACAACTTTCAACGTCTTTAAGACACATTTCTTAACAAGATTCTATTATTAAAAGGTTGATTTTCTCTGCAACTCCAAATGTTGACAAGTAAGTCCGCTTCTGTGCATTAGTGTAGAATAGAATAGAATAGAATATATTTTTATTGTAAGTGTGCTTGAAGTATTAAATAAATAAACAAACTAAGCCGTGAGTGATGCTTTTGTTAACATAATATACGAGTGTCTAATTTCTGAAGACTTCTGCCCCTACTTCGGACCCGTGCAGTTATGTAGATTCCATGTCAATACATTGAGATTTTTATGTATAAATAAACTATTTAAATTACTCTTTTCCTACAGAAAAAACAGCCCACGACCTACTATAATACCTACTTGGTATGTAGGCACTCCTTTTGTGTCGTTTTCGTAAACTTTTTCCTAACATAATAAATTATTTAAATTTTGATAACCCCACATATAAGTCACGGTAAAACAGCATAAAATCCATTTTATAGAAAAAAACTACCAATAATTTAATAAGCAGTAAGCCCTTAGAACAACTGCAATTTCCAACTCAATTAACTTCATAAAAAATTGTTACTGGCAACAAAATTTTGGATAGCAGTATTATATTTTTCTGGCGCGAAAGTTTCTCAATTACATTTTGTCTGTGGCACGGAATTTTTCGTGAACAGTTCCAGTTTTGGTCAGAGTGGTTTCGAAAATTGGGGTGCCGTATTTGGGACTCACGTTTGGTCGGTGGTTAGACCACCTGCTACCTAATTGGAGTTCGGCACAGTGAATCTATTTACCTGCCTGTTCTAGGCTGAATTTTCAGTCCTACAATTAAATTCTGCCGCATTGTATCAATAAAGTTTTTGTAAGTGTGGTTACGCTTTGCTTCCAGTAAGCATTGCTGGTATATTATTTTTGAACTGGATATCGTCTAGATCAGGGATGGTTTCAAACGTGAAGGGTTGTCATTGAAATATACGGCTTTAATACGTCATCAAAAAATGTCCTTGTCAGCTAAATAAAACAAAATGCGATCATATATTACCAATGCAAGCACGGGTCTTATCAAGCGACATTAAATGAATTTAAAAGACAAATGTGATAAAACACGTTGGCATGTTTTTTCGCCCGACCAATTTTTAAGTTCCTGTTTTAAATTATGTGGTTTAGCGCCAACAGAAAATTTGTTCTGATTTTAACCCAAAAAGTATGAAAATCGCATTAATATAAATCCGTGCTAACTTCAAAACTAAGCGCTGTAATAAAAGACACTCAATACTTACTAATAGACGGGACATGGCGGGAAAATTTTCATCCGATACTTGTGTCCTTTTGGACACAAGTCGATGGGTTTAGTGTAGTACGCTGCGCTGCCGCTCCAATATTCGTATGTCATGCTAGATGGCGTTACCACAGCATAAATATTAATACAGTAAGACGACGCCTTTGATCTCTGGAGAAAAATGCTGACAGCGTCTACACGCGTTAGCCCTGAATAATACCTCCTGAACTACGAACATCGTTTTGTTGGCAGACGCGGGAAAGCAGCTCCCGCTGCTTTCCCGCGTCTCGCCCCTCACACTCCGCACGATTGCCCTGTCTAGACGGCTTGGTCGGACGACTGGTAGGTTTTTAGACTGTGTCGCTACTGAGACATGGGATCACTGTTATTCTATGACATTTCTTCGTTTGGCCTTTCCAAAGTATCTTAAACCTCTTTGGCTTTAATTGACAATAACACGGTGACGGTGTACAATGGGATATTTAACAAAATTTTAGTTTTTAGTCCCTCGTCTAGATTACAAGAAAATATTCGACACATATATTTTTCTTTTCCAAATTGATGGAAATCTGCTTAGATTAAGCGCATTGAAGTTGAGGAGAGGGGCCTTTTAATGTCATTATCTAGTGTAAACTGTACTGGCTAGTGGAGTAGTGGCGTCATGCGACATTTTGACTCGATGTATCGCCGTTATTTTTTGATTACGTGAAAAAAGAAAAAATATGTGTCGAACATTTTCTTGTGATCTAGATGAAGGACTTAAAACTATATTTTTTTCAAATATCCCATTGTTAATATTTCAAAAGAGCTATTCAATTTTTAAGACAAAATAAAAGAAACACAAGCTAGCTATACAAAGTAAGCACCTTACTGATCTTACTAAAAACAAGAACAAAAGATAATCGTAAAACTTACTGTTTATTCTAGTCATTTTATGGGACCCTAATAACTTCACGAATATTGTTATCTACGAATTGTACCTATTATATTTTACTCAATACAAACTTGGTACCATTTTATAGGCTATTCATTTTCCCTAAACGTAATCAAATATCAATCTAGAAACACGCAATGAGTAAAACGACTAGTTTAAAAGACCTTGATATAAATAAAGATTGTAGGTACAGACGCCAGCACATCAAGTTACCCCAGTGTGTCAAATTTTCCCAATTGAATATGAAGCTTATTCTGTTTGCCATAACGTTGAAAAACGATCAAAGAAATTTGACACATTGGGGTAACTTGACGTGCTGGCGTCTGTACGTTACTATAAACGTGTTTAATTTCTGTAATTTTCTATGAAAATAGAAGAACAGATTCAAGTGCTGGAAGCAATTTTACTAAAACAAACATTGAACACACGCAATAGTCTTATTAAGGAATAGTTTATTCAATAAAGTAGGGAGTGTGTGAGTTCTTGCTAACTTTGCTTGGGGCTAGGTTTCTGTGGGAACTGAGCGGAGAAAAAGGTATTAGAGAACGTAAATTTTAACGAATAAGCCAGCCTTAGCCAAAATAGAAGGTGTATTTGGTAATATATGTGTAGAATTATTAAATGCACTCTTCGTTGTCATGTGCCTTTTCTTAATGATGTTAAAAAAATATTCGACACGTATTTTTTCAAATTGATGGAAAACTGCTTAGATTAAGAGCAGTACAGTTGAGAAAAGGGGACTTGTAACGTCATTATCTAGTATAAACTGTACTAGCTACTGACGTCACGCGAAATTTTGACTCGATGTATCGCCGTTATTTTTTGATTACGCGAAAAAAGAAAAAAAATATGTGTCGAATATTTTTTGTAATCTAAATGAAGGACTAAAAACTAAAATTTTGTCAAATCGCCCATTGACATTATTACTGCTAAACCAATTTCAACCTCAGTGTTATGTAAATTAAATAAATTTCACAATGACCAAATTTATTGTGGAACTAACTGACTTGTACTAAAGTCATAAAGATTATAGAAGTTATAGCGGAAGTTTAACTTTTTGTGTAGGTGTTAAAGTTGAATTTCTAAATAAACACATATTCTTTTATTAGAAGCAGAATAAGTATATATAGCAAGAATTCTCTCATTTCTTCCAACACTGTGACCTGAGTCCAAGACTTATTCAATTACTGGAAGAGTTTAAGTTTCCACATCCGAGCTCACTCTCTCTATATCTAAGGAACAAAGTTTTTATAACTTAAACAAAACTTGGTTTCTAGTTCTGTTCCTGTTATTGGTCGCTTAAGTGTTTGAAGAGGCTTGAAAAGTTAAGCCAAGTATTTACATAAAATAATTGGTATTTCCTTTACCTTTGCATTCTTTCTTGGTTTTCAGTTAGTGTTTTATGTTTGTTTTGTATCTGTGGTGAGTTTTTAGCAGTATAGTAGGTACATACTGCAAAATTTCATTCATGAATATTATATTAACAACGTTTAGAATAAAATAGAATAGAATACTCTTTATTGTACACCATAAAAACTTACAAATTATAATTTTAAGGGCTACATACGGTGATACAATGGGCGGCCTTAACGTTAAAAGCGATCTCTTACAGACAACCTTTGGATGGACTTGATAGTGAAGGATAAAAGATGAGTAGGCGGTTTATGGCTATTTACATAAATATATACCATACATGACTATCTCAATAGATGTATAAAATACGTATAAATATGAAAAACAAAAATACAATACATAAATACTTACTAATTATTTACAGAGTAACGAACTGTTGAACTGCCGGTCGATTCAGTAAAAGTCACGGCGTGAACACTTGAGTGAAGTGAACTGTCAATACCTTTCATAAGTATGGAATGACAGCTCAATTCGCCCTCACTACGCCTATATTTTCACGCGGTGATTTGACCAGAATCGCACTGCTATTTACGACTTATGAGACCAACTCGAAAATAACGCAATTGCCACTTGTTTTTAACCGACTTCAAAAAAAGGAGGAGGTTCTCAATTCGGTTGTATTTTTTTTTTTTTTTTTTAGGGTTTGTTACCTCAGTACTCCGTCATTTATGGACCGATTTTCAAAATTCTTTTTTTGTTTGATAGGGTATACTAACAGATTGGTCCCATTTGTATCAAAACTCATACCTGATGAGGGATCTTCGAGGAATTGAGGGAACTCCTCAAAAAATATAGGCACACGTGCACCGATTTCAATATTTTTAGTAACAAATCAAGCATTTTCATTTAAAAAGTATCATTTGGTGAAGAAAAACTGATGAAGAAGACAGGCAACGGAACTCTTCAATGCATAACAGCAAATTATTCGCGATTGCTGTAGTCAGATGTCTATGCTTAGCTTTTGTATTTCTACAACATAACATTATGCCATTCTATTTTAAAAGGGGCCGGCAGAGATGTACAGATTAATGTTGAGAGATAGAACTTCTTTAGCAATTGTTATTCAATTTCAATGATTCTTTCAAGTTTTGAAAGACTTTCTTTACATACAAAGAAACTAAAAATTACAAAATAAAAACTTTTTTACAAAAAAAACAACCGACTTCTTAAAAAAAACTAACAGGTGAAAAATAACTCCAGTTTCGGAAGTCGGTGGCCAATAATGAACAAAACAAAACCACCAAAGCCACAGACTTCCGAAACTGGAGTTATTTTTCACCTGTTAGTTTTTTTTTAAGAAGTCGGTTGTTTTTTTTGTAAAAAAGTTTTTATACAATATATACAATAGTTCTACCAATAAACCACTTGACTGGCCCATTGGACTAGTAGTTAGTGACCCTGACTGCTATGCCGGAGGTCGTGGGTTCGATTCCCACCCAGGACAAATGTTTGGGTGATGAGCACGATCATTTGTTCTGTGTCTGGGTGTAATTTATCTATGATACACAACATAAACATAACGTCACGCCTGTAATCCCCGAAGGGCTAGGCAGAGGTGTACCTGGTAGTACATCCACATTTCGCCAGTTATGTTTAAGTCCCATGTAATAGGGGGCGAGCCTATTGCCATCAATCGGGCACAAATCCAGACTCCGGGCTGCTACTGAGAAATTCCAGATTGAAAATCTCAATAACACTTTGCCCGACCTGGGGATCGAACCCGAGACCTCAAGCTCTGTAGTGGCGCTTGCGACCACTAGACCAACGAGGCAGTCCATTTCAGTTTATCTATGATATGTATGTATTTAGGAACAAGTAATATATATCTAAGTATGTTTATCAACTGTTTAGTACCCATAACACTGCAAGCTCTGCTTAGCTTGGGACTAGATGGCGTTGTGTGAGAGTTGTGGAATATTTATTATTTATTATTTGATTTATGTATAATAACAATGTCTCATTTTCATTTACCTAGCCTTTTCCGAACTTCGTTGGAGTCGGTTTCCACTTCCAGTCTAACCAGATGCAGCCACCAGTGTTTACATGGAGTCACTGCCCATCTAGCGTCTACAAATCAGTGCAGACACTAAATGTTAGCGATGGCAACACATACTTACTCACACTATAGGTATTGTTTAGTTTATTCCTATGGTACTGAAAATACAAATCTGCTGATGATAAATTTCCACAGTGTCTAACATAGACATTACTTGCTTAACGGAAGGCTCCAATCATCATGTATAAGTTTTTGGTTCAAAAACTTTGATTTTTGATTTGAAATTTTTCCTTATTCATCATGTACTATACTAAACTTGTTGAAAAAACGCTATTTTTTATCTTTCTGAACTCTCTAGAGATGTTGTAAAGCAAGCTAGGGTAAAGTTAGTCGTATCTTTAATGAACTAGCCAGACTTTTAACAATGTTTCCTAAAGTTAGCACATGTTAGAGCTAAATTTACAGCCGATACTTTGGTCTCACGTACAAAACGAAGGAACGTTAGTTAAAGTTTTATTATGCTAGGTTAGGCCTAGATACTGTGAAGTCGGGATTCTACTAATTAAAGTTACTAGTTATCCCCCGCGACTTTGTTCGCAAGAAACTTTTGACCACCGGGAGCTAATTTCGAGAACTCTTGATAGGTTCATCGTAAAACGAAGTTACTGGACAAAGTCAAGCTTGGATTTTAGACATTAGGTACTGCTTCTCATAAGAAACCTTTATGTATAAAACTTAACAGATAACCAAGGACCCGTACGTTAGTTCTTTCTCATCTTAGAATTGGAAACTGAATCCCGATGTAAACCAGACCAGTTCATTCATTACTTTGCAACGTCTACAAACGTATAAAAGTATAATTACCTACAGGGAACGGGAACTTTTAGTATGGTGAGGGACTGATTGAAATCGGATATAGATATACAAGGTGTTTTTTTTTATATCCCATAACTCTAGGGTTATATTCTGTAGGTAAAAATAATACTAAAACTCCTAGAATAGATGGTCCAAAAATGCATAGTTTCGGTGATATCATCAATCATAATTAAATTGTCAGTTGTTTAGTACCTACCCGTAACACAAGCTCTGCTTAGCTTGGGACTAGATGGCGTTGTGTGAATAGTCGTGGAATATTATTATTAAGTATTATTAATATTATTTTTATTACCTAATTAGTTCAAAAATTGTCACCAGTACGACGAATCTTCTTTCTAACGTCACTTTTCTTTCACGTAAGGGTGTTTTACATTAATCATCGTGACTTTGTCGAATTATTTTATATGATAGTCAAAAAAAAGGATGATTGAAACATAATTCATATGCCAGTTGATTCTTTAATATGGTCTCAATCATACCCTAGAGTTATGGGATATCAAAAAAACACGTTGTATAGAAGTATAAACATTGGTCTTCCTTAACCGGCCTGGGTGGAAATAGACCATCAAAAAGCTGAGTTACAAATACGAGCGAGTATGACGGAAATCGTTACTGGAGTATATATTGAACAAAGTCGGCAATCATTTCTGAGAACGCTTAGACAAGCGTAATTGGCAAAATCCACCATGTGTGTAGCTAATACGGACGATTACTATTTGAAGTAGAAGCTAATCGTTGAAACTACAAATAATCTGGTGCTTTTTTGGTGGGTTGTAGGTACAACTAACCAAAAAAACCACCAGATTATTTCAATCTTTTCATCGGCGTTCTGATTGAGTTTGTTATACAGACGCTAGCACATCAAGTTACCCCAATGTGCCAAATTTCTTTAATCTTTTTCAACTTTATGTGAACATATTATGGTTCATATTCAATTGGGAAAATTTGACACATTGGGGTACCTTGATATGCTGGCGTCTGTACATTGGCAAAGCTATCTCCATTGACAGTTCATAGTGGTGATCACTGGGAAAAGTATTCTTGTTCTTCGTTCGCGTTAAGAATGCAGTAAAAATGCAGTGCAACTGCAAGATAAAGGTGTATTCCACAGTGGTGTTAAATTCAAACAAATTATATTTTAAAAGATTATGTTTAATGAATTTATAAAAATGAATTTGAAAAGATTTGATTGGTTAGGGGCCGGGCTAGGCCGACGGATAGTGATGACTTTACTGCATTCTTAACGCGAACGTACTATAGTTCCTTATTGATTGTTTTTAAGAGGACGTCATGCACACCCGCAGAGATGTGACGAAGCGCGCCGTACTCCGTCTGATTCTCGTCGTTACTTGAAGTCCTTTTAAAGAGCAATATTTTGTAAATTCTTAGTTGGCATCAAAGTTTGGTGAGCAACTGGATGCCAGTTAGTTGGAGTGACATCTATCTCGCGTCATACGAACTAAAACTGTCATACTTATCCTACATCGCGATGGTAAAGTTATCCATGTAGTTTAACGTTTACAAGATCTCGACAATAACCGTCGGACAGTAGTAGCTCACCAGACACGACACCCGTCTGGTCGAAGGACCCTTCCTTTTCCATGAGTGATAAGGAATTTAACACCCTGTTCTTCATAAAAAAATACCCTGTATTTAGGAACGTATATTTATTACGTGCTAACGTTTTTCATTCAATCCATCCATCATTTATTGTCGTCTTCCTCTACTTTTAAAACCCTCCACATTCATACCTTTCCTTAGGGTGCTTCTACACGGTGCATGTAGCTGGAGCAAGTAAAGATGCGGGTTACACGTGTGAGTAATATGCGCAAACTACTTGTTGAAGTTACTCGCTTTTACTTGTACATAATGCAAATAACTGGAGCAAGTAAAGATCTGGGCTACTTGCGCAAGCAGTACGCACAAGTTCTTTGCTCGTGGTCAAGAGCTACATGCGCAAATGACCCGCGCGCGCCACTTAGTACGCGGGTTAGTTGCGCGGGTGTCTCGCTTTGGTACATGCTCGAGTCACCCCGAAACATGCATACAACCCGCGCAAGTGCCTCAATATGCGCAAGCTACTTGCACCGTGTAGAAGCACCCTTACAATATAATCCTTAAACAGAACACTAGCTTACCAACCTTCAAACATTCAGAAAAAACAAGCGTCATTTTAATTTAAACCGGATAGACGATGCCTGTTACGAAAACAACAATTTCCTCATTTACAATTTCCGAAATTAGGCTCAAAATTGTTAACACTCCATTTTATTCAACGTCAACGAAATTATTCCGACGTTGAAACTCTCGGGAATTGAAGTAGGAAGCTCCAGTAATGGTCACGGCCCAAGTAAATAGTCTTTTGTATCACTACCCATTATGTTAACGTTCTCTCTTTGAATTCACCCGGGTTCGTCTGTTTATTGTGTACCTAAGTAGGTTAACTGGAATAATTATTCCAGTCTAAAGCTGCTTATGGTTATTAATATTTCAAGAAGCTGCGGAATAGGCTTTCTTTATTGTCCCCAAACTCTTGTATCTGGCACTCAAAATCGAAGTCAATGTCAAATATCTTTTTTTCGTAAATAAATTAAAAAAAAACTTTAAAACCACTAACAAAAATAATTGTCTTGTCTTTCCAGCCACTAACACCTACCACAAAGTGCAAAGTTCGACGGCTCAATACAATAATCTGCCGTCAATACGTGACTCTGGCAGAATAGTCGACATCGGCTCAGTAGCCAAAGAGGAAAAAAAAAACTTTTGAACGTCAAACAGAGAGATTCAACAAACTAAGAGAAGTAAATAAAATCTCAAAATAAATCCAGTCGTCCCCTTTCCAAAAATTTGTTTTGTACGGAAAATGGGCAAGAGTCTACGATCTTATTTTTAATTTAATAATATAATAATAATAAATAAATATTCCACAACTTTTTCACACAACGCCATTTAGTCCCAAGTTAAGCTTGAGAGCTTGTGTTATGGGTACTAAACAGCTAATAAACATACTTATATATTTCTAAATACATACATATTATAGATAAATTACACCCAGACACAGAACAAATGATCGTGCTCATCACACAAACATTTGTCCTGGGTGGGAATCGAACCCACGACCTCCGGCATAGCAGTCAGGGTCACTAACTACTAGACCAACAGGCCAGTCAATTTATAATTTTCTCTTATTCATATCATTCAAGAGATTCCCCATAGCTTCCAGCGGTCCAGTGTTACAATTCTAGTGTATTATTGTATATTATTGTATCTTTTATAAATTATTGTGTGTATGTTTGTAATGACTGATCTCAAATAAATATTTTTCTTTCCTTGCTTTTCTTTCTAATTAGGTTACAGTTTAGATTGGACCATTGTTTGTTCTATCTCGCTCATCACTAGCTTTTGAGAGTCCCACATAAAACAAATAATAATATAATACACAGAAACCTTAGGTGTAATTTAGGTGAACCTTGAAGCTGTGGGGCTCCATATCAGAGCATCATTTTGAGTAGTTCCTTAATGCCACAGACATAACGTGTGACAGATGAAACTTTTTAATTTCTCTTTAATTTGTAATGAATAGGTAAGAAAAAAAAATAATAAAAAAAAATACTTTATACAGGGTTATTTTTTAATCACCAGCCAAATTTTCACGGGGTGTTCTAACCATGAATACATTTCACTAAGGAACCATCTCGGAAATCTCGAAGAAAGAATCAGCTGTTACTTACATACATTTCGGTCGAATACCTATTGAACTTTTGTATGCAACTGTAAATATTTTTTTCGAGATAACCGACTTGGTCCCGTAGTGAAAGTTGTTCATATTTATGAGTAGAACATCCTGTGAAAATTTGGCTGGTGATTAAAAAATAACCCTGTATATACATAATACACGTTTACTTTTGCAAATAAGTAAATATTTGTTCTTCTTTTGTAGCACACCGCATTTTCGGTTACTTTGAATCTTAGATAAAAACAGCACTTACACTGACAGATGACAAGCAAATACTCAGTAGGTACTTACTACAATATCTCTTTCAGTCCTAAATAAAAATTGATAGGCGTCTAACAGATAGGCTCGCTTTTCATCGGGCATTGTTAGAATAAAATAAAAGAATTGTTTGTGTATCAAGGCCTACTGGGGAAACTTACTTCAATCCATCGAATGTGGAACTTTAGTACCAACATTGGTTGGTAACATGGGTATCCATCACATGAATTGAAAAGCTATATCGAGCTAAAAACTTTATTACAATATTTTTCTGGATATTGTTATGGGGCTACAAAGAGTTAAGAGCTATTTTAAGCAACAAGTATTAGTTTTTGACGTCTCATATTTTTCCTTTTTTCTACCTGAGTTGTTGCAGAAAAGTCAGCGGTGGCTATATTTATTTATTTAACACTAGCAGACGTCACGCGGTTTCACCCGTGTAGTTCCCGTTCCCGCAGAGTATAGGAATAAAAAGATAAAAAGATAGTGTAGCTTTCCAACGGTGAAAAAAGTTTCCAAATCGGTCCATTAGTTTCGATTACAATCAAATTTTTCGTCTTTATAATATTAGTATAGATGAAACGGCCATTGACACAGAACAACATTCACAAGTTCATCTCACAATACTCCAAACATCCAGACATTTTTTTTAAAATAAATAGGTACTTACAATGCCGACAAGATCTTTTTTCCACATCGCTTCGCAATCACTACGAAGCTTACTTAAACAATTCAATCGCGTAGATTTCCGTTAGCTAGAGATAAAGTTTCGCTGGAAACAAAACGATTCTGTCTGCGTCTACGTATATAAGAATCACTAACACGTCTGACTTACAATCAAGAATTCTGGAATCCTTTATTTCACTGTGATACTGAGATACTGAGTTCTACTAAAAGGGATAGCATCCTAGGGAGTACTATTGCTAAGTGGTTCGTAACAGGCTATCATTTTCAAAAGATTCTTGGTATGTTATTTTAACCTATCTGTACCTACTATAAATGTTGTGCACGAGCAAATAGATATTTTTACCTGTCAGCCGAGTGAATTCACAAAGATTCTATTATGTAATTTGTGTTATAGATAGATAATAATAATTTATTTTTGTTTTTATTTTATTTAGTTTAATATAAGGTTTGTTTTTGTTATATCTGTAATTAAGTTTGGATTAGTTTATTAGAATTAAGGTACATGTAGAGTATAATGTTGTGTATGGCGTCGCTAGATTTTATAATACCTTGTTATCGCATTGGGTCCTAAATAACCTGTAATGTTAACTTGTGTGTGTAACAATAAATAAATAATTAAACCCTTTAAAATAAAAGATACGGGGCTGGTATCCGCAACTCCACGTCAAAGCGCGTATTCTGCGTATGGACCATAATCTACCGCGCGGGCCCAGTGCGAATTGGTAGATGATGTCACATGTCTTCGAATTTTTCGTTCCTCACGATGTTTTCCTTCACTGTTTTTGAGAGCAGTGGTGATGAAATAAATTACACAAAGTAATGCGCCTGCCTGGGTACTGGGAACCTACGACTTACTGTTCGTAAGTCGGGGCCGCCACCACTGAGCCACTAATGCTCTCTAATAAACAACAATTGCCGTGCCCCTAGTGCGCGGCTTTAAATGCTACAAATCAATAATACCTACAGTAATTAAAGAGGAGCAATCGTTGTAATGGTTGAATGCCAGCAGTCTTTCGCAGGTCGTCATCCCACCTTGCCGGAGGGCGACGATTCGTTTGCCAAGTAGTGGTCTACTCTCAACAACTCATTAGGGGAGGCCTATGTCCAGCAATAGACAACTGTGGGCTGATGATCATAATGATAGTAGGAAACGTCCACAGGATGCATGTTTTATTTAGCATGCTCCTCTTTTTGTTTTTTATTCTGACCACCACCATAGCAATATGAAAATAGTATAAGTATCTATATACTTATACGATTTTCATATTGCTATGGTTCTGACACTATTCAACCGCTAAATGTGATGAGCAAAGTCGCGGGTAACTGCTAATTTTATAATAATTATAGTTAGAAACACGTTATTCGATGCCTGAACTTATTTTGGTAAATTAATAATATTCGACACCCTATTTTAATTACCAAACCGAATAGGCTTCCGGTATCATAATCCTATTATCAGTAAAGGGTGAACGCTTAATTATGGTAGTCGGGAGTGAAAGTACCAGCCTAAGTAGTATTAAAATTAGTATCTGTAATTTAAACCTCTTATTATGTTCTGTTATATAAAGTTACTAGCAGAGAAACTATTGGAAGTGCTAGTGTGATTGTAAGGTTTAGTTCGTAAGTTGTTACTTTAATTATGTAACATGTACCCGTAATAATTAGTCTTGTTAAGTGATGGCCTGAAACACAGGTTTTATTAACCTAGTTCAGGAAAGTCGCTAATTATATATATTTCTAGGTTTAAATAAATTTTCCATAAATCCTGATTGTTAATTCAGCTGTAGCCCATAATTAATATATTTTTGTAACGTGTGTAACTGTTTAACCAGATAATATAAAATTAATAATTAATAAAAGCAAAATCCCTATCATAAATACATCATTAAAGTGGTCTGTGGTTACACATAACATGGCATGAGTTTAGTTGTCAACGTCGGTACTTAGGTACTATTCTTATTACTGCTGTCTTGTATATTGGTGTGTGCTAGCTAGCATGTAGCAAATTATTTAATTTAAATGATTAAGTTTGTTAATTTCCAATGATGTTTAAACTGTTCTTCTAACATATCAGACAGACGTGTTGCTGGGGAGTTTGTTCCGCCACTTCTTCTTCCCAGCAAAAACACTAGGAAGTGGCGAAGGGCGGGCGTTTTGGGGGACTGTCTTATGTAATTTTTGACGTTCAAAAAGTGCTGATCCTCAGCCTAATTTGAATAAATGACTTTTGATTTGATTTGATTTGATTTGATTACAAATGCGCAGTGTAATCTCCAAAATTGAAACCCTGCGGTCTACGTGTGGTTGAACTTCGCAATGTGTTTCGGTTTGCATCATAATCATACGTACCGTTCAAAATTACAGTAGAATGCGCAAAATCAAAAAGGAAAACATCCTGAGGAAACCGCTTTAGAAATGTGCAAGTGATGCTAAGTCTGAGTCCTCATGGGTGGTTTAAAAAGCCTGACACCAGCTTAGAGCGAGGCCCCATTAGTGGGTTGCGTCGCGTCGTCGCAAAGGAACAATGCATTGTATGCCACACCTGCGTTGCGTTGACGTTGCGACAACGCAACGCAAGACTCAAGAGGGTATGCAGTTCAGCCTTCGCCATGGATAGATACAACCATGTTCTTTTGTTGCCTTTATTACGCCACGTGATTTGTCCCATTATGATGGGTCTTTCTTCTACCAAGGATATGAGAAAATCTATATCAATATCCTGCTCACTCATGGTAAGATAAAAAATGTCGTTAAGTTGCAGTGGATCACTGTCCGTCGTCGCAGCGGAGCTCCGACAACGCAGCGCATCACCCTCCCTCCCGCTTCGTCTCTTGTCCGTCGATCCGTTGCAACGTCGCGCGTGACGACGCAACGGCCTAATGGGGCATGTCATAAAAATATATGAAAAACAACGCAGCGACGACGCTGCGTAGACGCAACACAGCGCAACGCACTAATGGGGTCTCGCCATTAGTCGCACCACACTAACATAAGAGATACACAAAATCACATTGGAATGCACAACATTATACTAGGATACACAAAAAAAAAACACCCTTTCGTGGAGATTTAATAAGGATGATAGAAAAGCGTAAAAAAACTTTTTTGAAAAAAATAAAACCGACTTAAAAAAAACACTAAACGGTGTAAAATAACTCTAAATTCGGAAGTCGGTGGCCCATCATGAATAAGACAAACCCACCAAAGCCACAGACTTCCGAATTTAGAGTTATTTTACACCGTTTAGTGTTTTTTTTAAGTCGGTTTTATTTTTTGCAATAAAGTTTTTATTTTTCCATTTTTAGTTGTTACCATAAAAATATTTGCCATGAATTTATTTTATATTGTTAATTGTTAACAATACAATGTCATCATAATAGGGTTTTCCACTAATCCCTAATAAATTAAAATTAACATACCTAACTGACGAAATCTAGGTATATTGTACCCACCTACGTACCCCTCAGAGCATACAGGCGTGATGATACGTCATTATGTTGTATAAACAATAAACATCCAAGCGATTCCAGCAATCACGACAGATTTGCCGTTTATTTTTGAAGAGTTCCGTTGTATATCTCCGAAGATCAGCACCAGATCTTCACCAAATTAAAATGGGACCACCTCAGGACCACCTCTTTCAAATAAAAAAAGAATTTTGAGAATCGGTCTACAAATGGGAGAGAAATCAGGTAACATACATAAAAAAAAAAAAAAAAATACATACACACGAACATAGAACCTCCTCCTTTTTTGAAAGTCGGTTAAAAATGAATTGAAGTGGAATTCAGGACTGATAAATCAGTATCTACCTTAGCACCTAACGTATTAAAAGAAGTTGTGTTGTGTCTTTTATGCTGTCAAAAGCCATTATTATAATTAAAACATTTTAATTATTAAATCCATTCGTTTTTACAGCTTACGGTAACATTAAATTTATTTCTTACTTTATCATTTCTACTTACAAATTCATTTCTTCACATTTTCATAAAAACATGTCTGATCACTTAACAATAACGACACTTTCAAAATACTCTAAGTTTTATTCCTAACAAAAAACTCTTTAATTCTGGTCCAGAGAGTTTTTGTTGTTTGTTCATGTTTGGATAGTCAATTGACTGGAAGAGTCTCATGGAGCCAGTTTCGCTTGCCTTCATTGAATTCAGCAGCTGTATGGTCGGTACCTTCTAGAATCCATTTGGTAGTCAACAAGCCTTCCACTCCAACAGGTCCTGAAAACAGATTTAGAAATTATTTTTTAAACATACTCTTCATCTTCGATTGGCCCGTCAGAAACCAGACGATCTATTCTTTAAAATAAGCCTTTGTAAATGTAGGTGTAGTGAAGTCCAAGCGAGCTGTCATCCTTACTAGGATTGACATCACATTTCTCACCAGCATCCGTATTATGTAAATTTTATAGAAAATCACAGCAGCTATAACAAAGAGTAGAAACCTAGGACAACAACGACTAGTTAATAAACCGTAAATGGGATCACAGAGTACAAAACTTTTATCTCACCTCTAGCGTGTATCCTGGCTGTAGAGATACCAACTTCAGCGCCAAGGCCGAAACGGAAACCGTCGGCGAATCGCGACGACACGTTGTGAAACACGCACGCGCTATCCACTGAACTTAAGAAACGTTTCGCTGCGGCATCTGAAATGAGTGGAAAATTACAATAAATTAATCTAATATTATAAAATTATCGTTTCACAGTGTTTGTCACAAAACTCCTCCGAAACGGCTTGAACTACCTACTTATGATTTTTTGTGTTTATACTCACTAGGTCTGAGAATAGGACGTAAACAATTTTTATTTTTTTAAAAAAAAAAGGCTTAAACGAAGTTTGCCTTAGCGCCTAGTTTCTTTATATATTACAAAACGTGTGTAATACCTAAATGAAAATGTTTTCAGCAGTACAAAGTCAAAAAGTAGGCCTAATTCAGATTTCATAAAAAATGATCAAAGAAAAATTCGGTTGTAAAAGATAAGATAATCGTAATTAACTACTTCATATAATATATCTCAAGAACTTGTTTACTGCTGGCTAGAAAAATAGGCATTCATCTATTTTGTTCCGCGACGGAAAAAACATAACTGATGTTGGTCATGGAAAAACTTTATAACCCTCTAGCTCTGATTACAAGTTCAAGTACAAATAGTATCTATCTGACAGCTGACGGTCGTAAAACGATAGAAACAACTACAGATAAACATATCTATATATGTAGTTTTTGATAACAATGACTTCCAAAAACACAACATATTTTATCACGCGGCAACAAACTGGTGTTCATGCAATTAACTATGTTTGCCTTGAAGTAATAATTATTATCATTATAATTGTAACTACTTCCCTATTTGTTAGTGTAAATAATACTGTAGTAACAGATGATACATTCATAACTCATTATTAACACCAGGAAAATCTAGGCGAAGATAATAATATATCGTTTATAATCAAGCCTAATAGATGATTTTCAATATTACATATGAAAATGCTTAACGAAACTCACCATTCTCAGTTACAATGACATCCGTATGAGAGCTTCCGAATTTGTGTATATGATCAACAGCCTCTTCCATATCCTTAACCACCTCAATGCAGCACTCCAGAGCTCCGTATTCGAACTTCATACTCTTCGCAGGTGGAGGGCCAAACGTCAACTGACTAGAGAGTTTAGGTCCAGCGTGGATTTTAGTACCTTCTTTCTTCAACATATTGCAAAGATCATTAAACAGCTCACCAGATACATGATCCTCATGAATCAATAAAGTTTCCATAGCATTACAGGCAGCTGGGTAGTCGCATTTTGCATCACGAACAATCTTCAAAGCCTTGATAGGATCTGCATCCTTGTCTACGTACACATGGCAAATACCTTCAGCGTGACCAAGTACAGGAATGTGCTGAGACTGCTTTTGAATATTTCTCACTAATTCAGAAGACCCTCTCGGAATAATTAGGTCTATGTGCTTCTCCATTGACAATAGATCGCTTATTTCTTCCCTTGTTGATACCAGTGAGATGGCGTCATCAGCACCAACGCCTTTCAGAGATTCTTTTACTAATCCCATGAGAGCCTTGTTTGAATGAGCAGCTTCCTTTCCACCCTTTAAAAGTAGACCATTAGCCGATGCCATAGCTAAAGCAGCTACCTGAGGTAATGAATCAGGTCTGGATTCAAATATGACTAGTAGAACTCCAATGGGTACTGATACTTGCTGTAGAACTAAATTTTCAGCTAGTTTTGTTTTTCTTAACACTTTACCAACGTTTTGGTAACTTGAATCAGCAATCTGCTTGAGGCCAACAGCTAAAGTTTTCAATTTGCTAGGACTTAAAGATAATCTGCTCAGAAGAGGCTTTGCGAGCCCACTCTTTGTGGCTTCTTCTAAGTCTTTTGCGTTTGCTTCTAGGATTTCTTCTTGTTTGCTAATCAACAAATCGGCTAAAGTATGAATGGCTGTTGCTCTTTCTGATGGAGAAAGCCGTTGTAGAACTCTGCTGCCAGTTCGGGCTGTAAGTAAAGAAAACATAATAAGCATATTTATATTTAATTTTTCTCGTTTTGAACATAATAAACGAGTTTACATACCATTTTCTGCCAAAACATCAACAGATGTAGATGAAGCCGGTGTGACACAATCCGTAAAGAATGTACCAACTTTTCTCCCGCTAATGATAGTCTTGATGGCTTTTTCTTGCATACCGTTGCAGATCACCACGCTGACTCCGCGAGCCATAGCCCAAGTGGCAGCATTTACTTTTGAATCCATACCTCCAGTGCCCACCTGAAGTTAAAAAATGACAATATGAGGTGAATATTTTTTTTTCTTGCGTAATTTGTTATATTCTCATAATAAGGGACTTGCGATTCGATTCCATTTATGCAAAAATGACACATGACAGCTAGAAAAATCTTTCAACTTAATTGGTTTTGAAAAAATTGATTGATTAGAAGATCAGAAGCGATATTACTTAGAATTTTAATCAGCCACTTATTAAAGAACAAAACTTTTTTCTTGGCGAAATATAACTGTTTGTTATTCTCTTTTAGCATTTGCGTGGGTTTACAATGCCACCCACACTTAGATTTTTCCTTTGTCTAATAAAATCTTCGATAACATTTTGGGATGGGTTCAAAAGAGAATACATTATTTCGATAACAAATTCAGTTCAAAGCTAGACTTCATTAAGTTTCTATCTATATCCATAAGCTCTTCTATCATTTTGGGGTTAACTCAATGAATCTTTTGATTCCTTGACGCCTACAGCAGTCTTTATTTTATAATAATATGGCTCGCAGCTTTGTCTGCGTAAATTCGTCCTTTTCGCTTCGAACTTTAACATCCTCTCGTCGTAGTTTTAAAAATAGCATAAAGTCTATGTAACTCAATGATTATGAAAGTTTTCAAAAGATTTTTTCAAGCGGTTTAGTAGTTTTCGAGAACAATCCCAGCTTACAAAAATCTAGTTTGTATAGATTATAAAAGAAACTTACCTTTGATTTCTGTCCAAATTGCACTTGGTCTCTCTCTTTAGAAGTGTACGTATGCATCATTCTTGCACCATCTTCCCACGGCGGTTTATTGTATATTCCATCGACATCAGACATCATAATAAGCAAGTCTGATTGGACCTCTGCAGCCAGTATAGCGGACAGACTATCATTATCCTTTATACCGATACCCTGGATACGAAAAGGTTAACGATGAAGTAAAACGCTTGCAAAAGTAGCAAGATCCGTAGATCATAGACTAGTTAAGGATTTATGGTTGAATAATGGAGATCGGACTGGATCGTTATAGCAAATTGGGCGAAAATATGTCGTAAAATGTCAGCTAATTTATGATGAATCCGCAAATAATAAAACACTAGTACGTTCCATTTTGCAAGTATAATGTTACCTTAATTAAAGGCTATGTTGAGCTTTGATGACTGAAGCGTTAAAATAATCCAAACAAAGTTAGCTTTTGCCGTGGACCATTACATTAATAAATACATTGACATCAACAACACATTTATCTTTGAATACTTGTTTTGACATAGAAACTTGAAAAAAGTCATTTCCTACTTTTTATTGTAGTTTTCTGGAAACTACAAAAAAAATCTTACAAATTATATTTTTTGCAGAGTCCAATCCAAAGATCAACCTAAATTCAAAGATAATTCTGTACCTTATTGATATAGTATAAGGTTCCAAACGGCTCACCTTTTTTCCAGTTCCCGGCACAACGGTGTCATCATGGATATACATGGGCGGGCTGACTGCATCATTAGTATTGATAATGGGAACTATATTCAGCGAAATCAATTCCGATAATGTGCAGAATATGTTCTTTCTCGTCTCCTCGTTATAAAAATCAGGTTTCGTTACCAGGACCTGCGAAAAATATCAACAAATGAGTCCTTGTTGTTACCATCTCTGATATTTTTTTCCTTACAAATTACCTCGTAGATAACAAGGGGGAAACACGCCAGAGATTTCGTCTCCAATTTATATTCGGCGGCTATTCAAATTGAAAGAAATTCACGATTATTATATTTAGGTTTGCATTGATCAATGAGGGGACCTTAACTGGAGTAACTGTTATTGGGACACTAGAAAGGAACAAAGGATTTTCTTTGTATCATTTCAAGAATGTGAATCGTTACAGATTTTCTGTGAAAAGAGAACCGCTCGGGGCAATAGCAGTGAGCGACATATTGAATCCTTTTAAAACGACGTTCAATTTCACACATGGTTATAAGATGGTGTTCTTTAGATTTCGTCGTATCTTATTTATGCTGATACTGAGCAAACATGGCAGTTACCTTTTATATATATTATTTCGACATAGGTATACATAATAATTATGTTCCATAATCTTTCGAAGGAAATTTTTCGCCGATTGGTTGACATTTTATGTCACCAAAGGGCTTACTCTTATCTGGTCCAAATGTTGTTTAACCTGACAATGCTGCAAGTCTTCTAGGCACGTTTTAAGATGACTGCGATGTGGAGTAATACTAATACCAATAAATACTTCACCGTCAGAGTATTTTTTTAGTTTCATTTAGTATTCTCCCCATATTTTTTTTTTTTATTTCGTAATAGGTAGTATGTTGTTAGTATTTTATTTAAGTAAAAAATCCTTTTTTGAATAATCAGAAGTCATTGAACAAAAGTTAATTATACCGTTTGTATCATTTTAACTCTTATCGTTTTACGACCGTAATATTTCATTAAATGACGCGTGGGATTGGATTTAGATCTTGTAGAGATACCGTTGTAGTTGGCAACAGGGTAAGCTACTGTTTTTAGAAAACTGTCACCATAAATGTTTACGAATATAATAAAGTAATACTTTGTTTAAGTCTTCATTCTATATGAAAGTGCCAGAAGTAGTAGTTCTTCTAGTAAGTACCGCAGAAAACAGTCCCTGTGGGTTACGTTACGTCACAATAACGCAAATAAATGGCGCAATTTCATCTGTACGTCTGCCCGTCTGTCACTGGTGCTGATTTCTGTTTCTACTTATTCTGCTCTCAAAAACGGTGAAGGAAAATATCGTGAGGAAACCGGCATGTCCTAGAACCAAAAATTCGAAGACATGTGCTCTGTCATGTATCTACCAATTCGCACTCGACCCGCGTGGTAGATTATGGCCCATACGCAAAATACGCGCTTTGACGTGGAGTTGCGGATACCAGCCTGGTATCTTTATCTTTACTACTAAACTTATGCTACGAAAATTTGAAATAGTTACAATAATGAAAAGGGTTACAATTTCCACATTCCGCAACCTTCTCTATAACTTTACAATATTTATTTATTTACAAAGGTCTTTTTAACTGTAAGTCTTCCATGCATCAAATTAGCAAAACTCTTCACAATCAAGTTTCCAACTAGGTTAAATGCTGTCATCAACCAACAAAGGCATTGAAATAACACGTATCGGAATTAAACTCTCCCAACATAGAAACTCCAAATAATGGTTTTTCTTCCTCAACGAATTATAGCCAATCTCAGCGGAGTCTATTCTAATGGAAAAACCCAATAAAACTTCGCCCGACATGGGACTCAAATCCAAAACACCACACTCAGCATTCGGCCGGAAAATCAACGAGACAGAAACAGTAATTACAATGACAAGTGAGGCTTTGTCTAAAGTTTGGGACATTTATGCAAGTTAAAGTTTGTACGCGTCGGTATGGTTTAACTTTGACGTAGGTAGTGTTCTGAAGTTTATGTCAAAACTTGTCGTGTGACTCAGCCCAAGCATTTATTATCTAAGGGGAAACGTTTCTTTGCACCATCCTGTTTAGCTATATTTCTGACTAGCAGACGACGCGCGGTTTCACCCGCGTGGGTCCCGTCCCGGGAATACAGGGATAAAAAGTAGCCTATGTGTTAATCCAGGGTGTCAGATAACTCATGAAACATGATGGTCCTGCTCCATAGGACAATCATTGGAGTCTTGACAAAATCAACCTGGTTGCTAATCTAATAATGTACCTATGTATTGTTTTCTATTTATTGTTTTATTATTTCACTTTTTTTAAATTAATGTTATTACATTTGTAAATATGTGAGCACAATGTATCTAGCTGTACCAACTTAATCATGTAATTATCAACTGCATTGCTTATTTTTTTTTTTTTGCTTAAACCTATCTTATTATAGTACTTTTTATTCTAGGTGCATCGTCCTCACATATAATCTTATTAATGTATACAAAGTTTTGTAAAATCTATTTTAAAAGAGTAAGTATGGAGTTTCTTGCCCATTCTTCTCCATACAAATCTACTTTTTGGAAGGGGCAACTAGAATCATTTTTTAAAGTTATTTTTTTTCGACGTTCAAAAGTGCCTTAAAGGGGCCTAATTGAAATAAATGGTTTGACTTTGACTTTGACTTTTATATTTCAACTTTTATTAAAATCCATTCAGTAGTTTTTGCGTGAAAGAGTAACAAACATCCTTACAAACTTTCGAATTTATAATATTAGTAGGATAATTTGTTAAGTCAACTTTTAAGAAGAGCTTGTGGCTAAAATAACAGTGGATGGATGATTTTTCATTACATATCAAGACCTCTTAGTGCTCAAAAAAATGCCGTAAACCCGTTTGTACCGGCTGTCATTTGTAGATCTTTGGCAGTCATTATGGGTAGACTTTCGTGCTTCTAAAGTCTGAAAGTCTTACAGCAAATTTAGCCAAGACGTACCGTGCTTCTCAGTTACTGGGTTGTGGAGCTGCATCTGGCTAGACAAGAAGCCGACCTCGACATAGTTGGGAAAAGACTAGGCAGATGATGATGCTAAGTTAACCGTTTGAGTTTTTACCTTAATTTTTTCCTCATAGGAATACAAGAAAAGAGTACCTAAAGATGAATTCCCGCAATTTACAACTACCATGATTTGTGAAGGGGGAGGCACCCGAATGGAGAAAGGAACCCCAGTAGCTATATGGTAATAATCGCAACAGATGACGGGATCTGCTTGGAAGCCTTGGCAAATACGCAGCCGAGAGAGCGTGACGAACTGCGCAACTCTTTCAACGCTTGGTTTTAGTCACTGAGAGTCCTAATCTACGGGATCACTGACTTACCTCTGCACACACAGGTTTTTATTGATGCAGACACTATGGGACCTACAGCTATTATAGCTACTTGCTATAAATATTCTGAATATTTAAGTACAAAACCTAAGACAAAACTAGAAGTTAGCTTTTGCTCTGAACGTAGAAATTAATGAAAAACGTATTCAAATTCAAGCAATATATTATATTATAAAAACATCCCTTACACCAGTTGTATAAAAATGAACGGTGCACATTTGCGTATCAGAATTAATTAATAAATTATTTTCATTCGTCCCTTTCACGATACAACAGACGGGACGCTTGTATTTCATAAAATATGCATTTTTTATGTGAAAAACAAAACGTTTTTGCATATTTTTGCGTGAAACTGATGTGGTTTTTTACATTTTCTAGTTCTCAAACATGGCTGCATTATTAAAGGCAATTAATAAATGCTAGATATATTACTTTCTGTAACGTTACTTTCGTCACAAAAAGGAAACGTTTTCCACGTGATACTTTTTAAATACAGTAAAAACTTATGCGACGTGCTGCTTATTAAATGTAAAAAAAAACTATACAGAGGTATTTTATTATTTTTTATTCTGTTGAACCACCTAAATAAACACAAACTATTGAGAGAGAATTGAAAGAAATCAAATAAATAAACATATTAAAGAAACCTTATTGACCTTTGCTTTGAATACAAACATTAGTAGTCTAAAAGGTTTTGAATGCATTAAAATTTAAAGCTTCGAAGTTAATATTATTTGCGATTGACGTGGCGATATTGAAGATTTTAATTCAATCATGATATCTTGACACTAAGAGTAAACGTATTAGTTGAAAGCATTCGAAATGTAATTTCATTTTAAGTTAGGACATAATCTGTAAAGTGTTTCTGTCATAATTTTACGTGATAAAGGTACAGATTTTAACTTTAAGGTAAATTCTTAACTCAAAATCGTTCTAAACTGACATTAAAATGTTGTAACACAACATCTTTTTCAAGTCATACAATATTCAATCTATAATGTACGATTGCAAAACCGAGGAAAATAAAACAGTCGTCCTAAGAAATACTTCGAAGAAATATTTAACTAACAACGAATACTTAATAATATGAAATGAAGTAAAGCATTAAAAACAAAAATTAAAGTTCGTAAACTTACGAGTGGTTAAAATTTAGTGTCAATCAAGTCAAACCAAACTACAAAGATATTTATTATAATGAAACGAAAAGATTTTTAAAGGCTAAAGCCTTCAAAAAGCTTTATTTTTCAGCATCAAAGCAAACTTGTATCTTTTACCGAGGTCAGTTTTCTGATGTTTGTAAACGAATTTCTAAAAGCTTATCTATTGCTTAAACGTTTTGAATGTTCTAGGTATGATCGAATTTATTGGAATAATAAGGCAGATGTGATTGGTAACGCCTTAGAAAGACACACGCTCATCAAGTGCACACACGGCTACACATCAAGCTATACATTTCCAGTATAAGCTGATCCACATCCCAGTTACTGACTACTCGTAAGGAATGTCAAAGAATGGTCATCACCCACGGACCAACCTCGTCAAGCGTAGCTTTACCGTCGATCGACCCGTGAGAAAAATAATTTAATAATACTCGTATATTCGAAACGTGTATTTTCTATTGTAAAATCTTACGTTATGACGTTATGTTTTCTTCAAGCATTCATGCGAGGTACAGGTAAATACACCACTAATTTTTAATTACAAATAGTTAAAGCCCTTATTCTAGACGGTCTTGTCATTATATTTGTAAAGTATCAATAAATAACATTCATAAACAGCAAAGTTTTTAGCGTTTGTTTATATCCCAAAAAGTCACCCAATTTATGAAAATTTTGTACGGGCTATTCATAATATAGTAGTATTCATTAATCGTCATCCCTCGCTCACGTTCGCGTGATCTCGCTCAAGCATGCTCCACCTCCAACAGCTGTGTTTTCGTTATTTAAGTTTTACTAAATAGTAGCATATTTAAAAATTGATTTTCGTTTTTTTTACTTTTCATTACGCAAATATGATCAGTAACAGGTGCGGATACAGCCCAATTTATTTTTGTACTAATAAAAAAATAGTGGTGTATAATAATATGAAGGTAAACGAAGTAAAAAGAATAATCTAAGGATCGTAGCAGGTGGTGATTTGTGTAGTGGAATCTGCCTATTCTCGAGGCAAAAAAGCATGACTTCATGTGAGTTCTATGCATAAAATTACTAATTCTAAACTTCACCATGAAACCGCACCTTTATACAAACAATAGGTACTAAATATAAAGCCAGTTTTCAGAAGCGAAGAACGAACAAACTTTACACGCAAACTGCATGAAACATCCTTTGTATTATTACATGCTACGACGCGACGTGGGCGCATGAAAAGTTGTAGCCCGATTTAGAACACCCTTTGCATACGAACGTGTCCGAAGTTACACGACGAGGACGGCGGCGTACAATAGTAACGCAGGAACACTATACAGTGTGGATACTTAATTGTCAAGTGTATGGAGTTTTGAAAGGGATGTTTATAGTATGTAGTTACTATAACTCGATTCCTGTCGGCTTCCCTTTGGAGACTTGGAAGAGCAACTCCACCACTGTATTGACTAATGGCAGCTAGGCTCGAGTATTGTCAAATGTAAGGCATTTACACTAAAGGTATACACGGTGATAGGCAGACCAATGACATCAAAAGAGACAAGAAATAGTAAAACGAATACTCAGTTATTTTAGTCTGCTTCCTTATTAAAAAAAAATTACCCCTCGCCACTGCTAGGCAGTTACAGACCCATGGCAGGAAAAGGCTTTTTAAAAAAATATGGTATTTTTGGGTATGTATTCAAGAGATATAAATAAATCTTCTCAAGAGGTAAAACTTTATATGTGCCGTTTATTTTACCAACACCTTGATCTATTATATAGTAGGATAGACGACTTAACCATGTGCTGGTACAGTGACCGGTGATCTGACTGGCCTGTTGGTCTAGTAGTTAGTGACCCTGCCTGCTATGCCGGAGGTCGTGGGTTCGATTCCCACCCAGAACAAATGTTTGTGTGATGAGCACGATTATTCGTTCTGTGTCTTCTATTCTAGATATGTATGTAGAAATAAATAATTATGTTTATCAGCTTTTAGTACCCTAGACTAGACTGCGTTGTGTGAAAGTTGTGGAATATTTATTATTAGATATTTATTATTTACATATTATAACGTAAGGTCTCGACATGTCAAATCAAGTCATGAGACTTGATACAATGTGGTGACATTGCCTAAAAGTGAATTGGCAGTTGGATTTGCGATTTTAGTCTTAATTTTTTTATCTCACCTGCCCTTCGCAACTTTGTCCACGTTAATTTTGTACGTTTCCCTTCGAGCTTTAACACCCTCTAGATACTTTATATTTCTAAAACTCAAATACTTATAGACTTTCTAATAGTAAAAATAAAAGTTGAAATCGATTGAGTAGTATTCGGGTATTTTTTTAAATCGGTTGAGTAGTTTTTGAGTAATTATGAAATCGAATGAGTAGATTTTGAGTAATTTTTAAAATCGGTTGAGTAATTTTTGAGTAATTTTGAAATCGAATTGAGTAGATTTTGAGTAATTTTTAAAATCGGTTGAGCAGTTTTTGAGTAATTTTGAAATCGGTTGTGTACTACTAAACCCTTAAAATTTTCACCTTCTGCCCTCATTTGACGGAATTTAGCCTTTTCAGTGAATAAATACAAGTCTAACATCTAAACTTACCTGAGCAATCTTGACATTGTACTGCGAGAACATGGCGTCATACATGGACATCAGCTCTGACTGTCCAACCGCTGCGGCTGCTCTGGGGTCTAAGATACTGCCTGCATCCTGAATAAAAGGGAACAAATTAACGTGTGAGTATACTCAACCTTATATGTATAAAATGACGAGCTATGTTAAATAGTTCATAGCCTTCTACAAGAATCGTGACGAGTCAATTTTATAGTTGAAATATCAATCGTCCCCAAGATTCTACACAGCGGGGTAGTTTTCTGTTCATTTAAGCGGGGCCAACTTTGAGGTGTCCCCCATAGAATGAAATGAAAATGAATGTTAAAGTTTATCTTGTATCTAGAAGGTCATTACAAAGTTTAATAGTTGCAAGTATTTTACAACCTGTTTTTTTATTTCACTTAACTAATAGACCATATCAAAAAATCAATAGGCTTATGAATTATTTTTCAATTTGAGTATTATTTATTTAGTTTAGTATTTAAGTATTAATTATTTAGTTTTTATATTTTACATAAAATAATTCGATTACTTATGGATTACTCACGATTTACTTATGGAGTGTATTAGTTTAAAATAGTTTAAGGTAGGTATGTTGAAGCGATTAATAATAAAACAGTTTACATTTCCAGTATAATCTAATCTCGTATTTTATAGGACTTCCGTACAATGGAGAGGCCAATGTACACTGAAAATGTATAGCTTGATATGTAGCTATGTGTACTTTAACTATGCCAAATCTCACTATCCGTCGTGTGTTCCATATTTTAAAAAAGGTATCTTTGTTTTTCGTTTCACGTATTATTATGCCTTTTTTATTTTATTTTATTTTTATGTGTAAGGATTGTGTTATTTTTTATGATTATTTGTATTTTGTGATTTATTTTGATTATGTTATTATTGTTATTTTGAGAGCAGCGGTGGCCCAGTTGTGGCGGCCCCGACTTACTAACAGTCGTGGGTTCGAACCCAGGCAGGCGGCATTACTTTGTGTAATTTATTTCATCACCACTGCTCTCAAAAACGGTGAAGGAAAACATCGTGAGGAAACCGGCATGTCCTAGAGCCAAAAATTCGAAGACATGTGACATCTACCAATTCGCACTGGGCCCGCGTGGTAGATTATAGTCCATACGCAAAATACGCGCTTCGACGTGGAGTTGCGGATACCAGCCCGGTATCTTTAATCTTTTTTTAATCTTTTACTGTTATTTTGTGAATTGTGTAAATAAATGATTATTAATAAAAGTACAGTATCTGTTTCAATAGATTGTACGATCAATAGAGGCGTTTGAGTCTTTTCACTATCGTGGGAAGACATCGGGTGCTGTATTCATAGTCAATACCACACCACTATCTACTCAATGTACCTACCATAACAAAGCATAATTGTAACATAACATCAAACGTTTGTGTTATGTTCTACTGGACTGAATTTCCGTAGGTTCACCATAACAGTTCGTAATTAAAATAAAACAATGTCCCCTATTTTGTGACGTAAGTTTTTTAAATAGGGGTTTTTACGGCAACCTGTAGGTGCAACAAAGAAATGTGCTTAGATTTTTTATTAGATGCCAGTTAAACGATTTAGTTACCTACATAATAGCATTTTAAAGTCTTCAATAGTAATTTCACGAATGCAATGAATAATTCAAAATCACTAAAAAATAAAATAATTCTTATTTGGACGCACAGAATATAAAACAAAAGAACCAAGAATATAGATAATATAAAAACAAGAAAAGATAAAGTAGATCGAGAGGGGGGGGGAGTTAGATAGAGTTATTTTAATTACTTTTTTTATTAAATCGGCTAAATAAAGTCCATTTACATTCAGAAAAGAACAAGCATATCATCATTATCAACCGTTTAATTACACAACAGCATACGTCTTTATCCAATATCAATAGATATTATCAATGTCCTGTCACTGACCTCTCGTGTGTGATCGCTTGGGGACAAAGTCTCTCTCATAGACAGCGACATAAGTAGTTCTTGTGTCAGCTTCTGACGTCCAAACGCTACCGCTCCGCTTGTCACCATGATGCATTCTCGACCTTCGTGGTGGCATTCTGCGACCTGCAAAAAAGAATCTTAGTTTTAGAACGGCAACATAAGTTTTCACCGTCAAAATCTACGGTTTCTTGGTTGTGTATTAAATGATAAATGATGATAAATGATATTTATTTTTGTAAATAGGTTTTTACAAACACTTTTACACGTCGCCTTTTTTAGTAAATGAGATCGGTATTTCACTATTTGACTACTCTGAGAAGAAACACCGAAAGAAACTCAGAGGTCATAGTCTCTTAAAAAAGTCCTGACATTATCTTGGTCAAATCATGTAAGATCCATGCAGATTAGTGTCTGAGATGGTCTTTTGAAGAAAGAACCACACAGAATGAGGGGACCAGATCAGTCAGTGCAAGCATTTGTCAGTAATCGTGAGCTCAACTCGGAACTTGAGGAGCTCCACGTGCCGACGAACAATACCAACGAAAGAACATTTGGGTTGGTCCCATAAAGATTGATGTGGTCATCTAAGTTGTATGTATCATTATGGAAGTTTGTTGACACATACGGTGCACATGGCGTAGTTACCGTACCGTGGATTTTGTAAGCGAAAACATGTATGTACAACAGGCCTAAGGCAGCCACATCCAAATTATAATAAAAGTTATGTATTATTTTTGTTGCAAGTAGTTATTAAAATTGTAGGACTTCTTTTTAAAAATCAAGCAGACATTTATTTCGTTCGGAAACCAGATAAGTTTCCAATTTCAACATTAAATCCAACGAAAACTTTTAAAGTGAAATTCAAAACGTAAAATTAAATATGGCAGGCCTTGAAAGTGGTTTCAAGAGATTTTATTACAAGTTACAATAAAAGCCCTTACTAATTATAAAGTCAAAATTTATGGTCTTTTAGCATTATTCTAAAACGTATTAAGAATTTCTGTCACATAATTAAGTACCTATTTGATTTATTAGACAAACGAGTAGTTAAACTCAAAAAAAATGTGCTGATATTTCCAAATATTTTGATTCAAATAGGTATTCTATATAAATAAAAATGTTATGTTGGTTTGTGTACGCTTCAAAATCACAAAAAGTTTTGAACCGATCGAGCTGAAATTTTAGCATGTTTACCTTTATATCATGCTAAAATTTCAGCTCGATCGGTGCAAACCAACATAACATTTTTATTTATATAGATTACCTATTTGCATCCGCATCAAGGATGGTATTTATCTATTTTTTTTTACCATTCAATCACAATGTGCCACAGCGAAGCGTGGCAGAGTACAGCTAGTATTATATATATATTTGGAAATCTGACTACCTATACCTGAGTGTAGAATTTCCATAATGTTAAAACGCTATCTAAATGGTAAGTATCAAAGGCAGGCGTAATATGCGTTGATTTTGTGAACATTAGAGCCAATTTCATCAATGAAACACAAACTGAACGCAATTAGCCCATCTAAATCACGTTAAAGAGCTGTTAGTGTCAAAATTGCATAACAATGATGGTACTGACTTCACTCAAACATGGATTGGTTTAATGCGCCTATGCAGTCCAATTTCATTGGTGATTTTCAACCTCTATGCAGAATGGACAATTAAAAACAAATGCAAATCAAGTGCATTTGGTTTTTTATTTAAAATACCAGCCAGATACTTCGATATTTTTTTTGGTTATACTAACAAGATAAATGATGTTATGGGTATAGAATACGATAGACTATAAATAGTTATAGTTATTATAGTTGAATGTTTAGATAAACCATCTCAAATATTAATGTTGTCCTACACAAAACCAAATGAACAGTAGGCTTTGTTTTAATCGCAATAATTCTCAGATTTAGCTGCGTATTTATTAAAAAACAATAAATGTAATAATACCAACCTGTTACTATCCCTCTGCATTGCAAAAGCCTTTTCTCATACAAAAGGTAGGTCAGCCTTACTTATGAAGACTTAATTATAACCAAATGACGTTTATCTTGGGCAGATGGCTTTGCAATTATGTATATTTAATTACACTGTCTTTAAGAAGTATGATACGCGCCAACAGTGCTATTCTGTAAAGATCACCTCACGGAAATATGCATGAAGTGAACTAGTAGCGACATCTATCTCACCACATACGAACTAAAACTGACGTATCCTACATCGCGATGTTAAAGTTATCCGCGTAGGAAATGCCCATCATACTAAACAACTTTTGCTAAGACGTCATTCCTATATAATGTTATAGTGTTGCTGGGCTATTGAAGTACCACATCGGGTGTTCCAAATCTTCAAATTTATTCTCTCAACAGTTAGTCAGTTATGTTAGTCAGTTATGTTATTTTACTGCAAAGATGTTCAATATAACCGTAAACAAGTAGGTACCATAAACACATAAAGTTGCAATTGAAGTTTTTAGAGTTGGGGCAAGTTATTTTTTAAATGAATTGGACCACGGAACTCTCAAAAGGAACTGTGGTCCAACTATTTTTAAAGTTGGACAACTGCCCCTAGTAAAGACCCATGGTCCAACAGTTGGACCACTGCCCCGCACTGGACTGAACGTACACAAGATCCCGCCAATAACCGTCGTCGGGTAGTAGTCGCACCCACCAGACACAACACCCGTCTGGTCGGAATATCCTCCCTTTTCTTTGGGGGATGCGGAACTTTACTTTCATGCTCCTAAAAACTGTCAATCCGTAGCTTTAGTAAGAAATGACAGTTAAATTCACCTTCACTTCACTACACATTGGCACCGGGTGACTTTTATAGAATAACACTGTTATATTTTCCCACATCAATTACCTGTTCTACAATAGACGCAAGTCTTCCCAAAGCTAGTCCGTTCCCATCCTCTCTGGTGATGACAGCACTGCCAAGCTTGACGACGAGTCTCCTCGCAAACTTGAGCTGAGATCTATCTGTGAACGTCCTTTGTTTTCGTTCAGCACTCGCCAGGGTCCGCTTGTCAATGTTCAGACCCTGCAAAAGTAGGAATAATAGTTAGGCACAATGGTTGGTGGTGGTTGGTTGGTAATTTGTTGCTAAATGCTAGTAGTCGTGCAAATGAACGCTCTCTCTGTTCAATAATACGACTGAGAAGAGATCCTGATCTGGATATTGAATCCAAGACCCCAATACCTGTGTTGGGGATCCTTCGATGGTATTTAAATAAAATAGCGGACTGTATCAATAGGTGTGGTTTTATATTGAACGTAAAAAACGCGCGCTTTGGTTCCGAGCTTGGCGTCAATGGTTCTGGGGCTCGAGTCTGCTATTGGAATCGTGTCTCAATGACCGGTCATTGATCGAATATTTGACAACTTTGACAGTTTTTGTATGGGAAATGTGTCATAAGTTTGACGTTATACGTCAAAAGTCGATCATTGACCGGTCATTGAGACACGATTGCAATAGCAGACTCGACCCCCTGGTCTCATGTCAGCGGCAATCGGCACCTCGTCCCGCGTTCCCCGTTCGCCGCTGTCCTGCTCGCGTCATCGCAATGGCGGCTGGTCAAGTGATGATGTTTTGTCCCCGACACCCAGGTTGGTGGTATGACACTCTGAAGCTTAGGAAAGCACTGTCTTTGTTCTGTCGAAGTTCATCGAACTTTGAGAGTAGTTGCAAAGAGCACTTGTGTTTGCGTACACAATTGTGCTTTATAATACCTCCTGTCGAGGTACACTAGCCAATTAGGGGCTAATATCTTATTGAGATGTGCCTATATTTAATAGCCACTGTGAGTAGGCCTCACTGGTTCATAAACGAGGTCTGCTTATATGGGTTAGTTGGTAAGGTACTGTATTTATGAATCATGGTAGGTAGCAATAGTCATTAATTTCATATTCACATATGAAAGAACACACGACATCAAATTTGTTGTTTTAAGCTACCAGCTTTTGCTCGCGACTTCGTTGGCGTGATTGTTTGTGGAATATTGTGGAATATTTTTTTTTTTATTTACCGAAATAATTTTCGAAATCGGGTAAGTAGTTGCGAAGATTACCCGCTGTATGCAAACTTACAAACAATCAAACACCTCTTTATAAAATTGATAGACTTGAAAAGACTGCCCTAGTCTGACATGCCTAATCAATAGTCGCTATTTACAACTCTTACAAAGATAATAATACCTATATCAGTCCCATTTTTATCCATAACATCAAAACTCTTCTTTTAATTTTCGACTGGAATGTTTGGATGGTGTTGTGGGTTATTATGCTCGTCTACGTACAGACGCCAGCACATGAAGTTAGCCCAATGTGTCAAATTTTCCCAATTGAATATGAACCTTAATCTGTTTGCCTTAAAATTGAAAAACGATCAAAGAAATTTGACACATTGGGGTAACTTGATGTGCTGGCGTCTGTACATTGTGCATAAAGACATGCAAAAAATATTTAGGTACTTAAACCTACTACAATTACCCATTCTATTTACGTAATGCTATGTAGTTACTTAATAAACTGAACATTGCAAATTAAATATACGTAAGATATACCACAATTTTCCCCAAGCCACAATATCTTCAAAAAACTTAAGCATAGGTATCATATTTACGACTGCAATATTTATTTATTTCTCCCTAGGCAGAAATAAGTTTAAGATTGAACTTATAAAACTTCACAAAGTCTACGCATTTTTTTGCAGGAGTATAAAATATGGTGGAGTAAACGTTTTACTTACCATGATTTTTCTTTTTAATTTAAACGAGAGCAATCTAGATCCTAGGGACCAATAAAATTGAATGCCAAAGTTTCGTAATTACTTTAGATTAGTTAATCTGAAATCGTTTAAAAAGAGATGAATGCTAACCGTGAACAAATGAATTAGGAGTAACAATAAAAATTATAAAAGGTAATAATAAGGCAGATATAATTCGAAACACCCGGAGGAGACTCCCTAGAAGGGCATAAGTACATAGACCTTATTAGAGATGTCCTTCAAAAGGTTATGGAGCGTACTCTCAACCGGCTTGTACCCATACACGTCTAAAATAGCAACGGTAGCTAACACAAAAGAGCTGATAACCTTGAAACGGCTGAACCGCTTTTGATGAATCATGTCTAAGAACCATTGAAGAACAAGAACCAACCGAGTCTAAATCACTTCACCCGTTTAAGTGCTACGGTGCCACAGACAGACAGACTCACACACATAGCGGTCAAACTTATAACACCCTCTTTTTGCGTCGGGGGTTAAAAACTAAGAGAAACAAAAATAAAACAAAATCATTACAGAATACAAATTTCGGAAAAAAAATCAAAAAATAAATATTTCATCCGAAGCTTGTGTCCTGCTGGACACAAGTCTATGAGTTTTTTTTTAGTTCGCTCCTTTGCCGCTCCAATATTCATATATTATTCTAGATGACGTTACTGAGACATGGGATCAAAGTTTCTCTGTGACATTTCCGCGCATGTCCGCTCTATAGTATTTTAATTTTTTTTTCGTGATGTCCGGTCTATACGTATTGAATGTCTTTGCTTTTTACTAAATCGACTGTATACCCAATACAGTCGATTCAGTCAAAGTCACTCCGTAGGCCACACAAATATCTGTAGGGCCATGTGTAACGTCTACTGTTTGCTTTTCCATAAATAAATGAATAAATAAACGTCAATTTAAACAACTTTTTTAATCTAAAGCGTTCCCACATTTTTTCTTATAATGTACCTACCTTATTTTACAGGGCAGAATGATCTACGATGCTAATTAATGCAATTAAAAGTGCAAAAGTTTACACGTTCTTTTTATTTTACAATTAACGCTGCTTCCTTTGTTTCTTGCAAAGCATTATTTATGGCTTCGTGTTTTTTTTTATAATACAAGCAAGAAGTTCAAAGTTGTTTGAGTTTTCGTGTTCACAAGTTTAGCTTCCAAAGGAAAACAAAGTGCTAGTTATTGAATCAATGCCTATGACCAATTTATACACCACTGTTTTTTAATTAGTACAAAAAAAATAGGCTGTGTCCGTACCTGTTACTGATCATTTTTACGTAATCAAAAGTAAAAAAAACGAAATTCAATTTTTAAATATGCCACTATTTAGTTAAACTTAAATAACGAAAACAGCTGCTGGAGGCGGGCATGCTTGAGCAAGATCACGCGAACGTGAGCGAGAGATTGTCATGAATAGCCTACAGGCTATTCATGACAATCTCTCACAAAAAAGTCACCCAATTTATGGAAATGTTGTACACAATATTTCCATAAATTGGGTGACTTTTTGGGATATGAAAGAACGCTGATAACTTTGCTGTTTATGAATATTATTTATTGATACTTTACAAATATAATGAGAAGATTGCCTAGAATAAGCCTTTTAAGTATTTGTACTAATTAAAAATAAGTGGTGTATATAACCCAATTTACGTATTTTAGAAACCTCTGAATACACTAAAGTCGAAATTGGCCTGATATCGTAACATTAGTTTGGAACGGTAAACATAATCCCTGGTTGGAAACTTCACGCGGAATCCGGCCCACGTTACACTAACGATATTCCTATTTGCACACAATTTGGTGTGTCAGACCATATTCCAAAATCCTATAAGTCTACCAACAGTTTGAAGGTTTGTTTATGTAAATTGGACAACTCAGAACAGATTAAAAGCTTCGGTTAAGAGTAAACACACGTTTTACTGATCGAAGACAGACAAATATTGATAGTGAAGTTAATAATGCTATATTATTCTAGAAGGCGTTACTGAGACAAGGGATCACAGACGTCTTACAACTACTTTATTATGTTCTAATCATAGGCACTGGCACCCTAAACACAGGTTAAATCTTACATTGGGTGCCAGAGTTCATCAAAAACACTCTTTTCCAGAATTATAATGCTGCATTTATTTTTAGAGAATTGTTTTGTTGTTGTAGTTGTTGGTAATAAAACTATATATTTATTTAATTTTGTCTGGTTGTTGTCATTCGAGCATGACACTAACGTTCAGTTTCAAGAATTTATTTCTATATAGAAGAACTTTACAATAATTCACTTATAAGAGAAACAAAATAAAAATCAGATGCAACATCGGGAAGAATGACTATTTTAATTATTATCAGCATTACAATTTAGCCACAAGCGCCCCTCTTTGCAAATTGCTTGTTAATTTGCTAACATAATTACGTAAGCAAAACGATTCAAGGATAACAGGGATCGCACCATATAATTTTCCATTTAACATTACTTCCGTCATTCACGTTTAATAATGTCGCGCCTGTGAGACCTGTGGGTACAGTAGGCCGCACCACAATGATGAAATACAACAGACTTCATGAAAAAAATACTAATTTAGTACGTTCGCGTTAAGAATGCAGTAAAGTCATCATTATTCGTCGGCCTAGCCCGGCCCCTAACCAATCAAATCTTTTCAAATTCATTTTTATAAATTCATTAAACTTAATCTATACACCTTTATCTTGCAGTTGCACTGCATTCTTAACGCGAACGAATTATAGGTGTAAAATAGTTTCGAAAGTCGATGGCCAATAATGGGTTTTAAGACAAAATGTTAGTTTTTAGTCCTTCATCTAGATTACAAGAAAATATTCGACAAATATTTTTTCTTTTTTCACGTAATAAAAAAATAAAGGCGATACATCGAGTCCAAATGTCGCAAGACGTCACTAGCCAGTATAGTTTATACTAGATAATGACGATAGTTACAAGCTCCCTCTTAATGCGCTTAATCTAAGCAGTTTTCCATTAATTTGAAAAAGAAAAAAATATGTATCGAAATTTTCTTGTAATCTAGATGAGGGACTAAAAACCAGAATTTTCTCAAATAGCCCATTATTGAAACAAAGCCAGAGACTTCCGAAACTAGAGTTATTTTATATAACTGTTAGTATTTTTTAAGTCAGTAGTATTTTTTGTTAAAAAAGATTTCTTTTGCAATTTTTAGTTTTATTTTGTTTATGTACCTAGATGATTTATTTCCATTTGTTTTTATATAACAACCAAACTACCTACTTAACCAATTTCAATTAAATTCAAATAAAATAAAAAAAAAACAATAGAAAAAACCACAAAAAATCAACCTCCTCCTGTTTTGTAGTTTGAAAAACGAGTATCTTTTAAGCTGCCCTTGTTTTCTTCTGAAAATCCGTTATAAGCGAGACTAGCTCAAGGCTAAACTTTACCAGGAGTAAGTGCGGTTTACTGTACCTACTTATTGGTATTTAAATAGCATTAACTGTCATGAATAGAAGATGGCTTGTAGGTAATTGATACGTATGGACCTTGTACTATGACCGCAAAATGCGTCCGATGCATATTATCAATATCAATATAAATTTATCTGATGGTGTCTCTATAAAAAGTTTACTGTGCGGCCGCGTTCTCTTTATGTCGTAACAGTAAATTTATCGTTGGACGACTATAGTTTCTAGTCGTACCTATATTCTTATTGTCGTCACTGCGAAACGACAGTTGTTGTCCTAGAGGTGAACACGTCCATTTAAATAAACAAGTTACGACGCCTTAAGGTGGAAAGGCCAAAGAAGCTCGCGAAATTTAAATTTTCGATAATCACGTCAACATCGAGCCTGACACTAAACGGCGAATTGCAAAAAAAAACACACACACTGTACACAGCATAAGAGGACACTTTTAAATAAATATTTGACTAACGAAAATGGTGCCCTTGTAATTTCCTCTTGCCAGTTCGTCCCAGTTACTCGGAGACTTACTGTTACTACATAAAACTACTTAAATACAAAAAAATGGAAATCATTTTCATTTTTTTACCTATATAAAAAAAATAGTGTTGTTTTTTTTTTCATTTTTGACAAAAGACATCTCACAGTGCAACCTAGTGGAAGAACTTTATACTAAATTGAATGATATTATAGTTTACCTGTAGATATAATAACTTTTGACAAGTGAATTGAGACTCACAAACAGAACCAAACGAAGCAACTTCATCTTGACTTGGGATTTGAGAAGTTTACAGTTGAACAATTCTAAAGTCTAAACTTAGCGGATGTCCAAACATTTTAACTACAAAATACCAGTTTACGCTATACATATAAATAAAAATATCGAATGTAAAAATTATTTATTTGTTAAACATGCGTATACATACAGGAAGTATGCAGTATCTTAAAAGTTCTAGGTTCTGGCTGACGAGGCGTGTGGGGTAAGTAGTAGGTTGTATAATGTACCTTTTTCAAGAATAATCCGCCTTTAATTGCAGTCATGCATTACAAAACCCAAATTTGATTCAAAAGATACAAGCTATTTCGCAAAAATGAATAACTAATGAAATGTCAACTTTAATGTTGTGTACATTAAAGTTGACACTGATAAAAACCAGACACATACATATGTGACTAAACTGTATATAAAATAAATTGTCTCCATTGGCATCTAATTATTCAACAATAACAGATGATTTTCCTTGAAACATACCTTGATGGGCAATTGAAAACAATTGAAGTGCAGTGCTCGTTAAACAGTCTGATAAAACACTGTCGGTTTTAATTTATATGATACACGCACGCGTTCTCCTTTCGTGCCGATATGAACTATGCTTGCACCTTTTTATAGAATAAAAATCGTCCAATTACTAGGATTTTTTCCTGTATCTTTTATATCTATACTAATACTAGCTGACCCGGTCAACTTCATCCGCATTTATAAAATAAATTGCTTACGACCTATTCTCAGCCCTACTGAATACACAAAAAAAATCATAAGTATCTGTCAAACTGACGACTGTCAAAGATCAACAATTAACAACCGGGACCAACCTAGTATTTGGAATGTGGAGGCGAAGTCTCAGTGCCAAAGGATTTGGCACAATTTGGTCGATACCAAAAGTACGAGTCTGCCAATCTTTAATACTAAGTCTAACTCTTTATGAATGGATGATATATTATACAATCGGGTTAAGTTATTACCTCCTACTATTACTATTTCAAATACTAATAGTAGTATTTCTACTACTACTAAAAGTAGATAGCTACTTCAGTATTCTAAGGACCCTAGAGACACACAACACAGTAGATCTCTTTAAAATTAGGTAATAAGCATATTTCAAAATCAATGCATTTCAATAAGGTAGTTAGGTTAGGTAGTTAGGTTCGCTATAGGATAGGTATGATGATTTAGGTTAGGTTATACATATATACATCGTCGAATTATTTAAAAAACAAAACGCTTTAATAACAGCGCATAAGGAATTTGTTTATTAAAAAAATAGTATTAGTAGCAGTAAGAAGGTATTGATAGATGTTACATATTGTTTTGTATTGACTATTTGTAGTCATATTATTAAAAGTATGTATATTTTTGCATGACGGATTTTTTTATGGAGAAGCGGATTTCTTGGTATTTTTTATACAATTAGAATTTAGAGAAATATATCAATATAACGTTCGTTTTATTTAATTTTAATACTAAATGAGTTGACTGCAATAAAAACATTTTGTGTCATTTGTCTTTTTATTTTAATTGTAAATAATTACAACAGTTACCTTAACAACAACATTATTGTTGTTGGTTTAATTGTATTTGAAATTGTTGTTGTTGAACAACCATTTCAACATCTAAAATATGAATACAAATGACAAACATATTAATTGTAATTAACAATTTTAAATAAACTATTTTAACTGTAATTACACATAAAGTTCATGAACAAAACATGAAATCAGGCTAAATATTTGTCGGGATTTTTCAATATTCCATCTGGTAGCCCTAGGCCGAACCCAACACTGGGTCAGAAAAAGTCTAACAGTTGATTATTTCAAATTATATTTATATATGATTTAAAACATGAATAAACAATAAACAAAGATAAAAAGTAATGCTATGTTTGTAAGTGTAGGTCTTAATATTGTAATCAGTAAGTATAAACAGCAGAGATTCGTAAATTCCTTACTACGATTTGAAGGTTGGCTAGTCTAATATAACTCGCTTCGACCTCAGATTCTGTAGGTAGGTGGGATTAACTCTTTTATACAACAAAAAATTTCATAAAATTAAAACTACTAAGCAACTACTACGTAACTACGTACCTAAATACTACGTTACTATGTAATTTTTTCATGAGACCAAAACGAAACTAGTCCGCATCAAACTAAAAAAGAATCACGTAAATCGGTTCATAAATCTCAGCGTAATCGGTGAACATACATACAAAGAAATGTTTGAAAATAAATGTTTTTTTTATAAAATTGTTCATAAAATGAAAACTACCGGGTCAAACTATGTTATATTTTTATGGGATCAAATGGCAGCTATTCCGCATCGAACTAAAAAAGAATCACGTAAATCGGATCATTAATCTCGGAGTAATCTATGTACCTACATATATAAAAAAAAAAAAAACAAAAAAAAAATATACCAATCGAATTGAGAACCTCCTCCTGAAGTCGGTTAAAAACTATAAAAAAAATAACTTAACCTAAGAATAAATAACTACAAAGCGTCGAAAAATTCTTCTGCATCGCTGCCAGCTGGTAAATTACCCTAAAGACTGGCGGCATTGCCACGTTGAATGGCAATGCTTGGCCTCTGGCCAAAGTAGAGGCCAGCCCTTATGTCACGGGAAGCGTCAACTAAAGGTTTGCAGATGTCTTTGAAAAGAAGACGAGCACTCGGACCCCTCGGCCCAATTTAGGATTTATTCCCAAAAAAGCCACACACCTACTACCTACATGTCACGACGCGCATTGCGCAGTGCCCGAGCGATTAGCTGCTACGCTGCGTGTCAAGGGTTTGATTCCCGAAATTAGAACAAAAATTTGTAAGTGTAACATAGAGGTACTTCTTCTAATCATCCGTGTCCGGCTATTTGTGTGTGTGAGTTTAAATGCTTGCAAACTATGTATTACTTTCGTTTGTCACCGAACCATGTTAACGAAAGGACCCTTTAAGAGGAATTCAATCATTTTATTTACAGTTACGAGTATACTCCTTGCATTTTATCCTTCACGGAGTACAAGCTTACCTTTGTTTTGTTACATACCAAATTAGCACATAACTCCTAGGTAAATAAAGTGGTATGGTATTCTGTAGGTATATTGAGTGTGGTAGCTAACATGTAGTGATTAACTTATTTTATTTATTTTGTGATTATAACTAATTGTACTGTGTAAATTCAAGTTCTTCTAACTTATCAGACAGATGTGTTGCTGGGAAGTTTGTTCCGCCACTTCTTCTTCCCAGCAAAAACACTAGGGAGTGGCGAAGGGTGGGCTTTTTGGGGGACTGTCTTATGTAATTTTGACGTTCAAAAAGTGCTGATCCTCAGCCTAATTTGAATAAATGACTTTTGATTTTGATTTTGAAAGATTTTTACAAAACATGTTGTGGATTATGTATGAAGTTTTAATATCCCCATAAGTATTCTTGTGATATTTTGTATGCCTTAATACTTTTAAGACAACCGACCGACCGACCTCTTGAATACACACTTAACTGATTTACTTACTCGTTTTCTATTTATTTCATATTCGTCTTACATATTATGTGTGAAACTCTTTTTCCCAATGGTTTTTTCGTCACTGAGTACCCCTCAAAGTAGACCAGTATCAGACAGCACAATATCCGTTTAGCTGGTTGTAGTAACCCCAATAAAACGGCCACCGTGGTTCACGCACAATGGTCAAATTCGAGACTAAGTGCGGAAACTAAACCTTATAGATAAAAGAAGGAGACTGATTGGTCAGAATTCTATCCATCATTTGGTTGGCAATAAGTAATGTTCTCATTATAAACCACATTTTTACTTGACAATTCCATATTTTTATTTTATGTTCTACTGAAGTAGATCCAGCGAATGTGCCAAAAGATAACACGGTAAATAGTATCTTAAACAAATTTTTTGTTTCTAATACTTAACAAAGACTGTCTCCATATCATAATTAAACAATTTAGAGTAAAAACAAACACTTTTAAAACAATTAAATAAACAACGTTCTGTTCTTCGTCTGGGACAACTGATAGTGATAAGGAAACCTAATTACGTAATGGACAAACAGTTAATTTACCTCATTTAGTTGTAAAAATACTTCCTATTATTGTTTTATGATACTTATAATTAGATCAAGGTAAAGTAGACAAAATATTTGTGTGAGGAAATATAGGGTTTAAATATCTTATACTTAAGTAACATAACTACGTTAAAGAATTAACTTGATAGACTACTATTGAACAGAATCTGTCTGTTAAGTTCAAGTAATTTTTATTTAAGTTCATGACTTAATTTCTTCCTGAGGGCGCCAGGTTCTGTTCATTTAAAGTGACGTCACATACCAGCGAGCGGGCGTTAAAGCCGTTTCCAACGATACCTTATTTGTCAAATTACGATAAGTTGTTTACAAATTATGAGGGAACATACATAATCACACACATCGCACATTCACTTACGTGTCCACTACTAGCAAACCATAGATAATTGTTGTATTCGTTCTTAAGTCAAGCTGTATGGGTGTGTGTCACACCCCTAGCTTTGAGTTGCATTTTGGAGTCTCGTTAAATAAAAGAACATGGCGTCATCAAGTTGTTTTATTGATTGAATATAACCCAATAAATCCTGAAGCATCACCTAGTAAGATTCCTGGTCGAACCACGACCACAACACCTTCATTTTTACATGGAATAAAGCATCGTTATATCTAACTCTGTTTACACAATGTCAACATTTTTTACACCACCGAAGCAATATAGGGCTGCCCGCTTAATACACACCGTGGCAAGTAATAAAATGTACGATGGACTATCCAACACAGCAGGGCGCTACCTCTATTTAGAAATAAATTTAACCTGAAGCAAAGTAAAGCGTATCGTGATAAAAAAATGTTTGTACCAAAAGTGTTACGTGAAATTGTTTATTTACGACTTATGGAAGCTTAAAATATTTATCTACAAGGTAATTATGACATTACATTACGCCTGTATTTTCAGATGAGTACGGCAGAGGTGGTTGAGGTGGACCTACCTTTACTATAGAAGTTTTCCACAATATTTGTACATGGCTACAAGTTTCGTCTTCACAACTTGATTCGAGTGTAAACAATAAACGAAAACAGGACTACTTACATGTCGTTGTCGATTACCTATGCTTTGTACCAGGGGCAGACGAAAAGTTTTGTTGCCGAATCGTTTGCCAGTGAAAGGTTCTATCGATGATATTTTCAAAAGTGAATCGTTCTGTCGGCGAATCGGTCGCCGTTGAAACATTCTACCGGTGAGAAAATGAAAAGTGAATCGTTCTGTCGGTGAACCGTTCAACAGGGAAACGAATTTCGGAGAAATGTTTCAGAGACCTAAGAAATAAATAAGTATGTTCATTAGTTGTCTAGTACCCATAGCACAAGCTCTGCTCAGTTTGGGATTAGATGGCTTAATGTGTAAGTTATAAATTGCCACCATTTTAGGCACCAATGAAGAGATACTTTAAAATTTATGCAGAATAACCTAATAACACTGTTTGATGCCAGGCATTGAATCCGTGTTCAGCAATAGCGCTTGCTACTTAGCACTATACCGACGAGGCAATTATGTTCCTTCGCCTATCGCAGTATGTATGAAAAGCAAATTGAAACATTTCTATTCCGTAATAATCTCCTTGCAAAGTTAGCTATCATGCTTATGACAGGGATTGGCAGTTCCCTTCCCAGTTCCCACTTACTTTACTTAACTTTATTCGTACAGGTCAGCCTATGTGACCGAATATTAATAGGTAGGTATTTTAAAGCTTTTGTTACCGGACTATGGCCATCTTAAAAGGTTAGGCAAACTGTTGTTTAGACTGTATTTGTATTTTGATTTGTTTTTTTTTTCTCATGGTACATCTTCCTCACATATAATCTGATTATGTATACAAATATTGTAAAATCTATTTTAAAAGAGTAAGTATGGAGTTTCTTGCACATTCTTCTCCATACGAAACTACCTTTTGGAATGTGCAACTAGAGTCATATTAGTTTAATTTATTTGTAAGTATAACGTTCAAAAGTGCTTGTTTTCAGGCCTAATTGAAATAAATGATTTGACTTTGACTTTGACTTTGAACATACAAAATTCAGCGAGATGTGGATTGTCAGATATTGATGAAACTGGTAAAGTAGACGCAAAGTTAGATATCATATTAGTCTTATGTTTGGGATTGACAGATTACTTCACGCTCTTTACTTTACTTAATTTTATTCGCGGAATGAGTTTACTGTAAAGTCTAGCCGATGTGTTTGAATATTAATATCTAGGTATTTTAAACCGTCTGCCATCTGACTAAATTACAGGACAGTATCCATTTCAAAAGGTCAGGCAAACTGTTGATTACACTGATAAGTTTATACATTTATGTTAAACACACAAAATCTAGCTTGATGTGGATTGTCAGATATTGATGAAACGGGGTCATCGATCTAACAGAACATACAATGACATTATGTAGGTACTTATAAAATTGTTTATAGACGTCGATTTTCTGCTCATTTCTGATACCCTGGTACCTTCAAAACAAGTAAAAGAATAGTCTAGTAGTCTAAATAGATAATTCAAGTTATTGAACCGTATGTCTCTTTAACATTATAGACCAAAAGTTGCTTAACACTTAGTTCCAGTCAATTTATGTTTGCCTGGTAGAAAATTTAGACAGTCGATATAAAACTGTCTGTCGATATATTTGATTAATCCATCATTACCCCTCACTCTCTAATTTTAATCATGGTTGCGCTTCGCGGAATAATACCTAATGTAATTTTTTTTTTTTTTGCTTTTGTGAGCGCAACTAAAGGTTGCGCTTCGCGGAATAAGATAGTTGCGCTTAGAAAAGGTTGCGCTTTGAGGAATGCCCCCCTAAAAGTACTCCTTAGTTGTAGCTTCTATAGTATCTACCTCTTTGTAGATGCCTTGAGCAAGAGATAATAAACTCTTCATATCTACTCTCGCAAAAACGCACTTAGTAATACTATCGAAAAAGTTAAAATATTTGTTGCGGTATTCGAGTTGGCTTTCAAGTTTGTTGTTCCAAATTTTTATGATTCTGTCATTGTTTAGTCTATAAAAAATAAATAAATAAATATTCCACAACTTTTCACACAACGCCATTTAGTCCCAAGTTAAGCTTGAGAGCTTGTGTTATGGGTACTAAACAGCTGATAAACATACTTATATATTGCTAAATACATACATATTATAGATAGATTACACCCAGACACAGAACAAATGATCATGCTCATCACACAAACATTTGTCCTGGGTAAAAAGCTTATTATGAATGGATTGTACTACCAAGAAAATGTTGTTTCACTATGGGAAACCCACCATCAAAGTTTCAGCGTGTAAAACAGGAAAAATGATCAAAAACCATGTTAACTCACCTCCAAAACTTTCTGGCGAGCGGCCGTTGACCTATCCCAGCCAATAACAGTATAAAACCTCCTTCCATTCACTTTTCTTATCACACTGCCGCAAAGTTGCAACATTTTGACGGCACACTTAAAATAATATATTGAAATATAACGACGTATTTACATATAACGACACAATACCATCCCGCTTGACAAGTCCAAGCGTTGTGCGTGGAGATAAACTAGGACTTTTATCATTTATGTTACTGTTATTGTTAAGCAAACAACAGATTAACTTGAGATAATGTTTTACACATTAACACTCAGAACTTGCAATAATTATAACGAGTGAGCGAACTTTTGAATGCAAATTTACCGTTTTATTGAAATGAATCGGTTTTTAATTGACGTTGTTGCAATACGTCGTTGTTGTTTTGTTTGTATTTGATAAATGAGCCTGGCACTGAAGTCTTGTGGTTTGCTAAAGTAGGTATCGAATGCGTAATATATAATTTACCTATTGAGGGTGGAGTTGACTTCGACTGGTAAAGTTCAGGTACAAGTAGAGTTCAGTAAATGATTGTGGACTTCCCCGTGTTTATTTTTTTTGTTTTTTGATCTGTCGTTTACTTTAAACCCTAATAAGTTGTGGCAATGTCATCATTTAAGTTTAACTGAATGAGAATTTTAATTAAGTCCAACCATTCACTTCTCTCATTCAAATTCGCATTGGGTTGGGTAGATATCAAGATAGCCATAAATGCACAGTTTACATGAGAAAAAACAAAGAAATTAGGGTAGGGTCACCTTCAGGGTTAGAATTTTTTCATCAGCTCTTCAAGTACTGAACTTATGGTCCAGCTTGTACACACGGCTACACATCAAGCTACACCTACATTTCCAGTTTATTTTGACCTCGCATTGTAAGGAAATCTTATGCAATGCGAGATCAGCTTATACTGGAATGTATAGCTTGTGATGTGTAGTCGTATGTACGTCGATGTCACTTCTACCCTGTATTATCATTCATACAAATATTGCACGTTGAAGGTACATGGTGTTGGTGACGAATGTATGTCACTCCGTGTCGTCGTGATTAGAGGGAAACCTGAGAGGATATTCCTACAGGGACAATTAGGTGTAATAGGAATAATTTAGGTAAACTATTTTGTGAATAAACAGCATATGAGCAAAGTTAGAGGAAAACTATTGATGTAGTCTAGTTTAAGGACATAATGTTTAAATATTTATGTGCATCTATTATTTTAATACACAATTTAATTTTAATTTCACATAGGTACTTATGCCCCGAAAGGACGACGCTAATGTAAAGAATGTGGTTTGTTCTAACAAATATCTTAGGAAAATAATAACACGATAAGTGGGTTTGTTTAAATGATGTACATATTTACTACAGTTTGTTGTAATTCATAACATAACTCACAAATAACTTGAGGGCTATGTCCAGCTCTTAATACTCTGAACACAATACAGCATATAATATAGATTGCAACTTAATGTTATTTTATTAAAATTGTTCGTCAAGAGAGGAGCGCAGTGGAAAGGATTTTATTAAGACACTTGAATATCACGTAGAGAATATAATTTTGCCTTTGCACTTTATTTCAATAATGGTAAAATTGATTTTCGAGTACCTACCTTAATAAAATCCTCTTCGCAGCGCTCCTCTCTGTCTGCGCTGACCCTTAAGCTCACAATGACTGACAAATGCGTGCACTAACTGCACAGGTCCACTCATATAAGTTATATATTTCTTAATACATACATATTAATGATATAGCCGGAATGACATACTCACCACATATCAAAGATAAAAAAGATAAAGAAAAAAAGAGAAAAAAGAAAATATAAGTATATCGTATCCGTACATTAAGTATGATTAGAATTACATTACTAAAGCGTCAGACACAGAAAAAATTACCGTCAGCCACATCTACTCCTACGCACCTGACCTATCTGAAGAACCTCACGAATAAGGTGAGGACCTGACTTATACTTTAATTATTTATAAGTTAGTATTCTCACTGCACTCATTCCCTACTATTTGTTAATGAGATAAACAAGAGTTTGAGCACCACATAGAAACTCATTGTGAAAGTAGTTCCAATGTTTACATTCGTTATCGGTATCATTTGTGCTGCAATAATCCCAGTATTCTAAAGGACCTCACGAATAAGGTGAGGACCTGACTTATACTTTAATTATTTATAAGTTAGTATTCTCACTGCACCTACTATTTATTAATGAGATAAAAAAGAGTTTGAGCACTACATAGAAACTCATTGTGAAATTGGTTCCAATGTTTACATTTGTTATCGGTATCATTTGAGCTGCAATAATCCCAGTATTCTAAAGGACCTCATGAATAAAGTGAGGACCTGACTTATACTTTAATTATTTATAAGTTAGTATTCTCACTGCACCTACTATTTATTAATGAGATAAAAAAGAGTTTGAGCACTACATAGAAACTCATTGTGAAATTGGTTCCAATGTTTACATTCGTTATCGGTATCATTTGTGCTGCAATAATCCCAGTATTTGTACAGCCATCGCATTATCAACTAGTAAGGATTATTATATTTGACACTGTTTGATAAATGATATAGCCGTGTAGTATTTACCGAAACAGTGGAATGTTGCTAAGAATTTGACGACACGACTGGCACAGTTGCTGAGTGATTATCTGCTGCGCTGCGTGTTGTGGATTCAATTCCAGCACAAAACCAATATTAGTATGGCCTACGGAAATTGTATATTGTCAAATCTTCCGTTGACATATTCAACGGAAGATTTGACAATAATTATGTCAGATTGCAGAAACATCCGATTATGGAAGAAATAATGCTATCATATAATTACTCTTAACATTTACCCTCTGACTAAGGGATCTTGCAAACTTAAAGTAAATGAATATCTTCAGAAACTTACGTACGAGGAGAATGAAGAACTACTTCAAAGTCGAACATAAAAAACATTAAACATTATTTTTAACCGACTACAAAAAAAGGAGGAGGTTCTTAATTCGACGGTATGTTTTTTTTTGTGTTTGTTACGCGATTACTCCGCCATTTATGGACCGATTTTCAAAATTTTCAAATTTTTACCTGATATAAGGGTATACTCCCAGGTTGGTCCCATTAGTATTAAACCTTAGATCTGATGAGGGATCCTCGAGGAATTGAGGGAACTCCTCAAAAAATTTAGGAAAACATGCACCGATTTTTACATTTTTGGTAACAAATCAAGCATTTACATTTAGCAAGTATCATTTGGTGAAGAAAAACTGATGAAGAAAACAGGCGACGGAACTCTGCAACGCATAACAGCAAATTACTCGCAATAGCTACAGTCACATGTCTGTGCATGGTTTATGTATTTCCATAACATAACATTACGCCTGTCTATTTTAAAAGGGGCCCGGCAGAGATGTACAGATTAATGTTTAGAAAGAACTTCTTTTGCAATTGTTAACCGATTTCAATGAGTCTTTCAAGTTTTGAAAGACTTTCTTTACATACAAAGAAACTAAAAATTGTAAAATAAAAACTTTTTTACAAAAAAAACTAACAGGTGAAAAATAATTCCAGTTTCGGAAGTCGGTGGCCAATAATGAACGAAATAAAACCACCAAAGCCACAGACTTCCGAAACTGAAATTATTTTTCACCTGTTGTTTTTTTAAGAAGTCGGTTGTTTTTTTTTTGTAACAAAAGTTTTTTTATACATCATCTTCAACTTTTGATTATATTTTTACCACACACCCTCTCACATTCACTCGTGCACATCGTCATATTACACAAAAGAGGACTACAAACATACTTCGCTTAGCTCGTTTTATTTTTTTTTATTTTAATTTTTAAGTCATCTTAAATCATCCTAAGTTATATATAATTAAGGGCTACAGAGCTAAGAAGGGCTCTCTTTACAATACGACCCGTGTCGAGGAGTAGGTACCATCTTCTGAATCAGACCCTTGATTCAACCGCATAATTACAGCAATCGATACAATAATAATTATCATTTTTTGCAAAGACACCTTTGTACCGAAAGCTCGACAGTAAAAAAAGATATATGAGACTTAACTACAAAAGTCATTGGCATATAATCATTATGTATTAAAAGTAATAAAACGGTATATAATAATCAATAGGTAAACATCAGATAAGTACTTACGATATCGCGAACAGTATAAATTACAAAACATTACACTTATGTTCTTAAAAATATGATTGTTATTATAAATTATGTTTTCATATCATAATAATAGTATTTTTTGTGGGATGACAGTTTTGCGTGAAAGAGAGAGCGAGTGTTAGAAAGAGACAGAGGAATAAGGAAGTCGGTGGTGCTCGTAACGTCGCAATGCAAAGTACATAGAATGATGATTCTAAGACGTTATCTGTACCTATGTAAATACAAAAATACATATGACATATACATATATATCTACTACATAGAAATATACAATGAATAGTTTTTACTACCTACCTACCTAAATGTATTTCGAAGTACCAAAAATCTTTTTTTTCTCTGTCTGTTGGTTTAGACTAATCTCCAAAACGACTCGACCGATTTTAACTGTAAGTTTCTATCAGAGAAAGTTTTTTTTTTAATCAGAAGCGTCGGTTGTTCCTGATATTAATATATAGGTACTCTACATACAAACCTAAAAACAAATCGGACCTCTTTTTAGTATTCCTCGTGTCTGCCTAACATGCAAGAGTTTGTGTTGTGAGTTAAAATCTGGGCCAAAGTAACTTTTTTATTCATTAATTATGTACTTTTTAAGTTTACCTTACACAATGAAATAGCCAACTAGCCTAGGGCAACCATGCTGATGGTATACAGGGTTACTTGTAAAACACCAACAACCTCGCAGGAGTACATTACTAACATCATAAACAACAACATTTTTGTTCTACGACTTTTTCAAAAACAGACAAAAAAAAATCAACTCTCCATGGTTGGTGTTTTACAAATAACCCTGTATATTGATTTTTGCTCGTGCTTTATATGTATGCGAAAATGTCTATATCCTGCAGTGGGACAGTAATAGACGGGAAATATTTTAATTGCAACTATTTCCGACAGTAACCAAAAAAATAATAATGATTGCACAGAACCCTGGTGACTTTTCCACGGAACCTTTGAATAAATATCTGTTCTTGTCAATACGTGGGTAAATGCAGTGGTTTAACAATCCAACTTTTACAAAGAGAAACATTCAAACAAATTATCCTGAAACGGTCCTCGGTAGACCAGCTGTAATTTAGTTTTCAGTTAGCTGTTTCTGGTACAAACTTGTATTGTGAAAGTTGGCGTCAATGCAAGGTGCTCCCAGCCACAGTTACAATGTTTATTGCACTTAAATATTGGATTGCACGAAGTGCTTTTATGTAAGTAGGTAGGTACTATTTGTACCACTTCTTCTTACTAACAAAAACACTATAAAGTGATACTTAAAGACCCCAAAACAGAAAGACGACACTTACTCTAAACGTCAAGAGACATTAAACAAATTTAAATTTCGACTTTTAAAAATCCTGTGTCTAAATCCCTCCCTAGCACGGTTTTTGACGTTTAAGAAGTTTCAATGCGAACTTGAATTTTAAAATTCTCGATTAGAATTCAATAATAATTGTTACAACTTTTTTTTATATTATGCTTTCCACATTTATTTTAAAAGTAAATGCTACAGGTTTTTTTTGTATTTTCAATTTTAAGGTATTTAATTTTAGGATGCTACGTTTTCATCAGGCATTCGTGCTAGGACTACACACTTACATTTTTTGAATGGTAAAATTACTGTGTAAATTTTTCATTAGGTCATCTCAAGTTTGGTATTAAAACGCAAGACAAGCTCACCTCATGCAATTTTTGAAATAATTTAAACACTTTTAACTTGTTGTTTTAAAAAAAATCTCGACCATAATCCAACGTCGTGTTAGTATTATTTACCATAACAGAAAGTTTATGTTCTATAACGTTTATGTATTTATTTTTTAATATTTTTAAATCATTGTGTAACACAAACATGGTGATCTACTTTGTCTTGTTTGAGCAATTATAAGGATATAATAAGGTACTACTACCTACACTGGTGATATTTTTTTTCTTATGATTAATTATCAAATATAAATTAAATACTCACACTCAACGTAACTCCATGAACAGAAAAGCACCTCCTTTGAAAGTCAAGAACTTTCGCGGCACTCACGCCGCGCAACAACGACTTATAACACATTTTTAACACTTTTTACTATTAACAACTATTAAATTTAATATTATTTAACTATTAATAGTGTACTATTTAATACATATTGGCTGCGATAGCGACGCGTTGTGTGCTCAACGAGGTTCACGCGAGATATAGGTACTATGAATTTATTATTGTGTTTATGACGCCAGTGATAATGTGTTTGATTAAACAATACAGGGTAGCAGGGATTTGTTCATACAATATTTATTTTGCGCACTATTTTTGAATAGTTAAATAATGTTATTGATAAGGATATCTTGATCGGTAAGGTAGGTATTAAGATGATGGTAATAGCACAGTCTAAAAACATACAGTCGTCCGACGAAGCCGTCTAGACAGGGCAATCGTGCAGGGTGTGAGGGAAAGCCGCTCCCGCACTGCAAACAAAACGATGTTCGTAGTGCGGGAGGTATTATTCAAGTCTAACGCGTGTAGAAGTTGTCGGCATTTTTCCAGAGATCGAAGGCGTCGTCCTACTGTATTAATATTTATACTGTGGTAATAGTGTACTTACTTAGTATTTTTCTCTCTTAACTCATTAGGCTCCGCGTGGACACCGGTGTCCGCAAACAATAGAAATTTAATTGTGTCTGGATTGTGGTAATTGACTAGTTAACATAATGTTCGTCATTGTCATCATTTTGCATTTAGTGTGTAGGTACTAAATTCTGACTGTTTTTGTTTACCGTCTTCAATCTTGAATTGACGTTTTATTAATGATGGCATATAATTTGTAACATCTAATTACCTATTGAACTATTTTTTTGTTACATTTTGATTTTGATAATTTCTATAATTTTGTATGCCTTTTTGCGGGAACATTTTTCTGTATGATCTAAAATAATTGTTACCTATAATGAGTGTACCAAATTGATGATCTTTTTTTTCATGTCGATAGTTTATTTTTAGGCCACAGTAATCATATTATTTGTTGATAAATTATGCTTAAATCAAACAACCATTTTCCCAACAAACGTAAATCTAGATTTATTGTACTTTTTTTTCGAATGAATTTGCATACCCATTGGTCATTGACACTCTTTAAGAATGACATATTTGCCTTTTATCGTAATGTCTTTAAGAAAAATTTTCTGGAAATACTACACTTAATATTAAAGTAGTGAACAAGACATTTGTTGTACAGACGCCAGTGCATCAATCTACCCCAAACTGACAAATTTTCCCAATTGAACATGAACCTTATTGTGTTTAGAATAAAGTTCAAAACATATCAAAGAAATTTGACACATTGGGGTAGGTTGATGTGCTGGCTGGCATCTGTACATTTAACTCTATGGTCACCACAAGAGTCAAGTATTCCGATAAAAAATCATTTTTTTCCACCACACGGCAACATTAATTATTATTTAAATACATACACATAGAAAACTGATGTCAAATAAGCAAAGCATACTTATGAGTTTTTTTTACTAATTAGAATTGAACTGCCTGGATACTTACCTATTTGCTGTCTATACCAAGTTAACATTTTTTTTTAAGTAATAGGTATGTGATAACATTGCAGATTCTACAATAACCTATATGTGTGTAATACTATTATGTATTAAGACGTAAGACAACACAAATGTACGATGATGTTGGTTTGTTTTCAACAACAAAAAATAAAATTATTTTTTTACAAAAAATATAACCGATTTTATAATAAAAAAAACCTAAAAATGTAAAATCAGAGAGAGAGAGAGATTATTTTATGACTTTTGAGGCTGACACAATATCCAAAGAATAGTATGTTTTTAATGTTAATGTAACTCTTAAGTATTTTTCAGTAATAAATATTATCATGTATTTCTGTTATCCGAATGATATATTTTCTCCAGTTATTTTGATATTGACCCAAACTACCGAACCGACTTTAAGAATATTTATATGAGATTACTTCAGAAGTTTAACTTACCTAACAATAAAATAATCATCAAAAATAATGAGTTATTGGCAAAACTAGCGAGTAACAAAAAAATCACACAGACGAATTGAAATCCTTCTGCTTTTTTTCAGGTCGGTTAAACAAAATCTTAAATCATCATGCAAAATAAAAACACGAAATAAAATTGAATATTGTATTTATCGTGTTTACAAAACAAACTCCCTGTATATAAAACTTACCATAGACCTTGGTTCGTAACAAACCCGAAGAGAGCAATATTATGTATGTTGTGTCTATTTCTATTACTATCTATGTGTTTAACACTATTATGTATATTCTCTATTTCGATAACTAGATGTATGTTTTTTTCCTGAAGGCCAATCTCCGAAAGTGATTTAAAAATCGTTAAAAATCCACTCCCAATATTTTATCAGTGACAATCAATGTCAAAAACTTGTCAAAATGTAGTGAAATTCGTTTTTTTTTATTTGCAGATTGATGTTGAGATAAAAATCCGAACGTGTTTTAAAATACGGACAGAAAAATATCTAACTGGCGTACCGTTACACATCCCTTAGTAATGAGATAAAAACATGATTTTAGTTCCTCTAACAAACCATGATAATTACGATTTCAACACAAACAAAAAACACTTAAACTCGCATTGCACAAATTTCCAGACCCGGAACCGGACGCGGACCCGGAACGGACCTGTATAAGCAAGAAAGAATAAAGAAAGAAAGAATATTTTATTTGTTAGAACATAGTGCAATAAGATGTTACAATCGGTGTAGTTTCATATATTCTACCATATCTGGTGCAAAAAAAAATTGACTTATTTTCTAACTTTAAATCTAAAAGGTACATAGGCTTTACAGTAATTAATTTATCATCCAGACTCGCTTGTTGAGTAAAATCATTTGCTTAACAGTTAATCGAATAGCTTGCGAAGTCATATTTGTTCCTTGTGGGAATCGAACCTACGACACGCAACGCAGCAGTCGATTGCTCAACCACAGCGCCAATCGTGGCAATATCTACTGCCTATTTAAAAAAGTATACTTTTAGAAGTCAACCATACAACTTAAATAAAATATACATAAGAAACATTCTAGTCACCCCTTCCACCTCACATTCAAATTCATTTATTCATTTTGTGAACATAGGTGATTATAGGTGTTTTTCAATATTTTAAGTTTTAATTGTACAAACCTTGTCCCGCCGATAGGCATACAAAATCGGTCTTATAAAATTAGTGTCTAGTAGAACGTATCCATGTATATAAAAGAACTAACAATCTAACTGTCAAAGATAAGTAACATAATGCATGTCAAATTATAAAGTTGTCTCATTAAAATATGTAAAATGTCATGAAATAAGGATAAAATAAAATAAAATAAAATAAAAAAAAAAATACATCATGTCAGAAGAATAAAAAAAAAATGTAAAAAATTGTCATTAAAATTTGTCATCCAGATACTCTTCCACCTCTACCAAGCCCTTCGGGGTAAACAGGCGTGATGTTGTGATGTCATCTATCTAAGAAGGAACTAAATAGCCCACTGGACGTGTTATTATTTCCATATCAACAACTTCCTGATACTTGTGAGTACTTAACAACTGGAATATCAAGTATACAAGACTATGTACATATTCATATTCATTAACTAAATGATTAACGCACGAGTGCCACCGTTTTTAACCCCCGACGCAAAAACGACGGGGTGTTATAAGTTTGACGTGTCCGTGTGTGTGTGTCTGTGGCATCGTAGCTCCCAAACGGATGAACCGATTTTGATTTTTATGTTAGAAAGGTGAAAATATAGTCAGGAGTGTTCTTAGCTATGTTTAATGAAAATATGTCCAAGATGGCCGCCGTCACAAATTGGTGGATAACGTAATTTTTTTTTACGTATCTATCAGTAGCCATTTTATTTGTTACCCACAAATAAAATGGCTTGACTAGTAGTATATTATACACTCATACAAGTCAGAAGTTTTTGCCTTAGGTTCGAACTCGAGACCTGTGAATTAGCAGGCTGCTGGTCACACCATTAGCTATCACTGCTTCACAAAATTCTTCATCGAAAAGAATCCAAAGTTTACGCTTCTCGTTTTAATATAGACACAGGTATAAATGTATGTAGTACCTACACAACAAACAAGTAAATAAAGGAATTGCGTCAATTGACAGCTTATGTTACTGCAGTGCACGATGCATACACACTGTTTTATTTATTGAACGACATAGAGTAGTTAAAAGTAGAGGCGACAATTGTTTTTAATTAAACACCAATTGTTTTAAATTAGACAGTAATAATAACAATAGCTTTGAATTGAAGTGGTTTTACTTAGATGGACTTTGAGAGAAGGAATCTTTTTGCACAAGCAGGTTCATTCTAAATGTGCCCCATCAGACTTTGACTGACCTGTTGGTCTAGTAGTTAGTGACCCTGACTGCTATGCCGGAGGTCGTGGGTTCGATAAACAAACACCCACAAACCACCCAGGACAAATGTTTATGTGGTGAGCACGACCATTTGTTGTGTGTCTGGGTGTAATTTATCTTTAAAATGTTTGTATTTATAAATATATAAGTATGTTTATCAGCTGTTTATAAGTACCCATAACACAAGCTCTGTTTAGCTTGGGACTAGTTGGCATTGTGTGTAAGTTGTGGAATATTTATTTATTTTCAGGGTAAAACCAGAACGTATGTTTTGACGGCAAACGGCATTATCTTTTCTTAAATGTCGTCTTGTGATACTTCATTACAATATTGTTGAGTTACCTACAAGTTTTTTTTTTAACTAATGTAAAGTTAATATACCTACTTATTAGAAAATAAACGAACGAATGTCACCTGTACCTCTTACTGTAGGATTTTTTAAGTTTTGTCATTTTTAACCGACTTCAAAAAAGGAGGAGGTTCTATGTTCGTGTGTATGTACTTTTTTTTATGTATGTTACCTGATTTCTCCCTCATTTGTGGACCGATTCTCAAAATTATTTTTTTATTTGAAAGAGTAGGTATACTCCCGAGGTGGCCCATTTTAATTTGGTGAAGATGTGGTGCTGATCTTCGGAGATATACAACGGAACTCTTCAAAAATAGACGGAAAATTTGTCGTGATTGCTGGAATCGCTTGGATGTTTATTGTTGGGTACGTATGCTCTGAGGGGTACGCAGATGTGTACAATATACCTAGATTTCGACAGTTAGGTATGTTTATTTTAATTTATTAGGGATAAGTGGATATAACACTTTTATCGTGACATGTATTGTTAACGATTAACAATATCAAATAAATTCATGGCAAATATATGTATACAACTAAAAACGGAAAAATAAAAAACTTTTTTGCAAAAAATAAAACCGACTTAAAAAACACTAAACGGTGTAAAATAACTCTAAGTTAGGAAGTCTGTGGCTTTGGTGGTTTTGTTTTATATATGATGGGCCACCGACTTCCGAATTGAACGTGAACCTTATTCTGTTATTTATAAAGTTGATAAACTATTAAAGAAATTTGACTCATTGGGGTAACTTGATGTGCTGGCGTCTGTACATAGGTACTAGGTAGATAGATAGAGATACTTATTTACGTACTTGTCGAAAAATATTTATGGCAAAAGATATCCAATCACGTACCTAATAAATAACTGCCCACAACATAAAAAGATAACATTAGATAAACAGCTTGTTGGTTAACTAAAAACAAGGGTATTATCAACTATGTAGTTCATTATTATAATATAAATTTTAACATTTACCTACTTACTTACTTAATTTACTTACAGATTTAGTAAACAACGGAAACTATCGGTACAAGTAACGTTAGCTGAACTTTGACTTTAAACCATGGATAAGTGAGAAGATTACGTCATTGTTAGGTTATTAGGTAAATGTGGTTATTTTTTCACAATAATAGGTACCTACTTTTAAAGTACACCTATTAATTTTAAAAAACTCTCACTCAAGAATGGTTAAAAATAAAAAATATAAAAAGTTTATACAGATAAAAGAATTTATTCATAAAAGATCTATACAGATTTTAGCAACTGTGATTTGATCTGTCTGTCAATCATCGTAGCTCCTGAACGGATAAACCGATTTTGATTTTGTTTGTAGGTATGGTAAATTAGTCGGGAGCGTCCTTAGCTATATTGTTTAATGAAAATCATAAAGATATATGATAAGATTAGATCTTTGTAATAAGGGGTTTTATTTATTTTTTTTCTCTGTCTTATTATTTCTTGTCTTCTTCTTATCGTGTGGTTAGTAACTAACCTGGTGTCTGAGTTTTAATGCCGCCCAATGGGTCTTTGACTTGGCATCACTTGCCCTCGGGAACTATATCTCAGGCAAGCCGGTTTCTTCACGATGTTTTCCTTCACCGGTTTTGAAGCAAGTTATAATTATACAATACGCACATGAATCCGAAAAGTCAGAGGTGCGTGCCTTGGGTTCGAACTCGAGACCTATGATTTGGCAATTCGCCGGTCACACTATCACTGCTTATATTATTATTTCTTATGACGTGCCATCAAATGGAGTTGGAAGAGTTAGGGCGCCTTCAAATTAGCCGCCAGGTGCCGACTGCAGCGCTGCCGCCGCGCTACAACCGCTAGGTTCGAGCATCATAGTGTTGTAGGTACATTTAGTTTCAACCTCATCGATAAATTGTTCAAGCTGATTTTTGTTTATGTCTGAATAAAAACACGTACGCATCATCACTAGTTATAGCCAACAGTAGGTGCAGTCGTGCTGTGGATGAAAATAATAGTGAAAAAACCTTATGTCCTAACTGCAGTCAACTGCTCTGTGCCCTTATCTCTATGCACGTGCGTGTTCAATGTCCACTCGACTACATAAATAATTAGCTTCGTTAGATTTGTGTGACATTATTAAAACTGACATTATAGTATCCATCGCTTGTCGAGATGCAATTTAGTTTATTAAAAGTAAACAATGTTCCTTTAAGTTGTAGGCGAATTGCGCTGTCATTCCGTGCTAATGCTATAGGTTTTGACAGTTCATTCAAATATTTTACGGGATGACTTTTACTCAATTAAGTTTTATTGAAATAAACAAGATAAAGTTACCTATAGGTAAGTTAAAAAATATAGGTACTTTCTTCCTTCGTCTTTTCCCTCTCTTACAACACTGAAATGTCTGTGCAGAATAAGGTTTGGTTTGTTTTTTGGTTAATTATAAAATTATCTTTTCACTCTAAGCTCCCTAATTTAACAATAATTACTATGCGTTTCAAATAACAATAGGAACGTCAATTACCTCTATCTGTCAAATGTTACTAGAAAAGTACGGCCTGCAACAAAACCTTAATCGCGTACCTACAGTTTTAATCGAAGTTATTCAAAATGAAAAAAAACGTCTTAAATTAATTAATCTTGTGGAGTGCTTACGTTTTATTTATTAATTCTGTTTGTTACACGGTTGTTTCTTGGTGTTGTTGTTGATATTATCTGTTTTTGTTTTCATCTCCCTGACTGCTCGAAAATGTGTGAACGAGACGCTGTTTTGCATGGCAGGGCTTGAGAGATTATCTCCAATGTAAACAAATTCTTCGAGAGTACAATTTAGAAAATTATTCGTTCGTAATTCGTCAATAAATTATATTTAGAAAAAGCCTTATTTTGCTGATCTTACCCAATTTATTCTAATTGACAGCTACGACGTGACAACATAGCGCAAAGTCATTCCTTTTCTCATTTGAAACGCATACTCGCATAGTACCTACTTAAAATTTAATCTCCAGCATTTGATGGTCTATTATACACTAGTATAATAGACCATGAAATGCTGGAGATTTAATTGCTTTGAGTGTTTACCTGAGATACAGGTTTATCCTAATTCAGGTAGAATCCATGAAATATGTACCTCTAGTTTAAGGACCTAATGTTTTAATATTTATGTATTTTCCCAATGGAATATGAACCTTATCCTGTTTGACATAAAGTTGAAAAACGATCAAAGAAATTTGATACATTGGGGTAACTTGATGTGCTGGCGTCTGTACATCTATTATTTCAATAAAACAATTTCAATACTAACTACTAAGTTAAGTAGGTACCTACCTACTTACGTTTTATTGAAATTGTTTTATTGAAATAATAGATGTAGGTACATGAATATTAAAACATTAGGTCCATAAACTAGAGGTACATATTTCATGGATTCTACCTGAATTAGGATAAACCTGTATCTCAGGTAAACACTCAAGGTATACATGAAAATTAATCTTAAATCCCTAAAACAAATACCAAGTAAATATCTCTTACTTTAACTATAAAAATATGATCTTATTCTAAGTAAAATATTTTGATTAGTTCACAGCCTTTCTGCATCAACATTTTACAAAATTGTGGTGTCTCTCTTCCACAAACGCTAAGAAGAGTTGAAGTTGAGCGCTACAGCTGAACATGAGGTCCCGGGTTCGATCCCCAGGTCGGGCAAAGTGTTGTTGAGTTTTTCTATCTGGCATTTCTCAGTAGCAACCCGGGAGTCGGGATTGATGGCAATAGGCTCGCCCCCTATTACATAGGACTTCAACATAACTGGCGAAATGAGGGTGTACCAGGGTCACCTCTGCCTAGCCCTTCGGGGATTACAGGCGTGACGTTATGTTACGTGTGTGTTATTTCAAAGAAATAAAATTAAATATCGTCTGACGTCAGGTTGGCTGACCACTTCCAAGTTCTCATAGTTGAATTAACCGCTTTGTAGTACCGTTAATGTAAATGTTTACTACCTATTTGCTACCTTAGCATATATTTTTAAAACAACTTTAAGAAGCTCCTATAAAAAGTAATTATAATAAAAGACATTAAAACGCCATTGCTGATAATGATTTTGCAGGCACTCTCTAAATTTAACGTAAACTTTTAATTAAGAACTATCATTTCTTTTTAAATAGTAATTTTTGATAATAGTAGCAAATAGGTCCTGGCCTGGATGGTCTCAAGGACATATCTCGTTTGGTGCAGTGATCCTGACGGTCACTGGAATAGGAGAGGATTATGATGATGATGATGGAATAATGTTACGAAGCCAATACCATCATAATTTATTACCTAGGCAAATAGAGCTTGATTCTGTATTAACAAGTAATTTATTCACTCTAATGATGGCCAATTAATTCACTCTATGACAAGCTGTCTACGGGATGTGTGTAAATATAGGCATTTGATGATGATGCATGCATGACCGAACTAAATGTGCGTCAGATGGACTTAACTAGTGAAGTAGCTGCTAAAATCAAATTGTAAAAGCATTGCACTCTTATTAAACCAGTAAAATTAACCATAACTTCATTTAATCTCCATCCAATTCTGGCCACGTTACCTGGTCAGTGTTTTGAGTTCTGTGGCATGCACTGTGGCTAGCCCACAACTTGGTAACAAGCATCACCAATCATTGCCATGAAGCTATTCAAATTCACCGTCTCGCTCTAGAGACCCTTTTTTATTCGGAGTGGAAAATCTTCATAGATTTCCTCAACCCCGGGGACGGCAAAGGAGTCTGTCAGACTCAAGCTTACTAATTAAAAACTACCCCGATATTCCGTCTTACACCTGCGCCAAGGGTCACGTGAACAGACAATACTTACGCCACCTACGATCACTCTAGGGACCTAGAATTATCTCCTCACAAGCTCTGTAATCACTTCTTTGTTAGTATTTAGCCTTTGACAAATATTTACAAAGTTGTTAAAAACCTATCTGTTTTGCAGAAATTAGACTTACAAACACCTATTCATATTAAATCATACCTAGTCTGTTATTATCAAACTTGGACACCTTGTATAATGAATAACAATCATTTTAGACGGCCGGTGAAGCCGACCACAACGCCTGATAATTTATTCATAATATTCTAGTGCCTAAACCAGCTTTGGCTATCCGCCAACATCATAATAAATTACTAACAGCATTAATAGGGTTTAAGTTAGAGAACTCCTGAAGTTCTGATTAAGATATTAGTAGATAGGTACAGTCAGACTCAGTTCTGGTGAATCTTCATGAAGGCTATAATTGCTTGCACCCGAAGTCAGATTTCAGAGCTTGATCGCACGTCACGTTGTTAAAAACATGTTGTTAGCTTGCGGCCGACTTTACCATGTACACGAAGACTACCAACACATGCAGAAGTACTGTTAAGAACCCACATTGTCTTTCTTTGTTATTTACTACAAAATTTAATCATCTTCGAGAATTTACGAAGTTGAACTCTTTAGAGTTACTTATTAGTAGACAGCCTTTATCTTACCTACGAGAGAATATCAGAAGTAGGTACCTAAAGTTTTGTTCTGACAAGTAAAACTTTTGCATGGTAACAACCACGGACCACGAAAAATTGAGAAAACAACAACCTTAAAGCCTAAAAAAATGATTAGGCATAGGTAGAAACCTACGATTATTTTCACGTTATCTCTAAATGGATGATATTCTGAAAAAAACTAGTGGAATTTCACAATTTAGGTTGGTATAAGACTTTTCGCAATGTACATACTTAGGTGAATGATGGATCTATCTAAGAAACCAAAAACACGTTTATCAGACATCTATAGCGTCGCACATAGTTGGTAAGGCAACCATTTAAAAGAATCAAAAGCCAATAAATTAAATCATTTTGAAGTACACTGAAAATTACCACTTCCTTTCTCTTTTATCACCACCCTTCACCAACCTTCTATTCTACGAGTAGATACCACTAAACAGAAAAAGAAAAGAAAAAACCTTCACAGCTGCCAAACTTGACATTTCACTCGTAAATTTTACAAGCCAAAAACTAAACTGGAAATCATGTAGCCAGTCAACCAAACAATTACAGGCAACAAAAGAAAATAGCTTGAAATGTGGTGAATCCAAATGATCGGTAAGATCTTAGTGGCCAAAAAAGGCAATCCCACCGGCAAGATATGTGCGCCATGCAAGAACACGAAAGCAGTGCGAGTGAAGTAATTATTGCACTCAGTTCCTATTTCCAGACTGTTTTTTTTTCTCTTATTTTGTCGTAGAAAGCTACCAGGTAACGGTCGAGAGGGAATGTATCTTCATCAGAATTTTAACTGGCTACTGCAAAATGCACGTTGCTCTGGGGAGCAAAAACTTTGAGCTTATGGCTTACCTACAGCATTTTTCTAACAAATTCAGTCTACTGTCCTCGAGTACTGTTACTCATTCGGCATTCAGTCTAGCCGAATGGGAATATAATAACAAGGGGCAGTAATATTTGCAGCCGGAGTTCATGTATGGCCATTGCGTGAACGTAAACACAGCAATAGGAGTAAGTAGGTAGTATGTGAGGATCGTTGCTGGTACCGTTTGGTGGTTTTCCTTCCTGGGAAAAAGTGTTAGTTATAATATATTAGAAGAGATGTTTAAATATATATCAAAAAGGAACTGGCCTTAATTTGAGTTGTTAGGTACGGCACTAACCTACTTCAGTCAAATCAAGACATGTTATTGGCAAGACATTCCTGTCACAGGTAAAGCTGCCTGCCTTAAAATTTAACTCCGAGCTTTGATCACCTTAATAATCTCAAATCCTTACTTGTTGATATCTTTAATACTAAAGTTATGTCTCAAATTGCATTTTCACAGCACAACAAACTGACTGTTAAGATTGTTTACAGGCCCCTCGTCTGCGTCGAAGGCTGCAAAGCCTTACCCGTACCAATAAAGATCACAACATTCAAAGACAAAACGCACACTACTGTTCTTCAACCTCGTCAAAAGAAAAACACTCTCAAGAATCCAACGATCCAGTTCTTCCATCAGAAAAAAACTTGCAGCCGCTCCCGAAAACCAGCACCTATAGAATCTGCAAACCGAGAAACGCGCATTTGCCAGTGGTATAGAAAACAGAAGGCCCTGAGGGATCTTAGAAACATAACTAAGCTTGATCGGAAGAGGCTAACAGCTTTGCAGCACGAGAAAGCACGGCGCGAAAGAGAAGCAGAGCTCTTAGAACAGTTGGTGCAAAGGGAGAAAGAGATCCGTCGCGCGGAACAACAACTCGCAGGGACGCCGAAGGTGGTATATTCACGTCCTCCGTATAATGAGTGCCCAAAAAGCACTGTAAGAAAACGTAAAAAGGAAAAACGCATAAAAGCCACAGAAGCAAATCTCTGTTGTACATCGGAAATCTTATGTCAGCATGCTAAAAAATTGTAAGTTCATGTAGATCTATCTACTCATGAAAATCTTATACCTACCTAGTTCAAATGATGCATTGGCAAAGTACCTACTGAGCTTTTATACGACGGGTCTGACCAATATAGGTCCCTGCATGCCATATCTATTCTTCTAGTCGGTAGTGTCCTCGGTCCCATTTCACGCGTTTGATTTCGTCAAAACGCTTGTGTAAATTTTAGCACGATTATTAAAATTTGTTCTGTGTCTGGGTGTAATTAATTTATCTATAATATTTAAATATTTAGAAATATATTGCTTATTAGTCATTTAGTCCGAAGTTAAGCTAAGAGCTTGTGTTGTGGGAACACAAGCTCTTAGGTTAGCTTCGGACTAAATGGCGTTGTGTGAAAGTTGTAGAATATTTATTTATTCATTTTTAACCGACTTCAAAAAAAGGAGGAGGTTCTATGTTCGTGTTTTATGTATGTTACCTGATTTCTCCGCCATTTGTGGACCGATTCTCGAAATTCTCTCTTTTTTGTTTTAAACATTTTAATTTGGTGAAGATGTGGTGCTGATCTTCGGAGATATACAACGGAACTCTTCAAAAATAGACGGCAAATCTATCGTGATTGCTGGAATCGCTTGGATGTTTATTGTTTATACAACATCATGACGTATCATCAAGCCTGTATGCTCAGAGGGGTAGGCAGATGTGTTCAATATACCTAGATTTCGACATTTAGGTATGTTAAGTTTCATTTATTAGGGTTAGGTGGATAACCCTATTATAATGACATGTATTGTTAACAATTAACAATATAAAATGAATTCATGGCAAATGTTTGTATGAGAACAACTAAAAATGGAAAAATAAAAAACTTTTTTACAAAAAATAAAACCGACTTCAAAAATAACACTAAACGGTGTAAAATAACTCTAAATTCGGAAGTCGGTGGCCCATCAAGAATAAGACAAAAGTACCAAAGCCACAGACTTCCTAATTTAGAGTTATTTTACACCGTTTAGTGTTATTTTTGAAGTCGGTTTTATTTTTTATTAACTAGGTACTAACAAGAACGTAATGAGAAGCATAGGTAGGTACCTATTCATTGAGAGACTTTTACACCCGGTTATTGAAACGAAAATCAACGTGTTAAGAAATTAAACACATGTAAAGTGATCCGATTGGCTGTCAATACCTACCCCAATCAATCAGTCTAGCAGTTCACACGCGTTTGATGATTTTGTTAGTTAATTTTTGTGTTGATTTTCGTTTCAGAAGCAGGCGTTAGTATTTCTTCGCTCGTGTTGACGTAGTAAGGGCCGCCACAATGTTAAAACATCCAGTGAAAGACTGTAGAAAATACACTGGGAAACCAGGGTTAGTGCACAATTAAAATATTACTGATTTTAGGTAGGAATATGATGCAAACTTCATAACGGTTCTGAACACGAAGAGAGCCGCTGCGCAGTAACTCATTCATGGAACATCGGGGGAGTGGGGCGCAGGGTACCGCGCTGTAAATAGTGCAACCACAATAAAGTTTAACCTTACCCATGAGGCCTACCTGAAAATATTATTTTTTTATGCAAGTGTGCAAAAGTTCCTCATTGCACTCGAAATAGTCGAAATTGGATTGCAGCCCGCAGAAGATGTAATGGAGCCGAGACTGCTCATGCGTTTTTAACTTCTTAATGCAATACCTTATGTTTTTACCATGCCTCCGTTTGTAATAATAATTTAAAGTAAATAAAAAAGAAACTAAGAATTATTTCGAAACAGTCAGTTGGTGGCATCAAATAAGAGTTAAAACTAAAATAGCTGGCTGTAGGTATCTCCAGCAGATAATTTCAGTTTTAATTGACATTATAACTATCCATATTATTAATTTCTATTTTACTAACTTGGTTACATAATTTAATTGATCTTGACTATTATATTTTTTATAATTTTTTTTATTTTTTTTTATACTTTTTTTATCAGTTTCTGTAGCATAATGACTGTTTTAATTTTGTATTTGGATGTTTTGTAAATTTCAATTATGAATACCTAATGATTTTCTTATCACATGATTAAATTTGACTGTATGTACTTTTTTAACTTCAATTGTTTTGTATGCCTTTGTATGGCTGAGCATAGAGCACTCTAATTGTACCTACTGAAGATCCTTGAACTACCTGTGTATCACAAATAAAAGCCTACCCTATTCTATTCTACTTATCCTTGCAGTGGGATAGTTTTTAAATTTTTAATCACGAGATATAATTTTCTTGTTACAGCCAAAAGAGATCTATCAACGAAAGATTGTCGAACTTCTGCTACAAGATTTGCTGTCAATTTTTCTGCTGCATATCGTTTATAATGATAATAGGTTTGGTCATCGTATTTTATTACTGAGACACTGTTCTCTACGCAATGTAAGCAATAAAGGTATTTCAAGATTGTAAGAGTTTGTTTTTACTTAATTAATTAAAACCCGACATAAGTACCTATTCAAAGGTCGATGTGCCTAGGCACGAGCACTAGACACGTATGTTCTTTTAAAAAAATGTAGTTCCACACTTGAAATTCTCCCGTAATGTGCGTGCGTTTAAAAACATTTAAACTCACACACACAAACATTCAGACCGGAACAACTACCTGTAGGCCACGCTAATATTAAAGTTGCTTCGAATAATTAAAATTGGCATACTCGTCCCGCACACATTATTTATTTACAAACTATAAGTGAGCCTCCCCATCTTTGCAGGGTTGTATACATTTTGTTTAGTAAGAATTTCATACAAACACAAAGGGATTTAATCATTATTTTAAATCTCTTTGCAAAAACATTATCCAAATCCTAACTATTTCAGCTGGTTAACCGAAAAACCATTCCTGTCCTGAGAATTCGCAAACACAGGGGACTTGTTTTGGGCATAGGTTACAAAGTAAAAATGAAAAAAAAAGTGCTTATAATGTACTCGAATATTCTATATTTATAAACGTACTCGAACCAATAACAGTTACATTAAAACAATATAAAAATCAATTCAAATGTCCCTGAGAAAATTAAAATAAATATTTTCATTCAACATTCATCTGCTTTCAAGCCAAAATCAAATTTAACTCAACGGGATAAGGTTCAAATAATTAAACGTAATAAAAGGACGATAATACTATACAATAGTTTCATAATTCGGAGATCTTAATAATAGTTATGTATACATAGTTATATTTTTAGGAATAATCTCATACATTATGATCTGTCTGACTGTGGACATTTTGGTGGACCTAGTAACTTTGGGACCATTCTTCGCTAAGGCACTTATTGAAAAGTTTTTAGTTTGAAGGCAGTAAAAAAGTTTTTAGTTTCCAAGACAGTAAGAAAGCTTTTTTTACTTTTTTGTACAGACTATCATTAATAGTAAACATAAAGTTTAACAACCACTAAAGTTCAGTCTCTCGTATTTTAAAAACCTTTTCTTTAAAATTTTCCTTTTCAACCATCGGCTTTTTTGTCCCAGACGTTGATTCTTCTAAACAAGATATGGCGTTCGCCAAGCGCTTTCTATTCGGACTCTTATCGATATTCACATTGATATGCGCCAATGGCGACCGCAAACTCGATTCTTTATCGACCGCCAAGTTACCGATCGATAAAGTCAAATCTGACGGAACGTTTCCATCTAAGCAGTAGAGAAGCGAATCGCTTATTTTATTATCGGTATCATTCGATTTATTTAGTATCGATAAATCGATTGGTGATGCTGTTAGGACCGATCTGCTTAGGAGATACTCTCTGAACGGTTGTGATAATGATTTGGTATTTTGTTCGTTTGTTTCCTGAGATATTATTAACTTTGGTAGGCCATCGTCGCTTGCACATAGTGTTGTGTTTAAATCTTCGACTAAGTTCGGTCTTTCATGGCTTATTACGAATCGTGTGTTTTCCGCTCGTAGAGGACTGACATCACCGATTGAATTAATGGATCGAGCATCGAATGGATTTGGCCGCGGTAAAGATGTACTTGCTGAATGGCTTGATCTGAAATAGAGAAGTAAAGCTCACCAACTAACAAATGAGTTAACTAGTTTCAAAGTCGTCAGCAATCTGTACTTTTGGTTGAAAATTAGTAATTATTATGGCAACACAGAAAGTTTTCAATAAAAGTGTTTGAAAAATCTCTAAACCTAAGGGTGCTTCTACACGGTGCATGTAGCTGGAGCAAGTAAAGATGCGGGTTTCACGCTTAATTTATGTGCAAACATGTTTTTAAACGGTAAAGTTTACGATGCATACAACTTGCGCAAGTGCCTCAATAAGCGCAAGCTACTTGCACCGTGTTGAAGCACCCTAAGGTTGGAATCGAATAAGTATGACATAGCTAACTCAAAATCAACTGTTTTTTTTATATTTTTCCTCCCCAAATTTAAACCGTCTGCCTACTTAGCAAGAGTAAATCGGTATCTTCTTCACACTTCCTCCATTTTAGACCTCATCACTCGCTGAGGCGTAATCGAGATCAAGAGCAGACCCATTTAATAATCCTACTAATATTAAAAACGCGAAAGTTTGTGAGGCTGTTTGTTACTATTTCACGTAAAAACTACTGAATGGATTTTAATAAAATTTGGTATGGAGTTAGCTGACACCCTGGATTAACACATAGGCTACTTTTTATTCCTGTATTCCCGCGGAAACTGAACCTACGCGGGTGAAACCGCGGGACGTCTGCTAGTATTTAAATAAAATAAAAACAACAATTTCTAAAAAAGTTCAAATTACGACTTTCAAACTATTCGGCTCAAAAACAAAAGAATGTCAAGAAATGCTGACGTAACATTTTGCCTATTTACCTTGATTTAGATCTTCTTTTACACGATTTGAAATTACTCAAGGGTTTTTATAAAGCCTCGGCCATTTAAAAAAATATGTTCTTTATTACAGTATAGTTCCGTTTCGGAGATCAAGGATACTCATTTTGGAGTCATATTTACAATTTAAGCTCATAATTTTGCAGCATAAGCCTGAGACTCGTGAGTATTTTTATAAACATTTTCATAAAAACCTTGTTAGTAATACTATTTCTTGGCTTGTTAGTAACAACTATGTACAGTGTGTTACCTTTCAAACGAGAATGTGGACCTCGTGACGTCATTGTCATCGTCCGAGGACACAAAGTCACTGTCATTTCTCGGTGACATAGATCGGTACATTCCATCAGATTTGATCGTGTCGTCTTTCTGTACGGTTGTGTCCGCCATGTCTCGCTGCTCCGATGTTATAATTAACGGTTTCCGGGAACGTGGAGTCATTATTGATTCCTGTAAATTGAAAATTGGTTTATTAGTTTTGATTTTTTTGATGTACGTAAAATCACTACTTCTACTTAACTGCATAATGGTAATCGCTGTTTTTTTTTGCAGTGTAATAAAGCTTTATAATACTTCGTTATAGATTTTAGATAAGTCCTCCTAAAAATTTACTGTACTTTGTGCAAACCCTACTAATATTTTAATGAAGAAAGGTTTTTGAAAACTACTGGATCGAATTTAATCATTTCTTCACCCGTAGAAAGCTAAATTATCAGGCATCAACGCGGACAAAGTCGCGGGTAAAGCGCTAGTTTTATTTAAATAAGAAAGAAAGATCCAATAAATTTCAATGATGAACCTAAAGAATAACAACCCTGTGGTTTAAACAAAAGGCACCAAACACATTTAAAAGCATAAACATTATAAGACACAAGAGAACGTATTAAGTAGTAGATGAAACATGCAATTCATGCAAAGACAACCAACCTGCATGGCTTTGGACAACTTTTGCGTCGATTTCGTTATAGGCGACATAGAGGCTCTTCGGAAATTGATTGTGTAAGGCGTACAGTCTTCTTCAAACAAAACTGCATCAGAAATGCCCGGCGTACTTGTCAGATAGTGTTTGACATCATCCTGTAGCACTATCTTCTTTGGCGTGTCGCCTATAGGACTCCTTTCGCCACTAACTTCATGATACGAAACCTCGTTTTCTGACGCCGTGTCCTGGTCATCGAAACACGACACGCAAGTCGGCGTACTCCTTATAACGCCGTTGCGTTTCTGATACTTCTTATTTAGCGTCTGTGTGGTCACAATCTTCGAACGAAACAGTCTATTCCCACGTTTCTTTTTCGGCGTTTCGTCGTTCGTGTCTAAAGCACTCAAGTTGGGCTCAGATACGAACTTCGGACTCAACTTTCTGGATCTATTCAACGCACCTTCGGACAGTGTGCTTTCGTTGCTTGCGTCCGAATCGTAGTCATCGTCTAGCGATTCCGTACTGGCTATCTTGTGAGCCAAGTTCTTTAGAACGATGTTTTTATGTGAGACATCAACTTTATTGTCGTCTGAGAACCTAAGTTTTCCTTTTGCGGTTTTCTGTAAGCGTTAAGCATGACGAGAAAGTTAGGGAAGGATAGCACATAGAAAGAAAGAGACAAAGGACATCACAACACAATGCACGAACGAGATGTTAGTTACAAGTATGCATTTACATGCTTTGGATGACGAACATTAGTAATACAACGAAAATGGTAAAGGAAATTATGACACTGGTGTTCGTTTACTCTGGGTACAATTCTTTTCGACGTATGCGCATGCGCAGGTCATAGCCCAATGCAACCGATCAGCAGTGTGATAACGCCCTAACGGTGGGTTTATAAAGTTTATTTGTTAAAAAAGAAAGATTGTAAGCTCGCCATACACTTAAACATAGATAAAATGTAACGATAAAACGTTAACATAATAAAATTATACCAAACTGTTTACTATTGCACTGCATGGCAAAGGCCTCTACTCATACAGAGAAGGCATAAGGATTAAAATCACTACGTTTGCTCAAGGCGGATGGGAGGTTTCAGACGTAGATTAAATATAAGTCCAGTGGATCTAGTCTGCAAAATTACCCCATGATAATGACGTGCATTACATTACATCGGTTTATTTTTTTAAAGCTTACTAGGGGTTTTACATTACTACCCAACTAGCAATTTTATCTTGCGGATATGCTGATTTAAGAACTGAGGTGTTACAGCAGACTTACAATGTCTAGACTATGACAGTACATCTTATAAATGCATGATTTAAGTCGTTTTGTACTAAAAGAATACTAACACTTATTACGTGCTCTTATAGATGTGTATAAAGAATCGTTGTAACACATTTATCAGCACAGTTGTCTTACAAGTGCATTTTTTAAGAGCAATTGCTCTTGAATATTATTTGCACTTATAAAAGCATCTTAAAAGTACATTCTTTCTTAGTAGATTCTGCATTGAGTGTTTTATAACACTTAGGACCTTAATAAACTTTTGCATAAAACTCTTTAAAGCCAATAAGTTGTAAGTGTGAATAGTTTTCTCTAAGTCAAATTAAAGAGAAGAGGTATCATAGTAGATCTCTATCAGAATATTTTGTCTTTTAAAAGAGTTGTGAACACTTTATTAAGATTATGTCGGCCATTATATTCGTGTAAACAACGCTAAGTGTTTGTAACAGATAAGCATGGAGTTGGAAAAATGGAAAAGGTTTAAAAGAAGTGGAGCATATAGGAAAAAAATGAAACAAAAATACACAGACTCACAAAAAAAGCTACTTGGTACCTACTAGTAGAGCTACGATTGAAAACGATGGAGCCAGTAAATCGTTCGATGGTTCCGTACAAAAACAAGAAGAACATAGCAGCTCTGAAGAGTTTGAACTGGCAGATCCTAGTCTTAATTCTGGTTCTAACGATAGCGATGAAAGTCAATGTGAAATAGATACAACGGATTACGAAAAAAAAATACAATTTCGTGAAGAGAGATACCACACTCGGCGTTTAATGAACTTTCCGTGATTATTAATAAAAGGATCGAGCACATACTACCCAAAGATGCTAATAAAAATATTTTAAAACACACTCACTTAATAGTACCCACTTACCCACCCAGTAGATACTTATGCATGTTCGGCTCACCTAACATTATACCTACCACAAAATGGTAATTTGTATGCCTCATGGCATAAGGAACCCTAAATTTATTAAATGGCTGCAAGTAGGTAGTTACCTTATGTAAGTGGTCAATAAGACCCAAAGGTTTAAAATTAACTTAGGTAGAGTGAAATAAGACATTTTAGTATTAAACTTATCTTAGAGAAGAGTAATTGGTCTTATCAATCTCTAATGGCGTAAGTTTTTATTTTTACAATTAATTATAATTGTTTTCCTAATATTCAAAATACATAACGCAGTGAGCCTGTGAAAATATTCCACTTTATTCCACAAATCATTCGAAGAAATGTACATCGCAAGTTATTTAAGTTCATTGACACTTATCTATCATGCAAAGAACTAAATGATTACAAGAAATAAAAATACTACTAAAACAAATATTACATGAGTTGACAATCAAACTTTTTTTTATTCCAGCAGCGCTCGCGCACACTTTTTCGGCCGTTGTGATAAATATTCCTTTATTGAGCTTCCACAGAGCAATATAAGGGGAATTACACTTATAAGAGCAGTCGTAAGAGCGCTCTAAGTCCTATTTTACCTTAAACCATGCTATTATAAAACTATCATAAGTTATTTTGGTATTACAATAGCAGTGACAAGACTATTGTAAGTGTAAATTAATCTTCAATAAAAGCGTTATAAGTTGACTCTAAGTGAGAATTCTCTTATAAAGTGCGCCTAAATCGATACTTTCAGTTGTTTGTAAGTATTATAAAAGAGTAAAAAAATATAGGTCTTGGGACACTTGTAAGTATAAATTTTGCTAGTTGGGTAGTAGCCTTTGTAACACCTCCAACTAAGCTAAATATGCTTGTGCCTGCAGCGGAACCACGTCAATAGTGCAATGAGTGGGGATCTTAGCCATTGGGCTATTCCCGCTTATATATCTAATTCCTTTCATTCTATTGTTTACCTTGTTGTTCCTACCAAGCTCTGTCTCTGCAACACTTCAAGGAAGACTGGTAGAAAAAATCCTTTAAGCATTAAGTCTGCCTTTGTAGGTTTTATTGTTTACTTGTGCAAGGAGAGATGACTGCATATTTATGAAGGAAAACGTCATAAAGAAGCGTCCAATTTACGATATGGTATACTGTTGTGGGGGGGCTCAATAGAGTTTAATAGAGTATTCCTGGCTCAGAAACAGTGCATTCGCGCACTTTGTAATGTAGATTCATTGACGTCTTGCAAACCTTTATTCAAAAAGTTAAAAGTTATTAACTGCACCCTCCATTTATATTTTTGATTCTTGTTTATTTGTTAAAACTTATCAATACCCGTACAAATCCTTTGGGGATTATTGTAATTTTAATACCCGATATCATAATAACCTTCCATTACGAAACATAAAAATTGATCTCTTTAAAAGAAACTGTAACCCCATGTCAATTAAATTATTTAATAAATTACCTAGCGAAATTAGAGACCTTCCTATTACATTGTTCCGAAAAAAATTGTACACCTGGCTTGTCAACAAATGCTTTTACACTACTAATGACTACCTTAGACTTAGAAATAAAAAAATGATGTGACTTACTTAAGTGAATAAATTATTTTGATTTGATTTTGATTGGATTTGATTTCAAACCTAGACTGGTTTTAATTCTAAAATGGACAATCCATCGCGAGCAAGCGTGGTTATCAATTCTGAAGCCATCTCTGTATGAGAAGAGACCTTTGATCCGCAGAAGACAGTAACAGTGTGGTAATTATTTCTAATATTAGGTGTATTTTGAGCTTAACTTATAAGACAAGATCATTTTAATAACAGCATGACCATAGTTAACAAAATATTTCATCAACAACAAACTCACCTCGTCTATAACGTTAATATTGGTACCAGAACCTTTCTTTGGCGTCTTGTTGAGTAAACCCTTGTTGAAAATGTGCCTCTTGATTGAATCGCCGAAACTTTTGGAACCGGCGACTTTACCTGTTCGTTGGATTTGTATTGGTGTACCTGAAATACGTCAAGTTTACATGAATACTCATTCATGTGGTGGATTCATAAGGCAGGCAGTCAAGTTTATTGATCTTTGTTAAAGAAAAAAAGAAACAAATAAAGAAAGAAAACATATTTATTTGTGCACAAGCCACAAGTTCACAAAAAAAAAGTTAAAAAAAATAATAACAAATTAAGAACTAAACACGAAAAAGAGTGTGTACCTAACAGCTGCGTTTAACTTTTACTATTTTTTTCTATCATTTGTTGTTATTGAAGATTTTGGCACGTTTAGGAAAAAATATGAGAGTATTTTTTTACGATGCGCGCGCACACCGTCACGGAAAACCCTGACGTTAGCTATATATTTTTTTTGTAATATTAAGTATAACTTCTAACGAGTGTACACACATTTTTATTTGGATGATTAACATTTTCTCTGTTGTCTATCAAAATTAACAGAGTGCAGTAATGATTTTTATTTAAAAATCAAGTTATTATCATAATGTGTAGGACACAGAATAACTTATACATACACGGATGAACTAAACCAAAAGAAAAAGCCACGCCAGGCAGCTTGAAAAAATTCGTCAGTCGTTGCAATTCGTCCCTTTGGACCACACCGCACCACCCTACGTAAATGAATCACTCATGTGTGTTGCTAACACATATACAACAAACGCAACAAACACGAGTAAATTCAAAGAATTCCGATAACGAGCTGCATTCTTGATCGGCGGGGAGACATTTATGCGCTTGTGTTTTCGTAATTGTACCTACTGTTAGTCAAAGTTCTTCTTTTCTTGATCGGCGCACAGAGTAAAACTTAACGAAATGAAATTATATTTATTTTTGTAAGTAGATCTTCCCAGATACTTCTACATGTGGCATTTCCAAAGTGACTGATCCCTTAGAAGAAATGCCGAAAGAAACTCAAGGGTCATGGTCTCTTTTTAAAGTCCAGACATAAGACTGTACATCATAAAACTGTACAAAGGCGGACTTAATGCCTAAGGCATTAAGTCCGCCTTTGTACAGTTTATTTTACTAGTACATAAAGTTTTAATAAATAAAAAATAAATAAAAATAAGATTGTATTAATTTATTATGCGAGTCTAACGATCCTGCATCGTTCGCAAGGTCTGGAAAAGCTTTTTGAAGAAAGATTCAATTCAGCTTTGAGTTGACCTGTCATGACAGACGACATGCAACAAGCTCGTCAACGGCTTTTGAGTGTTAAAATGTGTAAAAACAAAGAGTATGAAATAAAGACCATTTAATCAGACACTAATCGGCATGGATCTTACATGATTTGACCAAGATAATGTCTCTGAGTTTCTTTCGGTGTTTTATCTCAGAGTAGTCAGGTGGTGAAACTCCGATCTTATCTACTAGTAAAAAAAAAAATTACGTGTAAAAGTGTTTGTGAAAACCTATTTACAGAAATAAATATCATTTATCATTTACCAATTAAAGCAAATATCCTCACCATAGCCATTCTGCCTGTTGAAGTGCTTGATGAGGCGTCGCTTGTGCTGCGAGTCGGGCAGCGCCTGTATGTGCGCGTACAGTTGCGCCAGCGCGCAGTCCGTCGGGTTGGACGCGTTCTCGGCGCGCGTGCGGTGCCGGTCCACGAACGTGTACACTGTGTTCGCTGCTGTTCTGAAAGGTATTATAAACACGTATAAAAAACCACAACAACACAAGACAACAGCATGACATTGTATGAATGTAAACAAAGCAAAAGAAGTACGTAAGAATCGTAGCAGATGGCGCTCTGCCTACCACCATGGGAAAAAGGCGTGACTTTATGTATCTATGTATGTATGTATGTTTAAAAACCGGCCAAGTGACGTTGAGCAAAACCGTGGAAAAAAAAATCAACTTTAGGTCTTAATCGAAAATATTTTTTACGAGCTCATTATATTCTCATACCTACTTTTTATACTTATAAGTTTTTTTTTTATTTGGTGACCTGTTCTCAGATGACCTGTTAACAGGTTTCCATAATCATAGACACAGTGTTACACAACTATTTCTGAACACTTGTTTATGACATGTACTTCATAAAAACATTAAATGTATTTCTCATTTCATTGCTCCTAAAAAAAAAATGATGGGTACTAAATTGTAGAAAATTTAAATCCATATAACTCTAGCAATAGCCATTTTTCATCTAATTTTGAAAATAAACATTCAATTAACTTAATGGTGAACTTTTTCAGAAAATGTTTTGAACGTAAACATGTACGAACGTAAACAAAGCACAAGAAGTATGTAAGAACCAAAAACAAATGGCACTGTTTCGCTAAATCGCGTATCGCAAATGGAGCTTAATAGTCACAGACAATGACTACGTATATTCAGCGCATTACACAAACGTTTGTCTGGGATGGGAACCGACCACCAGATCAACAGGTCAGTCTTTATGCATCGATGTAAAAACACCAATCAAGTTAAATATTATTACCTCCTACTACTACAACTTCAAATACTACTACCTACACTAGTATTGTATGGAACATATAGATATGCATTGCAGTAGTTCAGTTTAAAATTATGTCTTTTGTATCTTTCAAAATCAATGCACTTCAGTAAGGTAGTTAGGTTAGCTATAGGCTAGGTATGGTAAGTTAGGTTAGGTTATATATATATATATATATATATTTGTTGTCATTCTAATTCTATCTAACACAAAATGTTTAATGAGCACATTAGAGACTCGTTAAATAAAACATAGTAGTAATTATGATTGTTTTAGATTTAGGTTTGTTGTCATCTTATTCACAGTATGTAACTCTAATATATAAACTTCTCGTGTCACAGTGTTTGTTACCAAACTCCTCCGGAACGGCTTGACCGATTCGTATGAAATTTTGTGTGTATATTTAGTACATCTGAGACACGATTGTCAAAACACTTACTTATCAGTTATACTCTCATCCAAATCGACTAGAGGCGACATAGCTTTGCGTTTTTCTCTCACGGTGAAGTAGGCGGCCGCGTCCGTGGCGAGCTGCGTCGGCGCATCGAACAGTCGCGACGACTGACGGATCATGAAGCTGATGACCGGAGATAGAGCGATAGCGTCCGCGTGGAACGTCTCCGGGGATAACTGGAATACAGAACATAAAAGGTCAATTATAAAGAAAAAAAAAACATCAAAATTGGGCCATTTGTTTGAGATCTACAATGCCTCAGACAAACACACAGATACCTACACATCACACCCTTCTTTTTGCATTGGGGGTTACAAAAAGGACTTATTTAGTACAAGAAAAATGTTTATTTGCATTGTTATTTAATGTCTTTGTAATATCCATAGAATATACAGGGGGTCATCATTCCAGGTTCGATCCTCGAATCGGGCAGTGTTATTGAGTTTTCCCATCTGGAATTTCTCAGTAGCAGCCCGAAGTCCGGTATAAGGGTTTTGTTTGTGACTTTTGGCCGTGGAACCCTAAAAACTGACCTTTCTCGGACAAAGCAGATGTGGCGTGAACATCGTAGCCAGCGTGTCTGGTGACATTCTATTTGAAGCCTCATTGTCAGCCGTCAGCCTCAACAACCGTAATAGCCTCTGTAGAAAACTCCTATGCGATGGTGTCAGTAGCAGAAGGAGCAGTTGTAATGCAGTCAGGAGTTTCACTTCTGATGAGTCTACGTTTGGTGGATATTGGGCTGAAAATTACAAGAAAAAGGATGAATACTACTAATCTTATAAATATATATGTTCCACACAAAAACTTTGGTAAAAAAATAGATGAGACCTTGGAGAAGAAAATAAGTGACTTGAATTACTAATGCTGTGCAAACGATGTCAGGGGCTTTAGTTAGTTGGTTCACATTTCTCTGTTTCTTCGCTGTGCAGTCTCACTCTACTTCAGTGGATAGCCAGCCTAACTTATTATAAAGGCCTTATTAATTTTTTTTTTTTACTTTATAAAAAACTTGCCTCTTGGAAGATATTATCGCAGCATCACGTACCATGTCCGATCGTGAACTTATGTTATCTAGGGTTTGACACTAATACAACAGAAAAGAATAGTTGAACAGAAGTCGTACAGACATAATGTTTTTTTCTCATTGTCTGTTCCATGCACGAAGTTGTGGTTCAAATCCGGGCAAGTACCAATGTGACTTTTTCAATTATTCATAATGTACTTCCTAAGTTTATCTTAGACATCATTGACATTGGTAAAGGAAAACATTGTGAGGAAACCTGGACTTATAGTTAATGTAAGTTTGAAATTGCTAATCCACCTTGAGCAAAGATGGTGATTAATGCTCAAGCCTTCTCTGTATGAAAAGAGGCCTTTGCCCTGCAGTGGCAGTTGTAGTAGACAGTTACAGGCTGGCATTATTATTATATTATAATTATCTGTTCTATGGCAATTTATTGAACACAACAATAAGCCCTACTCTGTCTGTTTAACAGTATCTGTTTAGGCATAGCTTCAAGATACACTTCTAATTTAGGTGTCTTAATCCAAATAAATATAATACATACATTTTGGCAATTAATATTTAATCAAATAGATACTTACCAGCTAAAGTACAATAAGTCTGGTAATACTGATCCATAAGTAAAGGCTGTGGAAGCTCAGCCAGGAAACCCTTCAGGACTGAAGCACAGTCGTGGACTGAAAACCTTCCTTCATCAAGACTCAAGTTTGATCCAGATAGAAGCAGATTCTTCAGCTCTTGTTGCCTGCTCAAGGAGCCGGTTCTACGAAATATACCTTCTTGAGTTACATCTGAAAATTTTTAACAGTACATCATACACCTTGTAAAATATTTTGCTGTTATAATTAGGGTTACCAGAAGTAACATTGAAAAATCCTGACAAAGATCCTGACTTCCATAGAAAAGTCTTGAGAATTTGTTGCATAGGTAAATCACAACTCTGTGAGAAAATTAGTTATGTATTCATGCACAGTTATGCCACTTATATGATGTAGATTGCAATTTGTAATTTACTAATAAAAAAACTTAAAAATCTACTGTAGACTACTGAAAACTCAAAAAATCCTCAGATTGCAGCCAGATTTCGGAAATACTGTAATCTCAGGACATATCCTGAGATTTGGGAATCCTAGTTACAATAGACTTTGCCATATTATAAAATTAACATAACATGTGCCTGTATTCTCAGGAGGATAAGGTAGAGTTGTACTTTACTTCATTTAAGTTCCAGTTAAGTTTAAGTCTATGTTATAGGAACCAATGCTATGCCAACAAGGCATAAATCTAGACTCCCCTTGCTACCAAGAAACTTCACAGTCAAAACCCAAAAACCTTGACAGTGTTTTTGGGTTTTGACTCTACATGGGAATCAAACCCAGGACCTCATGATCAATAGTAGCCCTTTAAACCACTAAGCTAACTTACTATAATATTAGGCTTTTGGCATGATGAGAGGGTCATTAATGAGAATTGGTATCCTGCAAGAATGCAAGCCTTAAAATTTTCATAATAAAAAGCATATAAATGACATAAATTTACTTAGGAAATACAAGGGTAAATTACATCTTAATAAATTATTTTATACAGTAGGTAGTTAGATGCATTTTAATTCATGAAACCCCGAGAGGACACCGGTGTTTGTACTGTCATTGTCTTTCTATTGTGTCTCTAATTGACACGATTGAAAGGTTAAGACTTTATGCAATTATTACACAACTTACTGTCAGGCTTAGATAGAAAATCTATCAGCTCGTTCACCCTTAGAATTCCATCTTCAGTGATGGAGTTTACTTCAATATTATTCTTTGTAATGTTAGCATTGTTTTGACTAGAATTCGAACTGGAACTCTTTGTTTTCTTATGGAAATTCCAACGGAACTGCTTTGGTTTATCAGTTGAACAATCAACACTAAAAACAAATTAAAATTTCGTAAACAAAACAGCACTTCACGAAAAAGGTTACAACGGACTTTTAAACATTTATACTCACTCGTCTGAATTAATATCTACTACAAAAGATAAATGCATACGCACTAAAGTAAAAAACTGTTCTAAATTCTCCTTTCGTAATCTCTCTATTAATGTTAAATCCGCCGAAGTCATTTTTTTTCTACAAACACAGAGAACTTAGAAGAATTTGAAGGAACTAAAATAAAGCCTTAAATATACACATATTTCCTCCAAAATGTAACGAAGCACAGTCGCACTATATTATTGGGCACAAAAAGTTAACATTCTGTTTGGATTTTTAATAAATTATGAAAGAAATAATCACTTAATCACAAGTTACATTGTTTTCAAATGTCATTTCATCACAACGGAAAATTGGATTCGTTCGAAAATTTAGTTACATCCGTTACGTTGAGTGAACTGGGTACTTAAAACTAAGTCACTCTATAACATAGTAAACTAAAATTACCAAGTTATTGATAAGCTCTGCCAGTAGTTAGAATATTCCTAACTATAGAATTTCATTTAGTGAGTAAATATATTTTTATACTTAAATCCTACAACCCCAGTCAAGAACCAACCAAGTGGACCATTGTTTTTAACAATTTCACACATTTGATGTTCGGAGCGCACCCATTTTAGCTCCTTGTCTACACTCTACAGCTTGGCAAAAAAGAGTAGAAAATAATGGAGGCGCCACTGTGCTCTTCGTATGGCAACCCGTGGCAACCGCATAGCGTACCAACCTAGTCTTGATACTTAGCTGTTTTTTAGACAAATTAATCTAATTTTGTATTATTTTTTAAATCAGTAAGTAATCACTTTTAATCGTGTCAATTAGAGACAAAATAGAAAGACAATGACAGCGTGGACACCGGTGTCCTCTTGGTTGTAATGAATTAATTATTGAACAAGGACGTGTTCTCGTCACGCAACTGATTACTTACCTAAAAATAATAAATTGGGTAAATACTCCTGAGATCACAACATTGTTTAGGAATTATAAAAAAAGTAAACATTACATGGTCTAACATAATTTCTATATTTTATTCTAGTAAATCTTCCTCTAAATATTCTACCCCGAACACGTAGGCCGCCGTAAACTCATCCGAGTCATGTTCGGGTTGAAAGGTGAAGCTGCAATCATCTTCTAGATTTATGACTAATCGCTCTATTTCCTCGTTCATAGTTATTTTTTTTTCCAGTATTCCTTTTCTATTTTTATTACATGTTAGCACGAGTTCTTCCAATCCTCCTCGGTAATAGCTTGGAATCAAAGACATTCAATAAACTATAGACCGGACATCACGAACAAAATTTTCATCCGTAACTTCTGTCCGAACGGACAGATGACACATAGTCTTACGTAGGACATCTGCCTGTCAAGACGCATTTGTGTCAACTTTGTGGAAAGTTGAAAAATATTATTTTCCACGAAAACATGCATGGTTGCGCCTTACGTTATTGCAAATCCCGTTACGACAAAAATAATGGACGTCTCTACGCTTTATTTTCGTAGGTATTCTTTGTATTTATTTAGTAATTAGAATTAAATCATTTTCATAGATTGTTCTAGATTGGCAATTCTGTATTTAACGCCCTCTTGTGTTGAGTAGCTAAAGTACTGTTTTGTAGAGATGGGATAAAGTTCATCGATTCTGTTATCGATAAATGTCAAAATAATAATAAATAGATAACTCAACAAAATATTACAATATTAAATTAAATTTATTAAAATATTATACAGTATGAACATTTCAAATAGGTTTCTGTTATTTAAGGTTTCCTAAAGAAAATTGTTGTGAACACGAGACTTGGATACGGTTTTTTGTGTGAATCAATATGCATAATTTAACATATCTCATCATCTTTTACATATCGTATTAAATATTTTAACAGTATTGCTAAGCCAGACTAGGATTCATATCACCTCAAAAAATTAAAAGATAAAAGATATTTATTTCCAGATAGATTGTGCAGTTCCACTTACAGACTAATAATATAATCTATTAAATTTATATAACTCAAATTTGTAAAAAGTATAATGAACTCTGGTACCCAAGGTAAGATTTAACTTGTGTTATGGATACCAGTGCTCTCTCATGGTTTGCACAGAGTTACATTAAATATTAGATGGAGGACGTGGTTTTGATGTAATTAGTAGAAGGCAGTAAGTATTTTTATACATAACAGTCTACACACAAATTTTAATAACTAACAACAAAGATTCATAGGCACCACTTACTTTAGCGGCAAGAAAATTGCAGTCCGGAGCTTCATTAGAATTTTTTTCTATGTTCTTATTTCTATGCATTAATTTTAGTAAAGATACGAGTTTTGCGTATGTTTCAATATGCACGTTATGTTTTATTTTTAAAGTAGCTTTCAAAAATTGGGTAAATACTCCACATTGCAGATGATCGCCTCGTCTGTGATAAATCTAAAAAATAAGATAGCAACACAGTCTCCTAAAAACTGCTTGCACCCTTTGTAAGTCTCCATTCATTGAAGACATGGTATGCTTTCAGATATTTCTCAGGTAGGAAACTTAATTCTGCATTATTAATTTGTTGTTTCAACTCTTCCGGTGTTATAATACTGTTCTCGTCGCTAGTTTCACTTATATTTACGATTATTTTAATATTTTTTAACTTATTCAACTCTTTTCGCCAGCCAAGAAATTTTATTCCCGCTCTTTTATTTAAATTAAGACGTGTTTGGAAATAGCACCCATGATATTTTATTAAGTACTCAAAATATATTACGGAACATTATTGAAACTAGAAATAAATATTTACAGGTTAAATATCAGTTTTATTTGCATTAGATACTTATTTTCGCTTAAATACAACAATAAGTTAATAATTCTATAAATTACATTACAAGACATAATTATCTTTTTGCAAAATTTCTTTAGTTAGTACGAAATTCCGAACGTGTTTGTCTTTGAGGTCAAATTCAAAATCAGAACTTCGAAAGGGCTGGTCTTTGTCTCTCTCTCTCTCTTTCTAATGGCGGGAAAGAGATAGAGTGTGAATGTTTCAAATAGTATGATTAACCCGAGGCTGATTAAGATATTTGCGGCTCTAAAACAAAAATTAAAAAGTTACTTGGTCTCATTGATTTCAGGCAGCAAAACCTACATGTTTGAGCTACTGAAGTGAAAAAAATATTATAACTTTTATCAATATTATCGATACCTTAATCTAGATGGTAACATCCCTATCACAAGTTTCTACTTTCTACTTTACGGCACGTGGTACTGCCAGACTTACGATTTATCCGTTTATCTACGTATTTTCGACCTTGCTTCGGATATATCATAAACGTATACGTATAAGATTCATAATCTATATTTTCTTGGTTTATTTTTTAATAGAACATACGTAAGGAATACTGCGCTATTAAGTAGGAAGTTTTAATAATTTTCTACAATATACGGCGCCAGCGCCGAACCAAACACAAGGTCGTAATAGTGAGCAGACCATATTAATTATTATAAGCATAATAATGAAACTGGATTTATTTTCTAAGTCAATAGTTTTGTAATTAGTACCTAAGGTAAGACGATAATCACTTTCTCATTACGGTCCTCTTTTAATTTCAGTTACAAATGTGTTTCTTTTTTTATGCCTGGCTTAATTTGTTTAGTTTTAATACCTATTTATTTAACTGATTTGAAATATTTTTTATTTTTCCGGCATTTTCCTTTGATCTGACAACACTAAAATTTAATTCGGCTATGGCTCGCTTGGTGGCCACCAACCAGAATTATTATTTTAGTCAATTTCATTCTTGAGTTTGCCGTTGCCGTTCTAATATCGCTATTTAATGCTAGATGGCGTTACTGAGAGATGGGATCACAGTTTTTGTATGACATTTCTTCGCATGCCCCCTCTATAGTTTTTAAATCTCTTTGCTTGGAATGCATGTTCAGCTGCTTCCTGTAAAGACGAAATATTTCATTTATCCCCAACAATATTAAAAGTAAAACATTTTTATCACATACTGCTAATAAGCCAGATTTAGAAAATACCCCTTTGTTTATCTCCTTCCAGCACGATTCTGCTTAGAACGATAACAGATTTCCCTGAATTAAATAATAGATTTAGACTGTGGCATGACAATTTCTTTTACATTTCTAATGCAAACGCTAGAACAAATAATTATCTCCCACTTAAAGTATAATTTACGAAAAAATTTAATTTTCATTCAGTTAAAAGTCAAGTCACCAAAGTATCAATTTATCTCAGAGCGCTATACCAGAGTAATGCAGAAAAAATGTAAACATAACCTATGTGCTCGACATTTATTGTTTCAAATTTCTAGTTATTCCTTATGCAAGCAAATTAATATACCTAGCTTTGTATTCATCAATTAACACTTGATTCAACTAAAATCAACAAAACAAACTCTTACATACCTGTCTTATTAGTGTTTCTTTGGTAAACATTGTGAAGTTCAGAAAGAATTGTTTGGGCCTCATGTTTCGCCAGACATCGCCTGTACACCTTATAAATAACCTCCCTGCCAGCACTCCGAATGGTTTTATTAATTATTCTTCACTTTTTACGGTTATTAATCAACGTTTGGTGGTCGAAATTAAAATTTTACGAAATCGTGAACTTTGTTTATTATGAGATGCTTAGACTATATACCTCTAGACGTAGCCCAATTTACAGTGTCAAGTGTGGAAGTGAGACGCAATAATACAAAGTTCGTAGGAAAATTGAGACAAAGCATCGTATCTTCTGTCCCTTACGGCGTGCCGGATTTTTGCATGGCTAACTTTTGAATGTTAGCCAAACAAAGTGCTGTCACTGTCACGTATATTATTATGCTCGATTTAATTTAAGTTTTCGGATGGTTTTTGCAATTTTTGTAATAGTTTAAGTCATTTAATGAGAAATAGACTCCATTAGATAAGTGTTTAGTGTATGGTGAATGCGCTACGATGGGAGGATGCAGTATAATAGGCTGTAAAAGCCGCTCAGAAAAGGCCAATAACAAAATCTCTTTTCATTCGTAAGTATTCAATACTGTTTGTGTTATTGTATGATTATTGAATTTATACATTTGTGCGCTTTTATTGTCATGGCTTTCAGACCAAAATATGGAAGATTTCTTAAAATAAACTTGATTTCTTATATCACATAACCTAGGAATACTTACTTACAGTGTTGCTACACGTTTCAAATCTTTTCCCTTAACTGTCAGGCCTAATGTTCAAAAGGTAGGCATAATAATCAAATAAATCTATGGTGGCTAAACACACAAATTTGTGGGCGAACCCTTATTATGTGTACGAACGAACAGAGCCCTTTCGACAATCATTAAGTTTTACTCTTTAAGGCAATCGCGTAGGTACTTAAAGATATTTGGAAGTAAGAATTCATTTTATAAATAAATGTTAAGTATAAACAAAAAATTAGATATTTTCAAAATAAGTTGGTTTTGTCTAAAGGACAATAGTTATTATACAGCAATGTCAATGTCACACTGGATGTCAGCCATACCTCAATATATTTTAATGATAAATAACACGCGAAAAAATAATGTAGTGTTCTTCTAAAGAGTTACTTCTATGTACACACATCAAGCTTCACCTGGTAGTAGTGTATTTTATTTGTGAGAATCCAGGTAAGATTGAAAGTAGGTATTTTACGTGAAATTATATTTTCTCACACATGGATACTTCTACACTCTTATTACCACGTTGAATACGTAAATTATAATTTACAATAGTGCTAAAATTGGAACCCGCAGTTAAGTAGAATTTTGGTCGTATTTTGGGACTTTTTTAAGGAATAGCAACACTGAACTTTTATATTGCTGTCGCATGTGCGGCCACGCGGTAGCTCGATCTAGAGCTTAGACTATAAACCTCTAGACGTAGCCCAATTTACAGTGTCAAGTGTGGAAGTGAGACGCAATAATACAAAATTCGTAGGAAAATTGAGACAAAGCATCGTATCTTCTGTCCCTTACGGCGTGCCGGATTTTTGCATGGCTAACTTTTGAAAGTTAGCCAAACAAAGAGCTGTCACTGTCACGTATATTATTATGCTCGATTTAATTTAAGTTTTCGGATGGTTTTTGCAATTTTTGTAATAGTTTAAGTCATTTAATGAGAAATAGACTCCATTAGATAAGTGTTTAGTGTATGGTGAATGCGCTACGATGGGAGGATTCAGTATAATAGGCTGTAAAAGCCGCTCAGAAAAGGCCAATAACAAAATCTCTTTTCATTCGTAAGTATTCAATACTGTTTGTGTTATTGTATGATTATTGAATTTATACATTTGTGCGCTTTTATTGTCATGGCTTTCAGGCCAAAATATGGAAGATTTCTTAAAATAAACTTGATTTCTTATATCACATAACCTAGTAATACTTACTTACAGTGTTGCTACACGTTTCAAATCTTTTCCCTAAACTGTCAGGCCTAATGTTCAAAAGGTAGGCATAATAATCAAATAAATCTATGGTGGCTAAACACACAAATTTGTGGGCGAACCCTTATTTTTAAGTTTAAGTGAACATGTGTACGAACGAACAGAGCCCTTTCGACAATCATTAAGTTTTACTCTTGAAGGCAATCGCGTAGGTACTTAAAGATATTTGGAAGTAAGAATTCATTTTTAACCCCCGACGCAAAAAGAGGGGTGTTATAAGTTTCACCGCTATGTGTGTGTGTCTGTCTGTCTGTCTGTCTGTCTGTCTGTCTGTCTGTCTGTCTGTCTGTCTGTCTGTCTGTGGCACCGTAGCGCCCAAACGGGTAAACCGATTTAGATGCGGTTTTTTTTATTTGAAAGCAGGGTTTCTTGCGATGGTTCTTAGACATAATTCATCAAAATCGGTTCAGCCGTTTCAAGGTTATCAGCTCTTTTGAGTTAGATACCGTTGCTATTTTAGACGTCTATGGGTATTAACTTTACTTACAAACATATGTGTGTCTTAAAATTTTAAATACCCATGTGTGTAATATTAATAAGTAACATTATGGTGTATTTGGTCTGATGCAGCCAGGATATCTAGCAGACTAATACACTCTTGGGAAAATAACAGCAGATATGTCGTGTTTGGATTCATTTTAACCAGCATTTGATTCTGCACACAATGCACAGGTGGCAACTGGGTGAGCTGATGCTGTAGCCAGGCCATCCAACACACCTTAGGTAGACTCTTGACAAAATAATAGCAGATATGTCGTGTTTGGATTAATTTCAACCAGCATTTGATTCTAAACACAATGCACTGATGGCAACTGGGTGAGCTGATGCTGCAGCCAGGCTATCCAGCACACCAGTAGGCAGGCTCTTGACAAAATAATAGCAGATATGTTGTGTTTGGATTCGTTTTAACCAGCATATGTCTCTACATACAATGCACTGAAAAATTCTGATAACTGTAAACTCTATAAAACAAAATTAATGCGTCTAAAAATTTAAAAATAAAAATTAAATTAAAAATTTAAAAAACCCCCACCGCAAAAAAGTAAAACATTTAAAAAGTTAAAAATAACACTTTAGCCATGAAATTTTATGTAACGTCGGGGTACCGTTAAAATTAGTACCTACATAACTATAAGTACTAGAAACATTTCTTACTAGGTACCCCGACGTGAAGTAAAATTTCATGGCTAAAGTGTTATTTTTAACTTTTTAAATGTTTTACTTTTTTGCGGTGGGGGTTTTTTAAATTTTTAATTTAATTTTTATGAATAAATGTTAAGTATAAACAAAAAATTAGATATTTTCAAAATAAGTTGGTTTTGTATAAAGGACAATAGTTATTGTACATTAATGTCAATGTCACACTGGATGTCAGCCATACCTCAATATATTTTAATGATAAATAACACGCGAAAAAATCAAAACAAGCTTCACCTGGTAGTAGTGTATTTTATTTGTGAGAATCAAGGTAAGATTGAAAGTAGGTATTTTACGTGAAATTATATTTTCTCACACATGGATACTTCTACACTCTTATTACCACGTTGAATACGTCGTATTTTGGGACTTTTTTAGGGAATAGCAACACTGAACTTTTATATTGCTGTCGCATGTGCGGCCACGCGGTAGCTCGATCTAGAGGTATATTATCTAAGATCTAGAGGTATATTATCTAAGATGAGATGTCATTATTTTGGAATTGTTGCCAACAGTCAAAAATTTAGTTCCGTTTCTACACTTTTTTGCCAAGCTACGGGCATAGTAAGTGTTATTTCGTACAGCCTAGTTGTAAGTTTTACGGAAAGCTATTGGAATTTTCTAACTATAATATAATTCTTTGACAAACCTAATTAACGCCATTGACGGAGCTGATTTTAGAGTCGCTTAGTAGACTCAATTTAGCAAAAAAACAATATTTCTCAGTAGCAGCCCCAAGTTTGGAGTTGTACCTACCTGATTGATGTAAATTTATTCAAACTCTTTATTGCGAACTAAGCTCGCATGCTCGCCCCTCATCGCATGGGACGGGAAACTTCCTGGTGAACTTGGCGAAGGTATATTTATCTGTAGTTCACCGATAAGTTACTGCAGGTACAGTACAGCTCAGGCTAACCCTTTAGGGATTACAGGCGTGATGATAAGGTAAGTGTTAGATCAGGCACCGCACAAAATTATTTTCGTTCTTTCCAATGCACAGAGTTCCCAGTTTTGCTTCTACGGGCTACGGTACCAACCAGACTTTATCTTGTCTTGTTTCTGAACTGCATCACTTTTAGATATAAGTAAGTATTTCTGGGCACAGCGGAGTGCATTATTTGGTATTGCCAGAGTTTACAATAGATTAAAGTAGGTACTAGAGTAATATTATATAAAGCCCCGTAAAACAGCTACTGCACGTCCACGCAGACCACAAAATTCGGGTTTTACAAGTTCAAGCCTCACTGCCTCAATCTTTAAAACTAAGAGCCTGCGCGCACTAGCGATTTAAGTTGGCCGATAGTTTGATCGATCAGAGGATCAGTATAGAGTTATTTTACTTCAAGTACGCACACAGCCATATACCATATAACTATCGGCCAACTTAAATCGCTAGTGCGCGCAGGCTCTAATCAGTAAATTCGATTGGGTGGTTGAACGTTGTTCCAATCAATCTATCGTCAAATGCATTGCTGATGATTCGACTTTATTAAAGCTACTTGAGATTTTGATAAGTATCTACTAAAAATTTTATATATACAAAAATCAAATTACCCATTTCGAGTAAGGAACAGAAAAGGACATTTGTAGGGTTCCATACCTACCCAACGAAACCCCATTACTAAGACCCGGCGGCGCAGAACTGGCAAAGCGCAGTAACGCACATTTTTCCACGCAAAACAATACCTACATTATCACCGTGGCGTCTCTCAAAATAAAGTAAAAAATAAGCCGTGTACAAACTTCTATCGGCATTGATCATCATCATCTGCTTAGCCTTATCCAAACTATGCCGTGTTAGGTATATATAAGGGCAGCAGAGTATTAAAGACAACACTTTACTATTATTGAGATTTATTATACGTGAGACACGACTTATCACACATTTTGGTAGAAGTAATCCAGAGAGAAGGGAGGAGTGGACATAGACTACAAATCACATACATCAATTAATATTACACTTTGACTATTGGGTTATTTATCCCTAACACCCCCTCTCAATATTTAGTTTAAATATTGTTTACAATATAATCTTAAGTTTACTTACAAAATAATTATGTTTTACTGACAATAGTGGCTTAGTAAAAATATCAGCAATATTTTCGTTGGTTGGCACATAGGAAATGGTAAACATATTTTTATTTATACAATCTTTAATAAAGTGAAATTTTATGTCTATGTGTTTTGTTCTTTTACCATTTTCATTACACTGAATCATTTGTATGGCACTCTGATTATCTATCAAAAGATATGTGTTTGTGAGACAATTAAAATTTGTGAGTATACCTTTTAGATATAGTAGTTCAGAAGATACCATTGCGGCTGCTACATACTCTGCCTCTGCTGAAGATAATGATACTGTTTGTTGCTTTTTGGAGAACCATGAAACTAAATTATTATTATGGTAAATAGCACAACCACTTACACTTTTCCTGTCTTCCTTGTCGCTTGCCCAATCTGCATCGGCGTAGGCTATTAGAGATGTCTGTTTATCTTCAGATTTAGTATATGTAAGATACTTACTTGAGGTTTGCTTAAGGTATCTTAATACTCTCTTAGCTGCTGTCCACAGAGTTTTAGTTGGCTTATCTAAATACTTACTGAGATACGATGTGGTAAATGTAATATCAGGTCTTGAAGTAGATGAAATATATGTTAGACAACCTATTAGTTCACGATATGGTACATTGGTTATAATTTCCTCGTCTGTTATTGACATTCCATGTTCCATAGGAGTCTGCACACCTTTACAATCTTGCATTGCAAATTTTTGTAAGACTTTTTCTATTAACTTTTGTTGACTTATCTGAAGTTTTCCTTTTTCTCTGACAATTTCCATTCCAAGATATTCTTTTATTTCTCCTAAATCTCTAATTTTAAATTCGTCTTTTAATTTTTCTGTTATTTCCAAAGTTTCTTTATCTTTTCCTATAATCAAAATATCATCAACCCATATTAAAAGTAAAGTTTTATCTTTCATGTATAAGCAAAAATCATATTTAGATTGTTTATATCCTTGTTTGGTTATATATTTATGAAATCTGTTGTTCCAACATTTTGGAGCTTCTCTAAGACCATATAAAGCTTTGTTGAGCTTTAACACTTTTCCTTCTTGTACTGTTACTCCTTCTGGTGGTTTTATATAAATATCATCATTTAGTTGACCATTTAAAAAAGCTGTTGGCACATCCAACTGTTTCATTGGAAGATTTTCTTGTACTGCGTAGCTAAACATTAATCTAATTGTAGACATTCTTGCTACTGGTGAATATACATTGTATGCATTATTTATTTGAAATCCTTTGGCCACTAATCTAGCCTTTTTCTTCCCATCTTGTTTTGTTCGGAATACCCATCTAGTATCAATAGCTTTTTCACTTTTTGGTAGATCTGCTTCCGACCAGGTATCTAATTCTTTGAGTGATTTGAGTTCCACTTCTATTGCTTTCTTCCATTCTTCTCCTTTATTTATAGCTTGTGCATATGTTAATGGATCTGAGTCCACTAGTAAACAGTATGCTATATTTGATATATCTTCTTGATCATCTAAAATATAGTCTTGTAGGTGTTTAGGTAACATTTTGTTCCTTTCTGATTTTCTTGAACTTAGCTGATCACATGTATTTGTTTGAACTTCTGTACTTTCATGTTCCTCTCTTTCTGTTTCAGATTCTAGTTCTTCTCTATTAATTTCAAGTTGTATGTCTTCTGTATTCTTATCTATTTCTTTTCCTTTTTGTTCTTTATTTGCTTTTACATTTCTATCCTTTTCTTCTTCTTCTTCATCTTCTTCTTGATACTCATAATATTTTACTTCTTTATTTTCTTTGTAGCTTATATCATCTTCATTCATTCTTACATCACGTGATATTAATATATTATTTGTTTCAGGATTCCACAGGCGATATCCATTAGGGGAATATCCTACCATATACATTTCTTTTGCTCTTTGATCAAGTTTATCTCCTTTTGGATTTGTTACAACCCATGACTTGCTTCCAAATACTCTTAATTTTGATAAATCCTTTTTAGCATACATGATTTCTGCAGGAGTTTTATAATTTATAGCAGATGATGGACAACGATTAAGCTGATAGGTAGAACATGCAATAGCTTCACACCATAAATGCTTTGGTAGTCCAGTTTCCAATAATAGTGTGCGAGTTCTATTAAGCAGGGTACGGTTCATTCGCTCCGATACTCCGTTTTGTTGAGGCGAATAAGGTTGAGTGTATTGAATTATTATACCTTTTTGTTTACAAAAATTCTCTAATATATGATTTTTAAATTCACGTCCATTATCACACCTAATATTTTTAATTTTAGTATTTGTTTTTGTATTAAATTGTTTTATGTAATTTATGACATTTTGAGTAGCTTCACTTTTATTTTTCAGCACAAAAGTTACACAAAAATGTGAATAATCATCAATAATAACTTGATAATATAACTCACCATTAATTCCAGGTGTTCGACATGGTCCAGCAATATCTGTATGTAATAACTCACCTATACATGTTGATCTTGGTCTTCTTACAGGAACAAAGGGTAGCCTTGTAGATTTACCTAACATGCATGGTGTACATGTTGTGTCGCTGACTGGTAATCCCATGCTGTGTAAGCTTTTTCTATTTAAATGACCAAGCCTTTTATGCCACAAATCTTTTGAAGATAATGCACTATTACATGAAACATTGAAACATACCTCTAATTTCAATTTAAACAATTTACCTTCAAGTATTCCTTTTACATAGTTTTTAGCATTTTGCTTCTTAATAATAACATTATTTATATTAAAATTCACATTATAGTTTTTGTTTACCAACTGTTTCACAGAAAGTAGATTAAAATTTAATTTTTGAACAATTAATGCTTCTAAAATAATTTCACTATTTCTATAAGACATTTTAATAGAACCTTTCTTTTCACTTAAAATATAATCACCATTTGCAACATATATTTTCAGTGGAGTTTGAAGTTTTTGAATATTATACATGTATTGTTCATATTTTTCATTAATTAAATGCTCTGTACAACCTGAGTCTATAATCCAGTAAATCTCAATTTGGTTATCATTTGTTTTAACATAATGACAATTATTCTTACAATTATTCGTATCACTCGCATTATTATTGTAGTTAACCATAGAAATGAATGTAAATGCGCTTTGACTTACAGCTACATTTGTTTCTGATACGTTATCCTGACCAGGGTGTTTTTGAGGTTGCGACCCACGGTGACCTCGATATCCTCTGCCTCGTGCTCTTCCTCTATGATGACCTCGATTTGATCGGCAGTATTTTGATGTATGCCCTTGTTTGTTGCAGATGTTACAACTGTAGAAAGCCGTTTCAATATTTGCTGTGGTACTATTTTTCTCAGAGATTTTTAGTTCTTCATCTAAGAGACGCTGTTTTACAAAATCCAATTTTAGGTCTGGATTGATGCCTGACATATCACTGTTGCACTCGATGGCAGTTATTACTGTATCATATTTGGTGTCTAGACCAGTCAATAAGCAAGCAATCTTATCTCTGTCACTTAGTTTTTCTTGATTACATTCTAGTTCCCTTACAATAGTTTCAAACTTTTCGAAGTAGTCTTCTAATTTTTCATTGGGATTTTGTTTCAGGTTTAATAATTTTCTTCTTAAGTGAATTATTGAAATTATACTTTTCCTTTCGAACATATTTTTGAGGATATCTATCATGGCTTTTGCGGTTTCACATGACTTTATAATATTCAAGTATTTATCTGGAACGCATTGAACTATGATGCTTTTTGCTTTAGCATTTACTTTCATGAATTCTTCGTCTTCATGTTTTATTTTTGATTCATCCATTTTTATGGTATGCAATAATTGTTTTTCGTCCAGTATACATTGAACTCTGAATATCCAGTTGTTGAAATTATCTGGTTTCAGTTGGGGAAATTTTTCTTGAACGGAAGCCATTTTGGTTTAACACGTTCGTTCGTGCACACTTCTTTAATTATTATAATTGTTCGTGTTTTTAACTATGCCCTTACTTTGATTGAGTAGCCCATAACCTGTTAGGTATATATAAGGGCAGCAGAGTATTAAAGACAACACTTTACTATTATTGAGATTTATTATACGTGAGACACGACTTATCACACATTTTGGTAGAAGTAATCCAGAGAGAAGGGAGGAGTGGACATAGACTACAAATCACATACATCAATTAATATTACACTTTGACTATTGGGTTATTTATCCCTAACATGCCGTGTTGGGGTCGACTTCCAGTTTTAACCGGATGCAGCTGAATACCATTGTATTACTTTAATTAAACTGGTTTATCGGTCTATCAGCATTGATGCCATAGAAATCTAAAATACACACATCAAAAGTGTCTAGGGATCAAGCATTTTTATGCGGATTTCTTGAGATTGAGATGTGGCTTTGTAATAAATTTATGATTTTATAAATTTATATGGATCCTTTTTGGTGCATTTCATAATTTGAATCAGGAACTGTGAATCAAATTCGAGTAATAGATGAAAATCAGCTGTCAATATTTTCCCTATAAAAACATACAACGCATTGAAGACATTATTAGTGCTACTGTTTCCATACTACTGATTAAAACCAACGTTATTATGGAGCGGCGACGTCATTTAAGCAGGGAAGAAATGCTCAGAGCCGTGGGAATGATAGAAGCTGGTTCCCGGCAACGTACTGTGGCTTTAGCTCTGAATACAAGTCAGAGTGTTATCAGTCGACTTTGGACACGTTACCGAAGCACTGGTACCGTGGCTGAGCGCCATGGAGGACGGTATCGCTGCACCACACGGAGACAAGACCGATACATTAAAATCTTAACTCGAAGAGCTCCAACAATAACCGCCATCATGATGTTAGCCGTGAGGCTTCATCACTCTGTGGTGTCCATACCATAGATAATAGTATTGTTTTTAGTTACTAAACTCCAGCACTATGGTTGTGTGTCACACCCCTAGCTTGAGTACGAGTAGCGTTTATTATGT